>OW028591.1:12502500-15002500 GCA_932294275.1 Chloroclysta siterata | reverse complement strand
ATAATTTAATAATGACCACTATGGTACAGTCAACTATTAATTTCAAAAATGGAGCAAATATCTACAATTGGTATGGACTCAATAATTTGTGGACAAAGTAACAGGGGAACAGGGGGGCAGCGAACATTAATACACAATACGTTATAGCTTATTATTCGTTTTCAGCTAAACTTGGTGAAAAGTTAAATTAGTTTCTAGTTCCAAAAGTTATATTCTCAGTATTATTTCCCGTCTCTGAAGTGTTCAAGTACTTTGCAACATTCCGTCGCACTCGTGTAAAATAACCACTTCCAAAACGGAACTTAAAAATAGGGCTTAAGACATCCAGACGAAATCACGTCAGTTTCAAAACAAGTCCAACTGTAAATATGTACAATACTTACATGTAATCACCCCAAATAAAGTAATTTCAATTACAGCTTTTTTAAATAAAAGTCTGTGGGTGGTTCAAAGCGGTGCGGCGTAGGCTCAAAACTGTTTATTCTGGAAACTTCTTCAAGGTCATATTTTTTGCAATCCAACGTTTACCAACGATTACAGTAATAAAAAAGGCTGATAATGATAAATCTCTAAATTTGATTGGCACCACACTGTTGCTCCATTATATTATATCATACAAAATAACGGTAGGAATCAAACCGGAAGTTGTTTGTGTATTCTAAGGCTTGTTTGCGTGTAGCTAGAGTAGCAGAGCTCTTTTGTGAAGGGCTCGTCCGTTTTTCTGCCGCCAAACAGCGACGCTGTGTTTCGGTTTGAAGAGTGTGGTTGCCGGTGTAATTACAGGCACATGAGGCTTAACATCTGTAGGCCTCAAGTTGATGGACGCAGGGCAGTGCATCGTAATGGGAAATGCTTGGCAAACGGCAAAGTCGGGACTATTTTTGAGAGTAGGTACCTAGTCTTTTTCCACCCTGTATTCATGTTTCAATAACGCCTCGCGTCCATTGAAACATATTTGAACGAGAAAATATTATTCGCTTGGATATTTGCGCACAGCTGGGACGCATTAGACCCTTTGTTGTTTGTAGGCATTCATCGTGACCTTCGTTACTGGATCCCGACATGGTTACTGTGCACATACATACTTATTTAATTACTTTCCTTCGGGCTTGCAACCTGTCACGTATGGAATATAGCAAAAGTAGGTATGCGCCAAGTGTAATATTTGGACGTACCTCTGACTACACTCCTGAGACATCCCGAAAGAGTCGTCCTCATTCTCTTGAGTCGGGTACTTGGTACTAATAGACCTGGAGGGATACCGTGCCTGGGGATACAAATCGTGAAGTATGCTTGTTCCATCAACTAGTTGTATGAAAAACAGGTTTTTTTTTTCCTTACTTCACATACGAGTACATAAAATGGAGTGGGGTTCTTTAAAATGGTCGAGTAACACACTTGCGATGCCTTTGGTGCTGCAGGCGTCCATAGACTTAGGTAAACACTTTCCAGGTGGATCAGTCGTGTAGTATTCCTACCAAAAAAACTTAGTAACCTACTTATTTTTTGTAGAGGCAGTGTCTAGGACCAGCTTTATCTTCTAAGCAATTCTATATCTTTTATAGCTTTTATGAGGCTCTGGTCGCTTGTGGCGTATATACCACACAGACAATAGAAAATAATAGGTAGGGTATTATAGTGTAAATTTATTTTTCTTTTTATTCAGGTAAGTAGTTAGTAGAGTTTTCTTGCTTATTAAGAAATTAATTCTGAAATTTCATTCAGACTTTTTTTTATTACATGTAGTTATAGATACATATATGAAAAAGTGTAGACCGGTGAAAGTAAGGCTATCCCGCACAATTAAAGATGGCGTTAGCCGCCATCTTTGTTCCTTCTCACTGTATTATCATAACACATTCTGTACGTTACTTTAAGTATCTATTAAACAATAGCAAACAAAGAAGTTCTGCTCGAATGTTAAAACCTTATGAATACAGCGTAATTTGGCCCCGGGCCAGTAGTTAGCAACATTCAGTGCGATTATTAGGATGGTTGACCTAATGGCACTTTCATTTGAGTGCTTTAGGGCGTTGCTAAGCACGTTAAGTGGTTGATCCCGGTATTTATAGCAGGGAGGCCTTCTGAGCCTACAACCATCGCTAGAGTTAGCCTAGTTCGGGTGGAATCTTGCAACTTAATTTTGAAGCAGATATCTTCAACCGATTGAGCTGAAATTTTGTATATCCGTTTAGTTTTGATGACAATGCATGGTTAGCTGTGTGACGTCATTCTAAATCCAATATGGTGGAACACCCAAAATGGCGGACAAGTTATTTTTAATGCACTCCTACAATATGAATAAGAATATGAATAAGAATAAGAATCATTTATTGTAAAACTGTGTATGGGTATAAAATGAAAGGGCTTGCTGAGAATAAATCGAATAATAAAGTGACCTCACTCTAAACCCAATATGGCAGACTTCTAAAGATGGCGGACTAAGGTTTTTATTCTTTCCTACAATATGGGTATCGAATGAAAGAAGTTTCCAAAAATTGCCAAAAATCTTACTTTCAAAATTCCTACTTAAAAAGCCTTTCACCACACTATTACGAAAGAAACACGACATGAAGAAGACGACCGGCGGTTGAGTTACTTACTTAGGCCTAAAATAATTGCATTACCACACGGTTTCGTGCCCTACGGTATCATTGCATTACTGCCATCACCCTGAGACTGGCTGTTTTGAGATTCTTAAACTTTAACTTCTTTTTTATCACATCAATTCGAAAAAAGATAGTTTGAATGATTTGAATTTGGAATGTGCTTATTGAGTAAAAGTTCCAATCACCAAAGAGATCACGAACACTGTATGAACAAGCAGGCTTTATGATTAAAAAAAAAGCGCCTGAACTAAATAAAAATAAACAAAAACACGTGAAACGCGCATTCCACCTTTGTTCATAATTGTTTACTCAAATTCAGATTTTACTTAGTTTTATGAAAATAAATAAAATTACAATAAATACATGATTATGACTATGAGATTATGTGACAATGTGACAATGTGACAATGTGACAATGTGACTATGTGACTCCGTGACTCCGTGACTATGTGACTTTGTGACTTTGTGACTTTGTGACTTTGTGACTTCGTGACTTCGTGAATTTGTGACTATGATTATGATTATTCATAAGTTGCACTAAGTTATTTTCTCATAGAGGGTGATAAAAAGTAGAGTGTCCACCTCGGGAGCAACACTATTTTAAGCTCGAGTGAAGTACTTTGAATCCCTCGCTACGCTTAGGATTCTACTTTAGAATCCCTCGCTACGCTCGGGATTCTACTCTAGAATCCTTCGCTCCGCTCTGGATTCAAAAAACACTCTCGCCATAAAAATAGTTGTTTGCTCCCTTGGTAAACAATCTACTATTATAACTTTAGCTTTATTTTGACACTTTTGCGTGATATTTTTACCGATTATTGTCCACATTGCGAGTTGACAACACCATTGTACCTACTTCAGGTCCTGAAGCCGCGGAAGCGGAAATGTATGTATTCAGGAACTTGGAAACTTCGCACTTCAGATGCTGAACCCTACAAGCAACTTTTCCACGAACTTTTCCACGTTTCAACATTTTTAAAGAAATAAAATCATTGAATATATGAAAATTGAACAATCAAAAACAACTAAGTAAGCTTCGGAGAATAACATTACAAAGGTTCAGCGAAGAATAAAGACCGTTTTGATTTTGATTTTGATATAATTTTGAATAAGTCTTTGCTTTATTTGGTTCCTAGCCTAGGAACAGTGGAAGGAAATGAGGGAGGCCTACGCCAAGGAGGCGACTACTACTTTATAGAAATGTTAGAAATAAGTTTATTTTTTAGATATTAGAATATTTAGTTTTTAAGAAATTACTGTATTGAATAAGCGTGTAAATTTAGTTGTAGGAATAAAGGCTCATTTTATTATTTTATTTATTTATTTATTTGGTTCACCAAATAAGTTTTTGCTGTCTTGGTTGTCGGCATCCAAACTCAAAGTCAAAAGGTATTTATTCAGTTGAATCACAAGGATCACTTTGAAACGTCTTAAAGCTAGGTAAATCTAGGTGCCAGTTCCACGCGACCAAGCCTAGAAGTTCTGTTAATGGCTTACGGCTTACAGTTTTTCTGAAAAATGGTTTTTATTAAAAGCGCGGACTTAAATATCTCATAATAAACAACTTCCCTGTCAAATAAATTACTCACGTTTTCTGAAACGTTTCTTATGACAGCTTGAAAAAATATTATTATGTAGGTAAAGCCAACTACGGTTGTATGGTTACATTGTTATATACACTGTTATAGCACTGGTGGCCTAGTGGTAGGGGCCCCGCCTTCCGATTGATAATTGAAAGTTTGACTAGTTAGACCTTACATAAACTAGGGGCCCCTCTGGTCTATCTTTAAACCATAAATGAACCATGGTTTAGTAAAGAGATAAACTACGTTTTCTAATAACGTTTGGTCTAAGTCATGGTCTGTGTATAGTAAAATCTTTGATTTATCTTTAGACCACGTTTTATACTAAGACAGTTTGTGTCTGGAGTTATGTTGGATGTGTGGAGTTAAGTTAACTTACATGCCACCACATCTCGGAACGTGTTCTCGGTATTTCCAGTGGTGCCGATGCTAATGTCAACTAAACTGTTTTTTTTTATACAACTAGTTGATGGAACAAGCAGATAGCCCACCTGATGTAAAGTAGTAACCGTAAGTATCACCTATAACAAAGCATTGCCTCGTAAGTCACGCACGATAGGAACGTGCCCTACGATGCACTGCCCTGCGTCCGTCAACTTGAGGCATACAGATGTTAAGCCTCATGTGCCTGTAATTACACCGGCAACCACACTCTTCAAACCGAAACACAGCGTTGCTGCTTGGCGGTAGAATAAGGCGGTGGTAGTATTTCCCCGGGCGAGCCACACACAAAAAGCTCTACTACTCTTGTTGCTAAATAAAATTACTAAAATTGTGTCAAAGAGCACCGGTGGTCTAGTGAGAGTGACCCCGCCTTCCGATCGTAAGGTCGTAGGTTCGAATCCAGTCGTGAACCAAGATTTTTCTTATTGAAAAAATTATGAACGCAATGTCAGTGTTCTTAAACGGTGAAGGAAAACATCATGAGGAAGCCAGTTAATATTCTAACAGCGGCGATGGGCTTGCAACTTATCAATGGTATGTGCCAAAATGTAATGTTTGGATATACCTGTGACTACCCCATTAGACATCCTCAAAGAATATATAAGTCGTACTTGGTAACAAGAGATCTGAGGGGTATCTACCGTGCCTGAGGATCAAAGTCGTGAAGTTGTTTCAGTTTTTTACTAAAAATGCTGTCTCTTTCTTATGAACCGAAACGACGAGGACGGCAATAACTTTAGCGCCGTCTAACTAATACTAATGCAACAACAGGATCGACACTGTTGGCCAAGTTGGTAAATACGTTGGTACTTACGGACGGAGCCCGAGCAATGAGCCACCTGCTACGCACCATCAATTATGACGTGGAAGTGGCGTAGGTACTTGGAATAATAACAAATGGCCTCGTAAAAATACTAGCGGCAGCCCGCAGCTTCGCTCGCTTAGAAGTGATAGATATCATTAATAATAAAGGCGCTTGTGATAGTCATAATAGCAGGTGTACCACAGCGAATGGAGTCACGGTTGACGCATTTTTTTTTTATAAATATGAAAATAATTAGCTTTTTACTCATTCATGCATTGTATCCTCCGCATATTTCCGCATTCCGGGAATATAGTTTACATGCTAATTTATTTCACGAACTATACCTCTATTAGTTCTAAGTATCATGCCAAGCGGGTCAGTGGTTAAGGTGTGATTGAGCCACTCGACAAGTAAAAAAATCATTTTGATCGATACAAGTTTACCTACTCAAAAGTTTGCTTTACTAGTTATCGAACTTATGCAAACTTTTGAGTAGGTAAACTCATATCGATCAAAATGATTTTTATACTAAACTGTGTGCAATGTGATTGCACACAAAATGGTTGATTGCAATTTTTCGAAAATGAGCTAAGTTATTTCATATCATTCAACAAGTCGAAACGTGCGAGCGAGAGGTACATTAGCTCTTGTCTTCGCCTTAAACTTTCGTTTGTATATTAGTAGAGAGTATAAGATATCAAAAGATGCCATCTCTTACCAAATGTCAAGCAATGTTAAATTATAACAAATACAAATATTACAATAGTACAAAATATAATACAAATATTCGTTCTTCTAGGCTTTGGTCGCGAGGAACTGGCGATAGATTCACCTAGTATATAAGACGTTTCAAAGTGATCCTTGTGATTGTATTGAACAAAGACCGTTTACCGCTGCTAGAACGCGTTGTTGTGCCCAGCGCTTATATTTTACCTCTTGATCGAGAGAAAATTACAGGTTTTACCAACTCGACGTATGTTCAAAGGTCTTTGCATCTATTCAAGATACAGCGTCATGGGCAACCTTTCATCCTTCCCCCTTTTACAGTGTCGCTGAGTGCTTAGGACACATTTAGATAGAGGCTTGTCTAGTCATCCATCCTTTCAGCCTAGTCGACCTAATCTATTTAAAGTAAGTACATTAATATTACATATATTTGGTGCAGAGCTACTAAGCCGCCTCACGATGTTTTTCACACATAACGGGTGTTTAAACTTTATTTTATAAAACTTGCTAATGGGACAAGCAGATGGCCCACCTATTGTTAAACGGTAACCGTGTAACAAAGCTTTGCATCTTAAGTCACGCTTGATAGGAACGTGCCTTAAGATGCACTGCCCTGCGTTCATCAACTTGAACTTGAGGCATACAGATGTTAAGACTCATATGCCTATAATGTCACCGGCAACGCTGCTTGCGTTGCTGTATTTCAGTTTGAAGGTGGCAGAATAAAACTTGGTGGTAGTACTTCCCCGGACGAGCCCTTCACAAAGAACTGTACAACTCTTAGTTAAATTAAATTTATTTATTTTGTTCTTTTTGTGTAGCGGTAGTTCAAACTAAAGTGCATCATCATCAACAACCTATGTTAGTCCCCAGATTAACTGAGAACAAGTAACTATGGCAGAAGTAGCGAAAGGTGTCATCTACAGACGCAGCCGAGGGCGCTGCGAGACGCCGCGCACCGTGACCCTGCGGAGCACGAAAGGTTTAAAGGTATTTGATAGTATAAGTTTACAAGAGAAGAGTGAATAGGAAATCTTCTAGATAAACGTGCTGAACCGTCGCGTCGACCGCATCATCACTTACCATCAGTACCTAGGTATCTCGAGTCGTTTTTTTTTTCAGTTTTGGTATTTGGTTTTTCGTATTGCATCCCGTATACCGCGTTTACACTCAGCTCATGTCCGTGGAAATGTGCAGGGAAATGGACATGGGTAATGCGTTGAAGTTCGCGTTGCGTTCGTGCTCCCTAAGTGTCCGGGCTAAATGTGAACACACGTTGCCGGCGACGCTGCCGCGGACATATGGCCGGCCACATTTCCATCCACGCGAATGGCAGCGCGAATGTCTCAATGTAAACGCGGTATTAGATTTTGTGTAGAGTCACGCGAGTCCTCAGCGCGCCCGTTAAAGACGCTTATCGAATCTCCATACTAAAAACAAAACTTAGACTTGGGGTATTGTTCCCGAATTACCCTTTTTCTCGATTATTGTCGCACCTTATGATTTGGTTTGTTCTGTAAAATATAAGCCATATCTTATGTTGGCGATCTCGGCAATAATAAACCCTCCTGGATAAAACAAACAATAACATAAATAACGAAACTCTAAATAAAGCAATAAAGGCGCGTTTGTTTCGGTCTAATGGCGGTTCGACCACTTATCGGCCCTATTGTAACATTTTATTAGATTTTTTTATAAACAAAAAGGTAAGTACCTAGAATAGTGTCTCTCATCCATAATTTACACTTAGGTACCTAAAGTAGCGAAATGTAAAAAAAACATGGCTGTATGATATTTATAGGTATAACATGATGTTTGGATATGAGCATATTTTTGGTTCAATCACGCCCTTACCTGGTTCAGTGGTAAGGGCGTGATTGAACCTGGAATGAAACTTAGAACAAATACAGTTCGTAACATGGTTATAGTGCATAAGTGCTATATTTATTCAGAAAAAATACCAGGAACAGGGTGTAAACAATATACAACCCCATTTTAAGGAAACCGCTTTAATATTAATGTTAGCAATAACTACATAGGTATGCGAGCGAAGCCACGTGTGTAGTAATATGCTTTCAGATAGCTGCTAAATATGTTTTGTAGAAGAACCTTCATAGAACGCCGGCGGTTCTTGGAAAAAAATAATTCTATTCCACGAATAGCATGCCGATGTGTATCATTCTTGGAAAGATTAAAAATAATTTCGTAACATACCAAAATCTGATCTCAAATCTGAGAATCAAAAAATTTATGGTCAATACTTGGAAGCTTAGAAAAAAGTTTCCTTTGCCAGTTTTGCACATTTTTTTTAAACAACTAGCTGATGGAACGAGCAGATGGCCCACCTGATGTTAAGTGGTAACCATCATCTATAACAAAGAATGGCCTCGTAAGTCACGCACGATAGGAACGTGCCCTACTATGCACGGCCCTGCGTCCATCAACTTGAGGTATGTTAAGCCCCATGTGCCTGTAATTACACCGGCAACCACACTCTTCAAACCGAAACACAGCGTTGCTGCTTGGCGGCAGAAAAGGCGTGGTGGTAGTACTTCCCCGGACGAGCCACACCACGCACAAGGCCTCAACCACCTTATCATAACCGCGCTAAAATAGGAAGAGGCCTACTTTAGGCAAAGGTACAATAAAAGCTTGTTGCAAAATTATGAAAAATCAAAAGAGTTGTAGAGCTCTTTGTGATATATTAACTTAATTGCACAATATCCTATATAAATGTCCTAAAATGTAGAATAGGCTTTCTGAAAGTCTTGATATCTGAAAATTATTGATTTATCAGATAAATTGATAAACATTGTTTATTGAAATAATAATAATTACGTATACGTATACCTACTTACTAATTTAATATTTTTATTTCAATAGGTAACCAAAAGAATCGCAATTCAATTAAATATATACATATAGTACTTTATAATAATTGGACGTTGTAAACTTCTATTACAAGCCAACAGAACGAGACAAAATGAATATTAAATACAAATACCTCCTTAAAGGCATCTGTATTATTTTGCTTAGGTAGGTACATAAGAAAATAACAGCGTAAAATAGCTGTCAATCTCAAAGAAATGAGAGTAAATAAATAAATAATAAACTGAATAAACTTAAATATGAACCGTACGTAAATCGGTCAAACGGAAAATGGAAGGCTTCAATAGCTGAGTTTTAAACTAAACGCACGACGTGCTACGTTTTCAAACCGTACCGATTGAGGAATAATATTTTAAAGTTCCTTCGAAAACAAAGTAAAGTTTTGGAAAACATGTGTCATCTGAAGTCAGAAAACTATTCGCAAGGCACGCAACGGTTTAAAAGTTCCTAAGTTTTGTTGAAGTTGCTTGTGCACAAGATTTAATTACCTACTTATACTCTCATTTTACTCTCATCTCACGTAGGTACAGTCTCCTTGAAAAGTGACCGCTGAAAGACCTGTAAAAATACTTTTGCAGATATTATTGTAGGTAGGTAGATAACATAATTTTCAAAAGGAAGATTTGGTTGGTTTTGTCTACACTCGCCTGCAAAAATAAAGAGCTACTTAGTTAACTCCAAATATCTTTGAAACCACACAAACAAGCTCTTTAAATTCTGAAAGAAAATTTCATAACGCATAAAATAAACTACCACCACTCTGCGCTGGCTTAACCCAAACTCTGACATGGTGATAAATCTGGTACATTCTTCCAAAGTCAAAGGCATGATTTTGCACAAATAACTCGAATTGAATGAAGAAAATCTATTTCAAGTCCCATATTTATACAAAATTAAAAAACAAAATCAAAGAAGTCGAAATTGAAAAATGAATCACAATAATTTGAAAACAGGTAGTTTTTACATAAAACGTATTCTTTTATGCCATTACAGTAAAAAGGTTAAAAGAAGGGTTGCACAGTCCACGTAGGTAACCTCTTTTGGTTTAATTTCTCAAGCAAAAGAAGTTATCTTGATATATTCTTGAAGATATTGATGTTTTCAAAGGGGACCCTTTATTTATGCGGGCGAGTGTAGTTTACTTGTAGAGAGGCCTAAGACTTTAGTACTTAAGGTTGTATCAACAGGTAGGTACTTGTGTAAATAAACGAACACGGTAAAGAAATAAGTACACAACTAAATTATTTCGGGGAACAATTTCTCAAGAAGAGGCAACCTAAACAAATAACTACAAAACAAGATAAGTTTGTTCTTAAGTTTGAGCACACAGGAAACAGGCAAAATTTATACGTCCAGTGAGCAAAGCGAACAAAGCATTGTATGTAGGTATGTAGGTAGGTATGTTTGTCAGGCCATCACTTTCAAACCTTTGATCGACATTCGATCTACTTAAATGAATGAAATTTGGTAAGTCTTGGCTTGTAGGTAGGTAGGTTCTTGAGAAATTTACTAGTAAGTATGTACTTATATATTATAATGATATACCTAAGCAGTTAAATCGGTTATGGGAGCAAAAAGACTTACCTACTCAACTTCTTTTCTATATACTTAGTATAATTAAGTAAGTAGTAGAGCTCTTTGTGAACGGCTCGTCCGGGGAAGTACTACCACCACGCCTTTTTCTGCCACCAAGCAGCAACGCTGTGTTTCGGTTTGAAGAGTGTGGTTACCGGTGTAATTACAGGCACATGAGGCTTAGTAATATCTGTATGCCTCAAGTTGATGGACGCAGGGCCGTGCATCGTAGGGCACGTTCCTATCGTGCGTGACTTACGAGGCAATGCTTTGTTATTTATAAGGGCTTTGTTTGTGGGTACATTCCAAAACATGTTTACTTTTTTTCTCAAACGCCCGGTTTACCCTACAAGGAAAAAGTTAAATTTAGAAAACCAACGACCCAAGAGCCCCATCTTTTAGTTTCGTTGACGTAGTTTGGTTACTGGTCGTAAGAATATAGGTAAGTACTTGGTTCTCATAAAATGGTGCGAGTTGCGAGTTGGTCTGATGATGGAGCCAAGGTCTGTTCAATGGAACTCGTCAATAACTCGCCAATTGAGTTGAAACATATTATTTTATAAAGATTTTAATATAGTCCCAAAAGTATCTTATCTTTTAAATTATCCCTTAATATATTAGTTATTTTTCCCATATTATTTTTAACAGGCGGTGTCATCTATCCATCATATTATGAAACCCAGAATAGAAGTTTACTTTTATGTTGTTCCTTGTTCCACATTATACATAATATTCGTAGAAGGTACAAAATGTCAACCCCATTAACCCATTAGCTGTAGTTGTCTATGTATAATAATATGTACTTATTACTTTAGATTCAAATCAAATGTACGGTAAGCAGCGCCATCTAGTTTTTACAAACAGAAATACGAAGCCGCGCTGCGCTTCCCATTTTGCCACGCTACTTTTAAAGGTCTGAAAAAGATGGAAAGTAAATGAAAGAGAAAACAATAGACAAAAGAAGTAAGGTGACATTGACAAGTTTGAAGCTGCTTCCCGCGCTTTTATAGATGTGTACCAACATTTAGAAACTAAGAAATTAAAATTCGGATACAATACTTCAGAGCAATGCGAATTCCATAGACATATTTATTATCTTTACAAATTTTCTGTTTTGCGTTTTGCCTACACAAGTTCATATTATTTTGTAACAAGGATCATACAAAAATTTATACGGCAGAAACCAAGCCGTAAGTTGCCTGTTCTTCTAGGCTTAGTCGTATGGAACTGGCACCTAGCTACGCCTAGCATTTTCAGAAATCAGAAATTATTTATTGTATAGCTGTAGTACAAAAAAGATCATAATATAGCTATGGTTATATACAGTTTTAACAGTTTATCCGTTCCGGACGTACAACAAAACCGCATTGTTATATTCTAAATAGCCGTGGGTAGAAGGAGTCAGACGTACGCGTCTGGAGCGGCTCATATCGTAGTTAGTACGTCAGTACCGGCTCTATTTCTTTTGTAGCGGCTCAACAGCTCTCATGCCAGCCTAATATAAATTTTATTCCTAGGCTCATAGGGTCTATATTAGAAAAAAGATATCCAGATCAAAAATTTTGCTAAATGAATTTGAATTGTTTCATATAGATAATAAGATCTAATTTCCAATGCTGCCACTCTTGATCTGTGGAGCGGTTCAAAGGTCTACCCATAAATATGATACAAAACTCAAACGGTTCAAAGATTGGTTTTATGATAAACAGAACCCTGAACCGTTCGAGTAAAATATTTGTTTTGATTTATTGAGAGGTTCAATACGTACTCGAACAGTTGAATCGTTTGAAGTAATATCTGCGCGGGTGAGTGAGTGGAGTTAGGATGAATTGGCGGATTACGGTTCTTTTTAGAAAAGCATGTTTTTAAATGGTATGGGTTACGAATTTGAATTATTAACTTGAGTTGTTTAAACAACAGCCCGTGGATGCCCTCGCGTGTTAGCATACATATTTAAGGATATTTTGCGTTCTAAGCTCGTCATAATTTGCATAAATATTTTCCGTTTTATCGTTTATTCAAGTAAGGTTCATTTTGAATAGTAGAACTTTTACTTAATTTTTTTTTAATTCCGTCGTTAATTCTTAGCAATATTTATTGTTTGTATATTTGTGTATTATAGTTATTGCTAACATACAAATTCAAGGATTTTGCCTGTTTATTTTTCTACAAAATTATTTTTACAGTCGTATTTTTTTGTTTTGGTGTCTAGTCCTTTTGCCAAGTCTTATCGGTTCTTGCTTGGAGTCTTTGAAGGTACATGAAAATTAATTGGCCCTGAAATTCTGAGCCGTTTGAACCGCGGTTCGGCTCCGGATCGAGACTGTAAATGAGCCGATGCGCTGCAGATCATGTTTTTTGAGTGAGTTACCCATGGCTAATTCTAAAGTTTTCACCCAAGAACCAACTAAAATATTATAATACCCTAAAATATTATATTATATCCTAATTTCTTAGCTTGCAAGTAGGTATAGAGGTAGATATTATAGAGCTTCCAATTTTATCGTTCTTATTATTCGTTTATGGTATAAAATGCATTCGAGACTAACTATTTTCTCAAATGATTTTTGAATATATTTCCTTGAAGAGGTTTAATTTTATCGGGTAAACTATTGTAAATTTTGATAGCTGCAACAAATGTACTTTTTTATACATGGTGTTGTTAATCTGTGGTATACATATATTATATTTATGTTTCATTCTTAAGGAATCGGCTCTGATAGATTTTTTGGCAAAGAAATACTCAGTATTTTTCTTAACAAATAAACATATTTCCAATATATATTAAAAGCTTTCAAAGTGACCCTTGTAATTATAGAATTACTTATATTGATACATACCTAGAATAAAAAATGCGTTTTTTTTTGTTTTATAGTGTTTACTTCACATAAGGATATCACATTTTTTTTATCCCAAAATAATAATATCCGCGTGTGATTTGAACCTACTACCACGGCCACGGTCGCATAGTACCGTACTAACGTATCGTCATGAGTTATTCACTGGGTGTAATTAGAATCTAATGGTGCAGGTGTTTAGCGTGGCCCCGTATCAAGGGGAAGTTCAACAGTTCCACGCGACCAAAGCCTAGAAGAACCGGCAACCAACTTACGGCTTGGTTCCTACCTCTTTTTTGTATGATCCTTGTTACAATGTATTATAAATAAATACAATATTGAAGCTTCAGTGTGGTGCTAATCGAATTTAGTAAGGCATAGGCTTAAGAGAAAAAGGAAAAGGTAATCAAATTAATAAAACAACACTCGCTACGCTTGAAACTAATAATACCTAATGCATACCTACAATACATATACAATCTATTATGTAGAGAAAAAAAAAACATTAATCGAATAATTTATACTGCGTGACCCCCCGCGATTTCATCCAAGTGGAATAAGTAGGTACTACCTACGAGAGAAGGAGCACCACTGATCTTGTTTAGCATAAAGTGATCACTATCATTATGATTATCATAATCAGCCTGAAGAACTCTACGGCTGGACTTATGTATACATTTCCAGGTAGAATGATTCTGAGTCCACACCATCTATACGATCAAGCATTTTTCTAATCGAATTAAAATTATTTTCATAATTCAGAAACCATGATGTTAAAATTTATAACATTTCAGTCTCACACACTATGTTCACTATACACCTATTCTTATTCTTACACCTTTCTTGTACAATTTCTCAAACAAACAATTAAGTTGTTGGTTATCCTATAGACAAGAAAACCTTCACACACTTATCCCCTTTTTATCCCCAGTATTTTCTGTCTGGCTATTTTACCGATAATCTTACTTCGGTATTTCAAAACTTCGAAATTGATTCAAACTTAGACTAAGTATATAATTACCTCCATGGATTCAAATGATAAAAAACCCAAAGAGGTATAATCCTTTTGATTTTTTAATGTGGCTTGTATAATTAAAATTTTGTCTGCTAGTATAATCTACTACAACATCTTTAATAGTTTAAAGTTTGGTAGAGTATGTGATTTATTGTTGTCTTTAGAATGTTTTTTTTTCATTTATATTATATACCTTTGTAGTTATGTTGAGTTCATTTTATATTAAAGAGCATGCTGTGGTTGCCTATAATTGAAAGAGCACCTTATATAATTCAAACTGTATGGAATTTATTGTAATTATGTGTATCTTTTGTTGGTAATCCTAAATAAATAAATAAACCCATTGCGCAGCAAGTCGATGTAAAAAACTTGA
Organism: Chloroclysta siterata; assembly: GCA_932294275.1. Classification (NCBI taxonomy): domain Eukaryota; kingdom Metazoa; phylum Arthropoda; class Insecta; order Lepidoptera; family Geometridae; genus Chloroclysta; species Chloroclysta siterata. Next base: position 14,987,644 of record OW028591.1, on the reverse strand, counting down.
GACATGAGTGTTACTTGTTGTTGTTGGAGTAATGAGATATTATTATTAGTTAAATAAGTTCTGCAATATTATCCACATACTTTACTGCATTTTACGTCTGTATCTATTTATAGTCTCTGGCTTTATAAATTTATAAGTATACAATAAAATGGACAATATTTTGACGTTTACCGACGCCGTCCTTTCTATTTCTGATGTGTTGGCAGCGCTGTTGCTAACGCCATTTTTGTTATACACTCGAAGCTGCGTAAGGTGAATTTTGGGTACTCATGGGTGCACGCAACGAGTGCGAAAGAGAAAGAAGACACGGAATCTCGTACGGTGCTTCAACTAACCTGAATATTTTCTTCAAAGCTCTATTTACGACGTTTCTCATTGTCTATGCTGTAGATACGCATCCCGAGCGATACATACGGTGAAAAGCTTTTAAAACAAATGTTTAGTAAAAATGAAGGAAAACGCCGTGCTTAAGTGGCAAAAAGTGTACAATCCCACGGGCCCCCAGCCGCGTCCTCGCCATGGACACCGTGCAGTCGCCATAAAAGATTTGATGATAGTTTTCGGCGGCGGAAACGAAGGAATAGTTCACGAGCTGCACGTCTTCAATACCACCACTAACCAATGGTTCGTCCCCGTCACCAAAGGCGAAGTGCCCCCAGGATGCGCCGCCTACGGCTTCGTGGTCGACGGGACTCGTCTCCTTGTTTTTGGCGGCATGGTGGAGTACGGCAAGTATTCTAACGATCTCTACGAGCTGCAAGCTTCGCGTTGGGAATGGAAGCGCCTGAAGCCTCTCCCTCCGAAGCAGGGGCTGCCACCGTGCCCACGTCTCGGCCACAGCTTCACGCTGCTCAACGGAAAGGTATACCTCTTCGGAGGACTCGCCAACGAGAGCGACGACCCCAAAAACAATATTCCGAGGTATCTCAACGATCTCTACATGCTAGAACTGTACCCGAACTCTTCCATGACAGTGTGGGATATTCCATTGACATACGGGCAATCTCCTCCACCTCGAGAGTCTCACAGCGGAGTGTCGTACACGGATAGGACTTCATCTAAATCATCGCTCATCATCTACGGAGGCATGAGCGGGTCGCGGCTCGGCGACCTGTGGGTGCTGGACGTGGACACCATGTCCTGGTCGCGGCCCGAGGTCGGGGGCCCGCCGCCGCTGCCTCGCTCGCTGCACACCGCCACCGTCATCGGACACCACATGTACGTCTACGGGGGCTGGGTGCCGCTCGTGCCCGACGAGTCCAAGCTGGCCACGCACGAGAAGGAGTGGAAGTGCACCAACACGCTGGCATCGCTGAACCTCGAGAACATGACCTGGGACAACATAGCTCTGGATAAGTTCGACGAGTGCGTACCTCGCGCGCGAGCCGGCCACAGCGCGGTCGCGATCCAAACCCGGCTCTACATCTGGTCCGGGCGAGACGGCTACCGAAAGACGTGGAACAACCAGATCTGCTGCAAGGACCTGTGGTACCTCGAGGTGGGCGTGCCGCCGCAGGCCGGGCGCGTGGCGCTCGTGCGCGCCGGCACCACCTCGCTGGAGCTGTGCTGGCCGGCGCTCAACACGGTCACCACCTACCTGCTGCAGGTGCAGAAGTGCGGCAAGGTGGCGCCCGCCGCGCGCGGGCCCGCCGTCGCCGAGCCCGTGGCGGCGCCCCCGCCCAGCTCGCCGGCGCCGGTCGCGCCCGACGCGGCGCGCGCCTTCGGCCTAGCGTCGCCGCCGCCCGCGCCGCCCGCCCTCGAGCGCGCGACGCCGACGCGCCCGGTGCCGCTGCCGGTGGTCCCCGCGGCCGCCGCTCCCGCCCCGTCGCCGACGCCGGCGCCGATGGCGACGACTCCGCAGAAGGTCACGATCAAGACGGAGCCGCGCGCCACCGTGAAGATATCCCCGAGCGCGCCGGTCATCAAGCAGGCCGCGTACCAGGCGAAGACCGCCAAGTCCCCCGCGGCGGGGCCCTCGCAGCAGATCAAGATGTCGTCCGTGACCGCGTCGGGCGTGACGCGCATCGTGAGCGGCGCCGGCACACCGGTGCGCGTGTCGGCGGCGCAGGCCGGCGCCGGCGCGCAGCTCGTGCTGACTTCGTCGGCGCCGGGCGGGCAGGGCGCGCCGCGCTTCGTGCAAGTGAAGAGCGCGAGTCCGGGCGTGAAGCTGACCGCGGCCGCTCAGCCGGTGAAGCTGAGCGCGGGCGCGCAGCCGGTGAAGCTGAGCGCCGGCGCGCAGCCGGTGAAGCTGGCCGGCGGGCCGCTGAAGCTCGGCGCGGGCGGGCTGCAGGGCAAGCTCGCGCAGGCGCAGAAGGTGACCGGCGGCATGCCGCTCAAGCTCGGCGCCGGGAACGTGAAGATCGGCGCCGGGAACGTGCTCGTGAAGGCGTCCGGCGGCATGCCGGTGCACGGCGTCGGCGTCGCCAAGGGGCCCATGAAGCTGGGCGCGCCGAGCGTCGGCCAGGCGGTGACGCTGGCGACCAGCGCGCTCGGCCAGCAAGGCAAGCAGCCCGTGTACAAGATCGTGACGGCGAAGCAGGGTGAGCAGGCGGTCGGCGGGACGGTGTTGCGCCAGGGAGCCGGCGCCGGCGGCATCCCGGTGATCATCAAGAAGTCGGGCGGCGCGGGCGGCACGTCGGCGGGCCAGCCGCAGTACGTGACGCTCGTGAAGACGTCCACCGGCATGACGGTGGCCACGATGCCCAAGATGGCGATGATGCAGAACCGCGTGTCCACCTCGGGGCAGGGCCTCTCGCCCGGCGCGACCATCGTCAAGCTGGTGTCGGCGAACACGGTCGGCGGGAACAAGATCATAACGCTACCGTCAAACATGCTGCAGATAGGCAAGGCGGGCGTCGGCGGCAAGCAGACCATCGTCATCACGAAGTCGGGGAACCAGGCGCATCAGTCGAGCCAGCCGCAGTGAGTGATAACTGATAAGTGATGTGAGGGAATGACTCTGATTTCTTGAATGTAAATTATATCGGCGCGCGTCGCTCGGACTGTAGCATATTATTTTAAATCGTAACTATATAGTTTATGAGTTTTGTATGTTATAAATGGGTCTGTGTAGAGATTGTCCTTGTAGAGTTTTTACTAAATTTATATTTTATTTACCTACTCTTAAAAAATAATATTAAAAGTAAATAATTGTATGATTGAAACCTGTTGGAGATCTGGCATAATAAGTGATTCACAATTAACTTGTGTAATAGGTATTTTGATTATTGATTACCTAATTAATTGACAAATTGTCACAAGTTTTAACCAACATTTGTTATGCCTCATTGCAGTATTGTGCTAACATGGCACATTTTTAAATAATAACAGTTCACCAAGGTTCTTATTTAACAATAAAATATTTAATATTGTTATAGCATCTTTCTATAAGCACCATTTATGTGATCTCATCTCTCTGAATAAGCATTTTTGAGCTTGTTTGTTATTTCTTAACAATGTCTTCCGCTAATCAGTTAGATGAACATTTGTATGTGTTGTGTTCTCAGCAGTTCAACATGTGTGTCCGTGTGTAATGTGCTTGATATATTATTCAGCAACAACTCATTCCCTGCTTTTAGTGGCTGCATATTTATATCAATTTTATAGAGAGAATTCACTAAGTGATCAATTCCTGCAGCCACCGAAAACATGGAATGCTATTGTTAGTTTCTTAGTTTTAAATCACAAAATTTAATGCACTTGTATAAGTTTTGTATGACGTATCATTGTTAATGTTTTCTCGATTTGGCATTCTTGTTACAAGACGTTGAGTCTGTGAAGTCTTTTCAATGTTTGTGTCTGCCTGAGGCTAGTAGAAGACCCCATGGACTCAACGGAAAATAATGCAATAGTTATAAACTAAAGCTGATCAATAAGAAATAGAGCCTTTATAAATAAAACCACCCCTTATTTATATCGTGTTAATATTTCTGTAACATGCTGTGGCAGTTAATTATTTACATCTATGACTTCGCTAATTACAATAGGTACATGTTTTTTTATCAATAACTTTCTGTAAAACTTGACATAAAAATGCAGACATTTTGTAAGGTTTGTCTTAATGTATTGAGAAATATATTTTACATCGGTTTTAAAAGTATGTATGTAGGTATGTTTAATACATTGATGGGTATTGTAAAATTGTGTTCTGCATTTTTATACATAGCGTAAGCGTCCTAGGTGTACTTCTTAGACTAATCATAATATAAGGTAAGAGAGGTATGTAGGTACGGAATGTAAATATCATTAAGTAGATAAATTTAATGTTATAGTTTGTTCATAATATTATGTTCATTTGCTTGAATAAACGATTTGGATAAGTGCGACTTTTATTTTAATTTTTACCTACCTAGACAAAAAACTACCTAGATTGTAGTCAAAGGACGGTTTATCTACACTAATATTATAAAGAGGAAACCTTTGTATTTTTGTATGTAACGAATAGGCTCAAAAACTACTGGTCCGATTTCAAAAATTCTTTCACCATTAGAATGCTACATTATCCCTGAGTAACATAGGCTATATTATATTTTCAAAAAAATCAGGGATCCTTACTAAAACTTCAATAATGTAACCCAAGGTGGAAAACAAAAACCTTACATCGCGTGCGCTGCGAAAACTATTGATGATAGAACAAAATAATGTACTACGATTTTGTAGAAAACGTCATCATCTACAAAAAATGTCGCGACAGTATATGTCTAACTAGGTATTATAGTTATGTCACAATAAGTGTTCTTTTATTATAAAAAATTAATTGAAATGCCTCCGCTAGAAAAGGGTCTTTATTTGTACCTTGGTATTAATCCTTATCCAAATAAATCTTTTCACAATTAAGACGGTTTCAATACCTATAGATTACTTCTTAAATTTTTCAAATCGGACATTCCATTCAAAAGATATGACGAAATTAAAAATGTTAACGGGTCCACGGGTCACGCTCTGGGTGCGATTTCACTCACTCAAGGAGAAGGACGTGCAAATGTATGAAATAAGTAGACGCGAGGCTCGAACCCACGGTCTAAGTTTATCCTAAAATGTTCAAAATATTTATGACCACCCATGCGAAGCTGGGATAGGCCGCTAGTCCATTATAAAAAAAAAACAATAGGAATAAGTACCTTCTGTAGATGTATCCTTTACTTACGTAAAACGAGTAGTAAATAGGGAAGGTGCTATAGTTTCCATTTTCTTCTTTTTTCTTTTTTTTTCCATAGTAGGTACCTCCCTCCATATACCTACCTATCTATTTAAGTTGGTTGCCTGTTCTTCGAAGCTTGGTCGTGTGGACCTGGCACCTAGAACTACCTAGCTCTAAGACGTTTCAAAGTGATCTTTGTGATTCAATTGAATAAATACCCTTTGACTTTGCCTCTACCTATCTAGGTATATAAAAGTAATATGTAGTTAGGTACCTACTACGGTACTACTACACTTGGAATCAGCTAATCTAGCAATAAGGGACCAGATAGCTTACGTATGTACCTACTTTTTAAAAAAGACGTAGGTAGTTACCAAATTATCCTACCGTTGTCGTTAACCTTCTGGTACATTCCTATGTAAGAATTCGTTTTTGTTACCAATTATAACCTTACTAGAGATACGACAATACGTACCCATATAGTTTCGTTCCCTACACAGTACCTAATTGCCTTTAACAAACTGCAGTATTTAGTGAAAATCTCCATCTAACTTGCTACATACCAACTAGTAGGTATTTTTGCTCACTCCGCTGCTGTGCCGCAACACAACATACACGAGAGCTAGGATTCCTGGACCTACACCTCACCTCTACTTAGTTCATCAGGTCGCGTGGAGATGGCGCTGAATTCAATAAAATTGTCCCTCCCCCAACCTAAGCTTCCAAACCAAACAGTTATTTTATTACATAATTCCTTCGATCAACAATCAACCATAATTCACACAAAAGTTAACAAAATTAAATACTCAACTTAAAGTTGTTAACGGATTTAGGTAGGTATCTACATTATTTGATTAGGTACTTACTACCTATATTTTTTTGTGTAAGATACCTACCTATGTAGGGTAGGTACCTACTACCATAGACTAAAGTTAGTCTATGCTACTACCTACCTATGTTTTCTTAAAAAACCTGGAATTCAGTCACTGGCGCTACTTTCAAACTCCCCCTAATAAACTCATTCCTTAACTTATCCATTCTCGTCACACCACACATCCATCTCAACATTCTCATCTCCGCTACATGTACCTACTCTTCTTTCATCCGTCCCTTTGGTGGTCTCAGATCCATACAAGACGACAGGTCGTATGATCAATTTGTAATTTTCCCCTTTAGTTTGAAGGGCATTCGAGGATCGCACGTTGTTCCTGTGACCTGCTCCATTTCATCCATCCTGCATTTATTCTGTTCTTTACATCCCTATCAATCTCACCATCATTCTGTAGGTACTACTGAACCGAGGTAGGTACCGAAAATCGGAGCAGACTGGTAATCTAAGGCAATAGTAGCGAAACTGGAGTACTAGTATTCTCTTATCTGTGACTGGAGGGACCACCGAAGTCACAAAACAGATGCTCTGTCTTGGTCCTGCTAATCTTCAATCCGACACTCTCCAATTTCCCCTGCCATTTTACCAGCCTGCTCCTGACCTCAGTTGCGTCTTCTCCGTAGGTACGATGTCGTCGGCGAACAGCATGCACCAGGGTGCCTCCTGTATGTCTGATGTCATTACCAGGAGGAACAAATACCTAAGGGCTTAAAGCCGATCCATGGTGCAAGCCCACAGCCACATTGAACTTATCGGTAGCGCCTGCTTCGGACCTAGGGTTGCCAGATGGCCGGGATTTCCGGGAAAGTCCCGGAATTTCACGTGTGGTCCCGTGTCCAGTAATTACACTTTACTGTCCCGGAATTCATGATCACTAGTTTTTTTCCACAAAGTAACGACACCAAGGGGCGGCACGCATACTCGTACCTCGGATGAGCCGAGACGATTTTTATCTATAGAGTAGCCTAATTTTTATTTGGAACTAAAAATTCTAATATGTGATTTTGTATGGTATGAATAAAAATTACCTATAGATATTATAAAAAATAAATTTGATTTTCTTTTAAAATAAGTACCTAACTACCATTTTTGTAATATTTTTGTATTGCCGGTCCAACAGCAAACATTTGTAGTTGGATTTGGACTCTAAAAACTCCAACTCCGTTTGTAACCCCAGAAATGTCCAGGAAATGTCCAGGAAATAATAAGCCAGTATCTGGCAACCCTATTCGGACCTGAGGGCTTATTACGAGTTCTCAAAGAATACGCTAGATGCCGTTGATTTATTTTCATAGAAAATTCGGTGTATCGTAACGATCGACGATCGGCACTAAACTCGTAATAAGCCAGAGGGCTTGTGTACAAGCTCTAATCGTACATCGCCCGAATAAGCTGCACCTACCTACTTCCCAGGCACTCCTTTCTCTTTCATAGCTCACCACAGAACCTCACGGGGAACCCTGTAGTAGGTAGGTACCTACGTTTTCTCCAGATCAATGAACAACATACCTATGCTTATGCGCACGGCGCCGGCGGCAGGTATTTCTCGCAGTTGCCGAAGAGCAAATGCCTAAAAACCCTGCCGTGTCTAAATAGGTAGGTAGGTACCTACCTACTTTTACAAACCTGAATACTTTCCCTCTGCCTCTGCATAATATACTTACCTACCTATTAGACGATCACCATTATGCGCGAGCACGAAGCAAACCGTAGAACTCAAGTGCACTCGGCTGCATCGTAATTCGGATTAATCTACACTATCTACATCTACATCTACACTAATATTATAAAGAGGTAACATTTGTATTTTTGTATTTTTGTATGTAACGAATAGGCTCAAAAACTACTGGTCCGATTTCAAAAATTCTATCACTATTAGAATGCTACATTATCCCTGAGTAACATAGGCTATATTATATTTTCAAAAAAATCAGGGATCCTTACTAAAACTCCAATAATGTAACCCAACACACTGTAGAACACTTCATCATCTACAAAAAATGTCGCGACAGCATATGTCTAACTATTATAGTTATGTCACAATAAGTGTTCTTTTATTATAAAAAATTAATTGAAATGCCTCCGCTAGAAAAGGGTACCTTTTATTTGTACCTTGGTATTAATCCTTATCCAAATAAATTATTTCATAATTAAGACGGTTTCAATACCTATAGATTACTTCTTAAATTTTTCAAATCGGACATTCCATTCAAAAGATATGACGAAATTAAAAATGTTAACGGGTCCACGGGTCACGCGCGGGGTGCGATTTCACTCACTCAAGGAGAAGCGCGTGCAATTGTATGAAATAAGTAGACGCGAGGCTCGAACCCACGTCTAAGTTTATCCTAAAATGTTCAAAAAATTTATGACCACCCTTGCGAAGCTGGGACAGGCCGCTAGTTGGGTATATTTCGCCACCGGAAAACTCTTAGTAACAATAAATATATATAATTAGCCATCTTTCTAAATGAGCGCAGCACAAGCATCTTTTGTTTCCAGAGGTATCTTAGGATTTTATCATCGTAAAATAATGGACAAAGATCAAGCCTCCAGCCAGCTTAGGTAGACTACCTAGTGCGCGAGTGAAAAAACTGTAAATGGCCAATAAAAATCCTGCCGACAACAGCAAATCCTTAATTAGCCCCAGCTGCGATTAATATCCTTGCTCGCAGGGGAATAATAAGGTTTTATTGGAAACTCTAGACCTCCTTCGGCGGACAAGGAGTAACGGCATTGCACTATTAGGAACCTATTACAGCTTAGAGGTTAGGGCACGATCGATCTATCGATCGTTGCAAGTCTGCGATATGTAGCAGTCTCTATAAGAGGAATACCTAGTTGATTATAATAAAATCTGTAGGTAACTGAACCAGTACCTACCTTAGCTACCTACCTAGGAACACGAGCCGTAAGTTTCTTGCCTAACTACTACTAGGTTTAGGCGCCAAAATTTACCTAAGTTTTAAAGAAGTTTAATTCAAAGATATTCTTTAGATATAATTTATTAATACTAGCGGCCTGTCCCAGCTTCGCATGGGTGGTCATAAATTTTTTGAACATTTTAAGATAAACTTAGACCGTGGGTTCGAGCCACTCGTCTACTTATTTCATACATTTGCACGTCCTTCTCACTGAGTGAGTGAAATCGCACCCCGTGCGTGACCCGTGGATCCTTAAACATTTTTAATTTCGTCATATCTTTGGAATGGAATATCCGATTTGAAAAATTTAAGAAGTAATCTATAGGTATTGAAACCGTCTTAATTGTGAAAAGATTTATTTGGATAAGGATTAATACCTAGGTACAAATAAAGAGCCTTTTCTAGCGGCAGCATTTCAATTAAATTTTTATAATAAAAGAACACTTATTGTGTCATAACTATAATAGCTAGACATATGCTGTCGCGACATTTTTTGTAGATAATGACGTGTTCTGCAAAACTGTAGTACATTATTTTGTTCTATCATCAATAGTTTTCGCAGCGCACGCGATGTAAGGTTTTTGTTTTCCACCTTGGGTTACATTATTGGAGTTTTAGTAAGGATCCCTGATTTTTTTGAAAATATAATATAGCCTATGTTACTCAGGGATAATGTAGCATTCTAATGGTGAAAGAATTTTTGAAATCGGACCAGTAGTTTTTGAGCCTATTCGTTACATACAAAAATACAAATCTTTCCTCTTTATAATATTAGTGTAGATGTGGATGTAGATTAGTGTAGAAAAACAGTTACCTACCTACATATTTTGAAATAGTGGGACTTTCTTTTCCGTTATTGTCCGTTAGAACAAGAGCCAGGAAAAATATTTTATTAACACAATAAAACATGTCTGTCTAGTCTAGGCAGGTTTAACAAGTTAAGTGTAGATGTAGGTTTCAAAACCGAAGAACAGCTTCCCACACCCTCCCACGTATTACTTCCCTGTTCCTTATGGAAGATACCTACTATAATGAACTTTTTAGCACATCGCCGTGGTACCTTCTGTTTTATCAAATTTCCTCTGTCAATCGGCAGCTGTCAAATTACTGTTGCCTGTCAGGCCCCCCACCTATCTCATCAATTTGGAATATTTGCCGCGCGCCGCGGGAGTCCGCCTGTGGGAGACTATAACCTAATCGCGATTTGTTTCCGATTGAAGTTTTTGATGAACCTACAGGTACATCTGTTTACCAACATATGTTTCTGCAGGGTGTAATTTTACTAATCCCTTAAACACAATCGGAAATTTCAGAGCCAAACAAGTTTCAGTAAACTGAAGGATTTACAAACAGTTTCTATGGGCAAAACGTAAAGCTTATTTTAGAAACCCTTTCCGATTGAAAATAATAATTTTTTTGTAGTAGGTATTTGTTTGATGCTCCTGTACCTAATACCTACACAATTAAAGGACCTAATTTGTAGTTAGTTTATTTTTAAATTTTATACGACTTGCTAATGGAACAATCAAATGGCCCACCAGATGTTAAGTGATAACCATCATCAATAAAGCATTGCCTCGCAAGTCACGCACGATAGGAACGTGTCCTACGATGCACTGCCCTGCGTCCATCAAAGTCAAAGACAAAATATATTTATTCAGTTGAATCACATGGATCACTTTGAAACGTCTTAAAACTTTGTGAATTTAGGTACCAGTTACACGCGACCTCAACTTGAGGCATACAGCCTGTAATTTCACCGCCAACCACAACCCTTAAAACCGAAACACAGCGTTGCTGCTTGGCGGCAGAAATACCTAGGCATGGTGGTAGTTCTTCCCCGGACGAGCCCTTCACAAAGAGCTCTACTACTCAAATGTACATTATTATGCAATGAGAAGACGTTATTGTATAAAGTGGCTATAATCAAAAATAAATTATTATTTATATGTACATGTATAATTAAAATACAAAAAGCTTTAAGTATATTGTAACTTTTTCATCGGTTATTACAGAACAGTATTAACAGTTTACAATAAAGACTATTCTGATTCTGAGAACTAGGTCAAAGTAAAAAAGGATAGCTCAACAGTCTTGCTTATATATTTACTTTTATAATTAAATCCTAGCCTAAACGTGCCTAAACTAAAGTTTATCCTACAAGCCCGCAAGTGATGATGCTGCAAAACCCTCGATTGGAAACCGATTCGGGAGGGGCCGACACCACCTTCTTCTTTTTCTTGCCGTTAGCGTCGAACTTCTTCTCTTCCTGAAAACATACCGGAATTAAAGAAACTAGTAGTGCTAGTAGTGAAACTAGCGGCTACGGCACCGTCTTCTTAGGCGCTACGCTACGCTGCAATTTGTAACACTAACAAATTATTTTCTTGTAGAATTTTCTATCCTTCATCCGTTGTGTTACTTGGTCTTCATAGTTCACGGAATATTGTTAAAACATGTACCGAGGCCTAACTAAAATTTTATCTGAGCGTTTAATCGAGGCGGCGACGCGTAACTCACTAGGTCACGCGTCGCCTCGTTCAGCGCATCAGCATTGCCATTCAGCATGGCAATGCAGCTAGTCTGAGCTATCTCTAGATCGTTCGCAACGGTCTACAGATAGCCCAACTGTTTCATGTGTATTTTGTACATTTTGTAAATACTTGTATTCATTGTGATGTTCTTTGTAAATAATGTGTACCTTATTATTTCTGCTTTGCTCTGATCACTTTGTACAAAGCGAAAACCGAGAATCACGTTTATTAAAAAGTTCTAAGCATCAATCGCCGTGTTTGTTAAGGCCATTGCGAGGTAAGTTGTAAGAACAGATTTAACATGCAAATCAGCATGTTAAATCTTTTCAGAAAATTTACGCGCAGTTTTTCGAAATACTCCTTTTTATTTCAAGTATTTACAATACAATACAAAATCATTTATTGATGCCCAACGTAAATATAATTTATAAAAAATACAAGAATATACATCAAAAGTAAGTAGGTAAGTATTTTCTGTCTAACATTCATTATTGACCTGTGCTTAGATTTTACGATCACATTGAAGCAATGGCAGTACTAGGAACATGATATTCTCGAAATGCAATGTTTTCAAAGCACGCAGTTACATCGAAATCCGCTCAGCAGCGCCCTTTACTCCGTGATAAGTGTAAGTGGCCGGCGGGGCGTGTACCCCATTACAATTATTGTATCGACCCCTATGCCATTAGAATAAGACATTCGTCTCAATGCGAGAATCGAACCCACCGCGGTGGCCTGACTTGTGGACATTTGCCCTTTATATTTAGCACTTTAGCACAGGCTGAATGCTTAGCTAATATAGGTAGCCTGGGGTGTTATTTAGCTAAACATGTGTGTCAACTCTTCTCGAATATTTTGCTATGTTTTGGTTTGAACGGTGTGTTGCCAGTGAAATTACAGGCACTGAGGCATTAACATCTCTCTCTTATGCCTCAAGTTGATGGATGCAGGGCAGTGCTTAGTAAGGCACGTTCCTATCGTGCGTTGCTTGCAAGGTATTCTTTATAGGTGATGCCTACTATTTAACACCAGGTGGGTCATTTGCTTGATCCCTCAACAAGAAGTATTAAAAAAACTTGCCAACGAAATAAACAAAGTAAAAGTAATACCCCAAAACTTTCAGAAAAAAGTTGATAGTTAATTTTTTTATTTGTCACTTGTTTAGCGTACATGTTTCTATGTACGCTAAACAAGTGAATGTATTTATTCAATAAAATCACAAGGATCACTTTGAAACGTCTTAAAGCTAGGTGACTCTAGGTGCCAGTTCCACGCGACCAAAGCCTAGAAGAACAGGCAACAAACTTACGGCTTGGTTCCTACCGTTCTTTTGTTCAGAGAAAAATGAAGCTGATGAATTACCTCCACGAGTTCTCCAATTTTGTACTTGACGAGGATGGTCCTTGCATCAGAGCTGTGGCCGACCTCTTCGAAGGCTTTCGTGGCGTCCCGGCCGGCCTCGTCCAGGATGGAGGCCGGACCATCTGGATGCTGAAAACATCATGTAATTCAAAACAATGGACTTGGACGTTCCACACCAGTATCTAGCACCACACTACGCTAAGCTTGTAATATGGGAAAATTACTACTTGAAACATATTCCGTTAATTGGTATAGTGACTACGTTGCGATGGACATTTCACACAGCGCCAAATCTAAATTGGCAATTCGTGTACTTTGGGAACCTGATATCTGTCAAACACATGTTTGTCCTGGGTGGGAATCGAACTCAAAGCTCAGAACCTTTTTTACAAATCGCTAGCGTAGCAAATATTTACATAAATAAAAAAAAGCCTGTTTCTTATGCGAGGCCAAGTATATCTACTTGCTTCGATCCTGGCTTCCACCTCTTTCGCTTCATTTACTCTCGTAACGTTCTTTATACATGCTCGTTCGTTTAGAGACATGGCCTTTCCCCTATTAAATAACCCAGTTCAAAGAAAACTTTAAATCCTAGGTACACAGTGCACACCTCATTTAGGTACTTGGTGACGTCATAAACGGAGTCCTTGTACACGATGCACGCTGGTGAGCCGTTCTTGCCGTTTTGCGTCGCTACCTCGGCGAGTGTGAATCGTTTGACTTCTCCCATTATTAGTTATCTGAAACAGTTTATGCAATCACAAAAAATGGGCGATGATACACTGCCCTGCGTCCATCAACTTGAGGCATACCTACAGATGTTAAGTTTCATGTGCCTGTAATTTTACATTCCTCAACTTTTTAATTGTATTAATCGCAGTTTTTTACATTTGTGGAAATTCACTAGTGAAGTTAAAAGGTACTGCTGATCTTGTACAGGACTCGATACTGGACTCAAACCTACTGTCTATACTGTTACAAATTGTTGGGTTTGTCAAATAAGAAGATTTGAAATAAATGGAACAAAGTTGATCCAAACTTCCCGATTCCCGTCTCTCGGAATGTGATATGAATTCTTAAATCAGGGCATCCTTTCAAAAGGTTACGCTTTTTTTGATTTCTAAAGAAACCGCTACATTTTTTGATGGAAATGTTATATTTCTAGTCGAACTTGATTTTTTATAATACAAAAAAATCGACAAACCACAACACTACTTTATTGTTTACAAAATATTAGGTGACCTTATCGCTGAGAGAGATCTAAGATGCGAGATAGTGGTATTATCATCATCATCAACCTATGTTCGTCCACTGCTGGACGTAGGTCTCTCCTAAGACGTGCTACTGAGCCTGGTCTTCGACTCTTCTCATCCAATGTTCGCCCCACCTCGTCGGAGGGCGTCCTACACTACGCTTACATAGACGCGGTCTCCACTCAAGTATTCGTTTGCTCCAACGATTGTCGGTTTTGAATTGAATTGGTATTAATACTAGTGGTAAATATCCTCAATAAAAACTATGCTACTATTGTATGATTATAAAAAAAACAAGCTTAGTATAACCTATGTTTGTAAGTATTTAAAAAAATATCTCAATAGTTCACTAATTTTGTAAGAAACCAAAACAGTTCCTACAACGTAGGTAGTTCATTAAGTAAGTTCACGTTACACATCGCTATAATTTATTGAACACGCAATTTCAATTAGAAGTTTTTTTTTTCTTGAATTAGTATATCTTTATTTGCACAAAGTATGTAGAAGTAGTAGGTAAGTAAAATATAATGTTGCTGAGACATGCTTGTCAGTGATACGCAAAAACAGGATCTTTACGAAGTAATCGGTCTAAGTGTTCAGTAGGTACCTACATTGTGATTTTGTTATATAATTCGTATTTACCTATTTTGTTCTTACAATCGGCGGCTTTAATTAGATTTCATTAGATTTCATTTCAAGATCTCCATAATCGTAGAGATTATAAACAAATTAAGATACGAGGCCTGATTAATTCATTTACGTAGCAGAAATGTGATTTTTTATTTGAGAGCACATTAAAGCATTTTCTTGTAATGTAAAGGTAGATCCACATTGATAACGTCATTTTGAGTGAATAATTATGACGTTGTCATCCATTTAAGTAGCTTTGGGTTAAAGCTATTGAAGTAAACTTATTTAGGTAGCCACATTTCAATGTTATTAAAACTCTCTTTAAATAATAAATTCAATTTAAGATGCTAGGTATAACGATCTTCCAAAATGTTGAAATGTGCGAGTGAGAAGCTGTTTAATGGTTGTCAGCCACTTAAATTTTTGATCTGTAGGCGTTAGTGTTGTTGCTCAGTAGAAATATTATCAAACCCGATCACTATTATGTAAAATCAAGATAGTATGTCGAGGGTGAGAGGGTGAGACATGAGGTCAATGATCTATTACAAGAAAATGCTCAAGTGTGTACTCATCCTTAAGTGTTACGTGCTAAGTACTGAGGCACACTTCTCAGCACGTAGGTACTCTAGAATAAAGTACCTACCTAAGTATATAATATACCAACTAATTACATCAGGCTCGGCAGGTCTTTCTCTTCCCACTTCAAAGTCAAAGTCAAAAGGTATTTATTCCGTTGAATCGCAAGGACCACTTTGAAATACATCAGCACTTACTGATCTTATCCTACTTATATTTTATTACAAGATTTTTATGTATTATAGTCATAAATGATTTAATAAATGGGCCTGGCACGTGTACGTGTTTATTATAATATACATGCGTAATTGTAGATGTTGGATGTTCGTGAATCTATAACGCCGCGGCTGAATCGATTAAGATTACATTTAGAATAGGTTTAGTTCATCATCTGATCATCACATTAAAAACTATGCAAGCAAAACTGTGGGCTTAACCTAGAAATGTAGACTAGCCACTCAGCTCAGTTGGTAGTAGCTCTGCCTTCTGCACTGTAGGTTGTGTGGGTTCGAGGATATACATAGATGTTAGTTATTTGTCTAGGTATTACAATAAATACGTTTGTATTTCCAACAACATTTGTATTTTATCAGCTATCTGGCTCTCACAATAATTATTTATTTTTTAGAATATAAATAAGTAAATATTGGTGTTTTTTAAAGAAATACTAATATAATAAAACACCCAACCAGAGAACAAAAATCAATATTTGTTCTTGGTGAAGATCGAACCCACGGCCTACAGCGCAGAAGGCCAAGCTACTACTCGTACCGACAGAGCTGTGAGGGCTAATTCATTGGTTGGATTTATTGTAAATTGGAAACGAACCGGCGACTTTCCGTTCTCCCATGCGACTGATATAATACAAACTATCTCTAATTTTATAAAAACCAATTAAGTTTGCATTCACGTCACAACGTTCGTATTATGGTGATATGGCTGCGGGACCCAAACAGATTGAAATATATAAATATTTCATCAGCACTCATTTCGCACCATCTAGCCCCAAACTGAGCAAAGCTTGTTCAATAGGAGACAGTAGACTGATTGAATATTTAAAATATTTTTTTTAGATGTGTACATAGTTATTTTATTTAACAAACATTCTACCAATTACAGTTAAATAAAAACACTTACGTAATAATACTAATATTTGCATTAGTAAGATTGATCGGCATGGGAGCGTCACACACACTAAATCCACCACAGTTTCGCGACAGCTCACAACTCGATAGATAAATCGATTAGATTATGTTCCGCGCTATTATCGATAACGTTATCGATGTAAATACCTGCCTTATGCATTACTTGTGAATGTGATGACGTCACGTCTGTCACTGCTCCGTTAGCACAAGCGTAGACTTGGTTTTAATCAGTATACATAACAATCCGAAATACATGTTTGGTTTTTTGTGTTTTTTTTTTCAGAACGTGCTTTAATTATTTTTTTTTAGTCTTAATCTTGTTCGTTGTGAACAAGTTATTATTTTTATTTCACTTATTTTTTTGTAAAAAAAACTACTCCCAAGAACAGGACGATGATAAAAACAGCGAAAAATTTATATTGTTGAATTGATTTTGAATGAAAGTAATATTTTTTCAGTTGAAGTTGTGCTCAACTGGGATCGCATTGTTACAAATAATATCGCATTAGCAAATTTACAACATACTATAAAATCTAATTTTCAAACGCTGAACCATTATGATAACAAGCTTAGATAATTATATAAGTTATCTGTCTTCCTATTATCGAAGAATATAAATAAGTAAATACATATTGCGTGCGAGAGCACCTAGTGGTCTAGTGGGGGTGACCCCGCCTTCCGATCGTAAGGTCGTAGGTTCGAATCCGGTTGCACCAATAGATTTAACCTATCCAAAAATTTATATACGCAATGCCAGTGAAATCACCTTCAAATTTTGAACTCTCAAGATGTACCGACTAATAAATAAATAGAACTAGTTTATCTCTAGCTACATAGCTATGAGTAGTAACTACGCGTGGTATGGACGCGTGTAATCTGGCCGGTCAACACGCCGATGAGTTTGCGTAGCATCATCACGTGTGCTATCTATTTACTTGGCATTGTTGGCATCACTTGGAAAACTAATAAACTGTCATGGTTGCTGTAGATGTTTGCTTTATATTAAATACTGGCGAATATTTATCGCAGCGCTATCCAACTCCAAACAAAGCTCCACAAAGCACTTAACTGATTGCTAATTGCTTAATAATAAATGAGATTTCCACTCACTTACTCACTTTCATGAGTGAGTAAAATTTCAGACACTCTTTGAAGGCGCTCTGTAAGAAAATAATTTTGAAATTTTGCACTACTAGGGGATGAAAAGGGGTGTACAAACTCACTAAAGCGTAAGCATGCATTGCATTCACATTACACATGCATTCTCCCCGTCTTAACCTATGGTGCGCAAACTTGGTCATTGACGCAACTTCAAAAGTCCAAAATCAAGGTTTATCAACGTGCGATGGAGCGCAGTATTCTAGGTGTCAAGCTACTGGATAGAATCCGGAACACAGAACTGCGCTCACAGGTAGCTTCGAAAGCCGCCAAGCTGAAGTGGAATTGGGCTGGTCATGTCTGCCGTATGCCAGGTGAGCTGTGGGCAAAGATAGCCACTGATTGGCATCCTGACCCAGAGAGAAGGCAACGCGGCCGACCAAAGCGGAGATGGTGGGGCAAGGTGGATGTTTTCCTGACGGACTGGGCAAACATAGCCCACAGGATCGCGACGTGTAGAAGGAATGAGGGGAGGCCTTTGCCTAGCAGTGGGACCCGGAGGGCTAATTTAGGTAAATTTTTTTTATACAACTAGCTGATGGAACAAGCAGATGGCCCACCTAATGTTAAGTGGTAACCATCACCTACAACAAAGCATTGCCTCGTAAGTCACGCACGATAGGAACGTGCCCTACAATGCACTGCCCTGCGTCCATCAACTTGAGGCATACAGATGTTAGGCTTCATGTGCTTGTAATTACATCGGCAACCACACTCTTCTAACCGAAACACAGCAACGCTGCTTGCCGGCAGAAAAAGGCGTAGTGGTAGTACTTCCCTGGACGAGCCCGTCACAAACAGCTCTACTACTCTTAAAATAATAATAAAGTATAACTAATATTAATAATATATAATATAATGT
Organism: Chloroclysta siterata; assembly: GCA_932294275.1. Lineage (NCBI taxonomy): Eukaryota > Metazoa > Arthropoda > Insecta > Lepidoptera > Geometridae > Chloroclysta > Chloroclysta siterata. The sequence continues at coordinate 14,969,171 of OW028591.1, read as the reverse complement.
ACTAGTATAATATATTATAATAATAAACGTTCAGATCTCCTCGCATCCCACGTACAGGGCGATTAAAAAAGAACGAGACGCTGATCTCCATTCGCATTAAGAAACCAGACAGGCACTCCTCACGTCAATTACACGTAGTTAAATTAACTATCATTTAACTGCAGTCGTTAACTGCCACTCCTGACGACGCGCGTAAAGTCGGGTGTAAAAATATACTTACTCGATTTTACTGGCCGCCTAATTGTAGGTTATAGTTTGCGATGTAAAGATGGATTTTATTGTCTACCTACGCGAATTGATGCTGGAAGAAATTTGGAAAGTTCCTCCATGATTGAAAATGATAAACCTTCATGCCCGAGGGTCCAGCTCTCGTGTCTTATTGAGCCTTGAAATAGAATGCACACCAAAAATATTATGTTGTGTTTTTTTAACTACATTGTCCTAGTAGGTATGCAAGAAAATTGGGGGACAAACGCGCGACAAGCAAGACCGTTGCAATTTTCGAAAACGAAAATATTAATAAGATATTTGTAGTCTGTTGAAAAATATTAACTGTAGTATTTGTTGTACTTTACGGTCAATTTATCTCACTAAGAAACATTATAATCACGATACAGAATTAAAATATTTAGGATTTAAACACGGTAGGATCATGCGTACTAAACCTGTTTCCTAGTAGTTTTGTCAATTAGGACGAGTTCTACCATGGCAGCTAACGCTATCCTCAGATTTTGACTAGTCTAAAGTGGAGAGAATGATTTAATTTTAATATTAGTTTGGTCGAATTTACCCTTCAAAATACTAGCACTAGCTTTATTGGATCTACCCACACAGTCTAATTGCTTTCGATAACCCTTCAGCGGTTCCAAACAGTCACCTACCGTGTAATGTTCTTAGAAATGCTCATCCAACTGCTATCTACAAGCAATTAGATTAAATTCTATTAAGCCGCCTCCTCTTCATCGAGTGTAATCTTTCAGGCGCGACAATGCAGCCCGGTGACCTTGGAGCACCTTATCCTTAATGTCAAGAGTTTATGACGTTATGATGACGTCATCAGATGGTTCCAAATTGGGCGGGGACTGGTGGTGGTGCGCGCGTTGGCCCCGCCTCCCGGCGACCGCCACCAACCGGTATAAAAGCCTGGAGCAGCGGAAAGCCTTCAGTGACCAGATCAGCTCACGGTGGGAGCACGTCTCTGCACCTGAAAAAGTTTACGTCGAGTCACATACGGTAAGTTCATTCTTATATTACTCACTATGCATCTTGAAAAAAAAATCTTTCAGAAGGAAAACTCGTTAAAAAAATACAGGAATTGGAAAACGTGTAAAAGATTTAATAAACTGCTTTAAATTAATAAAAAACATACTATTAAAAGATAAATAGCACTGTACATCAATGCAAGGATACATCATACATACACTTAGTACTAAAATAGGCAATCTTACAGCTGGAATTATTTTTTTCCAGGCTTGTTAAAGATAATAATATGCTCAGTTTAAAACCACCCAATAACTACTGTCCATTTTGTCTGGTGCTTGTATGTATTATATATATTTAAGTTTACATTAGTTCATATATTAGCATCTAAATATAGCTATTACTTCCACTAACGATATTGTCGAAAAGTAATGAAAGTACTCCATAATTATATTAATTATTTCAATCAGGATATAAAACTGACTTCTACCCACGTCTAGTTTTCGATGCTGGATGCATTAAAAAGTAGATAAAGAAGTATAGGATTCTATATGAAATTTTAAAATGTTACCCAAAAAAACGAAATTAATGAATGTACCGTTAAAAAAATAATTAATCAAAGATCAAGAACGCAATAATGGACAGAATGTATTTTCTGTACAACATTACATTCTCCCTCCACGCAGTCAGGTAAAATCTCACGTGGTTTAAAAATCTCAATTACTTCGAATTTATTTTCTTGTTACTTTAATCCCGCTCTCGTGGTATAGGTACGTGGGATTTCTGTGGTAGTGTTCTTTTTTGCTAGATTTTCAGATTAAGTGAACTTAATCTTTTCACTACATAATTATATGCGAAAGCATAATTTTCATAGAGTTTTTGAGGAGCCGGTTTTTGTACGAACTCGATTTTAATGTCGTTGTTTTTATAATAAGAAAATAAAATAAAAAATACCGGTGTGTATTATTTTCAATAAGATTTTCATGGAGAAGGTTTCTAATCATCATCATCTTAGCCTGGAACTGAGTCACTGAGTATAGGCCTCCCTCATGGTTGCCTCCTCTGTCCAGTGCGTCTCTGGTCCAGGTGTTACCTGGTTTCTAATAATTATAAGAAATTAAAATAATTAAATATTAAAACGCCGGTCGGTTCTCATTAATATCCCGTGCTCGAGGGGTTGGTTTCCTCGGATTTTTCCTCGGAAATTAATGAAGACATCCCCACCCTGCTAGTCAAATTATTAACATCTATCAATCAAATAATATTTCTTACTGAATTGGTGTTAATACAGTGGCGTCATTCCATTATTATCATAGATGGGGTAAATCAGATATTTGTTATTTGGTCTCTTCAGGATATTGTACTCAAAAGACATTTTAGTTTCAAAAAATACCTTCTATAAATAAGAATTTCAAGTTTTAGGCAGCAAAATGACAACGCACGTAATAATTGAATGTAATATTTCAAAAACTTACCTCTAATGTTTCAAGATTCTTAGAAGTTATATTTATAATTTTCATTTATAACGGGATATCTACCATGATTCGTGAGTTTGATTGTTTTATCGGGAAACAATCAAACTCACAAATCATTTCATAACCATGATAGTATGAAAAAAAAGTTATATTTATGTTCGCACGTAGGCGATACATGCCAACAAAAGCTACGAGGTGTCTACGAAACTTGTTTCGTAGCATGCCGTAGTGGTGCTACGAGAACACTTAAATTATGTTTCGTAGCATGTCGTAGAGGGGAATATGCCTACGAATTAAAGGTATTAACTTCACAAGGTAATTTTCTCAGGTTGATTGTAACAAATAAATAAAGAGAATTAGGAAAAGCCTCATGACTTTTCCACAGGCACGGTAGATAACCTCAGATAGCACTTAGTACTAAGTACTTAGACATTTATTAAATTAATGCTTTCAAAATATTAATGACTACTTATTAATAAAACCTCAGACATAACAAAGAAATTCATTATTCATATTGTCGCGATGTCATCTTTACAAAAATACAAAATGTCATCTCATCTTCCAAGCGGTAAAAGGCAGTTATCAAAAACTGCTGCCGCTAAAATGACTGCCGCTAAAACTGACGGTGTAGGTAGCAGCGTGATTGTCAAAGTGATCCATGTGGTTGAACTGAAGAAAACGTTTTAATTTTATTCAGTGACCTAAAATCACATTTATAAGAGAAAAATAAACTTTTCTTTAGATCATAAAAATCATCCTGGTAATCATAATCATAATGAGCTACAGCTGTCATTGTGACGTCACCGTATTTCGAACACCCCTCCTAAAAGGGTGGTAATTAAATATTTCCTGCAGACAAGGGTGAAACTTTTTGTGCGCTAATCAATTTGAACAAGTGCCATTAATATTGTTTAAGTTTCACGGCTTCATTACTAGATTTCAGATCGCTTGACGGATATTAATTACTGAACCTATCCTTAATGCAGACAACAAAGTTATGTACAATTTAATTCGTAAAACAGGAACTGGCGGTAGATTCACCAGTATATAAGACGTTTCAAAGTGATCCTTATGATTGTACTGAATAAAGACCGTTTTGATTTTATCATTTATTACTTAGTAATGGCTTTAGCATCAATTGAAGATTAACCCGCGGCTTCACTCATGTACAGTTTGTTGCCTGTTCTTCTAGGCTTTGGTCGCGTGGAACTGGCACCTAGAGTCACCTAGCTTTAAGTCGTTTCAAAGTGATCCTTGTGATTTTATTGAATAAATACATTTTGACTTTGACTTTGACTTTGACTTTACAGTCAGCATCAAAATTCGTTTCAAGTTTCTTTGAAGAAGTCTGAGGGGGGAAATCGGAGGAATTTTCTAATAGGGCATTTGTCACATACCCACATTTTGCAGTAGTTGGTACTCCATACGTGACAGGTTGCAAGCCCATCGCAAAATACGAACGGGATTAACATCTAACCCCAAAAAAAACCAAGCTCTACTATGGGTACCAGATAGCTGACATCAAAGTCAAAGTCAAAGTCAAAATGTATTTATTCAATAAAATCACAAGGATCACTTTGAAACGTCTTAAAGCTAGGTGACTCTAGGTGCCAGTTCCACGCGACCAAAGCCTAGAAGAACAGGCAACAAACTTACGGCTTGGTTCCTACCGTTCTTTTGTATGATCCTTTTCATCCATCAAACTAGTATACTATTCGGAAATATACAAGGTGTTCCATAAGTTGTGTATATAAACTTCAGGGGGCTAAAGTACCCATCAATATGAACAACTTTTTCTAAGGAACCAACACTGTGAACGCGAAAAAAAAAACAGCCGTTTCATACATTTTAGCCTGGTAGGTATTGAACTTTTGTATGAAACAGCTGTTTTTTTTTTCGCGTTGACAGTGTTGGTTCCTTAGAAAAAGTTGTTCATATTGATGGGTACTTTAATCCCCTGAAGTTTATATACACAACTTACGGAACACCTTGTATATACTTTTAATATAATATTACAGCCAGACAGAGAACAATCTCCACATTTGTGGGATGAACACACAAATGTGTTGTGTGTGGGCATCAAACCCACGGTTTACGCAAAATCAGAGCTACTTTCAACTGAGCTGTGAGGGCTGTAATTAAAGTGTCGTTATGGAAATAATAAAATGAAAAGTTATTTTGTTTTCTAAAAGAATTCTCGTTCATTAACGAGAAGCTTTTTAATTAAGAATAGACATCGTGGTTTCACTCCAAGTGACAGTTGGACAACTCCTTTTTACATCTTACAGAAAATGGACAGACATTTGATGGACAGCTTTGAGAAAATAAAATGAAATGAAATAATATGAATACCAATTTTAAGCAATATGGGTTCGATTATCACCCAGACTAAGAGCTGATTCCACAATGCTCTGTTATTTACAAATAAAGGATTAACAGGCCGTTAAATCTAACTTCAAACGCGTACATTTTGACATATTTAACGGCCCTTTAATCCTTTGTTAATCTAACAGAGCATGGTGAAATCAGAGCTAAAAATTTCTGTGATTAACCTACGTTAATCACAGAAAATGTTTGTTCTCTGTTATTGTTATAATCATAATCTCAATCATGAAGTATCTCATGAAAACGAATGCAATGCGGAGTCAGAAAGTGAAGAGCTGATTGACACAAATATACTAGGGATTGCACCAAATGGCCAGTTAAGAATGGCGCGAAGTGCTCTCCGCGCAGGGAACTCCTCCTCTCGGGAACCCCTTACAATGGCCGGAATTAAAGACCAATCCAATTAACGAGTTTACGTAGCAATGGCTTTTCCAACACTATTCCCAACGTGCAGCAGATTTAAGATCGTCCAGGCAAAAAACTCACACAATATAAAGGTCAGCGCTTTGCTAAACATTCGCGTTTTAGGTTCTTTGCGCTTAGCCACATGAGGCGGACAGGCCTAAAAAATAGTTCTGTGTGCGTAAAAAAAAACTCTGAATTGGCAAATATTACTATTCCTGAATTAAAAGTTAAAATCAGCCTAGATTCGTCACTTATTCACAGATTGGTGTCTTAAACACCTATTAGCGCGGCACAAGTATCTACTGGCGTGTCCGCTGTGATGAATTACTGGAAATGGTCATGTTTCTAGGAACTCCCACTTTGTTTTCCACACTAAGCGCTGCAGAACTGCACTGGCCAGAGCTCTAGCGTCTTATCGCGATATGCGATCAATAGACGCAAGCAGAGCAACGAAACTAAAAAATAGGCTTCTGAATGAAAACCCTTTGATTGTGTCGTGGTTTTTCCAACAAAGATCTGTTTCTTTTATTAGCAAAATAATGGAGCCACACTTTACTGTCACAGACTTTTGGCACAGAACTGAGTTTCAACATCGTGGGAGTCCTCACATTCCACCATATTATGACTTGAAGGAGCGCACGATGTAACGATGCTAGATCAGATGTTCGATGAGGAAAGACAAAATATTGCGACTTATTTTGGTAGTCTGGTTACTGCGATGAATCCTAACATCAGTAAATCTGTGCCCATTATTCATCCGTGTCAGCGGCATTACTCTAATATGATGATCATCAGGAAGATTATGAAAACATCATAAACTGCTGTCAACAATACACGCGCCATGCCAAACAATGTCTTAAGAATTAACAAAATTACTAAAGTGCAGGACTGTAGGTTTAAATTTCTATTTCCGCTACGTGAAAACAACGAATTAATCAAAGAAAACGGAGAATGGACATTTAAACCAGCACGAAATGATTCATGAATCATACAACCGATTGAGCACTGGCGAGCGAACACAGATATGCAGTGTATTCTGTCAACGAAAGCAGTATTGAACTACATTGCAAAATATGCAAGCAAATCGGAACCAAGATCAAAGGCTTTCGAAGAATTATACACTGTTGTGTTGGAAATCATGCTGAATGCCCTGCAAAAGAAGCACTAAGAAAAATATTTTTTAAGGTTTGTGCTGAACGTGACATTTCAACTCAAGAGACGTTTCACATTCTAATGGTATGGCCTCTTTACCACGCCAGCAGAGGATTTGTTAGGATCAATGTCGACCATGATCAGTTAGTAAGAGTAAACTCCGATGAGCCGGGAGAGATCACTGCCAAGTCTGTGTTAGAAAATTGCCCTCTACGCCCTCAAAATTTTGAGGGAATGTGTTTGAAGGAGTTCTTTTCCAAACACTACAAAAAGGGTAACTCATGTGTTACACGTAGAAAGCTTGCTGTGTCTAGAATTCTTCCTCGCCGTACCCTAAAGTCATCCAATGAACAATAATTTTATAGGCAACATGTAGTTTTGAATGTTCCGTGGCGCAGCTTAGCTGAATTTACAGATTCATCTAAATCGTGGAAAGAGACCTGCAACTGTTACAAATGCCCGAAGTTACGGACGAGTACGAAGAAAACGAAGCTGACGAAGGGAGAGAACAGAAGGAATGGATGTTGATTGCGGGGATGGGTCCAAATCAACAATTGCCAAGGATCGAATTGGGATTGCAGGAACTAGAAAAATCCGGGCAACTGGCTTCATATTTATCGGAAGTGAAGCCCAATAGTGAAGATCACGTTGCACAATTTGATATGCCGAGCGTGGCGTCCAATGAAGAGCAGAACAAAATCATCAATCTTCTTCAATCCAACGAGGCCATATTGTTGCTTTCACTGACCAGTGCACCCCCATCCAGAGCAAAGCGGGAAGCGGTAAGAGCACAGTAATTTCTGCTATGTGCTACAGTCTGCGGAATGAGTTCGGGCCCAAAAGCTTTATATTACTGGCACCTACTGGAGTTGCAGCTGTCAACGTCGGTGGATGTACTATCCACTCTGGTCTACACATAGGGATTGATCGCGTATTTCAAGATTTATAGGAACTAAATAACTGATAGATAGATACTTATATTATTTAATATCTTATCCTACTGATATCTAAAGAAAGTTACCTATGATGTTCGGATGTTTGTGGGTCAATCATGCTGTAAGCACTGAACCGATTGGGGTGAAACTTAGAACAAATATAGTTCGTAACCTGAACCTATTTTTTATCCTGATATTTTATCCTTAAGGCGCATTTAAAATTCTTTCAACACACTAATGTTTCGAAAAAAAAATCCCTGAACGGGGTATAAAAATAAATTCGCCTTAAATATGAATCCTAGCAAATTTCTACTTATTTCATACATCTTGCTAATGGAACAAGCAGATAGCCCACCTGATGTTAAGTGGTAACCTTCACCTATAACAAAGCATTGCCTCGTAAGTCACGCACGATAGAAACCTGCCTTACGATGCAATGCCCTGCGTCCATTAACTTTGGCATACAGTTATTAAGCCTTATGTTGTTAAGCCTACTTATAATGACTAATACGCTAAATGAATAAATGCCTTTTGACTTTTGTAAACACACCCTCGAAAACACAACATTGAATGGATACCACAAATATTTTGTTGCTGTAATTGTTTGGTCGCCAATTGAATTTGAGTATCAATTAAAATACTACCCGCGAACATCGTGTTTAACAAAATAATAATTAATTAATTCAAAATGAAACGCTCATTAGAGCTAATTGGCTTTTATGTAGGAGTTAATATTTAAACGGATTATTATCCTCTTAGCAAGTTAAAAATAACCAAGTCTTCATTTTACAGATAATATTATTTTTAAGGCGAATTTTTTAAGAATTTATGCGAAAATATCTGTATGTAATATGGTTGATTCCCACCAAAAATAAACATATTTTGTGATAATGACCATAGATGTTCAATGTAGGGTGCGTTCATTAACATCTATATTATTGAGTTCCACTTAACATCGGGTGGGCCATCAGCGTGTGCCACCAGCAAGCATTATAAAAAAATCATTGAACAAGAATGATTCTGAGTCCTCTCTATTTACCGAATTACTATGTCGTCGGTCCATCGGATCCGGCGTCCTATGCTTCGTCTTCCTACAGTCCTCGTCTTTTATAGTCCTACGAAAAAAATAAAATCCTAAGCAGGTTATATTGATCAACATTCAGAACGAAGTTAATTTAATATTCCAAAGATCAAATACAGTACGCGCAAGTTGAATGATTAATTAATCTGAACTTATACATAAATTAATCGCGAACTGTTGGCCATCGGCTTCGAACTGAAACGGATTAGCAACATCAACAGCTAAAACTTGCCAAAAGAGAACTAACAAGTTGTTAACTCGTAGCAACACCAATCTACATATTTAAAAGTTGTAGTAGGTATTTATATCATTAATATTTATAAAAAAAATGGAATGAATAACATTGTTTTTCTTTGGTTTTTTGAATAACAAAAAACCAAAGAAAAACAAACATGTAGTGATAAGTTACTTGTGTGTGTGGGCTATCAATTTTGTCAGACCAAATTGATAGCCCACCTGATGTAGAGATACATGCCTATAAAAAAACTGCATTACCTCATGGAGAACGTCCACTAAGAATATGCTTACAAGAGTAGTAGAGCACCTTGTGAAGGGAAAAAGAGCGTGTTTAATTATGTGGTAGTCCTAGTACGTCAGAGTAGTAGCGACACCTCACACACAACACAAACACGCGGAGGATGTGTTTGTGTTTGGCTCTGTTTGGACAACATTCCACATTGTGTGCTCTCATAGCTGCACAAATTACTATTGCGATCCAATTCCGAAGGCAATTACTGTACAGCAACAAAACTAGATGTACAATTCTGGTTTCTAAAATTGAATTACTTCTTAAGCCAACACGGTTTTATTAATGCTTAAATTTGAAGATTCTTTATGATTTGAGAATTAAATTTAAAGATTCGTCGTAATCGATCTTTACTGTAGATGTAGACTCAATTCAATGTAATGATAATTTTTAGCTATATTATTTTGAGCTTATAGCTTTTAAAATTGAGGTAAGAAAATATCAAATTAGCTGAATCTTTGACAACTTTTATATTCAGTTTGTATGACACCAGAAAGTAACAATAGCATAGTAAAACTATTGCAGATCCTAGTTAGATACAACTAGAGTTTTATACTTATCTTCCAAACATATTCCATGCACCTCTGACTACCCCTCTTAGACGTCCTCAAAAAATCTTAAGTTAGTACTTGGTACTAAGGGATCTGGGGGGATATCTACCGTGCCTGGAGATCTAAGTCGTCCAGCTGTTTCAGTTTCAAACTCCATGCATCCAGCTATCCACTCGCGTGACATAAAAACCAAAGTCCATCTTTTTCATTCAAAAGCCAATTAAAAAATATGAAGTGTATAAGTTAGGGACAGTATTTTATATTGATTATTTATATTTAAAAAAGATAATGTATATAGTCATAAAGTGGCTAAATTCAACTCCTTGATATTACGTAACATGAACAGAATTCTAATTATTTCAGTCTCGTGTTACCTTAGTGTTCTAGACTTACAAGAAATGTTACGAGGGAACAAAGCTATACGTTTTTGTCCCGAATCTCAGAGTAACATCTCATTGTGATTTACAATGCCGGCTAAATTGTCTCGTTATTGTAATTTCTTGTGTACGATTGTAATTACTCGCTCTGAAGATACAATGGAATGATATTATTCTGCTAGAGACGGATTTGATTGTACTTATACAACGGAACTTATAATGAATGTGAATAAACGATCTAATTTGGACCGACAAGCTGAAATCTAGAAGGCGGCTACAATCTAACGTTGATTTATATTGTAAGTGGAGATGATATAGCGGTTTAGCGAAGTCGTATTTGTTTCTAAGCGATTTTAGAACAAGTTTCGACTTGAACAAGTTTCAGCGAGATCGAAGCTGAGCAGAGAATTCTTTACGGTAGATGATAAACTACCCTCATCCCGTGTTTCTTATGTACGGGTTTTGACCATTAATATGTTTTTACCACCACATTTTCATAAGTAAATGCTAGGAACTAAGACGTAAGTTTCTTGCCCGTTCTTCTAGGCTTTGGTCGCGAGGAACTGGCGGTAGATTCACCTAGTATTTATGACGTTTCAAAGTGATCCTTGTGATTGTACTGAATAAAGACCATTTTGATTTTGAGTAGATAAGAATTCGCTGACAAAACTTAGTTTCTATCATAGCAATATACACATATAGTGTATCGAAAATTATTCTTTGTCTGATCATGAATTTAAAACTTGAAACCTGATAATTACAAAGTGCCAAGATCTAAAGAGATGCGAAGATAATTTTGTTATAAAATAAAAATGCAGTCCAACCTTCACACTAAACTTGAAATGACGAGTCGCGAGCGCGCCGAGCCGCGGCGGAAGCGGCAAATACAGGGATTTGTATTTTATTTTAGCTTTTGTACGAAAGTGTCCAATTCGGGTCCTATCAATCATGCGACATTAAAGACTCGGGACTCTATAGAAGTGTAATATTGCTGAGAGCAGATTAGCAGCTGCAATCCTCTCGCCGGATGATTAATGAAATGATTCGGTAATTTATTTAGAATTCTAACGAAGCCATTACCGGAGTAGGGCACGGACGGGCCCTTCTCTTTAATAAGGCAGGAAATGTATTAAAATATTGTCAGCAAGGCTTTTCTGTTGTTAAAGGCAATTAATATTTGATATCATGCATTATCATCAGCCTGAATAAGTCCACGGCTGGACATGCTGTGAATGTTAAGTTAGCAGTTGGTTAGCGAGAGCACTGGTGGTCTAGTGGTAGCGGTCCCGCCTTCCGATCCTAAGGTCGTGGGTTCGAAACCGGTCGTACACCAATGAGTTTTTCTGTTCAAAAATGTATGTGCACAATGCCAGTACTCTCAAACGGTGAAGAAAAACATCATGAGGAAACCGGCATGTCGTAGAACCTAAAAAGTTCTATAACATGTGTCAAGTGCTAGAAAGGAGCCTCTTGAGTCGCACTTAAAATCCTTTCACCACACTGTTTCGAAAAAAACTAGTAAAACGACAAGAAAAGAGAGCAGTTGGTACCAAGAGATATAAGGGGATATCTACCGAGTCTGGGGATCATAGTCGTGAAGCCTTTTGGCGGGGCTTGCCGTAATCACCACGTTTGGCAGGTAGATATTCATCTCCTAGTCCCAAAGATCATTTTGTTATTTCATAGGTATTTGTACCTATTTCTAACCCAAGTAATATCCAAATCAGTCGCGATGGTAGAAACATCCATATATCTAAAACTAAAAAACTATGAGTGGATGATGAAATAGGTTCAGTTAAAAAGTTCCCAAAAAACTTGACACAACGGATCGCTAACAATGCATACAATTCATATGTATTTCGCTACAATTTATATATATTGATAGGTATGTGTGCTCCATCTTAAGCTGTATTCACTTCCATCAGGTGTGATGGCACCAAACGCTAAGCTATCAATAATAAATAAATATAAAAGACCTTCCTAGTTGTTGAGCGGAGTAGATTTTATGCAAAGCAGGTCGCTCCCTCGCTGGAGGACGCCGGCAGCCGTCAACTGGCTCGATGCTAACCTGGCAGAGAATCGACGTGTTCAATCTGCGGACTGACATCGCCTCATTCAATATACTGACGAACCTACAACACGAGCGAATTTCATGGGAAAAATAACAACAAAAAGTTATAGATAAAAATATAAAAATTAAAAATTTATAACTAAAAAACAAATCAATATAAAAAATCTTTATTGTATAGTCTTAATATTAGTAATAAAAGGATACATTTTTCATTTAATTGATGTAGCTGTGTCTTGGTGTTGTACAGTATACAATAAGTATTTTATCTGTTATCTAGTCCCCATTGTTTTTTTGCTTAGTTTGGAGCTAGATAGCAAACGTATCAAAAACTACCACTGACATCATAGTTCTCACCCCCCTTCCCAGTCCCTCCAAACCCAACTCTTTTGACGTAATATTGAAATTTCTAGCTAACAAAGAAAACAAAAATAACATTTACACGTTATACAAACAAGAAGAAGACGAAGAAGTAACATTTTCACATAGGGGATGACAACTAATGTGAATTTAACACCCAGCTATTGACGTATAAAAATCTGTCAAGAGACAAAAACAAGTCTTAAATTATTGCAATTTCTTACCCATGCAAATGCGACGAGGCAAATTTTGAAGAAGCATTTTATAAGTATATGGGGAAATATATACATGTAAGGCTCCCCTTCCCCCCACCTTGTTTATGAATTAAATAAATAATAATTAACAAGTTATTTCTATTCCGTTAAATAAACAAACGCCCTGTGCAAGCGAGCTAACAATAACAATGCATTAGTCGAGCCATAGAATAAACTATCATACAAACTTAATTCTCACTACCCCCAATACTGTAAGCCTGAAACTTGCTTTCGCCAAGACATTTGAGCCTTAAGCAAACGTAATAAAGCTCATTTTTCACACACAACAAAAAGTTTAGAATCAAGTAAACGATACACGAAAGTGCACTACGGTCTTATTGTAAGTACAATTGACTTTCTAGTTTGCAGCGAGCTAATGGATCCAGTCCACTTGCCAGTGAGTTTTGATTGTTACAATCATTATTCACTTCGAGTCTTGTTACATTTGTTCAGTCTTATATAATTGTTAGTTACTAGATAGTACTCAGAGATTGAACGCATATTATATGGTTACGGTAGCGGCGGTAGCGATCATCCCAGCATCCTTATGGTGTAACTCGCGATAGGTTTGCGATACGTGGAAATCGTAGGCAATCGTTGCCATTGACAGTCATCTCGTGACTTTTTATACTCAAAATGTGAAGCGATGAACCAGCAAGAGACCGATCTCCTAATAACGTAATTTACTATAAAAGGTATTTCATCTCGCAAGACTGCGTCCATCACTCGTAGACATACAGGGGCCTAATCAGGAATGAATATGACTTTATTGGCGTAAACTTATCGTATGCGATACGAACGATACGTTTAATGCCACAAATGTTAAATGTATTCGTGATCGAGGCCCAGGTGTTAAGTCCCATGTGCCTGTTATTGTACCGGCGCCCAAACCCTTAAATGCTCCCATCACTTTTTGCCTGTTAAGAACAATAACTACATGGCAACTAGATTCATCTAGCTTGAAGACGTTTCAAAGTGATCCTTTTGATTCAATTGAATAAGCCTTATAACGTTGACTTGACGATCACAAACAGAAATACTGGTGGTAGTACTTTCCGGGGTGAACGCTTTAAAAAATACGAGCATTTCTAATAATTTTATCTTTAAGGTCCTCAACTAAGGAATAAGCTAAGCAGACCCGCACCAAAGGTCAAAAATAATTGCCTAATAAAAACTCTTTTGAAAAATGTAAATCCACCAAATGTAAAATGAATTCACTAATCTTCACAAGCCGAGCATTCGAGCAGTGATTACCAAAATATTTAATTTTATTCTATTCACACACCATTTTATTTCATAAAATGCCATTTTTCTTTCAACAACACAAAATTTAAATTCCCCGTTGTTACATATAATACTCGCTATAAAGCCTGCATATTTACTTTTAATTTTAAACTTGGCAAAGCAAAGCTATAGATAAAAATGTTTGTTTGTCCAAAAGTAGTTTCTATTTCCGGTTTGCTTGTGTTCCGCTTTGGTTCTTATAAAGCGTTTGCCGTCAGAGTATGCACCATAACTCCTTTTTTTTTGAAAAACATCGTAACTGCAATCTCCAGTCACGGTAGACATCCTCTTAAATTTACTGCAATGGTACCTGTGCCTACACAAAATCTTAGGGGATGTCTAAATAATTAAAATTTTAGCTAACGAAGAATCAAATTGGTATTTGATGCGTCACCGCTTTATAACGGCAATCATACGACGGCACCTGCTTTCTTAGAAAGCCAGGGCTAATCCTTACGAGCCAGCGCTCCTGCGCGGATTATTCGCTTTAATTTCAGCAATTTTTAATACTAAGCATACAAGCACTCGCAGGCTATTTGCAGCGCATTTTTGCAATTGTTTTTAGTTTTGCATTTCATTTTGTTATTAATTTACCAAATAAGCATAGCCAGTGCTCTGAAATGGTGAAGGAAAACATCGTGAAGAACCGTAAAACCGGCATGTCGTAGAACCTAAAATCTTAAAATAACTGAGGCTACAGTTGATGGACGCAGTGCCCTACGTTTATGTGCATCGTAAGGCACGTTTCTATCGTGCGTGACTTGCGAGTTAATGCTTTTGTTATAGGTTATGGTCAGCTGTAGCACTTAACATCAGGTGGGCTCTGCTAGTTCCTTCAGCAAGTAGTAAAAAACCGGCCAAGTGCGAGACGTTTGTTGTATAGGAGTCCCTTAAATATTGATTTCTGTTTTTTAGTATTTGTGAAAATTTCAACTGTGTAACTATCACAATTCATGAGATACAGCCTGATGACAGACGGAGAGACAGACAGACGGACGGACAGCGGATTCTAAGTAATAGGGTCCCGTTTTACCCTTTGGTTACGGAACCCAAAAAAGAAACGGACGGATATCTTTACTCAGAGATAATGAGACAGGGACCAGAGACTGACCTGTGTGACCTGTGGGTCTACCAGAGCTTTCCCAGACTAAGTATATAGTTTTCTTCCATATTTGTATTAAAGTCGCGAGCGAGTAAGTAAGGACAAAGTCATGGAACATCCAATACTTTGTAAAAATAGTTTAATTTCGTAGCATCTCGTAGCTTCTCGTAGCATCACGTAGCATCTCGTAGCCCGCGGCTACGCGTGTTCCAATACAATAAATTCAGCATTGTTATTTGTACTTGAATAGCTCTACGTTGTAAGTTATTGCCTCGACTAAGTATTTGTACATAGCATTGTACTCGATATTACTATAAAAATAAGTTCCAGCCTGAGCACACCGAACGACGGACGGTAAGTTGTAGATAACATGTAAGAGAGAAACGGGCTCACGGCCCACCCGACGTTAAGGCGAAGACAAGAGCTAATGTGACTCTCGCTCGCACGTTTCGACATTTTGAATGATATAAAATTAATAAAATCATTTTCTAAAAATCGCAATCAACCATTTTGTGTGCAATCACATTGCACACAGTTTAGTAAAAATTTCATTTTGATTGATACATGTTTTCCTACTCAAAAGTTTGCTTTACTAGTTTTCGTACATAACCAAACTTTTAAGTAGGAAAACTTGTATCGATCAAAATGAAATTTTTACTAAACAGTGTGCAATGTGATTGCACACAAAATGGTTGATTGCGATTTTTCGAAAATGAGTTTAGTGATTTTATATCTTTCAACATGTCGAAACGTGCGAGCGAGAAGTTGTTTGATAGTTGTCAGCCCCTTAAGTGGTCACCGTCGTTCATAGACAACAACGCTAGGGGTGTTGTCGTTGCGTTGACTGCCCTGAAAGATTTTATTTATTTACCCAATTTATTTAATATCTTATTTAATAGTAAAAAAGTATTATATTTTAATAAGATAAAGTTTCGTTAAAGAAAGTTGTTCGCTACTTTGAATACTCATCATGACATATATTTTTATAATAATTAAAAGCAAGCCACTCAAAGAGCTATAAGTCACTAGCTTCCACTCGCGGCTTCACTTGGAGAAAAATATCAGTCAAAAATGTAATATTAGGACGTACCTCCGACTACACCCCTTAACATCCTTAAATAATCGTAAGTTAGTACTTGGTACTAAGAGATCTGGGGGGATATCTACCGTGCCTGCGGATCAAAGTCGTGAAGCTATTTCATCTCAGTGAGTAAAACTCAGAATACACCTACAGCTGTAACTGTAATCCTAGTTTTTACAAACCGGTCATTTGAAGCAAAAATAACTTAAATGGATTGAGGAGTGACTATAATGATGGATGGGTACTTTCAAACAGGTAGACATCGATATCATGAACTCGCGTTAAATGTCATCGAAGAAAGGTCTCTTTCTATCCTAAAATACTCGCCTACCTACCCGCCTGCACGGATCATGTTAAAAATAGCGCAAGGTTTTATCCTCAGCAGCCTTTCATACAAAACGTTTACCTAGCGTTACTCGCGACTTCGGCTGCGTGATTTTTTCCGCGATACACATTATTTTGGAAAAACTTTATTCAAAAAAATGTTAACGTAGGCTCTTACTTATAAACATTACTCAAGTTGAAACACTGCTCAGAGTTAGCCCTGTCACTATTTGTCATTACCCACTGGTACGAGATGGCAATAGTTTAAACCTTGGAAGAAATATCATATGGAGGGAGTCATAAGACGTTGCCGCTCTTACAACTGTGTATCAAATAGTGATCATCTACCTTTGTTCTTCCTACGTATCTTAGCTACAAGTAAAAGAAGAAGATGTAAGTTTGGCAACGCCTCACTGTCTGTGTAAATCGTGTCAGTTGATGTAATGTTTTGATCTTCTAGTCGGTCAAACATTGCAGTAAAGCTAATTAAGTGAAGAAAAATCAAAAGAATTACTATTGTTTAAGCATAATATATTTAAAGGTGAAAATATATCCTGTGCAGCTGTGTCTTGTGCATCAAGATCGACAAAATTAGGAGTTAAAGACCCGGAATTGTCATTTCATACGTCGTTGGCAATATTCTTTTATTTTAATATTATTTTATTTTGAGATACTTCGTCCGAGGTTTTAACACTGATTTGACACATGTTTATAAACAAGGCAGTAAGTTTCAAAGTACTGCCTTATATTTTGAAGTTTATGGGATCTTGGCCGTAACATAGTCGTATAGCTATTCAACTCTCTCAACAGTTTAAAAAATTTTCAAAAATGATCCGTATCACGACGGCATAAAAGTGATTTAATCTGTCAGATGATAGGAATTTGGAGGATTGAATTGCAATAAGTCTACATGGTGGCCCCAGCGCCAGTAGTTTATACTGTGCGTTGTATTTATGCAATGCTAGTGCTCTCAAACGGTGAAGGAAAACATCGTGAGGAAACCGGCGGCTTAGTCTGCTCCGCACGTATTGTAACCTTGAGTAAAAGAGACATACCCTAACAACCTAAACATACCTTAACATTCCCAAACATTCTCGAAAATGGCTTTGAACAAAAATAGCACAATCTGTTTATTACGAACATTTTATTTTTTTCCAAACAAAAGGATTTAAACTTCAGACGAACATACCCGTATTCAATCTCCTTTAGTAAACGAAAAGAAACAACTTCACGACTTTGTTCCCCAGGCACGGTAGATATCCCCTCACATCTTTTAGTAAAATGTACTTACCGAAGATTATTTGAGGATACCGAAGGAGGTACGTCCAAATATTACATTTGTGCCAATATCTACAGTTTGCACAAGTTGGTATTCTTTACGGTTTATGTGACAGGTTGCAAGCCCATCGCCGCTGCTAGAATACAAACTGGTTTCCTCACGATGTTGTTTTTCAACGATTGAGAGCACTGGCATTACGCACTTAGGTTTTTCGAAGAGAAAAATCCATGTCCTTCAAATACGAATCCAGATATTGCAATCTGAAAGCGAGGTCATTCCCACTAGTCCACCGCTGGGCACTCACAGTGACAGCCACATAAATCGAGTGAGGTCTGTACTGGTAGGTACCGACTGACTCTTCTCTAAGTTTCGTCTTTGGTTTTGAGTCTTTCACAAAAGAAGCTGTAATACAGCTTCTTTGTAAAGAACCGTCAAGGTGGCTCACCATCAGGTGAAACATTAGATTCTAAAGTCAATTATTATCATAAAAAAGTACATTAGACTTAAGGCGAAGACTACAGCTAACGAACTACTCGCTCGCACATTTCAATATTTTGAAAGATACTTGAATGATTTTATATCTTTTTAAAATGTTGAAATTTGCAAGTGAGAAGTCCTTTGTCGGAACAGCCCAACAAGTTCGCCTAATTTGATGTTACCAGATAGGGTGCATGGGTGCGATGTAGTGGGGGCTGACCGTAAAGTTAAAGTCGGGTGCGGTAATGAGCGCGTCGCGACCGCAACGACGCTCTCGCTGCTTCCACGTCACATGCTGCTTTTACTGTTTCTAACTAGGTAACTGTTTATTAACTATTCTAACTTTAATAAGCCTATACGTATAGCGATGATATACTCTCGAAATACTCAATATAACAAGAAACTTACAAAATTCAACCCTCTGTCTCACTTTTAAGGCAGAAATATTTCAAACATTATTTAAAAAAGAGATAAATGTTAGGACGTTTATTTAAAGAAAAAGTACATTCGTTTGATAATAAGCATCGCTATAAATAAGCAGCTATGGTTAAATATATAAGGCTCACAACTTTAACCAC
Source organism: Chloroclysta siterata (assembly GCA_932294275.1). NCBI lineage: Eukaryota > Metazoa > Arthropoda > Insecta > Lepidoptera > Geometridae > Chloroclysta > Chloroclysta siterata. The sequence goes on along the minus strand of OW028591.1, from coordinate 14,950,277 downwards.
TATAAACAGTACATATCCCTTCACATATTTTGGTGTTTATGATACTATTATTTTGAAACCTAATATAATAAATGAATATGTGTAGAGCAACGATGATCTAGCGGGAGTGACCCCGCAGTCTGACGGTGATGTTGGACGTATCCCAATGGCTGTTTCTCATAATTTTTTTTAAGAGCTGAGGTTTATTATCTTAGGATATATGTACCGTGCCTGAGGATTCTGTTTTGTTTCTTCATGTGTTAATAAAAGGTGAGACACCGCCGAGCTAGCAATGTACGCTGCACGAGCGATGTGCGCGTTGTCGCCGCGTCTCGGTGGGAGTTCATAAGAGCCCACAATTCTAACGTTTAATTATTTTGTGCAGTCTTGGTCATTACGCCATTGGACTGCACTCAGCCATGGAAATATGAGATAAAACACACAAACAGCCAGCAGCCAAGCAGTTCTGAATCCACGCTAGCGAATACAAAAACCAACTATTTAAGACAATAATAAATGTTAGAACGTGGAATGATAACAAAATGTGCTATTTCCATTACAAACGACGAAAATTAAAACGATACAATATGAGCCCACGTTCACATTGTTATAAATGTCTTACGTGTTGTTAGGGTCATCACTTACCTCGTACACAAAAATATAAATTAACAAAAAACTAAGCAGCAACAATAAAAATAATAATAAATGGAAAACCCCTGACTAAACAGCCCTCACAGCTCACTTGGTAGTAGCTCTGCCTTCTGCGCCGTAGGCCGTGGGTTCGATCCCCACCGAGAACAAATATTTGTTTGATGAACATCGATGTTTGTTCTCTGTCTGAATGTTATTATATAATAAAAGTATGAATTTACAAAAAAAAAAGGATATATGTATTATATCAGCTATCTGATTCCCATATTACAAGCTTTGGCTTAGTTTGGGGTGAGAAAGTGCTGGGTGGATAGTCCATCAATATTTATATTTGTTTATTTATTTATATTCAAATTACAAGTTTTGCTTAGTTTGGGGCTAATTAGCTGCGTGGAAGTCTCAGAATATTTATTTATTTATGTACACAAACTTGCTATAGGTTAATTTTCGGTTGAACGGGTTTTAACGAGGAATATTTTTAAAAGTAGTGAAGGTCGGTGCATACCATAAACGTGGTGTTGATGCGACGCGCTATCTTTACGAGGTGAACTTTGCAAAAGTTATGGATATAACATTTTGCGCTAGGGTTGCCACATTTAAAAAAAATATTGAAATATTCAATAAAAAAATACTTATTACGCCTTTAGCTTTAGCTTGCCTTTGTCTTTGTAATCACATTTATGTAAATGTGTACAATAACGAATTTAACAGTCTAGAAAAATCTAATGTATCTTTAAAAAAAAAAACAAATTCCAGTCATAAGTTTCAAAACGCGTAGGTAAAGCTAAAACGGTCTTGACACGTAAGATTTTTGTAACGAAACGAGACACCCCTAGCTAAGCGATAGATACTACCAATATTTTATTAAGGCGTTATCCCCGCGACGCGCGACGCGCGACGGGTCGGCTAGTCGTCGTATTTACAACCGCTTTATCTCTACGCTTTGACATGTCGCGCTTGCCGTATCTTTGTGACAGCCCTTAAAAACTGGTAGTGTCCTCGTGTTATGTGTATGAGTTTTTTGGAGAACTAAATTGTTTTGTTGCTTCTCGTAAATAAAAGTGTTTTATTTTTATTGATATAAACGTACCATTCTATCATAATGAATGACGTTTTGTATTGGATCTATAATCACGACCCTTCGCGCTAAGGCATAACATAACGTGAAATTGCGGGCAACACTGACAAGGCCATACAAACAAGAATTGAATTCAGTTAGTTAAAATCTATTTTTTTTCTAACCGATGCATGTTTTGGATGTCCACAGCTGTTGGTATACATCTCCAGCTTAAAATGATCCTTGTGATTCTACTGAAGAAAGCCTATTTTTATTTTTACATGCCATATTTGGAAGGGTTGCTGTTATTGAGGTATAAGTTAAGAGTAGTAGAGCTCCTTGTGTGTGGCTCGTCCGGGAAAGTACTACCACCACGCCTTTTTCTGCCGCCAAGCAGCAACGCTGTGTTTCAGTTTGAAGAGTGTGGTTGCCGGTGTAAACAGGCACATGAGGATTAACATCTGTATGCCTCAAGTAGATGGACGCAGGGCAGTGCATCGTAGGACACGTTTCTATCGTGCGTGACTTACGAGGCAATGCGCTGTTATAGGTGATGGTTACCTCTTAACATCAGGTGGGCCATCTGCTTGTGCCACCAGCACGTTGTATAAAAAAAAACAATATTTCTCCCAAAAGTTGACAATCCGAGTAAGTAATAAAAATGCATTTATTTAAAAAGAAAATTATAATTATGTCACGATCCTACGAACTACTACCAAGTTCCTATTATCAGTGGATAGTCCAACTGATTATATGAATGTTATTCGCAAGGTTCCTCACTAGCATAGCCATATTAATTAACGAATTAATTTGAACAATTAATTCAGCTCTGCCTGTAGGTACTCATAATGAATACCTACTATTGTTGACTCAGACGTTTCCATAATGAGCGGTGAAATACGGACTTGTAGGAAGCGAGGCGTGTTGTAAGTTCTATAAGCAAATTCAGGCTGAAGTGGACTGTTTTTCAGACGAATATCTGTCGAAAAACAAAAACAAATCTGTTTTGATCAGTAACTACGAAATAAATAGATAGAAAATAAATAAATAGATAGATTCGTGGGTTCAAATCCCACTCGGATAATAACTTTTGGGACTATATTAAATCTTTGAGATAGAAAATACTTAATTGAACGCCACATAGGAGTTATGTTCTTATTTATTAACAACAATATACACAGAAATGTTAGACAACTATTTCGACAAACATTATAAACAACCTATATTTATAACTGTTGATACAAGTAAAAACCATAGTTCAGATGACTGAACGCAAGCAATGTGCCCGAAAGGTCGGCAAAGTTATCTTATTGGATGGCTATACAAAAGACAAATAGGAAAGTGGAATACAATGGGTGGTCTTATCGCTAAAAGCGTATCTCGTCCAGACGTACCTTGAACACGAGAATTTATTCAAACCTGTAATTGGATTACAAATTAATTGTACACTAATTTTAAAATTATTTACATAAATAATTTTGTTCGGAATATAAACTGTGCAGGAATCACCACCATAGAATCACCGAATCACCATAGAATCGAGGGTGCTGCTATGATTGTTTAATAAAAATTGATTTAATTGGACAATGCTAGAGTTCTAATGTATTTTTTGTCGTGAAATTAGGTTTTTTTTATGAAAATATAAAGCAGAACTGGTGTTAGTTAGAAGTCGTCAAAGCGACGCCTTATATTTAATATGGGAAGTGACGGCTTTTTCTTTTGTGTTTGAATAAAATTGTACAGCGGAAGTTAGTAGACTTCATGTTGCGCAATTCCGAACAGCTATTGTGTTGCTACTTTGACAGAAAAAATGAGATAAAGTACTTACTTTTTCTCATAGAAAACATCAAACATTTAATCTGGTACCTCTACCTACCACAAAAGCGTAACCTCACTCATAAAAATCCCCTTCGGCCGTCTTCGAAACCGGAGATTCGAAACCAGTCACGAACTAAACATAATTCGTCCTCGTACGATACTGGTTACGAGAAAACACGTATTTTCTACGTATTAAATACGTATACGTATACGTATTTAATGTATGTATGTATGTAAAGACATACATACATACATTAAATCACGCCTGTGTCAGGGGTAGGCAGAGACCACGGATTTCCACTTGCTACGATCCTGACATCCTTTCGCTTTATTCACTCTCATAACATTCTTCATACTTCGTCGGTTTAGGGTACGCTTGACCTTGCCTTTCTCTACAATGTCCGTTATCTGATCCAGATACGTTCGCCGAGGTCTTTCCCTCCCAAAAGTCCCATTCACGCTCGCCTGATACCTGTTTCGTTAATCTACATCAATATATAATCAACGCTAAGCTTAACCTTAAAATTTCAACCAAACTGTTTTGAAAAAAATTGTGACACGACAAGAAGTAGAAGCTTACAATTATTGTCATCTCTTACTTATGGGTAAAAAACAACAAAGACAAGACAAAAAAGCAGTGGTTTTATAAGTATGGAACTCAATATGTGAACCTTTTTGCCATCCGTGGCATCATATGCGGCGAATTCTCGCTATAAGAAACAAGGCTCAGTCCCAGCGGAGAGGTAAATCACCTTAACACAATAGCTTGTAGGAAATCATCTCCAAAGGGTCATAATTTTAAACCTCACTGCCGTATCTTTGGACGATCGTGTTCTAATGAGAGGTGTACACTTGCGGATCATTCGGTGAGGGCGCTCTATTGCAGGCCCTTTGTATCTATTACGAAGATTTATATAGTTAGGGGAAAATTTTCAGTAATGTTTCCATTTACCTAAAATGTCTGGTAGGATTTTAGATGTAGTTTTCTTGCCCAGCACCAATTTGAAATCCATAGGAAAGACATTAAATCAAATCATTAAATAAACAATTTACAATTGCCAAATGTAATATTTGGACATACCTCTGACTACCCTTAGACGTCCTCAAAAAAGAATCTGTAAGTCGTCTTTAGTACCAAGAGATCTGAGGGGATATCTAACGTGCCTGGGGATCAAAGTCGTGAAGCTGTTTCAGTTATTTTTTTACAATTTGAATTAATTTATTTATTATGAAAAAAAAATGAATTGAGTACATGGTCAATAGGCTAGCTGATTATGAAGAAGACACGAAATTTTTTGCTTCCTTATTTGGGCTTTGTCTTTTAATTCATTAAAATTCAAACTACTACTCTCTTTTTTTATATTTTTTTTATACAACTAGCTGATGGAACAAGCAGATGGCCCAGCTGATGTTAAGTGGTAACCATCACCTATAACAAGGCATTGCCTCGCATGTCACGCACGATAGGAACGTGCCCCATGATGCAATGCGCTGCGTCCATCAACTTGAGACATACAAATGTTAAGCCTCATGTGCCCGCTGCATGCTCGTGCCTGTAATTACACCGGCAATCACACTCTTCAAACCGAAACACACCGCAACGCTGCTTGGCTGCTGAAAATAGAGACAAAGAGCTATACTACTCTACTTTCTACTCGATATATACATGGACCCTATATTTTTTACTAGTTCACTAAACTACAATAAGCAATTTGGTGTGTAGTCTGACAATCGACACAAAGCTATTTGCGTGAAACGAGATGAATATTTAAAAAACAAACGGTTTTTATCATAAACCATTCGTATTAAAACTCCTATTTGATAGCGATCCCATTTTTGTTGTATTCCATTCAAAATAGCAACAAATTTAAAAGAAACTTAAGCCCTCGCTATCGCAACCCGTAAAAACTAATTACCCTCGATCCGCTCGTATTCAAATTATTTTTTAATATTTGAATTTGGAACCCAGCCGATGCAATTTGTATGGAAATCCGCGCTCTATGGAAACGAGGTTTGCTCCTACTAGCCAATGTGTGCTCAGCCTTGTTGTCCTTTTACTACAAATTGATTGAATTCATTACAATTTCAGTACAGTTATTTTAATTGACGCCGTAAAGTTATACTGCCTATCATAGTTATATTCCTAATCGATTCTGACTGAATTGTGCCTATTTCTACTAACAGACGAGGTAATGCACCATATTATGTTTGAATAAGGGCAGATGACAAAATGATGGATAGGCGACGGTGCCATGAGAAGCTTAGCATAGATATTAAAGATAAATAATGAATCGTGTAGCTACTGAATGCTGTCCGATAGTTTTTCATAAGAACTGTATACATTTTGCGTTGGAATACATTATAATAGAATGCTAGTAGAGATATGTGCTCAAAGAGAAATGTACGGATATCCATTTCCTCGTTTCCAGCTTCGTTTGAACAAAATGAGGCACGAATCCTTTTCATGCTGTATTAGACACCATTAAACATATAACGCGACTCTTGCTATATTATTATTTTTATTTAACTTTCATCTATATGTATTATATTTATATCTACATTTATTTTTTATTTACATAATATGTATTAAATACTTGTATTCATTGTTATTTTCTTTGTAGAGAAATGTTATTTCGTAAGAATGAATAAATGACTTTCATCTTATTCAATAAATTCGTACGTGCCTGATTTGAATTCGCATTAGAATCTTATGGACTGGAAAATGTCCAAAAAACTGAAATACTTTTTATTAAATAAAACCACTAGGTTAACTTTTAAACGTTTTATAATGTGGGGGAATAGTGCCAGTCCTATGCAACCAAGTATAGAAACACAGGCAAAGAAACGCCGCGGTTCTTACCGTGCTTTGTATGATCCTTCAGACAAATCAGTCACAAATTCTCAGTTGACTTTTGGTCGCTGTTCCACGCTTCGTAGCCTCGTAGCAACAAAATATGGTGTATTATAATTTCAAACATAAGTATAAGCTTAGTTCTCTTTGTGGTGCTACCTCTGATACATTATACGCATACGTCACGAGCGTCGATACAGAAAGGGTTTGTCAAACACGATATATCATCCGTGGACGATATTTACACAATTTTTTAATATATCTAATGGCGTCCATAAAATAAAGAGCCTATTTCGAAATGGGTATTCAATATGCTTGGGTTGAAACAGATTTAATAAAATAGGAAAAGATAAGTTTTGTAAATTTATTATAATATATACTAAAACTTACTTTTCCATCCTATTTCGTAAAGACGAAAAAATAGGCTTTTATCTTCAGATCTCTTGGGACCCTTTTTATTTTTATGGTGTCATAGTAGTATTTTGGTTTTGTTTTAGTATTTCCATGTCCAAATGGTTGAAATAAATCTAAAAACTTTACTTTCTCTAATTATCAAATTTGCCAAAAAAAATGTTTCACCATAAAAAGAGTTGAAGAGTGTGGAGTTGATGGACGCCGGGCAGTGCATCGTAGGGCACGTTCCTATCACTTTACTTTCGTTCGTTCACTTAACATAAAAAAATACAACCAAAACCTGTTCGCCAACATCAGGCGTACAAGGGCTATGAAATCATTTTCTGTCGATATATTAATCAATCCTGCAAAGTCAAATACCTTATTGACATGTATGGTAATATATTTAATATTAATTTCGGATAAACAGGCATTTCCCATTAGTTTGGAGCATGTCGCACAGTCGAGTGAGTCTTCCGACAGGTTGGGCACAGCTGTAGCTGGGCGCGGGGATGATAACTCAATATGAATGCGGGATGTACCTACCGGAACTTGCACATCGGAGTACCTGTTGAAAGTGGTTAATGACTTAGTTTGCGAAATTGAATAGGTTAGTCGGGAGAGCAGGAATATTTTAGAATGGAGATCCTATTGTGTGGGTGGTTTATATATCTGAAAGAAGGAAGGAAGGATAAGCATTTATTTATGCAAAAAATACACATGAATTAATATGAACTTATCCTAGACATTTAAAAAAGAGAATAAGAAAAATAAGACAACAAAAATAGAAGTAGATGTGACGAAGATTACTTGGTTGGTATGTCTAGGCAAATATCTAGTACTACGCCGCCAATGTAACCCTAGTAATGTAATGCATTAAATAACCTTGTATAAATGTCATTACTTCACAATCCACAGCATCAAACTTGTTGTTATTGTTGTATTGTATGTGTAGTTGCACACACACACACACACACGTCGTTCATATTATTGGAAGGATTAATACTTTAGGACCCACTCCCACGACGAAACGTCTGCATACATCGTTTTCAAATCTTTAATTGATCGAGTGAGCGAAGCGAACGAAGATCTTAGTTTCAACTTGGGCGATTTGGCATTTTATGTATGTATGTATGTATGTATGTTTGTCTGGCGATAACTTTAGAACCGTTGATCCGATCTGCATGAAATTTGATATGTCGATAGCTTGTACTTGAGAAATTTACTGGTAAGTATATGAGTAAAATCGGATGAAGGGTTTTTGAGATATGGGGTTTTTTGAGGGGGCAAAAATAAAAAAGTTACATAAAAAAATCAAGTTACATGTCATATGAAAGGGCTTTGTTTGGACATCCCAAAACAATTTTTACTTTTTTTTTGGGACGCTTGGTTTTTGAGATAAAATAATAAAAGTTAAATTAAGATAACCAGCGATCCAAGAGCTCCCATCTCTAAGAGTTTCGTTGGCATCAAGGTTTTTCTACTGGTCGGTCAGTTCTTTTGCTTTTTCTTATTTTTTTTTCTTGAAATAAATTAAGGAGGTACTCAGTTCTCAAATGGTGACGACGACCAGGTCTGATGATGGAGCCAAGGTCTGTTCAACGGAACTCTTCAATAAATAGGCCAATAGAGTTGAAACTTGGTAACTATACCAAGTTAGTAGGCGGTAGTCAGAAAAAAGTACAAAGATAATGTTTGGACTTGCCTCTGACTACTACGTACTCAAAGTTTTGATGCGTTCGTCGGGTCGCATCACGAGATCTCAGTGCGGGGCGAACTACTAGTAGATATTTGCGAAAACAGTGAATTAAAACATTTAAAACCGGGTTACTTACACGAATGTTGGTGTCACGCGTGTAAATTTAGAGTAGCGTACGAGTAAATACGGCACGCGTGCGGTCGCGGGACGTGCCCTACCGCCGAGCCCGTGGATCTACTCCCTCAGTGATGAAGGGTTGAAGGCTTACTGCCGACAAACGTATAAACGAACGTATACGTCCTCTTTTTATACAGCCCCGCCGGCACACGAACAATCGAGATTTTAAGTAATGTATAACATACCCCTTGCAAAAACAGAGGCATTACACGCGCGTTCAACTAAGTCGGGCCTAATACAGTAATTTCACCTACAAGCTTTTAAAAGATAATTACTAGTAGTTCGCCCCGAACTGAGATCTCGTGATGCGACCCAACGAACGCATCAAAACTTTGAGTAGGTGGTAGTTAGAGGCAAGTCCGAACATTATCTTTGAACTTTTTTCTGACTACCGCCTACTAACTTGGTATGGTTACCAAGTTTCAACTCTATTGGCCTATTTATTGAAGAGTTCCCTTGAACAGACCTTGGCTCCATCATCAGACCTGGTCGTCGTCACCATTTTATGAGAACTGAGTACCTCCATAATATATTTCAAGAAAAAAAAATAAGAAAAATCAAAGGAACTGGCCGACCAGTAGAAAAACCTTGATGTCAACGAAACTCTTAGAGATGGGAGCTCTTGGATCGCTGGTTATCTTAATTTAACTTTTTAAGTTTTATCTCGAACACCGAGCGTCCCAAAAAAAAAGTAAAAAGTGTTTTGTTATGTCCAAACAAAGCCCTTTCATATGACATGTAACTTGATTTTTTTATGTAACTTTTTTTATTTTTGCCCTCTTAAAAAACCCCATATCTCAAAAACCCTTCATCCGATTTTACTCATATACTTACCAGTAAATTTCTCAAGTACAAGCTATCGACATATCAAATTTCATGCAGATCGGATCAACGGTTCTAAAGTTATCGCCAGACAAACATACATACATACATACATACATAAAATGTCAAATCGCCCAAGTTGAAACTAAGATCTTCGTTCGCTTCGCTCACTCGATCAAAAAGAGGTAACAGAAACATATTCCGCACCACGACTTTTATCCCCAGGCACGGTAGACCCTGCACATTGTCTTTATCTAATTTAGTATATGGTTATTGTTCATTTTTTTTTTTTTTTTATACTACTAAGTAAGCAAACAAACATACGGCCCACCTGATGGGAAGCGGTTACCGTAGCCTATGGATTAATTGATTAATAGCCATTATAATCACAGTGATACATTTTAAATACATATTAGGTAGCTTCCTTTCATAGGCTAGACTTACTTTTTCCTTTTTTTTATAAGTACAGACCCAATTAAGATGACATTTAGGTATTAAATGTAAAATGTGAAGATGGTTGTATGCGGGCATATCGGGTTGAACCCATAGTAATCTGTTGACATCGGTGTGGAAATGAATCTGTTTCGGGATACGAGTACATCCCTAACGAAGAATATAATTGATAATATCTATTTCCAATACTATTGTGTCTATTATTAACTTCATGTTTATTATTAAGTCAATATTCAGCGGCGGTGGGCTTGCAACCTGTCAAAGTCAAAGTCAAAGTCAATAGGTATTTATTCAATAAAATCACAAGGATCACTTTGAAACGTCTTAAAGCTAGGTGACTCTAGGTGCCAGTTCCACGCGACCAAAGCCTAGAAGAACAGGCAAAACTTACGGCTTGGTTCCTACCGTTCTTTTGTATGATCCTTTTACAATGTAATAAGTTTAGTGAGGCGTAGGCATACAGAAAAAGGTAAACATATCAAATTTATAAGACAGCACACGCTACGCTTCAAACTAATAATACCTAATGCATAAAATTAAATACAATCTATTAAATCAGAGAAAAATAAAACACACAATAGTAGGTACAGTACAGACATTGCAGACATGTTAGCTGCCGATGGGCAGAGCAACCGGGACATCGGGCCACGCACTTTTATCATCAATATAGCTATCTAAAGTATAATAAGCTTTACTTATTAGATTATTCTTAATGTATGCTTTACATTTTCTAATAGGAAGCCCAGTGGCACTTTCTGGAAGTTTATTACAGAACCGTATACCGTTCCCCATAAACGAGCTATTTACCTTTTGGAGTAGAAATTTAGGAATACATAATTTGTTTTTATTTCTAGTGTTAACGTTATGTGCATCACTCTTTTTCTTAAAGCTATCTATGTGTTTATGAGTGTATAATAGATTTTCATAAATATACTGTGAAATTATTGTGAGAATATTAATTTCTTTAAATCGCTCCCTCAATGATTCGCGTGGTTTCATTTTATAAATGGCACGTATCGCCCGTTTTCGAAGTACAAATATACTTTGTATACCAGCAGCTTTCCCCCAGAGCAATATACCATAAGACATTACACTATGAAAGTAGCTAAAATATACTAGCCTAGCTGTAGCTTCATCTGTAAGCCATCTTATTGTGCGAACTGCGTATGCAGCCGAACTCAGTCTACCAGCAAGTGATTTGATATGTGGACCCCACTGCAATTTTACATCAATATTAAGTCCTAAAAAAATAGTAGAATTGACAAGGGTTAAGTGATTCTCCATTTAATTCTATATTGGTTGGACGCTGAACCACATTTGGCAAAGTAAATTTAATGCATTTCGTTTTCCCGGCATTGAGCAAAAGATTATTAACAGTAAACCAGTTAAGTACTTGCGACAGAGATGCATTAACGTCATCGAAGTTAGTCTTCAATCTGTCGACTTTAAATATTAAAGAGGTATCGTCAGCAAATAGAACTATTTCACATAAATCCTTTACAAAAGGTGGAAGGTCATTTACATATACTAGAAATAAAAAGGGACCCAATATGGAACCTTGAGGTACCCCTATATCAATGACCGACCCAGATGACCTCTCACCGCCAACATCAACTTTTTGCACTCTATTGGTTAAATATGACTGTATAAGACCAATTGCCTGGTTTATGACGCCGTAATGTTTAAGTTTAGATATTAAGGTGGCATGACTTACACTGTCACGAATGAAATACCAACAACTGCCTGATGTGCCAGATATAATATAATACGTAGCTCTGACTTATTTGTCTGAGGGTCCAAGTCTTTAAGCTGTTTCTATGATGAAATTATATAGAAAGACGTGCCATCGATAGAGTAGATGAGACGCATGGGTGGAGCGGAGTGGACGTGATGTGATCGATAGCGGAGGCCGCGCGGGGCTTCGCTGCAGCAAATACAATAATCCTAATCCATTCAGCATCGTCGCCAGCTACTTACTGCGACCCTCATCATCATACAGGGTGGAAACTCCACTCCCGAAACCTGAAGGTACCGCTATCCCTGCGTCGGGCTGTTTGAGACTAATGATCTCTAAGGTCAAAGGATCTCCGATCGATATGATCCATCCGAGGATGTTTAAAAAACAAGTTTCAAAATGAGTCCCGTTATACATAGCTACCGAAGCTGCATAAATAGTCTAAAGTACCTAGATACAGAACTTTATAGCGCGGCAACATAACAAAACTTTTTAACATCAATAACAACATATTATAACTTGACTTTATTTTATGCTCTTACTGATAATTTGAATGTTAAGTCAAGTGCTCGAAAACAGTCTCTTAAAGCGCATTCAAAATGCTTTCGCCACACTGTTTCGAAAAAATCTAATGACATCAAGAAAAAGATTGGATTGTTTTGATTCTATTTGTATGAGATAGTTTTCCATAGGGTTCGGCGTTGTGTTCTCTAAATAAATGAATACCTAATAAAAATTGTCGCACGTGCGCTTGCCAGCTTGAACAATGTTATCGTCATTTACCCAGGCCTAACCTACGACCGGGGATACATTGAATACACTCTAAACAAACGCTCACGTACACCAAAACTCACATAAATGTTACTCTATGGAATTCAGTTACAATAAAAAGTCATAAATTTCGCTTCCTGGTCCCTGCATTATTCAAACAAAATAATTGATATTTGCGGCCAGAGGGCGCTGCTCGTATATTTCATCTGTGCACATGAAGCAACAGAAAAATAGACTTTTCTCTGAGGGAATTCCAATGTTTTATGAAGTGCTCTCACAATACGTCGGGTGTGTAAATAAGTAAAAGTTTTCTTGAAATCCCGATCAAACTCAATATGAGTTTCAGAACAATTTCTTTCACGCTTTTGTTCATCGTATCAAGTATCAAAAATCAAAAATCTAGTATTTAAAGTTTCAATTCGCCCGTTGATCACAGTTATTACAAATGTTAGAATAATATATTTTTTGCAAAAATAAGACTTCGAAATCGAAAAACGCAATTTCATTTACTTGTATGACTGTAACTGTTTCCTGTTATTTTGATTTTAAAGCCAAACTGCTGAACCGATTTTGATAAAATTTATATTGGACCACCTCTGATGATCTAGCTAAGATAAGATAAGCCATTTATTCCAAACTTTGGGTTTACATGTTTTTTGGTATATAATCTCTAATACTATAAGAATCAAATTCCTGACTGACTGACTGACTGACTGACATATAGACAACGCACAGCCTAAACCACTGGTCCTAGAAACTTGAAATTTGAGGAGTACGTAGGTCTTATGGCGTAGAGGTTTACTAAGAAGGGATTTTCGGAAATTGAACCCCTAAGGGTGTAAAAAGGGTTGAAAACGTTGGTATGAAAAATTGTAATCCTTGAACCTACAAACTTGAAACTTGAAGTAGATGTACTCCGAAGCTAAAAAATAGGAAAAACATTTTTAGTTTTTTAAAACTACCCTTAATAAAAGTGCATAGGGATGTCAAAGTTTGCATGGGAGTTTTTTAACGCGTGGTGCGATTGACTTAAAACTTGAAGTAAATATACTAAAAAATAATTAATTAAAAATGATGCTTTCTACTTTTGATAATTACCCCTGCAAAGGGTGCAAATGACTGTAAAAGTTAGTATGGGAGATTTTTAGTATAGTGCGATAGATTTCAAACTTGAAGTAAATATACACCACAATAAATTATTTAAAATCACGTTTTCAATATTTTAAAACTACCCCTGCAAAGTAAAACTACCTCCTGAACAAATAAGTACATATTTTCCGTGTAAGGTTGTCTTTGTTGTATTTGGCAAGTTTTTGAGTCTGAGTACCTATACCTACCTACCTAATACAACGTGTTTATTAAGAGTTGTAGGGATCCGAAAGCAGGATATTCTACCGGTCATAACGAACAACTTTTGTTCTACGACTTTTAAAATTTCAAAGTTTTTCATTCATGAAATGCCTCTTAAACTTTTATCTAAAATGAATCTAAACGCATCATGAGGCAGCCCTATTTACAGCTGTTCTTTGACCTCTAGTTGTGAACTTAGATAAAATAGGTAACAGAACTGCCACCAATTACCTACCTAGTAATGTGCCTACCTAATAATGATGTTGCTGTTTTTAAAGATCTTGGTATGTAAAAGAAATATTTTCGCGACTGTAATCCCTAGTCACGTTAAACATTCTCTGAGATCTTTGGTACTAATACCTATTCAGTAACTAGGTACCTACGTGGCTACGTACTCAATATTTAATAGAATATTTATTTTTGTTTGATTACTAGATGTCGTAAAGCAATGTTTATGATATTCATAGTTCTTTTAATTGTAACATGTTACTTTACCACCATGGTTCATTGACACGACAAAATTATTCAACTGCAATTTTGGGAAGTGTCTAGTCTGTCCTATTTAATCTTTGACGTACCTGTCTGTCATTGGTTGCATTTAAAAACGCATATCCAATCAGGACGGCCGACGGCCGCCGATCAGTGTTACCATTTGTGTCAGATTTCTGCCATTTTGGCATATTTGGCTCCTAAATTTTAGCTGTTGGTGACGATTTACAAAAGTGGCAGGTTTTAAATATTTCAAGAAAAATCTTATTAGTTTGAATTTTTAATGAAATAATATTTATAATTTATTTATTTTTTACCGAACTGGAAACTTCATATTCTTTTTTACCTTTATTGATTTGGTTTCTAAACAACTTCTATCTCGTTTTAGATAACTGCAAACCGTTACAAACGATCAAAAGATAGTAACTGAATGTAATGTAGGTATTTCATTTATTCCGTAGCCACGAAGGAGATGGTATGAAGTCATATTTTTGGTATTTTTATCGTCAAGCTTGGTAGATTTTGACAGATTTTTTGGCAGGTGTGTGGCAGAACCGCCACTTTTGAGATGGTCACCCTGTTTGTGTTTACATGCGTTGTTGTTCATTGTTTTGTTGAGAAAATGTCATCAAACGTGATAAAATGGTGATTGTTATGTAAAAAGCCGTCGTCAGTCAGTGTGTGTATGAGCAGTGCCTACGAGATAATGGTTTAGTGTGAAGTTTGAAGCCTGTGTCGTGCGAAATCTCGCAAACTTACCAAAATCCAGTTTTATCCAGTGTTATTATAGCCAGTAAATAATGACAAAATCCATAGGAACCAGTAAAAATATCGTGTCAGGGGATTGGCGGCGTACCTACCTACCTACCGAAAGGTAAGTATTTCAAATTATCTCGTAGGTTATCGTTGTTTTTCTCTTTCCTAGATAGAAGCGCGCGTGCGTGTGACCTTGACACGTACACAGGCAGGGCTGTTGCAAATTTCTGAGGAAGTATTAATTTTACTTTTCTATGGGAATTTCGAAAACGATGTATTCAACCGTTGCACACGTCAAAGTATTCCAATGCTTGGTCTAAATACACGCTCTTTGTTTGCCTACATAACTTCATCAACACGTTGTATAGGTAATGGCCGTTTATAGGTATCTCTTATACCTACGTAGGTATTTAAAATCCTACCCTAATAATATACAAATCAATGTGAAAGTTACGATGTTTGGATGTTTGTGGCTCAATCACGGCACTACTTCAACGCGTGCGAAGCCGCGGGAAGCCACAAGTAATACATATATATATTTTATGCATGAAAGACATCCTTTAAATGTAAGCCAGGGTAAAAATCCGTTGATCTTTTAATTTAAGTGGTATAGTATAAGGGAATTATTTTTAAAGCGGGATCATTAATTCGTAAAAAAAAGGATACAATTAATAGCTGTACGATTTGCAGTTGTCATGAATAAATCCACTTTAATTTAAATTAATCAATGAAGTTTGTAAATTAAATCCTCTTTAGTGTGTTATGATACTGAAAAATGTGGGTAAATGGACGTACCTTCGAGACATCTTCACATCCACACATGCTCACATCCTCACATGCTCACATGCTCACATGCTCACATGCTCACATGCTCACATGCTCACATGCTCACATGCTCACATCCTCACATGCTCACATCCTGACATGCTCACATCCTCACATGCTCACATGCTCACATCCTCACATGCTCACATGCTCATATGATCACATGCTCACATGCTCACATGCTCACATGCTCACATGCTCACATCCTCACATGCTCACATGCTTACATCTTCACATGCTCACATGCTCACATGCTCACATGCTCACATGCTCACATGCTCAAATGCTCACATGCTCACATGCTCACATGCTCACATGCTCACATGCTCACATACTCACATGCTCACATGCTCACATCCTCACATGCTCACATGCTCACATCCTCACATGCTCACATGATCACATGCTTACATGCTCACATGCTCACATGCTCACATACTCACATGCTCACATGCTCACATCCTCACATCCACATCCTTGAAGAACCTTAAGTTTACTAGCAGTGGACTTCTTTAGGCTGATGATGATATATAAAAGAAAGTGACACTATTTATAACTCAAGAACGGCTGAACCAATTTGGCTGAAAATTGGTGGGAAGGTAGCTTAGAACCAGGAGACGAGCATAGGGTAATTTTTATCCCGACTTTTTTTGTTTTTTTGCTTTTATTGTATATTTTATACAAACAATCGAAGAGGCAGGAACTTCAAGTTGTCAGTTAGTACCTGTTTCTTCTGACAAAATTACGTGGCTCAAGATTGTTCCATGGGGAAGAAAATACAATTTATTTATTATAGATTTTGCCAATCATATCTATTTGTAAGTATACTATAGTAAACGTGCGCGAGCGAAGCCGCAGGTAAGAGCTAGTTATTAATAAATAAGGTTATAGGATGTCCCGCAGTTCAGTGTGCCTCCTGGCATAAGCCTCCTGTAACATTTTCCACTGGGTTCTGTCGTGTGCTACCCTTCTCCAGTGATGACCAGCTGTGAGTTTAAGGTTTAACCCTCTAACACCCTGTGATGATCTACCTAACAAAAAAATAATCATCAAAATCCATTCATAATTGGCGGCCGACTTAACCCAAAGCCGACTTTACTTAGACTAGTCCAAAGTAGAGTCGGCTGTCATTTTATCTTATCTCTCTTGCCGTTGGATTACGAAAATGTACATCTAATTCGGAAACTGACAGGTTATAAGCAGTTGTAATAGAGCTACTAATATCAAACTAAGCTACCTTAATAACAAGACCTTTGATGAGTTGATCAAAGCAAACTGCGCACTTCTTTCGTTTTAAAAATTCTATCAGTCGTCACGTGATACAGAATCTCGTATTTGTAGTACCTATACTCGTAAGTGTTCCAATTTAAAACAAATAAACTGGGATGTTCAAAAAGGTATATGTAATTTAAAAATTTCTACCTTTCATGTGTATTTTTTAAATATTTGTATTCATTTCATTTTTAATGGAAATAAACTTATCGCGAATACGTAATGAATTAATATATAATATTTTGACCATAAGATCATGGAAACTATGCACAAATACCCGCTGCTATAAGAGATGATAGAGATTTAAACTCGGAAGTACGAGTAAATACTTAAACTAAATTGTAAGCACATTATTAAAGTGCGAAATTACTACAAAAATACTAGAGACATGGAGCCAGCTCGGCATCATACAGCCAATCTTCTGCAAGTAACCTCACTTGCCATGAACTGAGCGACAAGCGGAAAGAGTAGCGACTAAATTTTAATATAGCCAGCTAATCTGTATTATAGGTAGACGTAACCATCATTGCCATCAGCCTGAGAAGTACGCCGCTGGACAAAGCCTCCTTCATACATTTCCACGACGAACGTCCTTCTCCATTCACGAACTTCTCGCAATCTTTACTAAGTGTCGGTCCATCCGGGCGACCTACACTTTGTCTTAAAGATTACAATTGCCATTTGATACCTTTTTTCCCAGAAGTTGTAAGTTCTATGGGCTATATAGCCTCCTCATTGCCACTTCTCCTAAAATTCACACTTCGTCTTGTGAAAGCATACCAGCGACGCTATACTGCAACATCTAATGGTGGCACTTTACATTGCTATTTGTATTCGCCTTTATTTGCCATTTTTTTGACAAGACGAATACGCAACTACACGAGCAAATAAAAACGCTAATACCTGATAGCGATTAGAAGTGCCATCAGATGTAAAGGCATGTTGGCTGTGCCCTCTCCGCGCCTGCGAGGCCTCGGCCTCAGCACACAGCGCCCACGGCTCGGCACCGGCCGCACCTCATTACCGCCTCATTAGCCAAGGAGCTACACCTTAATCATACTCCACTTGCTTTTTATATTTCACAATTTTACACTGGAATATGCAGCGGCACTCTGGTAACTTTCAGATTTTATAGGAATTTAATAATTTTTTTTAATGAATGTTTTTCATCTTCTCTCTGCCCCTTATCCCATTTCATCAGAGATTGGGCCCCCGAAGTATTTGTGGGCCAGGACGCTCTATCCAGAGTTGTCGTCGATGCGATGTTGAGGGCCTTTCCTTATTTTTTTGCATTTGATTTAGAGACAATGATGACCTGTTCTTGCAGGCTCGGTTGCTTGGTTGCTAGGTCGCCCTTATATTCACTAATTTTATCAAACGGTTCAAAGTGATCCTTGAGATATTATTGAATTAATGCCCTTATATTATTTTAATTTACTATATATAGGGGTATTATTTCGGTCTTAGCATAATACCCCTATAACCCCAGAAATAGGGTATTCTACAGGTCATGGCAAACAACTTTTGTTCTACGACTTTTGAAACTTCGAAGGTTTTCATTCCTGAAAAGCCTCTTAAACTTTCTTCCAATACATAACTAAACACACAATGAGGCAGCCCTATTCACAGCTGTTTGGACTTTCCGTGTGTACTTGACCTTGGTATCTACTCACGTAAACAGTATCAGAGTATCAGAAATTTAAATTAGTACAGAGTATCAGTAACAGTATTAGAAATTTGCAACACCAGATGTTGCAATATTAATTTTACTTTCGTATGGGAATTTCGAAAACGATATTTTCAACTTTCGCATACATCGTGCTTGGTCTGATCACTTTAGTCGTTGGCCTTATAGGGTCTATATAAAATTATGTATTAGAACTGAACAACCAACCGTTAATTAGCAAATAATTAACGCATTTTAATAAGTAAATAAAATAATAAACTTTGAATAATATAACACGAAACTACATAATATATAAATAACAAACTACGTGACTTTAGTTACTCGTATACACTAAAAAAAATAAGATATTACTTTAACCGTAATAAACCGTAAATATATAAAGTTCGATTCCCAGCAGGATTCTGGCTTGGCCTCATAATAATGTATCGTTATTCTCTGCGCCTCACCTATCTCGGCACTAAAGTTCAGTTTTTGTCACTACTGGCATGAACAACTACATTTTACGGTCTCTATCATCCTGTAGTAACGATACGAAGCGAAAACACGATCTTGATTACTTCGCTTTTTATCAAGCAAAGCCATCTCACTGTTCTGGGAGGACGCAGCTTCTAGACGCAGAACAACTTAGCCAAATTCGGAATGGTGATAAAATCCATATTAAGGCAACAAAAGATGTGCTTCAAGATCACAGGCCTGAGCCCGTTTTTGACTAATATTTTATTTCAAGCGTTACCTAACTACGAGTTACGTATAATCTTATATATTTTCTTAAATAATGCAATATGTTAAGTTACATCGATATTGATTGATACAAACTATTGATTATTCAAATATTTCAGTGATTGGAACTGAGAGAACATGGAATTGTTCAGAAAATTATGAAATCCTAAGACTAAAATCCTAATGGTGTGTATCTACACATTTCCTAAGTGTAGACATAAAAACCCCAAAATATAGCAATGAATCCGAACTTCTAGTCCAGAGGATAAACCCCTCAAGTACAAGAACCGCAATTTTATTTTTATACTTTCTGAATACTGCAAAAGATGTCAGATTGTGATCGCTTCTCATCGCCTTGTCTTATGAAAAATGGAGTTGATAGAAGCGAGCGACGGTCGCGCGGACATTAATCACGCTCAAACATCGACTTGACTTGAACTCTGTCATTGACTTTGGATCCGACATCCAGCTGAGTCTAAAGTTAAAAAGTCAAAGGTATTTATACAAAGATCGCTTTCTTCTTCTTCTTCTTGTCGTGTCACTAGTTTCTTTCGAAACAGTGTGGTGAAAGGATTTTAAGTGCGCCTCAAGAGACTCCTTTCGAGCTTTGAAACGTCTTATAGTTAGGTGAATCTGGGTGCCAGTTCCACGCGACCAGTTTAGAGGTACAGGCAACAAACTTACGGTTTGGTTCCTACAGTTTCTTTGTATGGGTTTCGTAAATAATAATGAAGCTCCAGTGTGGTGCCAAATGGAGGCAATCAAATTGAGATATAAATTTAAAAAAGAAAAGGAATTAGGTTAAAATTGGGAGAGTGTTCTAAATTTCTGTACAGTTTTCTTCAAGCTTTTAGAGGGGGTTGGCCGTGGTCACCACGCTTGATAGCCGGATCTGTGTCCGTAGTATTGCTATATTCAATTGCCAGATGCTGCCATTCCTTAGTGTTTTCCTTTAAATGGAAAGAAACTAGAAAAATAAAACTGAAAAATCACAAAAACTAGCTTAACGTTACGTTTGTTTTCACAGTTTTAAGTTAGTTTGTTTCCTGTCTGTCTGTTTGAGCCGATTAATCCTTAATATAACGTAAATGTTTTTAATGGGAATTTAACCTTTTAAACCCAAATTGTATGTACCTGAACAGTACTATTCCTGGTTCCCGGAAGAGATGATGAGTTTTCAAAGATTGAGAACCCTGACTGTTCTTTTTAAACTAATAAATGAGCTATTTTTTGTTCCACTATAAATGTTCTTTGTAAAATGAATAATTGAGTTATTTTTAGATTACCTAAACTTAGTTATTGTTTCCTGAGACCTATTTATAAATATTCTTGCAAACTTATTAAAAGCTTTACTGAAATTCTCTTAGCAATAATTACCTCAGACAGTTTACAAAGTTACCTCAAACAATTTAGTCACTCAACAGTTTTAAGCTCCAAATCTATAGAAATACTCCGCCTATCTATTTGTCAGGTAACTTCAGTCGAAGGCTTTAAGCTGGCGGCTTCCGGCTTTTATATCTATTCTTCAACGCGAGGATTATACGATTTGAAGGGTATGGGTTATCTGAACAGACAGACTTTACGGGATCCAAAATAACAATTTAATATGTCCGGTTCATACCTAGATTCACCTAGTTTATGAAATATTTCAGAGCGACCTTTGAGTTATATTAGTCAATGAATACCAATTGACTTTGGTTCTGACTGTAAATTGTTTCCTAATAGTAGGTATTTGAATTAAACAATCAACATATAAATGAAAGCATTTATTATAAGTAATAATATGTTTATTGTCTATGTTTTTGTGACACAAACATGTAAACATATTTTGATTTTGATTTTTGATTTAAATAAAATACAAAACGATACTGACGACTATGATGATGATATAATACGCAAAAGCTTAGCATACAAATAACGAATTACGTGACGTTAGATACTAGTACTGCAGAAAATAATAAACCGTAAAACTATTTTAATTATATGTCAAAATATAAAGATAATGTATATTTCTATAAAATCAATATATCAGTCCTAAGTAGTATTTATTTAAAAACTTCACCTGTGTCGTCACTATTGCGATGCTAGCTAAAGTTATTATGTCGTAGACGCCGTACAAATGAATAATTTGTACTAATTCACTTCCGTTTACTAATTTATTGTGTTTGAATAGTTGCCAACTTACGCATTATACAGCTGCGCAACTTAACCATAGTTTTCCGCAGTATAACTTCACTTTATATACAAGTGAAGTAACGTGGGATTGTCAACTAACTTACCACTTAAAGCATTTAGGATTTGTTGGTGAATACCTCAACTATAGTTTTAGGTAAACTTTTTAATCTAATTTGAGAATACGAAGCGAATAGAATTCTATTTTAAATGGAACCTGAAATAAAATCAAATCAAATCAAAATATGTTTATTTTGTGACACAAAAACATAGGCGAAAATTAAATAAAAGAACAATACTGTGACAACAAAAACGGTCGTCACTCAGCTTTAAATAACTTCACAACTTTGATCCCCAGGCACGGTAGACCCTCTCAGATCTCTTAATACCATAGGTATGAATATATAGTGCAAAACTGCAAAGTATCATAAACGATGCTAACACATACAAAAAGTGTTTATGTTTGCACTTTAAAGATTTTAAAACCTAAAAAGTATGGAGGCTCTGTGAGTCCCTCATAGGGCATCCACACTTTTCCAATTATTTTTAATAAATATTGATTATAATAATCGAAGCAATCTAGGGCATACATACTTAAAGCAGAGGTTAAAAAGACAGCACTCACTACGCTTCCGAATACAATCGTATATGACTATGGATTATTGGAATTCACCAGGTCAATTTTTTGCTCGTTATAATGATTGCTTCATCTCCATAAAAAGAGTTTAATATCTCTAATACTATAAGAATCAAAGTCCTGACTGACTGACTGACTGACTGACATATAGACAACGCACAGCCTAAACCGCTGGTCCTAGAGACTTGAAATTTGAGGAGTACATAGCTCTTATGGCGTAGAGGTGCACTAAGAAGGGATTTTTGGAAATTCAACCCCTAAGGGTGTAAAAAGGGATGAAAAAGTTTGTATGAAAAATAGTATTCCTTGAACCTACAAACTTGAAACTTGGAGAACATATACCTCAAAGCAAAAAAATAGGAAAGGCATTTTTAGTTTTTTAAAACTACCCTTAATAAGTGTGCAAAGGGATGTAAAAGTTTGTATGGGAGTTTTTTGACCGATGGTCCTAGAGACTTGAAATTTGAAGAGTACATAGGTCTTATGACGTAGAGGTGTACTAAGAAGGGGTTTTTGGAAATTCAACCCCTAAGGGTGTAAAAAGGGATGAAAGCGTTTGTATGAAAAATTGTATTCCTTGAACCTACAAACTTGAAACTTGGAGTACATATACTTCAAAGCAAAAAAATAGGAAAGGCATTTTTAGTTTTGTAAAACTACCCTTAATAAATGTGCAAAGGGATGTAAAAGTTTGTAAGGGAGTTTTTTGACCGATGGTCCTAGAGACTTGAAATTTGAAGAGTACATAGGTCTTATGACGTAGAGGTGTACTAAGAAGGGGTTTTTGAAAATTCAACCCCTAAGGGTGTAAAAAGGGATGAAAGCGTTTGTATGAAAAATTGTATTCCTTGAACCTACAAACTTGAAACTTGGAGTACATATACTTCAAAGCAAAAAAATAGGAAAGGCATTTTTAGTTTTGTAAAACTACCCTTGATAAATGTGCAAAGGGATGTAAAAGTTTGTAAGGGAGTTTTTTGACCGATGGTCCTAGAGACTTGAAATTTGAAGAGTACATAGGTCTTATGACGTAGAGGTGTACTAAGAAAGGGTTTTTGGAAATTCAACCCCTAAGGGTGTAAAAAGGGATGAAAGCGTTTGTATGAAAAATTGTATTCCTTGAACCTACAAACTTGAAACTTGGAGTATATGAACTTTTAGGCAAAAAAATAGGAAAGGCTTTTTTAATTTTTTAAAACTACCTATAATAAGCGTGCAAAGGGATGTCAAAGTTTGTATGGGAGTTTTTTAACGCATAGTGCGATTGATTTCAAACTTGAAGTAAATATACTCCACAATAAATAATTTAAAATCACGTTTTCAATATTTTAAAACTACCCCTGCAAAGTTTCAAGGTTTGTATGGGAGATTTTTAACTGTAACTGTGTAATTAACTTCAAACTAAAAGAAAATGTGTTCTGTGGATAAATAACATAAAGACGTTACCCTCCTTCGTTGCGCTCGAGTAAAAAGAATACCTACAACGAGGCGTCAATGTTCTAAAAACGGGAATCTTGAGTTGGTACGAAGAGATCTGAGGGTACCTATCTACCGTGCCTGTGGATCAATGTCGTGAAGCTGTTTCGTTTCGTTTGCTTTTGGGGTAGAAACTAGGAACAAATAAGTACATATTTTCCGTGTAAGGTTGTCTTTGTTGTATTTGTCATGTTTGTACTAAACTCAGTTCCTATACCTACCTACCTAATATAGGTAATGTACGCCTATAGGTATCCCTTATACCTACGTAGGTTAAAATCCTACCCTAATAATAGTACGTATTTAAAATCCTACCCTAATAATATACAAATCAATGCGAAAGTTACGATGTTTGGATGTTTGTGGTTCAATCACGGTTCACCACTTCAACGCGTGCGAAGCCGCGGGAAGCCACTAGTTGTTTACATAAATTCGTTGTATGATTCGTTGACCTTCGGCGCGCCCTCAAACCTCAGCTATTCATATTAAAATACCCAATACGTAACCTATTCCTACAACCTGTGTGGGATTTCAAACAATATCCTTTGCTATTTCATAATACTCGCATTGTTCTTTTCATGTTTTTCTGTTGTTATTTCATAGAAAAATTATCAAAAGAACTTGCTTAGCTATTTATATCCAAGAGAAATCTAAATCTCATCTAAACAGTTCGATGTCGTCTGTTGGTTCCTTCTACCGACAGTCAAAGTCAAGTTACCTCACAGACATATTTTGTTGAATTTGTGATTTAAAAAACCTAGCATTAAATGAATTCTAATAACATGAGAAAAGTAAAAAGTACCATGAAAGTAAATGTGTTTTGCTGTGTTTGTCTGACTAGTACTCTTTCATCCAACGGCATGTTTGTAGTAATATCAAGGGGTCCATCTCCTCAGTAAAATAAGCCTTCTCCTACCCTAATCTGGCATATTTGTCGGAACATCTTATTTCATTGCACATCCCAGTTTGTTTCCGAGTAAACACGTCGACTCTCTAATTAGACAGTAGCCTGGGAGTCCGCTATTTGCGAACCATGCGATCAACGTATTTGGATTTGTATACATAAGACCTACTTACAACCTTAATTAGCCGACTGGACATATATTCCGAGAAAATAAAAAAGAAACAAGAAGCGCTCGTTGAGCTTGCTTGCTTATTCCTAACTGATCAAATTAAAACTGTCTTTATTCAAATCAAATCAAATCAAAAAGTTTCAAAAAAAAAAAAAAAATTACTCAATACTAACACCAGGATCACTTTCTCACGACTGCAGCCATGATTAAGCCTTAAGGATTCCTAAATTCTTCAAAGTCAAATGGCATTTATTCAATTGAATCACCAAGTATTGAAAAGAGAGGCAAAAAAAAAGAGAAAAGTTTTAAAAAGAGAGGCAGGCAGGCAGAAAAAGATGGATGGATTGTGTGAAAGATGATATGAGTAAGAAAGCAGTGAGCACTGAGATGACGAATGATAGAGGAGAGTGGAAGAAGAAAACCTGTTGTGCCGACCCCATGCAGCGTGGGATAAGGGCAGGAAGATGATGATGAATCACCAAGTATTGCTTGAGGCCCAAAGCCTAGAAGAACAGGCAAGAAACTTCCGTTCTTTTTGAACGTCATTTTTATATGAGCGCTTCTGTGCTTCAGAGCGTTCGTTATGCTTTAGTCTCCTTCAGCGCTCGATCCACGCATGACAGACACTTCCTCGTATCTCGAAGCGGTTTCAAATTCTAAATCAACAACACATGCCCAGACACAAGTAGTTAGCGAGCTTAGTTTAGCTTTTCAATACTTCAAGAGGTAAATGTAATATTTGGAATACTTAGACATCTTCAAAGATACTTGAGTCGTTACTTGGTAATAAGAGATCTGAGGGAATATCCACCGTGCCTGGGAATAAAAGTCGTGAAGCTGTTTCTTTTCTGTTTTTACTTCAATAATTTCAAGCCTAGATTTCATTGAATAAAGTGAATAAGTTTGCATTTCTATGAAACCTCGTAGTGAGGCCAGTCTGTCTACAGTGCCTACCTCAAGGTGTATCGATCAACTGCAATGAATAAATAATTATAAGACTCAGACTGAGCCTATCAATTTACCTACTGCTGCGGAAAAAGGAACTTAAATAACGACTTAATAACTTCCATCTATCAACTTTAAATGGTTTCAAGTTGAATATTTGTAACCATATTTGAATAAAGTAAACCTTTAATCTACTTCAAAATACAAAACGTAAAAAACTATTAATATGTTGTTGTGGTGCAATGTGTTTCGTAACGATACCTCAATGGCTTCTGTTAAATATTTATTAAGTTCAAAGGGTTTTAATATAATATTTTGGCGGTGGCAAAGTAACAATATTAGTCACAGCGGTGCACAGGCACCACAACAGTATTAAGTAAGGTCCACTTGTCTTAACCTCAAGATTAAATTCGTTGAGATCGGTTCAGTGCGGCGCAGTCTTGGATCAACAAAGCATTCGGTCAAAGTCAAAGGCATTAGGTGCCAGTTCCACACACAGAATATCTTACCACTCTCTCTCTCTTTGGGTTTTGAAAATAGCCTTAATATTCCAGATTGATTTGTATGAACTACAAGTACATAAAAATCAATTCAACTGCTAAGGTGCGATTGAGTCACAAACATAAGCGTACGCATTTATAATATTAGAAAGTTGTGTGTTAAAGACGGTATTTAGGTCAATAGGGTAGAAACTTTTGTAACGCGAAATAACTAAAAGTGATCCATAAATATTTCCATTATTCCAAACTTAGCCACCTAAGTAGGTACTTTGCAAAAGCACATCACCCTAATCGACCCACAATGTTCCAATACTAATTAGTTTCTAACTATAATCTTCCGTCGTCAATGTTTCCACGCTATTCTTTAAGAGTTTACGAAGAAGAGCTTTGGTTAAGTTAGAGCGTTCGAACTGATTACGTACCGAATAAATTATTCCAATAGAGTTTATTTATTTCAAACGCCAGAAAAAACTAGAAACATCTTATAAAGCTACTCACTGACGCGAAAAGGTTATTGCAAAACTTGTTAACAAACACCAACGTGAACCGCACGCCGACCTCTTTGTTTTTCACCTGTCAAGGTTGGCTTGTAGAAAATGATGTCTAGCATAAGCTCTCCTTTTATGTAAACTTTGTAAGAATAAAAAATGATAGGTATGAATGAATAGTTAGTTTATATACCGTGTGCAGCTAAACAACAATAAACAAACATCCTGCAAGTGACTATATAGCAGTTGAAGCATAAACCGAAACAAAGCGGATAGCAAAATTTAATTATTTGTAAAGTCTGCGGCTTTGTTACGCTTGTTGGTTTAAGCTTATTCTAGTAGCAATTTAATCATTTATGTTTTTCTTGTTTTTCAGGTAAGCTCATCCATCAAATTTCAAACCAGTTTGGAGCCATCGCTAGCCATGTTTGTATAATAGCGGTAAAGTAACTTAACAAAATTGTAACAGGAATTGTGACAGGATTTTATACGATTTGGGAATGGAACAAAAACAAAAAAAGATTATGGATGCATTGAACTCAACGGAACTCAACTAAATAAAACGGTCTACAGACTGATTCTGAGTGGTTCAGTTTAAAATCCCGGATCGTCAACTCGTCCGCTCCCCCGTCCGTCCGAAATACTTCAGTGTTCACTCCGCACTGGCAACTTGAGTGATGCTTGTTTTAATTAATTTTGTTTGTGAAATCCCCCGCTTGCTCCTACGCGATTCCCGATAATCGAAGGTATTAGGGATTAGTGGAAATTGTCTTTCTATGAATGCCAGCTTTGGAAACTATTCGTGATCGAAACTGTTGGCGTAATTGGAACTCTCATTTAAAAAGAGGTATTTTCAACAACTCTAGGACGGTCAGTAAGATAAGTTAATTACTTATCAGAATTTCATTTATTAATCAGCTGCTAACAATCGTTTTTTTATTATTTACATTTGATTAAAATATGATAATTTGAAAGCAAAACATAACCAGCCCTTTTTTTGCTTGTGGTCGTTGTTCCATCTAGTTGAGGCACGCGCTGAGCTTTCCGCGATTCGAAACAATCATCTACTAGTGCTAACTACCGGTTATCTTTAATTTATCTCATAGTTAGCTCGTTCAACATCTCGCAGTGCCCTGACTGCGCTGAACTTCATGAATAAACGTTTAATATTATGCAGCAATAATAATTTATCTTATTAAACTTTTCAACGTCTCGTACTTGCTCGACTTCCAATAGAATGAACTCTAGTTGTTAAACGCTAAGAACGGTTGGAAAAGTATAAATGTGTGCTTTCTAACGCACGCATGCATCAGAGTGATCCTTGTGATTCAATTGAATAAATACCTTTGAGCTTTAACTTTGATTATAATGATTTTAAAAAAAAACTTTTTTGTAACTTTTATTCCCCATATTAATAAGTAAAGTCACAAAACCGACATCGCCAGCACGTGACAAACGCAGCCGTAAAACGTGAAATCGTAATAAAAAGTATGTCTCCCGAGAGTACCTACACCACCCTGTACCAGATGTGATTACTTTTACTTTTAATGCGCTTCTACGTGGAGCATATATATTTCGTGCGGATTTTTAGGCTGATTCTCCTTGGAAGTTTATTTGGATCATAAAATGGTATATATTTGAATTCTATTCCTCGAAATATATGAGATTAAATCTAACGCGCTAACCAGCTGAGATATAGAGACGAATGCTTGAGCTGTGCATCCATCCATGCATGGTTGATATAAGCAGGTACGTTAAATAATATGTTGTAGCTTACTCGGTTTGTAAGAAGAGGAAATAATTTGTCTCCACTTGCAGATGGAAAAACCACAGGCCCACTTGATGTTAAGTAGGAACCATCACCTATAAAAAACATTATCTCGCAGGTCACTTGTGTCCATCAAATTGTGGCATACTGGTGTTGAGGTAATGTGTCTGTAATATCACGCACTCCCTTCAAACGGAAACAGCAATGCTACTTGTCGGAAAAAAAGGCATCGTGGCATCACTGGACGGGCTCCGCAAACAGCCCTAGTATAGAATTACCAGCACGTAATTTTAAAGTATCTAGGCTGTATTCATTAGGAGGTAGTTACTACTGCTAATAAATATATTTTTTATTGCAGTAATAAATATACCTGAAAGAAACATTACAAAACTATAAGCATACATTTTATCATGAGTAGTAGAACTCTTTATGAAGGGCTCGTCCGGGGAAGTACCACGCCTTTTTCTGCCGCCAAGCAGCGTTGCTGTGTTTCGGTTTGAAGAGTGTGATTGCCGGTGTAATTACAGGCACATGAGGCTTAACATCTGTAAGCCTCAAATTGATGGACGCAGGGCAGTGCATTGTTGGGCACGTTCCTATCGTGCGTGACTTACGAGGCAATGCTTTGTTATTGGTGATGGTTACCACTTAACATCAGGTGGGCCATCTGCTCGTTCCATCAGCTAGTTGTTTAAAAAAAATGTGCAAAACTGGCAAAGGAAACTTATTTCTAAGCTTCCAAGTAATGACCATTAATTTTTTGATTCTCAGATTAATTTCAATTGTTTTCCCATTAGCAGGCCATTAGCATTTCAATGGGAAACTCTCGAATGTCCGCCGCTACATAAATCCTTTCCAGACGCACAATAATTAGGAACGGCACGTAAATTAAAATTTGCATTAATTATGTCTCGGACTGTCCTCGAAAACGGGGAACTTTTCGAATTTATGACAATATGAAAAAGGGAATATTTTTTTAGTGATTAATCTCGTTTCTTTTTCTAATTAAATGGCTGGATTTGACCAAACTAGTATAACTTAATAATTTCAAAAATCAATCAATTATGGAAATACAAGCTGATGCCCGCGACTTCGTCTGCGCAGGATTACTCACACAATATCTTTATAAATTGTAGCCTATGTGTTATTCTGATGTACCTATAAGCTATATTATTGTAAAGTCTCATTAAAATCCATTCAGTAGTTTTTACATGAAAGAGTAACAAACATCCATCCATCCATACTTACAAACTTTCGCGTTTATAATATTAGTAGGATTTTAATCTGACGATAGCGCTTTGCGATGGCAAAACCCGCCCTCAGTAGAGTTGTCTTGAATTTAATGAGACTTGTCCGTCTATTTGTTGTTTAGTAAGTTGGTAATCTTTGTAGTATATCTAGTGTGTAACGTAACGACTAATCAAATCAAATAAAATAGTCTTGATGCAGTTTTATCTCAAGGATCATTTTGAAACGTCTTATACTAGCTACTCAACATGTAACCGACCCACCAATATTCCATAACTCAGAAACGATATCGCCTTAAAATGTAGTAGTAGTAAGTAGTTGATGGCAGTGCATCGTAAGGCAAGTTCAACGTACGTGACATGCCAGCCAATTGCCAAATGCTTTGATAAAAGTGATGGTAGCCACTTAACATCAGGTGGGCCATCTGCTTGTTCTTTCAGCAAGTAGTTAAAAAAACAACTTTGTTATAGGAATGAGCTTTCATCGGAAATCCACGGGCGATTATTATCTTACATCCAAAATGTCGGTAAGTGAGCAACTAGCGCGTCATCTGTGCCAAACCCATCAAATACAATCCTCGAATTTGAGTCGGAGATTATGCGAGTAATTTTAAAGGGCATAATTTGAGGGTTGCTTCCATTACCATAATCCCGACAGATTATGTTAAATGACGTCACAATCCACATCAATCCTCGGTTGGGACCCGCGAGTACCTGCACCTACCTCGGGGGACATCTAGACCTCCTCTTTAACAATGGCCTGTTATCAACGGGACCTAATCGCGCATTTTCAAATGGTTCTGACGTTTAACGGAACGTTTTCGGCAGCTACCTTCTACTACGTAGTTCAACGTCATATAGGGATGTCCTCGGTGGATGTGCTCTAAGTGAGGCAGTGCAACTGTTATACACGGTGGTAATTGCTCAACATGAGGTGGGCCAAATGCTTGTGCCATAACTTTACCCACGATACTATGAAGAAAAAACTTCAGATTATACCTATATAAGAAGAGCTAAGTTAATACTTACCTGCCGTACGACTTTCAACCACTATAAATAAATAGCTACTTATGGTATGTGACGTCCACGCGATAAACGGCGGCTCACCGTCCAGCCACCCTCGACCCTCGATACTTGAATGAGTCTTTCCTACCGTTCTTCACTTCGAAGGGTTTACAGAGCTCAGTATTGACTGGCTGGCATGGCTATGGGGTAAGCTGTGGCTCAGGTAGCATCGATATCCTATTTATACTGCATTATCGATCAGGACTCATTAGAGCACTACACAGCTGGAAGTAGCTAGCTATAGACAATACAGAGTGGGACAAAGGAATAGACAATGACATAATTAGGGCTTATATGACTGTTTTATATAGCGTTTCTGAGAACGTCATTCATTAGATTAGTGCTAGCAATTGCCTTGAATACTATATGTACGATCGATTCAGGTTTATAAACCACTTTTTAATCCTTAGATAAATAAAACATTCCATAGCAATTAAATTAAAAGATAAATAATTTAATAAGATTGAAAAGTATAACCGTTGATGCAGGACACTTATTCCCCATCATTTCCAGGCATAATTATGTATGTGTATATTACTATTATTTATTCTTTGGCATTCTAATTTCTTCCAGCAACACTCAGTTATTTTCAACAGAGTTGACACAAATCTTAAAAAACTTAAATGATCACGTCTTCAATTACGTATAAATTCCCAATAGCTACTTAGAAAAGCGATTACGCAATACGCAGAATGTGAAGCTTACTCGTAAAAATCACGAGTTTTAAATTCGTGTCTCAATTTGGGAACGCTTACTTTAATTTAAAATAGATCACACAGCACTCGACTCATCGATACAAGCTAAACATTATAGCGATCGTTCCACGTCTCTCGAGTCCTCGAGTGGAACCAATCTGTAGGTACGTGAGTAGTCTCCCACATCTCGCATCGAGACGCTAAGCGGCGCACTTCCGACAATTTGCTTGTATCCGATGAGTGGCGATACGAGATACATTTGCTAGGGATATATATCAAATGCCAATAAAGGAAAACCTGTATTTTTATGAGTAAATGAGATAAAGATATGCAATATGTTGATGGCCTCCCTTTTTTTACACGCCACACGTACTTCAACATTACGCCTCCTTAATTAAATAATAATGCCGAATTCTTCAGCGCCATCGATCTAAAACTATTTTTGAATCTTGAAACGAAAACTCTCCAAAACTTCAACCTTACCTGAAATTCGTTTACCGAGGACGTAGGTATAGGTACCTGTGGGATTGCACTGCATTCAACACTTGTCGTAGAGTATGTGCCTGAAAGTTAGCTTAATCTTTTTGCTGAACATTCACTTATAGCTGCGAACATGCAATAAAATACAAACCAGACTAACCAATTTAAACATTTCTAAAAGTCGTTTTAAGCTAGTTTACAAACACATATCCAAACTTGTCCGAAGTTGCGACACATCGTTTCAGAATGCAGTATTGGACGTTCTACGTAACGTTGAATAATTCAGCAGTACAGCTGTATCGTTTGTTGCTTATCGTTCGATGAATAAAGAAAGCAACCGCTGCTCTTTGGCTTTACAAACCTTGCCCAGTTTGAACAAGAAATATCTCTGAAAATACCAGCTACGTACCATCCGCTATGTTTTAATTATTTAAAGATTTTATAAGGTCCCAAAAGTTATTTTCCGTGGGAGTTAGCTCACGAACTCACCTTGATACGGGATGCGTTAGGCAATATGTTCTTTAAGGGTAGGTAAAAATATAAATTATTTATTTAAAAAATGTAGAAAATATTAAATTTTGAAGCATACCCAATATTGCCACTAAGAACCAGCGCAACGCCATGATAAATACGGAATGGAGTGGCTTTTTCTGTTGCCACTTTACTTTTAAATTTACATCATGTGTTTTATGTATTGTTATATTCCGTAAAATAGGTTTTTTATACTATTTCATTCCCATCGATTACCCACTTAAAAAGTCTCAAGAAGCAATTTGAGTCGTCTCAGAAACTAGATTTATCTATTTGGGCTCCACGCGACGCGAAACTCAAGTCGGTATATTATCGATAGCCATTTATAACGGTGAGGAATAGAGCTTTTACTTCTTGTTCCGGGACTTTCAACCGCTCTATATTATAAAAGCCCTCCATTAAATCGTACCTTTTGTTCATAATTTCCAGATTACTTATATAGAAAGGCATAACCGTATTTCAGGTTACCCTCATAAGCGGCTTTCCACCAGCGTCTTCCAAGATGACTATTACTTACACTGCTTATCATTTTGCAAGACCTTCTAATAAAACTAATTAAATGTGGCACGGTAAAAGGTTTCAGAGTAGTCTCTCAATTTGCCAGATATTTGAATTATTCTAAAATAGTAGAACCACACAAACAACTCACAGCTTCTTTGATAGTAGGTCTGCCTTCAGCACTGTAACTCATGGGTTCGATTCCCAAAAAGGACAAGCATTCTGTGTGATGAGTGGGCGAAACGAGTATTCTATCAGCTATCATGTTGCTATTATGGTACCTGTTCTTCTAGGCTTGGTCGCGTGGAACTGGCACCTAACTTTAAAGATGTTTCAAAGTGATGCCTGTGATTCAACTGAATAAATATCTTGAAACTTTTACTATCTTGTTTGCATAGCACAAGCTTTGAATAGTTTGAGACTAGATGACAAAATGAAGACATTTCACACAGCGCATATTTATATATACATATTATGTTTATTTACGCACTGTAACGTCGTGGTCATTGAAAGCTTAAAACAGGGGATGAGTATAATATAATCCTTCCAGCGCATGTCCCTCCCTAATTAGAGACAATGGACTCAAGACCTTAGTCCCGCGGCGCGCGGTCACAGTTTGAGGTCACTAATGAGGTAAACTACGAGTCCACCACGACAACTGTTGACCTTTACGTACTTACCTTATTTATTTTGAATACCAACTTGTATTGGAACGTTTCTGGAATTGTGTAAATGTCTCGAAATAGATTTGAAAATTATGCTGAAAAGTGTTCTGTTATTTCACGAGAAAGAAAAAATAAACATAATTGTCACAACGTAGTTAATATTACCTAGTCGTGCTTATATCTAAACTTATAATAATAAATAAATAAAACGTCGAAACACGTAGTATGGATCGTAGGTGAGGCGTTTTCATATGATTTGAATAAGTATTTGGCGCGAGTATCACGTGACGCCTCCATTGAGCATTGAGACGCTTTTGACATCAACAGCTTATCATTGCCATCAGATCTCATTCCAAACGTATTTATGAAGCGTTAAATGGCAACCATTACAAGTAACTTCGCAAATTCTCTTTAGAAATCACGAAATTAGATGAAAACATTTTTGAAGAGGGTAGGCTCTGATGCTTCAGCTTGTCTAACAAGAAACTCGAATCTATGCAGAATGTACTGCTCGTAAACGCATATATAGGTGTGTACTGTAAAATACTTTTATAGATTTAGCGGATCCAAAGTTATCCAGACGGCTTATAATTACTAATTATTTTTAATCCTCTGCAGACATGCAAATGGCTTAATTTAAGGGCCCAACGAATTGATTTAATGGTTTCGTCGAAAAAGAGTTTTCAGTATAAATTTATTAGTAACAGATCAGTATATCAGTATTAGTATATGAGATAATAACAGATTAGTGACAAACGAATGTGAAGGCACCGATCTTCATACATACGTACGCGTAGTACGCATTGGTCCATGGAGGTACTATATACTGGAGGGAGCCATAAGACTTACAACCTTTTACAACTGTGTATCAAACAGTGATCATCTATCTTTGTTCTTCCCATGAAGCCTAGCTACGAGTAAAAGAAAAGAAGATTCACTTCACTCACTCTTTTCTTTCTTTCTTATACATGGACGAAATGGCCATAAGAAAGTGTATCGAGTGGGATGGACATCGCTCTCACGGTTAGGTCAATGTGGGAAACATTATTGACGATGATAGTGTTTCAGTGTCTATAATGGTTTTGGGCTTTCGCAATAAAAGTCAGCAACCAGTTAAAATTAAAAATTTGAGTTCCAATTAAAACGCCTTTTTCATCCATTTCTTATTCTATCGATGGGTTAGTCAATGTTGTCCCTTCTCTAGTCACTCACGCGAAT
This sequence comes from Chloroclysta siterata, assembly GCA_932294275.1. Lineage (NCBI taxonomy): Eukaryota > Metazoa > Arthropoda > Insecta > Lepidoptera > Geometridae > Chloroclysta > Chloroclysta siterata. Next base: position 14,915,314 of record OW028591.1, on the reverse strand, counting down.
ACATACACACTAACAAAAAACGGACACGCCAAAAACCGAAAGACTCCGTCTATATGCTGGTTAGGCATGACTATGTGTACCTACCTATTTTATCATTGTTGTTAAATAATTTTAATCATTTTTTTATATTTATTTACTTTTATGTTTTGGTTTTGGTTTTTTCTGTTTTTTATTTTTTATTTTAGATTTGTCAATAAGCATCTTTCTTTTTTTAGTTATACCTCGTGTGTTCATAAGTTTTGAGACGAACTTATTTAATTAATTTAAAAAGAAAGTAATTCATGCAACCTTTTTTAAACTTTTAAAATCTTTAATTTCGAATGTTTTAAATCAGAAAAAATATACATTTGAATATTTGTTTCATTCTCCGTGAAAATGGCGCCAACAAAAGATTTGCGTGCGACTGTAATTTCACTGTTTCAAGCAGGAAAAAAACCAATGCAAGTTTTTAGTGAAATCCAAAGTTTGGGATGTAGTCGGAACTTTGTGTATTATACCATAAAGAGGTACAAGGAGACCGGCTCTTTAGAAGATCGTGGAAGATTTGGCCGCCCGCGGTCTGTAAGGACGCCCGCCAACATCAAAGTAATCAGAGAGCGAATTCGTCGCAACCCTTGCCGGACTCAAAAGAAATTAGCTCTGCAGACCAACATTTCGCGAATATCGGTGAACAGGATACTGAAATATGATCTTAAACTTAAGGCCTACAGTCGAAGGAAAGTGCATTATTTAAACGAGCGTCTTCGTAAATTGCGACTGGAACGATGTCGGAACCTATTGAAGAGACACGATCCAAAAAATATCCTGTTTACCGATGAAAAGATCTTCACGGTGGAAGAAAAGTTTAACCGGCAGAACAATAAGGTTTACGCCAGAAGTTCAAAGGACGTCCAGCCATCTGTACGCAATGTCCAGCGTACTCATCATACAGCAAGTGTGATGGTTTGGTGGGGTGTTTCCTACGAGGGGGTCACTTCGCTTCATTTTTGCCAGCAAGGCGTCAAGGTGAAGGCACAAAATTACCAAACCGACATATTGGAAGCGGTGGTTAAACCATTAAATGATACGCTTATTCTTTATGGACGGAATTGGAGCTGAGGGCATGCAGAAAGTCTCACCCAAACCTGGATTCTCTCAAGCGAGCCCTTATTAAAGAATCGAAACGGATTCCCATTGAAAAGATTCGTGCCGCCATAGATGAATGGCGCACGCGTTTGAAGGCCTGCATTGAATGCAAAGGCAGCCATTTTTAATGATTTATTTTTAAATACAGATCTAGATGTCAGTAGTTTTAATTTTAATATCCAATAAATGAATACTCAACTTAGCTCCAAAAATATTTTAGTTTTACTGTGTCTCAAGACTTATGAACACACGAGGTATTATATGCGAAAACATATAATTGGTATTTAGTTTATTTAAGTTGTTATATCCTAGATTAAATACTGTTTGTTTTCCGAATAAAATAAAATAAAATAAAATAAATATGATACTTAGTCTAAGCATTGGTCTCTGCGGTTTTGTTTTGACATTATAGTTCAGAAAGCCCACGGCCCGCCAAGTTTCAGCCGTCCTTATTGTTCCCGTTCTGAATCAGCAGTCCAACCAAAAGTTTCGTATTTCATGCTAAAGTTCATATTGTAACTGAATGATCGGCTGAGCGCTCACTCACTCGTCAAACTTCTGTCACTATTATAATCTGTAGCGCTGACACGCGCGAATGAACGGTAGAACTTTCCCGCCTTTTGTTTTAAACCAATGGTAGAACATAGGCTCTACCATTCATCAAAAGCGAAATGAATGTGAAACGAAAGCGAAGTGAGTGAATTGACTACTTTTCTGTATGGGTGTTCTCGTATACTTACAAATAATTTCACCTATGGATTCTTAGCTCAAAGAATAATAGGTATAATTATTTACTTACTTATCACAAACCTTCCTAAATACCGCTACCCATCAAACCATTTAGAACCAAACCAACAGAGATAGTACTCCGTTACTTAAATAGAATTCAAGTTTCCAAAGGAAATGCGCTAAAATACTTCTGTTTGCATTGCACGGATAGCGCAAATAGTGCTCAGGATTGAGATGACTGAGATTGAATGAACGAAGAAAACGTTCGAGACGTACTGATACAGATAACTTAGCAGTTAGTAAGGCCTCTCTATAACAATAGCATAGATCTCTTCCAAACTATACCTGAAGTCAGTCGTTTTTGTATGGAGACTCGATAAGTGTCTCAATCAGGTGTACTGACAACTCACGAGTCTCCATACAAAATCACCCTGACGATACAGTAAACGAAAAACGCAACTCAGACTTCGGGTTCAGTACACAGCTAGTCTTATAGTTAGTATAGAATAATCAGCGTACCAGAAACCGACATCTACATTTAGAACTGAGGAGATTATCTCTAATACTATAAGAATCAAAGTCCTGACTGACTGACTGACTGACTGACTGACTGACTGACTGACTGACTGACATATAGACAACGCACAGCCTAAACCGCTGGTCCTAGAGACTTGAAATTTGAGGAGTACATAGGTCTTATGGCGTAGAGGTGTACTAAGAAGGGATTTTTGGAAATTCAACCCCTAAGGGTGTAAAAAGGGATGAAAACGTTTGTATGAAAAATTGTATTCCTTGAACCTACAAACTTGAAACTTGGAGTACATATACTTCAAGACAAAAAAATAGGAAATACATTTTTAGTTTTTTAAAACTACCCTTAATAAGTGTGCTAAGGGATGTAAAAGTATGTATGGGAGTTTTTCGACCGCTGGTCCTAGAGACTTGAAATTTGAAGAGAACATAGGTCTTATGGCGTAGAGGTGTAATAAGAAGGGATTTTTGGAAATTCAACCCTTAAGGGTGTAAAAAGGGATGAAAACGTTTGTATGAAAAATTGTATTCCTTGAACCTACAAACTTGAAACTTGGAGTAAATATACTTCAAGACAAAAAAATAGGAAATACATGTTTAGTTTTTTAAAACTACCCTTAATAAGTGTGCTAAGGGATGTAAAAGTATGTAAGGGAGTTTTTTGACCGCTGGTCCTAGAGACTTGAAATTTGAGAAGTACATAGGTCTTATGGCGTAGAGGTGTACTAAGAAGGGATTTTTGGAAATTCAACCCCTAAGGGTGTAAAAAGGGATGAAAACGTTTGTATGAGAAATAGTATTCCTTGAACCTACAAACTTGAAACTTGGAGTACATATACTTCAAGGCAAAAAAATAGGAAATACATTTTTAGTTTTTTAAAACTACCCTTGATAAGTGTGCAAAGGGATGTTAAAGTTTGTATGGGAGTTTTTTAACGCGTGGTGCGATTGATTTAAAACTTGAGGTAAATATACTAAGAAATAAATAATTAAGAATAATGCTTTTAACTTTTTATAATTACCCCTGCAAAGGGTGCAAATGGCTGGTAAAAGTTAGTATGGGAGATTTTTAACGCATAGTGCTATTGATTTCAAACTTGATGTAAATATACTCCACAATAAATAATTTAAAATCACGTTTTCAATATTTTAAAACCACCCCTGCAAAGGGTGCAAAAGACTGACAAAGTTTCAAGGTTTGTATGGGAGATTTTTAAAGCGTAGTGTAATTAACTTCAAACTAAAAGAAAATGTGTTCTGTGGATAAATAACAAAAAGACAGTTTGATTTTCGAAAACAACCCCTAAAACGTTACCTTCCTTCGTTGCACTCAAGTAAAAAGGATACAACAAGGCGTCAATGTTTGTAAGGGACATTCTAAAACGGGAATCTTGAGTTGGTACGAAGTGATCTTAAGTATTTACCGTGCCTGGGGATCAAAGTGGTGAAGCTGTTTCGTTTCGTTTTTTTCTGGGGTAGAAACTAGGAACCAATAAGTACATATTTTCCGTGTAAGGTTGTCTTTGTTGTATTTGTCATGTTTGTGCTAAACTTAGTACCTATACCTACCTACCTACCTAATATAGGTAATGTACGCCTATAGGTATCTCTTATACCTGCGTAGGTATCCTACCCTAATAATATACAAACCAATGCGAAAGTTACGATGTTTGGATGTTTGTGGCTCAATCACGGCTCACCACTTCAACGCGTGCGAAGCCGCGGGAAGCCACTAGTTTATTATATAACGGTTGGTAGGACTTCTGGGACCCGAGACTCGGGTAGCTTAGTATTATTCGACTAAGTTTATCAAACTGATGCAAATTTTATATATTTTATATTTAGTTATAATATATTATAACACCCAGACAGAGAGCAAACATCTATGTGCGTCACACAATTGTTTGTTCTGGGTGGGGATCGAACCCACGGTCTACAGCTCAGAAGGCTGAGCTGTCAGGGCTGTCAAGTCAATAATCTAGTCCTTTTCCTTCTACTGTACTTATTGTGATCTAAATCGAGTTGAAATGTTGGAGAACTTACAGAATCAGCATGTTGGAGGGAACAGTTGGATCGGAATGCCGTTGTTCGCTCGCTCCAAATAACCCGCTGTTGTAATTTATCGACGTTAGGCGCGTGAGTGCCAGAGGGCTTATTACGAGTTTAGTGCCGATCGTCGATCGTTACGATACACCGAATTTTCTATGAAAATAAATCAACGGCATCTAGCGTATTTTTTGAGAACCCGTTTTTTTTTTCGTAACGATCGACGATCGGCACTAAACTCGTAATAAGCCCTCAGCAAGTGAACCCACGTCTTTTCCTTAATTACACTTGATGTTGTTTTCAACTTTATAATCAACATATTTCGGGAAATAATTAATTAATGCCCCAACAGGGCTCATGTCCGGGACATTTTGTTACCCCTAAGAACTACTCTATGCAACATGAAACAATGAATAAATGATTAATAATTAGGTAACAAAACAAGTATTTTTAGTAAATGTACAAATTCAAAAATTCCTAAAAAGTACATTATTTGAATAGATTTTTTAACCTCGTGATTTTAACCCTTTTTTATAATTTTAGCACCAGCAATTTATACCATACAAGAATAAAGCAAAATCACTTACTAAATGTATTATTCTTGTTGCGATGCTCACAGTTACCAAGAACAAATATAAAAGTAAGAATACAAAATAGAGTTTATACCATTCCCCCTCTTAAAAGCTTATTTTATTCACTGAAAACAGTGAATAAAAAGCTGTCTCACTGTTTTGGTGTTTGAATTTAGAACACACCAATACATTCGTCCTCCATCTCAATGCTATACAAACTCCTTGTGCGAAGAATACTCGACATACAAACTCCTTGGGCAAATAACTCTTCGAGATTTGATTGGTCGACATTAGAATAAAAACTGTTTTGTGTCCTATTTTAATTAATTTAACCTTTTTTTTCTTCATTAAATGTATATTTTCGCTTAAATCTTTATTTTTCTCGTAGTCATGGTATAAAGTATGTAGTATGCAACTCTTGAATAAAACGGATTTATATCGAGAACCATGAATCACTCGCGTCCCTCAGGGTTCTAACACTTGAATCGTAATCGTAATTGTAGTCGTAATTCAGTCGTTAGCATCCTTCACTTGCTTGTGATTCATCTATGGCACTCGCTTTAAATCCGTCCTTTATTCACTATTTGCATAATATACTATTTTTAACTAAAAACCAATCAATCGTGCAAAAATATATCCTATCGCACTTTTGAAAGTGGACACAAGAGGAACACATGAGGACGAAGCTATTTTCCAATTAAACGGAGCGAAGCTTTCAACAAAAACAAAACAAAAATAGGAACAAAACGTATCGTATGATATCGATGGCTCGAAGTCCGATCCTGACCTACTCCTCGGCCCATTAGCTGAAGTTCACAGAGCTGCACGGAGCTGCACCGTTTTACTTTTACCGCAATCTCGACACAATGGCCACACTGCTGCGATGAGCAATTAGAGCATGATGAGTCGATAATACGAGAATAAATATTATTTGGAGACATATTTTCTTTACGCTGAAGGAATGGAACAAACACTTGCAACTGTTTATCTCAAATACCACACGTGCAATCGGATAAACAGTTGAACATATTTGGATGACCCATATGCAATTTTATATGCAATTTATAATAGGATGGCCTGTTACCACATTAACTCCTACAATTAATAAAAAACACTTGATGCGTCTTACAGCTCATTCGGTAGTAGCTCTGCCTTCTGCGCTATACATTGTGGGTTCGATTCCCACCCAAGATAAACACTTGTGTTATGAACATAAATGTTTGTTCTGAGTTTGGGTGTGTTTACAAAATGGATCCAATAGTATAAATTTGGCTTAGTTTCGGGCGCAAGTATTAGTCATGTGTCACATGTGTCAATTGCTCGAAGGGAGTCTCTTTGAGGCGCACTTTAAAATCCTTTCACCACATTGTTTCGAAAGAAACTAGTGAGATGACAAGAAGCAGAAGAAGACGGTATTTATGGCACAGAGTTGTTGACCTGATGTGTTGTTTCAGATGCGTTTCTGCGTGGCTGCGCTGTGCGTGTCGGCGCTGACGACGCTGGCCGTGGCGGCCGGCGCTGAGGACCTGCATCGCGATGCTCCTCCCCAGGTTACCACTTATCTGTATACCTATTTATACATTTATATATGCGTTGCTGTGTTTCCGTTTGAAAAGTGTGGTTGTCGGTGGAATAACAGGCATATGAGAGGCTTGAAGTTGATGGATGCAGGATAGTGCATCGTAGGGCACGTTCCTATCGTGCGTGACTTACGAGTCAATGCTTTTTAAGTTTTTTTAAGTTTTAAGTGATACTTACCACTTAACATCAGGTGGGCCACCTACTTGTTCCTTGACCAATTTAAAAAAAAAATCGGTTTTATTTGTGCCAGCAAGCAGCGCTGAAGGGTGTGGGTGCCGGTGAAATTACAAGCACATGATGCTTAACATCTGTATTTTAATAGACGGAGGGTTTACGAATTGGTAGCCGCTAGTGACATTTTCATCTGATCTCTTCATCAGATGAGAGATCAGTACTTGACCGATGATAACTTAAATAACGAAAGGCACAAGTAGGCTTCACATTAAGCATTCGGTGTTAAAACCATAAAATCAGTCTCACCATTCTCGTCCAGCATCGTTTGACTGCATTCCAGTTATTAATCTTTATGTCCAAAACCCGACCGAGTGGATTCATCGAGACCCGATCCAAATATCATAAAACTTTCCGGTCGGCCATCGTGCTAACTAGGGCACTATGTGTTCGGTATAGCTAGTTTTCCCGCGCAACTCCTGATTTTACTTACTTTGAACTTTTTTATAATAAAGTAGGTTAATAATTTTATGAGTAATATTTGCGTCAGGTTTCGCAACCACAAACATAAACCCTTTCTAAAAATTACACCAAACAATAGAAACGAGAAACAATAAAAGTTCAAAGCTAAAGTATTTTCAAATGAAATAATATAAAAACATTGTATTGGCGTAAAGAGCTGGGAAAACTTAGCAGTTCGGAGCCTTTAAAGAGGTTACGTTACAGTGGCAGCGGTTTGCTCTTGTGGACAATGTCGTTCTAGTTTTAGTGTGCTGTCTCACTTTACTGTTTTAGTTTAAAACTTTCCAACGTTGTTCGTTTGCTGCTGAGCATAATACAATAGTGCATACGTCTCCTAACTATACCTACCAGGTCTTATACTATACTCGGCCATTAAAGAGGTTAGAAGATTGTGCAACCGACCATTTGTCTTTTCAGGTAAACAGATCTTCAAATATAATGTACCATAACTTTCAAAACAGTTCGTAGTGAGCACGCTCTAATAAACTGTAACAGCCTCAACCTTATCATCGGAAGCTCACATCCGCACTGCCACAGCGTGCTACTAGATCACCAGTGCCTTAAGCCCCGTTACCCGCTATCAGCACGCCCGCACCCATCAATGCAAAACAATTAGCATTGCAACTGCTCATTCCAGCTCTCGGAACGTTTAAGCGGAATAATAAGCATAATGAAACAAACGACGAGCAACCACCCTCCCTCTTTTGCTCGCTGCGACAATTCTTATTTACTTAAGTATTTGTATTCAACAGCTGTTTTTCACTAGCAGCCTCGAGTTATGTTGAAGGGGGCAATTATAACCTTCACTAACTCAGCCGATGCAACAAAACTGACCGCGTAACGGCAGCATTATGAACTGCTGTCATATGGGGTGTGAACACCTACTTGACACTCCCATAAAACCTGGAAAAGCCTGACGTTGTCTGTGTAGGCTGATTTGACAGTATTTTCTATCATCTACTGTTTCATATCGGTAGCCCTAAAAGGCTAGGTATATCTTTATTTATACATCCCCTTATCTTATAAAGGTCAATATATTTTTACATAAGCTTGCGCTCACCTAAAATATATTTTTGCAGAACGACAACGATTTAGAATTAACCGAAGAAGACAAACGTGCCTGGGCGAACCTCCACGGAGGATGGGGCAAGAGAGGATGGCAGGACATGAGCTCAGCGTGGGGCAAACGAGCCTGGCAAGACCTCAACTCGGCTTGGGGAAAGCGTGCTTGGCAGGACCTCAACTCAGCGTGGGGCAAGAGAGGCTGGCAAGACCTTAATTCTGCGTGGGGCAAGCGAGGCTGGAACGACATGTCACAAGCTTGGGGCAAGAGGGGCTGGCAAGATCTCAACTCAGCGTGGGGCAAGCGTGCCTGGCAAGACCTCAACTCGGCTTGGGGAAAACGGGCATGGCAGGACCTTAACTCAGCTGCTTGGGGAAAGCGGGCTTGGCAAGACTTGAACTCTGCTGCATGGGGCAAGCGCGCTTGGCAAGATATGAGCTCCACTTGGGGAAAACGTGCACCTGTAAGTATTAGCAATAACTTCATTGATGTGCCCCAGATTGTGCCCCCAGAATGTGCCTACGCCAGTGATGCAATATTATAAATCAATTTGGAAGCCACATGAAAAAGCACATCAAACTCGCATGAATAGGAACTCCAAATATTCGAACTTGCTAAATCAAGTTCAATACCCTGCTGACTTGAAACTCGACGGAAACTTGTAACAGACACGTTCGAAGTCATGTAGCCATTGAAACTAGCGGATTCACGCCAACTACGTGGCAATGTGATGCGAAACTAAGCTTAACTCTCGCACTTCAGCATTTTCGGTTTCATTGAGCATGTTGTGGTTGGAACATAACATTGAATATCACTGCATGTATACGTGTTTCTATGCACACATTGCCTGATAGATGTGGCTCCAGTTTTTTTTTTTTAATTTTGCTATTTTCGGCTGTTTAAACTTCTTTCACTGCCAATGCATATGGTCGACATTGATACAGTTACATTTGGCAAGTAATTAGAGCCGGGCCGCAGTATGTGGCACTAGGCGGCGCGACTGAAGGGCTCGCTGGCATTCTGGAATGCGCCGGAATCGGCCGCGGTGGAAAGGTTAATTGAAAACTTTCCCCTTTTGGTCAGGCGTAATGTATTCCGTGACAGTTTTTGTAACGACTTTTAATTCGGAGTATCTAAAAATTTATGTATATATTTGTTAAATTATTATATTAAATTCGTTCGAAAATTTACTTCGTGTTTAAGCAGCAAATATCTTAACACACTCTTTCACATTTATTATGGTAGGATAGAAGTGACTTGGCTAAGAATCTAGTTTAGATTTGGTCCCTTTTGTGTAGCTAGTTTATAATAACTGATAATGTGTGTTGTTTAGGAGAAATGGGCAAACTTCCACGGCTCCTGGGGCAAGCGTTCCAGCACCGACCCTGACTACGAAGAAATCGATACCGCCATCGAACAAGTCCTACCAGTGCAGCCGGTAAGAATAATACCTGAAGCTAAAACCTTACACTTACAAACTAATTCACTTTTGTTATTCATGCTCTTGTCATCAAACTTACTTTTGAGAACCTTTCTATACCAATTAGTTCTATAAAAGCCTTCAAATGACTAGCTATCTTTTAGGAGACGAGGTTTCATGTAGTACGTTTGTGTGCAGATGGACAACAACGAACGGATGGAAGCTCCGGAGAAGAAGGCATGGCAGGCCCTGCACGGTGCGTGGGGCAAGCGACCCGCCAAGCAGGCGCAGTACAACAGTGGTATGTATCATCTCCTATAGAGTTGGAGTTTTGCACCATAGACTTTTGCTCAAAACACTGCCTGCCTCATCAGGCACCATCGTGCGTCAGGTGGAACAAGATTTTCTCTACCATCAAGCTCGTCCTAACTGGAGTGTACCTGCAATGTTCCCGCTGTGGTGCACTACGCAGCGCCGCAGTATTATAAAAGTTCTAAAAGCGCCATGTTTAAACGATCTTCAGTACAGCGATAACAGTCAGTAGGTGCCGCAGGCCTTTCACTAAAGATACTATCTATCAACCTATACAATACAGTTTACTTCAGAACAGTAAAGAAAATAAAAAATAGATGTAAAAAGTGTCGCAATTAACACTCTCGGTATTAAAAAATGTAAGAAACATCTCCTACTAATTTATAATAGTGAGAGTTCTATATAAAGTCCTCAATTTTACTTTCATTAAAAATAACAAACCTAAGTTAACCAATGTTTTTTTCTTCATTATGTATCATTTTAAACAACCATTTTCACTATGTCATAATAAGTTAATCAAATAAATTAATGAACTTGTATATTTATTTGGTTTCACATTATTTTTATCTTATGTAGGTAAGTATATCATTCTTCCTACTCACACGTTGGACCAGAGAGATTATCCGGAAATCTCTTCATTAGCTCTCCTGAATATTTCATTAGCAAGTTGCCGTCAAACATTTTCTCGTAGGACCATTTACTTGAGTGTAGATTAATTCAAACTTTGCTCCTCTGCTCTTACCGACTCCAAATTAATACCTACCAATGTTCCAGAAGTGTTGTTTATTATAGTATTGTTTATTATATACAACGTGTTGATGAAGTTATGTAGGAAAACAAAGAGCGTGTATTTAGACCAAGCACTGGAATACTTTGACGTGTGCAACGGTTGGATACATCGTTTTCGAAATTCCCATAGAAAAGTAAAATTAATATTTTCTCAGAAATTTGCAACAGCCCTTTCTGTGTACGTGTCAAGGTCACACGCACGCGCGCTTCTATCTAGGAAAGAAAAAAACAACGATAACCTACGAGATAATTTGAAATACTTACCTTTCGGTAGGTAGGTAGGTACGCCGCCAATCCCCTGACACGATATTTTTACTGGTTCCTATGGATTTTGTCATTATTTACTGGCTATAATAACACTGGATAAAACTGGATTTTGGTAAGTTTGCGAGATTTCGCACGACACAGGCTTCAAACTTCACACTAAACCATTACCTCGTAGGCACTGCTCATACACACACTGACTGACGACGGCTTTTTACATAACAATCACCATTTTATCACGTTTGATGACATTTTCTCAACAAAACAATGTACAACAACGCATGTAAACACAAACAGGGTGACCATCTCAAAAGTAGCGGTTCTACCACACACCTGCCAAAAAATCTGTCAAAATCTACCAAGCTTGACGATAAAAATACCAAAAATATGACTTCATACCATCTCCTTCGTGGCTACGGAATAAATTAAATACCTACATTACATTCAGTTACTATCTTTTGATCGTTTGTAACGGTTTGCAGTTATCTAAAACGAGATAGAAGTTGTTTAGAAACCAAATCAATAAAGGTAAAAAAGAATAAGAAGTTTCCAGTTCGGTAAAAAATAAATAAATTATAAATATTATTTCATTAAAAATTCAAACTAATAAGATTTTTCTTGAAATATTTAAAATCTGCCAAATGGCAGAAATCTGCCACAAATGGTAACACTGATCGGCGGCCGTCGGCCGTCCTGATTGGATATGCGTTTTTAAATGCAACCAATGACAGACAGGTATGTCAAAGATTAAATAGGACAGACTAGACACTTCCCAAAATAATTGTAGTTGAATAATTTTATGGTGTCAATGAACCATGGTGGTAAAGTAACATGTTACAATTTAAAGAACTATGAATATCATAAACATTGCTTTACGACATCTAGTAATCAAACAAAAATAAATATTCTATTAAATATTGAGTACGTAGCCACGTAGGTACCTAGTTACTGAATAGGTATTAGTACCAAAGATCTCAGAGAATGTTTACCGTGACTAGGGATTACAGTCGCGAAAATATTTCTTTTACATACCAAGATCTTTAAAAACAGCAACATCATTATTAGGTAGGCACATTACTAGGTAATTGGTGGTAGTTCTGTTACCTATTTTATCTAAGTTCACAACTAGAGGTCAAAGAACAGCTGTAAATAGGGCTGCCTCATGATGCGTTTAGATTCATTTTACATAAAAGTTTAAGAGGCATTTCATGAATGAAAAACTTTGAAATTTTAAAAGTCATAGAACAAAAGTTGTTCGTTATGACCGGTAGAATATCCTGCTTTCGGATCCCTACAACTCTTAATAAACACGTTGTATATGGTTAAAAAACAAAGACATTAATGTAGGTACCTATCGAGACAGTCGTACCAATACAATCAAATACAATAAAATCAATTAATGTATAAATACTTTATGTCTTAAATTTCAATCATCTTAAATTTAACGGAGCCCAGTTAATTTAGTTTGGAAGCTAACGAATTTTCAACAATTCAAATTAGGCACCAAAATCACAGAATACGCCCAAAAATTATCGGTTTGCGATGTAAACGTCCCGGAGTTCGATAGCGCGCCGCGCATTCTGCGTGACAGATGTCAGAGCAATAAAGTATCCCGCCGAAGAGGGCGAGCCATTCAGCCAGCACAGACCAACAATAAATTGTCGCCAAGTCGGAACCCACCCCAGTTACCCCAACACAGAATTAGATAATAATTCTCGCTCGGCTTTTTAAATTAAACATCCCCGAGTCGATACGGCGGCGGCGGAGGAGGACGGCCCATTAGCTGAAATTTTTCAAGCGTAACTCATAATTTCGCGTTAATAATCGGTATGACTTAATGAAAAATATTAGGTTTCGGAAGTAAATCATTTTAAAGGTTGTGAAATGGTCAACAGGATCTCAGTATTACTGGAAGCGAGAACCCGGCTGGACTAACTTAAGAGGCATGTGGGGCAAGCGCTCAGCGCCCGGCCGCGCGTTCGCGCTAGACGAGGAACACGGTAACGCTCGCGTCTCCGCACGCCATCTCTCTCACCGCTCCACTCTTGCGCACTCTCTCTAGCAGCGTTGGACTACACGGCTCGACGCGGCCCAGCCTTGCGCCCACACCACAGGCACGGATCGCATAGACAGTGCACTAGTTGGCATAGCACGTCTACGCCAATCCCGCCGACAGTATGGGCGCGATGCTGCTACGTGCTAGCACATGGACTCCAACGCTCCTCTCTCACACCTCTTCCTGTAGTTGTATTCTTTCTTTAGTGTTCGCTGTTTAGATGTCCGTCAAGCTTGCTAGTCTTCTCTTCTCACCTATTTATTCTCTTCGATGTTAGTTGAATGTTGTATCTGTTAGATATTAGATCATTTTTTATTTAAAAACATTTATTTGAGAGTGACAACGAAGACATATTTTTTAACATACTTTCACCATGATTTCTATCAAACAAAATTGTACATTCCTAAAGCGAAATAGAGCGTCGTTAGAGTCATACCGAATCTCGAAAAAACTAGTAAAGTATGAAAAGAGCTGTATAATATGAATTGAGGCAGAAACGTTGTTTTACGCAGTGTAAAATATTGTATCGAAATACTCAGGTGCGTTGCCAGCGATGCGCACTCGACGTGAAGGCGTTCGACTCGGCTCACTGACGCACACTCGTCGCAGAAACATATTTTCTTTAATAAAACCGACTTGTATAGAAATAAATTCGTGTCCTGTAGAGACTTCTATTTTTTTTGTCTTGTAGTTTTTGCTGAAAGTGGAAATGTCACAAAAAAAAATCTAGAAAGTTATAAACTAGGTGAAATGAAATGAAATTTATTGAAATCAGTAACAAAATTTCTCCAAACGAAATAAGTAAGACTAAATTACGGACTAAACGAGTCGGCCGCGCAAATTGAACGCCAACTCGCAATCTGGAGTCGTCTTGCCCTGATTTTACAAAATAACAATCGCTTTTTATGCGAGTTCCGAACCGGTTCACTTAGCTGCATAACTCACACGTTTTATTGAAGACCCAAACACTTTAAACAGCTCAGACGTTTGACCTTTTCGAGAAAATAAACTCTTTACTTACACTCGCGTTTGAAAAATACAAAAATTTAATAGACTTATAACTCCGTTGAGTCACCTTGGCACAGGCATTGCCTAAACTTTACCACGACTACGACCTGCACGGTACGCTGTAAAGTTTGATTAAACCAAAGAATTTTTCGAATCAGCCGATGAGCGTGAAGCCACGACTTGTACCTAAGATGTAAGCCGAGCTACGAGGACCACAAGCAGACGAATTTGTAATCATATGTTCATATCCGTTCGATTCTCCTAATGTATGAGTATTTGGATAAACGCGCTTTGTAGAGTAGGCTTTATACCGTCACTATTTTTACACAAGATACAATATGATTATTTGCTTATGAACTAATGAACTTCTGTTAACTAATGAACATGATCGAATTTTTGTCAGGTTTTGACATCTTTGCCCCGCCTCTTGGATCTGAATCTTTCTTGAGGATACGCAGACGTTTTCCATTGGAAGCCGTTCCTATTAATATCTAGAGATCATTCGGTATGTGCCAGAAATGCTCAGCCCAGTTCCATTTCCGTCTGGCCGCTTTTTGAGTGTTGTCAGCGATTTGAGTTAAGGAACACAATATTGTGTTGCCGACTTCAAGGCACATACAAAATTGCCTTCACATTTAGCACTTTAGCGTTCGAGGGGTTCCAGACGCATGTAGTCCACAGCCGATCAACGCGCGAAACTGCGTCAGCCGCGAGCAAACGCCACCGGAGAGTTGCGCGAAACTTTCCCGAGTTAATCACGCGTTAACAAAGGCCTTTGTTCGCGTTACCGGGGGAATTATATTGCGTTTAAGGCTCGGTGGCATCTGACTCTTTTGGAGTAAGCAGCTTAGCGTAGTGCCGATATTGGGAAAAATCGAACAATCCCCACTGGCCATGCGAAGCTGTAGGTATTTTGGGGAAAAAGAACAACCTCCGTAGTAGGGATAGTTTGGTCGGATATAATATTTTTTTACAGATTTGGTTGGGTTTAGTTGATAGTAGACGTTGACATAAAATTATGTCTCTATTTCAGGTTTCTGCATGAGTAAATTAGATTAGTTTACTTGGGGAATAAAATGTCATCAAACTATTTCATAAATTTATGTCTGTTTATATCAAAAATGAAAAAGTTTTCTTCTTAAATGTTAATATTAGTGTTATTATTTAAACAATTTTTTTATATTTCAGAGAGCAGCGGAGAGAGAGACGAGGCCTAGGAAAACGAAAACTGTATTATTATCTACGACTACTTTAAATAAAATAAATACAAACTGTCATATCTTTAGGTACAATGATATTATATCGACTTTCATCGTATTTCTGGTTTATCTGTAAATTATTTCGCCAATTTGAGTTTTAAATTAATAATTCCCTTCATTCCCAACCAGTGAAGGGAATTAATAAAAATTACGGTTTATGGTTCCTAATGATTTCAGTATTCTTTTGTTGCAATGTTTTGTAATTTAACTAAAGCCGGTGACAGACCTACACCAGCAGACGTAATGTAACGAGCGTTGCATAGCTCATTCCAAATGTTACATTACGGTGTTATTTTAGGGTTGTCGCCATCTTCAGGGTGGTTAGATGCTGGTCGCGATCTCATCACTGTTTTAAACAGTGATGAGATCTCGTGTTTCACTGCTTGCGTCTAAACCGAGAAAAAAAACGCGTTTGCATCGTTGATTGAACTCGTAATGGTATATCTTGGATACAAAAAATTCAATGAATCTCAGTTTTGGTAGTTTTACTGTGTTTTAACGATTTATGTGTTTCTATCATTATTCTCAATCTATTAATTCGCTATTTTCGTTCATGGAACTATTTCTTTTAATTTCGTACAAATATAGCTCTTTCTATGTCACTTCCTAGAGTATATTTAACTGAATATTAAGATGGTTTATATACGATTATTGTAAGTGTTAGTTACTGCGGTGTTACTGTAACATTATGCTATAAGTCGCTGGTTAAATTGTACTTAGTAATGTTGATGTAAATTGTAACTACAGGCTTCTATCGAAGTTCCGTTTGTCCAATAAAAGTTTATTCGGATACCGAGATCTGTTGTTTTATTTACTAATCATTTAAGCTCTATTTTTCATTTAAAAGGATTCGAACCCGCAAGCTTACTGTCAGAAGTCCCGCTAGACTATCAAATCTCCTTGCGCATGCTAGTGCTAAACGTTAAAGGAAACATCGTGAGGAAACATGGCGACTAACATGCGACTTCATTATGTCGACACAATCATTTATCGCATGTCCTATGGTCTATAGGCCGACTAACCTGTGAATATGGTATACGAGTAGGTGGCCGCTCACTAAGTCTTATCCTTCTAAAATCATGGCCCAAGGGCGTTCCATAAATGTAGGCTTGACTTGAAGCTGTCCTCATGCTGTATATTACAAGCAAATGCTTGTCAGCTTTAATTTTTTTGTGATTATGGCGCGGGAGAGTATCTATTATGGTTTTCGGAAGAACCGTCGTTGTCGAGAAAACTCGCGCGTAGCGAGAATACCTAAGCTTTTACAATGAATAATTTTCCAAGCCCTAAAGGTTTTCAGGAGGAAAACTCTTTTTTTTTGGGGTTAAGCACGTCTTTGTGTACGTCTTTGACTATCAAAATGTTGTAAATATTTCTGTATAAACGGTATGCCAGCAAAGAGATGCCGCGTAAATAATTATCAATTCACGCCACTTATTCAGGTCACTAGGTCTAAAACAATTTGATAAGAAACTTTAAATTAAATAATTGAAGTTGGTAAGACTTTGAAGACTTTGAAGTGGCGAAACGATAGCACAATCAAAGAAAACCAACCGAGTGACCGAAATAACGCAAACTTGTATATTACATTCCCGCGCTTCGAATTAGTCGATGACAGCCATTCGGGACTCGACGACGTTCGATGAAATATCAAAATGTCCTTTTGTGCGCTTTCAATAGTTCGTTTCATTCATAAACAGAAAACGAGGAAATTAACGAAATAAAAACGTTTCTGTCGAGGATTCAGAATCTTAACAAGTTACTATTGAAGAGCGTCTCTCTGTTAACTTATGACAGTTAATTTCCGGTGATTTAAAAATAACATCGAGATTATTTTAATTAAAGAAATACATTCTAAGAGTTTAAGTCTAGAGATCTTGGAGATCCCGAGTCTTAAATTGCGCGCTCCATTGCTTTATTCAGTCAGAGTTAAATGTTCTCAAACTTTAAATCACAAGGATAACTTTGAAACATTTTATATTGATATATTTATTCTTGCTGTGCGACGAAGTTAAGAAAACGCGATTTAAGGCGGGCTTCAATAACATTTTTTGAATAAACTTTCCACTTTTGCTTTTTGTATTTTAACTTTTCTACCTTATTTTCCAAGTACAGCATCATCGGCCTAGTCAGTATATTTATGACATTATTATGTATGTATGTAGATTTAACATTGCCAGGACTTAGGACTAAGTATTTTTTTATGATTCGATACATAATGAACCCAGTAAGGGTGTTGCAATAGTCTAGAACATGTCTTCACCCGTAAGCGCTGGGCCGGCAGCAGCTGAGTGTATGTGTTGAACTATTCAAATAGAGGAACATTGCACGTGGCATACAAATCAACTGGATTGGGATTGTACTATCACAACAGCACTTGCACAGAATTGGATGGGACTCCGCTGCCTGACCCGATATTGGAATACTCGCTTCAAGAAATCTGCCTATTTGACAAAGTTTTTTTATGATATCCCAAAAGTTATTATCTGTATTAGAACCTGCAATTTGGGCTATAAACTATTATTATAACTACTATTATAAATATTTCGAACACGCTTCTAATTGGAAATTGGAAATTAGCTATTTCTACATCGTTTGCAATGGTCTGCAGATAGTCCAGCTGTTTTTTGTGTATTTCTATATTCTTTAATTAATTGTATTTAGTTTTCGTGGATAACCACGTAATCGATTTATGATCGAAGTACAATGGAATAGTTGTGTCAGCCAAACCCCGTGGACTAGAATCACTCAATGTTGGATTAGGTTGCTCTCAAAGGTGTAGGTACGTGTTTACTGGACACAAGTCTCCAGCAACAACGTCTCTGTTTGGATCTAAAGAGACTTGAAAGTAAAAGCTATATAGTATTTATTTGACACTTATTTTACGAATAACAGAATAATGGTGGAATAACAGCGCCTAACTACTAGAAAGCCAGTGCCTAGCTCTTACACTTGCAATTTCCCTTTTACCACACTGTCTTGAAAGAAGCTAGAAGAAGACACGAGAAGAAGAAGTGCCTAACTGCCTACTTTAGATTAATTTTAAGTATAAATTATAAATATTAAAGTATAAATATTATGTATTATATCAGCTATCTGGTTCCAATATTACAAGTTTTGGCTAAGTTTGGGGCTAGCCCCAAACTAAGGAAAGTCCAATATTTATTATTATTATTATTTATTTATTTTTTATACCATTAGCTGATAGAACAAGCAGATGGCCCACTTGATGTTAAGTGATAAACAAAGCATTGCCTCGTAAGTGCACGATAGAAATATTTGATAAATCATTTGTTTTGAATGTTTTCTACTTCCAACCTTGTTTTTGTAAGCTTTATTACATGATACTTTTTATTTCTACATAACGTTTCTTTGAAACTCATTGTGGATAAATATACAACCATATGCATGCAAGTTACATTCAACACTATCTTCAATCTGTTGGCTAATTATTCTCTAGACTAGAACAACATGTTCGTACGGAGCCGCACTCCGCATGCGATAAACCGTAATTAATTAAAGCAAATGAACATTATCGTGCATTTCATGAAGCTATCTACATCTCAGAGCTTTCAGAGCACACCATAGCTTAAAATATTGCACTCTTAAAATATTACCAACAACGTGAAAACTTTATGAAGGCGTTCGTAGGGGTAAGATTTAATGGATATACACATGAGACATAGCACTTTTACGTCTCAAAGTGATGGTACCAAAGTAATATGTACATCTGGCATGTCACATATGCTGGGACAACGGCTCAACATCAGGTGGCCAAATATGCACATTTATACTTCAATATAGGATAAAAAGGTTTATATACATATACAACGTGTTTATCAAGAGTTGTAGGGATCCGAAAGCAGGATATTCTACCGGTCATAACGAACAACTTTTGTTCTACGACTTTTAAAATTTCAAAGTTTTTCATTCATGAAATGCCTCTTAAACTTTTATCTAAAATGAATCTAAACGCATCATGAGGCAGCCCTATTTACAGCTGTTCTTTGACCTCTAGTTGTTAACCTTAGATAAAATAGGTAACAGAACTGCCACCAATTACCTAGTAATGTGCCTACCTAATAATGATGTTGCTGTTTTTAAAGATCTTGGTATGTAAAAGAAATATTTTCGCGACTGTAATCCCTAGTCACGGTAAACATTCTCTGAGATCTTTGGTACTAATACCTATTCAGTAACTAGGTACCTACGTGGCTACGTACTCAATATTTAATAGAATATTTATTTTTGTTTAATTACTAGATGTCGTAAACCAATGTTTATGATATTCATAGTTCTTTAAATTGTAACATGTTACTTTACCACCATGGTTCATTGACACGACAAAATTATTCAACTGCAATTTTGGGAAGTGTCTAGTCTGTCCTATTTAATCTTTGACTAACCTGTCTGTCATTGGTTGCATTTAAAAACGCATATCCAATCAGGACGGCCGACGGCCGCCGATCAGTGTTACCATTTGTGGCAGATTTCTGCCATTTGGCAGATTTTAAATATTTCAAGAAAAATCTTATTAGTTTGAATTTTTAATGAAATAATATTTATAATTTATTTATTTTTTACCGAACTGGAAACTTCTTATTCTTTTTACCTTTATTGATTTGGTTTCTAAACAACTTCTATCTCGTTTTAGATAACTGCAAACCGTTACAAACGATCAAAAGATAGTAACTGAATGTAATGTAGGTATTTAATTTATTCCGTAGCCACGAAGGAGATGGTATGAAGTCATATTTTTGGTATTTTTATCGTCAAGCTTGGTAGATTTTGACAGATTTTTTGGCAGGTGTGTGGCAGAACCGCCACTTTTGAGATGGTCACCCTGTTTGTGTTTACATGCGTTGTTGTACATTGTTTTGTTGAGAAAATGTCATCAAACGTGATAAAAAAAATTTTTATTTTATTTTATTTATTTATTTATTTGGTGAACATAAAACATAGGAGACAAAATGATAAGAGAACACTGAAAACTGCATAAGTAAAACTTGTGTCGCAGTTTCCAGCACCCAACCTTCGGCAAAGAGGTGATAGGCGTTCACAATTTAAAGTAGTAGAAAAAAAAGATCTAAAAGCTAAGTAAAATTTAACAAAATTAAATTTATAGTTGCATGACATTTTTGTGTGTTGGTGAGTGTGAAGTGTAGGTGTTGTATGGGTGGTGGCACAGGAGAATATGATGTGTGGGAGTGTGATTGTGTATGATAATGTCCGTGTATCTGAGAGTTCTCCTGATTACACAAGTCTCTTAAGAGCCCAGGTTTCACAGGAGAACTCCCATGTGTGTTTGTGTGTGTGTGTGTGTGTGTGTGTGTGTGTGTGTGTGTGTGTGTGTGTGTGTGTGTGTGTGTGTGTGTGTGTGTGTGTGGAATGATATATGAGTAAGAGTGTGTGATAGATACACTTTAGGTAGAAAATTTAGGGATAAAATATCTATTTTTTTATCTTAATAATATCTTCGATTTCGTCGTAAGTACGGTGAGATAGCCATTTTTTTATATTATTTTTACATTTATTATATAGTTCTTGACGAATGTTTAATGTTTTGTTAATTCTGTTATAAACAGTGTGGCTCAGAAAGGTGAAGTGTCTAAAGGCAAGCACGGTCCTGCATGGTCTGTTAGTGAAAACACTTTTTATTCTCCGGCTTGTGGTTGTCGTCTTAGCTACACAAGTCTGGGTGCGATGCACTCGCATGGTAATATTCAATATAAATATTTTACGAACAGACATCACACCACTCAGTGTATATAGTTCTTCAGTGGGGAAAATGGTGATTGTTATGTAAAAAGCCGTCGTCAGTCAGTGTGTGTATGAGCAGTGCCTACGAGGTAATGGTTTAGTGTGAAGTTTGAAGCCTGTGTCGTGCGAAATCTCGCAAACTTACCAAAATCCAGTTTTATCCAGTGTTATTATAGCCAGTAAATAATGACAAAATCCATAGGAACCTGTAAAAATATCGTGTCAGGCGGCGTACCTACCTACCTACCGAAAGGTAAGTATTTCAAATTATCTCGTAGGTTATCGTTGTTTTTCTCTTTCCTAGATAGAAGCGCGCGTGCGTGTGACCTTGACACGTACACAGGCAGGGCTGTTGCAAATTTCTGAGGAAGTATTAATTTTACTTTTCTATGGGAATTTCGAAAACGATGTATTCAACCGTTGCACACGTCAAAGTATTCCAGTGCTTGGTCTAAATACACGCTCTTTGTTTGCCTACATAACTTCATCAACACGTTGTATATATAATCATATAAAATGTCTGATAGTTGAAACGGCAAGACTCAGCTTCTATGCCTAGTTCAAAGACCAAGCGCTGTTTTTCAGACAGGTTGAAGGGGGAGGAGAGACAAGGGGCCGGGGGAGGGAGGTGTGTATGCAGTTCACACCTACGCACACTACGGACTGCTTGTCTTTACTCTGTGAGACACAGTGTCAGTGCTTCGCCAGTGAGCCCGAGGCGAGGTACCGAGGCAGCGGTGATCGAGGCAGCGCTTACCGAAACTAAAACAAACTTTTCACGTACGCCCTATTAACTGGACGCTGTAGTGTTTAGGATCTTGCATTGATGGAGCACACAGAAAAAACATGATCAATGCGTGTGAAAATTCTTTCTAAAGTTTGAGAGCTCTAGCATGACGCATAACTTTTTTCAAGACATAATCTATTGGCGTCAGTTTTGAAACTCGGATCGGAAGACGAGGTTTCTACTAAAGACCACCGCATCGGTGCTACGACTTTGATCCCTAGGCGCGGTAGATATCCCCTCAGATATATGATACGTACCAACTACGAACTGCAGATTCTTTTAAGAATGTCTAAGAGGGTAGTCAGAGGTACGTTCAAGCTTTACATTTGGCAGTAGTTGGTATTCCATACGTGACAGATTGCAAACCCATGGCCGAACGAAATGTTATTAACATGCATAAGTTATTATGACTACTATAACAGCCCAATTTGTCATGAAATGAAATGAAATTATTTATTTCCACTGGTTAGTTTTACATCTGTTTAGTACTTTTAAAATGGTGATAAAAAGAGCGCCACACATAGGTACAGGTGCTCGTCTATAAAGTCAATAACCTCAAATATAAAGTTATTTTAATCGCTTAGTAACTAAATGAATGAGTAAATCGTACCATTATTAAATTGGACGGTGATAATCACATTCGGTAGGAAGCGGTGACGGCCATTGTGTTCCGTTGTGTTTATTCTGACGTGACCTGTAATGTGACGCCGTGACTCGAACGGAGAAGGGGTGCGGGTTTGAATCAATCAGTGAATAATATTTCACTACATTTCTAAATCGGCATGTTATCGTATGAAATAGTAGCAAACCGGTAGCGAAGTTACTCTGTAAAATGGATGGATCATGGAAAAAACCGGTAGGAACTAAGCCGTAAGTATGATGTCCGTTCTTTTAGGCTTGGTCACGTGAAACTGGCATCTAGATCACAGATAAGAGAATACTAGTAGTAGCCTTGAAGCTTGATAAAGTACTTGAATCTACTTGGTGAAATACTTATGATTCAATTGAAAAAATGCCTTTAGACATTGGGTCTCCCTATGGCTGCATCACTGCTAGAAACAGGGCCATATTAAATGTATTTTAATTCCATAAAATCACACAGCCAAGCTACTTGAGGGCAGAAATAAGTACATTGGTACTAAAAAAAAAAAACATAAATTTGATGAAATAAATATATAGTACTAATCCGCTAATCTAATCTTATGTAAGTAAATCAAATGTAGACTTGTGTGTGCACCCTTCACTGCATCTGCAAACTCTGTATACTCTGCAAATTCTGTAACGTGAAAAAAGGTGTATTAGACACAACAAAAATACCACAAAAAATATAAAATACTTAACAAAAGTTTTTCTGCAGAAGTTTTTCTGCTCGGCGCTCGACGAGACAACACGTCAAGGTGACGTCATTCGTTACAGGGTTGACGAATAAGACCTAATGTGTTTATTGTCTTAATTTCAGTGCACAGCAAGTCAATCTTCCTGAAGATGCTTCGTAGAGAGGCGAAACACGTGTCGAAGTCTTGTTAAGTATTTTATATTTTTTGTGGTATTTTTGTTGTGTCTAATACACCTTTTTTCACGTTACAGAATTTGCAGAGTATGCAGAGTTTGCAGATGCAGTGAAGGGTGCACACACAAGTCTACATTTGATTTACTTACATAAGATTAGATTAGCGGATTAGTACTATATATTTATTTCATTAAATTTCTGTTTAACAATGGAATTCCGCAAAGTCACGCCTGAATCAGTTAATTACATTGGTACTACTTCTGCTGACGAACTGTTTCACAAAAAGCTTTACAGCGGATAGCTAAGGTACCTAGAGTAGTAACTAAGTACCTTAGTTATCCGCTGTAACGTGCGGTTACCATGTAATTATTATAGCATGAGTAAATCAATATTATATGGTGAAAGCAAATGGATTCTTGCAAAGGGAAACTAAACTAGGATCTTTAAAGAATTGGCTACAGTAAAATTATATCCGCTATTTTTAGCAAAGAGGAAAACAACTTTGGTTCCAATTATTATTCGATATAAGGTTGTAGCTACTGTGTTGGCCGGCTACGTAATAGAGCGAACGCTTTTTGCAAAATCTTAGTTTAACATAATATAGCGAATGCTAATTAACTTAAACAAATATCCGCAAACAGAGGTTAATTTCTAGAAAATACGTAGTCAGTACATTTACATAGATTTTGCAAACATCGGATAATTATGTTAATGTTTCAAAAATATGTTATTTCAGTACTTGTTATAATACTCGTAAGGTTGAGTAGGAATTATATAACTATCTTAAGATCGGTGAGGTGCTAGTACATGCGGCTCGAGCTACTCAAAACCAAACGAAAATTACGCTTACTTCAAGGACATACAAGCGAGCCGTGAAATACGATAGCCACAGCTGATGGTATAAAAAAACAACAAACGATTTTAGAAAGTACTTTAATTACTTTAGTTACAAATCTACATTAAATCGAACAGAGACTGCGTCTGGTCGATGCAAGTACCAAAAATAGAATGACGACATCGGCATCGATTTGAATAAAACTAGAATCTAGGTAAAACACAGCACTGCTGAATCAGCGGTCATTGTCCATCGGTTGCTACCAAGGACGATGTTAAATCGTTGTTGCTACACATACATCATGCAGTCCTTGGTCAGCGGGTTAGGTACATACTAGGTATGTAACACGTGTATAGCCTGATGCATCTCCGTGTGTACAATAATATCAATAACATTGCTCCACCACAATGGGGCTAGATGGCATTTTATGAAATGTATTCCAATTTTTATTTATTTATACTTTAAATTTTATGATTTACATTAAATGTTATTTATAGCGCGAGCAAACCAAATCCACCCCAATGTTATTGACACCACAAATAAAATACTGTAACTTTATGACATTTCCTGACCAACGCAACGGCCTCATTAAAACATCATTTGGCATGCATCAGTGCACGCTGAAATATGTTGTGGCGATCATTCGAAATAAATTTCACTTTATTTTGGTTGACTATTCGAAAATGAAAATAATAATTTAAAAAAATATTATTTGAAAAATCAACGAATTAGTGCAGATATTACGATCACCAACTTGCACGCACTTTGTGAGTGACAAAAATTCAAAAAGCATTCATTTATTTCCATAATCAAGATAATCAATATACAATTAGGCCGCGTTCATATGACGCGATTTCAACGCTTTTTATAAGCGCAAGCGTCGAAATCGCGTCATATGAACGGACTCTTACTTACCTTTGAACTTTCGCATTCATAACATTTGTAGGAAGCATCGTCGCGTCGTTCGGCCAGATTCGTTACTGAAATCGTTACCAAGATAACCCCTAAGTTATTTAAAACAATTTTGAGTGTCTGTA
Source organism: Chloroclysta siterata (assembly GCA_932294275.1). Taxonomy (NCBI): domain Eukaryota; kingdom Metazoa; phylum Arthropoda; class Insecta; order Lepidoptera; family Geometridae; genus Chloroclysta; species Chloroclysta siterata. The sequence goes on along the minus strand of OW028591.1, from coordinate 14,889,937 downwards.
TTAGTGCTACGAGCTACGAGCTGTGCTACGAAGCTACGCGTCCGGTGACGCCACAACACTACAGGTTACGCCGACGAATGTATGAGCTTCGATATCAGACTAAATTCACCTAGTTTTAAGACATTTCAAAGTGATCCTTTTGATTCACTTTGAAACGTCTTGAAGTGATTTTATCGAATAAATACCTTTTGCTTTGACTTTACTGAACCATCACCGACTTTGAATTTGAATTTCCTTTTCCGACGTTGGTCATTTGTTCAGTGTTTACAACCATATTCAAAAAGGTTAAATCAGTTGACTTACTCCTATTGTAATTATTGTATTACTTGGTTAACCGTATTCTAGGCCACTAATGGAGGATCCGGTGGGCACTACAGTGCCAACACACAAATCTAGAGTGCGGCCATAATTGTGTTATCATCCGATTGATCCACAAATGCTTCACTGATGAGTTGAAGCTAGTACCTACAGTTCACATCTCATAGCAATCTAAAAGCAGCGTGTATTATTTGACTATCTGCGAACATTATTTTGTTAGAAAGTAACAAACTTTACTTGTACAATAAATAAATATAATCTTGTAAAGTTTTTAAACTCGTTTAAAAAAAATATGCGCATCAGTATTGCAGTGATTTTGCACACACCGTCTTGGCGACGCTTCCCCTTGGTTTGGATTTGGATCAGTTTAGCGATCTATATATCATTTACAACAATCTGCAGATAGCTCAATGAAAGAATAATTTCAACAAAAAAGAATAATTCGACTTCGAGAATGAATGTAATTTGTTATTCGAAATTTTCAATAATGATTCCAATTTTATTTTATTTTCATAATTCAAATCTGAATAAATGAATGTGTATGTAGGCGAGCCACGTCGTTGTAATGGTGTCCCGCGTTGGTTGGAATGTATCAGTTGCCGGCTGTGATTCATGGCGGCCGGCGACCGTTCGTTACTGCTGCTCAATCGAACCAAACCGAATCCGATCGGGGATTACTCTAGCACGAACCTCTGCTCTGACCCGCTAATGCTGTAATTTAATACTTTTACGGATGTATTCAGCAAGCAGTTTTTACTGTCTTGTTAATCAAACAAAGTTGACGATGTTTCCTGAAGCTGCACTAGCAGCAGCAGCAGCAGCAGCAACAGACCAATAAAACTGTTGTAACATATATGGATTTTTGAATCCAATTTTATTTCAACAGTGATCACTAGTAGGCTCCACCTTGTGCAACGAAGTTATGATGGTTTAATACAGAAAATACACACATATCTCAAAATAGTAAAAATCTATGAACCTTTTTAAAAAGACAGATTTGATCCCTTTGTGCGGAGTGATATTTAATATGATGATAATTAGTATGACATTTTATTTCAAGCAACACATTAAATTTAAATACAGGGGCATGTTCATTATAATTAAGTAGGTATGTGCTACTTTTAAGGTATATGTTTAATAAATATGGAACAGAAATGGTATATCAAGTTGTCTGAAAAATAATGTATATGAATATTATTGTATGAACTCGTGCTAAGTGGCTGGTCGTAAAATCATCAGACGGATGCAAGCTATTATTCTTGGTGATGAACGAGTGTGGTTGGTAGTTGGACTGACTGTTTAACATTTATTGTTTATTGTAAATACACAAGTAATATAGAATAAAATGAAATGTAAAAACCTGCAAAAACTTCAAAAAATACAGGTAATAATTATTTTTTTGCCATATTTTAATTTATTTAATTAAAGGCTTTACGAAATGTTAAATACGAAATGATCATTCACCCTCATACTATAAAATGGTGCTTGAATTTAACTAATGCTTAAAATTAGCGCTGTCTTTTTTGCCATTACGCATTAAGGCGAAGACAAGAGCTAATGTGACTCTCGCTCGCACGTTTCGACATGTTGAAAGATATAAAATCACTAAACTCATTCTTATTCGATATCGATACAAGTTTTCCTACTTAAAAGTTTGCTTTACTAGTTTTCGTACATAAGCAAACTTTTAAGTAGGAAAACTTGTATCGATCAAAATGAAATTTTTACTAAACTTTAGCAATCACATTGCACACAAAATGGTTGATTGCGATTTTTCGAAAATGAGTTTAGTGATTTTATATCTTTCAACATGTCGAAACGTGCGAGCGAGAAGTTATTTGATAGTTGTCAGCCCCTTAAGGGATGGCAATAGTTTAAGCATAGTTTATCGCTAGACAGATTTTTTGTAGTAAGGACTTCAGGCTTCAGTTCAACACGTGACCCCGTAGTAGCGGCCCCGTTTTCGATCGTGGGTTCAAAACTTGTCGTGCACCAATGAGTTTTTCTGTTCATAAATGTGTGTGCCAGTAACACCGTGAGGAAAACAACATGTCGTGGAACCTAAAAAGCTCTAAATCATGTTTCAAGTGCACGAAGGAGCCCCCTTGAGACGTACTTTCACCACACTGTTTCGAAAGAAACTAGTGACACGACATGGAGAAGAAGAATTATCTAGACATGTTTATCTCACCGCTGTCTTAACTGTCTTGGCATTGGACTACGCTCTTCTTTCCCGCGGATTACTTTTTGAATACTGATAGATGACGGATGTACTCGTATCCGACCCGTGCTTAGTACAGGGATTATTCTGAATTAACAAGACCAAAGAGGGCAGTATGATACACGAGGACATTGCAGCCGAATTACATGAGGTCAGTACACATTTGGGGCGTTCTATCACGCCCTCAATCATCATCATATTATGTTCTCCCGCTGGAAAGTGGTGGAAACACACCTGTCCAGGGCTTCTGACGACAACTACTAAACTGTAGCCAAACAAATGTCTTGTCTTCTTGACCAACTTCAAATCAAATATTTTGTGTCACAAAAACATAGGCAATACAAAGACCATTTTGGTTAGGACAACAAAAACGGTCTTCACTCAGTTTGTCGAGAGGAACTGGCGGCTAGAGTCAATCGAGTTAATAGTACGTTTCAAAGCGATTAGGTTATTTATTAAATATACTTTGACTTTATACTTTTATCGGTCGGTCGTTATATTCTTCTGTGGTCCACATTTAGAAAATATTACGTTCTCAAAACGGTTGTCAAAAAGAAATACCTAGTTTACAGTTATAGAAGCTATCACATGAAAAAACAGAAATATGCGTATCTTCAGGAACTGTAGATATTCGCATGAAAATAAAAAGGAAACGTTTTGTATAGTCTAAAAGACCCCAATCACAATCCGATTTACTACAATAAGATAAACAATAAATAATGCAGTTTCATTACTGGCACAATCGCGTGTTTTGTGATTAGGGTCGTGACATCGGTTTCTTTGAAAGTATCCTCCTTTATTTCAACGGCATTAACCTGTCGGGCACAAAGGGATAAGCGAGTCAACTTCAATGAATATTACCAATAATTTATTTGCGTTTTTAACGCTATGTACTCGTCCGAGAGTAGCGTATTTAAATGAATTAAGTCGTAGTCTATAGAATCCTTAGCATGGAATTGGATTCTCGGTGTTACAGAATTTGGATCCATATTCAGACATTTAAGATACAGGATTACTTATTACTACTTATTGCATTCTCAAAGTTATACAACGAGTGAGATTCGAACAAGCGAATTGGTTATCGCATTAAAATGTGTTTAAGGTTAGGTTCATTGAAATGGAATATTATTTAAATATTTTTAATTTTCATGTGTGCAGTACACGATAAAACGAATACAATATATTTAATATCGTTTTAAGACTATGATTTCTGTATGTTTGAGATGAATTATCTTGGGATAGTTTTCTCATTTAAAAACGCGTTGTAACTTCCGATCAAAGGATTTTGTAACTTTCTTATTTTTTCAAAACTTACAAAACACCTGGTGGTTTATTCATGAACAATTTTTGTTCGTTAATTAATTCAGATCTGGTTGACCCGTTAATTATTTATTAATTGAATCCCCAATCACATTTCGTGTTCGCCTTATCGGATGACTATGATACTATCAACGTGTTGGCGTGTCAGAGGGATTTCAAACATTGTACTACATTATGTGTGCGCTAACAAAGAAAGTCTAGCTTTTGCTCATTTGTTTTTTATTAGCCTTGAGGATTGTGGATCCCAGAAATCAAAATAAGTGCAGTAGGTGAAATAAAATTTGTAGTTAATCAAATTGAATATAGAATAAAAAATAGGACGTGAGCTTTTTCCGCAGTTCAACTAAAGGAATCGTTCGGAGTAATGGCAAGGCCTGCCCTCGTAATATATCGAAAAAGACATCGCGCCACGTAAAGGCAGAACATACTTATTAAGTTTTATCTGCAGTAAAGCTTTACACCCCCGAACCAGTCGACGCATTATATTTACAGTACAGCCGCGAGTGTGCCCGGGGACTATTGCCACTGGATTAGAGATCTCAAGAACTCACGCACCGCGGAGGTCTTTGATACTCGAAATAAAGCTAATAATAAATGATACAGAATACCAGTTTTTTGGGTTGGCGGAGTAAGGTTTCCATACTAATATTGGACATGTTTTTAACAATAAATGAAAGAGATAAAAATTACAAATCATTTTGTGCATTGTATTCCTATGATTTGCAAACAAGAGTGCGATCCATGACAAAATCGTCCAAGGAGTGGGTGTACTAACTATTGCGTAGTGTATGGCACAAGCTCGTAAAATCAGGACAAATTAATATTAGTCCCGAATAGTGCCGGCTCGGGACGACGCCAGCGCCGCGGCGACGCGTGCTCGTAAACACATAACACCATTCAAATCACATTTCACTCAATTGAGGAATTGTGTTTCAGCGATACCATTTTCATATCATTTATTGACAAAAAACTATGGACACTACGATTTTTTTGATGTGTAATGCTTTCTTAAGCCTAATCTTCTACATCGTAGATCATTACTAGCTACAGTCAGCATCAAAAGTTAATCTGATGATGGAAAATAATGATGGCAAGTCATGGTCATAGCTAATGATAAAATAATTTCAAAGTTATTTAAAAGTCATCAATTATGCCACTGTACCTACATAAGACCTATAGGAACCCACGTAAGAACCAAGCAGTAAGTTTGTTGCCTGTTCTTCTAGACTTTGGTCGCGTGGAACTGGCACCTAGAATCACCAAGCTTTAAGACGTTTCAAAGTGATCCTTGTGATTTTATTAATCAAATACCCTTTGACTTTGACTTATACGCGGGATAGACCAACAACAACAGATAAAAGAGCAACAAAATCTAACAACGGACGACGAACAGAGTCTCCAGTTTAATGAAATTGATCAAATTACCACTTTTGATTATCGCATGCTCAAGAAAGTGCTGCCTTATGTTGTATGTAAAGTACCTACTAACTTACGTACAACCTTCGCTACTCCACATTTGCACAAGTTAAATTGAAAACGTTCTCTTGAAATTATTAGCCTTTCGCGAAGTTTCACTTATTTGTAATCTAAACAACGAACAACTTGAGATTCTGGTATATTAGGACATAGAGTAATCAACTCGGTCTCGAATACAGCTTCATTCAACCGAGGTTCCTTTAGAATTCTTTAATATGTATAAGATTGCTATAGATCGGGCTAATGGAAGTTTTTAGGAGCAATTTTTGCCCAGAAAAAGCACACTAGTTGAAAAAACTATTATATCATCGTTACAAATACAAACAAGACATCCAAAAAGTTATCTTAATCAATTTGGTTCCCGCTGTACAAGCTGTGCTTTATTTGGAGCTAAAAAGAGTTGTATAAATTATATTAAAATCTCGATCATGGAACATTCAAACGAAATTATACATGTTCAAGCCGTAGCACCTTGCTACGCCGTAGCACCTGGCTACAGTCGCTCCTCATAAACTTGTTCCAGTAGTTTTACCCTGAAGTTAGGCCTTTTGTACCGTGTTGTTAATACTTCCGTTCATGCTCATTATTAGTTGCAAGAACATGAGGGTGCTAACAAAGGATTTAAAACTACATATTATTATTCTGAAAGAGCCAAGTAGGTATAAGCTGGCCACAAAGTAGGGAGTTTCAAAAAGAGCCCTGCCTCGACGAGAACTCAGCTATCAATGAAGATGTACCAGAAAGCTGCTTGCTTTTCAACTGTACTGTACGCGGTGGTGTTACGCGTTCACGCGCTTAGCGTTGGTGATAGGACACGAACACTAGGTACTTAAGATTCAAGCATCTTGAAGTAACCTTATAAGTTACCGTTTCGACGTCATTACGACAAACAATCTAACAAGTATCACGTGAAATAAAATATTCTATAGGAACATGGTTTTTTTTTATTTGTCTCTCTATAAAATAGAACATATTATCTGCGTATAATCTAAACCTAGATTCACCTAGTTTTATGACGTTTCAAAGTGATCCTTATTTTATTTTATTCAACTGAATAAATACTTCTAACTTTGACTTTGAATCAAATGAGTTACATGAGAGCATTTCCAAAATGTCCACAGCGCCATTTCCTGCCCTTATCTTATTAGGATTTCGTTTGTCCATCTTATTAAATCTTACTGACTTAGCTTAAAACGCTAAGCAAATAGTGTGTCGTTCGGAGAATCAATCTGGCATAGTGTGGAGTGCGTCGCACTGACCCTCACTCCGCTATAAGCTGCTTTAGAGGCGGAACGGACGCTCCCTACGGACCACACTCTACTTATTAACTTTCCTAAGATTAACTTTAACGTGAACTACTCTGCATAATCGGTTTTATTTTTAGTTTTTAGAAGCTTAAGTAATCGTTTTAACTTTGGTTTGTCTTATAGCTGTGTTGGCATTACTTAGCCACACCGCTGTTTGAAGGCCATTAGTAGAATAAATAAATAAAATATAAATAAATATTTGTGGACTTTCCACACAGCACTATCTAGCCCCAAACTAAGCCAAAGCTTGTAATATGGAAACCAGATAGCTGATATAATACATATATACTTTTTCTTTGTAAATACATACATACTTATAATATTATATAACACCCAGACAGAGAACAAACATCTATGTTCATCACACAAATGTTTGTTCTCGGTGGGGATCGAACCCACGGCCTACGGCACTGAAGGCAGAGCTACTACCAACTGAGCTGTAAAGGCTGTCAAAGAAGAAATTGTCCAAGCATATATTTATTTAAATAAATGAATAAGCAGTATGCCTTCTGACAGATTTTTTTAGTAAGGCCACTAGGGATAATTATATAATAAAACACAAGAAACTGCTATTTCAACTGTATTTAAGACAATGTGATATATTTTTTTTTTCATTTTTTATTTTAAAAAAAGGTAAACGATGATTGGACCAAGTTTTAGAAGTGTTTTGTGAATTAAAAATATCATTATTTTGTGATCATTTTCAAACTATAAATGAGAAATAAAAAGGAAAACTCATAATAAGTAATAATAATAAAAACAATAAAAAAACTAACAAATCAGTTTGAAATTCTGAAAAGGTCATCAACTTTTGACGCTGACTGTACAATGGGCGACTTTGTCGCTGAAGGCGATTTCTTCTGACCTCAAGATAGAAAACCTTAAGATGACCAAAGCGTTACCAAACTTGACCAAATGACCAAACTTTGCTATAATATGTAGTTAAGTATATAATGTGTGTCGTAACAAACACAAAGCAGACACAGATACATCACGAAATGTATATTAGAGGCGACGAAACATAAACTAGTTTCATTGCGAACTATCCAAGAATCGTTTTATCCTTTCAACTAAGATAATTGGATCCCGGACAGTTAGGGAAATTCAACTGATAAAGGTTTTCTTGTCCACAAAACAGAGATATTACTATCTACAATGTACCAATCTGAAGGATTATGCAAAGGAGAGGTCTCGCGGTAGATATGCTATGCTAACTGAAGGACTCGGTGGAATCGCTTACATTACAATAAAAGATTTGATATAATAAATTGAGAAACGATGCTAGATATATTTTGACGATCAATTAGTGCCGTCAACTGGCGACCCACAGAAAATAGAAAATCTGTGCTCTGTGTACCCTCACTCTTCAAACCGAATCACAGCAACGCTGCTTGGCGATAGAAATAGGCATGGATAGGGAAACTTCAACAATCCAAAATCTGTTCAATATCTACCTTTCTTTGAGAAAGTATCCCTCATAGAAAGACAGGCAGACGCTGTAGGGAACTTGCTTTGCAGAATGTACCCGGGACTGAGGGCCAGGTTGAACAGCCGGAACATACAATTAAGGAACACACAAAAAACTAGTACTTGGCACTAAGTAGGTACTTTTTTATAATCTACTAGCAGCGAAACCCGGCGTTGCTCGGGTTATAATACATCGCATCGCATGTATATTATATATCGTCAAATATCGAAATTTCTAGTACTTATCAAAACACTCCAGAATATTCAAATAGTTCGGTCGTTCTCGAAATTACTTGAATTTGTCTAATTACTGTTCACTTGTACTTTGATCTTCAAGTAGTAGGCATTTTGGCATGTATATTATATATCGTCAAATATCGAAATTTCTAGTACTTATCAAAACACTAGAATATTCAAATTATTATTTATTTATTTTTATTTACCAAAATCACTAATTACAGTATTCACTTTACAACATCGTGAAACCTAGCAAGGTTTGTGTCGATGTTGGCACTGACTCGAGCTGTTACACTTTCTAAACATAACAAATAGTTCGGTCGTTCTCGAAATTACTTGAATTTGTCTAATTACTGTTCACTCGTACTTTGATCTTCAAGTAGTAGGCATTTTGGAAGTTTCTAGATCATTTTAGAAAATTTTAGAACTTTTTAGAACACTTCGGATTGATTTTAACAGATAAAGGCATTTTTGAATTTTTTAGACCATTCCAGAAATGTTTAAAACGTTCTAGGACATTTCGGATCGATTTTAACAGTTGTAGATCTTTGGAACTTTCTAGATCTTTCCAGAAGCTTTCTAAAACATTCTAGATCGATTACAACAATTGCAACCATTTTGGAACATTCTAGATCATTTCAGAAATTTTTAGATTTTTCTAGACCATTTCGAATCAATTTTATCGATTGCACACATTTTGGAACTTTCTAGATCATTCCAGAAGCTTTCTAAAATATTCTAGATCGATTACAATAATTGCACAGCTTTTTGGAACTTTCTAGATCATTCCAGAAAGTTTTATAGCTTTCTAGATTGATTACATCAGTTGCACACATTCTGGAACTATCTAGATCATTCCCGAGATTCCCGAGATTTTAAGAATTGTACAAAAGTATTCTGTCCTTCTCTAACATGTATAGTTAGAGAAGGACAGATATATATTATTCCACATTTTCGCCACCCAAAACCACCCTCTTCCACCCACCGCGACCAAACTCCCTTATGCACACCAGGAGACCAAGGGGTATTTGCCATCCCAACGGGAAGTTGATCGAAGTTGCGGATCATAGAGAAAACCGTGGACACACGTACGAACATTAGCATTTTATATAATATATTAAGATTATGTCATCTCACTGCTGAAAGAGAATACAATAACCCGCCAACCTGAGCTAAGACTCTCCAGCTAAGATTATTAATGGATAAAGCACAACGCCGTCGTGTGCGTTCAATTAAATGTAGTATCAGTAAGTAGGTACTTATTGAGAGGGACCGATGGTGACGTCACATCGATCAGAGTCGTCCCGTGCCGCCGCACAATCAATCAATCGAACCCGCTACAGCGCGCCGCCGCCGCCGCCGCCCGCCTACGCATCGCTATTCCACCACCGACCGGAACCGACAAATTGCAGAGAAATAACTACTATATTACGTAAAGGCACACTTGGCAAGGCGAGGTGAAGTGCTGACAGGTGGAAAACATGCCTGAATGACGACCAAGAACTGGACACAGATGGAATTTTAAAAATATTCGCCACATAATATTTTTCCGAGAGCACCGGTGGTCTAGTGGGAGTGACCCCGCCTTCCGATCGTAAGGTCGTAGGTTCGAATCCGGTCATGCACCTATCGATTTTTCCAATTGAAAAAATTATGTGCGCAATGCAATTATAATACTAACAATAGATGTAAGCTTTACTAACAAAATGATCCATTGTAGATTGAAATAAATGAATTGTACATACATAAAATCACGCCTGTTTCCCATAGGGCAGAGACCACGGAATTCAACTTGCTACGGTCCTTACATACCTCTTTCGCTTCATTCACTCTCATAACATTCTTCATACTGTTTCGAGCTCGGGGTTCGTATGGATAGAAATGCACAATAATAATCCAAAAGATAACTGATTTATTTAACTTCGCTTAACAAAACCTAAACACTACACTTAATTATCACTCAACTGTCACTTAACTATCACTTCCAAAAGTCCTTTATAGTTTTCCGTATCCAGTTGTGAACTCAACTGACTGCCGTTCCCGCTGACTGGTTTTTATATACGACGCGGCTAACCCGAGAGTGTTCTGGACGATACTAGACCATACTTGCATATCTTTGCTACAGTGATAGCTCTCGTTCGTTTCCTTCGATTCATTCCTGGGAGGTGACAGAGCCTCTTCTGGCACAGGCTGAAAACATATTTCAGCCTTCTGAAAACACCTGTACGTCAGTATAAATAACGAAACAAGTTGCTAGTAGTTGTCCGGCGCCACCATACATTCTCGTCGGTTTAGGGTACTCTTGACCTGGCCTTTCTCTAGAACGTCTATAAATTATTATTATTATTATTATACTAGTAGTTCGCCCCGAACTGAGATCTCGTGATGCGACCCGACGAACGCATCAAAACTTTGAGTAGGTAGTAGTCAGAGGCAAGTCCAAACATTATCTTTGGACTTTTTTCTGACTACCGCCTACTAAGTTGGTATGGTTACCAAGTTTCAACTCTATTGGCCTATTTATTGAAGAGTTCCGTTGAACAGACCTTGGCTCCATCATCAGACCTGGTCGTCGTCACCATTTTATGAGAACTGAGTACCTCCTTAATTTATTTCAAGAAAAAAAAATAAGAAAAATCAAAGGAACTGGCCGACCAGTAGAAAAACCTTGATGTCAACGAAACTCTTAGAGATGGGAGCTCTTGGATCGCTGGTTATCTTAATTTAACTTTTTAAATTTTATCTCGAAAACCGAGGGTCCCATAAAAAAAGTAAAAATTGTTTTGGAATGTCCAAACAAAGCCCTTTCATATGACATGTAACTTGATTTTTTTATGTAACTTTTTTTATTTTTACCCTCTTAAAAAACCCCATATTTCAAAAACCCTTCATCCGATTTTACTTATATACTTACCAGTAAATTTCTCAAGTACAAGCTATCGACATATCAAATTTCATGCAGATCAGATCAACGGTTCTAAAGTTATCGCCAGACAAACATACATACATACATACATACATACATACATACATACATACATAAAATGCCAAATCGCCCAAGTTGAAACTAAGATCTTTGTTCGCTTCGCTCACTCGATCAATTAATGCCAGTGCTCTAACAGCGGCGATGGGCTTGCAAACTGTCACGTATGGAATACCAACTACTATGCAAAATGTGGGTATGTGCCAAATGTAATATTAGGACATGCCTCTGACTACCCCCGTTAAACGTCCTCAAAGAATCTGGAGTTGGTACTAAGGGGATATCTACCGTGCCTGGGGATCAAAGTCGTGAAGCTGTTTCAGTTTTCAGATTTCGAAATATTTTTTTGGTATAAAAGGAACCAACATGTAAACTGCTTAAAATATTAATTTTCACGATCTTCAGCTCAAAAATGAATAGTTAGACTGCGAAGCGCCTATTATACTAAAACACATGCAAAATTATTGCTCAACACATTCCCAATTAAAACTAAAGCAAGTTAGCCAGTAGGTAATACTGTTGAGGGTGCAATAAACGTTCCTTACTTAGCTTTAGTTGTTAAACTATAGGAGACAGCACCGTTCCACCGCGACACCACCGCCCTAGTGACTGCTGCTGCAGCTGTGGCTCCAACTCGCGCGCTGACTCCGCAAACAAACTTGCCACATCCTGCAAGTGTGCTAATCGAATCTAGACCATACACCCGGCTCGAGGCCTCGGCCACAGTGACGGAACGAGCGGACGCGGGGGCGTTTAGCTCCATCCCTCTATGGCGTATTCTTCCCTCACGTTTTTTTTCCATATCTAAGTCCTAAATCTGGATAGTCCCGCGAGCCGAGCTAAAGTAAGTATTTGTGTGCGTTCTAAATCTATGGTTTCAATTGTTCCGAAATAAATATATTGAATTTGAATAATTTTGACACTAGTTGGTATTTTGGACTTGGGTAGGTATATCCGTAAAGAATAGGCAAGTGATTATTACATTTCACTAAACGATACCTAAACTTTTTGTTGATAAGTTAATTTACAGAACACCAAAATTTTGGTGACAACCTGCCTAAATATACCTCTCGTTGACCCCCGTTTTCAAATGCCGTCATTCTCCGCTTTCAGACGTTTATATTGTTCTAATTCAGATTTTATTTTCGTTTCTGGATTTCTCGTTGCCGGGAACAGAAGCCAGCGTCGCTATCCAAACCTCTCATCCGGAAGCTTAACAATTTAACCTACACATTCCGAGCTTAAATATTTTGAAGTAGAAACTTCTGATTTCTAGTCGAAGAGTCAAGGAATTATTAAAAGAGCCGCGTCTCGCCGACTGCAACTATAAGTCAGTGTCGGCGCTGCCTACTCGCCGTATAATACGTCCGCTGATAACTTCCTTCACGGCTGCATTAATAACGCGCCAGCACCCGCAGTCGCCGAGACTTGTTTATTATTTGAAATCTCAACTTCTCCGCTGAAGTGAAAGGACACGCGATATTTTTCCGATTCACGAACTCCTTGGAAACTTGGAGTGATTTATTTTATGTGAAAGATCGCTCTTACGGACCTCTACCTTCGTAGGTACCTACTTCCCACGCAGAGTGACCATATTTTTTAAATTAGTTGTATACTTAGTTATTTTGACCGAATATTTTCTGGCAATCAGATAGTAGGTATATTAATATAGTGCCCAAATTGACCCAGAGAACTTTGTTCGTATACCAAAGTTACCTAGGTACCTTTCAAAGTGATCCTTGTGATTGTACTGAATAAAGACCGTTTTGATTTTGATTTTGACCTACTCAGTAGTATTTCAAACTTCTGTCCGCTTCTACTCCAAATATTGCCATGCCCTAAAGGGTTTATTATGTAATCCACCACTTTTAACATTATGACTTTACCATGAAACATGATAATTGTAATAAACAATGAGTATGGGTACCTACCTGGGAACTGGTCAAGAGAACTACTGCGAGTAACGATTTTTGGTAGATCTAATCCACGGGAGAGTACAACTATCCGACTTTAGTAGGTAAGAAAACTTTAAAGGCAAAGCTTTGGAAGGATACAGCAGTTTTATATTAAAACCTGTTTCTGAAAAATATTTTCCAATCTTGTCCACATGCCTATGTAACTAAAATGTAGCAAAGAACTCCTGATTACTTCCTTTGACAACTTCGATGGCTCTCTCGTGTCTATAACAAACAGAGAACGAACGAACGGCTCTATAGAGGAGGGCTGAGGAGGGATTCAAATTATTATTTATCACTTCTTTTTGTCGTGTCACATCAAATTAAAAATTCGTTCGAAACAGGGTGGTGAAAGCCATTTAAGCGCGCCTCAAAAAGGCTCTTAAATAATTATACCTAACAACTTCTTATTGCTCCTCGACCGGATTCGAACCTACAACCTTAATATTGGAAGGTGGGGTTACTCCTACTATATTAAGGGCCGGTTTCACCATGCTCTGTTAGATTAACAAAGGATTAAAGAGCCGTTAAATATGTCAAAAGGTACGCGTTTGACAGCTAAGGTTAGATTTAACGGTCTTTTAATCCTTGATTAGTAACCAACAGAGCATGGTGAAACCGGCCCTAAGTGGTATGGTAACCGTCAAGTATATAATATAACAAAGCATTGCCTCGTAAGTCACGCAAAATAGGTACGAGTCCTACGATGCACTGCCCTGCGTCCATCAACTTGCGGCATTCAGGTGTTAAGCCTCATGTGCCCGTTATTTTACCGGCAACCACACTCTTCAAACCGAAACACAGCAACGCTGCTGAAAAAAGCATGATATACCTAATAGTTTTTATATCGAGAAAAATTAAATAAAGTAGCGCAAAGGAAATCCTCGGGGTACGTCCGCCTGGCGTATTAAAGGAAAGAAGTAGGTATGTAGGTACGAGCGAGGAGTTTAATATCGCCGGATCAGACGACATATTGACCCGAGGCGCTTTCAAGCCTGCTTTACTCGGATGCTCGGTAACTCATCACAACTCTACTTACGAAGATATTTTTTTTTAATGTCATGCTATGTTGCTCTTTGACTGCCCCCAAAATCAGACCATCAGCCTTTCAGGAGTAATCGATGTTGAAGGTGCTACAAATTAATGAGTACCTACCTACTTGATAATTGGTTGTTAAAATGCTGATAATTGCTGGGTATTTCTGCTAGCACATTTCAACATTTTGGAAGATGCTCCACTAAATTTAGTTATGAAAAATCGCAAACATCCAAGTTTTGAAAAATAATATGACACATGTTCAGCAACCGTATTATTTAGAATGTGCTCAAAATCGCGCTCTGCGAAACGTCGAGTGTGAAAACCGCGCGCTAGTTTACCCCGCGAGACAAGAGCTGATTTCACCATGCTCTGTTAGATTAAAAGAGGATTAAAGGGCCGTTAAATATGTCAAAATGTGCGCGTTTGACATCTTAAGTTAGATTTAACGGCCTGTTAATCCTTGATTGGTTACTAACATAGCATGGAGAAATCAGCTCTTAAGCTTTGGTCTCGCGATCGTAACGCACAACGCTGCGGTATGCGGTTCAAACGCAGCGTCACGACGCAACGTTTACAGTCTCTGCCGAGCGATTTTGACTCGAGCTACCAAATTGATGCTTGGAACGGTGCGCTATTTTAAGTCCATTCTTATAACGTCGCGTTAGTTCAAAGCGAAGTACACTAAGGGCCAGTTTTACCATGCTCTGTTAGTTACTAATCAAGGATTAACACGCCGTTAAATCTAACCTTAGATGTCAAACACGTACATTTTCACATATTTAACGGCCCTTTAATCCTTTTTTTAATCTTACAGAGCATGGTGAAATCAGGCCTTAGCGAGATATGTTGTTGTTTGCAAAAAAGCAAATTTACATGTGTCAAGTGCTCGAAAGGAGCTTCTTTGAAGCGCACTTAAAGTCTTT
Organism: Chloroclysta siterata; assembly: GCA_932294275.1. Taxonomy (NCBI): domain Eukaryota; kingdom Metazoa; phylum Arthropoda; class Insecta; order Lepidoptera; family Geometridae; genus Chloroclysta; species Chloroclysta siterata. The sequence goes on along the minus strand of OW028591.1, from coordinate 14,874,692 downwards.
TCACCACACTGTTTCGCAAGAACTAGTGAAACGACAACAAGAATAACAAATACCCCAGAAACGTTCTCTTCGGATTCCATCACCTTTTTTGGTTTTCGTTTTAATTATCTAGTACGTACCTACATCCCTATGTTTGATGCTTCGACTTCGGCTTAAGCCGGCGCCAGTTATAGCTTCACTTGTTTGATCACTGTGTGGCACGGAGACTCTGAATACAAAGACTTTGAATTTGAATGATGTTTGACTTTGATCAAACAAGTGAAACTATGTCTGGCGCCGGGGTTACACTTTGAATAGGCGTCATTGTAAAATGTGTGTGTCACGTAGACCAGACGTTTCCTCACGGAATAGTGTCCCTGCTAATAAAAAAAACTCACCCTCTAAATTACTCGTCCAAACCGGCAAATCCAACTCGCACGCTACTTGCTACACGGTGACACGTTAACACCTATTATGGTGCAATTTAGTATAGTCATAAAGGTTTGTGAGCTCGAAATACGAAAAATTGTACGAATAAGTTGTTTGATATAAAATACCTATTCAAATTCATTATAAAAGCTCTTCTTCCAGCACTGCGTGCGAGTAATGACGGCATAGGTACGTCATTACTCCGACGTCCTAAATTACCGTCGGTATTCCTACCAATCAACCTGAACTTACTAACAATGGATCTAAAATAAAATTTATATTTTCATTATAGTGCTGTGACTACAGTAACAAAACACACGGAATAGACACAGTACACAATTCGGAGTAATGTAATAAAGATTTTTTTTTACAACTAGCTGATGGAACCAGCAGATGGCCCACCTGATGTTAAGTGGTAACCATCACCTATAACAAAGCTTTGCCTCGTAAGTCACGCACGATAGGAACGTGCCCTACGATGCACTGCCCTGCGTCCATCAACTTGAGGCCTACAGATGTTAAGGGGCTGACAACTATCAAACAACTTCTCGCTCGCACGTTTCGACATGTTAAAAGATATAAAATCACTAAACTCATTTTCGAAAAATCGCAATCAACCATTTTGTGTGCAATCACATTGCACACAGTTTAGTAAAAAATTCATTATGATCGATGCAAGTTTTCCTACTTAAAAGTTTGCTTATGTACGAAAACTAGTAAAGCAAACTTTTTAGTAGGAAAACATGTATCGATCAAAATGAAATTTTTACTAAACTGTGTGCAATGTGATTACACCCAAAATGGTTGATTGCGATTTTTCGAAAATGAGTTTAGTGATTTTATATCTTTCAACATGTCGAAACGTGCGAGCGAGAGTCACATTAGCTCTTGTCTTCGCCTTAAGCCTCATGTGCCTGTAATTACACCGGCAACCACACTCTTCAAACCGAAACACAGCGTTGCTGCTTGGCGGCAGAAAAAGGCGTGGTGGTAGTACTTCCCCGGACGAGCCACACACAAAGAGCTCTACTACTCTTAAAAAAAGGCTGATAAGTTTATTTGTAATAGGACGCCAGTTTGCCTCCTTCTTAAATAACTTTCCAGATGACTGATCTACCTCGTTTAAATCTGAGGTAATTAGAAATGAAAATATTCTATTCAATAAACTTATTCATTTAATAATATTCTATTACAATATTTACAAACTTATATTAAAACGTGTAAAATTTCATATGATAATTAAATTGAACTCAGGAACACAATGTAACCCATCCACATGAATTGAACTTACTCGTATAAAATACATACTAGAAAGGTTTCATTCGAGCGCCAATTGAAACCCGTGAACTCATCAACTAACACAAAACTACCCACATACATACTTCATCTTAATTTTATATAGAATGGTGTAGGTTTTTAAACCATTCTGTTAATTGCAACAATATTAATAAATATTTTGTGTTGGATCAATCAAACTTTAGTTTCCGGAATAGAAACTTTTTTTGAAGAATGTTTTTTCATTGTCTAGTATTCTTATGAGTATCACTTCGCCTAGCTGGTTACTTGTTTACTACCATACATACATGTATCGAATCTTATGTGGCTATTCATGCAAAAATATAATTTTTGTAGTGAATTATGCGTATAAAAATAATTCCAAATGGACAATATGAAACTTCATAAACAGGTACTTTCACATACCTTTAATATTGATTGATGCCTTAACCTGTACAGGCTGTAAAAGGACCATTCCCAAAATCAAAAGGTGCCTCCACAGCTAGCCTTATAAAGGCCTCATAAACTGAAAACGTCGTTAAAATAATTTTATTTCAAGTATTATATCAGCTATCTGGTTCCCATATTACAAGCTTTAGCTTAGTTTGGGGCTAGATAGTGCTGTGGCGAAAGTCCACCAATATTTATTTATTTCTCAAAAGAGATCATAATAAGACAGTTTTCTATCGTACTCACGAGAGTTCAGGAGTTCTGCCACTGCTATAAGTTATCCAGAAATTGTGCTGTCCCCATATAAACTCAATAAATTAGAAATAATTCGTCACCATCATCAGCCTGTACAAGTCCACTGCTGGACATGTCTGTAGAAGCACTGCCTCCCCCATACATTTCGGGGAACGTTTCTGAGCTCTCTCCAACTGGAATTTTCAAAAATGATAACAAAACATTTTTTAAATAGACCAATTTACTTTGGGCTCTTTCGATAGTGTTCGTGTTCGTGCATCATGCTCTGAAGGTTCCGCTTCAGATTCGGGAGTCGTTTTTTTACATCTTGTTTAAAATGAGTGTATTTTCACGCGAGATATTATACTATGAAATGACTTATGTCTAACATTTCAAACAACTTGAACGAGGCAAGTAAAGATTTCCTAAGTGTCTTTTATAGTTAATTTCCAAGACAAAATGATAACAATTATATACTGGCTGGGCTTATGTAAACACGGAGACGCCATCTGCAATGTGTGTACTATTATTTTTATTTATCTTTTTTAGTGTTCCTTTACCCAAAGCGAAGTCTTAGTAATAGGGTCCCCTATTACTAAGACTCCGCTGTCCGTCCGTCTGTCTGTCTGTCTGTCTGTACGTCTGTCACCAGGCTGTATCTCATGAACCGTGATAGTTAGACAGTTGACATTTTCACAAATGATGTATTTTTGTTGCCGCTATAACAAAAAATACATAAATAAAAAACAGAACAAAATAAATATTGAAGGGGGCTCCCATACAACAAACGTAATTATTTTGCTCGTTTTTGCTCGATATTGATAACGGGAACAGGTGGACGCTTTAAATATTCACAGAATATTTAGTTATAATATTCACTTTAAAAATAAATAATTCAATTAAAAAAAACTAATGTTTAATATCCCATAAAACAGACATGATTTTATGCCGTTTCTATAGATAACCTTGACCCGGAGTCTGACTTAATAGATTGTTAAGGTATTATTAGTTTGAAGCGTAGCGCGTGCTGTCTTATGAACTAGATTGCCTCTACTTTTTTCTGTTATGCCTAAACCGCTTGGTACACCCTGGAGCATGGTATTTTATTAGGCTTTGTGTAGCTTGATGTGTATCCGTGTGTACATGTTTTGAGAAACAATCTTCCATTTCAAAGTGATCCTTTTGATTATTTTAGGATGTAATGCCAAGCGCGGCTGAAGCACTCGCGAAATCTGGGAAACATTATTTCTACTTTCCAATCTAAATTCTATTGTTGCAAACCATAGGTTATTTGCGCATTAGAAAGTCCACACTTGCAAATTTAACGACGGTTTTAGATAGTTCTCCTAAAAGTTAAACAAATATTGTCATTATTATTTTCTAAAAATTAAATATAGAGATGTTTTGATTGTCTGTCGATAGAGTTGTTCCCTTTCATTTGTCACTTTTAGAGTCATTGCAATCACTTCACACTTCGGGGACGCACGGGATTCCTTTCCGTACCCCAAGTCTGAGTCTTGTTTTTCGTATTTAGTGTTTCGTAACATCAGGCCTTCTTCGTATGGAGATTCGATACACGCTTCCATCGGGCTCGCCGAGAACTCAATCTAGAAAAGGCCCGACGTTACGAAAAACTAAATATGAAAAACAAAACTCAGACTTGGGGTACTGTGATTATTTCGCTTTCGCGGGCGGGCCTCGCCTACGTCAGCGGGAGCCGTTCCAATCCCGGTTCCGCCGCCGGACGTCTCGAGCGAACCAAACGTGGGAGGATCCTGACCGCGAACGAATCCATTCCATAGCTAGGTAGCGCGGCGATCCTTGGGGCGCGCGTCACTCGCGGTAGGAGCAGGTGAGCACGTAGAAGCAGTCGTCGCGCTGCATCGCCAGCCGGCCGAGGTACTTGCGGAAGGAGGCGGCGCCGGCGTCGCAGTACACCAGGCTGAGCGCGTTGTGCTCCGGCGGCACGTGCACCAGCGCCGCGGCCTCGCCGTCCGGCTCCTCGGGCGCCAGGTACGCCGTCGCACCGCCCTGCAGCGCCCGCCGCGGCGCGCCCAGGTACAGCACGGCCTCCAGCCGCGCGTGCTGGTACTCCGAGCGCGGCGGGATCAGCTGCGGACACGCGCCGGGTCAGCATGGGCGGGGCGGGGGCGGGGGCGGGGGGACGGGGCGGGGCGGGGGCACACTCACGGTGAAGTCGGCGGGGCGCCAGCGCTGCAGCTCGAGCGCGTGCAGCTGCTGCAGCGCCAGGTCGGTGCAGTCGGCCAGCAGGCGGCAGAAGGCGGCGCTGGCGAACAGCTGCAGCAGCGCGCGCACGGGGCAGCTGCGCGCGCGCCGCGCCGCCCACGCGCCGCTCACGGCGTGGTAGTGCCGCCGGTTGCACGGCCCGCGCTCCTCCCACTCCACCTCTGCGTGGCGAACGAGACAGGTTATTCGGTGAGATCACGAGGATCGCTAAAGCATCGTTTAAAGCTATGTGAATCTAGGTGCCGGTTCCGAGGCTCGAAGAACGGGCAACGCGACAGCTATAAATGCAACACTTCCCCCGCTACGCAGTCGAAGCGATCGAAGCTACGTACCCTACACTTTAAGGCCCTCGTTCATATTCCCCGCCATCTTTCATGTCAACGAAAACGGAGTAAGACTATTAGCATGTAGAGTGCACGATTGAACACTATTAAAGTCTAATAAGAGCAGGTTTTCGGGAAAGCGAGATCTACGATGACCGATTTCAAATCGTCGAAGATCTTGCTGAAGAAGGAGAACGTAGGCACACCTTGCATCGACTTAAGTGGGGCATTCGACAAGGTAAATCACGATTTTTTGATGAAATAACTTTCAATGTCTGAGATAGCTGGAAGTTTTCTTGCCCGGTTTAAGCCTAATGTTACAGAGGCCTGTGGTTATGGGCGGCGGTCACACATCTCAGCCTTTTACTGTATTCTGAGGAGTCTTACAGGGCTCTCATTTGGGTCCATTGCTTTTCAATCTTTTTTTAATGTTATTATATTATTTCGATCAATTTAAAAATGTAGTCATCATAGTAGAATGTGTAGTCCATCTGCGCGGCGTCATGCAGGGCGGCTCCAGCAGCGAGTCGGCGCCCGTACCTGGATCGCGGAGTTGCAGCAGCAGCTCCCGGCAGCGCGCGGGCAGCAGGAAGTCCTTGAGGCAGGCCTCGCTGCGGCGCTCCATCTGCGCCTGCACGGCGGCGCGGCTGCGCGGCGCCATGTACGTCGGCTCCACCCACTGACTCAGCACCACCTGCCGCACAACGACACATCACGCCACCACTACACTACTCTACAATACTAAGGGGGCATACATTCATTACGTGAGGTGATTTCGGCGATTTTTCGACCACCCCCCCCCCTCACCCCTTGGTGAGATGTCGTAACAGGTTCTGCTCAACCCCCTCCCCTCCTAAATGCCTAACGTAATTAATGGACGCCCCCTAAGGTGGAAAGAAGAATTAGAGACATTTTTGAAAGAACAAAGCAGGATTTTATAAAATTCACAGAATGTTCTCGTCAATTCGATTTTTAGACAAGCAAGCGCATTTGTAACTTCAGACTATTTTCGGAAACATCAATTTTCGACTCTCTTGATTCAACTCCGCTGCTAAAGATAGCTAATCTCAGAAAACATCATCGTTATGGTACTCACGACTTCGTTGTGCGGCTTCATGGCGTTGAGCGGCGGCGGCGGCGGCGGCTCCGGCGGCTCCTCCTCGTCGTCCGAGTCGGCGCCCAGCTGCCGCTCGCGGGGGGGCGCGGGGGGCGCGGGGGTCTCCGCGGGGGGCGCCGGCGGCTCCGACGGGTCCGCCGGCCCGTGGAACCAACCGTTGATGGACAGGCGCGGCAGCTCCAGGGATAGCACTTCGCCCACCTGGGGATATTGTGGAAGATAAGTGAAAGAGGCTCACGACTACTACATACTTTCTTTTTCGCGGCATAAAGTGTGCCGCCGGCCATGTGTTGATGCTCCCTTAGCACTCAAAAGCCTTGAATCTGTTGATAATAGAGTAATTTGTCTTCTTTAATCGCAACAGTGGCTAGTTGCCTGAAGGGTTGATATATAAGAGCAGACATTTGCACTTGGCACTTGTAACAAATGCAATCTAGTGATCTAGTGAGGATCATATTACCACCTTGGTGGTATTGCAAGAGTAGTAATCATTGATAAAGACTAATAGTATTATTCATATTGATCACTGAAGGTCTATTAGTTTTTTCTCTATGCATATCGGTTTTCACTGCCATTAATGTTTTTTTTCTCTTATTGAATGCCTAGAGTTTTTCTTTCGGTGTAGACGTGCTTCTTCCACGTAAGCCGTCTATCCAGGTATATGCCTAGGTAGCGGACATATTCGGACTGCGGGATTTGTATGCCATGAAAGTGACAGTGACTTTATAGAGCCGCTACAAAATGACATGGAATAGAGTAAAATAGTGATGCGAGTGCACTGACCTGGTGGAAGGAGTCGGCGCCGACCTTGAAGAAGGCCAGCATGTTGTTCCGCGGGTAGACGCGGCGCTGCACGCGCGTGGGGCCCGCCGCGTCGTGCCCCACCAGCTCCAGCGCGCCGCCCATGTGCGCCAGCCAACCGCCGGCCTTCTGCACCACACATGCATCCACTTATACTCACGTACTACAAGATCAACACTTTCCTTCTACACACATACACATTATACAATACAGCAGTGTGTGGGGCCATCGCTTAACGAACAGTACTTTCATAAGTAAAATCCGAATGGTATGTATTCAGTTCGATCCCTAGGATCACTTACGTCTTACGAAATGAAGAACGAGCAAGAAGCTTATGGCTTGGCTCCAAGTTTTTTTTTGTATTAGTTTTTTTTTAATTAATTTTTAAGTTGATGCATCTACTAATAAAACTTTTGCTAACAAAATGATTTATGTGTGTTCTTAACTACTCATATGTCAAAAAAACGTTAAAGTTTTTTTTATAATTCAATATAAAACAATTTTCAATGCACTTATAGTTGTCCATTTAGGTAAATCTTTCTGGTACAAATATCTTTATTTAATTTAATAAATTCATACCTCTATGACATGATTATCATTTCCGTTCTCTGTGAGTGGTGGTTTGGAAGGCTGCCAGGGCGCCAGGTATAGGATGAACGCTACCCGCCGGTCCGACAGCATATCATCATGGACTAGAAGATGGTCTCCGGGACCATACAGGGAACAGGATGCGGACACCGAAGTCAGCTGTAGGCCCGTTACTTGTGACATCTGTAAGTTTCGAAATTGTTATCAAATACTACTAAGAAAATTATAGTAATAGAACTATTTTGAAACTAATTATTATATTGCATCAATTTTAAATTAAAGTTATAGGTAGAAGTAAGTGAATTATGAGTGTGAGTATAAGTTAGACTTGGGGGGTCTTACCCCCTAATAACTATTCTAACAACATGAAACAATGAATAAATGATTATGATTTCCATAGGCATGGTCCGTAAACAGTAAGTGCTTACATTTACCTACCATAAGAGCAGTTTCAAATTAATCCCTGTGAATAAACTGAATAAAAACCTGTCATACTCAACTCACTGAAACCACATAAGTCTACGCTTGAATTTTATATCGACTTGAGGATTCTCTAAAATGACTGAAGGCTTATTGACAATATTTTTACTTACCCATGTCATAACTTCAGTCTTTAAAAGCTCATAGATCCCTCTAATGCTCCTCTGCCAGGTGAGGCTAGCCAGGTCTGTAGTCTGGTGGAACTCATACAAGTCCATTTTCTTCCGCGACCAGTCCAAGGTGTTCATGTCATCCACTATATTGTTTATTATGTCTGAGTTGGAAAGAAAGTTGTGAAGAAGACATACACGGAATGGTTCAGCTGTCAGTGTTGCCTCATCACATTTTAAGTCTGTTTTGTCTTGCCAGTGAGATGTTAACCTATTTATTAATTCTTGAGACTGAAAATAAGAAGCAAATAAAAATTTGTTATTTATATAGACTAAAATTCATTTAATACTTCTACTACAATTATTAATTACCTTTATTTTGTTATTTATTTTTGGATCCTCCATTCGGTTAGCTCGAGGGAATAGCTGAGCTCTAACAGCTTTTATGCTAATATTTGTATCATCAATAACAATGGAGTCATCTTCACAATGTGGCTCAGAGTCTGAACTATAATCTGATGAGGATGAGGATGAAGAGGAGTATTCATCTGCAAATATATAGATATATTTTAAATTTATTTTATTCATGGTGCAGATCAATAGCTTTCAATTCTGTCAGTGCTAAAGTTCAAATTAGCATTTCACAGCACTAAAAATTACTTATGAACTGAAACAATGAGGATGGAATTAACTTTAGCACTCTCTAGTTAATGCAACAACAGAATAGTTGTAGGTATATGTATATCATTAATCCAAACATTTCACATTGAGCATTGCTACACTGCACACATTAATAATGAGATGAGATAAAAGAAGTATTCTGAAATGTATTTATTTATTTTAGTATACATGAGGTAGATGTTATGAAATACATGCAGCACACAAAGTTGCTACATTTATACTATTCCTTTCCCTAGGCATATAGCTCAAAGGATTGAACTGCTGGAGAAATAAAGGTTCTCGAATGGCGACTTCTCGAACTCGAAGACGAAGCGTGGGACCCCTGCAGACTGGTGATAGATTCCTTTCCCATATCAATATTGAATGTGTTGGTCCAAAAACCTCCAAGTTGTTTAAATGATGATAGTTTTTTGTTTTGATGCTAAATGCAGCTATGTAGGTACTAATAACGTAAATTAATCGCAGAGCATTATAATCACAGTGAAAAAGGTTTGGAGGTTTTGTTTAATTTTGAAATTCCCGCCCAAACCAATAGGAGCAACGCAAGATAAAACATAAATACTGACCTCCACGGATCCTTTTCACTTCGTCAGCGGAGGCCTGGTACGATGTAATCGCACAGATATCGGAGTCATCACTCTCAGTGTCCGAAATTTCAATAACGGCAGTCGAAGCAGGGCGCTTGGCGGGCGGCCTCTGGTTCTCAGACGCCGCACTCTTGCCACCGCTTCCACTAGGTCCATTACCAACAGGTTCGCTAGTCGAAGTCGCCTCGTCGTTCTCGTGGCTCGGTGAACTCATTTTTAGCGTTTACACTACATAATACACTAAAAAAACAAAAGGAAACCGAAATTCGACGCCTAACCTCAAAATTTGTTGACGTCCGACCAAGCGAAAACTGAACTGACTGTTGACAGATTATATTGAAAACTGAAATGTCAAATCAATCAGTTTTTTTTATTGTTCTATCCATGGAATCAAGATGGAATCCTTAGATCAAGATCCCTACCCCCTGTTGGTGCAGTGTTGCATGGAAAAGAGAAGCACATAAGACCATACCACCTCGTCTTGTTTTTTCCACTGTATTTTCCGCTATATTTTCCACCAATAATCATTATTCAATCAATAATACGACAAAAAAAATATAATTGTCTGCCTAAAGCAACGTAGGTATAGTTAACTAGAATTTACTCGAATAGAATAAAACTAATATAATAAGTAAGTATGTACCCTGGAATTACGTAAGTACACCCTATCATCGGTTGAATGAAAATAGAATACTAAAATAGTCAAATTGACATTCACGGACGACCGTCGAAGACGTGTTGTGTTGTCAAAATAAAAAATAATGTAAACAAAAACGAAAAATGGTCAATTCCACGAAGACAGTCGAAACTATTTCTATTGAGCCTCAGTGCCAACATTTTGTGGCCAGAAAGAAGAGGCTCTGCCGTATGACGGTCCGGCCCGGCTGCCAGTATTGTGGGGAGCATGAACCGCAGCCTCAGACCGAAGATGGAAAGGTAACATAACCACATATTTTGACCCGACAACTCGAAGAGGGCTAAGGTTTTATATGATATCTTTACCCAGTTGCTGCGTAGCCAACCAGTTAGCTTGGTAGCCTTAGGAAAACAGATTAAAATCTAATACCCTACATTCTGTTGTTTCAGACCGACAAGCGAGTACCATGTCCTAATGATCCGAAACAGTAAGAAATATTGGAGGTACCTCTAAGCGAAGTTCATATACACTACATTGTATTTCAAATAAATTACTTTTTTTCAGTACCTGCTACCAAAGCAGGCTAGAGAAACACTTGACAATATGCAATGCAAGACAGGGAGAGCTGCCTCCATATGTGGTACTTAATATCAATGCTCCGGCTGCACAGGAGACATGCCCGAGGAAGCCACTCAGTGAAATCCCAAAGGAGACTCTGATGCAGGTTATTGAGAAAGTCAATGTTTTATATGATAGTAAGTATAAGTTTCCATAAACATCTATTGAACTTAAAGTCACTCCACTAACTGTAATTAAATGAACTTCCTCTAGCTCTGGAGTGATGCCTTTATTTATATAACTCTTTAATATACAATAATAATAAAAAAATGTATTTTGCCTTTCACATTTATCTTGCCCATTCTTAGTTCACTTTTATTCACAGATTTAAAGATGTTTCGAAGGGACCTTTAATTTGAATAAATCAAAAAAAATTGCCTGACTTACCTACTTCACATTCTCTGAGTATTATATTTGTGTTTCTAGAATACATAAAAGACAACATCACAACAGCACCAGAACGGCCCATTCATTCGGTAGTGCTAGAAGAGTTTAATGAATCTCACCGCACTGAAAGCTCGCTTCGTCACCTGAGACAGGCTTCGAGGCTGTTGTGGCTGGCAGAGGATGAGGGTCTGGTGGAGGATAGGACTTGCTACGTTGAGTTGGGAGCTGGAAAAGGTACATGTTGTCTTTTATTTTCTCACTGAAGAATATAGAGAATAAGAACAACTTTATATGCATATCAAAATTATATAGAACGGTTAAAACTTCTGATACTTGTATTTTTTTTGTTCCAGAGTAAAAATAAACGAATGTCCAAGTTATCAATTTCAGAATGCTAGAAACCTGGTTTAATGCCAAGATTTTGTAGTTCCTCAAAACACAATTCATCGGACCCTAGGACACACATAAACGCGAGTAGCTTAACTGTACAGTTACAAATTCAAAGAATAGTGTTCTGGGGAACTACGAAATCACTCCTAAATCATAATATTTATATAATCCAAGTTTGTAGCTTGCCGGCCAATAGTGTTGATGTCGGTTACCTGCAGGTCAGATGTCGTACTACTTGGGGCGCGCGTGGTGCGGCGCGGGGTCCGGCAGCCGCGTGGTGCTGGTGGACCGCGCGGCGCTGCGCCACAAGCGCGACAACCGGCCCGCGCTGCAGGCCTGCGCGCTGCGCCTGCGCGCCGACCTGGCGCACCTCGCGCTGCGCCGCGTGCCCGCGCTCGCCGCCGCCGCGCCCGCGCCCGCGCACGCGCTGCTGGGGCTCGCCAAGCATCTCTGCGGAGTCGCCACCGGTGCCACACCCTACCTCTACCTACCTCCCTTCGCTACTGTAGTGTGCTCCTCGAATGAATCTCACCTTGCTTCTTAATTTTTATTGAACGGTGTCACTACGAGAAGCTAACGTTCGAAAACTTTTATGGCCTTCTAGATGCGAACGCGGCACGCGTGACCTGCATGAGAATAGATATGGATGGAGCGACTATAATAAAAAATAATAATATAACTAACAAAATTTTAAATAACAACGATTTGTATTGCAGACTACGCGCTGCGCTGCCTGACGGCGCCGGCGACGGGCGCGGACGCGGCGCTGGCGTGTCGCGGCGCGCTGCTGGCCACCTGCTGCCACCATCGCTGCGAGCGCGCCGCGTACGTCGCCAACGAACAACTACAGGTAACATTACATTTTACCTTGTACTTGTACATGATCATGGGTACCTTGTACTTGTACTGATCATTGAAAGAACCAACTTTTTCTCCCTTACTCCTATTTAAGGATATTATTAAAATGAAAGCTTACCCAGCACCATTCTCTCTATTAGATGTGGTGACTCGACCGATGCTATTTCAATGTTTCAGGAGTTAGGCATCACCGGCGACGACATGAACGTGATGCTGGGGATAGTATCGTGGGCCACGTGCGGCGACGGACGGAGTCGCGACCGACGGAAACGAGAACGAAGCGACGCTAAACTGGTTCCGACGGAGAACGATACCGTTACCGAAGAAACGGATAAAGATCCCAATATAGATGAAGAATCCTCGAAAGAGATTATTGGTAAAAATGTTGGAGTGAGAGAGCAAGTCCTAAGCCAGGAGTTGAGGGAGCAAGTGGGTCGCAAGGCGAAGGCGCTGCTGGACTGGGGGAGAGTGCTGTATCTCCGGGGGAGAGGGTTCGAGGCCCGGCTGTGCTACTACGTACCAACCTCCGTGTCCTTGGAGAATGTGTGCATTGTCGCTAAGAATGCTACTGCGAGATAGTGTCGCATTATTTATTAAAGTAACTCCTTTCAATTGAGATTCTTACTATTTATCCGGCCGTTAGAATAAGGAACCCAGGTCATTTTAAATAAAAACACCAACTAAAATATAATTGTATATTCAATATCAATAGTTACTATCTAAAACAAACTATAATTATTATTTATTATACAGTATTAGGCTCTCAGAAATTGTTTCTGGAGCTACAGAGCTACGTACAGAGCATACTGATATCCAGTTTTCTAAAGAATATAGATTTAAATTTTATTGGAAGTGTGTTTTGACTAAATATCACTAAAATGCTAAACCAACTTTTTAGGTTGAATTCGACAAATACTAAGTTGGTAGTTAGTATTAAATAAGTTCGTCTCTACTGTAGACTTGTCAAAAATAAAGACGGAAATATCTGACGTTAGTGTTATTCTGAAATTGTCGAACCCGCCCTTAAAACCATAGAAAAATATAGAAAACTTTATATAACAAATAAATATATCGATTTTATACATGTACCTAAGTATATAGAAACGTCCTCTTTCTCCCGGAGGCAACACAACAGCATTCAAGAACTAGATACTAATATAAGTTATAACTGAATCATCTTCTCTAAATAACGTATTCCGCGCAACATTAAACTTATTTGAACCTTAGTGTATTGGCAACAAGTGCTATTTTGTAGCTTTTCACTTTTAACAAAAGGCTCAGGTCGATGTAAAGACGTGATGCATAAATAAATAGTTACGTTTATTTTTTACTTTTAAATGCTGCGTTTTGGCATGTTTTTAGGCCAATAATTTATAGTTGTACCACAAAATAATCAATTCTGGAATGCGAACTCTCAACGAATCTTATAAAATAATATAGTAAAACATAAAAATAATGGTATCCCTACAAAATTATTTATTTTGTTACCTATACCCACCCCAGATTCACTAATTAGGTACTGCAACCCCTCTAATGAAAACTGGTTACAAACCAAGGTAATAATAAAATAATTATAAATGGTGATGTTCATAAAAACAAGGAACACACAAAATTGCCTACATTATAAATAATTATATTAATAGGTGAGGCTAGACGCACATTTCTGATAGTTAGCTACATTGGGTTACAAAAACAGCTAGGGACAAATGTGTACATTACGTTCTGTACAATCCATATTATTATGTTACAATATTTACATACTCATCTACTTGCACACGTTAATTGAACAAGTGCTGTTGTTATATTAAAACAAAAGATAAAATATTATAGTTGGACTCTATCAATTATTGTACCTGTAATAAATAACTGATGACACATATAAATGTAGAATAAATGAATTTAAGACATAATTTAATTGTTTTGTATGTATTTGAAAAGAGGAGGAATTGTCATGGTCATCTTATCTTCATTGTACCTCAACATGCTGAATGCCAAATATGAAATTCATTAATGCAATGCGACTGTCGGTTCTAGGACAAGATTAAACTATATAGGAATATAACAGTGCGACCGCTAAGCCGGTAGCTCCACACGTTTTTCTAATCACTTGAACATTTATCCTTCAGTGTCAAGTCCGAGTACTCGCTTAATCGTTAGTCGCGCCGTCCGCTCAATCACTCGTCTTATTCAATAGGTATTCTGAGTGGCGACAAATCACAGGCAATACACTCGGGACGCTTTACTCAGACCTACCGTTTCTAATCGTAATCTAGACTGGCGCTTGATTCACTTAGTTTACAAGAGGTTTCAAAGTGATCCTTGTTATTTAACTGAATGAAGACCTTTTTGATTTATGAAGGTTTAATTAAATAGTATAGTGGTATCGGCAGTGCGGCCGACAACGAGCTATTATATACAGGATGGTGCGGTGCGCGACGCCCTCAGTAGCCGTACTTCTCTTGCAGAGACGACACGACGGCCTCAGTAGCCGTACTTCTCTTGCAGAGACGACACGAGGCCGTTGGCGAGCGACGAGATGCGGTCCGCCACGCGCGTCACTCCCGTGCGCACCGACTCGCGCACCTGCACGTGCACAACCAGCGTACAACAACATATACTATACATATACAAATTAAAGTCAATACCATAAAGGAGATATAGGATGGACATTTGCAGTGGGTAGGTGGGTGGGCGGTGGGTACCATTATTTATCTTCTAGCGTATCGACATAAGGCCATAATAAGACACGCATGTATAATAGGTGAGACCGGCGAGCCAGTGCGATGTCAGCGGCTGGATGTGTACACTCACGTCGTCAAGATCGGGCGCGTTGACGCTGAAGCCGGCGTGGTTGTGTCCGGCGCCTCCCGCGGCGTGCCCGAAGTACTCCGCGGAGGAGATGCTGCTGCTGCCGTGGAACCGCGCCGCGTTGCTCTCGCCCCCAGCGCCCCCCGCGCCCCCATCCTGCACGCACGCAACTCCATGTCAAACTCGAAAAGGATCCTATCAATTGAATCACAAGGATCACTTTTAAACATCTTAAAGCTAGGCTAGGTTCTAGATCCACGCGACCGAGCCTAGAAGAAACTCACACGCCCGATCTCGCTCACGTACGAATACGATATACTTGGACACGAGCCACATAATGGCCACATATACGAGGCACATATGAGACACCCCCTCGATGACTTCTCCGCGAATCTTCGATGACGAAGTATTAAGTACCTGCTCTCCAAAGAACTGCGCGGAGCTGATAGCCTTGGCGGAGCCGAACTTCTTAACGGCGGAGTCGTCTTCGACGTCTTGTTTCCTGCCGCGCGCGCGCGCCGGCGTCGCGTGCGCGTGCGCAGGCGAGGGAACGTCCTCCGCGGAGAACATGGTGCGCACGGCGCGGCCGGGCTCGGGCTCGATGCTGGCGGCGCCCTCCGAGAACTTGCTCTCGAACAGCCTGTCCGAGCTGCGGCTGCCGCTGTACGGCTCGTTTCTGAACATAAATACCGGGTAATACATTACACTCTCTGGCAGCGCGGACGGTGAGGCGGGGGAGGGTAGGTGAACTAGGCACTCACCTGATCATGGTGAAGGAGGCGGTGAAGTCGTCGATGTCGTCGAGTGGCGCGCGCGCGCCGGGGGTGCCGGGGGCGCCGGGGGCGCCGGGCGAGGCGTCCTCCTGCTCGATCACCGTCATGTCGGACGTCGCCGAGTGCGACACGCCGCTGCACGGTAACATTGTATTATACTTTTTATCACATCAATTCGAAAGGAGATAGTTTGCTCTTCGAAAACAGGCAGCAAAATAGCACTTTGATCCCAAGGGCGGTAATGTGATTTGAATTTGGAATGTGCTTGAGTAAAAGTTCTAATCACCAAAGAGATCACGAACACTGTATGAACAAGCAGGCTTTATAATTATAATTTAATAAAAAAAAAGCGCCTGAACTAAATAAAAATAAACAAAAACACGTGAAACGCGCATTCCACCTTTGTTCATAATTGTTTACTCAAATTCAGATTTGACTTAGTTTTATGAAAATAAATAAAATTACAATGAATACATGATTATGACTATGAGACTATGTGACAATGTGACTATGTGACTTCGTGACTTCGTGACTTCGTGACTTCGTGACTTTGTGACTTCGTGACTTCGTGACTCCGTGACTTCGTGACTTCGTGACTTTGTGACTTCGTGACTTCGTGACAATGTGACTATGTGACTTCGTGACTTCGTGACTTCGTGACTTTGTGACTTCGTGACTCCGTGACTTCGTGACTTCGTGACTTTGTGACTTCGTGACTTCGTGACTTTGTGACTTTGTGACTTTGTGACTTCGTGACTTTGGGACTTTGGGACTTTGTGACTTTGTGACTTTGTGACTTTGTGACTTTGTGACTTTGTGACTTTGTGACTTTGTGACTTTGTGACTTTGTGACTTTGTGACTTTGTGACTTTGTGACTTTGTGACTTCGTGACTTCGTGACTATGATTATTCATAAGTTGCACTAAGCTATTTTCTCATAGAGGGTGATAAAAAGTAGAGTGTCCACCTCGGGAGCAACACTATTTTAAGCTCGAGTGAAGTACTTTGAATCCCTCGCTACGCTTAGGATTCTACTTTAGAATCCCTCGCTACGCTCGGGATTCTACTCTAGAATCCTTCGCTCCGCTCTGGATTCAAAAAACACTCTCGCCATAAAAATAGTTGTTTGCTCCCTTGGTAAACAATCTACTATTAACTGGCCTTCAAATTCAGGGAGCAGTTTTCTACACTGATAGTATATAGAGGAAATATTTGTATTTCGTATGTAACGAATGAACTCAAAAACAACTGGTCCGATTCTTTCACCGTTAGAATGCTACATTATCCCTGAGTGACATAGGCTATATTTATTACTCGAAAAATTTTAGATCCCTACTAAAACTTCGATAATGTAACCCGAGGTGTAAAAAAATTGGCCATAAAATGTATTTCATCTCATGCGCTGCGGAAACTATTGACGATGGAGCAAAAAAATATTGACATCTACAAAAAACTCAGCGATACCATATGTCTTGTTTAAACATCTGTAGATCTTCTTGAATTTATATTACGAATTTAAACTTTCGCTTTCATAATTAAAGCGAACGCACGAGGGCAAGCCGCGTTCTCACCGTGCGCAGCGGGCAACGCGGCGATGTAGAGGGCACCGAAGCGCGGGAGAAGGGCGTGCAAATCTATGAAATAGGCAACGCGCGGTCTAAGTTTATCCTAAAATGTTGAAAAAATTTATGTCCACCCATGCAAAGCTGGGACCGGCCGCTAGTTTTGAATAAGAGCGTGAGGCAGATGGCTGTACTCACGATCTGCTGGCGGCGCTGGCGCCGGCGATGCCGAGGCGGTCTGCGTGCGCGCCCCCCGCGCCCCCGCCGGCGCCCCCCGCGCTCGGCTCGCGGTACGCCAGTCGCAGCGACGCCACCTCCTGCTCCACCTTCTCTAAGGTCGCCTTGCTCTCCGTAGCTTTCGTCTACAAACATATTCACATTGTTAAAGGTGTATAAATGGGCGCGGTTAAATATAAGTGATAATCGTTATAGAGAAGTGGATGAAGAACATCTCTACGGAAAACGAGCATGACTTTGTGTGCATTCTAATAATTATTATAAAACGAGTTTATAAATATTGGTGAACTTTCCACACAGCACTATCTAGCCCCAAACTAAGCCAAAGCTTGTAATATGGGAACCAGATAGCTGATATAATACATACATACTTTTTTTTTTGTAAATACATACTTATAATATTATATAACATCCAGACAGAGAATAAACATCTATGTTCATCACACAAATGTTTGTTCTCGGTGGGAATCGAACCCACGGCCTACCGCGCAGAAGGCAGAGCTACTACCAACTAAGCAGGAAGGTTTATAAATAACCTTATGGATGTAAAATGGCGTCGCTACTCAATACCTCTCTTCTTTTTCTTCTTCTTCTTATCGTGTCGCTAGTTTCTTTCGAAAAAGTGTGGTGAAAGGATTTGAAGTGCAACTCATAAAGGCTCCTATTGTATCTATTTCCTTTAATAATAGCAATAGTTATAACCTCCATTTTTAGTTTTTCCGCCAGGATTGCTTCCCTTTCAATATCGTCGAAGTTGGCAGCTACCTTCGTCGCGCCCAGACCGCCTTTCCGAGCTCCCAACTAAAAATATTCTTCAATTATTATTATTATACGTAAATTAAGTGCTAATTAACTAACACCAACCAACGTTTTTGACGAGGCACAGATATCATAGATCATGGAAAATAAAGTATATGTATAGTAGATATAATTTGTATTTTATAAAGTGTGACACTTGTTGATGATACCACTTAACATCAGTTATCAGTTGGGCCATCTGCTTGTTCCAGCACTAAATAGTATAATAAAATAAAAAAGATAGTTACCCCAGTGCGCTTGGCGGCAGGTTTCCTGGCTCCTATAGTGGAGGGACGAGGAGTGTCGCCGGCCGGCGCTGGTGAGGGCGTTGACCCCGCATCCCACAGCAGGGCTTGCGAACTTAGCGCCTCCGGCTTAGCCAACTGATTGTAAAACAATGTTATATGTTACCATTTATAAAGTAATTAACATTAGATTAATAGCAATAATAATTACCACTATTCCTAAACAAATACAGTAGTTTTGTACAATAAAATAACACATAACATTAATATCACATGATAAGGAAATTCTATCAGCAAGTAGCAGGTTGCAATGCAAATGTAATGTAAATAGAACACAAGTGTTACACACAAACTACAAAATAAACTCAGTTAAAATACTCCAAACAAATAAGAGTTCCAAAAATCACTCTAGCTGCAATGGTAATGGATGACTGAAAAAGTTCTTATATGTTTGTTAAAAATTATATGATTTATTCATCTGTTCATACCTGATACTGCCATATGTAAGGATTGTGCTGTCTCAAAACAGAAGAATAATAGAACAGGTAACAGGAGGCAGATTATTATTATAAAACTTAAATTATTTATTTATAATCCATGATACTATTCATAAAACTATGAATAGTTCTACTGGATATGAAAGAGAAGACAGGTTTGTATCTCAAATAACAAAAAAGCCAAATAACATCACAAAATTGTGTCACAGAAAATATCTGAAATGATTAATTATTGCTTGAAGTGTGTGAATGAGGGGTTACCTGCGGCGTGAATGCAAGCTCGGTATTGTTAGTTTGTGTGCTGGTGTGCTCCGCAAACCAGTCTACCTCATGTTCCTTGGGCTTCTCCACCGGAGCCGCGTCCAAATGCAACTGGAGTACAAAACACATTTCATTTCATATTTAAAATTACCTACTCACAGTGGGCTACCTCTAACTCTTCTTGGAAATAGCCAAGCCATATGAGGAGGGCAAAAATATGGGGATTCCAGCAATGGACTTCTTCATACTGATGATGAATAGGTAGTTATTAATTTACAGATTATCTGCCAATGCTGGAACTGAGGCCTAATCAATGTAAAATGGATTATTTATGATTGCAACAGTGTACATATAGCACAAATAACTAATACAATACCAATTTTGTAATTTTCTTACAGATAACATTGCTACCATGCTGTCTAATATTTAGTACTAACATAATGCTAGAATTTATTACTCAATTAAATTTTCAGTTGCACATTCTTAAATTTTGAACAATTATTGATTTTTATTACAAATGGCAACAATTTTTTATTTTATTATTAAAGTCAAATTAAGTTTACTGGAGATAAGGCACTCAATGATGAAGTGAAAACAAAATATTATATTATTTATTCATAACAAAGATGAAATACCTTGGTTCCATAAGTCTTCATTGCTTGTTCAGACATACTACTTAGTTTATCCTTGTACATTTGTGCCACTCGGGAGCTGTACTTTTGTCTTGAGTCATCAGTGGTCAGTCCATTGGTGCGGAAGTATTGTGTCTGGTGAATAATATGCTCATTTATATTATATTCAATATAAAAAAATTATAAGCATCAAAGGAGGATGCCAATATTCGAAAACCGCAGCCTATGTATAGCTGTGTCTTATGGTATACCTAATATATTGACGAGTTAAAAAAGAGGGGTGTTACGATATCAGTAACTTGCCAGATACTTGGACAATAATTAATTGTGATGATATCAAGGTGTGTGAGAACTGAGGAGAGACGTACAGCATTGACGTTCCCGCCGAGCTGCATGTTGCGCAGCTGCTTCCACGTCCAGTTGGTATCGAGCTGCGTGGAGCGCACGAAGGTGAGGTGCACCCCGAGGCTGCGGTGCACCGCCGAGCAGTCCAGGCAGATGAACACCCCGTACGTGACAGATGACCACGTAGGGTTCTTCGCGTTGCAGTCGAAACATACCTGTGCACCACACAAACAGTTAACCAATCACTCAAAACATGTAGTCTGACCTCCCAGCTATAAAATAATACCCACTTTGTTAGCGGGTATGCTCCGTAGACGCTGAAAAACCGCTTCAATATCACTTTTACTAGGACCCGAGTCAGCCATTTTCAATGTGTTGTCGATTTGTTAAATTGTCAAATGCCATCCATCCATACATGCCATGCCTCACATGCCTGACAAATGTCAACTCATCATCTTGTTTATGGTTTTTAGTTATGGCATTATGCAAGCAGTTCGTCCGATTATACAGATTTTAGTCGATTTTCATAGACAGTGTAGTGTAGTGTAGTGTAGATTTTTATGCATAATCTTTAAGCACTTCACCTCGCTTCCTCATCGTTAGTGCTAAAAACAATTAAAATTTAATTGTCTATGACGGACGTCTTGGTTGGATGGACGCATGAAGAATTAATAGAAAATTTGTTGATAAACTTTTCGTTAAATCATGAAGCAAAAACTTTGTAATATCGCATGGAAAATTAAGTGAAACATCTACATACTGCTACAGTATTCGAGGATAAAAATATCCCCGAAAGTTCTTACGAAAGTACTTCAACCACAGCATCTCACGGCAAATCGTGATGTCGACGTGCTATAATCAAGCTGGCGGGTGAAAGTTTTCAAGGAGAGAAAATGCTAACGCGTTTAAAAAAGTTCGTTTAGTGTAGTGAAAGTCCAGGCAGAGCGATGGAAAGCTTCCAGCCTAGTGGCGAGGAGATCGAGCGAGCTCTAATGGACTTGGGGCCGCTGCTCGGGGTCTCCATCAAGGAAGAGGCGCAAGACGAAACTCTCGTTGACCCTAGTGTGCGCGTTGCTCCACCTAGTAATGTGAGTTTCCCTAATGCTTATTAGACAGTTTCAGAAACATTGAGTGCAATTTCTCTTGTCCATGTTTACTAACATTTTCTGTGTGGAAGTCAAAGTCTAAAGGCGTTTGTTATTTAAATTACAAGCATCTCTTTGTAACGTCCTGAAGACAGGTCCATCTAGGCGCCAGTTCCACTCAACCCAGACTATAAGAACTGGCGACATACCATATTTTATACAAAGACATGTTAAAATTATTTACTCTTGCATTCATGTGTTTGTTTTTAATTTTATGGGTGCAGGTAATAAAAAGGCTATGAGGAGATAATAAGATTAGACAGCTTGAGAATTTCCTCAATAATTGTTGTTATAATCTACATCTGATTATGGGGGTATTTATGCATTAGGTATTATTAGTTTGAGGCGTAGCGTGTGCTGTCTTATAAATTTGATTATGTTAACCTTTTTCTGTATGCCTACGCCTCACTAAACTTCAATAATATATTATATTATTACATTGTAAAAGGATCATACAAAAGAACGGTAGGAACCAAGCCGTAAGTTTGTTGCCTGTTCTTCTAGGCTTTGGTCGCGTGGAACTGGCACCTAGAGTCACCTAGCTTTAAGACGTTTCAAAGTGATCCTTGTGATTTTATTGAATAAATACATTTTGACTTTGATCTGTGTGGGTACTTGGTACTTAGATATCTCTGAGGCTCTTGTGCCGGTGGAACAAAGTGGTCAAGCTGTTTCTATTTTATGTTATCAGTACCTTGGTTTCAAGTTTTGATTTTACTTTCCTGTTTTGCAAGTCAGTGTTTTGTATGGAGATGCAATAAGTGAATAAATTCAAGTACAAATTCTCTTCTTTTGAGAGAACTCTTGTGACTCCATATAAAAGCCAGGGTTGTAATACAATAAAAGAAATTCGACATACAGGTTGGCAGTGTATTAGACAATGGAGCAGGCGGTAGCTCAGGGCCGGGCAGCATGGAAGGTGCTGATGGCAAGGAGACGCAAGGTGCGGACTCACTCGCGTCGCCGAGCGCCACGCGGCCTCCTCCCTCGGCCGCGCGCTGCATCATGTGTAATGCCCCCTTGGTGCTGGCAGAGGGCACCCCCAAACTCATGGAATGCCTCCATTCCATCTGTGAGCCGTGCCTCAAAGCTAAGATTGAGGAGAAGCAGGCTAGCTCTAGAGATTTCCTAGGTTTGTTCATATATTAATTGTTTTTGGTTGTTTTATCTCCCACCTGTCTTATTACTCCTATCTTTTGACCTTTTAATTTTAACTGAATAATCATTTTGTTACTTCTCTTTTTAAATTTGGTTTTGTTTCAATGTTTACTTAAATGTTGTTTTTTAGGGGCAGAAAGAATCACAATACAGTGTCCCGCTTGTCGGTTGCAATGCCAGCCAGCGAACATGATTGACCAGAGATTTGTGATGGAGAAGATGGTTATTGACCAAACTGGTGCTGGCAATGGTAAACTACTCATTATTTTTGTTTTATTTTTACAAAGCATAATTATGATGAACTATGACTCTCTGGCATACAACATGTAATAGTTTTGAATTGAATTGCATCCTGACTTAATAGAGGCTGAGCAGATTGTTGCAACAGCCTGTGAGTAGACTTATCTTGCAATATTTCCAAAGTGTAATCAGCTTTTGATGTTCTGTTGTAATTTGACTGCATGGAGTTGTGTATTTCAGGCAGTCTAAATGGAGATCAACAGTGCAACAGCTGTGAAGAAACAGAACCCGCTACCAGCTACTGTGTGGACTGCACTGAATTCATCTGTGACAACTGTGTGCATGCACATCAGAGGTAAACAACATAATTGCCCTAAAACAAGCTTACTAAATGGATTTCATTATCTTTTTTACTTTTTAGTAGTAACTGTGTGCAGTGTCACAATACATTGTAATGACGTTATTCCAAGGTCAGCAATCATTGTGGTTAAGAGCATTACAAATTAATATGCCATTAGTATATCAGCTTGGAATTTTAATGGTTAAAATCTTGTATTACGTTATTTCGTTGCAGAGAATATTCCTACAGAGAAATGAAATATGATATGACATAAAATGAAATATTATTTCTATTACAAATACTGTAATTTTTTCAGCATATTATTTTACTTTTTAGCTATCTCGCTAGGATGCTTCCGATTGGCCCTGATTTGGATCAGTTGAGCTATCACTAGATCGTTCGGAATGGTCTGCAGATAGCTCGACTGTTTCATGCACATTTTGTAGATAATTGTAGTCATCGTAATTTACTTTGTAATTAAACAGCTGTAAATGCTAGATAATAATAGTAGATTGTTTACCAAGGGAGCAAACAACTATTTTAGTGTCGAGTTTTTTTTTTATTCAGAGCGGAGCTAAGGATTCTAAAGTAGAATCAGTAGCGAGGGATTCTAAAGTAGAATCCTAAGCCTAGCGAGGTATTCAAAGTTATTCAATCGAGCTTAAAATAGTGTTGCTCCCGAGGTAGACACTCTACTTTTTATCTCTATGAGAAAATAAATAACTGCAACTTATGAATAATGATAATCATAGTCACATAGTAATGAAATCACGAAATAACGAAGTCACGATGTCACGACGTCACGAAGTCACGAAGTCACGACGTCACGAAGTCACACAGTCACATAGTCATAATCATGTACTCATTGCACTTTTATTTGATTTCATAAAACGAAGTAAAATCTGAATTTGAGTAACAATTATTAAGATGGAATGCGCGTTTCGCGTGTTCTTTTTTAGCTCAGGCGCTTTTTTATCATAACGCCTGCTTGTTCATACAGTGTTCGTGATCTCTTTGGTAATTGGAACTTTTACTCAATATGCAAATTCCAAATTCAAATCACTTTACCTCCCTAGGGCGGAAGAGTACTTTTCCTCCCTAGGGAGGAAAAGTGTATAAAGTGAGGCAAATGCTATTTTGCTCCCTGTTTACGAAGAGCAAACTATCTCTTTTAGAATTGATGTGATAAAAATAAGTTTGTGCATGGTAATCAAGAGGATCTCTTCTGATCTGACACGCATTGTCACCGCCAGGTTGAAGATAACGAAGGACCACACGATAAAGGGCAAGGAGGAGGCCATCGCGGAGCTGCAAGCGGCGCAGGGCTCGCACGCCTCCAACGAGATGCACTGCCGGGAACACCCACAGGTGCATAGCTATACATACACCTACAATGATAATACGAACTAAAAGTTCGGAATCGTTCGATTGTGATGTTACTGAATGTAGCCTAGCTAGAGGTTTTCGGTTTTTAACTTATGCATACATTAAATTCTCATGATGATGATATAATTAATGGGTCTTGCCGGATAGACAACAAAGGGATACTTAAGAGGTTCCGTTTTTACTCTTTGAAGCAGAAAAGTGAAGTTTCTCGTACAAGTTGATTGAGTCAGGGCACGTTCCATCGTGCGTGACTTGTGAGGCAATGGTTATGCAATTAGTATAAAAATGTACTTACTTTGTTCTATAAAATACCAAACGGTAGATTATCAAAATGAAAAGTGTGACTTGATTTCATGTTTAAAAAAACCATGCCTATTGATAAATGGTGTAAAAATTGCTCGACGCGGAATCACGTTATTGTACACGAAATGAGTTAGTTTTTTTTATTAGTAATACTTTCTGATAGAACAAGCAGATGGCCCACCTGAGATAAGTGGTAACCATCACCTATAGCAAAGCATCGCCTGGCAAGTAGCGCACAATAAGAACGTGCCTTATGATGAACTGCCCAGCGTCTATCAACCGGAGTCATACAGATGCCCTCAGCCTCATGTGCCTGTAATTGCACCCACACCCCTCGAACCGTAACCAGCAACACCGCTTGACGGCAGAAATAGGGAAGCTGGTAGTGCTTCCCCGTTCGAGGCGCACAAAGAGAACTACTGTAACTACTCTAGTTAGTAACATACGATGTCATGTGTTCAGGAGAAGCTGTCGCTGTTCTGCGAGACTTGCGACCGGCTGACGTGTCGCGACTGCCAGCTGCAGCACCATCGGGACCACAAGTACCAGTTCAGCACCGAAATGGCGGCGCAGGTACCATCATCTTACCCACTGCATACATCGATCAATATCGGTGGACTTTCCACACAGCACTTGGATAGTGCCCTAAACTAAGCAAAGCTTATTTCCATCCAGATGATGTATACTTGTGTAATACTTGTGTATTTTTTTGTGTAAATTCATACATACCTATTATAAGACCCAGACAGAGAACAAACATCTATGTTCAGCACACATATGTTCGTCCTTGTCGGGGATCGAACCCACGGCCTACAGTACGGAGAGCAGAGCTACTACCAAATGAGCCGTGAGAGCCGTCTACTGTGCATTATATACGGTAGGGCCCTGCTTCACCGAGAGTGTCATGGAGGGTACCTGGTGTTCGCCTAGCTAGCTACAAAGTAAACCTACCGATCGTTGCGATGGGTCCGGTTCGATCGTTAGTATGAATGCAGGCTCGCGGCAGCATCGCGGCGCTGCTGTCGGAAGTGAGCTACAAGCGCGTGCTGCTGGGCTCCGCCATGAAGGTGATCCGCGACCGCCAGCAGCTCATCGCCGACAAGAAGAAGGCGCTCGTGCACGACATCACGCAGACCGTCGTCAAGTATGTGCATGTGCATGCAGGGAAGCTTGCCGAGGCGCGACCCTATTAGCTTATAGTAACTGGAGAACGTTCCTAGGACCGTTCATAACTCTAAGATATTCCGATCTATCGAACGAATACATTTATGCCCATCGATCCTATACGCCGTAGGGATCGAAAGACTATGGGACCGTTTATCGTATTAGAAATTACAGAACTCGGAAAAACGATAATCAACTCGGAACGTTTCATGTCGCCGAACGATCGTATCTCATGCCGCGATCGAAGAGCTCTTCGAGGCCGACTGAAGTTCGAGCACCGAAGTTACGGCAAGTCGAACCGGGTCGCTCGAAAGAATATATCGGGCGACCCGGTTCGAACTAAAATACGGGCCCGGATCGTAGATAGCCTAAAACTGAACGAATACGGATCGTCCGCGGCGCACTCGGACGGAGGCGGCGCCGCGGCGTGGGCTCGATGGACGGGTCGTAAAGCGGTGGTTGTGGCGTGCAGGCTGACGAACGCGATCAACACGCGCGGCAAGCAGCTCGTGCTGCGCCTCAGCGAGGTGTGCGACGGCAAGCAGCGCACGCTGCACGAGAAGAAGGAGGCGCTGCAGCAGCTCGCCGCCATCACCGATCACTGCGTGGACTTCGTGTCCGCCGCGCTCGACCACGCCGGCGACACGGCGCTGCTGCACTGCAAGGTACGGCTCTCTTGCAGGCCCGCGGAGGACATCTTCTACATCGGGTCCGATCGGAGCCACTTCGACTCGACCTAGCCTAGATCGGGCGACCCGTGACGCTTAACATTTGAATGCCTCGAGTCGATGGACGCGAGGCGATGCATCGTCGGGCACGTTCCTATCGTGCCTAACCTACGAGGTGATGCTTCGTTATAGATGACGGTTCCCGCTCAACATCAGGTGGGCCGTCCGCCTGCTCCGTCGGCTAGTTGCATTAAAAAAAAGCCTAGGGCTCGGTTCGTGCCGTCCGCTGTAAGCTCGTTGTCCGCAGCCGGTGGTGGCGGCGCACCTGCAGCGCATCAAGTCGCGGCGCGCCGACATCCCCAACCCGGAGATCCCGGTGCGCATCACGCTGGCGCTCGACAAGCTGCCGGAGCTCGTGCGAGGTACGCACGCCCCCTTATTCATTTCATTATGTTTTACGATAACAGTAGACGCTCAACGAGTTCGCTCATGCTAATTTCTAGCTAATTTGTATTCGATATTTTTGCCCGATCGATGTAACTGGACTTTCATTTGCGAACCAACTTTTTTGCAATGAAGACGATATTGTCAGAAACCTTAGTTTGATGCACTATGCGTTCGGACCCCCGAACGACCGATGGCGCGACGAACTCTGTATCTCCGTGTGTCCCGCAGTTCTGTCGAGCATCGGCGCGATAGTAGTGGACGGCAAGGTGGACGGCGGTGCGGGGGGCAGTGGGTCGGGCGGCGCGGGGGGCGGTAGCGCGCAGGGCCCCTACCACCCGCCGCCCCCCGGACACGGCTCCCCGCACTCCGCCGTCGTCGCGCTGCAGCAGGCCGCCATGCATCAGGTTATTACATATTTATTGTTTGACGCCATCGATACGCATTACGCACCTGCAGCCTGTCCTGATAATGTTTTCAGAAATATTGTATGTTCACGTCTAATAATCTCTATCTGCTATTATTTAGGATCTCGACTTGAAGATTTCAGGTCAGGAGTGAATAAATAAGTTATTACCCAGTTTTATAGTGTAAATAATGGTTTGTGAATCTTAGTGCAGACGACCGAGTGTAAATACATAAATTCAGGCCTGTTTCCTAATCATGGTAGTAAAACAAAGAAAAGCGGAAATTTATTCTTGCTACAATCAATATTTATGAATTGGCACACAATGCCAACGCCCCGTGGTAGGCATGTGAATTGATACATTAGTCACAACTGATCACATTTAAAATTCACATTATTGTACAGTCTTCTACATAAACTGCTATTTTCTATTGAATCTTTTTTATGCATAACACGAGAATTGGGAGATGGTAAGTGCCCTAATTTAGATTTAAATAGATAAACTTGACGCCGCCAACACACTGCTTCTAATTACGAGATAGTTTACACTATCCTTGCCAATTTCTTCATAATTACAATAGGATAGCCAAAATGTTAGCCCTACATGAACGTACATTGTTCCATGTCTATAGACCCTGGCTCGGTATCAGGTCAGTTTGGTGTAGCATGCCTCTAGATGTTGTCTATTTCTTCTTAGAAATCGCATCTTCTTTTTTCGATATTTTTATTGTTTTTTTTTTTAAATTCTGTGTTTTAGTATGTTTTATATCTCGCTTATTCGTATTGTATAATTGCAAAGTGTATATTTGCGTCTAGTCAAGTCTAACTTGCGTAAGTTACTCTATAATTTTAAATACTTCCAACAATATGAGATACAAAGGATCCCCTGTATCGTGATGTAAAAAACCAAGACCAACCAACCAACCAAGCATCACAGCACCCAAACCAGGAACCAATATATACAAATTCAGTTACCAACATTTGCCTCGCCACAGGAATTGAACCCGCACCTTTTGCGTCTCTATCAGACAGTTGTCTCGACCTGGGATCTCTTAGTTAGGTTGAAAATTTGAGACAACCGCAGTAACTTCTTTAGGCTGATGAAAATGATTAACAAAGCTAACCTTAATTGCCAATAGAGTTGGGCAAGACCGTCACAACGTGCTTTGCTTGATGATGGGCCAATGAAACATGTCTCAAATCTCTAGGTTACTTTACATTTACATGATGTTTGTTGCTAGTCGTTCGTGCAGGGCGGCGGCGTGGGCGGCAGCACGCCCCCCGCGCTGCCCTTTCTGTCGCTGGGGGGCGTGCAGGGGGTCCAGGGGGTGCGCAGCCGGTCGCACTCGACCCCCCTGCGGCATGCCATCGTGTCCTCCACCACGCATCCGCATCATCTGCACGGTGAGTACGTATACTGACTGCGACGGTATAGTACCTGGTTTTATATCTGTTAGTGTGCTAAAATATTAAACATAGACATAGATTTATTAAATATTTAGATTAGATTTATTAAATGATTACTTAACTAGATAGTTGCATGTAGCCGCTTTCCCGAGTTGGTAGGCTGATTCATTTACAGTAAACAGACGCATTGAATTTTTAACACCTTTTGTACGCGGCCATACGTGGCACGGCTCATTGCGTTATCATCAGATATTTATTGAACTATGGTGAGGAGTGTCAACGAGGCCACGTTGTTACAAACCAACAGTAGAAACAAGTGATAACAGAGTGTGCGTTGTTGCAGGCATGACCGAGATGAATCTGCGTGGGTTGCTGAACGCGCAGGCGGCGGCGGGGGCGGTGGCGGGGGCGGGGGGTGGCGCGGGGGGGCGCCAGCCACGCCCCCACCATGCGGCTCAACAAGCTATGCATGCCTACCATCAGAGTTAGTACATTATTTCTAATTCGTGGTGGGGGAATAATATTTTCACGGACGTCCCGCAATGTATTGTGTGTGGCGGCTAGCCACACAGATACTTGCAATCGGGCTGACGCGAAGGTTTTGTATGTAGCGTCGCCAGTCGTCTCTTAAGGTTCAGACATGTAATACCTACTTGAAAGTGCAAATATAAATCAGTACTTATGTGGAAACGGACTTTATCATTTTACATACTCCTCTACGTGAAATTAAGTAGGGAATAACATCAACATCTCATTTATCCCCTACATTGTGCATTATCCCCCTGATAATCTCACCCCAGCCAGCCAAACTCCTTAGAATAGCGAAGAAGGACCTTAGGTTGGTTACATTATATTACCACTCTCTCAATAATATGTCACTTATGTAAATGAGGTGGACCTTGGAGAGAGTGGGTGTTCTTACACCCCCTCCCATCTAGTCCCTCGCGCCTCAGTTGCACACTTTGTTGGTCTGTTTGTAAAATTTTCAGTTTGCATGAATGGCTTTTGTATGACGATATCGCGATAGTAGCTGTAGCGATAATACCGAGGGCGTTCTCCAACCGCTTCCACTCATCTCTATTTTGAGTTTTTTCGTTCAACAATTTCAATTGATTCCAGTGATGGGTGCGTACGCGTCTAATGCGTTTGCAGCCAATGCGGCCAACGCGGGGGGGCGCCGCAGTGGGGGGCCAAGGACCCCTTCCCCCGCGCCTCCCGCCTACCACCACCCCCCCACGCATATGCATCTACATCACCAGCAACAACAACAACAGCAGCAACAACAACAACAACAACAGCAGCAGCAGCAACAAGCCAAGTGGCACATACCGCAGCATGGAATGACTAATGGTGACTAACTATAACGAACATCCTACAATCGTAGAAATTTACACTTGAATGAATTTTAATTTTTAAATTTACTAAATGGAATGGAATTGCTGAGACGTAGTACTTGATGTCGTGGAGCAAAACACGATAACCCGCACTGAGACTCTGCTCTTGACGAGATCCGTTTTTGCGGTACATTTATTCGCCACACTACGCCACACAGTTTTTCTTCAGAAGTGATCCGATAAATGAGAGATCACAAATATACGTAATGTTGTGTGCGAGGTGGGTTCGAGCTGAGCATGATGTCTCCGACGGGCGGGTGCGGCGCGGGCTCCGACTACAAGATCACTCTGTCCCGCGCGCCCCCCGCCGCGGCCGCGCCCCCCGCCGCCGCCCCCGGGCCCGCCTCCGCGCCGCACGCCCCCCTGCCCGGACACTCGGCCTCCACGCGCGGCACGCCCTCCGCCGTCACCTCCACCAACCCCAAGACGCCCAGTCCCAGTCTCAACGTGAGTACAATACGTTACAAAAACACTTATTTATATTTAGGTATACTAGCGGCCTGTCCCAGCTTCGCATGGGTGGTCATAAATTTTTTGAACATTTTAGGATATACTTATACCGTGGGTTCGAGCCTCGCGTCTACTTCTACACTAATATTATAAAGAGGTAACATTTGTATTTTTGTATGTAACGAATAGGCTCAAAAACTACTGGTCCGATTTCAAAAATTCTTTCACCATTAGAATGCTACATTATCCCTGAGTAACATAGGCTATATTATATTTTCAAAAAAATCAGGGATCCTTACTAAAACTTCAATAATGTAACCCAAGGTGGAAAACAAAAACCTTACATCGCGTGCGCTGCGAAAACTATTGAAGATAGAACAAAATAATGTACTACGATTTTGTAGAACACGTCATCATCTACAAAAAATGTCGCGATAGCATATGTCTAACTATTATAGTTATGTCACAATAAGTGTTCTTTTATTATAAAAAATTAATTGATATGCCTCCGCTAGAAAAGGGTCTTTATTTGTACCTTGGTATTAATCCTTATCCAAATAAATCATTTCATAATTAAGACGGTTTCAATACCTATCGATTACTTCTTAATTTTTTCAAATCGGACATTCCATTCAAAAGATATGACGAAATTAAAAATGTTAACGGGTCCACGGGTCACGCGCGGGTTGCGATTTCACTCTCTCAAGGAGAAGCGCGTGCAAATGTATGAAATAAGTAGACGCGAGGCTCGAACCCACACGGTGTAAGTTTATCGTAAAATGTTCAAAAAATTTATGACCACCCATGCGAAGCTGGGACAGGCCGCTAGTATTTCATACATTCGCACGACCCGTGGACCCGTTAACATTTTTAATTTCGTCATATCTTTTGAATGGAATGTCCGATTTGAAAAATTTAAGAAGTAATCTATAGGTATTGAAACCGTCTTAAATATGAAATGATTTATTTGGATAAGGATTAATACCAAGGTACAAATAAAGACCCTTTTCTAGCGGCGGCATTTCAATTATTTTTTTATAATAAAAGAACACTTATTGTGACATAACTATAATAGTTAGACATATGCTGTCGCGACATTTTTTGTAGATGATGACGTGTTCTACAAAATCATAGTACATTATTTGGTTCTGTCATCAATAGTTTTCGCAGCGCACGCGATGTAAGGTTTTTGTTTTCCACCTTGGGTTACATTATTGGAGTTTTAGTAAGGATCCCTGATTTTTTTGAAAATATAATATAGCCTATGTTACTCAAGGATAATGTAGCATTCTAATGGCGAAAGAATTTTTGAAATCGGACCAGTAGTTTTTGAGCCTATTCGTTACATACAAAACAACAAAAATACAAATCTTTCCTCTTTATAATATTAGTGTAGATAACTTATCGGTAAGAATAAGTCAAAGTCAAAGTCAAAATGTATTTATTCAATAAAATCACAAGGATCACCTTTAAACGTCTTAAAGCTAGGTGACTCTAGGTGCCAGTTCCACGCGACCAAAGCCTAGAAGAACAGGCAACAAACTTACGGCTTGGTTCCTATCGTTCTTTTGTATGATCCTTTTACAATGTAATAATATAATATATTATTGAAGTTTAGTGAGGCGTAGGCATACAGAAAAAGGTAAACATAATCAAATTTATAATATTCATTTAAGTTTAAACGTATCTCTAAGAGCACCAAATAACAAAGATTTAATATAGTCCCAAAAGTTATTACCCGAGTGGGATTCGAAGCCCCGTATCAAGGGCAAGGTCGTGGGTTCAAATCCCACTCGGGTAAGAACTTTTGGGACTATATTAAATCTTTGTTATTTTGCTTAACTCTATAAAAAAAAACAAATAAAAAAAAAACACCAAATAAGTCGAACATCGCTAGGAGGATACGTTACGTTAACGCCACAAATGTGTTAAAGTATCGGTGATCTCTACCCTGTATATGATGATGAGGCGCGGTGCGCACAGGGCGGCGCCTCGCTGGAGCTGGACAAGGTGTGCGCGGCCTCGGTGCAGGACCTCATGGCCACCATCGCCAAGCTGGACTCCAACGGCGTGCAGGTGCTGGCCGAGCCCGAACCCGCGCCCGCACACGTGCACTCCTCCACCGACGACGCCAGAGGGACAGGTGATGTAGTCCAGTCTTTGCTATTCCTTATATTTTACTCGGTACGTGCTAGTGTCGAGTAAGTGCCGAATATTTGGAGTGGACATCGCAAAATTTGAGGCGAACCGCTAGTTTTATTTTAGGTTTATGGAATCGCGTAGATAACATAGATTAGATAGCTGTGAAAACTTTTTTTTAGATTTAGTTTGGAGCGATCCGGCCGCCTCGGTGCTCGCCCGCGCCGGGATACGGCGAGGCACACAAAAAAAATATCCTTCTCGATGCTCGTGCCATAATCGGTTAATATGTGCAGGCAAGCTGGTCGGCGGCGCGATGGGAGGCGCGGGCGCGGTGGGGGGCGCGGTGGGGGGCGCGGCGGGGGGCGCGGGGGACCCCAACGAGGACTGGTGCGCCGTGTGCATGGACGGCGGCGAGCTCATGTGCTGCGACAAGTGCCCCAAGGTGTTCCACCAGTACTGCCACATACCCACCATCGAGAAACTGCCCGAGTGAGTACCCTGCGCTACCCGCACGCGGCGCACGCGGCGCATAGCCGGGATCTTGGCGCTATGCTCCGATACCACGATATTGTCTGTCTCCCAACAGGTGGATCTTAAAATGAACATGAGCAAGGCGAAGATCATGGCTAATGCTCATGTCGCATCAGTACCGGTACATGTTGGTAGCGATATCATCGAAGTTGTAGACCACCATATGTATCTGGATCGGACGATCTGACCAGGTAGGTCCGACTTTGATAAACAGGGGCCTTATGCTCACTTCGACAGAGATTATCTCACGTTAGAGATGACGTCATATCTCGTTCGATAACTATTTATCCCCATTCTCACTATCTAACTCCCCAATTTTCTCATACAAAGTTCATGCGAGACGCAAGGTCAACGAGTTATTGAACGAGATATGACGTCATCTCCATCGTGAGATAATCTCGCTCGAAGTGAGCATAAGGCCCCAGGTCGGCCGACGAATCCGACTCGGATGGGCAGCCATCTTCTCGTCACGGATACGACCGGTGCATGTTGCCGGCGATGACTTATGGAACTGAGATGTAGTCGCTTATGTAACTATGTGATTGTCCTAGACGGTGTCCCTGATGCTATGTGATCTTATAACTTTTGGGCGCTTCGGTCTAAGACTGTGAGCCCGAACTGTGTTCAACTCGATAAATAAATAGTTATTGTACGTTTAGTGAGACGGAGAGCTGGCAATGCCTGCTGTGCGTGAACTTCGCGGAGATAGCGTCGGTCCGGGACGAGGTGGGGGCGGGGGGCGCAGGGGGGGGCCTGCCGCCGCGGCTGCAGAAGCTGGTGGAACGCATCACGCTGGAGCTGTACTGCCAGTACGAACTCAGCCTCGTGTTCAGAGAACCCGTGCCCGCTGACAACCTGCATTACCACGCTAAGGTACTTACACATATCCTGTCTCCTACGAACTGCACTATGCCTATTCGCGTACGCTCTTTTTAAGCTAAGCAGGGTCACGAATATGTCGGCCGAATTATCAGCCTGCCATGGTTATGTCGCTTCGAACTTGAGCTATGGGATAATGTTTCGGGGCAACTGAACGGCCGCGTTAAAGTCTTTAGGGCTCAGAAGCGGTGCGATAGGACCATATTATGATATAAAAAAAGCGAGTGAAAAAAAAAAAAAAGAGCAAAGAAAAACTTTTTGAATCCAAATTTGTAACCGCAGCCAATTATACATCAGCGTAGTCGCCGTTTTTGTAAAAACCTACCCAGAGCCACGGAAGCCAGCACCGCGAACGAACTTTTATTGGGTATTTAATCGATTGAATGTCGTGTTCAGATATCGCAGCCGATGTGCCTGGACATGATCCGCATGAAGCTGCAGCCCGGCGCCGGCGCGCGCTACGCGCACCCGGCGCACTTCGTGTCCGACTGCCGCCTGCTGTTCCGGAACGCGTACGCGTACAACCCGGTACTGCACTCGCGCTCGCGTCCTTCGATGCTTCACTTCGAAGACTTTCCTAAACGCTCATGCACTAATCGATTCAACAATTTCCCCAGCCCGATTCTCAGATCTACAAGGACGCGAAGCGGCTGGAGGAGTTCTTCGACGCGCAGCTGGTGAAGTGGCTGCCCGAGTTCGCGTACTGGAGCGGCGAGGGCGAGCGCGGGCCCGACGCCGCGCCCGCCAAGCGCCTGCGCCTCGACTGAGCGCCGCGGGGCCCGCCGAGTGTGGAGCCCCGAGCGTGGAGCCGGAACCCGGAACGATTTGCGGATCCTGCGAACGCTTGGACCTATGTCTCGGTCGGTTGAACGATAAACGAACGGTGTCGGTGGACTCTATACGCTGACTTCGGCCGAGAATAATGATGCGATCGTTTTATTCATGTTGATGTGCCGCTAAACTGAAGTTAACAAAGAGACTCTGAAATTACATAAAAACATATTTTCGATGCAAACTAAGTGCGAACGTGCCGCGTCGCCGATTAATGCAACTGGATTCGTTATTTGTATCGATGATATGTTGTGTCATTCTCGAACGATGTGAAGTGACAGTTTCAATAACAATTAATTATAGAAGCAATAACATGCTGCAAAACATAATATACTACGACACCGTTGTATCGATCCAGTTTTGGGAGAATGTCTGCCAAAATGTTCTGTTCTAAATAAACTCTATAGTTAAATATTGATGTTTAGATTTTTATCACACATATTGAAATAGTAATAGTATTAAAATCGATGTAACACCTTATTGGCAAACACGAATACAGAATAGTAATGTTGTAATAATAATCATAAATTCTAAAAAATCTTTGTTTTAAACAAATAAGTTCCTGATATCAACCAGTTAGTGGTTGCCAACTATGGCCTGATTTATTATTAAACTATTGATCTTGATTTGTATAAAATGTTTTCTTATAGATTTTTAGCTATTTTGAGTAATTGATGAATCAGGCTGTTAATATTTAAATGAGTTTGTTTTGGTGATAATGAGTTCGTTGACTGTTTGTCGTTGAGGCTATTTTGTCAGAACTTCACGACTGTACTTTTTGTTGTGAGGTATACATATTTTGTGAACTTTTGGGGTAGTCAGACTCGGTTCCCTGAGTCCGGCAGCGAGAGAAGTGGATGTTGATGACGTTTGTGAAAGTTATAGTATGACTCAGTGGTTGCCAGAAACAGCTAAATCTACTTAGTAATTGTAACTTATTCATAGTGTTATACAATGAGTCATTATACATACATATACCTCAGACCAAATAAAAAAGATTTGGTCTGAGACATATACTGCCAAACTATACAAATCGCAAAATATAATTTCGAGTGCATTTGTACTTTTGTTAATTTCAATCTACTTAATATATTTTACAAACTACAATTTTGGGCATAACTTTTGGTTTGGGCTGCGTAAGAAGCTCCACGCATCGATAGCGGCGACTGGGTGTGTATTTGTTTGCCGAAAAATACATTATATACCTAGTCGGCAATCACAACAGCGATGTTATTATTTTAAACCCAAATAAACTGAAATAAAATAAATTGTATTATACAAATAGCCACAGTTGTTGAATCAAGTTAATGCCTTGTAGGTAACCATGTGTGAGGCATCTGTGATATGAATAACTGTTTTCAATACAACAAACAAATTAATACAATGAACCTCTGTCCTAGCAGGTGAAAGGCAAGCTTTTAAATTCAATATTTTTTTATTTTCGTACATTTAACTTATTTCATATTTTATTTTCATCACAACAAAGCGAAATTCATTATCTGCTCATATCAATATTTAATATAGCAGATGTTGATAGAATGGCGCTCATTTTAACGTTGTTAGTTATTTTTTTGTATAGATTATTCACAGAACGCCGTTATTTATTGTATATTTCGATATTATTAAATTAGATTAGACCTCTGAAATGACAACTATTGATATTTGCACAATGATAGTTTATTTACTTACCTACTGACTGTTAAGTACATTATATATGTAATTAAATTGAAATTAATTTGGGAATAATGATTATTAGTAATTTACGCTCTGATTAGATATGATCGTGGTTCGAAGCCGTCGGACGCCGCCTAGCGCCTCAGCGGTGGTCGATGTCACAATTTTGTTGTTGTGTACCTTTTCTTAATTAGTTGGTAATGGCGAAGAGCCTCAACATTTATCGATAATCTCTATAAGTATTATTCCTAGAAATAAATATTCATTTATTGGATAGCGTGTTTTATTTTTACCAGAGTAGTAGTTTTCTTGTGAGCTGGCAACCGTAGTTATCGAGTATGTTTGTCTCGTTGCGTTGCGTTGCGTTTGTCGAGTCGAGACGATATGCTGTGAGCTGTCTGTCATACTCGCCCATTGACAACTCATTCATTTACGCTAAGTGAAGTAGCAAACTAACAGAAACAAATCGTAGTCCATACAGAACAGTCGTGTCGCATTGTTAGAGATTAAATCGACGAGCGTAGGGCAGCACGTTGTTATCAGCTAATTGAAGAGGTCGCGACAGAGGTGAGTGACCGCGGCGAGGTTATTGACACCATTCACTTGCCAAAAATATTTTTTTATGTTTACGAAGCTCACTTGACCACATGGTGACGGCATCTTAAATATATAATTATGCAAGTGGTCTTATAAAATCTGAAAACAAAAAATAAATCTTAGTAGGCCGCATGGGACCTCTAACCGTAGGTCTATCTTAATTAATGTGCCTATTGACGTGTAAGTCAGGCATAAAGGTAAGGTAAAAGACGTTCTGTCGAGTGGTTACTTACCTACCTACCTAGGCCAAGGGTAATGAATTATGTTGTTTGTGGTGAGGTCTACTTTATGCAAGTTTAGTTAGGTAAGATAGAGTATATTTTTTTCTGAGTAGTTAAATTAAGTAGGTAGGTACTTCCGCAAAAATAAACCTACTGATGTGTGCAGACTGTAGAGGTTTCATAACTTTTGTTTTCTATACCACCACTTAGGTCGACTGGTAGAAAATTCATAAGCATGAAGCCCTCTTTTTTGTGTTTAAAACAAACAAGTTGTACCTACCTACCTACCTTCAACACATAATCTCAGAATTAAACTCTCAAAAGGTGCTTCTAGGCTAGGCATTCGTGAAGTCAGCCTCGGCGCCGCAAAAATATAGCTTACTAATTGGTTAGGAAAGATTCAGTATTATTTAATTTTATTCGTTATTATTTCTCTTAGTTGATCTTTGTGAATACGGAAGATGAAGATTAGAGATGTTTAGCTAAAACAACTACGATTTCGCAAGGATCAGTCAGAGTCCTTCATTTGAGAAAACTAGCAACTGTATAGAAAATGAATCAAAGATGCAACATTAAAGATTATTCTGATTCTGAACAATATTACTTAACATTAACATCTAGGTAGGTATAAGAAATTTTATTGCCCAGTTCTGGTTGATTTGTTTACTTATAGTAGGTAGGTAGGTACCTATACTCATTGCACTTAAGTAGGTGCCGCTGAGATAAACAGTCATCGGCCTAATATACAAATAAAACAGACGATCGGCTCAGCTATCTGCTTGTGGTAATGACCAGTTAACGGCCGCGCGCGAGATTATATACTACCTACCTATGTGTGTAGATAGATATCTACGCCCGATCCCATGCCATTGCCTTCTTTCCACTGCTCAAAGTAAAGTAAAGTATAAAGTTATTTATTTTATTTCACAATACTAACATAACTAAATTTGTAAACAAGTCGACAACAAGATAAATTTAATGATATTGCATTGTGAAAGACTGGTGCCTGATGTAGGTTCGTGAGAACCTGTATTATAGGATTTACAGGTCACCAGGCCCCACTCAGCGGACACATTGAGTCTTGTTGTAATAAGACCTACGTACAAAGGCATACAAGTATTTAAAAAAAAAAAAAAAAAAAAAAAAAAAAAAGCTTAAGGTTTAAATTAAAATTAATATTATGTAACTAACTTAACTGATAAATAACTTGCTCCTATTTGTATGCGTGTGTGTGTGTGTGTGAGAGAGGGTGTGTGTGTGGGGGGGAGGGAACCTCGAACACACACTCTCTCCCACACACACACACCCTCTGTGTGTGCGTGTGTGGGAGAGAGGATGTGTTCGAGGGTTTAGTGTGTGTGTGAGTATGTGCGTGTGATAAGGTATGTGTGCAAGTGAACATGGGATTATTCTAGGTCTATATTCTCCTAGCTTCTAGGACGTTTCACAGTGTGCGGCCACACTGAATGAGCGGTGGCTGGAGCCTAGGCCGGCGCGACAAGCGGGGGCGCGCGGTGGCCACAGTGACGCGCAAGCTCTTGTAGCGGTCCGACATAATAATATATCAGACGCGCAAACGCCGAGCGACAAGACCAAACTGGTTTGATATCCCCGCCACCCGCGCATTGGGTCGCTCGCTAACTAGGCCCGTAGTGTGGCCAGAACGCGCGGACAGGAGCGTTTGAAAATTACGCGCGCTGTCTCGCTCATGCCCGTCGCACTAGGCTTCCGCCTTAGTCACTACACTATGGACACAAAGGCGCGTTTCATATGTTTGATACTTCGCGCCCGTCGTCGCAACCGCGCTAGGCTCGCAGTGTGGCCTCACACACAGTGATCCTTGTGAATAATTAGAAGGTATAAATACAGCTTTATTATGAACTAGTGGCTTCCCGCGGCTTCGCACGCGTTGAAGTGGTGAACCGTGATTGAACCACAAACATCCAAACATCGTAACTTTCGCATTGATTTGTATATTATTAGGGTAGGATTTTAAATACCTACGTAGGTATAAGGGATACCTATAGGCGTACATTACCTATATTAGGTAGGTAGGTATAGGTACTGAGTTTAGCACAAACATGACAAATACAACAAAGACAACCTTACACGGAAAATATGTACTTATTTGTTCCTAGTTTCTACCCCAAAAGCAAACGAAACGAAACAGCTTCACGACATTGATCCACAGGCACGGTAGATAGGTACCCTCAGATCTCTTCGTACCAACTCAAGATTCCCGTTTTTAGAACATTGACGCCTCGTTGTATTCTTTTTACTCGAGCGCAACGAAGGAGGGTAACGTCTTTATGTTATTTATCCACAGAACACATTTTCTTTTGAAGTTAATTACACAGCTACAGTTAAAAATCTCCCATACAAACCTTGAAACTTTGCAGGGGTAGTTTTAAAATATTGAAAACGTGATTTAAAATTATTAATGGTGGAGTATATTTACTTCAAGTTTGAAATCAATCGCACTATGCGTTAAAAATCTCCCATACTAACTTTTACAGTCATTGATTGATGAACCCTTTGCAGGGGAATTATCAAAAGTTAAAAGCGTCATTAATTATTTATTTCTTACTATATTTACCTCAAGTTTTAAGTCAATCGCACCACGCGTTAAAAAACTCCCATACAAACTTTGACATCCCTTTGCACGCTTATTATGGGTAGTTTTAAAAAATTAAAAATGCCTTTCCTATTTTTTTGCCTTAAAGTTCATATACTCCAAGTTTCAAGTTTGTAGGTTCAAGGTATACTATTTTTCATGCAAACGTTTTCAACCCTTTTACACCCCTTGGGGTTGAATTTCCAAAAATCCCTTAGTATACTTCTACGCCATAAGACCTATGTACTCTTCAAATTTCAAGTCTCTACGACCAGCGGTCAAAAAACTCCCATAAAAACTTTGACATCCCTTTGCACACTTATTATGGGTAGTTTTAAAAAACTAAAAATGCTTTTCCTAATTTTTAGCCTTGGAGTACATCTACTTCAAGTTTCAAGTTTTTAGGTTCAAGGAATACTATTTTTCATACAAACGCTTTCATCCCTTTTTACACCCTTAGGGGTTGAATTTCCAAAAACCCCTTCTTAGTACACCACTACGTCATAAGACCTATGTACTCTTCAAATTTCAAGTCTATAGGACCATCGGTTAAAAAACTTCCATACAAACTTTGACATCCCTTTGCACACTTATTAAGGGTAGTTTTAAAAAACTAAAAATGCCTTTCCTATTTTTTTGCCTAAAAGTTCATATACTCCAAGCTTCAAGTTTGTAGGTTCAAGGTATACTATTTTTCATGCAAACGTTTTCAACCCTTTTACACCCCTTGGGGTTGAATTTCCAAAACCCCCTTCTTAGTACACCTCTACGTCATAAGAACTATGTACTCTTCAAATTTCAAGTCTCTAGGACCATCGGTCAAAAAACTTCCATACAAACTTTTACATCCCTTTGCACACTTATTAAGGGTAGTTTAAAAAAACTAATTACGCCTTTCCTATTTCTTTGCTTTGAAGTATATGTACTCCAAGTTTCAAGTTTGTAGGTTCAAGGAATACAATTTTTTATACAAACGCTTTCATCCCTTTTTACACCCTTAGGGGTTGAATTTCCAAAAACCCCTTCTTAGTACACCTCTACGTCATAAGACCTATGTACTCTTCAAATTTCAAGTATCTAGGACCATCGGTCAAAAAACTCCCTTACAAACTTTTACATCCCTTTGCACATTTATTAAGGGTAGTTTTACAAAACTAAAAATGTTTGCCTATTTTTTTGCTTTGAAGTATATGTACTCCAAGTTTCAAGTTTGTAGGTTCAAGGAATACAATTTTTCATACAAACGCTTTCATCCCTTTTTACACCCTTAGGGGTTGAATTTCCAAAAACCCCTTCTTAGTACACCTCTACGTCATAAGACCTATGTACTCTTCAAATTTCAAGTCTCTAGGACCATCGGTCAAAAAACTCCCATACAAACTTTTACATCCCTTTGCACACTTATTAAGGGTAGTTTTAAAAAACTAAAAATGCCTTTCCTATTTTTTTGCTTTGAGGTATATGTTCTCCAAGTTTCAAGTTTGTAGGTTCAAGGAATACTATTTTTCATACAAACGTTTTCATCCCTTTTTACACCCTTAGGGGTTGAATTTCCAAAAATCCCTTCTTAGTGCACCTCTACGCCATAAGACCTATGTACTCCTCAAATTTCAAGTCTCTAGGACCAGCGGTTTAGGCTGTGCGTTGTCTATATGTCAGTCAGTCAGTCAGTCAGTCAGTCAGTCAGGACTTTGATTGGTTCGATTGGTCCGCTATGAATGCGGAGGTGGAAGTAATTTTAAATTGGTTAGAATGTAATAATTTAAGAGTTAATATTTCGAAGACTAAATTTATCCAATTTAAAAATTATAATAATAAAAATAATGTGAATATTAATCTGACATGCCGTGATGAATCAGTAAAAAATGTTAATGAAATTAAATTCTTAGGCTTAAATCTAGATAAAAACTGTAATTGGATATTGACTACATTTGTAAAAAACTTAACCGTTTCGTCTTTGCAATCAAAAAACTACGTCGAACGTCTGGAAAAAAAACCGCTCTGACTGCCTATCATGGCTATGTTGCTTCGGTTTTGAGGTATGGCCTTGTACTGTGGGGTAACTCGACTGACATCAACAAAGCTTTCATTGTACAAAAAAAATGCATCAGAGCTGTAAGTGGGGTTGCACCACTTCACTCGTGTAAACCTTTGTTTAAAAAATTAAAATTACTTACAATACCAGGTCTCTACATATTTCAGGTATGCTGCTTTGTAATGGAGCATAGTAAATTCTTTTTTAAAATGAAGATAAACTAAATTCTAAATTAAAATTGAGAGATCCAACACGGTTGGAATTCATATTCCAAGTCGTAAAACTGCTTTATGTCATAAAAACAGTCACTTAATGACAGTAAAAATATTTAATAAAATACCTAAAGCCATCAGTTTTGTTTTGAATTT
The DNA here is from genome assembly GCA_932294275.1 of Chloroclysta siterata. NCBI lineage: Eukaryota > Metazoa > Arthropoda > Insecta > Lepidoptera > Geometridae > Chloroclysta > Chloroclysta siterata. The sequence goes on along the minus strand of OW028591.1, from coordinate 14,831,946 downwards.
ATTATAAGGGAGTTTATAATAAATTCAAAACAAAACTGTATGCATGGTTAGTCGATAAGTGTTTTTATAGGGTCAATGATTTATTTTTATGCAAATTGAATTAATTTATATATGTTTAGTTTTAAATTTGAATTTAATTTTATTGGGTATATTTATTAATTTACAAAAACTAATTATTTATAAATTTTATTGTAATTTAAATTGTATTATGTTACAGAAAAAAATGTGAAATCTGTTATATTACATACTCTTATCTCAACTTATCTATAGAGAAAACCATATTGTGATTTTCTCTATTATATTTGCATGCTAGGTTTTTCTGGCGAAGTGTGAGATTCTTTCAGTATCCCTAATGTACCATACTTCACGCAAATAAACTATTTCATTTTCATTTCATTTCATTTCATTTCATTTCATTTCATAAATTTTGGGAAAGAGTGATGGCTGAAAGGTTGTTGTAAATAGTTGCAACTAGTTGCAATAATAGAGTTTTCTTAGACCTATGGTTCAGACCTCGTATTTAAGTGCCTACCTGGTTTAATAAGTTTGTAGGAAAGCAATACATTTTCTGTGGGCAACAGGCTTTATCCAGAATATAATTATGTAATATCTCTCTCTGTATCTGTACGTATTTTCAGTAGGTAGGTAAAGATGCGTCTGATAATCCTCGATGACGCCGACATCGTGGCGGACTGGGCGGCTCGCTTCGTGCTCCAGCGAATCACGCAGTTCAAACCCGGCCCAGGGAGACACTTCGTGCTGGGCCTGCCCACCGGTGGGACGCCGCTCGGCATGTATAGGAAGCTCATCCAATTCCACAAGGAAGGCAGGATTTCCTTCAAATATGTCACTACATTCAACATGGACGAGTACGTCGGTGAGTGCCGTTACTTCCTTTCATCATTTAATATGTGTGGCTTATACCGCAGTGAACTTCTTCAGGCTGTTATTAATGATCGCCTTTCGAATCGTCATCGTCATCAATGCGACCAAGTCCACTGCTGGATGTAGGCATTTCCAGGAAGAACGATTTGAACCTTCCCCATTAACTTTCAGCGATCTTCGCAATGTCGTCTGTCCATCGGTTGTTGGGGATCATAATAAACATTTAGGCGAAGACAAGAGCGAATGTAGGTACCTAGGTACCTACATTAGCTCGCAAGTTTCGACATGTTGAAAGATATAAAATCACTAAACATTTTCGAAAAATCGCAATCAATCATTTTGTGGCAAACTTCATAACTTCTTAGCAAACTTTTAAGTAAGAAAACTATTATCGATTATTTTTTTTTAGTAAACTGTGTGTAATTATATGATTGCACACAATTTTTTTTTTGAGACAGTTCCCGTCCCTTTTAAACTTTGCATTATCAAGGAATTAGTAAGTTTCAAAGAGTGTGCGTGCGGTATCCGTAGGTATCCCGCGCGATCACCCCGAGTCGTACCACTACTACATGTGGAACGAGTTCTTCAAGCACGTGGACATCGAGCCCGAGCACGCGCACGTGCTGGACGGCAACGCACCCGACCTAGTGGCCGAGTGCCAGCGCTTCGAGGACCTCATCCGCCAGGCCGGCGGCGTGCATCTCTTCGTCGGAGGTAACATACCTATATCTATTGCAATATGTAGGTATCTGTATCGCCTGTACGTACCTAACATATCAGTAAGTATTCGCGCATAGGTAATTAGATATCTTTCGAGCGGTAGGTTAGTAAAGCAAATGCTTTTTAAACTAGGCATCTGTGTTGAGTATACAGCAGCCTATCTATTATTATAATACAAAATGACTCGCAGGGTGATAGAATAAGAAAGAACACTTCAAATATAGATCTTGTAAAAGCTTTAAACACAGTGTGGGATTAGATGAATGAAAACGCTGTTTAAAATGTTAACGAATATTGGTAGGTATAGTTTGACAGCATAGGTACGAGTAGGTAGGTACTAGGTATGTATGTAATGTAATGCAGCAGTGTGCGATGTGATGGTTCATCATCCTCAGGCATCGGTCCGGACGGGCACATCGCGTTCAACGAGCCGGGCTCGTCGCTGGCGTCGCGCACGCGCGTCAAGACGCTGGCCTACGACACGCTGGAGGCCAACAAGCGCTTCTTCGGGAACGACATCAGCAAGGTGCCGCGCCAGGCGCTCACCGTCGGCGTCGCCACGGTCATGGACGCTAAGGAGGTACTTACACTAACCGGCATGGAAGATAAGCTCTTACCTACTGTATCCCTCAAGTTGGAAGCCTCGGTTGATTCGTATAGGATCACTTTGGACATCTGTGCGCTAATAGGTAACACCGCCACAACTCACTCCCAAAATAGTCCCGACATCATACCAGGATTTCCTTCCGTAGTAACCAAGAGTGGTTATGTATGATAATAAACCACAGTGACACGTGATCAACAGTGTTAATATGTCGGCAGCGTGTCCTAGGTACCTACAGTGAGTTGAGATGAGACTGCAGGGTTTGCGGTGGTCGCAGGTGATGATCCTGATAACTGGCGTGCACAAGGCGCTGGCGTTGGCCAAGGCGGTGGAGGAGGGCGTCAACCACATGTGGACGGTGTCCGCCTTCCAGCAGCACGCGCAGACGCTCTTCGTGTGCGACGAGGCCGCCACGCTCGAGCTCAGGGTCAAGACTGTCAAGTACTTCAAGGTACCGCTTCCATATACCTGCCGCTTACCCATACCTTGTCACATACACACCGCATCCTCGACGAAGACGACGTCAACGTGAAATCTTTCCTCGACGTGAAGTGTTTCCTTCACCGTTTGAGAGCACTGGCATTGAGCACATAAATTATCAGAAATGCATATGAAAATAATGACAGAATCTACCAAGCCTAAATATAAAAATAATAGCCTTATTTAATAATTATGCAACCATATTATTGCGTGTGACGGCCAGTAGACTTGATCACAGTAATATACATAATACATTATGCAGTTTTCTCAGATTCTTAGTTATTTATTTTTTACTTTAGACAGACATAATTTTTTTACAACAACAATAATTAAGAATTCTTATTGAGTAAAAAAAAATACAAAACATGATATGATAATGGAACAGATAGTCAAGCATTCACATTAAAACAAGAGAAAAAAAAATATGACATTATAAATTGTAATTGTAAATTGTGTGTGGTGCATGCAACATGCACACACATTCTTAAGTCACAAATCATTAAATATGTAGTAAACTAAAATAATTTAGCAGCAACAAATAAATACTAAGTACCTACATCAGTTATGTATAACGCTTGTAGTTTGATTTTGCAGAAAGGTTTTCGTGTTTATTTATTTATTGGAAAACCAACAGCTTATTATAACTTAAATAACATACATGATAGAAACGAGAGAGCCAATTAGTGTTGGTACAGTATAGATCCATTGGAATAAGAATCACATTGATATATTATTCCATCATCATAGACTGTCTTGCGTCATATCATCAGCCAGCGGTGACGCTATAAGCTCAACAAATAACCTAATAATAATTATGTTAATAATATAAATGAATACCATCTTATGCTAGAATAGAGTATAATAGAGCTTAGAGAAGAGTGTATGGAGTACACTCAGGCTTGTCATAGGTGCATGACACACGATGCGTTTCTGATCTACTTTCTGATTATAGGTATAGCCTTCTGCCATTCAGTACTATCTTGTTGCCATCAATACTTTCTTCATCTCAATAAAATTAGTTTTCATTACAAATAGTAAGTCTTTCACTGGTGTTGGGGATTCATCACTGGATATAATAAAGCCTGAGTGTACATGTATGTCTGTGTGTGTATGGCAGGCGCTGAGTGAAGAGCATCAGAAGATGATCCAAGGAATGCCGGTGGAGGAGCAGGCTGTCATTCACTAGCCGCTGCCGCTGGGGCAGTTGCAGCCGAAGTCAGGCGCCACTGTGCACACCTCATACCACCACTCGACGACGACACACTAACTGATCGTTCAATACAGCGAGGCTAATGCTCCTCTCATCGACATCACCAATTTATAACCACGGTTTCTGTTTGATCGCACGAAACTGCGTTGTACTGCCTGCAAGCTTTCCTGTTCCGAATTCGCGGTTTTAGATATAAGACAATACTTATAGTGCCTTGTTGACTGAAATACAAGTGATAGAAGAATCTAAGCAAATATTGCATAAAAGAGTTTAAAATGAACTTGTGCTTGCAGAGTCTGATGGAGGAACACAACAAGTTGATAGAAGACAAGCGATGATCACATTCCTTAGCTTAACATGTTACCTACCATTTCATACAATCAAATTGTATGTCGCTTATTTTTATACAAATTGTTCGTCATAATGCATTAGGAATAAAATTTATACCTACTTTATTTACTTTGCGTTTTATTAACTTAAATATGAATACCCACATATTCTACCTACACCTACTTGAAGGATTTATCACAAGTATTTAGGGGTATCAAAATTACCATCCAATACCATCATTGTAAAAATAAACAACTTAAAATAACACCTACCAAGTTCCGTTATCTAAAACCATGCCTTGTAACGAGATAGCAACACTTTCAAATGTCTCGATAGGCTTGCATCACATGCATTTAGGATATATGTATCCTATCACATGGGAATGTGGCACTTATGGACGTCAACGCCCTGGTGTGACGTCAGTGCGCGGCCGCGTCTGCTGCGGCGCGACAGCAGCGCGCCAGTAGCGCGGCCAGCTGCAGCGCGGCGCCGGCGCCGAGTCCGTCCGCGACGCGCCGGTGTGACGTCAGTGCGCGGCCGCGTCTGCTGCGGCGCGACAGCAGCGCGCCAGTAGCGCGGCCAGCTGCAGCGCGGCGCCGGCGCCGAGTCCGTCCGCGACGCGCAGGTGTGTGAGCGCCACCTCGCGCACGAGCGCCAGCTTCAGCTCGTCCGCCACGTCCAGCGTCTTGGCGACGCGGAAGATGTTCGACACGATGTCTTCCGACGCGTACCCCAGCTTGCACAGCTTGGCCATCACCTGCCGATCGAATGGAATGTCGTTTTAGATCCTTATTGATAAGCTTTGGCTAATATTGTTCGGAACCTTGAATTTTAATAGTTTCCTTTTTATAAATTCAGTTTTTTCACTTAAAAAACATCCATGTTTGCTGCAGTACGCACCTTGTAAGCTTCATGGATGTCCTGTCTAAGGCAGGACTCGAGCATGGTCTTCACCATTATGGGATGAGGTTCATCGCACACTTTAAAGACATGGTCTGGACTGATGTGGCCGAAGCCCTGTGCAGTGGATTGTAGGTTGTTGAGTGCGGAGCGCAAGTCTCCCTGTGCCGTGTACACCACCGCACTCACCCCTTCTTCCGTGTACGAGAGGTTCTCGATTTGACACACCTCTATCACCTAAAAATGGAAAGAAACTATTTACTTACCAATTTAACTGTTAGAGAGCTTTCTAAATAGCAGGTGGGCCATTTCATCACATCAATATTTGAAACACTAGAATCACACTTTGATCTGCTTATAATGTCTTTTTCATGTCACTTTTTCTAACAAAAAATAGAAATAGATATTGAATAGAGGATAGCCTAATTTTGAAGAAGAAATCTTTGGTACTTCACTTCTTCTTATAGATGTGTATCCTACTCACTTTAGCAAGTATCTGGGCATCAGTAAGTCTGGAGTATCTGAGCACCGCACATCTGGACTGAATGGGTTCAATGATCTTCTCACTATTGTTGGCAGCGAGTGCAAACCTAGTGGTGCTAGAATACAACTCCATGGTTCTCCTGAGAGCCTGCTGTGCTCCCTCCGTCATGCTGTCAGCTTCATCTAAGATGACAATCTTGTGCCTCCCCGGTGGTAATGTAACCTTTAAATTGATGATAATTTTATATAGGTATACAAGTATTCATAATAGAAGTATAGTGCAACATCCATCATTAATAAAATGTTAACATCTAGGTACCTTCTGTTGTGCAAACATCTTTATCTTATTTCTAACGACGTCGATACCTCTGTCATTAGAAGCATTGAGCTCTAATACAGCGTCTTTGAAAGCAGCTCCCAGTAGAGCGCGAGCCAGACAGAGGATTGTGGTGGTCTTCCCCACGCCCGGTGGGCCTGCGATAATAATATTGGGAGCGTTGCCAGTGCGCGCAAATACCGCCAGACGCGACACCGTGTCTTCATTACCCACGATATCATCAAAAGTTACAGGACGATATTTTTCTATCCAAGGCAGATGAACAGTCGACTTTACAGGAGCTGCTGAACCTAGTTTGGAAGGTTTGGGTTCTGCTTCATCCACTTCCATTATAGTGATTTCATTGTCACTCATTTTTGCTTTATAATACGTAGGTAAATAGAAAGAATTATTCAAACAAAAATAACAAACAAATCCTACGAAAGGGAACGAAAAACACTCAACACACAAAACCACAGAAAACAGTTAATTATACCCGCGGCTACGATAAGTAAACAAACGCAGCAGCCAAGGAGCATTGTAAGGAATGCTAAATAGATTGAATTGAATCGAATCGACAGATGAATGCCGGCCGGCCGATTAAATAAAATCGATTGATGAATGTTGCCAGCATACCTATATTATGTTTTTTTTGGGAGTAATAAAACGAGCGAGTTCTTTTGAATGATGATAGGCGCTTGCTTGCTCATAGCAGCTGCTAAGCCACAGGCAGACTCAAAAGGTATTTATTCAATTGAATTACAAGGATATAATGATAGATTCCTATAATAAACTCATTAAACATTCGCGTCCATTCACGTGCCAGAAGCATGGCATTAGCAGTTCTCTATATTATTTAGGAAGCAAAACTCATACTTGGGCTACAGTACCCCAAGTACGAGTTTTGCTTACCATATTTGGTTTTTCGTTTTACGTTTTTGTTCCGTGTTCATTGCGGGTTTTGTATGAAGACGCAATAGGGATACCGATATGGAACTTTACAAAACCCGCAATGAGCACGGAGCAAAAACGGTAAAACGGTAACAACCAAATATGGTAAGCAAAACTCATACTTGGGGTACTGCTGGTGGGTATAGTAAAGAGCACATACACGGATATAACCAGTTCAACCTACGTTTATTAACAGAGAGAAACGAGGTAACACATCGATACACCGAGTCTCATTTATTGTACGTAGCACGAAAGTTATCACAATACACCGAACAGTATATTAACGGAGCAGAGAAGAATGGTGGAGTTCAGAAGAACGCAGCTATTCTCGTTTTTAAAACTCTTCACTATTTCGCGCCCCAAGTGTCTTGACGCATGGAGGTAGTATATACTGGAGGGAGCGATAAGACTTACATCCTTTTTCAACTGTGTATCAAACATTGATCATCTATCTTTGTTCTTCCCATGTAGCCTAGCTACGAGTAAAAGAAAAGAAGATGTAACTTCACTCACTCCATCTCACTCACTCACTGTCTGCGTAAATCGTGGCCGTTAGTTGATGCAATGTTTTGATCTTGTTTTGACGTTTTTGAAAAACTCGCAGCAACATTGCGATGCAGCGAAAGAAATTATGAAAATTTTTAAAGAATTATTATTGTCTAGGCAAAATATATTTGAAAAGGTGAAAGTATGTCTTGTGAAGCTGTGTTTTGTGTATCAAAAACAACAAAAGGAGGAGTTAAAGACCCGGAATTGTCATTTGATACGTAATATTCTTTTTCTATTTTCATGCTAAAAAAATACGTTTTTTCTCCCATAAAGACTGTAGGAATTACATTTTATTAGTACTAGTCATATTTTCCTATGTGAAAATGATGTAAACCCATTAATTATTGCAAAATAAAATGCATTGTTTTAGTCTTCTGTTCTAGAGATGTACTTCCACCGACCAATTTAGCTTTATCGATAATATGTAAGTTTCCGTTTTTTATATGAAATATCTAATGCGGTGGGTCAGACCGGCTGTTCTGTTGTAGTTTCAATTTTTCACACCTTAAAGGCGTCTCGCGAGGGATCAATTTTTGTTAAATTTTACAATATTTTTTTAGGTTCTTAAATGCCCAGAATGAAGACGGGAGTGGATAAAAGCTGTTAGGCGTGAAAACTGATAGCCTACAAAATGTTCTTATGCATGGACGAAATGGCCATAAGAAATTGTATCGAGTGGGATGGACATCGCTCTCACGGTTAGGGCAATGTGGGAAACATTATTGACGATGATAGTGTTCCAGTGTCTATAATGGTTTTGGGCTTTCGCAATAAAAGTCAGCAACCAGTTAAAATTAAAAAGTTGGAATCCAATTAAAACGACTTTTTCATCCATTTCTTATTCTATCGATAGGTTAGTCAATGTTGTCCCTTCTCTAGTCACTCACGCGAATACACACAAACTAACAAAAAACGGACACGCCGAAAAACCGTAACACTACGTCTATAAGATACTTAGTCTAAGACTCCGTCTATCTAAGGTCTTGACGTCTCATCGCCTGACAGTGGCGCGCGTTTCGTTCAGAAACGTAACGCCACATGTGTTTAAGCGTCGAGGTGTGTTGTGTGGGGGCTTTCACAAAAGCTAGCTGCTAGCTTTTACTGCTAGCTTAAACTGCTATGCTGCATAGCAGTTTATTGTCTGATGCGTATCAGTTACTTTATCTTTTGAAAAACAATACATTATATTAAAATCATATGACACTGGCAAGATTGTTTGTCGATATGTCAGATAGGAGATTGGTCTTTGACTCTTTGCATGAGTCATAAATAAGCGAAGAAGAAGAAGAATTAGGTAAAAAGAAAAGAAAGAAAACATAAGGGTAACGCTTTAGATTCGTTTTCTGACATTTTGGGAAGCAACATAGCTTAATCATTTTAATTGTTTTTCTAGTGTTATTTTGAGTTGTGTTGTGTAATTTCGGTGGTATTTTAACCAACATTACTTGAGGTCTTAACACAAAGTGTAAGCATTTGGAATGAAAGTGTATTATGTGATATCCTGATTTGACTGAAAATGTTTCGAATGTTTTGAATAAAACCGCCACCATTTTCTTTAAGACAAATGACGGCCGACTTGACTATGGACTGACTTGACTAAAAGTAAAAAGTATTCATTCAATACAAATCACTTGACACTGGCAAGATTGTCTGTCGAATGACAGACAGGAGCCATAAACGGAGAGAAGAAGAAGAAAACATAAAAACTCGGAGTTTAAAATCGGCGCGCGAAGATTCATTTTCTGACATTTTTGGAAGCAACATAGCTTTTTCATTTTATTTGTTTTTTCCTTAGACTAAGTATCATATAGACGTAGTGTTACGGTTTTTCGGCGTGTCCGTTTTTTGTTAGTTTGTATGTATTCGCGTGAGTGACTAGAGAAGGGACAACATTGACTAACCTATCGATAGAAAAAGAAATGTATGAAAAAGGCGTTTTAATTGGAATCCAACTTTTTAATTTTAACTGGTTGCTGACTTTTATTGCGAAAGACCAAACCATTATAGACTGGAACACTATCATCGTCAATAATGTTTCCCACATTGTCCTAACCGGGAGAGCGATGTCCATCCCACTCGATACAATTTCTTATGGCCATTTCGTCCATGCATAAGAACATTTTGTAGGCTATCAGTTTTCACGCCTAACAGCTTTTATCCACTCCCGTCTTCATTCTGGGCATTTAAGAACCTAAAAAAAATAATGTAAAATTTAACAAAAATTGATCCCTCGCGAGACGCCTATAAGGTGTGAAAAATTGAAACTACAACAGAACAGCCGGTCTGACCCACCGCATTAGATATTTCATATCAAAAACGGAAACTTAAATATTATCGATAAAGCTAAATTGGTCGGTGGAAGTACATCTCTAGAACAGAAGACTAAAACAATGCATTTTATTTTGCAATAATTAATGGGTTTACATCATTTTCACATAGGAAAATATGACTAGTACTAATAAAATGTAATTCCTACAGTCTTTATGGGAGAAAAAACGTATTTTTTTAGCATGAAAATAGAAAAAGAATATTACGTATCAAATGACAATTCCGGGTCTTTAACTCCTCCTTTTGTTGTTTTTGATACACAAAACACAGCTTCACAAGACATACTTTCACCTTTTCAAATATATTTTGCCTAGACAATAATAATTCTTTAAAAATTTTCATAATTTCTTTCGCTGCATCGCAATGTTGCTGCGAGTTTTTCAAAAACGTCAAAACAAGATCAAAACATTGCATCAACTGACGGCCACGATTTACGCAGACAGTGAGTGAGTGAGATGGAGTGAGTGAAGTTACATCTTCTTTTCTTTTACTCGTAGCTAGGCTACATGGGATGAACAAAGATAGATGATCACTGTTTGATACACAGTTGTAAAAGGTTGTAAGTCTTATGGCTCTCTCCAGTATGATTAATACCTCCATGGTTTTTTCTACTGTTATTTTGAGTTGTGTTGTGTAATTTTGGTGGTATTTTAACCAACATTACTTGAGGTCTTAGCACAAAGTGTAAACATTTGAAATGAAAGTGAATATGTGATATCCTGATTTGACCGAAAATGTTTCCAATGTTTTGAAGAAAACAACCACCATTTTCTTTAAAACAAAATGACGGCCGACTTGACTATGGACTGACTTGACTAAAAAGTATTCAATACAAATCACTTGACACTGGCAAGATTGTCTGTCGAACGACGGACAGGAGCCATAAATTGAGAGAAGAAGAAGAAGAAAATCGGCGCGCTTATATAAACCGATTTTTTTTATCTGTGGTTTGGTTATCATGTTTGCATTCGGTATTTCGACAAATGTTTTCACATTATATTCCACCATGTAGCTTTCTGATTCTTAAATTATAAATGTGAGCTTATTTTCATTATTATTCCACTGAATCCAGAAAACATCGATGTTTAAATAATGTTTACGCATGTATCGTCAACAAATTATTATAAAATGCTGACATTTTATTTAATGCACTTTAGCAAACATTCTTATTAAGGTTGTATAAATCTTCACTACATTAGCTTCGATGCTAGTTTTAGTGACATAGAATTAAACATAGTTAGTATGTGATCGGGTGATGATGATGTAAAAAATCGGTGAAAATAAGATTTTTGCGAATTACAGAATATCAGATAGTTACTATGTCACATAGGGTGCCAATAATGTACAACCATGGATTGTACAGCCGTGGAAAGCACAGCCCGGAATTGATGTACAATTTGGTCGCGAAATCCATGGCTGTGTAATCCAAGGGTGTACATTCCAAGCCGTACAAATTTAGCACACCTTTGGAAAACACAGCCCGATAAAACGCAGCCAATGGCTTCCTTTGGCATCCAAATACGGGCTGTACAATCCCAGCACGTGTCGAGAATGTACAGCCATGGATTACACATCCATGGATTTTGATGCCAAAACCTATGCTTTGTTTACACTCGCCACTTACTTACTCACCCACTCGTATTGACCTACAGTCGAGCTTGTGCAAAGGACTGGGTGCCATAACGGAGAATCTATCTACAGTGGGAAATGATATTACAATCTATGTATACTCTGCGAACAACAACAATGAATTTCTTCATAGTTTGAGTAAAATTTACTAAAATTTCTTTTACATGTTAAACATCTATTTAGTATGGTGTTTGCGATTTTAATAAAACCATAAAATTTATATTACCACTGACAATTAGCTGCTCAGTAGACTATTTTTTGAGTTATCGTCAGAGGCCAGTCCAAACATTGCGCTTTTTTTTATACAAAATAACTGATGGAACAAGCAGATGGCCCACTTGATGTTAAGTGGTAACCATCACCTGCAAGTGCAAGTGGTAATAAATCATTGCCTCGCAAGTCACGCATGATAAGAACGTGTCCCACGATGTACTGCGTCTGTAAGGAGGGGTATCTTTTGTTAAGGTCATTGCCCTCTGAAGTCAATAGTAACATGTCTACGGTGTAATAACGGAACTCCGTTACAAAGGAAAATATTGTATTTTTTTTTTATTCAAATGGTGGCTTTGGCGGTGGTGTACAAAATGATTATGGGTGTCGTCTCCGAGTAATCAGCAATTACGAATATCAGGTGTGGAATCCCCATCAGGGAACATACACCACACTTATGATTGAAAATGTACAGAAAAGGTTTCTTCGGTTCTTGTATCGGAAGGTACACGGTTATTACCCGTTCATGTACCCTACCCAATATCTACAGGGTACATTAGGATTTAATTCTCTACAAACCCGTCGGGTATTTGACCAAATCCTTACTGTATATCGCATACTTAAGGGCCTCCTTAACTGCCACTGTTGAATGAGGCCAGTCGACTTTGTGTCCCTGAAAATCGCACCAGATTTCGCCTAAGGAGAGTGCCTCATTTCGCGGTAACGCCCGCACGCACCGTGGCTCGCCAACAGTCCGCAATCTGTAGGAGTCAACGACACCTCAATACCCTCACCGCCTCACACGCACAACGGACATTTTTGCCGATAAATGGCCCATTATTGAAAGATTGTGCCTACAATATTGTGAGAGTTTAGAGTACAAATAATTTTACAAATAATATTTTATAGTAGACTAGCGGCCTGTCCCAGCTTCGCATGGGTGGACATAATTTTGTTCATTTTGTTCATTGAACCAGTTTTGAATATGAAAAGATTTATTGGGATAAGGATTAATACCGAGGTACAAATAAAGAGCCTTTTCTAGCGATGGCATTTCAATTAAATTTTTATAACAAAAGAACACATAATTTGATATAACTATAATAGCTAGACATATGCTGTCGCGACATTTTTTGTAGATTATGACGTGTTCTGCAAAATCGTAGTACTTTATTTTGTTCTATCATCAATAGTTTTCGCAGCGCACGCGATGTCAGGTTTTTGTTTTCCACCTTGGGTTACATTATTGGAGTTTTAGTATGGATCCCTGATTTTTTTGAAAATATAATATAGCCTATGTTACTCAAGGATAATGTAGCATTCTAATGGTGAAAGAATTTTTGAAATCGGACCAGTAGTTTTTGAGCATATTCGTTACATACAAACATACAAAAATACAAAAATATAAAAATATAAAAATACATAAATACTAAAATACAAAAATACAAATGTTTCCTCTTTATAATATTAGTGTAGATGTTTAGCTACCTTTTTTTATGATCTCAATCTTGGTTTGTACTTCTTTATTTTATTTTTGTAGAATTTATTTTGTTATTAGTTATGTTAGTTTTTTATCTTTTATCTTTTTATGTGTACCATTTATGTGACGTGTTAGAATAAGTGTGTAAAGTTACTTAGATTTTTTCGCAATACTAAACTAAACTAAAAGTCACTTTCGCGGTGATCCCAATGGTGGGCTTGTGGCAGGCGAGGTTATTGGCGAGGGCAGTTGGGCCTACAAAATGACATAAGATACTTAAATAGGGCGGAATTAAGTCTTTTATAGCTGCACACCCTTTGCTATACTCCAACCCAAATTGTCGAAGCGGGTCAGAAATTGGGGGATCGGGCTTCGGAATAAGTGACGAATGGATTGGTTCTGTGGCGAACTCCTTCTCCACCTGTAAACACAAAGCGAACATTTCATCAAGAACATAAAACATTAACTTTCCGTAACATACCAACCTAAGTTCCACCCTGACGAGAGTACATCCCTGCACGCTTCTAGTTTCGCTACTTGCCGCTACGGAGACCACGGCGCTAGCGCATCGACCGACGACACCGGGCGGCCGACAGTGAGGAATTAAGAAAGACTGCAGATAGTGGACCCGTGCTTGCTTATTAGCATGGCAGCGATCAAACGTATCATCATCTTTAGGAACATACCAGCTTCCTCGCGCGATTTATGGACGTGCATATTGACCTCATCGGACCACTACCAATATTCAGTGGAATGCATTACTGCCTCACCGCAATCGATCGTTTTACCAGATGGCCTGAGGTAATACCAATACCCGATGCGACAGCTGAAAATAGCCAAAGCCCTTCTTACTGGATGGATATCAAGATTTGGATGTCCTACCTCTATCGTAACGGACCGTGGACGACAATTCGAATCTTCTCTTTTCCAACATCTCTCAAAGTCAGCCGGATTCTTACATAAGAAAACTACTGCATATCATCCCGCATGCAACGGAGCCATTGAGAGATTTCATAGACAGTTGAAGACCTCGATTACCTGTCATGGTACCGAACATTGGATGGAAGCACTACCTGCCGCATGTCCTGCTCAGGATACGGAGTGTAGTCAAAGATGATTTAAAAGCTAGCCCAGCTGAACTAGTATATGGAGAGCCACTTTTTGCCAGGCGAATTCTTCGATCCAACAACAGCTGGAACAACCGACATTACAGATTATACAGCACGCCTACGTCTATTTGCGAACAATTTGAAGCCAGTACCTGCCTCGAGACACAGCCGACAATCCATCTTCGTGTACAAAGATCTTGCTACCACAAGCCATGTGTTCTTGAGAGAAGACGCGCTGAGAGGCTCCTTACAACCAGCGTACACTGGCCCACATCCTGTAATAGAAAGGAATGATAAGTTATTTAAACTACAGATAAAAGGCAAACCTGTTACTGAATCCGTTGACCGCTTGAAGCCCGCCTACATTCTTCCAGAAAAAAGAAAAAAGTCAGTCAAATCAGTCCGATTTCCAGAGCAATATCGAGACTATAAAACTTAATCGCCCTAGACGGTCTCTGGAAGGGGGTGATGTGGCGAACTCCTTCTCCACCTGTAAACAACACAAAGCAAACATTTCATCAAGAACATAAAACATTAACTTTCCGTAACAAACCAACCAACCAACGTTGTTTTGTTTGGTGTACAATAAAGTATTTTCATTTCATTTCAACCTTAGTTCCACCCTGACAAGAGTACATCCCTGCATGCTTCTAGTTTCGCTACTTGCCGCTAGGGAGACCACAGCGCTAGCGCATCGGCCGACGACTTAGATCAAGTATTATTAATCTATGGCCGACGACAATGGGGGCGCGGGGCGGCCGCGGGCCGATAGTGAGAAATATTGACCCGCGGCGAATGCACGCTCGTTCCGCTAACCTACCTAACTTTACAAGTAGTGATTATTTAGTGTCAGTGTCAGTGTACCATAACTACTTACTTTACAAATGAAATTATGGTAGCTAACCCTAACAAATTACCTACCAGTGTTGTGTAGCGGTAATATTAGAATCACGACGTCAACTGACGAATGTGAATAAGACGTAACTATAGAAAAAGTTTTGTGTGAGCCCAACTTGACGACGAACGAACCTTCTATCAGTAAGCCAATTGATATGGCAGGGAAATAAGATTCATTTCACTAACGACAGTTGTCAGATATTTAATAAGCAGAATGCTTTTGTTGCTACCGCTTCAATCATAAACGGTGTGTATAAATTAAATACTCCAACTTGTTTATTGGCTTCAGTGGTCGAGTCTCCAGAGGTATGGCACCGTAGATTGGGCCATGCTAATAGTAACTACATGAATAAAATGCAGAACGCTGTGGAAGGAGTCATGTTTGATGAGAGGGCTGATATAAGCAAGATGAACTGTGTTGTATGCTGTGAAGGAAAACAAAGTTGCTTGCCTTTTGCTCATGAAAGCAACAGGAGTACTGAGTTACTGAATGTAGTACACTGTACAAGAAAATAAAGATTCTTCATAGTGATAATGGGGGAGAAAATTTGTAATCATGATTTTGATAATTATTTAAAGACAATGGGAATAATTCATCAAAAGTCTAACACCTACACGCCTGAACAAGATGGGCTTTGTGAATGTATGAATAGAACAATCATAGAGAAAGCCAGATGTCTTTTGTTTGAAGCAAAATTAACAAGCAATTTTGGACGGAAGCCGTTAATACTGCTGTATATTTACAGAATCGAATTGTGAAAACTGGACTGAAAAATCATACACCATATCAGTTATGGACAAGCACTAAGCCAAACCTTAGTCACATTAGAATATTTGGTAGTACTGTCATGAAGCACATACCAAAGGAGAAGATACATAAATGAGACAAGAAATCTGAAAAGTGTATTCTAGTAGGCTATCCTGCAACGTGGGCAATCACAACTAGTTGAGATGTAATTATTATAGAAAATAATCCTCATCAAGAGAGTCTTATTGCGGTGGAAGAGACAGATGTGATGCTAGAAGGAAGTCCAGTATGTCAGAATTCAGAGGGAGATTTGTCAGGCAATAACAGTGAGCTGGATGACTCATTTGTTTCTATAGATAGCACTTGTGAGGTGGTATGCTTACTGACCTCCATGGTTCTAAGGTGGCTGTCAACAAGTCAACAGTGACAGCTTCATTATATTATAATATTGTCATGGTTACCTATGTCTGCCTAACTAGAATTCTTAGCTAAATAAAGCCACATTCTGTTTGGTATTACGTCTATTATGCTACAACTTGTAAAGCTGATGAAACTTATCTGCCACGTGAGAAGTCTATGACATCTGACGAAGACCCTAATATGCAAAGGAGATTACCAGTAAGAGAAAGAAAAACACATACTTCGACTTATAAATTTGATTATGTTTACCTTTTTCTGTATGCCTACGCCTCACTTAACTTCAATAATATATTATATTACATTGTAAAAGGATCATACAAAAGAACGGTAGGAACCATGCCGTAAGTTTGTGCCTGTTCTTTCTAGGCTTTGGTCGCGTGGAACTGGCACCTAGAGTCACCTAGCTTTAAGACATTTCAAAGTGATCCTTGTGATTTTATTGAATAAATACCTATTGACTTTGACTTTACTACATTGAGGCTATTATTTGCGTTGTCGTTTCAATTAATTAAATTTAGATGTTATTCATCTAGATGTCAAAACAGCTTTTTTGAATGGGGACCTGGATGAGACTATATATATGCAAAAACCTATGGGTTTCGAAGGTTCTAGTGACAAAAAAGTTCTTAAACTGAAAAAAGCTATAGATAGACTTAAACAGGCATCCCGAGCATGGCATAAAAAGGTAGATAACTGTATGTTAGCAGATGGCTATGCTAAGTCTAAATATGAACCGTGTTTGTATACAAAAATTGTTGATAATAGTAAAACCATGATAACATTGTATGTTGATGATTTTTTTGTATTCTCTAATGATAAAAAAGTAATAAACATCTTAAAGACATGTTGAGTAATTATTTTGAAATTAAAGACCTAGGATGTGTCAAAGAATGTCTAGGCATGTTAGTTAATTTTGATGAGCAAAATAGCACTGTTACTTTAAGTCAGGACAAGTATATTGATCAATTATTAAGTAGATTCATGACATGACAGAATGTAAGACAGTTGATACTCCGATGGAGGCAAATTTAAAGAGTAAGAAAGAAGATACTTCTAATTGTCAGAATCCCTATCAGCACCTTCTAATTCTAATTCTAATTCGTGGTGGGGGAATGAGATCTGCACGGACTGGGGTCGCAATGGGGTGTATTGTGCATTGTCCCCCTGCTAACCTCACCCCAGCCAGCCCAACTCCTTAAAATAGCGGAGAAGGACCTTGGGTTGGTGGCAGCAATGTTCAAGCATCCCCGGTGGTGATTTGGATGCAGATGAGAGGAATGACCCGATCAGCTTCTGCAGTCCAGTTTTGGACCTGGCTTCGTTAGTTGCGGAGCAGTGCAGTACCACATGCTCCACAGTTTCTTTTTCCTGAAGACATCCACCACATAGGTCGCTGTCTGTCGCTCCGATCTTGAAAAGATGGTAGTTGAGGTCGCAGTGGCCCGTGATGATTCCGACCATCAGCTTTAGGTCTTCGCGTCTCAGCTTTAACAGGATGGTTGTTAAGTGCCTGTTCGTGGCTGGAAGCATTCATAAGATATTACGAATTAAAAATGTCAAACTAAATAAAATACCGCCGCGGGCAACGCGGCGAGGGAGGGGGCTCTGAAGTGGAAGAGGGGCCTACAAATCTAGGAAATTGGTAGGTAGGTATGATTTAGGTAGGTCTACGTTTATCCCGAAATGTTTAAAAAGTAAATGTCCACTCGTGCGAAGCCGGGACAGGCCGCTAGTCATATAAAAGACTATAAAAAATATTTTGTAGAAAAATGAACGAGTCTTAAACGGGAAAAAATCCTTTAATTTGTATGTTAGCAACCTATCATACCAGATAATGCGAACGACGGGCCGCCGATAAAAAGTAAAAGTTCTACTGTTCAAAATACATGATAAACGATAAAACAGAAAATATTTATGCAAATTATAACGAGCCCAGAACGTAAAACATCCTTAAATATTTATGTTAGCAATCTCTGCTACCACGCGAGGGCATCCACGGGCAGTCGCTAAAAAACTCAAATTAATTCAACTTAGCAATGTGTCAAATCGGTTCAAATCGGTTTGACGATTGAACGAGTCACACAAATCTATTCAAGGGTTTAAATAAATCGGTTAAAAAAATATTTCATTATTCATTAAACGTATTGATGACTCGACGACCCATTCATGAAAAACCGTAAGTATGTACCTAGGTACTTATATATTTTTCTTAATTTTTAACGAGAATAAAACTAGCAAACCATTCGATCTAAATTACATCGGTCAATACTATTTTGATGCTATCTGCCATTTGTTTTGCAAGCTGTTATTCGATTTGGATGCAAATCGGTTTGAATCGGTTTCGAACCAGTTTGGTTATTACAAACATAATACCAAAATTGTTTCTAATTCAAGCATATTTCCTCTATATTATTATATTATTTGAAATCAAATAGTATTATTTATCTGTGTTCCTGGGTAGTTTTTTTTTCAAATTACTTACCTAGTAGATAGAGCTTGTAACAAAGCTATGAAGCTCCCGATCTTTATCAGCATTTTTGCCACTCTTGATCAGTGGAGCTGTTTTCAGCTTTACACATATATTATTATTATGTGATACACAACTCAAACGGTTCAAAGATTGGTTTTATATAAACAGTACCCCAAGTATGAGTTGTGTTTACCACATTTGGTTTTTCGTTTTTCGTTCTTGTTCCGTGTTCATTGCGGGTTTTGTATGAAGATGCAATAGAGATACCGATACGGAACTTTATGTTGCAAGTATGATGAAAATTAGTAGTAGAATTATATTGAAATAAATATTTTTATAGCTCTTTTTCATGTTAAACCTAAGATATTTATAAGTATTTAAATAAAATTCATACAGTATATTACGTGTATTTATTATTTTATCCTTATAATATTCAAAGATTTAATAAATTTATAAGGAACCAACCCACACATGAGCAGTTTTGCTACAAAGAAAAAGCTTTAACATTTAACATGTGCGGTTTGGTTCTTTATAGAAAAAAATAAACTTGTTGATTTTTCCAAAGACATTACTTTCCTAACTTTGGATTTTTCAGATTGCTGGGTTACCATAGAGCATGGATCTTTTTAGTATATGTTTTCTTCAGTCAAAATTTGACAGCCTTCACAGCTCAGTTGGTAGTAGCTCTGCCTTCTGCCTTCCTTCCACTCGACACCACCAAAACGACACCATCCGTGGTGTCGTATGGAATCTAACTCTAATCTCTGTCTATGGAAACACGCGTTTCTGGACATCACTAGGGTGGTGTCGTATGGACTAGTCCATACGACACCACCCTAGTGATGTCCAGAAACGCGTGTTTTTGACTAACAGCTCCCAGTTCATTATTATTACTATTACTATTACTATTAGCCTATAGTGTCCCATTGTTGGGCAAAGGCCTCCCCCCATTTCCGCCAGTCTCTACGATCATGAGCCTTCATCCTCCACTCCCTCTCATAGGCGTCATGAGCCTTCATCCTCCACTCCCTCTCATAGGCGTCCAACTCGTCCCGCCATCTCATGCGCGGTCTGCGCATGAGTTCATTAAAATAAATAAATAAATATCAGACAACATCACATACATTGATCCGACCCCAAAGTTATTATTTCAAGTTATCTATAGTTAAACGATAATTAATAAAACGAAGTAAGTAGTTATGTAGGTATTAAAGAACGGACCGGAAAACTAGTCTTGCAGCGTGTCCACAATTGTTGTTACGTGCTTGTAATAGGCCTTAATGAACTTTTCTTTTAGTGTGTCTTTTCCGGGAAAAAAACTTTCAGCCAACAATTTTGCTGTATTTTGCTTTTTTTATTTTTACAACTTTGTATGTAGGTAACCTCACTATTAGTCGATGGTGTCGTATGGACTAGTGATTCCATACGACACCACCGATGGTGTCGTTTTGGTGGTGTCGAGTGGAAGGAAGGGCCTTCTGTGCCGTAGGCCGTGGGTTCGATCCCCACCGAGAACAAATATTTGTGTGCTGAACACAGATGTTTGTTCTGTCTGGTCGTTATATAATATTATAAGTATATATTTACAAAAAAAAAAGTATATAAGTAGTATATCAGCTATCTGGTTCCCATATCACAAGCTTTGGCTTAGTTTGGGGCGAGATAGTGCTGTGTGGAATGTCCCCCAATATTTATTTATTTATTTATTTAATTGTCAGATCACTTTGATCTTTAGAGGGTTGGTAGATCGTGCATTTTAAAAGCTTTCTTTTATGTCGATTTTGACATGTGTGTGGGTTGGTTCCTTTATGCATAACTACGTCCAATTACTCAAAAGAGTAAAGAAAAGGGGGCATATCATAACACCGTTTAGTATTATTTAATTGTTTGTAGTTAGTTTTGTTTAAAATGCAAAACCGTCAAATAAAAATAGACTGTGAATCATACATTTTAAAGTCGTGTTTCTCTTAAACATTAGCATATGCTACTCAATTAGGGATGTGACCTAATTAAACTAATGAATGTGTTATCGATGGCTTTAATAATTTTTTACCCCTATATACTTCGATCAACAATCAACCTAGATTACGTGTGAAGGGCTCAAAAACGGCCCGAGAAATAAGAGCACAAATAAATTTGTGTTCTTATTTGAGTTTAGTATGCTCCAACCACAGCCAACGTGCGGACGTGCTAAAATGCCTCAGTGTGCTTTAAAACTGCGAAAATAACTCCTAAAACAGTAAGTTTTCAGAAGGAATGTCTTTTTTTCGGTAATAACATGTCAGTTTCCGTTTTGCGATACTTAAATCATTGTTAACAATTAAAAACAAATATTTTGTCGTTTAATCAAAGTCCGCCATCGAGGAACCTGTAGTGTGTGTGAGGAGTAGTAAAATACAAAGAAGCAAACAGAAACGATATAGCTCACAAAGTAATAATGGAGGAAAGTACTTTATTTGTTGCAACATAAAGTTGATTACACAATAAATGTTATTTAACCTATGTCTTTTAATTTCTAAGTGACGGCTGTAATTGACGAATCATCATAATTGTAAGATGGTATTTTGAAGATTTGTGACTTTATTACAAGGGTTTATGGTTGTAATAAGGTTGAACTTGAAACTGTTTAAAAACCTTGGAATCAGTTCGATGTAGCTGTTTATGTGTGTGTAAGTAGATGTTCAAGCGGACAGTTTTTAGCTTTGATTTTGTATGTGACACGGAATCTAGTGATTGTTAATCGAAGCCTATATAGGTTAATAAGTTTTAAGGCGTTGTTTTTTTTAAGCTGAAATTTACAGAAGTATTTTAAAGAATTTTTCCGCACATCAAACCATATCAGTGATTACAGAACGGTACATAAATGTGCGGATCCATCATTTATTAAATTAAACATTTACTCAAAAATACAGCTTTTAAACAAGTACGTTCTGTTTCAAGGACAATAAATATGAAAATGAAAAATATGAATGCAAACAAACAAACAATCAAATCTTTCCTCTTTATAATATTAGTATAGAAGAATAGATGATAATGTGATAATCTTATTATAGAAAGAAAGAAAAGAAAAGCTTTTTATTTAGACCGCCACAAAATAAATATAACCTGACGTAAGTACCCATTTCGTTATCCTTCAGTAGGTAGGTAATAATCGATATCGATATGTTCGTCTTGCATCCGCATTGGTACATCACTAACCGAGTAGCGATGTTTTAAGGTCAATCGACTAACAGCCATTTTGCAATCAATCATGAATATGCTTTGTTGTTAGCTTAGATCAAGTATACAATAGATAGAGCATCAAATAATAATACCAAGAGTAAGAGAGACGCAATAATACAAATTATACCTATGAGTGAGAGAAATATAATATAAATGTTCTGTCCCTTTCTGCGTATACGTTTTTGATTGTTTAGCACCAAGTTTGGTGCTAAACAAACCGATTGGTGCTTGTGAGTTTACAGGTGTTTAGTGCCAAAGTTCTTTGAAAATAGTGTGTGCCTAGGTCCCAGTATACGTAGAGTTAAGTTTATAATGTGGTGCATTGTAGTATTTTAGGCTGTGATAATGATACAGCTCGGAAAACTGAAAATTAAGCTTCCTTCAGTAAGTAGCACTTTTATGTTCTATTTGTCAATTAAACTATAAAACAGAGAATGCACAGTGTCCACAATTAATCATTTAACGGTTGTGTTTACTTTCTATCGCATATCATAGTAGATTTCTAGAATTTAATTATTTTGTAAAATTGAGTATAGGTTACTATAAACCACACAAATGACATGGCTATTCAAACCGATACAGTTCTATTTCTATAGAAACATAATTTGGTTTGGCTTAGACATGAGTCGGATATATCAAAACGTAACTTATATCGGATATGGGTTAGATATCATACCATATCGATATTCATATCAACATATCCGATATCATAAAAACTATTCAAGCCCTCAACTGTTACGTATTAAAGACACGAACAAAACGAAAACTTCACAAACCAAACGATATGAAACAAACACCAATTGATATTCGCTACCTCCCCCTTTCTAAGAATGAATTGTTTTACTGGTAAAAAAGAGATGAAGCGAATATGACGTAACTATAGCCAAATAGTTTGCGTTTGTCGTTTCGTTGTTAGTTTGCCATAACTAAATATCATGTTAACGTTTGCAACCCATACGGCTGATATCGATATCAGAAAACCGTTTTCTATATCGATATGCAAACTGTATATCGGTTAGATAACCGTTTGCGGGAAAAAACAAAAACGCCCATGTCTAGTTTGGCTGGGTTATACGATCTTTCGGGCTGCCAACTAAAACAAAATCTATTTGCCAAAAATGTTGGGAAACGAACAACTTTAGGGTGGATTTGACTCTGATATGTTAGGATAAGTTCAAATACACACAATAATCTAGAAAAAAAATGACAATGTCGCAACTTATTATTACCTTATTCAAAGAAATAAGGTTTGTTTGACTTAAGTACATAATGAAAAAAAATATAATATAGGTATAGGTAGTAGGTACATATATTTTAATTTCATTTAATTTATTTTTTTAGCTTTGCGTTACATTTTAATAATTTAAGTCTCCTCACGATTTTCATATGAGAAGTTGGTAGTTATTTTATGTCTGAGACCACCATCGCGTAGTATGATTAAATACCTACATTTGCCTAATAATACCATGTTTGTTTTACAGATTTCCCAAAGATGCAACTACTTTGGGCTGGTGGGTTAAAGCTACGGGTTACTAAGCTCCAGGTCACCAAGCTCCAAAATCAAAATCAAAACGGTCTTTATTCAGTACAATCACAAGGATCTCTTTGAAACGTCTTAAATTGGTACTAGGTTAATGTACCGCCAGTTCCTCGCGCGCGACCAAAGCCTAGAAGAACAGGCAAGAAACTTACGGACTAAAAAACTTTTGGGCTATTTCAACATAAACGGTATCTCCGCTTTTTTTTCTGGATATAAAAAGTATGTTCAAAAATCTTGCTTTAAAAAGTGTGAATTAAGAAAATATTCTCATCTAAAATTGTTATGTACAAACTATTAAATATTTATCGTCTAATAAATAAATACGTACTTACACGTGATATATTTTAATGTATTTATGACATATTCATAGTGACGTTCTGAGGATAGCTGTATTCATAATGCCACCACTTCGCGCTTCAGGGCAAAGTGGTGGCATTGCTCAGGCTTATGGTCAGCTCTAGCATAAGCTGGCTTACTCCTGTTAAGATGTATTGTTTATACCTACTTAATTTAAAATTGAAGCACGCGTTATAAATTAACCTTTTGAATTACGGTTTCTGATGAGTAGGGATGTAGAATAAATAAATCAATGATAAATAAATAAATTGTTTTTTATTCATAAAAATTTTACTTAGCTGGTGCAGTAACATAGTTAAACTATTGGTAGGTGGTAGAATGTGAAGAATAGCACCACTAGCTAGCTCTGTCCCCCTCACTAGGAAAATCCAGGACTCTAGCTCGCGGGGCCTAGGGTTCTGATGTCAATGTCTAAAATGCCAGCTTAGTGCCAGTTCGCCCTGTTTTTTTTATTTTATTTTTTATAAATATTGGTGGACGCTCCACACAGCACTATATAGCCCCAAAATAAGCCAAATCACAACCACCCAGGCAGAGAACAAACGTCTAGTATCACATCACACAAATGTTTGTTCTCGGTAGGATTGAACCCATGGCCTACGGCGCAGAAGGCTACCAACTGAGCTGTGTAGGCTTTTTTCTAGCTCTAGAAGATATTAAAATGGCGTAACCTAGAGGAGAGTACAAACTATTAAACTGACATCATTAAACAAACAACTGGAGCCGCGGCGACATCATAGCCTATGCTTGGTTGGGTGAAAATAGTATGATGTGGCAACCCATAAATTGTATGTACTTGTTGTCCGTCTTGCTCGGGTATACGCTCGTAGGCAATCTATAGTATTATAAATCTATGGTTGTTAGAGACTATAACAAAAATCGATAGCGACAGCGCCATCTCTTGTTGAGTAGTAGTACCTTGCCTGAGTACTATTTATGGGTTAGTACAATTTTTACCATGACAGTGCATCTAAACAGAGCATAGACTTTCGACCAATCAGAGCAATGGTCACAAAATCCATGGTCGTGTAATCCTGGCTGTACAATCCCGACTGTGCTGGGAAAGCACAGCCTGGAAAACACGGCCCGGATTCCATGTACATTTTGTACATGAATTCCTGGCCGTGCAATCCGGGCTGTACAATCCCGACTGTGCTGGGAAAGCACAGCCTGGAAAACACGGCCCGGATTTCATGTACATTTTGTACATGAATTCCTGGCTGCGTATTCCTGCCCGTGCATTCCGGGTTGTACATTTTCGGGCTGTGTAATACTTGGTCGTAAATTAACCGGACCCTGTCACATAGAAACTACACTTGAATTTTGTGTCTCACTTTTGCGTGACACAGATTAAAGTTTAGTTATTATGGATAATAATAATTTTGGGTGTAAATAAGATTTAGGCGAATTACAGAATATCAGATAGTTACTATGTCACATAGAAACTACACTTGCGTGACACAGATTCAAGTTTAGTTATTATGGATTATAGTAATTATCTGTTACTTTTCATAATAATTAATTGTATTTCGATGATGTATTTGTTATTAAGTGTAGCTGTTGGGATGGGTTTTTTTTTATTCAAGAATTTATACACAGTACTGCATTCCAATTAGCTGATATGATGATGGAGCCAAGTGCTGTATAATGTAGATCCTACATTACACAGGTGTTCAACTAGGTGTTCTGTCTGTGTGTGTAAATTAATTCAAATTCAATTTAATTATTTATTCATAAAGTTCTAATATATTGAGTTGGTAAAATAATAATGAAAACATCAGTGGTGAAAACAGAATAAATGTTATAATATTAGTAATAATATAAATTTTATTTCAGATAACTTAGATCCTTAATGTTAGTACATAATAAACTTAATGAACTATGTTAGGTTAGTATTTAGAAAAATGGTGATCCTGTGCTGTCATTACTCGCAAACAGTGCTTGAGGAAGGGGCTATCCTATTTATGAACAATGATGTCCAGGATGTTATTGGAACTTCCACTGACTCTCATCAGCTGTGATGCAATTTTCTTACGCATGCAGGCAGCGAAACTGTCAGACCTGTTATCAGCGGCACTGAATTTGTTTTCATAGAATTTGTGTACTTACAGTAAAGTTCTCGGTCTTGTAAGTTTTTTTAGTTTAATAATGAATTACATAGTGGTATACACATCCACAATGAAGTGTGGTAGTTTGCTGTAGATTTTTAATTTTTTTGAGACAGTAGGAGTTGGTGGTGGCATCTCATCATGTGGCAGTGACTGTTCAGGAAAATGTTCAAGGTTGCAATAGGAATGCTCAGCAACGAATATAATTATAAGACAATGTTTTCAATTTATAGTACCTGCAAAATAATAAATAAAACTTTAATTATGAAAACAGGATCAATTTTATCAGCAGCAATAAATTTGTCTTTAAAGAAATTCGAAAGTAGGTACAGTAACGCAGTAACGCTAAAGCCTCGGATACACAGGACAAGAAAAAAGCCTACTTACAACAAAGCCGCCAAGTCTTGCAAGAAGGTGATACGGAAGTCGCGCTTCGATCGAATTGGCCAGTTGGGGGCCAAGCTTGCCACATACCCTGCGGGAAGTAAAGCCTTCTGGTCACTGGCCAAGTCAGTTGAAGCGAACTTCAGCCGCCCTTCACTTCCCCCACTACTGAAACCGGACGGATCTCTGGCTCATGCTGCGATTGAAAAGGCAAATCTTTTTGCAACTCAATTCGCTGAAAATTCACGCCTAGACACCTCGGGCGAAACACCTCCTAGCCTTCCTCGATGCGAAACGTCAATGTCGGATATTCGCATCCACCAGAAGGAAGTGCTCAAAACTCTTCGAGGTTTAGACGTGAATAAAGCTAGTGGCCCTGATGGTATTCCAGTTGTAGTATTAAAAAACTGTGCACCTGAGTTGTCTCCAGTTCTAACTCGACTTTTCCGCTTATCCCTTGAAACTGGAGTAGTCCCCAAGTCTTGGAAGCTTGCCAATGTGCAACCTGTGCCCAAAAAAGGAAGTCGCGCTGACCCGTCAAATTACCGCCCCATTTCGGTCACCTCCATACTATGTAAATGTATGGAGCGTGTACTGAATGGTAAGCTCCTCGCATACCTTGAAGAGAATGAACTCCTCAGTGACCGTCAATACGGATTTCGTAAAAACCGGTCTACTGGGGACCTTCTAGCGTTTGCCACGCACATCTGGAGTGAAGCCATCGAGAAATATGGTGAGGCACTAGCGGTCTCACTTGACATTTCGAAGGCATTTGATAGGGTTTGGCATGCGAGCCTTATTGGCAAGCTTCCTGCATTCGGACTCCCAGTACAATTCTGTTCTTGGCTTGCCGACTTCTTGAGGGAACGATCCATTCGAGTAGTCATTGATGGCTGCTCGTCTGATCAATTGGCCATTAATGCCGGTGTACCTCAGGGGTCGGTGTTATCTGCCACGCTGTTTTTGCTGCATATCAACGATCTGCTTATGCCCGGTATCGTTGGGTACGCAGATGACAGCACAGTTGTGGAAAGATACTTTTCCAATGCCCAAGCCAGACAGAATGTGGTTAAGCAAGAGAGAGACGAAATGCTGCAGCGCTTGAATCTGAAACTGAAGGCAGTGTCCGACTGGGGCAATGCGAATTTGGTTAAATTCAATGCCTCTAAAACGCAAGCTTGTCTCTTTTCTGCTAAGAAAAGTCAGTTTCTCCAAGTTCCTGTTTTCCGAGATGTACCTTTAGCTGTTCAGGATCACCTGGATCTCCTCGGCGCTACTCTGACGCCTGCTCTCAACTTTGGCACATACATCGAGTCTAGGGCAATAACGGCTTCTATGAAGCTAGGCATCCTTAATAGGGTAAGGCGTTACTTCACACCGGGACAGCTTCTCAGTCTTTAGTTCTTAAAGCACAAGTCCGATCTGGTATGGAGTACTGCTGTCACCTTTGGGATGGCTCGGCAAAACACCAGCTTGCTGCCTTGGACTCGATTGAGCGCCGAGCTTTCAGGTTAGTAGGTGAGCAACACATGGCGGAGGCTAAAATCCAGAGCCTCGAACACCGTCGTAAAGTTGCTTGCTTATCGATCTTTTATAGGCTACATTTCGGAGAATGTGCCCAGGAACTACATGACCTTATTCCACCATCTCCATTCCACCACAGGACAAGTAGACGCACGGCCCAGTACCATCCATACCTGGTTAGCATGCCACCAATTCGCACGAAGCGCTTTGCTTCAACCTTCATTATGCGAACCGCTAAGGAGTGGAACTCATTACCGTCGTCTGTTTTTCCTGACCACTACAATATCAGTCTCTTCAAGGCAAGAGTGTATAGGTGTCTTCTAGACCGTTCTGCTCCAACGTCGGCTACATCGTCGCTTACCATCAGGTGAGATTGTAGTCAAAGGACGGTCTATTCATTGTAAAAAAAAAAAAAAAAAAAAAAACAGTACAATACTCTATCGAGTAAGTAGGTATTTACCTAAATCTTGGATGGAACAGCACAATCTGTTTCGAGCTCTCTTGGTAGGTGTACCACCCATCAAAAATGTTACTTGGCAAATTTTGTAACCTAATTGTAGATTTTAGGTAAGTATAGGCACCACAAGCTCGATGATACTTAGTCTAAGAATTAATGAATAGGTATGCAAATCCAAACACATAAAAATTAAACAATAAACAAACAAACAAGTCAACGCTAGCGATGTTACGATTCGGGTTACCAACCCGGTTCAACCCGGGTTGAGCTTCAAACCGTTCAAGTCGGGTTGAACCTATGCCAAACTGATCTGGACGAGTTGAGTAAGCGAGCGGTTTGTTGATCGCTGTCCCTCTTCAACTCACGCACGGTGCGACGCGGAACCGCGAGTCGATACTTCGGGTCGGACCGAACCGAAATATGAAAATGAGATTGACTTGACAAAGTCGATTCAATTTGTTCTTGGGTTCTACGAATGAGTTAAATTTGTATTCATACCGGATTATGGATACAAATTTAACTCATTCGTTTCGGTTTCCATAACATAAAATTCTAGCATGAGCAATACAAATTGGTTCGTCGTATTGACTTTGTCATTTCGGTTTGTAACCCGGTTTCAAACCGGTTTACATAGATTTTTGCGGTTCGATTTACAAGTCGGTTTGCTTATTTTTCAGACCGATTTGAGTCGGTTTGAAAAATTTCGAGATCGTTACATCGCTAGTCAACGCCACGCCAGTTGCCAACTAAATTTCCCTAAATATACAAGATACAAAGTAGTAGTTCGTTTTGGTTCTTAAATTTAGTAAAATAGCTGAAATAATCTTCTTCAATATAAACAAAATCAATCATGATTGATTTGAAGTTTGATTACCTTTATCATAGGCAAACTTGGAGTTGGCAACATTTACATATAATTTTGTTAGCAATCTTCTACTTCTTCTTTACTTTGTAGACCTAGGGCCGTATGCAAGAATGATGCTCAAGCACCGCCTGTGTAGAGTTCAGGTGATCTCTACTTAAGCATCGAATCGCTGCTTGGGTATTGTGTTTATTCCAGAACGGCCCTCAAACATCACTCAGCTGAATCTAGACTCAAATCTCAACTCAGTTGGGATTTGCAGTATGTCTATGGATCGAGTCGGTTCTCGTTTACAATTTGATTTATTTTTTCGTTTACTGCGAAAATCGGTCCGTTTTACGCAAAACTTTTAATAAATAAGATATTGCAGTAGAGCTTTGGGTGAGTTTAAAATAAATTACGTGCAACGGAACGTGTTTACTTTCATTTTGTCATGGGTGACATGGTATAGAAGTAGATAACCGCTATTGACTTTAGCCTACCTCATGAAGGGCGAATAAAAAAAAATGATTCCCGCCTAACCATTCATCAAGCCAACCATCATGAACCAAATCTCCGCTTCAAATCTTCGCGCCAAACATTATGACAATTTTTGCATCTTTCGTAAAATAATTAATAGGTAGACAGGTACTTATTAGTTTTTTGTATTAATAACTTTCAAATTAAATAAATAGAACAATGCCTCTGCCTGTAACACGAAAAAAAAAGAATGTGAATTCTGACCATTTTTATGGTTCTTTTTGATACTTACTACCTACTTACCTACTTATAATTTATAAATGCGAAAGTTTGCGAATGAGTGAGTGGGTGTACCTAATAGTTCCTACTTCTTCGTAACGGCTAAACGGATTTGGATGAAACTTGGCATGCACATAGATCGTGACCTGTTTTAGGTACTTACTTTGTTTTAGGTAGGTACCTATTAGGTACCATGCGAGCATAACCGCGGGCGGATGCTAGTCTGGACTAGATGAAAAAGCCATTTTCCGTTTTCGTTGTGGTTTGGTTGAATAAAGGGTAAATTATTTTTTTTACCACATCATGCGAAAAATGATATCATTTTTTAAAATCAACTGTATTTATATCAAAAGAGTCATTGGCATCTCGCAAATATCGTGACGGAAAGCCGATTGGTCTAATATTAACATTTTCAAATATGTTAAAATCTTCAAAAATATCCATTGTTTAATCACATCCAAGCAACAAGCAAGGCGAAATCATGCTCAAGCGTGGTCGCGACCCTGCTTGAGTATCGGTCTCGTTTTTCTTTGAAAAGTGACAGATAGTTTATCTGCTCAAGCAACGATTCGGTCTGAGCGACGTTTCAGAATATGCAAAACTCACGTGAACGAATCGAGCCTCAAGCAGCGTTCTAGAATCAAAGCTCTGCTTATGTCTATGCTTGAGGCTCGACTCAGACTCAAGTATTGTTCCTGCATACGGCCCTTAGATCAAGAATATAAATCTATGTTTGTAGATGTTCTTGCTAACAATCTTCTTCTTCTCTCCGTTTATGGCTCCTGTCTGTCATTCGACAGACAATCTTGCCAGTGTCAAGTGATTTGTATTGAATGAATACTTTTTAGTCAAGTCAGTCCATAGTCAAGTCGGCCGTCATTTGTCTTGAAGAAAATGGTGGCGGTTTTCTTCAAAACATTCGAAACATTTTCAGTCAAATCAGGATATCACATAATACACTTTCATTCCAAATGCTTACACTTTGTGCTAAGACCTCAAGTAATGTTGGTTAAAATACCACCGAAATTACACAACACAACTCAAAATAACACAAGAAAAACAATTAAAATGAAAAAGCTATGTTGCTTCATAAAATGACAGAAAACGAATCTTGCTAACAATCAATAGCAAGCAGTTTGATAATTGACAATATGAAATGTCAGTTTTGACAGTAGAAATATCAGACATGTCAAAATAAAAAAGGAAAATCAAAAAGTCCGCCATTTGTAAAATCGGCAGTGTGACCATTTGTGGCAGATTTCTGCCATTTTGGCAGATTTGGATCCAAAATTTTAGCTGTGGCATATTATGCTGACGATTTACAAATGTGGCAGATTTTGGCAGATTTCAAAGGTTAAAATGAAAATCATGCTAATTTTAAATTACATTACATCATATATAAGTAATAAAAATTTAAATAAGGTTAATATATAAAAACTAGTGGTTTGGTAGTGCCGCGAGCTGCGCGCAGCTCGCGGAGGTGTGGTTTTCCTATTTTAGATAATACATAAAAAATAATTAAATAAAATGGCAAAAAAACCTCTACTTTGGATTTCAATGTTACTGTAATTTTATTTTTCCACCGATCTGTAATATGTGTATGTGGTAGATATAGATAATTAATATGAAATAAACATTTGTTCTGTTATTAGAAACAAACTTCTTATGCCAGTTTTATATGTTCTTAATGACTTAATGCTGCATCATTCAACTTTAACGTCGAGTGTGGCAGAATTTGGCAGATTTTTGGGTCCGTGTGTGGCAGATTCGCCATTTTTGAGATGGTCACACTGAAAATCGGTTTAAATAAGTCCCGCCGTTTAAAATAGTAATAAAATATAATCTCGTAGTAATATAAATGTCTGTCCATTTCGTTCATAGAAGTGAATAAAGTACCTACTTTGTGTTGTTTAAAAATCAGTGAGAATCTGTTTGGTGAAGTACAATAACATAACGTACTGGAGCCGAGCTATTCGCTATAAATTATTTGACCTCAACCAAAACAGGGTTGATGGTGAATCATCATCCCAAGTAAACCTTCAAAGAATCTCTGGCTTTTGCTTGAGTGATTGGTTCGGATTAGTAGATAACACGGTATGCTCAACCCACCTCGACAGCCACCACAACACTGACCCTGAACAATCGATATCTACACACGAAAAACAAATTGTTTTAATTTCGTTAAATCCGTAAAGAATACTTTGTAAATTCCTAGAAGGTAAAATGGAGTGGTTATTCGGACACCGTATGACTCCGGACGAGATGCTGCGCAAGAACCAGCGCGCGCTGAACAAGGCGATGCGGGACCTGGACCGTGAGCGCATGAAGATGGAGCAGCAGGAGAAGAAGGTCATCGCCGACATCAAGAAGCTCGCCAAGGAAGGACAAATGGTTTGTCCTAGCACACACTCTCCTTCTACAGCTTCTCTGCAACATCTAGTGAATTTAAGTCCATTGTTGGTTCAGATATTGGCTTAGTACTACAAACTCCTTTCTTTACACACAAGACTGATAGCATAGCAGTGACACTGAATGCTTTGGAAATTCCATCATTTACCTCTTGACTGAATCCAGACTCAACAGGTTTTCTCATAATCTAGTTCTTTGAACTATTATCATTCCTTATAATTTTTTTGCAGGATGCTGTGAAGATAATGGCCAAAGACTTGGTACGAACACGAAGGTATGTGCGTAAATTCATGCTGATGAAGGCAAACATCCAGGCAGTGTCTCTCAAGATCCAGACCTTGAAGTCCCAAAGCACAATGGCTCAGGCTATGGGAGGGGTCACTCGCGCGATGGCCACCATGAACCGACAACTCAACATGCCGCAAATACAGAAAATCCTCCAGGTAATAAATCTGCATACATTTGCATTTAGCCAATGAGTATTTAGAAACTAGTATAGCCACCTCATTGTTTCAGTTTATAAGAAAACTCTGCAACATTTTTAGTGCTATCAAGTTATAATACAAATTTCATGTTAAACACAATTTTAATTAGTTAGCTGTTGCAACAGAATTGCCACCATTATTCTCTCATAGACCCCAATATAAACCTGCAATGTGGATTCCAGGAGTTTGAGAAGCAGTCGGAGATCATGGATATGAAGGAGGAGATGATGAATGACTCCATTGATGAGGCTATGGAGGGAGATGATGATGAAGAGGAAAGGTAAGCTTCCCAAACCTATGCAGGTATAAGCACAATAATAATATAAATATTATCTCAGACAACTACCACCATGCTTATTTCTACATTTTTTCAAAATACAGAAACATGAGAACAATATGTAGGGCGCAAGTTTATGCACCCAAGGCAGAGCATCATAGAGCAAATTCCTATTGTGTGTGACTTGCTAGACATTG
Organism: Chloroclysta siterata; assembly: GCA_932294275.1. Classification (NCBI taxonomy): domain Eukaryota; kingdom Metazoa; phylum Arthropoda; class Insecta; order Lepidoptera; family Geometridae; genus Chloroclysta; species Chloroclysta siterata. The sequence continues at coordinate 14,798,667 of OW028591.1, read as the reverse complement.
CTTTGTTATAGGTGATCGTTACTACTTAATATCGGGTGGACCATCCGCTTGTTCTATCAGCAAGTAGCTTAACAATAAATAAATCAAGAAAACTATGAAAAAAAACATTATTGGTACCTTAAAAGACTATTAACTCTGATATAAAATTTAAAAATGTAGGTGATGATGACCTAATCAAGCCTGTAATTTCCACCCACACCCTCGAAACGCAATAGCTGCAGAAATTATGCCTATTTATGTGATTGTTTCAGCAACACGGTAGTCACACAAATTCTGGACGAGCTGGGCTTGCAGCTGAACGACCAGCTGTCCGGTCTCCCACAAGCCACCGGTTCTTTATCCATATCTGGTAATACTATATTTATGTTAGTGGGCATAAACACCTCCCCAAACATCGATACGAAATATTAATTTCCAGCGAAAACTCCCGCAACGCCGCAAGCCGTGGCGGGCGGATCGGGGGGCGGCGGCGGCGCGGGGGGCGCCGCTGCGGGGGGCGTTGGGGGCGCCGCGCTCAGCGACGCCGACGCCGAGCTGCAGGCGCGCCTCGACAACCTGCGCCGCGAGTAGCCGCGCCGAGGGCCCACCGGCCGCGCCGAGGGACCATCGCTAGAGGCACACAGTTACTCATGCGAGCTCGAGCATACACTCCGCGTTCGACGTTCCCCGTTACATTGCTGCTACGTTTATTCTCACGGTAAAATATATTCTGCTTCAGCTTCTCTTGTCAGTCGATCCTGAGTGTTCTTCGAACGGCATTAGGCTTATATTTTATTTGTTACTAGCAGCGAAACCCGGCGTTGCTCGGGTTAAAATACATCGCATGTACTGACGAAAAGTCAAGTACTTAAATATCGTCAAATATAGAAATTTCTAGTACCAAAACACTCTAGAATATTCAAATAACAAAAACGACCGAACTGGTCGTGTTTGTTTCTCGGAATTACTTGAATTTGTTTAATTACTGTTCACTCGAACTTTGAATGATCTTCGAGTTGTAGGCATTTTGGAAGTTTCTAGATCATTTCAGAAATTTTTAGAATTTTCTAGATAATTTCAGAAACTTTCTACAACATTCTAGTTCGATTACAACAATTGAAACTATTTTAGAATTTTCTAGACCATTTCGGATCAATTTCATCGATTGCACATTTTGGAACTTTCTAAATCATTCCAAAAGCTTTCTGAAATATTCTAGATCGATTACAATAATTGCACGGCTTTTCGGAACTTTCCAGATCATTCCAGAAAGCTTTAGAACTTTCTAGATTGATTTCATCAGTTGCACACATTCTGGAACATTCTAGATCATTCCCGAGATTCCCGAGATTTTAAGAATTTTACAGAAGTGTTCTGTCCTTCTCTAACATGTATAGTTAGAGAAGGACAGATATATATTATTCCACATTTTCGCCCCCCACAACCACCCTCTTCCACCCACCCCAACCAAACTCCCATAAGCACACCAGGAGACCAAGGGGTATTTGCCATCCCAACGGGAAGTTGATCGAAGTTGTGGATCATAGAGAAAACCGTGGACACACGTACGAACATTAGCATTTTATATAATATATTAATTAATTAATTAAGATTTATACAGTGTATATTGTATAATTGTTACGATGATAATAGCCCAGATGATAATAACAGTTTTTTTTATCACTAATGAAATTTTAATGCGCACGCGCTGCGGTACTAGTCTAGTTCGGGTAAGCGCCTTTGTATAACTTTTCCAAACTTTCGCAATAAACACAAGGTAGTCACATCCAAAAATAAACTTAATTGATTACTACCTGAGACAGTGTCGAATAGGGTATGATGAAGGCTGTATTTGTATAGAGCGATAGGCTGCTGCTAGACTAGTTAAATTAATATCCTGCAATGTGACGTTACACGACGCCTTGTTCGTATCTGTAACATTATGTTAACAAGCTTGAAGAGTCCCTGTAAGTATAACTACATTGATCTAAGTACCTACTAATAATTGTTAAGTTTTTATTGTAACAATAAAAGTTTATGTAAATATTATAAATAAAGTATTTTTACATAATTATTCAAAAAAAAGACTTTACTATTTCATAAGGAAAGCATTTATAATGCATTTCACACAACACTGTTTAATCCCAATAAAAAAACCAGATAACCGGGTTACAGCTACATTCGGTATAAACACCTAGACGGAACATCTATGCTCATGACGTATATGTACGTCATACGTAAATGTTTGTCATAAGTGGGGATCGAACCCGCAATCTATAGCGCAGAAAGCTTGAAGGCTCTTCTGAGCTGAGAGGCCTGTTGATAATTAACAATAATTTCTAGTAATAATTCACGAAATGAGCTTATTCAGGAATACCTACCTACTTAACAGAGGTTAGGTAGCTGATAAATTTGGAAGTCAAAAAAGTATGGTTATGATTTATTGATTGGACACGTTGGATAAAGGGCAAAAAGTCTACACAAACAGTCACAAGAGCTATTGTCTATAAAACATGAAGTCTGGGCATTTCCTTCATATACATAGTTTTCTAGGGATACGTGCTTTGTTGTTGCTTTGTTGATGTGTTGTGTAGATAGGACCTACAACCTACAAAAATTGCAATTCTTTAATACTACTAGTTACTGGATGTAATCCAGTAGGTAAATAGCACCGAATGGCTCCCACACCCCAAATTCAAACTGAGCGCACATGTCTCACTAGCTACTGACTAGACATGTGCGCACATGTCTCACTAGCTACTGACTAGACATGTGCGCACATGTCTCACTAGCTACTGACTAGACATGTGCGCTCAATTTGAATTTGAAAATGATCGGCGGCACAGCCATAGTGGTGCAAAATAAATGAAATCCGCCATTGTTTATCCTGTGTCGGACGGAGAGATCAACCGATGCCCAAAACTATTGTCAATAAAAATTAAACATGTGCTTTTGTTTCGATAATGCATAATCGAAAGACTTTTTTACTTGAAAGTTAGAATTGAGATATGTAATGCTTGTTTATTTTCTAGGAACTAACGACGTAAGTTAACTTGTTTGGCTTGAGAACGTATTCATCGGTGTATTTACGACATCACAATTAAACAACAATTTGACACAAATAATCCAAAGTTCCCACGGGAACTCTGAGGGATTCGAAACTAATACAAATATTTTGGCACCTAACTACAAACAGATCTATAAAAAATAATTTCAGCCAATTTAAATGCAATATTCATCAAATAAACTTAAAACTGTTAAACTTAGTTAACGAAATAGAAGACGTTATTCCTTCCAATATCACAGACCGATCACATTCAACTCGGTTGAACGATTCCACTTTCCTAGCCATAGTGCTCGCTACTAATAATACAATAATATTACTAGGTACATAATAATACAATAATATTATTCACTATAACACTTACTTACATACCTATGTTAATACGTGTGTTCCTACACATAACGCAAACCACTCGGGCAGCTGGTCGACGGAAGAGTCGCTCGCGCCGCCCTCAACTCGACTCAACTCCAACCATCAAACTATACTATACCTACCTACAACCGATCTGTCCGCAAGTGCACATCACGCTACTTAGGTCATTTCTACCGGAAGAGAGTAAATCTAATGTGCGACCGGTCAGACGAGCAAGGCATCGCACCGTCGACCGACCGAGGAAGGATTCATCGGAGAGAGTCAAGCCATCGGCGTCACCGCGAGCCCTGCTGGCGCGGGCGCGGGGGGCGCAGGGGGCGCGGGGGGCGCCTCGCGGCCGTTTCCCGCGCTCGTGCGCAGCGCGCTGACGGCGATGCCCAGCTGGCCCAGGTAGTACGTCGACATCACCAACGCCTGCAACACGAGACTTCGCGTCACGCGGGTCGGGAGGGCGCGCGGGCCCGGGGGCGGGAGGGGGCCGGCGACTCACCCGGCGGTAGGGCACGGGCCCCGCGAACAGCGTGTAGCCGAGGATCGCGTCCGACAGCAGGAAGAGCGCGCCCCCGAGCGCGGCGGGCCCGCCCCGCGCGGCGCCGCGCCACGCCATCAGCGCCAGCAGCGCCGCGTACGCCGGCACCAGCGCCGCCAGCACGCCGCGCGCGCCGGCGCAGCACGCGCGCACGTACAGCGCCGCGGCGCACAGGCAGGCGAGCGCGCCGCGCCACCGGGCGCGCCACTGGCCGCGCTCGTGCCAGCCGAAGGCCGCGAGGTAGGCGAGGTGCGCGGCCGCGAACGCCGCCATGCCGGCCGGCAGCTGCGCCGGCCACACGAGCAGCGCGTCGCCCACCGCCGACAGCGCCAGGCCGCAGCACACGCGCCGCGCGTACCTGCCTCTGCGAGATACATCCACGCGCGTTCACTTGCGCGTTCGCACGATCCGAACGAAGTATCGATGAGGAATCGAACCGACGCGACGAAGGAACTCCTCGATTATTTACCTTCTCTAGCAGATATGTTCCGCTCGAACGATACTTGTACGGTAGGTAACTGCCCTAAAGTTATTCCGCATCGAATGACGCATGTCCGACGGGCGCTCTATCGACCCCTAGATCGACGGTCGATCACCCTAGATGCGCATCGGACGAAGATAACGAAAACGATGACGAGCTAAGTATCTTTATCTTATCGCGCTCGATTTGTATCGCTATTGAACTTAACGAAGGATCGTTTGGGTAGGTCATACCGAATGTAAGTTTTTTTCGGTCCTAAATTGTCTAAATTTGTCCCTAATAGAAATGCATCGGTGGACCTCTCCGCCCCATCCCAGTAGGCAGTAGTGAGTGGGTTAGGGTACTGACCGGGCCGGCGGCAGCGCGCGCTGGTGCAGCGCCACGGCCAGCAGCAGAGAGAGTGTGGCAGGGTACTGACCGGGCCGGCGGCAGCGCGCGCTGGTGCAGCGCCACGGCCAGCAGCAGAGAGAGTGTGACAGGGTACTGACCGGGCCGGCGGCAGCGCGCGCTGGTGCAGCGCCACGGCCAGCAGCAGAGAGAGTGTGGCAGGGTACTGACCGGGCCGGCGGCAGCGCGCGCTGGTGCAGCGCCACGGCCAGCAGCAGAGAGAGTGTGGCAGGGTACTGACCGGGCCGGCGGCAGCGCGCGCTGGTGCAGCGCCACGGCCAGCAGCAGGCAGAGCACGGGCGCGCACTTGGCGGCGGCGAGGCCGAGCGAGGGGCCCTCGCCGCCGCCCACCACGAAATAAATGCACACGCACTTGAAGAACGGAACCAGCCGCCCGCCTACGCCCATGCGCTTTATCTGCATACGCACAAAGCAAAATAATCGTCATTTAGGTGCTGAAGAATTTGAATTAGATTTTTTTATATTTTTCATTAAAATCTATTCACTATAAGTCCATTTCATTTCTATATCTTGGTCATGTCTTGGTCACTTCATTTTAAATGACTGGGTACCTACTCTATTTTAATTCCTTTATTGAAAACTCCAAAATTAAGTAGGTAGTTATGTACCAAAATAAATAAATTTAATGATAGAATAAACCAAATCTATTCATAAAATTGAGATGTCATAGTCAATAGTTAGTTTTGAGTCAATAATAATTATTATTCATGGTGCTCCCAAACTGTTCTCTACCAAACATGAGACGTTGAACAGATAGATCTTTTAAAACACGACGAGGTTTTTGATGATCAAAACATTTTTTTTAATCAGCCGTGTGTTATTTTATTAAAATATGTTACGGTTTGGCGGGCTTGGTATGCATTAGGTAGGTGCAGGTACCTACTAGTTTACGAGGTGGTAGGTAGGTAGGTACTTAACTTACATCGATCTTCTAAAGCACAATAGGTAGGTATTTATGTGGCGTTAAGGCTACTACACACAGTGCCGGCGGCAATGCCGCCGGCACTGTGTGTAGTAGCCTTACCTAATATACCACCCGTGACGATTAATGGCAATGCCCTGGGGCCTTATGCTCACTTCGACAGAGATTATCTCACGTTAGAGATGACGTCATATCTCGTTCGATAACTATTTATCCCCATTCTCACTATCTAACTCCCCAATTTTCTCATACAAAGTTCATGCGAGACGCAAGGTCAACGAGTTATTGAACGAGATATGACGTCATCTCCATCGTGAGATAATCTCTGTCGAAGTGAGCATAAGGCCCCAGAACATCACTTCACGATTTAAGTATCTGGATCATTCGCTCAGGTTATCACTGATAACCTGAGCGATGATGTAGACTTGGAGAGAGAACGTAGGGCGTTGTGTGTTCGTGTTAACATGCTGGCCCGGAGGTTTGCAACTAATACTAAAAATGTTAAAATAACGCTCTTTAGAGTGTATTGCCAGTCTTTTTATATTTATATTTATTTATATACTTGCAGCCTCTGGACCAGATATACGAAGAAAGCATACAACGCCTAACGGATTCAATATAATAACGCGTTCAGGGTCCTGTTGGGGCTGCCACGTTTCTGCAGCGCTTCGGGCATGTTTGTGGAAAATAGAGTGGATGGCTTTCATGCCATAGTACGCAAACGATGCGCCTCATTAAGGCGAAGACAAGAGCTAATGTGACTCTCGCTCGCACGTTTCGACATATTGAAAGATATAAAATCACAAAACTCATTTTCGAAAAATCGCAATCAACTATCTTGTGTGCAATCACATTGCACACAGTTTAGTAAAAATTTCATTTTGATCGATACATGTTTTCCTACTCAAAAGTTTGCTTGACTAGTTTTCGTACATAAGCAAACTTTTAAGTACCTAGGAAAACTTGTATGGATCAAAATGAAATTTTTACTAAACTGTGTGCAATAATATAATATAAATTCATTTATTTCAGACAACTTAGTCCATAATTTAGATACACTTATTAATTACACAATACACAATAGTTAGACATAAGCACATTACACACACAGGCAGAAAATGGATGGTCGGTATATCTATTTTAGGTACTGCGCATGTACCCTAGCACAGTGGTTTAGGTACCCGCAGTCAAACCTGGCTGAAAACACATTCAGTATGCCGTTGGAGCTGGACCGGATTCTGCGCCCCAGGGATGTGCACCGCTTGCGCAAGGTACTGTAGAAACAGTTCACCCGCGCTTCGGCAAACATCCCCGACGCGCTGCAGAACCGGGGCAGCCCCACCAGCATCCTGAATGCGTTATTATACTGGACGCGTAGGGCGCTCAACTGTTTTTGCGTATATCTTACCCATAGGCTGCTCGTGTAGAAGCTAGTACAGTAGGCTCGGAACAAACAGATGTGGCACACAGTTTAGTAAAAATTTAAGCACACAAAATGGTTGATTGCGATTTTTCGAAAATGAGTTTAGTGATTTTATATCTTTCAACATGTCGAAACGTGCGAGCGAGAAGTTGTTTGATAGTTGTCAGCCCCTTAAGAAGACGAATCCGTGGCAGCCCGAACAGTATAGTGAACGCGTTGTCTGAGAGGTGGGACTGTCCCCTCAATTATTACTGGGTTTGGATGCAGCTGCACACTCGATCAACACGAATTTCAAATAAAATGTCACTAACACTATTTTTAAGTTAATATGTTACTAACAAATTTCTATGGACTAAGTCCGAGTTAAATAAATTGAATTGAATTATACTAGGTAGGTAGGTCCTTACTTACACACTCTTTTTTCATCTGTGCTAATAAGTACCTACTACCTACTGATACCTACCTACTGTGATACTGTGTGATCTTGTCCCATTTTATTCAATAGATATTATTACTTAATCCAAAAAAATTAAGATACCTAGGTATTTAAAGATACCCATGATAAATAGTAAAAAGTTGGAGTTGCAATAATAACTAGGTAATTTTATTGTGATTGTGATCAAAAGGAAAACTCTAGAGAGATAGAAACTACTAGTTATTGTAATAGTAAAGCAAGGTAGGTGTGTAAAGGCACTTACAATGTCTCTCGGAGAAATCATGGTTGTCTAATTTGTGCACACAGTTGTAGCCAAACGCTGACGGACAAAACTAAGTGGATGTTTGTTGTCTCCCGTGTTTTATAACTACGTAGTTATAGGTAGGTACCTATACTACATAAATTCAGCACTAATGTTTTTGTTTTGATTAGCTGCGCGCTACGCAACACTGCGAAATAATCCAGCTAAATTACGAAGTTTGTTATTCACTGCTTTGCACGAATGTCATCGATTCTTTTGAATATTGCCACGCAATCATAGATTTGATCCATGCACCAGTGTTTCCACTTAAGATTTTGGTTTTGCCCTAAATTCTTTAGAAATTTACCCTAAAAATCCCTATTTATTTTTCGAAATTCCCTAATTTAGGGCGAATGTTAATTTAAAAAAAAAAGTCTTTGCACATTTTTATTATTACCTGCTTGGAGTGCTTCTGTTGTGTCGCCGTAATTCGGACATTCCACACAAAATATCACAATCACATACTTCACAGTAAGCTTTTGTCTCCCCTTTGTCAGTACCCCAAGTATGAGATTTGCTTACGATATTTCGTTTTTCGTTTAACGTTTTTGTTCCGTGTTCATTGCGGGTTTTGTATGAAGACGCGATAGGGACACCGATATGGAACTTTACAAAACCCGCAATGAGCACGGAGCAAAAACGATTCGTTTTTGTTCCGTGTTCATTGCGGGTTCCGTATCGGTATCTCTATCGCGTCTTCATACAAAACTCGCAATGAACACGGAACAAAAACGTAAAACGAAAAACGAAATATCGTAAGCAAATCTCATACTTGGGGTACAGATCTCTTTAGCCAAGACTTGAAATCTGGATGCTCTAACCAAGACGTTTTAATTTTTGCGCATATTTCTTACTCTCCGTACTTGCAGCTGACTTTTCTCCTTTATCTTTAGATGAGTCGAGAGGAATGCACTCGATCACTATCATCACCTGTGTCTTCCATTTTCAAATATGATAATACAATTAGTGACTTTTGTTTCGCGGCCGATATAAAAATAGCAATCAAAAATAATCCATAAATCATGTTACTAATTTCTGATGTCCTTTACAACATAGGTAAATAGAATTATCCAAAAGGTAATCTAACATATTCTGTCGGATTATAATACGAAATTAATTTGGGGAATCCCTTCAGAGAGGTAGAGCCATAGAGCATAGAATAAATAGGGTTACCACATCAACAAATTTTTGCCCTAAAATTCCCTAAATCCCTGTCGCAATAAAAACAGCCCTAAGCTGTACATGAAATAAGTAGTTTCGCCCTAAAAAAGGGCGAAATCCCTTAAAGTGGAAACACTGCCATGCACGCAATAGAAGGCAGACAGAAGCAACATTAGCTTTGTGCAAAAATAAAAAAAAGGGAAAAAAAACAAAACGTAAGACTAGGTGGTATGGTCTTAGAACTATAGCCTGCTCCGAGGAGCGAAAAAAAAACAGATACCTATACTCATGGAATAAGAATAAGAATATTTTATTGTATAACTGTGTACATAAAGGTGTTATAAAAATAATACAAGAATCAACAGTTTATCCTTTCGGACGTACAATATTTCTATAAATTACCTACTATTAAAATTTAAGGTAACAAAGACGAAACTTAACAAAACTGATATCACAATAAATCTGAGGCACTAGATGAGATCAAAATACTCCTTCAAATTATAGTGCACTCTCTGGATAAGCCACTTTCTTAAATTATTTTTAAATAAATTTCCTTCAAGCTGTTTCAGTTCTGTAGGTAAATGGTTATAAATTTTTATGGCAGAGATGTAGGCGCTTTTTTGATACATAGTATTATTGATTTGTGGCATAACAATGTTGTATTTATGTTTATTTCTTAAGTTGTCTATACGGGTGGATTTTATATCAAAAAAGTATTGTTTGTTATTTTTTACAAATAAACATATTTCTAATATATATATTCCTGTTAATGTTAAAAAGTTATGTTCCTTAAAAATGCATCGAAGAGATTGAGTGCTTTCTAAATTATAAATAGCTCGAAGACATTTCTTTTGCATTATGAATGCAGACTGAATGGCCACGGAGTTACCCCAAAAAATTATGCCATAGGTTAAGTACGGAAAAACATGACCATAATATGCATTTTTCGCAATAAACTTAGATGAATTATTACTTAATGTTGATAAGGCGTAGCAGTATTTTGATATTTTAGAATTTAGTTTTGTTATATGGTTTTTCCAAGACAAAAATCTATCAATATTGACACCAAGAAACTTGATTTCATTTACTTCGTGAATATTTATTCCTTTATATGAAATATTTATATTGTTATGAGGTGTTTTATGGTTTTGGAAACGTAAAAAATTTGTTTTTTCTAAATTAACTTTGAGATTGACGGATTCTAACCAATTTACTACTTTTTCTAATGTATTGTTAACGTCTGATTCTAGTTGCTGAATTGTTTTATTATTTTGTGGAATATAAATGGTAGCATCATCAGCATACATAACACATGAGTGTTCAATTATCGCAGGCAAGTCATTCACATAAATTAAAAATAATAATGGCCCGAGAATGCTGCCCTGTGGCACTCCTAAAAGTGTATCCTGGAAATCTGATTTTATGCGTTGTATAGTTTTTGTTTTTTTATTATAAGTGTCTATGACTACCGATTGGCTTCTTCCTTGAAGATAAGACTCTATTAATTCGAGAGTAGTAATGAATATCCTTAGTGCTAACTGAAATAATAAAAAACAGAATATTACTACCTCGAGAATATAATAAAACACTCTTTCGAATTGACAAAAAACGCAGATGTTATTAACCATCAACTTCGTGTGATTCAATACCAGTATTTATTTATTTAAAAATCAACCTTTTCAAAAACCAAAGTGGCAACACTGCATACATATCAGTTCCTTCCTTCCTTCCTTTCCTTCTTCATAATGTTTGTTTGACTATTTCATACATATTCATTCTTATTACGTTTTCTAATCTCCTCACTTCTGCTTGAACGTAAAATGCCTAAGAAGAAAACTGGACAGCGTAAAAAAGCAGAGAAGCAGAAGTTACGTCAGAAAGAAATTCGAGCCGCGCGGGAGCATGTGGACCTCGCGCAGCACCCTTGTAACGTACCCATGGAGTGCGATAAATGCCAGAAGTATGGAGCTCCACCAGCAAAATGTTCTTCTCATCTTTCAAACCCCACTAAGCATTTAGAGAAGAAATGCTTGACTTGGCTGGAAGAGATGTGATAGAACTACTTTTGTATGTTTTGTAGAAAGCAGAAAAGTCGAGCGTTCTGCTACTTCTGTCAGACACTGCAGCGGCTGCCTACGTGCGCGCACTGCGGGAAGGTGAAGTGTATGCTGAAGACTGGAGACTGCGTGGTGCGGCATCCCGGCGTCTACACTACCGGCCTCGGCATGGTGGTGAGAACACTTGCATACAGCACACCATGCTCTGGTTTTCAAATTGGCATTCTGTAATACCTTCATTAGCGAAACCCGCGTGAGTTAGCGGTCGAGTTGTCAATGTGAGTGGGGTGAACCTCGTGATCAATGTGAGTGTGGTTCCACTAACTGAAACTATGTGTGATTTGGTTGTTTAGAGAATCAACAGCCTGCTCTTCCTTCCTCACTGCTCTTAAATTGCAGTACAGTATCAGATTGATGTGGTGAATGTGTTGTTTTGTGAAATAAGTAATATAGTTAAGCTTTATTTATTTTAAATCCTATGTAGGATATAAAATAAGTATAGCCAGACACCTACTGATAGTTTCAGTAGGTATCTGAGCATGTCAGTTACACTGTATAATTACATGGTAATGCAGAGATCGTAGCTATCTGCAACAAGTCATTAAATATTGAATACCTAAATAAAAATATTGGTAATTTATGTTGTTTCAGGGTGCTATTTGTGACTTCTGCGAAGCATGGGTTTGCCATGGGCGCAAGTGCCTTAACTCTCATGCATGTACTTGTCCTCTCATGGATGCAGTGTGTCTAGAATGTGAGAGAGGTAAATAAGTTAAATCAAGTTATACCAAAATTATAAAAACAATGTATACCTGGGAAAAAAATAATAATGTGCTACATTATTGACAGGAGTATGGGAGCATGGTGGGAGAGTGTTTCGGTGCTGCTTCTGCCAAGGGTTCCTGTGTGAGGATGACCAGTTTGAGCATCAAGCCTCTTGCCAAGTGCTGGAGTCTGAAACTTACAAGTGTGAGTGAAAGTAAACACCAAGATTCAAAACTTTGATGTTGTTTATGTTCATTCTAGCTAGATGTCAGTTTTGAACTTGTGTTGTGATATTTATACAAGTTCATACAGTTCACTCAGGATGTATTTTCACCAATCAAATAAATTTTCAAGTAAGATATCTGTGCACAGGTCAGTCATGCAACCGCATTGGGCAGTACTCCTGCCTGCGCTGCAAGATATGCTTCTGTGAGGAGCATGTGAAGCGTCGCGGCGTCCGCATCGACCGCCGCCAGGCGCCGCCGTGCCCCAAGTGCAACTACCCCACAGCCGTCACCGCAGACCTCAGCATGTCCAGTGAGTGCATACTTGCTACTGTTGGGTTCACAATATATCCTGTGTCACGCCATTTAGTGTTAAGTTTCAGTGTTTAGTGTTCACTATAATTGGTTACTTCTCTTTTGTAATATTTTTGGCATGCACTCATTTTAGCATTAATTGTTATTAAGTTTTATAATTGTCTGTAGCTCGTTCGCATCGGTATGGACGGCAAGGCGCCACAGCTGCCGACGAGGACTATGGCGACGCCGACTACTCGGGCGACGGTTACTCAGGATATGGAGCATACGGCGGTATATATAATAAAATATAATATTAGAATAGATGGACAGAATGCAAGAATGTCTATAAAAACTACAACTTTAAGTTAACCCCTAAACTGAATTTTTTCATTCCTTAGGTGAAGAGGGCGGCGCTGAAGGCGGGGAGTACTCGTACTCCGAGTCCGGCTCCGGCTCCGGTTCCGGTTCCGGTTCCGACGAAGAGTCGGAGGAAGAATCTGATGAGGATCAAAAACTCGCGCCCGGGAAGTCATAATAACATGCTTTATTTAAACCATTTAGAAATATATTTTATTTCGTATTTTCACTTATGTTTTATTACAACTAGGGATGAATCGATACTACCAAGTACTCATATGGTATCGATACCTATCATTCGATACTACTACTAGTAGTACATACCATCAACATTCGATACTGAGTACTGGTATCGAAAGAAAACAATGGTATCGTTGTCACTCCCGCACGGCCGCACGGGCCGGTCGGTTGACTTGATTGACCAATAGCGGCGCTGCTGGTGCATGGGGACGCATGACATGGGCGCGGGGAGTAATATGGTTGGTTCATTTTCAATTTAGTTGTCATTTGACGTAACAGACTTACCTACAAGCAAACATTTGGACAAGTTGCTGTTCTTGGGGGGGACAACTCATAAATAATTTTTTGGTTAAATTTAATAATTTGTATCAATAATATGTAATAAAGCATTGATTAATACTACTTTTTTAATTTTGTACTCAGCATAACTGGCATTATTATGAATTTATAATCTACACTAATATTATAAAGAGGAAAGATTTGTATTTTTGTTGTTTTGTATGTAACGAATAGGCTCAAAAACTACTGGACCGATTTCAAAAATTCTTTCACCATTAGAATGCTACATTATCCTTGAGTAACATAGGCTATATTATATTTTAAAAAAATCAGGGATCCTTACTAAAACTCCAATAATGTAACCCAAGGTGGAAAACAAAAACCTTACATCGCGTGCGCTGCGAAAACTATTGATTATGGAACAAAATAATGTACTACGATTTTGTAGAACACGTCATCATCTTCAAAAAATGTCGTGACAGCATATGTCTAACTATTATAGTTATGTCACAATAAGTGTTCTTTTATTATAAAAAAATAATTGAAATGCCGCCACTAGAAAAGGGTCTTTATTTGTACCTTGGTATTAATCCTTATCCAAATAAATCATTTCATAATTAAGACTGTTTCAATACCTATAGATAACTTCTTAAATTTTTTAAATCGGACATTCCATTCAAAAGATATGACGAAATTAAAAATGTTAACGGGTCCAAGGGTCATGCCCGGGGTGCGATTTTACTCACTCAAGTAGAAGGGCGTGCGAATGTATGAAATAAGTAGACACGAGGCTCGAACCCACGGTCTAAGTTTATCCTAAAATGTTCAAAAAATTTATGACCACCCATGCGAAGCTGGGACAGGTCGCTAGTGTTTTATAAAATTGAATGAGTACTCACAAGTATCGATACTTTAATATAGTATCGAATATGGTTTCGATACTACTTTCGAGTACTAGTATCGAACAAAGAGTGGTATTGATTCATCCCTAATTACAACACTATTGAGATTTACAAAAGTTTAGTTCCGCCGCATGGCGAATCGAATTAATGCAGGAAAGAAAAGTTCTTAGATAATTCCGTTTGAGCTGGCAACTCTGCTGTCATGCTGTGATGATGTATGACAGCCAGATTGGCGGGCTTTCCGCGAAACTGGGGGAAAAATCATTAAATTGGAAAATGGTACTAAAGGTAGAGATTAATATAAAATTGCAAAAAAAATTCTGCTCACTTTGCTAGCCGCGCCGGTTTGTTTCCTACTGTATGAGTGTCGCCAATTTGCTGCTGTCCAAGAAACTCATCAAACCAATAGGTAAAATTGGTTTGCTAGTTTGCTATAAAAATGAGTTTAATAGTATGCATTCCGGTCTACATACCTACTGTAAAGCTGTAAGCCTATAATTTTTGTATTTATTTAAATTCACTATGTCAAACCGATCGAAACTGAGTGAGCGAGTGGTTTGTTGATGGGCGCGGCCGGCGCGGCCCCGCGAGTCGGTACTTCGGTTCGGTGGTGGACTTTCCACACAGCACTATCTAGCCCCAAACTAAGCCAAAGCTACAGAAATCAGAAATTATTTATTGTTTAACTGTAGTACTAAAAAGCTTTGGTTAGGTACAGTTTTACCAGTTTGTCCGTGCCGGACTTACAACAAAAAAGCATTGTTATTTTCTTAAAGTTTTCCCCCAAGAACCAACTAAACATTTTGATACCTAATAATTGGACGTAGTTATGCATAAAGGATCCAACCCACACAAAAGTCAAAATCGACTTAAGTATACAGCAAGCTCTTAAAATGCACCTTCTACCAACCCAATGAAGATCATAGTGATCTGACAATTTTGACTGAAGAAAACATTTTCTCGACAAAGTTACCAACCCACATAACAACAGTTGTACAATAAACTAAAAAGATCCGTGCTCTATGGTAACCCATAAATCTGAAAAATCTAAAAGTTTAATTTTATCTATAAAGAACCAAACCACACATGGTTCTTTGTTAAAGCTTTTTCTTGGTACCAAAACTGCTCATGTGTGGGTTGGTTCCTTATTAATTTATTAAATCTTTGAATATTATATGGATAAAACAATAAATACACGTAATATACTGTATGAATTTTATTCAAATATAAATAACTTAGGTTTAGCATGAAAAAGAGCTTTAAAAATATTTATTTCAATAGGCTACATTCACTCACAAACGTGATTTTCAAAATGAAAAAAATCACGTTTTTGTGTGTCCCTCTTAAATATTTGTTTTATTTTAATTTAATTATTAATTTTTAAAGGGAATATATAACTAAATATTCTGTGAATATTTCGAGGTTTTTCAGGTCAACTTGATTTTGAAGTAGAGGAAGATTAGGTTTAAGTGAATGTAGCCTATTGAAATAAATATTTTTATAGCTATTTATCATGTTAAGCCTAAGATATATATATTTAAATAAAATTCATACAATATATTGCGTGTATTTATTATTTTATCCATATAACTAGCGGCCTGTCCCAGCTTCGCATGGATGGATATACATTTTTTGAACATTTTAGGATAAACTTAGAACGTAGGTTAGAGTCTCGCGTGTACTTATTTCGCACGCCTTTCTCCCTGAATGAGTAAAAACGCGCCCCTTGGAACCGCGCGTTCACTAATAATATTTGAAAGCGAGCTAAAATTTTTAATTTCGTCATATCTTTTGAATGGAATGTCCGATTTGTAAAATTCAAAAAGTAATCTATAGGTATTGAAACAGTCTTGAATACGAAATGATTTATTTGGATAAGGGTTAATACCAAGGTACAAATAAAGATCCTTTTCTAGCGGCGGCATTTTAATTAAATTTTTATAATAAAAGAACACTTATTGTGACATAACTATAATAGATAGACATATGCTGTCGCGACATTTTTTGTAGATGATGACGTGTTCTGCAAAGTCGTAGTACATTATTTTGTTCTATCACCAATAGTTTTCGCAGCGCACGCGATGTAAGGTTTTTGTTTTCCACCTTGGGTTACATTATTGGAGTTTTAGTAAGGATCCCTGATTTTTTTGAAAATATAATATAGCCTATGTTACTCAAGTATAATGTAGCATTCTAATGGTGAAAGAATTTTTGAAATCGGACCAGTAGTTTCTGAGCCTATTCGTTACAAACAAAAATACAAAAATACAAAAATACAAACATACAAAAATACAAATCTTTCCTCTTTATAATATTAGTGTAAAAGTGTAGATATTCAAAGATTGAACAAATTAATAAAGAACCAACCCACACATGAGCAGTTTTGCTACAAGGAACCGATTAGTTTAAAAAATAATAATACTGTAAATATTAATGTTTTTCTCCGAAATTATACTGGCAAACAAAGGAAACAGTATTTTGTACAATTTATTGTTAAAAACTTTGCTAAATATAATCATAAATTTTTTCTACACACAATTTAGACAAAAACTGCATTTTCTCAAAACTATCATTGTGTGGGTTGGATCCTTTATGCATAACTACGTCCAATTGGTACTCTTAAACTCATAAAGACCTACAAGAAACCAAGAGGTAGGAGCAATACAAATTGGTTCGTCGCATTGACTTTGTCATTTCGGTTTGTAACTCAATTTCAACCCGGTTTACATAGATTTTTGCGGTTCGGTTTGCATGTCCTTTAAACCGGTTTGAGTCGGTTTAAAAAATTTCGAGATCGTTACATCTTACATCACTTACATCAGTATTCGTAATCGAAAGTGACTAAGACAATTTTATAGTGTTGCATGCATAAATTTAAAAGTTCCCTAAAACTAAAAACAGCAAAGTGTTATCAATTATTATAATAACTAGTGGTTCGCCCCGAACTGAGATCTCGTGATGCGACACGACGAACGCACCAAAACTTTGAGCAGGTGGTAGTCAGAGGCAAGTCCAAACATTATGTTTGGACTTTTTTCTGACTACCGCCTACTAACTTGGTATGGTAACCAAGTTTCAACTTTATTGGCCTATTTATTGAAGAGTTCCGTTGAACAGACCTTGGCTCCATCATCAGACCTGGTCGTTGTTACCGTTTTATGAGAACTGAGTACCTTCTTAATTTATTTCAAGAAAAAAAAATAAGAAAAAGCAAAGGAACTGGGCGACCAGTAGAAAAACCTTGATGCCAACGAAACTCTTAGAGATGGGAGCTCTTGGATCGCTGGTTATCTTAATTTAACTTTTATTATTTTATCTCAAAAACCGAGCGTCCCAAAAAAAAAGTAAAAATTGTTTTGGGATGTCCAAACAAAGCCCTTTCATATGACATGTAACTTGATTTTTTTAAGTAACTTTTTTTATTTTTTCCCCCTTAAAAAACCCCATATCTCAAAAACCCTTCAGCCGATTTTACTCATATACTTACCAGTAAATTTCTCAAGTACAAGCTATCGACTTATCAAATTTCATGCAGATCGGATCAACGGTTCGACAGTTATCGCCAGACAAACATACATACATACATACATACATACATACATAAAATGCCAAATCGCCCAAGTTGAAACTAAGATCTTCGTTCGCTTCGCTCACTCGATCAATAAGTATATAAATATTTTCATTCATAATATTTCGATTCATAATATTTCGCCAGCAAAACGTAAACGTACCGCATAAACTTGCTAACGATATCATTAAAAATATCCAAATTATTTAAAGACCAAGAATAGGGTAATGCGAAATTAAGAACTGGTAGCACTGCCAGTCGTCCCGCCCGCTTAGCCATGGGTAACTCCACGGGGTAACTCACTCAAAAAACATGATCTGCAGCGCATCAGCTCATTTACAGTCTCGAGCCGGAGCCGAACCGCGGATCAAACGGCTCAGAATTTCAGGACCAATTTATTTTCATGGTACCTTCAAAGACTCCAAGCAAGCACCGCCAAAACAAAAAAATACTACGATAAAAATAATTTTGTAGAAAAATAAACGAGTCTTGCGGAAAATAAACAGGAATTTGTATGTTAGCAATAACTAAAAAATATTGCTAACAATGAACGACGGAATGAAAAAAAATTAAAGTAAAAGATCTACTATTCAAAATTGACCTTACTTTATTAAACGATAAAACGGAAAATATTTATGCAAATTATGACGAGCCTAGAACGCAAAATATCCTTAAATATGTATGCTAAAACGCGAGGGCACCCACGGGCTGTTGCTAAAACAACTCAAGTTAATAATTCAAATTCGTAACCCATACCATTTAAAAACATGCTTTTCTAAAAAGAACCATAATCCTTCAATTCATCCTAACTCCACTCACTCACCCGTGCAGATATTACTTCAAACGATTCAACGGTTCGAGTACGTAGTAAACCTCCCAATGAATCAAAATAAATATTCTACTCAAACGGTTCAGGGTTCTGTTTATCCTAAAACCAATCTTTGAACCGTTTGAGTTGTGTATCACATTTTATGAGTAGACCTGAGAACCGCTCCACAGATGAGCGGCTCCAAAAATGCAGCATTGGAAATTAGATCTTATTATCTAGACGAAACTATTCAAATTCATTTTGCAAAATTTTTGATCTGGGTATCTTTTTTTTAATGTAGACCCTATCTACCTAGGAATAAAATCTATATTAGGCTGGCATGAGAGCTGTTGAGCCGCTCCAAAAGAAATAGAGCCGGTACTGACGGCTCACTACAGTATGAGCCGCTCCATACTCCGACTCCTTCTACCCACGGCTACGCTGTCTCTGTCTGCTGGCTGACTGATTGTTGTGTTGTGTGTTCTCCAAAATTATTTTCTTATTTTCTAGAATTTCTAGTGTGTATTTGTGTTTAAATCATCACCTGCTTTCATACATTATACTGTATATTCCAGCAAGCAGTTTACTATAGCTGCATAATAAAAAAAAATTGTAGTTTTTATTCGTTTTATCACGTTCGCTGTGATTTTCATTCGTGTTATTCAGTGCATTCTGTCTAACGTGACCATTCTGTGAACAAAGTGTACATGGAAGTTGTGGCTCGATCAGCAAGAATGGGTCTGGGCGGTCGGTGAAAGTGGGCCGCGGTCGGCCGCGGCTGTGCCTCGCGTAGCCAAGCGCTCGGCTGACGATGGGCGTGGGCCTGCAGCCGCTGGAGTTCACGGAGTGCCTGGCGGACAGCCCGCACTTCCGCGAGAACCTGCAGCGCCACGAGAAGGAGCTCGAGCGCACCAGCCAGCAGATCAAGCGGCTCATCAAGGAGGTGAAGGATGTCGTGCAAGCCGCCAAACGTGAGTCCCTTTCACTATCGCGCGCTCGCAGGCGCTGCTGCACGCCGTCGCTGTATGCCGAGTGCGCGCGTGCGCATCTCAAGGTCTACGCCCTCCCTATGTTACTCACAATTCGAAGGCAGCATAAATTATTGAATTACCTACTAACTACAAAAGATAAACTACCTATTATTGTATTTTATATTGTAAATATTAGAAGTTTCATGGATCTGAAAATAACAACAGTACCAACGTTATCTACATATTATATTCTCTTTTCTTTTGTCTGCTTAGAGCCTAGATGCTAGATAACAATACATATAATTTTAGCTCTAGTAATATTGACTTGTCTTTTGTAATCACCTCAAATTGTGTGTAGGTACTAGGTATAGATAAAAAAGCAATATTTTATCAACTTATCAGGCAGTTGCAATTATAAAAGTAGATATTAATTAAGATGGGTATACATAATACATTATTCAACCCTCAAAATTTCTATAAAATTCTAACTGAAATTATGTGAATAGGTAAATGAGGTACTTAATAAGGATAAGGTACATTAATTTCAAGGTACCTACAATCAGTGCAACAACATTGTCTTTAGAAGATACAAAGTTTCTTAAAAATTGATTCAAGAAAATTTGCTTAGCTTTCAAGAAGTAAATATTAGTGGACATTTCAGCGAGTGCCATCTAACCCCAAACTAAGCATATTTTTTACTTACTTACCTGTAACACAAACTAATTTTTATATTCATCATATGAAATGTTGAGGCAGTATGTGTAATGTGTGTCAATGAGTTTGTTTAGTGTTGTAATTAGCACTCACATGCAGCATGTGTGTCTGAATACTTCGCGTAACACACTGACTGTCTTCACCATCTTAATGGCAAGGCAAAATTGATACACTATCTGAATTATTATTAGCTGGCATTGTAATTTAGACAAACAGAATATTCTGCTCTCTGCAAATCTAATTATCTCCACAGAAGCCACATAGATAAAAGAAGACAAATCTTAAATTTCAATGGCACCTATCTACACTATCTACACTTCTACACTTCTACACTAATATTATAAAGAGGAAAGATTTGTATTTTTGTATATAACGAATAGGCTCAAAAACTACTGGTCTGATTTAAAAAATTCTTTCACCATTAGAATGCTACATTATTCCTGAGTAACATAGGCTATATTATATTTTCAAAAAAATCAGGGATCCTTACTAAAACTCCAATAATGTAATCCAAGGTGGAAAACAAAAACCTAACATCGCGTGCGCTGCGAAAACTATTGATGATAGAACAAAATAATGTACTACGATTTTGTAGAACACGTCATTATCTACAAAAAATGTCGCGACAGCATATGTCTAACTATTATAGTTATGTCACAATAAGTGTATTTTTATTATAAAAATTTAATTGAAATGCCGCCGCTAGAAAAGGGTCTTTATTTGTACCTTGGTATTAATCCTTATCCAAATAAATCATTTCATATTTAAGACGGTTTCAATACCTATAGATTACTTCTTAATTTTTTCAAATCGGACATTCCATTCAAAAGATATGACGAAATTAAAAATGTTAACGGGTCCACGGGTCACGCTCGGGGTGCGATTTCACTCACTCAAGGAGAAGGGTGTGAAAATGTATGAAATAAGTAGACGCCAGGCTCGAACCCACGGTCTAAGTTTATCCTAAAATGTTCAAAAAATTTATGACCACCCGTGCGAAGCTGGGACAGGCCGCTAGTGGTACACATAAAGTAATAAAAAGTAGGTATTTTATATTTTGAAGATTTTAGATGGTGAGTTGAAAGTTTTTGAAATATTTCTTCAAACTCTTAGCCAATGATTAGACAACCATTTTACTTCTTCATAAGTATGAAGAATATCCATATGATTCAATAACTTCACTGCAAATTCATTATTATTCACTGTAAATTGATTACAATTCGATTTGCTTACACAATTTTTTGTCTATTTCATTAATGTTCTTCATGAAATACAAATTTATAACTTTTAAGTTTTTGGGTTAGGTTATGAAATATTTTTTTCTTTTGTTGGGTCATTGTTTTGTTTATTTCATTCGTCAAAAGTAGATTACTTTCGAATTTAGTTAGATGTTATTACAATCCTGACTGGATTGGCAAAAGGAGAAAATGTTTTGAAACCCCATCTACATTTACACTTCTACACTTATAGGTATTATAAAGTAGAAAGATTTGTATTTTTGTTGTTTTGTATGTATCAAATAAGCTCAAAAACTACTGATCCGATTTCAAAAATTCTTTCACCATTAGAATACCACATTATCCCTGAGTAACATAGGTTATATTTATTACTAGAAAAAATTAGGGATCCCTTCTAAAACTTCAATAATGTAACCCAAGGTGTAAAAAAATAGGCCATAAAATGTTTTTCATCGCATGCGCTGCGAAAACTATTGACAATAGATCACAAAAATATTTTACAATATTAAAGAACACATCCATATCTACAAAAACTCAGCAATACCATATGTTTAACTATTGTAGTTATGTTACTATAACTTCTTTTTTTACATTTTATAAGTTGATAGAAATGCCGATAAAAATCAGACCATGTTATCCATACCTTTATATTAATCCTTAACCAAATAAATCATTTTGTATTTAAGACTGTTTCAATACCTATAGATTACTTTTTGAATTTTTCAAATCTGACATTCCATTCAAATCATTGGTCATTATGCGTCAGAACCAAAGATATTACAAAATTAAAAATTTTAGTTTGCTTTATAAATAATAAGGGCGTTCAAATGTATGAAATAAGTAGATGCGAGACTCGAAACCATGGTCTAAGTTTATCCTAAAATGATCAAAAAATTGTCACCCGTGCGAAGCTGGGACAGGCCGCTGGTATTCCAATAATTCCGACTGATTTGCCATTTCAATTAAAAAGAGTGCAGTTTCCCCTGAAAGCAGCATTTGCAATAACAATTAATAAACCTCAAGGACAGACGCTTAAAGTTAAAAAAAATGTTTTTCCCAAATTGTTTCTATGTGGCATGCTCACGTGTATCAAATCCGCAAAATCTTGGAAAACAAAAAACGTAGTTTATAAAAATATACTTAAATAAACTCATATTAATACTTTATACCTTATGTTCTTATATACTTAAATAATAAATTAATTAATTAATTTTGCGTCTTATCCTTGGCGGCCAACCTGCTTTTCTTCTAGCGGTCCCACAAATTGCGCTAATGCCGTCACGGAGGTGATCAAAAGGGCAATGGAATACTTTATTCCATTCTCTGATGCTTCGCCTTCAACAAATGCTCGCCCGTGGTTTGATTCTGCATGTGCTAGCGCAGAAGCGCAAAAACATGCAGCCTATCAGCCTGGGTAGATGCAAGGAACGACAAAGCCTCTGATACGCAGCAGAAGAAGAAAGCCTATAATAAAGCTGCCAAATCCTGCAAAAAGGTGATAAGGAAGTCGCGTTTCGATAGGATTGGCCGCATGGGAGCTAAGCTTGCGTCATACCCCGCGGGAAGTAAAGTTTTCTGGTTACTGGCCAAATCGGTCGAAGCGAACTTCAGTCGTCCTTCCCTTCCACCGATGGTGAAACCTGATGGATAGCTAGCTCACTCTGCAATTGAGAAAGCAAACCTATTTGTTACTCAATTTGCGGAAAACTCACGTCTAGACACCTCAGGTGAAATTCCACCTAGCCTTCCTCAATGCGAATCCAAGATGCCAGAAGTTCGCATCCAGCAAAAGGAAGTGCTCAAAACACTACTTAGTCTTGACGTGAACAATAGGGTTAGGCGGTACTTCACACCTGGACAGCTTCTTAATATGTACAAAGCACAAATCCCGGTCTTGTATGGAGTACTGCTGTCACCTCTGGGATGGCTCTGCCAAGCATCAGCTTGCTGCCTTAGACTCAATTGAACGGCGAGCTTTCAGACTAATAGGCGAGCAACACAAGAGTTCCGAAGTGATTCCGTCTTCCCCAGGGGCTTTTCCATTAACTAACTGTTTCAAGGATTTCTCGATCTCGTCAATGCTGATCTGGGACAAGATACCTGCGAGGCGTACAACCGACCGTAAAAGTCCTCTATCTCAGCTAAGACATCCGGCTTGGAGACGACGGTATCACCCCTCGGTGTTGTAAGCTGTGTCAGATGGCTTCTACCAAGTTGCTTCACAAACACTTTGGACCCACGAACGGTGTTGAAGCGTCGAAAGTCGTAGCGTTTGTGTTTTGCGATGGTTTTGTTGAGAGCACGGTATTGGTACAGCGTGGTAGTGGTATGGTAAGTGGGGTCTGTCGCCGTTTTTCCATAAGACGAAGAGCCTCGTCTGAGTATTTGGACTGTCTTCTTGTCTTCTGTTCGTGTTTCTGTCGTCATCTTCTTTCTTGAGGATGTTCACAACGTTGTTTAGTTCCTGATTCACGTCTTCAGTAGTTTCCAAAGTAGCGATTCGGTTTTCAAGCTGAAGTTGAAACTTCTCAGAGCGTATTGCGGTTTGGAGTAGGTTTTGTCGGAGCGTAGACTTAATCAAGCGAACGCGTTCAAGCCTGAAATCGATGTTTAGAGTGCCTCGAAGCATTCGTTGATCACTGTTGATCACTGAGACTATACATACAACGTGTAAATGCTTGTACGACATTAAATTGAAACACGTACTCGGAATGGCATTTTTAGATTTTAGGAGTTGGTTTTATAAAAAAAGCCTGAATATTTAACGAGATATCGATACTTTTCCAATAAATCATTTCTAAACAACCTGTACCTATTATCAGTCGTGTTCAGGTCAACTTTCCGGGGTCACGAAATCATATGTCTATGAATCAAAAGAAAAAAAAGAGAAAAATACCAAATTTACACGCGTTTGAGCAGAATAAACAATCAAAAAGTGCGATCTAGACGATGTGACCAGGACAGATACATTTCACGTGCGTGTCGGAAAGAGAAGAGAAGCGCGCCCCGCCCCGCGTCGCCCACGCCTAGCCACAGAGCGACTGACTGAGGAAGCGCGTATGATTTAGTAATTGTTTCGGTAGCAACCTTGACCCATCTAATTTTGAAAATTGCATATTTGTTGCATTGCTAGATTTAGGTACCGCGAAATAGACGCTTTTTGTGTGTGTTTTTTTTCATAATAAACTAAATACGTACCTACCGATCTAGTTACCGCGAAATTGTCGCTTGTGAATGTGTTTTTTTGTTATTAAACTAAGTGTAGTGGCCAGCACGATCGCCAGACCTCACTCCACTAGATTTCTTTTTGTGGGGCTTCTACAAAGAAGAGGTACGCACAAGAAGTCGATACAGTGCAAGAGCTGCGCAGACGGATTGTACCTAGGTGCTTTCGACAAACTGAAGGCAAGTGTCGAACAGCTGTGTTGGTGAAAGTACGGGCGAACGTTCCCCGTCAATTAAATTTGTGTGTGCAACGTGCGGGGGGGATATTGAAAACCTACGGATTTGAGGTAACCTAGGTACATTTATTATTTATTTTTAGTGTGCGGTACATTTTGTGTGTGTTCTGCCGCGCGCTCGACTTTGGGCCAAAACACATAACCGCGTTGCGGCGCCGCGCCGCTAAAATCGGCGGTTTGCGTTGCGGCGTTGCGGCGTCGCGAAAAAGAGCATTTTATTGTCTTAATGGTAGGGTATCCAGTTACTCGTGATTTTTTATTGTGGATAGACGTGTCTCTGCCATGGACAATCGTGAAAAACTTATTGCTTATTTGTTATTAAAAAGACATTACTCTGTTTTAAATAAACGACAAAGAAGATACTGGATACATCCATTTAATAAGGCTATGAATCCCGATGGCGAGTACTTTTCTCGAAAATATAAAGCATTAAAGATAGACGAAAATAAATTTTTCGCCTACTTTAGAATGAGTATATCATCATTTGAAGAGCTACTACGTGGGTTATCAAAATATATACATAAAAAAAATATTAAAGGAAGGAAACCTCTTACTACTTTGGAAATGTTGGGCTTGACTGTAAGGTAAAGTAAAACAAATACGTTTTTATTGATAGTTTTTATTGATTAATTACTTACTTTAAGAATACTTTAATTAGTCTTTCAAAAATACAATGTTCAAGAAAAATCAAACTCTTCGTCTTGTGTACCATAGGAAGTACTTGTCGTTTCCTCCAGTGTAAATGGTGAATTTATTGGACGTTGTTGGTTTGATGGCTCGGAATGTATTTGTGAGGATGAGGCAGACCTCTGTTCAGTACTGGGACATCCAGGAGTAGAAGTGTGGTAGCCACTCTGAAAAGTATTATCGTATCTCTGAGTTGAATATCCTTGATTATAGCCCTGATGTTGATAATCTTGATTATAGCCGTGAGGTGTATATGTTTGTATATGTTGCTGATTTGAAGGCTGAAGAATGTCTGTTAGTATTTGAAGCACTCGACTTTGAAATATCAATGTTTGATTATCATTCAAAGCTTGAAGAGATGGTAAAATCCCCTTAAAAAAATGGAAATGTCTACTCTCCGGTGTTTTTAATATTTTCAAAATATTTTCTTCAAAGCCATCCTTCTCAGCCGCCTTTCGTTTTCGTGATTGACTTTGATAACGAGGCAATGCTGTTATTTCAGTTTGGTTCTCACTATCTTCTTCCACTACATTTATACTGGAATCAGTTGCATTTTGTGAAACTTTTTTCAAAAACTGTAATTGTTTATTCAAGTGATATTCTTTTATTTTTGAAGCTCCAGCTCCAGACCGATTGGCATCTTTTAGTTTTTTTTGATATTTAGAAAAATTATCTTTTATGGCCTTCCACTTCTTAACTAGTTCATTACCTGAATCAGAAAAAAAAACACAAATGAAAAATTGAAATAAATATAAAAATACCCTAGATTACATTTAAACTACAAAGTTTTAAATTATTAACCTTATGTGGCCCTTAACAAATGTATAAAAAGCTTTAAAATTATGTACACAAACTGAAAACATGAACAGCTTGTTCCTGATTTGGTAAATAAAATCTGTCCGTATCAATCACCCGTAACAATTTGCGTACCTACCTATATAATTTTATAACACCTTGTATAATTATACCTACATTTTTATTATTTTATTACATGTCTACTAGTTGTTATTTCATTTCAGATTTCTAGCAACCGGCAGTGATTTCAAAACCATGCATACGAATTACTACCGAGGAGCAAGTACAATAGCAAAAATTGTGAGGACAGTTTGTCGTGCCATATGGAAACATCTATTAAGTCAAAACATACCTCCTATAACAAGACAGCTTTTAGAAGATGTCGCTATTGACTTTGACAAAAACGCGAATTTTCCTAACTGCATAGGAGCTCTCGATGGTAAACATGTCCGTATTTGGTGTCCTGCGCACAGTGGATCACTATTTTACAATTATAAGAGCTATAATTCAATAGTTTTATTAGCTCTTGTGGATTCTACATATAGATTCATTTTTGTCGATATAGGAGCGTATGGAAAGGAAAATGACTCCACCGTTTTCCAGAACTCTAAACTTTATGATTTGATTATGAAACATAAATTACCTATTCCAGCACCAAAGCCTTTACCAGGTAATCAAAATGCAACTCCATTTGTTTTTGTGGGAGATGAAGCATTCTCAATTTCAAATAACGTTATGCGCCCTTACTCAGGAAAGCATTTGTCGGTACAACAACGAATTTTCAATTATCGGTTGAGTCGTGCCCGAAGATATGTTGAGTGCGCTTTCGGCATCCTAGCCAATAAATGGCGCATATTACATCGAGCTATGAATGTGCAATATGAATTTGCGACAGACATTATTAAGGCATGTTGTGTACTACATAACTTTGTTTTGAATCGAGATGGAGTACAAGCGTCTGATGACATTATCTTTGATGATTCTGATCTTCAAATATTAGAACCGCTGACAACTAATGAACTTAGTATGAGCCCACATCTAACACGAAATATTTTTTGTGATTACTTTTCTAGTGATGTTGGTGCCCTTAGTTGGCAATTAACAAAAATATGAATTTGACATAAAAATTATTTAGTCTATCTGACATGTTGTAAACTGCAAATAAACAATTAAAATAGCAATTTAGAATTTAATTTATTGTTTTGTATACCTTTTAGGATAAGAGCGCCATATACCTACAAACTATTTATTACACTCAGGAACTATGCCTTAAAAATGAAGAAAATGGCGACGCTGTCTGTTATTTGTTTCTCGCTCACACACGCATAAGTGTGAGCGTGAAGCAAATAACAACACCGCCATGTTCTGTCCCTTTCCTTAATAACTTATTTCAAAAGAAAAGACTACACAACTTACCCAGTTTTGATTTTTCGATAGCGTCTTTTTCGTTGTAATTTTCATAAATGATTTCGCAAATGGTTTTCCATGCTTCTTGTTTTATAAATTTGTCTTTATAAGTTTCGTCACTGGTATCCCACAAACAAGGACGTTCCCGAATCAACGATATAAATAAATCGATGTCAAAGTCAGACATTATAATTTTAAAACTGCTTCCGGGTTTACTGACACGTGTTATTTGCTAGAGTGATAGAAACAAACTAAATCATTGTCAACAAGTATGACATCATAACGCTGGAACTAGCGCCACGCTGCGGTGCCGCGCCGCTACAATCGGCAGTGCCGCTACTGCCGATTCTCGCGGCGCGGCGCCGCAACGCGGTTATGTGTTTTGGCCCTTTCGGCTTTACCGGCCGGCGCGGCGGCGCCTTTGAGCGCCGCGCCGTGAGTGCGCGGCATATTCGCACTTATAGGCACCGACGACGACGAGTAATGAATGAACGTACGTTTCGTTGTTTGTGTACGTATACAGAGTGCTGTATAATTTTATGCTATAACTAATGATTAGTTTGTTTGAAAATAAAAAAAAACTAATTATGAATGAATTTCAATAATTTTTTTTTTAAATCAATACTAGATAGTAGCACTACACGTGTATTAATTTAATGTCGTACAAGCGTTTACACCCTGTATAGGGTAGATGCGCTAGTTCGCCGTCCACGTCCCTTTCTCGACCATTCGCGGCACTACTAGTAGATAAACACTAAAAATAGCAAAATTAACATGCACACATTGAGAGAGAGTATTTTGGCGCCTTCTTGAATGTCCAAGCAAACACTCAAAAAAGTTTCAAGTCACCAGCACAAGTGAAACAATTATAAATAATAGAATCAGTTTGGGGTCGGCCGTGATCTGATACAAAAGCGCTAAAAACAACGAAAAAAATAGTGAAGTGATGGCGCTTTCACGCTAAGTTATTCACTCATTTTTATGACTTTTAGAATAATAGTTATTCGTATGCCTTCATAATAGATCAAATAATACGTTTATAATGTTTTTCGCTTTAAATATAAATAATAAGTTATTTAAATTACGTGGACGAGAACTGTACCACGCTTTTATATGAAAAGCCATTTTTCGTCCACGTGGTCGGGAACTGGTGGTATCATGTCAAGAAATTTGTGTCTTGTATTTTTTAATGTATGAAAACTAACTGCTGCTTTTAAACAATATTGAGTCTTATTACTCCTCCTAAATTTATTAGCCAGTTTTCGTCCAGGCTAATATGATTATATCAACAAATACAGATACTAATATAATGCTAGTGGTCGAGAACAGGATGGGGTAAATACGACTTCCAGATTTCGACCATGATTTTAATATGCAACAAATGCTGTAAAACATCAATAAATTTGAATTTTAAGCTATAGAATAACATGTATTAATTCCTTTTTTATTATTTTATTGAGGTTTTGCATTATTTACATATAAATTTCCTCTAAAATTCTTAGTAATACTGTGGACGAAAACCGATACATCCGATCAGTTTTCGACCATTTAAGAAATTATTGATTTACTCCTCTCCAGGCCGGAGGTCTTAGCTGAAATAGAGGAATTTTACGGTCGGTAGTATTGTGTCCCGAATCAAGTAACGAGGATGGTAGAGCTACACTGACACGCCACTACACAGAAGATATCCAAAGATCAGCCTTGACGAGATCGAGATAGCTTTGAAACAGTTGAAAAATGGGAAAGCCCCAGGGGAAGATGAAATCACTTCGGAACTCTTAAAGGCGTGTAGTTTTCCTGTTCTGAAAGAATTCCAACGTGTTTTCAATTCCGTTCTTAACCATGGAAGAACTCCAAGGGTGTGGAGCAAAAGTGTCGTGGTGTTATTTTTCAAGAAAGGCAACAAAGCCTTCTTGAAAACTATAGACATATGTCACTCTTGAGCCAAGTCTACAAGCTGTTTTCTAGGGTTATTTCGAACCGTCTTGCGCGAGATTTGACGAGTTTCAAACACCGGAGCAGGCTGGGTTTCGAGCAGGATTAGACCACATTCACACAATACGGCAGATTATACAAAAATATGAAGAGTATAATCAGCCCTTGTGCCTAACGTTTGTGGACTTCGTTTGTGGAGAAGGCCTTTGAAGGGCTGTTCGTAGTAGTAAGTACGTCCTACCTGTTATGACCTATGCTGCCAAAACGTGGACACTAACAGTAGGGTCGGCTCACAAACTGAAAGTCGCCCAGCGAGCTATGGAGAGAGCTATGCTCGGAGTTTCTCCGAAGGATAGAATCCGAAACGAGGTTATCCGACGGAGTACTAAACTAGTCGACATCATAACTCAAAGGATTAGCAAGCTGAAATGGCAGTGGCCCGGCCATGTATGCCGTAGAACTGACAATCGCTGGATCAATCTAATACTTGAGTGGTCCCAGTGGTTCTTCAGACCGCGTTTAGGTAAGCGTAGTGTAGGACGCCCTCCGCAGAGGTGGGGCGACGAGATCGTCGCCCCACTTCGTCGTCATCATCGTTGCGAAATGTAGCTGGCAAATACGGAATGAGAAGAGCCGAAGCCCGGGCTCAGTGAACGTCTTGGGAGAGCCCTACGTCCAGCAGTGGACTGACGTAGGTTGATGATGATGATGATATGTTACGATTGAATAATATTATATAATAAATAAGTACTTAAAACTCTTGTGGTACACTATTACATTATAGAAACTAAAATGCAAAGGGACATTTCTTCAGAAGTTAGCAAAAATGATTTTCGATACCTAGATGGTAAGTTTTGAACTTTGAATGCAGAAATTTTGATTATTATTATGACTCTTAAAATATACGACATGATAACTATAACTTTGTTTCGTTTCTATCAATTTTTACTCCTATATTTGAAATATTTTCCCATCAGAAATGAATGGTCGAAAACTGGGGAGTAGGTGGTCGAAAACTGGATTTTGTGGACGAAAACTGGTCAAAATAGGTATTTGACATTAAAATATTTTTATAAAATTCGCAGTCTACTTCATAATTAAATACTTTACATTAAATGAAAATAGAGGATATAGGCTATATGCAGAAAAAGTTTCACCTCTATAAACTTACAATAACATAGACTTTTTGGTGCTTGAATGTGACAACTCCGCTAACTGGACGATAAGGGGCGTATTTACCCTATGCGTTGAATATATGCTTCTTGTTCGCTATGATAAAATCTATCTCGTTTTTCGTCACAAAATCGGGGCTTCGCCAGGTTGACTTCCTCTGTGGACTCTTCTTCAAAAATAAATTCAATAAAATATTCCCTCCTTCTCTAAAAAGTTTACTAGCATTTGCTCCCTCTGGTTCTTAGAACCAAAGCCATGTGGCCTTATCGATGATTCGCTACAAGTCTGTATTCCGATTTTGGCGTTGAAGTCCCCCATGACAGTGTTAAAGTGCGCCTTCGTGGTGTTATGTAAGGCCTTGGCAATGTCATCTAGGTCAAACTCCACTTCATCATCCGTGTGTGACGAGGTCGGCATACTCTTGCACAACCTTGAGGGAGTACCTTTCGGTCAGTTTAAGTACCAGGTATGCAACCCTGTTCCGCCTGTTCGACACACTGGATATTTCAGTGACGTTATCGGCGAGGGACTTGTGGACCAGGTGAGGTCGTCCTCGCGGTAGTACATGAGATGGCCAGATTGCACGGTTACGGTGTCCTCTACTTCTCTTCGAACTACCCAGAATATGCCATTTAACCTTCTCAAGTTCCACCTCGAGCTACGCCAGGTGTTCATCAAGCCGTAGTATGCGTTCATTATAGGTAGGTACGTAGCCAGGGTCAGTTTGGATTGAGATGGGCGGCCTTTGCGACGTTTTTATATGTAGGTAAAATAGCATAACACACTAGAATTCGTTTGAGCAGTTTGGAGTAAATCAATCAGTTACCAGTTATTATTATGAACTCATTCCTCCTGTTATGGCAACAGTGCCTCGTGTCGTGTGCAATGAGTGGCGGCGCGTTCGTCGGCTACAACGGCAACGTCGCCGCCGCGCCGCTGCCGATGCTGCGCTTATTAGCGCATGCATACTTATTTGTAATTGTATCTCAATGTGATACAACCCATATATTATTGTTGGCTCGCTTCGTGAAGCTACTCGTAATAGGAGCGGTGCGCGTCACCGCGGGACCCATATCCTACGTTATCACATTAGTTACATAACGATGACTAATGTAACTATGTTGAGTCATCATAATTCTCGGATTGGATGGTCTGTCTGCGGGCATTAGCATAGCATTCGGAGGCGCACCAAGTTTATCCATAGAGCCTTTTCTTACTAGAACGAAGACACCATTAGGTAGGTATATTCTTGCGGGACAGACGGTTTGTTGGCGATGCTGATCGCACAGCCGAACTAAGCAAGAGATGGACTCGGCCGGCGCACTGGCACCGGTCTATCCTTATCGGCCGCCCCCCGGCCCGCCCCCGCGCGCTCGCCTCACATTATAATAATGTGGTCAATGGCCATTACTTACATACATAGACAATATACCTACTTGGAAACCTCAACATACGTAGGCAGGTAGGTTCATTAGAGGTTTTGGTTTTTGTTTGATTGTTTTGGTACCTTTTTCGTTGTCCACCAATATAAAAAAATAAAAAAATAAAATCTTAAATTTTACAAAAAAAATGTTGGCTACGAGATTATTGATTGAGTGAGCGAAGCGAACGAAAATCTTACAGCCAACTTGGGCGATTTGGCATTTTATGTATGTGTATGTATTGTATGTTTGTCGGGCCATAACTTACGAACCGTGTTGATCCGATCTGCATGAAATTTGGTAAGTAAAGTATGGGGTTTCTTAAGGGGGCAAAAATAAAAACAAGTTATACAAAAAAATCTAGTTAGATGTCATATAAAAGAACTTTGTTTGGAAACTTTGGACATTCTCAAACCATTTTTACTAGGTTTTTGAGATACCACAAAAAAGTTAAATTAAGATAACCAACGATCCAAGAGCTCCCATCTCTAAGAGTTTCGTTGACAACAAGGTTTTTGTTACTGGTCGGTCAGTTCCTTTGCTTTTTCTTATTTTTTATTGTAATTTATTAAGAAGATACTCAGTTTTCATAAAATGGTGATAGCGACCTGGTCTGATGATGGAGCCAAGGTCTGTCCAAAGGAACTCTTCAATAATTAGGCCAATTTAGTTGAAACTTGGTTGCCATAGCTAGTTTGTAGGTGGTAGTCAGAAGCAAGTCCAAACACAATGTTTAGACTTGCCTATTACTACCACCTACTATAATTTTCGGAGCGTTCGCGTCGCGAGGTAGGTTAGGTATGTACCTGTAACAGAGAGTGTAAATAAATGAATGAGCGATAATGCCGCGGCCTCGCTAGCTATCTCGCCGAATGCCGAGTGACTGAGGACAACCTTGAAGCGTTTATGTACATAGAGTCGGAGCCATAGTGCCCACCACGGCACTGCAAGCTGCTACCCACCACCACACTTGCTCGACTATAGCCAACGTGAGGGAGCTCTTATCTATAATCTATGATCAATCAAAAAGTCACATCACATTGATATTTCCTCCAAGCATCACATAGTCGCGCACGATGACATTGTAACGATCGAGGAATTGGTTGAAGGAGTGGGCAGGACTTTGTCCAGCAGTGGACTTCTCGGTGTTAGTGGGCAAGTCGATGATGATGCCGTGATTGAGCCGGAAACATCATCAGCAGGCTGAAGAAGTGTTCGGCTAGCTCTTCTCCCCTATACATTTCCACGATGAACGTCGTCCGTCCATCGGGCTTCGTCATCGTCTTCCTATACACGGTCGCACAAACTTGCATTTTATTCCAGTTTCTGTAAGATTTTTTTACGCAATTTAACAATTAAATATTTTTATTGTTATTATGTATTCTTATTCTAGGTGTGTAATATGAGATGAGTTGGCTTCTACGCTTACAATAACTGTAAAATAAGAAGAGCTGTGGATAAGCGCGGTGTATTCGGTATATTCTAGCTTATCTAATCATTGAAATGTATATGTCGATAATGAATAGAAGAATGACCGCGGTGGTCCCGGCGTAGAACATGGCCTCCCCGTCACATCATCCCGTGGATGTCGTACAGGAGACTAGGAAGAAACGCACTAGGGCAGCATCGTCTCCTGTGTACCTATACTATACCTACATCATCCTTAAGGCATGCGGTGATTGCGCAAAGAGGGAGGCCTATGTCCAGCAAACGAGTCATGATGTGTGGTGATGACGAATGGAAGAATGTGGTGTATAAATAAAATAAATATTGGTGGACATTCCACACAGCACTATCTCGCCCCAAACTAAGCCAAAGCTTGTGATATGGGAACCAGAAAGCTGATATACTACTTATATATCTTTTTTTTTTGTAAATACATACTTATAATATTATATAACACCCAGACAGAGAACAAACATCTATGTTCATCACACAAATGTTTGTTCTTGGTGGGAATCGAACCCACGGCCTATGGCGCAGAAGGCAGAGCTACTACCAACTGAGCTATGAAGGCTGTATAGTGTTGTGTTGTGTTTTTTTTATGCTACTAGCTGATGGAATAAGCAGATGGCCCTCCTGATGTTAAGTGGTAACCATCACCTATAACAAAGCATTGCCTCGCAAGTCACGCACGATAGGAACGTGCCCCACGATGCACTGCCCTGCGTCCATCAACTTGAGGCATACAGATGTTAAGCCTCATGTGCCTGTAATTACACCGCTACCGGCAACCACAATCTTCAAACCGAAACACAGCGTTGCTGCTTGGCGGCAGAAAAAGGCTTGATGGTAGTACTTCCCCGGACGAGCCCTTCACAAAGAGCTCTACTACTCTTAAAATACCTAGATACCTAGACGTTTTAACGGTACGAAAACTATACCTGTCTAAAACTTCGGCCTGCCTCCATGTTGCCATAACCTATGCAGGGTCATTGTGATAGTTACTAACACCTTACAAATGTATGTACCGAAACTAAACCATGTGTAAGCAATAATTGTATTGAGTGTTGCGTGTTGCAGGTCTGGGCGCGGCGCAGCTGGCGCTGGCCGGCAGCATGGAGCAGTTCGAGTTCGCGTGCATCGGCGCCTCCATGACGGAGGACGAGCGCGTCATCTCGCGCTCGCTGCACCACTTCGCGCACCTCATCCGCACCATCGAGGACGAGCGCGAGCGCATGGTGACTATGCCTACCTACCCGCTCGCTCGCATTCTATGTGCACCGCTCACTAGCTAGACCATCGTATACCTTACGTTACTTTACATCGTATACTTTACGTTAACAACATTATCTGATAACATTGTGTTGTATCTTAAAGTAAAGCACTTATTGAACGCGCGCGCGCGATACATTGTCTACCTATAGGTAAGTGTCGATAGCGCGAGATTTAGCATTCACTATGACATCAGTTTGCACTAGTCTTTATCTATATCTTTACAAGTTAACGCGTTGGCGTGATTGCGGACTAGAAAACTCAAACCTGTACACTGGTAGGTAGGGTAGTCCCCTAACCGACTTGAATACCGCATAGCTCATTGTAAAAGGTTTGCGTTAGAAAACGAGTGTTGGTCGGCGACAGGTTTGTTAATGGGCCGACTTTCCTCCGGCGATAATGAGCCAATGTCAAGAGAACTTCACTTTCAAGTGGCTCCGGTTAGCGCATCTCGCACGACCTCTATGCAGATCGGCCGCGGCCACCTGTACCGCTCTCCGACGCCGCTCGGGCCATGCGTGCCCACTCGGTTGCGTTTCATTGTCGCAGAGCTTGCCCTTCGAACTTTGCCTTTCTCTATTGAAAAAACAAACATACTTATCTATCTGTATTAGCGTCACTTGCCTGTTCTTCTAGGGCGTGGTCGCGTGAAGCTGGCCTTCGATTCTTCTGGCTGACATTTCAAAGTGATCCTTTTAGTTACATTTATTATTACTAGTAGTTCGCCCCGAACTGAGATCTCGTGATGCCACCCGACGAACGCATCAAAACTTTGAGTCGGTAGTAGTCAGAGGCAAGTCCAAACATTATCTTTGGACTTTTTTCCGACTACCGCCTACTAACTTGGTATGGTTACCAAGTTTCAACTCTATTGGCCTATTTATTGAAGAGTTCCGTTGAACAGACCTTGGCTCCATCTTCAGACCTGGTCGTCGTCACCATTTTATGAGTACTGAGTACCTCCTTAATTTATTTCAAGAAAAAAAAATATGAAAAATCAAAGGAACTGGCCGACCAGTAGAAAAACCTTGATGTCATCGAAACTCTTATAGATGGGAGCTCTTGGATCGCTGGTCATCTTAATTTAACTTTTTAAATTTTATCTCGAAAACCGAGCGTCCCAAAAAAAAAGTAAAAATTGTTTTGGAATGTCCAAACAAAGCCCTTTCATATGACATGTAACTTGATTTTATTATGTAACTTTTTTTATTTTTGCCCTCTTAAAAACCCCCATATCTCACAAACCCTTCATCCGATTTTACTCATATACTTATCAGTAAATTTCTCAAGTACAAGCTATCGACATATCAAATTTCATGCAGATCGGATCAACGGTTCTAAAGTTATCGCCAGACAAACATACATACATACATACATACATACATACATAAAATGCCAAATCGCCCAAGTTGAAACTAAGATCTTCGTTCGCTTCGCTCACTCGATCAATTATGTTACACGTTGTATATTGAAGATTGTACCACAAGGATCACTTCAAAACTAAAGCTAGGTGAATCTAGGTGCCAGTTCCACGCGACCGAGCTTAAAAGAATAGGCAACAAACTTACGGCAGAGACTGAAACAAGCCCTAAGTAAAGCGCGGCGCGGGATGGTGGATGACGAGGGTTCGGTCAGCGCGCAGCGTCGCGTCCTCGTGCACCTCCGGTTGTTAGTAAACATGCGTCGCGGCGTGTGTCGTGTGTGGTGTGTGAGCCGACCTTCAGGAACGCTTTCTATTCGTGGCGCGAGCGAGCGGACACTCTCACTGTCGTCGGTCGGTCCACGCGACCGCATCACGTGACCGACCGGCGCGACCCAGCGAACCTTGATCGTCAATACCTAGGGCTCTCATATGTCCACTACACGTACTTACTTCGCTTCCTCTTGTGTACCTACTGCAAGTGCTGTGTACTCTCTATGCGCTCGCAGGATAGGTACCTACAGGACCTATAGATTCTTGTTGTAGGTTAGACGCATTAGACGCACACGCAGTATAGGCACTTAGTTTACAAATATTGTATTTCGTGATGAAAAGTCGCTACGTGACGTGTTGTCCT
Organism: Chloroclysta siterata; assembly: GCA_932294275.1. NCBI lineage: Eukaryota > Metazoa > Arthropoda > Insecta > Lepidoptera > Geometridae > Chloroclysta > Chloroclysta siterata. Next base: position 14,761,520 of record OW028591.1, on the reverse strand, counting down.
TCCCGCTTCATTATCGTTTGATTCCAATCAGATGATTACTCAAGGTTCCACCTTCGGAGAACTTGAAATATTAAAAAGTGAAAACCCATCTGCTCCGTCGCTAAAATGTAGTTTCCTCACGATATTTTTGTTCTCGTTTTACGGACATAGTACAAATAGAATCTACTACTACTACTACTACAGATTGGAACCCTCGACCTAAGTGTCACTTGACAGTGGAGGTGGAGGTGACCCACCTTCTGATCATTAGGTGCAAGTTTAAGTTAGTCACCGGCACCGGTGCTTTGCTACAGACGTACCTACACGCTGCAGTATTCTTGTATAATCAAGTTAATTAATGTAGTCAATTGCAGTCTCAGTAAATGGAACTGTTAACAAATGTAGTGTGCCGTCCACATTATGCGGGCATTACAAAGCGCTGCGTCGGTCGCTCGGTGTTGTGATGGCGTGCCTAGTGCCTAGCGATGGGTGGGAATGGTATTTGGGACGTGCGCGAGTGGAGCGCGCGCCTCACGTCTGTCGCAGCGAAGGCCGCTGCACTCGGCAATTAGCGATTAGACACGTCCGTCGCCGGCCTCTCTGTCGCCTGCTCCACAATGCTGATGTAGAGTATAGTAGCTAGTACCTTACCTACATACAATGCGCGATGTCGGATGCCGTGCGTGACTCGGCCTAAGTACGTCTCGGAAGTAAGTCCTTGTTGTATTGCCTTGCGACGAGCGGAGCGATACCAACGCACAAACAGTGGCGCGTCCCCTCGCCCCCTCGCCCCCTCGCCCCCTCGCCCCCTCGCCTCGATAACACACACATCTAAGTAAGTTTCGGAAGATAGTGTAGTCTAGCTTAGCCTCGGCAATGAAGCATCTGTCCTTTTCAATGAAGGAAATTAGCGCACGGACTGCCTTCACATTGAAACACTTGCTTTCATAATCACAGTCATAAACTTGCCCGGATATGCCAAGATATTTAATCACACACCTAGGTAACTTAAAAATACTACCGACTCAAACTGATCTCTAGGCACGGTAGATATCCCCTGAGTTGTCTTGATGAACTTTCACTTGATAATTATTTATTCAATTAATCAATAAGTGATTGACGACGGTGTCCTTTCGCAGAGATATGCCGATACCACAGAGACTCGTTCTAATGATTACGTATCGTTGCGCAACGCAGGAGCGCCCGCGCCGCCGTCGCTACACTACCTATGTTATAATAATGGAAAGTGACCCGCTAATTTATTTATTTCAATGAGCGCTCGCCGCATTTAGTGTTGATATAAAATTATTGCATAACATTACTAATTCTTCTCTTTCCTGCCATCGTAGATTCGTTGCATTAGTATAGAATACTGTTAAAAAGTCGCAATCAATGTAGATTCAAGTCACACACCTCATACAGGTAGGTATCTGTATTATTGGTCCTCGTCTGCTTAAACATAAATCCAGTCTAGTCAGTCGTGTCAATAGAAAATGTATTGTGTCTGGACTCAGGAGACGCAGTTCGGTGGTCAGGGAGATGACTAAATGGAGGTAGGTATTATTCAGCCAAGTGCCCATGCGTGTGTGAGCTGAGCGTAGGGGCTTGGCGCAGGGGCTCGAAGCACTCGCTGTATCCTTGTTGGTGAACTGAGCTGTGTCATCTTCATCTGTTCCACTGCATCGGAACAGGAGTTGATAGGAACATAGAAGAAACAGAAAATAAATACCTATTAAAGGTTCTTATTTTTTTTCTGTTTCTTATCCCATTGCTGGGAAAAGGTTTCCCTCTTGTCCAATATTGCCGTTCAGTCGGTAATTACTCAAGTTCGGTGTGACTCTCGTGCGGGGTTCAGTTCAGAGCCTCTCACCGAATTTCCCAAGACAGTTATTGTCCCGCTAACTATAGCTTTCTAAAGTACTTACGCAGGTACTTACGTTTTTAATTATTTAGCAACCGCGAGTGACATACCTATCATGCCGTCGCCGGTACGACTCCAAGGTCTCGACGTATCGGCTATCGGCTAGTGCGTGTAAGGAGCGTAGCGTCGCGCGTGCTTGCCTGCTGGATATTGGAGTATAGGTACACATAGTTTGCGTACTTAGCAGATATGCGTTGGTGGGATTTGGGAGGGCAGGCCGCCATGTGGCCGCTTTGTTTACACAAAGGTAGCTATTCTAATAGCGATGCTATTTCAATAACAATTTAAAAGCTTCCGCGTTATCTGACGGTTCTAATAAACTTAGTTGGATCACGCGAGGCGGTCCTCCTATAATTAGAGCTAGGTTTGAATGTACGTTTTCCTCATTAGTCATATAGGTAGGTATTCGTTCGTAAACACAGGTTTTAATAACAAGTAGATGGTGGCTTCATGTACCGTAGCGTAGGTAAGGTTGTCTTACGTACCTACTCGTAGTTTTATAGGTAGGTAAGTTCACAGTTACTACATTTTGTAAACAACAATGGAAATTTAATTTTTGAAACCCTTTTTCTTTGTGTTTCATTGCCGAAGCAAATAATCAAATATGTATTAAACATTTTTTATTTTCATGAATCATCTAATAACTTCAGTTGCTGGTACAAACTAGTAAGTACTTACAATAGAATGCGTCGCGCCTCATTCCCGGCAGCAATCCAAGAGCAAGTGCTCTCGTCCTTGAGTTCGCAGACACTGGTCACTCCACCGCGGCACCGTGGATCTCTAGCTCGACGATATAATATAATAATTATATATATATATATATTTTTGGACATTCCACACATTGTGATATGGGAACCAGATAGCTGATATACTACTTACCTATATACTTTTTTTTTGTAAATACATACTTACAATATTATTTAACAACCAGACAGAGAACAAACATCTATGTTCATCACACAAATGTTTGTTCTCGGTGGGGATCGAATCCACGGCCTACGACGCAGAAGGCAGCGCTACTACCAACTGAACTGTGAAGGCTGTCAATAATCATTAAATACCCTCACCCACTGGACACTGATGTGATATTTATTTATTGAATAACTTTTCTGCAAAAAAACCTACATCAAATATACTTACTTACTGAAAACTTATAACATCGAAATACGCAATTTCATTTACTTGGATGACATAACTTTTTCCTGTTATTTCGATTTAAAAACCAAACTACTAAACCGATTTTGATGAAATTTCTATGGGACCAATCTGAAAGTAATATCCCCTGATATAAAATAAGAATTTTTCAAATCGATTCATAAATGCCGGAGCTATGCGGTAACAAACATAAAAAAATACAGTCAAATTGAGAACCTCTTCCGTTTTTTGAAGTCGGTTAAAAAGACACAATTTGAGCTTTCACCTTAATACCAAAGCACCCAAAAGTATCGGCCGTGCACGATTGCAACCTTGCTAGTCAGGATTGTTGATGATGTGGAATCGGGTATTGAGAGTCCACGTCCAATCATTACATTTGCCAGCGTGCCCACCGGTTGCGTCTCCTAGTTAGCATTCCATGCGTACGTCGTACGAGAGGTTGCAAGGAATGGCTCATGTCATCACCACTCTAATCCTCCTAAACTTTTTTATTGGTGGATATTCTTTTGAGAATATCTATAATGATTCCTGATTTATACACTGATTGAGAGCACTTGCATTGCGCACATAATTTTGTCGATCAAGAAAATCTATTACTGCACGACTGGATTGGAACCCACGACCTTACGATCAGAAGTCCACCATCATCAGACGACCACCGCTGCTCTCAATAATCTATACCGCGATGAAGTGACATAGTTGTGAAAATAGTCATGTTGTCATCGATACTCCTTAGCTCTTATTCATATTCCCTGGCACTTTATAGCGGCTCTGTAGACTCTACACTTTCATGCCAACGAAAAGAGACAGCAACAGACTTACCTATCGGTCCGATAAGCTAATGGAGCGCTCAGCGAGCAATATGAATAAGAGCACTAATGTGTAGTGTAAATAATGCAATGTGCTGATGTGCAGTGATGTATGTTGCAGCTGGGGCGCGCGCACGAGCAGATCATCCAGCCGCTGGAGCGCTTCCGCAAGGACCACATCGGCGCTGTCAAGGTAACGATGCCCTCTCTTACCTCACCTCACCTTACCGAGTAAACGTGCTTAGCGAGCCTCTAGTTGCATCTAGTCTGCTGCTTCTTCTTATTTTTATCATGTCAATAGTTTTTTTCGAAACAGTGTGGTGAAAGGATTTTAAGTGCGCCTCAAAGAGGCTCCATTCGAGCACTTGGCACACGTTTTAAGAACTTTTAGGTTCTACGTCATGCTGGTTTCCTCACGATGTTTTCCTTGAACGTTTGAGAGTCCTGGCACTGTGCACATACATTTTTGAATAGAAAAACTCATTGATTTTTCACACGACCGGGTTTGAACCCACGACCTTAGGACCTTAGCGGCGGGGCCGCTACCACTGAACCAGCAGTGCTCTCAGGATTTAGGCTGCATAACACGATTAACAAAGTCAAAAGATATCTATTCGATTGAATCCCAAGGATCAGTTCTTCGCGAATGCACTATATTTGATGGATGGTGGTGTACAGCTGTGGTTCCGTCGGTTTCAGGAAGGCAAGAAGAAGTTCGACAAGAAGACGGGCAAGTTCTGTCAGACGCAGGAGCGCACGCTCTCGCTCTCCACCAAGAAGCCGGAGACTGTCTTCCAAGAGGCGAGTGTACCATCTTACTTACTAACTAATACAGAGTAGTCGCTATGTTGCGCGCAGGATAGTCCAAAAATATGATCAGGATCAGGATCACATCTAGTGATGACGTTGTCATGGCCAAAGTCGGCAGCCCTCTGTGCTGTTTACAGGACCAGTTGTAACCACTCCAATAACTCGTATTCATTTTGTAGCCCATATCCCCTAGATGTGTTGTCGGTATGACAGGTTCTACTCTCCCCTATCGGGCGACATCTCAGCAGTCCCCCCTCTCTCACTGCAATCACTACAGGGTACAGTATACTATCGATGACGAGGCGTGGAGAGTGACGTGTTGCGTTGGTTGCAGGCTGACGCCGCCATGGAGATGGCGGAGCGTGACTTCTGCCAGGCGTCGCTGGAGTACGTGTTCCAGCTGCAGGCGGTGCAGGAGCGGAAGAAGTTCGAGCTGGTGGAGACGCTGCTGGGCTTCGTGTTCGGCTGGTGGACCTTCTACCACACGGCGCACGACGTGCACGCCGACGCCGAGCCGCGCGTGCGTGACCTGCAGCTGCGGATCCAGCGGGTGCGTACCCTGTACCCTGTACCTTCCACCGCACGGCGCACGACGTGCACGCCGACGCCGAGCCGCGCGTGCGCGACCTGCAGCTGCGGATCCAGCGGGTGCGTACCCTGTACCCTGTACCCTGTACCTTCCACCGCACGGCGCACGACGTGCACGCCGACGCCGAGCCGCGCGTGCGCGACCTGCAGCTGCGGATCCAGCGGGTGCGTACCCTGTACCCTGTACCCTGTATCTTCCACCGCACGGCGCACGACGTGCACGCCGACGCCGAGACGCGCGTGCGCAACCTGCAGCTGCGGATCTAGCGGGTACGTACCCTGTAGTCTACAGGGTGTCCCAGAAATCAACGTCAAGCCGAAAACGGGCGACGGGCCAAGCCATGATAGTTATCAAAAAAATATAAAAAAAAATATTTGTCATGTACCTTTCAAATTATAAGTATAACAAAATTAACAGAAAAACTATGGACCAGAATTATTATGGACTTAAAAATGCCTATGCTGCGTTTTTAAGTCGCTCACATCACGAACCATGCGTTATCAAGTAATTTTCGTGAAACTTTTTTCTGTAATGTTACCATGAATAACCTTTCTGTAAAATACAATTCAAAATTATATCATAATCAGAAATCCAATGACTGAATTTTATTTCAAACTTGCACCTAAAACTAACAGTTTTTTTTAATTTTGAATTGTATTTTACAGAAAGGTTATTCATGGTTACATTACAGAAAAAAGTTTCACGAAAAGTTAATATTTGTAGTCACAGGACTTAAAAGATCATCACAGGGTGTCAGTTTTTCTGTTATTTTTTATAATACTCATAATTCGAAAGGTACATGACAAATATATTTTCTGATAACTATCATGACTTGGCCCATGCATCGCCCGTTTTCGGCTTGACGTTGTTTTCTGGGACACCCTGTATATCCGATGCCCTGTACCTTGTACCGTGTGCCCTGTACTGTGTACCGTGTGTATCCTGGCCCTCGTATCGTGTACCGTGTATTCTGTACCCTTGTACCGCGTACCGCGTGCGCAGGGCACCCTGAGCACTGCTGGCTGCGAGCGCGCCTGATGGTAGTTGTGTGCGCCGACAGGTCCCTCGGGGCCGCCGGCGGCAGCGCGGCAGGCGCCGGCGCCGCGCGCGCACCACACACAAGTACATACCGTTTGAGCTACCTCACCTCTCGGCTCTCATCGACCCCGCATCCTTCGACCACTTCACTAAATTATCGCTTTTGACTCGTAGCTCTTTATTCCGTCGCTATAGTGCAATGGTACGATATCAGGAGATGGATGGATAGCGTTCATTCGGAGGTAAGTATGTCTCGCGTAACATCATCGCAACGTAACCCTCCTCTACGATAGGTACGCCTACATCTGCGCTTTGTTGAGTCGACCATCCTCCTCGTACTTCACGGAACCATCACTAGCCATCATACTCTAGACCTAGACGAGGCCGTAACGTCTCGTCTCCGCGACCCATCCATTGAATGTACCAGTAACAGATTTTGATTTGTAATTTGTAACCATGTATAAATGAAAACCCTTCCCGCTCGCCATAGACAATAGACTGCAGTCTTTTACTACTTACTTACGTAGGAGCATGTTTTATTTAAGTTTTGCGAGTGAGCGTTTCTGGTTTGGACTAATGAACTGTGCGCTAAAGAAGAGGCTCGCTAAGTTATCATCACACATCTTAAGAAAACGAGTGACTTAATGACTTTAAATCAGTGCTATCTTCCGCGCCTTCTCTCTAGCAGCATGCGTTGTGTGTGTGTGTGTGTGTGTACACTAACGTGCCTCGTGCGTGTGTGCGTTCGCAGACGCGGGGCAACTTCGAGGAGACCAGCAAGCAGACCGAGTCGCTCATGAAGAAGATCATGGAAGTGCGTCAGATGGTGAGTACCCTGTGTGCCCTGCGTGCCCTGTGTACTCGGCCTGTCTACCTGTACAACATGACATCGACATCATTAATAAGTTTGCATAATGCAGTGGTCCGTATGTTGAATGAGGCATCGTTGTTCTCAGAGTAAAGAAGAAGAAGGCGGCGAGGAGGGGACGGGGAGCGCCTCTCTGGCCGGATACCTGTTCCTCATGGAGAAGAGTAAGCGCTATCCTCTGTACCAGCTAGCAGCCTCTGTACCAGCTAGCAGCCTCTGTACCAGCGCATGCACTGCACGCGAGCGCTCTCACGCGCACTCCCAGAACTGAGCGTGTATTCGGAGTTTGACTCACAGTCCTTGCCACTGTCCGCGCCGTGCGAGCCCATTCTTGAGGGGTTCTCTTCTCGTATGGAGCCACGACACTTGTCGACGTGACCGCTAGCGGCGCTTCTCCTGTCTCCATGCAAAACCCGCTGAAAAAACGAGCTCGGGTGGTACGGATGCCAGTGGCTGAAACTCGGAATGCACGCTCTGGCCACGAGCGTCCCTCACGTGTGCTCAACAAATCAACTCAATTACTTATTAAGGCAATTAAACATACTGATTGCTAAAATCATGTTATGAATGGATCGTCCTACATGCTGGGTGGACTGGTGCATTATCATGCTCATGGTCTCGGTGCGTTGTGTTGCAGAGGCGTTCGGCACCACCACGTGGAGCAAGCAGTACTGCAGCTACGAGAAGGCATCGCGCGTGCTGGCGCTCACGCCTTACAACCAGATCAACGTCAAAGCGGTACCTACTTATACACCACTCGCTCTCATTTCAGTTACTTATTTGTATGAAAACATCATGAGGAAACCGGGTAGGTAGTATCAGCAGCGACGATGGACTTGTCACGTGTGGAATACCAACTACCGCAAAATGTGGGTATTTGCCGAACGTAACATCCGAATGAACATTCGAGTCCTACTGAATGTTCATTGACTAACTGAAGTTTTTCGAGCATGTCGAAGGGGGTTTCTCGGCCATCTTAAGTAATTTTCAGTCGGAACTCGGTACCGAGAGATCGGAGAGGTTCCACCGTCGCCGGCGGATCTCATCCGCGAAGCCGGTTCTTTTCATTCCAGTAGGAAAAACTACATCGTTCGGCGGCCTCTCGTTCGGGGTGCAGCATCTATTCAACGTATCTAATACGCACGGGACGAGAACACCGGTAGCGTAGCGGTAGCGGCCCCGCCTTCCGACCCTAAGCTCGTCGGTTCGAATCCGGGCGGGTATGGATGAGTTTTTCTGTTCAAAAATGTATGTGCACAGTGCCAGTACTCGAAATCGCCAGCACTCGTGCCGAGTGCTGGAAATGAGCCTCTCGGGGCGCACTTAAAATCGTTTCACCGCACTGTTTCGAAAGAAACTAGTGACACCGACACGACAAGAAGAAGAAGAAGATGTAATCGTGACGCGCGCGGGGGGGGGGGGGGGGGTTATACAACTAGCTGACGGAACAAGCAGATGGCCCACCTGATTTTAAGTGGTAACCATCACCTATAACGAAGCGTCGCCTCGTAAGTCACGATAGGAACGTGCCCTCCGATGCACCGCCCTGCGTCGTAAGGACACCGGCAACCGCACTCTTCGAACCGAAACACGGCAACGCCGCTCGGCGGCGGAAGGAGGCGCGGTCGTAGTGCTTCCCCGGACGAGCCCCTCGCAAATAGCTCTACTACTCTTAAAACTGTCCTAATCTGGTGTACTACTCTCGGGCGCGCGCGCAGAGCGGGGGCGGCGAGAGCGTGTGCGTGTGCGGCGCGCGCGCAGCCTCGGAGCCGCTCGAGCGCCGCTTCTGCTGGGAGGCCGTGCCCTCGGACCGCGAGCGCGCGCCGCTCACGCTGCAGGCGCTCGGCGAGGCGTCGCGCGCCGCCTGGCTGCGCGCGCTGGACGCCGTGCCCTACGTGCGCGCGCTGCCGCCGCCGCGAGCTATCGACGCGCCCGCGCCCGCGCCCGCCTGCCAGCTGGACGAGCGCGGGTTCGCGTTCGTGCGCGGCGTCATCGGCGCGGTGGAGGCGCGCGGGCTCGAGGAGCAGGGGCTGTACCGCGTGGCCGGCGTCGCCTCCAAGGTGGCGGCGCTGGTGGCGCGCGGCGCCGCGTCGCCGGAGGAGCTGCAGCGCTGCGAGACGCGCACGCTCACGTCGGCGCTGAAGGCGTTCCTGCGCGCGCTGCCGGACCCGCTGCTGACGCGCCGTCTGCACGACCGGTTCATCGCGCGCGCCAGTCAGTACCGCTCTTTGCTCGTGCCGAAATCGATCGCCGCGCCTTCGAGGAGCTCGAGGTCGCGGGTCGAACCCGGAACGCGGTCTTCGATCGAGCGAGCGAAGCGAACTAAAATCTTACGGTCGATTCGGGCGATTCGGCATTCTATGGATGTCCGGATGTATGTTTGTCGGGCCGTAACTTTAGAACGAACGGTCGTTCCGATCTGCATGTATTTTAGTAGATCGATTGAATTTAGATGAAAGAGAAATTTACCGATAAGTATGCGAGTTAAATCGGCTGATGAGGTTTTCGAAGGGGCGAGATCGAAAAGATTCTCAAAAAAATCAACTTACATGTCATAATGAAAGGGTTTCGTTCGGACATCTAACGGTCTCTAAGAATTTCGTTCGGATCGAGGTTTCGTAACCGGTCGGCCGGTTCCCTCGCTTTTCTATTTTTTTATATGTAAGATATCAAGAAGATCCTCGGTTCCGATGGAGCGGGGACGGCGACCCGGTCCGACGATCGAGCCGAGGTCCGTTCGACGGACCCCTTCAATAGATAGGCCGATTCGGACGGAACTCGGTTACCGTCCTCGATCGGAAGCGAGTCCGGACGTAGGTAACGTTCGGACTCGCCTCCGACTGGCGAGCGCGGCTCCTCGTGCCCCCGTGCTGACGCGCGCGTGTTGCAGAGTGCCCGGAGGCGGCGGAGCGCGCGCAGGGCGTGGCGGCGCTGGCGCGCGCGCTGCCGGCGCCGCACCGCGCCATGCTGCAGCTGGTGCTCGCGCATCTCAGGAAGTACGTATGCCGATGCTTCGGTTCGATCGTGGCTCTCGCTTCGTTCCGCTCTCGCTCCGCTCGGCTCGGAGAGTGACGCGCGGCGTGACACGTGTTGCAGCGTGGCCGCCAACAGCGACAAGAACCTGATGTCGGCGAGCAACCTGGCCGTGTGCTTCGGGCCGACGCTGCTGCGCGCCGAGCGCGAGACCGTGGCCTCGATCCTCGACCTCAAGTTCTACAACGTGGTCGCCGAGACGCTGCTGGCGCACAAGGACCCGCTGGCCGAGCCGCCGCCGCCGCCGCCGGCGCCGCCAGCGCCGCCAGCGCCGCACTGCGACGTCGCCCGGTGAGTGCCTACCGCCGACCCTACCCGCTAGCTCGCTCGCGTAGCCGTGCCGTGCTAGCCATGCCTCGGGGCCTCGTTTGCCGCATCGCAGAACAAAGTATGGCGTGTTTGTTCTGAGTATTACGGTTCGCCTTTAGTTTTTACAAATCTACCCTTCTACACTGATATTATAAAGGGGAAAGATTTGTATTTTTGTTTGTAACGAATGAGCTCAAAAACTACTGGTCCGATTTCAAAAATTCTTTCACCATTAGAATGCTACATTATCCCTGAGTGACATAGGCTATATTTATTACTCGAAAAAATTAGGGATCCCTTTTAAAACTTCAATAATGTAACCCAAGCTGTAAAAAAATTGGCCATAATATGTCTTTCATCGCATGCGCTGCGAAAACTATTGACGATAGAACACAAATTTGTTCTACAATATTAAAGAACACGTCAATATCTACAGAAAACTCAGTGATATCATATGTCTAACTATCGTAGTTATGTAACTATTACTTCTTTTAATATTTTAAAAGTTGATAGAAATACCGACCAAAATCAGACCATGTCATCCATCCATACCTATAAAGGTATGGATTAATCCTTATCCAAATAAATCATTTCGTATTCAAGACTATTTCAATACCTATAGATTACTTCTTGAATTTTTCAAATCGGATTCCATTCAAAAGATATTACGAAATTAAAAATTTTCAGGGAGAAGGGCCTGCAAATGTATGAAATAAGTAGACGCGAGACTCGAACCTACGGTCTAAGTTTATCCGAAAATGTTCAGAAAATGTATATCCACCCATGCGCAGCTGGGACAGGCCGCTAGTTTGAAATAAAAATGACGACTCGTACAAACTCAAAGTACTATTCGCTCATTACAACAAATAAATTTGTTATTTGAAACAATTAGAAAAATACATATAGAATGACTCACCTAATAATGACTAGCTGCTCGTCCTGGCTTCGCACGGGTGGATATTTTTTTTTTTTTACATTTCGATGTAGCCGGTGTTACTCAGGGATAATGCACTCGTAGCATTCTAATGGTGAAAGAATTTTTATTTCTTGAATTTATTCTTACTTACTCTTTATAATATTAGTGTTCAATTTAAAACAATCAAATTTCATAATCTAAGTATTCTTTAACGTCATAGAAGCATTTATCTTGCAACCAAATTCTTATTTTCCATTTAAAAATATTTAATATGAAAACCAGTGCAGAAAACTTTTAAGGACAACTCGTTTTGATTAAAATTATATTTGGGATTTCTCAAATATTTTATTTTCTTTTTAATTTCGCTTTATTTTACTTGGCAACAAACAGCATAATAAACAAGAAACGTTACATTTTGGTTATCTACAAATAAAGCCTAATTCGTTTACGAAAAAATCTATTTTTTTATGGATAAATTTAAAATCCCTAGAATAAATGATAAATAATAATAATATTTTTCACATTTTATATGGCTACTCATAAACACACTTACAGGGTCCGTAGTAGTCCTGTAACATATTTTCCTATAACCTAGGGTAAATAAACACAACTATATGAACTAAAAATAATACAAGCTTTATTTATTGCCTAAGTGTTTTCAAGTACAATTTTTGTTAAGAAAAGATGAGGCATCCTAAATACCTGGGGGAACACAAAACTTATAATTATAGTGTGTGTATACAGTAAAATACAAAATATGATATGGATTGGTGAAGCGTTTGGTCAGAACTAGGCTAGAATTTACTCTCTAGTATTTATCTGAATTGATGGCTCTTATACGAATGATATACCGCAACCAGGCGAGGTAGAACGTCGACGAATTTCACGTGGGCATCGGAATTGCCTCTGACTAACCTTTTGGGGAATATTAAATGGGTCCTCGGAATGAATGTAGCTACGAGGTCCCTATGTGTAGTATCCCACGAAGATAGTGAGAACTTGGCGGGAGCGACCACTTCAATCCCGAAGCAGCTTGGCGAAAGGCAATTGCCGGCGTCTGAGGTAGTTTCGACGTTGGTGCCGGTATGCGCCGACACACGACTGGGCAGGAATTCAGCCCCAGGGTACGGCCTTTTCTGATCGACCAAACATAAAACTTGAATTAGAACTGACTCGAGAAACACGAGAGGAAAATCCAAATATCACAATCTCAACTTCGCAACTCACCAGGCCTCGAAGAATGATCACTGAATATAATACAACGACGGCGCGTTGTCGGACAATTAAGTCTCGTGCGTCTCGTAATCGACGACGGGTTATTTATTTAGTAAATAGCAGAGAATTAAATACTATTCTCTGACAATTCGAATATATCGACCTTCTCTCAAATGATCTCGGTTCATCATTTGTCGTGTCATGTCTGCGCCATAGACACACATAGACCATTCATCCTCTCAACTCGATAGTACATGACCGATTCTATAATTCGGACAATCGAGATACCCGATGAAACAAACAAACAAGATTACGTCAATTCGGTCGTAATGATGCAAATTAAAAATCCCTATAATCCTCCAGGAATGATCCCGAGGAATCCAAAACAAGTTAAAACTGTATCTATCCAATAAAACTGAAAAATAACAAAACGCGATTAATCGACTCGATATAATCGTTCGAAATGAAAGTTCACTATCTAAAAAAAAACAACTCATGCCATAGATTTTTCTACACTCTACTTTTTCAATTACGCTTGCCAGCACCCGAACAGTAATTCGCTCAAATCGGATGATCGATAATCGATCGACCGAGGGAAAAACAGATTTGAATGAATAAAAAGGATATATCTGCCTGACTTGAGTTTCCACAGAGGATCGTGAACAAAATGCAGTGGATTACTTAGTATTACCCTTTAACTTGAGAGAACATATCTAATTATCGATACGATCAATATTCGACGCTCGCTCGTGTAACACGGCAACACCAGCCTATCAGCTGTTTCGTACACAACAAAATTATGACAAACTCGTTACGTTAGACAAAATGGTTTTTATAATGGTGATATAACGTTATAAAATGGTGTGTATAAAATTACTATGGCTCGCGTCTGAGTTAGAGACACATAACGAATTTTCTGTTTAAGGCGCCAAGGTTCACGGATGAGTTCTTATGGTAATAAAACTATCTTAATGAAGGGAACTTTCAAAACACAATGGCGCGTAAGTTGAAAAATCTATGAAATTTTATATCCTCTATATTAATGGTTTTTAGTAAAAAAAAAACGGACGTTACAGTCCGTACCGTACCAAAAGATATTAAAAACAAAACTAAAGATATCATTTACCAAAAAATTCAAATAATACCTAGTCACAAAGTTGAGTAAACAAACCTTTGAAGAATAATTCATTATTTAGTTTTTTGAATAAAATTGTTTTTATTTTATATCTATGAGTACTTAACCACAGAATAAAACTTAATTACATATGCGCCAGAAATATAAATATACTAGCGGCCCGTCCCGACTTCGCACGGGTATTTAACAAATATGTATGTATTTCAAAAATTATAAATTTTAACACATACACACTCACACACATCCACCTGTGGGATTGTTCAGATCCAATAAAACACAAATATCGTACCCCAGTGACGCCGACATCGCACACAGCCGAGCGGAGTGAAGCAGTCTTGAAAATTAAGTAATTTATTTTGATAAGGATTAATAAAGAGCCTTTCCTAGCGGCGGCATTTCTATTTAATTTTTAAAATAAAAGAACACTTATAATGACGTAACTATAATAGTTAGACATATGCTGTCGCGACACTTTTTGTGGATAATAAGGTGATCTGCAAAGTCGTAGTACGTTGTGTTCTATCATCAACAGTTTTCGCAGCGCACGCGATTTAAGGAATTTTTTATGTCATTCTTTTACACCTTTTGGTTTATTGGAGTTTTAGAAAGGACCCCTAATTTTTTTCGAAATATAATATAGCCTATGCATGTCACCCGGTGATAGTGTAGCTTCTCAATTTCCCAACGGTAAAATATTTTTTCAAATCGGTCCAGTTATTTCGGAGCCTATACAATGCAAACAAACAATCAAATCTTTCCTCTTTATAATATTAGTATAGATTTAGCAGTACATACGGATACTAGGCCCAGTCCAGCGTGCGGATGGACCCTGGAGGGTGCCGGAGGACCGGCGAATTGCAGAGCTAGAGGCCGAACCTAACATCATCGGCGAAATAAATTGACATAGGCCGCGCTGGCTCGGCCAGGGCCACACGTGCTACGAATGGAGGAGGAGGCTTTTCTAGGAGCGCCAGTCGGCCGTCCCAGATTCAGGTGGAAGGCAAAGTGGAAAAAGACCTTCGCTCACTTCAAGTCGCGGCACCGGACTGCATGGAGGCGCAGGACCGGAGCCCGTGGCGATCTATTGTCGGAGGCCAAGACCCGCTTCGGGGGTGCGTACCACACCATGGTAGTGAGTGTGAGTGTGTGTAATACATACCCGAAAATGGCGACTAAGTCTATTGAATTGATTGAGCTTTTTTTTAAGCAGAAGCTTAAAGTCAAATTTTTTGAATTGACAAAATGCTGGTATAATTGGAGGACGATTGTCGACAGTGATCCCTCTGCCGCGCCCTCGTAAAATACTTTTTGTTAAATGATCTACATGCAGACAGTGGGTTGGGGCAGGTGTGGTGAAGCAGTGCACGTGTGCCCCCGGGAGAGGAGGGGGTATGTTTCCTTTATTATTATAGTTATACTAGTGAACCCGCCCGGCTACGCATGGGCCGGGGGCCTACGATAGATAACATAGTAGAAGACCTATCATCGGTAACGTAACGGTATATTATATGTATACGATATGAACTCATTATTAAAGTTTTTTAAATAAGAATCTGTTAAATTGTAGGTACCTAAAGCACCTACCTACCTCGATACCCAGTATTTAATGTTGGATTTTGATTGAAACTGTGACAAAAGCATATCTTGTTGTTGGCTATTTTATTGATCGAGTGAGCGAAGCGAACGAAGATCTTTAGTTTCAACTTGGGCGATTTGGCATTTTATGTACCTATGTATGTATGTATGTATGTATGTTTGTTTGTCTGGCCATAACTTTCGAACCGTTGATCCGATCTGCATGAAATTTGATAACTCGATAGCTTGTACTTGAGAAATTTACTGGTAAGTATATAAGTAAAATCGGATGAAGGGTTATTAAGATATGGGGTTTTTTAAGGGGGCAAAAATAAAAAAAGATACATAAAAAAATCAAGTTACATGTCATATGAAAGGGCATTGTTTGGACATTCCAACACAATTTTTACTTTTTTTCTGGGACGCTCGATTTTTGAGATACAACAACAAAGGTAAATTAAGATAACCAACGACCCAAGAGCTCCCATCTCTAGGAATTTCGTTGAAATCAAGGTTTTTCTACTGGTCGGCCAGTTCCCTTTCTTTTTCTTATTTTTTTTCTTGAAAGAAATTAAGAAGGTACTCAGTTCTCATAAAATGGTAACAACGACCAGGTCTGATGGAGCCAAGGTCTATTCAACGGAACTCTTCAATAAATAGGCCAATAGAGTTGAAACTTGGTTACCATACCAAGTTAGTAGGCGGTAGTCAGAAAAAAGTCCAAACATAATGTTTGGACTTGCCTCTGACTACCACCTGCTCAACGTTTTGGTGCGTTCGTCGGTTCGCATCACGAGATCTCAGTTCGGGGCGAACCACTAGTATTATTTAAATAGTAAAAATACCTCTAATTCGATAATTTTTTTTTTTTATTTGTTTTGGGAAAACAACAACAGCTTAAAAATGTAGTAGATAAAGCGATAAAAGATTCAAACTAGCATTGTCAGTCTCCAGCTCCACATACTCGTATCGTACCTACACCTACCTACAGAACGTGATGTGAGTCCAAGCTGACTTATTCAAAAACTAAAGTTGCTATTAACTTAAAAGACACATTACGACCTACTTGTATTGGTAGGTACTTTATATCTTTATCATACATTACTTACTACCCACATTACATACCCTGAATGCAAGCTACTCGTAACTCTATCTAATTTATTTATTTTCTTTCGGTTCTCAAAACTTACAAACAAACAGAGGGACACACTTTCGCATTTTATAAATGAGTACATACTTATATGGATCTACATTATTGTACATCCTTACATTGGTAGAGCGGAAGCCGGTCCGCGTCCGCATCGCGATGTAATTGTTGGATTCCTTCCTATTGTGAGTAATCCTTTCTGTGTGCGCTCGCGCTGCCAAGGAGCTCCGCCCTTCTACAATCTCATTCATTCATGATTGTATTTTGATGCTTGAACTCGTTTCATAATAATACTATACATATAGTTAGTATTTGTAGGTATGCTATGTAACGTCACAGATAAGATAATACTAGTAGTAACGTGCACTAACGTGCTATCAAACCTACTGCTATCCTTCTTTTTGTTATAATTTTGTTATAATCTTCCTCTTCTCTCTTTTCCTCTTCTCTCTTTTGTTATAATCTTAACTTTTTGTTATAATCTTCCTAAACAAAACTGGATGTTAAGATAGAGATTAAGATAGTGGATGTACCTACCTGTAATTTTCTTTTCATACATATTATTTATTAGGGAATAACTTTATATAACAAAATTAAATAAATGCTCACAGCACACCTAGAATCCTCAGGCACGGTAGACATCTCCTTGTGAGGCAATATCAAATCAATATCAACCTGAATAATTATAAGCACTTTTCGATCTGTAGGCACCTATACAGTATACACTCACAAAAGCTGAGGGACAGCTGACACCTGCCTGCGATGCTTTGATTAACATTCGTAATATCAATGCAACGAACAAAGCTCGCTTGTAAGAAAGGAATTAACCATTCCAACGTCTTTACAATTCAACTTGCATTTCAAACAACACAAAAAAAGGTCCTTTATACTACATATAAAGTATCTCGTTTGTTTGTGTAAGATGCTATGAAGGTAGTTGTGTAGTGGTACTGTGGATAGCGGATAGCGGGCGAGCGCAGGATGAGTGCATGCAATCAAGGTGCGAGGCGGGTAATGTAATGAGGGCGCGCATCTGTCGCGCCCAGCCCGCGGCGCGGGGCGCGGGGCGCGGCCGGGAAGCCTCTGCGTGCCGCTACAAAAAATACACCTTTTATTTACACAAAAAGTAACTTTTTGTGCGCGGATGTATATTTTTGGGTTCAAAGCACTTATGGTTTATTAAAATCTATTGCAATATATTACAACACTAGCGGCCTGTCCCAGCTTCGCATGGGTGGACATCATTTTTTCAACATTTTAGGATAAACTTAGACCGCCCGTTAGCTAGGTAGGTATTTCATAAATTTGCACGCCCTTCTCCCGCGCTTCCCGCGCTTGCCAGATGCGTTTTAAAGCCCGAAAGTTTTTAAATTCGTAATATCTTTTGAATGGAATGTCCCATTTGAAAAATTCAAGAAGTAATCTATAGGTATTGAAACAGTCTTGAATATGAAATTATTTATTTGGATAAGGATTCATATAAAGGTATAGATAACATGGTCTGATTTTGGTCGGCATTTCTATCAACTTTTCAAATGTAAAAAAGAAGTTATAGTAACATAACTACGATAGTAAGACATATGCTATTGCTGAGTTTTTTGTAGATATTGATGTGTTCTTTATTATTGTAGAACATTTTTGTGTTCTATGTATAGTCAATAGTTTCCGCAGCGCATGCGATGAAAACATTTGATGGCCAATTTTTTCACACCTTTGATTAAGTACATTATTGATGTTTTAGAAGGGATCCCTAATTTTTTCGAGTAATAAATATAGCCTATGTTACTCAGGGATAATGTAGCATTCTAATGGTGAAAGAATTTTTGAAATCGGACCAGTAGTTTTTGAGCCTATACATACAAAAATACAAATCTTTCCTCTTTATAATATTAGTGTTGATGTAGATCTTCGATCAACAATATGTAGATAGTGTAAATAATTGTAGGTACCAACTACTGCTAATATGAACATGTTTCAAATGTAATGTTTGGACGCGCCTATGATTACCCCCTTTACGACACAACAGTTTGTAGTTTATATCTAATAATGAAGCGTATCTATTCTTTAGTTTGTATATTTATAAGTAGGTTATATATATGTATATGTATATCACGTCATTGTTGTTCGCCACACATTATCAATTTTTGTAAACCTTTATAGGTCTCCTACGATACAGGCTCAGTCCTAGTGCGGAGTCCATTGCATATTTTGATCCTTGTTAAAATAAAGTCTCGATTAAATATTTTTTGTAAGTATTTGTATTTGTACAACTCGTGGTTTGTTTTTGTTTTTGTTTGCAATATCGATCAATCTTTCAGATTTCCCTGATTGGAATGTTCTCCTGCGATATTCAGATGGCGAGATGTGTGTGAAGCACACAGTAATGTTTTCTGTAGCATGTGGAGCGTCAGCTCCGTCGCTGCAGGCGGCGCACAGGGCTTCCTCTCGTTTCACAGCTCGCTGCTCGCGACCGCAGCTGGCAAGGCATGGCTGGCAAGGCATGGATAGGATCTTACCTAATGTAAACCATCATGACGAGGCATTAACTGATTTGTTAAATTTGTATCTACTTTCTTTGCAACAATCCGTAAATTCTTACCTTGTCAAGTTTCAGTCACATATATTTCTTTCAACATCAAATTTTTTGTGTGTTCAATGCGCAAACAGTCAACGGTCATTCGATCCTGTCTAACAAAGCCCTTTCAATAAACTCTATTCATAGAAAATGTCCGAATCCGGTGGAGCTCTTACGGAGCCGTAACGGCTTGTCTGCTCGCTGTCAGTTGTCGTACGTAACAATGCACTGCGCACTACCTCTGCGCTGGCGCAGAGGTGCGCGCCAGCTGCCGCGCCCGCGCAGGTAATGCAATCAGGTCTCGCGACGTGTACTCACTACCGGCTAATCTGCGGCCGCACCGGCTCCACCGGCTCCACCTACTTACAAGCGTTTGTTTCTGTTCATGTGCCATCCTCTATAGTGTGCAATTATTAGGTTTGTCTTGTCGCTCATCATCGGATGCACCATTTGATTGTATAGTCATATATTTCTCCAAAAAAAAAACATATATTGTACTCTGGCCAGTGTACCTATGTTGTCTAGCTAGAGTTTGTCGATCAGCTACTTTTTATAGATACAAATTCATGTTCGTGAAGAATTGCTAGATTTAATGAGCTGAAAACACTCACAATGTAGAGTTAGACATTGTTGACGATTCTTGTGTATCGCGATGATCCTTCATGCTATGCCTCCGTACTCTCTTTCTCTTAAAATGGACATAGAAAAAGGAGACAAAGGAGGCAGCAAATAGTGCACCTGGCGTAAAATGCTACAGTGTATAGATGAGGTAGGTACCTATAGCATCGGCTCGGGGCTGGTCCCGTCCCGCGCCGCGCCTGCGCTGCAGATAGGAACGCCGCGGGACAGCTGCCGCGCGCGGAATGCGCACCTGTCGCCGACCGCGCGCAGCCTCCGAGAGATGTATGCACTTTTATTGCACGCGATTCCAACACTTGTTTCAATTAGGGTCATTTCTTTGTTTATGACTTTCGGTACCTGACTATTTAATCTGCGATGACGACAAGCATTATTCTCGAATGCATAGGTACCTACTTACCTAGTTTACGAAAATCACTTAGGTACTTACGTTTTGTAATTTCTTCCCTATAAGTACTCACAGATACCTATTAAGTATTAGTTTATTGAATTAAGTATTAGTAATACTGTAACGCAGTGGTTACAGTAATACTTGACATGTCAAATAAAAAGAAAATAATGAATGCATTACGTGTTGTTTCGGTCGATGAACCGCACTGCATCCCGCCCTTGGCCCACTTCGGCCCGAGGTCGTGCCCTACCTCCGTGCAATTCGCGTCTTCTTCGCTAGTTTCGTTAAGGTGAATACCTACAAGAGCTCGTACGTTTCGACATATTGAAAGATATAAAATCACTATGCGTATGCGCCTAATGCCTGCAAATATGATAAAATCACGCGCCCATGCATATTGTCTATTCCACCTGAATATTTATGCTAATACAATATATACCTACCGCTCACGTCGCGTCATCGTGAAAGAAAGCTCCACTATTCTCAATTTCTTTGTAGCATGTCTATTAGAGGCAAACTTTTGGATGGCATGTAGGTATAGGATCGTCTGCGTCTGCGGCGCTCGGCGCTCGGCGGAGGCCGGCAGGTGTGCGATGGATGGGACGGGATGGCAGAGCTCGTCCCTATTCTGTGTCCGCGGCCCACGTGGCGCATGGCGGCGGCAGCTGGCGGCGCGCGCCAATCCCGGCGCGCCGGAGCCGCTTAAGTACGGGCGCGCCCGCCTCGCCGCGCACTCGCCGCGGACTCGCCGCCCGAGGGACGCGTCCTCTATGCACCCGCACTCTCTCGCGACTTCGCACGACCTGACATTTTTTGTTCTCCTGTGATTGTGATTTGATTAAACAAGTTACCGATAACGTAATATAGTGCAAGATGATCATCTGCCTCTCTGGATTTGTTATCGCCGGGTTGGTATTTAATTATTGTTGATTTGATTACAATTATTTAGGTTCTATTGTCGATATTACTGTTTTGATTGAATTGTAAAGTAATTCTTTATTTTATTTTATTTACGAAATACACAGCTCTTCCGTTGTATAAAATGTATACCATGAATATAACTGAAAGCCAAGAACGGATTTAATGTTTTGCATGATGTTGTAGGTAAATATTGTAGTGAAAGGTGTGAACCTATTGTAATAATGAATACCTACCTACTAATAAAAAACGAATTTATAATAAAATAAAAAATTATTTTTAAAAATAATAATATAATTTTTTATGTGCCTTATAATTTCTTGTTTACTTGCTGTTCTAATACGAGTAGGCACAGGTTGCAATTATTTTATTCAGTCAGCGATTCGGTTTGCAATAAATCACCTAAGATGGTTAGAGCAGATTCACCATGCTTTGTTAGATTAACAAAGGATTAAAGGGCCGTTAAATATGTCAAAATGTACGCATTTGACATCTGAGGTCAGATTTAACGGCCTGTTAATCCTTGATTAGAGCTGATTTTACCATGCTCTGTTAAATTAACAAAGGATTAAGGGCCGTTAAAAAAGTCAAAATATACGCGTTTGACATCTAAGGTTAGATTTAACGGCCTATTAATCCTTGATTAGTAACAAAACGAGCATGGTGAAATCAGCTCATGTGTTCATTGTTTAACTGCCGGTTTCTGAAAGCTCGATCAAAACTAATCGGACGTCAAGTCACTTGCTGTCTCTATCTAATTCGATGTAATAGCCGCAATGGCGAGTGATTTGACATCTGATTAGGTACGTTTGATCGAGCTTTCAGAACCCGGCCGTAAGTTCAGAGTTTTCAGTTAGTGACGTAGTTCGTAATGTAACATTGTGTATGTGTTTGTTACAGAGGCTCGCCGACCTCCATGCCGCTCGCCGGCCGGAATGACATCGTAAGTACTGCCTGTGCCTACTACCTCGCTGCCCTGGTCTGTACTCTGTACCCCAAGTATGAGTTGTATTTACCATTCATCATACTTACAACATAAAGTTCCGTATCGGTATCTCTATCGCGTTTTCATACAAAACCCGCAATGAACACGGAATAAGAACGAAAAATCAAATATGGTAAACACAACCCATACTTGGGGTACAGATCATTTAAACATTCATTCGTTTCTTTACATTTTCGGTTTAAAGATCTTTATTATTAAATAACTCATAGAAGGACTTTACAGTCCACTTATAATGAGTCTTAATACAATTTCTAGTAGGTAGTTAAAAGATAAGGTTGGTAGTCAGCTAGTAGGTAGGTGCTTAATGCTAGATACATTTTCTAAGTGTTGTAGGTAGACAATTATTACAGGTTAGGTAAGTTTACATGGGTACCAGGGGCCTTATGCTCACTTCGACAGAGATTATCTCACGTTAGAGATGACGTCATATCTCGTTCGATAACTATTTATCCCCATTCTCACTATCTAACTCCCCAATTTTCTCATACAAAGTTCATGCGAGACGCAAGGTCAACGAGTTATTGAACGAGATATGACGTCATCTCTAACGTGAGATAATCTCTGTCGAAGTGAGCATAAGGCCCCTGTTTGTAACTTTTTGAGTAAGAGTAAACAAAAAAATTATCATGTAGGCAAACACTATAAAACGCATTCAAAACAAACCAAGTCTACATTATAGTTACATAAATAACTAGGCAGAAAAACCTATTATTATTAAAAAGTACCCACTCAATAAATAACCAAAAAGATCGTAGACAAAATGATAATTAAATAAAATATATGTATATGTATCGGCAGAGGTAGATTCTTAGTTAGGTAGTAGTTTAGGTTTGTCCTAGCCACTTTAACTTTCTAGGCTCCCAACAGAATTCGTACGTAAGAGTAGGTACGTTCTCAAGTCACCATTTTAATTTTTTCATTCATTATCTTTACCGCGTTCAAATAAAGTACTTGCTACTTTGTTGTGTCAATATGAAGTGGTAGTAGGTAGTGGTAGGTTAAAACGCAAATTAAACAATTTTTTATAAATAACTGTCTTTGATTTCCAGGGCGTAATGGAGCGCATGAGCGTGGGCGGCCCAGGCTGCGAGCGGGGGGCACCGGTCCCCCTCGGGGGGCTGGGGGCCCTCGGGGGGCTGGGGGCTCGCTACTCGCCGCATCACCATCAGCTGCTGCAGCACTTCACCCCGCCACCCGCACCACACAGAGGTAAATTACATACGACAACATTATCTCTCACCAAAATATCCTCTACTGCCTCTCTAGAAATCATACCTTCGGTTACCCTGGTTCATAATTATAAATATAATGAAATGATGTTCGCGTAGCGAGCTGAAGTCGGATGTAACGAGATGTTTCCTTATCGCCACCAGGAGCCGCTCGCTCGAGCAGCAGCTCCGCGGAGTCGGTGTCGAGCCGCAGCGCGTCGCCGCCGCCCCCCGCGGGAGCGCCCCCGGGCGCGGCGGCCTGGCCGGGGGGCGCGGCGGCCTGGGCGGGGGGCGCGGCGGCCGGGCCGGGGGGCGCGCCGCGGCGCGTGCGCACGCTGTACGCGTGCCTGGGCGAGAGCGAGGGCGAGCTGTCCTTCGAGCCGAACCAGATAATAACGAACGTGTCGGCGTCCGGCGAGCCCGGCTGGCTGCGCGGCTCGCTCAACGGCAAGCACGGCCTCGTGCCCGAGAACTACGTCGAACCCTTGCCTTAGCCCCCGCTACCCCCTACCCATACCCCATACCCATACACACACACCAAATACCATATCGTAGTGTTACGTTGTTGATTCTTTTGTACGTATTTGTATATTTTGTACATTGTAAATAAGAGTTTGTTGATATTTTAACTATTTATATTATACTTTGTTGTGACTTTTTTACCAAATATATGCGGTGTAACGTATTAGAGGCTCCCTCGACTCGGGACCTCCAAGTAAACGCTCATTTAAACGATGTTCTGGTATTTTTATTGATAACTCTGTTATTACTTATTACTATACAATACATGCGTAGCTTATTTTACCTACATACATAAAGGTACAGTCATCGGCAAAACTAGATGCACATTTCTAATTTGATAAAACAATGCGACTCCATGAACTGAGCCCATGCAGCTTGACGGCTAAACCAAAGTAACGACATCTCAGTCGTAATATTTAACTAGAAAAACAATATTAAATAACTGAACTTCTACTACTGCTTCTGTTTTCTACTTTTGTCGCTGACTGTGTTTAGCAATTGTTTTAAACAGGTTTATAATAATAATTATCAGTTGCAATTAGGTCAGAGCAAGCAGCCTTAATACTGCTAATGTATCAAATCCATAAATATGGATTTATTCTGAGAATGCTGGATGATGATAATACAATTTTCCGGGAACAACGACTCGACAAATTGGTTTTGGACACAAAACACAGTGAAACTTAAAACTATTACAAGCTTTACAAGATGCCTACCACATTAACTGTTCAAAAGGATCAGAAGTTCGTCTCTTCGTTGCGGACGACGAACACTCGAACACGCGCGGGAGAAGCAAGGTGTAACTATATTGTCAAACTCTGAGTGATGATCCCATAGTGGTCTTTATCGACCTCCAGGGACGACCCCTACAAGGGTTCATATGAGTGAAAAAAAGAATTTGAGATATAAACGGGTCCACGAAAGTAAGTCTCATTTAAGTAGTTCAGGATTTTAATAAATTTAAATTATTAAAAAAAAAAAAAAACGCATCCCTGCTTGTAGAATTTGTAACTTCTTTTCTAAATTTCATAATATTATTAACGAATTAATACATCTCATAATATTATTTTTTTCTTCTATAGGTATATCTCAATACAGTTACTTATAAATGAGAATGCAGCGTGCAATAATGTTCTTTACATTCAAAGTGTATTTAATATACCTAATATAAAAAAAAAACCTTTCATAGACATTTCAGTTATTTCTACTTATACGTGAGTTAGTACAGTGGTGACCAACTAAGTATTTGAGACAGGTAAACATTTCTATGTAAAACCAAAACTTTTTCATCTTTACTACACAAATATTTATACACCTTAGTATAAATATTTGTGGCGGATTTTCAAAACTCAATCAATGTCTTAATGGTTTTGGATTACGTATTTCACATTTATAATTTATTTCATAAAATAAGTGCATGAATAGTACAATGTTTGTTTTCATGTGTGCCTTATTAAATGTCCATTGATAAAAATATATCAATTGTATTTTTCAATAAAATAATTATATTATCAATAAAATTTTACAATTAACTCGACGCATCATTAAATGTTAATGTGTTTACATGGTACAAAAAATATTCCGTGCAAAGTCTTTTATCTCGAATGACTACAGAACCCGCATCCGCAGCTTCAGGGTGATCATTCTTTTTTTCAATAATATTTGAAAATTCGCCTCGTCGCTCATAAATATATTCGAGGCACGGCGAGGCCACTCGTCGAACGAACAAGAAGGGTCCGCTCCGCTCCGGAAACTTCAATCGATGACGACAAATCTATACCGCCAACGTCACTCGTCGGGTTCGCGGCGGTGACCCGCGGCGGTCACGGCTTCAATTTTCGACGGCCGATTCCGTCGAACGCATCCTCCGATCTCCGATCCGAGCCGATGCGGCCGAAGGACGCTTCAGTGACGGCAGCGCGGACGCGCATAGGTAGCGATAAACGGGCCGTCCGCCGAACGGAAGCCGCGACGCAGCCGCCGCCGCGCGCCCTCTAGCCGCAGCTGGTGCGCACGTCCCGCGCGGCGCGCTGCAGCTGCGCGGCCGCGTGCGCGCGCACCACGCGCTGCAGCGCGCGGTACTTGTCGTGCAGCGCGCGCAGCCGCGCCGCGCCCTCCTCCGCGTCCGCGCGCGCCTGCCGCTTCAGCTCCGCCGCGCACGCGTCGCGCGCCGCGCCGCCCGCCTCCAGCTCGTGCGCGCGCGCCGCCGCCGCCTCCGCGCGCGCGCCCGCCGCCTCCGCCTCCGCCTCCGCGCGCGCCGCCGCCGCCCGCAGCGCGCGTTCCGCCGCCTCGGCGCCCGCGCCCGCGCCGCCCGCGCCGCTCAGCCCGCCGCGCACCGCCTCCTCGAGCCGCAGCTCGCGCTCCGCCAGCAGCAGCAGCTCGCGCCGCAGCCGGCGCACGTGCTCCGCGCGCCGCTCGGCCGCGAGCGCGGCGCGCGCGAGCGCCTCCACGTGCCGCGCCGCCTCGAAGCTGTCGCCGCGCATGCGCTGCAGCTCGGCGGCGTCGCGCGCGCGCCCCGCCCGCGCGTCCTCGAGCGCCGCCTCGGCGCGCAGGCGCGCGGCGCGCTCGGCGGCGAGCTCGCGCTCGAGCGCGGCGCTCACTTCGGGCGCGAGCGCGGGCGCATGCGCGTGCGCAGGCGCGGGCGCGGGCGCGGGCGGCGCGGCGCGCAGGCGGTCCCGCTCGGCGACGAGGTCGCGCACGCGCGCCTGCAGCGCCGCGTTGTCCAGCTCGAGCGCGCGCACGGCGCGGCAGCGGCCGAGCAGGCGCCGGTTCCGCTCGGCGTGCGCGTCGCGGCGCCAGCGCTCGTACATGAGCTGCGCGTGCGCGAGCGCGAGCTGCTCCGCGAGCTCGGCCGCGCCCCCCGCCGCGCCCCCGGCCGCGCCCCCGGCCGCGCCTCGCCCCTCGTACAGGTCGGCGAGGTAGCGGTCGAGGCGCTCGGTGGGGTCGACGACATCGGAGTGAGAGAACTTAGTGGAACCCTGCGTCGTTGTCGACTTTTGCTGTAATTAAGAAAAAATAATACTCGTCGCGTAGGTGCATCCGCTGAGCCTCGGTGGACCGGTGCGGTGGTTCGCCCCGAACCGATATCTCGTGATGCCCGCTTCGGTCTAGCATTGATGCCGAACGCGGTGTTCGACCCCTGAGTACGACTCACTTGGTAAGTAGTTAAAGAGATTATAGATGTAAACTAGCCTAATTAGTTTTCACATATAGAACGAGACAGTTCAAACTACAAAACTAACTTAACAATAACAACTTATGAGATACACATTATAATCTAAATCAAGGAAACACTGACCAAACAACTGACAAGAAAAACACATAATTATATATAAAATACTAGCGGCCTGTCCCAGCTTCGCATGGGTGGTCATAAATTTTTTGAACATTTTAGGATAAACTTAGACCGTGGGTTCAAGCCTCGCGTCTACTTATTTCATACATTTGGACGTCAGAGAGTGAAATCGCACCCCGAGCGCGACCCGTGGACCCGTTAACGTTTTTAATTTCGTCATATCTTTTGAATGGAATGTCCGATTTGAAAAATTTAAGAAGTAATCTATAGGTATTGAAAAGGTCTTAATTATGATAAGATTTATTTGGATAAGGATTAATACCAAAGTACAAATAAAGACCCTTTTCTAGCGGCGGCATTTCAATTAATTTTTTGTAATAAAAGAACAATTATTGTGACATAACTATAATAGTTAGACATATGCTGTCGCGACATTTTTTGTAGATGATGACGTGTTCTACAAAATCGTAGTACATTATTTTGTTCTATCATCAATAGTTTTCGCAGCGCACGCGATGTAAGGTTTTTGGTTTCCACCTTGGGTTACATTATTGGAGTTTTAGTAAGGATCCCTGATTTTTTTGAAAATATAATATAGCCTATGTTACTCAGGGATTATGTAGCATTCTAATGGTGAAAGAATTTTTGAAATCGGACCAGTAGTTTTTGAGCCTATTCGTTACATACAAAAATACAAATGTTACCTCTTTATAATATTAGTGTAGACTAATGTAAAATAATATACTGTATTATAATATATACAATATATATGAATAATTATAGGTATATTAATAATATACACAATACAATTATGCTATACAAAAAAGACATGAACTGATGTTTTCGATCGGAAACAACATCGAACGTTTTAGAGTAGCCCGCGGATCAACAACGGTTCGATCGGCAGTTCAAACGATTGTCATAACGTACCAAATGGACAGATGTGAGGCGTACAAACCAGGGATGTTGCAGATGCCGATTTTTTCACATCCGCGGATTTGAATGCGGATGCGGATTTTTGAAGGCTCACATTTAGGATGCGGATGTTAAGACTAATATAAGATTTCCTAATAAACAATAATTTACACACAATGATCACTGTATAACAATAACACTCCTAGTCATACGTTAAGTAATCCACAGCGCAAACACACATGTAATGATTTATTTGCATGAAACAAATGATGCACCACAACAAACGCGTCGGATCTTGTCACCAATTTCTTCGCTCCCATTGGTCATTATCACGTGCGAACGGCACGTGCCATTCGCCTCGCCCAATTTTTTTTATTTTAGCAACTTGTATTACATTTGCATCCGCATGAACATTCGCATTGATTATTGCGGATCTCATCTGCGGATGCAGATGCAAATATTCGCAACATCCCTGGTACAAACCAAGCTTCGCCGCCGGCGACAACAGGTCATCCAACCGAAGCGGATCGTGATCATGATGGTGGCTTTAACTCCGGGACGAGCGATGGACGAGATGCGAGGATGCGAGCGCGTCGATGTGGTGTAGCACCGTAGAGAGTGAGAGAGTAGGCACCCGCACTCACCTCGTGCGAGTCCGGCAGCGCGGCGATGTAGTCGGCGACCAGGAACTCGTAGTGCTCCGGCCACGCGTCCACCGTCTGCACGCAGGCGTCCGCGCGCGCGCCGCCGCCCGTCGGCCCGCAGGACCGCGCGCGCCGCGCACCGCCCCCGCCGCCGCGTCCCAGCGCGGGCGGCGGCGGCGGGGGCGGAGGCAGCGCCCCCTCCGCGTCGAGCCACGAGGTCGCGGAGAGCGCGCGCGACGTCAGCTCCCGCACCTGACGGTACAGATATTTTATTCTATCGATCGGATCGTTCCGTAGATTCTACGATCGTCGGCGAACAATTGAAATTCGGAAGGAACGCCGGAGCACGACCGAAGGTGCACGCGGCGGGACGCACCTCGCGGTCCTCGTCGTCGTGCGGCGCGCGGCGCGGCTGCGGGCGCGCGGCGCTGGGCGGGGGCGCGCCGCCGATGGGCACGGGCGAGTGGTGCGCGCGCCGCTCGCTCTGCACGCGCTGCAGCCGCGCCGCGCCCGCCTCGCCCAGCGAGCCGGCCGCGGGCGGCGTGCGCGTCAGCAGCGGCCGCACGGCCGTCGAGTCGGCCGGCGGGAAGCGGAAGGCCTGGCGCGCGAGGCGCGCGGGCGTGTTCTCGGGCGTGGCCTCGACGGCCGGCTCCGGCTCCGGCTCGGCGTCCCGCTCGGCGCCGGCGCCGGCGCGCTCCGGCAGCGGCGTGTGCGGCGCCGCCTCGGCCCCCGACGCCTCGCCGAGCACAAACCAGCCGGCGCCGCCGGGACGCACGCCGCGCGCCGCCTGCGCGTACCCGGAAATTTTCAGACACAATTAATATTAATTTAAATAATTAAATTGTTTTTTTTTTTTGCATTTTAAGTTAAGATTCAGACAGAATTTGTAAAAGATAAAGTGGGCGGTATTAAAAGGTGATTTGTGATGGGGATCGATGGTCACTAGTGGTTCGTCACATTCAGACACGGAGATAGTATCGTTTGAAAGTGCGAGGTCAAGAATCCTCCTGCTGTATACATTAATTTATCCCATTGTACTGGTTGAGATCGTGGGTATGTAGTTCGTCGATCAGAAGCTGTTCGTCGCTACTGGTCATATTAGATGGAGTCGAAGGTTAAAATCGCAATCATCGTTAAAATTGATTGAAATCGCCAAGTAAAATAAACATGTTCAACGGGTTAGATAGAATTATATTATTTTGCCGGGATAGAACATTCCGTAGTCGTAATTTATTTATTTATTTATTTATTTTAGGAAAACAAACAGCTTCTTAAATTTAAGTAGTTAAATAGATTATAGATGTAAACTAGCCTAATTAGTTTTCACATATAGAACGAGACAGTTCAAACTACAAAACTAACTTAACAATAACAACTTATGAGATACACATAATAATCCAAATCAAGGAAACACTGACCAAACAACTGACAAGAAAAACACATATATATATATAAAATACTAATGTAATGAATACTGTATTATAATATATACAATATATATGAATAATTATAGGTATATTAATAACATATACAATACGTACCTATATCTACCAAGCATACATACTTATAACGACATTCAAGCATTACTCTGGGTGTCATAATAATACCATATGTACGTATTTACAAAAAAAAAAAAAAAGAGTATATCAGTAGTATATCAGCTATCCGGCTCCCATATCACAAGCCCTGACTTAGTTTGGGGTGAGATGGTGCTGTGTGGAATGTCCACCAATATTTATTTTATTTATTTATTTATTACTCAAAGAAACACGTGTTGATTAAGTTTTTGAAGAGCGAGGGCCTGAACATGAACAAATCCACATGTTCAGAATAGCTGTTATTGAACAAATTAGCAACTCGTATGAGAAAGGTATTCTGCTTGTAGTTCGTCAAACAGGGTGGTGTGTATAGTTTCAGGTAATTGCGCCTGCCAGCGGTACGGTACGGGACGACAAGTTTGGTTTTTGAGAGAAGGCTGGGGCAATCAAGCTTATTGAGAATGATGTTGTGGAGAAATGAAAGATCAGCAGCTTCTCTGCGCAGCACCAGAGTTACTATGTGGTGGTGTCTACAGCTGTCAATGTAATCGTGGTCCGGGATAAATATTTTATGCTTAAAATTAAGGTGCCGTAGAAACTTTCTTTGTACCCTTTAGTAATGTAATGTAATGAAAAGGAGAAACCACGATTTCGTGCACATGAAGTAGATACTATGACAAATATGTCGTTCAGTTCAGATGTTCACTCATCAAACTATTCGAATTGTTCGGAATTCGGAATCACTTACCTCAGGTCCCGCGGCGGACGCGGGGGCGGTGGCGGACGCGGGGACGGGGGGCGCAAGGGACGCCGGCGAGGTTCGGCAGGCGGGCGCCGGCGGGTCCGCGCGCGCGGCCGGCGCCGGCAGCTGCAGGCGCGCGCACTCCGCCAGCACGTCGTGCGGCTCCTCGCGCTGGTAGCGCTGCGCGTCCGCCTCCGCGCGCCGCGAGCCCGTCACCAGCGCCGGGTGCAGCGCCACGCCGCGCGCCAGCAGCGCCACCGCGCGCTCCCACGCCGCGCGCGCCGCGCCGCCCAGCTCCGCGCCGCCCGCGCGCAGCGCCTCCACCAGCGAGCAGGGGTGCGTCGCGTACGCCGCCAGGAACACGGCGCGCGCGCCCAGCTGCAGCTGCGCGCGCACCGCGCCCGGGGCCTCGGCGCCGCCGGCCGCGCCGCGCGTCAGCGCCTCCGCCAGCTCCGCGCAGTGCGCCTGCGCGAGCGCGGGCTGCGCCGGCAGCAGCGCGGCGAGCGCCAGCAGCGCGTTCAGCAGCGGCGCCGGCTCGCGCTCGCGGCGCGCGGCGCGCACGAGCTCGCGCGGCACCGCGCTCGGCGGCAGCAGCAGGTGCAGCCAGGGCGGCCGGCGCGCCAGCAGCGGCGCGAGCGCGGCCAGCGCGTGGTGGCGCGCGGCGCGCTCGCCGCGCAGCTGCTCGGCGAGCGCGTCGAGCGCGTGGCGCGCGTGCGGCTCGGGCGCGCGCGCGAGCAGCTCGAGCGCGCGCGCGGCGCCGGTGCGCGCGTGGTAGTGCAGCAGCGCGCGCACGAGCCAGGGCTCGCGCACGGCGGCGAACAGCGCGGCGAGCGCGTCGCCGGCGCCGCGCGCGGAGCCGGCGCCGCCCTCGAGCCACGCGAACACGTCGCCCGCCTCGCACGCCGCCTGCATCGCGACCGCTCTGCGACCGCGACGCCGGTTAGGTTGTGCGTTACGTGCGCATCTATCTTGTCGTGCGGTGAGACTATGCGAGGCGGCGACCGATCGCCTTTCGGTCTTTGAAAATTACTAAACGTATTGTACGACGTGTAACATGATACCCCTACCGGCATAAGTCAAAGTCAAAGTCAAAAGTCATATATCGAATATATCGTTCGAATATATCGTCATAGGTTGAATATATCGTTTTCGAAATTCCTATACGAAAGTAAAATTATTATTGTCTTATAAATTTGCAACACCCCTGCAGTGCCGAGGTCAAGTACACCCGGAAAGTCCGAGCCGTGCTCCAAACGGCTGCCTCATAGTGTGTTTCAGTTGGGAGAAAGTTTATATGGCGTTTCAGGAATAAAAACCTTCGAAGTTACAAAAGTCGTAGAAAGTCTGTCGCTGCGGTTATAGGGGTATTATGTTACATGTTGTATTCTATAAATGGAAACTAAAAGGCTAGTTTGTGTCTATTACATCTCAGTATCAATACCTAAGTTGTTTGTTTACCTAAAATAAATATAGACCGACTATCTGTTAGCGCAAAATTTTAACTTTAACATTTAATTTTAACATTCCATCCAACCCCCTTAGGCAAGACTGAAAAACTGAGCCTGGTCTTCGGACTAGGCATAGAAGCTGAGTCTTGGCTTTTCGACTATACAGAGTTCGTAAATTGTTTATGTTACACATATAATTATATAGTCAATATGTAATGGTCATTTTTGATAAGGTTTAAACTGCATAATTTTGTTTTTTTTTAAGTTAACTAGAAGGTTATGGTTAAACAGCCATTCAACGATTTTTGATATACTTAACAGAGTCAAGATGAACATTTAAGTTTTTATTACTATTATTTTTATATGGCCTTACGATTTATATGTCGTCTGCAAATAATGTACAATGACTATTTTTATTATATTTGGCAAATCATTTATATATATCAAAAATAATACACAACCAAGGTATTGATTGGGTTAAGTACATGATTTTTTTGTGACCTATGAGCTATACCTCTAACCACAGAAATGTAAATATACATAGAATTAGGAAGTGGGCGGAGCCCGCTAGCACCAAGTATGCGGGATCCCGCGTGCTTCATGCTCCGCTCACATCAGTCGTGTTTGAACTTCGTCAAGGTAAACATACCCCAAAAAAAAACAAAACATGCCGTTTTGTGCCGTTTCGCAGTGTGGGAACCATAGCCGAACCAAAAATTTATCAAAAGGGGGCATATCATATCACCGGTAAGTATTATTTAATTGTTTTTTGTTAGTTTTTTTTTAATACAAAACCGTCAAACAAAGATAGACTGTGAATCATAGACGATAAGGTCGTGTTTCTCTTAAACATTACCATGCTACTCAATTAGGGATGTGACCCAAATAAACTGATGAATGTGTTATCGATAGCTTTAATTATTTTTGTATTTTTATATGTTTTCGTCTGGTTCAATGCGTACCACCCGTGTTACGCAATTAACCAATTCTTATTTTTTGCTGAACCTGTATTTCTAGGAAATCTAAAGATTATATGAATAAACTAATAATGCATAATCTTAGCCAGATTAATCACCTTACTTCACGCCAAATCTTAGGTCCGTAAGTCAAAAAATGTAGAAGACTGAATGTAAAACACTAAAATGTAAAAGACGTTTGAATTTTATCTGGTTCATTGCTGTAAAACCCACCATATACAAGGTGTAAAGTCATGTACAACATTAAATTGAAACACGTAGTCCTAATTGCATTTTTAGATTTTAGGAGTTGGTTTTATCAAAAAAGCCTGAATATTTATCGAGATATCGATACTTTTCCAATGAATAATTTCTATGCAACCTGTATCTCTAATCGCCGGTGCTGAGGTCAAATTTTCGGGGTCATAAAGTCATATGTCTCATCAATCAAACCAAAAAAAGGAGAGAAATACCATATTTATACGCGTAAGACCGCATAAGAAACATATTTGTACGCTCACATTGTAAAATTTCGCTTTGCGACAAGAACAGATATCATTCCGCTTACGTGTGTGATAGAGACAGATAGGTACATAGATCGCCCCACCATGTGCCACGCTGCCCGGTGGCCAGTGAAAGACATTATTATTTAGTAAGCAATCGCCTTGGTAGCGACCTTGACATATCTTATTTTGAAAATTGTAAATTCGTGTTATTACTAGTGACTAGTGTCTAGATTTGGTACCGCGAAATAGACTTTTTGTGTGAGTGTGTGTGTCTTGTGAGCGCGCGGCACAGTTTAGGTTTAGTTGTAGTATGCATGGGTGTGCGGTTTCTGCGCGCGGGGCGCGGCATTGAATGGACGTACGTTGCTTTGTTTGTGTGTTTATACAGAATGTTCAATAATTTTATGCTTATTCTGATATTTAGTTTATTTGAAAATAAAAACATCTCAATTATGAATGAATGTAAATGAAACCTTTTTTAAATCAATACTAGATAGTAGTACTACACGTGTATTAATTTAATGTCATACAGTCGTTTACACGTTGTATAGAAGTATAGATGATAATGTTTTTAATAAAGAAAGAAAGAAAAGAAAAGCTTTTTTATTTCGACCGCCACAAATATAACCTGACGTACTACCCATTATCCTTCAGTAGTTAGGTAATAATCGATATCGATATATTCGTCTTGCATCCGCATTGGTACATCACTAACCGAGTAGCTATGTTTGAGTAACAGCCATTGCATTATCAATCTTATGCTTTGTTGTTAGAGACTATAACAAAAATCGATAGCGACAGCGCCATCTCTTGTTGAGTAGTTTTGTTTTGTGGGTAATCAAGTAACCGCCATTGCATTATCAATCTTACTCCTAAGCAATAGGCACTAAAACAAAAATATTTTGCAAATGCGCGCCATCTGTTGCTGAGTAAACTAAGTAGACTTTCATATTTGATTACTGTTTATTTGATTGCATTTTGAACCATGTTCTGATAGCTCTAAGGTTTTATATCCGTTCAATTAGTATTATGCTTTTAAGTCTTTTTTAACGGTCTCATTCAACCAATTATAACTTTTATTTCTAAGTGTGTTCGTTTTTACATGTGTGAGTTCGGCGACACTGGTTCTCTTCAAAGAAAGCCATCATGCGATTTCCTCTTATTCTCTGTTCTGTGCCTCTAACCCCCACTCCGTGTAGTTTCTCTAATAGGATCTTATATGCAACTCTGTCATATGCCTTGCTCATATCTAGTAATATGCCCACTGCATATTGTTTTCTATTAATTATTCTAAGAATTTCATCTATAAATTTATAAATTGCTAGTCATGTGGAGTGTTTTTTTCTAAAGCCATTTTTTTTTTGACAAAAACGTTTTTTTGCACAATTTTCTTTTTATTCGCCAAATATAACCATTTTTTGGGCGTGGGCAACTATTTTTGGGTATTTTGTCCTAGATATGGACTTACAAAATTCCAATTTGGGCACTGGCAATGAGAATGAAATTTCTAACAATACAAAAACTTCACTTGAATTATGTTTGATGGTCGTGGGCCGGAGATGGCCCGCCGTAGTTTCCCCATCCCTGGTGTAGACCATGAATGTTATTTTTTCTGTATATTAAAAAAGCCAGCCAAGTGGGAGTCGGACTCGCGCTCAAAGGGTTCCGTACCATTATCTATAAAAACTACAAAAAAGACATGTTTGTTATATTTATTTTATTCTGTTTTTTAGTATTTGTTGTTATAGCAGCAACAGAAATACATCATCTGTGAAAATTTCAACTGTCTAACTACTTGGTGGGCGGACTGGTTTACGCAAGTAGTACTAGCTGCTGGTGGGCCCTTTTATTAGGCCGTGAACTGTCTAACTATCACCGTTGATGAGATACAGACAGACACGGACAGACAGAATACATAAAAATACCTATATAAATATGCATCATCACATCAATATGTAATGGATAACTCTGACAAACATTCATACAAACATATTATTTATATACAGCTTCTTTAAGTATATGTAGTTAAAGAGGTAATTGGTACAAACTAGCCTAATTAGTTTTCACATATAGAATTATGAAAGAAGAAAATATTATGATGCCAAATCAGCCAAGTTGTCACTCAAATCTTCATTTCTTTCACTCAACAGTGAAGACAGTATAGTATCAAAAAGCGTTGTAAAAATTACTATATGTAATACATGTAGTAATTTTTACAGTTCCATAGAGATGACTTTATGGATAAACCACTTCCTTTTTGATAATTACACTAATTTTAAACATAGGTACTAGGCATCCTTGAGCTGATTTAAATCTGTAGGTCTGTTGTTAACTTTTATAAGTCTTATTTTTTTGTTGGTTTTTACAAGGAAACACTATTTCTAACCATCTAAGTAGGTATTACAAGCAATCCGTGCACTTAGGTTTGTAACGACAAAGATACAAAACGTTCGTTAATAAACAGGTCTACGTAAATTCAATATAAATACATCGAAAAACATACCGATTAGCAGCCTGGAGTGAAGATTCTTGGGGTGCCGTAGCAGGAGGAATTTTGATTTTGTTTATCTAACCAAACAGACCAGCAAGTAAACGTTCCTAAATAAAGTCTAGCACGAACAGTTCATCAGCTAGTTGTCAGTCAAACAGAAGCATCGCCATAAGCATATGCAAGGCTTTAAACGAGAGTACAGTACTACACTACACTACAGTAATCCACACCACACAACAAAATATCACGCACATCACATCACAATCGAATCTAGGTACCGATACCGACAGATAAGACAAGACTGACCTGACAGACTCTGACACTGACAGAGACAGACAAACAGGTAACGGCATAGACCATGGAGGAAAGAGGGAATCGGATTCGTTTTCTGTCATTTTAGGAAGCAACATAGCTTTTTCATTTTAATTGTTTTTCTTGTGTTATTTTGAGTTGTGTTGTGTAATTTCGGTGGCATTTTAACCAACATTACTTGAGGTCTTAGCCCAAAGTGTAAGCATTTGGAATGAAAGTGTATTATGTGATAAATAAATAAATAATAAAATAAATAAATATTACTGGACTTTCCACACAGCACTATCTAGCCCCAAACTAAGCCAGAGCTTGTAATATGGAAACCAGATAGCTGATATAATACTTAAATACTTTTTTTTTTTTTTTTTTTTGTAAATACATACTTATAATATTATATAACACCCAGACAGAGAACAAACATCTATGTTCATCACACAAATGTTTGTTCTCGGTGGGGATCGAACCCACGGCCTACGGCGCAGAAGGCAGAGCTACTACCAACTGAGCTGTGAAGGCTGTGAAGGCTGTGATATCCTGATTTGACTGAAAATGTTTCGAATGTTTTGAAGAAAACCGCCACCATTTTCTTCAAAACAAATGACGGCCGACTTGACTATAGACTGACTTGACTAAAAAATATTTAATCAATACAAATCACTTGACACTGGCAATATTGTCTGTCGAATGACGGACAGGAGCCATAAATTGAGAGAAGAAGAAGAAAGAGGGAATCGTTCGAACATCTATTTTTTTTTATAGTGAAGTGTGGAAAAGTGGAGAAGAAAAACCTTAGATCAATAAATCTATGAGAAAAACAGAAACACAGGATGGCCAAACAGCTGATTTCGTTTTTTTTTATACAATCGGTACATACAAATCTGTCAAATAAGTCGTCAATTCTATCGAGACTTGTTGTCAATGTCAATTGTCAAAAGAAATAAACTAACCTAAAAACATATAAGCTAGGTTAGCTAGGCTAGCAAACGCTAGTCGCTAGCTATCTTCAAAACAACTTGATTTTCTGGCTTTCTAATTTCATATATATATATATTTTATCAATGTGTGGAAATGAGAAGCATAGAAAATAAGGGACTGTAAGAAAGTAAGAAGTTTAGTATCTGCAACATTTTGTCTGCATAAAATGTTGAGGGCAGTTTCTGCAATTTATGTGGAGAGCCAGACATTGGAGGTGATTTCCTCAGCGAGAAGAGATATTTACAAGTTCTTCCGTATGTACCTACTTGTAGCTAAGTTCTTCCACACCTAGTTCACGAGATTTCTATCCGCTATAACTGTGTGCTCTCAGAACATGCAAGTTTAGTTATTACAATTTTACTATGAAAATAAATGTGAATATGTTTCCCAAATAAAATGTTGAAATCATTGGAACTGTTGTGTAATTAATAATAGAACTCAAATGCGATAAAATAAATTTCAGGCACCTATCGGTATGCTTCTTCTGCCTTGGGATCCGTCAATCAGGTGATTTATTCATATTCAAATAAAATAAATAGGTATGTATAAGCATAAATATGTGTGCTGGAGACTCCATTACAACAGTTCAGCCAAAATCGTCTATTCTCAGTTGCTACCGGTGGCAATTGAGAAATAAAATTTAAATTGAGGACCTTTACCCAATAAACTAAATCATAGCTTTAAGTCAATAAGATCATAAAATATGTGCACTAAAAATGTGGAACAGGACCCGAAAACTATTGTTTGTTGGTCTTAACAAGATCATAAAACGATTCATAAAGCACTAAACAATGCTCAAAAGTACTGATTTATTTATTAATTAATAGGCGAGCAGTGGTGGCGTCTAAGAACACTTTCCTTGATTGCCACCAGTGGTGGCAAAGCTGGTGGCAACTGATAATATAAAATTCTCGATCACCACCACTGGCGGCGACTTTCTTAATTGCCACTAGTGGTGGCGTTGATGGTGGTGGCAACTGAGAATAGACGGTCAAAATTGTCCAGATTAACATGATACTAGCACTAGCCAATCTTTTATTTTCTTACAAGCAGCTTAGGAAAATAAGGAGGTATAGAACGGTGGGTACTTAAATTAAACTAGTGGTTCACCCCGAACTGAGATTTCGTGTGGTCCGCTCCTGTCTTACATTGATACCAAACACGATATTTGGCCTCTGACTACCCCCTAACTAACTTGGGGTAACCAATTGTATCTCAAAAATCATATGTCCTAGAATAAAAATAAAAATGGTATTGGGATGTAGAAACCAAACCCTTTCATATGACACCTCACTTGGTATATTTGTGTATCAATTTTTTTTGCTCCCTTTAAAAACCCCATATCTCAATAACCCCTTGTCCAATTAAATTCTTTTTCTGACTTCTTTCCGACTACCACTTACTAACTAAGTATGATAACCAAGTTTCAACTGAATTGGCCTATTTATTGAAGAGTTCTGTTGAACAAACCTTGGCTCCATCATCAGACCAGGTAGCTATCACCATTTCATGAGAACTGAGTACCTTCTTAATTTATTTCAAGAAAAATAAATATATAAGAAAAAGCAAAGTAACCGGCCGACCAGTAGAAAAACCTTGATGTCAACGAAACTCTCAGACGAAACTCTTAGAGATTCTTAAAGATATCAATGTCTCGTAATTGTTTTTTTTTTTTTTTTTAATAAACCGTCCTTTGGCCACAATCTCACCTGATGGTAAGCGACGATGTAGCCAACGATGGAGCAGAACGGTCAAGAAGCCGCCTTTATTGTATTGGTTGTAGACCGTACTGACCGGCGATGGCAGCACTAAGGAAGCACCGCAGCGGTCCGCGCAGCCGGCCGGGGGAAGCGCCCCCCCGCCGCCGCCCCCGCGCCCCCCCGTGCGCCGCGCCTGGGCGCTCGCCGCCGCCGCCGCCGCCGTCACCGCCTCGCTCGGCGGGGTGAGCGTCCACCGTGTCCCCGCCCCCCGCCCCCCTCGGCCCGCCCGCCTCCTCGCTCACGCGTGTCCCTCCGCGCAGGTGTACCTGTACGGCAAGCTGAGCGACGCGGAGCCTCCGCAGCCGCCGCCGCCGGCCGCCGACGACGAGGAGGTCGTCGAGCCGAGCGCCGGCGCCGCGCTGCCGGCGCACGTGCACTTCCTGCTGGTCGGCGGCGGCACCGCCTCGTTCGCGGCGATGCGCGCGCTGCGCAGCCTGCGGCCCGAGGCGCGCGTGCTGATCGTCGGCGCCGAGCCGCAGCCGCCGTACATGCGGCCGCCGCTCAGCAAGGAGCTGTGGCGCGAGCCGGCGCTCGGCGGCGCCGCGCCGGCCGACCTGCCCGCGCTCTCGTTCCGCCAGTGGAACGGCAAGCGGCGCGCGCTCGCCTACGAGCCGCTCGCCTTCTACACGCCGGCGCACGAGCTGGACGCGAGCGGCGGCGGCGCGGCGCTCGCGCGCGGCTGGCGCGTCGCGCGGCTCGACGTGCTGCGCCGCGAGGCCGAGCTGGTCGCGCCGGGCCGCGAGCCAGCGCGCGTCTCCTACGACGAGTGCCTGCTGGCGACGGGCTCGCGCGCGCGCCGCCTGCCCGCGCTGGACGCGGCGCGCGCCTCGGGCCGCGTGCACACGCTGCGCGACGCGCGCGACGCGGTGCGGCTGGCGCGCGCGCTGGACGCGCCGGGCGCGGGCCGCGTGCTGATCGTCGGCGGGGGGTTCCTCGCGTCGGAGCTGAGCGCCGCGCTCGCGGACCGCCGTGAGTGCCGCGCCCCCCTCCCCCCTCCATCGCTCGACCGACGGTTGAGGCACGTCGTCGTTGCAGTGCGCGAGCGGCCCGAGCGGTGCGTGACGCAGCTGTACCGCGAGGAGGCGCCGCTGTGGCGCGTGCTGCCGCCGTACCTGGCGCGCGAGGCGGCGCGGCGGCTGCGCGCGCGCGGCGTCGCGCTGGAGCCGCGCGCGGAGCTGGTCTCGGCGGCGGAGGCGCCGGGGCGGGGCGAGGTGGAGGTGCGGCTGCGCGACGGGCGCGTGCTGCGCGCCGCGTGCGTGGTGGAGTGCTGCGGCGCGGAGCCGGCGCTGGAGCTGGCGCGCGCCGCGGGGCTGGAGGAGGCGCCGGCGCTGGGCGGCGTGCTGGTGACGGCGGAGCTGCAGGCGCGCGCCGGGCTGTGGGCGGCGGGCGACGTCGCCTGCTTCTACGACGTGGCGCTCGGGCGGCGGCGCGTGGAGCACCACGACCACGCCGTGGTGTCGGGCCGGCTCGCCGGGGAGAACATGGCCGGCGTGCGCCCGCCGCGCCCGTACACGCACCAGAGCATGTTCTGGAGCGACCTCGGCCCGGACCTCGGCTACGAGGTGAGCGACCGCGCCGCCGCTGCCGTCCCGCTGCCGTGAGGTCGCGCGGTGCTGAAGCGTGCGGCTGCATGTGTGTGTGCAGGCGATCGGCATCGTGGACTCGCGGCTGCCGACGCTCGGCGTGTTCTGCGAGACGGCGGTGACGGAGGCGCCCGCGGAGGCGCCCGCGGAGGCGCCGCCGCCCGGAGCCGAGCTGGAGCGCCGCTTTGAGCGCGGCGTGGTGTTCTACACGCGGGAGAAGCGCGTGGTGGGCGTGCTGCTGTGGAACCTCTTCAACCGGATGCACATCGCGAGACAGGTGAGGCTCGACATTATGAGCTATCGTTCGATGTTTCCACTTGTCGGTGCTATTTTCTTAAATGATTATCGACCACAGTAATATTGTTGCGAGCGGTGATGCGTAACCGTTTCGATTAGAATCAGAATAATCTTTGAACCTCTTCAAGGAAATATATTCTAAAATCATTTGAGCAAATGGTTAGTCTCGAATGCATTTTATAACTTGAACGAATATTATGAACGATAAAATTGGAAGCTCTATCTACTTGACTCTTGGTTTCTTATAGCTCATATACCTACTTGCAAAATATTACTAAAAGCTTAGAGATTAGCGTAAAACATATTCAAATAAACTCTCTCGCGTGACCTATGTATCGAGCGGTAGCGTAGGTGTGCGCTAGTGATGATCGCGATGTGTGGTCGCAGGTGGTGGCGCAGGGCGAGTTCGAGGACCTGTTCGAGGTGGCCAAGTTGTTCGCGCTGCACGAGGAGGACTAGCCTGCGCTGTGCGCTGTGAGCTGTGAGCTGTGCGCTGTGAGCTGTGAGCTGTGCGCTGTGCGTTGTGCGCTGCGCGCTGTGCGCTGCACGAGGAGTTGCCGCGCCGGCCCGGGGACGCACGGCTCACCTGCATTTAACCTCATTGTAAATAATTACTAGGAATTAATATAATATTATATTGAATGTTTGCTAGTTTTATTTACCACGTCGATCCCAATTAAAGCGATGGAATGAGACGTTTCCATGAACAGATAAGAGGCAAGGCGTTCCTCAAGGAAGTGTTATTAACTTGAATATTTATGAAAATTAAAAGTTGCCATTTAGATAAAAGCAAAGAGGTCACAAATTGATAATAAGGATAATATATTTATTTATTTGATTTATTTATTGGAAAACCAACAGCTTATTATAACTTAAATAACATAGGTACATGATATAGAAACGAGAGAGCCAATTAAAGGTTTTCACGGATATAGGGTTTGTATATTTTTGCACGACGTACATTAACTATAGGCGAATTTGTCCTTCTGCTAATCTGGGATTTTGCTATTCCGGGATTTTGCTTATCAGCCCTTCTGCTGCAGAGACTTCATTTTTAATAAGATATGCGAAATTTGAAGATATCAGAAAATGCAGATAAGCGTGCACACCGCCGCCGCAAGCATGTTGCAGTCGTCGCGTCCGCAGCCCCGGCCACGTTAGGTTTTGTTAGGGACCAGTGGAGACAATGTCGGACCACCGATATGTGCGGTTCGACATCTCCACCCAGAGCCCCCGGAAGACGGCCCTCTCGGGCCGTTCTCCCTTTCCACGGTGGGCTCTTACCCGCCTCGACCGTGAGGCGGCTAAGGAGGCGGCGTTCGTCCAGGACTGGCTCGCGCCCCCTGTCCAAGTCCTGGACGTGGACTCCGCGGCGGCCCAACTGCGGGAGTCCTTGACTGAGGTGTGCAACTCTAGCATGCCTCGGTCTCGCCGCCCACCTCCCCGACGCACCGTCTACTGGTGGTCGGAGA
Source organism: Chloroclysta siterata (assembly GCA_932294275.1). Classification (NCBI taxonomy): domain Eukaryota; kingdom Metazoa; phylum Arthropoda; class Insecta; order Lepidoptera; family Geometridae; genus Chloroclysta; species Chloroclysta siterata. The sequence goes on along the minus strand of OW028591.1, from coordinate 14,718,828 downwards.
GATTGGCGGAACTTCGGGGCGCCTGCGTGGCGGCAAGGCGGGAATACGCGCGGAGTCGGCGGCGCAGCCGGAGGGACCCCGAGAACGAGGACCTTCTGTATGCCTCTTACGTAGAGGCAACGAAGGTCCGCAAGTCAGAAATGGGGGCCGCAAAGGATGCCGCGCGGGCGGAGATGCTGGAGGGCCTCGACAGGGACCCGTATGGGAGACCATACAAGGCGGCGCGGAACAAACTGCGCCCCTTTGGTCCCCCGCTGACGGAGTCCCTCGAGCCGGCATTGCTGGATGGGGTGGTTCGGTCCTTGTTTCCGGCCCGGACCAACTTCACCCCACCAGCGATGGACCCCACGCGGGAAGCGCCTCCGCTGGAGGAGGACGTCCCTCCAGTGACGGCGGAGGAGCTTGCCGCGGAGGCTCTCCGCCTCCGCGCCAAGAAGACGGCCCCAGGGCCGGACGGCGTACCAGCGAGGATGGTGGCCATCGCTGTCAAACAGATGGAGGAAAGGTTTCGGGACCTCTTCGACGCGTGTTTCGCGCTGGGGAGGTTCCCGAAACCTTGGAAGGAGGGGCAGCTGTGCCTACTCCAAAAGGAGGGACGCCCGGCGGACTCCCCCTCGGCATACCGGCCCATCGTTCTGCTCGATGAGGTTGGTAAGCTCTTTGAGGGGATCGTCGCCAGGCGGCTGAATGGCCATCTGCTGGAGGTTGGGCCGAACTTGTCGGACGCCCAATTCGGTTTCCGAAGGGGGCGTTCGACAATCGACGCACTGGCCCGGCTGAAGGGCCAAGTGCGGGAGGCTGTGGAGGCAAGAGACGGGGTTTTGGCTGTGTCATTTGACATAGCCAACGCCTTTAACTCCGTCCCCCACTCCACAATACTAGAGGCGCTCCGCTACCATGGAGCGCCCCAGTACCTGCAGGGCCTCCTGGCCAGCTACCTGGAGGACCGAGCGGTCCTCCTGGTAGACAAGACGGGCCAACTTCGGCGATACGGCGCGGAGTCCGGTGTTCCACAGGGGTCCGTCCTAGGACCTCTCCTGTGGAACATCGGGTTCGATTGGCTCCTGCGGGGAGCTCTCCTCCGAGGCACGAGTGTCATCTGCTATGCAGATGACACTCTTCTCACTGCCCGGGGGAAGAGCTTTAGAGAAGCGGCGGGCTTGGCCTCGGCTGGCGGATCCTTGGTTGCGGGAAGGATCCGCCGGCTTGGATTGAGGGTGGCGCTGCACAAGACCGAGGCCGTTAGGTTTGAATTTTACCTGGTTCATTGCTGGACAACCCACCCTACTTTATTGCTTTTAAGCTTCTAAACAAATGTGTGCGTAAGTGGTGGATTAGATTTAGTCCAACAAAACGAAGTTTCACAAGCCGTAAGATGTGGGTAAGCCTAGTTTCTAACAAGTAGCTTGTCAACAAATATAGCCACTTCCACTATTCCTTTTTTTTACTTTATGTATCTACTTAATTATTTACTCACTTTTGTCGCCACATGTAATGTCCTGATATTTCTCGGCTCGCCAATACCTCAACACGCATAAAGACACACAACCTCTCTGTAAGACGGCCGCGTAACAAATGTCTCGTGACGTCGGCGCTTGATCGCAATACATTACAGTGATAAAAAGGATTAAATAGATAAATAAGTTATGTTGTATAAATTGAGTATACATATATTAGAATCAACATAAATTTACAATAAGAGTTAGAAAATAAAATAGCAATAAGGCACAACATGTATGAGATTTATGAAAATGACAGGTATGAAAAAATAAAAATAAATAAAAACGATAGATAAATTTCGCATTAAATATAAAATAAAACTGCATAACTTGAATACGCACAAAACATCATTTGTCAAACCCAGATTATGGGTCTTTCTTCCTTCGGTATAAATCTATACTAGTATTATAAAGAGGAAAGATTTGATTGTTTGTTTGTTTGCATTGAATAGGCTCCGACACTTCTGGACCGTTTTGAAAAATTCTATCACCGTTAGGAAGCTACACTATCTCCGGGCGACTTAGGTTTTATTAATTTATTTTTTATTTATTTATTTATTTATTCAATAAATATAATTATATTTTCAAAAAAATTCAGTATCCTTAACTAAAACTCCAATAACGTAACCCAAGGTGGAAACATAATACCCAAAAAATTTATTACATCGCGTGCGCTGCGAAAACTATTGATAGAATAGAATAATGTAGGTAAGTACTACGACTTTGCCCCAAGCAACATGATCACGTGAAAAGTGACGACAAACTGACGTCATCTTTGAAACAATGACGTCCTTCGCTATAGATGACGTGATAAAATGACGTGATTCGGAGCTATATGTCGTCGTTTGCTTTATATGACGTAATAAAATGACGTGTTTCTGAGCTATATGTCGTCGTTTGCTTTATATGACGTGATAAAATGACGTGATTCGGAGCTATATGTCGTCGTTTGCTTTATAAGACGTCATCAAATAACGTGATTCGGAGCTAGACATCGTCGTTCATTTTTTAAGACGTCATCAAATGACGTGATCCTACACTCTGTATCGTCATTTGCCTTTAATAACGTAATCAAATGACGTGACCCTGCGCTGGATATCGTCTTTCACCATACATAACGTCACCAAATGACGTGTCCTTGCGCTGTGTATCGTCATTCGCCTTAAATAACGTCATCAAATGACGTGACCCTGCGCTGGATATCGTTTTACGCCTTATATATCGTCACCAAATGACGTGACCCTGCGCTGTGTATCGTCATTCGCCATAATGTACTGTATGTTTCACATTTATTATAGAGGTATTATAGTATAATATACTGTACTGTACTGTACTATACTGTAAATACTGTACTATACTGTACTGTACTGTACTATACCGTACTATACTGTACTATACTGTACTATACTGTACTATACTGTACTATACTGTACTATACTGTACTATACTGTACTATACTGTACTATACTGAACTGTACTATACTGTACTATACTGTACTATACTGTACTATACTGTACTATACTGTACTATACTGTACTATCCTGACCGTACCATACCGTACCGTAACGTAACGTAACGTAACGTACCGTACCGTACCGTACCGTACCGTACCGTACCGTACCGTACCGTACCGTACCGTACCGTACCGTACCGTACCGTACCGTACCGTACCGTACCGTACCGTACCGTACCGTACCGTACCGTACCGTTACCGTTACCGTACCGTACCGTACCGTACCGTACCGTACCGTACCGTACCGTACCGTACCGTACCGTACCGTACCGTACCGTACCGTACCGTACCGTACCGTACCGTACCGTACCGTACCGTACCGTACCGTACCGTACCGTACCGTACCGTACCGTACCGTACTGTTATAGTATTGTACCGTACCGTACCGTACCGTACCGTACCGTACCGTACCGTACCGTACCGTACCGTACCGTACCGTACCGTACCGTACCGTACCGTACCGTACCGTACCGTACCGTACCGTACCGTACCGTACCGTACCGTACCGTACCGTACCGTACCGTACCGTACCGTACCGTACCGTACCGTACTGTACCGTACTGTTATAGTATTGTACAGTATTGGACAGTACAGTACAGTACTATACTATGCTATATTATACCATAATAAATGAGAAAGGTGATGTGAATGTTTGTTACCACGTATCTCCGTAACTTATTTTATTTAGATGAAATTTGGTATGAAGATAGTTTAGGTTCTAGAATAATACATAGGTTGATCTATATTTAAAATGAATCTCTGAGGGGGTTTAAGTTTACAGGAATATTATTATTCCTTGTTCGATTCACGCAAAACCCGGTATAAATAAAATACAAAGTAAATAATTTATCACGGGGGTGTGCAATTCTGCTTTTTTTTCTAGCCGTGCATGCTGTTTGGAAAGCAATGCCAAACTATTTACTACCTACTGAAGGAATACAACGAAAGACCAGGCGGTATACATAATTATGACTATAGCCTGTTGAAAAAAAAAAAGTACGGTTTATTGTTTGACATTTTTTATGGCGGGCATCGGGCATCACAACAGTAATTAATACATAATTTTGTGAAAAGTTTTCATTAAATTCCTAGGGGTTAGTAGGTATGTACGTGGTTGCTGAAGAAGAAACGAAGAATGAGGAGATTGCTGTAAACGTGGTCATAGTCTCATCAGTTAAGTTTATCTTTGTAAAATGGAATATCTTCACAACAATGATTCCAGTATTTTGTCCGTAGACTTTGTTAGTGTACAAAATGCACGTGATAGGCCTTGACTAACAGTTTTTAACTACAGTATGCCTGCATGTCCTTTCGTTTAATTATAATGATATAAGTACTTTAAAAATAAACATTACTATTTTACTTTTTTTTTTTGAAGGTTCAGTCCAACCATTTCTGTCTACTGATGGTGATACAACAAGTATCCTACGCATAGAGGTAAAGTATTATCTACCTATATTTTTTTTCATTATGTTTATATGTTTACATTATAATTTTGTTTTTAGTGCCGTTCATGCCTACTGAAGAACTAGTTAGTGTTAATACTACACCTACACAATAAAATTGAGAGGTAAGTCTTTGTCTTCATATGACTTTTTTATCACATTGCCTGCCCAAAACATAGAAGATCTGAGAGAATAAAAGAGTTAAAATATGCACAAACCTATGGCTAATGATATGGCAGCTTCCATACAAAAATGTTGAAATGAATGTTGAAAAATGACTGCTGGGTTTTATTTACTTTAAAGAAAATTATTATGTGTTTTAGGGTCATCACAATCATCGTTGTATACTGAAGAATTAAGAGTTCCAACAACGCATCATACCAAATTAAAAGGTGCTATGCCTGCAGATGGCTTTTCTGCAACTACACAGCATTGGAAGTTTGAGTGGTAGAATGTACTTAATATAATTACTTAATTGGTTTAATTATAAGAAAGTATTTTAAGGTGTGGAAATGTAGTGAATTATCCATGAATTTTGTTGTGAGCATTTTTTGTGTAATTTTACCCTATTAAAACTTATTGTCCTACCTATTGTGTGTATTAAAACCTACCTATTGTGTTTGTTTTTTAGATGAGTCCAAACTCAGGACGTAATATAAAGTTGTTTGAGAAGACGAATACGGCCGGCAACATACGTCAGGTTTCGCATCGGGTTCCTCGATCAGGTTACCGAATACGGGCACCCGACGGGAAACCCGATGCAAAAACCTGACGTATCTTGCCACTCTACGACGACATTATGACGTTACAGGTGACGTCAAAATTGACGTAATTTAAGACGTGATTGTCACGATGAATACGACGACATTTTAGACGTTACAGTTCACGTCAAAATCACGTTAGTTAATCACGACAAATTTGACGCCATTTATGACGTGATTGTCACGACGTATACGACGACATTTTAGACGTCATCGTTGACGTCAAAATCACGTAAGCTAATCACGTCATTAATGACGCACTAATTTGTGACATCCTCACGTCAAAACTGACGTCTTAAATGACGTGATGCGACGTCTTTCGATGCCGTAAAATTCACGTCATTATTCACGTGACCATGTTGCTTGGGGCAGAACACATAATTATATACAAAAAGTGTCGCAACAGCATATGTCTAAGTATTATACATAGTTATGTCACAATAAAATGTTCTTTTATTTTAAAAAAATAATTGAAGTGCCGCCGCTAGAACGGACCCCTGTGGAATACCGGACTCCGCGCCGTACCGCCGAAGCTTTGTTTACAAGGAGGACCGCTCGGTCCTCCAGGTAACTGCCCCAGAGGCTCTGCAGTATCGTGGAGGACTTTGATAGGAGGCGCGAGCCAGTCCTGGACGAGCGCTGCCTCCTTAGCCGCCTCACGGTCCAGGTGGGTTAGAGCTAGAGGGCCGACCTCTTGGGGCTCTGGATGGAGATATCGAACCGCACATATCGGTGGTCCGACATTGTCTCCAACAGCTCAACCCACCAGTTCTCGACGCGGGCGGCTAGGATGGGGGTGGCAAACGGAAACCTCCATCACTGACCCTCCCTACCGCGTATCGACTGTCGACTGTCGACTATCGGCTATCGACTATCGAGTAAACGTTTATTTCTTGAAATAAATTAAGAACTCAGTTCTCATAAAATGGTGATAGTGACCTGTTCTGATGATGGAGCTGTTCAACGCAACTATTCAATAAATAGGCCAATTCAGTTGAAACTTGGTTACCATACTAAGTTACTAGATGGTTGAAAGAAGTCCAAACACAATGTTTGGACTTGCCTCTGACTACCACCTACTTTCATTTTCACGAAACTTGGTTGGTCGATAGGTTAAAATAAATTAAATACTATAAATAAATAGGTTGTACTTTAAAAAATTATATGAATTTATATGGGTATATGAATTTAATCGGACAAGGGGTTATTGAGATATAGCGTTATCAAAGGGAGAAAAAAAAAATATTGGACAAATATACCAAGTGACGTGTCATATGATAGGGTTTGGTTTGTACATACATCTCAATTAGCGATGTTACGACTCGGTTTACCGAAGCACGAAGCAATACAAACTGGTTCGTCGCATTGACTTTATTATTTCGGTTTGTAGCCCGGTTTCAAACCGGTTTACATAGATTTTTGCGTTTCGATTTACAAGTCTTTTGTAAATCGAACTGAATCGGTTTGAGTCAGTTTAAAAAAATTCGAGATCGTTACATCGCTAATCTCAATACCATTTTTATTTTTATTCTTGGACGTATTTGTGATTTTTGAGATACAATTGGTTACCCCAAGTAGGTTAGGGGGTAGTCAGAGACCAAATATCGTGTTTGGTATCAATTTAAGACGAGCGGTCATCACGAAATCTCAGTTCAGGGCGAACCACTAGTTTACGATTCATTTTAAACGCTGCGTCCCACACACATAGGCAGTACCTACTCGTAGGTACGGCTGGTGTGCAGAGCGGTTCTCGGAGTCCCGAAGCCCCGTTCGGAAGAGGTTTCAATACTATGAATAGGTACTTGGGTAAGCCTAAGTATCATTTCTATAAGTATTTTCTGTTGTAAATAAAAGTATTGTTACGAGCTCGGGGTTCGTATGGATAGATGGATAGAAAATGCACAATAATAATCTAAAAGATAACTGATTTATTTAACGCCTTATAAACGCCTGAAAACGGATTTTCAGGATATTGCATGGATCGATGGGCAAGCCTGAAACGGACTGAAAACATGTTTCAGTCGCCTGAAAACCACGGCAACTTGGTCGAAATTGTAATCAACTGGGAGGTGACAGAGCCTCTTCTGGCACAGGCTGAACATGTTTCAGCCTTCTGAAAGCTCCTGTACGTCAGGATAAATAACGAAACAAGTTGCTAGGCGTCCGGCGCAACAGTATTAAGTCTTGGTTGTTAATAGGATTATTTTAATATCAGCATAGTATTTTACACTAGTGGTTCACTGTTTCAGTACCTCGCAAGAGCTATATTAGATAGTCCTCAGGGTAGACAATAAGGATGCTCGAACTCGATCAGATAAGGAGGATGGCTCTCGTATCATCTCTAGAAGAAGCAGGTCCCGTCACACTCGCTAACAACTGCACCAACAATATTAGTATTCTAACTTGAGTGAGACAAACGAATTAAAACCTATATCAGATGCACAAAGCGACACTAAATACATTTTTCATGATGTCGACCTCAGCCGCCACCATGCAGAGAGGGAGGATAAGGGGGGGGAGAAGGGGGAGGGGAGATAGGGGAGGTAGGCAATTAGCGGCGATGAGATAAAACGTGCAAAGTCCACGAATGAATCAAGTTTTACAATTAAAAGTTGGTGCGTGCGTTGAATCGGATGTCGTGTCGTGGCGTTGACGTGGAATCTCCGAATATGGAATATTTATCAAGTTCGCAGGCCTTCAAAGTTTTATTTAACCATCCTCTTCATAGAATATAACAAGAATAACATGAAGAGAAAAAAGTTTTATTGAACTGAAATGCCCTTTGTCTATATTTACTTGAGTCACTGACAATTCAAATACGACATTTACTGACATTCAAATACGATTGTAAAAAAATTGTTTGTGAATAAATAAATTGAAATTTGTAAGTAGGAAACGTTATAAATAGCGATAAATACTACTTTGATCGTTACTTCAAAAAGGACGATCTCATAAACCGACTTTCTTATAAAATACTAGCGGCTTGTCCCGGCTTGGGACAGGTGGACATTTCGTTTTTTAAACATTTAAATATTAAAAATAGTTTATTTTACTCAGGGATAATGTAGTATTCTAGTGGTGATTTTTTTTTGAAATCAGTAGTTTTTGAGTTTATTTGTTACAAACATACAGATATTTCCTCTTTATAGGTGATATTAGTGTAGTAAGATCAAGCACAGGGCCGAAATCAACTTACAGACAATTTAGGATAAAGGAGCCCTTTTGGGATTTCAATTTAGGGTAGCCTCATGGTCCACTCTTCTTCATTATAAGTGGAAACAAAACGGCGAGCGGATCAAGCCACTACATTTTTTGTGTTTTTCACAACAATTAGTGTGACACAGCGGCCGGGGCACGCTGTGTCACGGCTCTCTCGGAGTGACACAGCGGCCGGTAGCACAGCGCGCCTAGGCCGCTGTGTCAACCGACAGAGCCGGAGCTCTCTCGGAGTGACACAGCGGCCGGTAGCACAGCGCGCCTAGGCCGCTGTGTCAACCGACAGAGCCGGAGCTCTCTCGGAGTGACACAGCGGCCGGGGCACGCTGTGTCACGGCTCTCTCGGAGTGACACAGCGGCCGGTAGCACAGCGCGCCTAGGCCGCTGTGTCAACCGACAGAGCCGAAGCTCTCTCGGAGTGACACAGCGGCCGGTAGCACAGCGCGCCTAGGCCGCTGTGTCAACCGACAGAGCCGGAGCTCTCTCGGAGTGACACAGCGGCCGGGGCACGCTGTGTCACAGCTCTGTCGTAGTGACACAGCGGCCTGGGCACGCTGTGTCACGTCGCTCTGGAGTCGCAGCTCACGGGATGTAATTATCGGGCTCCGCCACTTCTTTCGAAACACTTTTTTGTGAAAATCTTATTGGAGAGATAAGGCGGAGACCGCCATTGTCTCCGTAATGAATAACGCCGCTACTATTCACTTCGCTGTATTTTTATTTAATTATTCCGCATTGCACCCGCTCATTTGAAGGTTTTTGAGATTCATTACGCGAATAACAATATTTATTTTAAGGATCTAGCTTTTTGTTAATCGCATTCGCGTCGCGTCACACTTTGTGGCATCATGTGGAATTTTTCAATGTAGTTTTTCAACATAAATCTCTGCATAAATAAAACCGACTTCAAATACACTGGAAACATGAAATACGCAATTTCGTTTTCAAAAAAAAAACAAAATCAAAATTTTTTCCATGAAAGGACCAATCAGAAAGCCTCAAATAAAAAAATTATAAAATCAAATCGGATTATAAATAACGGAGTTATGTGGTAGCAAACATAAAAAACAGTCGAATAGAGAATCTCCTCCTTTTTTTGAAGTCGTCTTAAAAGTAATACCTATGTTATCTTCTTTTTAGCCGAGTGCCGAAGGCAACCGGGTAAAAAGAATTTGGCGTGTATCTGTGTATCTATCCTTCGATATTTCGAGAACTAAGATTTGTGTGATGAACAGAACATAGATGTTTGTTCTCTGTCTGGGTGTTATTATATATTACTAGCTGCTACCCGCGGCTTCGCTCGCGTACTTTTACTTTTGAACTTTTTTAACCTTTCTTTATAGGTACTTTATTAAAAAATCTATTGGTACATAGTCGGGCATTTATTGTGGACTTCTTTATTATAATGTACCTAATTTAATTTAATGATAATATTATTTAATTGTACCAAAGTAAAAATTTGCATGCCAATAATTTGGTGAAATATGTGATACTACTTACCTACTAAGAATGAACTTCTAATCATATTTCTCGCAAATAAACATTTCATTTCATTTCATTTCATTTACGTGTGTGAAATTTTAAGTTTCTAGCCCTAAGGGTTTGGCCTGTGAATAAATAGTACATTGTTATCCTAGGGGTGAAAGTAACTTATTTAGTCCCGACACGGGGTTTGGCGCCCGAGCATAGCGAGGGCGCCAATAGTTCGAGGGACTAAATAAGTCTTTAACCCGTGGTAAACACTGTGCTTTTCATTACGAATACAAGGAAAGTAAAAATAAAAACATGAATTAGCTAAATAAAAAATGACTGAATTGTAGTAGATCCATGCTGCATTATAACCAAAGAGTTTTTATGTTCGATCGAAAATGGTTAAAGTCCATGTCGCATTCTAACCAGAATTTTTATGTTCGATGACATTTGATGTTATGGATACTTGTTGCTACTTATTATATTTACGGAATTACATGCTTTGTGAAAAATAAAGCGTTATAATATAAATTATAAAACCTATTTAAAAAAATCCATTACAGTTTTCACTAACTTGGTTGATTATGTATCTCTTTGGTAATAAACCTCTTTTGTTTACGAATGCCAACAGAAGTCACACTGTTGACATTCGTAAACCAAAGAGGTTTGTTTATTTTCCTAGGAATTGTAAAAATAGAACTAGTTTTTTTTTTATAATTTGACAGCTGTCAGTTGAAAACGATTCTCCCTAGGGCTGGAAGTATTACTTTCAACCCGCTCCTCAGGCAACTTCAGACCTACTTTCAGAGTATGAGCAATGAAAAAGTTTCTACTAACTTTTATCCTCTATTTCATTTTCACCCTCTTGGGGGTTAAATTTTGAAAAATCCTTCCTTAGTGGATGCCCACGTCATAAGAGGAATACGTTTGCGAAATTTCTACCCCTAAGGGTTTGGCCTGTGCGTTGATACATCAGTCAATCACTTTTGCCTTTTATAGATTTCGTACAAGCGTATTTTGTATGGCATCTACCATCTATAACAAAATTCCACTTTCACTTCGACTTCTGCAAAAAGATGCTTTTAAAAGAGAGTTGAACGATATTTTGGTTAGAAAGGCATATATACAGTGAGTGACTTTTTAGGTGACAGTGACGTTCATGTTGTCAAATAACCTACCCACATGACATTGTAATTTGATTTTTAATTTGGATATTGTTTTAATTATATTGTTTTTTTTATTATTATTGTACTACTACTGATTGACATGATTGAAATTCTTTTATAAATTAACTAGTGGCTTCCCGCGGCTTCGCTCGCGTTGAAGTGGTGAGCCGTGATTGAGCCACAAACATCCAAACATCGTAACTTTCGCATTGATTTGTATATTATTAGGGTAGGATTTTAAATACCTACGAAGGTATAAGAGATACCTATAGGCGTAATTACCCATAAAAGGTAGGTAGGTATAGTTACTGAGTTTAGCACAAACATGACAAATACAACTAAGACAACCTTACACGGAAAGTATGTACTTTATTTGTTCCTAGTTTCTACCCCAAAAACAAACGAAACGAAACAGCTTCACGACTTTAATCCCCAGGCACGGTAGATACCCTCAGATCTCTTTGTACCAACTCAAGATTCCCGTTTTTAGAATGTCCCTAACAAACATTGACGCCTCGTTGTATTCTTTTTACTCGATCGCAACGTAGGAGGGTAACGTTTTAGGAGTTGTTTTCTAAAATCAAACTGTCTTTTTGTTATTTATCCTCAGAACATATTTTCTTTAGTTTGAAGTTAATTACACTACGCGTTAAAAATCTCCCATACAAAACTTGAAACTTTGGCAGTCTTTTGCACCCTTTGCAGGGGTAGTTTTAAAATATTGAAAACGTGATTTTAAATTATTTATTGTGGAGTATATTGACTTCAAGTTTGAAATCAATCGCACTATGCGTAAAAAATCTCCTATGCTAACTTTTACAGTCATTTGCACCCTTTGCAGTGGTAATTATCAAAAGTTAAAAGCGTAATTCTTAATTATTTGTTTTTTAGTATATTTACCTCAAGTTTTAAGTCAATCGCACTACGCGTTAAAAAACTCCCATACAAACTTGGTATCCCTTTGCACACTTATTAAGGGTAGTTTTAAAATACGAAAAATGCTTTTGCTTATTTTTAGTCTTGGAGCCTTAAAGTACATGTACTCCAAGTTTCAAGTTTGTAGGTTCAAGGAATACTATTTTTCATGCAAACGTTTTCAACCCTTTTACACCCTTAGGGGTTGAATTTCCAAAAACCCGTTCTTAGTACACCTTTACGCCACCTATGTACTCTTCAAATTCAAATTCAAATTCAAGTCTCTAGGACCAGCGGTCAAAAAACTCCCATACAAACTTTGACATCCCTTTGCACACTTATTAAGGGTAGTTTTAAAAAACTAAAAATGCCTTTCCTAATTTTTAGCTTTGGAGTACATCTACTTCAAGTTTCAAGTTTGTAGATTCAAGGAATACAATTTTTCATACCAACGTTTTCAACCCTTTTTACACCCTTAGGGGTTGAATTTCCAAAAATCCCTTCTTAGTACACCTCTACGCTATAAGACCTATGTACTCTTCAAATTTCAAGTCTCTAGGACCAGCGGTCGAAAAACTCCCGTACAAACTTTTCCATCCCTTTGCACACTTATTAAGGGTTGTTTTAAAAAACTAAAAATGCATTTCTTTTTGATTTGCCTTGAAGTATATGTACTCCAAGTTTCAAGTTTGTAGGTGCAAGGAATAAAAAATTTCATGTAATCGTTTTCATCCCTTTTTACACCCTTAGGGGTTGAATTTCCAAAAATCCCTTCTTAGTACACCTCTACGCCATAAGACCTAAGTACTCCTCAAATTTCAAGTTTTTAGGACCAGCGGTTTAGGCTGTGCGTTGTCTATATGTCAGTCAGTCAGTCAGTCAGTCAGGACTTTGATTCTTATAGTATTAGAGATGTTTTGTAGGTATGCTAAGAAGCAGGATCTGGAGATTCCAAACCACACCCACCTATCTTATTATTTTTCTGTAACCTGGATTCACAAACAATAAATAATTTATGATAAGTGATATAAATAGATATAGATAAGTATGTATTTACAAAAAAAATATTATATCTACACTTCTACAGGTACACTAATATTATAAAGAGGAAAGATTTGTATTTTTGTATTTGTGTATAGGCTCAAAAACTACTGGTCCGATTTCAAAAATTCTTTCACCGTTCAGAAATCAGAAATCAGAAATTATTTATTGTATAACTGTAGTACAAAAAAGATCTTAAAGCTATGGTTATATACAGTTTTAACAGTTTGTCCGTTACGGACGTACAACAAACACGCATTGTTATATTCTAAAGTTTTCACCCAAGAACCAACTAAAACATTTTAATACCCACTAATAGGTACTCCCAATTTCTTGCAAGTATGTAGGTATAATGAACTATAAGAAACCGAGATCTAGATATTATAGAGCTTCTATTTTATCGTTCATAATATTCGTTTAAGTTATAAAATGCATTCGAGACTAACCATTTTCTCAAATGATTTTTGAATATATTTCCTTGAAGAGGTTTAATTTTATCGGGTAAACTATTGTAAATTTTGATAGCTGCAACAAATGTACTTTTTTTATACATGGTGTTGTTAATCTGAGGTATACATATATTATATTTATGTTTCATTCTTAAGGAATCGGCTCTGATAGATTTTTTGTCAAAGAAATACTCAGTATTTTTTTTAACAAATAAACATATTTCCAATATATAAATGCAGGTAAGCGTGAGTAACTTTTCATTTACAAAAATATTACGAAGAGATTCTGTACTTCTCATATTGTAGATAGAACGCAAACTTTTCTTCTGCATAAGAAAAGCCGATTGGATATCTACAGAATTACCCCAGAAAATAATCCCATAACTTAACTGAGGATAAACAAATCCGTAGTAAGCCTGTTTTGCGATATTTTTAGAAGATATGGAGCTAAGAACAGCTAGTGCATAGCAATATTTTGAGTTTTTTTTATTAAGTTTACATATATGGTCCTTCCAGTTTAAATATGAATCTATTGTTATACCTAGAAAATTTGTGCTATTTATTTCTTTACCTTCGTTGCTTTTACATACAATTTTTATATTAATTGGAGCAGTTTTATAGTTTTGAAAACGTAACATATTAGTTTTATTTATATTTACTTTTAAATTTAAGTTTTCAAGCCAGCTTACCATGGAGCTTAGAGTAATATTTATTTCAGTTTCGAATTCAGAAGCAGTTCTTTTTCCCTGAGGAATGAAAATAGTTGCATCATCAGCAAACATGACACACATGTGTGTAGTGACTTCAGGCAAATCGTTTATGTACAATAGAAATAATAACGGCCCAAGTATACTACCTTGAGGCACTCCTAGTAATATTTTTTCAAATTTTGATTGTATTGTTTCTATTGTTTTTGTTTTTTTGTTATAAGTATCTATAATGGTTGATTGGCTTCGGTTGCTTAAGTAGGAGGCAATAAGAGAGAGTGCCACTCCTCGTACACCTATTCTTTCTAATTTGCTTAGTAATATATCATGCCTTACACAGTCAAAGGCTTTTGACATATCCAAAAAGAGAGCCACCCCATAAGATTTACTATTGATCTCTTCCCAGACTTGCTTCAACATCTTAAATATAGCTAATGTGGTATTTTTATCCTTTTGAAATCCAAATTGATTAGAGCTTAGAATTTGATTATAGTCTATAAATGAAATTAACCTTTTATATACTACTTTTTCAAAGATTTTTGAAATACTTGGTAGTAGAGCAATTGGCCTATAATTGCCCATATCGGTTTTTGGGCCTTTTTTATGAAGCGGTTTTATTAAACCTTTTTTAAGATCGTCTGGAAAACAACCATTTGCCAAAGATAGATTTATGATATAAACTAAAGGATCAATTATGTATTCTATACTTACTTTAATGATTTGAATTGGAATATTATCGTGACCTGCACTCTTTTTATTTTTTATACTCCTTACAATTTCTTTTATTTCTGCAGCATCTACAGGGGACATAAACATGCTTTTATAATTTTTTTGTGGTTCTTGTAATGTTGACAAAGTAGTATTTTGAGAATTTGTTTTATTTAAATAAATGAAATAGTCATTAAATGAGTTGGCTATATTAACAGGGTCATTTATTTCTATGTTGTTTATCTCTATATTTTTTAACGTAGGTCTTATGTAATTGTTAGGTGTTGTATATTGTTTAATGATTCCCCATGTCGCTTTTACTTTGTTAGTGCTATTTTTTATATATCTAATATTGATTAGTTTTTTTGATGTCCTTATAATTTTTTTCATGGTTTTACAATATTTTGTATATTTTTCTAAGTGCTCTTGTGTTTTGTTGAACATGTAATGTATATATTTCTTCCTTTTCGTTTTGCTTGAAATTACAATACCCTTCGTTTTCCAGTTTGCATTACTTTTATAGGTAACAGTTTTCTTTTCTATTGGTATGCACATATTGAATATTAGACCAAATAATTCAATAAATTCTTTATAAGCTGAGTTTGTATTCGTATGTTTATAAATTTCAGTAAAACTTATTTGAGATAAATACTTGATAAATATTTCTAAATGATAGTCAATGTTACGTTTTTCAACATACCAGTATTTTTCATGGTAGCTCAGCGTAGTTTTTATTTCTATGACTTGGGCTGTATGGTCGGAAATTCCTAAATTTAAAACTTTTACATTGCATTGTTTAAAATTTGTTACAATATTATCTATACATGTTTGTGAAGATTCTGTTATTCTAGTCGGTTCTTTTATTTTTGAGAACATGTTAAACATTTTGAGTGTATTCATAAATGTTTCGGTTTTTTTATTTTTTAACAATATGTTTGTGTTAAAATCACACATTAAAATTATTTTTTTTCTATTATTTTTGGTTAATTTTAGTTTATGTAGTAGTGACTCTAAGGTTACAATGGAAAGATTGAAATTACTATCAGGAGTTCTATAAATGCATATTATAGAATAATTTATTTCTGGGAGTGTTATACCACAACATTCAAAATGTTTTTCTATTGAAAGGTCTTGCAACCAGTCAATTTGTTTAAAGTTAATGTTTTTCTTAACGTAAATGCATACTCCTCCTTTATTAGTATTTTTTGAAGATTTTGTCTTTCTATTAAAATAGGCAGCGTTTTGGTAGCCATCTATATTAATTATATCAGCATCATTATCGGATAAAAATGTCTCACTAAAACCACAAATATCAATTTTCAGATCATTTAAGTGAATGTCCAATTGATCCAGTTTTGATTTAATCCCTCGTACATTGAGGTGCATTATACTTAAAGATGTTTTTTCATTAGAAACGAAAAAATTCTTTGTTGTCCTTATTGAAGTTCTTTGGACTGACAGGTCCCGCAGTGCTTTTTGCTTTATTAGTTAGCGATTTGAAATAGAATGGTATGGTTCCTGGCATAGGATTTCTTATATCATTCTCTTGGCTTACATTGTTTTCTTTAGTTTGATTATTAACCATGCCAGCTTTTATTGAAGCATTCATTTTTTTGAAGTAATACGGTATTGTGCCTGGTTTGGGTTTCGATTCATTTTGCTTAGTAGCTTGTCTAGGAGCCGCTTTTGTCCTTCTTTTCTTTGTGATGTTCTGACCTATGAAACATGCATCATAGTCCTGAGTGTTTATCATATTATTTATAGTTTTAACTATTTGTGTGAATTTTGATGATCCATAGTTGTTGTTTGTTATAGACAAAAAATAGCAATTTGGGAAATTGTTTGCGATATTTTTTAAGGCGCCATTTAGTTTATCCTCGTTTAGGTATGGGTTGTTAACTATTTCTAGTATAATTATGTTTGTCTTAGATAATGTTTTTATAGTCGCAGACAACTCTATGAAGAGTTTTGTAGGGTTAGTGTCGTTGGACCCTAAGGAGAGAACCACCCAGTCATCGGTTAACAATTCCCTCTGACTCAGCTTCACACCCTTTAAAATGTGATCAGTTGTTGCATCTGGGTAGCAGTTGTTTGTTATGCTATATTCCTTTGCATTTTTGTGTCTGTAGCGTTGATCAATTAGTTGTGTTGCAAGATTTCTGCAAGTCTGATCACCAAATATTTCTATTTTTGGATGTCTTGCACAGTTTCCTGAAGTGGGAGTATCAGTGTAAACTTTTTCGATATTGGAGACATCAATAATTGGAAGAGACACTGGTGCTGCGGATACATCATATTTTGACTGACAACTGTTCATAAACAAATTCAGACCATTTTCCTCAGCAGCTATTCTGTTCAATTCCGGATCGACCTTATTTTCCTCCTTAATTTTTTTTTTTAATGTTTCTTTGAAGGTTGTGTTTTCAATTTGAAGATTGTTAATCTCCTTCTTAGCATCCACGAGTTGGTTTGTCATTCTTTCAAGCTCACTTTTTAGCTGATTCATTTTAGATGTGTTATCATCAGATGTTTCTAATGAAGCACTTACATTACTAGAATCAGAGCTGACATCAAAATTCATGGAGTCGTTTTCCAGCGATAGATGTTTTAATACTTTTGGTTTTCTTCTGGTAACAAAATCCTCATTTTCAATGTGACATCTCCCTACAGGGGTATTTGTGTTGTCACCTCGTACTCGTTTGCTCATGCACCACTGGCATTCCCAGATTTCTTTGTCTTTCTTAGTCATAACATCATGGAATAGTGCATCAGAAACATTTCCACATAATAAATCATATGTAGTATGACATACTTTGCATGTCAAGAATTCTCTAGTTGTTAACTTCTGAAGGCATCCCCCACACTCTGGGTAGATAATTAGAGTTCTTTGCAAATGCTAGACTATCCTTGAGTAACATAGGCTACATTTATTACAAGATAAAATTAGGGATCCCTTCTAAAACTTCAATTATGTAACCCAAGGTGTAAATAAATTGGCTGTCTAAGTCCGTCATTTAGCAACAAATTAATGTTAGTTAAAATTAGTTCAGAAATTAAAACTAGATGGCGCTGCTAAATTTGTAACGATGCTAGAACGCGCTATCGTTGCGTTTTGGCGATTATGGTATAAGACAGCTATTTTATTGTGAAGCTCTCTTTACACCAGCGATATCCCCCGCACCCATCAGGTGGAAATAGCCCTATTCGCTGATGACACAGCCTTGTACACATCGGATCGGAACTCCGATCGGGTGTGTATAAGGCTGCAATTAGCTCTCGATGCACTAGGTGCATGGTTCCGCAAATGGCGGATAGAGGTGAACCCTACGAAAAGTGCCGCCGTGTACTTCACTAGGGGTAACACCACTCCCAGAACCATTTCTCTCTTTGACGAACCCATTCCCTGGGAAAAGTCAGCTAGATACTTAGGCGTGATCCTTGATTCTCGTCTCTCCTTTATTCGTCATGTACGCCAAGTACGCAACCGCGCTAGGTTCATACTAGGTCGCCTACATCCGCTTCTATGTAAGAAGAGCAAAATGTCCCTTAGAAATAAGGTGACGCTCTACAAAGCTTGCATACGCCCTATAATGACGTACTCGTCTGTAGTATTCGCTCATTCAAATCACTTGGCCTCCCTCCAAGCCGTTCAAAATCGATTTTTACGTATTGCTACCGGTGCCCCACCGTACATGCGTAATATCGATCTTCACAGAGATCTCAATCTCGAATCGTTAGCCGAATTCATGAAAACAGCCTCCCGGCGTTACTATGATTCGGCCCCCCACCACCCGAACCCGCTAGTGTCCGAACTACCTGATTATTCAGTAGAACCGCCCGCTAAACGTACCCTCCGTAGACCTAGACACGTTTTAGGTGACCCAGATGACGCGATCACCTCCGCTAACGCGGATGTGACCGACTCATCGAACCCGGACACAAGTAACACTACACACCTACACCGGCCCCTCCGGAGGGGTCGAAGACGCATTCCCCGTTAACGCCCCTTCTGGGCGAAGTATCTCTCCGACATATCTTTCTTCCCCGGCAACAGCCCAAGCCGAGGTCCGTACCTAAGTGGTGCCCTTGCGTTTGTTGCCAATAAACCCTTTTTTGTATGGCAGAGCGCCTTCTGCGCTCGCCAGTAGCCCGGTAACGCTGTCGGCAATCGTCATACGATTATACCAGCATTTTAGTCCATTCGAAAAAAAAAAAAAAAAAAAAAAAAAAAAATGAAGCTCTCTTTGTTCGGTAGCGCTGTAAGAATCGTCAGACGATCACCAGCATTTAGTACATTCGAAAAAAAAAAAAAAAAGTGAAGCTCTCTTGTACCCTCCGTAGACCAAGACACGTTTTAGGTGACCCAGATGACGTGATCACCTCCGCTAACGCGGATGTGACCGACTCATCGAACCCGGACACAAGTAACACTACACACCTACACCGGCCCCTCCGGAGGGGTCGAAGACGCATTCCCCGTTAACGCCCCTTCCGGGCGAAGTATCTCTCCGACATATCTTTCTTCCCCGGCAACAGCCCAAGCCGAGGTCCGTACCTAAGTGGTGCCCTTGCGTTTGTTGCCAATAAACCCTTTTTGTATGGCAGAGCGCCTTCTGCGCTCGCCAGTAGCCCGGTAACGCTGTCGGCAATCGTCATACGATTATACCAGCATTTTAGTCCATTCGAAAAAAAAATAATAAAAAAAAAAAAATGAAGCTCTCTTCTGGTTTACGTCCAATAAAGCATCTTTGAAGTTTACTAGAATTGCATTTTACTCATTCATTTGAGACCTCCTTGGCAACGCGACCCTTTTAACATTGGCCATTATTTGGCTTTCATCGCATGCGCTGCGAAAACTATTGACGATAGAACACAAAAATGTTCTACAATATTAAAGGACACTTCAATATCTACAAAAAACTCAGCAATACTATAATTATGTCTAAGTACCGTAGTTATGTTACTATAACTTCTTTTTTACATATAAAAAATTGATAAAAATGCCGACCGAAATCAAACCATGTTATCCATACCTTTATATTAATCCTTATCCAAAAAAATCATTTCATATTCAAGGCTGTTTCAATACCTATAGATTACTTCTTGAATTTTTCAAATCGGAAATTCCATTCAAAAGATATTACGAAATTACACATTATAGTTCGCTTTGAAATATTTGCGAACGCGGTAGCGGGCCATGGGGCGCGCTCTCACTCACTCAGGGAGGAGGGCGTGCAAATGTATGAAAGAAGTAGACGCGAGACTCTCACTGAGTTTAGCCTAAGTTTATCCTAAAATGTTCAAAAAATGTATATCCACTCGTGCGATGCTGGCACAGGCTACATCTACACTAATATTATTGTTGCGCCGGACGCCTAGCAACTTGTTTCGTTATATATCCTGACGTACAGGTGTTTTCAGAAGGCTGAAATATGTTTTCAGCCGTTGCCAGAAGAGGCTCTGTCACCTCCCAGTTGATTACAATTTCGACCAAGTTGCCGTGGTTTTCAGGCGCCTGAAACATGTTTTCAGTCAGTCAGTTTGTGGAGAGGACTCGAGAAGAAAGTGAGTTAGTGAAAACGGTTCGAGGAGTCAGTTCGGTGAGATGGCTCAGAAGAGAGTCAGTCAGTTCGGTGAGATGGCTCGAGAAGAGAGCCAGTTTGTGAAGATGACTCGAGGAAGAAGTCAGTTCCAAGGAATGGCTCAGGAAGAAGTGAGTTGGAAGAAGTGGATAAAGGAAGAGAACTTTTGTTAAGTAATAGTTGAGTGATAATTAAGTGTGTTAAGTAGTGTTAAGTAGTGTTTTAGTTATGTAAAGTGTTAGTGTAAATAAATAAGTCATCTCATGGATTATTATTGTGCATTTTCTATCCATACGAACCCCGAGCTCGTAACAATTGGTGTCAGAAGTGGGATAGACAATGCCGTTAATGCCGAGAGATGACCAGGAGGGTGTAAGAACCCGAAGTGAGACTGCGGTTAAAGGAGCAGGTCCTTTGATGGAAGAGCAGCTGGAAGAGCAGGTTTTGACTTCAGGAAAGTCAAGGTAACACCTGGAAGAGCAGCTGGAGAAACCGGTGGAAAAGCGGTCTACCAAGGAAGAGCAGCTGGAGGAGCAGGTAGAGAAACCGGTTGGTTGTTCAAGTTGATCGGATTGCGTTGTATCACGGATCAAGTGATGCTCGGGACGAGCATGTCTAAGGAGGGGGTAGTGTTGCGCCGGACGCCTAGCAACTTGTTTCGTTATATATCCTGACGTACAGGTGTTTTCAGAAGGCTGAAATATGTTTTCAGCCGTTGCCAGAAGAGGCTCTGTCACCTCCCAGTTGATTACAATTTCGACCAAGTTGCCGTGGTTTTCAGGCGCCTGAAACATGTTTTCAGTCAGTCAGTTTGTGGAGAGGACTCGAGAAGAAAGTGAGTTAGTGAAAACGGTTCGAGGAGTCAGTTCGGTGAGATGGCTCAGAAGAGAGTCAGTCAGTTCGGTGAGATGGCTCGAGAAGAGAGCCAGTTTGTGAAGATGACTCGAGGAAGAAGTCAGTTCCAAGGAATGGCTCAGGAAGAAGTGAGTTGGAAGAAGTGGATAAAGGAAGAGAACTTTTGTTAAGTAATAGTTGAGTGATAATTAAGTGTGTTAAGTAGTGTTAAGTAGTGTTTTAGTTATGTAAAGTGTTAGTGTAAATAAATAAGTCATCTCATGGATTATTATTGTGCATTTTCTATCCATACGAACCCCGAGCTCGTAACATTATAAAGAGGAAAGATTTGTATTTTTGTTGTTTTGTATGTAACGAATAGGCTCAAAAACTACTGGTCCGATTTCAAAAATTCTTTCACCATTAGAATGCTACATTCTCCCTGAGTAACATAGGCTATATAATATTTTCAAAAAAGTCAGGGATCCTTACCTACCTAAAAACCTTACATCGCGTGAGGAGCATCCTTCTCCAACCGAGCATACGTTCATGAGTAAATCTGCAGGTCCAAACTTCTTTTTCTATAGGACTGAGTGCACCTCATAAGTCGCTGATTCCAATAAAATCTTTTGCCGCTGCCGCAGACCATACGTGAACATTTTGGCTGGACCACGGGTTAACCACGCTGCCAATACTTATAATTCTTAACATGCTGACCGGCTACTCATATAAGGGCTTCTGTTGGTGGTCGGGACGGGATCAGCTGGCGTCACCTGCTGTGCATACCAAGCCGCGTGGCGTCGCCACATTGATGTTGCGTCATCCTGTTTGTTGGCTGTTCCTTTTGCTTATACCTCCCGAGGCGTGGATTTCATCGGGAGGGAGTCGTCTCCGTCGCTGGTCTTCTGAGGTCAAAATGATATCTTGAATTCTCCGTTGTTGCGCGCATTCCATCGGGTGGTCCCCGCATGGTAACACCACACACCGATGCTCTGTCGAGGGTCGCCAATTGTAGGGGATAACTGTATGATATGATGAATTCTCTACTTTATTTCACGTAGCTTCAGAGGAGCATGTAAAATGATAAACGTCCTTTTCCACATAAGTACTGATATATATATTTGCACTATAAAGTACTATTATATACTATTATAGCGCGTAGTATCGCCGGTGCGAACCCCACCCCCTGACTCTGCGCTAACATGTCCGCGTCGTCCATCTTCGCGGCTTGCCGAGCGGGGCAACTCCTAGCTCGGTAATTTAGAGGGACGCTCCGCTAGTCATAACTAAGATCTCGGGTGAAGCTGTCGCTACCCGCGCGCGCGCAGACATGTTAACGTGGTGTTTTCTCTAATAATTAAAATTGTCTTGTTGATCGAGTGAGCGAAGCGAACGAAGATCTTAGTTTCAACTTGGGCGATTTGGCATTTTATGTATGTATGTATGTATGTATGTACGTATGTATGTTTGTCTGGCCATAACCTTCGAACCGTTGGTCCGATCTGCATGAAATTTGATAAGTCGATAGCTTGTACTTGAGAAATTTACTGGTAAGTATATGAGTAAAATGGGATGAAGGGTTATAGAGAGGTTCAAAGAGGGCAAGAATAAAAAAAGTTACATAAAAATATCAAGTTACATGTCATATGAAAGGGCTATGTTTGGACATTCCAAAACCATTTTTGTTTTTTTTTCAGGGACGCCTGGTTTTTGAGATACAACAAAAAAGTTAATTTAAGATAACCAACGATCGAAGCGCTCCCATCTCTAGGAATTTCGTTGACATCAAGGTTTTTCTACTGGTCGCCCAGTTCCTTTGCTTTTTCTTATTTTTTTTTCTTGAAATAAATTAAGAAGGTTCTCAGTTCTCATAAAATGGTGATTGCGATCTGGTCTGATGATGGAGCCAAAGTCTGTTCAACGGAACTCTTCAATAAATAGGCCAATTCAGTTGAAACTTGGGTACCATGCTTAGTTAGTAAGTGGAGATTAAACTATTATATGTGTGGAAATAGACGGCTCAACATCCTAGAACACTATACTAGGTATATAATATTACATGTCTGAACCTAATGAGCGGGGAGAGACGACTGGCGACGCTACATATAAAACCTTCGCGTCAGCCCGATTGCAAGTACCTGTATGGCTAGCCGCCCCTTATGTAACAGACGGCCATCGCTTCGCATGCAGGCTAGCCCTCGGTGCGATGGTACGAAGGTACCGCGCACGAGTCCTCGCAGCGATCGACCGCTAACGAGCAAAGTTGTTCCGCCGCGTCGGCTCGCGGGCGGTTCATCTTCACTCCGGATCAAATTTAATTCCCGATCTCGTCTACATTTAAAACACAAAAACTTTTTTCAGTGGCTTCGTTCGAAATGAATAAGTGTGAAAGTTTTCGTGGAAGATAATAAACCGAGCTGTAAGTTTTAATTGTGAAACTGAAATCTCCGTTTTATTCGCGTCGGCTGCTAATTGCGACCACTTATCGAGTTAGCCGATGTCGCGAGAGAGAGCCACCGTCCGCGTCACTCTCTCTCCGCTCTATCTGCTCTCTCCGCTCTCTCCACTCTCTCCGCTCCTTAGCCCTCCCGGAGCCGCAGCCCTCGGATCGCCCTTCACCGGTCACTTTATGAAAGCTGTTAGTAACGAGTCGAGTGTAGGACTTCTCCGCACGCGCTCTGCTCTCTGCCAGGAGCGAGGCAGCCTATGCCTCGAGCTGCCTCGTTAGGTACATAGACATAGATAGACATTTATTTGCTAAAAAAATACATACACAAAAATACATGTTTTGTATAAACATTAAAAGAAGGGAAATGGCTATACAGATAGATACATATTACAGTACTTAGGTGTTTGTGTACTGCAGCAGCAAAAGGGTCTCGACTCAGCGTATGCCTCACCACTATTTTAGTACTTACAGGCGCTGTTATTCTGCCGAGACCTTCAGCCAATAAACTTTCTGAGAAATTTATAAGTCTTCACACTTATAAAGTTCTGTTAAGATCCATGAGTTCGCGAACATCTTGCGCTCCGCGCTCCTGCAACCGCGCTGATGAAGACGGTACGCGCATCTCCATAGAAACACGCATGCTCCGCCCGCAGTCCTCTTGCGAACATTGAGCGAACATGTCGTCACCATTAGTGGCTAGTGTAGCATATATTTTGTTTCATTATCTTTTCGAAGACTATAGAAGCCCTCCTCGCTATTGGGAATCTGACATTTACAAGAAAAGACGTCCGAATTCATTGGGCTTGGAACTCAAATCAAATCCATTTAATTGAGCGTGGAGCGCGATGCGTACTGTTATACGATGTTAGTTGGGAGTCTTTTTAAAAAAAGACTATTTTAACACAAACCCATTTATTTGGATATATGGATAATTATAAAGGATTTATGTAATAATAAAGGACCTCAGGACAACCGGTCGCGAGAAGATCAAACCAAGACTGAAGATCAATGATGAGTTCCTTCTAATGAAGGATGCTCTATCAGCACATTGTCAGCGATTGCTTATACATAGCACTGACATAACATCTCCCTATTTAAGAGGATACTTTGGGGTTGTTACTTACCAAAGTTCCAAAAATTAAACTTGACTTCTAATGGAAGCGACATGACTCAATTCTAGATCAGGGTCTTGTGTGTCTACACCTTTAGAGGTTGACTGAGTTGATAAGTTAGGTTTAAGGTTGAATTTATAGATTCGGTTGTCACCGGGTTTACAAAAACATTTAAAAGCTAAATAAGAAAAATATAAAAAGATTAAACATAAAATGCAAATAATAAAAATTGAATAGTGTGTTCCATATTTCACAATATGAGGGCTATTGTCAATTTTCTCTAAGTTATCTAATAGTGAGGTTAATGCCATTTTGTTTGACTTTAATTCGTCCAAATCTATATTTTGTAATCGGATAGGAGACACATCTTCGATGAGGTTATTGAACTTTACAATGTTGCAACAAGAATCATTAATCAGATTAAAGTTTGGTATATTATTAACTGGTGACGTAATATTTAAAACAAACTTAGGTATTAGAGTAGTACTCTTACAACGACCAATACATTCGTTAGGTAAGGTAAGTATTCCAGTAGCTACAATAGTAGTTTCATACAGTTTAGAATTTAAACAATCTATAGAAAGTTTGTTAGGTTCCGATTGTACATAGATCCACTTGTTATTTACTAAAGGTTTCCAAATGTCTAATTTTCCGTAAATGAATTTTGTGTCGCACTGTTTGGGTATTTTTGTGATCACTTTAGATAGGAGTTCACTTTCACAGGTAGGTATGGCGTCGGCCGCATAAACATTCGTGACGTCACAGATAAAGGTTCCTGGCCTTGCGATCTTGCAGTTACTTAAATCGTCGAAGCTACAATAATTCAATTTGTCTTTGGTCATTGCAATATATTTACTACTAGGTATAATTAAACTGAATTTATTTGGTTCCGTAGAACTGTAGGGTGTAGGTAAAGCGATATTATGGAACAACGTATATTCTTCAATACTAACTAATGGAACATGTAAAACAAACATTAACTTATAATCTAAATAATAACAAATTAATTTGGAGATACTTAAGATATAGTGAATGTTGTTCATATCTAAAACAATAGGCAATTGTAAGTTTCTAGATAGATACCTGTAGTTATTGGCAAGCTCTCGATACAGCTGTAATGACGTCATAATCGCCGGGTGCAGGATGTTTTGACTACTGAACAATATAGCATTAGTTACGTCTTCCAACTGGAAGGATAAAGTAAGTATTGATGTTTCTAAGCTGTTAAAAATTTGACTTACTTTAAAAAGTACATGTAATCCATTTGTCTGTTCTGAGATATTTTTCAAGTTCAACGAGAGATTGTCAATAGCTTCATTTAAGTTAACTTCATTATCCTTAATTTTGCTCAAAGTTTTATTGTATGATGTTATAATCGAATTGGTTACCAAAATATTTTCTTTCATCAATGACGCTAGTTGTTTTTCGTTATTCTGTAGAGACTCTATAGCATCGTTATATCTTAAGGCATCGTTTTCGTCTAAAGTTCCAAAAATCTGTTTTAGAACAGATCCTATACCCCCGATCCAGGCACGTTTGGTACGGCTTTCTATCAGGTGGGAAATTGAATCGAATTCGCTACTTAGATCTTGGTATCGAGCTGTCAAAGGTTGTAACCTGTTATGACATATAGAATCAATTTCTACTATTCGAGATTGATTACACAAGTACTTGGTGGTTTCAAGTGCAGCCTTGATATTTCGTACATGGGGTCCAAAATGCGAAATGTCTAATGGTATCAAGATTTTAAGATAGCCGTTACTTGTTTTTAGTGTACCTAGATAGTCAAAGTACAGGCCCGAACTTGATGTTATCGGTTGGAGGTATTCTGTACTGAATTGGCCCCGCACCGAAGCCCTGCAATTGATAATAAAGGTGTAAATAACTAGGGTAAGTAAGTACCTAACTTAAATAATAATCATGAATAATCATGGAAATTAAAATGTAAATTAAAATGTAAATTAAAATGTAAATTAAAATGTAAATTAAAATGTAAATTAAAATGTAATTAAAATTTTACGTTACAGGTTCCTGACGTTGGCAGGTTTTACCTGGTCATAGTGGTGACTTACGTGACGTCGGTTTATCAACAAGGTAAGTGTATTATTTCCATTAATTTTCACTACCTTATAAGGGCCTTTCCAGATAGGAGAGAGGGCTTTTCGTAACCTCAGATGATTTTTAAGGTAGACGTAATCACCGACTTTGTACGTGACTGGGCGAGTGTGAGTGTCATAATAATTTTTCGAAGATTCTTTAGATTTCCTAATGAATTCGATTGCTCGTTCCCGGGAATACTTCAATCGATTCTGAAGCATTTGCACATAATCAGGATATGTGGCTCCGAGAGACTCATCGTAAATAGAATTAGGTATGTAAGGTTTATTACCAAACTTTAATTCATAGGGTGTATAATGCGTTGTAGTGTGAACAGATGTATTATAGGCAAGCATAGCTGTGTACACATAACGAGGCCAGTTAGTCTGCTCTGCATTCGTGTAGGGCTTGAGGTACTCTTTTAAAGTAGAGTGGCTTCTTTCCAGGGCACCCTGGGTTTGCGGATGATAAGGAGAAGACCACAGGTTTTTTATTTTAAGGAAAGCGCATGTTTTCTTGAATAGATCTGCCGTGAAATTGGTACCTTGATCAGTGAGAATTATTTTAGGAATTCCAAATATGGATACAAAATGGAGAAGGCACTCGCTTGTTTCTTCTGCCGTTGTACTACGCATAGGATATGCTGAAGAGAACTTAGTAAGGTCATCTTGGAAAGTTAAAATGAATTTTAATTTTGCAGGACCTGCTTCGGGAAGCGGACCAACGACATCAATAGAGATACGCTGACCTGGTTCAGAAGAAGTGCTGGTGATCTGCATAGGCGCTCGATTGACCTTTCTAAGTGCTTTATTCTCTTGACAGGCTTTACATTGTTTTACGTAAGATTCTATATCACTCCGCATTCCTTTCCAATAGTACGTTTGCTTGAGTCTGTTATACATGCGGGCTGAACCTAGATGACCTGCTATAGGGATATCATGATTATCATATAATATCTTTTTGATTTCAGATGGAGCAGGATAGATAATGTTATTGTGATAAACATTGACTTTTATTCGAGTGTCGTGGAAAAGATATGTCAGGATATTATAAATCTTTATGAACGAGTGTTTTTCAAAAGGATTTTTCAAGTCAGGTAAGCCAATTTCATTTATACCTCCGGTAGCTACTAACTCGTTTCTTATTATTTTCAGAGTTTCAAAAATTTCAGGATATGATGCTTGATCAAAATGATGGACTTTAAAATATAAAAGATAGTATGTTTTGTTATTTAGATCAAGCTTCTTGAATTGAAAAAGTTCTTTTTCAGAATCGCATACGTTTGCATGCACTTCAGAGTCGCTCAGGACTTCTGGGATGTATGGATTGGATTCATCTAAATCGATGGAGGTAGGAACTAGGATAACTTTTACAGGACATTTCATAAGACTTTCATTATGTTCTATGATTTCCGTATTGAATGTTCTAACCTTTTCTAACATTACCCTCAGGAAAGTGGGATAATCGTCGACAGGAACGTCTGGATTTGCACTAGTGGATGGCATTGGATCAAATTGAGGCTGAGGAGCAGGTAAGGATGGCAGTTCCTGAATAGGATTAGGTAAGTTGACCTCGTTCTCAATTTGGTCTCTTAGGATATCAGGGATATTATCAGGTAAGTCGATATCAGGTAAGGGTAGGATATCTTCATAAGGATCAACGAAGTCTGGATTTGGAGGGATAGCTTCGTCAGGATTAAACGAAGGTGGAGATATTAGTAAATCCATTAAGTCTCTATCCATTTCTAGATTGGATGCTTCTTCGTTGACAGGATTGGATGTTTCAGGTTCCGCAGGTTGGACAGGATTGACTGGGAACCGGGATAATGCGTCAGCATTTGTGTTGATTTTACCCTTTTTGTGTTTGATATCATATTCGAATTCATCTAACTTCAAACGCCACCTAACGAGTCTTGAGCCTGGATCTTTACAGTTGAATAACCATTGCAATGGTTTGTGATCGGAAAGGATAATGATACGATGACCGTAAAGATAAGGCCTGAACACCTTGGTTCCGAACACGATGGCGAGGCATTCTTTTTCCGTCACACTATAATTGCATTCGGCTTTATTTAGTGTGCGGGACGCATAGGCAATAGGACGATCTTGACCTACTGTGCCTTGGGATAATATAGCGGATATAGCATAATTTGAAGCGTCACATGTAAGATTGAATGGCTGAGTGAAGTCTGGATATGCAAGGACAGGAGCGGATACAAGCTTCCTCTTCAGTGCTTCAAAAGCGAGCTGATGTTCATTCTGCCATTCAAATGGGACGTCTTTCTTTAGAAGGGATGTTAAAGGTTTTGCTAACTTT
Organism: Chloroclysta siterata; assembly: GCA_932294275.1. Taxonomy (NCBI): domain Eukaryota; kingdom Metazoa; phylum Arthropoda; class Insecta; order Lepidoptera; family Geometridae; genus Chloroclysta; species Chloroclysta siterata. The sequence goes on along the minus strand of OW028591.1, from coordinate 14,689,547 downwards.
GCAAAATCAGGAATGAACCTCCTATAATAGGATACTAGGCCAAGGAAGGACTTAATGTCTTTTGGAGATTGGGGAACAGGGTAGTCTGTTACCGCCTTTGTCTTATCAGGGTTTGTTTTGACACCGTCTTCACTGATGATGTGACCTAAATAGGCAACTTCTTTTCTCAGGAATTCACACTTTTCTGGCTGTAGCTTTAAGCGAAAGTTTCGGAGTCTATTAAAGACGGATTTCAAATTAGAAATGTGTGAACTCAGATCGAATGAGTATATGACTATATCGTCTAGGTATACGAAACATCTGGTGCCTTGAAGCCCTGTAAGACAAGTATTCATGAGCCTTTGGAAGGTAGAAGGAGCATTTTTTAAACCGAATGGCATCCTTGTGAACTGGAAATGACCTTGAGGAACCGAAAAAGCTGTTTTCGACGCATCTTCCGAAGCGATAAGGATCTGATGGAAGCCGGACGCGAGGTCCAAAGTAGTAAAGTATTTACTTTTACCGAGTTGATCAAGGATTTCGGATATTTGAGGAATAGGATATGTTTCCCCGATAGTGATGTCATTCAACTTCCGATAGTCGATAACTATTCGCCACTTCCGGTTGCCTTGTGGATCTGCCTTTTTAGGCACGATCCAGATTGGAGAACTCCAAGGAGAGGATGATGGTTCAATGATGTTTTCATCAAGCATTTTGCTGATTTGAGTTTCCACTTCTTTCTTGTGGAACTCTGGGAAACGATAGGATTTTGTATGGATAGGGACATCATTGTTTGTTTTGATTTCATGCTTCAGGACATTGGTGAAGGATAATTGATCACTAGGCAAATGGAAGATGTCAGAATATTGAGAGCAAAGCTCTAAGAGGGCGTCAGCCTCCTCTTGATTCAGATGATCGATTCTTAATGAATCGATGACCGCGATAGTACGGTCGGATGTATTACGCAACTCAGGATTAAGTTGAACCGCGCATGAACTTAAGGGCTCTAGCTTAAGATTCAAATTCGAATTGAAATTGACTGGATACTCAGAGATATTAGCAATCGTCAGATTTACACGCTTATTAGCCTTTACTTTTACAATACAGTTGGATATTAGCAAGTTGTTGGATAAATGTTGGTTTTGGATAATACCTTCATTAATACCAGGATTTTGTACTGAGCACTCGACAACAGTCTCAGTGCGAGGAGGAATTTCATAAAACGGATTGAAAAAGTGTAAGTCGACAGTAATTTTCCCTATCTTGAGAACGTCAGTCGTGTAGTCAATTTTACAACCGAAGGCTGTAAGAAAGTCTGACCCTATGATGCCATCATAAGGTAGGCTAATGTCTTTAATGACATGGAATTTGAAGGATATTCTTTTGCTATCAGCCAATTTAAGCTTGAGTTGGAAATGACCCTCCGTTGGGGTTGGTTCATCACCAGGGTCTATGCCCTTAAGGTTGATGGGTTCTTTAATGAGTTTTTGGTTATTTCGGATACAGGATTGCTTTATTAGACATATAGCAGAACCAGAGTCTACTAGAAGTGTTAAAGGGATATCGGATATTTGTGAATCTAGAAGTGTATGAGGTAACAATCTTTTGGTTGTATCCAGATTCACTTCGTAAACCTTTGTTAAGGATTTACTTGAATAGAGACCGTCAGTTTGGGGCTGGCTACCCTGTTGGTTGGTCCGGATATTGGATGGATATAGACCGTCAGTTTGGGGCTGGCTACCCTGTTGGTTGGTCCGGATATTGGATGGATATAGACCGTCAGTTTGGGGCTGGCTACCCTGTTGGTTGGTCTGGATATTCGATGGATATAGACCGTCAGTTTGGGGCTGGCTACCCTGTTGGTTGGTCTGGATATTGGATGGATATAGACCGTCAGTTTGGGGCTGGCTACCCTGTTGGTTGGTCTGGATATTGGATTGTCGACTGTCAGTTTGGGGCTGGTTACCCTGTCGGTTAGTCGGGATATTGAATTTTCGACTGTCAGTTTGGGGCTGGTTACCCTGTCGGTTAGTCGGGATATTGAATTGTCGACTGTCAGTTTGGGGCTGGTTACCCTGTCGGTTAGTCGGGATAGTAGAGCGCAAACTGTCAGTTCGGGGCTGGTTACCCTGTCGGTTAGTCTGGCTATTGGATAGACCGTCAGTTTGGGGCTGGTTACCCTGTCGGTTGGTCAGGATACTAGAGCGCAGACTGTCAGTTCGGGGCTGGTTACCCTGTCGATTAGTCTGGCTACTGGATACTTTGTTGGTGCCGTTTCCTACTGGTTGTCTCGGGCGGCACCGTCGCGAGACGAGATTTCGTTTAAATCTTCATTTTCGGATGATTCGGCGATTTCCTCCTCGGATGTTTCCCTTATATGATTCACCTTATTACTACGGAAACTATTGCTCGTTTGTTGGTTCGGCCTGTCAAATTTCGTGTTGTAATAGTCACGTTTTTTGCAGTCCCTTATGTCATGTCCGGGACTCTTGCAGTAACGACAAAAAAGAGTGTCGTTTCCGGTCTTGGACTGGTTCGTGTTCGAGGAACCGGACGATACGCTTGGTTTTGAAGGACCTGATTTAGGTTTTGCAACAAACTTAGGTTCCGTAGACGGACGTTTGTAAAGGCTTTGTTGGATACGCTCTTCGGAAATCGCCATGTTAATAGCCTCATTCAGAGATTTGGGAGACCTACATCTCACGATATTGGAGATCCTCGGATAAAGACCCATGAGGAAGTGATGGAGAGCAAGGTCCTCCATTGCAGCACAACGGCCTGGTAATTCCTTTGCTTTCGTATTGGATAGGGTTATCTCCGTTAATAATTCTGAGAGGTGGGTCTCCACACGAAGTGAGAACTGGCTGACACTGTCTTGCGAGCCTTGCTTGCTCTCCTGAAGATCAGTGAGGAGGTGGGCGTAATGTTTACGCTCACTGAATTGAGTTTTAAGGAACTCCTTTAACTGATCCCAAGAATTGAATTCTTTGATAGAGCAAGCAAGCTCCGCTTTGCCACTTAATTGGCTAAGGATATATTTGAATAGGATGGATTTCTGCTGCTCTGACGCTAATTCGCATGCATTATTGCAGTTGATTATAAAAGAATTTACGGTTTCTCTGCTACCGTCGTAGGGTTTAATAAATTTGAACAGAGTGTTGAGCTCGAGTTCAGCCATTGTGAGAGCCGCGACTGCGGATCTTGTGAGTCGTGGAGAACTGATGGGTGACTTAACGTCACTAGGAATTTGAGCTTTTGGGATATCTAAAGCAATTTTCGTTTCTTCCTCTTTTTGCACTTTTGGCATTATTTAGGATAATGAAATTAAAGTTGACACGATAATACAGTTAAAGTTTACAGTGTACACTAATTGAACCCTAATTTACAATGACCAAAGACTTACAGTAATGCGTAGGCGAAGGCTACCAATTCTGCGAACTGCATTCCGGAGCGATAAGACGACGGCGACGACGCGACGATATGACGATCAATTAAATAATTGACCATCAAACTCGATGCAGGATACCACGGCGTAGCACAGGATCTCGAAGGATGCAGGATACGGATGATGATGACCACGTCGTAAGTATTTCCAGGAGTCGGCTCTCGAAGTTACAGCAGCAGCTCGATGCGCCAACAGCCAAAGGTAAGTACTTTCAGTCCAGGATGGTATAAGCTTTGCTTTCAGGATCCACAGGATATTTATGTAAGTATACACTTTCACTTTAACATTCAGGATATCACAGGATGGTTTAGAATTGAGTCTGGTTGATTAAACTTTTCACTTTCATAAAACGTTTAAGGACACTATAAAACGTTTTAAGGACACTGGGGATTTTCGGATCCCACCGCTGCCACCAAATGTTATACGATGTTAGTTGGGAGTCTTTTTAAAAAAAGACTATTTTAACACAAACCCATTTATTTGGATATATGGATAATTATAAAGGATTTATGTAATAATAAAGGACCTCAGGACAACCGGTCGCGAGAATGATCAAACCAAGACTGAAGATCAATGATGAGTTCCTTCTAATGAAGGATGCTCTATCAGCACATTGTCAGCGATTGCTTATACATAGCACTGACATAACAGTACGCACTAAACGTGATATTATGTAGCTCGCGTCCACGAACAGACAGGCGAACACAAAGGGGACTTTGTGTTCGCCCAAAAACCGCGACCGATTGGAGCGCTTAGCGCGAAGGCGCACCTTTGGACGCTCCAGGAGCGCGAACGTATCCACTATGGGAGCAGTTGCAGGAGCGCGGAGCGCAAGATGTTCACGAACATAGTGGATACCTGGCTTTATAAAATAGGTTTCAAGTATGTTGAAAATAAACAGTACATACAAATTAATCATATAAAAAAATGGTACATAAACTTAAATCGTACAGTAATAAGTGAGTTTGTATTTTATGCATGGGCTTCCATGATTCCCCCAGTCTATTAAGAGTCTGGTTATCACAGAGGGAAACCCACAAAATTTGTGTGTGATAATAAATCTACATCTACACTAATATTATAAAGAGGAAACCTTTGTATTTTTGTATTTTTGTACTTTTGTATGTAACGAATAGGCTCAAAAACTACTGGTCCGATTTCAAAAATTCTCTAGATCATGAATGTCGCACAGAATTAGCTTTTCGAGGAGAAGCTTGTGATCAACCTTGTCGAACGCACTGCTAAAGTCAGTGTACAGTGCGTCGACTTGTACACGGCTATCGACAGTTTGTGTGACGTCATTCACGAAAGTAAGGAGATTGGTAACCGTAGATTTCCCTTTCAAGAATCCATGTTGTTCACTACATATAAATGGTTTTGTATGCCAGGTTAGTGAGGGGCAAATAATGGACTCGAAGACTTTGGAAAATGTGGACAGGATTGAAATGGGGCGATAGTTTTTAATGTCGATAGGATTGCCTTTTTTGAAGATGGGTACCACATTGGCTTCTTTCCAAGCAGATGGGAAGGTAGATGTGTGCAGCGAGCAGTTAAGTATCATTTTTAGAGGCAGGGTTAAGTTTTTGGCTAATTTCTTGATAAAAAGGGGAGGGATTCCATCGGGGCCAGGGCCTTTTTATCGTCCAAATTTTTAAGGTGTTTTAGTATTGTGCTCTCGTCGATGTGTACTTTGCCAAGGCAGTGCTGAGAGCCACGCTGACGTACAAGATTGTTGCCAACGGTGGTATTGATGTGGTTTGACATAGAATATGTGGATGAAAAATGTTTAGCAAACGCATTGGCGATAGAAGGTCCAGAGTTAGCCTTGTCGCTGTCCAAAAACATTTCAGAGGGGAAAGAAGATGCGGTTTGCCTCTTATTTTTAATATAGTTAATATATAAATTTCCTTCTTGCCTCGGCATCTGTACACAACGGACGTGTTGTTGATCCCAGCCACAGTATTAATAAATTGTTAGGACTGCGCCCTCGAGCCTTGGAACCGATTGGTGCTTTGCCCCGGAGGCCCCTTCACTTCGCGGACGCTGGCAGGTGAGCGTGGCTTTTTGCTTTCCCTTGGAGTTGAACTGGCGGTCGTCGGCTTGTCAGCCGAGCGAGATACAGCCGCGACAAAGGGTGCGTGAGCAGCCGCGTCGAATTTACCTAACGCAACCAAACCTATGCTACGCTCGCTTACGCGCTTCACCAGCTACGAGGCTACGCCGTGCTACACCGTGCAACAGATACTTACTTGTGCTACGCAGCAACTACACCGCCTAGTCTGCTTTTACATCCCACGCTATTAAGACCGCATACTACACCAACTCGCTTGCCGTTTGCTATAACTAAGAACAATTAGCTAGATATTACTTTGGAACCGCTAACAGGCTAATAAAAGACAGAGCTTGTTTGTAATTGAGTTCTAGCCGGGGCTGTTGTGGCCGCTGAACACCTTCTGATCATACTGACTTGCCGTTCTACTACTACTATTGGGTCTCACCTTCTCTAAGTAATGCCTCGCACAGCACACACGCCACCGAAGAAGGATTCGCCAGTCGTATTTAAGACGCCTTTGCAACATTATGCATCTGACTCGAATCTAGCAGATACACCACTGGACGACATAGGAGTAAGGGGAGCGTCGTAATCGCACTCGTCACTAGCCAGTTCAAACAAACGTAAACGTGACGAGCTAACCAAATCTGACATCTTGGATTTATTTGCCTCATTTAAAGCGGACCAGGATTCGAAGTTTGAGGCAATCCTGAGCTCGATCTATGAAGTTAAAGTGTCTATGGATTTTATGTCACAAAAATATGACGAGGTTTTGAAAAGAGTGGATGTCTTAGTAGAGGAGAAAAAATCGCAAGATAGATTAATAATTCTACTGGAGAACAAAATAGAGGCTCTTGAACGCCACTCTCGAGGTACCAGTATTGAAATAAGAAACATTCCCCAAGCCCCGAATGAAGTAAGGGAAGACATTAAAAATCTAGTGATTAAAACGGCTGAGCAACTGAGCATTACGTTGGATAGCTCTGAGATTCGGGATGCCTATCGTGTCAATCTCAAATCTAACAAGCCTATTATAGCCGAGTTTTTAACAGTATCCATGAGAGACAGATTTATCAGCTCATTCAAAAGATTTAACAGGGAGCATCAGGCCAGTAAGCTCTGCACGGAAACTTTAAGTATCAACGGACCAAACTATCCTGTTTATATATCAGAAAACTTGACGCAGAGGGACAGGAAACTTTATTTTCTTGCTCGGGAATTCACAAAGAACAACTGCTACTCCTTCTGCTGGACTTCTTTTGGAAGAATATTTGTCCGCAGATCAGAGGGCTCTCCGCCAATTCGCATCACTTGTGAACGTGACCTAGATAACTTAAAACATAATTAGTTTCTTTGTCTCTTGTCCTTGGCAAAACCCTGCTGGCTTCTTTGTTATAGTTTTATTCTTTTATTGTTATTATTATTTTCCTTTGCTTGTAACCATTATTTTCGACACTTTTTCTTACACATCTTATCTCTAAATACATAACACTTACTACAGACTACACAAACATTATACCTAATACTTCACTCACAATCTACTATGGATAACGTCAATACTATAAATGACGAAATCCAAGCTTTTTCTGTCTCCGAATCTTTTATCTGTGCTCCAGAACTCTGTAGAAACTTTATTAACAGCTCTCGTTTATCTATCAAGATCTTGCACTTAAACATTCGCAGTATCAACAAAAACTTTGATCTACTTGAAATACTATTGCATAGAACCACAACAAGATGCGATGTAGTTGTGCTCTCTGAGTGCTGGCTAAAACAGGTCGATCAAGTACCACACCTCGATGGCTTTGTTGCTCATAAAAGTGATTGGACAAACCAAAACGATGGCGTTATTGTGTACGTTAGAGAAAATATTATTCACTCGATTGAAACGACCGATGTCAAGGAATCAAACTGTCTGATCATTAAATTAAAAAACGATATTGCCATTTTGGCAGTTTATCGGCCGCCATCGAAAGATTGTAATCTCTTTACTGACAGCCTATGTGATTATCTGGACACCCTTAAATCATTCAGAACTATTGCCGTGGTAGGTGACATAAATATTAACATTCTAGCAAAAGATAGCGATCACGATCAAACTCTCTCTGAAGAGTACCTTAACGGGCTTGCTTCTCAGGGCCTATTACCTGCTCACTCTATTCCTACTCGCTTACATAGATGCATAGACCACGTTATGCTCAAATCGGACAGATAAGCCACCACACTTGTCTTGGATACGAAACCAACTGATCATTCCCCTATAATTTTATGTTGTGACCTGTACAACAATGTTAGCAAACAAGCTAGAAAATCGAGAGTAAAGATTAACGAGAAAGCCGTGGTTTCCGAAATTGAAAGAACTGACTTCACATCCATACTCAACAGTGGAGATCCCGAAAAGGCCGGAAACTCTCTTGTAGAAATAATCTCATCTATAATTGACACACATAAAAAAATAATTACTATACCTTCCCGAAAACGAGTAATAAAGCCCTGGATTACTCATGGTCTCCTACGTTGCATTCGTAATCGAGATAGACTCTATAGGCAACAACTCAAAGATCCCTTAAATGAAACCAAACATGTTACCTTCAAGCGTTATCGCAACTTCTGTAACAATTTACTTAAAGAATTGAAACATAAGTATGAGCGTAGCGAGTTTGAGAAAGCTAAAAATAATCCAAAAGCTACTTGGGAAGTCATTAAAAATATAACCAACACAAAAAAACCACCTAGATCGCAACCATCAGAACTATTAAAGATACTACCAAATCCTCAAGAATCGATCCGCTCCGTCAATAAGTACTTTTCTGAAATAGGCAAGAACCTAGCTAATAAGATATTAAAGAGCGCACAATACAATGCCGTTCACCAAAATCAGTCTTACACTAGCCTTAACTCTATGGCTTTGTTTGAAGTCGATGAAGAAGATATACACAGGACAATAAATGGTCTAAAGACCAATAGTGCGGTTGGTTTTGATGGTATTCCGAGCTCTATTATTAAAGCCACGAAAAATAAACTTGCCCCTGTGATTACGCATGTGATAAATCTATGCCTAACCAGTGGAATATTTCCGCGAATCTTTAAAAAAGCTATTGTCCACCCTATACATAAGACTGGGGACAGAGACACTGTTGATAATTACAGACCTATATCTGTACTAAGTGCGTTATCAAAAATTTTGGAAAAGTTCTTAATTCGAAACTTATTAAATACTTAACTAAATACAATTTACTTGCAGATAACCAATATGGCTTTAGAAATGGTAAATCTACAGAGGACGCCGTACTAGAACTCACCAATAACATAGCTAAAAATATTGACTCCAAGTCAAAAACCATCGCAATTTTCCTGGATCTTTCAAAGGCATTCGACACTGTCTCTGTCCCCCTCCTCCTTAGAAAAATGGAAGCTATTGGAATTAGAGGACCATCGCAAAAAATATTTTCTAGTTACTTGACGGATCGCACACAGAGAGTTACTATCGATGATGTGGTCAGTGAAGACGAGCCTCTTACGTACGGAGTTCCCCAAGGAAGTGTATTAGGACCGACACTTTTCCTTATATATGTCAATGACTTGTGCAAACTAACCCTAAACGACTGCAAAATTCTCGCGTATGCCGACGACACCGCATTACTAATTACGGGTGATTCTTGGAACGAAGTTAGGTGTAACGCTGAAAAGGCCCTGAGCGAAGTAACTAGGTGGCTCTCCCTAAATCTGCTTACCCTAAACTTAACTAAAACTAAATTTGTTGCTCTGTCTGCTAAATCTTCGGCCCAACCTCCAACTGATTTCGGTATTAAAGCCCACGTGTGTGGGATACGGGATAAGAATTTGTTAAATTGTAACTGTGCCCTTCTTGAGCGTTCCGACTCCATAAAGTATTTGGGGGTTTTGATTGATTCCACTCTAAGCTGGCATCCCCAAATTCAGGCAACGGCATCAAGAATCAGAAAACTTTTATACATTTTTAAGAAATTGAGATCAAGTGCCGACCAACAAACCTTAAAGGTTGTCTACTTTGCCTTAACACAGTCCATACTGTCCTACTGCATACCTGCATGGGGGGGCGCTCCCAAAACCACATTGATACGCTTAGAAAGAGCTCAAAGAGCCACTTTAAAAGTAATCTATAGGAAACCCAGACTCTTCCCCTCAGATGACCTATACTCCACTAGCGAAGTGCTATCAGTTCGGAAACTATTTATTCTAAACATTGTTCTCCGTAAGCATCGTACCCTCCCTTATAAACCCAACAGCACTAAAAATAGCCGTAGAGAAATTATAGTCTGCACTGAACGGCCATGTCGAACCGTATTTGCTTTCCGACATCACCATTTCCTTAGCCCTGTTGTTTACAACAGAATTAATAAAGCACTCAAAATATACGAAATGTCATACAGCAAATGTAAAACTTGCACAAAACAATGGCTTCGCACACTCACCTATAATGAAACTGAGTCATTAATAACTATAAAACAATGATAATTATAATCCCTTCTCAGACTCATTTACACAATCTCTAATATACTTACCTGCAAATACACATTCTCGCACACACCCTCACTCATCACATACACTCACACACATATAATATGAGAGTTCTCCTGTGAAACCCTGTGCTCTTATGAGTCTTGTGTTATCAGGAGAACTCCCAGAACACACACATACACCCTTTCCTATCACACAACTCCCTTGTACTGTACACGGTTAGGTTGCTTAATTGTCGAAACTATTTTATTACTAGTGCTAGTTTTATTTTAGATAGGTTTTTATTAATTAGTCAATTTGGTCCTGTGTTTTTTGATTGACTTTATTTTTTTTCAAATAACATGATCGGGTGCTGTAAATCGCGACTCAGTTTTAACTACTGCGATTTTCAGTGTTCGACCAATTATTTTATATGTATGTCCTGTGTTTTTGCTTTACCTTTTTTTATTTTATTTTTGTACCAAGATCGGACGTTGTCAAACGCGACACAGTTTTTACTACTGCGATTTTCAGTGTTCGGTCTGCTTGTGTTTGTATATTGGCTAGTGGTAAACAGTTTAAACTAGTAGTTCGCCCCGAACTGAGATCTCGTGATGCGACCCAACGAACAAATCAAAACTTTGAGTAGGTGGTAGTCAGAGGCAAGTCCAAACATTATGTTCCGACTTGCCTCTGACTACCGCCTACTAACTTGGTACGGTAACAAAGTTTCAACTCTATTGGCCTATTTATTGAAGAGTTCCGTTGAACAGACCTTGGCTCCATCATCAGACCTGGTCGTTGTCACCATTTTATGAGAACTGAGTACCTCCTTAATTTATTTCAAGAAAAAAAAATAAGAAAAAGCAAAGGAACTGGCCGACCAGTAGAAAAACCTTGATGCCAACGAAACTCTTAGAGATGGGAGCTCTTGGATCGCTGGTTATCTTAATTTAACTTTTTAATTTTTATCTCGAAAACCGAGCGTCCCAAAAAAAAAGTAAAAATTGTTTTGGAATGTCCAAACAAAGCCCTTTCATATGAAATGTAACTTGATTTTTTTATGTAACTTTTTTTATTTTTGCCCTCTTAAAAAACCCCATATCTCAAAAACCTTTCATCCGATTTTACTCATATACTTACCAGTAAATTTCTCAAGTACAAGCTATCGACGTATCAAATTTCATGCAGATCGGATCAACGGTTCTTAAGTTATCGCCAGACAAACATACATACATACATACATACATACATACATACATATATACATACATAAAATGCCAAATCGCCCAAGTTGAAACTAAGATCTTCGTTCGCTTCGCTCACTCGATCAATAAATAAATAAATGTCAAATAAGGCACGTAAATAGGTCCAAAACAATTGCGGACATTTTTTTAGGGAAGCTTCTATAGAGTTTGTGTATGACGCGTAACATGTGCGCATGACTTTCTCGGCTCTAGATTTTATTAAAGAGAGTTCATATTCGTCACGTGTGTTTTTATATTTTTTTATTCTTTGTCGTAATTTGTTTTTGTCGTTGAGTATGTGTATTAGAGCTAGTGAGAACCATGAAGGATATTTTCTTTTGTAGCCTTTTGTTTTAGGGATGTATTTAGTGATGACGTTGTTTAGTATACTATAAAATATAGAGACCATTTCGTCTACGTTACTACACAGTTCGAATCTAGTTTGCCAATCCACACGACCAAACTCACTATTAGCCATTTCATAGTTACCTTTCCTGAAATTGTATGTTGAGGTTAGAGCATTTTTCAACATAGGAGGGCTAGCTAACTGAAATTCCAATTCAATTGGAAGATGATGTGGGTCGACTTTAGAGAGATGATCGAGAGATTCGGACACAGAACAGCCCACAAAGTTACACAAAACTAGGTCTAGGATTCTATTCTTAGCGACATTTGGTACATTATTTATTTGATTTAGGTTGTTCATTGACATGAAATCGATTAAGGAGTATCCGAGATTGTTGTGATAATTATTAGGCTCTAGCCCATCCAAATTATTTTGATTCTCGGTCCACTCTATAAAGGGCAAATTGAAGTCACCTAGCACAATAGTTCTATCATTAGTCATGGAAAGGACATAATTTGCGTTGTCCAAGAATTCCTCGAGCATAGACAGCGATGGAGGCGAAGACAGGTAGACCGCGCAAATATTCACAGTATGGGGAACACCATTATCACAAAGCTTAAGCGAAACCCATATGTCTTCTTGGTTGCTTTCCCAGTGCTGGTTTCTGGTGGATGGGATATATTTGGATACCGCTATGAGAACACCACCTCCTTCGAGGCCAGCCTGATAGGTACTGCTTCGATCTCGTCTGTAAATATTATAGTTAGAATTCAACAGTTCTGAATCGCTTATGGTGTTATTTAACCAGGTCTCCGTTGCTACTATAATGTCGTAGTTGTTTCTCAGGCTGGAAAGGCTGATTTCCCTTAATTTCGTTCGCATACCGAAAAAGCCTTTTATTTCTTGCGTATTAAGTAGGTAAGTAACAAAGTAATTTTTCTGTTGGGGTTAGTACCTAATAAAATCTAATTTCTTAATTGTAAGTGTTAGTAACATAATGTAAGTAGGTACCTCAGACAAAATAAAAAAGTAAAGACGGAACTCTGTGAACAGCAAAGTGAGGCCGGCCAAACTACGCCTTGACGTGTACATACACAATTACACACACACGCGTACAACGTAACTACGCCTTACCTTGTCAGTCTAGCTATCGCGGCTCGTGGGGAGCAATGTTTTGAGAAATTATAAATTTACCAGTAAAAATGCCGAATTGTGTTGTGAAAGGGTGTAAGAATCAATCTTCAAAATATAAAAAAGCGGGATGGAAACACATTTCACACGTAAGTAATTTGGAAACCAATAATTTTCAATAAATCAAAATAAAAGTTTGAGGTTATTGCTTGGAACACAAGTGTTGCCAGTATGAAGTGTTTTTGTTTACCGTATTATTTGGTAATAATGTGATACGCAAAATGAAATGAAATGAAATGAAATGAAATGTATTTATTCGCTCGAAGTATGGTTAGATACATTGTTCTTATTCCGGCGAACACACGGATGTACACAAGATTTCGAGCCCATTGGTTGCTCACTTCTACGAGGTCAAATTACCTTAACGCCCATTGGCTGCACTCATTGTGAAGCTAGGTTCAATACAGAACGAAATACAGACAATACCGAGACCAGAAATTCATACACACCGAACGAAATTGTCAAACATCGCGCTGATGGCTGGTCTGTCGGTCATCTTGACCCACGGCAACGCGATATCTTCCCCGTTTGTGAACTGATTTTTACGATTATTATTTCTTAAAATAGGTTACATCCGTAAAATTGTGAAATCAAATCAAATAACTTTTATTTCAGCATTCACACATGAAGTATTGCAGCCATAAATACTTAAAACTAGGTAGGTACATTATTAATAATTAAAACTAGACATATAACCATAAAACCAAAAACTAAGCACACAAACTAAGAGCGCACCACAGTGTGCACCAGTGTCCAGTGCTTCATGAACACTGTGTCGACGTCCAGTCTGTCCGCTTTCAATCGGAGGCAGCTGTTGGTGCTGCCGCGCACACTGTGCAACAGGGATGCTGTTCTGTTGCGGATGATTGCGTAGAAGTCGTCTACGCGTGCATCCGCAAACATCCCCGATGCACTACTGGAAAATGATCAGACCATGTGATACTATAGTTAACTTTAATGTCCACTATTGTACTGAATGCGGCTTCCGTCGTAACTACATGATCTAACCATGACGTAGTGCCTTGTACATCACTAATACGTGTCCGATGATATGCCTAAAAAGTCAAGTCAAGAAAACCGTTAGATTATAATCTATCTCGCGAGATTGTAATCTGTAAAAAAATTGTAAACTCGTAGATTTCGTATGTCCGTTAGGAAAGGCAAACACAACCTAACCGATCCCATAATCAGTTATGTTGTGTTAGATTATATCATGATAGACGTTATAATTAGTAATGTTATTTTTGTAATTTTGGGGTAATTTGAATTGTCATGGCAACACCGGCCTTCGCACACATGTTTAGAAAACTGGCCTCACTTTTCTGTTCGTAGAGCTCCGTCTTTACTTTTTTATTTTGTCTGAGGTAGGTACTTATTACATTTAATATTCGTTTATCTAAAATGCTTAACTTTCTTCCTTAGTGCTCAATCGCTAGAACCCTTTCGCAGGTGAAGGCCTCCTCCAAAGATAGCCATTTGTCGCGGTTTTTTGCTATAAGGAGCCATTGAGGGCCCGCCGCCTTTCGTATATCGTCGTCCCAGCGTGTATAGGGTCTTCCTTTGTACCGCTTGCCTTGTGGGCCCTTCCAAGAAGTTACCCTGTAGGTCCACCTGTTATCTTGAAGACGCGCGACGTGGCCGGCCCATCTCCATTTTTGTTTTTGAGCGTAGATTAGTGCGTTTTTCGCTTTTGTTATTTTATTGATTGTTGTGTGTCGTATTTTGTGAAGTTTTTTAACATTTAGCATATTCCGCTCTATTCCTCGCTGGCATGTGGTGATTTTGTTTTTTATTTTTGAGGTAAATTTCCAGGTCTGACAGGCGTACGTCAAGCACGGTAAGAGGCATGAGGTCATTACCTTCGTTTTGACATGTATCGGCATGTTGCTTTTAAATATATCTTTTAAGCTCCAGTATTTGTTCCAAGTAAGTTGTACTCTTCGCTCAATTTCGGACTCGTTATATTTTCTGTCGAATTCTATTTGTTTACCTAGGTATATATATTGCTCTGTATACTTAAGTGGCTCGTTTCCAACTGTTATTGGTAGTCTTTACGTGGTTGGTCATTGTCATTGTTTTTGTGAGGTTCATTTCTAAGCCTACCCGCTTGCTAGCCATGTGAAGTGATTGAATCATTTGTTGCAGCTGGGAACTTGTTTCGGACAGTAATACCAGGTCGTCTGCGAAGCGTAAATGATTAAGTCGGTTGCCTTGTATATATAACCCAATATTTTCTTTCCAGTTTAGTTCTTTAATGATTGCTTCCAACACTGCGATAAATATTATTGGGGAAAGTGGGTCGCCTTGTCTTACGCCTCTTTTAACTGGAAAACTTGGGCCAATTGTTTCTAATTTGACTCTGCTTGTACTGTAGTTGTATATACTTTTGATTACCCGTATATACTCGTTTTCCACGTCTTGGTCTAGTAACGTTTTCCATATACAGGCATGTGAAACTGTGTCAAAGGCTTTCTGGTAGTCGATATAGGCTATGTATAGAGGTCTTTGCTGTTCTTGATATTTTTCAATTATTAGTTCTAGTGTTTGTATGTGGTCGACTGTAGAGTAACCCTTTCTGAATCCCGCTTGTTCAATCGGTTGATGTTTTTCTAGCGTAGGACTAATTCTCTGGTTTATGATGGTGGAGAATAGCTTGTATAAGCTCGGTAGTAAACTTATTGGCCTATAGTTACCAATGTCTTTAGGATCTCCTTTCTTATAGATTAAAATAATATTCGATTCTGACCATTGTGAGGGTGTTTTGCTTTTTTTTAATATAAGGTTGAACATGTAAAAATAAGCAATCTAAAGTGTCGAGCAGCGTTCGAGGTCAATTTATCATTTTTTTTGTCAAAAGTAAGAATTGTGCTGTACACTGCGATTTTCAATGCTCGATTAAAAAGGATTTTGAAAACAGAGGAAATGATAATTAAATTTTAACATTATCCGATCGACCGTCTATTGGTCGTGCGACAGACAAGGGACACAACCCCTTATCCCTAAAAAAATTAAAATTGATCGAGTGAGCGAACCGAACGAAGATCTTAGTTTCAACTTGGGCGATTTGGCATTTTATGTATGTATGTATGTGTGTATGTTTGTCTGGCCATAACTTTCGAACCGTGAACTTGAGAAACTTACTGGTAAGTATATGAGTAAAATCGGATGAAGGGTTATTAAGTTATGGGGTTTTTTAAAGGGGCAAAAATAAAAAAAGTTACATAAAAAAATCAAGTTACATGTCATATGAAAGAGCTTTGCTTGGACATTCCAAAACAACTTTTTACTTTTTTTCTATGAGACGCTCGGCTTTTGAGATACAATAGAAAAGTTAAATTAAGATAACCAACGATCCAAGAGCTCCCATCTCTAGAAGAATCCCATCACCTACCAGAACCTACTAGTAGGTACAATTACCTACTGCCAGTTTCTGAAAAGACAATCAAACTAACAACGTGTTAAATCCCTTGTCAGCTGAAAAATGGGTTGCGGGAACACCTGTCAACTGAATCTCTGACCAGCTAGCATTTTGATGCTTGGAGAAAGAAACTTTTGATGTGAATGAGAGTGAATGTATTTTAGTTCTGTCTCTGTCTACTCCATACTAAATGAGAGAGACAGTCGACGTCGAAACCGGTCGTTAGGTTAGGTTGAAAAAGACTAGTTCTCATTTCCTCTGTCAAATTGAACTCTAATTTCCTATGCCGATTCTGTATATCATTTCCTCTGACGGTTCTTATCGATTTTTTCAGATCCCAATAATCGGTTTGCCGCATGCCCATCGATTCTTTTGAATCGTTTTCGCGCGGCTTTTAGTCCCCATCACTAAATTACACTCGTGACGTCAAAGTACCTACGCAAAATGTTACACGCTCGGTTTCCATGCAAATCGACGAACTCTTTCGTTCTATCTCGTTTACTGTTCTGTGGTCCGGGGACTAGCCCGGACGGTCACCACGCCTCTTTCTGCCGCCAAGCAGCGTTGCTGTGTTTCGGTTTGAAGAGTGTGGTTGCCGGTGTAATTACAGGCACATCTTCTTAACATCTGTATACAATTACTAGTGGCTTCCCGCGGCTTCGCACGCGTTGAAGCGGTGAGCCGTGATTGAGCCACAAACATCCAAACATCGTAACTTTCGCATTAATTTGTATATTATTAGGGTAGGATTTTAAATACCTACGAAGGTATAAGATATACCTATAGGCGTACATTACCTCATTAGGTAGGTAGGTATAGGTACTGAGTTTAGCACAAACATGACAAATACTACAAAGACAACCTTACACGGAAAATATGTACTTATTTGTTCCTAGTTTCTAACCCCAAAAACAAACGAAACGAAACAGCTTCATGACTTTGATCCCCAGGCACGTTAGATACCCTCAGATTTCTTCGTATATTATTGCCATAGTCACCACGCTTGGCAGGCGGATTGGTGACCGCAGTGTTGATGGTGTTTACTCTGGAAATGCTGCTGCCCATTTCCTGGTGTGTTCCCTTAGTCACCTTTTACGACATCCACGGGAGGTGATGGAGGGGTCCAATTCTATGCCGGGATCACCACGGCCGATTTAATTGACACGGTTGATTTAAAGAAGTATTTAATTATATTCATTCATAATTTTTTTTTTTATTTTGAAATAAACTCAATATCAATAAAAGCATAAAATTATAAAACACTCTGTATACAAACAACGAAACGTACGTTTATTGATTACTCGTCGGTGCGTATAAGAGCGAAAATCCCGCGCACAGATAAAGTCAGATAAACTCGCCTTTCGGCGCTAGCGCACAGACAGAGCTGCCGCCGGCCGGCGAAGCCGAAGGCCGAGCAGGCGGCACATCAAAAGAATTAGGTACCTACACTTTTAGTATGTAGATAGAATAACCGCTATAGATGCCGCCGCCGTCGCCACGTTGAACACACAAAATTTAAACGACGCGCGGTGAATGTCCGCCCGTTGGTACTTTCAGCAATACACAGCTGTTACACTAGACACCTCAGATAGGCACTTACTTTCATTACAAAAAAAACACACACAGGAGTTTGTTACGCAGTTCTAGATAGGTAGATACCTAATAACAAAAAAACACACTCAAAAAGCGTCTTTCACGGTACTTAAATAATTTCCTCGAAGCCGGAAGTTTTAAGAGAGCTCGAGACGTTCTATGGACAATTATACACCTCATCGCAAAGTCCTGCTGCAAGCACGACTAGCGATACAAGAGCCCGTTTAACTCGACACTACACGGAAGACATCCCGGACGTCAGCCTATACGAGATCCGAACGGCTATCAAGCAGCTTAAGAACAATAAGGCACCGGGAGAAGACGGAATAACGATAAAGCTTCTGAAAGCGGGCGGAACGCCGTTACTTAAAGTCCTTCAGAAGCTATTCAATTCTGTTATCTCCGAGGGTACGACGCCAGAGGCATGGGGCAGGAGCGTGGTGGTACTTTTCTTTAAGAAAGGTGATAACACCCTCTTAAAGAATTATAGGCCCATCTTGCTGCTAAGCCATGTCTATAAGCTGTTTTCGAGAGTAGTTACCAATTGTCTCGCTCGTAGGTTTGACGACTTCCAGCCTCCCGAACAAGCCGGGTTCCGAAAAGGCTTTAGCACCATAGACCACATCCACACGCTCCGGCAGGTTAAACAGAAAACCGAAGAGTATAACCAGCCACTTTGTTTAGCGTTTGTGGACTATGAGAAAGCCTTTGATTCAGTCGAAACCTGGGCAGTCCTAAGTTCACTCCAGCGATGTCAAATTGACTATCGTTATATGACGTTCTTTCGTGTTGAAATGTCTATACAGTAAAGCCACAATGTCTATCCGACTCCAGGACCAAAGCACGGATCCTATCCAACTGAAAAAAGGGGTGAGACAGGGAGATGTAATTACTCTGAAACTGTTCACCTCGGCACTGGAGGATGATTTCAAGCTGCTGTCCTGGAATAGGTATGGCATCAACGTCAATGGCGAATACATCACTTACCTTCGATTTTCCGACGATATAGTCATAATGGCGGAATCGCTGGAAGATCTAGGCACGATGCTCAGAGACCTCGATATTGTCTCCCAACAGGTGGGTCTTAAGATGAACATGAGCAAGACGAAAATCATGTCTAACGCTCATGTCGCACATGTATATGTTGGGAGCGATATCATCGAAGTTGTAGACCAATATGTATGGGTCAGACGATCCAACTAGATAGGTCCAACTTCGATAAAGAGGTCAGCCGACGAATCCAACTCGGATGGGCAGCGTTCGGGAATTTACGCCGCATCTTCTCGTCACAGATACCGCAGAGCCTCAAGACGAAAGTCTTCAACCAGTGTGTGTTGCCAGTGATGACGTATGGAACTGAGACGTGGTCGCTCACTATTGGCCTCATCAACAAGCTCAAAGTCACTCAACGGGGTATGGAGAGAGCTATGCTGGGAGTTCCACTACGAGATAGAATCAGAAATGAGGAAATCCGTAGGAGAACCAAGGTAGCCGACAAAGCTCGCAGAATCAGCAGGTTGAAGTGGCAATGGGCAGGTCATATAGCTCGAAGAACTGATAACCGATGGGGAATAAAGGTTCTCGAATAGCGACCACGAACAGGAAAACGAAGCGTGGGACGACCTCCCACCCGATGGACTGATGACATTGTTAGGATCGCGGGTAGACGGTGGATGGAGAGGGCTCGGAATCGTTCTTCCTGGAAATGTATAGGGGAGGCCTATGTCCAGCAGTGGACTTCTTTGGGCTGATGATGATGATCTGTGCCGTATCCCGCAATGCCACGATTCTCGCAGGCGCCTACGGCAGCCACTGTATAGACAACACCTTTCGTCCAAAACTCATATACCTACCTACCTAAATATAATTTTGATGGATTTGTCATTAAATAATTGTGTTGTATAACTGTGACGTCAGCGCGCCGCGCCGTCCCCGACGCCTCACAAAGCCATCTCGCGCCTCCTTTATTATACTCGTCATCCATCTTTTTTACCGTGACGTCACATTAAAGCGTAAATAAAACGTGTCACGGCGGAATAATGTCCTCAATCTCCTTCGCCTTTATTTTCCTTTCAAAGAGGCGCGCGGCGGGCGGCGTCGGGGAAATCGCTTATGGCCTAAGCCGCGGATGAGGCGCGGATTCGGGTAATTCTATTGAAAATACGCGCCGACCGACCCGCACCTTCTGTTCACCGGCCTGTCTTGTTTGCGCTCACTTTTATGTCCCCAGGAATCACCGCCGAGCCTTATCGATTCATACGATATCAGAAATGCCTACGGTAGAATACTCTTATAATTATTTTCGGTTATAAAATATAAATTATACAATTTATTATATTGCATGTTTACAGTACACTATGTTATCTACATCTCCACTTCTACATCTACATCTACCTACACTTATATTATAAAGAGGAAAGATTTGTATTTTTGTTGTTTTTGTATGTAACGAATAGGCTAAAAACGAGGCTAAGTCCGTTTTAAAAAAATCTAGTTATGTTACTATAACTCCATTTTTACATTTTAAAAGTTGATTGAAATGCTGACCAAAATCAGACCATGTTATCCATACCTTTAAATTAATCCTTATCGAAATAAATCTTTTCACTCGCGACGGACGCGCGCCGCGTTCGTCGCGAGTGCGCGTCGCCACACAACGTCTATGATGTCTTGTTGTTGCTCAGCTCGTACAACTCCAGTTCATTTTCTCTGCTGGTTTTCCTCGCTAACTCCGTTTTTTCTATTCTTTCTTCTCTTCTCTCTTTTGTATGCCCGTGTTTTTTATTCACTCGTTAATGTTTCTCGAATACGTATATCGTTAATATTAGGCACAATGCTATATCCTTCGTCTTTCTTTTCTTCCTTGTTATCTTTCTCTTTAGAATCGTGTTTTTATAACCTTACGCTCTATATACCTACCGCATGATCGATGAGCTAGATCACTACAATTCTTGTATTTTATCTCGTTCCTTAAGATTAAACGTTTACGGGGTTGTTTTAAAAAATGACCATAACCAATCGTTAAGAGTAATAGGTTAGTATATTAATGGACAAGCCGAGTCAGATGTCTTGTTGATCAGCGGTTCTCATAGAAAGCTAACTAACAACTTTTTTTAATTTTTGGTGACTGTACTGTACAGGTTGTTTGGGTACCAAATAAAACACTTAGATCGAATAACGTCCGCCTCGGTTGGGTGGCTGGAATCGAGTGCCAGCGATCCGTTTCTACCCGCCTACCCAGACAGCGCGCATAGTTTATTGTTATACACTACAGTGACAATTAGAAACATCTACATAATTATAATTATGTATTCAGGTACAGAAGAGTGCAGTAATAGCGGTGGTGATGATGGTGACGACGCGACGATGCGACGCGCCCTTTACTATGAAATGATTGCATACCGTAATCCGCGCAAATTTACTGACAAATTCCTAGCCAATGTTCCGGCGACGTTGACGAATATCATCCTCCGTCGAATGAACACTGGAGGTACCTAGTACCTATCTACCTACCCGACGATCGGGAAGAAAAGGTAGTGATCGAGCGTACGAAGTCCTCACTTGGCTCATATTGAGTGACTAACTCTGACCGGCGGCTTCGCTCGCGCACGTTTAATTTAAAATACTTACAAATAAAATAATGGTTTATTGATATGATTGGCAACATCTTTTTAATTAAAAAAAAATACTAAAATAAGAAGAATTCTTATAAAATAATAAGGAATATAAAGTTTTTCATACTGAAAAACTGGTATCACTGCCAGCGAAACCAGGTGAGATGGGCGGGTGCGTTGTCCGACGCATACGGCATGGAGTGCGGGGTGCGGCAGGGCGGTATAACATCTCCTCTGCTGTTCAATCTTTATGTTAATGATCTCATCGGCGAGCTCAGCAGCACCCACACGGGATGTTTTGTAGACGGAGTCGCGGTAAATAACCTGAGTTACGTAGATGACATGGTGCTCCTAGGGCCGTCGGTGGGGTCTGTTCGTCAGCAGGTGAAAATCTGTGAGACATATGCGGTTGAACATGGACTGAGGTATAACTCTAAAAAGAGCGAAGTCCTCGTGTTCAAGAGTGGTAGAGATCGACCGGTCCATGTTCCACCAATTATGCTCAATGGTGCGGCTCTACAAGTAGTTAGGAGATTTAAATATCTAGGGCACGTTGTCACCGAAGATTTGAGAGATGACGAGGACATGGAAAGGGAGCGCAGAGCGCTGGCAGTCCGGGGTAACATGCTTGCACGCAGGTTTGCTCGCTGCTCGAGGGAAGTGAAAATCACTTTGTTTAAGGCTTACTGCCAGTCCTTCTACTCGAGCAGCCTCTGGATAAACCACACCCGGCGGGCTGCCAGCTCTCTGCGGGTCCAATACAACAATATCTTCAGAATGCTGATGCGGCTGCCTCGTTGTTGCAGCGCATCAGGGATGTTCGCGGAGGCGCACACGGACGGCTTTCACGCGATTATTCGTAAGAAAGTCGATTCCCTACTACAGCGCGCGCGAGGCAGCGGCAACGGCATCCTGAAGATGATTGTAGCACGGAAAGACTGTTCTATTCAATACAGGTGGATGCAGATATTGATGGGCTCCATCTGATCCAAATTTTAATTTTAAGTTATAGTTTACATCATTTTATTTAATTTTATTTTAAATGTTGTAATTTTTTATTGTTCATATCCTATTTTCAATTTCTGGTGACATTTTATTTAAATACTAGTGGCTTCCTGCGGCTTCGCACGCGTTGAAGTAGTGAGCCGTGATTGAGCCACAAACATCCAAACATCGTAACTTCCACATTGATTTGTATATTATTAGGGTAGGATTATAAATAACTACGTAGGTATAAGAGATACCTATAGGCGTACATCCCTAATACTATAAGAATCAAAGTCCTGACTGACTGACTGACTGACTGACTGACATATAGACAACGCACAGCCTAAACCGCTGGTCCTAGAGACTTGAAATTTGGGGAGTACATAGGTCTTATGGCGTAGAGGTGTACTAAGAAGGGATTTTTGGAAATTCAACCCCTAAGGGTGTAAAAAGGGATGAAAACGTTTGTATGAAAAATAGTATTCCTTGAACCTACAAACTTGAAACTTGGAGTACACATACTTCAAGGCAAAAAAAAAGGAAAGACATTTTTAGTTTTTTAAAACTACCCTTAATAAATGTGCAAAGGGATGAAAAATTTGTATGGGAGTTTTTTGACCGCTGGTCC
The DNA here is from genome assembly GCA_932294275.1 of Chloroclysta siterata. Classification (NCBI taxonomy): domain Eukaryota; kingdom Metazoa; phylum Arthropoda; class Insecta; order Lepidoptera; family Geometridae; genus Chloroclysta; species Chloroclysta siterata. The sequence continues at coordinate 14,666,567 of OW028591.1, read as the reverse complement.
TAGAGACTTGAAATTTTAAGAGTACATAGGTCTGGCGTAGAGGGGTACTAAGAAGGGATTTTTGGAAATTCAACCCCTAAGGGTGTAAAAAGGGTTGGTGTGAAAAATTGTATTCCTTGAATCTACAAACTTGAAACTTGGAGTACATATACTTCAAGGCAAAAAAATAGGAAAGACATTTTTAGTTTTTTAAAACTACCCTTAATAATCAGGTATTACATGTCTGAACCTAATGAGCGGGGTGAGACGACTGGCGACGCTATATACAAACCCATCGCGTCAGCCCGATTGCAAGTACCTCTGTGTGGCTAGCCGCCACAACAGTTTGATTTTCGAAAACAACCCCTAAAACGTTACCCTCCTTCGTTGCGCTCGAGTAAATAGGATACAACGAGGCGTCAATGTTTATAAAAGACATTCTAAAAACGGGAATCTTGAGTTGGTACAAAGAGATCTGAGGGTATCTACCGTGCCTGCATGGGGATCAAAGTCGTGAAGCTGTTTCGTTTCGTTTGTTTTTGGGGTAGAAACTAGGAACAAATAAGTACATATTTTCCGTGTAAGGTTGTCTTTGTTGTATTTGTCATGTTTGTGCTAAACTCAGTACCTATACCTACCTACCTAAAATAGGTAATGTACGCCTATAGGTATCTCTTATACCTACGTAGGTATTTAAAATCCTACCCTAATAATATACAAATCAATGCGAAAGTTACGATGTTTGGATGTTTGTGGCTCAATCACGGCTCACCACTTCAACGCGTGCGAAGCCGCGGGAAGCCACTAGTTACCTATATTAGGTAGGTATAGGTACTGAGTTTAGCATAAACATGACAAATACAACAAAGACAACCTTACACGGAAAATATGTACTTATTTGTTCCTAGTTTCTACCCCAAAAACAAACGCAACGAAACAGCTTCACGACTTTGATCCCCAGGCACGGTAGATACCCTCAGATCTCTTCGTACCAACTAAAGATGCCCGTTTTTTTTATATCCCTTACAAACATTGACACCTCGTTGTATCCGTTATACTCGAGCTCAACAAAGGAGGGTAACGTTTTAGGGGTTGTTTTCGAAAATCAAACTGTATTTTTGTTATTTATCCACAGAACATATATTTTCTTTTAGTTTGTAGTTAATTGCACTACGTGTTAAAAATCTTCCATACAAACCTTGAAACTTTGGCAGTCTTTTGCACCCATTGCAGGGGTAGTTTTAAAATATTGAAAACTTGATTTGAAATTATTTATTGTGGAGCATATTTACTTCAAGTTTGAAATCAATCGCACTATGTGTTAAAAATCTCCCATACTAACTTTTACAGTCATTTGCAGCCATTGCAGGGGTAATTATCAAAAATTAAAAGTGTCGTTCTTAATTATGTATATCTCAGTATATTTACCCCAAGTTTTAAGTCAATCGAACCACGCGTTACAAAACTCCCATACAAACTTTGACATCCCTTTGCACACTTATTAAGGGTAGTTTTACAAAACTAAAAATGCCTACCCTATTTTTTGCCTTGGAGTACCTACATGTCCTCCAAGTATCAAGTTTGTAGGATCAAGGAATACAATTTTTCATACCAACGTTTTCAACCCTTTTTACACCCTTAGGGGCTTAATTTCCAAAAATCCCTTCTTAGGACACCTCTACGCTTTAAGACCTATGTACTCTTCAAATTTCAAGTCTCTACGACCAGTGGTCAAAAAACTCCCATACAAAACTTTTCCATCCCTTTGCACATTTATTAAGGGTAGTTTTAAAAAACTAAAAATGCCTTTCCTATTTTTTTGCCTTGAAGTATATTGAGATATGGTAGCGGAAGCGTGTTCCATCAATCTGACACGAACCGAAGTAGGTTGGACATGTTCATCAAGTGAATTGTATAATGGCACGATGTCACGTATACTTTAGTATATAAGATACAACCTATGCAAAAATAAAGGTTAATCATTCAAGATGTGACTGTACGTTTTAATTCCTCCACGCCTCCGGCACACGATATTACATGGCGACCGTGACAGGACCGTGACAAAGTGATATAGAAGGAAAAGGAAGAACCGTAGTGTAAAATGGCAGCTCCAGTTGCAATGGCAGTTGATCTCTGCTAAATCCAAGGTATGGATTGTTTTTTTTTTACAAGATGGGAGCTCAGAATTCAAATGGACAATATTGTAGTGGAGCAGTCACCGGCTATCTCTACTACGGCGACAGCTAAAGCGCAGCTAAGAGAAAGGATATTTATTTAATACATTGAAAAGAGGATGGGCAATTCAAGAGCAATTCAAGTAGCGAATAATATGGCATAAATACGCGTCCGGAGAGGAAGAATCTGGTGAGGTCCAGCAATTTTCACAAATTGGGAAGTGAGTGTGATTCTCTAAAATTTTTTTTTTTTTTAACTGTTTCAAAAGTGGTTAGAGACTATTATTGTGAAAATAGGTTAAAGATAAAGAAAGGGTTTCGGAATTGTTTTAACGTTTTGTTTAATAAGATAATCAAAGCGACTTCAGAACCAGAGGTAATGGCTGTTGATCTCATACAGGTAAATACTGATTTTGACAATCTATCCCGGAAGTAGAGTTTTAGTAATGTCGATATCTGCGCAGTATCGCTAAGGAAAAGAGTACAAGTTCAGGAATGGGGGAATTTGATCTTAAAACATAATGTCTCGATTAGTGAAATGCAGGCTGAGTTTTAATAATAAGCACGCAATGCAAGGTCAGTTACGTAACGCCAATTGGCGAAGTCAGCAAGGTCAAGTAAGGGATTCAATAAAATGTAGCTATGTAAACAATAGGTCAGCAGATGTGCTATGTGTCGCGGCAGCAGAAACGTTTATTGCTGATACTGAAGAAATTTTTCATGACCAATCTCAATAAAGTAGAAATATTATCGTATAATAGCGGGAATCGCGTTCAATTACACTGAGCGGAAGAAAATATAGGTGTGTTATTAGATTCAGGAGCTAGTGTGTTATTTTGAAACATAGTTGTGTGGCTCGGATGAAAGAGGCTAGAGTAATAAATTGTAGGCCTATTACTATAGCAGGAGTATGTGGGAATTTGAAGTCTTAGGTATAAAAGTTGGAGAAGGTGGTAGAAGGTTAGAGATGCAATTTAAATCTAGAGATGTTAGTTCATTTGCAGTCACAGCGTGCAGCGAAATAATGAAGTGTTTAGAAACAAAAATAAGTGAAGATGGAGTGGTATTGCCAAAGGAAATAGACAGAAACCTTTCTGGTTGGGTTTTTATTGTAGGTAGTGTTGTCAGTTCTAGGGAACTTAGTACCTAATGATGGGTGCATGTACAAGTGGTTAGTAGTTGAACAAGCAATGACATAATTTAACCAAAATTCTTTATTAACAAAGGCACGCATAGACAAATTGTTAAAAGAATTAGGTAGAAATGTTTTGTGGTGATAATGGGTGAATGTACAAGTGGTTAGTAGTAGAAGAAGCTACGATATAATGTAACCAAAATTCTTTATTAACAAAGGCACGCATAGACGAATTGTTAAAAGAATTAGGTTGAATTGAAGGAGGATCAGATATCAACGAGATCGTGGTAATAAGAAACGATTCGTAAGGATTATAGCGCGTGTTATGGCAATACGCAGCACACATTGCTGAGGAGATTGAGAATCTGTATAGTTCAGGATGTTAAGAGATTGATATAGAGATGTTGCAGGAAAAAAAAAATGGTACGTTGGTAAAAATACTTACGAGAGGTCATGCTGGAATTAATAGGATGACGAATAATTAAATAAATTAAAAAGGAGATATTATAAAGGAGGTATTATTGGCTAGGAATGTATAAGGACATAGAGGATTACGTAACAAATTGCAAGGATTGTCAAAAACAGAAGAATACCAATAAAAATATTAAAGAGAAAATGGTCATTACAACAACAGCCCGTATCTCTCTAGGAAAAAAAATTTTAAGAATTTGTATTTCCTTTAGATGTAGACAAGAGTGATAATTACGTTTTAATGTTGCAATGTGAATTAAGTGAATTTGTAGAGGCTGACGAAATAGTTGTTGTGTCTAAGTGAAAAAGTTGAATCGTTGTATGTATATGATAATTATCATTTAGAGTTAGAATATCGTCTTCAAAAATGTAATGCTAAAGCTAGAAATAATCTTATAGCATGTCAATCTTTAAAAAAACATAAAAGTGATTTAAAGTCCCATAGTGTAACGTATAAAAATACCGATTGTATACTTTTATAGAATTAAAATAGGAATAAGTTTTCAGAAGTATTTAAGGTTACCTTAGTTATAATTAGTCCTTATCTTATTCAGTTACCTTACCTTATTCGGTAGTATCTTATTCAGTAGTATTACCTCTATATTCAGTAGACTTAGGAGTAAATGTAGAAATAATGAAGGAAGAAAAAAATGTGTAGTGCTTAAGAATAGAACTAAGTTATTTAGGGCTTAACTTTGGAAGGAGGGGTACCTACACCCAACCTTTTTCGGGGAAGATGAGATATGGTAGCGGAAGCGTGTTCCATCAATCTGACACGAACCGAAGTAGGTTGGACATGTTCATCAAGTGAATTGTATAATGGCACGATGTCACGTATACTTTAGTATATAAGATACAACCTATGCAAAAATAAAGGTTAATCATTCAAGATGTGACTGTACGTTTTAATTCCTCCACGCCTCCGGCACACGATATTACAATATGTACTCTAAGTTTCAAGTTTGTAGGTTCAAGGAATACTATTTTTCATACAAACGTTTTCATCCCTTTTTACACCCTTAGGGTTGAATTTCCAAAAATTCCTTCTTAGTGCACCTCTACGCCCTAAGACTAGACATGAGTCGGATATATCAAAAAGGAACTTATATCGGATATGGGTTAGATATCATACCATATCGATATTCATATCAACATATCCGATATCATAAAAACTATTCAAAACCTCAACTGTTACCTAATAAAGACACGAACAAAACGAAAACTTCACAAACCAAACGATATGAAACAAACATCAATTGATATTCGCTACCTCCCTTTCTAAGAATGAATCGTTTTACTGGTAAAAAAGAGATGAAGCGAATATGACGTAACCATAGCCAAATAGTTTGCGTTTGTCGTTTCGTTGTTAGTTTGCCATAACTAAATATCATGTTAACGTTTGCAACCCATACGGCTGATATCGATATCAGAAAACCGTTTTCTATATCGATATGCAAACTGTATATCGGTTAGATAACAGTCATTCAGTCAGTCAGGACTTTGATTCTTATAGTATTAGAGATTGTTTTCCTGCTCAAAAGTTTGCTTTACTAGTTTTCGTACATAAGCAAACTTTTAAGTAGGAAAACTTGTATCAATCAAAATGAATTTTTTACTAAACTGTGTGCAATGTGATTGCACACAAGATGGTTGATTGCGATTTTTCGAAAATGAGTTTAGTGATTTTATATCTTTCAACATGTCGAAACGTGCGAGCGAGAAGTTGTTTGATAGTTGTCAGCCCCTTAAGTTTCTAGCCCTAAGTTTGGCCTGCGCGTTGGCCTGTGCGTTGGCCTGTGCGTTGGCCTGTGCGTTAATACATCAGTCAATCTCTTTTGCCTTTTATATATAGAGATTATTATATGACAGATGGCTCATTCCTCATTCGGATTAGGTAACTGAAGCTTTTTGATAAATTGCTCAATAGCGAGAATATAATAGACGCAATAGCAACGGGCCACATTAGTAAATAGGTGCGTTTAATACTAAATTTGACCGCTGTCTAAAATGTGTGCGAGTTTTTTTACAACTTGCTGATGGAACCAGCAGATGGCCCACCTGATGTTAAGTGGTAATCTTCACCTATAAAGTTGCATATATTGCATCGTACCTGAGTCACGCTCGATTCGACGCAACTTTGCCGCTCGTCAATTTCCCAACACTCCGATTTTGTTTCGGTGCAATATCGTTCTTCTGAAATGTTATTTCATCTGTTTAAATTAGATCGATTATCAAATGATCGATTATGAATAATTTCTGACATTAGGTACGTACCAAAGATACTGCGGTATAATTGTGTATATTATACTTATTATTTTGATATTATATTGTAGACATTTCACTGTTAATAACTGTAATTTGGTAAGTAATTGTATTTTCTTGACGTTTCGTGTAAACAGACATTATAAATTTAATACTATTAATTAATGGTTTATAACTGTTCGTTTCCAAAAATTGTATTGTATTATTTTATTTGCATGCTAGATTATAGTAATGTGCTGACCATTTTTACCTGAAGAACCTACTGTAACCACATGTAGCAAATAAATAAAAATAATAAATAAATAGAATGCAATGTCGTGCAGTGACGGCGGCCGGCGCGGCGGCGGCACGGTTCATTATTCCGTCCGAAGTAAGTTCAAGTAGGTACAAGTAATTTTGTTAGCTACAGAGCCACATCTTAGGAATCTTTAATCAAATAAAGCGAAATAATTGTATTTTAATTAAAACTACAAAAGATTAAGAGCTTTGACTACAGACTTATCGGAATCCCTCAGCAAACGAGAATGTTCAATCGATCAAAACAAATGCGAAGGGTTTCTAATGAAAAGTGAGGTCCGGCTAGAAGGGCTCCTCTGTTCGCGCGCCCTCAGCCGGCGCGCAGAGGAACCGCTGACCGCAGCACCAGCCGCCAGTTGGACTAGATACATTATAGACTCCACATTATAAGTTAATGTACCTTATATGTCGTAGGTAGCGCAGAGCCGCGCGCCAAGTTCCGTGAACGGAATTATTATTTTGATTAATATTCACTTTATTAATGAGCCGGTATGCCTTTTAAATAAACCTCATTCCGATCGGGCAAGTTCGTTCGGAGTTTTGATTTTTTTCGATCTTTTATTAAAGTACATATTAAGATGAAACGTGTATATCCGGCAGACAGCGCTCATAAATAGTTCGGTCGCGCCGAGCGCCGCCGACGCCGACGCCGACGCCGACGTCGGATCGATGGGACTCAAATATGTATGTGCGAGTGGTCCACGCGACGCCGAGGCCTCACTGTACAACACGTGTTTCTATATCACCGGCTTGAAATAGCGCCGCGAGGTGTTCGCCGGGGAGCGAAGTCGCGATGCTATGCGCTGGAAGTGGCCGACCGCCGCTACATGTCGCGTCGTGTATACGTCACGAGCGTGAAACTCATTGAAGAGTGTCTTAGGAAGAAACGCACGAAAGTTTGATCGAACGGAATTCTGCGAGTAATTAAAAGACAAAATCGAACTTTACATTTCTTCATACCATTCCCCCTCTTTTAGTTTATTTTATTTACTAAAAACAGTGAATAAAAAGCACTGTTTTGGTGTTTGATAATTAATACACACCAATTCGACCTTCATTTCAATGGTTGTATAGGTACTTAGCTTAAAAATACTCGATACAAATTCCTTGTGCAAAAATACAATAGTATATAATGCAATTAGTGAATAAAGGACGGATTTAAAGCGAGGGCCATAGATGAACCACGAGCAAGTATTTTTATTTTATTTGTAAATGACAAATATCATGATTTCGTATTGGACATTAACGACACACTAACATCTATAATTAACTGGTTGACATTAAATAATCTGAATATTAACTTAACTAAAACTTTTATTATGAATTTTAAATGTAGAAATTTTACTGACCTCGATATGAACATTAATTACATGGGTACTAAGGTAAGTGAAGTTAACAGCACAAAGTTTTTGGGACTAACAATTGACAATAAGATGAACTGGAAACTCCACATTGAAAATGTATGTAATAAGCTGCACCAGTTCGCATACGCTCTTTTTAAACTAACCAGGGTCACAAATATTTCAGCCGTATTAACAGCCTATCATGGCTACGTTGCTTCAAACTTAAGGTACGGTATAATGTTTTGGGGCAACTCAATGGACACGATAAAAGTTTTTAGGGCTCAGAAGCGGTGTATTAGGGCTATATTAAAAAGCGAGACTCATGCAAGGAACACTTTTCGAACCTAAAAATTCTAACCGTAGCCTCATTATACATTATAGAAGTCGCTGTTTTTATAAAAACTTATCCTGAGCTGTTTGAATGGCCTGCGGTTAGAAGCCGGCTAGAGGGTAAAATGCGCAATGTATCATGTAAAACACATTTGCTTCGTATAAGCGTATTTTGTATGGCATCTACCATCTATTACAAAATTCCACTCTCACTTCGACTTCTGCCAAAAGATGCTTTTAAAAGAGAGTTGACGATATTTTGGTTAGAAAGGCATATTATACAGTAAGTGATTTTTTAGGTGACAGGTGACGTTCATGTTGTCAAATAACCTACTCACATGGCATTGTAATTTGATTTTTAATTTGGTACCTATTGTTTGAATTGTATTGTTCTTTTTTTATTATTATTGTACTACTACTGATTGACATGATTGAAATTCTTTTATAAATTAATGTTTTGTAGGTATGCTAAGAAGCAGGATCTGGAGATTTCAAACCACACCCACCTACCATCTTATTATTTTCTGTAACCTGGATTCACAAACAATAAATGATTTAAGGACTGAATCACGACCGTAGCGAGTGATTCAAGTGTTAGAATCCTGAGCGACGCGAGTGATTCATGGCTCTCGATATAAATCCGTTTGAGTTGCATACGATACTTTATACCATGACTACGAGAAAAAGAAAGATTTAAGCGAAAAAAGACATTTAATGAAGAAAAAAGAAAGGTTCAATTAAGTAATATAGACATTTTTATCCTAATATCGACCAATCAAATCTCGAGGAATTATTTGCCCAAGGAGTTTGTATGTCGAGTATTCTTTGCACACGGAATTTGTATCGAGTCTTTTTTGCGCAAAGAGGTTATATAGCATTGAGATGGAGGAGTAAGTGTTGGTGTGTTCTAAATTCATACTCCAAAAAAGTGAGTGTGAGAGTGCTTTTTATTCACTGTTTTCAGTGAGTAAAATAAGCTTTTATGAGAGGGAATGCTATTGGTAATGGTAACAAACAAACAAACAAACAAACTCCTGTTGCAATATAAATCCTCGAGATTTGAATGACATTAGAATAACGACTGTTATGTTTTCTATTTTAATTCATTTAACCTTCTTTTTTTATTAATTAAATGTATAAAGTATAGTATGCAACTCTTGAATAAAACGGATTGAATTAACCCGCGTAGCTCAGGATTGAATCATCACTTCACAATCTATCACTTGAATCACTCGCTATTTCACTGGCTCGTGATTCATCTATGGCCTTCGCTTTAAATCCGTCCATCATCATCATCAAAGAAGTCTACTGTTGGACACATTTCCAGGAAGTACGATTAAGAGCCCTCTCCATCCACCGACTTCCCGCGATCCTGGCAATGTCGTCAGTCCATCGGGTAGGAGGGCGTCCCACACTTTGTTTTCCTGTTGCGTCTCCTCCGTTTCCGTCCTTTATTCACTAATTGCATAATTTATTGAGTGAGCGAAGCGAACGAAAATCTTACAGCTAACTTGGGCGATTTGACATTTTATGTATGTATGTAAATAATTAATTACGTTGATCCAATCTGCATGAAATTTAGTAAGTTGGTAAGCTATACTTGAGAAATTTACTGGTAAGTACGTATATGGTTTTTTAAGGGGGCAAAAATAAAAAACAGAAAAAAAGAGCACCAGTGGTCTAGTGGGAGTGACCCCGCCTTCCGATCGTAAGGTCGTAGGTTCGAATCCGGTCGTGCACCAATTAATTTTTCTATCGAAAAATTTATGTGCGCAATGCCAGATTTATATAATCACATGTCATATAAAGGGCTTTGAAATGAAATGAAACGAAAAGTGTATTTATTCTCTCTTCACAAAAGGTTTGTCGTAACTAGATCTACTAAGTACTAAGTAGTGCAAGCTTTAAACCTACATTGCGAGAGACTGGTGCCTGTGATAGGCTTAATATTTAAATCTTACCTTGAATGCCGCTCCCAGTACGTGACGATAGAAAATTATAAAAGTTATGATGAACAAATCTCTTTCGGTGTCCCTCAAGGTAGCGTCCTCGGGCCTACCCTATTTTTGCTTTACATTAATGACCTCTGTAACTATGATATCTCAAATTGTAAAATTATTACCTATGCCGATGACACAGCTCTCTTAATTCATGGCCGTACCTGGAAGGAGGCTCGTGACTTCTCGGAATACGCACTAAAAACTGTTATGAAATGGCTCCACTCCAACCTTCTTACCCTTAACGTCTCTAAAAGTAAATTTATCCCCTTCTCTCCTAACGAGTCCACTCAACCTGTCTCTACTCTCTCCATCTGCGCCCATGTATGTGACTCTAATGTTGTCCCTCCCTCATGTAATTGTAGCTGTCTTATAGAGCGAGCGTCTAGTGTAAAGTATCTTGGAATCATTGTAGATAACACCTTGACTTGGAAACCGCATATACATTTCACCGTCTCTCGCGTTAGGAAACTGATCTATGTCTTCAAAAACTTGCGATCTGTTCTCAGTTTCCAACTACTTAAAACAATATTCCTTGCCCTTGTACAGTCGATTACATCGTATTGCATAGTGTCTTGGGGTGGTCTGCCCACAACTACAATGTTAAGACTAGAACGAGCCCAAAGGGCTGTCCTCAAAGTTATGATCAAAAAACCCATCTGGTTCCCCACCAAAGATCTGTACTCCGTCTGCCAAGTTCCCACAGTGCGACAACTATTTATACATCAAACGATCCTTCGAAAACATGCACAGCTCGAATATGACCCAAACTTCATAGCATCTAAACGAAGGTCGGATAAGGTCTGCAAGGTAGAATCTCGTCGCACTGCAATGGCGAGTCGTTACTTTTACTTTGCTAGCTCACCCTTATATAACAAAATAAACCGTAATTTAAATATATACCCATTAACTACCTATAAATGTAAGCAAAAAACTCTTGAGTGGCTTCTGAGCCTGACCTATGAGGATACTGAGGATCTTCTAAGGCTAACAACATAGTTGTTTGTGTACTCACCGTTCTTCAACCCTCCACGCATCTACATAACACCCTATTCTCCATTCTTTGTCTCTCATACCCTTGAACACAAACACTCACACATCACAAATAGTAATCGCCATCTCAACTGCTAGCCCAGACTCTCAAGAGACTGGATTTAGCAGAAGACTCTCCCACATACTCGCACTACACTCATTGACACAAACATAATTATTTTCATACCCCCTTATCCACACGGAAATCACATAATTAATACCACACTCACACTCACACACACAAAAACACAAACACACACAATTGCACACGAATAATTCACTATCCTAACATATTTCATACAGTTTCACAGCTAGATAACCTACTTAGCTTAAACTTCATTTAGCTCTACTGTTAATGTTAATTTTAGTTATTACTTACTTCTTGTTACTTTTAATAATGTACCTACTTACTTTCTCGTTTATATTTTATTATTAGTATTTCCACTGTACTGGAGGAGGGCGTTGGTATCTGCGACACAGTTTAATACTTCTGCAGATATCATCGTTCCCGACTTTAAGTTACTGGTATTTTTGTTTCCCAAATAAACATATTTTGATTATGATTTGATTTGAATAAAACTGTGTTATAGATCACAGGACACCAGGGCTACACTCCGCTTTATTTGGACATTCCAAAACCATTTTTATTTTTTTTCTGAGACGCCTGGTTTTTGAACAACAAAAGTTCACAAGTAAATAGTTAAATGAATATAATCGACGATCCAAAAGCTCCCATCTCTAAGAGTTTCGTTGACATCAAGGTTTTTGTAATGGTTGGCCAGTTCCTTTGCTTTTTCTTATTTTTTTTTCTTGAAATAAATTAAGAAGGTCCTCAATTTTCATAAAATGGTGATAGCGATGGTCTGATTATAGAGCCAAGGTCTGTTCAACGGAACTCTTCAATACATTGGCCAATTCAGTTGAAACTTAGTTACCATACTTAGTTAATAGGTGGTAGTCAGAGGCAAGTCCAAACACAATGTTTGGACTTCAAACATTGTGTTGTGTTCTAATTTTCGGAGCGTTCGGATCGCATCACGAAATCTCAGTTCGGGGCGAACCACTAGCATACAATTATTACCGCTTGTGTTGTGACGTCACAGCACGTCATCGACACGAGCAGTACTGTAGTGCCGCTCACCACACCACGCCACGCTGAGCCCTCAGGAAGCGCACTACGTGCATTTCACTACTATTTTCTCACTAGTTTAATAAATTAGCAAAAACAAGATGAGCTTTTGTGTTGTGATGTAACATTATTTGCAGGATCTAGTTATAATAATAAGGTAAATAAGATTAACCCTGTTGTGATTGAACCGCATCGATACATGTAGGTACTGCGCCTCCAAAATGATTGAACTTGATAGAACTTTCTTTCCGGTTTTACTTCATCCAGAACTATTAGAATATGAAGTAGAACCAGTTATTTTAACAACAAAACAAAATTCTCTTGCGCTTTGCCAAGTCCAGCAAATTTAATAAATTCAAAGCGCAGTTCCACTGAGGTGAACAGATTCAAAAACATCTCTGTAAACTTCATGGACCTTAAAAATATTCAGTAGTGGCATAAAGTTGAGAAGTTGCGCGACTCACGCTTGGCTATTCAAAATGGCGGCTATTTAGTCAATTATGCATGTCGGCGGTGCAGCGTTGCCTGCGAGCCACGAAACTAGCGGCCGCCGCCGTCGGCTACGCCATTAGTCCAGTGAACGAACTCTGCTCTCTCACTGGGCGCGCGGGCGGGCCGCACTACTTCTTATAATATGCCGAATGGAAACACCAACAACCCACTAAAACTTAAATCCCGATCTGAAGCGCGAGTCGAGCATTTAGTAGATGGGCAGTTCTGTAATAATAGAGAAATGTGGTACCTAGTAGAGAATCTGCTAAGTATTTGAGTTTAATCGGACAAAAGCTTATTGAAGCTTCTTCAGGTTCTTTTCAAAAGGGGCAAAAATAAAGCTAATAGATGTTATAATGAAATAGCTTTGTATATTCTTATCAATTTATTTTTCTAAGACATTCCTAAAATGATTTTGAGTTTATTTTAAAAAACAGCTTACGTCACGACCCTCATGCGACCAGCACACATACCACCCGAGGCGGAGCAGGTCCCCCGGCAGCCACACCCGAGGCGAAGCAGGTCCCCCGGTAGCCGTGTCACGTCGTGTCACGTCTCGCGTCTCGTGGCCCGCGCCTCGCGCTCCACTGTCGTTGTGGAAACTTCTCTTCAGACCAACTTGGAATGGCAGCTGTAAAAATTGTGAAAAACATGTGGGAAGTAGGTACATATTTTTAGCGTTTAATTTGTTTGAGCGGCGACACAGCGCGCCGAGGGGGTCCAACGACTCTTGCACTACTTCCTGGAATATCTTAATTTGTTAAACAGGTCCGCTGAGTGCACGCCCGGAACCGAACACACTCCGTGCCCTACTTTTATGTGCTTCATTACATTTACAGAGGAATGGTTTTAATTTTTTATTTTATTTTATTATTATTATGTTATTTATTAGCTAGCTGATGGAACAAACATATGGCCCATCTGATGTTACGTGGTAAACATCACCTATAACAAAGCATTTCCTCGTAAATCACGATTTCTACGATGCACAGCCCCGCGTCCATCAACTTGAGGCATACAGATGTTAAACCTCATGTGCCTGTAATTACACCGACAACCACACTCTTCAAACCGAAACATAGCGTTGCTGGTTGGCGATAGAAAAAGGCGTGGTGGTAGTACTTCCCCACGGTATGTACGAGGCCTTCACAAAGAGCTCTACTACTCTCTCTCGACAGTAAGAAAAGTGTTAGTGGACACATTCTTAGTTGAAGCTTACTTTAATAAACTAGGTCAGTTTTAAATTACGTATTAGCCGTAATTATTGCTAGATTATAATATTATTAGAGTATGTTATAAAATAATAACGTACACTATGAAAAAAAAAAACTCTCAAACGGCTTCATCGCTTCACGGGAACATCGTCAGGAAACCGCTATGTCGTACAACCTAAAAAGTTTAAAAAACATAATATTATGTCAAGTGCTGATGAAATAATACGCGAGACTTTAGTAATATTAATAGAAAGTATTTATTTTAGAGTAAATATAAATTGATGCTATCGTTGACATTGAACTTTGAGATGGAAGGGGCCGTTAGGAAGAGTGAGCGAGACAGCGCTACTCATGAGAGCAGGTAGGCACGATTACGTTGCATTCATATTTCCAACATCCTCTTCTGGACGCAAACCCATTGCTCGAATGCACGATTCATGCTTTGGTCGGTGTAGGCCTTTCGTAAGAGCATCAGCCACCATTCGGTGGCTGATTTGCTCGAAACGAGTCTCTTTGAGGCGAACTTAAAACTACCCAATGTATCAATATATAAAACAGGCCTTATGTAATGAATATGGACGTGTCAGTGCGTCCATAGTGACGCACGACGGTGAGTAGGTCCGACATCCGTCTGAGGCAAGTCCAAACATTATTTTTGGACTTTTTTCTGACTACCGCCTACTAACTTGGTATGGTAACCAAGTTTCAACTCTATTGGCTTATTTATTGAAGAGTTCCGTTGAACAGACCTTGGCTCCATCATCAGACCTGGTCGTTGTCACCATTTTATGAGAACTGAGTACCTTCTTAATTTATTTCAAGAAAAAAAATAAGAAAAAGCAAAGGAACTGGGCGACCAGTAGAAAAACCTTGATGTCAACGAAATTCCTAGAGATGGGAGCTCTTGGATCGTTGGTTATCTTAATTTAACTTTTTTGTTGTATCTAAAAAACCAAGCGCCCCAGAAAAAAAACAAAGTAGTTGTAGTTGTAGTTAGTACCTATAGTACAGTGACCAGCTAACAAAGCGTTTGTCGCAACATTAAACAGCTCCTTGCAAGGAGTCTGTACCGACGTCCGCTCGACTCATGCAAGAATATAATGCGTCCTTTTCAATAAAATTTATTTTACGTCTTCCTAAGTAAATATATTTGAAATCAAAGTTATTTTACGATAGGGTTCCGATAATAAACGAACAAAGTTTGTATAGCGTGTGCGATACATTGCTGCTTCGTTCGTTCCATGGACCGGCTGTCATACGTGATCGGCAATGTGCGCGCTCTGAAGGCAACCTGTCGCGAGGCTTTCCACGGCGGAAGGCGAATCGGTATCCAGGTAAATGGCGGCAAGACGGAATATTTTTTTTCATGGCGGTCATTTGTCTGACGCACGTGGCTTTTTGTAGACATTAAGCGCCTTAAAAAGGGCATTTACGTTCCTGAGCTCCGGAGGAGAGGGGGGAGAGGGTAAGTGGGGGGGGGGGAGAGGGTAAGTGGGGGGGGGGGAGAGGAAGGGAAGGATCTTGATTGTTCAAATGTATTCTGTAGAATATACAGAAGCTGTGTCCGGTGAGGTTGAAATAATACAGCTATTCCTATCCCGAGCTTCATTTCAATTTTGTCAAATGAGATTAGTAGGTAGGTACCTACAAGATAAATATTCACAAGGATAATTTTATTTGGAGGACAGGTTTTGTGTTAGTAGAACAGATTCGGTGTCCCTGTGGGATTTGGTTCAAGGATGCTATCATTATTGATACAAGGCCGCGCGACGTCTTCTCGTCCGTATTACCTGAACGCAACGTTCCGTTGACGGAACGTTGCTTGTTGCGTACCTAGTACCTACTCTCTGATCTCTCTCTATGGATGCCGACCACCTTCAAAGTAAAATAAAGTAATAGGGAAGCACGTACATTGATTCGTACAACGGTTTCCAAAGTTAACACAAGATACAACACTAAGAACAAAAAAATCTATCAATCAGAAGCACAACGCGTCCGTGTACCGTCGCTCACTATGTGAACGCAGAGCCGCCGCGCGCCGCGAGGGATGCTGACCTGCAATTCTTTATCGAGGAAGTAATTATTATTATTGAATAAGTCTGACACCCTGTCATCGAACTGTACATAATAAACAATAACTTACGGCCAAATAGAACATTTTGGTATTAGAATTACTTCATGTCCACTGTGTGCAGTTTGAAATCATGTAATGAAAAAATTAGATAACGTTGATCCGATCTGTATGAAATTTGGTATGTCGATAGCATGTACTTGAGAAATTTACTGGTAAGTATAAGTTATAATTATAAGTTAAATCGGAAAACGAGTTATTAAGATATGGGGTTTTTTAAGGGGGCACAAAATAACAAAAGTTAGGTACACAAAAATAATCAAATCACATGTCATATATAATGAAAGGGCTTTATTTGGACATTCCAAAAGCATATTTTTTCTAGAACGACCGGTTTTTGATAGATTAAAGATACAATAAAATAGTAAAATTACGATAACCATTGATCCAAGAGCTCCCATCTCTAAGAGTTTCGTTGACATCAAGGTTTTTCTACTAGTCGGCCAGTTCCTTAGCTTTTTCTTATTTTTTTTCTTGAAATAAATTAAGGTGGTTCTCAATTCTCATAAAATGGTGATATCGCTATCACCATACTAGGTATCATGGTCTGATGATGAAGCCAAGGTCTGTTCAACGGAACTATTCAATAAATAGGCCAATACAGTTGAAACTTGGTTACCATACTAACTTAGTAGGTAGTAGTCAGAAATAAGCCTAAACAGAATGTTTGGACTTGCCTCTGACTACCACCTACTTTAATTTTGATCCGATCTGCACGAAACTTGGGTATATGGGTATAATGAATTTAATTGGACAAGGGGTTATTGAGTTATGGGGTTTTCAAAAGGAGCAAAAAAAATATTTGTACATCCCAATACCATTTTTATTTTTATTTTTAAATAAATGATTCTTATTCTTATTCTCAGTTCGGGGCGAACCACTAGTATAGTTTAGGTATTAAACATCGGGTTTGGCTAAATATAAGACGGAGAGGCCGTCGCGAGATCGCAGTTGGGAACAAACCATTACATAATTCAGACAACTTAGAAATGAATTATACAATTTTGGTCCATATTTAAATTGAAAGTATGAGTGTATGTATATAGTGCGGTGCGTTACACCATGTGGCGTCGCGCGGTGCGAGCGGTGCGGTGCGGTGTGATGCGGTGCGGTAGCTGGAAGGTGGATTTATAACTTATTATTTCTATAAATTAGAGTGACAGTTAATTTTGAGTGGTCGATCAACACCTGTCATGTATTATGTATTAGTATTGTTCGTCACGTGACGCGGTTGAGGACGTCGCCGGCCGGACGTGCCCGGGCCGGGGACGGGACCGGACGCGGCGTCAGGCGGCACGGAGCGCGCGCGGTCGGTGGACGGATGCCAAAGTCGGTCTTTTCAGCCTTTTTGGGCTTCGTTTCATAAATCCATCGCGCCGGCCGCCGCCCGGCTCTCGTCAAGCCTCCTGACGAGCCGCCGCGCTGAGCCGCCGGAGGGAGCCCCCGTGCCGGGACACTCACTTGTAATGCACTCTGACTTGTTGATGGAGCGGTGCCAATCGCTGACGTCAGCCAACAGCGCCAGCAACCGAAATAATGAATCGTGTTTAAATTATTACAAATTAGGATTTGTTACCGTCGGGTGCGTCATGCATATGGGCGTGCAACGGGCCGTCGTCCTAGCTACCGGATGCGAACCCGCGGCCCGCACTCTCACCTCTAGCTACCTGATGCGCACTGAAATTAGGTCGACAAACACATTGGTATTTATTCGTCAACCCTGTAACGAATGACGTCACCTAGACGTGTTGTCTCGTCGAACGCTGAGCAGAAAGCTTTCTGCTTTCTAATTTCAGTGCACAGCAAGTCAATGTTCCTGAAGAAGCTTCGTAGAGAGGCGAAACACGTGTCGAACTCTTATTAAGGTTTTTATTTTTTGTGGTATTTTTGTTATGTCTAATACACCTTATTTCTTCACTTTGCAGAGTTTGCAGGTGCTGTACAGAGTACATACACGAGTCTACATTTGGTTAACTTACACAGATTCGATTAGCGGATTCGTACAACATATTTGTTGCAGTTAATTTATATTTAACAATAGAATTCCGCAAAGTCGCGCCTGAATCGATTAATTAGGTACTCAGTTCCCATAAAATGGTGATAGCGACCCTGGTCTGATGATGGAGCCAAGGTCTGTTCAACGGAACTCTTCAATAAATAGGAAAATTCAGTTAAAACTTGGCTAGCTAGTAAGTGGTAGTCAGAAACCAGTCCAGACAGAATGTTTGGACTTACCTCTGACTACCACCTACATTAATTTGCGGACCCATTGATATGAGCAAAAAAAATTGTTACACCAATTAAACCAAGTGTGGTGTTGTTATATGAAAGGGTTTGGTTTGTATACCCCAATATCATTTTCATTTTTATTCTAGGACGTATGAATGATTATTGAGATACAATTGGTTACCCCAAGTAGGTTAGGGGGTAATCAGAGCCCAAATATGGTGTTTGGTATCAATGTAAGACTGGAGCGGACATCACGAAATCTCAGTTCGAGGCGAACCACTAGTTAAAATAGTAACGACATAAAATCACATCAACCACAAAACGAAAGCTTTTAAAAGTCTATTTTCACAATGAAAATGTCGTCGATATAGAGTTACTAGATAATATGAAACTATCAATTTTATTTGACCGACGAGAACGTGTCATGTCAAGATTGAGTTGAATTAGATTGGTCGAGTGGTTCTTAAGATGGGTCGTCGTTTCGCACCACAAGCGATTCGAACTGCGGTGCGAGAGACCCAAGCACTGTTTCAGAATGGGGGCATTCGCACCGCAGTGGTTACGGCGCGGCGCGCGGCGGTGCGAATCGCCCAAGATGCTCCAAAACGGAGCAAATAAGTAGTACTAGTATAATAACTATACTGAAAATAATGAAATCACGTTAGCCTTTTCAGATTTAACATTGTAAGCTCGGAACAATCTAACCTATTTCGGAGTTGGTTCTCTAATTCTATGCCAATGTTAATTTAGTTTGAATTAGCTACTGGTTTTGTTACGTTACGGTTTTTACGCTACGTTAAATAAATTTCATTATTAATTTTCTCCTTTTTTCGGTTGAATGAGGTGTCACATTTGTATAACCAAAATATTATCACGAGTTCCCATTTTTAAAGTTTAGTGGAAGTACGTTATCTAGAGAAAGCCTGATCTAGAGAAGCCGTGGCCAGGTACTCCGCGATAGGTACTGTAGGTACATACACACCGAGCGCAGGTTTGTATGTGTTTGTGAGTGTGGTTCGTTTGTTGGTGCCGCGTGCCGTGACGTCATAGCGACGCGACGCGACGCGCCGATGGATAATTGAATTTCATTGTTTGCACCAAATAAAATAAATACTATATTTAAAGTGAACGATCGCGCAATCGGGCTCCATTTTTCAATATGTGTTGGTATTTATTTATTACTAAGTTACACCAAATAATCAATCAAATTAATGAAATTTAAAACATAAATATTCCATTAAAAATACATAATTCAAATAATAAAAAGAAATGAAATGTATTTATTCGCTCGAAGTATGGTTAGATTACATTGTTCTTAATAATTTTGTTATATTTTGAGTGTCGCATACTTCATCGGAGACCGACATGCAAAATGTTTAATCTCTAATACTATAAGAATCAAAGTCCTGACTGACTGACTGACATATAGACAACGCAAAGCCTAAACCGCTGGTCCTAGAGACTTGAAATTTGAGGAGTACGTAGGTCTTATGGCGTAGAGGTGTATTATGAAGGGATTTTTGGAAATTCAACCCTTAAGGGTGTAAAAAGGGATGAAAACGTTTGTATGAAAAATAGTATTCCTTGAACCTACAAACTTGAAACTTGGAGTATATGTACTTTATGGACATAAATTGGAAAAGCATTTTTAGTTTTTTAAAACTACCCTTAATAAGTGTGCAAAGGGATGTAAAAGTTTGTATGGGAGTTTTTTGACCGCTGGTCCTAGAGACTTGAAATTTGAAGAGTATATATAGATCGGCGTAGAGGTGTACTAAGGGATTTTTGGAAATTCAACCCCCAAAGATGTAAAAATGGTTGAAAACGTTGGTATGAAAAATTGTACTCCTTGAACCTACAAACTTGATGTAGATGTACTCCAAAGCTAAAAAATAGGAAAGGCCTTTTTAGTTTTTTAAAACTACCCTTAATAAGTGTGCAAAGAGATGTCAAAGTTTGTATGAGAGTTTTTAACGCGTGGTGCGATTGACTTAAAACTTGAGGTAAATATACTAAGAAATAAATAATTAAGAATGACGCTTTTAACTTTTGATAACTACCCAAAGGGTGCAAAGGGTGCAAATGACTGTAAAAGTTAGTATGGGAGATTTTTAACGCATAGTGCGATTGATTTCAACTTGATGATTGAAACTTGAAGTAAATATAGTACTCCTCAATAAATAATTTAAAATCACGTTTTCAATATTTTAAAACTACCCCTTTCAAGGTTTGTATGGGAGATTTTTAACGCGTAGTATAATTAACTTCAAACAAACAAAAAGACAGTTTGATTTTCGAAAACAACCCCTAAAACGTTACCCTTCTTCGTTGCGCTCGAGTAAAAACGATACAACGAGGCGTCAATGTTTGCAAGGGACATTTTAAACACGGGAATCTTGAGTTGGTACGAAGAGATCTGAGGGTATCTACCGAGCCTGGGGATCAAAGTCGTGAAGCTGTTTCGTTTGTTTTTGGGGTTAGGAACTAGGAACAAATAAGTACATATTTTCCGTATAAGGTTGTCTTTGTTGTATTTGTCATGTTTGTGCTAAACTCAGTACCTATACCTACCTACCTAATATAGGTAGTGTACGCCTCTTGGTATCTCTTATACCTACGTAGGTATTTCAAATCCTAATTTTACAAATCAATGCGAAAGTTACGATGTTTGGATGTTTGTGGCTCAATCACGGCATCACTTCAACGCGTGCAAAGCCGCGGGAAGCCACTAGTATTAACATATAATAGTGTAGGTAAAGAAATAAGACAAACATTTCTGATTAAATGAATAAAATACAAATGTCAAAATAAATTTAAGAAAATAATAAAATTAAATGAATTTAATTCATAACTGAAAATCTTTAATACTATAAAAACATTTATCTACTAGCCACAAGTAAAGCGTTGTCTTAAACTGCTTTATTGGTAGCTCTCTGATGTCTCTAGGTATTTTATTAAATATTTTAATTGTCATCATGTAGCTGTTCCTATGAGTCATTGCAGTCTTATGGCTTGGCGTATAAGTCTTGTTGGATCTCTCTGTTTATTAAGACGTGAACTGTTTTATCTGCATATTTATCAAATGTAGTTGACCGGTTTTTTTTCCCAATAAGGTAATTCTTCTCGCCTCCCCTCCCTCATTACCTCCGACCATCATACTAACCTCACACATGGAAAGTCTTTTCTGCAATCACATTGTTGATAGTTAATTCAGTAAAGTTTTTATGTAGCGGGAAAATTATTGTGTTAATTCTCTTTTTTCCGGAGAACTAATTGGAATATCTTTTATTTTGTGTTGGCATCAATTGATTATGTTCAACTAAGTGAAAAAGTAAGTAGTCATATTTGAAGCGATGACTACAACGTAGTAAGCGGCGGCGCGGGCGGGGCGGGGCGGGGCGGGGCGCGGCGCGGCGAGACGGCTCGCCCGGAACAATGCTCTCTCAAAGGGCTTTATTCATTTGAACGAGAACTTCCCAACTTTGTTGAAAAACAATTTTATCTAAAATGAAAATCTTTTGTTGGTGCAACTTAGTTTTTTACTGTTTTCATGAGAGATCTTATTCAATCTTGGAAATGAAATTCGCAAAGCTGATTAATCGTACTTTCCGCAAGAATTACTTTAAAAACATTCTGGGCAAAATATTAGTTAAGTTTGGTGATGTGACGCAGTTAGGTTTGCCTATACTTCATACCGAATATGGCATGCCGACTAAACAACTCCAGGCTCGTCGGTTCACCGCAATCCGACGTGTCCAATTTAACCTGTTCGTAGCGCGTGCTGCAGGGCTCCATGCGGACACTATTTCTTATACTCGGAAGCTCTACTATACTTTTTTTGTGTTCGTGTGAAATAATTTAGTGGGAACCTTTTATAATGTTAAACAAAAGTTTTACGTTTTAAGTACCGTTCTCATAAACCGTCTATCGGTCTATTGAATAAAGATAAAACGGCACGCCTCGTTACGTTACAACGCCTTTTTCATTTTAATAACAACAGATTGGGCAAATCTGGGCAATATCTCGAGTGCGCGATTCCAGAGGTCTTGTTTAGGGATGATTTATAAAACCCTTAAAAAGATATACGATTTAAGTACATTTATTAGAGCAATAACGAGCGAGTTGTCGTGAGTTATGGCGCGGACGTCGACGCGGGCGGAGGTAGGCTGCCGAGAGCTGTGGCACATGGCTATGAACATGCGGCATCTGCGAGCGCCATCAGCAAGCAGTCTATAAACATTCCTAATTAGCTGATCCTGTCACAGGAACACTAAGCACATGCTTCTATAGTCCGCACATCCGCCTGCCCCAACAACAGACTCGGGTCCAGCAGCACACTTTACTCTGCATTATCTGTCCCGTCCGGCATTATCTTGGAAAATGTTTATTATATTTTATAGATATGACAATTAGTGCTTAGATCGCCTGAAGAGCTCCAACATGAGCTAGGCACGGTAGCTACTGTTATAGGCAGAACAGACTTACGGCCGGTTTCTGAAAGCCTCGTGAATTTTCAGTACGCCCGATGCGCTTATCGAACCTTCATACAAAAACAAATAAAGACTTCGGGTACTGAAACTCGGAGTGAACGCGGCGGCTATCGGCGTCTGTGCTACTCTGTTCTGTCATTATTCATATGACGTGGATTTATGTATCTCTAATGAGAATGTGCTAACTGTTATTGCTTTGATGGACGGCTCCGTCTGCGCCCGCATTTTGGGATACACCTTTTGTTACTTTTTACCGAGTCTGTCGTGGGGCGAGCCGGCGCACACGCGAGCTGTTAGTACCATCGCGCCGCAATATTTCACACTACATTGTATTACTGGCTAGTTATTTCAGCCCGTCGGCTCAGGATTCAATCAGAGTCTAGAAAAAACCATTAAAACTTACTAATCTGAGAATCTGATAAAACCTACTACTTACTAAAATGAGAAGGGACAAAAATCGTGAGAGAAATTAAAGGAAAGCTATTGAAACTGATCATATGAATGATACATAGATCACTGCGAGGAATAGTTCGTTGTGTTTAAATCCTAATTAAATACCAGGTAGTTGCCGTCTGAAAATTACACTACGAGGCTAACAACAGTCAAACAACTTCAAAATTAGATTTTTGTTAGGATTTCTTTGGATCATAATTACATTTTTTGCTGAACCTTTGTAATGTTGTTTTCCAAAACTTAAACGTTTGTAATTTTTCTTTTAATATGAGTCAGACATGTGACGCACATGAGTCACAGATGAGAAAAAAAATTGAAATGTGCGAGCAAGAAGTTATTCGCTCATCACATTACTCCAACACTACGCACACACGATAGACTCTACACATTAGAATGATAAGCTGGAAGTTGTATTGAGTGGACTAGCTGTTCTTCACAAAGGAAAGGAGTCGGTGTAGCGTTTGAAGGTAGCGGATGAAAGAATAATGCAAATGAGTTGATTGTGCGACAACGGCCGACAGCTGTAATGAACCCCCCGGCGCGCGCGGGCGGAGGGGTCGAGGGGGGCCAAGGGGGGCACCTGTGGGCTCCACACGCGCGATGCGTGGCGGGGGGTGGAGAATGTCAAAATCAAAGGAGTTTTGTTCCGTAAATTTACTTTGAATTGGTTTTGGTCGCGAGAAGCTGGCAACGCGACGCGACGCGACGTCTAGATAATATTATTGTGGATACCTATACAACGTGATCCTTGAAATTTTACAAAATAATAATTGTTAACTGCCAAAGAGCATTCCTATATAGGAATGTTGATTCCTAAAAATCTTAATTGTAAATTTTTTAATCCCGCAAATTATCAGCAGAAATTTCAAAATCCATATACTTTATTATACCTACATAATTTTACTGTTTTATTATTTGAAGTACCAATAGAAAAAAACAGAAAACAGAAATACCAATGTCTGATTATCGCTACGCATTTTTTTCGCAAGAAACGTGACACGACAAGAGAAGAGACAGACTACGCTGTTTTGTTATTTGACAAAAACATCTTTAATTCAAAGTACAGTTTCATGAAAGCGCGCACAATCAAGTTAATATATAAAATACACCTTATATTTAAGAGGAAAAGTTGTGAAAGAGAGATTGTAATAGGTACGCAAAGAACTCGTTGAAGGGAATGGAACCCCTCGCCTAATAATCGCCAGACGACAAATTAAAACTTGCAAATCACCTAATTAAACGTAGAAATATAATTCGGTATATTTTTTGCAAATTACCCATTGTCACTTTGGCACACAGTAACTTAATCAAATGGTTTATAGTTCATTATAAAAAAACAAAACCTTTTCAGTAACGTACGTTAGGCACTCTCTCTCTGATGTGAGGCTCCACATTTAACGAGTACATATCATCTAGTAGTATTCAAAATGTATACTACATTCATACTTTTCTGAAATATATTCTCTTAAATGCCATTAACACCTATAAGTTAACTGCAGGTGCGGTCAGTATTGAGGAATAAGTAGAAGAAACTCAGTCTATTTATATTATTGTTTAAAACAACTAAATATAAAACTATCCACTGTAATGTCAGGATTAACAAGATGCTCTGTTAACAAGCGATCCTCCATCGCGTTCGACAACATTTCCATAACGCTCGCACTTGGCAGTGTTTGCTCAAAACTTCCTACGAGCGAGCCGCGCTTGCACCTCACAATTTAAAAATTGTTCCACCTTTCCGAAGCATTTGCAGTCAGCAGACGCATAAATCAGCATTCGTCGCGTCGCGTCGCGGTCGCGTTTACAATCGCAAATTGCGTCCAACGGTTCGCGACACGCGTTCGGACTTTACGACACTTTTGTTATTGTATTATTGAAGAAAAATTGTATTCTAAAAGCTCCTTCACCTCAAGTTTATAGATTTGTTATAGGATGGTAATACTATAGGTAGCCTCACTAGGTATTCAAAGATTCCGTAGAAGCAAAATAAGAAGTGTGAATTCAGCGTGGCGTAGCACGACGTAGCTCGACGTAGCTCGGCGTAGTTCGGCGTAGCATGGCGTGACGGTATGTAGTAGGTACTCGAAGTAGCGAGGCGCGCGGGTGAAGCTACAAACACGGATATTAACATGACGTACGAGCGACCGCGATCGCAAGATATACCTCCCCTATCTGCTGTGGTAAAGGTACATTCATCCTGCTCTCAACTTCTACTTTAAAAATACACTCATTATATAGCCAAAACGTCCTTGCGAATTTAGTATATTATGAATACTGTGCAAGCTGCCAACGAGAGCTTGACACAAGAGTGTCAAGGTCTAGAGATCGAGGCCTTTTCCATTACTTTAGGTGTCGTGTTAGCACGCGCCGATCTGTATCTCCTCACGGTCCGTCCCTGGATAGTCCTCGGTTCATCACGTGAGTTATTGTCAGCTCACCTGTGCTATCACATTTTTGATTAGTGAGTCTTAATTGATTGAGTGAGCGAAGCGATCGAAAATCTTACAGTTAACTTGGGCGATTTGGCATTTTATGTATGTTTTTATGTTTGTCTGGCCATAACTTTAGAACCGTTGATCTGATCTACATGAAATTTAGTAAGGCGATAGATTGTACTTGAGAAATTTACTGGTGATTATATGAGTTAAATCGAATGATGAGTTATTAAGATATGACGTATTAATAAAAGGGGTCGCAAAAAAAAAAATGTTACATAAAAAAATCAAATTACATGTCATAATATGAAAGGGCTTTGTTTGGATATTCCAAAACCAATTTTACTTTTGTTCTAGGACTTTGAGATACGGTTTGAGACCGGTTTTTGAGATACAACAAAAAAGTAAAATTAAGATAACCAACGATCCAAGAGCTTCCATCTCTAAGAGTTTCGTTGACATCAAGGTTTTGTTATTGGTCGGCCAGTACCTTTGCTTTTTCAAATTTTTTTTTCTTGAAATAAATTTACATAAAGTGGTGATCGACCTGGTTTGTGATCCAAGGTCTGTTCAACGGAACTCTTCAATAAATAGGCCAATTCAGGTCTCTCTCTCTTTTCGTGTCACTAGTTTCTTTCGAAACAGTGTGGTGAAAGGATTTTAAGTACGCCTCAAGAGGCTCCTTTCGAGCACTTGACACATGTTGTAGAACTTTTTAGGTTCCACGAAATGCAGGTTTCCTCACGATGTTTTCCTTCACCGTTTGAGAGTACTGGCATTGTGCACATAAATTTTAATACAGAAAAAAAAACTCATTGGTGCCCGACCGGTTTCGAACCCACGACCTTAGGATCGGAAGGCGGGGCCGCTACCACTAGATCACCAGTGCTATTGCCAATTTAGGTGAAACTTGGTTATCATACTTAGTTAGTAGGTGGTACTCAGAAACAAGTTCAAACACAATGTTTGGACTTGCCTCTGACTACCACCTACTTTGATTTTCGGACCCTTTGATCCGATCTGCACGAAACTTGGTAGGTCGATAGGTTGTACTTGAGTTTATATGAATTTACAAGCTGGTGCCCGCGACTTCGTCTGCGAAGGATTAGTCACACAATATCTTTATAAATTGTAGCCTATCCGCCAGTTTCTGAAAGCTCGATCAAAACCAATCGGATGTCAAGTCACTCGCCATTTCAGCTATTACATCGAATAAGATTGAGATAGCAAGTGACTTGTCATCCGATTAGTTTTGATTGGGCTTTCAGAATCCGGCGGTAAGTGTTATTGTGATGTTTAGGCTATATTATTGAAAAGTTTCATTAAAATCCATTCAGTAGTTTTTACGTCAAAGAATAACAAACATACATCCATTCATCCATCCATCCATCCATACTTACAAACTTTCGCGTTTATAATATTAGTAGGATATGGGTAGGTATATGAATTTAATCGGAGAAGGGGTTTTCAAAGGGAGCAAAAAAAATTGTTACACAAATATACCAAGTGAGGTGTCATAATGAAAGGTATCAATGTTAGCCATCACGAAATCTCAGTTCGGGGCGAACCACTAGTTATCTAGTTTTTGTCGCGACCTTATAGTTCGCCGGATCTCGATCGGTGCAGGTAGATAGATAGTATAAATCAAAGAAAACTCAACTATATAAAACCAGCCTCTACCAGGCTAGTTCTAAGCTGCTGCTTGGTTCCCACCGGGCACTACTATAGCTCGGCTCGTGGTTATTACTGGCAGCAGGTCGTGTGCGTGAACGCGCCTTCTTGTTGACTGGCAGATAGTACATCTCTGTGATGGCGTCAGCGTCACTTGTTTTCCTCTCGTTTCTTATACCTTTTATCTTAGTTCGCGTTTTCTATTACACTATTTTGATATCGGTGATTCGACTGATGGGATGGTTTGCTTTCTGGCAGTTACACGCCACTGCTGAGTGGCGACATAAATATCCACTTTGATTTTTGTCCTGGAAAGGAGCACAAATAAGGTGCCCAGCAGATCCTTAGCTATACTGGCTACATGTTATAATGTAAAGAATAGGAAAATATTCAAGTCGTAGAACCGAATACATGTATGGATCTATACCTACTCGTGACAAGAAACCTCAAAAAGGCTAAAAGACAATTCCACTTATTGGACAATAATGTCGGCAGCACTTTAATATCAGTAAGTAAACATAAATAAATCTGCGACGTCGATACGTCGACTCGTCTGTCCGCCGCCACAGGATCACGGAATAACAGATCTACCAAACAAGCATAGAACAATTAACAAGATCTAACGTAGGTACTTTTCTTAACTTTGTGGTATTCATAAAAAAATAATGTCATTTGAGTGAATGCGATTGCAAAGTCGTTATTGTTGCTAAAAAAACGCTCCGAGTGAATATCGAAGAGGTTCGTTAAATTTTAAAATTATACAACTTTTTAAAACAATGTTAAACTAGTTTTGGCTACACAATATCTTCGTAAATCAAATTTAACTCTGTTTTAAAAGCAATATCGTCGGAATGCTCAGCACGACACAGAATAAAACTCCAAGATTTGGGGCCACTAAATCACAACACAATTCCGATACGTTTTCTGTTCCCACACATGCACAAGCGAGGTATCCGTACGCACGCACACTCGCGTCGCGCTACATACATCAGCGACTTTGATACAATTTGCCGTAGAAAGTCGCCACTTTGATGTATTACCGGAAAAATAACAGTGCCAGATTAAACGGCGAGACACAGCCGACCGATCCCTAGCGCTCGCCAATAACGACTCTATCTCCGACCGGTACGTCTCAATACTGCGTGGAGAGTTTTTGTTTCGCAGATAGCGGATCTCCGGAACTAGCATCTTTATCTCGGGGCAGAAAGGGTACATTTTCGGCTGTGCGGCCGACAGTCGATCAGAAAACTCAGGCATTACTTCGTCGGATGACTCGGTGAAATTTAGTATTGCGAGGTTTCGTTCGTGCGATTGTTTATGGCAGATTAGGATGAGGGCGATACGGACGCGCCGCCGCCACCGGAGGAGCGGACGCGGAGGCGGAGGCGGGCGCGGAGGCGGAGGCGGGCGCGGGGGCAGAGGCGGAGGCTTATCGCACCGTGTTTACGGATTCCATCCAATGATAAGCGGATAAAAAATATGTCTAAAACTTCTGTATGAAATAAACGATATTTTCATGCGGATCTTTTCGGGTCCGATTTCGGCTTCAAGACGGAGAGGATTATCTCCTTATCGAAATATAATGTGAAGGGCTTTATCGGGTCGGAGTAGGGTGAGAGGCGCCAGCCGGCGAGTCCGGAGGAACACGCACAATGCAGCCCGCGTGGCGGCGGCGGCGGCAGCAGGCGACCTCATTTTTTTATTACATGCTTACTAAAAATTTATTTAACCAACAATTAGATAGGATAGGGTAAATACTCTATCCTATCTAACTGTTAATTATAATGATATAATAGGGTATTTAATAGCAATGGCGGTGGCTGCCGGCGTTTCTACTTACATTGTTCGTAGTTTATATTATCGAACTACCACAGTTTAGTGAAGCTGTAGTTTGGTTCTAGTCGGATAAAACACTACAAGCGCTCGTTTCTTTACATTTCCACAAAGTTTACATTGCACGGAGCACGCTGGCCGCCGACTCACAGCAGACACAGTATTGGCAGCACACAGTAGGAGAGATCCCTCGGCGCGACGTCGCTCGCGCGCTCGACCTCTGCTACTGCCTGCTCCGGTACTGCCACGTGATGGTACTGCACGTGCACTCAGACCCCTCCAACTCTGCTCTCTCCTCACTTTGTGCCGAACTCGATACAAGCCGATACAAGCCTGCGAGGTGAATGTACACGCGGATGTTTTGTCATTTAATTAATTCCTCCGCCAAAGTTAGTGGCACATATCGGACTTATAGACCCTCCAACGTGTAGGAAATAAATACGGATTCATCTCCGCTGTGAACGTAATAAGTAGCGTGTTGAGGTGAAGTGAAGGTCAGTGTTGCGCGCTGGTGCTGTGTATTCTGCGGCGCGGTTGCAGTGTAACTGCGCTGACCGCTGGACGCGAGTTTCTTAATATTTTTAAAGCTGTTTTTACGAGTTTAGAATAGGTTTAGCTGTTTTTACAGTTCGCAGTAAATTCGCTAACCGCTGTAGAGCCGGCTCCGAAGTTTTACTTGCTTCGTGTGCTTTGTGGCAGTCCTTAACTACGAGTACATACAGGAGAGGGGTTTTTATAAAGAAAATTCGTACTTACGTTTTATTATGGATAAAAACTGTTAGAAACTTTACTTGGAAAACAACACATAATTATTTGTAATCCTCTCCTCTCTTGAAGTCTTCAAATCCAAAATCAATAGCCACTACCTATCCCTCCCACTATCCCTCCTGATAGAATCTTATAACAATACATAGATTATTATTTTTTCCTATTGTTATTATAAGTGAGTTATGTTATATTATATACAAGCTGGTGCCCGCGACTTCGTACGCGTAGGATTAGTCACACAATATCTTTATAAATTGTAGCCTATGTGTTATTCTGATGTATGAGCTATATTATTGTAAAATTTCATTAAAATCCATTCAGTAGTTTTTACGTGAAAGAATAACAAACATCCATCCATCCATCCATTCATACTTACAAACTTTCGCGTTTATAATATTAGTAGGGTAGTAGGATATTTTAATATAATTTAAGTATGTTTATTTACGACCTAAATTTAGTTTTTTTTTTTAATACTTACGGCCGGTTTCTGAAAGCCTGGACAAAACTAATCGCATGCCAAGTCACTTGCTATCTCTATCCAATTCGATGTAATAGCTGAAATGGCGAGAGACTTGACATCCTATTAGTTTTGATGGACCTTTCAGAAACCGGCCGTTTTATAAATTTTTGCTTTGTTTAGTATAGGCCTTCATCTAATGTGCATTACCCAAAAATGTTTTCTCATTACCCAAAGGTTCGCTGGTAGATAATGCTATCCAGCATTAAGCTCGCCTATGTACTGTACATAGGCGAGCTTAATGCTAATGTTTTATTTTGCAATAAAGAATTTTCTATCTATCTAATTCTGAAGGATAATGACGTGTTGAATGGAAATAGCTTCGATTGATATGAATGCTTACGAACTACGGGGTGCTACGAGAGCTACGAGCGTGCTACAAGTGCTACGACTGCTACGACGCCGACAGACCATTCAAATTAAATGTAATATAAATAGTATTCCTCCGTTTAAGACATGATGAAGCTGCTAAGTTTACTTCGGTTAACATAAGAAAAGTACCTCTATATTAGTATCGAGTAAGTGATGGGCACTAGTGGCGCGGATGAACTCTCAGCATTCGCTGGTAGTATGTGATAGTTCACAGGATCGCTTTCTCTCGTTATTTATTCAGGCCACAATAATGTTTCGCAATATCATCTTGTATCAGCGATTCTTCTCGCAAACACCGAAGGTCAGACTACATACCGAGTTTGACATAGCTTATAAACATGCCTTCGACTTCTTAAAGTATTGAATGATATTAGGAGGTACTTTGACATGGATTAATATATTTTGACATACTATACCTAATAACATACTATTAATTATTTTGATTTGACATTTGATTACTTTTGTTTGTTTTATATTTAGTGTGAATTTATTGTTGTTTGTATAAAAAATACCTACCTACCTACCCAAATGTATAAAGCCTACACCTACAATTTGCATCCCAGCTATGGGGAATGAGTGCTACTGATTTAATTTTTTTGTCATCTTTATGTACCTACATTGAAGCAAATAAATGTTTTATGATTTATGATTTCTAACTTTATACTTCTAAACTACTTATGAATATTAAGGATCGAAGTTACTATTCAATTTATTTCATTTTTAATTATATTTTGAACAAACACTAATTGCTAAAGCAGGCTGTGGTATGCAATGTGACCGCACGACGGCTCCGTGGCCCTTCGCGGCTCGATCACGCTTCCGCTTCCGGCTAATATTGGAGTAGCGACTGCTAGCTACCCTGTGGCTATGCGTCACGCCTTCATTCGTAGACGATATTATTGATATTTACCGCATTCGGATATACTCGGGAGCTTATTGAATGCTTTCACAAAATGAGCTCATATTTACTAACACAAATTAGTTTCTGGCGCTCGCGGCCCCACAGTATTGATAGTTCGAGCAAGTCCGCGCGCGTGGGAGAGCAAGTCGCGTGACTACATGAGAAGTGTTTATTTAACTGCCCCATAGATGATTGATGACTCCAGTAACGCAATACATTTATACCTGCGTTCTATAATAGTCATAGCTATACCGAAATAGTAAGTTGTATTAGAATTTACATTAGTCCCGAAGTTTCCATTCCTTATTTCTGTGTTAGGTACCGAAATTAAGTTGTAATAGTAGTTTTGTAGAAAGCAAGCAATCAGTTCGAGTCTAAAAAAATAAATATAATATGTCGACGAGGGGCGGCCGCTGTTTGCATGTGATTGTTGTTTTTGTAAACAAATGAACGTAAATCCCCACAAACGAGAACACGTACACGTAATTGACAACGTGAAATACATATTTTTGAGTTAGCATGTCTTGCGTAGGATAAAACGAAAAATTAAATGAAAAAAATATCCGACTTCTGACGTTATTTCACGCGGCTTAAAATCAGTAACGGCTTTCCGTTTGTAATCGCCTTTGTGCCGCCGAGAACAGCTCGTTCACTCCAACTCATAGCAACGACGTTAGAAGCGCAGGCTCCAGTGAGATGGAGTGAACTGCCGCTAGTGTGTCTTCACTCATCCGCGTGTATATTTAAAGTGGCTATTGTAGCCATACTTTAGATAAGTCTGTAGCAGTCTTCCTCTAAGGAAGTTCAATCAAAGTGGTCAAGCCAATAGTGCGCTAATAGTGATGGACTGACGGCGAGCCAGCTCCCCAGGCGGTGCGTCGCGGCGGCTAACGGCGGCGGCGTGACTGAGTGAGTGAGCGAGTGAGCGAGTGAGTGAGGGCGCAGGCTACTTCGCAATCATCACCATTAGCTGTTGAATAAGCAAATCGTTCCGCAGAACGCTTCCTGGATAAATGCCACATTTATCAGATCTCACAAAAAACTTGAAAAAAAGAGGATATTTTAATTAAAAAATTCGTGTATATCTTTACTTATATTTTTTTTCATGAGCCCGGTTTTATTCCATTGAACCACAAGGATCGCTTTGTAACATTTGAGAGCCTGGCGAATCTAGATGCCAGTTCCACACGACCGCCTCAAAGAATAGGTAAAAAAACTTATATATATATATAATATATATAATAATGAAGCTTGAGTGTGGTGTGGTGTCTATCGAATGTAGTATGTGTGAAGTGTCATAAGTAAAGAAAAAAAAAATATTGGACGACTTTTCACACAGCACTATCTAGTCCCACTATCTATATTTCGTTTTTTTCGTGCCTTGTTCAACAGATAACACCAACCTAGAGGTTTTTTACTGTAACTATACCTGTCTACCAACTATAATTCATTATAATTTAAAACCTCGGCCTGCCTCCATGTTGCCATACCCTACCCAGAGTCCATGTGATACTTACTAACACCTAACAACTAATTAGTAACCAACAGACTATGGTGAAATCAGCTTAGTACTTATACAGAAGTCTGCACTCTGCTTGGTTCGGAGCGGCAAGTCGCTGGTCGCGGTCGCGGTTGCAGATCACGTGCTCTATATCGGAGGCGAGAGTGAAGTCGCCTGAAATAGCTCACCCGGAGCCGTCGCGCCGCCGCCAGCGGGCCGTCACAGACGCCTCCGCACTATCTGGGTCGTCGGAAGAGAGCGGATGCATGTTTAAGCAGCACTAATAATTTAACGAATTTTGCGCTCATTCTTTTAAACTATGCCGAATAAAATTAAATAAAGCTTGAAAATCGTGATTTGATATTCTTCTAGGCAGGCCATCTTTGACTGAATTTGTTCTAAATTTTTAATTTTCTAAATGACAGGTGACGGTACAAAAGCACAGCTGATGTAGTACTTAGATATAACTTTTAACGATTGCAACACCTCACAGAGGGTCCAACGAGAGAGGGTTTTGAAATTAAATTTTATACTAGGTAACTAGTAGTTCGCCCCGAACTGAGATCTCGTGATGCGACCCGATGAACGCATCAAAACATTGAGCAGGTAGTAGTCAGAGGCAAGTTCAAACATTATCTTTGGACTTTTTTCTGACTACCGCCTACTAACTTGGTATGGTAACCAAATTTCAACTCTATTGGCCTATTTATTGAAGAGTTCCGTTGAACAGACCTTGGCTCCATCATCAGACCTGGTCGTCGTCACCATTTTATGAGAACTAAGTATCTCCTTAATTTATTTCAAGAAAAAAAATTACGAAGAGGCAAAGGAACTGGCCGACCAGTAGAAAAACCTTGATGTCAACGAAACTCTTAGAGATGGGAGCTCTTGGATCGCTGGTTATCTTAATTTAACTTTTTTTGTTTTATCTCAAAAACCGAGCGTCCCAAAAAAAAAGTAAAAATTGTTTTGGAATGTCCAAACAAAGCCCTGTCATATGACATGTAACGTGATTTTTTTATGTAACTTTTTTTATTTTTGCCCCCTTAGAAAACCCCATATCTTAAAAACCCTTCATCCGATTTTACTAATTTACTTACCAGTAAATTTCTCAAGTACAAGCTATCGACATATCAAATTTCATGCAGATCGGATCAACGGTTCATAAGTTATCGCCAGACAAACATACATACATACATACATACATACATACATATATACATACATAAAATGCCAAATCGCCCAAGTTGAAACTAAGATCTTCGTTCGCTTCGCTCACTCGATCAAAAATGTACCCCGGATACACATCAGGCTATTCACTGCTCGCTTTTATGTTATTGATAGTAAGCATCATTTTTCTTTGCCTGCTGTGCTAGCACTGACCGTTTGTAACTTGACATTATGAGCCACAGACTATCGATGTACCGTCGGCTAGACCTATAAAACTGAAATGTGTAAACTCTCGGATATGTAATGTAGCCTCCGGCTCTGCGCTGCTTCCTCGCGCAAGGCGCAAACAACAAAACCTTTTCAATAACATACAAAATATCGTCGATATAACTCAGTTGGCGCAAAAAGAGCATTTATTCATAATGTGTTCTCGAGCGGAGCCGACACTCGCGCGCCCATCAATATCGCGATCCGAGGATTTCACAAATCCCGGCGCATTCAGGACACACCCGCGCGCTCCACTCAACCTCCGCTTTCTTCGCTTGTCTAGGACGCGACCGTGCCTCGTCCGTGTGCACTTGTGTTTCGACGACATTAGATCAACGTGGATGAGAGCACAAATATCCCAATATAAAACTTTATTGAGATATCGCTTTTCCTTATATGAAAACAAAACTCGACCAAGATTTCACAAATAAGTTCATAATTTTTAACTTCGTAACACCGACACACAAAGTCAGTTCAGTTCGCAGCAGAATGTTATTCTAGGATCTAGATTCTAGGAGAATATACTTAGGAGGAATGGATGTTTGATTCGATCGATACACGTGACCACATTTATGCTAAAAACGAATCAAGACACGGACTAGCGCTGCTGTGCAGGCAGTGCTCGTCCCTAGGTAGGTATGTGTTTGGAGACAGAAATATTCAATAAGTGATGTCTGAGAGCCAGTAATAATACTAGTGAGACCCCGCGGTGCGGTGCGTCGCGGTGCGGTGCGTCGCGGTGCGGTGCGTCGCGGTGCGGGTGCGTCGCGATGCGGCGGCGGCCGGAACATGCTATTCATAATAATTGTCATTATTATGCAATGCAGCCGGTTATCCTTTATAAGAGCCTTTTAGGCTTGGGGATGGAAACCATCATATTATAATTATTATTATCATCTTAAACGACTAAGTAAAAAGGCTTTTATTCCAGTTAAATCACAACGATCACTTTGGTTCCTTAATGCTAGATGAATCTAGGCACCAGGTCTACGCGACTAAGCAAAGACAAACATAATTGTATCCATAAATTAGTTGAATATATCTTGTGTCCAACCCTTTGCAATGTGACAGATAAAACAGCTGGAACGCCTTCACTTCCACAATAGGTGCGCCGCCGAGTAGAGCTCTGTCCACTCGACACTTGAGAGTTATAGCTGGTCGCGGCGAGACTATCCGGACTATCCGTCTATACTAATGATGTCTAAAATGTGAGAATCCTATTCAGATTAACATTCTGAGGTGCTGATTTGATTCCTGCGTCTTACCTATCATCGGGACAAGTGCGTACTATAAGTATAAGTGCGAACATTTGTCTAGACTAGACCCAC
This sequence comes from Chloroclysta siterata, assembly GCA_932294275.1. NCBI lineage: Eukaryota > Metazoa > Arthropoda > Insecta > Lepidoptera > Geometridae > Chloroclysta > Chloroclysta siterata. The sequence continues at coordinate 14,630,646 of OW028591.1, read as the reverse complement.
GGCACGACGACGCAGGGAACCCTAATGTACGGTTAGGATTATGCGTGACTGCTGGCTGCTTATATATTTTAGGTTAAGGTACAAAAATTAATACTCGTATTAAACAACAACAAAATGTAAGAAAATAAAATTTGCCTTTAATTCGCCATTTCTCTATTACTAATGCATGCTGTTCTTTTGAATAAGTTTTGTTAAAATTTAAATTAATTTGCAAAATAAAAACGCTTCACTGCAGCACTGATTCATCGCGTCGAACGAATATTGGTGATTGAACGTAGCTCGTTAATTCCACCGGATGCATGAAGTGCTGTTTCTTGTAATGAATATAATTGAAAAGGGATTTCGGATGTCCATTTCACTGATGAGAGACTTTATCGAGCCTCGCGCGCTGCGGTCGCGCGGGCCTCGACGCGAATGTGAACGTTCTCTCGCGAGCTGTTTAATCAACAACCCATTTATTATATTAAATCCAGGGTTCTGTTTGAGAATATAATAATGTCCAAAGAGTTTAACGCAGTTGTTGCTCACGTAATGACCGGTTTACATTATTCCAGTCGCATTCAAGTCCAGCGCTCAAATCCAGCGTCGGAATGCAAACATTCCAGCGCCGATGTAACGCCGCGAAAACATACAGTTCAGTACCAATCCAGGATATTCAAAAAGTGGTTTCTTCTTGTGATATATTGTCGCCACAGTGTTGACAATCCAACTCATCTAATATGACTGAAATAAAGCAGGTGATGGCATCCAGCAGTCCAACGGTTAATTTAGTCATTGGATAACTGAACTACAATAATGTAAACCTGTTAGGGTTCTTTTGAAATTAAAATGTATATCAACTACGCCACTAACATAGTTCACACAAGATTTAAAAAGTGTGCAGAATACCTCTAGCCACGTCTCCAGACTAAGTGCATCAGTCAACAGTCTTCAAGTAAGATGGAAAGAGGTATCTTGCATCACTTTTACATAAATCAACAAAAAGGAACAGCAAGTGAATTGTCTCTGTGCATTATTTTAAACTGCATTCCGTGTTCCGGCAACAGAAGCGTGATTTACGATCGCGAGATCATAAAATATTTTCTACAATTTGAACTTAATGCGATAATTCAAGACGCGCTTTCTGTAAAAATAATCTTATAAAAAGAAGGAAGGAAGAGCTGTGTGAGCGTTTGGAACGCGCTGCGCGTGCACCTGCGGCGACCTGCCACAGCACAGAGTGCAGAACTCGACACATGCTGCCATGCCGCCATGTTGCCATGCCGCCATGCTGCCATGCCGCCATGCTGCCATGCCGCCACGCTGCCATGCCGCCATGCTGCCATGCCGCCATGCTGCCATGCCGCCATGCTGCCATGCCGCCATGCTGCCATGCCGCCATGCTGCCATGCCACCATGCTGCCATGCCGCCATGCTGCCATGCCGCCATGATGTCTGCGACACTTAGAGCGAGGATCAGGCGCTCATAAAAGGACAAACAAACACACGGACCACTAATTATCAAGCTACAGATAATGTTTTATGTTACAATGTTTGTTGTAATGTTTTATGTTACAGATAATGTTTTATGTTAATTTAGACCGTGGGTTCGAGTCTCGCGCTAGTTATTTCATACATTTGCACGCCCTTCTCCCTCGCCGCGTTGCCCGCTGCGCTGAGTGAGAACGTGCCCCGTGCCTTCGCATTAATACAACGAACTAAAATTTTTTATTTCGTAATATCTGTTGAATGGAATGTCCGATTTGAAAAATTCAAAAAGCAATCTATAGGTATTGAAATGAAACAGTCTTGAATACGAAATGGTTTATTTTCATAAGGATTAATATAAAGGTATGGATAACATGGTCTGATTTTGGTCTGATTTTGGCATTTCTATCAACTTTTAAAATGTAAAAAAGAAGTTAACTAAACATAACTACGATATTTAGACATAATATCTCTAAGTTTTTTGTAAATATTGATGTGTTCTTTAATATTGTAGAACATTTTTGTGTTCCATCGTCAATAGTATTCGCAGCGCATGCGATGAAAACTTTTATGGCCAATTTTTGTACACATTGGGTTACATTATTGAAGTTTTAGAAGGGATTCCTTTTTTTTCTAGTAATAAATATAGCCTTTGTTACTAAAGGATAATGTAGCATTCTAAAGGTGAAAGAATTTTTGAAATCGGACCAGTAGTTTTTGAGTTTATTTGTTACTTACAAAATACAAAACAACAAAAATACAAATCTTTCCTTTTTATAATATTAGTGTAGATAGTGTAGATGTAGATTAGGTGTTTTGCTACTTTATCTGTGTACAGATAAAGTAAATGTACAGTATGTACCGGCAATTCATGTTATTTTATTTAAAACTTTAAAATGAGTTTTACGCGTTGGATGGACGGACACTACAGCATAGTCAAAGTAAAAGTCAAAAGGTATTTATTAAATAAAATCACAAGGATCACTTTGAAACGTCGTCGTTTTAAACTTTGTGACTCTAGGTGCCAGTTCCGCGCGACCAAAGCCTAGAAGAACAGGCAATAAACTTACGGCTTGGTTCCTACCGTTCTTTTGTATGATCCTTTTACAATGTAATTTATTATATTATTGAAGTTTAGTGAGGCGTAGGCATACAGAAAAAGGTAAACATAATCAAATTTATAAGACAGCACACGCTACGCCTCAAACTAATAAAACCTCATACTCTCATGACATACTCTCACGACACACGACACTCACATAGGTTCTTCGCAATTAAAAATCGCCAGAATAAATACAGATTCTGAGCTCGTTTCCGAATGCAACCAAACACTTATGGCTATGAAGTTTCGAAAAACAACCAGCATATGAACTCTCAGAGGCGTATGTATGAGGCGACGATGAATATGGACGAGACGCAAACTCAAAGAGAGTGGAATTGTGATGCCGTCCACCGTCGCCGTCGCCGTCGCCGCGGTACCCTGCCCTCTCTCACACACACAGCCAATGCCGCCGTTCTATCAGTCGCACTTACTGTCTCTGTAATCAAATGTTTGCTAATAAAATGATTTATGATTATGAATACTCGTAGCTCGAGACTGTCTATCACTACGTCACGGGTAAAGACCATTCAAAGATCAGCTGCTTGCAGTTGGACAAAATGTTCATGTTGCATCGATAAGTTTCCAATGCTGGCTAGATTAAACATAGCATATAATGCACTTCATAACCATACTGTGTATCCCACACCATCAAGTCAAATCCAAGTCATTTTGTGATGAACTCACCAAATCAGCAGAATGATATTATTAGCATTAATTAAAAAAAAACAAGACTAATTATGTTGATATCATCAGACAATAGACTAACTGCCGGATGTTAGTAGGTAGGTACATCCGGCTGAAAAATAAACGACAATTTAATAAACGTTAAATAATGTTAAACCGCTAAAAGAGACCCTAGTTTAGTACCTAAAATACTTCCAGCGAAGCAAAAAGGAAAAAATATTTTATTGGAGTTTATTTTTTGGTTCAATGTTAAACTGTGTTCGGTTGCAAAAATTCAGCAAAAACCCACATTGTCTCTTACGTAGCCGGTGCCCACTATTTCAAGTATTGTCGCCTATAAAAGTACTCTCGGAAGTTTATTCCGCTCGCAAATATTTCTAGAACACCACACACACACACACACGCGCGTGTTGGCTATAATCGTTTCATAAAATATTAGCGCTCGCAGCAAAGTAGTGCAGTGTGCAGTGCCACACAGAGTACAGTCACCCAGAAAATGTGAATTGAATCGTTCTTGAGATTAATTCTAAACTATATAATGGAATTTCAATCTTTAAAAAGGCATTTTCAGATTCTTCATTTTGCACGTTAATAAAACGGGAGTACCCGCTTTATTTTCCAGATCAATCTGAAAAGTAATAAAATTAATAAAAGATACATTGAGCACCCTTTGATTGAGTGTAATGCTTTCTTCGCTCAAATACATATAAGTACCTACTCTGTAAAGGACGTCATTTTATCAAATTATTTATGTAAAATAATAGCATCACCTTTTTGCTACGAATATAAGTCGGCGAGTGTACGTCGGCGTTAAAAAACTATCTGGCCCCGGAGCCAGCGCCGCGGGACATGGACACAGAATATTGAACTAGGAATGCACGTCACAGATGGACCACTACGTCGCAATGTTGTCTGTGGACATTCATTCAATATAATAAGTTGATACAAACGAAATAACTAAGAACATAAATATGAACTAAACTATTGTTTTACTCTAAGGCTATTTGTATTCTAACAGCCGATATTGGGGTGTTGTACATTACTTAGTCAGTCGTTAGCAACAATTTTTTTGTTGTATCGTAGTAGTCATTAGAATATATTATTGAATTGTATCGTATCCATCATGTAGACTGAAAAAACATCTGCTGATAATGGAAAGTCAAAGTCGTAAGACATTAATTCAATTGAATCACAAGGATCACTCTGATACGTCTTAAAGCTAGGGGAATCTAGGCGCCAGTTCCACGCGACCAAGCCTAGAAGAAAAATTCGTGTTGGTTCGGGACTCGCCTGCTGCGGGACAGAGGTCACGTAGAGCACGGGTTATACAATGCTTTGTGAGTCAAGGTGGGGTGCAGCCATGTCGACACCGACTCGGATAGTGTTTCAGTTGATTTTTCAATCAGTTAGTGACTAATAATAAAACTCCATAAAAAATAGAGGAAATTTCATAGAACACTTATGTAACCCTAAACGAAGCAAAGCTTGTACTATGGGAACCAGATAGCTGATTTAATACTTATATACTTTTATTTGGTATAAATAATATAACATCCAGACAGAGAATAAGCTTTAATGTTTATCAACTAAATATTATTTCAGCGTAGGGATCGAACCCACGGCCTATACAGCGCAGAGCTGCCGACTGAGCTGTGAGAGCTGTCTGTTGGTCACTTCCTCATACTATAGCCTCTCGTTTTAAGCTTATTTATAGGAGTAATTATAAACTTTTGGACTATCCAGTATGTAAGTAATAAGTGGTAGTGCACGCAGCACACACAAACATGAGGAAAGGCTCTACGCAAGGTAGGTAAGCCACTTTCGGCCCTTTGCTAAATAACCTTGAATATTTCATGTAGAACCGCTCTTAGCTAGGCTACGACTAGATCACTGGCTCACTCGCTCAATAATCTAATTAATAATTATGTGTGGCTTGTTACTGTACATTAGTGCCACAATTAGTAACTAGCAAGAAAATGCCAAAATATTAACGTTAAGCATTTTTTACGATGGAAACGAGTGAATGATCGTGAGATTACTTCTTTTTTAGTGCGCCTTTAGACCGAAGAAAGAACTTGTACAAAAGATATTTATTTAAATATATGCATACAAAAATATACTTTGAATACGTACTGAGATGATGTTTGACGGCTCGGCTCAGCATGGAGTGCTCGGGCTGCGTTCGCTGAGCTGCGGCCGCCGCTAAGTCCCGCAAAAACAAAATGAGTTCGTTTTCATTATCATAAGCTTAATTAATTCGCGGACTTCCAATTATAATAAAACGCTATATACATATATTTATTATTTTAGCTCTTTTTAGCGAGAAATGATGAAGAAGATGGAATAATAGAGCAAAATAAGATTATAATAATACAATGAAGTCCTGTAGATTTTTTTTTTTGTGATGAGTATACGAAAATGTGTAATGCCTATGAATGAGCGACGTCTACTGGCTCCATCCCTTCGAACGGAGCTGGTGTCCCTCACGCAAGGCACTCGCTGAGTACTCGGTGTCGCGCGTGTCGCCAACTAGTGTCCGACACTCGGCGCAGCGCACAGAGCACGCACATCCAGTGACGCAACATGTACTGGTATACTGCGGTTGCAACAAATCCAAGCAGTTTCAGATTGACAAAGAGTAAAGGGAACGAATTTGAAATATGCCGATGTTTCGCATGAGTGCGAGCAAGACCGCATGTGAGTGAACGTCGAAATGTATTTTTGATCGAGTGAGCGAAGCGAACGAAGATGTTACAATCGACTTGGGCGATTCGGCATTTTATGTATGTATGTATGTTTGTCTGGCCATAACTTTCGAACCGTTGATCCGATCTGCATGAAATTTGATAAGTCAATAGCTTGTACTTGTAAAATTCACTGGTAAGTATATGAGTTAAATCGGATGAAGGGTTTTTGAGATATGAGGTTTTTAAGGGGGCAAAAATAAAAAAATTATATAAAAACTAGCGGCCTGTCCCAGCTTCGCATGGGTGGATATACATTTTTTGAACATTTTAGGATAAACTTAGAACGTAGGTTAGAGTCTCGCGTGTACTTATTTCGCACGCCCTTCTCCCTGAGTGAGTAAAAACGCGCCCCTTGGAACCGCGCGTTCACTAATAGTATTTTAAAGCAAACTATTTTTTTTAATATCGTAATATCTTTTGAATGGAATGTCCGATTTGTAAAATTCAAAAAGTAATCTATAGGTATTAAAACAGTCTTGAATACGATTTATTTGGATAAGGATTAATACCAAGGTACAAATAAATAGCCTTTTCTAGCGGCGGCATTTCAATTAAATTTTTATAATAAAAGAACACTTATTGTGACATAACTATAATAGATAGACATATGCTGTCGCGACATTTTTTGTAGATGATGACGTGTTCTGCAAAGTCGTAGTACATTATTTTGTTCTATCATCAATAGTTTTCGCAGCGCACGCGATGTAAGGTTTTTGTTTTCCACCTTGGGTTACATTATTGGAGTTTTAGTAAGGATCCCTGATTTTTTTGAAAATATAATATAGCCTATGTTACTCAGGGATAATGTAGCATTTTAATGGTGAAAGAATTTTTGAAATCGGATCAGTAGTTTTTGAGCCTATTCGTTACATACAAAAATACAAACATACAAAAATACAAATCTTTCCTCTTTATAATATTAGTGTAGATATCAAGTTCAATTTATTGAACAGTTACGTTGAACAGTCCTTGGCTCCATCATCAGACCAGTTCATGAATCAATCATCATGAAGGCAAACGTAGGAAAGGTAAGTTTTGTCCTATACAAACTTTTCTTACGAGCCTCTCCCACCATTTCAGTTGCTTTCTTGGTCCGTTTATTTACAACAAGCTCAATCATACGCTCCCTATCTACCCGATGCCCAGATATAAATGCAAAACAGTTGTGACAAACTGGTTAAAATTGCTAAATTACCAGCAGACGGAAGACTTACTATCCCCTAGCTCATAACTACTAGTGACCCCACATTATTGAACCCTAGTCCCATTGATCATTCTTATTCAAATCCTTAGTTATTCCTTTTCACATTCATTGCACATAACAATTTCCATACACATACACGCACACTCACACTTTCATGTATTTGGTTCTCCTGTGAAACCTTGTCTCACAAGAGACTCGTGTTATCAGGAGAACCTTCACATACAGGTTTTTTTTTCTGATAACCATCATGACTTGGCCCATCGTCCGTTTTCGGCTTGACGTTGATTTTTGGTACACCTTGTATACACCCCCACTCTTAAACAAGACCCAATACACACATTGAGACTTTCCCTATCTCATCCTCACACACTTTTTCACTCACTTTCGCACTCTACTGAACAAGTCTGTAATCTGTTGTAAAATAAGTAGGTAGCATAGTCTACTTTTATACCCCCATTTTGTTTGTTTCTCTCTGTACCAATCTACTTTCTGTTTACCTTCCAATAATGTACTATTTATTATTGGTATTTATTTTTATCCGTGGAGTGGGGCACTGGTGACCCGTAATATAGGTTTCTAGCCTATCTCGGGCACCAGTCTCACACAAAACAGGTTTTCTTGTAATACCCTTAACATATACCTATTACTACTGTAAGAAACCTTTTATGTGTCTGAGAAAATAAATGAGGTATTATTATTATTATTATAGCTCGCTGTTACCATATTATGAAAACCCAGTACACTTTTAATTTATTACAGGAAAAAAAAATAAGCAAAGCAACTGGCCGACCAGTAGAAAAATCTTGATGTCAACGGATGGGAGCTCCTGGATCGTTGGTTATCTTAATTTTACTTTTTTGTTGTAGGTATCTCTAAAACCGTCCGCATCCTAGGAAAAAAGTAAAAATGATTTTGGAATTATAGTAATACACTATTGCTAGTATTGTAGTAATACACTATTCGGTACTACAATTTCAAAATCATTTAGTTTAGGGTAGTTTTATAAAACTATGTTAGATTCTACATATATAAAATAAACTAGTGTTCAATCAGCAAGCTGTGTTACATTACAGGAATGTCATAACAAAGCCCTTTCATTTCAGATATTTTTATGTAACTTTTTTAATTTTGCCCCTTTAAAAAACTCCATATATTATTAACTCGACTTACCAGTAAATTTTTCAAGTGCAAGCTATCAACTTACTGAATTTCATGCAGATCAGATCAATGTTTCTAAAGTTATGGCCCAACAATCATACATAAAATGCCAAATCGCCCAAGTTGACTGAAAGATTTTCGTTCGCTTCGCTCACTCAATTAATTATGTGATTGCCAAAGAAAAAATGTGACTTATTAAGACGCTGACAACCATCAGGGAACTTTCCTCTTTTTTGTAATTTCTCTTAGTAAAGTTATGAAAATAACAAAACCGAAGGTTAAACATAAATGTTATTTTGATCAACCAGTTTTCCTACATAGAATGGGTTCATTAGTTTACGTTTATTTTTTATTTGGGTATAATAACTTGATTGGACCAAAATGTTTTTTCAATTTTTTTTCTGAATCTCTTTTATTTTATTCTTCGAAACTTGGTAAGTAATTTGCGTAAAGTCGTAAATACATCCACTTATTTTATATGTATATTCATTCATCATCATCATTTACAAGCACCTGATAACTAAACACCGGTGCTATTCCAGTGATAGGGCACGTTCTCGATCGATACGTGAGATGAAGTAATGTAATTATTGTGATAGGCAGAGGTAACCACTCAACATTTGTCGGACTAGTGATTGTACTGCTACTTTAATTCATAAAACCTTAAACGCGTATTTGCTAAGTTAGTAGGATAAAAAACAAATAATTGTTCAGTAGCAATGGAAAGGCTTGCATTTCTGTATGGGTTGCGCTGCGTCCGCCAGTTCGTGATTGTAGTGCATGTGCGCCGCCAGTCGACGTCTGTGTGACGTCACACGTCACATCTGGGGCATTATTCTCTATTGCCAATGCAATCGCGTTACACAGATACGACTAGACAGCGGCGCGAAATCGGACAAAACAAGGACAAAACCGTATTCCCTATGACTTAGTTGTCATTCTTAGTTCATTTTTTGGTTTATGAATCGCGTTTGCGTTTAGACCACGCTGTGACGACACACGGTTATGACACGGAATCTCCTATGTCATAGAGAATAATGCCCCTGAATGCAAGCCACCACGCCGCCGCGCGCCGCCCGCCTGCTCCCGGAGTGCGACACACACGCGCGCGCCGGCGTGCACTGACTCACTCACTAGCACCTGAGACACCTGACACCTGACAGCGCAGGGCTCACCCGATTGTTTCTCACACTTTTGGGATGATTACCTCTATATTGCTTCTAATATCATTAAAATACATCACTATTTTAACAATCAATATCTTGACGCTTCTAATACAATCCAATGTGATTAATTTGTATAATATTACGAAAGAAATATTTAATTTATTTTCGTAACAGAATCAATAAAACAAATTTACACAACACCATGTCATACACCCTTAAAATTTAAAATGTATCAATATCTTACCTAGACAGGAGTATCTGTTAACTAAAATAAATCCTATTTTAAAAGGCAATGTTATCTTTTAAACAGAAAAGCTATTTGTTATTTGCAAGCAAGAAGAAAACATTTTCCAATTCATTATACAAAACATAATCTAGCGAACTTCTTTGAGTACGTACTTATAGAGTACTTGACTGTACCTACTCATAATGTACCCCTACTTGTTTACGATTTCTGCGAAAACGAAGCCTTTTAAAGTTAGTTTCACATAAATTTCGTAGAAAAAAATTCACGTATTGAATAACAAATGCTCAACTGAGAAAAATAATACAATAAGGATACAAAATATACTCTATTCGATACAGTATTCAAAAAATAGGTTTACGAGTTGCAAGCTCTTCGCCGCTGAATATAAGCCATGACTCAAGTCCTAAACAAATCAACTTACAAACGAGGCAAATACAGTCTTGACTTCTTTGGATTTAAGTGAGCGTCGACCACCTTTGAAGGTGCATAATTCTGTTATCGAAATAGAAGAAGCAGAAATGTAAACAAATTTTAATTTTCCCTCCAAAAATAAATGATTAAACCAAACACAATTTATGAGATAAACATTGCGGCTTAAAAACAATTTCTTAAGAATAAGCGAGAGATGTATATCGATAATACACCAAGAAAAACACCACTATACAAAGAACCATTTCTGCAACGACCCAGTTCGAAAGTAGGTGTCTATGTGAGCTGGTGCTGTAAGAGCCAAGGTAAAGACCCATTATGAGTAAGACGTGTGATCATAAGCGGTGTGAGACTAGTAATATCTTGCGGTTCCTCTCGCAAATTACGCGTCAGGTAGTTCCAGCGCGCGTCGCGTTCCGGCGCCGAGATTGGATGTTAGTAGACGTTTCTGTTAAATAATTTTCAAGCTTTTCAGTGAATTAAAAATCATGGTACAACTTAAATTTTGTTCAGTCGTTATGAACAACAAAATATTAAGTTTACAACTAAAGCGATCGGATATACAATTTGAAATATTACAAAGTTAACGTAATCAGAACTAAAACCTCACGACACAAAGCAGAAACACTCAGTTCTAAAACATCTCGCTCGAGTGACTTCAATAAGTTCAGAGCCTGAACAAAACCTAATTACATTTATGAATTCCGAAAGCTCGTACATGTCTAAATCTCAGACAATATTAATATGAATGAACATAAAAACAAATTTCCATTTCAACTTAACAGTATCACAACTCTTCGATGTACCTACAAGTACCTACGTGAGTACCTACTTCGTGTTCATATTTAATCAATAAATGTATATATTTGTAGATTTGACCGTCCCTTTATCATAATGAGCTATTCTTTATACGAGTTTTACTACATCATTGAGCGGGTGTACCTTGCTGCTTGTCCATTGGCGCTTCATCACGAAGGTGCATAGTGGACGAGCGATGTACGATAAACATATTGATGGAGTAGAGTCGGAACGGGGAATGGTGAAGGGGTGGAAATGAATTCAGTTATGTAGGGTCACGTATTCGATGTAAAAAGCTTTGTTTATACGGAACCCGGCGCCGCGATGTACCGCTAACAAATGATACCGAATTGTTTTATCGCATCACTTACAGCAATAATTTGTATGTACTCTGCAGGCTTACTGGTACATACTTGCAGATAATATTGTTTAGGAGGACTAAGATTTTGAGTCTTTTTTAGAAGTAGTTAAGACTTTTTTAAATAATTGATGCTGATAAACTAGACAGGCATACTCCATCTAAAATGATGCCTCAATGCGCATCGTCTCTTAAATAGGGGCAAGGTGAAGAGTGATCTCGGACTTTATTTCAACCATCGAGACAGTTGAAACTCTCAATATAATAAGTAAGCTTTAAAGTCGGACGAGACAAGTGTCTCAACGCGGCCTGACTCGCTTGAAGCCTTAAGAAGTAATTCAATTGTAATAAAACAATCTGAGTAGATATCTACCAAGATTTTGGGATTAAGTCGTGAGCCTATATTATATTTTTTATTGTTATTTATATTTAGTTCAAACGTACTACAAAGTAAAAGTAGTTTTAGCATTATAACACTTTAATATATTTGAATTATGAAGCTTATCACGTGGTTAGCGTGATAAAAAGATAAAAGATAAAAGATAAAATATATTTATTGTTTATGAAACTAGGTACATATTTAGGTGTTGAGGTTTTTTTGAGTCACACTAGTCCAGCTTAAAAGCATATAAACAGGCACAGATAAAAAAAATAAAAACAATTTAAATTAAAATCATGCAAAATAAAATTAAATTAAGATAAAACAAATTAAAATAAAACACGGTGACATTAAAAAAATAAAAAATAATTGAATTTAAATGTCAAGTTACGTAGGTACTAATTAGATTTAGGGAAAAAATATAAAATTAATGTCATGTTGTAAATTTGTCATTTAGAAAGTCATCAACCTTATAGTATACTTTGTCCACTAATAACTTAGTAAGGGTGTTTTTAAATATATTTAAATCACTAATAGCACGTATTGATAAAGGAATGTGATTATATATTATTGGCGTCATACAGAACACACTTAGTCTAAGTAATGCCGTCTTGCAGGGCAATAAATATAGGCTACCCTCTCGACGACTACCAGCGGCATAGGGCTTAAAAAACTGAGGATTACTTTTTACAAAAGTTGCCACCTCGCATATATAGAACGATGGGAGAGTTAAAATTCGCCACTGCTTAAAAACATCCCTACACGAATCCGTTGACCGCATGCCAAACATTGAGCGAATGCACCGCTTTTGTGCTCTAAATACTTTATCCTTATCTGTAGAGTTTCCCCAAAAGATAACTCCATATCTTAGTATTGATGCTGTATGGCCGTAGTACGCTGTGAGTACAGCCGGAGTGTTAACTACTTTACTTAATTTATATAGGGCATATGAAAATTGGTGCAAGCGCTTACATATATTGTCAGTGTGTAGCTTCCAATTTAACTTACTATCTATTTGTAACCCTAAAAATCGAGTTGATTCTGTTTCAATTATTTTAGTATTCAGATATTTTATGTTCAAATTTAGTGGTGTGTTGTGCCTTTGTTTGAAATTCATTAAGTATGTTTTAGATAATTAATATTTAGTTTATTATATATTAGCCAATTAATAATAACTTTAATAACGTGATAACTTTAATTAATAATAGAAACCTTAAGCCTTATTTATGTAATTCTTTGACAGCTATTTCTAAAACCTCATTTTTCATAAATCCCAATAGTTCCATCCATAGCGTTTCCAAACAATCCCCTTTAATCCGTTGTGTAAAGCTTGTTGCCGTTAGCCTTCAGAAGGCGCTACCGGTGCCCGTTAGAATTTCGTTACATAAACGCATCTGCATACATGAGACTTAATAACGAAATAATGTACCGAACTCGGCACCCGACGTAATGAGCAATCTCGTAGACCCTCTACGCCGTAGAGCCACTACGCCGTAGCCGGCAGTAGTCACCGCGACCGCGCTCCGAGCGCACGCTACGAAGCTTGCTGCGAATCTCCCGCGAAATAAATAAACCGCAAACCGATCAAATAAATATTATCTGTTTATTTGTCGAATAAAAGTAAAGTAATTACAATAATTATTACATCGCACAAGTGAATTATTGTGATCCCGAATAGCTGGTGTTTATGCCCGTGCAGTAAAGTTGAGAAGTGTTGCAAATGTTGAAGATGAAAAGGATTTGTCATCTGATCTTCAGGTTGCTGTTTCTGCTTGACGGTAAGTTTGATCGCTTGGTTTGGCACCCAACAAAAACGATATAAACGTTTCTTTGTTGAATTTTTCATTTTCAAAAAACAATTTTAATTCGCACAACGGAAAATGTTTAAATGGTAGTATGTACTACAAACAAGAGATAACATTTAATTTGCAATGGGGTATTGAGAGAATCTAATTTCCGTCTAGCGATGGGCTGTTGACGCCTCGCTGGAGAAGCGCGGGTCTCCTGCGTAGTCCGCCGGAGGAGCGTGGGTCTCTTGCGTTCTTTGTTTTGTGACTTAATGTGATATATTTTGTTCTTTTGTGAATGTACCGTCTGCAAATCTGCACTGAACCTAGATTACTCCTCGGTTGATGTTAAATGACTTTTTACAAATACCTTCACAACGTGTTCTTTGTTTTTTTTTTCAAATCGCAATGGTAAGAGAAAAAACTTAGATTGTGGTGTTCCAATAAAAAGACCCTATTTGTACATGTATAACAAAATATTTGAAATACTTTACCTCTTGATATTTCAAACTAAATCGATATTTAAAACTTGCCTTACCTTTAAAATAAAAAGCACCTCACATTCAGTCTCAGGTTCGGTTTATGTATTTATTTTAGGTAAGTTTATGTAGGTTATACTTACCTACTTTAAAATTAGAATAGGTATCTATATACATTAAACCCACACAAGACTCCCCCCCTCTCTTTTTTATGTTCAGTCCTGTCCATCCTAAGGTAACCTGGAAGAGATCGCTGTTAGCGATAAGGCCGCCCATTGTATTACTACAATTGTTAGCTTTTAAGTAAAAATGTGTATCTTTATTTGTTGTGGTAATAATTATAGAGTTATCTATCTATCTTAAACTCGTTGCAACGGGCCCGCGCGTTAAATAAGTTATGCTTTGGTTCAACACAAGCTGCATATTATTGAAACTACCCACAATTTCAGATTTAAAATCGCCGCGTTTGGTAGTTTTAGATATGAAATAATTATAGCTTACCTATCCATTATTAACTTCAATTTTGTTAATCTACTCAGTTTTTGTGTATAGACCGCCAAAAATAACGGCTTTAACCCGTTTTAACTTATTTGCCATTTTTATTTAACAATATCTAAATCTTAAAGTTGATAAAAAAAAACAACTTAAAAATGAAGTCCTGTTAGGCACTCCGACGAAAGTTGTACATTAAGTGTGCCGCAGATTCCTAACTGTCTAGGAGTCTGGAGCGCACTGGAAGACAAGGATTGAAGAGTACCGGTTCCAAATTATTATAATGCACACCCATAATGGAAACAGGTGTGATTTTATGTAAGTATGTAAATGTGTATTGCGCTTATAAAGTACGAATTTCTATTAAAAGAAGCGCGTACTTTTTTGAGTATGAGTAGTATGAAGGAAAAATTATATTAAATATTTTTTAAAACATTAAGCTACACATTACTAGAGGTATATTTTAATTAAAATGGAGGTGTGAACTCAATTAAAGTCTCGACAGAGATCTCTGTTATTATTTATGAGAGAAATTCTGCGAAATACATGCTCCAGCGAAACAGAATAAGGGCCCCGACCATTGTCTTTATGGACCTTATCACGATGGAATAAAGGACATCGGATCTGTTAAGTGGATGCGATTGAGTTTAGGTGTTCAATAAGTCGTGATGGTGATCGAAGGGGTCAATCAAGATCACGCCTTAGGGGCCATACTATACATACATATAACTGGACTCAGGCACTATAATTTCTTCTGTACTCCTGCATGTAGTAGTTTTAAAAGTAGTAAAGCTCATTGTGAAGGGCTCGTGCGGGGAAGTACTACCACCATGTCTTATTCTGCCACCAAGCAGCGTTGCTGTGTTTCGGTTTGAAGAGTGTGGTTGCTGGTGAAATTATAGGTATGTCTCGACGCAGATCAGGGCATCGGATCATAGGGCAAGTTCCTATCGTGCGTGACTAATGAGGCAATGCTTTGTAATAGGTGATGTGATTGTACTTGTTACATCAGTTATTGGACTATTCTAAGAGATTGTTGTATAAAAAAAAAGTAAAAATATAGGCTCACTACTTTGTATGCTAATTCATAACATCGTTCCGTTTTCGTATGAGACGAGTGTTGGCCTTGCAAATAGGCATAATGTGTCTCTCCCTGCGAGTGTATTATCTCGAGCTCTCGGCGTCACGCTGACCGATGGGGACTCGTCATATCTCTAATAAGGATGCTAATGACTTACTTGTCTGCTCAAACAGAAAATAGCAGGCGGATAAATGACACAGAATTTGGATGAATAGCTACAATATTCTACTTAGTATATAAATGCGAAAGTAACAATGTTTGGATGTAAGAATACTAGTCGCTCAACGCCCTAACTACCGAACGGGATGAATCTTCAAATAAATATAGTTTGTTTTTAGATGAGCTACTTTTTATGTTAAAAATTCCCGGAAAATATGAACGAACACAATAAAGGGCGTAATTACATAATAATGGATGGCGTTCTCTGAAATTATGTTAAAAATCACTTCTTAAATTAATGTTTTCCGTAAAGGCACTTATTGTTTTAAACAAAGTTACAAATAGGTATGTAAGTAGTAATTTTATTAAATACTAGCGGCCTGTCCCAGCTTCGCATGGGTGGTCATAAATTTTTTGAACATATTAGGATAAACTTAGACCGTGGGTTCGAGCCTCGCGAGCCTACTTATTTCATACATTTGCACGCCAGAGACTGAAATCGCATCCCGAGCGTGACCCGTGGACCCGTTAACGTTTTTAATTTCGTCATATCTTTTGAATGGAATGTCCGATTTGAAAAATTTAAGAAGTAATCTATAGGTATTGAAACCGTCTTAATTATGAAAAGATTTATTTGGATAAGGATTAATACCAAGGTACAAATAAAGACCCTTTTCTAGCATCGGCATTTCAATTAAATTTTTATAATAAAAAAACACTTATTGTGACATAACAACAATAGTTAGACATATGCTGTCGCGACATTTTTTGTAGATGATGACGTGTTCTACAAAATCGTAGTACATTATTTTGTTCTATCATCAATAGTTTTCGCAGCGCACGCGATGTAAGGTTTTTGGTTTCCACCTTGGGTTACATTATTGGAGTTTTAGTAAGGATCCCTGATTTTTTTGAAAATATTATATAGCTTATGTTACTCAGGGATAATGTAGCATTCTAATGGTGAAAGAATTTTTGAAATCGGACCAGTAGTTTTTGAGCCTATTCGTTACATACAAAAATACAAAGCTTTCCTCTTTATAATATTAGTGTAGATAAATATAGGTATCCCGTGCCGCAGACGTTGCTGCGCCACATACTTTCGGCGTCACTGAAAACCAGCGCCATACAAGCCACTAGGCTCATATGGCAAATGCTGAGTGGAAGCCTTTTTTACGAACCTATATTTATAATGTTTTTTAATATGTCTTCTTGTGTATCTTTGTTTTATTTTTAATTTTATCATTGTATTTTCTATTTCTATTTCTACTTATACGCCGAAGCGAGCGAAGCCAAGGGTGGCAGCTAGTATCTTATAATTATGTTGTACACAAGACGTATCTACAAGCAAAACAAATCTTTTAAGTTTAAGTGGTATTGAAGTAGGCATACAGAATGCAATCGGTAGACTTAATTCACCTGGAGTAAAGCACCTGGAATCAACTCAAACTTATTTTGTTGTTGAGTATTCTCATAATATAAACATTGCATTATTTTCATCATCTGAACGGGGGGCACTCGCGGCTGTACCTAACTTTTGCTCCCAAAGACATTTGCACATAGCTGTAAATATGACATGTATTGTGTACCGCGTAAGTACGCAGCGAGTGATGCGACTAGTTATCTCTTGTCGATCACAAACAGCTGATATTTGCTACTCCTGCATAACTGATACCTAACTCTTTTGTTTGTGCCTCCTGTCAGCTTTATAAAAGCTCAAAAACAATAGAAAATCGGAGTCAATTACGTCTGGAATCTGGACAGTCTAGAGGTTAAATATAAACAACATGCCACATAGTATAGGTAGGGAAAATCGATTTCATTTAGTAATTATAAAGTTAGGTTTAGGAGCTAACTTGTGTATCTGTGTTCTTCATTTTACAGCAAAAACACGCTTTTATACGCCATACTGTATTTTTGATTATTTATACAGCGTAAGGCATCATTTAGAAGTTATGCCATATTGTGAATGCCCAAATAGTACTGTTAAGGCAAGGTAATCTTATCCCTATCTGATATTATTTTAATACGGAGGTATTATGATGATAATAGTACTCTTATTACTCATGAGTATGTTATTGCGTGTAACTAATATAATAATGTTAAGAACAAGCCAACCCCCTGTTACCCTACGGCTTGTTCCGACCCACTCCAGTCCCGCTCCGGTCCCGCTCCGGCTCCGCTCCGGCCCCGCTCCGGCCACAGAGCGGTATCACAACTTGCCAGAACTTTCATTAGCCAGTCGAATCCCGGGCGAGTAATGGTCAAACTACATATCATTGTAGCTTCCTTATGCGCGACAAGCTAGTCAAGTCATACCATGGCAGTGTGTAGACCGCCATAAAGCGTGAGCGCTTTATTTTGTATAATATTGACCGAGATGGTCAATATTATACAAAAAATGAAGTCAGTAAATTTTTGACTTACTTAATTGAGTAGGTTATTCGTTTCTTCTTGATAACATATTTAAATTTAAAACAATAATATTATCAAAGATATTTTTATAACAGTAATATATTTTACTTATTTAATCACATATGGATCACTAACTCGAGCGACTAATCTGTCAGTAATATCGACACAGTGTTTTTAAAAAATAATTGATATTGAAGATATTCTGAGACCACTGAAAACAGTCACCAGACAAATAACGACCAATACATTTATTTGATAAAATGTATAATCGTTGATTTTCTCAGAATCCATCTTTACTACATTGTGAAGAAAGAGTAGTAGAGCTCTTTGTGAAAGGCTCGTCTGGAGAAGTACTACCACCACGCCTTTTTCTGCCGCCAAGCAGCAACGCTGTGTTTCGGTTTGAAGAGTGTGGTTGCCGGTGTAATTACAGGCACATGAGGCTTAACATCTATATGCCTCAAGTTGATGGACGCAGGGCAGTGCATCGTAGGGCACGTTCCTATCGTGCGTGACTTGCGAGGCAATGCTTTGTTATAGGCGATGGTTACCACTTAATATCAGGTGGGCCATCTGCTTGTTGTATAAAAAAAAACATATTTAGCGAGATATAAAGTTCATAGAAATGAAAATAGTAACCTGAAAAAAAATGGAATTTAAGGCTGTGCGGAAACTAAAAGACGACAGCGTCGCAGATCGTTGTCAAATATGTAAGAAAGAAAGAAAGAAAGAAAAAAGAAAACTTATTTATTAACCCAAACAAAAACGCTAAAACAGGTACAGTGCAAAAAGAAAATCATAAAATACATATAACACAAAAAATAAAAATAAAATTAAAACTAATGGAAAAATAGTGTACTGTGTGGTGCATAAGAGTTAGGTCTCTCGCTGTTTTGAATAATTTATTAATATTACTAAATGAATATAATGGAATATCGCTTATTCGGGACCTAAAAATTATGATTATACATAATTATGTTGGCAAGGCTGTATGGTTTCGAACTTACCATAAAATATACATACTATGTTACGTTATTGTTGTCTGGAAGAGATTCCTTGTAAGGATAAGTTCACCATTGCATTTATATTATATTTGTAATTAGTTCTGTTTATTTTGTGCAATATCGTAACATTCGAATATTCTATTTAAATACCAATTTAGAATAAAACAATATTGAAGCTCCAGAATGGTGACAATCGCATTTAGTGAAGCGTAGGTATAACAGAAAAAGGTAAGGGTGATAAAATTCATAAAACAGCACTCGCTACGCTTCAAACTACCTAATAATACCTAATGCATACATAAAATCAATCAAGTAGAAGAAAAAAAAACACAATAGCGCAGACATTGCAGACATGTTAGCAGCCGATGGGCAGAGCGACTAGTGGAAAAACTAAGATCAACTCACGTAGGTACTGCAAATGTCAGTATAGCAGCAGCCAACATAGTTGCAGCTCTCACTAGATGTAAACATGGCTGAATAACAGCTTCACGACTTTGATCCCCAGGAACAGTAGATATCCCCTCAAATCTCTTGGTGTCAAGTACGACTTTTAGATTCTTTGAGGACGTCAAAAGGGGTAGTCAGAGGTATGTCTAAACATTATATTCGGTATATATACCCACATATTGCAGGCGTATTACCACATTTAACTTGGATTATTGCTTCTAAAACATGTTTCTTACTAGAGTCCTTGCTGAAGCATACATGGGATGTGGTTTGACTCGTAGTTTCACGTGAAGTAATACTCGACGAAGCATAACGTACGAAATTGACTTAAATATAATATTTTATCTCATATATTATATTTAATATAATGATATAAAATATATTTAATATATGGCGCTGCTTATCACCTGAGCGCTGCTTATCACCCTCGCTCTGGTGATAAGCAGCGCCAGAGAACAGGCAATAGCACATAACGTTCATCTTTCAATTACTTACTGTGAAATGGCCGCGGCTCACGAGGCTTGCTTTGTGAAATTATTTTACAACCTTAAACCTCCCCTTGCACCCTCAGAGTCAATAACCCCATGAGTTCACTTTCAGTTGCAAAAGTAAGCTGTTATTTTTTCAGATTCTAAGGTTTCTGATTTAGTCAAAATTATAATACATGGCAACTCTTGGCACTGCTGCTGGTTATAATTTGTACCGAGCCCAGAAACGAACAAGTTCAACTGACATCACTCTACAGGTCCCTTTTCTAGAACAATTTTTACACCTTGAATTTATATAGAATAATACTGTATGTAGTGCGATGTCCAGCGACACGTCAGTAACGCGATCGGACTGTTGCGTAATGTGCTCCACTGTCCATGTCGATGTCCATGTGGTGTGGACAGCGCGCTATTATGTGACTTATTGTATTTTTTACCGTTTACGGTATACTACTTTTAATGTATTATTAGCTTTAACCCGCGACTGGTCAACAGGCTTACGTTTAAGTTAATTGAAATCAAATCAAATCAAAAAAGTTAATTTTCTGCCACAAAAATATAATTTAAATACAAATATAATTTCAGACGTTAATTTTGCTAATGTAAGTTAGTAAATTAGAAGGACTAGTGTGTGTTCTGTGTGTTATTTTTGTACCGTGGTAGACTCCGATCCGGAAATGATTATGAACTCCATATCCAGCCACTCTAGCCTTTTGGAGTTTTTACCACTTTTTACGTGAAACTTTCGATACTTGGAGCCGCTTTTGAGTAGAGGGTAGCAAAGACAAACCACAGAGTGAGTCTTTTTTTAGTGTTCGAAAAACGAATACATCAGGATTCGTTTTTCGAAATATAAATTAATGTAAGTACGTACGAACAAAAATGCAAGACATGTAATGTTTTTTTTTATAAAATGAGCTACGGAACAAACAGATGGCCCACCTGATGTTAAGTGGTAACCATCACCAAAACCATATAACAAAGCACTCACAGCTCAGTTAGTAGTGGCTCTGCCTTCTGCGCCGTAGGCCGTGGTTTCGATCCCCACCGAGAACAAATATTTGTGTGATGAACATAGATGTTTGGGGCTAGATAGTGCTGTGTGGAAAGTCCACCAATTTTTATTTATTTATTTATTTAAGTCACGCAAGATAGGAACGTGCCCTACGATGCACTGCCCTGCGTCCACCGACTTGAGCCCTCAGGCATACAGATGTTAAGCCTGTACCTGTAATTTCACCGGCAACCACACTCTTCAAACCGAAACACATCAACGCTGCTTGGCGGCAGAAAAAGGCGTGGTGGTATGTACTTCCCCAAACGAGCCACACATAAAGAGCTCTACTAGGTACTCTTCTGTGCCGTGGGTTTGATTTCCACAAAGTAAGTTTGTTGATCACAGATGTCTGTTCTCTGTCTGTGTTATTATTTATTATAATAACACCCAGAGAGAGAACAAACTATAAAAATACTTGTAAAAGTATTGCTGCGCCGGGCGCCTAGCAACTTGTTTCGTAACAATGAATTGAAGGAAACGAACGAGAGTTATCACTGTAGAAAAGAGATGCAAGTATGGTCTAGTATCATCCAGAACATTCTCGGGTTAGCTGCGTCGTATACAGGGTGTCCCATAAATCAACGTTAAGCCGAAAACGGGCGATAGGCCAAGTCATGAGAGTTATCAGAAAAATAAAAAATAAAATTTAACATGTACTTTTCGCATTATGAGTATTAAAAAAAATACAGAAAAACTGACACCCTGTGATGATCTTTTAAGTCCTGTGACTACAAATATGAACTATTCGTGAATTTTTTTTCGATAATGTAACCATGAATAACCCTTCTGTAAAATACAATTCAAAATTAAACCATAACTGCCTCGGTTTTAAATAAAATGTTGATTTTTGGCCAACATTTAATTTAAAATAATAACATCACCCATCTTTAAGTGACTGTACTGTAAAAAAAAATGTACTACACTATAATAGTATATTTTGGTAATTACCTTTAAAAGATGGCGCATTTAGTCAGGATTCCAAAATGATATGATACTAGAGTACTCCTTAATTTTGGAAAAAAAAAATGTTTTCATGTTTGTAACCTTTAAATTACTTATGGACTTAAAAATGCTTATGCTGCGTTTTTAAGTCGCTCACAATTCACAGGTAGAGATACATACCATTTCGACAATGTAAGTGAAACAGATAGAGCAACCATCTTGTCGAAAGAGTAACCATGGGTTATCAAGTAATTTGTTAGTTGACTAATTTTAATTCAATTACATCAAGGATTTACAGCAAATGTTCAAACTGTTTGCCTTCAGCTGTAATGCAAGCTCTAAATTAATTCGAGAAGATACGCGGTCATTTTTAAGGAGATGTAGAGCTTGTATTACAGCTGAAGGCAAACCGTTGGAAAATTTGCTGTAAATCCTTGACGTAATTAAATTAAGATCATGACTGAAGAAACCTAATAACTGAATTTTATTTCAAACTTGTTCCTAATACTAAAAAAATACTTGATAACCCATGATACTCTTTCGACAAGATGGCGGCTCTATCTGTTTCACTTACATTATCGAAATGGTATGTACTTGTAGGTACCTGTGAATTGTGAGCGACTTAAAAACGCAGCAAAGGCATATTTCATGAAAAGTTTCACGAAAAGTTTTATTTGTAGTCACAGGACTTAAAAGATCACAGGGTGTCAGTTTTTCTGTATTTTTTTTTAATCTCATAATTCGAAAAGTACATGACAAATATATTTTTTTATATTTTTCTGATAACTATCATAACTTGGCCCATCGCCCGTTTCCGGCTTGACGTTGATTTCTAGGACACCCTGTATAAGGCCAGTCGGCGAGAGCGGCAGTCAGTCAGTTTTGTGGAGATGACTTGAGGAAGAAGTTAGTTACTGGAAATAAATGGCTCAGGGAAGAAGTCAGTTCCAGGAAAAGGCTCAGGGAAGAAGTCAGTTGAAGGGAATGGCTCAGGAAGAAGTGAGTTGGAAGAAGTGGATACATGAAGAGTTAAGTGATAGTTGAGTGATAATTAAGTGTGCTAAGTAGTGTTAAGTAGTGTTTTAGTTATGTAAAGTGTTAGTTAAATAAATAAGTCATCTCTTGGATTATTATTGTGCATTTTCTATCCATACGAACCCCGAACTCGTAACAGTATGTTTAAAGATACGTACTCATGTTTCGAACATACAGACGTTGCCGTTAAAACAATATATTATATAAAAATATCACAAATAGAATTCGTTATTCTTGAAACAGCGAACACGGAGAATTATTTCCTTTGACATTATAGTAATCAGAATAAAGAAAATATTTTTCCTTCAGAATTATGTCTGAGCTAACATTTTATTTATACCGAGATATTTAACGTTAGATCTACTCATTCATTTTAAGCTAAATAAACTAATTAGCTACTAACTAGCCAATCCGGTGACATTTTAATTTAATTGAGAAAGTGCAGGGGAACCATGTGAGAAGGGGGGGGGGGAAGGTAATCATGCTGAGTTTGAACAAAAATACAAAACCACTGCTTACTACATAATATGTAAGAGGATCTGCGTAAAACACATTTCGATAAAATCACGGGACATTGGGAATACGTACCACATTTTTGTTCGTAACAAATCTTTTAAAACGATAGCAAATAAAAACGTTCCATTCGAAGCAAATACCATTTGAAAATAGCGAGGATAAACCAGAGTAACTAGTAGTTCGCCCGATCTGAGATCTCGTGATGCGATCCGACGAACGCATCAAAACTTTGAGTAGGTAGTAGTCAGAGGCAAGTCCAAACAACTTTTCTGACTACCGCCTACTAACTTGGTATGGTAACCAAGTTTCAACTCTATCGGTATTTTTTGTTGAAATACGCAACGCATGAATATTTCAAAAAAGATAAATACCTACTGATCGAGTCTATATAACCGGATATTGTCGGTTCATCCAATAAATGAAGCATATAATATTATTATTAATAAAACTGGTATGAATTAAACCACAAAGTTTAAAAGCATCGGCATCAATCTATAACAAAATCAGTCAAACCGCACCGGCGCGGCGGTGTTCATGATGACCGACAGATACTCTACTCGAGAGCCCAGCTAATGCAGGGCCGTGTTCGGGACATAACGGCCTGGTTACGGCACTATGCACACATCGCACACTCAACTAAAGCCACGTGTACACACTGGTACGAGCGGCGCGGCGGCGGCGGCGGCGGCGCAGACAAACAGCCACCTGCGACACTTCATAAAGGCGGGCACATTTCAATTTGCAATCTCGCGCGCGCCTCCCGAACCATCGAATTTCGACAAATCCTCGACTTTATCGACGCACCGAGAAGCACTAACTAAGTGTCGGACGCGACATTGCACACTTACGCACTGACAAGCTTCACTAGCAACACGTGCAATCATCACAGAAGTTGGCTTGATTGAAGGCGGCTGCTATTGGGTTGCTGTTGCACATTCTTTAAGTAATTTACCTTATGCGTACACTAAATCTATGCTAATGAAGACATCATTCAGAAGAATAGCAAGGGTCATCAGCGCGTGAAATTATTCATTATTAATTAACTACTCTAAGGATGTTTGTAGATGTAGCCCCCTTCTCTGGGTTTAGCTCACTAACGTGGTTTACCAGGGTGTGGCCGCTGTGACTACAGCTTCTTGGAGCCCCTGAGAAAAGATTGTGGAGGTTAATCATAAGGAACACACCACAACACTCTGCATCTGCATTTATCTCAGTCATCAAAGTATCTTGACATATTATAATATGTTTATTTGATATATTATATTTTACTATTTTTTACCATGAATATCTACATCTTTCTTTAAGTACAATCTCACCTGATGGTTAGTGACGATGTAGCTGAAGATGATAGCACTCTTGCGTTGAAGAGATCATATTGTAGTGGTCTTGAAAAACAGATGACGGTCATGGTTCCACTCTTTAGCGGTTCGCTTATTGAAGCTAGAAGTAAAACGCTTGCTGCGAATAGCATGCGACAAAAAGTCGCGGCTCACGCGGTCCCTTATCCTTATTGAATAGGCACCGCGCTCGGTGGCATCGTCGCGTCGTTACCTCGCGTCTCTCACGCCAAAAAAGACCTTCTAGTGTAAACTCAGGATACTATAAAAAGGACAAACTTACAAGATTACTAAAGGGCCTTTCGGAGAACTTAGGAGATTATGGTAATCCGGGAGGGACTGGACAGTGCGATTGAATGGTAATGTATTTGGGAAGTGAGTGATCATTGTTGTTTTGTGTGAGCAATGTTGAGACTTGCCATCCGTCACGCTAAGGCGAGCGAACGCACAGGATGTCATGACAGTACTGGATCTAACATACTTACCTATGTGGTCAACCACATCATTGCAGATCGTGTTTTAGTATCAGATGTACTCGTATCTATTACTTTCACTTACACCCCCACTCCAGCTCCCATACTTCATCATCACAGTCTGGACCACATTCCAATATAACAATAATAACGGTGGTGCCGTATTTTATTAAACAATGGTACTACCACTAATTGAGTACAAAATTACTCTTGTTTGTAAAATATCGAAAATAGAACTCGCTAGAAATGTTTTCTCTCGTAACATTGTAACCTTGAGCTGTTACATCTAATTCTGCTATAATACATTACGAATTACATAAATAAATAAAGCGCACATAAGACGCGCTCGGCGGCTGCACCATTCATCACTATTAGGCGGCTCTGGACGTTGCCAACAACTTTGAAACTCATATGAGCTAACAAAGTAAGGAAACCTCTTGTTTATATAAGTAACGAATAATCTTTAATCTTCCGTTTCACAGACTCCGGCCTCGGTACTTAAAATTCGTAGCTCGTCTTCCTTTTGCCGACCGCTGTCTCCTGTGATGCTGGTGGTCGATCGATTGTAACCAAAATGTGGGTTCGATTTCCACGGCTGGAATACGTTTGCATGATCTGCTGTAACACTTGCAATTATTTTCACTAACATGGTGCGACTATTCCGAGTCGTCCGCCTCATCCTCCGCTTCATCAGTTGGCTCTCTGTGTGGGGCTCGTCTAGGGAAGTAGGTACCGTTTTTGGTTCGAAGAGTGAGAGTGCCGGTGAAACATCTGTATGTCTCAAGCTTATGGCACGTTCTTACTATGGAAAGCTTTATTATTGGTTTTGGTAACCATCAGGGTGGTATTCGTAAAAAAAATAAACACTAAGTAATTGTACATTCTCAGAATCGAAGCTGCCACATACATAAAATGCATATTGCTACAGTCTATAATATTCAATATATGCCTCATTCACACCAGGCGAGTAGCTGGTGAGCGAGTGTCCCTCGCGCGTGAGTTACGAGTGGATCAGCGCCGCGGGGCCTCTTTACGACTCTATAATGTTACGAGGCCCTTCAGGCGCACGGCCGTGAAGATTTAGCGTTTGGGGAGACATGTGATTTTTTCATTTGAATCAGTTGGAATGGTGGTCAAGTGCTGTAAACATTTACTGGGGTTTTAGCATCCAATTTTAAATTAGGGATTTATAGAATGTGTTAAAAATACTTTTGTGATGATAAGATTATGGAAGCTCATACATAAGGATTGAGGCTTTCACTTTGCAGACACAAATGATAAATATATTTTTGCTAAACCTCAATCCACGCCCTTGCGCGCCTTGCTCTCGATCAAAATAGATTAGAAAGTTTTTATTACGTGTAAAAGCGTCAATAAGCAATAACATCGATGACTACCGACTTATTTGGTAAAACGTTGCACTTTGTCATGTCTACGAAAGTAACCCAAAAAACATACAGGCACTATTTTAGTTTATGAAATATTGTATTGCTAAAGCTTCGTCTAAACGTGTATACAGTACAGTAACCGTAGCCGCATCCCACGTTCCCAACACTAGTCCCGCGTCTTCACCACTATATATGGATGTCGTTACCGACTGTTTGTTTTCGCTCAACTGTTTACTGCTTTGGGCTCAGTTCCGCAAGATTTAAACCAAAATACGTAGCTCTCTGTTTGTATTCAATTTTATGGAGCTTTTGTCTCCCAGCGTCGCGCGTGTGCGCTGGGAGTGGGTGCGTCGAGGTTTGGTGTTCCTTAAAACCGTTCCATTCCTACACAGAAAAGTTAAAACAATAGGAAAGCTTTAAATTATAGAAGACAAGAGTTTGGGCCCAGTGCTGCAGCGGCAGAACAAGTTTTTTGCATGATTTGCTACCGTTTATTCTGGGTATATGTGTTTGTGACATTTGTCGTGTCTATACCTACTTGCGTCGTTGGGTAAGTATCAAAAAAGCTCGTTTTGAAAGAGAAACGGAAAAAAACAGATGGATGGACACAATATAAGAGCCACAATTTTGCGATGGTTTTAAGATTTATAATAGTTAAAATGCAATAGGTATTTGTATTAACAAAATAATCAAGAAAAACCAGTAAAGGAACCATTCAAAAGCGGTTTCAAAAAGTCGTATTAGAATGTGTGTCGCGACGCGAGAGCCCCCACTATCGGCCGGTGCAGGGCGCCGCGTGACGTCACAAAGCTGCCCTATTCAAGCATGCCGGAAGCATCCTGTCACAGCGCGCTTTAATTCTAAGAAAAATTGTCAATTTTCGTACGTTAGCGCACGAATGAGCTCGATATTTTCTAAAATTCCAAGTATAATTTAACATTACTTTATTATTTAAGTAAAGTTTGATAACTTCTGCAGCGCAACAACATCAATAACTCAACAAACAAGGCGAAAGAGGTGCGGGTTGGATTCCGCGGGACAAAAGTTTGCATTTGCATGTGTCAATATTCGCTTCGGGTCTTGGTGCATGTAGTGAGTGTGCGGCGACACCTACTCGTGCGAAGTGTCGGTCGAGCTGCTGGTAGCTACGTTTACACGCTGGGCCGCACCGACAATCTCGATTGCACACAATGCAATACCTATGGCCTTTTGATTTGTATTTTTTTGTTAACATGCGCTACCTGAACTCAAGCTTATATAATATTAAGATCAAATCATTTTTAAACGGATTTAGATCATTTTTTATAACGAGAAAAAAAGGCTTTGTTGAAGGGTTGTTATTTACTTGTCAAAATGTATTGGAAGATCGTAGCGAGGCCGAGTGTAATGAAGACCCCAGCGAGTTCGTGCACAGTCGGCGGGAGAGCAGCTGACTTATTCCAACTGGACTTGATGGAAAACATAAAAAAGAAGGAAGAGGATGGAGAAGGCGAATTTTCAAGGCAGCTGTGTATTTCTTTAGGCTGCCTGATGTGGTTATAATGCCTTTTTCTGCCGCCAAACAGCGTCTCTGCGTGTCCTTTTCAAGAGTGTGTTTGCCAGTGAAATTACAGGCATATTTATTTATTACATAAATGATAGTAGGCTTAACATCTGCTGTATGCTTCAAGTAGATGGACGCAGAGCAGTGCGTCTTAGGGCACGTTTCTATCGTGCGTGCGTTTCTTACGTGGCAATGCTTTGTTATAGGTGATGGTTACCGCTTAACATTAAGTGGGCCATCTGCTTGTTCCATCATCAAGTAGTATGAAAAAAATAATGCAGTGGCAAATTTCTATGCATATTTTCATCTATAAAATGGATAATCTTTATAATTTAGATACCAAACAATTTATAACTTAATGTCTAACGATTCGTCGCTCTTGCATAATTTTCAAAATTACTTTCGTACTTCATTAACCTATTATAATTACTAGATGTTATAAAAATATCTACCAGGCGTAACTAAAATACGATTTCAAATTATAATACACAAATTATTTTGGTGCAGGCGAATTTATACAATATCAAAATCAAAACAGTAATTACAGTATAATCACAAAAGTCACTTTGAATCGTTTTATTCTCGTGGACATTGAAGAACAACAAAAGCCAAGCAAACCATTAAAGCCATTAATTGTAGGTGTTGTGAACTAGCTGTCCTTCCCACCCGCGCGGGATATTGAAGTCGGAACAGGAGGATTACTCCTGCCTCCGCCTCACAGTGTCGACACCTCATTAAAACAACAGGCAAGAGCTCAAACCTGCCTCCCCGGAGTGATAGCCGAAGTTTTTTAATTAAATAACACTTTATCTACAATCTTGCTTATCAACCGGTTGATATCATTCATCCTTTGTGATCTTTAAGCTGTAGAGCAGCGCTAGCTTTGTGTCCGTCACTCTACACTGCCCTCTCTACTGCACTACACTCTACACTCTCTACTGCACTACACTCTACACTGCCCTCTCTACTGCACTACACTTTACACTACCCTCTCTACTGCACTACACTCTACACTGCCCTCTCTACTGCACTACACTCTACACTACCCTCTCTACTGCACTACACTCTACACTACCCTCTCTACTGCACTACACTCTACACTGCCCTCTCTACTGCACTACACTCTACACTGCCCTCTCTACTGCACTACACTCTACACTACCCTCTCTACTGCACTACACTCTACACTGCCCTCTCTACTGCACTACACTCTACACTACCCTCTCTACTGCACTACACTCTACACTGCCCTCTCTACTGCACTACACTCTACACTACCCTCTCTACTGCACTACACTATACACTACCCTCTCTACTGCACTACACTCTACACTGCCCTCTCTACTGCACTACACTCTACACTACCTTCTCTACTGCACTACACTCTACACTACCCTCTCTACTGCACTACACTCTACACTGCCCTCTCTACTGCACTACACTCTACACTACCCTCTCTACTGCACTACACTCTACACTGCCCTCTCTACTGCACTACACTCTACACTACCCTCTCTACTGCACTACACTCTACACTACCCTCTCTACTGCACTACACTCTACACTGCCCTCTCTACTGCACTACACTCTACACTACCCTCTCTACTGCACTACACTCTACACTGCCCTCTCTACTGCACTACACTCTACACTACCCTCTCTACTGCACTACACTCTACACTGCCCTCTCTACTGCACTACACTCTACACTACCCTCTCTACTGCACTACACTCTACACTGCCCTCTCTACTGCACTACACTCTACACTACCCTCTCTACTGCACTACACTCTACACTGCCCTCTCTACTGCACTACACTCTACACTACCCTCTCTACTGCACTACACTCTACACTGCCCTCTCTACTGCACTACACTCTACACTACCCTCTCTACTGCACTACACTCTACACTGCCCTCTCTACTGCACTACACTCTACACTACCCTCTCTACTGCACTACACTCTACACTGCCCTCTCTACTGCACTATACTCTACACTCCACTCAGTACTCAGTACTCGGCGCACCCTAAGGACAGCCTCCCGGCTGATTGCATGATTTCATTTTTACTACCCTCGACTAAATAAATAATGCTTATAGTAATCAAAGCAAATCTTGTAAAGCTAAATAAAGAGATGTTTCGTGGAAATGTCCTTAATATGTATTTATTGATTATTTTTAGCATAAGTGGTGATACTATCGCAGTAACACCTATGGTATTCCGGATTCAATTTACGGCCCTATTTAAAAAATATAGTTTTTTGTATTAAAATTCGTAACTACGTGTTTAATAGTAACGTTCTACGTTCGTAACTACTCTGAAGCTGAACCTGCTAAAACGCGACATAATATTTGGTTGTACGTTGCATCTGTCTGTTGGTTTCAAAAGAACTAACAAAAAGTAATCTTTTCAATTAAACTAAGTGAAACAATTTACCTCTAAGTGAGATCTTAGAGGCAAGCGACAACCGTGATGAGTTAATTTTCGAGATTTAAATAAACAAGACAAGCCTGCGAGTATGTCGCCGCCCTCTCGAGCGCCGAGGACAAACATACTTTAATCTCGTCGTCCCTGCTTCAACAATCTCATTAGGTACAGACCACCCTTGGACATGAACTTAAGTGTGCGTTTCCACTGACGGAACGGAGTAGCGCGGCGCCGCGACGACCAATCAGATAACTTGAAATACACATCTCGTGTTAACACAAATATACTGATTCGTCTCCTCGACTCGCTTGGCGTCAGTGGAAACGCACCTTTCCTGCTAGTTTTCAAAGACACGGTCTTGACTCAAAAAGAAGAAAAGGAGGAGAAGAGGGCGCGGTGACAGCTTAACATAGTTATTTCAAATCAGACAAGATGTTGAACAATATGTTTGGGTTCAATAGTTGTTGAACAATAGTTGGGATTTCTATTTAAAAAGATCGAACATCTACAAGTCATAAAAAAATGGGAAAACTAGAAAAAGTAACTTTTTTGATTTAAAATTACATTACAATATTATTGTCAACATTTATGAATTTCCGACATTTTAAATATGTATTGAATACAAAAACATTGCGACTAATACAATAATAATTATTTACCAAATACACACAGTCCGTTGCAAACGATCTAGCTTTGAAATTTTAATATGAAACGTAGCAGCTAGCGCCACAACAATAGAAAATATACGCGTAACGTTATCGCTCTTTGTACAAGTTTTATTTGTATGGCTGTCCGTACATATCATAAACTTTAAAGTAGCTATTATTGTCAGACGTTTCCAGCGTAAATTTATCGAAGAAACTAGACAAAGCCTATGTAGGTATTTAAGATTTTTTGTATAATAAAATCATTGTATCATGACTAAAAAATATAATTATGAATCATAATTTTATATAAATATTCAGTTTTCTCGATGTAAAATTAAACCACCAGTAAAATTAAATTATATTAAATATTTCGGAACAAAAGCTCAGCGGTACCAACTGTTTTCTTTTTAATTACTTGTTGAAAAGAAAAGCTGTATCCGGCGCGGCGCGGCGTTGGCAGCGCGTGTTGGGAACGCGCGCTGATCATCCGCCTCCGTTATCTAAAAACACTGTAATTATAATAATATAATTATGTTGAAATGTTGCCCCTTCAATCCCCTTGCGGCACAAAATGTTTTTCTGAAATATAAAATGAAAGTTACCTTTTAATAGATATTAATACAATCAAGGTATTGAATTGTGTGATAATATAATTTGTTTTAACTTAGGTATTTCTGTATTTTTTTTTGCTACTTAATTTTATACATGTATGTGTTGTTTGAGTATAATAATGTGAGTGTACTTGTACAAAGACATTTTGTTTGTTATTATGATACAAAGTCAATACTTTCAGAAGTTTCTACATTCAGTTTCTTCAATGAAGTCCTGATTAGGATAATTTAAAGTATTTTTGTAGGTAGACCCTTCACCTCGGAGTTTGTGAAACGCTTAACCGAAAGGACGAATTTAATTTATTTGTCACCTGAACCAAGGGGCAGATGTTTGTCACGAGAAATGTTTGATGTCTCCCTATACCCCTCTCCTCTCCCCCCGCCTCCCTCCCCTGATGTTTGAAGTCCTCCTAGAATCGCCATGGAGTATTCACCAACAGAAACTTCCCTAGAAATCAAAAAATACGTCGGTTCTTATAGGTTTTTTTTAACATTTTTATTTAGGAGAGAGAAAACATGAACATTTTCGATTCCATCTCCTCATTCATAATAGCTTATTAAAATTACATTAGGCATCCTAATGTAATGTATAATCTGTTGATAAACATATATTTTGGTTACAGTTATATTGCGCGTTGCTGAGCTCATCTTATTGTATAAACGTACGCACAGCGCCACTGTGACATAATACGCACTATCGTAAAATATGTTATGGTAATTTAATATTATGGTCGCATCTAGTTCTTATTATTGCTTGAAGATTCATAAGAGCATACAAAATTTTAATTACAATTTAGAAAAAAATAAAGAATAAGGAATTTTCGGTCATCCAGATTCTATAATAGCAAAGAATGCTCCATAGTACAATAATACGGTGAGAATCTTCACCGTTACATAAGAACGAGCCAGCGTGGCGGGACGTGAGCTCCCTTGGCGCGGTCACGTCCGCCGCCTATCTATTCAGCAGCTTGCTTGTGCTATATACTTCTGTATGTAAGTACATACAGAACAAGTAGCTAGTGCTAACTAGGAATCAGGTGACGGGCATCTTACGAGGCATGATTAAAATCACTGCAATGCAACCAAAGTAATTTCACCGAATTATGGGATAAAAAATATTGTTCTAAGTTGAATACTTGACAGCCTTCACAGCTCAGTCGGTAGTAGCTCTGCCTTCTGCGCCGCAGGCCGTGGGTTCGATTCACACCGAGAACAAACATTTGTGTGATGAACATAGATGTTTGTTCTCTGTCTGGGTGTTATTTAATATTATACTACACCTTGCATCCTCGAGATTTATAATAAATAAGTAGGTATTAATTCACTTCGTAGTCCACTCTTTAATGTACTGGGCATAAAGCACAACTTCAGAGCCAAAAAATAACAAGACAATTGACTTTTTAGTACCCCCAGCCACAGATGGCGCCCTGCCACACCGACCGACAATGTCGCCTCATTCGCTTTTTTTGTGCGGGCATCGAAGCATCGTGATACTTATTTTTGTATCCAAAAATAAAAGTTATAACATTTTGTTAGTGTTCAAGTACGGTTTAGTGAGTGCAATGGGTAAAAGGAAACGTAGCTTATCCAAGAATCGTATCAGAAGAAAGTTGCGTAAACTGGAAAGATGTTTACAGCGTTACAAAAGTTCGGATAGCAACTACGACGACTCAGGTGAGTGTTTTTTTTTTGCATTGCACATTTCACTAAATAATTTTACAACCAGTAATGGTTTGTGACAAGGCTACATACCTTTTTTGTTTCAATGTTTTACAACTACCCTCAGTTTTTCATAATTGTAATCTGAATGAAAAATGACTTAAGGCTACATGCCTTCTGTTTAAATGTTTTAAAACTACCCTCAATTTTTTATAATTGTGATTTGACGCATAATAACTGTAATTGATCTAAAATGACCCTGAATCTATAAAATATGTATTTTATTAGCCTATACATGAGTGTCTTGGTACTATGATGCGATCATAGTCATGCTCTAGTGCTACAATGCGATTGTAGCCATGTTTATCTAGTACTGTGATGCGATTACGGTCTCTTACTACTGGTCTTTTCGTGTCATGATGCGATCATGACCCATGCTTTGCATTGTCTACAGACAGTCACCATGACTCCAGGGATAGAAGCCCCTCTTACTCACGCGATGAAGGGGCTAGCCAGGTAGAAGAGTTAATAGACTCTGATGGTGTGAGCACTTACTACAATATTCGTTCGACGGTACATGCAGTGGATGCACTACAGTCAGCGGAGGCGCTGCCATCACCTGCCCAACCTAAGGTGACTGCTCCATCTATATTGGCCATCGATCCTGTACTTTCGACTAGCCAGATAGCTGAAAATAATGCCATCCCTGAATCCGTTAGTTTACCCGGCGATATTTTGGACGCATTAGGTGAATCTAAGGAAAAACCAGAAGTTTTTGGTCCAAAGATCCCGGAGGAAATCTCTAAACGTTGGGGGCGTATTCTGTGTGAAGGGTTAAATAAGGATCAAAAGAAGTCTCTTGGCGAAAAGATCTGCGTACCCGAAAACTTTCAATTGGTTAAAGCCCCAAAATTGAATCCCGAAATATCGGCAGTTCTTGTTGAGTCAACCAGAAATCGGGACAAACGCATGGAGGCAGCTCAGAATTACCTTGGATTAGGAATTTCAGCTGTGACAGCTTTGACATCCTCCCTTATTGAAAAGGATATGGATAAGATGGACATCATCAAAAGGTTATCAGAAGCAAATCAAATTTTATTGGATTTGCATTTTGAAAACACCATCAATCGGAGAAAACTAATTACATACACATTGGATAAGAAATTTCAAGACGTTGTTCAAGACGTTAAGAGAGACAATATGCTCTTTGGTGAAAATCTCACTGATAAAATAAAAGCTTCTAAGTCGGCCGAGAGATCAGGACTCCAGATGAAGAAGGCAAGTACGACTGAAGCTTCGACGTCGAAGAAACAGCCATATCGGTAGGGAAACTGGAGAGGCTCACCCCGTCAGGCCCGGCGCGGGAACAGACAGGGTGGAGCCAGGAATCAACAAAACGCGTACCGCTCCACAACCTGGAAAAGACCCACGACTTCCACACACCAGTACCAGGATCGAGCAAAGGAACAGCGGCCGAAGTCTCAGCCACAGTCCAAGACACAATAGAGGTACCTATTCACTCTGGTAGATTAAGAAATTTTCTTAATAATTGGCAAACAATTACTAGCGATCCAGTTATTTTAGATGTGATTAGAGGTTATAAAATACCGCTTTTGAAGCCAGTTTTTCAAGTGCAAGAACCTTGCAATACTAAGTTTTCTGAATTTGAAAAGCTTAACTTAAGCCTCGAGATAGAGAAATTACAGCGTATTGGAGCTGTATTACCATGCAATGATATTTCAGGTCAGTTTATTTCTAAAATATTTCTCGTTCCCAAGGCAGATAACAAATTTAGATTCATTCTTAATCTTAAATCCTTAAACAAGATAGTTGACACACGTCACTTTAAGATGGAGGATTACCGTACAGCCACTAGACTGCTATCCCCATCGTGTTATATGGCCAGCATTGACTTGAAAGATGCGTACTTTCTTGTAGGTATTCATGAAACGTCTAAGAAATATCTTAGATTTAAATTTGAACTTCAAACTTTTGAATTTCAGTGCCTCCCGTTTGGGATTTCTTCTGCACCTTACATCTTCACTAAGTTGCTTAAACCAGTTGTGACCTCCCTTAGAAATAAGGGCCTATTTATAGTTAACTACTTAGATGATTTTTTATGCCTAGGGAATACATATGACGATTGTCTCAGTTGTGTGTCTGAGACTTTAAAATTATTAACATTTTTGGGGTTTGTAGTTAACGACGAGAAAAGTAAACTTGTGCCTAGTCAGTGTCGCAAGTTTTTAGGCTTTGAATTTGATTCAGTCGATATGACACTAAGTCTCCCTATTGAAAAACGTATTAAGATATCAGATTTTGTTCGAGATATTTCCAAGAAAAAATATATAAAAATTCGAGAGTTTGCTAAATTCTTGGGCGTACTCACGTCAGCCTGCCCAGCCATACCTTATGGCTGGATCTACACCAAAGTTTTTGAAAGGGCCAAATTTTTGGCATTAAGGGAATCGAATGAAAATTATGACTGCAGAATGGTTTAGGTAACAACCTGGAGAAAGATTTTTCTTGGTGGAAACAACACATAATGATTATTAAAAATCCAATACGTAGTGGTCAATATACCTTGGAGATTTTTACAGACGCTTCCTTATCCGGTTGGGGTGTGATGTGTAATGGAGAACGATCAAACGGCTTCTGGGATGCAGCAGAATCCCAATGCCACATTAACTTATTAGAATTAAAGGCAGCCTTTATAGGCCTTAGATGTTTTGCTAGGAGTATGCTCGATTCTGAAATCTTGCTACGTATCGATAACACTGTGGCTATTTCCTACATAAATAGAATGGGTGGCATTCAATACACACATTTGAATGACATCACACGAAACATTTGGGAATGGTGCGAGGAAAGACGACTGTTCATTTTTGCATCTTATATTAAGTCCATAGAAAATGTAGAAGCCGACGAAGAGTCGCGGCGTACAAACATAGATACGGAATGGGATCTATCTTCCACGGCGTTCAAACAAATCGTTGATTATTTTGGAAAACCAGAAGTTGATCTTTTTGCTTCTAGGTTAAATGCTAAATGTAGTAGTTACATCTCGTGGAAAAGAGATCCTTCCGCATTCAATGTAGATGCATTTACAATAGACTGGAGTTCTTATTTATTTTACGCTTTTCCACCTTTCTCGTTGATATTAAAAAGCCTTCGAAAAATAATTAATGACGGTGCTACGGGTATAATGGTCGTTCCATACTGGAAAAGTCAACCTTGGTATCCTCTGTTTCTTTCCCTGGCATGTCAAGATCCGATATTTTTATATCCTAACGAAAATCTGTTACTATCTCCTTCCAGAGAACCTCATCCACGATGGAGGACACTTACCCTGGTATCATGCCTGTTATCAGGTCGGCCTTCGCGCAACAAAACCTCCAATCAGAAACCATTAGTGTTATAATATCATCACTGTCTAAAAACTCCCTTAAACAATACAATGTAACATTGAGAAAGTGGTGGTTATTTTGTCAATCTAGGGAAAGAGATCCGTTTCTCATGAACTTACCATTTTTATTAGAGTTTATGACTAATGAATACAGTAGCGGAGCAAGTTATTCTAGCCTTAACACATGCCGTTCAGCTTTAGCTTTAATTTTTGGTAAAAAATTTAGTGAAAATGACACCGTTACTCGCTTTCTTAAGGGGGTTTTCAGATCTAGACCCAGTTTCCCAAAATACCATATTACTTGGGATCCTAATCTAGTTCTCGATTTTATAACTTCGTTTTTTCCTAATGAAGAATTATCATTACCTAAAATCTCGAAGAAAACGGCAGTTCTACTCGCATTGTCGACAGGACAACGAGTTCAGACACTATCGCTAATAAGATTATCTAATGTTAGAATTTCTGATTCTAGAATAGATATTGTAATTAATGACGTTATTAAAACGTCGGCGCCTAGTCGCCCAATGCCTCATCTGTTAATTCCTTTTTTTCCTGATCGAATAGAAGTTTGTCCTGCAAGGGCCCTCTCATCATATCTGGAGGCTACAAACGCCTTTCGGACAGCGGCCAATACTGACCGTCTTTTTCTGACCACTAGGAAACCATTTCATAACGCGAGTCCATCGACTATCAGTAGGTGGATCAAGGACGTCATGGGTGCAAGCGGGGTAAATACAGATACTTTCTCTGCTCACAGTACCCGTCATGCGTCTACCTCAGCAGCTCATCGACAAGGTTTGTCAATAGATCTTATAAAGAAATGTGCCGGCTGGTCAGGCAACAGTTTAGTATTTGCTAAATATTACAACAGACCCTTGCCCTCAAGTTATGATGAAAGAACCTTTGCAGAAGCTGTGTATGATTGTTCTCTTGATTCTTAGACATAATAAAGTCCTAAGTTATTAATTATTTCATAAATAAGCAATAAAAATATGTAACTATTACTTAATATTTTTCTTTTTATTTAATCGACTTACATATTTCGCAATGTGCTCTAAACATCCTACGAAGTGAATTAATACCTACTTATTTATTATAAATCTCGAGGATGCAAGGTGTAGTATAATTGATGGTTAAACAAACTTACCTTGTGACGTTTGACCATAATTATACAAACCTTGCATCCGAAGAGATTTATAACCCTCCCATACCCGATTTTGCTAAACATCGAAATCATACCCCATAGGTATATACATTGCGAAATGGATATTGCTCTAAAGAAATGAGGCGACATTGTCGGTCGGTGTGGCAGGGCGCCATCTGTGGCTGGGGGTACTAAAAAGTCAATTGTCTTGTTATTTTTTGGCTCTGAAGTTGTGCTTTATGCCCAGTACATTAAAGAGTGGACTACGAAGTGAATTAATACCTACTTATTTATTATAAATCTCTTCGGATGCAAGGTTTGTATAATTATGGTCAAACGTCACAAGGTAAGTTTGTTTAACCATCAATTATGTATGTATTTACAAAAAAAAATGTATATTATAATATACATTTTTTTTTCGTCGTATTTTAGTCGTATTATATCAGCTATCTGGTTTCCATATTACAAGCTTTAGCTTAGTTTGGTGCTAGATAGTGCTGTGTGGATAGTCCAACAATATTTATTTATTTATTATTTATTATACTTTAAAATGTTATATTACTAAATAAAAGTTAAAATAAAAAGTTATGTCTATAATTGAATCACAAAGATCACTCTGAAATATCCTGAAGCTAGGTGAATCTAGGTGTCGGTTCTACGCGACCAAGACAAGAAGAACATTCAATAAACTTACAGCTTGGTTTCTACCGTTCTTTTGTATGATAATTGTTACAAAATAGTATAATAATGAAGCTCTAGCCGATCGAACCCGAGTGAAAGCGAAGTAGAGCAAATTCCACCCAGTTTTTCGACAAATCAACACTGCTAGATTGGCGTCGCTTTCATTTTATTTTATTCAAAGTAATTGAGGAAACTGACAAAATGTCTAAAACACGTGTCTCTACTGTGTCGAATATTCACAAAAAGATTGTTGGAAAATAAATATGGAAAATACTTGTATGGTATTTATATTTCTTTACGGTTTCCGTAACCGTATAGAAAGCAGTGGTCGCGAAAAGTTGCATTGGAGATGTGGTGCTGGACAAGAATGCACATCCCTCGGACTGTCAAAGGAACTTAAGTTACCAGTCAGAACTCGACCGACGCACAGGCAAGGCTGATACTGCCCACCATCTGTTACCAGCTAATGTTTTTCCGACAAATAGCCAGATGAGATTAGGATTAAAGATTTTGTAATGGCCACCACACAATGGGAGATGAAGCGTGGGATGCCCTCTTACCCGATGCAGAGGGCTCAGAATCGTTCTTCGTGGAATTGTATTCCCCTATCCTATACAACTCCAAGAAGAACGATTATGGACTTTATCCCATGTCTAACTGTGGACTTCTACAGGCTGATGAGGGGTTAGAAGTATGAATAATCTAGTTGTGGTTGAGAGTTAATGGAAAATACCTTCAAGCAAGTGCTCAGATCTCAGATCTAGTAAGTGTGTTCATTTTGCTTATAACATACCTATGTAACTTAAGAAATGTACCAAACTACATTAAATAACAGTTTTAATTTTTTTGTAAATACCTATGTGATACCCATTCTGAAGCTAGTAACGCAACGCCGTATTGCACTTCAATGCAGACACCATAAGTAGTACCTTTATAAAACCCCCTGTTGTGGGCTATCTGCAGAGCACGGCGGAGCAGGGGGCACGTCCTGCGGCTCCGCTCAGGTAATCAGCTTTACGGCGCCGGAGCCGTGGCGGGCACATTCGCCCGAATAACATATTCATTCAAACGCATTTCGTCTTGGAACACTTGCGTGACTTTTTCCCCGAAATTACCTCACGTTGCAATTGTTATAAGGGTTTTGGTCTCCTGTATTCTTTAAATGAAGGTAGGTTTATATTTAAAACTGTTGTGAGGTTGTCTGACTGATAATTTTCACCTTCAATCCTTTGACCTCAGAACTTGTAGACGGTCCTTCCACAATGTTTGTGTTTTTTTTTTTTTTTTTTTATACAACTAGCTGATGGAGCAAGCATATGGCCCACCTGATGTTAAGTGGTAACCATCACTTATAACAAAACATTGCCTCGTAAGTTACATACGATAGGAACGTGCCCTACGATGCACTACCCTGCGTCCATCAACTTGAGGCATACAGATGTTAAGCCTCATATGCCTGTAATTACACCGGCAACCACACTCTTCAAACCGAAACACAGCGTTGCTGCTTGGCGGCAGAAAGAGGCGTGGTGGTAGTACTTTCCCGGACGAGCCCTTCACACAGAGCTATTGTAAAAAAATAATTGATTTAATTTCCTAGAAGAATCATTAGATCTTTACAAAAAAAAAAACTTCAATATATCTAGAAAATAAAGATAGCTATGTTTGTATGCAGTTGCGTGAAATGACAGTGCTAAAGAACTCAATAACGTATAACATAGTTATCAAGCAAAGTCAAAAGGTATTTACTAAATTGAATTACCAATATAACTTTTAAAGTCTTAAATCCAAGGCGCCAGCCCTACGCGACCAAGCCTAGAAAAACGGACAACGGAGCTTATTGAAATATTAGAGTAGTTACTCAAATAAAACAATGTTTGCAATAATAGAACATCAAAATAAGCATTTCAATACAAATGAGACGATAGAATGAGTCGTGTCGGCGGCCCCCGAGGGCTCTATAACACGCCGCCTGTAGGAGGTAGGTACGCTTACATTCATAACTTTAACTGCTTTTCTAGTGTTTGGTGAGAGCCGTTATATTGACCACGACCTGACCCAGGACAGTCGGTATCAAAACTCATATTTTTTTTGTGTAGATTACAGACCTGCAAATTGTAGTTAATCCAAATAAAAATTGTATTTTTTCGGATTGTGTTACTACTGTTTAGATCATCGATATTCACTAACAGCCTGCCTCTTCAGCACACGCGTGAAGTGGAGTAGTCTTGAATTAGTTCTTTCAGTATCTATTATATTTATTGCGTTTTTAAAACAGGAAAATTATAAGCCTCCTTTCTTAAACTGGATAACCTCTATGCCAAACTCCAATTATACTCTGACACAATGTTCACTCGCATGCGAGTAGGTACGTTATTGTGCTCGCATGCGAGTGACTGTACTTGCTTAGTTCGGGTCGATCTCCGAACTCAGTTATAGAAGCAAATTAATTTATCTGAAAAGCGCCCGCGGGACCCGCGTTCTAAAGTACCTACCTCTATATATATATATGGTGATTCCAACTTAATTCCGATTCTACACAAAATAGCGCACGTAGCTAGAAACTCATAGCAGGCTGAACGCAAGAGGTGCAGATTAGATTCCTAGAATAGGACAATATGATCTGCAAGTATTGGCTTTGGATCTGTGTGCTGTGGTTTCTAGTGGTTATAGTTAAGTACTCACGACAAGGCACGAACACTATCGTGTGGTCAGAACTATTTAGTTGAGTGTGTATTATTATGTTAACGATAAAATATCTAATATTTTAACCACTTTATTATTGGCACAACAGTTCTGACCGAGACTCAAAATATTATACACTAAAATTTCTCAATAACAGTATCGGGGCACCGGTGCCGGTGTGGCGCACACCCTGTATACCGTCCAATTTATAACGAACCTGTCCTAACTATATTTACTCAGTCCTGTTCCCTCAACATTGAAAGAAAAACATATTCTCTTTTCCATTTATTTACGAACTCTGAGGTACCTAAGTTTGAGAGAATGTAGCCGGATACATACAATTATCTAAAGTTGTGTTCGACTGAATGTAATGCAAACAACGTGGGATATCATATTCAGAATAAAGATGGTAAACATGATCGTGCACTGAACCAACACCATTAGGAAGTGATTCTCGCTCGGCGGACTCTGCTGCACGACGTCGCAGCGACGGTAACGACGCCGGTGGCTACATGCTACTGGCATGTGGCATGATGTTTGCCACATTTACATTTAACCTTACGTTTGTTGCCTGTTCTTCTAGGCTTGATCGCGTGGAACTGGCACCTAGATTCACCTAGATTTAAGACGTTTCAAACTGATCCTTGTGATTCAATTGACAGATTCATAGAATCTTTTTTATGTGAAAAAGATTTCAATCAGAATGTTTGAAAGTGTCTTGCATATAATCAGAGCCCACTAAAATTTATATAACTCCAAAATTAACTGGCGTAACTACAAACACAGCATTATTATTTACTCCCAAAAGTCACAAATATATCGTGGATATATTTTTTTTACCTTTACTGTCCCACTTTTAGTGCTCTAGCAACAACTCGGTACGAAACCTAATTTATAAGATGTTTCAAAGTGATCCCTGAGGTTCTATTGAATAAAAACTACTTTTTCATGCAATATTTGTCTTGCTGCGCGAATCAAACATGCACTATTTGCGATCCAGCGCCCCGCTGTGCTACAAGGATCTTTAACCTCGTCAATACATAATTTTCATCTTATCCCCGTCCAACAATCAGACAGTAGCAATCCTCGTGATACAATCACCAGGCGGTCATAACTAACCGAATGAGTTCTTTACGAGTGTCCACATTACCGGCGACAGCGTTGTAAACCCCGCTGCAGAACAATGGCTTGTGGCACAATGGCGGCCACGTCCGCTGTAGCACGGAGGGTGGACACAACTCATACCTACCTGCGAATTGTGCCGTTACTGGAACACGAACATGTGTATTTTGTGAAATGCTTGTGGGTTAACACATTCTTTTATTTGATCAACTTGGTCATATAAGCAAGGT
Organism: Chloroclysta siterata; assembly: GCA_932294275.1. NCBI lineage: Eukaryota > Metazoa > Arthropoda > Insecta > Lepidoptera > Geometridae > Chloroclysta > Chloroclysta siterata. The sequence continues at coordinate 14,587,650 of OW028591.1, read as the reverse complement.
GACATACTTCTACTATAATATATAAATCTTGCTCAAATATTAAAATTGATTAAAATACAAAGGGTTTGGTAGGAGTAGACTCTAATTCATATAGTGTTTTAAGGTGGGCCTTGTGATTTTATTGATTGAGTGAGCGAAGCGAACGAAAATTTTACAGTCAACTTGGGCGATTTGAATTTTATGTATGTATAGATCTGGGCCGACAACGTATGAATATTTGTCGGACCAGATCTGCATGAAATTTGGTAGGTCGATAGCTTGTACTTGAGAAATTTACTGGTAAGTATATGAGTTAAATCGGATAACGAGTTATTAAGATATGGGGTTTTTTGAAGAGGTAAAATAAATATCATGTTACATGTCATATAAAAGGGATTTCTTTGGAAATTTCGAAACCATTTTTATATTTTTTCTAGGACGCTCGGTGTTTGAGATACAACAAAAAAGTAAAACTAAGTTAACAAGAGCTCCCATTTCTAAGAGTTTCGTTGACAACAAGGTTTTGTTACTGGTCGGCCAGTTACTTTGCTTTTTCGTAATTTTTTTCATTTGTAATTAAGTAATGAAAAAGGTACACAGTTCTTATAAAATGGTGACAGCACCTGGTCTGATGATGGAGCCAAGGTCTGTTCAACGGAACTCTTCAATTATTAAGCCAATTCAGTTGAAACCTGGTATACCTCTACATAGTTAGTAAGTGGTAGTCAGAAGCAAGTGCAAACACAACGTTTGGACTTGCCTCTGACTACCACTCACTTTAATTTTTGGACCCTATGATCCGATCTGCACGACGTTTGGTCGTACTTAAGAAATTCATGTTAATTTATATGGGTATATGAATTTAATCAACACAAGGGGTTATTGAGATATGAGGTATTTAAAGGGAGGAAAAAATATTTGTTACACAATAAATATACTAAGTGAGGTGTCATATTATGAAAGGGTTTGGTTAGTACATCTCATTACCATTTTTAATTTTATTCTAGGACTTATGTATGATTTTTGAGGCACAATTGGTTACCCCAAGAAGGTTAGGGGGTAGTCAGAGGCCAAATATCGTATTTGGTATCAATGAAATCTCAGGTCGGGGCGAGCCACTAGTTATATAAAGACTCTTGCACTTTATACAGGATTGAAAGGTCGAACGGGTCGAAAATTCTACTAAAGTTAAACAATCTTTGATATAACTTTGATATAAATTTGAAATAAGTAAAACGGCATTCAAATTGTTTTGAGTAGGCGTGTGATTCTCGGTTGAGGCAATCACTCGAGAAGGAAAACCTTGTATTTCAATGACACCAGTTGATGTTGTCATAAAGGATCCGATAAGCAATGTGTAACTTTAAGGAATAATACAATATCTAGTAATCACGTTACAAATACCCTGGAAGGTTTGACTTTTTGATCTGTATTTATACATCAACTTCATTTGGCTTTGGTTTTCCACAATCCCCTAATTGGAATGGCTCCATCTACTAACTAACCTGAAGCAGGGTCATTACGCTATCTATAAGACGTACGGTAATGTGAGTGCGTTGTATGTGCAATATGTGGCAGGTATATGGCCACATTGTGCGAGCTAACAATCTTGGCTCCCAGTATCAATCCGCAGCGCTCATTATCGATCTGAATAGAGATGATGACTCCAGTTAGGGGTGTCGCTTTTTGAGTAACACAATGTTTTTTCATAAAGACACAGTTTTATTGTAATAGTCTAAGGGTCATCAGAGGCGCTTCTAAGCATTAGGAAAATTTGGCCTTCCTCATTTTAATCCTGCTCAAAAATTGCTTTAGCTCATATTGTTTTTGAATTTTCGAAGATTTAGTAATCCTTGTAGCTGAATAATAACAACACACGACACGACACGACACGACACGACACGGCGACGTCTGTCTGTTCGCGTGAAATAGACTTTGCTCTGAAATCGCATTCCGCCGCCACCTGACACACCCTCTAATGGCTTTTAGCAGAGCTTTTGGAACCACGCGTTACTGTGTAAGCTCTGTAAGTCAAAGTCAATAGTTCTCAACAACTAGCTTACAGCCGCGAATCTGTTTATGTGGTAAAAAGGGAAAAGTTCAACATGATTTTATTCAGCGTCAGGCTTCTCTTTCTCATGCTTCTCTAAATTACGGGCGCTGTCTAAATTAACGCTTAGAATATTAGTGTAGATCGGGTTGGCTTCGACCATCGATTCAGTCTAGTGTCATCCATAATGCGATGGCGCGATGGACTCGCTAACGTCCATCACTCAAGCATCAAATTAAACAGTTTAACATTTGAGAATAATAACAAAGAGAACTAGCGGGTCAGGTACTCAGGGCAATTAGACTAAACGATAGGGGCTCGAAGTTCACTGCGTTTAAATCTCGTCTCGGCGGCGTCTGTCAATAGGGGCTGCCAGGGGCTGCGGGGGCTGCGGGGGCTGCGGGGGCTGCGGGGGAGCTGTGGACGCTCACCAAGGAATATCTAGGAAGATTGAAAATGTTATCATATCACAACAAAGCAGGCTAATTCAATGAAACTAGTAAAGGGTTTTATGTAGGTAACCGTTATGTGTACGTGCATTATAATAATATAATGTAGTAGCTTAGATCGATCTACAAGAGAGCAATTATTCACAATCTGTCTTCGTTTCACAGAGATTATCCGACTTTCCTCAGTTTTGTAAAAGTAGTATTATTTTCTACAGGATCCCATAAATTACGGCGGCAACGGCAGTAGAATGCCTACGTTTCATTCCACTGAAAGAAGTTTCAAAGAAAATCCTCCCCTCTCCCCTACCTCCCTTAGCCCCCTTCCCCCCGGGACAAACAATAATTAATTCCACGGGAGTGAAGCCGCGATAGAAACTGCCTTCATTCTGTACGTGTTGAGGTCAATCCTACAAATAAAGGATTTTTTTAATTACTTAGTTCCTAAAGTAGTGGCTACTGAGATGCTGACTGAAGGATACACGCAAAAAACCAGTTGTTGTGACCCCACATACAGTGAAGTCAAAGTCAAAGTCAAAATGTATTTATTCAATAAAATCACAAGGATCACTTTGAAACGTCTTAAAGCTAGGTGACTCTAGGTGCCAGTTCCACGCGACCAAAGCCTAGAAGAACAGGCAACAAACTTACGGCTTGGTTCCTACCGTTCTTTTGTATGATCCTTTTACAATGTAATAATATTATATATTATTGAAGTTTAGTGAGGCGTAGGCATACAGAAAAAGTTAAACATAATCAAATTTATAAGACAGCACACGCTACGCCTCAAACTAATAATACCTAATGCATAAATACAATCTATTAAATCAGAGAAAAAAAAAACACACAATAGTAGGTACAGTACAGACATTGCAGACATGTTAGATGCCGATGGGCAGAGCGACCGGGACATCGGGCCACGCATTTTTATCAACAATATAGCTATCTAAAGTATAATAAGCTTTCCTTATTAGAGTATTCTTAATGTACACTTTAAATTTTCTAATAGGAAGCCCAGTGGCACTTTCTGGAAGTTTATTATAGAAGCGAATACCGTTCCCCTTAAACGAGCCATTTACCTTTTGAAGTCGAAATTTAGGAATACATAATTTGTTTTTATTTCTAGTATTAACGTTATGTGCATCACTCTTTTTCTTAAAGCTATCTATGTGTTTATGAGTGTATAATAGATTTTCATAAATATACTGTGAAATGACTGTGAGAATATTAATTTCTTTAAATCGCTCCCTTAATGAGTCACGTGGTTTCATTTTATAAATGGCACGTATCGCCCGTTTTTTAAGTACAAATATACTTTGTATATCAGCAGCTTTCCCCCAGAGCAAAATACCATAAGACATTACACTATGGAAGTAGCTAAAATATACTAGTCTAGCTGTAGCTTCATCTGTAAGCCATCTTATTGTGCGAACTGCGTATGCAGCCGAACTGTGATGTAAGGACACTGAATTTTGCTGCCTGAAATGTGTGATCCACAAATTATCACAACAATTCCAAATACTTATTTTTACTTACTCACGACACAACGAATTGTAGCGAGATATCAAAGTCAAAAGGTATTTATTTAATTGAATCACAAACATCACTTTGAAACGTCTTAAAGCTAGGTGAATCGAGATGCCGATATGGCGATGTCAAGGCTCGGTATAAAGATGGGCCACGTTCTTGTATCTACTCGTATGTAAATACATGAGTGTGTGGCAGCCCTAAGCGCGACATGTTGTGCGTCGGTGAATGGCGCGCATTGTGCGATAGATCGCAGCGATAATGCGCTCGGATCGCGCGGCGTCCTTTCTGACAATTGACGTTTTATTGCGAACCTCTTACTGCGATGGCGGTAGCTCGGGGTTGTTCAGAGATCAACGGTTCATTGCTAGATTTATTGCCCCGATAATCGAATTGCCGATACATAAAAGTCATGTCTTTTTTAGCTTCTAAATCAAAGCTATATACATAAAACCATGCTTTTTGTATAAGCGTCAGTTAGTCTCTCTCTTTACTTAACTACAGCAAGTGAGGCCGCGGCCGCGCTCAGAGCTCCGAATGATAGCATCCATCAAGGGATTACATAGTTGGTGGGATATCTGCAGGCTCATACGAACGAGGAAAGTATTCTGTAATATAATATTAAGCAATGGAAGGTAAAAATAAGTAGAAAATATTGATTTATTTTGCTAAATTCCTAAGATTTTTTTTTTATAGCTACTATGTTTAAAAATAAAATAAGGTAAGTATAGCTTTAAGATGTGAAGGAGAGGTAAAATTGAAGGCCGAATTACAATTTAAGGTCTTAAATACTTACTTAAAAATCTAAATATAAATTAGAATACTTACATCTGTTAAAAACTTCATGTTTTCTGCCGCCAAGCAGCGTTACTGTGTTTCGGTTTGAAGAGTGTAGTTGCCGGTAAAATCACAGGCACATGAGACTTAACATCTGTATGCCTCTAGTTAATGGACGCAGGGCAGTACAACGTCGGGTACGTTCCTATCGTGCGTGACTTACGAGGCAATGCTTGTTAAACGTGATGGTTACCACTGAACTTCAGGTGTGTCATCTGCTTGTTCAAACAGCAAAAAAAACGTACTCAATTTCGAATCAGAATGACAGGAACTAAAAAACCAAAAACCTTGAGTACCTAGAATTCTAGTACGTTTGAGAGGTTCCCTCAGAATAGCCGCGGGCAAAATCTATTAATAAAAAAAAAACAGATTTATCTATCTATTGAAAACAAAGCCTGCTTCAGCCAATTGCTGTTCTTGTAAATACCCGAAGGCTTCTCAACTAATTGAGTATGAAATAACCAAGTTCTTGGCTTGCCAAACCATCTCTAACCGTGCCACTAAGACGAGGAGTTAATGTAAACCACTTGCATGGTTGTCCGCTAGTGCTCTTTTTACTGCACTGCGATGTACTCTAGAACTCTATAGGAACTCTATCTACATTAGAGTAATACTGATGATAATAATTAACCTTAAAGGCATAACATTAAAAATAAACGGCATCGTCGAGTACAGCGTCAAACGATCTAGTTTCAAGTTATTCAAGAAAGGCTTAAAGCTTCTAAACAGAAGTTTGCGACGTTTTGCAGCAATTAGGTTGATTCGACTGATTCGGGGCGCGGCCTCACTGCGCGCGGGTTTTTATTTATTAAATTTATCTTTTATTATCGATTAAGTACCATTATTAAAAAAAGAAAACGTAATTCTTTGTGTTGCCACTTCAGCTCGCTTTGTTCGCGTATTAGTCTTAGTTTCCCAAATACGACCATGTGAAGTGATCCTATTCGCCTATATTTGCCTACTTTTCACGAACAAGACGAATACCCAAATACAAGAGTAGTAGAGCTATCTGTGAAGGGCTCATTCGGGGAAGTACTACCACTTAACATCAAGTGGGCCATCTGTTTGTTTCATCAGCTAGTTGTATAAAAAAAAAGCACGAATAGCGGTATTCGTGCTTCTACACAATAAAACCGGATAAGAACAAATAAGAGCAAATAAAAACGCAAACACCGGATAACGATGTGAAGTGCATTGTAGTCTTGTAGGATTACGTGGACAAAGTCGCAGGCAAAAGCTAGTTACAATCGCAAAACTACAAGCTACATCTCTGTGCTACGGTGCCGGTGCTACGATAACTACGGACGTGGATCTCGTAGCACTGTAGCACAGAGCTACGAGTGCACTGTATGAATAACTATTCATTGAACTAAATTTTTTCAACTTTCTAAACCAGTACTTGTTCTAAATCATGCATGATATGAAGTGCCCCACGATGCACCTACCCTGCGTTCATTAATTTGAGGCATAAATATGTTAAACTTCAAGTGGCTGTAATTTCATCGGCACCCCACAACCTTCGAACTGAAACACATTGTAGCTGTGCAAAAACACACTCGATGCAACACCTGCTCTGCTGTCTCCTGTACCGACCACGTGCACACGCGAGGACCTCAACCAGGCACCGGGACGAAGTATCGAGGTCGCCTCCTACTGAGCTCACGTCATATAAAGTTTGTTATGCCATTGACTCGAAAGAAGAAGAAGACAGTAGATAAATCGCGCACAGTGCGACCGCTACTTACTGCCATCGTCTCCCTGATTTTGTCGCGACTTCACTAATCCGCTAAATAACGCCGTAATCCCTCAGGCGGCGTTACTCGGAGCTCGATATTTCAGGTGTACATTACATTATTTTAAATAGATGTTTCACTGTCTTAATGGCGCATCTAGCAGTTTGGAATCGTGGGTTTGAACCCTGCCAATTTTTTTTTGTATTTATGTAAGGAAAATCTATATTTATAATAGAGGAGTCTATTCATATCATGAAATATCCTAAACTAAATATAAGGTCTCAGGGCCAGGGAGTTTTGGATCAAGTACTTTTTAAGAGGTCTTTCCTCGCTTACCAGTAAACGTTTTATTAGTTTTTTGTAAGTTGCTGAAGAAGCTAATGACCCACTTAATTTTTGAAAATTCGCCACTCAACGGCTTGAAAAGTTGTTTCAAAGTCTGTATAATAGCTTCACGCGAACTGCATCGCGCAGGATTCCACTGCTGATAAAATAAAATCTCCAGCAACCTCAACAATCTGCAGTATTTTTTTATAATGTTGTTCAGTCATGATAAGTCGTCCATTTTGTACTTATTTTTAGTGACTGCTCAACTGTAGAGCATTGACCCTGAACCTGTCAATGCAATGCTCTATATTACTTACATACTTCTATCTGCTGAGGCAGCGTCGAGGATTTTGATTTGGTTTTATCATTCAAGAGGAGGTCTACCGTGCCTGGAAATTATAACCGTCAACCAGTCACAGTGTAAATAGCTCGGTAGTAGGTACTAGCCAGAATTCGCTTCGCAACAAAAAGTGTTAATTACTTTGTATAATGCTTACATTTATTTGAAACAATTTAATTGCGGTCAGCTCATTAGCACAGCGCATAAATATCTATACTATACCTACGTTGTGTAAGTACCTGCACTCTGTGTCATAAGTACCTGCTTTATGGTCTGCGGCATAAGTGGTTGGTGTTAACACATTTTATCGCCCGGAATAGTTAATGGATCGTTTAATGAATTGTACAGTTAATTTAACTGACTCATTCGTGAACATAATTAATGAGTTTTGCTAATGGCTTCTCTAAATCCTGACACGGTACCGGCGTCACATTCAACTCAAACATACAACTTCATATCGTTTTAATTTGATAAATTTCAAATATTATTCAATTATTATTTATCTACACTAATCTACACTAATATTATAAAGAGGAAAGATTTGTATTTTTGTTGTTTTGTATGTAACGAATAGGCCCAAAAACTACTGGTCCGATTTCAAAAATTCTTTCACCATTAGAATGCTACATTATCTCTGAGTAACATAATTATATTATATTTAAAAAAAAAACAGGGGTCCTTAGTAAAACTCCAATAATGTAACCCAAGGTGGAAAAAGAAAACCTTACATCGCGTGCGCTGCGAAAACTATTGATGATAGAACAAAATAATGTACTACGACTTTGCAGAACACGTCATTATCTACAAATCTTTTGATCGTTAAATACGCACATAACAACGAGTTTTTTGTAATTTGGAAAAATCAAACCCACAACAATAACGCGCTAACCGAGTCCGTCGCAACGAGGTGTATTTCATTTTGTTTGTAAAACATTTTAGTAATGGTCGCTGCGGTAATAAAAAAACTCACAATATAATTTACATACAATCAAAATTAGCATTTGACGGAAGTCGTGCTCGCTCTTGACCGCAATTTGCATTTCATCAGATACAACAACAAAAGACACTAAAATATCTATTTTAATATCCCACAATAAAATACAAGACAGCGGAACATGGAACTACAGAAATGTAGAAAATGGTTATAATTTACTTCAATACAAAGTTCTACCAGCATTGTTCTCAAATTGCCACGCGAATTAAGACTTTATGCCGTTGAAATTAGAGTTGTAACGGTGTGCGCGATCGTTATTATGTTAATAGGTCTATTATGACAGATATCATTATCTCGCCGTGATCTGAGAAAGGGTTAATTTATAAATTCTAAGGCGAGGGAGAAATTATTTTCAATTTCAGTAGGAATTTGTTGGAACTGAGCTTCATTTGAGGATTTCTTTATTCGATTATAATATTTTCCGTGATTATTATTTCCTCTTATTGCAAGGTACCTACTTTCCGCCCTCAAAGGTATTACTTCAATTCGTTTGTATTCGTACCTTATGTTTTTTGTTTCCCTATTCGCAGAAATTAATTATTTGTATTCTGCTAACATTTCTGTTTTAATTTGCCGCAACAAACTTGAAATAGATGAAATAAATTGAGATAATTTAAGAATTATTAATCTATGTTTTTTGAGGATTGTACGAATAAATTATGTAATAACTAGTGTCCAATTACTTATTATTAGAATTTTATTGAAATATCTAATTACTTTCCCTAGATGCTATCTATGAAATATGCTCAATGATTAGATGCCTAGACATTCTCCGACGCCTAAAATTAACTAATTATCTGTGAGATCTATAATTTTCATGAGTATCGATGTGCTTGATTATGATTGGGCATTAATCTGAACACTACGCCGAAGGTACATCAGTTTGTACCATAACTAGTTCTGTCATGGTTACCTTTCGTTCGTTCGTTCGTTTACCAAACTGATCTTATAAACTTAAGTGTTTTTGATTATATTTTTACTCAGTAGACTCGGTAAGATAGTCTAAGCTGATGTTATTAATTAATTAGAAGAAGAAGAAGCTTCAAGTCGACAAGCTGAACATGCCACTTGCCACATGCCATTTCATACATGCAAGTTTTCTCAAAGTGTGACAAATAGTTGTGATGTCGCGCGGACGAACTCGTGAGCCCCTCACTGGGACCCTCTTCAAGAGTTCTATTGTACGGGGACCATTTGTGAGATGAGTTATGTTGAGGAATGGGACAAACTTTTTGGTAACTTGGTCTTATTTTGTGTTGTTTCCGTATTCACCATTAGTTGTTACGATTTAGGTGTAGAGAATAGGTATCGTGGCGTCTGCTCGTTGCTAAGCCGGCTTCAGCGAGATTTTTCTGCTGCTGAAGCACCGACCCCTTATTCATTAGCACTTCAGCACTTGAAGGCCAAGTTGTCGGCCCGAGCTGGAATAGTCGTGACGTCACGACGGAGGACTTCGAGAGCCTTCGGAACCCGCGTCGGCAACAACAGTTAATTAACAGCGATATTTTGTAAATTTCAATCGAATAAAGATTTCAGCTTAAAAACAACTCGTTTAAAGATATTCACGATGTTGTTTAATAAAGAAGCTGGTGCTCAAGTCCTTTGTCAACACAGTTTAAAGACATAGATTCTAGAGGCACAAAATGTTATATTGTTTTTAAAAATGTGTCTTTGCAGTACAAGGCGCAAGTAAGAAGTAAGGCAGATGTTATTTATAAGGCATTGGTAATGGCTCTGCATCAGGTGGTCTACTCTACTAAACTTGCACCGTCACTTTCTTATCATTAAAAGTCTTGATAGAGTTTATCATAGCTCAATTGCAGCTCGAGTAGATGTATCCCAAAAAATTAAGTCCAACTATTAAATGAACCTTAAACTATCGGAGTACATAACACACTCTATATTGTTCCGATTCTTGCTACTATCAGAACAGCCCGGCGGAGTTCAATGCTTATACAAAAAGCCATAAAAATACCTCAACAGGTCGAAATATTCAGCAATTACGAAGCAATTATAACTTTGTTAAATGACTCCAGTTGGGAGTTGTCGGTTAATTGACTAAAGGGTTCTAAGAAAACATCCAGTGAAGTGGAACGGACCCGCCACTACTCAATGGAATTATTTTCAAAGCGTTTTCTTGAGCTTTTTCTGTAAATCAGTTGAAGAGTCAAGGGCGCCGACACAGCGACGTTACCGTCGATTCAGTCTCAAAGTCAAAAGAGATAAGAGATTTGTTCGAAAGGATCACTTTAAATCGTTTTAAGAACTAGCTGAATTTAGCTTAGTTCGACGAACTATGTCTAAAGCAGGGGTTCGTTTTTTCCTCTAGAGGTACGGAACCTTAAGCACTATACGGTTTGTTAGAAGTAAACATGAGCTTTTTTTTATACAACTAGCTGATGGCCCACTTGATGTTAAGTGGTAACCATCACCTTTGTCAAAGCATTGCTTCGTAAGTCGCGCACGATAGGAACGTACCTCACGATGCACTGCCCTGCGTCCTAAAACTTGAGGCATACAGATGTTAAGCCTCACGTGCCTGTAATTACACCGGCAGCCACACTCTACGAACTGAAACACAGCGTTGCTTATTGGCGGCAGAAAAAGGTATGGTGGCATGTACTTCCCCTGACGAGCCCTTCACAAAGAGCTCTACTACTCATAAAACTTGTCAAATTTGATGAAGTTGTAATATACAGTGTGAATTTAGATCCATCAAGCGCATCGCATAAACACTGTGAGTTTCAAAAGGTTTATTTTATTATATTTTTATTTATCTATGACATATCTACGAGTACGTGGTTAAAATAATAGCCGCACAAAATAGTTAGTGATATTTAGTTTTTTTATTATATTTTCTAGATAATAAATTCCAGAACATTGACCAATTTAACTTACAACTATACACAAATATACGCTTCGTAGGTGGCCTTGGCTTGGCCGATCTACTGTGTTCACTAGCACTTGCTTGCAATGTATTTCTCGACATAAAAGAGGTACAGGCCCTTCAGCGCTCTCCACTGAAAATTTACGTAATAACGTACAAGAGTTTAAAGATTATCTGCCGCCCCTTTGTACCCCATAAAGAAGGACACCCTTTAAGAGGCTATTAAAAGGCGGAACACCCAACCTTAATAAAATGATCCACAAAACCTTCCAACTTTTACACTCTATCAAACAAAGTCGATTTGTGTAGCGGCATGGACGCACAGAATAACTAACAGTCGCCATTGACAACACAAATGTATTCATAAAAGCGGATAGAATCGAACCTTTTGAGAACGGATCGTTTGAACGTTTAGATACAAAACAAAATAAACAGTGGCGTTAACATCGTCCGACAAAAGTTTAATCATTTGTCATCAGAACACAACAGTAACAATAGCATTAAATGTTATATGTGATGTGATGTGAAGGTACTGTTATTTACTACATGACAAGATGGCGGTCCAAACGTCACTGGGAAGGAATCTCGTCAAGAGGTCGATTGTTATCGCAAGTAATTAATATTCTCTTCCTTTGCAAACATTTCTTCCAATTCGAAATTCGAACCCTCTTGCGTCAAGCCGCACCACAAAAAGTTGTCGTTATTTTTTATGATGTTTGTTCGTATAGTGAGTTTCACTTCTAACAGTTATAAGTATGTGGGGTATTACTACTGGCTTGCTACAGTGTAAGTAACAGTTAGTAGAGGCATTTGCTAAAATATTCCGTATCACAGGCCCTGTCAGACCGTCGTCACACAAGCATATACTTTGACGTAGTGGGGATGTGATGGTACTCCGTATTTCACTCCGAAATATTACAAAAAGAGCGAAAATGTGAATAGGCTACGATAAATTCTCAGGCACAGTAGACATCTGTGTCCTCCAGAACTTTTGCCAATCAAGGTCCTTGAGATTATGTAATAGGAATAGTCAGAGGCACGTCTATACTTTCATTTGTGGCACATGCTCACTATTATTATATCCTCTAGGAGAGTCTGAAGAGAGTTTTACGGTGCATGAGGGTTACTAGTCCATGAGCTCATTTGATTGATTTTGTACGCTTAATAGGTACTCTTTTAATTTATTTCGGAGTCAGCGAGGATTTCGGTAGGTCCGAATTTTCGGAGTGTTCCATTACGAGCCCCTCACTTCACATCAGGTCTCAGCGTAGCCGTGCGTTGTGGCCGGTAGGTACGCGTGTTCGCTTTCCATAACAACGTTCACGTTTTGATTTGAGCGAATGTTGTGCGCGCCCGAGTCATTCGCTCCAGCTATCAAATATAGCTAAGCTTTTACTATGTCATTCTGCTTGATAGAATGTTCTCCGAAACGTGCTCTAGATGCTTTACGAAGATTTTGTTTTTGAATTTGTCATACCAAGCCGCCAAATAAGAATACGGCCTACCGGCAAGCGTCTTATTAAGTCACACTCACAAGTGTAACTTAATAAGACGCTTGCAGTACTAATAATCGTGCTTTGGAAGATATTGCTAAAAAAAACATGCGTACTACAATATTATGACAATGTACGTCATTTAATTAATGATCGGTAGTCTCTTTGACATATTCGTTTGCGTGATGTAATAAGTTTCTTACAACAATGTAAAGAGCGGGTTTGACCATTTTGCAAAGTCCCTCCCATCTCTCAGATTTATTATTCCGCCATTGTTTTTATAACAAACAAGTATAACGCTTAGAAAAGAATATTAGTTTTTCTTATTTATTTATTTATGAAAACTTTATTTTTTATTTTATTAACAGTCCAATCAAAGTTTTGTTAAATTAAAATATATATAGACTTTCAAATAAAATTACATGTATTTACAAAATATCCGTTTATTTACAATGACATTTATTTCGCCTATTTTCATGTCCACCCTTGTTCATTTGGAATGTATTGAGCGGTGCAACTACCATAATATTAGCTACATACAATAGCATGACTGGACGCGGTGCCTAGTGTCACCCTACAACACACCAAATATAACGTCCATAACAGTCAGGTCGCGGCCGCGTTTAAAGGCTAACGCACAGAATCGGTGGCACGTTACTGCTCACTTCATCCAACCCTCCCTCCGTCGCTTCGGTGCGGTACGTTTGTAAATTCCATTACTTGGCTCAGCCTGACACATGAACTCAGCTCTAGATGTGTGGTATACACACAAACAACTGAACAGCGCACATAGTTGTTAGCGCCCATTTCCTTGAACCCGCTGTAAACTGAATTTGTAATTCCCGGGAGCGGTAGGTACGCATCGTGGACCTATTATGAGGCGCGGTGGCGCCTGATGACAGTCCGTCACATCCATCCACCCGGCGGGAGATAAAACTACTCCGTACTGTCCACGACACAAGGGAAACTACGTTTGGTGTTCATTTTCATACAACTGACACAATGCCGTTGCCTACACTAACCTTATTAGACAACATTAAAATAACGACCGTCCTTTTTTATTGAACGTCAATATAAAATACTGCAGCATTTTAAATTTCAAATTAAATTTATATTCAAGATAGTGCAATAGAATCGACGCCATTTTCTTCTTTCAAAATAAGCCAATTATATTAAAAGGGCACTAGTGAGAAATATTCATCTTTACATATCTTATCTTAACAATGCGTTCTGACAAACAGCGATAGGTATAATTATTAGATTCTGTTTAAAATACAACGTTTATAAGGGGTAGGGTTTTCCATTAAATATTTTTGTCATCCAAACGCGCCGGTGGCTTATCAGATTAAATATGGCGCCATTGTAATATGGAATCAACATTATAGGCTTTTTTATCTGGAAAGTATTTTATTACCAAGACTGATACCAATCTTACTATCCCATAATAATAAATGCTAAAGTTTTGATGTTTGCTTATTTGTGACTCAATCACGGCGTTACATAAATCTGCTAGCTCCATTAGTCTGTGACTACCTTGAAATATTGAGATACCTTCCCGTGGCATTTATATTCACCTAGCTTTAAGACCTTTCAAAGTGATCCTTGTGATATTATTGAATAAATACGTATTGACATTGACATTGTAACAGTCGTTTCTAGTGATCTCGTTCTACTAGGATCTCTAAGATCCTTCAATAAACTAGTGTCATTGCACAGCACCCAGTCCTGGAACTAGGGATGTAAACATTTGTCGAGCCGTGGGAATCGGCAGCTCTCGCGTCTCAGATGGACATTTGTTTGAGCTACGAAGATCATCTCTACTGGAATAATAGGCTTCAATGTTAAACGGCATTTATTAAAATGAATCACAGCCACAAATAAAAGAAGAAGAAGAAGAAAATGAATCACAAGGATTACTTTGAAGTGTCTTTGTAGGTGCCAGTTCCACGCGACCAAGCCTAGAGTAACAGGCGGTCTATAGGCAAGGCATACTCGTATTGGTATGTAATCTAGCTTCTCGCAGATGTCCAGAGGAACAGTCGGCGGCACGTCAGAGGCCAGTACCGAGCTGACAATAGCTAGTTCACCGGCTAGGGCGAGGCACTGTTGCCGGCGACGGTCCCGGCATACATCCGCGATAAAGCCCGTGACAAGGGTCAGGGCTGCCACCAAACGTTCCGGAAAACGATGTTTCGCAGATTTCTTTGTTACAGCACATTACACATTACACAGCCCTGTACATAACACGAGACGCGTGTTATTTTAGGAGCGTGTTTACGTCCTAAAGCTATGGGCGGCTTTTGTTAATTTATTTTTGTTGAAAATATCTGCTTGCTTTCATATTTGAAATTGTGAAATTTTGTGTAGCCGATATCCAGAGTTTTATGTTTTCGTTTATAATAATTGTTTTGGACAGAAATTTTGTAGGTGGAAATCAGGTTGGACGGATTTTATTTAACTAAAAGTAAACCTTCTTCCTTCCTGGTTTAACTTGTTGTGGTTTTCAAAATCTGCAAAATCATTTTAATCGTTTTGAAACATATTTCCATTTTCAAAAATAACAAACAAACTTTTATCATCTCACTACATGTAATTCTGCAAATAAAATATACTTCGACTTTGACATTAACAACCATCAGAAATCTGAAATTAAAAAGTGCAATGCTGGACCTTTTAAATAGTATCTCGGAACGAATGGCCTTGAGCATCTTTCACCTTTTTTTTTTACAATGGATAGACCATCCTTTGACTACAATCTCACCTGATGGTAAGCGATGATGTAGCCGACGTTGGAGCAGAACGGTCTAGAAGACACCTATTCACTCTTGCCTTGAAGAGACTGATATTGTAGTGGTCAGGAAAAACAGACGACGGTAATGAGTTCCACCTTTCTTCATCTTGACCATGGGGGGGGGAGGCTGATGCCTCAGCACAGCCGTGCTAGAGAAGGTGTTGAAATTGTTGAGATATGATAAGTTTATAGCGAGGTCTTCGGTCACCGATCTCGTACGAGCCTGCTGTTCTACGACAGTCGCTATTTACAAAGCTCTTATCTGTTTTACCCGAAACCCATTCGAGTTTTATCTCGAAGAGTCCACATAAATTTCGTCCACACATTTAATTTGAAGTCGGGCCAGCATCTGATCGCGCCAAATATGCCGGGTCGAACCCCATCTATCACACGCCCGCATTGTGTTCCCACGCCTCGATGCTGTTTGTTTTACAAATAAAGCTGCATAGATTAATGACAGAATTGTTCATATTGCTAATGATGTTTACGAACGAGCTCGTAATTTCTGTGTCGATATTGACGTGTGAAATTTATGGAGCATAGAACATTGAATTTCATTGTCATGCATAAAGGTTAGGGAGTGTGGTAATTCGTTAGATGGCTCGCCTATTGCCACTTGCAATAAAACCAAAGTTACTCGCCTTCCATGAGCTACGTAGTGAAGTTCAACCCTTACCAGCGAGCCGTCCGATCCGACTCAGCATCACCATTTTTATCGAAAATCCAATTCCTGGTATCTACGCGCTGACTCACCCTTTACTTTAAAAAGTATTTTATTATTTCTTCCCCTCCTCGAATCCAACCGCAGACGCATCTCAGTTTTTACTAAATAAATCATTATTTTATTTACTAACAAATTAAATGACAACATTCTTAGGATCGCGGGAACTTGAAATCGTTTATCCTGGAAATATGTGGGAATGGCAAATATCCAGTGGACTTAGGCTTAGGTTCACTTCAACTATAGGCATTTGAAAATATCCTGATTACCCAGAGTTCTGGGGATATTCTTGGGGCGTAATCCCCAAGAATATCCCCTTGTAAATCTTGTAAATCTATTTTTTCTTAGACGATGTCAAAGGTATTTATTCGATAAATCGGCAAGATCAAAATGAAATACTACAATAATATACTATTTAGGTAAACCAGTTCTACCCAACCAGAGAAAATTGTGTTATTTCCCGCATTAAAAGTATAAAATTAATAAAAGTATGTTCCTATTTTTGTAGTCTCATTAATTTTATGTTAGTTATCCTATTGAGTAAGATCATTTAATTATGTATATACCTTAGACTTCTTTTACTATCAATAATAATAAGAAAACAATTGTGGTGTTGGCTTCACCAACTGGTTACTCACAAGTTATTAACAGCTCGGCCCAAATGTTACCGCAGAGAAAATATACAATAAGAGATAAAAAGCTCCAAGAAAGTTATAGCATTTTTGTATAACCCCGATATAAATAATATCAGATATTTTAGTACTAAGCTCACTCAAGACTCTTCGAGGATGTCAGAAATTATATTCGGCACATCAAACACGGCAACTTTTCTCTTAAATAAAGACGCATTTTAGACAAGGCTGTAAAGTTATCAAAATACAATATTTGCAAGTCGTTATAAAAGTAATTTAATACGTTAAAATCTCTTGATTATTAGAGAAAAAGTGATGAAAAAGAAAAGTCGAATTGTAACAGAAATTGAAAAAAAAAATGCAAAACGAATCGGCCCTCGTTAATAACCGAATGATATTTCGTGTCGAGACGCGACGCGCGTTACGTCACGTCTAATCAAATCGAATAAAAAAAACGTTTATTAAAATTGGGGTTTTATACATATACATTTTGACACAACCGTGATTCTAATCCATTTAATTATTTCTATTTTTGTTTTGTCTAATACAAGTGTTGTATTTCATCACAGTATTTTATTTGCGATGGATCACTCTCCTCCATCATTCATCATCTCGATGTATACTTCTCTCTTTCATAAGTCATCTTTCACACAGTCCATTCATCTTTTCTTTGTCCTGCCTCTCCTTCTAAAACCATCCACATCTATATTGGATCTGGAGAACCAAATCATTTAAATAATGATAATTTGTTGGTCCGGTATGGACGCACCTTAACATTGTTATTTATTCAATGCCATAGCTTTCGAATTAGAAATGGTGCTTTCCTCTCCGACATATTTTTTTACTGAATTTCATAACGATTGAACCGAAGAAGCAATATCGGTAATTTTGGTCAAATTAATAATATTTTACAAAATTAATATTATTTCGGCAAATCAATGAGCCGATTCGCAAATTGGATGATAATTTGGCCGGAGGACGACAATGGACAATTTGAATGATTTCCATTTCGTTGTTATTTTATCTGACGAGCAGCACTGAATGGAGTTGTGCGAAATTGTTATAATTCCGTAGGTTTACGCAAAATGTATTGTTTTCTATGAATTATTATTTAGTGGTTTCACAGTATTACTACGCTACTTGCTTGTTTCCAAAATGATCGATAAATTTGTACAACAGTCTGGGTCACCATTTGGACTACAAGTGGCTTATTATCTGATCATTTTCGTGTTTTGGTGAGAACCCTATATTGTCGGTCGTGGCTTGCAGTTGTTATGCCATGACATAGGACTTGGAGTGGCTTAAAAAACTGTCTTAGAGTCAGA
This sequence comes from Chloroclysta siterata, assembly GCA_932294275.1. NCBI lineage: Eukaryota > Metazoa > Arthropoda > Insecta > Lepidoptera > Geometridae > Chloroclysta > Chloroclysta siterata. Next base: position 14,569,568 of record OW028591.1, on the reverse strand, counting down.
ATTGGCCACTCTCTCACACAAAATTACTTAATTACTCCCATTATATTACTTAATTTGAGTTCACTGCACTGATTATGGCAAATAAATTTGTCACATATGTAAAAAAAGGGAATCGAGTTCAAACAGTCATTTTGAGTACAATACACATGGGGTCAAAAAGACCACTCTAAAGCAAAAATTTGAGATTCATGGAAGGGTTTATTCCTATGACAATTGAAACCTTTTTGTGACCACGAGCGCTCCCTTTGAGGCATGTTGTAACGTGCGCCGGAAATACGTCATGTTCCGGAAAACAATACAACGACTTTTTATATGAGAGATGGATGGGAGATTTCGTTAGTTTTTCAAGCAATTTCAAAATTGGAAGATTATTCCATCAGGTTGATAGAGGTGGTAATATCTTTTTTATGATTCATTTTAAAAATTAACGCCAGGGCTCCATAATTTTGGCCACAAGTCGGCCCGGTTCAATCTCAATTAGGAAACACTTCTCGCTTTGTCAGTTCAAATAATTTATTCGCCGGCAAATGTCTCAAGAGGTCGAGCTCTCAAATCTTATTACTGCGCAATAAAATGTCTGCATTTCTCATAAATATTTAGCTGCCACGGCATGTCGGAAATATATTAAGATAAATTAGTTTATGCGAGCAAGTGCGCAGTACTTCGATATCAATAGTAATTCTAAGAACTGAACTGAATACCAATAGTGAGAAGTTTAATTAACAAATCTCGTATATTTTGTGAAACTTGGAAGCTTTAAAATAAAGCACGTTGAGATTTTAAAGATCATTAAACCATAGAAAATATAAGGAAAATACACAAATATTGGACACATTAAAATAATAATAACAGTATGTCCTAAGATAAAACTATTATGATCAAACTTGGATCCGTGCTCGACCTGTGAAGTTAAATTAAAAATATGCGATGCGAGTGGTAGATGGCAGTATCCAGCACATTGCGATTAAGCTCTCCACTAATTAAATAGCCGGATTGCTGGCGAGGAGGAGAAACAAAAACTATAACATCCCCTCCATCCGCTCGGTCATTATACGAGACACAAATCGAGTTTTTCTCGTGACAGAGTCAACTCGCGCGGCCCTGGCACGCGACCAAATCCTGGCGCCGGATTTGTGTGGTCTAAGGACTTCTCGTTCGGGAATTTATTCCGAGTGTAACATGTCAGTTCATCTTACTTTCATAATTTTATTTTCTAACTGAAATAGCTGGGGATGTCTTCCACAGAGGTTTTCAGTTATTTTTTGACTTTCTTCTTATCGTCATTATCCACAGCTGCCAGGCTCTGCTCTTGCCATTCCACACGATCTTGGCCACCTTCCCTCTGAAATAGCAAGTTAAAATGTACGAACCTTATATCAGCGATACGTTTGCCAGATTCACAATAGCTCCAGACGAAAGACTTCTAAAAACACGGCAACTTAAAAAATACTGAAAAAAAAGTAAAGTTTCAAAGTTTAATTGCTAATTTTACAAAATAAAGTTTGCTAAGTTTTGGCTAAGTTTGTCTTTATAACAATCATCAAGTACAGTACATTAAAAGAAACCTTATATGTGTACGTTTCTTCAGCTCATCCCTTACACCACCAAGCAGACAAAGAATTTATTATTAAGTGTTCCAACAGTGGTGGTTCCGTTTTGTATTTACGCGCGCACTAATATCTGGCAGCGGTCCTAACTGGTCCCCCGAGCCAGCCCGGCCTGTGCTGACACCAGCGCCACCCTGCGCGAGACGAGCTATCGAACCACAACAACACACGACACTGAGCCTTGACGACCACGAATCATTTACTGACTAAATCAAATATACCTTGATCAGTCACGTACAGATAGTTGCACCCAGAACCTCACACATGGATGTGACCCCTGTGTTGAGAGTGTCAGTAATTCATAGTACTATCGTAATAGCGTAAACAAATATTTTTTTTAAAAAATGTGAGTGAATTCAATCCGACGGATTGACTGAGAAGAGAAGGTTGTCACAAGTCCACCAAAGCATTATAAGGTTAAAAATATGCTTAGATCTGGAGATAAGAATTTATTGAGAAATAAGCCAAAAACCAGTGAAATCAGGCTGGCGCACCTCACGCATACTAAAATGAAGTCGGCATCTCCACTCGCAGGTACGAGCGAGTAAGTACTTCACTTGGTATTGCTTCTTCTCGCAGATAACGGTAATCGTTGCTCCAAACTCGAATGGACCGATTGGATTCGTATGGGCCAAAGTTTTTAGGAGTTCAGATCATAATGATGTTTGAGAGTAGGCTCCGTATCAGTATCCGCAAGTTTGGAAATGGTTCTTGTGTAGATCTGGACTTTTTAAGATTTTATATCGATCGACCGTGTATAGTATAATGGATACCAAATAATTTCTGGACGGGATTATTCAACCGTTTTAAAATAATGTATTTTGGAAGTATTGATATACAATTTAGATGCGATTAGATAAGTAGGTAGTGTTTAATTAATCGTAATGGATTTATATATAGAGGATCCTTCGAATTGCATAGTGTAAATCAGCCTTTCCCAAAGTGGGCGATAACGCCCCCTTGTGGGTGCTGCAGGCCTAAAGGGGGGCGGCAAGAGGCTCAGAAAAAAAATGGGGGGAATTAACTGAGCGCCTTTGTACTGCGTTCAGGTCTCAAGTTAACTCTTGCGGGTTATAATAAAAGTCTCGTTTAGAATAAATGTTTAATCTCTGCTAATATAGCTCACAATAATTAATTTAATTTGAAGTGGTTTTTAAGTACGTGAAAAAATGGGGGCGCCTAAAAATAATTTATTCTCAAAGTGGGCAATAGACAAAATAAGTTTGGGAACCCCCGGTGTAAATAGAAACATTTAAAAGATTGAAATAATGAAAGTTCAAAGGTAGAGGAAGGTTAAAATAAAACAATTAACGATTTTACTATTACTTACACTATTTGAGAGCACTGGCATTCACTTTTTAAGCTACTTAAACACAATAATTTTAATTGTAATTTTTTTAATTGTTTCAGGTAAGTCGTAGCCAGCTACACTGCATCCGACTCATGACGTCAAATCTATAGATAACCTCTATGCTTATCTAAAGAAATCACAGAAATTTCAATACGTAATGATACCCCACTACTTGAACATGTACCTACTCGTAGATAAACTACACATCCCTTAAAGTTCTTTACCGCGTAATATTAACAACTAGGTGATATAATACTATAAATTTCTTATTTTGTAAATACATACTTATAATACGGCGCAGAAGGCAGAGCTACCACCAACTGAGCTGTAAGCTGTGAGCTGTAATTTGAAATCGTCAGTCCTAATTTAATAGCAATATCAGCCAAACAAAAATCGAATCCGCATCACGTGGCCGCTCCTCTAATTACCTGACACCGCTCTGGGCCAGCCAGTAGCAGGCGCGCTCCACGCGACACCGCCTGTCGCGGCGGTACGCGATCTATCACTATTATAGTCGGCAAGAGAGCGGCAGGGTATACTGTTCAGGCAATAACTGCATGTTATTTTTTTATTTCGTATTGTCGTTTTTTTGGGATTTGTGAAATTTAAAACTAATGTAAGTATTCAGTATGTTTATTGCCTTATTACGAATGTAGATTAAACATTGTCAGCCTTAAAACTATAAGTATTTTGAGATTAAATACATGTACCCAGTACCTGTACCTGTGACGGATAAATTGAGGAGCAATAGGTTAGTGTGGTATGGGCATGTCACGAGGAGGGAAGAAAGTCATATTACGAGAAGAATGTTTGATATGGATGTGGATGGTTTTAGGAGAGGCAGGCCAAAGAAAAGATGGATTGACTGTGTGAAAGATGACATGAGTAAGAAAGGAGTCAGCACCAAGATGACGATATCATTCGATAGAGGAGAGTAAAAGAAGAAAACCTGTTGTACCGACCCCATTTATTGTGCGGAAGTTCATGATGAAACTTCATAATAATTCTATTATTTTGTTTATAGCAAGTTAAATGTACATAGAGCACTGGGATTCCTTTCAAAACCATGTTTCGTAGCTTATATAATATTATGTGTTTTAGGTAGTACCTAATGTTATTTCGTGAGTAGAGCAAATCCTTAGATCTGGAGTGCGCGTAAGTTCCGTAATACCACTGACGTATGAGGTACTTACTCGCTACACTTCAATGCAAGTAGGTACAATCGAATCCTTTGAAGCAGTCCTCGCCGTCTACTTACTCGCTATTAAGTCGGCTCCGTCTTATGAGCGGTGAAAGACAAGGCTATGTTATATAACAGAAATGCTACTTTGTATTACAATACTACTTTTAATAAGTACTTTTTAGTATTACCACAGAATAAATAATAGTACTATTAATTACTTCAAAATTACAGTTTTTTATTTAGATTATTTATCACATACATTTTCTTAACCTTAAAAAATCAAATATCACTCCGTTATTAACTTCAGACAACAAAGACTAGAATTTAAAAAAAAATAACTGTCTAATAGTAGAGCAGAAACTCTTCCACCCATACGTCTTACATTCTAAGCATGTTTAAGAGTTTTTTCAAAACAAAATGCATCTGTCATCTTAAGTAATTAAACTTAGGTGTGGTTTATGTTAAGGGCATCATCGCTAATCGTATCAGGCGTCATTTTCAACAGACTCCACCTTTAGTACCTTAACCCTCGAAGGACTCGCTAAACTATTTGATCCCTCGGAGAGGGCAAAGGGCACTGGACCTGCCCCTACTACTACCCCCTGGACATTCAAACATCACCTACACAAATACTGTAACTCATTAAAGTCTAAGTAGTAAAACACGATACTGTCGCTGTGTTCAACACTCTTTACTATAATATGTAGTGACCCCCGATATACAAACTTACATAGTAGTTTGAGGCGTAGCGTGTGCTGTCTTATAAATTTGATTATGTTTACCTTTTCTGTATGCCTACGCCTCACTAAACTTCAATAATATATTATATTATTACATTGTAAAAGGATCATACAAAAGAACGGTAGGAACCAAGCCGTAAGTTTGTTGCCTGTTCTTCTAGGCTTTGGTCGCGTGGAACTGGCACCTAGAGTCACCTAGCTTTAAGACGTTTCAAAGTGATCCTTGTGATTTTATTGAATAAATACATTTTGAATTTGAATTTGAATTTGACAAGTGTTCGAAAGGAGCCTCTTTAATGCGCCTTTAAAATCTTTTCACCAAACTATTTCGAAAGAACTAGTGACACGACAAGAAGAAGAAGGCATGTTGTTCTCCAGAAAATTAATGTGTAGTAATTAGCTTAGACAAATGTACTTAAGCAGGGCTACTTTAAAATATTTGAAAACGTTTCGATACGAATGATGAACGATAGGAAACATCAGAATTTGGTTCTCTCTCTTGTTAGTTTTAAATTAGAAAAAACCGGCCAAGTGCGAGTCGAACTCGCGCTCAAAGGGTTCCGTACCATTATCTATTACAACGGCAAAAAAATCACGTTTGTTGTATGGGAGCCCCCATAAATATTTATTTTATTCTGTTTTTTCTGTATTTGTTGTTATAGCTTCAACAAAATTACATCATCTGTGAAATTTCAGATGTCTAACTATCACGGCTCATGAGATACAGCCTTGTGACAGATGGACAGACAGACAGACGGACGGACAGCGGAGTCTTAGTAATAGGGTCCCATTTTAGCCTTTGGGTACGGAACCCTAAAAAGACAGAAACTAACGTTTTCAAACGGAAACGTTTCCGAATGTTTTGAGCATAGCTATGTTGTCCATACCTTCTGCACATAAAAATACATTTCATTCATATTGGTTACGGGGCTTGCTACCTGTCAATAAGCCAAATTTAGTTTTTGACGTAAAAAAGGAACCATGGCTGTCAAGTGCTATGAGAAGATGTCTACTGGACATGTACACACAACATAATCATATTTATTAGTTTGAATTCAATAAAATTTACTTCCAAACGAGAGACCAAAATAGAAGCAGTGCCTTCGGCAAAGTTCACAAACCTGTACAAAGTTGTCGAAATTCTCCAAAAGACTTATTAATTCGAGCCCGTGGGTCCCGGCGCCGGCGACCCGCCTCGTTTGGGGTAAACACATTAAAGGGTCATTAATTATTATTTGTATGAATTTTTAACTTTTGGGCTTTGTGTGTTCTGCTCTGATGTTTTGTTTTGTGGAATCTTTTAACCTCTCTATTAACTTACCTGAATATGATACCTATATATTACCTGAAAGTTTCAATGACCTCAGAAAAATTAATTGAAATTCAGTTGGTGTTCTAGTGATTTTGTAAAATATTGTCAATATCTAGTAAATAAAACATCAAAATTCTATAAAATTGATCAAAATCTTTTCATGTTTATGGAAAAAGTAATAGGTTTTCCTTAAAACAATAACTAAAAACATTCCGAGCTTTTCCCGTACTCGAAAAATTTTATGAAAAAAGGATACTGTCATATAATTATCCTTCATGTTCATGTTCATGGTTCATGAGATATAGCCTGGTGACAGACGAACAGACGCACAGTGGACTCTTAGTAATAGGGTCCCGTTTTACTACCCTTTGGGTACGGAACCCTAAAAAAAACAAAAACAGCCTTGGATTCTCGGTATTGACATTGGTATTACGGTAATAGTTTTATATAATTCACTGATTCTACATTCTTAAAGGATGTTTAAGGAGGGCAGTCAGAGGTACGTCCAAATATTGCATTTGGCACATACCCACTTTTTGCAGGAGTTGGTATTCTATTCAAGACCATCAACGCTGATAGATTACTAACTGATTTCCTGAAGATGTATGATATTAATATACACTGCGCCACCAGAGGCCATTACATCATACAGGAACGTACCAGTAGGCGTATCGATAAGTCTACAGGATCCGAACAAACGATCTTCAAGTCCGTTCAGTAGGTAAGTACCTACTACCAGCGGTATATCAATAATTTCTCCTTTTCTTTTCAAACTTAAAACTTTTCTAGCAGTACTTTAAATCAGAAGTTTAGTAAAAATCCAGATAAATGGTGAGTTACGGCAGGACCGGCTATCGCGGCGGACGCTCTACCTGTTTCAAGCTTTCAACTTAGCGCTCTAAGGTGCTTTTATAATTTTTGGTCCGTTCGTTTATTTTGCTTATTTTTGTTATGGCCGCCGTTCACCCCTTCCGCACTCTTTACAAATGCGTGAAATTGAATTGCATTATTCTATGTTTCGTCTGTATGATCGGTTCAGCCTAAGCTGACTGAATGGAATAAATGCTGAGTATTTAGTTTCATAGGGCATATTCGGATGGGTTCTGTCACGCCGGCCGTCAGCGCTGACTGTTGAATAGTATGCATTATTCAAAATGATGCTGATTAGTGTGTGACACGGCTCGCTCGGCGGCGGCGCCAGCGACGCTGCGGACGCGTCGCACGCAGCTAGTGTGCGTTGCTGTCACGCTGAGCGCCAATGACTGTTACAAAAAAATATTTTTGATCGATACAAGTTTATCTTCTCAAAAGTTTGCTTTACTAGTTTTCGTGCTTATGCAAACTTTTGAGTAGGAAAACTTGTATCGATCAAAATATTTGTTTTATTAAACTATGTGCAATGTGATTACACGTATCCTGGTTGATTGCGATTTTATATAATTCAAGATGTGGAAACGTGCGAGCGTGAGGTGCATTATCAGCTCTTGTCTTCGCCTCCATCAGCGGGTGTGGAAATATTAATGTATTCGATTTAGTTCAATTTATTTGAGAAAAGTTTGTAGATACGTCTTCACATTGGTCAGCGTGATGAAGCCTGAAGCGTTAAGTACAGTGCGCAGTGCGTCCGCGGTGGCGTGCACGGCTGTTTGTGGCTCTCCGATCAACAGTTTTTAAGTAGTAACAGGATGCATCGGGTATACAAACTCCCACAAAACCATTGTACATATACATTTATGTGAAACAAAGTGTGTTAGGGTGTGTGTATGTGTAATATAGAGTGTTGGTTCAGCCAGACAGCGGCTGAACAGGGAATTCTTTGGTAATGAATAGTACGCACTATAGAGGTACATATAATATTATATTCACTACTCCATTTATTTTGATATAGGTACTGTCGACTACGGCGTTCACATTATATAATTTAATAATGTTTATCGTGAAAACCTATAATCGGCTCTCTCGTTTCTATATCATGTATGTTATTTAAGTTATAATAAGCTGTTGGTTTTCCAATAAATAAATAAATAAATAAATATGCTTACCAAATAAATGATTTATTGATTATTGTTATTCCCACTTATCTCCAAAAAACTATATTTCATGGGTATAGAATGGAGAGCACCGGTGGTCTAGTGGGAGTGACCCCGCCTTCCGATCGTAAGATCGCAGGTTCGAATCCGGTCGTGCACCAATGGATTTTTCCTATCGAAAAATTTATGTGCGCAATGCCAGTGCTCTTAAACGGTGAAGGAAAACATCGTGAGGAAACCAGTTAGTACTCTAACAGCGGCGATGGGCTTGCAACCTGTCACGTATGGAATACCAACTACTGCAAAATGTGGGTATGTGCCAAATTTAATGTTTGGACGTACCTCTGACTACCCCCCTTAGACATCCTCAAAATAATCTGGAGTTAGAACTTGGTACTAAGAGATCTGAGGGGATATCTACCATGTCTGGGGATTAAAGTCGTGAAGCTGTTTCAGTTTCAGTTTCGTAGAATGGCAGTTGTTAATAAAATTATTAGCTTTGTACGTATGGACATTCGTCAACAAAAGGGATGTTAATTTACGCCAAAAATCAACGGATTAATTTGTACGAATCAGTTAGTTGATCAATGGTTGACTAATTAATCAATTGCGTTGAACATATTAAAATAATATCGGATAACTTGCGATTTCTCACAGATAGATGTCAAGTGTTTTTTAACAATTTATGGACCGTTAAATTAACCAGAATGTTTTCACTTGACCGTGGGACGAAGATAAGATGGCGCAGGTTGTTTCGGTGGCTTCCCAAAAAAAGAGATTTGAGGTTGTTGTGTTATAGGAAAACAGACATCAACAATAATGGGTTTCATTCTAAGCTGTTTGCACAGTGATTCTGAAACCAAACAGTGTAGTAGGTAGATATGTCACAATATCTGTGTATACTTCACATAGTTTACCTCAAACCGATTTATAACATTCAATCAGTTACACAAACGCTTACCTGCGAAACTAACTCAATACAGGCTCAGATAAAGCAAACTTTTCTGACAAAATAGCTGTGTCCTGCCAGCTCAAAACGCACCCTAACTTCCAACCCTTTGGGTTCACAATCCAGTGAACAGAGCCATTGCTCCCATGAATATCCAAAATCGGTAGATAAGCCAATCGGTGAGCTACAGTATTGTACCGAGTAGTGTGAGACCGCACTGCAACATTCTTACTTTGATATTTGTAGTAATTAAGCGCCAACCGCAATGATTGAATCCCTTTGCATTGTAGACGTCCACTACGATCTATAGATACTTAAGATGCAATTTCTAAAGGGGTTGCCTTCTGGCAACCCCTTTAAAGTACGTGCTTCTGCACGTACAAACATTAGGAACATGCCCATGTTTTGGAATAGTTAGTATTCAGGTTGTAAGGTCATTGACAGAGGTAGAATACTAATTGGTTTCCTCACAATGTTTTCCTTTCCTGTTTGTGACTATTCATCAATTTCACCGTGTTTTGACATTTACATTTTCTTCCAAACATTTAGTTCCCAGATAAAGTGTTTCCGGGACGTCTAAAAGTTGTCACGTGAGATGCGAAAATCAATAAAATCTCCAATACTACAAGTATCAAAGTCCTGACTGACTGACTGACATATAGACAACGCACAGCCTAAACCGCTGGTCCTAGAGACTTGAAATTTGAGGAGTACATAGGTCTTATGGCGTAGAGGTGTACTAAGAAGGGATTTTTGGAAATTCAACCCCTAAGGATGTAAAAAGGGATGAAAACGTTTGTATGAAAAATAGTATTCCTTGAACCTACAATCTTGAAACTTGGAGTACGCTTCAAGGCAAAAATATTTAAAGGCATTTTTAGTTTTTAAAACTACCCTTAAGTAAGTGTGCAAAGGGATGTAAAAGTTTGTATGGAAGTTTTTTGACCGCTGGTCCTAGAGACTTGAAATTTGAAGAGTACATAGGTCTTATGGCGTATAGGTGTACTAAGAAGGGAGTTTTGGGAAAATCCTACCCTAATTATATACAAATCAATGCGAAAGTTGCGATTTTTGGATGTTTGTGGCTCAATCACGGTTCACAACTTCAACGCGTGCGAAGCCGCGGGAAGCCACTAGTTATATAATAAATGCGTTGGTGCATCTTAGTCACGTGGTTCACCAGAAGGCAACTTGTTTGTCGGCAACATTACAAAGGTTTAATAGACTTTGTACTGTCATATTTTCAATGAATACTTGAGCAGTCAGGTAAGAATGTTGCAGTAAGCTCCCGCACTACAAAAGAGAGTGTAATCTGAAGTTCCTAATCGAATCTGCTCGGATATCCAATTTGTTATCTGCGCGACTGTACCTGGCCGGTAGGCGTGCTACAGTCGCGTGCTTAATCATTGAACGAAACTTGAAAGTTACGTCTTCAGATTGAAATCTGAAACGTCTCTCGTCTTCGCGAACGCTTCACCAACTTCAGTTTGGAATCGGCGCCCGATATTTACAACTTTTCAGAGTTGCGATGATGAACTCCATAGTTCTCATGAGTAATACTAATTATGAAGAATATTATATGGTTTTTATCGTATTGTCGTTTCACTAGTTATTTCGAAACAGTGTGGTGAAAGATTTTAAGGCTCCTTTCGAGACATGTTTTAGAGCTTTTTAGGTTCTACGACATGTATCCTCAGTATTTTTTCTTTCACCGTTTGATTAACATTAGTTAGCGTCAGTAAGCAGTAAACAAAAATACGTTCCCAAAACTAAATGATAACACACATTTTGAGCAACTTTATTTGCCCTTATAAATAATAAAAAGATCTTATTTGTAAATAATTAGATATTTATTTAACAAATTGTGATCAAATAAATCTTTTTGATCATTTTGTGGCAAATTTCTTTACTTGCCTAACTCAAATTCATTACCAATATACCTACTAGTATGGACACATAAATAGCGTTTTATATTTCAATATGTCTCTTTACGCCATAGGTTTGCTGGAAGAAAACTCTTTTTGGGGTTTAGCTCGCCTTTGCACTTGTATTTTGTAATCACATTTTTGTGAATGTTCTATGTGTTTCATAATTCTTAATTTATCTACATCTACATCTACACTAATATTATAAAGAGGAAAGATTTGTATTTTTGTATGTAACGAATAGGCTCAAAAACTTCTGGTCCGATTTCAAAAATTCTTTCACCATTAGAATGCTACATTATCCCTGAGTAACATAGGCTATATTATATTTTCAAAAAAAATCAGGGATCCTTACTAAAACTCCAATAATGTAACCCAAGGTGGAAAACAAAAACCTTACATCGCGTGCGCTGCGAAAACTATTGATGATAGAACAAAATAATGTACTACGATTTTGTAGAACACGTCATCACCTACAAAAAATGTGTTCTTTTATTATAAAAAAATAATTGAAATGCCGCCGCTAAAAAAGGGTCTTTATTTGTGCCTTGGTATTAATCCTTATCCAAATAATCATCATAATTATTTCATAATTAAGACGGTTTCAATACCTGTAGATTACTTCTTAAATTTTTCAAATTGGACATTCCATTCAAAAGATATGACGAAATTAAAAATGTTAACGGGTCCACGGGTCACGCACGGGGTGCGATTTCACTCACTCAAGGAGAAGGGCGTGCAAATGTATGAAATAAGTAGACGCGAGGCTCGAACCCACGGTCTAAGTTTAAGTAACTCTTCTCTTAACAAGTGAATTTTTTATTTATTTTTTATTAGAAAACAAAAATTCATAAACTATGGCTATCATTAACTTCAGAATGTTCAGGGAACTAACTCACTATATAACTACCTAACTCAGTTTATTTTGTAAATAAACTTTTAAGCCAGGTAGATTTCAGTTCAGAAGTGGTTGTCTTGAGTGTCAGAAACTCGAGGACCACAACATCCAGACTCGGGACGAATTTAAATCTCACAAATGACTTTTCTTACAACTTCTTAATACAGCAACAAATTACTGAACAAGTTGCGACCAATCTATAGACCGTTCAAGTGTGATCACTTGAACTAGCTACTTACATGGCGGCGAGCTTGATAGCTCGCCGCCATGTAAGTAGCTTATTAAACATTTACTGATGCGATTGTACCGGAACCCCAGTGCCTAGGCCAGTGCTACTTTATTTAGTCAAGTCAGCTTCGGCAATGGATTTAGTGGACAACTTCAAGTCGTAAACTTTAAAGGTAGATACATCGCCGGGATGGATTACTACTTCTATCAGGCGATAGGGTCGCCACAAGGATTGAACCACACATCATCACAACTTTGAGATATACAGTTCTTGTTATGAGATATATAAACTATTAATTATACAAACAAGATTGATTTACCTATTGTTATCTAGCATAAGCCTTTGGTCGCTCGGTGCTACCCTGATAAATGATTATGATAATATTAAATATAATTTAGATAGAGTTGTCATTCCAAGTCATGAATAACACCTGTTGTAAGTTTCATCAAAATTGGTCTATTCACAAATAATTAACAGTATTTTTTATAATAATCTTAACAGTGGTGGTGCATAATACTAATATTGGTAGCATACTATTTTGATTTTAATAAAAAAAATTGTTCTGTGATGTACGTCAAGTCAATGAAGTTAATAAAGACATCATAAAGAAGTGGTGCTGAAAGCGTGCGCTGGAGTGTAGTTTGACCAAGTTCTTTATCCAGCCGCAGCTTAAGTAGCATTTAGTATAGATTGATTCATTTCGTTTTAAACTAGATTAAGACGGACACTTTAGTTTTAAAAGTTTGTGGGAAGTTGCTCCGAGGCGGCGTCGGTTGCTCTCAGTTTTATTGATTGGCTCGCATAGTTATATTTTGTGAATGTCAAAATATTGATACCACAATGAATGATTATTTTGAATGACAATACAGAATTAAAATTACAGCCGTTAGTCCACGTTAACAACACAACGACACATTTTGTGAGTACCTACGTACTAATCTATTGAACAATAAAAACCGAAAGTTAAACACCGAAAATAGCGCAATCGAGCCCTTGGATCGTGCATCACCACATAACTTCCGTGGGGGGCATATAGATCGTCTGTGGTCATACATCTAAGAGTTAAGGGTATGTCCATCATGTGTTGTGGATGACAGGCACCATATAAAGCCACATCCAGTGAAGCGCACCTTAACCCTAGACAATAGCAAGTCGTCAGATAAATCAGCAAATTCATTCCGTCCACTTCGTTACCCACTCACACAATACATTGCGCTCGCACAATGAGCATTGATTATACGCGGTCGGATGTACCCTTTGAGAAGTACGCGATACTCTGTGCCAGTACAGCCTTTGTGCTACGACATACTCGAATGTTTAAATTCATTTTGCTTATACTGTGCAAGTTAGCGCTGCGGATACACGTTAGATAAGGAGAGCTTACTCGATGGAAATTGACAGTAGCCAGCATTAGTCTGATCACGTTGTTTTTGACCCACGGATAGGATCTGGTTTGATTGGTTCTGGTTGGTTAGCACGGTGCGTGGTCGACGACCCTGGGCATTTATTTGACTCAATCACTCAGTACTCAAGCACTCAGTTTGAGTTTTTTCAATCATAGTATTTTGGCACAATAGCCACTTCTCCTACCAGTGGGCATTCCAAGCATGCCAAGCCCACTGCTAGAGTAATTACATCTTTGAAGTTCCCATGTAGTGTCGGTTGCTTTCGTTGTTAAACAGAAATAATTCCAGAAATGACCAGAGTTCTAAGCCAAGCTATAACAGCAGCAATGCTGCTTTGCTAAGCAATATCGAAGTGGCACCATGTGGCTCGCAGCGGCTACTTAACAATGCATGCATTCTCTCTGTAACGCCAGTTTCATCGCTCGCCTCGCGCTGCTGTTTATTGTCTAGGTAATGGAGGTTTTATGGCGCCGTTCAACCTGATGCGACCCGAAAATATTAGCTGGAAAATTACGATGTCCAAAGTCACCTTTTAAAACTTGTTATACGACGAGTTTTAGAATAAGTATTTTTAAGCAAGGTATCCAGGTCGTCCGGAAGCGTGATGGGTTGACGACATCGTTACGTAGCAGGCCACACTTGGACCAGAGCGGAAGAGGCTGGCTTCACTTACAGGAGGCTTGTTACCCAGCAGTGGGTGATACCGAGCTGATATAATGAAGATTAAGTTACAGAGTACTCTGAGTTGACATTCTTCACCTTTGACATTGTCCATGATGTTTTCCTTCACCGTTTGAGCGCATCCACGTAAAGCGGTTGTAGAGAGCGCTTTGGGCTACGACCGTTAACTAGGCTAATGTCCGCAGTAAAATGGAAATTCAAATTAAAACTATCTCGAAACCAAAAAGCTAAATTAAAAGTGCCATCTTCAATGCTAAATACTTCCATGCATTGCAAAAATTTTCTTTAAAACTTTAAACTAGAAAGTCGTGAAACTTTAAAAGACGCTAGAAATTCTTATGAAATATGAAAATGAGATTTGAGCTGTCCCTCGCCGGCCGTCGCCGCCGTCGCCGCCGTCAGAACACTTCTTCTTCTTCTAAACATCGTCATCATCAACCTGAACAACTTCACTGCTGTACAAAAGCCCGGCTCATAAATTGCCAAGGAGAATGATTTTGAAATTTATTTAAGATCAGATTAAATCCGAGTACATACAGGTATCATGCAAACCAAAACGATAAGATATGTTGAAAGGCTAGTGGATTAGTAGGTCTTTCACTACCACAGCAACAAAAAACTAACATAAGATAGGTCAGTTCCGATGAGGTCATTGGCCGCTGAACCCTTCATCGTGGTTCATTGATTTCAAAGCCGGCACCATAAATGCATGATCCATTCAGACAAAATTACTCCAGTAAATGCCGCTAACAAAAGAATAAAACAGATTTCAAATGAAAAATATCTGTGTTAGGTGTTAAATCGTGTTTTAGTATGTTTGGCGTGTAATAAAGTATCTACAACCCGTCATAATGTAGAACAAATGCAGCAATAACTCAGCGAATAAGCCCGTCATAAAAACGCAGTCGCGCCGCCGCTCCACCGCTGCGGGATCACTGCTGAAACGTCGCAGAATCGCGCGGCGTAAATTAAACTTTTATCGCGCGCACACTCCATAAAGCAGTGTACTATTCGCTTTGTTTTTTACAATCGTCACATTGTTGGAGGTTGGATTACGGATGTTTTGTTGTTGTCGGCTGTTGCTTTGAGGACTATTGTTTGTGAGGGCTCGGCGACTGGCTCCGGGCGTCATCGGAAGCCCCAGTATCCCTAAAACGAACACTAGCAATTCGTTAATGTTTGTTTTTAATTCGTGCGTGTAACGCGAATTGTTTACTAACCTTTACAAATCCACGCGGACAAAGCCACGAACAACCATCTCGTTAATTATAAAGTATGCTATAAGTCCGTTTTCAGAAGGTTAGCTGTCTGTTCTAAATTGCATCCTAATAAGCTAATTAGTGAGGATTTAAACGTGAATATTTTTTTACGGCACATATTTTTACATTATTTATTTGATACCTCTATAAATATAACAATGTAATGCGTCACAGATGTCGTCCCATGTCTTCGTCTCCGCGTTATGTAGTAAGAATAAAGTGGATCTTTTCATTTTTAACCAGCTTCATAAAATATTGAATTTCAAGACCGCGGCTTCAAAATCTCACAGAACTTTCATATAATATTAAAAGCCAAATATTCGTAGACCCAGTGGACTGATAGAATTTTCTCGTGTGTAGCGGCCTGTAAATTGTATGTTTTGGTAGCGGGCGGTGCCGTGTGTTCGCGGCTTTATCGGCCTGTTTAGATGTAAGGCGGACTTTATTGGTCGGAAAGGTAGAATGGTTTTCTAGAACATTTCTAAGAATATTTGAAGGTTATTTCAGTATTTATGCTTCCGTCACAATTTTATTATTTCCGTAGGTAAGCTAAGCAATTTTTCGCGTGGACAAGTGACCATATACTCGTAAATAGTATACCTACGAGAAGAGCTAAACACTCTATTCTAGCTGGAGCACTGAGCTGATGAGTCCGATTATGGCGTCTGCAACGGTCCTCGTATGTATACCTAAACTAGTTGTGTTGGTGTTTAAATATTGCTTAAAAAAACAAATGTTGGTTGTACATTTTGATGAAATTACCAAACCAGGAACAAAGGGTACGAGAAGTATTAAAACTTACAAAACTGGTGTAACTGAGAGAATGCATTAGCTTCGAGACATTTCCGTCGCATTAGTGGGCTGGAAGCACAACCAACTAGAGCTAATTATGCACAGCTTATTAAGTACATACCTAGTGCATGACAGAACACTAGTACTGACAGTAAGAGAAAAGTTTTTCTAACCAGCTGCTGAAGGGTGTTATGAAGTACCTGTCACACTAGAGCTGCATTATTATATGTTTTGTAAAAAAAAACATACAGAAAACGGAACCAAGCTGCCTCTTCTTCTCTGCCTTGCCTGGTCTTCTAGGTATTATTACGTGTAACTGGTGCCTAGATACTCCTAAAACCTTTGAGACTTCAGAGTGATCCTACGTGATTTATCTATATATAAATGTACTTGTCTTTGAATTTATTTTTATCGCACACTCTTTATGTTCTATATTTTTTGTTCAGTCGAGTTTTTAATGTTTTCACTGTATATTTTTGACTTAAAATCATAACAGTTTAGTAATCACCTTATCATGGCTTACAGGCCACAACTGGATATAAGCATTCATATAATGCCTGCTTCTTCTTTTCAGTCTAAAATAATACTCGAATTCGTTGCAAATATAGATGAAACTAATCATCTATTGTGAAAAGTGATCACAGATGTTATTGACTCTGTGGTAAATAGCGGCACGTCAGACTCCGCAAGCAAGGTAGACAATTTATAGTCATTCTGGTAAAAGCCACTTCACCTCGGCAGCAGAACTCGAACCCACAGCTAGAACAAATAACATATTATCATAACATCCGCAAGTACGTGCAAGTAGGTCGGCCTGCGACTACAGAAACTATTCCACACGAGAGCGCGACAGACTCCCCAATAATATGTCGCCACTCTGCGGAGATGTGCTAACTCCATTTTTCCCATTTATGAGATACTTTGCGACCAACACACGCAGCTCTCCATACTCGTACACAACGTAAGTATAGCTTTTATTAATCAATACCAAAAATAATTTGGGAATTGCTTTGTAAAAGCTATACTTACGTAAGTATAGCTTTTACTTATCAATTCCAAAAATAATTTGGGAATTGCTTTGTAAAAGCTATACTTACGTTTTAATCATTTACAAGGAATTGACTGGTGACTTAAATATTTATTGCCTTACGTTTACCAAAAGTAAAGGTCTCCTTATCTCCTTATTTCCATCTATGAGCAGTTATGCTCGAATTGCTATAGTATGGGTGTTGGTACAATTATCCCTGCTTAGGGTATACTCTACTATATGTCAAGTGCTTGAAAGGAGGATAAAAATCCTTTTACCACACAGTTTTGAATAAACTAGTGACCGACAAACAAGAAGAAGAAGGGTATAAACTAGTGACCGACAAACAAGAAGTATACTAGCATATACTTTTGGCTTTAATTATTTATGTTTTGCGTAGACAAAACATAAATATCCTCATTAAGATCGATCACCACTACAATGGAGATTCAAAGTGATCCTATCATTGTACTGAATAAATACCGTTTTGATTAATTATTATGTCATTTTGCAATAAAGGATCTACAAAAGAATATTAAGAACAAACCTTATATTGCCTTTTCTTGAAGACGCGGTCGCGTGGACTGGCATCTAGTTTCACGTAGCATTAATTAACACATTTTAAGTAATCCTTATGTATCCTCTGTAGGTACGATTCAGTTCAAAGGTCTAGGCTCATATCCTTAAAAATTGCGCTTTTTGTCAGAATCTCCGGTTAGGTCGGTTCGCGTGCGGCGCCGACGGCCTGGCTCCGCGTCCTAAAATAGAGGAACTCTTATCGCGAGTCGCCGTTAAAAAGTTTCTTGCAGCTTTCGGTTTATTTGTTTGTTTGTATCGCTATTCATGAGGCTTACTCGCTGTTCTTACACACTTTAATGTCTGTACGATTATGTATCGCCTGCTCTTGTTTTCGTACCTTCTTTATTGGTGTGACCAGATTTCGTTGTTGACTGTTTTTCTCTGTTGTTCTAGGCTTGTGAAACTAGATCCGCGTAGTTTATAGCACGTTTTAAAGCGATCCTGGTGATTTAACTCAGTTTGATTTACTTAAAGTGTCAATAAACCAGCTTAGTTAAGCCAGTGGCCACCTCTAGCGACGGAGTTCTTACGCCATAAGTCTGTCATGGCTTTACGGCAGCTAAACCCGGAACCGACAGTTTAACGCTCTCAGAAGCAAGAAAAGCGTTGTGAAAATGATAATAAATAAGCTCCATTTATATGCGATGATCGTTTTGAAAGTTATCTAGGTATTAAAGAAAATTTATCAAACTTAGGTATAGTCAATTCAATTCAATTTATTTATTTCTGATTAAAAGCCCAACTTGATAATACCACACAGAAATAAAAATTAAAAGTCTAATGCTAGTTAGGCAAGGGCAATGCAAAATATCTAGTAGTGCATCCTAATAAAATAAAAAATAAATAGCTGAAGTTACCTACTAACACTTGTACTATAGCACAGGTCAAGTTCTTCGTTGAGCTTCCTGCATGACTGACAGCGCGGTCCGACTCGGTTGTTAACTGACGTTTATTCGAACAAGTGGATATTATGTGACAGAATTAATGATTTATATCTAGGCTCGACACTTGCACCTAACAATGATTAATAGTGAGCTATGAAGGAACCCTCATTAATCAAGCTTTCGAAAATGCGCCATTACAAGGTTATGTCTATTGTTCCAACACGTCTGTTACAAAGTTATACACGAGTGGGTGATTTTACACATGACTTTTAGGGCAAGTTTGTGAGTGTGAGTGGAATCGAACCTGCACCGAGCAATACAACAGCGAGATAAAGGATACTATTATATTTTTGAATTTTTGATGATGCCTGTTCTTATAAGCTTGATCGCGTGAAACTGGCACCAAGATTCACCTTGCTATAAAACGTTTAAAAGTGATCCTTGTGATTCAAAAGAATAAATACCTTTTGACTTTGACTTTGATTTGGATTTAGAACAAAATACTTACGGAGTTATAAATAGGTCTCTAGTTTCTTTCGAAATAGTGTGGTGAAAGGATTTTAAATGCGCCTCAAAGAGGCTCTTTTCGAGCACTTGACACATGTTTTAGCACTTTATAGGTTTTACTACTTTTTCCTCACGATGTATTTCTTCACCGTTCGAGAGAAACCATAGTCCGTAAGAGGCACTGTGCACATACATTTTTGAACAGTAAACTCATTGTTGCACGACCGGTTTTGAACCCACAACCTTAGTATCGTAGTAGGTAGTAGTAGTAGTGTGTTGAAGGGGCGGGTATGACGCTCCTGATTGCGAGCTGCAGTTTAAGTTGTTGAACCGAGATAAATCCATCAGGAAAACAGAACTATAGCGCTAGGGATGGGACACTATCGATGTTTCATTTGCATAATAATTTTATTTATTCGAGCAGAATAACATTGTTTACTATAATAACCCTTAATAACAAAAATAGTAACATATTTATATTGAAGCCTCAGATCTCTAAACTAGTTTCCTTCTACTACTAATGGCCTTGCTCATAAACATGTTTAGAATGCTTACGGCCGGTTTCTGAAAGCTCGATTAAAACTAATCGGAAGTCAAGTCGCTTGCTATCTCTATCTAATTTGATGTAAAAGCTGAAATGGCAAGTTATTTGACAGCTGATTCCGTTTGATCGAGCTTTCAGAAACGGGCCATTAAACAATTGCTATCTCTTGCCATTGCCAGTGACAAGCCTAATTTATAAGCAATGATTAATGTGGTGGCCACACACAGGTACTTGCAATCGGGCTGACGCGAATGTTTTGTATGTAGCGTCGCCAGTCGAGTCGTCTCTCCCCGCTCATTATGTTCAGACATGTAATACCTACTATAAAGTGCAAATATAAATCAGTACTTATGTGGAAACGGACGTTTATCATTTTACATGCTCCTCTGAAGCTACGTGAAATAAAGTAGAGAATTCATCATATCATACAGTTATCCCCTACAATTGGCGACCCTCGACAGAGCATCAAAGTCAAAAGTCAAAGTCAAAATGTATTTATTCAATAAAATCACAAGGATCACTTTGAAACGTCTTAAAGCTAGGTGACTCTAGGTGCCAGTTCCACGCGACCAAAGCCTAGAAGAACAGGCAACAAACTTACGGCTTGGTTCCTACCGTTCTTTTGTATGATCCTTTTACAATGTAATAATATAATATATTATTGAAGTTTAGTGAGGCGTAGGCATACAGAACAAGGTAAACATAATCAAATTTATAAGACACACATCGGTGTGTGGTGTTACCATGCGGGGACCACCCGATGGAATGCGCGCAACAACGGAGAATTCAAGATATCATTGTGACCTCAGAAGACCAGCGACGGAGACGACTCCCTCCCGATGAAATCCACCCCTCGAGAGGTATAATCAAAAGGAAAGGCCAACAAACTGGCGACGCTACATACAAAACCTTCGCGTCAGCCCGATTGCAGGTACCTGTGTGGCTAGTCGCCACAATTAAAATAATGCAACTTTTCGTTTTTACTTGAGGGTATATTTATTGAGACGTTTATAATAAAATACAATACAAAATAATATACAAGAATAGACATTTTCTTTTTCTATATGTCCCAAAGGCTAATTTGATTGGAATATACAAATCTTTGTGGTTTCTTTAAGTGTAGCAGGACAATAAAAGTAACAGAGACATCAAACTGGTCCGCCACCCTTCATGAATGCTGTAGTAGCTACTATATCGTTTCTAAGTATAATAAGGGTTAATGTATCGAGCATCGAACGTGACATCTCCAGCTGAGTTTGTTGCTCTACTAAATTCAGTGATTCTGCATCGAGTTAGCAACAATCTATCGATATTCCAACACTAATAAGCGAAGTCTAACTTAGATCGATCGCCTTAACTGTGGTGCTATTTAAAATGGTACGCCGCGCCTTAATTAGGTAAGTTTTTATTACATAGTGCATAGTTTGAGTAAATTAGTTTCAAGTGTGAGTTACCGCGGGAAATGTTGAGAAAGTGCTTTCAGGTTTTATGACCTCGAGACCGTTGGCTACTGAGCACCTGACGCAAGGTTCGGGTTTGATTCCCGCGTTGTATTAAATTTTTGCCTAATCTACAATTAGAATTCCTGGTCTAGGTGTTGTCAGAGTATAATAGTGCTATAATAGTGAGTACATGTTTAAGTGGTTAGTTAGTTGTCTGTTAAAAAGCAACTTAAACTTAAACCATCATACTATAAAATGGTGCTTAAATTTAGATAATGATTAAAATTAGCGGTGTCTCTGTTTGCCGTAACGTTTTGGTAAGAGATGTCAATAGTTTAAGCATACTTTATCGTTTGACAGATTTTTTGGAGTAAGCCGAAAAAGTTTGCATAGCTGTTTATCTTACCAAAGATCTGTAGTCATTCAAGTGATATGAAATAACTTAAATACAGTCTACAGAGTATTTAAGTTATTTCATAGTATAAAATCCATATCTATCAATTCCAGTGAAACTGAATTATTTGAAAGTCCAATATAGTTAGTCTTTGAAAAGTCCTTTCAAAATTGTCCTTAGACAAATTACATAATCCATTAGCGCTAGTTAAAAACGCTACTGTTTACTGAACTTAAATTGATTTGATAGTGCTGTTAGAAATGTTAAGCAAAGGAAGGAAATAAAATACTAATGACTGTGTGTACAATGGAAAATAATAATAAGCTAAATATAAAACTAACTGACTCTTCGACCAGTCAATACTATCAAATATTGAGAGTGCTTTATAAACCTCAAAGCAAGTCCTCATTCGGCTTGTATTTCAACGTTTTCGTTCAGCACTAATGATTGGATTGGACGTTTGTCTAAACAGTAAAGCACATTTCAGTGAGAGTTGGTTAGTTCGCCTGCCGATTGAGTTGGGGAGAGCTAACAAAATATAACGAGTCGGGACAAACCACGCTGCGGCGGCCAATCAGCGCGGATACCGGCACAGTGCACAGTGCACACCGTGCAGTAGATGAGGTTACATGTTTGAGGCGGTAGTGTGCTGAATAAGGCCTATACAAGTCACGGCTCAGTTGGTAGTAGCTCTGCCTTTTGCGCTGTAGACCGTGGGTTCGATTTCCACCGAGTTAAAATATTTATGATAGATGTATGTTCTATATGTTTATTTTAGAACAATTTGTTGGTAAATAATAAATTATGATGTATTTTTATTACGAAATATTTTATATATTTACAAGTCAGATAGACTTGAATATATTTTTTCGAAACAATATTATTTTTCAGTAGTTGAACAATACTTTGGAGTTCTTTACAAGTTCAGAATAACTTTGAAGTTCTGAAGGACTCTTCAGCAATAAAAGGTACTTGGCTAATAAGGGGTGACAATCCAAAGGACCAATCACTGAAACCCCTTCAACATTCCACTTATAGTTGTAATAGGATTAGTGAGAGCTATCCATAAATTTACTTTATTTTAAGGCGCTGTCTAAATAAAGTCGTATCATAGACTCGACCGCAGGCGTGGCTTGTAGCTCTTGTAGTCGTTGTCTTGCGAGTCTGACAGGCTCACACATATCCTGGGGCCTAAGTTATATAATCATCTGCCAGATCACATCATTGGCGCACCTAGCCTATCCTATTTTAAAGGAGTTAAAATTAAATTAAAATGGCTGGACGAGAGGGCATTCTACAGTGTCGAGGATTTCTAAGGCAACTAAAAAAATCCTTTTACTTATGAATTTATTTACTAATATATTTTAATGTTAACCGGATTTATTTTTTATAATTATTAATGAATCTATTCCAAGTTTACTGGTTTGTAATATTATGATTATTTTTTAATTAAGTACAATGTACCACTTAACCCTACAGTGGTGATGAAGAAAATGAAGTCATATTGTTTTAAATTATTATTCATTCATTTTCATATGTTTTTATCTATGTTTTCTCCATTTAAAATAATCAACAAAACCAGAACACGTCTTCTGTGAACTTAAAAATAAACATAATTACAAACTTCTACATAATGGGCACAAAAAATCACAACCTGAGATCACATTGACGT
This sequence comes from Chloroclysta siterata, assembly GCA_932294275.1. Classification (NCBI taxonomy): domain Eukaryota; kingdom Metazoa; phylum Arthropoda; class Insecta; order Lepidoptera; family Geometridae; genus Chloroclysta; species Chloroclysta siterata. The sequence goes on along the minus strand of OW028591.1, from coordinate 14,546,157 downwards.
AAAATAATAACTATTATAAAAATATTCTATTCACTGGTTTGTGAGCACGATAAACAGACAAAAGCGATGGCCCAAAAAAAACACAGTCCCGGCGCAAAAAAAAATATTCTCAATTTTTTGAGGATATTTAAAAATAATATTTTAAATTATTACTTTTTTTTTAATTATAAAATATTTTAAAATAAAGTGTTTACCACCCGATAGAGAGATAGTGATAATTTAAAATATTATTTTTAAATATCCTCAAAAAATTGAGAAACAATGTTTTTGCGCCGGGACTGGGTTTTTTTTTGTATGGGATTTGGGCCATCTCCTTTATAATGGTCTGGATAAAGTTTTTTTTTTGCACTTTTCTATATACACCTAATTTTATATACTTACGTGATTGGTCGCGCGGATTACAGGTGTAATCCGCAGACTTTGTGGTGCTGCTGTGACACAACCGCGCACGACCAACGCATCCGCTTCACTGAATGCATCCGCCAATTATCTAACATGACGCATCAAAAGAAATGCGACGGCTACTTTTTCGAAAATCTAAAATAATGCATGAGTGGGTTACATATGTAATCCACGCGACCACTGCAAGGTTAAACCCTATTAATTTACACTCAAATTGAATGACTCTTCTCGTTACATGATATCGCATAACATTGCATCAAACCAATGAATTTCTTATTATATTTCGACTAATTCAAACTTACTGCATATATTTCACACTGTGACTTTGTCAGAGTATATCAGTAATCAACTCAACAGAAATTCGGTGAACGTGTCACCGACGAGCGGACACGTAGCGGACACACAGCGGTAACGCAGCGAACGGCCGCTGGGAGCCGAGCGGACGTGTGTTTTTGCACTTAGGCTTAGGACTTCAAAGCTCTGAACTCATAATTATAGTTACGAGTTGTTTGCAACTATTCCACTATTTCGGGAGAGCAATGTGTTTTTTAGAAGCTTTACTGTGTACATTTTATTTTCCGTTGGGTTTTAACACAATCAAGCGCGGTATGTAAAATTAATAAATAAATAAAAATAAATAAGTACGTATAAATCAATCGGTTGACATAAAACTTATTTTAGTGAATTGAATTGTTTGCATTACAAATTATTGTTAAAAGCATAACATAATATTTTTTAAGTGCTTACCTGGGTTTGCATTTCAAAAACTTCCTCGGTGCAGGGGTCCGTGGTGAGGTGCACTTTGGGATAATATTATTTTAGTCAATAATACTTGTTTTAATTTAATTGTATAAAAAGAGAGGAAAAAATATTGAAAATGCTATACAGGGCGTCCCGAGACTATACGACATGGAGGGAAAGTACCTTAAATATTGTAGATAGGATATTTTGCTGAAAGGAGGCTTTATTTTATTTTTAGTTATACTTACTGCATTCTAAGATTTTCTAAAAGTTACTTGCTTCGTCTGGGAATCGAACCAACTCAAATGTAGAAAAGAATACCCCATATTATGATGTCAATCGAAAGAATGGACAAAAAATAGCTAGTGGTTCGCCCCGCACTGAGATCTCGTGATGCGAGCCGGCGAACACATCAAAACTTTAAAAAGGTGGTAGTCAGAGGCAAATCCAAACATTATGTTTGGACTTTTTTCTGACTATCGCCTACTAACTTGGTATGGTAACCAAGTTTCAACTCTATTGGCCTATTTATTGAAGAGTTCCGTTGAACAGACCTTGGCTCCATCATCAGACCAGGTCGTTGTCACCATTTTATGAGAACTGAGTACCTTCTTAATTTATTCCAAGAAAAAGAAATAAGAAAAAGCTAAGGAATTAACCGACCAGTTGAAAAACCTTGATTTCAACGAAACTCTTAGAGATGGGAGCTCTTGGATCGTTGGTTATGTTAATTTAACTTTTTTGTTGTATCTCAAAAACCGGGCGTCCTAGAAAAAAAGTAAAAACGGTTTTGGAATGTCCAAACAAAGCCCTTTCATTTATAGCATGTAACTTTATTTTTTTATGTTACTTTTTTTAATTTTGCCCCTTAAAAAACCCCATATCTTAATAACCCTTCATCCGATTTTACTCATATACTTACCAGTAAATTTCTCAAGTACAAGCTATCGACTTATCAAATTTCATGCAGATCGGATCAATGGTTCTAAAGTTATCGCCAGACAAACATACATACATACATACATACATACATACATAAAATGCCAAATCGCCCAAGATGAAACTAAAATCTTCGTTCGCTTCGCTCACTCGATCAAAAATCTTCGTTCGCTTCGCTCACTCGATCAATAATAATTCCTCTTAATAACATAGTATCTTAAAACTAAAGAATAACGTAAAATTAAGCTTTTAAGAATTTTTACGCTTTTATAGATTCTAATTTTTTGGTATAAAAGTGCGTGTATCCCACGTGCAGTGTACGTGCAGCACGGCGCTATCTGCTAACGAGCGCTCGCGAACAAACACGACACTCTCGTTTGTAGTGATCCAGTTACCTCTGTTGTGGTGCCGCGAGCCTGTCCCAATTGAACGTGCCGTTAGCACCACTTTATAAACCTAGCACTGGTTACTGATTCGTTTGAATAGACCTACGAATGCCCCAGGCAGAGCAGATACTTATGACTCAATTCAAGATCCTTGCTGATTATCAAACCGCTTACCCATCAAGGCTGAGTACTATGAGTACTAGCTCGACCCACACCCTGGTTTATCCTTCAGAGCACAAAACCACACTTATGATATCTATAACCATGACTATGAGCATCAAAGAATTTTGCTTAGATTATAATCTAGCGCAAATACAAAAAAAAAGTTTCATTTATATATTTCTATATTAAGAATTTCATCAAATAATAATTTGCAAAAGGTTTTCAAAAAAACAGAGTCGTAAATAATGGGTACAGCAAACTAAATGGCTATTACAATATTTGGGAAAAATAAAACAGGAGCTGGCAACACGCCTCTCTAATGCGTCGTTATTTACCGAACAAGGTTCACAAAGCGACAGTTTTTATATTTCACTGGCGAAATGTTTCGTACTTGTTTCAGGTTTCTGTAAAAGTTGCCGTAAACAACTTTGTTGTGGATATTACTAAAAAGCACCGGTGGTTTAGTGGGGTTGACCCCGCAACTCGATCTTAAGGTCGTAGTTTCGAAATCAATTTTTTTTTTGCTAAGACAGTGCTCTTTGTGGAGGAAAATATGTAGAGAAAACCAGTTAATATTCTTACAGTGGCGAGGGGTTTGCAACCTGTCACGAATGGAATACCAACTACTGCAAAATGTGGGTATGTGCCAATGTAACACACATCTGTCGACTCAGGCATTCATCATCAAGCTACACTCGCTTCAAATGGAGCGCTATTGAGTCTGGTACTCGCTACCACAACTTGTACTCAGATCTGTAGCATGATAAACAATTTTTATTAGGTATACAAATGGCAATTTTTATTAGGTGTTATTTATGATGGACCAAACAAATAGCCTACCTGATGTTGAGTGGTAATCTTCATCTATAACAAAGCATTGCCTCGCAAGCCTTAACTCTGCAGAATTTAAAATTAATTTGCTTCATGTTTCATATTTTCCAAAGACCAACATTATATTTTATATATTTATCTCATTGTATATTCGATTCATGTTACGGGTTCGCATAATCACAGGCTTTATAATGTCTAATAAAAATTGCAAAACGGATCATAAAAATCAAAATTAGCATTTAACGCATTTGTTCCCCTAAATCTTAGGACGACATTTTATTTCTTTGGCTATTATTTCAGCCAGCATCATGCAAATGAGCGTTCGAAATGACAAGCCCTACTGCTCATAAATTACACTGCGCTCGGAAAATAAACGAAACGAAATACAATTTTGTACCTGCGCGGGTATTCCGTTACGAAATGAACATGTTCTTCCCGCTTCTGTACCCGCGACTCGTATGTCACGTGATAAACATTACAGAAGCTCGCTACTGTAGTCTTCGCAGACATCCACTGATCTTTTACTGCTCATCACTGCCAAATACAAAGACATTTCAAGAGCAGGCAAGAAATTTGCGTCTCGGATCCTACCCTGCTTTGAAATATCCTTAAAAAATAATAAAATATGCGGTGCCAAAAACTTGATGCGAAAACAAAACAGAAATATGTAAAGACAAGAGCTTACCCCACGCAGAACAATATTATATACAACACAGGAAGAGGTAAATTTCCCAAAAATTAAGTTTTTTTTTATTAAAATAATAAATAAAGATACAGGTATCGTTATGGATTAGTAACATGACCTCGTTGTTCATGTTCCTGTGTAACTGGTGTTCTGGTATACTATTTGTTTCAAATAACTAGTGCAAAACCACCGCTCATTAGTATCATTGAAGATTCTGAACAAAATTCTCAGAAGTTATTTTTCAATATATTTTTATTTGCAAGAAATACCGCTTATAAATACAAATTGGATCATTAAGCTCTTTTGATGGACGCAGGGAAGTGCATCGTAGGGCACGTTCCTACCGAGCGTGACTTACGAGGCAATGCTTTGTTATAGGTGAATGTAAACACATAATGTTAGGAGGAGTTATTTAGGCATCTTTGCTTGTACAAAGAGCTCTACTACCTCAATATTCAGTTCTCAGTATTTCTACCATAAACCTGTATAGCACTAATGACGCCAGCGGCCGTGGCGCAACACTAGCGGCACAACACTAGCGCAATTTCCAACGAATCAGATTGCGTCGGTAATGAATAGCGTTTTATTACATCAAACGGAACCAGCTACCGACATTTTATTTTCACCATTTTCTTTTAAAACTCAGGCCACGCAAATAGCGAGTAAGCATAAACAAATATACAAATTAATCAACCTGAACCTAAAATTATTTAAAAGCCAGTATGTGTGGATGTAGATTTAGCTAATGGATACTTAATTATGCATACGCCGTTTGTTATATTATATCTTGTATATTATATAATATTATTATATCTTGAAATACCTTTAAGTTCATAATATTTCTAGAAAACTTTTTATTTAATTTTTCTTTCGCCTGCGCCTTTCTCTTCCGCTCATTAGTACGTTTAACTATCATTTTTGTTTATTTATAACTAGCTTTTTCCTTGGTAGAGTTTATTAAGAGCAATTTTTATAAAACAGAGTGCAAATTGAGAGGCTTTCAGTAGTTTTTATGAAAAGGTTTGGAAACTATTAAATTAGATTATAATATTATTTATGCTATCTCTCCGCATAAAAAGTTTAGTATTTTTGCACATGCTCCTAATAAGCACCATCAAGTGACATTCATGGAACTCTAGTTACTCATATACCTACTATATTTTATACTCTTTACATTTTTTTTAATCAACGACTTATTTATTTTGTTTCATTTTCTTAAATATTATGTTGAGACCAAGTTGGTACTCTATAGTCTCTGATAGCTGACACAAACTAACAACTTTTAAAAACTATTTCATAGAGTTTGATTTTCATAGCCCAACGCTTTTGTTCTACAGCCATCTACCGCAATCCGATCCTTGTCCGCTAATTTCGTGGCCGCAGCTCGTTAGCGCGTTTTCTATGCAACAATTACATTTGTGGTTCATTCGTTTCTCGGTTCTTTATTTATTCTGCGGTCTCATCAAATCAGCATTCACTTTCAATTGAGTCTTATGGTCTAATGGCTTAAGGTTCAATATCGCTAAGCGATATTTACTCTTCGTCTTATGCAATAATGCGCTATCGTGCTTTGGTTTTAAATGTTAAAATAGACTGCCATAAATTCACACTTTAGTTGAATTCTTGCTTCTGGTTATTTTATTCAAAGAAATGCAGTGTACCTTTTTTTGTGTTCAAGTAAACTTCTGGAAGGTTTGTATTATTGTACGAGTATCTATGACCCTGCATCAGTATTTCGTTACCTTCTTTCAAAGATATTTTACTGAATAAAATACCCGGAATTGACGGAAATTTATGTTTTACCTTTTCGTGTCTGGAGGTCGGTCTTAGAAGTCTATAAATATGCGTTTAAATCCATTCATACTTTTATTTTCAGGTAAGTGCAGATCGAATAAAAGGACATGCTAACATGACCGTCCAACCATCTTGCCTCAATCAAACTAGTATTATATAAGCCTCATGCACTGGCCTAGTTCCCTTTGAGTGCTATGCCGTGAAGAATCAATGGTATGTTATGGTAGTGGTATGACTTTTTGTGAATGGCTCATCCGGAGAAGTACTGCCACCAAGCCTATTTCTGCCGCTAAGCAGCACTGCTGTGCTTCGGTTTGAAGGTGGTGGGTAAAATTACAGAACATCTGTTTGCCTCAAGTTGATGAACGCGAAGCAATGATTTGCTATATAGTTAACGGTTACAAGTTCACATTAAATTGGTCATCGGGTTGTTTCCCACCACTCACAAGTGTCGTATAAATAAATAAATAAGTACCTAGTTTTCTTTAATTATTGATGGTAGTGTCGTGAACTGACGATAAACTGACGGACGGTGGCCTCGTGGTCGACCGAGAAAGCGCTGGTGGGACGATATAGATGCCTTTGAAGGTAGATGGTGGGAGGAAGCTCGGGATAGGGAGAACTGGAAATCCTTAGGGGAGGCCTTTGCCCAGAAGTGGGTCTAAGGCTAAATTAAAAAAAAAAGTGTCATGACGTTAAATAATGTATAAACATTAAGGAACATGAAAATTAAGAAAAGGTACTTTCTTTCGTTTTTTACATATAATTCCATAGCGTTGTACTGTACATACGCGCGACGTGCAAAGTAGATTGTGCTTGTAAGATAACCTGTAGCGGGAGAGATGTTAAACAAGAGTTAGTAGGTCACTAGGATTAGGGATCGGATACTCTTGTTTTACAAGAATAGTTTCTTTTTTATAAAAATGTCCCCTACATAATCTATTCGCTTTTAGATAATTTTATTTAAAGAGCACCGGGAGCTCAGGGGACGCTTGCTTAGGATCAAATATACCAAAGAATACTAACGTCTACAAATTCTAACTTAAGATCTGAGGATCTCAGCGTTGCCACCACGGAACAGAGAATAAGAGGAAATCGCATGATGGCTTTCTATGAAGAGAACCAGTGTCGCCGAACTCACACATGTAAAAACGAACACACTGAGAAATAAAAGTTATAATTGGTTGAAAGAGACCGTTAAAAAGGACTTCAAAGCATAATACTAATTGAACGGATATAAAACCTTAGATCTATCAGAACATGGTTCAAAATGCAATCAAATAAACAGTAATCAAATATGAAAGTCTACTTAGTTTACTCAGCAAAAGATGGCGCTTTTGCAAAATATTTTTGTTTTAGTGCCTATTGCTTCGGAGTAAGATTGATAGTGCCATGGCCGGTTACTTGATTACCCACAAAACAAAACTACTCAACAAGAGATGGCGCTGTCGCTATCGATTTTTGTTATAGTCTCTAACAACAATGCATAAGATTGATAATGCAATGGCTGTTGCTCGAACATAGCTACTCGGTTAGTGATGTACCAATGCGGATGCAAGACGAATATATCGATATCGATTATTACCTAACTACTGAAGGATAATGGGTAGTACGTCAGGTTATATTTGTGGCGTTCGAAATAAAAAAGCTTTTCTTTTCTTTCTTTCTTTATTAATACACATTATCATCTATACTTCTATATATGGTGGGTTGTCCAGCAATGAACCAGGTAAAATTCAAACGTCTTTTACATTTTTCGTCTTTTTTATTCAATCTTCTAAATTTTTTGACTTACGGACCTAAGATTTGGAGTAAAGTAAGGTGATTAATCTGGCTAAGATTATGCATTATTAGTTTATTCATATAATCTTTAGATTTCCTAGAAATACAGGTTCAGCAAAAAATAAGAATTGGTTAATTGCGTAACACGGGTGGTACGCATTGAACCAGACGAAAACATATAAAAATACAAAAATAATTAAAGCTATCGATAACACATTCATCAGTTTATTTGAGTCACATCCCTAATTGAGTAGCATGGTAATGTTTAAGAGAAACACGACCTTATCATCTATGATTCACAGTCTATCTTTGTTTGACGGTTTTGTATTTAAACAAAACTAACAAAAAACAATTAAATAATACTTACCGGTGATATGTTATGCCCCCTTTTGATAAATTTTTGGTTCGGCTATCGTTCCCACACTACGAAACGGCACAAAACGGCATTTTATGTTTTTTTTGGGGTATGTTTACCTTGACGAAGTTCAAACACGACTGATTTGAGCGGAGCATGAAGCGCGCGGGATCCCGCATACTTGGTGCTAGCGGGCTCCGCCCACTTCCTAATTCTATGTATATTTACATTTCTGTGGTTGCCACCACCGAGTGGCTCTACTTCACGATAAACAATTCTCATTAACTCATTAGTACGTGGGTACATCGTTAATGTCTCAATTGAGCCAAAATCAAAAGGTATTTATTCGATTGAATCACAATTATCACTTTGAAACGTCTTAAAGCTAGATGAATCTAGGTGCCAGTTCCACGCGGCCACGCCTAGAAAAACAGGCAACAAATTTACGCCTTAGTACAGACCGTTCTTTTGTATGATCCGTGTTACGATATAATAATAATAATGAAGCTCCAGTTGCGGCGGTTGTTGCTTGAAAGCAGTGCAACTCAAAATGTCTTAAAACTAAGAACAACAGGTGCGCCGCATGCGCTAGTTTGCTAAAGACTTGCTCTCCTCCTTATCCGTTTTAAATAAAGTAAAATAAATAAATAAAATAAATAAATAAATAATAAATAGCTCGATGTGATCATTCCATATTAGTCATACAAGCCTTAGAAGCTATATTTTCGTAGATCGGGATCCTAATAGCATTTACTTAACGTTTAATAACTTGCTAGGCACCGTCGTCTTACTAACTTGCTTAAAGCAACACGGATGGGCTTGCAAATCTCGCAATGTAGGAAAACCCAGCTAATGCAAGTAGGCATGTGCCAAATATGAGGTTTTTGAGTATTTCAGGCTACAGCTTGAATACTATCGGCCGATTTCTGAAAGCTGGCTCAAACGTAATCAGATGTCAAGTCACTTGCTATCTTTGTTAAATTTGATGTAATAGCTGAAATAGCAAGTGATTTGACATCTGATTACGTTTGATCGAGCTTTCAGAAACCGGCCGGTTAGAGATTTATGTTGATACCTCATATTCTAGCTTATGCCGTATACTAGTAGTTCGCCCCGAACTGAGATCTCGTGATGCGACCCGACAAACGCACCAAAACTTTGAGTAGGTGGTAGTCAGAGGCAAGTCCAAACATTATGTTTGGACTTTTTTCTGACTACCGCCTACTAACTTGGTACGGTAACCAAGTTTCAACTCTATTGGCCTATTTATTGAAGAGTTCCGTTGAACAGACCTTGGCTCCATCATCAGACCTGGTCGTTGTCACCATTTTATGAGAACTGAGTACCTCCTTAATTTATTTCAAGAAAAAAAAATAAGAAAAAGCAAAGTAACTGGCCGACCAGTAGAAAAACCTCGATGCCAACGAAACTCTTAGAGATGGGAGCTCTTGGGTCGCTGGTTATCTTAATTTAACTTTTTTGTTGTATCTCAAAAACCGAGCGTCCCAGAAAAAAAGTAAAAATTGTTTTGGAATGTCCAAACAAAGCCCTTTCGTATGACATGTAACTTGATTTTTTTAAGTCACTTTTTTTATTTTTGCCCCCTTAAAAAACCCCATATCTTAAAAACCCTTCATCCGATTTTACTCATATACTTACCAGTAAATTTCTCAAGTACAAGCTGTCGTCTTATCAAATTTCATGCAGATCGGATCAACGGTTCGAAAGTTATGGCCAGACAAACATACATACATACATACATACATACATACATAAAATGCCAAATCGCCCAAGTTGAAACTAGAATCTTCGTTCGCTTCGCTCACTCGATCAATTATGCGCGCGGGCTCCAGTACTGATTTGACGGGGTTTTCTTAACATAATTACTTACTACGCCTTAGTCTTCATTATGTAGTAACACGCTGGTCGTGGCCAATATTGTCAAATTGTAATAAAGTTGTAGGTATATAAAAGAAAGTAGCATGTGTAAATGCAGTCAGGTCATGCTATTCCTCGCCAAGGAACAGTACCGCGCATACAAGTGGAACAGTCACATTTTTGTGTGCAGTCAGTCTGCCGAGATGAGCATGAGACAAACGGAAATTCAAAGCTTTGTGTTTTTAAACCGTTTCATTCAGATTCATCCACTCACCTAATTCCAACAATATGTAGATACACTGTTCGGTACGAGACCGCTCGGAAAACATGTTCGCTTCAAAACGTACCTACTATTTTGTAAACTCGGCGCGACACCTTGCGCTTTGCAAAGGATTTGAAAACCATTTCCCGCGCGGCGGCGCCACCGTCGCACGCCAGCCCAGCGCAGATAGCTGACTCACTTTAATTTGAACGTGACTAAACTACTGAAAGTGTTTTCTATGGGTGGCTAGTAGAGTTTTGTCGCGGTGCCAACTTCCGGAGAATCCTTGAGTTTTTGTGCTTTAAATTAAATTGTTTAGGTGTAAAAATAGAATAGAGTTTTTACAGTTGTGCAACGCCACGCCACGCCACGCCACGCCACGCCACGCCACGCCACGCCACGTCGCCTAATCGTTTGTGTTTCATAGAATTCTATTTCTTTCCAAAAAATGTATTTTCCTCGATATTTTGGACGAATTGATTTGACAGCATTCAAAGGGCTTTATGCTTACTCTCAGAGGCAAATCTTTAAAAATGAAAGTCGATTTAGTTATTTGAAAGTTAAAAGTTACTTGAATTGTAATTTGTCTGTACAATTTTATTAATCGAATAGAATGTGATACAAAATTTTTGGGCATTTGTTTTCTTATAATTTTCTTCAACACTTACTCTAGCTATTTGATTTAAAGCTACATTACCTATCTGCACTCTTTTATATGTGTGAAATTGCATTTGCGGTGAAATTCTTTGCTAATGTGGGGGAAAACTTTCGAAGAAATGGCACTTTGCCTTCACATGAATTGGGCTTTTTGAAAAGGAATCGATGTTGGAGTTGGATTTCAGAGTTGACGACACGTAGTCGTCGTCCATTGCCAATCCTACTTTACTCCGAATAGCTTAGACATCATAGTTTTCCATTATTTAGTTTAACTGACAAACTATTTAAAATTTTATTCATCCTTCATTATGTCTTTGTAACCTTTAATGTTATTAAAAAAAACTTAATAATTGGGCAGTTTGTTAAAATTTATTCATAGGTCTTTCAGAAAAATAACTTGTTTCGAACATCTTCCAAATCTTTATTATGTTAACGCAGGCAAGGCTTAATCGTAGCTCTACGGCCAAGGGTGAGTCCGGTACTATAGTGAGGCTTACGCGGATTTATCGTAAGATCCTTGAAGATGTGTGGGTTGGGGAACTACTCACTGGATTGTTTTTAGGGCACTGGAACCGGTAGTTTATACATCATTAAATTCCACTCGGTGTATAACCTTTCAAACATATAAAAATGAAGCTATATAATGATAATAAAATAATATAATAAATTTAAATATTGGTGGACTTCCCATATTACTACAAGCTTTGGCTTAGATAGTGATCTAAGCCAAAGCTTGTAGTGATATGGGAACCAAATAGCTGACATAATACATATAAGTATGCTATTTTTTTGTAAATACATAGGTACTTATAATATTATATAACACCCAGACAGAGAACGAACATCTATGTTCATGACACAAAATGTTTGTTCTCGGTGGGGATCGAACCCACGGCCTACGGTACAGAAGGCAGAGCTACTACCAACTGAGCTGTGAAGGCTGTCTAAGTAATAAATGCTTGTTTCATTGCGCTACTTGTCTATGAATGTATAAAGCATTTCACAACATGAGTTTCGTGTTTAGTTAAGCTTTCCAAAATAAAACCATACAAACAATATAATTATGAAAGCACCCAGCGAATTACTCACAGTCCACACTCAACTATTAAAGTGACACAAAGTTAATTTCAAATTGCGACCGGTCGCAGTTGCAGCCTTACGTAATATGCTCCCCAAGTCACATGAGAATTCCGGACCCCCCCATTTCACGAGGCAAGGGGGAGGATCGGCCCTCACTACCGAGCACCCATTTGTCTTTTGTGGTTGTCATCGCATACATTAAAAGTGTTTTTAGTATGGGTGGATGGGAACGCGCGCGTAATTTACATATAAATATTTCAAGCATTTCATACAAGTTTTAGAATACACAGAGAATTTCACTTGAACAAATAGATCAACATGTTAGCATAAATTTAAGACTGTCTTGATGAATTAACATATTCCTTTTTCCTACTTACAATCCGGCTTAAACTTTAGGTTATAAGCATTATAAGCTTCATTTTAGACACATTTATTAATTCAATGATTCTTACATTCATGATTTATTGATGAGATAGAGTCGATTAGTATTTATTTCTTAAGAAGGCAGAATTAGAAAGTTGAAGTGGCAATGAGCAAGTCATAATTATAGTAGTAATATTTCAATGGCGACCTCAGATGAGAGAGGTCTAGTAGTGGACGTCTTCAGGCTGATGATGATCGATGGTGTGGCAAAAGAAAAGGTGAAGAATGTGTACATGTATGAGTGCACGCTGAGGGCACGGCGCGGGTAATGTGACGGTGACAGCGGGCTCGCCACCTCATGATGTTCCACTTCCTGACTCACTGCTGCCGGGACACGGCGCTCTACTGTACGGCATGTGAACCTTTATGTTAGTCCACGAATATTTATACATTTTATGAAATACAGAGCATGTTTTTTTATTTATTTTTCAACCTAAATAAAGAAAGAGTTATGAGTATGACAATCAACGCATTATAGTTAAATGTACAGTCTGCCTAGCGTCTATCAACTATTTAATTTATTCGATGTCCTCCTCTTACCCGAATCCTCTAACTTAAAAAAACCTCTTACTCAGAATCACTCTTCCTGAAAATGTACAGGGCTTCTCTTGTCCAGCACTGGACTTCTACAGGATGATGACAGTAATGATTTAATTTTTTTATGGTTAAGGAATAAATATTGATGAACTTCACTCATACACTATTTTATAGTTAAGGCCCTAAACCAAGTTCCTAGAAGTATAAAATTTGAAAGAGATGTCTTTTGTGATTCTGGGTGTATTGAAAGGAATTTCCAAACAACAAACTGTTGAGGGTGTACCGCGAGTATAAAATCTCAAATAAAGTCGTAACCACTTCACTGGTCTTTTACACACACACATGTAAAAGGAATAAAATGCGATAGGGCAAACATAATTATATTTCAGTCTACATACCGAAAGGGTTAACTTTATTTTTTCATAAGAGGGTGGAATAGAGTGCGCTAAATCAAATATTAAATCAATCATCCAATAAATCCTACTGTTTGTTTCGTAATACTTGCAATATTTGGAAACAGAATACCCATTACTCCCCCTGAAAGGGGTGGAAAGTGGGCAAGAAGGGGTGGACTGCCCTCGACGTAATAGTGTTTACACTAGTGCCCGTCCAGTTGCGATTTAATTTTTATTTTATCAGTACATACCCGTGTGATGTTTATTTTATTACATGATCCATTCATGTCGTGTTGCAATATTCTGTAGCGTTGACTGAAAAGTGCTCGTTGTGTAATAAAATAGAAAAAATCCTTGATACGATTGACAAAACCTTAAACTCTTGGTAACTGAACTACCTTGTACTACTTGTGGGGTCTCATTCATCCCCACATTAACTCTCCAGAAGACTTTTGATCATCAGTTTCAGATTTCTGGCCTGTTAATAAAATTACAGCTATAACATTGGTGGACTTTCACACAACAATACTAGCTAGCAGCAATCTAGCCCCAAACTAAGCAAAGCTTGTAATATGGGAACCAAATAGCTGACTTACAGAGAACAAATTGATTAATCAATTTGACTAGCAACTGAGCTGTGCCTGTGTGGCTGTAAATACATATTGTATATTAAAATTAAATCTAACAAGTGACCTATGACTAACCTAACCTGTTTCATTTTACGTATATTGTTATCTGTAAACTTCCCGCTCCACAGTTGAATTTCGTGAATCCACGCTACAAATTGCAAAAGGAATAAACCTTCCAATCTTCACGCTTGTAGAGCATGGTTTAGTTTACAAATGAGCTGTCAGTAAGTCACGTAATAAATTAAACATTATTTGAATCAATAACGTTCCGTTTGAAGGCGGCTTGGGTGAGAGATTATGATAACATTTACCTCTTCCGGGAAGATTATGTATAATCTCGTGTGTAGGCGCTGAATACTGCCTTATCTTATAAATAATTAGAATAAGTATTATTATAATACTAGTTCCCACCCGCGGCTTTACTTACGAAGTACCTACGTCAATAATAAGAAAGTTAATCCCTAGCCTATTTAAACTTAAATCTGCATGAATTATTAATGTTTCATAGATGAAGGATTGTGCTTCAAGTTTAATAGCTAAAGTCAATTCAAAATGTATTTTCCAGTTGAATCACAAGGATCACTGTGAATCTAGGTGCCAGTTCCACGTGACCGAGCCTACAAGAACAGACAACAAACTTACGGCTTGGTTCCTAACGTTTGTATGATCCTTGTTAGAATGTAATTTAATAATGAGGCTCCAGTGTGGTGCCAATCCAAATTAGCTCAATCACAACGGCACGAAGCAGCAAATAAAGAAAATAAAAATAAAGCTAGATAGATAGTACTATAGTGGTTCCTAGTTCTGTTGCGAGTTAAAGAAGCGTGGTGCCTCCGTCCGTACAATTACCGGCGACGGATAAATCACAATTAGGCGGACGGACGGACGGACGGACATTACTCACGCCGCAGCCAATACTGAATAGCTGGTGCAATGCAACCTGTACTTAGAGCTTAGAATCAAGATTCAGCAGTGCACGTAATAGTGCTGCTGCAGGTAATAAAAAAAATGGATAACTAAAAAAGAGTTGAACTAATTTCAAGTGTGTTTGAATCTGGTCGTTCTAAAAATTGTGCTCCATTATTATATTACATTATATACCTAGTATAAACAGTATAAACTATGCAAATATAATTATGTTCTGCATGCAACATAGATAATTGGTTAAGTTTAAAGCTTCATATTTGTAATTTGTAATTCGCTTATCTGATTAAAAAAAAAATGTATTAATAACATTTCTGGTCCATATTAAATCGATAAAATAAAGACTAACATACCATATTTAATTTTAAATAAAACCGGCCAATTGCGAATCGGACTCGCGCACTAAGGGTTTTGTACCATTATCTATAAAAACACCAAAAAAAACACTGCTATATGGGAGCCCCTTAAATATTTATTTTATTCTGTTTTTTAGTAAGTATTTGTTTTTATAGCGGCAACAGAAATACATTATCTGTGAAAATTTCAACTGTCTAACTATCACGGTTCATAAGATACAAGCCTGGTGACAGATGGACAGACAGACAGACGAACAGCAGAGTCTTAGTAATAGGGTCCCGTTTTGGGAACGGAACCCTAAAAAGGTCAACAATGATGAGTGCGTTTCTCCATGTCAGTCTTCCGAAGAACTTCTGTCTTTTTCTATATAATTTTAAAGTTGTTGGCTCGAAACCGGTCGTGGACAGAATTGTGCTCACTGCCAATGCTCTCAAACAACGAAAAAAATAAAGTTATATATTTTAAATTCAATCAAATGGATTTATATTATTAATACAAAGGGTTCGCTCTAATGAGTGTTTGACTTTTACATTTAAATTCTATAATGACATTTAAAGTCATTAAGAAGACAAACTCGAGTTATTTGACGCTGTCAAATACTTATTACAACTTTTGTGTGAAAATTAATAGTAATTTTGATTTTTATCTTTAAAACTGATGAAAATAAATTCTTTTAAATGAAGAGGTTTGAGTACTTTTCGAATTTGAATAACATATTTTTTTGATTATTTTAATATATTGCTTTTACTACAGTTTTTTAGTCTTCACATAAATTAAATCATAAATAACTTGCCTTGGATCGAAAATAATAATTTTAAACCTCAATTTCTTTTAATATCGGCTTTTAATATCCGACACCAAATAATTATTGGCATTTTAATCTTTGTCGACTCAAAACATTAAGGGGCTGACAACTCGCAATGTACCTTCCTCTCACACATTTTGAAAGATATAAAATCACTGAACTTATTTATGAAAAATCGCAATCAACCAAGTTTTGCGCGAACTTCAGCAAAAATATGATTTTCATCCAAACAAGTTTTCCTACAAGCTTTCCTAGATGAGTTATTTGATATCTTTCAAAATGTTAAATTTGCGAGCGAGAAGTACATTTGAATTTGTCTTGATGTGATAATTATTATTGAACCAGCTACAACTTAATGTTTAACATCCGTTATCCGGTAACGGATAAGAATATCGGCCGGATAGATAGATTGACGTAATTTACTTGCTTCATTACCTGATGGTTTATTAATTTGAGCGATTTACTCTGGAATTAAGTAAATTATCTTCATCACGTGTACTAAATCGGTGAAGGAAAACATCGTGATTAATCAGCGTGCTCTCACCAATAACTTGACTCGCTTCATATGAAATCTTCAGAAAACTTATCAATATAAATATATCTATTTCGGCTTATTTTCTGCAAATTACATACACTACATAAATACAATATACTAGGGTCCCCCATCCTAATAACAATACTGATAGTTTTTTATCTTGGTTTTAATCATAAAATAAAACATAAGAAGTTGCGCCACCAGAGCGTCTTGAAAAACAACGTCACTGATTAAACTACAAAAAAAAACAATTTTCTTGGCTTTGTTTGCAGACAAGTTTCATTTACAAACGCATTTATATAAGTTAACTGTAACACTTATCCACGCCGGTGGACGTCTCGCATCACACACACGAAGATTTGTATACTCGAATGGCATGTGTGTGAGTGAATTAAAATTCTCAAGGTGACCGTCATTTTATCATACTAATGGCAGGAAGGTGGAGGGGAGAATGTTCAAAATAATTTGTTCTTACTGGATATGTTTAAACTAAGCTTTATGAACTATGGAGAGGCACGTTCAGTAGAGGTCACTAGACTTGTGCTAAATCACAATTCAATAGTGAGTATAATTGCATATTAAACATGCATACTATGAAAAATAGGTAGTAGAACTCTGCTGCAAGATTACCTTGGTGGGTACCGAACCCTAGAGGTTTTGTCCCCAAGCAATATGCTCTATAGTTTGGAGGTACGGTATTCTTGTATTCCCCATACGTTCGAGAAAAAGATTTCTTTTGACAAACATAATGTTTATAAAAGATTAAGAAATCTTTTGACAAACATATGTTATAAAGACATAATTATAAGGTTTTCTTACGTGTTTTAAGGCATTTTTAAAGTACAGGCAAAGCTGTTCATCGTAGTATAAGTAACATAAGAGGATATGCTTTGTTATAGGTGATAGTTACCACTTAAAATCAGGTGGGCCATCTGCTTGTTCCATCAGTAAGTAGTATAACAAAAACTAAACGAACTGTGATTCTATGTAAATAAGTAAGGTTTGTAAGTACAGTAGATATAAAGGCTTGTTTACGTATAAGTCGCAGTAGGTAGCTTCAGCCGAGCTCTCATTTGCAGCGTCGCTCATTAAGGCGTCGGCGTCGGCGTCGCGTCGTGTGATACGAATTTAAATCTATTTGTTTGATACGTACTCCGCTGTGCCGTCTTATAGAGGGGTTCATGTTGCGGTGAGTCATGACGTTACGGGCTTTGTTGATAGTTACCGGGTGAAGGGAAAAAGAGGCAGGAATTTTATTTTTAATTTCTGGTTAGATTATCTTTATTTGATTCCGTTAGGTATATTTTGACTGATCAAATAAATATATTATATCGCTATTGACGATCTATATATTGGTTAAAATAATAAGACAAACAAGAGTATTTATAGAGATGTGAAAATGTTTTTTATAGGTAAATTTTACATGTAGATACGGTTATTGAAGTAAAATGCATGATTTTAGTTAGCTATTTGTATGAACATGGAGATGTTTACCACTTCACACAGGTGGGCCATCAGCTTGATCCATCAGCTATTTATATAAAAAAATTAAGACGACTTTTAGAAGTAAACTCAACTGCATCCAAAATCAAGCAGATTTAAGCAAATTACCTTTTAAGGACTCAACTAATAATTACAATTATTAATAAAAATATTTACTCAATATTGTAAATAAAACTTATTTTTTACATTAAATATTATTTTTCTGTCATGTTTGAAGGTAAAAAAGACAGTAAGTAATCCTAGGCAGTGTTCACGCACTGTCAATGTCTCCACTTGCCCTGCGACACGCTACGTATATAATACGTCTACAGTGGCGGTTATTATCGTTATTCCTAAGTGTGAGGTAAGCGCTCCTTATTGCGTACTTAACCTTTGTACCACGCCTTCTGATACCACGACAAGGAGGAGAAATTCCGTGATGAGAAAACAGTGGAATATTAAAATATGAAAGGTTTAGTCTCAGTACTCATACGTTACTTAATTTTGTATGAATATTGTGGTGTTTCTTACTGGGATTATCTGACTACAAACATAGATACCGTCACCTAGTTTAAAGACGTTTCAAAAAGATCCTGTGATATTATTTAATAAATACTTTTTAACTTTACTTTAACTTTGACATCTTAAAGGAAATTAAGTGGGTAATTATTAGGTGGGTATTAAGATATCTGAGGGGATAACTACCGTGCCTGGAAACTAAAGGCGTGAGCTTATTTATTAATGTTGAAAGGTAAAGGGGACTGAAAAAAGTTTCTTTGGAGCATTTGACACGTTTTAGAGCTTTTTAAGAATACAATTGAAATATCAGCATGCCTTCATAATCCTTAACCGCTGAGGTTAGATCCCAGTACAACTTTAAACGCAGAACAAAAAGCGTAATAAAAGGCACTCGCGAACTTTCTAATGTTGGTATAATCGCGGCGGGACTTTTTATACTTTTATTGCGCGAGTTTAACCGCCGACGCCGACGCCATCTCAAACTTTCGATGCAACGCATCGCATCTCAAGTATTTGAAACTTTGTAAGGTTTTATTACAGCTGCGTAGTTTTCAATCTTGTTTCATGTTTAAAAAACAATTTGCTACACATATTGAGGGATAATACCAGAAATTTCTATCAAAGTCCCACTGGTTTTTAAGAAACTCAGCTGCGTAGTTTTTTTTTTTAAATTATTTTATTTAATAACTAGATCGCTAAAGCTAAATATGTGTAAAATGTATTACGAGATTTGCTACGAAAGTGTACCAGTGAAGTGTTAAGATTGTTGTTCGTTATAAAATATGAACTTGGAAAATAATTTAAGTTGTATTATATAGTAAGTGTATATTAAACTATATCCTTGTCTACACTAATATTATAAAGAGGTAACATTTGTATTTTTGTATTTTTGTATGTAACGAATAGGCTCAAAAACTACTGGTCCGATTTCAAAAATTCTTTCACCATTAGAATGTTACATTATCCCTGAGTAACATAGGCTATATTATATTTTCAAAAAAATCAGGGATCCTTACTAAAACTTCAATGTAACCCAAGGTGGAAAACAAAAATCTTACATCGCGTGCGCTGCGAAAACTATTGAAGATAGAACAAAATAATGTACTACGATTCTGTAGAACACGTCATCATCTACAAAAAATGTCGCGACAGCATATGTCTAACTATTATAGTTATGTCACAATAAGTGTTCTTTTATTATAAAAAAATAATTGAAATGCCTCCGCTAGAAAAGGGTCTTTATTTGTACCTTGGTATTAATCCTTATCCAAATAAATCATTTCATAATTAAGACGGTTTCAATACCTATAGATTACTTCTTAAATTTTTCAAATCGGACATTCCATTCAAAAGATATGACGAAATTAAAAATGTTAACGGGTCCACGGGTCACGCGCGGGTTGCGATTTCACTCACTCAAGTGCAAATGTATCAAATAAGTAGACGCGAGGCTCGAACCCACGGTCTAAGTTTATCCTAAAATGTTCAAAAAATTTATGACCACCCATGCGAAGCTGGGACAGGCCGCTAGTCTGCTATAAATGTAAAATTTTAAAAAGGCCTAGTGTATATTAAATTGAATAACGGCAACCCTTGGAGCAGCCTCTCCATCATCGTAGATGACATTCCGAGATTCACGCGCCAACGACCAAATTGTCCCATATGTAACCCATTATATCATAACATAAATAATCCCCACACATCCCCACACAAATAGAACCACTTAATCTCCGAAATAAGACACATGACGGTATAAATTGTACGCTAAACAGCGCGCGAACGCTACAACCTCTTGTCACCAGTAGTTGGCCAAATTGGCTTATAACTGTACCAATACTCTTTACCGGCGCCGCAATCATCCGACCTAACAATAAGGTCTATATTTGCGCAGCTGAGTACACTTTGAAAGTTGTTTTTGGCTTGCATTCAGAGTGTGGCCGCGTGAATGCGTGGGTTCGGCGGGACGCCTTACAATACGGAAAATATGATGTCACAATGAGGCCTGTTTCTGCTGCGAATTGTCTGCTCCACTTTGTGCTTTGTTGCTCTTATTGGCTCATCTGTTTCAGCTAGTTATGTGGCGTTCTGTGGTTGGCGGCGACAAACAATTATACAAACGACATAAAAATGCAGGCAGTTCAGTAACATCAGCACTAGGCATTTTTTTGGTATGTGTTTTGGACAGGGAACTGTATTATGTAACTTGATAAGAATGCTACCAAAAAAGTGAATTTACAAGTAGGTAGGTATCCTGATGTTGCGTTTCATTGATGAGCTTCGAAACTTGAATATATCAGTCTGTTCTTGAACCTTAGCTTATATTATTCATAAGCTTATAGGTACGTCATAGATTGCAATTCCACTTGAGAGCACGTCAAGATAGCCGTTACCCGACTGAATAAATTCAGCAAAGCAATATTCAGAATGCCTCACAGATATCATTATATAACTCACTGCTGACTGGCTCCAACAATGAACAGAGATTCAACATAAAATTATAACGTAGTGAAATGCATCATTTCAGCAAATATTTCAACAGCGAGCGAAAGCCAAATAAACCTCTCTATAATTTCCTTTTTGCGAGTTGAATGTATATTATTCTTGACAATAGAACTCGGTGTTCCCCGGCGCAGGGCCGCATTCAAGGGGCATTATGGAACGATACTATGGATGAGGCTGGGTGTGTTTTGTTTGTCATTCATCTATAAATTATATTTGGTCTATAATATTGCAGTAAGTTATAAGTTATGAAGAGCTCTTTATTTTGCACTAAAAACTACGCCGTAGACTAAGTAGACTTAAGAATACTAAGTTTAAATACCAAATGTATTTGTCTCATATAAGTTATAAGTATATATAATTATCTTGAATCTTTTTATTCTTATATAATGTTTTATATATATACTTAGTATACATTAAACGTACTTTATTGTACGAATGGATGATGAAACCAGGCAGAAAATAATAAGAATAATACACAGCAACAGAATTGTACTTTTGGCGATCTTCTTTCGAATTATTTCTTTCTTTATAAATTGTTTGGACGTGCCCCCAATTAGTTTTCTTAGATATCTTTATCCTGAAGGATTTTAAGGTCCGTAAATATATTTAATTGGAGACTATTGTAGTAGTCACCGTTCATCATCCGCAGCCTTAGCTCACTGCTGGGCATAAGCCTATCTATGCTTATGCTTATGCCATTCTACACGAACTTGAGCTACTATAGTCAGCGTTATCATTTAAAGCGTCAAATGTCTGCCCCTCTTTCACTAAGTCCGTCCCTCCCGGATGCGGGGTGCGGGGCGCTGTGGTGATGCTACGACTGCGAGCGGGTGGTAGATTGTAATTAGCAGCTGTAGTTGCACCGTTATTGTAATGAGCTACACTCTATTCTTTACATTGTTCGCAACAACTATACATGGCGCAAAAGGTAATGGAGACGATGCTCCAAAAACTATGGAGTTTGAATCTTATGACTTTGGAATAAGATTGTTTTCTCTTACGACTGTCAGGTAAAAAACTGATTGTGATGGTGTTGCAAACCCTTCACGTGTTAGTTACAAGGCTTACTTTGATATTATTTTAGTTTTTATTATTATTGGTTGCTATTTGGTTTTAAAAAGAGTGACGACTCTTTATTTAAAATTGGTTACTTCTTACTTAAGACTGGTGCTAACTCAAGGCTTTTTGGGGATGTCTAAGGAGGGTTATCAGAGGTATGTATTAATTTGACACATATCCACGTTTTGCAGCAGTTGGTAAAAAGGGCCTAAAAGTGTATTACATTCTTCAACAATAATGACTTGGTTTTAAATCGTTTTCAAAGTAAAACTTTGATTGATTGAGCAAGAACCTGAATTTAGGTCTAAAAATATCAGTGAAGCAATTAGCTGAAGTTTTTTTTTAAACAGATACCACATGGTTCATTACTTAAATGAATTAGAATAAATAATCGTAGTGGAAAACTTTGTGCAGGGCTCGTCTGGGGAAGCACCTACTACTACCATGCCTATTTCTGCCGCCAAGCAACCACGATGTGTTGTTACAAAAAAAACCATGCTGCAAACAGCAGTTTTTGACTTGCGGTATCTCTAATAGAATAGATCTGTTTCTTAAGAATATAAATCTAGAGTAGTGTCCTGCACACTCTTGAATCACAACTTAAATCAACCAACTGCTACTTTGTTATTTTACTCTGCACCGTAATGTTTTCTTTATAAGTCTGACATTCGCGTGTTATTTCAGTCGTTTCAGAGTTCACTTGTTTTCTAAGCTACGCTCCATAAAGTTAGTGACGCGTAAAATCCTTTCACCACACTGTTTCAAAAGAAAGAGTTTTCAATATATCTACGGCTTTGCATAATATCCTAAGGTAGTGCCGTTAATAGTTAAACAATATTGTTGTCAAAGGCCACTTTTCGAAAGCTACATAATAATAACTATTAAGCATGCAGCTATGTCTATATCCACCTTATTACGTCATAGTAAGCGTCAACCTATGATCACAAGCATTTACCTTTTCTGCATTACCACAGGTATTACTTAAAAAAGGTCACTAAACGACCTGTCACCGCTTCGCTACATAAAAGAATGAATTTTTCGACAAAATTAAAAAGTTTCTCGAGCCACCGTCGAAAATAACCAAAGACCACTTCCGGTGGAAACTCGCTCAAAGGCGCGATCTCTAATAATGAGCGCGGATATTAATATTAAATTTTTCGCTGTAAAAATCATTTTAACATTTTTAAGCTGCGTACAGTCGATGACGGAGTCGTTACTGTCGTTTTAAACATTTTAATCTTTTTATCTGAGGCAAAAGTCATGCTTTGTTTATTTTTGTAAGTATACTAAACTTGTGTTTTTTAATAACATTGGCGCATCCGAGCATGGGAGTACTCACGACATGTTTAGGTACTTTTTGGACGTGGACGTTTTTCTTTCAGCACCATTGAAAACCCGTCGTCGCCGTTGATATAGTATTTAAAAGTTTCCTTACGAAGACTTATCAGCTTGTAAAAAAAGTATTAATAACCCATAATTAAAAATATATAGATAGATAGATAATATTTTTTTTTATTGAACATAACAAAATGCATCGTATATAGGCGAGTTAAATTATAGAGAGCGTTCACCATAACCATTGTGTAGTTAAAAACAAAATATACCTATATAAAAAGGTTACTTACTCTTTTGCAGGTCACAGAGTTTTTTTTTTTAAATTTTAGTCTGTTGTGCCCACCTGTATGTACAATGGTGCATAAAATAAAAGTTTCGTGTTGAATCGGTTCATTACACTAACAGCTCGGCAAACTAGAAGTAATTGCATTAAGCGCGGGCTTCAACTAAAGTGAATTGGATTTTCTTAACAACGAACAATCGGTAAAGCTTAGTCTCACGATCGACAATAATAAACAAAATTCACTAAAATACATGTAACCATGACGTGGTCTTCTTCTTCATTTGTCGTGTCACTAGTTTCATTCGAAACAGTGTGGTGAAAGGATATTAAGTGCTGGATCTTTTCGAGTACTTGACTCCTGTTTTAGAACTTTTTTGGTTCTACGACATAATTTTTTAACAGAAAAACCCATCGACGCACGACCGGTCGTGTTCAAAATACATGTGGTGCAAATCTGAAAATAAATTATTCAGTTTTTTTTTATATTTTTACACTTGAGACATGTTTTTAGAACTAGCATACTAGTCATTAAATATTACATTAAATAGTCGTATAATACACTAGCTCTTCACTCCGCGGTTTTGGTTTTTGCTCGCGCACGTTTACTTTAGAATACTTACAAATAAAATCATGGTTTATTGATATGATTGGCAACATCTTTCATCAACATTTTCTTCCCCACGAAACAATCTTGAGCCACGAGATTTCATCAGAAGAAAGGTACTAACTGACGACTTGAAGTTCTGCCTCTCCCCCCAACAAAACAGATCGAGTACATTGTGTCGTAATAACACCACGATCAATCCAGAATAGATAATATTCGCAGAAATGTGTTGCAAGCATTTTGGTATTTTGGAATGAAAACATTTTGTACCGCCGCTGGAACCTGGGAAAAGTAATAAAATTTAGATAACAGGAAGAAAAATATTCAAATGCGTTATCCTTGGAAACTAATGGAAACAACAGGAAGCATTACTAAGAGTTTTATTCAAGTGTCCCTATTTATGGGACAGCGGGAACGCACGATAAAAAACTATTTTGCGGTCCCATAATCGTCTAAAGTACATTGTACAACAAAATTAATATAACTCGTAATTTTACTTATGTTATAACGTAATAACACGATTAAGCACTGTTTAAACACCATTATTATGGATACGTTCATAATTAACAAACACTTTCCGCCCACCTCCGCTCCACACGTCGTGTAAAACACGCTTTATATTATTACAGTCTTTATAAGTAGTGGAAGTGCTAATGAGCGCAGCACACGAGTTTCCTCTCTAACGAGATACAATATTAAAACTGCTATTGAATATTGAAAATGCAGCATTTTATTTATTGCAAAGCAGAAACACTTTAGCAATACCTTTTATAGGAAACCATTTTAACTTAAAGATTCAATTATAAAACTAAGATAGAACAGCAGAGAAATTGTAAAATACAATTTAAATGTAACTATTCAACTGCACTGTGTATACCACATCACGCTATAGTAGTCTGACCGATCTGACTTACGTATACTTCTGACTACCCTTCTTAGACGTCCTTGAAAACCTCGAATAGGTACATATCAAGCCACCTCAGGGGATTTCCCCCGTGCCCGGGAGTACTCAAATCAAATCAAATCAAATCAAAAAATGTTTATTGACAAAAAATAAGGAGTAGGTAATCAGACATTTCACTTAACCTTATTCTAGCACTATTGAGTCTATATAAAACTAAGGGATATCAATGTTAAACAGTCTCAAAATGAGAGCTAGAAATTTAGAAGAGTGCTTACAGTTAGGTTACAAATTGTGAGGTAGGAAGTGTCGATACCTGCGCAAATTTATATAAGAAGCGACAAGAGCCGGACTAAATTAACTGTGTCCCGGTTCTTAGCGCCATTCCTTCGGACTGAGAGTTATTGACAAGTGATGAAATTATTATATGAAAATATAAAAATATACAAGTATTGTTTGAATTTATTGAGTGTGCGTGTGTGAGTGGATGTTGTGTATGATAAAGTATGAGGTACTGTAGGCAAAGTGTGCGTGTGTAATGATTAGGCTTCCATGATTCCCCCAGTCTCTTGAGAGTCTGGTTATCACAGAGGGAAGCCTAAAACTAGTGGGTGTGTATGCGAGTTTGCGTGTTTATTTTGAGTTTAAGAGTGAGTGTTAAAGGCTTGAGTGTTCAATCGAGTATAGTTTTTAAAAATATATTTGAGTGATATAGTGTGAGTATTTAAGTGAGTAGGTACACATCAGGTCAGGTCAGAAGTTAAAAGTACTGATCAAAAGTTTATAATATCCAGGTAGAAGGTATGTGTTATTAAAATAGTCTAAGAAGTGTAGGTATTTAGTATAGGGATCACGACACAGAAGGCATATTTTACTTAGAGAGAGGAAAGATATCTAGGTAAAAAAGGTAATTAGGTGAGGTTTGAGTCATAAGCTATTATTACGTAGTATTTTATTTGTGAGCTTAGTATGCTAGTTGATGATGAGCAAAAACAATTGCTCAAAAATTGACATGGACGCTTGCTACAGATATATATATTTTTAGTGTATAATAAGTTATTTCTGTATCTCAAGTAACTCCTCGGTGTCATTATATGTCAATTTTTGAAGCCAGGTTCTTAAGATCTGCTTGCAGCTAGTAAAATGTAGTGTGGAAAAGTTTAGAATTCTGTTTAATTTGTTGTAAAGGTGGTTCGAAAGAAAGTCAAACTGGTGCTGCATGAAGGTGGTCTTGCGGGCAATGTTTGTGATGTAGGTCCTTCTTTTTTTACGTATGTGAGTAGGGTGGATATGGATTTTAGTATGTATTCTTAGGACAGCGCGAAGAATGTACAGTTGACGGATAGTTAATAGTTTGGAGGTGTGATATAGGTCTCTGGTCGGGTGGCGATACTTCTTAAAGGTCATTGTTTTGATCACAGATCTCTGGGCTCTTTCTAAAGGGATGATATGGGTTTTATAAGTGCCACCCCATGCAGTTATACAATACGTTTGGACTGATTGACATATTGCTATATAAACAGAGGAAAGCAGATTAGCGTCCAAGACGTGCCTTAGTTGTTTGAGTACTGTCGTGTCGTCTTGAATAAAACGCTATACAATCATCTCTTCGTAATCTTAAGCATAGGAACTAAAGTAAATTAAAAGACGTCAACGAAGTATTTATAAAAAAAGACAAAAAAAACCTTTCTGAGTCTTCAATGTAAAATCACCTTTATTCCAAAGATTTTAAGGCTGTTTTTCTGTAAATTTTACTAAAGACTCAAGAGTGTGCGTCTAATTGAATAGAGCAAGTTATGAAGGCGGGGGTAGTTCCACGAAGAAACTGCTTTTCCTGACAAGCACGCGGCGGCGGGTCACTGACCTCATTAGGATGACTAGCGTTTGGCCGTTACTTTGTCTACTTTCCCACTATCATCACATTTGTATGCATAACGAAGACTGGTGGTCTTGTAGTAGCGATTTCCCGCCTTTCGATCATAAGGTTATGAGTTCAAAAGCCAAAGTTGTGGGTAATAAGTTTTAAATAAATAAATAAAGCCTTTATTTCCAAAAACAATTATTTCATTAATCAAATTATACGGTTCACTTATTATTATTATTATGATTATACTATTATGATTATATTATTATGAATTTATTATTTCTACTTGGTTTTATTTGGGCACCCAAAAATGGATGTAGGCTTCCTCCATGCGATTCCATTGTTGGCGATCTTATGCTACTCAAGTCCACGTTCTTCCGGCAACCTCTACAATATCGTCGCTCCATCTTCTCCTCGGTCTTCCTGTTGTGCGTCACGTCACGTGGGTACCAGTGTAGGACACGTTCACTCCATCGCCCATCTTGTGTTCTAGAGACGTAACCCGCCCACTCCCACTTCAGTTTGCAGAGCATACTCGCTGCGTCCGTTACTTTTGTAATGCTTCTGATATTGTCACATCTCATTCTATCACTTAGTTTCAGGCCGAGCATCGATCTTTCCGTTGCTCTCTGGAAAGTTTTAATTTTTGAAACGATGTCTTTCGTCTAAGGCCAACTTTGACATCCATAGAGTAATGACGGCAGTATGGTGTTATCCATGATTTTTTTTCTATAATTAGTTAATTAATAAGTTTTACTGTTCAAAAATGTGCACAGTGCTAGAACTCTCAAACGGTGAAGGAAAACATCATGACGAAACCAGCCTACTGATTGGTTCTAAAACATGTGTCAAGTGCTCTTTGAGGCACACTTAAGGGGCTGACAACTATCAAACAACTTCTCGCTCGCACATTTCGACATGTTGAAAGATATAAAATCACTAAACTCATTTGCGAAAAATCGCAATCAACCATTTTGTGTGCAATCACATTGCACGTAGTTTAGTAAAAATTACATTTTGATCGATACAAGTTTTCCTACTTAAAAGTTTGCTTATGTACGAAAACTAGTAAAGCAAACTTTTGAGTAGGAAAACATGTATCGATCAAAATGTTTTTTTAACTAAACTGTGTGCAATGTGATTGCACACAAAATGGTTGATTGCGATTTTTCGAAAATGAGTTTAGTGATTTTATATCTTTCAACATGTCGAAACGTGCGAGCGAGAGTCACATTAGCTCTTGTCTTCGCCTTAAAATCCTTTCGCCACACTGATTATAAAGAAAGTTTGACACGACAAGAAGAATGGTGTTTGCTTTGACCTGTAGAATACCCTGCGTCCGGGGTTATAGGGGTATTAAGTTACACGTTGTATAACTCGCAGTAACAAATTATTATACTATTTGTGATGGAGAAAGCAGATGACCTGTAACAATGACTCAAAAATTCACTTAACTATCTTACGTTTATAATATACTTTATGAATTAGTAAAAACTCGAGCGCAATGAAAGGAGTTAGTAAAATGAATCCGTATTCATTACTTAAAGCAGTTTCTGCTACTCTGTTTGATAAGCGAGTGATAAAAGCTCCGGCTCAACTAGCGTTTAAAACTTATAAAGAAAAGCTCACGTTATCTTAGTTTATTTTAAGAAGCTTGTACAGTCAATATCAAAAGTAAATGATCATCAGATTCGAAAGAGTTTTATGAAACAAGATTTATTTTATTTTATCACAAACATAATAAAAACTTTCACATCTTTTAAGTTAAAGATTTAAAACGTTGAGGAGATATGAAGTTTTAAAAAAGTCGTCAACTTCTGGTGCACTTCTGGGCAATATGTAAAATACATGGGCAACTTCAAAAAAAAAGTATTACAGTTTACTTTTACACGAGTTTCCACAAAAGTGATGGTAAATCATCGCAAGTCTCGCACGATGTGAACGTGCACTGTTCAGTGTCCATCAACTTAAAGCATACAGAGCCTCATGTGCCTGTAACTTCACCGGCAACCATACCCTTTAAACTGAAACACAAAAACGCGCTTCTAGAAATCAGAACAATCCATAAATAAGTACTCCCGGTATCTATTTATTTTATCTTACACGTGGAAATGTATTATTAGACGTAGGGACTGATGTGCTTCTTAGTAGAAACGGTTTTCTTTGTAAGTAGTTGAATATACCTTTCACAATACCTACCGTATTGTGAAAGGAGCCTCTTTGAGGCGTACTTAAAAAAAGATAAGAAGAAGAAGGTATTAAGGTATATTTTGTTTTTGTCATTGCCAGGTTTACCTGTTTAAAAACAAAAAAAATTCTTATGTAAATAATAATGATAAAAAATAAAATATCTTGGTTTCTAGATTTTTTCGGATCTCCACGCCCAAACATCGAATGCACCAATTGTGTTTTCTTTCGTACTCGCAAGTTAGGTAGTCTAGTTAGAAGAACTGGCTACGAACTCCGCCGAGTACTCAGACAGTCGAAAGCTAGAATAAATACCGCGGCTACACTCGAGGCGCGCTCGGCTAAAGTAACATCGTCTCGAGAACCTGCAGCTGACAGTGCAGCTCGGGCGCTTGCACACGGCGCACTGCGACGCTGCCATGCCGCTGTGGTTGTTGGACAGCTGGAGTAGTCTACCGACGGCATAGGGAAGGCCGCATAGAATAAAGGGCCCCACATTTGTGTGAATGACTATTTTATATTATTATGTATTATAGTATTTATGGCATCTTTTTTAATATTGACCAAACCGTTGCTCAGTAGGTTTTGTAGCCTGCAAATCTTGTGAATTTTTCAGATGAAAAAAAATTTAAACATTTTAACCGAAATAGCATACTTATTTAATAAGTATTCGTGATACAAACTACCCATATCTATTTCAAGTTCAGTTCATATCCAATTCATGTTCAGCCAAATATCCAAAATATTTGAAAAAATATCGAAATTTTCACAAAATATAACCACTTTTATGCAAAATTTGACTTAGGTGAATTTATGTGATAGTTCCACGCGATCAAGTCTATACACTTACGGCTTAATTCTTACATAAAAATGATTCAGCACCGCAGCGGCGTGTCGCACTACTAGCACTTCATGGTAAACAGCTCTTAGTACAGAAAGTGTCGCGGCATTAAGGTATTGGTCGGAAGCAATTATTGTTTGGAATGTTCGCGAATTCAGACAAACTCCCGCGAGGCGCCGGAGGAGCTGGCGTGGGAGAGAGTTCATTCTGTTGAGAGCACTCCTTTCCTGACGATGTTGCATTTGGAGCTTGAGGGTGCTTAGCACGAGAAGATTCACTCGCGAGCTTATTCTTGCTTATGGAACAAGCACATGGTCCATCTGAAGTTAAGTGGTAACTATTAACAATAAAAAAGCATTGCCTCGCAAGCCACGCATGATAGGGACGTGCCCTACGATGATCATTAGCAATAACAAAGCAATGTTTCGTAAGCCAAGCATAGAAACGTGCCGCACGATGACTGCCCTGCTTTCATCAACTTTCAGGCGTATAGATGCCTCATGTGCCTGTAATTTGACCGGCAACCGCACCCTTCAAACCGTAACACAGCAACACTGCTTGACGGCAGAAGTAGGCATGGTGGTTGTACATCCCTAGACGAGCCCCTCACAAAGCGCTCAACTACTCTTAAATTCTACTACTCTTATTCCTTTCTTGAAGATGTTGCTTTTAGTGCCCTTAGCACTCTCTTAGGGGTTAGTATTAAAAAATATACCAGCGAATTGCCGTCAAGTTGTATAAATTTTATCAATTTCTACGTAAATGTACAGAATTTTTTATGCTTTTATTTTTATTTCTAACACGATATTTTTTCCATTAGATTCGCGAGCAATTACAAACATCCATTCTGAAATAAAAGGTGTTGTTGTAGGCTGAATATTTTTTGTAAATTAAATTGAAAACTGAAAATCTGCTCGTGCACAGGACATAAAATAATTGCTACTGAACATTTCCTGTAAAATTAACTTATTTTACATCACGTATCACTGCCGAGTGTGTAACACGCAGATGTGCATACTATAATTTTTGTAGCTTTTTATCAAAAAAAACAGTTAGGGTAAGGTACCACAATGTTGAAGAAATAAAAAAAAAATACATGCACATAATTGCCTTGTTAGAGAATAGAGCCCGCGTCTCATGCGGTCGTGCTCCCGCCGCGCCGGATACAACGAACCAATCCCAAACAAGACTATTACTTATCCCTTCTATTATCTGAAGGCGAATGGCGTCGCATTAATACAGTAGCACAGAGATGGTAATTGCGTTGCACTGCTGCCGACAACGCTAAATCATCCCCCCATCCCCACCCCGTTTCACCCCGGCGTGTGTCACTGAAGATGTGCTTCAGATGGATAGTAAGTCCTAGTAAGTATGTTAACATATATTATGTTAAAATTGATTATGCATTGTGAAGCTCTAAAACTTCTGTTTCTTATTTTTGTTTTTTATTTTCTTGTTTGCCTTATTATATTACTGTACCTACCTGTACCTACTTCTGTGTGTAGTTTATCTGTTCGTGCTATTTATGTGTTTATGTGCTGTGTCCAAAATAAACGTATTTTCTTTCTTTCTTTCTTTAAAATTATCTGACTGAATTGCGCTGCTACACGTTGACATTTACATTTTACAATTTCATTTATTTATTTATTTTTATTTATTTATTTATTAACTTTAATTAACACGGTACATAACCAATTACATTAATTAAACAGATTAGAATACATTATAAAACAATGAATACAAAGAATTAAATTAAATATTATTTAAAGTAAAATGTCAAAAAAAAATAAAAGTAGTAGTAAAAGTTAATAAGGCGAAGACAAGAGCTAATGTGACTCTCGCTCGCACGTTTCGACATGTTGAAAGATATAAAATCACTAAACTCATTTTCGAAAAATCGCAATCAACCATTTTGTGTGCAATCACATTGCACACAGTTTAGTAAAAATTTTATTTTGATCGATGCATGTTTTCCTACTCTAAAGTGTGCTTTTCTAGTTTTCGTACATAATCAAACTTTTAAGTAGGAAAACTTGTATCAATCAAAATGATTTTTTTACTAAACTGTGTGCAATGTGATTGCACACAAAATGGTTGATTGCGATTTTTCGAAAATGAGTTTATTGATTTTATATCTTTCAACATGTCGAAACGTGCGAGCGAGAAGTTGTTTGATAGTTGTCAGCCCCTTAAATCAATTTTATCATCACGCGATATTTACGAGTACTATAAGCTAAAACCATAGGCTTTAAACGCCACAATGAAAGGTCTTCCTCTTCCATCATGTCAAAGTCAATGACAACTGAATCACAAAGATCACTTTGAAACGTCTTAGGGCTAAGTGAATTTAGATGCCAGTTCAGCACGGCTAAGCCTAAAAACAGCGGCAACAAACTTACGGTAAACCTTATGGTTGTGTTCAAATAAATAAATATTTGATTTGCTTTGATTTGATATGTACCACAAATGTCACAGACGACACACGAGTATCCATCGAAGTGGACATTCCGGTGCACAGTATGGTGTATTCAGTGGCCCGAGTGCGCTCCGTACTATTATGACGATATAAACGAGGAGTAACTTTGAGTTATCTGTTGTTCGCATGTTTTTGTATAAAGGATAACATTTTGATTTACGGACTGGCTTCAGAGGCGATGTGGTTTGTTATCCGTCACGTGTAGCTTTCGTAAGTGGTTTAAAAACATTGAAGAGTTGTTATTCATAAATGTAGGAAATTATGTGAATTAGCAAATTCACTCCGGCGCGATTGTATCACAAACGTTTTTTACATTTATATTTTATTCATATGTCTGTCTTATAGTTTTGTAATGTGTTTTATAAACTAACTTCTGTAACGCAGTTGGTAATAAACTCAAAGGTTTTGCTTTTATTCAATAGAATTCACATGTTTAACTTTAAGCGTCTTTTATGTATTAAATTCTAATTGAAAAAGTTCAATCTAATGGATAGCGTTATTCTGCGATGGCAGAGTTAATTCACCCTTAATCTGTACTGTAGTGTAAAATTTTTATGAGACCAGAAATATAAACGTATAACGCAAAAGAACCAAATAAAAAGAAACCTTTTGTGTTGATCAAAGACTACCATTTCTATTCGTTTAATATGCCATACCAACAGTCACTAAGCGTACCTAATTCCGATCCGAATGCGCGTCTAAGGAGCAAAAGTGTAAAAGCTGTGCCAATTCCTATGTAAAACTAAATTGAAAACACATTAAGTGAACCAATAGCAGGTGCCGGGCAGGAAGCCTCCTCTCCCACGGGACTTTACTTACTCTGGCGCTGTGTACTGAGGGGAGTCCGAGAGACAGCGATCGGTTTTACATCATATCAAATAATGAAAAGTAGTGGTTTTTGACAATCAAAAATCAAAATCAAAACGGTCT
The DNA here is from genome assembly GCA_932294275.1 of Chloroclysta siterata. Taxonomy (NCBI): domain Eukaryota; kingdom Metazoa; phylum Arthropoda; class Insecta; order Lepidoptera; family Geometridae; genus Chloroclysta; species Chloroclysta siterata. The sequence continues at coordinate 14,512,615 of OW028591.1, read as the reverse complement.
TTATTCAGTACAATCACAAGGATCACTTTGAAACGTCTTATATACTAGGTGAATCTATCGCCAGTTCCTCGCGACCAAAGCCTAGAAGAACGGGCAAGAAACATACGGCTTGGTTCCTAGCGTTTTTTTGTGTGATCCTTTTTTTTAGGTATATTTATTTTATTTTACCTTTATTTATTATATATCAATAATTAATAATCTTACTGATAATTATTAAATCTGAAAATTAGGATTTTCAAATTTAATCAGTTTGGATATTTGAGCAAAGTGCCTTAAATATCGATATTAGCTATTAAGTAGTAAATTTAGTAAAAAAAAAAATTGTAAATTACACTAGACCTGACACCATACCTAGACTCGACAAGGTGTCTGTCCTGAGAGTCAGTATCATCGCTTCATTCTCCCGTTTCGTCTTCAGTGCCACGAATCAGGGACAAAGCCACATCTAGACCGGTAACAAATATTTGCAGATAAGTGAGACACTTATACCGCGGAATGCAATCCGCGTCTCTTGCATCTTAACATAAAATAATTTCGTGAGTTCAAAGAGCTACCTCCAGCTCCCGCACTACAAAGATACTTGAAACTGAAAAATGCAGGTAGCGCGCGCGCGGCGCGAATTGATTCGGAGCTGTTTGAGCTGAGTTTGTTTGTAACGACGCGGCGCGAACTAATAACTATTTTATGCGGTCGAGCCTTCCGCAGCGCCGTTACGAGCTCTCTTAACTTATAAAACTTCTCGGCTCAAATAAAATCAACCATAAGAATGCAGGAAGTTGTTACACGATGGCATATTCACGTCATCAAACCCCATCTATTCGTGCATTATATGTATGTTTATATTCCTGTATACAAGGGTCAGGTTGATAGTTGCGGTCGCCCGACCTAATGCTTGGCGAAAGCCCCTGAGGGTGGTTGCAAGGACGGAGGTAGCTCCTAGAATACACAATACAATTTCGTTATTCTCTCATTACAACTAGAAACAAAATGGCTCCTGGGTAAAATTGTTCCCAACTTTTTCACTCCAATGAAATTCGCCAACCTAATTACGTAGGCCCTAAAATTTTATTAAGGCCCGTTATCCACAAGGAGCTAATTAACACTCGCTCTTGACCGTTTGTGTCACAATTACCCACAATTAAACGCGCCTAAAATAATATTTGGGACATTTGTTGGAGAACGGACCGCCCCCGAAGTTTGACCTGAGAGCGATCACTGACCACACCTAGCGAGCATTCGCTGAGTATGAACGTGGACAAGATGAAAACTAGTACAATAATTATATTATTAGTGTGTCTTCATCGAAATTTAAAATGATTGTCTGTAAACTTTGGTTTTGGAGGCCTGGGGTCAACAGCGTTGTTCGAACTTATAACTTTCACTGAATAAACATAATTCACAGTTTAAATTAATTAACGATAGTGCATAAGTATAGTGTTTACATTTTTTCAAAGCTTGGAAAAAAAACTTTTATTTAGTTTTTTAGTTGATAAAATTAACATCTACAACAGTAAAGTTACTATCAGAAGACATGGTATGCAATGTTGCCACCAGATGGCGCTACAAGCTGAACATAATTTAGACACTGAGAACATCAAACAGGGCTGGCAAAGTTACTCCGAGGATTTGACATTGAGCGACATTACTTAATTTATGCTTGCACCCAAAGACAGAAGAGTATTTAGAAAAACAATTTTAATTATGCGAAAGTATTTGTGGGACATTAAAAACACCACGTTATCCCATACAAAAATAAAATGTAGTGTAGTGTTGCAAATTTTATTATAATACAGTAGGTATAGTAAATTTGTCCTCACAGCTGAGTTGTTTATCACAGCTTAGTAGTTCTGCCTTATGTATATAGTGGGTTGGAATCCCACGAAAAACAAAGTTTGTGCGATTATATTATGTTCATAAAATTTGTATGATACCTATGTTTGTCTAATAGGTGAAAAACTCTGAAAAATCAACATACTAAAATAATAGTGAAATATAACAATTTCTACCCTTTAATTAATTTTATTACTCTCCGTCCTGTGTCCACCATACTATGAGACCCTTATCGCAAAATGATTCCGACAAATGATAATCATGAACCGTTGTGAAGACCTCTTGTAAAGTACCTACTTTGTAACTTACAGTGTAGTCTGGCGACGTCCAGACCCACACTCCACACTTCACATTCAACTGTCAAAAATAACCCCGAGAAGGACGTTTGTATTAACACTTCGCAACTTTTCGGGTTAAGCCATCCACTATGTCAAAATTCTGAAATGTGGGTAAAATTCGGGTGGTATTTGCAAACAAACTATTTTAATTTTGTGCGAGCAACTTTGGAGTACGAGTGGGAATTTTAATGCCCACCGCCATTTTTGAATCATAACTCATCTTTTCCTTAACTTATACTAATATCAACGTAACGCAAAGTGATAAGTGAATTTAATCAAAATATTTATAGTGACCTTGTTATTTATAGTATGCGACTGTTGTGTGCGTTGTTATAGATTGCGGGAAGTCGGTTGCTGGAGAGGGTTCAGAATAGTTCTTCCTAAAAATCTATAAAAAATATTTTCAGGAAGACTTAGTGTAGCAGTTGCTGTCGTCAGGCTAATGATGATGTAGCTGTTGGGTGTCTGTTTATATTTCATAAGAAAAAGAGTATTCAAAATGTATTAACGAATCGAGACGACGTTTTGGTAAATACTCTGCGAGTGCTTTATTAGACACCTGCTGTTAATGACAATATGACTACGTTTTTCTTTTTCGTAAGTATTTGCAATTACGAGTGTCATAATGGTTGGCCTACTCACTATTACAAGTTTTATTTTACAAGTAACTCAAGTATTTGGTATTACCATGGACATCGAATCTGCACTCCTTGCAACTCAGCTTAGTTTTCAGTTGCAACAGAATGTGACTTAAATAAGTTACATAAAAGTTCGTAAACAATAACGTAACAAGTTTGTATTTGAACAAGCAACAGTACAACAGACTTATGTTTACTTTACAACAAAAGCAATTAAACTTCCCCAAGCAATTACTTAGCCTTATTTTTGTAGCAAGTTACCTCCGCCCTCCGCCCCGCACCCTGCGATAGCTTATTAATTGCGCCGTTAATTAACGGACTAATCGCAAGCCTTTTTATTGAAAACGCCGCCCTTAAGACGCTGTTCAGTTAGGGGTGGGTTTTAGGGGCCTATTTAATAGTAATTATCTGCTAAGTAGACGTAAAAGGAAGAATTAAAGTAAGTGAGAAGAGAGGTTCAGCCGCAAATTGAAAGGCGTTAGATTAGTGAATGTGACATATGGAATGTTTTTGTTTAGAAGGAATAACGGTTTAGACTACTCAAAGTAGATATGTGATTAGATAAAACTAACTTTAGAATTGTAACACTGTGGTTACATAGGAATACAATACAATATCTTTTTCAAAATGTTTTTAGATAAGAGATAAGATTACAACTATTCAATATCCTTTTAAGAAAGAACCAATAAAACGACATAAAAACTATTAAAACGTGATATTTTCATAATATGGTTTCCATCAGATTTCCTTTCAGTACACAATCGAATACTTTTGCTGATACAACTATTGTTCCGGTACTAAAGAAACGTCACATTACCCGACAATCGCCAAGTTAACCGTCCATTGCGGGTAATGTTCGTTAAAAGTTGACAGGCATTGTGCGGAGCGCGCAATAACAATCGAATTGTACGAAACAATCGCATCAGCGACAATGCGACTCGACAAGCGGTACATTTACAGGAACTATGCGTTTTGTGTAAGCGCTAGGGTTGCCGCATCCATTGATTTATTTTATTTGCTATTTTATTAATTGGGTGACATTTTGTTATTATCGGATACTCGAAATTATATTTGGTTTGAGCGTTGTTCAAATTAATTTAATTAACTTTGTACATTTTCGAAATAATAAATTCGTGAAACCAAATTAATTTTGACGAAAAGGTTGAAATAACTTTTTTTGTTGTTTTATACTACTAGCAGATGGCCCACCTGATGTTAAGTGGTAACCATCACCTAAAACAAATCATTGCCTCGTAAGTCACGCTCGAATTGAACGTGCCCTGCGTCGCATCAACTTGAGGCATACAGATGTTGCAGCCACATGTGCCTGTAATTTCACCGGTAACCACACTCTTCAAACAAAAACACAGCGTTGCTGCTTGGTGGCAGAAAAAGGCATAGTGGTAGTTCTTCCCCGAATGAGCCCTTCACAAAGAGCTCTACTACTCTTAAAACTTACTTGTAAACTTTCGACATACTACATAAGGCCTAATGATTCTCTGTTTCTGCTTCTCTTGCTTTATCTGCTTTATTTGTTTTTCACAGTAAACTAAAACATGAATTCCTCGCCAAAGACGTAAAGCCATGACAAATGCAGCTTAAAGCTTTGTCATTAGAGTTGGATACTAACTTACTTTCGTAAATGAGGAAAATTGTTTATGGCTGGTAGATGGGCTTTCAGAGTTTAGATAAAAGCTTCACAAAAGAATGATCAAAGTTCTACCATTAAATTGAGTTGACAACCTTAGCCCAGTTCGTTGCCCTAGTTGTGCACCAAACACTTATTTCGCTTATCAGTAGTACTACTTGAATACTTCAAGACTAGAAAACTAGATTATATTGATTTTGATTTGAGATTTGACAGTCCTCAGAGCAGCACAGCACAGGTCTGTCTTCGGCGCTGAAGGCCGTGGGTTCGACCCTCATAGTATATGTTTTGATAAGTTTGGGGCCTGATAGTGCTATGTGGAATGTCCACCAATATTCATTTATTTATATTTAATTAGATTCGTAAAATTTACCAGTTTTTTATTGCTGTGTTCTGATTTGAAGGGTTTGAGTGTCGATGTGATTACAGGTACATGAAATTTAGCAACTTTACTCAATAGTGATGGACGTCATGCATGCCACGTAGGTCACACATTCAGCGGACGGCGCAACAAGCATACATCCCATTTGGTTTTCTCATAAAATGAGATTTTTGAAACATCAATTTATCCAGCTTTTTTCTTTTCAGGTACGTACACAGAAATCACAGAAAAAAGTGTTATTTACAGGCACTTCTATCAAAGATAACGTAAGTATTTTAACGAACTGATAAATATTTTGTTAATTTACAAAATATCGGATAACAATGAATATTTGTGTACTCAGATTGACCGGTTCACAAATAACTAAGGAATGGCACTGTTTTCATTAAATTAAATTTGAAAAATACTTGTAGATTATGTCAACAAATAACTTTTTTTTTCATTCTAATTCGAACACAAAAAATCACATAAGATTAAAAAAATAAAGTCACGACGTCAAAATATATGAACAAGATTTGAATAAAACGACCTAACAAAGCGATACACCCTATATTAAGCTGCACAATACACCCTGTATAACGGGGTAACGTCCCGTAGCACAATGAAAGGAATACATTCTTAATTCGTAAAATTTCTGAATGTTCGACGCTCTGCCGGAGCGAGATTTATATGGACGTGGCGCAAGGCATGAGAACGAACGATATCTCTCTCTCTTTCACACTCACTCAAAAGATAGGTTTTCTAGATAACCAATACGGACAAGGCTAGTTTTAGACTAGCCGAGATACTTATTGAAGATCCTATGAGGGTAATATCCAAACATAACATTCATGCCGGTATTACTATTGTACTAAGTCATACAAAATATTCTTATACATATACTTAGTCCAGTTATTGCCAGTTCCTTTATTAGACAGTATAATGTTTGGACGTACCACTGACTACCCATTTTAGACATCTAAGCGTCTTCAGAAATCTGTTTGTCTACAATACCTGAGATTACAAAGAAGACCTTATTTATTTATTTTCTTCTATTATTGCTCGTGTAGGCTTTCATTCATCAAGTATAAATAGCGATTGAAATACATTTGTCTGATTGAATTAAATAATGGATGTAGATGGAACCACGGTCGCATAGTACCGTACTGACGTATTCGTATGAGTTATTCACTGGGTGCGATTAGAGTCCGGTGGCGCAGGTGGTTAACGCAGCCTCGTATCAAGGGGAAAGTTCAAATGTAAATAATAACATTTGGGATATTTTAAAACTCCTTATGAATTAAATAAAAATATTACTAAATCGCTTCCTCTCTCCCCTCGTTTCAGTATTTACGGAAAGCTTCTTAGCTTGCGTATTGTTTATTCGCAACAATAGGTACGTTTCTGAGACGCGAGACAAAACAACTCCGATACATTCCTGAACAACTTGATTCTACCTGCTACTATACGAAATGGCGTGTAGCAGTTGTACCATTTGGACGTGCTTCAGGCAACCTCTTCACCTCAGGACTGATCTAATCGAATGAAAAACTCAAGGATACCAGCCACAAGTAATGCTGCCAATGTACCTCAAATACGGGTTTTGTTTTTCGTTTATGGTATTTGGTATTCTGTATTGCGAGCCTGGGAGCCTGGGAATCTGGCTTAGTTATGATAACCGATTTCTAATCTCGGTCATTTATTTCCGATTAAATCCATACTATAGTAATTATAATAGTAGTAGTATGTAATAGTAGTATATAATTTTATTTTATTTATGTATGGTTATCTAGTTTAAGTGTATGTTGTTTTATCGTTTCCTATTTTGTTCGTTTGTAATGTGTATAATATAGCATTTTCATACATTCATTGATTTATTCATTCATAATATGATTATTTCGGATGGTGTTGCGCACGTGTCGAGCACGCTGGAGTAGGGATGCGACTGTTCTAGGAACGTGCCCTACGATTCATTGCCTTGCGTTTATCAACATGAGGCATACCTACAAAGGTTAAGCCTCACGTCCCTGTAATTTTACTGACAACCACACCCTTCAAACTAAAACGCAGCAAGCACTGCTTGGTGGCAGAGATAGGCATGGTGGTAGTACTTTCTCGGACGTGTACTTGACACCTCTTTACTTTCTTCTTTTTAGATGATTTATGAGAAAACATGAAAAACAAAAGAATCAAACTCTCAACTCAATCTCAACTAAATTCAGGTGATCCAATATACCCAAACCCAATCGACTCTGCAAATCGGATAGCATATCGTATCGTCTGTACCACTAAGCAGCGTTCGCTCCATCTAACGATCAATTACTGGCATTTTTCCACAGTTTAGGGAGGCCTTACATGCGATGCTTTGAATTAGTAACACTCGGGAGATGAAGGGGATTCGGGAGAACCTCGCTTCGACAGATAGATGGAAGCGATTGACTGAGCGTCTAATGAGAAATGTTAACTTATTTTTGTTAGCGTACTGGTTTACCCAAAAATTTTAGCTTTTTTTACTATCTTATTAAAAATGTCTTTCTTGGTAACAGTGACGATAAGGCTAACAAAGAGTAGGGCATGTTTTATGATCTATCAGCACGCTTGTATCAGAATTTTTAAATGCAACATAATAGAGGTATAATGCGCCCCCTTGAACGCTTTAAATAAAACCTGGCTTAATAATAGAACAGTAGAAACAAATATATGCAGAATCAGTAAGATCACTTTGAATAATTTTTTGGATAAGTGTAAGCGCCGCGCCGATCCCTCGCGGCCGAACTAAGAACTGATGCCTCAAACTGCTCCCTCAGCATTGATAAGGGACAATGCGTGAAGGCATTAATCTTATTCCAAGTACTAACCTCCCTTTATTGGTCATCGTAACATCCCCTAAAGTATTTACGGTCGTTTTCCTCCTAATCCAGTCAGCGGAATATTCTCCCTTTGATTAAGCGAAACAACTTGGATATAATAAGTAAGGGGTAAGTTACAACCCCCTCGCACCCCCTTTCATCCCCGGTATGCGGGAACTTTCTCACTTTCTTACTAATAATTAACGTAACTCCCGCTTGGGGTAAGGGCTGGGGACTACTGAATGAAATGAGATAAGGTTACAGAGATATGAAACTGAAAATTTAATTGCAGTATTTTTTTACACTACCATAATTTTTATAGTATTATTTGTGTAATAAAAATTAGGGCAACACATTTTTCAATCTATTTAAGCAAAACTATATAAAACAACGCCTTATTTTAGTACAATTCTTTTATTGACAAATATACCTATTTCAAATAAAATAAGCATCTACCAGAAATATTCCGGTATCCCAGGTCTATTTTACCTACATTTTAAAATGGAATTTCTGTCTCTTATCGCGCGCTTGGCACTACCTGTTTCAAAGATATCTTCGCATAGCCATCGCTCAGTGTGCCTCGCCCTGCCAGGGCGAAGTTAAATTATTAAGGCACGTATCCAGGCGCCTTTAAATTCAGTGCGTTGAACTGCGCAAACATAACTGTGCATTATATATGGCACTACTCTGATGAGGTCTGCGGTCGCCGCTCCTGGGACCTCTCGCCAGGCGGCCGCCTTCCACCTACGCCGGAGATTCTTTGTTTGTTTTACTGTGTTTATCTTACTTAGGACCATAACACAGATTAAATCTCTAACTAGCGCTCAAAGAAATGGATTATATATATATATATTTTTTTATATTAATGTGTCTAGCCTAATTTATTTGAAGGTTAGCTAAAAATGGTGTTAAGTTATGACTTAATTAATCTGACGTTGAAAAAGTTAACAATCTAGCATAACGCCCTTGTAGGATGAACGACATAAAGGTAAAAGGACCTACTAGTAAAACGTCTACAATTAAAAACGCCTTACAAGTAAAACGTCTGAAACGACCAATCGTCACGTCAGAAAAAGAGGACTGACAGATAAATAAATAATAAATAAATATTGGTGAACTTTCCACACAGCACTATCTAGCCCCAAACTGAGCCAAATACATACTTATAATATTATATAACACCCAAACAGAGAACAAACATCTACGTTCATCACACAAATGTGGGATATTCTGGAATCGTGGGAATCGAACCCACGGTCTACAGAACAGAAGCCAGAGCTACTACCTGAACTGAGCTGTGACGGCTGTCAAAGATGAAGTTTTAAACTGATGAATCTTTAAAACTAGTAGTTCGCCCCGAACTGAGATCTCGTGATGCGACCCGACGAACGCATCAAAACTTTGAGTCGGTAGTAGTCAGAGGCAAGTCCAAACATTATCTTTGGACTTTTTTCTGACCACCGCCTACTAACTTGGTATGGTTACCAAGTTTCAACTCTATTGGCCTATTTATTGAAGAGTTCCGTTGAACAGACCTTGGCTCCATCATCAGACCTGGTCGTCGTCACCATTTTTTGAGAACTGAGTACCTCCTTAAATTATTTCAAGAAAAAAAAATAAGAAAAATCAAAGGAACTGGCCGACCAGTAGAAAAACCTTGATTTCAACGAAACTCTTAGAGATGGGAGCTCTTGGATCGCTGGTTATCTTAATTTAACTTTTTAAATTTTATCTCGAAAACCGAGCGTCCCAAAAAAAAAGTAAAAATTGTTTTGGAATGTCCAAACAAAGCCCTTTCATATGACATGTAACTTGATTTTTTTATGTAACTTTTTTTATTTTTGCCCTCTTAAAAAACCCCATATCTCAAAAACCCTTCATCCGATTTTACTCATATACTTACCAGTAAATTTCTCAAGTACAAGCTATCGACATATCAAATTTCATGGAGATCGGATCAACGGTTCTAAAGTTATCGCCAGACAAACATACATACATACATACATACATACATACATAAAATGCCAAATCGCCCAAGTTGAAACTAAGATCTTCGTTCGCTTCGCTCACTCGATCAATAAAAGGAAAGTTGACGTGAAAATTTAAATTGTACCCACTTAAATGTGTGTGTGGAATGTCTTTTTTTTACAATTTACAGGTAAAACGTTTGACCGCAATCTCACCTGATGTTAAGTGATGATGCGGTCTACGGTGTGGCACGCTTACTTAGAAGATACCTATTCACTCGTCTCTTGAAAACATCTAAATTATAGGCATTCGGAAAAACGGACGCCGGTAAGGAGTTCCACTCTTTGGCTGTACCCAATAAAAAAGTAGAATCAATATTAAAATCTCGCTTTGCCATAATGGCAGTATTTGAGAGACCTGAAAAGCTCATATACGCTCACTTTAGTATTTGTTCATAAACAAGAACATAAAAGAGTCTAATCAAATAGTCAAAGTGAATGTTAGGGCTAACGCACACCGGCGGAATGTACAGAGATGGAGGATTTTAGAAACATAGAAGACAAGAAAAACATTTAAACAGCTTCACGACTTTAATCCCTAGGCACGGTAGATATTTCCTCAGATATCTTAGTACCAAGTACTAACTTAAGATTCTTGTAGGATGTCTAAGGGGGCAGTCAGAGGTACATCCAAATATGACATTTGGCACATACTCACATTTTGCAGAAGTTGGTTTACTATACGTGACAGCCCATCGCCACTGTTAGAATACTAACTGGTTTCCTCACAATGATTTCTTTTAGCAATTTATATGTATTTTATCATAAATGTATTTTACCAATATTCGTTATCATTTCAATGATCTATAAAATATACTAGAACTAAAACATAAAAAGATCTGAGATCGGAGATGCTTTGAGGTCGGTTTTAGAGTATTTGAATGTCAAAATTAAAAGGCCTTTATTTAATCTAATCACAATAATTATCACTTTAAAATATTTTAAAGCTACGTCAATATAGACAAGAGTTCTTCATAAACTTTAAACGTATCTACCGTGGAAGCCCTTTATTAGTACAAAGTGTTAATATTCGTAGCATCGTCTACGCCGTAGCACGTAGCACTGACTACGTCATCCGAAGCACGTATGCACCGATTGCTCGAACCGCTTTCTATTAGTTAGTCAAATATTATTATACATATGCATACTAGCTTTTACTCGCAGCTTTGTTCACTCTGAGTCCGGATATAAAGTTTATTTCAAATCACGAACTCTAGCCATAAAATATGTTTTAATTTACAGCTAAACTCGTCAACGTCATTTTGTTTAGCAATTTTAAGTCCACTTGAATGCTACCTGATGGCATTAATGACTATAATAACTACGGTCTCTCTATCTATCTGTATACGAGTCATTGAAATACAACAAATTATAAAGGTAGAGTAGATAATATATCTAAGCGCAGTCCTAACAAAAAAAAAAGCATTTAATTTGTTCTAAAAGCTCCCAGATTAAAATACTGAAATATTTTTCCTAACACTTACAAAGCAATTCCTAATTCCACGTTTTTCGCGGAGTATTCTAAATTCCATAGTCTATTGCGAGAGTTTTACCGAATCATAATAACTCCTAAAAGATACCAAATAGGGTCCACATTTCTACGATACGCTCTGTTTAAATTAAATGCTTAGCTAAAATAGTTTTTGGTCCTATAAAAATATGACCTTATTTTCATTGTTCGTTTATTACTATAACATTTTATAAGTATTCAGATATTTTAGGTCTTATGTTGAGTTCGGTAAGGTTTTTTTGCTTTGAAAACTAGTTTTATTTCTCGCCATCGACCACAGGCCATTATAACAAAAAGGTGCAGAGCTTTAGGAAAATGTTCAAGCGGGCTAGCACCAGTTATTGTCAAGTCAAGACATATTGTTGACATGAAAGGCACTACCATATTTGATTTGATACAACACCAAAACTTGCCGTCAATATCCGAGATCCAAGCCCATGTTCTTTTTAACTTATTGCGGCAGTTTAAAATAATTTGAAAAGATTTAGAAAATAAAAATAAAAACCATAGTATGTTCAGCCAATTTGACAACTGGAAATTTAGAACAGTTAAATGGTCCGCTAACGTGTAGCGGTGTCATTAAAACAAAAGCCCATAGAATCACCAATATTACGTTGTTAAAAGAAGGCCTGACTTTTCAGGGTCAGGGTCTGTTTTGCGACTCTTGGCTCCTTTTTCATTCTTATTCTTTTTAAAGGTGTTTTCTTACTTAATTCTAGCCAATACATGATTTTATTAATCCTTTCCTCACTCATAAAACTTGTGCTAGGGACCAGATTATGATGACGTACAAAAGGAAATTTTATTTAAGTTCCACTCGAATACCGTAATGGTTGCTACACTGTGAAATATGGGTCAAGAGGAAAGCTTTCTATGTAGATAAATACAAATGGAAGCTCGTTCTGGTTTTAACTATTACTGTTAAACTGTAAAAAATCCGAAATAAATATATTTTATTTATTAAAACGTGAGCCAACCAGATAGTTACTAACAGCGGCGATGGGCAACTTGTTACTTACTAACTACTGAAAAATGTGTCAAATGTCTCCCATGTCTTGGGATCAAAGTAGTTTCAGTTTATTTATTAAACTTATTTATCGAATAATACCTACGCCTTCCTCCTGACCAGATACAACGCATCCAGGCCTTTAGAAATATTTACGTCTCCGTAGAACTTTTTTTTATACAACTATCTGATGGAATAAGCAGATGGCCCACCTGATGTTAAATGGTAACCATCACCTATTACAAAGCATAACCTCGTATGTCACGCACGATAGGAACGTGCCCTACGATGCACTGCCCTGCGTCCAGCAACTTGAGGCATACAGATGTTATGCCTCATGTGCCTGTAATCAAACCGGCAACCACACTCTTCAAACCGAAACACAGCGATGCTGCTTGGCGGCAGAAATAGGCGTGGTTGTAGTACTTCCCCCGAACAAGCGCTTCACAAAGAGCTCTACTACTCTTAAACTTAGTGTTGTTCCATGGAGTTCCAAGTCTACGGAGAGACGCAGGATCTCTGTGCGTGCTCTATCGTCTGTACAACGGGGAGTATTCTGAGGAATCGTTCAGTTTGGTGCCCGCGGCTGAATTTCAACATGGCCACACGATACGCAGCACGAACTCCTTGCAGTTCTTCTCGTGTTTCAAGATGAGGTCGTTCAAAAGGCCAGTTTATATTTTCCAAAAGGAAGGCAGCGCATAAACATCGACTCCGGGTTTGCAGGTCACCATGGACGTTGGTGACCACTTTCCATCAGGTGGTCCATCTTCTGGTCATGTCACGTCAGTCTTCGGCCTCAGCTATGTCAACGGTGCCACTGGTTCACATAATATTTAAATACTAAAAAAACGTGAGGTGATGCAATTTTATAAGCAGCTTTTGTTGCCTCTCTCTCTTCCATAAGAAAACCGCTAGAGTATTTAAAGAAGTGACATTCGCCTCGCAAAGTCTTTTTTCGTGTAACGAGTCGGTGAGTGCAAGGACTTCAAAATACTTGAAATCTTTTTGATTTTGTTCCGTAAAATTCAATTGAAGTACCCAGGTGACTCCGCCGCGACTCCACAATGAATAATTCAGAACATTCCAGAAAAACCTATAACTTTCCAAGGGTTCTTCATACAGCTTTCTTCGTACTACAAGTTCGCACGGAACCCTAACTGTAACATGAAATATTCATGGGATCGTTAGCAAAGTTTTTTGGAACATTTGACAGAAAACACGGCTTAAATATGAACTTTTAGATACAATCTAAAATGCAGATTGTTTTTTTTTGTTTGATTTTTGCAGCCATTCGTAAGTTTACTACCTGATGTTCAGAAGTAGTGGGAAACTTTTACCATGCACAACACTGATTTACTTACGATTCAACTATTTACCGCAAGTTTTTCGGATACTTTCAACCAAACCCTTAAAACAGTATCTTCGAAGATGTTGAAGGATTTTTTATTCGTCATTTATTCATGTGTTATTTATAGACAAATAATCTAAAATATGCAAAGAGGAAAGAGCTTCGAGACTAAGAATAAGAATCATTTATTGTAAAATTGTGGAAAAAGATTTTACCTAGACATAGACAGTTATTTATTGGCCACAAGAATACACAACATATAATTAAGGTACAACAATGAACAAAACAGTGACAACATGATGAAACAATAATAGGTATAAAACACAAAACAATTAAAACAAACGACTATTTAACAATTAATTCAATAACAAACAAATTTTAACTTATCTTTAATTTGACTATATACCTACCTATGGAACATATTACAATAGGTACCTAATAATAGTGCTGTGTGCTACAGTAGCAAAAAGGTCCCGGCTCAGCATTATGCTTCTCTATCCGAAGACAGGTCAGCGCTGTTATTCTGCCGATACCTTGGTGCAGTCACTGAACCCCATGAAGAGCAGTGTCAGTGCAAACCATGATATTATACCTACCCATTTAAAAAAAACTGGAAACTGGAGCACTAGCGAGGGACTGTAATTCAATAATTCATTTCGCGGGTTATTCAATCGCTCATTAAAAAAGTGTTTATACTACAATTGAATTGAATTGAATTAGAGCACCGGTGGTCTAGTGGGAGTGACCCCGCCTTCCGATCGTAAGGTCGCAGGTTCGAACCCGGTCGTGTACCAATGGATTTTTCCTATCGAAAAATTTATGTGCGCAATGCCAGTGCTCTTAAACGGTGAAGGAAAACATCGTGAGGAAACCAGTTAGTACTCTAACAGCGGCGATGGGCTTGCAACCTGTCACGTATGGAATACCAACTACTGCAAAATATGGGTATGTGCCAAATTTAATGTTGGACGTACCTCTGACTACCCCCCTTAGACATCTTCAAAAAAGAATCTGGAGTTAGTACTTGGTACTAAGAGATCTGAGGGGATATCTACCGTGCCTGGGGATTAAAGTCGTGAAGCTGTTTCAGTTTCAGTTTTGAAACACTGCTTTTCGTAATTACTACAAGGATAATTAAATAAGGATTACATTTGCAAGCCAGCGGAGGTCAGCTTTTCTGAGAGGCATGCCGACTGCGATAGTAGTTATGACTAGTGAATAATAGGGTTGCGATGTATTTTCTGTTTTAGTAAGTAATTAAACATTCCGAAAAAAAAATGCACTAATCTCACTTAAATATACTACAAATGACTTAGTAGAAGATTATCAATTTATTTAAATAATTGTATTTCAGAGGCTGACGACCGTTAATCGACTTTGGGTTTTTGCCAATTTGTACTAAGGGGCTGACAACAAACGCTCTGGTTTATTTATAAGCATTGGCTTTTAAGCCACAAAAAATGTGTTTCATTGCGTATTTTTCCGGTGGTCATGAAATATGTACAATGTCAGAACAGGGCTATCATTATCCGTGTAATCCGCACTAACAGTCCGCTCCGGTCCGGTCCGGTCCGGTCCGGTAATCCTCGCCGGAAAAGATTACGTTTTAACGCGCCGTTACACCCGCCCCGAGTGACGCCCGGGTAATAGCCTCGCACAGTGCGTCTAACACACACGTCTAACTACACACTTACAACAAAAAACAACGATATTTGTCGGACAAAACCAGATATCGCTCGAATCTAGAGAAAGCATACCACATAAAAATGGTTTTAATTGGTTTTAACAATTTTAAAGCGTCGACAACATATTTTCGCCGCTCACAAACAGAAACCACTTACCATGAGGTACGCTGGTTTGCTTAAATAATTTTTGTAAACCTACTATTTATAAAATTACTGATTTGTAATTTACATCTTGTGTTATTGCAAAAACGCGAAGTCCATTTCGAATTTTGCCAATGTTATTGTGTAATAAAGAAAACTGCGATAGTGTGCGATATTGTCGAAGTGATTCTACTGTAGTTGGTACACTGTGTCCGCTTGTCGCCTCTCAATAGACAGACGGAATTAGACATCTTGTAATTAGACAGTCGCCGATCCGATAGCCTTGTTCAGCAATTTGCAGATAGCGATCCGGCCGCGGCCGTGGCCTTTTGCTTTTTGCAATCATTAGCCGGTTCGAAAGCGGGATTTGGATAACTGGTTTTGTAAGGATTTGCTTGTGGCTACCTGACTGCATTGTACAAATGTAGCGAAATGAATAAAAATGTTATAGGTAGTGGTTAACTACTTGTTTGCTTAAACACATATCTGGTCGAGACCTAATACAAAATTAACGTCAAAGCCAAAAGGTTCAGTTCAATTGAATCACAAAGATCACTTTGATATATGTTCTAATCGCCACCGTCAAGAAATAAGAGTCAAATTTTACGTATTTTAGTTCAATTGCGGAAATCAAACCCGCAACATACAATAATAGCAGCATTTTAAAGGAGTCCGGCCGCGTCGGTATAAACAAAGCTTTATTAGGTACTAAAGAAATCAAAGTAAAAAAGTTTCAATAGTAAATCAGTGTGGTGAGTGGCGATTTGAAGGCTCCCACCTCCCGGGATTGATGGCCGAAGTTCTCGCCTTATTGATTCCACAGGACCTGACCCTATGTGCCCGCATGGATTCGTGTAAACTTCACTTCCTTCATATTTCGTGTGGCTTATCTTATGAAACAAAAGCAGCGCTAGGGCTTGTTGCCCATACACAGTAGATATCTCGTCAGACTATCAGTACCAATTACTCGAGATAATATTATGGATTTCTAAAAAAGGTAGTCAGAGATACGTCTAATTATTATAATAATATGTGTCACATACCCACATTTTGCGGTAAATAGTATTTCAGATGAGACAAGCCCATCACCGCTGCTAGAATTCTAATTTCCTCACGATGTTTTCATATTTCTGCCGAAAAGCAGCGTTGCTGTGTTGTAGTTCGAAAGGTGTTGTTGCCGTTGATACAGACACAATGACATGTCATGAGGTTTAACGTCCGTATGCCTCAAATTTATGGACGCAGGACAGTGCATCGTAGGGCACGTTTCAATCTGGCGTGCCTTGTAAAGCAGTCTTTGAATATAAATGATTCAATTTCTTG
The DNA here is from genome assembly GCA_932294275.1 of Chloroclysta siterata. NCBI lineage: Eukaryota > Metazoa > Arthropoda > Insecta > Lepidoptera > Geometridae > Chloroclysta > Chloroclysta siterata. The sequence goes on along the minus strand of OW028591.1, from coordinate 14,495,908 downwards.
GTTTATGATTTTTTAAATTGCTGGGGAAACAATCTTGAAGAGAAAGCAAGCGGGCGTATACGGTCTATACCTTAATCCCGCCCTTAAAATAAAAGTTAATGGAGGTCTGAAATAAAAGTTACCCGCCATATTTACTGGGAGAAGTTTGCTTGTTACAAATGACTTGAGGTCCACAAAATGAAATATTTTGCAAGAATTATACAAAGGCTGTTGGGAAAAGAAGCTGTGTTTTTTCCCTGATTTTTACAAAAATCCACAGTTATTTTATGTAAAACGTTCGATGGACCGACAACGTTAAAAAAGTCACAGTGAGTCAGTGGATAGAAAAGATTGAAAATGGTACTTCTTGCAAACCTACGGTGAGGATAGCGCTAGACTTCTTAATTATCTTCTTTCTTATCTATATAGTGAAGGCTTTCAGTTCCTGTTAAATGTTAAAACCCTGTATGAAACTTACGTATTCTGAGCGGTCTAAAAACCTACTTTGTGTATTTTTGTTGTATCTTGGCGTATCTATGAACATACTCAAAGAGTCTTGAGTTAGTACTTGTTACTAAAAGATCTAACGGGATATCTACCGTGCCTGGAGATGAAAGTGATGAAGCAGCTTCTATTGACTAGCTGACTTGTATTTGTGGTTATTTTAGAAATGAAAACTGTAACAGCACAAGCCTTCCCCTCCCCCCTCCATTCCCAATCGTCCAGCAATAGTATACTTCGTTACGGAATAAATTGGCTTTCCTCCAGAACGCTCCAAGAAACACGGCCTTTAGCACCGCTATCGAAGTCTTGGAATCTTTTGTGAGAGCGTTGCAAATGTCATATAAAGTCAAAGTCAAAAGGTATTTATTCAATAAAATCACAAGGATCACTTTGAAACGTTTTAAAGCTAGGTGTCTCTAGGTGCCAGTTCCACGCGACCAAAGCCTAGAAGAACAGGCAACAAACTTACGCTTACTTAAAACTATACTAAAACTGGCTAGAGTTTTAAAAATAACAAGCACCTTAAGTTTGGAACACAATAGGTTTATTTTTGTTGCGTGTTCCATGTACAACGACAAATGTGTGACAAATTGGTGCAAATGCATAGATACAATCATTTTTTGATGTTGTGGGAATGAAACCTTATTCAGACACACATTACACCTCAGTCAGAATATTTATGTTATAGAAAAGATTGCAAGTTTTTGCTGCTGCTAGAATTAACACGATTACACACATTTACGATTTAGTCCGAACTTGACCTTCGCGAAGTCCTCGCACGTCATTCGAAAGCGTTTAAAACTAGTGCTAGCCGTCCTGAAAGCTCCGAGAAACAGTTCACTTCACTTCTTGTTGTTGAAGGTTTCTATTTTTAGGATAATATCAGCTTTTGTTCGTTTTGCTTTTACTTCCGTGACAAATTGGAAGTGACTTATGAAATTAGATTTTACTGATGTTATGGTAAAGTTAGTTCGTAGTTTGTATCAGCTGGCCAACTCTGGCGACGTTGTTTAGAGTCTGTCCTAAGGTCTCATAGCTTAGAGGTTGTTAGAGCCGAGAGCTCAAAGTGCCTTCCGAAGCTTAGATAATAACCGAACAATGTTACCTTGAGCTCTGAAGCACGGTAACACTTTGAACTACGAGTACTTCTGATAATGAACATTTCTTGAGTTGACTTTTTGTTTTGTATGCAATGTCTATGAGTGTTGCTCGGATCTACCATGTACGTCATAAAAAACTTTTTTTTTTTTAACATGTTTGAAAACCGCTTTAATAGCTTCATGTGACTGCTTGTAATAAATGATCCTATCACACAAACAATTATTAAATACATTGTTATGTAACGTGTTTAAATGAGTTCGCTTAAAAAAATAATGAGGAAGTTGTCAACAAATTCCTGCTGCCCAAACTATCACAATTTTTGAGGCATCATGATCGTCATTAAAATAATGGCAGTGATCACATCCGTGGCAAGCTTCGGTGCAAAGATTTCTAAAAGGCCGTAGCCACAGTTTTATCACTAAACCTATCCACTGTGCCTTCTTTTCCTCTCACAATTTGCAAAACAAACCATCGATCGTCCAGTAAGTCAATGTCCTGCATTCGGCGGGTTTTATTAAAAAGTCGAGGCGCCATAACTCACGGAACCCGCTACTGCTCTCTTTGTTTGTGCGGATCCCAGTTTTGGAACGGTGCTCCTGAATTTAAACATAAATGTGATGAAAACACGACATGATAGGATCATAAGAGCTGCACTTTGTAAATTGTTATTAACTGGGAAAGTAAATAATTTGAAACTCTAGATACAATCCGTCACTCCAAAGTAATATAATATCAATATGGTAGGTAATTAACATAATTTATTTAGACGAAAACTGAAAGTAGCGCCTGTGACGTATAAGTTGAGGAACAATAGGTTAGCGTGGTATGGGCATGTCATGAGGAGGGACGAAAGTCAAATTACGAGAAGAGTGTTAGATATGGATGTGAATGGTTTTAGAAAGAGAGGCAAGCCAAAGAAAAGATGGATGGATTGTGTGAAAGATGACATGAGTAAGAAAGGAGTGAGCATCGAGATTACTAATGATAGAGGAGAGTGGAAAAAGGAAACCTGTTGTGCCGACCCCGTGCAGCGTGGGGTAAAGGCAGGCAGATGATGATAATAATTAACAGTCAATCATACAAAATGATTATTATGATGTATTTTGCATAATATTTGACTTTCATTAAACGATAAATCTCATTAATTCCTCTGAAGAATTTAACCAATTTCCGTAATTAAAAGGGTGTTATGCTGTTGACACGATCCGCGATGTTTGCGGAGCTGCGTCCTACATGTTCGTTATTGTTTTCCTGCTGAGGGTTCAGTACACATTTTATCTGGATTTCTGTTTTAACATTTAACTATTTTTTTTCCATTGCATAAAAAAATATTGATAAAGATTAAAAATGAATTAAATCTAATATTTGCTGATTAAACCTAGGCCTAGGCCTATTTTATTATTTTTATCATAATAGTTAACAATTATAGTATAAACGGTAATAAAAAAATATAAAAAAATCCTTTGTTTTTTAGGATTGTACAACTTTAAAACTTTCATGGCAACAAATATAATCATGAAAAATATTCCGTTTTAAACGAAAATTATGTTCAGGATTTTAAATTATAATTTGGAAAAGAAAACTGCAATCTAAAGCTAGTAAAAAGTTTAAATTAATTTACGTTGCTACGTACTTCTCGTAAATTACTATTTTCTTAATCCTGTATGTTCATTACGCTTTTGGAGAGATAACAATGCGCTAAAACCATCTTCATTTTACTCGGTAAAATATCTCGTTACTATTTTAATTGCGGAACCCTAAAAGATCGCATAACAGAGTAAATACAAGTTAATCGGCTTACAGTAAGCTGCGATTTTACATTTTAATTAATGGTTCAAACAAAATAAAGAGTTTTATATGATTTGGCTTCTGTTTGTTATTTATTACACATTCTTTTGACAACAATATAAAAAAAACAAGGCTCTATAGTCGTGTTATAGTCTAATTAACCTGACAGGGGGTACAATTTTTCGTGGGTATCAGTGCATGGTACACGCGGATACACATCAGTCTAAACACTGCTCGCTTTTATGTCCTCGTAGTAAGCATCATTTTTCTTTGGCTTTGTGTAACTTGAACTGTAACTACACAGATACAGTGTTGTAATACACACGTATTACAACACTCATACCGGAGATGCCAGAGCAGGCCAGCATAAGCGAGCTAGCATCCTGGCAACACATACCACTCGCCGAGTCTCACAACATACGGAGATCCGGAATAAATGCGGACAATTCGACTAAATCTGAGCAACCCAACTTATGGTTGACCAACAGATTTTGCTTGGAATAATTGTAGGTATATATCACTCTTACGTCAGCAGGAATTAAAACAGCCCCCTCTATTACGTATCTTGCAACGCATATCCATATAATGTATACGCGATTGGGTATGGGTGCCAGTGCCATTATAGGTATGAGACTAAGTACCCATCCTACTCTGAGATGGCAACATTGATGCCACGTCCTTGCTCGACGTGCTCTGTGAGGTAATGCAATTGTCAGAGGTAGCCACTCAATATCTGGTGGACCATTAATTGAATACATTATACAAGGTGTTCCAATACTCGTACTTAAAACTTCAGGGGGCTAATATCAATATGAAGTCTTTTTCTAGGGAACCAACACTGTGAAAGCGAAAAAAAAACAGTTGTTTCATGCAAAAGTTCAATACCTATCTGGCTAAAATGTATGAAACTGCTGTTTTTTTTTTTCGCGTGCAAAGTGTTGATTCCTTAAAAAAAGTTACTCATATTGATAGGTACGTTAGCCCCCTGAAGTTTTAAGTACAAGTATTGGAACACCTTGTATACTAAAAAAGTGACTTTCGACAAGTGCTTATGGGCCCAATAACCAGTTAAATAAACACACAGAATTAGGTACACATACAATAGTCAAATAGATATGTTGCGAGTTACATAATAACGTGAGCGCACTTCTAGCTTCCCACCCTGTCAGTCGTTCGCACCACAGAAAATACCACCCAATTATGTTAACCATAAAATATTCATACTTTTGTAACTAATTAATTACAAAACAATTAAAAACAACAAACACGAAACAATTCACACTTCTTAGTAAACGAGTTTCGAAACAAACACAACATTAAGGCTCGTTCAAACAACAAATTAATAACGTGTTGACAACGACGCTGTTTGATCAATGCGTGGAATGGAGTAATAATTTTGTAATTGAAGGATTTTATAACAGCCATACGATGCTTGGAGTCAGTTCTAACGGGAAAATTGAAAAGTTTAACTCAAAATTGAAAACTTTTTCTTACAAATCCTGAGGAACTTAGTTAGTATTCTATTAGCGGCTATGAGCTCTCACGTGTGGAAATAACAACTGCTGTAAATAAGTAATCTAATATTTCGACGTAACTATGACTACTCTAATTAGAATTCTCATTTTATAGCGCATTCCAAACCAAGCAAAGTTTGTCTAAACCTTGCAAATTGGCACGATTGTCCAACCTCAATAGCCGAATACAAAACATAATTAAAAATAACCCCGAATCAACTAAAAGCGAGTGTCTCATAAACAGCGCAAAAAACTATTGCATGTTCAATCAAACCAAAGCTTCATAACCACTGTTCGCGACTAAAATTGAATTTAAATGAAATTCACTGACCCGAAGGAGTTAAGGCGGGGTTCGCATTGGAGCGACCAAGTCGCGATTCGTATTGTATTACGCACGTATTACGTGTCGTGTGATTATTAAATAAACCAGCCAAGTGCGAGTCGGATTCACGCACGAAGGGTTCCGTTCTATTATCTATAAAAAACGACAAAAAAATCACGTTTGTTGTATGGGAGCTCAAATGTTTATTTTAATCTGTTTTTAGTAATTCTTGTTATAGTGGCAACACCTAACTATCACGGTTCATGAGATACAGCCTGGTGACAGACGGACAGATAGATAGACGGACGGACAGCGGAGTCTTAGTAATAGGGTCCCGTTTTTCTTTGGGTACGGAACCCTAAAAAACAGCCAAGTTTTATTTGACAAATTTAGGAATTGGATACTAGAAAACGGAAAGATCAAAAACATATAACCCACCCGATGTTGAGTAGTTTCTTCTACCTATTGACAATACCTACTTATTCTACCAATGACCCTCCACACGTGAGAACGTACCCTATGTGACATCACACTGCGTCAATCACTGAAACGTGACGGTGTCTAGTCACATGACGTGTGTGCCAGGGTATCGAGTAGTTGGTCATATGGACCACGCCAGACTGGACCGACGCGGTCCAGATGACCCCAAAAATAAAAATTAAATTTCAGTTGGTCAACTGGACCGATAATTTGCCATGTTGGCCATACTCATTTTATTGTTCCAAATACATTATTTTTTGACCGTCGAATCTCTTATCTCACTGACTATATGACAGCGACAGTTTAAATTGGCCAATAAGCAAAGAGATTCTGTACTACTACTCAGGGATGCCCAAATGTAGGAGTCAGGCATTTCATAAAACGGCCCCTGAACGCTATCAAATCCAGGGTTCCACAACAAAACAAGCCGGAACAAGCGGGGTTCCGCACACGTGTGAAATTACTGATTATACGCCAAACGGGGAATTTGCATCTCGTCCGAGAGCGAATGGTAATGGGGCAGGCTCATTCAGATGGTCAAATTAGATTGATGTGATTTCGTCATCATCAAGCTATAGTCTGTTGAATGTAGGCCTCTCTCAAAAGGCGCCAATGATCCCGATCTTCACCTCCTCTGCTCTTCTCATCCAAGATTTGCTATATCGTCATTCCTTGCCGGAGGGTGTAGTAGATAATTTGATTGCTGGTAGATAAACAATGTGACCAAATAAAATGTTTATCAGTATTTTCAAAGAAGATTGATGACTTTATATTGCTCATTAAAATTAAAAATACACAAGCTATGCGTTGCTTTTAATTTGATTTGAACTATGTATAATGAAGAGGACTATAAAACTGAGTGTGTGTACATCGTGCAGCAAGATTAGCATCTAAACGAAGTCACGGGCTACCGTCTAGTAAAAGGACGTCATGAAAAAAATAATAGACTCATGCCTGTATGTCTCAGTGCCTTCAGATCTTTTAAAAGCAAGTACCTACACAAAGTGCTTGAAGATTTCCGTGGGGTAGTAAAAGGCACGTTCAAACATTACATGTGCCAATAATGCTTTAAACACACATTTTGAAAATAAATTGTTCAACAATATGAGTGTGCCAGTACTATCAAACGGTGTAGGAAAACATCAGAATGTAACCGGCATGTCGTTGAACCTAAAAAGTTATTGTATTGTGTCAAGTGCTCGAAAGGAGCGCCTTTGAGGCGAAATTCAAATCTTTTCACCACACAGTTTAGAAAGAACTAGTGACACTACAATAAGAAGAAGTGTACTAGATCTCGACTGTAAAAGCCGACGACGTCACGAGAAAACAGTAATAAATCATTATTTACCTCTAACCTGAAATTCTTTGTGCTTCAAACTGTAACACAATTTCAATAACGTATTCTCTAAGATTTACTCGTGTGCGCTCACCCTAAGCGCACAGCTCACCTAGCAGTTAGTACCCGGGGGAAATCATCTGCGTATGAGTATGACAATACAGAGTAGTTGGACTGTAAAATTAGAGGCTTAATGATAAAGACACTATCATAGTACGTTTCCTGAAAACAGTCTCCGTTAAATAACAGAAAAAATTGGTTTCTACCAATCGTCTTAACCCAGTGTGTGGTACACTGTTAGAGTGTACCAGCCTCTCATATCTCTTAGGATTAATGACTCTCGTAGATTTAAAAGCATATCCCTTTTCAGATTCCTGTTTCCCTATCAGAGACAATATCTCCAAAAGGCTGGCAAAAACTGCAGGAGGCCTATACCCAGCAGTGAGCGACACCGGGACGCTTCTAAATTATCAACTTTCTCTACACTTTCATTATTTGCGATCGTTGGCTTCATATTTCGTTCAGACATATGAACTGGTTCACGGCCGGACTCAAAGACACAATCTATTTTCTTAACTTGCGAGGTAGTAGGTGGTAGAAGCGACAACCAGTAGAACACTATGATTAAACTAATCTATATTGTAAAAAAACTGAAACAATCTGCAATTAATGTTACGAAAAAAACTGAAACCAAATAAAATATAACATATTTTTATGGACGATTCGGTCCTCGAGAATTTGAGATGACGTCTACGTTGGAAGCTATTTGTACCTTACGGGAACGCTTTATGTCAGCCGTCATTTTAGGAAAGCCAAGTTTATTGAGGTTGGGTGTTGGGGTGGCAACAACCCATTGGGTATCCTCAATAGACATAAAGGTCCTATTATGTAGATTTTCTGACTGAGCTTGTTCTAATAAAAGCTCCATGGCGTGTGACTAGTGTTGCTTTTAGCTATCTATTAATAAAGGCTAAATAGCTTTCTGGTCTGTCACCACACTTGAGCTTCAATATCTACACTAATATTATAAAGAGGAAACCTTGGTATTTTTGTATTTTTGTATGTAACGAATAGGCTCTAAAACTACTGGTCCGATTTCAAAAATTCTTTCACCATTAGAATGCTACATTATAGGGATAATGTAGCATTCTAATGGTGAAAGAATTTTTGAAATATTGAGAATTTTTGATTTATTGGGTTACATTATTGAAGTTTTAGTAAGGATCCCTGATTTTTTTGAAAATATAATATAGCCTATGTTACTCCCCTGAGTAACATAGGCTATATTATATTTTCAAAAAAATCAGGGATCCTTACCAAAACTTCCTAGCAACAGATCCTACTAAAACTTCAATAATGTAACCCAAGGTGGAAAACAAAAACCTTACATTGCGTGCGCTGCGAAAACTATTGATGATAGAACAAAATAATGTTCTACGATTTTGTAGAACACGTCATCATCTACAAAAAATGTCGCGACAGCATATGTCTAACTATTATAGTTATGTCACAATAAGTGTTATTTTATTATAAAAATTTAATTGAAATGCCGCCGCCAGAAAAGAGTCTTTATTTGTACCTTGGTATAAATCCTTATCCAAATAAATCATTTCATAATTAAGACGGTTTCAATACCTATAGATTACTTCTTAAATTTTTCAAATCGGACATTCCATTCAAAAGATATGACGAAATTAAAAATGTTAACGGGTCCACGGGTCACGCTCGGGGTGCGATTTCACTCACTCAAGGAGAAGCGCGTGCAAATGTATGAAATAAGTAGACGCGAGGCTCGAACCCACGGTCTAAGTTTATCCTAAAATGTTCAAAAAATTTATGACCACCCATGCGAAGCTGGGACAGGCCGCTAGTTGTATTATATTTTGTGTCACCTAGATTCACCTAGTATTCACGGTTCAAAGTGATCCTTGTGATTTTACTGAAAAATACCTTTTGACTTTGACGTTGATATCTTGGTGTTATTTATCAACTTCTTATTAATCTCTGCATCTTTTAGATGATGAATTTTAATAAGACCGCCATTGCTAGTTAATAATGTAATATTTATAAACAAAACACAGCCCTGAAACGAGTTTAAAAAAGATCTTCAGTTACTTGGAAGATGGTGCGGAGTACAATATGGTTCAAAAACAATTTGCTGAGAGCTCTCGATCGATGGAATATAATTTTATTGGTTTATTTCATGCTTCCACCGTTCTCTATGCTAATAGAGGTAGGTCTGCATGTGAATCTCTCTATCAATAGTCAGACCAAAGCCAAATGAGCTTTATCCCGTTGATTTTAGATTCAATATGGAAATTAACTCCTGCTATTTGATCTTCTACTAGTGAAAAACCTGACTACTGCTAATTTTGAACCAACTTATATTAAAATATATTCGGTTATTTTCTGTGGTCGTGTTTTTTTTATATAACTAGCTGATGGAAGAAGCAGATGGCCCACCTGATGTTAAGTAGTAAATCACCTATAACAAAGTATTACCTCGTAAGTCACGTACGATAGGAATGTGCCCATTTCTTGTGACTTTGGGTAACAAGGAATTTAAGGGGATGTCAACAAATAAGCAGCGATGGGCTTGCAAGCCTTCACGTACGGAATACTAATTACTGCAAAATGTGGGTATGATATGAACCAAATATATTTATTCAATTGAATATACCTATTGACGTACCAAAGTCAAAAGGTAAAGGTAGGAAAGCAAGCCTAAAAGAACAGGCAACGTAGTTACGTAGCAACAAGAATCTTGAGTTGGTGTACGCGCTACCAAAAGGTCTGAGGAGGCATTTACCGTGCCTTGGGATCAAAGTCGTGAGGCTATTTCTGATTTAATAACTCATATTTTACATTTTTGATCCGGCTCCTCACCCACTGCGCAGCAAAGATCATTAAACTGTCACCATTAACGCTTTCGCTTCCGCTTGTTCACTATAATACGAACCTTAAAAACCAGAAGTGAATAAAACATTTTCACTTCAAAAGAACCAAAACAGAGCCCGCAAAGATGAAAGATAAGGCTTTCTAATAAAAAGCCATTAAACTCTAAACAAATACAATAAAAGGTGAGCCACTGCTCCCATCGGTCAAATAACCCTCCGAGATTTAAATCAGGCCTATGGAGATAAAGAGAGATAGAAAGATTTCAAATAAAGATAGAAAGAGTCGGGGGATATGAAAGGACGTTGTTAAAGCGCCAGTCAGCATGAGGTGGCTTACTGTCTTATCTCGATGGGTCGCGATGAGAGTTTTGGATGAAACAAAGAGCCGGTACCATCACCATCTATAGTCTTAGAACACAATATGACGCATAGTTACAAAAGGTTTGAGCTAAACTTTTGTATTTGGTACTAAGAGATCTTTTCAAAGTCGTAAAGCTGTTTCAGTTTTCAATTTCAGTTTATTTTCCATTTTCCACGCAGTCCATTCTTCCGGCTCGTTCTCTTATACTATAACCGTTTACATTCATATCTCACACTCAATTTGGTATATAACTTATTTCCCTCTGAAAAATATGATAATAACGTTGATATAATATTATAGACTTTTCCATTATAGCGTTATTTTTAAACTTTCTCTGATATACCTCCTCATTTTTTATTTAATCCATTTTCGTCACTCCACCCAAACTCAATATTAGCATTTTTTCCGAAGTTACTCACTCAAGCTCACAAAAATACACAAAATATATTTCTTTGGCACAAAAAATGCGGAAAACAGAAGCAAATAAACGATGTAGATAATGTAGTAAATGTATGCAGGAGTGGAAGAGTGGCGAATATCAACGCATCCTTTAGAAAGGGTTCAAATAAATAGCTAATAACAGAGTTACAGTAGATTCTTACGGCGACGCCGATGACGACTCTCCGCGGTAGCCTGCACATAACAATAACGATTGTTATAAAACTCTACGATTTCGCCAACATTTTAGTTCTAAATCCTACACTTCAGTGCACTCACAACCACTCCATAAATTTCCGAAAACTTCACATCATAGCTTTTTCCGCGGACCCCTAAAAATAAAGCACTTGTAGATTCCGCGCACGGACCAGTGATTTTAAGTGCCCTTCTGACCGTCCGTTATTATCCTATTTTCTAGCCGGCAAGTGTACAAGGGCCTTTCATCCATTCGTAAGAGCCCCTACACCCACAGGCTACTAATAAAGGGCAGAAAGTTTTTTGAAGTCAAAGGCACATTCTTTGTGATTTTTCATTTCGCTCTGGATTACACGCCCAAAGAAATGTCGCGTAAAGAATTACAAATTATTCATTGTGTATTTTTAAATAGATTTTTCTTTATAAAGCCTGAAAAAATAAACATAGCCACAACTCGGTAGATATCCTCTGAAATCCCTCGATATTACAAATCTTTGACGTTACTACAAAAAACACGTCCGAATTTAAACGGATTTATGTTGTAGGGGTGCACTATCAAAATAATACCGTAGAATAATATTTATTTAAATTCGTAGAACCAGTTTGCAACCATTTTACCTGCAATATTTTGGTAAACTATAAATTTTGGCTTAAATGAACTATGCGACAACTTGAAACCGATCATTCGTCATTGCCACCCGCTGCCTATAATGATTTATTGCGTGTTATCCCAAATTAATGTTATAATCAACTAGCTTTGAAACGTTTTTGATAAAACGAACCTCAAAGTTTTTTCCATAAAAAGTGGCTTCACGAGCCTTGCGAGACCCCAACCCGAGCTATAGTAATCGGAAATTCCCTCAACATTCACGTGTGCAAACTACCAAATACTGATTTGTTTATAAATCCTTTTAGTAGGTATGTCAACGTAATTGAGTTTTGTGATCAACTATGAGTAGGTTCATAGACATAATTATGAAGAATCATATTTTTTTATGTTGGAGTGCTGGCAAACAACAGACAATGTAATAAATTTTATGAGTATTATTTAAGGGGTTGACAACTATCAAACAACTTCTCGCTCGCACGTTTCGACATGTTGAAAGATATAAAATCACTAAACTCATTTTAGAAAAATCGCAATCAACCAGTTCATTTTGATCGATACAAGTTTTCCTACTTAAAAGTTTGCTTATGTACGGAAACTAGTAAAGCAAACTTTTGAGTAGGAAAACATGTATCGATAAAAATGAAATTTTTACTAAACTGTGTGCAATGTGATTACACACAAGATGGTTGATTGCGATTTTTCGAAAATGAGTTTATTGATTTTATATCTTTCAACATGTCGAAACGTGCGAGCGAGAGTCACATTAGCTCTTGTCTTCGCCTTAAATATTAATTTTGTAAAGGGCCCTTCATTTCGGCAACATATAGTAGCATAAGCTGAGCTGTTGGCCCCTTCACCACCACTGAATGTTACATAAATATATATATATATATATATTTTACCTTTTTAGTTTGTATACTGGTATGTCTTATTTATGTAATTTTTTTTATTTTTTTTACGGTGGTGGATAATTAAACGTGTTTTCTTTCTTCCTTTCTTTTGTGCTGGTGAAGTAAATAAATGTATTTTTGTATCATACTTACTTATCTATAAAAGAGGATTATACGTAGTTTTTTATGTTTATTTATTTATTGAAGTAATTAAATACTATTATAATTTACAATTAAATACACATCAAAACGTTCGTACATCCAGATCTTTAGATAGACCGTCTTGAACATTAAGTCAAACCTAACCATGTCGTTGGTGACTTTACGTGGGGTGGTTAAAGGAGCATGTTCCCGCAACAATGGAATACCACGCCTGGAGACGATTGTTGCGGCGTCGCCTCCCCCATCGTTACTCCGGCGTCGCGACACCCGAATGGAACCCGACATAAGAAACCGCTCGAGATATTCACTCGAACACTTTATTTTACTGAGAATCTGCGATCAAAGCGTTGTAGGGCCTATTTACACATCTTCAGGGCTATTAATATATAATCGATAATCCCTCCCATCAATAATTTTAGAGTTTGTCTCTCTTACTCTTGCTTGTTTCCTTAGAAACAAAAAAACGGAAACCGATATTTTCGAGGCTTTAAAGCCCTGCTGGAAGCGATTTTGTATCTGATCTTAAGGTAGAAAACCAAAGAACGTTCTATTATATTCTATTCTATTATATTCTATTCATAATATCTACCAGTTCTATCAACCTAAAATAAAAATAAGTGACCACTATATAATTTTCAATAATGCTATTTGCATGCCTAATTAGGTAACAATACGAGTATCTATAACTATTGTTTGTATGCTGAATACCGATGCTCTCCAACGCTGAGAGATAACATAACGCGGAAACCAGTTAGAATAACTAGAGCATCGCACTCAGACTGCGCAAAGCACCCGTCTCTAACTTATCACACTGACAACTATCAAGCAACATTTCAACATTTAGAAAATATAAAATCACTAAATTAAGTTATAAAAAATCGCAAGCAACCAAGTTACAAAAAAATATAGAACAATGATTCAGAAAATTATAGAACAAAAATAACGTTTTGATCAATCAAGTTTCTTGCTGACGTTTGTCAGTGTTAGTGGAATGAAGTCATACGTGTCATTTTTTATTGTTTTTTGACAGCTTAAATTTTTTTTGACAAGCACTTTACCTTATATGTCCCGCCCCGTCAGTAGGATGTATGTGAATAGGCCTTTAGGGATCGTTGCCTTCAAGGCGTAATAAAATTTGGTGTAATCTGTGACACTACATGTTTGTCGTAAGTCAGTGTTTGTCGCTCTCCTCCGGTGTTTACGCCGATGTGTTGTTCCGCTGCTTAAATGTATTTTTCTGAGAGAGCTCTAAATTTGCGGTGTTTTCAGAAGTACTTTATTCAAATCATAATATTTTTAGGATTTTATGAGACTTTACATAGATTACCATTTCTGATTTATTTCAAAAAACTCACTGGTATTTGTTACAAAAATATATAATCATATCGCACATCCTCTGAAAAACTATCGTACCCAAGAAAACACACAATAATAATAATAAATGTAATATTTACAACAGACAGCTTGAAATACTGATCCATACAGGGGTTGGTGCGCCGCCCCCGCATCAAAGTAATATAATATAATATAAGGGAGATGCTGATCATGATTGTGTTCGACACTAAAATGTTTGATATTACATAGTTATCAAATCACATAAATAAGTCAGCTTAGAAGATGGCATAAAACGACAAGGCGTACATAAAGTTTATTCGTCGTAAAAATATTTTATTTAATCGGTGCCTAAATCTTATCTCAAAAACTTATTTCTTTTAAATTTAATATTTTTCAGAATCTGAAATTACTCTGAATTTAACATTCGTTTTATCAGTAGTAATTATGATTACAGGCTATTGAATATGCTCTCAAAAGAAACTGGGTCAAAGTGGTCCATAAACTGTGTCCATAAAGTGGTACATTATTAAATTAATAAAGGACCAATACAATATTTTTCAAATAATCATCATCTTCAGCTTGAATATGTCCACTGCTGGGCATAGGACTTCTCCATATTTGGAAGATTGGATTATTTGGGATGTTTGCTGTAGTCACCGCGCTAGAATACATAAAAATATATTTATTTACGAAACAAAGTTTATATAGAACATAAAATCTTTGGTGATCTCAGCTTATGGAACATTGGCACCTATATTCCTAGCTTTAAGAAGTATTAAAGTGATTCTTGTGATTCAATAGAATTAAAACCTTATGATTTTGACTCTCCGGCCTTTCCCAACTGATATTTGGCTTTTTCGAGTCGATCGAATCGAGACGACGTAGTCGAGTCTGCGGGCAAAGAGTGGGCGAAGAAAGCGAAGGAAAGATTGGAAGCTGTTGGAGGAGACCTATACCCGACAAGGGGTTCTTAGTTGATTAGATTTAAGTGTTACTGTCAAAATTTGTAAAAGAACAATAAAGGCTTTTTATTTTTATATATTTACTATATTTGGCTTTCAAATATCTGTCTCCTTCATTTATGTTCACTTAATCGACTATTTCATAAAACCAAGTTACTATTTTAAATTTTCTATTTTACCAAGTATTTTAAACATAAAAAGTTATCCGTGCAAGTGTTCATGTTGTCGCGAAAACTACACATTCTTCTTCATTATATTTAAGTCGAAAGATAAACCTTCACAAAAGAGTAGTTACGAGTCCAGAAAAAGAAACTTTCGAAACTTTTAGGAGTAAAAACGACAAGACAAGAACGTAGCCGCACAAAAATTCACTACGAAAATAAAAACCATACCGTCTTCCGATCGTATGCAAGTACTTTTGTCCCAACCTCACCCAAGCTGGGACAAGGAAGAGTCTATGTTCATACTTTATATAGATTTTCTGTATGTAATTTTTACTCTGACATCTCAACTAAAGGAGATAAAACTTTACTCGCTGTAAAAGAAACAGACGCACTGAATTTTAATATACAAGCAGTAAAGAACTGATGAAACTACCAAGTACCTACTATCCAGTCAGTGCCACTTCCAACTGACAATGTAAAATGAGCTTTAATCTCATCGCATTTACATTCAAATTAGCTTAGCAAGTCTCGTGGAGCACAATTTTATGAGAGTAGTTCAATAAAGGATCATCGTTGTCATCATCAGCCGGCAAAGTCTTCTGTTAGAAATGCGCCTTCTTTAATTCGAAGCTTTTCAATTGACAAACTTACTCGAACGTTTGCAATATCATCGGTCCATCAAGTGGGGAGACTTTTAATAAATAAATACTTCTAGACGTTTCACACGGCATTTGGCAATGTTTGTTCTGTGTGGGTATCGAACTCACGACCTTCAGCGCAGAAGGCAGATCTACTACCAACTGAGCTGTGAGGGCTGTCATAAAGGATTCTAAACCATCATTGTCTGGAACGTTTTTTATGCGATACCGATACTTGATCATAATATGTATGCATTGGCTTATGTAAAACTGGTAAAGTAAATAAACTTCAGATTGTGTATCGTTTTAAAAAAGAATTTTCAGAACAGCGGCAACACAATTTGCAAGTAATTAAATTCTTAGTTAATTTTCTACATTTGAGCTGTTTCCACCGGCCCCAATCATGAATCTTATTTTTATTTTCCGAACTTTTAATTAACTTGTATAAAGATAATTTTGCTTCAATTTTCTTTGAAAAAAGATCGCTGGCCCCTTTTCAAAATGCTCATGACTTTAATCCCCTCAGAATTTTTAGTACCAAGTACGCACTAGATACTCTATGTGTGTATAAGGGTAGTCAGAGGTATGGTATTCACGTATAAATTACCTCCGTTATGATAAAGTAGCGGCCACCTGAATCACCAAAACCCTGGATTCTTTCGCCGGTTAAAAACATTTTTATGCTGCAGCAAAGTTTACTTCAAATTTGATGATAAAATAAAATATAATGAACCATTGAGATAAAATACACAAAATAAAGCTCGCTAAATTATGACGGATATTTTTTTGGTGGCTTTAAAAAATCGTCTCCATGCAAATAAAGACTCAAATAGCGTAAATCGTATCTTGTTAATATCCGAATGACATGGAGTTACGAACATGATGGAGCTTATGTACGAGTAATACGATTCCAGACCTCAGGCTTAGAAATTATTTTAATCTCTCATGACTGTATTTAAAAAGCCTCTTATATGAGTATGATTAACATTGATGTACTTGTTTACTACTGTAGTATAGATATGAACTTACTTGTTTTTTTCATTTCGACTGTACCACAATATAGTGTAATAGTATAGTGATTCATTTTCAAGATTACTTTGTGTTCACATCTGGTAAGATCTAATAGACGTAAACACAAGCACACAAGTAGTGAGACAACGAAACTGAATCATCAGCAACATCTTTTATTAAAGAGGAAAATATCAGCCTTACTTCTGTGATTCCCAGGTACGGTAGACATCCTCTCAAATACAATACAATACAAAATCATTTATTTATGCCACACGAAAATACAGTTTATAAAAAAATACAAGAAAATACATTAAAAGTAAGTAACTGACATAAATTGGCCGTCACTCAGCATAAAGGCGTTATAGTAGCATACGCTACTATAACGCCTCATAATACCTATAATACCTTAGTACCAAATGCCATGTTCTTTAAGGACGTTATGGGTAATCATCATCATCATCATCGACTACAGCCCGAATTCACCTACTCCTGGGTATAGGTATACCTATGTTGTATGTACGTCCAAATATTTAATTTGGCGCATTTACCCACATTTTGCAGTGTTTGGAATACCATGCGAGATAGATTGTAGCCCAACGCCGCTGCTACGAGTACAATACTAACTGGGTTCCTCACGATGTTTTCTTTCACCGATTGAGACTGGCTTACAGATCAATAATCAAAACCTCTTGAGTGATGATTATTTTCTTAAGCAACACGTCTCTCATCGACGAGTAATACCGGCATTATCCATCTGCGCTTAAGCCTGTTTCTGATAGTAACGTGACCCAGAAATTGGAATAGTCTGCAGGTTCATCACAGCCTAATCTATAACCGTTGGTGCACTCTACATTCTTAACACTCGGAAATAAATACTAAAGTTTTTCAAGAGTCAAGTCCACCGAGACTCTTCAAGCCCAAAGAGCTAAAAACATTACCGATGGAAATAAAACAGCTTCACGACTTTTCTCCCCAAGCACAGTAACAATTCTTTTAGATTATTGTAACTACTGATGAATACCACGGATGATCGCTAAAACAACACGCAATGCCATCACTGGTGTCATGACGTTTTTTTTTATACAACATTCTGATGGAACCTCGTAAGTCACTCACGATAGGAACATGCCTTACGATGCACTGCCCTGCGTCCATGAACTTGAAGCATACAGATGTCAAGCCTCATCTGCCTGTAATTTCACCGGCAAACTCACCTTTCAAACCGAAACACAGCAACACTGCTTGGCGGCAGAAAAAGGCATGGTGGTAGTACTTCCCCGGGCGAGCCCTTCACAAAGGGCTCTACTACTCTCAAAAAAACGACACAAAAGAAGAAGTAGTACCAAGTACCACTGAAGATTCTTTGAGAATGTCTAAAGGGTACTACAGTGGTACTTTCCAATTTCCAAGGTCGCTTATGTACCATAATAACGGATCAAATATAGAATAAAATTCAGAAGTAAAGCAGCCATTCTCCGTTACAGGCGGGCGGGGTCAGATACCCACTATCGGTCTCGTAAATTAGATGACGCGGAAGATAGTTAGTGAAGCGAAAATTAAATTATGTGAAACGTTTGGGACGTCGAGAGAAATAAAGAAATGGGGTTCTGTATATTTTATTTGGATATTTTTTCCAAACGACTAACGCTGACTTACGAGTGCGGCAGCTTTCTGGAGGTGAACTGGGTTTTTAATTTTCCAGGTGATGTACATGCCAGGAAAAAACATTTGATTGTGATAGAAAACAGATAAGTTTTTTTACAACCAATATTTGTTTTTGCTTTAACTATATGCTACTATATGCTTTTACTAACACACTCTTTGTGTGTGGTTCGTCCGGGGAAGTACTACCACCATGCCTATTCCTGTCGTCAAGCAGCGTTGCTGTGTTTCGGTTTGAAAGGTGAGTTTGCCGGTGATTACAGGCACATGAGGCTTAACATCTGTATGCCTCAAGTTGATGGATACAGGGCAATGCATAATTGGGCGCGTTTTAGTCGTGTGTGACTTATGAGACAATGCTTTGTTATAGCTGATGGTTACCACTTAACATCAGGTGGGCCATTTGTATGTTGTACCAGCTAACTAACTATTTTATACTAATTTATAGTTTACAAAATACCATTCTGATTGTAAGTAAATGTTGCCTAGCAACGCGCCGGTACAACCATTACAAATGCCTTTCAACTCGAATATAACTCCGGCTAAATCGATTAATTATCAACTATCTATTGATTGCGCAAGTTCAGGCCACAACCCACAAATTGGAACCTCGGATTGCCCACCTGAGGTCGAGTGGCCGGAAAGTTTTGATCCCATCTTGTAAGTTTTCAAGTGCCGGAAAAAGTAATTATATATTATGTAAATATTTGCACCACCGAGGAAATGGAACTCACACATCTTGCGACTCAACTGGTTAGCCACACGTTCAGTGATAATAATCAGAGCATCATGGAGATATTTTTAACCAACTTTGAACCGACTTTGAAACGCCTTAAAGTTAGGTGACCCTAGGCGCCAGTTCCACGTGACCAAAGCCTAGAAGAACAAGAGGAGGCTCTAAATTCGACTGTATGTTTTTTACAAAATTACCTTCGATGTTATTTGATACTAAATGTATCTGATGTATCTAGAGTACAACAAAAGGAGAAAGCCTGAATACAAAATAATAGGGTTGTAACCTAATCGACTAGCACTGGGCGATAGCTACTGTCCTTTGTAATCGGGCCCCGAGCATTGTCTCGTAGTATGGCTGGTGGGTAAGGTGATTTAATCGATGTATCTAGAATAGGGTTGCCAACGCACACAACTCTGCACACCAAAATCTAGTGGACCTCGTGATTTTTGCGATGCAGCTTAAGTCCAAACTTATCTGAACTATGAGTTCAATGGAACTGTAAAATAGAATCTCACGTTAAATTATTTTTTAATTTTACTATCTTCATCGTATCCCTATACTTATAGCTAGCCTAAAATGTTTGAGAATGTACAAACAAAGTTGCTGCTTTTTTTACATCTTTTTGGACTCCAATATTTGAACAACTCTTAGCCATAACTTTTCATGTGTTCATACTATGTTTACCAAAAAACTTTGATAGAATATTCTGTTAAACTTCCATATTGATTGGATTGCCCAGAAAAATGCAAATACAAACGTACAACATTTTTTCGAGTTCTATGCTGGCTGTCCTCAATCAAATATTGAATTTTAGCCAAAATTGAAAATACTTGAGCATGCAACATGTTTGGTAAGTGGCAACCCTGCACGTCGCCACTCGACATGTCGATAGTAAAATGAGAACTCGACTCGAGTACTGGAATTAAGTGGAGTCGGGATTGCACAGCTCTCGGCATGTCCCATCTCGAGCTAATCTTAGCGGTAAATCAAAAGGGCTGACTTGCACTGCTTAAAGAGGTATCGCTTAGCTTCACTTATCTCCTGAGGAATTTGCATGTGAGCGCTCTCTCTGCTTTCCGAAGCACAAAGCTTCGGAAAGCAGAGATGGCGGTCGCGGTTGTAATAGTCAGAGGACTTGAGTGGCCACAAGTGGCTATATAGCTATCGTGGAGAGCATTTATAGTGCTGGTGGTCTAATGTTTTCCATATCTTGGTCGTATGGGTTTTAAAATAGTCAGGTACCTACTGATTTATTTTTCTATTATAAAATATATTTTTTTATTTAAGAATTGAATGCACTAATATTTTGGAACATGGTAAGAAGAGATCTTACTTACTTTCGTATTTTATTAAAGATTGCAGTGACAAACTTATTTCTGTCTTATGAACATTTAAAAATTCAAAGTTAAGCTTTCAATAAAAAAAGACATTTGATCTATGTATCCTATTGCAATGAAATCATCCCGTCTTTGGGCTGCGCTGCAGTGATTCTACGCTAACATCTGTGTCCGTCCACCGCCACCGTCCCAAAGGTAACGCTTTAATCAATCTAAGGATTCCTGGCAAGGCACGAGGAATTTAATCCTCTTTGATAGGAACTGAAAAAGAAAAACCTGATGCGGGCGTTGGGCACGCTCCGATACACTTTGTATCGATTTAAAAACGGCTGGTTCTCATTTTCTTAGGAATGTTACACGAGCATAGTCTTCTTGGTAAGCAGTTGTCGGTGCTCAGTATCACAAGGGAGCAATAAAGCTAATTTAAATAAACTAATGTCTTCGAGCTTGTCTTACCTCTTCTTTCTCCATGGCCAACATTATACCAACCCTTAAAGATGACGCTACTACACTACTCTTAAGAGTGGAGCTCTTTGTGTGTGGCTTGTCCGAGGAACGGGCTACCACCATGCATTTTGAATAGTATGGTTGCCAGTGAAGTTATAGGCACGCGTGGCTTAACATCTGTATGCCTCAAGTTGATGGGCGTAGGACAGTGTACGTTCCTAAGGTGGTAGTAACACTTAACATCAGGTGGGCCATCTGCTTTTCTATCAGCAAGTTGTATAAAAAAAAGTCTCGGCACGTGCAAGACCAATATAATCGTTAGTAATATGTCGAAGCCGGTGCGACAGCGGCTGGCACCGCGTCCGGTCCCCAGCTCGTCATAAAGGTGCCATCCTTCAAATTCAAATTATTATTCGCGTCATAACTCTCACCGAATCACTCCGGAGCACTCCTTAACATGATATTAAACTTTATAAATCAAAGAGGAGCCCGGTCACCTTAATCCGCCATTTCAATATTCCGGGGTTTAGCCCACCCCGGGTGTCGTCACTTTAAGCCGAACGTCAACTTAAAATGAGCTTTATTGCAATGGAGTATATTTTAAAATATTAAACGGCTGCAATTCTAAAAAAAATATCATGCATTAAAATTCTTCTATATGTCTAAGTCGTGAAACTAGTTCTTTCGAAACAGTGTGGTGAAAGGATTTTAAATATGCTTCGAAGTGGCTAGTTTCGACCACTTGATACACATGTTTTGAACTTTTTAGGTTCTACGACATGCCGCTTTCCTCACAATGTTTTCTTTCACCGTTTGAGAGTATTGTGCACAATACATTTTTACTTTGGTTACGTGAGTAATTTTTAAGCCTCCAAGCCTTCAAAGTGATCCTTGTGATTTTACTGAATAAATACCTCCTGAAAATCTTCGTCATTTTTAAAAGACGGTTTCGGCCAAAAATCCTTAGTGCTCTTAGAAGCACAAAAACGCTCTGCCTAACATATCATCCGCCGAATGGTGACAAAAATGAACCAATTGGAATTTAAAATTATAAAAAAACAGAATGAATATCAGCACGTTTCAGGCACACTATAGCGTCCAGTGAATAGAGACACGTGTGGAAAGGTTGCCTTTGTCACTTCATAAATCATCATGCATGCTTCATACATGCTACAGCTTATTTTATTCCTTTCTCGCCTAAGTAGGTTTAGGGCGGGTTTTACCATTTCAAAGTAACGTTATTACTTGTTAAGACGATTTCTATTTTTATAATATACAAATATAGTCACATATAGAAGTGAATGAGAGTTAGTTCTCTATGATTAAATCGATTACTCCACCACTATCGAATGCTTTCACAATTCTACCAATAGAAACGCATATCCAACTATTTAACAAATCACCATAACCACGACCTATCAGAGTACCTGAGTAAGACGCGGAGGTACTGTCTATTCTGTGTCCGAAGGGCTCTAATGGGGCAATAAATCAAGCGTTCCACGGACCTGTTTATTAATTAAGGGCCGGATAAGCAAAAAGGTCATTGTCACCTCGTTAGGAAATATATAATTTCAAATTAACGGTCAAGTGGTTTCGCCAAGGGCAAGTGGGATTTAATGAAATATTCAGCAACTTTATTTTATAAAATACTACCTATCTTTAAGAAGGTAATGAATTTTTCCACTCCAATATTTTATTTATTTTGTGGCTAAACGTTGTGTACAAATATTTACAAATATACTATATTTTATCAAATGTATTTTGAAAAGATTATTATTATTATTATTGGAGGCTTAAGGGGCTGACAACTATCAAACAACTTCTCGCTCGCACGTTTCGACATGTTGAAAGATATAAAATCACTAAACTCATTTTCGAAAAATCGCAATCAACCATTTTGTGTGCAATCACATTGCACACAGTTTAGTACACAAATTGGTTGATTGCGATTTTTCGAAAATGAGCTTAGTGATTTTATATCTTTCAACATGTCGAAACGTGCGAGCGAGAGTCACATTAGCTCTTGTCTTCGCCTTAAGTGGTTTTGAATTGAATTTCCTGCGATCATGTTGTTTGTGGCCGAGTAGCGCCAACTTGACTTGATTCAGGACCGATCGATTTAGCACAAACGTCTGTGAAACCATAAATGTAGATTGTTTAATTATCTTTTTCTATTTAGCCTTTGAGAAAAATTCTTTCAATTTATTATTTTCTTGATAATAAAGTTAAATGAAAATACTTATTCAAAATCACAGTGAATCGTCGCTTTATCAATTTTAATTAATATAAAATTGAGAAATAAGGTAAATTCACACTTTTCCTAGCAACATGAAACCGTACTCTTGGAATCGTTTGGCAAATTTAATTGAAAGGCGAAAGTCACCAACAACCTCTTGAAATTTGAATATTTTTCTTTTTGTGTTGATGTTTCCTGCTTGTTGTTCGAGGTTTGTTCGCGTGGAGCTGGAGACTACTCACGTAGCTTAGCGTTTCTAACAGATCCTTGTGGTTTTACTTTGGCTCTGACTGCGCTTACCACGCAAATGGGTGAACGCTAGTGGTATTTTCTTTTTACCACCACCGATAACCAAGTATTGCTTAGTAGGTAACGCACGTTAGGAACGTGCCCTACGATGCACAGCCCTGCGGACTGGAAAAAGTGCTATAAGGAAGAAGATAAGAAGCTAAGAGGAAGCCTTTACTCAGCAGTGGGTCTAAACAAGCTCAATTTGTAGAGGTATACTGATGTATCAGTAGATACAAGACAAAAGATATTTATTTGCAGAAATGAGTGTTACATAAGTTGTTATTATGAAGTCACTGTAGATTGTCACTTTAGATTTATTCGCTCTTTTCGAGAATCGCAAAATGTACATTTCTATTGCGGTTCTCTCTCTTGTTTACTAGTTTTTTTCGAAACAGTATGGTGAAAGGATTTTGAGTGCGCCTCAATAGGCTCTTTTCGAGCAATTGACACATGTTATAAAAAAATTATGTTCTACGACATGCCGGTTTCCTCACGATGTTTTCCTTCACCGTTTGAGAGTCCTAGCATTGTGCACATACATTTTTGAACAGAAAAACGGGTTGGTGCACGACCAGTTTCGAACCCACGACCTTAGGATCAGATGGCGGGGCCGCTACCCCTAGACCACCAGTGCTCTCACTAGACCACCAGTGCTCTCACTAGACCACCAGTGCTCTCACTAGACCACCAGTGCTCTTTTGCGGGTGCTTATGGCGAATACAAGAGCTAATGTAACTCTCGCTCGCACGTTGTGACGTGTTGGAAGATATAAATCAAATTAAAAAAACCCATAAAAATGGCAATCAAGCATTTTGTGACAATCAACCATCAAAATTAAATTTTTACAAACTGTGTTTAATGCGATTGCACACAAAATGGTTATTTGCGATTTTTCGAAATTTGGTTTAGTGATTTTATATCTTTCAAAATGTTGAAACGTGCGAGCGAGAGGTACATTAGCTCTTAAACTTAGTTAAGTATGTATGTACAATACAAAATTAATAACGATAAGTTATCAAAATCTCTCAGCTAGAGCCTTATTCTCAACTCGCGGTTTCGCTCGTGTGATAGCAGTGATTGTTAAGGCGAAGACAAGAGCTAATGTGACTCTCGCTCGCACGTTGCGACGTGTTGGAAGATAAAAATTTCAAAAATTTCAGTTTGATCGATACATGTTTTCCTACACAAAAGTTTGCTTTACTAGTTTTCGTACATAAGGAAACTTTTAAGTAGGAAAACTTGTATCGATCAAAATGAAATTTTTACTAAATTGTGTGCAATGTGATTGCACACAAAATGGTTGATTGCGATTTTTCGAAAATGAGTTTAGTGATTTTATATCTTTCAACATGTCGAAACGTGCGAGCGAGAAGTTGTTTGATAGTTGTCTGTCCCATAACATAAAAATGTCTAAGCCGATTGAGTTTTTCGACGCTGTAAGTAGATCCTGTAGTATGTTTGAAAGTCCAGATCTAGGCTAATCGAGATAACAAACTATATTTTTTTCATTTTTTTTCCAAGATTTTGAGGGGTATGATTATGTAAAACATTTGGGAGCAGGCTGTTGTGTGACAACTAAACCAAGTTAACTTGAATCTGGGGACGGATCCGATTGGATTGGAATAAATTGAACGAGTCGTATTAAAATATCTGATATTCAGTGAGATTAAAGTATCTGATGTTGAAGCTCAGTGACGTAATCGAATCGAGAATATCGAGTTGAATGCAATTCCATTTTTGCTATGCATTGAAGATTTTTCTATTTTTACAAATAAAGAAATGATAAATTTTAATATTTATTTTCTATTTTAATATTTAATAAGTATTCTCATTTAATAAAAGTAAATATAAGTCTTGACTCGGTCTTGACTCTGGTATGGAAATCTGGTGGTCTTAAACTACTATATCTGGTCTGTTGCCTGGGGTTAAATAGCATTAAGTAAAATTTCCCAAAAATATTTATTAGTTATTATTTTAAAACATTAATATAGTATTTAACAATTTCAAAGTATAATAAAAACCAGATAACAGTTTTTTTGTTATTACGTATTAAACATATCACGCACTTAAAAAGAAAACATTATTAACATCAACACTTCGAGGAAACTTAATTAATAAAAAAGGAGCTAAGAGTCGCAGCGGATCCGGACTCGGCATAAAGTTATATAAACAAGCATCTATTTTCGTTCACCATCCAGTTTGTCCTTGGTGGGCATCGAACCCACAACCTACAGCGAAAGGCAGTTTACACACCCAGCTCAGTTGTAAGCTGTGAGACCTGTCACAAATTAGCGATCAACTAATTTAATGTGGTTGCAACTAACTTTGTGTGGTTTACTAACACCAATAAACTATCCAACTAGCTATACCACGTACGTAGCGTCCCAGCGTCGTAGGTACACTAAGCAATGCAATAATTAACCACAATAGTAATTAGTCGTTCGGCAAATACGAATTATAGCGACAAGCGCGACCCTGTGTTTGGACAACTGCACTCGTGTTTGGACAAGCGAGCCGGCGCCGGCGCGACGGGATCTAGGACCGAAGGCTCCAGGAGCACGCGGCACTGCAAGATACTATTGAGCATTTGCAACATTTTGCCTTTTTTTTATACAACTAGCAGATGGAACAAGCACATGGTCCACCTGATGTTAAGTGGTAACAATACCTATAACAAAGCATTGCCTCGTAAGTCAAGCACGATAGGAGCGTGCCCTACAATACAATGCCCTGCGTCCATCAACTTGAGGCATACAGATGTTAAGCCTCTAGTGCCTGTAATTACACCGGCAACTACACTCTTCACAGCAACGCTGCTTGGCGGCAGAAAAAGGCGTGAACTACTGAATATTTGCAACTTTGTGCCGTCCAACTTAATTTCAATTTACAATTCCAGATTATTCACCCCTACATACAACGCGGAGCATGTTTAAGGGGTAGTTTCTGGAATTCAAAAGTGATTTGTATTCCTAGATCCTACAAAATTTACAAGACATACCTCTGACTGCCCCCTTTGAAATCCTCAAAGAATCTTATCTATCATGTTTGAAGATCTAAGTCGTGGCTTATTCGATCATAAAAGGTTTCATAAGAAGATTATATTATATACAAATTCCTGTAAATTACTCGGGCTTTTGCCTTAGTTTCCGTTGTATTTATAAGTTTCTCGCAAAAAAAAAATTAATAGTAATCCGTTCTCTTTAATCTGTTATATTGCAACTAATTACAATTTTTCTCCATATAATTTTACATATATATAAACTGGTAAACTCGCGTAGTGTATTTTATCAATATTGATATCTACGTCGTAGCAACAACGTAGACCATCTACGCACTGCTACGCCGCTACGATTCATTGCTACAACCAAAATAACATCAAACAAACGATATTACGAGTGGATGCTTCTAAAATATCCATTTCAATCGCTTTCATCTCCAAATCGGGATGAAATTATTAACATGGCGGAAAATAATCCAAGTGAAGCCTTCACATGGATTTACTTATAAATATACCTATGTTACATAGACTCTTGGGAACAATTAATTATGTCTGTAAAGGTTAGTAGTCTTCTTCAATAACAATTTTATATTTCCCTTATAAGATATTTTTTCACAAAGAGACTGAAACAAATTCTGGAAAAACCAAAGACAGCAGACAGAAAGAGCAGACCTTTCACTTGACTAAAATACAAATTAACATATATTACTTTTATGCCTAAAACAGATAAAGAACGTATTTTAACTTCTTACACAGTGTTAGCCGATTTAAATCAAGATCAAAAGTAATAATTTCCAAAGTTCTTATCCAGATTCAAATAAAATAACAATACTAACTTGAATGCCGCCTCAAAGAGTCGAGCAGTGCTATCGCCCAGCCGCTTTACATTACGCGTTTATCTAAACTGTTGTTATCAACTTCGGCACTCGCAGCGCAATGTATTGAGTTGGGAAGCAGTAATTGCGCCAATAACTATCGAACTGTCTTGGCTTAGTGTGTGGTTTGTAATTGGCTACGATTGGCGCTCTAATGCTCTTAGGGTTAAGCTTGTGTTGTGCGGTTGTGGGCTATTAGTGATTTCACTTTGTAACCCATTATAATTTTCCTGTTTATATGTTTTACGCTCATAATCTAAAACACATCTAAAGCACATAAAGCCATAGTTTTGCTTGGTAAAGATCTGTTTTTGTCACTTTACTGTCAGTTGTCAATTCAATTTGTATGTATTTGACTCGCCAATAAAAAATACACACTTTGCAGTGCGGTGGCTTCCTTTCGGGGTTTTTAGCCCATTTTTAGACCAAGGGTTTATTCATTCCAAGAATGTGTGTGCACATTAATTGCACAATTAAAATGTCAGCACTCTCAACGTGATTGACAATCATTGATCAATGCTTTAACATCATTAGGATAGGAGTAGCGTCAGATTTTCTACTGAGAAGCCAATATGAACGATGGACAAAAAAACAGAACTTACTGTTTTGTTTCGTAAAACAAAACAGTAATAGAAATATAGATAGATAGATAGATAGATAACTCTTTATTGATTACCACAACAAATTAATATACACATTTTTACTTAAAAGCTAACAATTGTAGTAATACAATGGGCGGCCTTATCGCTAACAGCGATCTCTTCCAGGCAACCTTGGGATGGACAGGACTGAACATAAAAAAGAGAGGGGGGAGAGTCTTGTGTGGGCTTAATTAATATAGATACCTATTCTAATTTTATAGTAGGTAGGTATAACCTACATAAACTTACTTAAAATAAATACATTTTTTTTTTTTTTTGATTTTGATAAATATTTCTTCAGATCTCTAAGTACCAAATACTCGAAATTTAAGGATGTTTAAAGGGGGTAGTCAGACGGCATGTATTTCATTTTTCCCTCTAGAATACAAACTGTGCTCAAATGTGCTCCTTCACACTACATTCGAACATGTCTGAACTAGTGCTAGCCGCACCGACCACAAGCCACAACATGCTGAAACAACAATCGACCGGCGCCTCCATAAAGACGCCTATAAGCGCCAGTTACATTAAGCTCGCACTAAAAATCGATTCAACGTCTCAATAATACCGCTTCTGGCTAAACGGGTTTTAAACTAAGTGTTGTTGATTTTGGGGCTTTGTCTAATGAAAATGGCTTTTAGAGAGATAAGCATGCTTGAGAAAGAATTCAGGCATAGTGGTCTTTATTATCTAGATCTCTGATTATGTCTAAGGGAGGTAATCAGAGACACTTCCAATCTTAACGATATTAAGCAAACCCAATCTTTGCAGTGGATTAATTAAGGTATTCCATACATATTGCAAGCTCATGAACGCAGCTAGAACACTAACAGGTTTCTTGCAATATTTTACATTATCGTTTGAGAAAAACATTTTTATTAGATAACTTAGGTTTTTAACAAACGCATTAGGGTTTACGCTAATATTAGTTTCCGTTCTTCAGAGAGTCTAGTGGTAGCGGCCCGCCTTCCAAATCTAAACATGTGGGTCCAAAACGGGGCTAGCATCAATGATTTTTATGTTTAAAAAATATTTGCACAGTATGTGACAGTACTCTTAAACAGTGAAGGAAAACATCGTGAAGAAACCGACAAATCGTAAAACTTAAAAAGTTCCAAAACATGTGTTAAGTGTCCTAAAGGCGCACTTAGAATCCTTTCACCACACTGTTTCGAACTAGTGACACGTCACGAAGAAGAATTACCGTACTTATCGTATTAGAGAATACATGTTCCTTCTATAGAACTGGTTACGAATTAATTGGAGATCAGAGTGTTGCCATCAATTATGCAATACATAGATAGATAGGGTGCCGATACAAGACCGAACGGAAACACGGAATACACAAATACTACTGCTATAGAATAATAATAGAATCTATACGAGGAAGTTTGTGTTTCTATATTATATTAAACAATATGTAGGTTAATAGATATATCGTAACTTAGAGCGGGTCTCTCGCTTTGTGGACGAGCGAGGAACAACTTTGTATATAATTAATAAGGTCTAAAGGTAAAGCGTCTCTTTTTTATCGTAAGGTCATCGGTTTGAAACCGGAACCAGAATGGATTTTTCTCTTGAAAAAATATTATTGTTATTAGATCTACAGCAAAACGCTAGTTAAGTACTTTTTTTTAATTTTTACTATAACTTTTAGTTAAAAAAATATTATTTTTAAAATGTTTCTAGGATAAAAGTCATGAAGCTGTCTAACTTCTTTTTTCCATTCAGCTTTAGGCACATTAACTAAATTTCAAAATCAAAATCGTACGTACAAAGATATGGTTGATAATTCGATTAAGCCGACGACATCGTTGCTGCAAAAAGTCGCAGTGTGAAACCGCTCATAAACTCAACTCGGGGCTATTCAATTTCCTCTATCAAATTACGATGACACAAACCTGTTTTCAGAATAATAATTTAACTCAGCTACAAGCCTACAACATACGTAATAAAGTCCATTTTCCGATGCCACGCTATGTAATCACCTAGCTAGAGGTATTTAGGGAGGGTATACCTACCTTTGATTAGTGCTGTAGATAACTGACCACGAACACAATAACGTATTGTAACGATACTGATGGACGTAGTATCTACCACGCTATGCGGTTTCAACTATATATTAACTAGTGTAATCTTAATATCCGACTATTATACCTACAATGGACGTACAATGGACGAGTGATTGATAAATCTATCGTTTGTAAGGCCCAGTATTCATATCGCAGTGAGGGGAACAAAATGTGACAGCACAATTGGTTGTCCCTACCTTCTAAGCTGTAGGACGTGGGTTTGATCCCCACCGAGAACAAATATTTGTATTATGATCATAGATTGATGATGATAGAGTTTGAATGAATGAATGAATGAAAATGCTTTATTGTACACAAAACCAAACAATAGTTCTCTAAAAAAATTTTATTAAATAAAAACTGTACAATCTTATCGCTGAAAGTAACTTCCAGACAACTTTTGTATGAAGAAGATTGTTAGTAAGAAAAGATTGGTCGCAGGTTTGTAACACCCAAATTATTATAGGACTATAAATGTTAATTTTCGAGTAATACAAAAAGTAGACGAGTACCAAATAATAATTGGCCAAGCCAATCAGACGTTGTCAAGAGTCTTGACTACCAATATAGACTGGGGAGATATTTCATTCATAGTGTATGAGAATATCAGTAACTATGTAGTTTATTTGGTTTTATGAATCATGGATTATTAAAATTTCTTGTGAGGCAAGTCTTGATGCTAGCCACGAAATACAATATTAACTCTATATTTTGTTATGGTTCAGTATTAGTACGACTGCGGCGACCCGTACTGTTATTTAAGTGTCTATGGTCAGGTCATCATCATCAGCACTGAAGTAGTTCACTGCTGGATATAGGCCTCCTCCATAATTATGTCCAAAAATTCTGAATTTGAACCTTTTTACTTTGACTTCGAGAGAAACTTCCTAGAGCAGCGAGATTAAATATTTAATAACTAGCTAACGCTTTCCCGAATACAGAGAAAGGTCATGAGTTTGAGTCATATCCGCCAAATAACCTTTTAGAATGGTACATTTTATAATGAACTTACCTATGCCGAGTCAAATGATATACAGCTCCTAACAATCTCGTCTAGTTCGATTCCATTCTCCTGTAACCTAATCCACCTAAATTAGATTAATGCAGATCGCCTGCGTCCGCTTCAAATTCAATCAGTTAGAGCAAAGCCGGCTAAATCACATCGATCAGGAAATGAGTTTGTAGTTTACCATCTGTATCTGAAACACTTTGTATTCTTTGTCATTATATTTGTGTGAAATCTTGGATGTTTCATTGGATTTGGCTTTTTGAACGCTGCTCTTTAAAAGTAAAATTAAAGAGTACTCTAGACATAACATAATGCTAACCTTTATAATGCTTTTTGACTTATGCGATGCGTTGATTGCCTGTCAGTCAATCAATAGTCATTCTACTTTTCATATTGCTGTGGTTCAACGTGATTCTCGTTATTTTAATTGTTTTTTCTATCTCACTTCTTCAATTCTTTTCAGCCATGTTCCATTCCATGTGCAGCCATTCATCATAAAAATATTATTCTAACTTAAATCAAAGTTGTAATCAGTTCTTGTTTATTTCTACTTATACCTTTGATGTTGTTAAAACATCGTTAACCCCACAAGAGCATCCGTTAATCGGTATTTACAAGCGATTACCATTAAATCACTACACGTAAACGTCCCAATTACAAACCTATTGACACAAGCCCAGCTGGGTTGTCGCAAGGGCCGCCACTGGGACCCCGACTATTCCTTCCCCAATCCTCGTCTAATCGTGCTCCGACTGAGGTAATGAAATCTTTGAAAGGCAATACATCATTCCTGCCATCAGCGGTGACAACATCCACCATAATTGGAGTTTGAAACAAACAATTTGCAACCGTAATTCGTGGATCAAAGAGTAGAAATCAGGCTGAAAGGGTTGGGTTAAATAAGTGAGCTAGATTAGAGGCCTTGACGGTAGAATTGAGAGATTTTGCATGATCGGTGAATTAATTTTGATTGTAACATTGAACAAAGTAGGTTGTTATTAATTGCTTTACTTATTTTTGTATTAGATTTTGGGGTGTTTTTAAATGAAAACATGTAAACTATACATTTTAAATGAAACATACTCCTATTTCATTTCATACTAATTATAATAATGTTTCTTACTCAATCTCGTCGTATTATCTGACAAAAAGATTTTTCATATCTTTTTTGAAACAAATGCATAGAAAAATATAAAAGTGCCCTATGTTAGATGAAAACGAAAACGTAAAACCATAAATAAAAATTAAAACATCGTCATAAACAGCAAACTGGTAGAAGATTCAAAAAATTATAATCCAGAAAGTCCTAAACAAATACAACTCGTAGTTAATACGAGTGGCGATGCGGAAATATGGAAATGAAGGAGTTATGCCTCTAGCGTTTTGTACGTTGCTGTATATACAAAGGCTTTTGTCATTCCTAGTTTACTCTCAGTGTAGAATGAGCTTTATTAGCATCAACTAAGATTCAATATAGCAGAAAGGTGTATTAAAAAGACAAAAAATATTTTTTCATCGGAAGTTGTGTAATTTTAATTAACATTCTATTTTATATTGTCACAGAAAATGACATAGTGTACTTTTGTGTTATAATATTTTTAGAAAGACGTTTTTTGACGAAACAAACAGATAGTCAAATTAAAGTTGAGCATTTATCTATGAACAAAGAGAACAACCCCACAGAGCACGACAGGTCAACAGAAGCTTCGCTTTATATAGCACTTTAAATAGTATCTTATATAGTATTTTAAAGATGTTAAAGACCTTTTACACATCGGAACACTGCAATGCAAGTATGAAATGAAATGAAGCTTGTAACCAGAAATATGTACACAAGGGTGTTGTACCTACTCCTTAGAGAAACTTTTCCTCAAAGAGAATTACTACAGAAGAGATTGAAGTTGTAATTAAAACAAATAATCTAGCACGAAACGCTCAGTGATACTGAAATCCTAACGTACGTATACAGAACTAAGTTACAGCGGAAGTATGAATACACTGCACGCTATTTTAGATTTAAATGTAGTTAGAATGAAACTTCCACCATAAAGTATTATATCCTCTGTGACGTGTACTTTGTACGAGTAGGTAATGTCGCTTGTCTCTTCTGTGTGTCTTCGTGTTTGTGAAGTGAGACTGGTAGGTATTACTTGTTTGTTTTGCTGAGTGCTCTGGGAATTAAAAAAAGTTGTGGTCTAGTCAGCAAATGAAAAACGCGGGTTTTCATTTGTTTGATTTGTTAGTAAAATATAAAAATATCGGTGGACATGTCACATAGCGCTTTAAAGCCTCAAACTAAACAGAGCTTGTACTGTAGTATCATATCTGTTTTCGTTTATTTTTCTTTTTTTCTTCTCGGTGGGGATTGAACCCACGGACTACAGCGCAGAAGGCAAAGTTGTAAAAGCTGTCAAAATGAAAGGAGCTACTGCGGTTTTCTTCCGATGAAGAAAATTCACCTGTTACCAGTGTAGTGTATTACTTTAGTGTCACGTGGTTAAAAACTTCCCCATGACGTCACTCAATCAAAGCCTCGGCGGGAGTGAGGAGAGGGCTGCATTCTGGTTGTACGCCCCTATCCCTAATTGGACCTCTTGCGGGCCTGTTTGTTGTGTAACACTCGAGATATTGTCGTGATAAGGGTAGTTTTGGTAACAGGTTTTATTTTGTTTTTATAATAATGTAAAAGTTAAAATTACTGATTCCTATAATAATTTATCTATTCTCTCTATTATTTTCTATTTTTTTTTGTAAACATAACCTAAGCTTATACTAATAAAGTTATCTCTAATACTATAAGACTCAAAGTCCTGACTGACTGACTGACTGACTGACTGACTGACTGACTGACTGACATATAGACAACGCACAGCCTAAACCGCTGGTCCTAGAGACTTGAAATTTGAGGAGTACATAGGTCATATGGCGTAGAGGTGCACTAAGAAGGGATTTTTGGAAATTCAACCCCCAAGGGTGTAAAAAGGGTTGAAAACGTTTGTATGAAAAATAGTGTTCCTTGAACCTACAAACTTGAAACTTGGAGTACATATACTTCAAGGCAAAAAAAAAGGAAAGGCATTTTTAGTTTTTTAAAACTACCCTTAATAAGGGTGCAAAGGGATGTAAAAGTTTGTATGGGAGTTTTTTGACCGCTGGTCCTAGAGACTTGAAATTTGAGGAGTACATAGGTCTTATGGCGTAGAGGTGCACTAAGAAGGGATTTTTGGAAATTCAACCCCTAAGGGTGTAAAAAGGGTTGAAAACGTTTGTATGAAAAATAGTATTCCTTGAACCTACAAACTTGAAACTTGGAGTACATATACTTCAAGGCAAAAAAAAAGGAAAGGCATTTTTAGTTTTTTAAACCTACCCTTCATAAGGGTGCAAAGGGATGTAAAAGTTTGTATGGGAGTTTTTTGACCGCTGGTCCTAGAGACTTGAAATTTGAGGAGTACATAGGTAGTATGGCGTAGAGGTGTACTAAGAAGGGATTTTTGGAAATTCAACCCCTAAGAGTGTAAAAAGGGTTGAAAACGTTTGTATGAAAAATAGTGTTCCTTGAACCTACAAACTTGAAACTTGGAGTACATATACTTCAAGGCAAAAAAAAGGAAAGGCATTTTTAATTTTTTAAAACTACCCTTAATAAGGGTGCAAAGGGATGTAAAAGTTTGTATGGGAGTTTTTTGACCGCTGGTCCTAGAGACTTGAAATTTGAGGAGTACATAGGTCTTATGGCGTAGAGGTGTACTAAGAAGGGATTTTTGGAAATTCAACCCCTAAGGGTGTAAAAAGGGTTGAAAACGTTGGTATGAAAAATTTTATTCCTTGAATCTACAAACTTGAAACTAGAAGTAGATTTACTTCAAGGCTAAAAAAATAGGAATAACATTTTTGGGTTTTTAAATTACCCTTAATAAGTATGCAAAGGGATGTCGAAGTTTGTATGGGAGTTTTTTAACGCGTGGTGCGATTGACTTAAAACTTGAGGTAAATATACTAAGAAATAAATAATTAAGAATAACACTTTGAAGTTTTGATAATTACCCCCGCAAAGGGTGCAAATGACTGTAAAAGTTAGTATGGGAGAATTTTAACGCATAGTGCGATTGATTTCAAACTTGAAGTAAATATACTCCACAATAAATAGATTAAAATCACGTTTTCACTATTTTAAAACTACCCCTGCAAAGGGTGCAAAAGACTGCCAAAGTCCCAAGGTTTGTATGGGAGATTTTTAACGCGTAGTGTAATTAACTTCAAACTAAAAGAAAATGTGTTCTGTGGATAAATAACAAAAAAACAGTTTGATTTTCGAAAACAACCCCTGAAACGTTACCCTCCTTCGTTGCGCTCGAGTAAAAAGGATACAACGAAGCGTCAATGTTATATTCTGTGTTATATATGGGATATTCTAAAAACGGGAATCTTGAGTTGGTACGAAGAGATATGAGGGTATCTACCGTGATTGGGGATCAAAGTCGTGAAGCTGTTTCGTTTCGTTTGTTTTTGAGGTAGAAACTAGGAACAAATAAGTACATATTTTCCGTGTAAGGTTGTCTTTGTTGTATTTGTCATGTTTGTGCCAAACTCAGTCAGTACCTATACCTACCTACCTAATATAGGTAATGTACGCCTATAGGTATCCCATATACCTACGTAGGTATTTAAAATCTTACCCTAATAATATACAAATCAATGCGAAAGTTACGATGTTTTGATGTTTGTGGCTCAATCACGGTTCACCACTTCAACGCGTGCGAAGCCGCGGGAAGCCACTAGTTCGGTATAAAGGTATTAAGTTAATTATGAGGGCGCACTCAACAACCGTTGAGCACCTCGCTCATTTTAACATTTTTTTAAATGTAAAACCACTGAAAGTAGTCATGAAAAATCATAAACAATGAAGTTTCGGAGAATAACATTTGTCAAAAAGTGAACATTCTAAAGGCATCTGTTTTACTGCAATATATTTTTTATCTAAAGTAGTGTGAGATGACCTGGCGTTTTTTCTTGTTGGTATTTAAATAGCGTACCTATCTTCAATCAAAATGAGCTCGAGCAGTGGCGCGTTTAGCGAGTCATTCAACTCATCCCTATTCCACGAGGCAGGGCAGGCGCGGGTGTGCAATGTGACTTGCACTTAAATATACTACGAAATCAATATACCTATGGCAAATGGTATAGCTTTCATAAGTAGATATATTTGTGTATTCACGTTCCTATTCATTAATTTAAACCATAGGGACTTTTGGGGAATACATATTTCCGTGAATTTGTCGTTCATACAACAACACAATAGTAATAAAATCATTTTAGTTACAGCTCCCTAGCAGCTTTGTATATTATAAAGCACCTCTCAATACGAACACATCAAAAGTAATCGAACTAATCTCCTGTATATCAATGCAAATCAATTTAACCAAATTTAATTTATTTATATTTACATCTTGTATCGCCATTTGCATTAGCAATAAATCTAAAAGGGCCCTTACGAGAAGAACACATACAAATGTTTGTCAGAAAATAACAAACGGGAAATAATTAAGAAAACCATTACTATTTACGCAGTCGATAAACCTCCAAAAGAAGCAGTAACCCACATCTAGAAACGATCGCGTGCTCATCAAAGTGCGCGTTCGCTTGTACCTAATGAACGTAATAAATGAGCGAGGGTGTTCGTGCGAGCGGCAATGTATTGCATCCATTGAGATAATGACCGCGCTCCGGCAATAACCGAATGGCTTGGTAATGGGCTGCGATATGTGGGCTGGAGTGACAATCGGCACTCACTGAGGGGCTTGATCGCTGCGCTTACGGAATTTGTCAAAGAGTATTTTGCTTTCTTGGGCTTTGTATAATAAATGAATCTTCTTCTCTTTTTATGAAATAAGTTTTATATTTACAAAGAAAATTACAATGAATGAAGTATTTACAAAAACTGCAGACCGTTGCTGCTACTATTGGCCAGCGATCCTAGATCAGAAAGCGAAATCACTCCTGCTAGACCAATTATGCTAATAAAATAAGCTAATAAATTATAAGTTTAAACACAAAAACCACGTACGAAGCTGAAATCACTGTAGGGAAGGCCACTTCATAGGCATTAGGTACCTTTCTATAAATATCAGTAGAATGGGGTCAACTGTAGACCTCAGACACGCCGCGGAATTGCAAGTCCTCTCTAGGGAGGACTCGCAATATCTTGGGGCGATTCGCGATGTCGCCTTTGTAGACAAAACAATATTTTTCTTTTGACATTATATTTTGATTCACTGCAGAGTGAACAATGTATCTGAATAGCTGTTGTTTCTTTTACAGAACCATTTCATCAACTTTTCTTGTTTTTCGGTCTCCAAATCAGTGACGATGTTGAACCGTCTTTGAAATAAATTTCATTCCATATTTCTATTAGATACCATGAAATTTAATAATAAATTCCCAATTACGTGAAAAACCGTGAAAATAAGTGATGTCTCTAAAGAAATGAATGCTACCAAGGTTGGAGAGAGGTGGCATTGAAATAAGCGGTGTCTAGACTAATACAAAAATGTTTTATATTCAAACTGTCATGGTGATAAGCAAGTTTATTGATATAGATCAACGCTACCACTTTAATTTTTTACAAAAAAAATTTAGTGCCTATCTCTCAGTATTGTTAGGTAGATTAG
Source organism: Chloroclysta siterata (assembly GCA_932294275.1). NCBI lineage: Eukaryota > Metazoa > Arthropoda > Insecta > Lepidoptera > Geometridae > Chloroclysta > Chloroclysta siterata. The sequence continues at coordinate 14,458,246 of OW028591.1, read as the reverse complement.
AAATATTGTAACATAAGTTTCGACTTCGTCTTTTATCGAATATATTTTCAGGAAATAGCCAGCTCATTGATTACGAATGTGACGACAGGACAACCACAAACAGACTAACATTGTTATTGAGATCTCATTTTGTACCTCTGATCTGAAGGCACTTAAAAACCTTGAAAACGGAAACAAAGCAGATAGATTATATTTTTTATCACATTGGACGTGTTTACTAACACACTTTTACATACATTGTATACTTTGTCAAAATAAAAAAACTTTTGATTTGATTTGATTTTGATTATTATTATAAGTCCTCTATATGTCCCACTGCTGGGCGAAGGCCTCCCCCATTCCCTCCACTCTGTCTGGTGTTTGTCAAGCTCATCCCGCCATGTTGTTCTTGATCTGCCGCGACGACGTCTTGGTTGTTGCGGCCTATCTATATTTATATAGATAATTTTGAAATCCTATGATATAACGTAACATCGCAATGTATCAATTTTAGCTTTTTCCTTTATGTAGGTGTTAGTCAGCAATGATTGTATATTTAAGTTTGCGACAGCGATGTCGTAAGATACGCGATCAGGACTAGGTCAGGTCAGGCCACTAATCACGCGACACACCTGCGACACGGCGTGTCGCGGCGGGACCCGGCCCCGCTCTCGGCTAGCAGATGATTTACGTCACACCTGTCAGAGGCGTCTAGTTCTGTAGTGAGCGCATCTACTTGTGTTATTGTTTATTATTCTTATTATGAATGGTGGTCAATTTTGTAATTACATTTTAATATTATTAGAAACATCTGTATGCCTCAAGTTGATGAACGCAGGGCACGGTCCTACCGTTTGTGTCTTGCGAGGCAATGCAATTTAGGTGACGATAACCACTTAACTTATGTATCTGCTTGTTTGATCAGCAAGTAGTGAACCTGTCGGTCTTCTTAAACACTGATCGAGGCAGCGATCTTCCTACCAACAGTGTTTCGAGAAGCCTAGTAATTTGTCTTAATCAAGTTATATGATAGGCACTTTGAATTCCACTCAAAACTTCCGTAATCTGAGACTTAATACAAACTCACTCCATCGGGTTTCATTTCAATAATCAAAGTCCAAATTCCCACAAGCCACAAGTTCCAATACCAACGTCTTACAATCAAAATGTTGGCTGCAAAGGAGTTAGCTGGGAGCTGATGGATACTTTCCCACGTCATATTAACTTTTAAAACAAATCAAACACCATTGTAGCTAAAAGTTAAGATGCGTTAAACATGAAATTGAAAATTACTTTAATAAAAAAATAGAAATAATGATTAATAAAAAAATAAAAACACTATTGATTTGTATAACACTATTGACATACGAAATAAGACGGTATTCTTGTATCCTTATTCAATACAATTCAATAATTTATTAATAAAACCATTTTAAACGTCAGAGGAGATAAAGTGGTGTTTGTGTCTTTTTATCTGTATAAATTATTTTGTGCATTGTTCTTTAAAAAAAAATTATTCTGAATTATGATCTACACTAATATTATAAAGAGGAAACATTTGTATTTTTGTATGTAACGAATAGGCTCAAAAACTACTGGTCCGATTTCAAAAATTCTTTCACCATTAGAATGCTACATTATCCCTGAGTAATATAGGCATAGGCTATATTATATTTTCAAAAAAATCAGGGATCCTTACTAAAACTCCAATAATGTAACCCAAAGTAGAAAACAAAAACCTTACATAGCGTGCGCTGCGAAAACTATTGAAGATAGAATAAAATAATGTACTACGATTTTGTAGAACACGTCATCATCTACAAAAAATGTCGCGACAGCATTTTCTAACTATTATAGTTATGTCACAATAAGTGTTCTTTTATTATAAAAAATTAATTGAAATGCCTCCGCTAGAAAAGGGTCTTTATTTGTACCTTGGTATTAATCCTTATCCAAATAAATCATTTCATAATTAAGACGGTTTCAATACCTATAGATTACTTCTTAAATTTTTCAAATCGGACACTCCATTCAAAAGATATGACGAAATTAAAAATGTTAACGGGTCCACGGGTCACGCGCGGGGTGCGATTTCACTCACTCAAGGAGAAGCGCGTGCAAATGTATTAAATAAGTAGACGCGAGGCTCGAACCCACGGTCTAAGTTTATCCTAAAATGTTCAAAAAATTTATGACCACCCGTGCGAAGCTGGGACAGGCCGCTAGTTTTAAATAAAGTAGGTTTAAAGCCATACCCTCTTATTCATATTGGCGTTGAGCTTTAGCTTATCAGACCGATAAGTTTGTTGCTGTCTTTCGTTGTCATGAAAGTGACAGTGACAGGTAATATAAATAAGGTACTTAAAAGTCTAGGTAAGTATGACTGGTTATGTGAGACAAAATGGTAAGTGTACGGTGCAATGTTGGTATTTAACCTATACCATACCTATTTCTGCCGCCAAGCAGCGTTGCTGTGTTTCGGTTTGAAGGGTGAGGTTGACGGTGAAATTACAAATGGACAGGATGGACACTTGGGCAGGCAGTGTTTTGGCAGGTGATATTATGTGGGATAAAAAAACACGATGAATATAATACAAGCATTCGATCATTGATGATAGAGAATGTGGAGAGAAAAAATCTGTTGTGCTCATTGATTCCTACTCACATTTTTCACATTTCTATAACTCGTCATTTCGCTATGTTAGAGAAGCACCGCTGGTTCCCGGTCTACAAGGCGCGCAAGGGGGCACCAGCTGCTCACATAAGCCCCTAACGAGCGTGGATTATGCACGCCTCCGCTGTAATTGATTGTGTGGGAGTTATGGAACCTGCGGTCATCTTATGGAAGTCTGCGAGGATCTGATGCGATCGCGTCAAACAATAGACCAGTTTAGGTTTTTGGAACAATTCAAAGTGATATTTGTGATTCAACTGAATTAATACCTTTGACGTTGAATAAATTAACTACTGTGCCTTAACAGTGAAGATATGCAAACTAATTGGCACATTTTTTTATATTCACTGGACCTTTTTTATTTCCACGCGTCGGTCCTCGGTCCCGGGCTGAATCCCACACTTCTTTTTTAATCTTAAACTCTTTGACTTGATGCAACAACATGAAAAGCTATACAGAATTTGAATTCGAATTTCTGTATGAAATTCTCTTGATTTTATTGCTGTTGCAGCATTGCTCTATATTTTTTTCTGTTTAAGCCTTACGTTTACCACACTGTAGAGCACAATTTCTCATATTTTTCTTTTTTATGCATATTAGCCTTCAGTTGTTTATGATGATTATTTAATCTGAACAACTGAACTTGTAAAAATACAAGTATTTTAAGACTCTGAGTGAGCACTATCGAAGAAAATAAAACTTTTAAAGTTGTACAAATTTATGTTTACATAAATAAAACTAAATATTAAGTTAACTAAGAACTAAATACTTATCTGAACCGATATAACTGCGGCCTTCAGGCGGCCTACAAGTTTCATGAAGTAACCGGTTTGATCTCGATGCAAATATTTGTCTTGTGAAAATATGAGTAGGTGCCTACCAAAATATGAAATATAAATATTATGGATGTAAGGTATAAAGCTAATCAAATACCAAAGTTGAATTCGCCCGGGAATTCCAACTTGCCTAATTGAATTCACACATTCCCGGAAATAACTTCGCTTTGAATTAATTACTAGTGTTGGACCAAAACAAGGATAATGTAGGACTTAAAATCAGACCGAAAATTTGAGTGAGGCCGGTAAAAAATGTCTACGTTATAAATCGTTATCCTATTTCAATACCCTTGTTTGATTATCCGTCGTCAGATTGTCACACAGGAATAAAAAAGCCGAATACGAGCAAACGAGTATTCGTATCCATAAAATATTGCGTCGGCTGTTGATCAACGTCCAATGCTGTTACGGGCATGTGTAGATAGACCACTTCAATAAATACTTTCGGCTGATGTCGGCTTCGGCCTTGTTTTGTGCGAGCAGGCCGAATAGTCCAAACTCTCTCCCACAAACTATTAATTAGCAACACGTTTCTGTTACTAAATAGTTTTTAATTAAAATTATCTGCTGGTAGCATCTGCTATTAGTTCACTTTTAATAGCTCTCTACGCTACGGGTTCCGGCTCTGGGGTAATAAGTGGGGCTCTTTTAAATAATCGTGGCTCGTGTTAATGAATATTATCTGTATCTGTTCCTATGCACCGAGTTTTATCTATTTTTGAATGTTCTCATGGGGTTGATGGCTACTTACCTGTTAGACTTCAATAATAAAAAAAAAAAGTCAAAAAATTGACAACAGCAAGTACTTGAACCATAATTAGGCTGTTACTAGTTCAGGCGTTTTTGGAAATTACGTGAGGTCATTCAATATCAGCGTGATTGATTTTTATGGGTGTTTTAAAACAATTCATAATTTTTAGGATGATGTCTCGATTGCTAATCATACATGTAATTTTTTTTCTTACAAATGAGTTAGAGAATATTCTTGCCCTCAACTTATATGTTGGTTAAACAGCACGGATTCAAAGAAGTAAATTCTTCTCATTTTCTGGTCACTACTTTCTTTCGAAACAGGGTGGTGATGGATTCTAAGTGCTCTTCAAAAGGGCACCTTTCGAACACTTGACACATGCTGTATAACTTTTTAGGTTCTACGATATGCCGACTTCCTCACGTCATTTTCCTTCACCGTTTGAGAGTGCCAGTAGCACTGTTGAACAGAGAAACTCATGATTATGTTTTTTCGCAGGAGGAGTATGGTCTCTCCGGAACCTGTCCATCTCGGTGCCGCGCGCCGTGCTGTCCGGCGAGGCCGAGGCCGTGGTGCTGCGCTGCTCCTACGACCTGGAGGGAGCGGCTCTCTACTCCATCAGGTACACACCAGCGTCCATCCATCTCCTGTTAGTACGTATTGGTGACGATTCTGTTGTTACATTATTTTAAACCAGGGGTGGCAAACATTTTGGAATCAACGTGCCATTTAAAAAAAAGAAGCCGTAGACGTGACGTCAAATTAAGGAACGTTTTGATTCGTGGCGTGCCCAATGTGTCATTAACTAACTTAGTGACGGCGCTAAAATCATAGCTGTCCTTGTTATTTCAGTATTTTAGAAGGGGACGACAATGTAGCTTTTGCTGTCAAATTCGCTTTAAAAAAATTAAACAACAGAATTGACAACATTTCATATCATCATCATCATTTTTCCTCTTCGTGTCAACATTTCTAGTAACGCCTAGCATGCATAAGTAAACACGCTCATAGGATACATACAAATGAACACTAGTGGTGGTCATTAGCCGCATAAAAATATAATATTAAAATATGTTTTAAAATATGTATAATATTAATATAATATTAAAGTATATTATTCAACATGAATATTTGACAAAATATGTATATAAATTGGGCATAACGACAAGGATCACTTTGAAACGAATTTTAAACTGAGTCTGAGTCTGCCATGTTCCACTAGAGAGCAGGTCTTACAAACAGTCCTCAATCAGAATGAGACCTACTGCTATCAGATATCCATACCAGTGCTCACCATCATCAGTGTGCATCCATATCTATATCCTGCTTCTTCTTGTCACTAGTTTCTTTTCGAAACAGTGTGGTGAAAGGATTTTAAGTGCACCTTATACAGACTCCTTTCGACCATTTGACACATGCTTATAACTTTTAGGTTCTACGACATGTTGGGTTCCTCACGATGTTTCCCTTCGGCGTTTGAAAGTACTTACTGGCAATATCTTGCTTAAGGTTTAGGAGTTGTTTTAGGATTCAATTTATTTATTTCAATTTATCCTGCCAAAGCCAGGTAATAATAATACAAAGTGAAATCAACCTTAAATAAACGTATTTGAACATATTTCCGAAGGTGGTACCGCGCGGAGACGGAATTCTACCGCTACGTGCCGAGAGAGATGCCGCCGTCCATGGTGTTCCCTCTGCCGGGGGCTGAGGTGGATGTGAGTATACTTTACATTTTTATCGTGCTGTTAACTAGAAGCTTTAAGAGTAGTAGAGTTTGTGTGTGGCTTGCCCGGAAAAGTACTACCACCGTGCTTATCTCTGCCGTCAAGCAGCATTGCTGTGTTTCGGTTTGAAGGGTGTGGTTGCCGGTAAAATAACAAACACATGAAGCTTAACATCTGTATGCTTCAAGTTGATGGAAGCAAGGCAAGTGCCTCGTAAATCACGTGTCGATCGTGCGTGACTTACGAGGCAATGCTTTATTATTAGTGATGGTTACGTTTTAAAATCAGGTGGGCCATATGTTTGTTCATTAGCAAGTTGTATTAAGAAAAAAACTTCTACATCAGACAGACCGCTAACATCTTTAAAGGTTGCCTGGAATAAATTGCTTTCAGCGGTAAGGCCGCCCATTGTACTTTATTAAGTTATGCCTAGATTTATGATGTATCCTCGTGTATAATAAGTGTTATCTATGTCCTTGGAAGAGGAGTCTGTGCCTTCTTCGGTGTACTTCTTCTTCTGCTTACATTACAAATCTTAAAACTACTGTTGGCATGTTTGATGTCCTTAATCATAATCTACAATAAGGGGCTTCCCTATTCTGTACTCCCTAGTCTGGTAGGCATGCCAAATATGGTAATAACAATACATGTCCCATCACATAAACTTTCTCCCTGAACTGTTTATTGTTGTGTCAGTTGGCGCAGTCGGACAACCAGCAGGTTCGCATCTCGAGCATGCACCGCCGGCTCAGCGGCGAGTACCAGTGCGAGGTGTCCGCCGACGCGCCGCTGTTCCACACCGACATCCGCTCCGCGCCGCTCACCGTCGTCGGTCAGTTGAACGAGGCACTTCAATTGTATAAGAAATTATAAAAGTGTTTGTAGTTATCTAACGGAGAAATCACATCCAGCTAAACGATTTCAAAAATAGTAAGTATCAGCATTAAATGTCTGTTTCCCACAGACCCTCCGTTCCGCGCGCCGCAGCTGGTGTTGTCACGTGACAGCTACGCGCGCGGTGACGTCATCCGCGCCAACTGCTCCGTCGACGAGGCCTACCCCGCGCCCAACATCACCTGGATACTGGACGAGCACAAGGTACTTTGACCAGCGTATAGAAAGCAAGAAAGAAAAACAAAGAAAGGAAGAAAAGCTATTTATACAGACTGTACTCTAGTAAAAAGGTATGAAGCTATTCTAGATACGTAGAAATAAGACTAAGGAGAGTAAAAAAAGCAATAAAAATAGTCGTGTCACGACTTCGCAATTCGCATGTGGAACGCTGCCATATAGGTAATATTTAATATTATTGTTTTATAATCGCTGTAGATTAAACCAGTGCCAGAGATGAAGTGTAGTCTATACCGCAACGACTAGTAATTTGACCATTAATGACCGATGTAAAAGTTTTAACAACCCTTAACTGAGGGTTAGCTAATGTTTTTTAATTAAACTCCTTGTATTTGTGGTCACAACACTCTTTCATAAAAGTAAGAAGTTAATTCAAGTTCTACTTTGTTGTCCAAGCTTCGTTTTTATTTTGTAAATAGGTACGTCTAATGGCTTTCATTAAAATAGAATTTCAAATTGGAATTAAAGAAACTAAAACCGGTAGACCGGTTCTTTCAAATTCTGCAAAAAAACACAAAACCGTAAAAATGAATTTCCAAACCACATTCCTCAAAGGTAAATTATTCCGCTGAGCTTCTCGAACCGACGATCAACGAAGCAAAAAACGAAATAACAATAACCTCTTAGTAATGAATAGGAATCTGTGAATAATGGCGTATTGTTTCCTTAGAGAGTTGGAACTTTTTAACCACTTTTCCGGCTTTTTATCTAAAGTTGAGACTCTGAGCGACTCTGGTCTTTTAGAGTACGTTCTGGTTTTGCATATTCTTATTGTTTATAAATTACAAAAAAGCTTGAGATTGCATTAGCTTCAAATTCCTAACAATAACTAAAAAATATCATTAAATTAGGTATCTTTTTATCTTGAGTATGAATATACGACAAAGCACTAGGACACAACGTTGTAAAATATTAATCATAGAGATTCACGGCTGAATGAACCCTAATGGCACAGCTCAATCTAAATCAATGTGTAATGTGATGTTCAAGATAGTGTTAAACCTTTTTTTTTCTATCTGTTATATAGCACATTATTTAAAAAAAAAAATTGGCTCTGTTAAAATTTTTCTTTTATATAATCTTGAATTAAACTTTGTTTTTTTTTAAGAAATCTTGTAAATTGCTGTGAATTTTTATTAAACATGACCGTGTGACTACATAAAACAGAATTATCAACATTGCAGTTTTTATCCGACTTTTTAATATTTTCAGCAACTCTAGGTAGGTACGTACGTCGCGTCGTTAGTAAAAATACAAGTAATACTTTCCTTTTGCAATTTTTTTAATATCTTTTGCGGGATGATCGAAGGGTTTACTTTTCGAATGGGAGTTACGTGCGGAGTGAACTATTGTTTTCCCCGGTTGAAACGGCTTTAACGAAAAACTAACCGTTTTTATGTGCCTCGAAGTTTTAAAGTTCCGTGCCACTACCAGAGCGCTTATTGCCTTATTCATATTCACTTCTTACCGCCGTAACAGTTATCAAACATCATAACGACCTTTCTATTTTATTGCGGCGATGGGCTTGCGACCTGTCTCGTATGGAGTACTGCAAAATGTGGGTATGTGCCAAATGTAATGTTTGGACGTACTTCTGACTACCCTTAGAAGTCCTCAAAAAATCTGGAGTTCCTACTTGGTACCAAGAGATCTGAAGGGATATCTACCGTGACTGGGGATCAGAGTCGTGAAGCTGTTACAGTTTTCTATTTAATTGTTTCATTATTGTTATAGATAGCGGAGACGATCTCCCGACCGTCGGAGCAGGACTTCAAGGAGCGAGGCGCCTTCAGCCAGCTCGAGGTCTCCATCCTGGAGGTGGAGCCCTACCGCATGGGCCTCACCTTCACCAGCTCCAACCTGCACAAGGTGTACCAGGAGAGCTACGTCTACAGCAAAGAAACTGATAAGGAGGACCAGGAGGTTCTAAGGTATACACTTATTTACTCCATCACAACTTGTCACTGAGCTAGTCGTACGTCTAGGCTTGGTTGTCTGGAACTGGCACCTCTAGTTTCACCTAGCTAGCTAGCTTAAAGTAAAGTGTGTGTTATTTTACTTCGATTCTCACCACTCCTCATCCATCATCAAACCTCATCACTTACTCGTCACATCACACTCACTATTAGGCATTTAGTAATCAAGCCAGCGTCAGCAACTTTTCTTGCTTATATAAAGGAGCTTATGATATTATTTTAGATGAAGTTGATTAAACTAATATCTGTATCATATCCTCTTAGTCAAGTCAGCCTTAGCGACGATGACAAGGCTGCTGGTTTCCTTTTGCTGTTTTCCTCAGATTTTAAAAGTGTAACTGCTCTAAAATTGAGAGAATAGGTATGGCGCATATTACATATTAATACAAAATCCTCAGGTTCATGATGGGAATTAAACACAGCTTTTAATGGAAGATCCTGGTGATCTTCCATTAAAAGCTGTTTTACGTGTCACTCATAATGTAATTGTTTCTAGCCAAAGTTCTATTGTCTCATACAGCACTACCACCCACAACGTTAACTGGGAGAAAATACTAGTTAGTTATAATGTTAGTTCGCCTATGTACTTTATTTATGTGCAATAAAGAATTTTCTTATCAAATCTAAAGATAAGATCTTCTCCGTTCAACAGTAATACAATTTCTGATTTATTTCAATAATAGCTACACCCTGGTGCCTCCAGCGTCAGGGCAATTCTCGCTGAGCTGCGTGGCCACCATCTACGACATATACGCGCGCCAGAGCTCCGCCGTGCTGGTCAAGGAAGACGCGCCTCATCCGGCCTCCGTCACCGGGGAGGACTCTTCAGGTAAACTTATTTCATTTAGTTAATGAGATCTCGTCAGGTTTACGATCTAGCTTAGCTGTATCCAACTTTACCTGAACACAAAGTCATTGAAAGTCTGACCAATGGGAGCTCATCCTCTTCTTCTAGTTTAGTGTGCCTCAAAGAGACTCCTTCCAAGCACTCGATACTTATTGTAGAACTTTTTTTAAGTTCTTCAACAGGCCACATGTTAGCTCATGTTTTACTGGTTTTGTAAAACCTTTTAGATCTTATTTAAAAAGAAAAATAGATTTGTTTTACTTGCTGTCACAGAATTGAAATCCTTCTCAATAAAGTAATAAGTTTGTTTGAGCTACTAGCTGAGCTTTGACGATGGAGTATACCCTGCCGAAGCCATCATAATCATAACGACTGCTATTAACAGGGCCAGTTAACATGCCCTCAGAATCACGTTAAGATTATCTTTAGAATGATGACTCTTGTCAGAAAGTTTTTTAAGCTTTCACTCATGACATTATTGAGGGATATCTGTGAATATGATAAATAGGACGAATAACGTCTGTGTTCAAAAAGACTACGTCACAAGTAAGGGAGTGTTGTTGTATGATAAAAAAATAATACTTGGATCCAAGTACCTATCTCATAACTAAGTATAATTTTGGAGACTCTGTGTAACACCTTCATTTGTTTCAGGTACAGCCTCCATCAGCAGCATACTCCTTACAGCCTTGAGCCTCTTCCTCACATTATGATCACTCGGGGGTCACCAATAGTGGGGTCGGGGGTCACCGATAGTGAAGTAACCAGTGTTGCTGTCTCTCTTTGATGTCAATTTGTGTATGCGTGTGAGGGACAAAGATTTTTTGTTAAATCGAAAGAGGTTTGAAGTTTAGTTTTGCTCAGGGTAAATAGTGTTTTGTACCGTTAGATACCTAACTTTTTATAAAATGCATTAAACATTTGTTTTGCAGTAAAAAAGCATAAAATAAGATCATATGGGCTTTGAAGTAATATTCTTTCTGTGATAACTTATAAGCCAGCTGTTAACCCAAATTATATTTCGGTAGTAAATAAATATAGTTAGACATTTTTATCCAAAAGATGTCACTAAAGTTATTTAATAGAATTTATTTAAATATAATTTATAGATATATGTACAATACATTGTTTATTTACCTGCTTATTTCTATTCTATTCTGTGCTTCTTTTAGTTTTTAAACCAGGCTCAATGTTATTGTTAGAAATTGAAAGTTTAGTAATAAAACACACAACTTCAAGCCACTTTCTATATATTCTTCTCTTTCTGTTTTCTACTGAACCGAAAAGGACAGCGATACACGTAAGAAACTGAATGTTGTGATAGACTATAGCCAAAATATTTGTATTGTAGCTAGGGTAAGATTAATGTATATTATACTTATTTAAATGTTGCAGATTTAAACATTACATGTGAATATGTAAATAAATTCATTAGTTACCTATTCGATGTTTTATTTATTAAAGTGGTTGTGTTACAAGTATAGCTATTTTCGAGGAGAATGAGTTTGATAGAAGTGATTAAGTATGAAATATGAAGGACATTCCATCAGATCTTAAATAAATTATTGCCTAATATTCCTATTATAAATCTAAAAATGTTGATAATCTGATAAAAATCAACATAATCTAAATCATAGGTTACCTAAGTATAGAGTAGGGTAACTTATTTAAATTTAAAGCTATAATCTTCAGTTTCCCCTGCTTAAACCTCGTGACTCTGTTGGTCTTAAGTCACTAGGATTGTAAGAAAATAACACGTGAACAAAGTCACGGGCACTTTACTAGTTTGCGCATTGTATAGCAAACTTTCATAACAACTCGTATAAAAATCTTATGTAGGTGTTCAATATTTCGAACCTTTATGAAATGAAGGCCATTTTAACATCATAATAAATGGAGTGGAACCTCTGTACCCTCGAGAAGACCACGCTCACACAATTAGGTATACCGTCAACAAACCCTCAAAAATTCCACTAAGTGGTTCATAGCTGGGACATGGCACGTCTCCAACGAAAGGTCCTCCAGTGCTCATCGTCCAGAAATAACGACCACTCTACCAAACCACTCCTCAAAAACCTGCCAAACGATTCGCAACCTTAACATCCAGCTTGTAGGGCTCACTTGAACCGCATCCCTGAGTTTGCCAAGATTTCGAATACTGAAATAATTCTAAAGGAGTACGCGGTATTTTGAAACTAATGGCCATCATAATAAGAGCGAAGCTGACAGTAAATAATTCTAGTACGAATAGAAAAGTGCAGTTTACCACGCGATCGGTTGTTCGATTGTGAACGCTAATAGGGTATAAATAAAGTTTACATTCAGATTGGCAAGAATCGCTCGAGTGCTACGAAGATGTTTTCTGTATTGAAGCAAATTGAATATTTTTGTTTTGAGTTTGTTTTAGTAAGACAAGTTGAAGTGGAGCAATATCTCAATAACTTCGATATTCTGTCGTTGTGGAACTCTGTGTTTTGCTCGCACATTCTTGCAGTTTCCGTTCTGCACTTTCTCATACATATTTGTACATAGAATGTAGCTGCTAGAAGAATTGTATTGATTTTACACCTGAATAGTTCTAGATTTTATTTATTTCAAATGAGCTAGTACCTAACCAACCCAATTGGAGTACCTTCAGGCCACTCGAAGAATCCCGTCATGGCTTAAAGACCGCTTGAGCAGAAGCACTCAGATGTAAATTCCACGAACTGTCACCCATCAAAATTGTGACTACGCAGACCGTTGCCTAACTTCATTAATCTGTTAGAAACGAGCAAGTTATGCCACGTTGGTATACTCATATATGAACGATAAAAATCTAAGTCAAAGCAAAGTCACAGTAAAAGCAAGTATTAAAAAGTCTTCATTTAGTTACGAAACATTCCTGGTACGTATAAGCACCAGCCATGTTTTAGCGAAGTTGTGAACTTTTCGTTTTCAATTTGGTGGTAAATTACCGTGTAAGTAGCGAGTTGGAAACTCCTGGATCCTGGTGAGAGCAAGTAGATCTACCTATCTAGGTGTGGAATAACGTTCACACTTCTGAAGAATTTAATCTTAGCTGTGTCGGTCGGTAGCACTGCCTTCTACGCGGTGAGTTGCAGATTCAATTTCCACCTAGGACAAAAAGTTCTGTAATAAAACTTTGTGAAATAAAAGGTGAAGGGCTGAGGCATGCTTTGAAAATATCAACACCATCATCAACCTGAAGAAGTCCATTACAATACGCCATAAAATTAAATATGCTTTCGACGAAACATGAAGATAACCTAGTTCGTCACCGCATGAATATGAAAGAAAGACTGAAAGGATGGAACTATAAAAGTACAAATTAACTCCGTTTGAAAAATGTAATCCAAATAAAATAGCAGAAATGTGGCTCTGGACATCTTGTTGTGCCGGCCTCACAACGGCGTCGCAAAGATACAAGATAAAATTTCGCTGAAATAAATATGTTCTTATTATAGAAAGCACTGCATTTTAGACATATTCACCCTTTTAGCGTATCGCAAAATATATTTATTACTATTAATTTATTACTATTATGTATTACTATTTCGGGCGCTATATGGAAATGTAAAGAGCAGAATGATGACGTTATAGCGGCTCTATCATGGAGGTAGTATATACTGGAGGGAGCCATAAGACTTACATCCTTTTACAACTGTGTATCAAACAGTGATCATCTATCTTTGTTCTTCCCATGTAGCCTAGCTACGAGTAAAAGAAAAGAAGATGTAACTTCACTCACTCCATCTCACTCACTCACTGTCTGAGTAAATCGTGTCCGTCAGTTGATGCAATGTTTTGATCTTGTTTTGACGTTCTAGAAAAAGTCGGTAGCAACATTGCAATGAAGCGAAAGAAATTGTGATAATTCTAAAGAATTATTGTTGTCTAGGCAAAATATATTTGAAAAGGTGAAAGTATGTCTTGTGAAGCTGTGTTTTGTGTATCAAAAACAACAAAAGGAGGAGTTAAAGACCCGGAATTGTCATTTGATACGTAATATTCTTTTTCTATTTTCATGCTAAAAAAATACGTTTTTTCTCCCATAAAGACTGTAGGAATTACATTTTATTAGTACTTTTAGTAGTACTAGTAAATTATTGTTTTAGTCATCTGTTCTAGTGATGTACTTCCTCCGACCAATTTAGCTTTATCGATAATATTTTATTTTCCGTTTTTGATATAAAACATCTAATGCAGTGGGTCAGACCGGCTGTTCTGTTGTAGTTTCAATTTTTCACACCTTAAAGGCGTCTCGCGACGGCTCAATTTTTGTTAAATTTTACACTACAAAACTTTCTTATGCATGGAAGAAATGGCCATAAGAAAGTGTATCGAGTGGGATGGACATCGCTCTCACGGTTAGGTCAATGTGGGAAACATTATTGACGATGATAGTGTTTCAGTGTCTATAATGGTTTTGGGTTTTCGCAGTAAAAGTCAGCAACCAGTTAAAATTAAAAAGTTGAATTCCAATTAAAACGCCTTTTTCATCCATTTCTTATTCTATCGATAGGTTAGTCAATGTTGTCCCTTCTCTAGTCACTCACGCGAATACATTCAAACTAACATAAAACGGACACGCAAAAAAACCGAAACACTCCGTCTATACTACTTAGTCTAAAGGCTCTATACAATATTCGTGTCACTGTCACTTTCATCGCAATCAAAAGAGATGGCAACACGCTTAGCGGCAAATTAAGCTAGTGGAGTGCTCAGTGACCAATATAAATAAGGCCTAGTCTAGTCTCTAAGTTCCATGCAAGTAAAATCACAGGCTGAATCTGATCTTAAGGCGAAGACTTCTTCTTATCGTGTCATTAGTGTTTTCAAACAAGTGTGGTGTAAGGATTTTAAGTGCGCCTCTAAGAGGACCCTTAATGTGAAGACTACCGCTAATGCACTTCTTTCTAGCACGTTTAAATTTTTTGAAAGATATAAAGTCACGAAACTTATTTAATAAAGCGAAAAGTACTTTGACGGGTGTCAGCCCCTTAAATGGATGTGAAAGGCCATAATGATGATAAGCCTTCTATTATTACACGAAAACTGCCTGAATAAGGTTCTCAAAGTCCATTCAAAGCCTCCCAGAGTTGAGATCCTGCCATTTGGCCTCCAAGTTAGCTATTGTATGGCCACAGTACGCATCCGTAGACCCCTAATTTCAACTCAGGATTATGGAGGCCTTGACCTCACACATATTTTTGAACATACTAAGCACCTTTGTAAACCCTTCAGATAAGAGTTTTGACCGGCTGATAGGGAACTGTACGTATCTCGCGATCCGTGTACGACTTGTGTAGGCTGTCAAACATTACTTAGGTAACGAAGGTTTGACAACAATTATTGCAAAATTTTATTCCTGCATGTCGCAAAGATGTCACGAGATCACTCACATAAATGTGTTATTCTAAGCCCCACGTACGTACTCGTACCTCTACTTAGGAAGGTATAAAGTAAAAGTCATAGTCAAAGTCTGTTCAACGCGACCAAGCCTAGAACAGGCTGAGAACTTACGGCTTGGTTCCTACCGTTCTTCTAACAAGCCATTCGAACGGGCTCGCTATCATTGACAGTATCTAAGTGAGGTAGTGTGAGGCACGTCCAAGTATTTAACACTTGCAAGCTTATCTTTACTGCTGAAATATAGTGTCCTCACAATGGACTAAACGTAATAACATTATACCCTAAAGTGTAATTTATTCGCACTGAAAGATGTCTAGTAATTTTGGATGGCCGTAAATTTGATCCGAGATTATGAAGATCCTTGTACCCGGACTCTGCAACTGCCTTTTCACATGTACACGAAAATTGGCTTAAAGGCAGTAAGGTAGGGCTGTGTTCCTCACACAGCTCGATTTTAAAAATAATTTCTCATCCCATACTCATAACCTGTGGAATAACTACCATCGAAGGTTTTCCCGCTTAGCTATAACATGGCTAACTTGTTTTTTTTAACAAAGTCCTTCAGGGTAGGGAACGCAACGACAACGTCCCTGGTGCATGGTGTCTATGGGTGATGGTGAACACTTTACGAGTTCGAGCCTCAACTACGTTTGTCTGTGATTTACATCAAATATATTTGATAGAAATGTTAGAAGGAAATACAGTCGTGCACATAATAGTTTTCGTAATCCTCATAAATAGATAATGTAAAGAACCATGCCACAGGCACTACAGGGATATCTCCAAAGCCTGTTTCCAGTGACATCGGCACTTTATAATGAGCTATGATTTTTTTTATTTATATTCTAGCGACCCGCTCCGTCTTCGCACGGTTATTGTGGGTTATCCCTAAGACATTATGCTTGTATTATGCATATAAACCTTCCTCTTGAATCACTCTTTCTATAAAAAAAACCGCATAAAAATCCGTTGCGTAGTTTCAAAGATTTAAGCATACATATAGGATATAGGGACAGAGAAAGCGACTTTGTTTTATACTATGTAGTGATGTGTCTTATTGTGATCTGCTAATTGAGCTTTAATCGAGGGTTGTGTAGTCCCTCGGCGCCCGGGTGGTATGCGTCCAGTGACACATCCAACTATGTTTTTTCTACGATACGATTTTTGCTTGATTTTGACGTCATCTCTAAAGTTAGGAATCTGAAGGTGAATATCAATGAATTTAACATTACATGAACGAAACAGCGGTCATTTACTGGTCAGTAAAAAAGCGAAGTGTACGTACAAAGGGTCCACCGAAACACAGCATACTTGAGAAGTTGGAATCCTTGTATTAGGTACATACTTGCGGCGGGTCCATACGTACTCTATAATCTGGGACAAGGCGGAGTTCTGATGGCTACTCGTATAACTTTAATACCGTGTCCGATGGCATTACTTAGTGGAATTGGTTTTTGTACGAGAATTGGCGAAGTCTGTTCAAGCGTGCAAATTTACCGAAAATACAACGTCTAGCTTCGCTATGGACTAATCTTTCGCGTTGATAAAGCTGACTAGGTTGAGCCGTGGTGAGGCAGTGGTGGTCCACTGAGGGTAGTGCATCGGATCCCTCCATCTGCCGTGGATGTTGTTAGATATGATTTATGGAATGCACCAGAGCAAACCGACCCTGCAATCATCACAAGAATCACTTTAAAACGTCTTAAAGCTAGGTGAATTTAGGTGATAGTTCCACGCAACCAAGTCTAGAAGACCAGGAAACAGTAGACTTATTTGGGCTGATAACGGCTAAGGCTTGGGCCAAACTGAGAGGACGGTTTGATGGCTGTTGGATGCGAAGCAAGATGTATTAGTTTATGGTGGAGTTTAGCAGTGTTCGTCCTGCACCTGAAATGATGATGATAAAGGCTTTCGGGCAATATTTTTGACATACTCAGCGAAAATGTGTTTAAAGAAATAAACCTATATCATTACCTACATACTCCTGCCAACGACTTTTTGCTCACATATCGAATAAACGTTACTCTTACGACTCGCCAGCTAATTGACTTTAACTTCAACCCTATGCTCCTTGAAATAAAGCTTAAACTTGCAGTAAAGTTTGCGACGGTAGCCTACTAAGATATTCATTGAATGTGTTGAAATTCGCAATAAAAATCGGAATCAGACCTTACTTCGTAAATCAATACAATGAATAGTAGAGAGTATAACTCGCGGCTCGTAAGTATATTTTATTCTATGAATATGAATGAGACAGCCCTATATTTGCTAGTAAAATGTGTAAGGTAAGATTTTCTCGCGTCTAAGTTACGTTCTAAGTTAACATAACTTTAAGATCTCACTACAGTGTAGTTGCTTGCGCTAACTTGCTGCAAACTTGCAATTTCTTTTTTTTTCATTTTAAGAGTAATGGGTGGTCTTCTTTGTTAAAGCTGTGCCTTCTTCTTGTCGTGTTACTAGTTTCTTTCAAAACCAATGACGGCCGACTTGACTATAAAATATTTAATCTGTACAACTGGTAATATTGTCCGACAAATGACGGACACGTGCCTTATATGGAGCGAATAAGAAGAATGCATTTATTATGGCTATAGGTAACCGTTTTGCGCTAAATGTCAAAAGTTCAATGTTCCTATTATTGAATCGAATGAATAAAAAAAACAAGAATTAGAACTGATTCAAGATTGAACTTATGGAAAAAAAATCTGATAAAATTATATTGATAAAATAATAAATAACTGTGATGTTATTTATGTTACCAAATTAGTCATGCAGTTAAATGATCATTCATAAAAACCAATTCATATTAATAACAATGTAATTCACAAAAAAAATATGTATAGTTTTTATAAAATCCTGTTAATTTAAATAAAAACTCCACTTTTCTGTCCATGTCTTCATAAAGCTGGCTATCATGAGAACCTATAAAACGAACGCTTATTCAATGTCGAAGTAACTGAATATTGAATACTAACCCACAAAGGAATCTAGAGCTCCAGGAGAATCCTGGGTTCTCTTGGTCCTGTTTATCTTGTGATGGTGATGGTTATGTGGCCCTGAAGAATTGGCTCCAGTTAGTCGTCGGAAATTCAAATTCAATATTATATATTTTTTTAACTATGTTCCTATAAAATAAATAATGGTGGACTTTCCACACAGCACTATCTAGCCCCAAACTAAGCCAACGCTTGCTTGTACTATGGGAACCAGATAGCTGATATAATACTGATGTAAGTTTTTTTTGTAAATACATACCTACTTATAGTATTATATAACACCCAAACAGAGAACGAACATCTATGTTCATCACACAAATGTTTGTTCTCGGTGGAGATCGAACCCACGGCCTACGGTGCAGAAGGCAGAGCTACTACTAACTGAGCTATGCATATATGGTAAATATTGCGGGATATCTGTAGATGTAGAAGCTTCAAATGTTTCTTCTAGAAATGTACAGCGGAGTATTAGTACATGTGCCAAGTGCTCGAAAAGAGCCTCTTGAGGCGCACTTTAAATCCTTTCACCACACTGTTTTGAAAGAAACTAGTGACACGATAAGGGAGAGTGAGAGAGTAGTGTTCAGCAGTGAACTTTTTCAGGCTGATGATTATGATGTACATAAAAAATAATTATCAAGGTTTCTTGGCTGTTCACAAGTCACACTACAGGGGTCGTTAAATCGTTGGCTGCAAGGGTCGAATTATAAACATGTCGAATATTAATAAAGCATTAGTGCGATATTTCAGCGCGCGCCGTCTGAATGCAACATCGCTTCCGATGAGGTCGTCAATCCCGGGAGAACAGCTCTTTCGGCCAAAAACGGTGCGTTCATCGAGTTTATTGATAAGAGGAAACCAATATCGGTAAGTAAAACGGGCCGTTAGCACGAATTGAGGGATTCCCTGGATCGCTGCCAGGCTCCACCCGCTGAGAGGTTCGGAAGCCGCCCATTTGGTCATTGAGATCTTTAATTTGGAGAGCTATACTTATGAAAGCTATACTTGGTCATCATCATCAGCCTGATGAAATCCACTGCTGCTGGTTTACCATGAAGAACTGAAGAGTGAATTTTCGTATTGAGTGCGACGATTTTGAGTGAGACGGTGATAATCGAAACGTCAATACGTTTTCACTACTTGCTGATGGAACAAGACGATTGCCAACCTGATGTTAAGCGGTAGCCATACCCTAAACCATTGCCTCATAATTCAAGCACGTTAAGAACGTGCCCTGCAATACACTGCCCTGCGTCCATCAACTTGAGGCATACAGATGTTAAGCCTCATGTGCCTGTACTTTCACCGGCAACCACAGCTGTTATACCCAGTTTAGGTTGTAAATTATAATTTATAAGAGATGTAGATACAAAAACGTGTGTGAAATCTACTTAATTATACATCGCATAGCTTATTCTATTATTTCCACAAAAAAGAATATAAAATTTGTATTCGTAATTTTAGAAGAAACTGATAACTGCGAAGCCTCTTGAATGTACGCGGCCTCGGCTTAGATATCTTTATTACGTCTTCTAAAGTTAACATTTGGAGGTAAAATCTTTTATAATCATACCAATTACGTTTCAACTCGAATATAATATAAATTGTTTATTTTTAGCCGTCAAAGCTTTACCTAGAAAATTTAAACAAAGAAAAGTGAAAATATGAAATAGCCTCTTGACAATTTCTTAGTAACAGATATCCTCTAAAGATGTTTTAAGAGGGTAGGTTACAATAAAACTTAAGGCACGTATCTGTATTTGTAATACGTGAAACTTTTAAAAATCATGATAGAAAACTTACTAAAACACCGTGAGGAATAACAATGTGTTCCGTCATCGTTGGAGAGCACAGATAATTGAAGTTTTACGAATAAAAAACACCTAAAAATGAATGAAAAAATGCCCATCTGCGTTTGCTGTAGAAGCAAAGCGCTGCGCTGGTTTTGATGGCGCTACATAAATTGTTAGATTTTCGTTAGAAAATAAGTATAAGCGGTGCGTTTACGGTTTGCTGGCGAAATATTATGTGTCCCAATAATAATAATTGATAATCTTTGCTGTTTATAGTTTTAGGGAAATTTAAAATTAATGCATGCAATACTATATAATTATCATATTCAAATATATGTCTATACATATAATTGAATATTATTGCAACAATTATTTATTGCTTATTCGATGGTAATCTGTTTTGTGAATTTAAATAAATAAATGAAAGATTAACATTGTCTTCTTGCCTGCTCTTCAAGGCTTTGGTCACGAGGAACTGACGCTAGATATTTCAATTTGATCCTTGAGATACTTTAAGGCAAAATGATAGCCGATAATTATCTCCATATTTGAATAATTCATAATCACTTGCTACCGGCAAGACTGTTCATCAAAACAACAATAAATACCTGCCTGCGGCACAGCACAGATGTCAGAACAGTAAGTACGTGCAGTGGCACAGTATAGGTCCGCGCGGCGGTAAGTCCACTACAAAGGGATATTTTTTATGTTTATTATAAAAGCTCGGCTTCGTGACTGCAATGTAGATTGTCGAACGTGGTTACGGTGTGGAGACAGCTAGCTCAGTCCATGATGGAGACTGAAAATGAATAGTGCAGCGATCTTCCTATGGCTGTAGTTCTTGATGAATTAAAAAAAATAACAAAGTTCAATTGACACAAGTTAAAACATGTGTCAAGTGCTCGAAAGGAGCCATTTTGAGGCACACCTAAAATTCTTTCACGACACTCTTTCGAAAGAACAAGTGACACGACAAAAAGAAGAAGATTTGAGTCGTGTTTATAATTGAGAGAAAAGCTGAATATATAATTTGGCAGCTGTGTAGTGTGCTAGCTGTTGTGCTGTACTCCGGCGCGCCGCAGCGCGTGGTGGAGCGGCTAAAGCGCGGTATTGGAACTGTTATCAGTTTTACCCATTCCATTCCATGATATGAAATTGAATCAGAATTGCTTTTCACCTTTTTATCTCAAATAAACGATTTTGATATAGAAGAGTTAATAAAAAAAAGGTTTTCACTATTTTTTAATAATATTTTATAGACTCTGAAATGCCTGCTATTGAATAATGCAGATAAATATTTTGTTGGTCGCTTAAACGGCTTGTGGCTAAAATCTCCATTCACGGTAGATATCCCTTAACTTTTACTCAGTACTTACCCAAAATTCTTCAAATGTATTTTTTGGACTTAACTCTGACTCCCCTTAGACGTCCACAAAGAATCTGTAGATCGCACAAGAGATTTGAGGGGATATCTACCGTGCCTGGGGATCAAAGTCGTGAAGCTATTTCAGTTTTTTTTTCATAATTCTTCTCTACATTTGAGAGGTGAAGTCAGGGGCACGTCCAATTAATACCAATAATCGCATCACAAAACAGTTAATATAATTTATTTAGTTATCATAAAATTATTCCACCTCGATAACACCGCAAAAATGGCTGTCTCGCGGTTTTCCGGTTATCCGACCGTTATCCGGCTTTTTACCCGGTATTTTAACCAAATACGGATTACCGGATTACACTCCGCAAAATCAAAACATCATTGCTAAATAACGAAATGATTAACGTGAAAGCTTTTTAACGTTTTAGTTGTGGTTTAAGGTATAAGAAAACAGGATAAAAAGGACGAGAATTATAAGCTTGACTGAGTCTCTGAGTGCGAGAAAATTGTGCTTTTAGTCACTTATTTTTTTTTTTTCAAAACCTTCTGCGTTTCAATGACTTTAGGAGTTGAATTTGGAGGAACTAATCACACCTTCATAATAATAGGAAAACTCAATCCCTCTATTCCCCCTTCTTCTTGGACCCTATAGCGGTCACACTTTCATTTTTCGGCAGCAGGTTTGCAGATTGCACTTGAGACGTGATGCGGTACTGCCCCTACATTTTATTGTCAACATGACAGAATAAACGATTTTTAAGATGCAGGCAGACCTTGCTTTGCTAGGTTTCGTTCTCAATCAAACTCTTTGGTAGGAAAACTTGTTTGGATTAAAATTATATTTCTGCTGTACCTTTGTAATGCTATTTTCCGGAAAGCGCTACTAGGACATTGTTAAACTCATAAATCCCACTTACGGCTATTAACAATACTGCGTATCATGTATCGTTAGTTGTATATCAATCACGTTATCACTTTATTTTAAACTTAGACCAACTTTCAGTACCAGTTAACTTAAACCAAAACAAAACATCATATTTAAACGGCGTCGCTAAAATGTTAGACATTATTCATTTGAAGCCGTTACGCCCTTCATAACGAGGACTTAAGGACACAGCTTACGATGAATACAGCTGGTACATTGAATAAAACCACTGAAATATAAAATAACTAATTAAAATTAAAACGGTCTTTATTCAGTTCAATCACTTTGAAACGTCAAGTTGAAACAGAGTTATTAGGGATAGGATATCTGCCATGTCTTTTAATAATCTTCGTATACGTATTAGGGATATGATATCTATCGTGCCTGGAGATAACATTCGTAAGACTATTATTTATAAATAGTAGATTAGTAGCCAAGGGCTGTAAGGCATCAATTGTAGCCCGAGATATTTATGTGGTGCAATTGGTGCTTACACCCGAGCTAACTATTCTGCTTTACATCTCGATTGTGAGGTAAGTAGAAAAAAACCGGCATTACAAGAATAAACAATATTTAAAGTAAAAGTTTTCTATTCCCGCCTTTTTTTATTAAAACGAATCAAGTAAATAACTTTTTTTTTTCAAGGTCGAAATTGAGCTTCGCCGTTCGATATTTAAAATTGATGACTATTTTACTCACACGAAGACAAGGCTGAATAGCAAAGCGACCTCTTTGGTCATTGGGCTGAATGCATGATGTCTATTGCCAGTATAATGATGGTTAGATGTACGCGAACTTTTTGAAAGAAAGAAGTGTTTTTTTTTAATTACTTACCGCCCTAGGGCTTTTCTAGCTACATTATTACGCTAGAGCGCTAATTAGTCACCTACAAGCCCCATTTGGAGGTAATAAGAACCTACTTATCGAACATGAGAGATGTAAAATATATTAGATACATGAATTGATTTTGCTGTAAATTTTACGAAGCTGTTTTTGATGTACTGTGAGGGGGACTTTTAGGTAAATTAACAGTAACGGGGATGGATCGCCGCCAGAATGCGGACAACAGATGAAGATATTATTTAAAGATGCTTAATTGGAGAATATTATGATTTAGGCAATTGTTTTACTGTAAATAGGACAATAAGAAACATTTAAAATGGAATATACAGACTTTTGTTTGATTATAGAAATGCCACCCCACTAAACTCTGCTGACAAGCAGCGTTGCTGTGTTTCGATTTGAAGGGTGTGGCTGAAATTACAGGCACATGATGCTTAGCTATATGCCTCAAATTAAGCGCAGGATAGCGGCAGTGGACAATGCATCATATGGCACCTTCTTATCGCTCGCGAGGCAATGCTTTGTTAAAGGTGATGGTTACCACTTAACATTAGGTGGATTAGTATAAAAAGTATCTGTATCTACATCTGCAAGTAGTATAAAAAGTAAAGATCTATTATGCTTCACGTCAGCGTCTCGCAGTGTAGCAGTTATGACGCTGTTATCTTACCTCCATAAAAGTATAACAGACAGATATTTAAACTTTTGAAAAGTATCAAAGTTTAAATGTCGATCTGTGGCTCAATTAAATCATAACGACTGAATCGATTTTGATAATATATACTTTGAAGGTGACTTGGAGCAGTGTATTTTAACGATATGTCATGTTTCGTCAAATTTCATCTACATACATGCTAAGTTAATAAAAGTGCCTTAATCTCTAAGAACACTGGCATAATAGAATACTCTAGCAAAAGATTAGAAAATAAATATATATTTGAAAAGAAAGAGGCCAGATTTTACTGAAAAACATCTCGTAACAACCCACCTGGTGCTCATTAGTCTTGGCTAATGATGGACATTAGTATTCCATTTCGTCCGAACAGTAAATAAAAATTTGCAATCGTTCCCGCCAGATGTCGCCTCCATTACGAAGATCGTGACGCGACAGCCCGCTATTTATTGTTTGAAGAACATACGGGACCTTGTTTTGGAATTCTGGACCCAGAAAAAATACTACAGTCACTAAAACGATAGATTAGGCCATCAAGTGGGTGTGGCTGCTTACACATATAACAAATCCTCTTTGTGTAACTTATTTCATAAATAGATCCAAGAGTTCTATAAAATGTATGCCTAGCTTTATGTTTTTGCGTGGGAAATCACCCGTAGGATGGACGGACCAAGTCAAAGCTACTGATATTTCTACGAATGCACCAATAGAGCAGCGGTGCAAGAGGAGTTCCGGAAACTTATAGACTACGACCACTCTGTCTGTAAAAATAACATGCCTACTTAGTAGGCGAAATGAGTCATACTACTATACATAACGATCATATGCGATACTAGAAACCATACTTCCAGCAACGATTTCATTTCAGACTTCAAGATTCAATACTTTTACTTTTCATAAGCTAAAAAGTGCGTTATCGTACACAATGCCCTTCCCTGTATGTTCCCTCAATAGATAGCTTCGCTACTCTCTCTATCAGTCGTCCATCGCGCGATCGCTTAATCAACTCAACTTAAACAACACATTAATCCGGCAATGTACACCGTGCTCGTGTAATATCCGGTCCCGGAGAATGTACGTTCCTTTGCTTCTTACTTGTAGTTGTTTCAAATAAGAAGGTATTTGAAACTGCAGTATAAATTGTGGATACACTTTTGTCATTGTAAGCATCCAAATATGCCGCCGGCATTTCGTCATAGCTTGCCATTTGTACCGCCACAGGCCTGTTTGGATATTCTCTGACGTTCAATATAAGAAAGTATAGGTAAATACTCCAGCACTGGTAGTCCAGTGGGAGTGATCCCGCCTGCTCATTTTTAAGTCGTGGGTTCAAATCCGGTAGTGGTGCACACCACAGATATATATATACATAGATAACGCAAGTATCACGATTTGTATTGAAACCAAGCGTGCCGACTTTTTAATACCTACTCTGACGTCACAGTCGAAATTTAGTGACGGGAAATCTAAACCGATTAAAAGACACCGATGCCGCCGATGCCCCTCCGTCCCGCTACGATTTAAACGATTCAACTGGAACCGCCGGCGCCGCCGTGATCGTCTCGCTCATACCTACTCATAGATTTTATATCTGTGGTCCCGCTCGCTCACTCCGCGGTCGCCACTACAGTACGCCTTGTAGTTTCAATGTGAGGAGTCGTGCTCACCGCGCTTTTGAGCCGTTTCATTCTGTCGACGCTTTTGGATACCTTCGTTCGCTTAATCTCAAGTAAGTCTACAAATATATATTTGTTAATAATTCTTTAAAACACAAGGGATTAGTATAAACATGCATGTTATGAAACAGTAGTTTTTGATGACCTATTACGAATCGATTTACATGAATGACATCGATTTTCTGACAGACGAATGATACGGACAGACGAATGATATGGACAGACGAATGATATGGACAGACAAATGATATTAACGGAATTAAAATAAATAATAAATAGTAAAATTAATATTTTCTTAGAAATTTGAAATAGCCCTGTCTGTGTACGTGTCAAGGTCAATGCGCACGGTCGCAATGGTAACGCGCGTGTTATATTGACGCTATTTTAAATATATAAGTTGCTAGGTAGGTAGGTGCATAATTATGTTTAAGTACTTAGGTACCTTTTACCCCGTAGGTAAGTAAAGGTAGGAAATCACAAAAGATTTCATGAAAACACATAAAACCAACGTAAGTATCTACTATCTACCTACAAGATGAATGCCAGTCAAGCCACAATATTATAACTGATTTTGATGAATTTTCTCATTATTTATTGGTTCTAGGTAGGTAACTTAATGGATATCAGTGGATATAACTAAATATTGACACATTTTTATTAATTTATCCACACTCTTACACACACACAAGTTAGTTAGGCCTATAACACCTATATAAGATGATTTAAACAGCGTCCACTTAAAAGGCCTATAGATACGAGAGCGACAGGCATGACCACATTTTGTGCAAGAATATTGTGTCGTCCCTGTAGAATCTACAGGGACGACACAGTGACACAGGACGAATCTACAGAGTAGATGGTAGAGGAAGAGCAGCACGTTGATGTCGCAAAGTGCGCTTGTGAGACAGCAAGTGAAGCCATGCTCGGTCATGGGCAATGACTCCTTCGAAAAGAGTTTTCCTCCAACTGTCTCGGTCTTTCGCTTTCTCCGCTTGAACCGAAGAATCGGCTTGTTTTTATCAATAACTACTAAATTATCTCTTATTATAATGGTAAATATCATTTGTCTGTCCGATATCGATTATTCATATACTTTGTAGGACGAACAACACTAGTCGCGAGATTTGACAGACGAATGATAAGTTGCCTGTACCACGAAGACGAAGCGATGCGCGACAGTATCGCTTGTTCCGATATTCATCGTCTCTTAACTCAGAACGTCAGATTAAACGCTCAAAGCAAACGCGGCAATGTAATGTAAATATGGTTTACTTAACGTTAATCTATAGTTACTTAGGTATACTCTTGAAATCACAGCTTGGAATACTTTAAAATTAGTTTTAAAATGAATTTACGCATAATATGATTTAAAAATTACTTACCTGTGATATGAAATATATCGTTGCCTTGGGGGGCTAGAATTTGTTGAGCTATTGCAATTCAATATCATGCAACGAGGCATTTTATACAATTTTGCGGACGTCTGGCTGCAACAACGGACGCGCACGGACTGTGAGCAGCGGCGGCCAACCTAGACGATTCGTAAGGGTTCGGACACGGGAAGTACAAGCATTTGCGTTATCTATGTATATATATATCTGTGGTGCACACCAATGGATTTTTCTCTTCAAAAATATGCCTGCATAATACCAGTGCTCTCAATCAATAAATAAATCGGTGAAGGAAAACATCGGCATTTTTTTAGCAATCCATTCAAAATATGCACGCTAGTCCTATAAATTAGATCAAGAAAATACATTTCAATTTATGAATTACTCACCTGGATATTTTTTCGATGTTCGCAAAATAAAAGCAATTCCAATAGGATTTCCTTACATCAAAAAACTGAAATACAATATTCTGAAGCTCATCCTCCATTACATAATAACAAAGTATCGAACCAATTTAAAAAGAAACTCTAATACAGATATCACGATTATTAGCCGAATCCGGATTCTAAACAACCCTCTCATCCCCGATCTTTTATTCAACAAATACAAAAGGGGGGAGGATCTTGGAGTAATAAGCGAGCTAAACCGTGTCCTAAGCCTAGAGGCAAGCTAAGCCTAGAGGTCAATTTAGGTATGAACACTACTTGTTATTAGTCATAACAGTATCAACGAATCTAATGTGGAAGCCAAATAACAACATTTAATTATGAGAGAAGTGACAGAATAAACAGACCTGATGTTGAGTGGTTACGTCTCCCTATGACAATGCATTACTTCACACTGCATGTCCACCAAGGGTGAGTCCAAGTGACATTTGCACTAAACCGGCACTCTGCTAGGAACTGGCGGTAGATTCCCATCGTAAATAACACATTTCAAAGTGACCCTTGTTATTGTTGTTGAACGAAATATTGATTTTGACGCTGACGTCTCTTGAATTGTTGAAGAAGTCCATCTAGACAAAGAGCCTGCGCTTCATTGCCTGGTTATAATAACTCCACGTAAGCAGAACATCAAATTGTAATAAAAAGCGAATCCAGACCGGACCGGATTGAGATCTGGAGGAAGACGGATCGCGCCCATCGACGGCTGAATTAACAAATAGATGTAAATGCGATTGTTCGGGTCTAGGCAGACGGGCGGGACGAGCTGAGCGTCTTAATGATACAACTTGCTGATGCATCAATTACATGACCCTGACCTGACCTGATGTTAAGTGGTAACCGTCACTTATAACAAAACATTGCCTCGTAAGTCTCGATTTAAACTTGCCCTACGATGCACTGTTCTGCATCCATCAACTTGAGGTATACAGATATTAAGCCTCATGTGCCTGTAATTTCACCAGCAACCTTCGAACCGAAATACAGCAACCGCTTTACTTTCTTTACCACTTTATAACTAAATATAGCTTGCAGCTTTAAGGCGCACTGAACTTATCCACAGAACGGTAGAAACCAAGCCTTAAGTTTGTTGCCAGTTCTTCTAGGCTCGGCCGCGAAGTAAGTGATCCTTGTTAATTGAATTTAACTTTTTGACTTTGACTTATCCTAATATAAATTGTAATTTAAATAAAAAATAAGTACTCTAAAACGGATGCTATGTTTTCTACACTTCCGGGATATAAATTTGCTACAGTTCTGGGAAAAATTGTTTAAGATAAGATAAATATAATTTATTTGCTTAAACATGTGTTAAACTTAGGTGGTAACAAATGACAGTTATGTGTACAACATGTTTCACCGATGTCGCTGTGCAAAAAACAAAATAAGAGATGTCATGAAATGTCAACAGTAAAATAATTAAAAGCGTATTACAAACTACACTTATATAAATAAAACTAAAAGGAAGTCAATAAAAATAAAGCTAGCTCAATTATAATTTGTCGTTTAAGAACTCGTCAATATTATAATAACACTTTTCAATTCATTTTCTTTATGTACACTTTGTGTAGGATTTTACATGTTGTTTGTGTACTTTGAATTTATTTTTAATAAATAGTTTTTGAATAAAATAATGTTTCAAGAATGTGTTAAGATTCAAAGAGTTAAACCACCCTTGGTGGTGATAAATTAATCAAGTTACTGATAATTAGGAAAAGCTTAAAAGCAAGTCCATGAAAAAGGCAGACTGACAGTAAACAGCGACCATGACACAAATCGTATCTCAAATTGAAATCGTAAAATAATTTGATAGCGAATTTCCATCATCAAAGTGACCGCAGCACCTCAAATGTGACCCTTCAACTTTGCTCATTGGACGCACAAACCGTGTTAAGGTCAGCTTCCACTCATCCGTTCGCCCTTTCAGCTGCCTTTTGATCCGAAGGTCGCAGGTTTGAATTTGGTTGCACTCATGGATTTTTGTTGAATATAAACTGCGTATTTTTGAATTGCTTATGTCCAGCAGTGGACTTCTGCAGGCTGATGATGATGATGGAACTGCGTATTGAAAATAATCACGAACTGTTATGAAGAACATCGTTATTCAGAAGAAAGTTACAAAATGCACAAGTTACAAAATAAAGATGAAACTGCCAAAGTTATAAACTGTGATGCAGTCTCAAATAAGAACTAGACAAAAAAATGTGTTTATTTATCCTTACATCTCACCAAGAAATCCGAGGGAACTTTCTCTATTTACCGTGTCCAGGGAAAAGAACTCACTACTTAGTTATTTAACACGTTTTTATTTTTAAGTTGCTATCCCATACTAACAAGATTTCTTATCTGTTTGTGGTAACAACTAAAATAGATGATTGTGTGCGTGTATATAGAGTTCAGGTCAATGGACAAATGATGGTCACCCTTCAAAACGTCTTATTTCAGCCATTATTAATTGCCTTTTCAATAGAGCTCAAAAATCGTTTACCCTGTGTCACTGTATAATTTTTTGCATGAATTGAGATGCATGTTGCCTTACTGGACTTTACATTCTGGACTGTACATGTCGTCTGCAAAATGATGCGATAGCATTTTTATTTTAATTTTGTTTTATTTAGCATGCAATGGGATCTGACTGTATGCTATAGGATGCGAAAGGATGTAAAAGAATGCGAAAGGCTGTAAAAGGTTCGAGAGGGTGCGAGAGGATGCGATAGGATGCCATAGGATCTGATTGTATGCGATGGGATGCAAGAGGCACGTGTGTGAGCGTATAAACGATACTATTGCTCCCACGCCCACACCCGCCCCGCGATCCTACTGTGTAATGCTCATTAGTCAGTTGTAAATAAGTGAAACATCTGAAAGGATGGTACACTTATAACTCTGTGGCAGACCTGTTTTAAACGAGGTTTTAAATAACGCTAATGTCTTTACGAAGGATGCGTGAGTGGCTTTTTAACTCAGTTGGTTTATAATGTGTTTGATGTGTTTTAGTGCCCTTTTAAGGGGCATGACAGTTGTTTCTTTTTACGATGCCCGTTAAGCATTTTAACCTTCATTAAAAAAAAAATGAGCACTTTATGTACCTACTGAGCTGGGTTCGTACCCTACGATAAATAACCTTATGTCCATCATCAACTTGAAGCATACGTTATAGGTGTTAAGCTTCATGTGCCTGAAATTTTACTGGCAACTACACTCTTCAAACGGAAACACAGCCGCAATAAAGGAATGGTGGTAGTACTTCCCCGGACGAGCCGTTCACAAAATACGCATTACGCAGTGCAACACTGGTTACCTCTGCTTGCGCCAATTGCATTACCCCAGCCCTTTTTCATTACATTTCCGTCAGTAACCGCGCCCGTGCGCTCGCCCCGCGGTTGTTGCCGTATAAATCACCCGCGCGTCGGTCGCCCATCCATCATACATCGATATAAATACCGCGTCACTGCGGCCGGCGAGTGGTGTCGACAAGTGTTGTTGATCTACTTTCATATCGCTGGTCTTTTCGATCAAAAGGTCAATAATACTTATCCGAGGAAGTTCATCGTTGTACAAATAAGATATATAAGATAGGCAGGGAATCTTTTAAATATCTCAAATCAATTGTACATTATAACTTTTTTATCAGATTTAAGGTACCTGCTAGTTTTGCTCAGTGATTGAGTGAGCGAAACGAACGAAAATCTTACAGTCAACAAAAGGCATTTTATGTATGTATGTTTGTCGGGCCATAACTTTAAAACCGTTGATCCGAACTGCATGAAATTTGATTAAACGATAGCTTGTACGTGAGAAATTTACTGATAAGTATATGAGTCAAATCGGATAAGAAGTTATTAAGATATGGGGTTTTTTATGGGGGCAAAAATAAAAAAAGTCTCACAAAAATATCAAATTACATGTCATATGATAGGGATTTGCTTGGACATTCCGAAACCATTTTTACTGTTCTTCTAGAACACCCGGTTTTTGATATACAACAAAAAAGTAAAATTAAGATAACCAACGACCCAAGAGCTCCCATCTTTAAGGCCCCTTTTATTCTGTCGCGTGCGCACGCGACCGGCACAATTTGTGTTTGTATGTTTTTTTTAGCTAATAAATGTCTGTCTATGTATATTTGTATGAAGCCAATGGCGTTTTCACTCTGTCGCGTGCGGTCAGCCGCGATTTTTCTGATGGATGCTACGTGGTACGACGCTATCTGGTCTGATGATGGAGCCAAGGTCTGCTCAACGGAACTACTAAACTTGGCTATCATAATATCAAGTAAATAGGCGGTATCTGACATATCCTGGTTAAAAACACATATTTTAGAACCTGGATCTGCCACGCCTACGCAGGATTGAACTTTGAAAAAAATAACCTAAAATTGGTTCACGATGCTGTAACCTGCCGCGCCCAGCCCTTATACCGTCCTCTCAGCCTATTGCGCCTAATAATGGTTCAAGAACATGAGCGATGATAACGTCATTTTCCAAGTATTTATGGTTATGATCAGTATATCACTTAGGCCCATAAACTGCGTTGTCGGATATAATCAGCTTATTTCCATCGGTCAGCGCACAAAGCCGCCATATTGCCGCCATACTTCCCGCTCTTGGCTTCTATTCGGCATTATTTATCGGCGAGCAGCCAATTACATTAGCGGTGCTGTTACTCCGAGTACTTGCTTGCGGAGAGGACTATGCAAATATCGGACGCTCAATGCTACTCGTGTTGTAGGCGTTCTTGCCACGGTAGCCGCTGACCGTCAGGTGTGCCATACTCTTATTTTCTTAGCGGGTAATATAAAATAGGATACAGCCTTCACGGCTCAGTTTTTAGTAGCTCTGCCTTCTGCGCCGTAGGCCGTGGGTTCAATCTCCACCGAGAACAAACATTTGTGTTTTTTTTATACTACTAGCTGATGGAACAAGCAGGTGGCTCACCTGATGTTAAGTGGTAACCATACCCATAACAAAGCATTGCTTCGTAAGCCACGCACGATAGGAACGTGCCCGATGCACTGCCCTGCGTCCATCAACTTGAGGCATACAGATGTAAGGCCTCATGTGCCTGTAATTACACCGGCAACTACACTCTTCAAACCGAAACACAGCATTGCTGCTTGGCGGCAAAAAAAGGCGTGGTGGTAGTACTTCCCTGGACGTGCCCTTCAAAAAGAGCTCTAATACTCTTGTGTGATGAACTTTGATGTTTGTTCTCTGTCTGGGTGTTATATAATATTATAAATATGTATTTACAAAAAAAAAGTATATATGTATTATATTAGCTATTTGGTTCCCATATTACAAGCTTTGGCTTAGTTTGGGTCTAGATAATACTGTGTGGAAAGTCCACCAATATTTATTTAGTTTTATTGTCTCAAAATCTAACTAAACTGAGCTGTAGTTAGGTGTTGAAAAAGCTTGTTATTCTCCGAAACTTGGTTGTTAACGATTTTTCATGACTCCATTCAGTGATTTTATATCCCCAAATATATAGAAATGTGCAAACGAGAAGTTGCCTTACGATTGTCAGCGTTTTAAAGATAGTAGTACTCTCAGGATGTCAAGAACAGTACTTCCGTCTTGGCTCTAGTAGTCGTTATGCCGTGGAAAACTCCATAACCAGAGTTGGCCGCGAATATATTATGCAATTATTACTGGCACATTGTAACTACTTAATATTTATATAAAATACAAGAAGGCCTTTGAGCATCACAAATGACCACACAAATAATTACACTTGGAATAGTCAAGCAAAAAACGGCCACAAACATTGTATCCAGAATTCCATAGTTCAAGATATAGAAGGAAGACACTGAATTTTTCAGTGGAGTATAAAAAAAATATTTTTAATCTCAGACGAGGTTTTGCGGCATGCCTAAGTAATGGAAACACCTTAGGGAAAACAATAGGGTAGGTAGCAATGTTTCCTTGAGAGATTTTCCTGTTATGTTTTTCAGGACGGTAACTACTTATAATATTTTATTTTTTGCAGCTTTTTCGAATATTTCCCTAGGAGTTTCGACAAGGGCTTCAGAATGCGAGTTTATCTTCCCTGAAAGGCTGGCAGTGCACTCGCATTGCTTCTGGTGTTGCAGATGTTTATAGGTGTGGAGACCGCTCACTTTAAAAAAACAGTAAACACTATTCCCGTTTTTGTATAAGATATACATATTAAAATACAATATTGCCGATGAGAAAGTAAGAAACAGTTGAGCTAGTACTTTGAAAACTATTTCAGTAGATTGTCGATTATGGTTTTCAAAACGACCATCTCAAACTGTTGACACAAGTCATTGGCCTTAAATGAGGGACCAAGAGTCACCAATTTATTCTCAAACGCAAAATCCATTCCAGTAAATAAAACTTCATACTTTAACACGGAAAGATCAAAGGACCAAATAATATGCATCTTTTCGGTATCTTTCCCTTGCCAAAATGCTGTTGAAATCCACTTGCTGCGGCATTTTAAAGAATTCTCTAGATTCAACGCGAGAGCCGTGACGCGGCATCCGCGTTAGTGTCGCGACGCCGTCTGAATGTGGAATACTTCCTGTGATCGGGGCGTCTCCATTGACAAGCGAGAACTTTGCTACGATAAATCGTACCTAATTTAACAGTCAACTGGACAAACAAATAGAAAGGTATGTTACAGATACCTGCGCTGTGGGTTCGATCTCCACCAATAATAAACATATGATCGATGAACAAAATGATTATTCTGTGTCTGGGTGTGTTATTGTATTCTAATTCTGTGTTTACACAAAAACAAAGCATCTCTAAGTAACCTCATCAGTTATCTGGCAGAGTTAATAGCTTGTGTGCATTAACTCTTCATGGCTTGTATGAATTCCACTATTTATTAGTTTATTATTAATTTATTAGTTTGTTTATCTAACCCCCGTGACTCGTTGCTGGGCAAAGGTCATTCCTTTCAAACGAACCTAAAGATGGAACCAGTTTTTTTTAAATACTTATGTAATGAAAAGCCAGGCAACCTGTTTATTATATAAAGTGGTGTTTGAAAGCAACTTAAGCAAGTAACGGACATGTCTCGAGTTGCGTGATCAGAAGGCCGGTCTCCAATATAGTGAAAGCTATCGTCAGACAAATTGTTTTAAATCACCAAAATCACTCAAAACGACGCCTAGGCAATGGAAACGCGCTCGGGATTTGCGTGAAATGCAACACAGTTGTATTTTGATCTCGCGCTTACTGATCTCAGCTCAAAAACAATAAAGTTCAGACAACTCGCATCGAATGCGATAAATGCCGTGTTGCAACATCGCTAGCTTTATACAATCTGTTGGAGAAATGTTATTCAAACCAATTCTTAATGCGAAAGTGTATCTGTTTTTGGTAAAATTTTATATACTGCAACCACATGACTGAACGAAGTGAAATTTTAAATTAATATAGCATACATTCTTGAGACAGCCCTAAGTTCATTTTTATCTTGGATAATATTTTGTAATTAAATCGTCGTCGAAACAAATAAAAAAAAAGTTAAGTTTCATTTTTTTAAGTCACGGCACTTATTCAATTGAATCACAAGGATCACTTTGAAAATGTGCCAGTTGACCATGCCTAGTAGAACAAGCAACAAACTTATGGCTTGGTTCCCACCATTCTATAAAATGATTATTTTTAAAAACTAAAAATTAATGAAGCTCGTGTCCAATCGAACTTAGTCAGGCGGTGGTATAACCACGTATAACATACATTATAATCTGTTTAACCCTATAGTAAGGATAGCGACAGGAGATCTGTGGCGCTGGCTTTTTGTTAACAAGTGGACCTCCTGCGACTGAAATAATGATAATGAGATGGACAACAGTTAGTATTCCCACAGTGGCGATGGGCTTGCAACTTGTCACCTAATGAATACTAACTACTATGCAAAAGATTTTGGACGTGCCCTAAAAGTTAAGCAAAGTTCTTCGCGGTCACAATTTGACTTGGTGATTGTATTCATTTGAATGGTTTATTAAGTTTTTAACTAGTGGCATTTGAATTTAGACTTTTAAATTACACTAACCTACTACAGTAGTAGGTACTATTGATGTAAATATATCTATATGAAAAATTCGCCGGGTTGAAGCACGAATCGATGGCGCAGTTAGCAAACGCGTTCCAGTATCAAGTTGACGGTCGAGGGTTTGAATCCCAGTCGGTTCATAAGTTTGGGATATTAAGGCAGAGGCAAGAGCTAATGTACCTCTCGCTCGTACGTTTTGACATGTTGAAAGATACAAAATCATTAAACTCATTTTCGAAAAATATCAATCAACCAAGTTGTGTCGAATCACATTGCACACAGTTTAGTAAACATTTTTAAAGAAAGAATAATAAAGGTTTTTATCGATACAAGTTTTCTTAATCTACTTTGTCTACTGGCATCTAGCTTGCATAAGTACGAAAACTATACTAATTGCAATCACCCCAGTCGTGTGCAATCTATCAAAAGATTGCTTTACATCTTTTGTGACAAAACGTTTACAAACGTGCGAGCGAGAGGTACATTAGCTCACGTCATCGCCTTAAAAAATCATCAATCAATTCATCTTCACTATGTCCAAACACAGCCAAAGTACAGATATCGTTGCACAGGTAACAAATAAGTCAAACAATGAGCTATTTTAATTATGTACGGAACTAACAACTGGGTTGAATCGTGGCTCGAATCCCTCGCGATTCCAGTGGGAATACAAAGTAATTACTTTCTAGATTCGAAACTCATCTTTGATTATTTTTGAAATTGGGAATGAAAAAGGAAAAAAAATCTTAGGGAAAAACTTGTGTGAATAATTTAATAAATAATAAAGAGGGTTTAAAAAATGCAAAATTGATGAAAATTTCAAATGAATATGCTCACCAACTTTATTTATATTTTGTTTATCTACGACATAAAAAAAATATTTAACATTATTGTATTATATTTTCTATAGCAGGTAGAAAAGATTAAAGAAATAAAATAAAGTGATAATTATTACTTTTTAATTTTAAACAAAAGTAAGAATTTATAATAAATAAATAATATCCTTACTAATATTATAAACACGAAAGTTTGTAAGTTTGGATGGATGGATGGATGTTTGTTACTCTTTCACGTAAAAACTACAGAATGGATTTTAATGAAACTTTACAATAACATAGCTTATTCATCAGAATAACACATAGGCTTCAATTTATAAAGATATTGTGTGACTAATCCTGCGCAGACGAAGTCGCGGGCACCAGCTTGTAATAAATATTGGTGGACATTCCCCACGTCACTATCTAGTCCCACAAACTAAGCAAAGCTTGTAATATGGGAACCTGATAGTAAAATGCACATAAACTTTTTTAGTGTAAATCCATACTTAGTTTCAGTTCGACACACACAACTCACACTATTACTCAGTGAACAACAAAACAAAGTAAACATAACACCACTAACTCTGTACACACACACGCCACCAGACTCATCAAACTTACGATCCACTGCGCGATGTACCGACTGATTTTTATTCTACTTGCTGATCTACTTGTCGTGTTACTACTTTCTTTCGAAACATTGTGGTGAAAAGATTTTAGGTATGCCTCAAAGATGTTCTTTGGAACAAGCAGATGGCGTTAAGTGGTAACAATCACACGGATCACTTTGAGACGTTTTTTTTTAGCAAAGCTCGGTAAGAACTTAATATGCACTGCCTTGCGTTCATCAACTTAGGCATACAGATGTTTAGGCTCATGGC
The DNA here is from genome assembly GCA_932294275.1 of Chloroclysta siterata. Lineage (NCBI taxonomy): Eukaryota > Metazoa > Arthropoda > Insecta > Lepidoptera > Geometridae > Chloroclysta > Chloroclysta siterata. The sequence continues at coordinate 14,421,059 of OW028591.1, read as the reverse complement.
TTGTAATTTCACCGGCAGCCGCATCCTTCAAACCGAAACAAAGTAAAAGAGTTTGTCCAGATAATTCATAAAATCTATATTAAGGTGGTAGTAGTGGTCCTCGAATTGCTGTTTCGATATGGATGTTATACCTCTTAAAGTCCGAGTTTGTTTTCAATTCTATTTGGTTCTGTATTGCGAGTCTCTTGTTTGGAGAGTGCACGCTTGTCGCGTCTCCAAACAAAACCCGAACGCAATACCCTTGAGCTTGAGGTACAGGTACATGAAACTTCAAACGTTACGTCTCATGGTGATGTCCGCAGTGCAATGCGACGTAGGGCACGTCTTCGGTAGATATGTGAGCTTAGCTAATGCAATTGTTATAGTAACCCTTCAACATCATAGCCAGGACATACCAATTTTGAATATTTCGATAGATAAAGTTGGTTGCGAAACAGGTATTCTAACAATAACGAAACTTTCCAGATCATGAATCCTTTCTGCCAAAACTTAGTACAGCGGTGGAATAAAACCAGCTCACCTATTTCACGGACATAATTAACTCAGCTCAGCTCAAACGAACTCGCATTAATCTTTCAGGTCGAGACTGGCGGCAGCGCGCGGCTTCTCTCGCCATGAATAATTGCAAGTGTAAAACTGTACATGGGATTCCTGTTCGGAGTCGTAGACCGGAATATGAAGATGCGTCTAAGAACTCATTTAAATTGTTAAGTCAGACAAACGTATAATATCATAAGTGTCATATGATTATGGATGATGTCTTGCAGGTGATGACACAATCACATATGTGTATGTTTAAAAATAGGCATGGTGGTAGTACTTCCCCGGACGAGCCAATCACAAAGAGCTCTACTAGTCTTAATCCCGTTGGCTACCTTCGACCGAGTTCGACGACTTTGAGTTGTAATTAGGTCCAGTAAACCTATTGTTTTAGGGTCGCATACATTATAACGCATCTATGTTTTACCTTCATCCGCGGCACGTCCGTGCATTATTCAGTCAAAACGCTGGAGTTCACTCCATAGCGTCTCAAAACCTGGCCTCTTAGCACCAGTAAGCATCATTACATAAACGAGTCTTTCCTGCCATACGACCTATATGGCGTCAAACATAAAATTATTTTTATTCAATAAAATCATCATTCAATCATGGATCACTTTACTAATGTTTGTAGCGAATGTCGCTTTTTATTTTTGAGGAAAAAATAAAGTGATCCCCAAATATGTACCAGGAACCAATATTAAAATAATATTAAAATTGAGTTTGCATTTCTTTACCCAGATGTTTATGATACAAATACAAATTGATGACATTGAAATAACATCATGATACCCGTTGTTACCATAATCCTCATATTTTAAATGTCGGTTCAATGACAACTAGTAATTTATGTAGACAGGTGCCTATTACATTATAAAAGGATCATACAAAAGAGCGGTAGGAACCAAGCCGTAAGTTTGTTGCCTGTTCTTCTAGGCTTTGGTCGCGTGGAACTGGCACCTAGAGTTACCTAGCTTTTCAAAGTGTTCCTTGTGATTTTATTGAATAAATACCTTTTGACTTTGATTTACAACTACATGATGTAGCGACAATTATCTCTAATACTATAAGAATCAAAGTCCTGACTGACTGACTGACTGACTGACTGACTGACTGACTGACTGACTGACTGACTGACTGACATATAGACAACGCACAGCCTAAACCGCTGGTCCTAGAGACTTGAAATTTGAGGAGTACATAGGTCTTATGGCGTAGAGGTGTACTAAGAAGGGATTTTTGGAAATTCAACCCCTAAGGGTGTAAAAAGGGATGAAAACGTTTGTTTGTAAAATCGTATTCCTTGAACCTACAAACTTGAAACTTGGAGTATATGTACTTCAAGGCAAAAAAATAGGAAAGGCATTTTTAGTTTTTTAAAACTGCCCTTAAAAAGTGTGCAAAGGGATGTAAAAGTTTGTTTGGGAGTTTTTTGACCGCTGGTCCTAGAGACTTGAAATTTGAGAAGTACATAGGTCTTACAGCGTAGAGGTGTACTAAGAAGGGATTTTTGGAAATTCAACCCCTAAGGGTGTAAAAAGGGATGAAAACGTTTGTATGGAAAATCGTATTCCTTGAACCTACAAACTTGAAACTTGGAGTATATGTACTTCAAGGCAAATAAATAGGAAAGGCATTTTTAGTTTTTTAAAACTACCCTTAAAAAGCGTGCAAAGGGATGTAAAAGTTTGTATGGGAGTTTTTTGACCGCTGGTCCTAGAGACTTGAAATTTGAGGAGTACATAGGTCTTATGGCGTAGAGGTGTACTAAGAAGGGATTTTTGGAAATTCAACCCCTAAGGGTGTAAAAAAGGATGAAAACGTTGGTATGTAAAATCGTATTCCTTGAACGTACAAACTTGAAACTTGGAGTACATAAACTTCAAGGCAAAAAAATAGGAAAGGTATTTTTAGTTTTTTAAAACTACCCTTATATAAGTGTGCAAAGGGATGTAAAAGTTTGTATGGAAGTTTTTTGACCGCTGGTCCTAGAGACTTGAAATTTAAGGAGTACATAGGTCTTATGGCATAGAGGTGTACTAAGAAAGGATTTTTGGAAATTCAACCCCTAAGGATGTAAAAAGGGATGAAAACGTTTGTATGTAAAATCGTATTCCTTGAACCTACAAACTTGAAACTTGGAGTACATGTACTTCAAGGCAAAAAAGTTGGAAAGGCATTTTTAGTTTTTAAAAACTACCCTTAATAAGTGTGCAAAGGGATGTTAAAGTTTGTATGGGAGTTTTTTGACCGCTGGTCCTAGAGACTTGAAATTTGAATAAATAATTAAGAATGACGTTTTTAACATTTCATAATTACCTTGCAAAGGGTGCAAATGACTGTAAAAGTTAGTAGGGGAGAGTTTTTAACGCATAGTGCGATTGATTTCAAACTTGAAGTAAATATACTCCACAATAAATAATTTAAAATCACGTTTTCAATATTTTAAAACCACCCCTGCAAAGTATGTAAAGGGATGTAAAAGTTTGTATGGGAGTTTTTTAACGCGTGGTGCGATTGACTTAAAACTTGGGGTAAATATTATACTAAGAAATAAATATTTAAAGTTCAAAGTTCATTTATTAATAACACATGTTACACGTCAAATACATACAGTGGCTTATGAACTTTATAGGTTCTTGGGCAATATTATTTTTGTTGCTTATAACATATAAAAACACATATTCAATTTAAATTCTCTACACAAAGGTAGGTAAGTATAGTTATAATGTCAAAAAAAGAACCAAAATAATAAAAAATAAAAAATGTCAAAGAAAACAGATGTCAAAAGAAACATAGTTACAAATTAACAATTAACAATAATTATTCTAGGTACAAATTTCACTATTAAAAATTTATATTTAAGAATGACACTTTTAATTTTTGATAATTACCCCTACAAAGGGTGCAAATAACTGTAAAAGTTAGTATGGGAGAGTTCTCAACGCATAGTGCGATTGATTTCAAACTTAAAGTAAATAAACTCCACAATAAATAATTTAAAATCACGTTTTCAATATTTTAAACTTCCCCTGCAAAGGGTGCAAAAGACTGCCAATGTTTCAAGGTTTGGTAAGGTAATTAACTTCAAACTAAAAGAAAATGTGTTCTGTGGATAAATAACAAGAATACAGTTTGATTTTCAAAAACAACCCCTAAAACGTTACCCACCTCCATTGCGCTCAAGTAAAAAGGATACAACGAGGCGTCAATGTTTGTAAGGGACATTCTAAAAACGGGAATCTTGAGCTGGTACGAAGAGATCTGAGAGTATCTACCGTGCCTGGGGATCAAAGTCGTGAAGCTGTTTAGTTTCGTTTGTTTTTGGTGTAGAAACTAGAAACAAATGAGTACATATTTTCAATGTAAGGTTATCTTTGTTGTATTTGTCATGTTTGTGCTAAACTCAGTACCTATACCTACCTACCTAATATAGGTAATGTACGCCTATAGGTATCTCTTATACCTACGTAGGTATTTAAAATCATACCCTAATAATATACAAATCAATGTGAAAGTTACGAAGTTTGGATGTTTGTGGCTCAATCACGGTTCACCACTTCAACGCGTGCGAAGCTGCGGGAAGCCACTAGTAACATTCTATTTGATTTCGGTAATACACGCTAGCATTTAAAAGTACCTCTATCTACCCCCCTTAGACATCTTCGAAGAACCTTGAGTAAGTACTTGGTATTGAGAGATTTGAGGGGATATCTACCGTGCCTGAGGATCAAAGTCGTGCAACTATTTTCTTTCTAAAACTAGTGCTAAACATTTTGATCGCTTACTTTGAATGCACAAATTTTAATTAGTGTATTCCTAAGAGAGACAGATTTTCAGTTTTAGACTGTTATCATTAAATCCGTCAAAGTTATTCGTTATTACTCAAACAACCTTTTTGCCAAAAGATCATATTATAATCGGTCATCCCGCAAGGTGATCAAGACAAATTGAACAAATAAATTAAATTAGAAACCTGATTCGATTGATAAAAGCAATTTCATTAAAAGGCTTCGGCTTTTGAGAGGAGTCAGGTTTTAACAATTTGTTCTTTAGAAAGTACATTTTTGTTGGAATCTTTCGTAACGACGATAGTTTTACTGTTTTTGTTCCAAAGTTTTTGATTTCTTTCGTGTAACGATCAGCATTACAACCGTGAGTAGGTACGAGTAAGTTCGTTTGAGCAGCTGTTAAACACACCAAAAATGTCACGGCTTAATAACCTTTACAAATGTGGAAGATTATGAAAATAAACTTTTTTCAGTTTGAGGTTTTACTAAAATAATTTGTAGTCTTTTACAATATTTTGAGCATAAAAATAAATAAATAATAAATAAATAAAATAAAATAAATAATGGAGGACTTTCCACACAGCACTATCTAGCCCCAAACTAAGCCAAAGCTTGTAATATGGGAACCATATAGCTGATATAATACATATATACTTTTTTTTTGTAAATAGATACTTATAATATTATATAACACCCAGACAGAGAACAAACATCTATGTTCACCACTCAAATGTTTGTTCTCGGTGGGGATCGAACCCACGGCCTACGGCCGTGTAATAATAAAGATTATGAGATTAAAATTCGGATACAGATCAAACTACACAAAGCCAAATAAAAATGACCGTTACATTAGACATTACCCAAAACCTACACGACTATATAATTTTTAATGTGCCTACAACGATTATACAGACCTACCTAGATAGCTTAAACGGTAGTTATTAAGCAAGACTATACCTATGAACCTTCTATTAAATTGAAAACCTCGGCCTGCCTCCATGTTGCCATACCCTATGCAGGGTCCATGTGATACTTACTAACACCCAACAACTATGTATGTACCTAAACTAAACCATGTTTAAGCAATTAATATATTGAGTATTGAGTATATCTTGCAAATCGGAACACAGCATTGCGAGTATCATTCTTGGCGAAAAAATAAGTAGGCCTATTGTGATTGTTACCCTTCATGATTACAAAACATCACCAATGTGTATTTTTCCCTTTTTACCTTTTCTACCATAATAAGTACTCATATTCATCCCGGGACATTTATTTTGAACCGCGTGTTTGTTCCGCTTTGATGTTTTCCTTACTGAATAATATATACTTGTCAATTCATCCACCATAATTATATAAAACTAGTGAAATGCCCGCGAATTCTTTCGCGTTGTGCTATTTTACTTCTCTCTACTTCCTGGGAATAACCTCTAGTTCTCTTCTCTTATCGTGTCACTAGTTTCTTTCGAAACAGTGTGGTGAAAGGATTTTTAAGTGCGCCTCAAGAGGCTCCTTTCGAGCACTTGACACGTCATGTTAAAGAACTTTTTAGGTTCTACGACATGCCGGTTTCCTCACGACTAGAGAACCGTGGTTTCCTTCACCGTTTAAGAGTACTGGCATTGTGCACATACATTTTGAACAGAAAAACTCATTGGTGCACGACCGGTTTCGAACCCATGACCTTAGGATCGAAAGGCGGAGCCGCTACCACTAACCGCCAGTGTTCTTACCTCTAGTTTAGACTAAGTAGGTATACCAGTTCTGTGCCTCCTGTGACCAGTGATACAACTGAAAAATCATAACTTTTGTAAGAGTAGTAGAGCTCTTTGTGTAGGGCTCGTCCGGGGAAGTACTACCACCACGCCTTTTTCTGCCGCCAAGCAGCGTTGCTGTGTTTCGGTTTGAAGAGTGTGGTCGCCGGTGTAATTACAGGCACATGAGGCTTAACATCTCTATGCCTCAAGCTGATGGACGCAGGGCAGTGCATCGTAGGGCACGTTCCTATCGTGCGTGACTTACGAGGCAATGCTTTGTTTTAGGTGATGGTTACCACTTAACATCAGGTGGGCCATCTGCTTGTTCCATCAGATGGTGGTATAAAAAAAACTTTACAGGAGAGCAAAAATAAGATTTAAAAAATTCTACTTCGTGTACTAAGTGGGTTAGGTTACATTTAATTACCTTCTTCTGTTGATAAAAACATTCACTTTTATTATGTATTTAAATTTTTGTGGTAAATAACATAGTTTCGAAGTAATTTATGAAAAATCTAACAGTACTACCTTTTTTTATTTCTAATATGTCTAAAATTACGTGATAAAGGATACAAGTACAGTTAAATCATGTTGCTTCTATAAGTTGTCTTAGTGTAAACTGATATACAAGAAATAAAATAATCGAATAAGTCCTAAGAATAATGTTCAAACACAATGTTGCTCAAACAAATCATAGAAATACTATCTAAAGATTCGACTTTTTCGTTGAGTTGTACCCTAATAAACCTTTGAAAACCTAATAAAACCCTTGATAAAAATCGGTTCAAAGTGATATAACTCTAAATATATTAATATTCACGATAAGTATACTGCAAAATAAAACTTGAAAATTAATATAATCGCTCTTATACCACGAGACACGCAAAAAAATGTCCGGAGCAATTACCTAAAGGGGCTACAACTTGATATATATCTAAATTCACGACATATTTGCCAAAATCCTGTCAGTTATATCACTTAGGACCAAATTATCTCCGAAACTATAGCAGATAGAAGAACGTGAGTTAGACCAAAAAAATCGTATTTTTTTTCTTATAATTTCTATGTAAAAATCCCAAAAAGGGTACAACTCAAGTTAAATTATCTTGCACAGGAGGCACAGAGTTAAATTATGAAATATCAAAAAAATCTTTTACACGATTTAAAGCTAAGTGCATCTAGACTCACGGACTGAAAGTATTCTCTAAACATCATAATTATCAAGTCAAAATCAAAGTCAAAAGGTAATTATTCAATTGAATCACAAGGAACACTTTGAAACGTCTTAAAACTATAAGTGCCAGTTCCACGCGACCAAGCCTGGAATCCATAGCTTAGCTGCGAGTCTTGCGTCGGTCAGGCAGTTGGCAACGCTTTTATTGTTTCGATCTACATATTGAAAGACTTGGATTTCCTAGAAAGCCTTCGTTTCAAACCTTGACGTATACTTTGCAAAAAAAATATTTAGCCAGAGACTGAACATAAAACGAAGAAAATAATGACGATTGTTTATACGTGAAATATGGTAAAAAAATACAATAAAGTGTAAACTTTATTTACAGAGAAAAATACAATGAATACAAGTATTTTCAAAATGTACAAAATACACATGAAACTATTAAGCTATCTGCAGACCGGTGCGAACTATGTACAGATAGCTCAACTGATCCAAATCAGTGCCAATCCGAAGTGTCCCCAAGACACTGGCTGCATTGCCACGCTGAATGCCAATGCTGATTGAGGCAGATACTCACCAGCTCTCGGGCTACGCTTTGCCTCGATACGTCATTAGAAAGTGATAAATAGTTTTTTTTATAATACGGAAAAGGTGGTATCCCTAAAAAGTAGCTGATGACCTTTCGTTGAGCATTCAAGAATACCGATTTAGTAGCAGTCAGTTAAGATACCTGAAGATTAAATCCTTTTTCCATAATTGAATCGCCTTGCCAACGCCTCACTAAGTAGGATTGGCATCACACTGGAGCTTCATTATTACAAAAACTCCACCATTTTCTTAGGGCAAAAAGGCACGATAGATATCCCCTAAAACTTTTTAATACCAACTCAAGATTCTATGGCGGTTTCTAAGAAGGTCTAGCTTGAGGACCCCTCGATAAGCTCTTCATGTGAAAAGTACTAGCACAAGATAGATAACTCTTCATTGTTCACCACACGTAAACATAATACAAGATTTATACCTCTATAATAAATATTCAGTAAAACAATAGGTGACCCTATTGCTACCTACCCTACCTATTGTAAAACTGGTGCCTATTCACTTCATTTTTATAACGTTTCAAAGTTAATAAGTTCACTACCATAAGTTATAAGTTCACTACCATTCAATTTTCTGAAACCAGACATGCCATTTATTTCTTTGTTCTGGATATTTTTCCTCACGGCAGACATCTTGGATTTCTTAGAATCATTTGAAAAGGATGCCTTAGAAATGTATTAAACAGAAGGTTATAAAGCACTGCTGAAAGTGGGTGTCTTTTTAGATAGTACATTTGTAAAGATTTTTTTTATAAATTAAGTCCTTCGTACTTAAAATACATTTATCCACAATGCTTATTCAAATTAAAAAAATATAATTATGTTTAGAATTTGTGAACCGATTCTATTAAGGCAGCCCTCACAGCTCAGTTGGTAGAGCACTGTCTTCTGTAGGTACTGTGCATTCAATCCCCACCAACAACAAATATTTGTGTAATAAACATAGGTGTAGTCTGTCTGAGGGTTGTATGTAATATTATGTTTTATTAATTTACAAAAAGTATTTAATTACTAAATCAGCGATTTGATTCCCATTGTACAAGTTTGGGGCAAGATCGACCAACAATTAATAGTTATTAAAAAAATTATGAAAGCTTGTAAAATATAAAACTAAGCATGTTATTATGCGATAAGTCTGTACAAAGTAAAGTTATATTTTGAGCATGAAGCAGTAAATGCATCTTGCTTAGGCATTTCATCGGCTCATTCATTTCTGAAGCATTACATTTTAAGTTTATGGGTCTGCTATCTCAGAACTTTTCCCCAGGCTCGTATAACTGTTATATGGCCTGTCCATTGCCACCTCAACCAGCTATCTGAGTCCTGAATTCTGTCCTCCAGTACAAATAAGTCACAATAACTATCTCCCGGCTCAGATGGAGTTTCGCAAAAAATAATTCGCAAACAAAAGTTCCGGTGCCCTGTAATTTATTACTGCTGACTTTTTGCGCGGTTTTGGCGTGTGGACCTTTATTACTGAGCTGCGGCCTGTGATACGACGGCCGGTGGCTGTAATATGGAAAAAAATTAGAACAAAACAATGAAACTGGTTTTAAAGTATGTGCGAACTGGTAGACCTAGCGTGGGATGCCTTCCTACCCGATAGACCGACAGCATTGAGAGGATCGCGGGAAGTCGGTGGATGAAGAGGGCTCAGAATAGTTCTTGCTGGAAATGTATTGGGAGGCCTATGCCTAGGACTTTTTCAAGCTGATGAGATGATGGTGACTGGTACAAAGTGTTGGAACTCGGGAAGTGAAAAGGCATAAAACAATACATTTTTAAACATAACATCAACATTTTCATAAACTAACAAAAATTACTTTGAGATAGCATAATGTTTAATTATTTAAGATGCTAGGTCCACTAGATAGCACTAGTTTTGACATCTAGACTCACAGAGCAATGTGAGAATCTATTAATAGGCTGTGGTAATTGGTTAAGGGTGTTAAGACCGCTCTAAGGCCTTATCGCTTTGTCTTCTTGTCGTTTCACTAATTTCTTTTGAAACCGTGTGGTGAAAGAATTTTAAGTGCGCCTCAAAGAACTTATTAGGTGTAGGTACCAAGAGTTCTGATATATACCGTGGCAAGGGAATACATCTACCGCGCTTAGAGAAATACCAGTTTTACTTTTTATTTATTTCCATCTGGTTAAAGTGTAAATCAAGACTTTCTTTCTTCACGAATCCCAAGCTTCTCACCCAAAATCAAACCAACAATGCGTTAAGGAACTGTTAACATTATTGTACTCGGAATCAAAGGCCGACTTGCCTTTTGTTATTCAAATGTCCTGGCAATAAAAAGTTCGCTCTTATCTCCTCAGTCATAAGGTTCGGTTTCCCAAGAGAGTTTTCTTTTGAACGGGGATTGTATTAATTTCATGTTTTTCCCAACGCTTGTTTCCTTGTATATTGTGGACGCAGTGAATTTGTTTTTAATTGTCTGCTAAGCCTTCATGCTGAAATAACAAAGATCTTGTAATTTATTGCCATGGTTTAGTGACTACTAAAATTGCTACTTATTTAGTTTAGCATAAAAGATAATAAGATATTATAATAACTAAATATGGACAAAGTCTCAAATACTTTTTTTAACGTTCTCTTTTTCCAAGTTACCAAGAAACAACAAGAACAGAACAATAATGTTTGTTTCTTGGTAACTGATTAACGTGATCAATAATGGTTGCAGTAACTTGCAGTTCAATCTGTAGTGCTATTCCGTAAACAACATTCACTCAAGTGACTGCGGATTATGCAGTAAATTTTCAATTTAGCATTCTGTAATACAATCACTCATCACTAGCGCCACCCGTGTGAATGTTTTGGCAGTGGAAACGTCAACGAGAGCGGAGTGAATGTCGTGATCGAGTCCACTAGGTGAGACTCCCGTGATTTTGTAGTTTATGGAAAAGCACTACTGAAGTTTTGATACTAATGGTAATATAGATCTACGATTGATTTATACTACAAAATGTGAAGGATGTACCGTCGACGGTACCCTAAATCCTTTTAAAGTAAATCGCGCCATGGCCTTCTGTTAAGAGTTCCGTATAATTTATTGTAAAACGACACCTGAACCCTGAGCTATGAGGTGCACAGTTTGTTTAAACACAGTATGACAACTTAGATAATAACAGAAACAGCTTTACTACTTTAGATCTTTCAGTACCAAATACTATCAAGATTATTCAATGATTTATAGTCATAGGTACTACAACGTATTAAGTTAGTACTAAGAAAAAACTGTGTAAACTTCTGAATAAAGGCTATTATTATTATTACTAGTAACGCATTTTGCATTAGTAACGGCCGGTTTCTGAAAGCTCGATCAAACGTAATCAGATGTCAAATCACTTGCTATTTCAACTATTATTATCAAATTTAACAGAGATAGCAAGTGACTTGACATCTGATTAGGTTTGATTGAGCTTTCAGAAACCGGCCGTTAGTATTTCATTCGTGACAGGTTGCACCAAAACGTATAATTATGCCAATTTTTTTTATTCCAAGAAAATCAGGCTGGATGTTGCCCTTGAAGAAAATCAAAAAGCCAGTTATTTTATAGACTTTAAAATTACGTTATTTGAAATATTTGAAAATCCAATATAGCGGAAGGTCTCTCGTCTTAGAATTTCAATGACTTCATAGTTCAAGTAAGATTGGATCATAGTAGTTTGCAAAGATTGCGAAATCTCAGTTTGTGGAAAGCCGCTATATAAAACGTTTGAAAATAATCTCTTGAATAGACTCAAGTCTACGTGCCCAAAGAGTTACAAGGAAAGCTACTCCATCCCATGCTCTATGTCCTGACGAGGGTCAAGTCTGTCCAATATAAGAAGACCTCTAAGTATGTATATGAGGCAATAACAGTCTGCGAGTCCTCAGACCTTTTTCAAAGTTAGTGATCACTTCATTGTGAACGAAATGGTCCTACACAAAGGCGAAGCAGCCACTTAAGCCTTGATTGCAGAAGAGGATTTGAAAGAACACTCAGTGTGGAGTCTTGTAGATATCTTTGATTTATCCGTACCTACTCTGATAAATTGATAGTTCAGCTTTATTATTACTTACTAGCTTTTACTTGCGACTTCTTCTGCGTGGATTTCATTATGATCGGCTTAGCGATTTAAGCAGAATGAGGAACTTTCGGTATTCTCGTGGGACTTAGATATTTTCCCGATATAATAAGTAGCCCGCGTCCATCTTTAAAATCTCTTTGCCAAATTTCATTGAGAACATATTATTTATTTCAGCATCATCATCAGTTTGAAGCAGTCCACTAGCGTAGGCCATGTACACTTCCACAAAACACAAACATTTTGTGTAATGAACAAATAAGTTTTTTTGTCTAGGTGTTTTAATGTTTAAAGTATGTATTTACAAAAAAAAAGAACATTATCATGGCGTCTATCTGGTTCTCATATGTGCTCAGTCTGGGGTTCCGTACTCAGTCAAAATTAAAATTTAGGCTACAGTCTATTTCTGCCGCCAAGCAGCGTTGCTGTGTTCCTGTTTGAAAGATGTGGTCGTAGATGAAATAATAGGCACATCAGGATTAACACCTAAATGTCTTTGGTTGATGGACACAAGACAGTGCATCGTAGGGCACGTTAATCTCGTGCGTGACTTGCAAAGCAATGCTTAGTTATAGATAGTGGTTACCACTTGACATCATGTGGGCCTTCTGCTTGTTCCATTAGCAAAAAGAATACTGGAAAGCAGTGACCTCAGCAGTATAATATTGGCCTCCTGCCAGCTTTACTAAAAATAAATTCCATACATTTACGATAAATTGTGTCAGCATTTTATTCCTTACAATTTCATCTGGCTTATTATAAACGGTAAAATCCTTCCTCACACAAATAATACACAAACGGAATAATGAAATATTACGCACAACTCACAATAGAGGGCGTTACAAAAGAGTTACGCGTGTTTACTTCAAGCACTGTTATGATATATTTCCGTAGAGGATGCCAAGGGTGAGTCTCAAATAATCTGGAATTCTACCATTAAGTTTTCAGACAGTTTTATTTTTATTTATAAACGTTAGTTACTAAGTGACCAACTCTAAAGACGCCGATTATAGGCCACGCGAAGGCCTCTGGCTGCTATAGCAGAGACTTACTAAGTTACAAGGTTGCCTGGAAAAGATCGCTGTTGGCGATAAGGCCGCCCATTGTATTACTATTAATTGTTAGTATCCTTATTTGATAAGGTGATCAATAAAGAGGTATCTATCTACTATTTTTTCAACGCATTTTACATAAAATTAGGAAATTATGATTTTCTTACAAGAATCATAAGGAAAATCCTAATATTCCTCAAGATCAAAAGTTGTAGATAACATAATGCTATATTTTCGGAACCTTCTCAATGTTTCTTCCGGCGGACATAAGCATTTTTATTAATCAAAATAAATAACTTTATCCTTGTCCGGTTTATTTATACATTGTATAAGGCTCAGCGCCGTTGATTTCGGTATGTCAGGAACCCACATCAAAACGAGACAACAGTACTCGTGTCCGCGTAATGTACCGTCCATGTGAATTTAGAACTAAATAGTAACATCAAAGTTCCCTCGTATGTAAAAATATGGTAAATACTTCCTCCGCAAGACGCATTGCCCACTTCCTACGGAACCCTAAAGTCTCCGATTTGTCCCCGAATATGTAGGAAAAACACGATGAAATAGTTCCCGTTTCCGTCCAATTTACTTAATACGATATGGCCGAAGCTGACTTAGCCCCCACCATCCTTGTTATTACCATAAAGACTGATAAATATCCACATATATAACGATACTATCGAATTTTACACTCCATTGCTGCTTTTGTTACCAACGATCAAAAGTCTCCATACAAAACCGCCCATGTAAACAACACAACAGATTTCATATTCAATTCATTGCCACTTTGCTGCGAATACACTAAATTATTGCCTATGAAAACCAGCAATGGATGGTGAATCATAGATGTTACATTTCATCCGTTGCGGAATTTGTAATAACATTTGAAATTATATCCGCAGAGTAGTTATAGCTTACGAGTGCAAGATATTGTACAGTATTCATCGCTGCTTTTGTACTAACGTGAGAATTATGCCGCCGTACAAATGTAGTAGTGGTTCGTGAATCAAAGATGGCGTTACAGATAGTGTTTATGAATTCGATTCGAGAAGTAAACCCAGTTTTGACACGTTTTATGGTTTTATGAGGTCGTTGAATTTTGATGCGTGTCTTTCGGTCTGCACTAAGGGCACGTGCACAATATCCACATTTTATTTTTATTTTAGATTTTGTTCATCGTATCACAATCTCAAACAGAAATATTTAATGTGTATGATTCCATTCTTAGAGTACAAGGTGCAAGGTGCAACATACATTTACAGGAAGTACCTAGGTACGTAGCTATGTATCTACTAAAAAACATGATGTCTGATTTCAATGGAAACTTAAAATGAAATAAAACACAACTCAAATAAATTGACAAAAACATTTTAAGCTCACAAAACTTATTGAGAGTGTAATAGGTTTTTGTTTTACCCTGGCGCGATGGCGCTGGCTGTGTGAACATTTATTATCAATGTTTATTTAAACTGATTTGAATCAATTGAGCTACCTCTCGTTTATTTTGAATATTGATAAATTATTTTTGTTAGGTATTTCTGAGTACATATCTACACTAATATTATAAAGAGAAAAGATTTGTATTTTTGTTGTTTTGTTGTTTTGTTGTTTTGTTGTTTTGTATGTAACGAATAGGCTCAAAAACTACTGGTCCGATTTCAAAAATTCTTTCACCATTAAAATGCTACATTATCCCTGAGTAACATAGGCTATATTATATTTTCAAAAAAGTTAGGGATCCTTACTAAAACTCCAATAATGTAACCCAAGGTGGAAAAAATAATCCTTAAATCGCGTGCGCTGCGAAAACTATTGATGATAGAACAAAATAATGTACTACGACTTTGCAGAACACGTCATCATCTACAAAAAATGTCGCGACAGCATATGTCTAACTATTATAGTTATGTCACAATAAGTGTTCTTTTATTATAAAAATGTAATTGAAATATCACCGCTAGAAAAGGGTCTTTATTTGTACCTTGGTATTAATCCTTATCCAAATAAATCATTTCATAATTAAAACGGTTTCAATACCTATAGATTACTTCTAAAATTTTTCAAATCGGACATTCCATTCAAAAGATATGACGAAATTAAAAATGTTGACGGGTCCACGGGGTGCAATTTCACTCACTCAGGGAGAAGGACGTGCAAATGTATGAAATAAGTACACGCGAGGGCTCGAACCCACGGTCTAAGTTTATCCTCAAATTTCAAAAAATGTATGACCACCCATGCGAAGCTGGGACAGGCCGCTAGTATATCATAAATGCATTTGTAAGTCCACTTATAACCAATCACTGGCAATAACTCATTGAACTAGTTATTGTGTATTCTGTACATTAAGTAAATAATTGCGATTATCACTGGAAATAAACGTAAGAATATTAGATAGATAAGTACCTACTGACTAAATATAATAAAAAAATCATTTTAAATGTATCATGTGTAACAAGCTTAATCCGAAACATGACGTAAAGATGCGGAGACATGAAACTTGTATGAGATACGAACGATATGCGGTCGGGGCATAATGTAGCTTTATGGAAACTGTAATCACCTATTCTGTTTCCAAAGGTCAGTGGAAACGTTCAACCAACAATAAATATATAGGTGCTGATGGACATTTCACTGCGTCTAGGCTTGGTCGTGTGGAACTGGAACCTAGATTACTAGTTATAATACGTTACGAGCACTGGTGGTCTAGTGGCAGCGGCCCCACCTTCCGATCTTAAGGTCGTGAGTTCGAAACCGGTCGTGACCTTCAATTAATGTTAAAATCTCATGAGAAAACTAGCAATTCCTTCGGGCAGCAGCTAGTACGAGTAAATAGATATACTCTACAATTTAATGAAAATCGCACATTTAATTTGGTTTTTAAAAAACTCCCAAAAAGTCCTGTACCCAACTCGTCCACCTCACTAATTCGAGGTCGCCCGAATCGGCTGACTTACCCTGTTTTTATGAAAGCAAATGATAAATAAATAAATAAAAATTGGCGGATTTCCATACAGCCTAGCTCCAAGCTAAGCTAAGCTTTAATGTGGGAACCAGATACGTAGCTGATATAATACTTAAATACTTTTTTTTGTGATGGAACTAGCTGATGGCTGACCTGCTTAACTGACGAATTAGTAAAATGTGACATTTATTCACAGTTAATGTTATTTAATTATATTTTTTTATATTATTCCTTTAATTTTATTTCCAGATTCAGATTAAAAGTATTCAATTCAGAAAAACACACTTACACTTATTATGGAACAAGAATTCATAGAACGTACCCAATAACATATAGATAGATTAATTAATCCTTTTATTATTGTACAAAACGTTTCTATAATTGAATCCTAGGGCACTTTCCTATCGTGCGTGACTTATGAGGCGATGATTTGTTTTAAGTGATGATTACCACTTAACATCAGGTGGGCCATTTGCTTGTTCCATCAAAAAACATAGATGCTGCGCTACTCTCATTTAGGTATCTCTGCGTTTTTCGCGTAGTCTGTAACAGTTTTTTTCATTGAGTTGAATCCAGTGGTTTTCAATCTGTGGTTTATTTACCTTGCCCTACCTGCCCTCATTTACATCGCTAGGGCAAAAAAAATTGAAATTCACTTATGACAGCTGCTGCTGGCTAACGAAGGCTCATTGTTTGTGTTTTTTGGAGGGAAAAGTTGTTAACTTTTCCTTTGTCGGCCTCGAGCGGTGTCGTGGCCGTAACGGCTGTCACTTTAAATTGACTGGCGATGGAAATTGAACCTTATCTAGACCGGATTAGATTGAGGTTTCGTTTGAAGCTTGGGTTGTCAAACAAAGGCAGATCAAGCTTTGTGATATTTTTAAATTAAAAACTGTACAACCTAGACAAATAAAGAAAAACGAAACCGTTTTACTTTGATCCCTACGGTAGATATCCTCTGAGATATCCTAGTACCAAGTACCAACTCTAGATTCCTTGAGGGTCTCCAAGGAGGAATTTAGACGTACATCCACGTATTACATTTGACACTAACAATTAAGCCATTAACAGCCTTCACAGCTCAGTTGCTAGTAGCTCTGCCTTCTGCGCCGTTGGCCGTGGGTTCGATCCCCACCGAGAACAAACATTTGTGTGATGAACATAGATGTTTGTTCTCTGTCTGGGTGTTATTATATATTTTATGTATGTATTTACAAAAAAAAGTATATATGTATTAGATCAGCTATCTGGTTCCTATATTACAAGCTTTGGCTTAGTTTGGGGCTAGATAGTGCAGTGTGGATAGTCCAAAAATATTTATTTATTTATTTATTTATTAAATGCCGGCGCTAATATTTGTGCGGATTGTTTGTGTCGATTGAGAATGAAAACTCATCAGTAATCCTGATATTTTACTACAAGAATCAAAGCAAGTCAGGATTTATATCTGCAAATGTTTGTTAGAACCACATTTAATGCTGTATTACAAAAACAATTTAACCCTAAAACGAGCGCATTTATCAAGAAAACGCCGAAACGCTCCAAAGGGGCCTGAACGATCTCTTTACAAATTAACAGCGAGGTGTGTATTACTTGAACTTAATTTATGTTTTAATGAGCGCCCTTTATCTGTACCAACTATGCATTACACTGTGCCATGTTCTTACTAATTGTAGCTTATTCTGTGGTGTTTTTGGTACAAACTGTTGCGTGCTCTGTGGTTTTCGAATGGTGTTTTCTTACGATCGTTACTGAGTTAAGTTTTAATGACGTAAGGTTTGATAGATGATCCGGGGTGTAATTACTGACTAGATTTTGCCCATTGCTTTGTTTAAAGGGAATGATGATGTTTGGACGTGCCTCTTGTTCTCTGTCTGGGTGATATAAAAAGTAATAATATACCAAAAAAAGAATATAAGTTTGATATCAGCTAACTTGTTATCATAGTACAAGCTTTGGCTTAGTTTGGGGCTAGATAGTGCTATGTCCACCAACATTTATATGTTTATAATTATGGGCTTCTTCTTATATTAGTGCGTGGCCCGATGTCCCGCGACGAACGGGACCGCGACTATTGTGTTTTTTTTCTCTACTTTAATAGATTGTATGTATGCATAAGGTATTATTAGTTTGCAGCGTAGCGTGTGCTGTCTTATGAATTTGAATTAATTTACCTTTTTCTGTTATAATTACGCCTCATTAAATTCGATTGCCACCATACTGGATCATCAATATTGTATTATATTACATTGTAACAAGAATCATACAATAGAACGGTAGGAACCAAGCCTTAAGTTTGTTGCCTATTCTTCTAGGCTTTGGTCTCGTGGAACTGGAACCTGAGTCTCCTAGCTTTAAGACGTTTCAAAGTGATCCTTGTGATTTTATTGAATACATTTTTTGACTTTGACTTTGACTTTATTAAATCAACCTCCATTCGCGGTTTCTCTCGCGGTATATTCTACATTAATTATAATGAAAGACGTTTCAGAGTTGATTCTTGCGATTCTATTGAATAAAAACCTTTTCAATGTGGATAACTAATATTATACCTATATTGAAAATTATATTTACTGTTATAAAAGTAATGTTTGTTTCAAGTTTCATCCAAATTAGTTAAGCCGCTTTGAGTGGTTGAGTACCAAAGATAATAATATCATAGTAATTTAGAACAATATTCCATTATAATCAGTGAAATATTCATAATACAACTACTGGTTTTGCAACAATGGTGCAGTACCGACAGAGGTATGAATAGAATGATAAATATTCGCGCGAGTGACGTCACCTGCTTTGACGCACGCTAGCTTAGAATTGGGCATTTATACGATACGACATAGTATTTATTTTTACTAAGTTTATCTTGCAAATGCCTATTTCTGCCACGGGGCAGCATTGCTGAATTCGTGTTTGAATGATGTGCTAGTAGTATAAAAAAATAAGAAATAATAGTAGTAGAGCTCTTTGTGTGTGCCTCGTCCTGGGAAGTACTAGAACCAAGCCTTTTTCTGCCGCCAAGCAGCAACGCTGTGTTTCGGTTTCAAGAGTGTGGTGGGGTGCAATTTCAGGCACATGAGGCTTAACATCTGTATGCATCAAGTGATGGACGCAGGGCAGTGTGACAGTGTGGTGAAAGCATTTTAAGTGTGCCTTGAGTGTGCCTTGAGTGTGCCGCCCTTCGAGCACTTGACACATGTTGTAGAACTTTTGAAGTTCTAAGACATGCCGGTTTCCTCACAATGTTTTCCTTCACCATTTGAGAGAACTGGCGTTGTGCACTTAAAAAAAAACTCATTGGTGCGGTTTCGAACCCACGACCTTAGGATCGAAGGTGGGGCCGCTACCACTAGACCACCAGTGTTCTAGGTGCTTTGTTAAAGGTGATGGTAACCACTTAACATTGGGTGGGCCATCTGCTTGTTCCATCAGCTAGTATAAAAAAAATATGTCCACTAATATTTATTTTAATAACAATAACTGTTTTTCGGCAATAAACACAACACAGTTTCAATATCGTACCCTAAAAACGTCTCGAACGAAAATATTATCTCCACTTTAGTGAATGAAATATTGCTTGTGAAGTACGAATAGTATTTTTAATATTTGTAGATAATCTCAGTGCGATACAAACTCCATTCCGGCGAATCCGGTGCTCGTGTGGAATTTCATTAAAATATACTTATTTGAGCGGTAAAAGGAAAATATTTTTTTGTAGCTATTTTTGGCTTTATAAACTAATCGTGTCATACTTTATGGGGTAAGAATCTTAATTATACACGTTTTTATCGAGGCGATGTCGAGGCTGGTGAGTGACTGGCTCACCAGTTACTGGCGCATCAGCATTTCCATCAGCGTGGCAATTCAGCCAGCATCTTAGGGACACTTCTGATTAGCACTGATTTGGATCAGTTGAGCTATCTCTTGATTGTTTGAAACGGTCTGCAGATAGCTCAACTGCTTCATGTGTATTTTGTACATTTTGAAAATACTTGAATTCATTGTAATTTTCTTGATATTAATATAAATCACGTTTTAGAACTAATTAACTAAAAAAAAAATTGTACATTTGAAAATTATTACCACCGTGAGTCTAGTGGTGATGTTCTGTACTACACATAAAATATAAATTTTAATGGCTATGATTGGACGTGTCTCAGACTAACTTCTTGGACATCCTCAATGACCTTGAATGCCGATTAACTTTTTTGTGAGATCTAGTGACTGAACAAACAAACAGCACAAAACCACTTGATATTGTGTGGTAACCTATAATTATAACAATTTGCATTACATTACAGAGCAAGTTACCGAGAACTTAGTTTTTGTAGCTTTACATTGTAACTTGTGCGTCGCATGTGCCTGTAATGTGTCAAAAAAACAAAAAAAATGGGGTTACTATTATTTGATATAAGTCGTGAATTATTAGTTTTTATTATAATCTCTCTCTCTTGTCGTGTCACTAGTTTCTTTCGAAACAGTGTGGTGAAAGGATTTTAAGTGCGCCTCAAGAGGCTCCTTTCGAGCACTTGACACATGTTATAGAACTTTTTAGGTTCTACGACATGCCCGGTTTCCTCACGATGTTTTCCTTCACCGCTTGAGAGTACTGGCATTGTGCACATAAATCTTTGAACAGAAAAACTCATTGGTGCACGACCGGTTTTGAACCCACGACCTTAGGATCGGAAGGCGGGGCCGCTACCACTAGACCACCAGTTCTCTCAGTTTATTATAATGTACATAAGTACCAAATTATAATATAAACAAATATTACATCCACATAATATTTGTTAATTTTTAAGTTTAGATGAAATCCTAGTGATACACCAAGGGGAGGATTTACTGATAGTAGGTGATACCCTTAACATGAGATATTGACATACTCCGATAGTTGACATAACACAAATTGTATTACAATAGCTACGGGCAAGCATAATGCGGTTATTGTTAGCGTAGAGGCTCTACGGTGATGCTACGATAGTGCTACGCTAGTTCTACGAGTTGTAACTATTTTCAGTTATAATCATTATCAAGTGTTATGTATAGAAAAAATCGTAAATAAACTATTATTTTTTAGCATCGGCAATGGATATGCAATTTACCACGTACGTATACTTACTACTCCAAAACTCAGGCAAATATTGCAAATTATGTGTGACTCTGACTACTTTTTAGTGACAACAAGAATTTATGTATAAAAATATCTTGAGATATACATGAGAAATATAGTCTAAACATCTGCATTTTGTATGTTTGAGTTTGTGGCGGCTAGCCACACAGGTACTTGCAATCGGGCTGACGCGAAGGTTTTGTATGTAACGTCGCCAGTCGTCTCTCCCCGCTCATTATGTTCAGACATGTAATACCTACTTTAAAGTGCAAATATAAATCAGTACTTATGTGGAAACGGACGTTTATCATTTTACATGCTCCTCTGAAGCTACGTGAAATAAAGTAGGGAATACGCATTTATAATAAAATTTATAATAAATATTGGTCACATGAATGTACGTTGTTATTTTATATTATATTAATATTAATAAAAAGATTTTTGATTTTTTGATTGATTTTGATCTTGGGATCTTGGATTTATTAGTAATGTGTTTTTAGTGTTGCTGGTAGTTACTAAGTATAATTTAAGTGTTGAATGTTTTTATGTTTTTATTGTGCAAAAAAACACATTACTATTCCTTAAATAAAGATAACTTAACAAATAGAGGTACCAACGCTACAATAAGATCTTATCCCACCTCATCTGTACCACGTTCCGTCTAAATCCTCTTTACAAATTCTCGTAGACGTTACGCCGTAGCGAGTTCTACAAATCTCGTAGCTAAGTCTACGAAACCGGTACTTGCTGTTGAATTAGTAATTAATGTTTCTTTATACTTTTTAACACTGTCACGTGTAAACTTAACGACTATTTTCATAAAACTCACTTTCTGAAGTGACTTACGTAAACAGATGTCTAAAAATGAAACTATTAGACAAAAAATATTTAAAATTAAATACGAATAAACTCACAATATTTTCTTCCTGCAATATGTAAACTATTTCAAAATTTGTGTTAAAAATATTTTCATTTATAATTTATCAATATTATAAGCATCTTCTACCCTCTTTCATTAATTTTGTTCAGGATTGGAACCCACAACTGGAAAGAAATTGAAATCACTAAGCAATCGTATTGTAACCAAGTTATTAAACTGTATCCGAACATAGTGTAGATTGTATCGAAACGCAATATGCTAACCATTATTCCGATATCGCTGTCTCCCTCCCTCGCATGCAATTTCTGTTGCGAACGAAGACATGAATTTAATCGTATTACAAGACTTGATGGCTACATTTCACACCGAAACGAATAAAAAATGCTGATTATGATATTACACGTACCTATCTACCTACTACTGGCACCGATGAGGAATAAAGGTTTCCTCACCTTATTATCCGGCGTTGTTGTCTGTGGATTGAGAGAATCAAAAGGTTCGATGGAACTTTTTGGGAAACGACTTTGTCCAGCAGGATCAGATGATGACGTAATTTAGTAAAATATCATCATTCATATGCATTTATGTTTCGTTTTCTAGCAGGTTATTGAAAAAAAAGCTCGCTACTAATAGTTACTAGTGGTTCGCCCCAAACTGAGATTTCGTGATGCGATCCGAACGCTCCGAAAATTTAAGTAGGTGGACTACCACCTACTTAAATTTGTTTAAATTTTGGTCGAGGCAAGTCCAAACATTACGTATATTTGGACTTGCTCCTGACTACCACCTAATTAAGTATGGTAACCAAGTTTCAACTGAATTGGCCTATTAATTGAAGAGTTCTGTTGAACAGACCTAGGCTCCATCATCAGACCAGGTCGCTGTCACCCTTTTATGAAAACTGAGTATCTTCTTATTACAAATAAAAAAATACGACCCCTTGAAAAACCCCATAACTTAATGACTCGTTATCCGATTTCACTCGACTTACCAGTAAATTTCTCAAGAACAAGCTATCGAGTTACCGAATTTCATGCAGATTGGATCAACGGTTCGACAGTTATGGTCCGACAAACATACATAGTTACATAGATAAAATGCCAAATCGCCCAAGTTGACTATAAGATTTTCGCTTCGCTCACTTAATCAATAATTAGCTAAAAGCTGTTATTCTTCACTTCCTCATCAAACGGTAAAGTGAACGGTGAACGGTGAAGTCAACTTAATAAAAAAACCCACGGTTACATTTTTGACAAATTTGCCCGTGATTTAACTCTATTTGCAATAAAAAGTCAAAAGGTATTTATTCAGTTGAATCACTTTGAAAACTTTGTTCTAGTGCAAACTTCCAAGAAGTGTAATTTTTTTATTTATTTATATTTAGATACAGCGTATCTAGGTTACAGATCGGTGTGAGTGCAGCGGGGCGTGAGCGCATTCGCTTGGATTCATTGCATTATCGCTCCGACAGCTGACGCGGACGCAGTTACACCGACACCGAACTGATGTTATTTTGCGCTGCTACTTCACTACTGTATTCATGTTGTTCGTCCTGGCTCAGATATAGCAAATTCAATTGGCATTGAGCAGACCATATCACTCGCAGAACTGACAACTGGCAAGTAAAAGTTTTTGCAAATGTACAAAAAATATCAAAAAGCCTCTCCCGATGGATAGACGACATTTCAAAGTCGTGGGAAGCATGTATGGAAAACAAAGAACAGAAACAGCTTAGCGACAGTATCCCAGGCACGGTAGATAACCTCTCAGATCTCTAAGTACTACCCTCCAAGTACTAAGTCAAGATTCTGTTTCGAGGATGTCTTTAAAGGATTTTCAGAGGTAAGTCAAAATATTAAATTTGTCACATACCCACATTGAGCATGAGTCGGTATTTCTACCGGAAAGGTTTTAACCGCACTACGCAAGTAACCAGTTTTAGCATAAAATACTAGGATAGTCAAAAACATTATTCAAAGGCCAAAGATTATTTTAGACTTGGAAACTTAACTCTGAATTTGAGCCACCCACGCTGCCAATGCCGCCTTGCTCCATAATGTCATTAATGGGAGATAAATTTCTAATTAGGTTAGTAATTATTGGTTATTGGTAATTTAGAAACCTATATAATAAGTTAACACTGTTTTTTACTACAGGTACGGGATTATTTATTGAAAGCAGTCAATATTTAACTTATCAGATAGACACCCACGCAGTTATTTTAAGGTTACTAAGTTAAAGTAAAAAGGTTTTATTCTCAGTTAACGGCCGTTATCTGACATTCGAAGGCACAGACTCTTTAGAAAAGTAAATGAAGAATAAAACAAATTAAAAATAAACAAGATGAGTCTTCAACAAAAGGATTCGAGCTTCCATAAGCTTTGATGTCACAAAACTAATTTGCATTTCACTGAAACAAAAAGAACTAAAAAAGTACTGAAAAAAGGACTTGCAGTACAATTAGACTCCTTTGAGACAAAGTTCTTAATGTTCTAGATAATTGTATAGAAATATGGGACTGCTTAGAAAAATAAACAACTAAGCTATAGAACATATGAATCAGGTATGAACGGTTAGAATCTCTGATAACATTTACTCAGCGCGAAGCAAGCGAGATGGTTTTCTACATACTGTAAGTAAGAGTGAAGATAACTTTACTTTTGTACAGTTACGATCTCACCTATATCGTTGATTTTCTCCAAAAATATATGAATCTGAACCCGAAATATTCAACCGAACTTCGACCATGCTTCTCTACAGCCTTCACAGCTCAGTTGGTAGTAGGTCTGCCTTCTGTGCCGTAGGCCGTGGGTTCGATCCCCACCGAGAACAAACATTTGTGTGACGAACATTGATGTTTGTTCTCTGTCTGGGTGTTATATAATATTATAAGTATAAGTATATATTTACAAAAAAAATAAGTATATAAGTAGTATATCAGCTATCTGGTTCCCATATCACAAGCTTTGGCTTAGTTTGGGGCGAGATAGTGCTGTGTGGAATGTCCACCGATATTTATATTTATTTATTTATATATTATAAAAAAAATATATTATGTGTAGTTAGCTTGTTAAGACTCTGCGCGAGGGAATGCGAGGATAACTCCACAGTAACTAGCGTTTTAGAAGTTTCTAAGGAAACAAAGATCATTCTTTTTGTCTGAATCTTTTTGTTCAGTTAACAGTACTCCTTTTTGGAACAAAAGTCTTAAATAAATTAAAGCTAAGTTAAGACTCGAGTATCGATTTTTAGACGAAGTTTTATAAATAGCCCACCCAGTAGTCCGTGAATATTTTCAGTTCTAAGTAAACCTTTATGTGTGTCAAGGGTGAATGAAATCTGTGAACGGATACCTCTGTAGCGCGGCAACTGTCTGAAACACAAGAGGTACGGGCTCGATTTCCGAGTCAGGACAAATGTATATGTAAATATTTGTTTTGCATTGGCCGTTGTTGTACCCAAATAACTTACCCACGAATTGGAGAGTCCTAGTATGTAGAACTGGCTGAAATTCACCTGGTTCAAGTTATGATGATTTTCATACAGCCTCGTTTTGACTTTGACTTTGTAGTCAGTTGAAACACCAACATGAATACTTGAGTTAAGTTTATTTTATTCACTGGCGCCAGTAGCTGACAGGTGAGCTAATTACGTGCTAGTACGCAACTAATTGTTAGTGACAAGAGTAAGCGAGTGTGGCACAGTGGAGCTAAACACAATAACATAAGTTTTATTACAATTACGTGTATTTTGCAGTTTTACAGATAAAAACTAAATGAAAACTAAAAAAACAGCACAAAAAATATTCAAAGTCAAGTATGCATTAACAAGCACAAGTTTAAGAGTAGTAGAGCTCTTTGTGAAGAGCTCGTCCGGGGAAGTACTACCACCACACCTTTTTCTGCCGCCAAGCAGCAACGCTGTGTTTCGGTTTGAAGAGTGTGGTTGCCGGTGTAATTACAGGCACATGAGGCTTAACATCTGTATGCCTCAAGCTGATGGACGCAGGGCAGTGCATCGTAGGGCACGTCGTCCTATCGCGCGTCACTTACGAGGCAATGCTTTGTTATAGGTGATGGTTACCACTTAACATCAGGTGGGCCATCTGCTTGTTCCATCAGCTGGTTATATAAAAAAAAAAAAAAAAAAAAAAAAACTTCTCAAAAACTTTTAGAATCAATAATTTGCCACATAAAGATGGTAAAGAAAACTGAAAGAAGATTGGTTTGTCATGAGTCCTAAAGTATTCATACTGCACAAAACACACCGAAAACCTTACTTGTAAGTTTATAAACTGGTATATTTCTTCTTGTTTATTGTTTTAAAGAAATTAATATTCTCACAGTAATTTCACAGTATATTTATGAAAATCTATTATACACTCATAAACACATAGATAGCTTTAAGAAAAAGAGTGATGCACATAACGTTAACACTAGAAATAAAAACAAATTATGTATTCCTAAATTTCGACTCCAAAAGGTAAATGGCTCGTTTATGGGGAACGGTATTCGCTTCTATAATAAACTTCCAGAAAGTGCCACTGGGCTTCCTATTAGAAAATTTAAAGCATACATTAAGAATAATCTAATAAGTAAAGCTTATTATACTTTAGATAGCTATATTGATGATAAAAGTGCGTGGCCCGATGTCCCGGTCGCTCTGCCCATCGGCAGCTAACATGTCTGCAATGTCTGTACTGTACCTACTATTGTGTGTTTTATTTTTCTCTGATTTAATAGATTGTATTTAATTTTATGCATTAGGTATTATTAGTTTGAAGCGTAGCGTGTGCTGTCTTATAAATTTGATTATGTTTACCTTTTTCTGTATGCCTACGCCTCACTTAACTTCAATAATATATTATATTACATTGTAAAAGGATCAAACAAAAGAACGGTAGGAACCAAGCCGTAAGTTTGTTGCCTGTTCTTCTAGGCTTTGGTCGCGTGGAACTGGCACCTAGAGTCACCTAGCTTTAAGACGTTTCAAAGTGATCCTTGTGATTTTATTGAATAAATACATATTGACTTTGACTTTGACTTTGACTTTGTACAGCGTCTCCGATACCCACGATTCTAGGGATCCAGGAGATGTGTGGACCCAGGACTATGTTGTTTAACAAACAAACATAACCATTCGCAAAAACACTCCTTTTATTTTCTCTATTTGCTTCAAATTGTTTACTGAGACAAATAACTCAACCTTTTAGTGTATTTTTTTGCCGAGACAGATTGAGCTAAAAAATACTGTGTTTGAAGTTTGTACGTACAATGTTTAGCCTAAAGGGAGAACCAGTGTCTAAAACAACAGTTGGTAAGCTATATGAGCATTTTTTTTCAGACAGCTAAAATTTACATTTTCATAAATATTTTAAAGACTTAGCAAACATGAGATAACCAGTTAAACTGACAACATGATAGAACGCCAAAAAGCGAAAGTGTATAAAAGGATGCAAAAGGAGGCGAAAAGTATGAAACGATACGCAGAAACCGCAAAGAGCAGCTAGTAATACTTAAAAAGTTATTTTCACAAAAACTCAGGGCCCTTCTTCATAATAATATGTGATTCTTCTGAAACTATATCTTTCGGTATCATTTGGTATTCAGATAAAGTTGATATTCTGCATAGATTTAGACTGTGACATTGTTTATTACAGTTAATGAAGTCACGTGGCGTGCGGGAATAGTGTGTCGCTGAAACATCCTAGTCTCTTAACACTAGTGCATGCAACATTCAGCGCAATAACTCGATGGGTGACTGCTGGTGGCTTCCAGAGTGCAGTCAGGCATGTTCAGCGCGCTCAGTGAATGGATGACTGCAAGTGTCTTGCTAGACGCTCCTTTGCTACGGAGTACAAATTAATGTCACATCAAAATAGCGCGATTGGATCCCAGATCACAAGTTCGCTAATAACTCGATCTCGATGTTTAGTTCCTAGCGCTTCTTATGCATTTTAATGTAGTAGTTGGAAGCTCCCCAGGAGCTTTAGAAATAATAAAACGTTCACCTTTCATGTGCTTGTAATGTGTAGTACATAATTCATATTTACAAGGCCAAAAGTGCTTCTGAATTGTGTTCCCAGTACAACGGACGAAAAACAATTGTATTGCATGTAAGCGAGAACACTCGATTATACCAAAAACTTGTGCTCAATTTCTCATTGTGTATGCTGAAAGCTGTGCGAAGTTGGATAGATCTAAAGTACTATGAATAAACATCATCTACGTCAATTTGCTGCCTAATAATGTTCTGCGCAAGTTTGTGACTTTTAATGTTTTTGATTCAAACAAAGATTTTTATAAATCACCAGTGGAATTGCGCGCGACTTCGTTTGCGTGGCGCTATTTTCATAAATACTTTAACAACAAAGGTAACAAAGGTCTGCAATTTGTCGCAGGTACTTTTTGAGGGTGTAGTAAATCACAAGAAAGAATTTCTGAAAATAGCACCCTAGATTGTTGAAAATTGATTCAACAATCTAGGGTGCTATTTTCAGAAATTCTTTCTTGTGATTTACTACACCCTCAAAAAGTACCTGCGACAAATTGCAGACCTTTAAGCTCCAGGCTTGTAGTTTTGTGATGAGATGAATGATTCAATGAGTGAATGTACTTCTTGTTTACAAATACAGATTTCATCATCATCATAAGCCTGTCACATCTACAAAAGATGAAGCAGCGTCTGTTATTGAGGTACTTACGAAAATGGCTGGCAAGGCCGATACGGGAGCGACAGCTAAGACCGCATATTTGGCAAACGAATAATGTATGCGGTGACTTTGGAGGAGCAACGGCGCGTTGGTGATATGTAGTTCGCGCTTTATGTTATAGATTTCAAGTAAAAGTAAATGCATGTTTAGTTTTGGTAAAAGTTGAAAAAAATTAAGTGCGTAATGCCGATACAATAAAATTAAGTGAATCAATACAATCGGTGAAGAAAAACATCGTACAAACATCCTAAAACATCTTAGAAGATCTGAAGGGGATCTACCGTGCCTGAAGATTTTAAGACTTTGCATAAAGGTTTCTCTTTTTACTCTGTTAATAAATTACAATAAGCTTGACACATACCTAATGCCTGTTATTTTAGGGTTCCTTACCAAACTGTTATGAGTTATGAGTGTGATAAGTTTACGCTGAAAGACCTCAAAATACATTTTATGAAGGTACGTACCTACGTCTCCTTGGGTGGAAAAATAAAGTCTTTTTAATAGTTTTCATGCGTGTCCCGATTCTGAACCAAATATAAAGTTATTTCGCCGTTTACGAAAAAAAATAGCTTTTTTTTTTTTTTTTACAACTTATAGGTTAAACGTTTGACCGCAATCTCACCTGATGTTAAGTGAAGATGTGGTCGACGATGTGGCACGTTTACCTAGAAAATACCTATTCACTCTTCTCTTGAAAGCATCCAAATTATAGGCATTCGGAAAAACGGACGCCGGTAAGGAATTCCATTCTTTGGCCGTACGCATGATAAATGTTGAAGCAAAGCGCTTGGTGCGGGCAGTTGGTATGTCAACCATGAATGGATGCCTCGTCTCCGTACGTCTCGTGGTCCGATGGTAGAACGGGGATGAGGGGATCAAGCTGTGGAGTTCCGTCGCACACTCTCCGAAATGTATCCTGTAGAATACCGATAGACAGGCAACTTTGCGGCGATGCTCGAGAGTCAGGAGCTTAGACTCGAACAATGTGTTACCTATGAGCCTTTTGGCTCGTCTCTCAATAGTTTCCAAGGCCTCAAGCTGGTATTTGGCAGAGCCATCCCAAAGATGAGAACAGTACTCCATACACGACCGGACTTGCGCTTGGTACAGATAAAGCAGCTGTCCCGGTGTGAAGTACCGTCTCACCTTCGATAGTACGCCTAGCTTCTTGGCAGCTGTCTTGGCCTTGGATTCTATGAACGAGCCAAAATTAAGTTTACTGGTTAATGTAAAACCCAAAAGCTCGAGCTGGTCTGATATCGGTATTGATACATTACGGAAAGTGGGTGTAAGTTCGAACTGACTCCTCTTAGCGGAGAAAAGACACGCCTGGGTTTTCGCAGCATTAAACTTGACTAGATTGGTATCTCCCCAATCAGCAACTGCTTTTAGAGTCAAGTTCATGCGCTCAACCATGGCCTCTCTGAAGGACTGGACCTGTGATCCACTAGCACGTGTGTCAGGTATGTAACTCTCTACAACTGTGCTGTCGTCTGCATACCCAAAGATTCCGGGCTTAAGCAGGTCATTGATGTGCAGCAAAAACAATGTCGCAGAGAGAACTGACCCCTGAGGGACCCCGGCATTAATTGCCAAGTGATCAGACGAGCAGCCATCAACGACTACTCGAAGTGACCGATCCCTCAGAAAGTCTGATACCCAGACACAGAGGTCATCGGGTAGACCAAATGATGGAAGCTTGCTTAAAAGGCCATCGTGCCAAACCCTGTCAAAAGCCTTAGAGATGTCTAGAGATACCGCGAGAGCTTCTCCGTTCTTCTCAATAGCTTCACTCCATATATGAGTGGCATACGCAAGAAGATCTCCAGTAGACCGGTTTCGGCGGAACCCGTATTGCCGGTCACTTAGGAGGTCATTGTCTTCTAGGTATGCCAGGAGCTTATTGTTCAGTATACGCTCCATACTCTTACATAATATGGACGTAACTGAGATGGGTCTGTAATTGACCGGGTTGGCGCGACTTCCCTTCTTAGGTACTGGTTGTACATTCGCAAACTTCCAGGACTTTGGCACATGACCAGTTGTAATAGAAAGGCGAAAGAGGCGTGTCAATACAGGAGACAACTCAGGCGCACAAGTCCTCAGAACTATAGCTGGAATACCATCCGGGCCACTAGCTTTGTTCACGTCCAGATTGCGTAGAGTCTTGCGAACCTCTACCTGTCGTATACGAATTTTAGACATGGAAGAATCACACCTACTCGAGACAGGTTGAGGTATTGAACTACCGGCATCCAGACGTGAAGATTCCGCAAAAAGAGAGGCAAATAAATTTGCCTTTTCTTTAGCAGTGTGGGCCAGCGACCCATCAGGTTTCAGCATTGGAGGCAGCGAGGGTGTGCAAAAGTTCGATTCAACCGACTTAGCAAGGGACCAAAAAGCTTTACTTCCTGCCGGGTATGAAGCTAGCTTGTTCCCTATTCTGCTTATGTGGTCAAATCGAGCCTTTCGCAATACCTTCTTACAGGACTTGGCAGCTTTGTTAAAGGCTTTCTTCCATTTGCGTATATCATTCGACTTTCGGTTTCGAGCGTCGACCCATGCTAGGTATGCCTCATGTTTTAGCGCCTTAGCACGTGAACATTCCGGTCCAAACCATGGGTGAGCTTTGCCAGATAGTGGTACGTCAGCAAATGGAATAAAATATTCCATAGCCAGTCGTAACACATCTGTCACGGCATCCGCAACAGCCGAAGAATCGCCGGAAGAGAAGCAGACTGGCTGCCAAGGGTAGGATGCAAAGAAAGACCGCATCTCATCCCAATCTGCTGACTTGTATCGCCATACTCGACGAGTACCTTTAAGGCTGGGGTCGGGCGGGGAGTACGTTGATACAGACTTCACCAGACAGTGGTCGGAGCTTCCCAATGGCGGGGCTACCGAGACCGATTATCGGTCTGGATCAGATGTCAGCAGAAGGTCCAAACAGTTAGCTGTGTGGCCGTCAACATCAGGTATCCGAGTCGCCTCTTTAACAAGCTGGGTGAGATTTAGCGATAGTGCAAGTTTGCGCGTCTCTCTCCCAGCGTGGTCTGTATTCTGGTATGGGAATAGCCACTCCTTGTGATGAGCGTTAAAATCCCCCAGAAGAACCAGTTGGGCAGTGGGATATATCTGTTGGGCCTCGTCAGCCTTGTCACTGATGTGTTCGGTGAGCCTTGTTGTCTCCTGGTCACCATTGTGCGATCGATAGACAGAGGCATAAATAATTTTGTCTATGCCAGTGTCCACCAAAATCCAAAGCGTATTAAAATTGGAGCTTTCCAGATGTTTGAGACGCCGAATACAGATATCATCCCGGGCGTATAGACACACACCTGCACGTGGCTTGAAGCTGTGCTCCAGGCTGTACCCTGGGTAATTGAGGTACGCCACGTCGGATGGACATCCAATCTGCGTCTCGGAGAGAAATAAAAGGTGAGGTTTCTCAGTCTCAAGATGATAGTGGACTGCCACGAGATTGGAGTGCAAACCTCGTATATTGGAGAGGTGCACTTTTAGTGAGAGGGAGTGCAGCCGCTGTTTAAACATTTTCTTTTTATTTCTCTGCATAGTTTAAGAAGTGAAGTAAGGTGGATCGAACAGCAGTAGATCTAGGCTACACATAGCGTACCTGCAACACGCTTAGGAACAGCCCGCATTAATAGGAGACTAGTCTGGAGACTGCGGGGACGCCCGAGCCCCCCCGGGAGTGTCCATCAGGCCCTCTCATCCGGTCGCCGACCGGCATGATGGCGCATCCCGGGATTTTTCGTCAGTTGGCGGGGCAGCCTTTCATGAGTGGCTAGCTCACTACTTGGGCCCCCAACTACCTGCGGTCGGCCAGCGGTGCACCGTGCCTCGGATCCCGCTACCCTCCACGACTAGTCACCCGATACGGCGGAGTCTTTAGCATGCTAAAAACGGTCTACGCCTGTTTCGCCCCAGTTCTGACCCGTTCTCTCCTACGGTGTCACCGGACATCACGACGGAACACGAATAAATCGTTTGGCGCCGCGTCTTTGTCCGGTGGGTGGTCACTAACCTCGGCCGAAGCCTACCACCAGTGTGTCATCAGCTTAGCACCACCCGGAGGCCACGTGTAGGGTTACAAAGGGTATCCTCCTACGGACGTGGATGACACGGCCCCCAACTTCTCGACGTAGCTTCAGCTCGACGTAGTCATTTATTTGAAATAATATATAATGATTATTAGATATTAGATAGAGTCGTATAGTAGATAGTTGGAATGGATAATATTCCTAGCAGAACAGTTGCATACCTCTTTAAAATTGCTATATAATAACTCTATAACTATCTGTAAGATTCCTCGGTAATTACTTTACATACATTAAAACAGAATTTGAAGAAAGTATTATTTGTTATTAAATAAAACTGTAATTGGAGTTTAACAATACATAAATGAAAAAGTGTATACGCATGGTCGTCTCAAATTGGCGCCTAAACACGCCAATTTGTTATAAGGCATAAATTTGATTGAATGAAATAAAATAGTTTTTGTCTTTTTGCTACTCTCGTATAAACCATGGCTAGGTATCTGTAGTGAGGCAGTTTCTGTTTTTTTATACAGCAAAACTACAAAAAAACGCGCTACTGCGCTATATCAACTAAGGACTTGATGGGATCTTTTTCCTGAAAAGAGAGAAGTGGGTTGAAAATAAATGAATAAATTTCATCCAGAATCAGGCTGTGGAGGCGGGCACCGCCTCGGCGAGTAGTAAGCGCGCGTGTGTCCAACAGCCTTCAATAGCCTCGTTACATTACCTACCGCCCCTTCGATGGACTGCCCGGGACTAAATAACCTTTTACCTTTTTAACTGAACTTTCATTGACACGCCTCAAAGCTCAGTTGGTAATAGCTCTGCTTGCTGTAGGCCGTGGGTTCGATCCCCACCACGAACAAACATTGTGTGATGGACATAAATATTTTTCTCTGATGTTATTATAAGAGCTGATATCACCGTGCTCTGTTAGTTACTAATCAAGGATTAACATCTAACCTTAGATGTCAAACGCGTACATTTTGACATATTTAACGGCCCTTTAATCCCTTAATCTAACACGGCATGGTGAAATTAGCTCTAAGTATCCCACTCATCATCGTAACGGTACGGATTCAAATGAAACTTGGAATAACATTTTAGAGTTATTAGCTGGGTAGGTACTACGCAAGTGGAGCCATGGGTGGACGCTTGTTAATGAGAATCTGAAGAGTGTGGGTGCAATTAAAGGTATAAAAGACGAAAAACTAATGAATAAATTGTAATGCCACATACGGCAAGGCCCCGTAGATGTGTTCTGTAAGGTTATTAATTTTATATTATAGGCGAACCGTAACCTTAACATCAGGTTATCAGATTGCTAATTTAGCGTCACTTTACCCACTGATATTTCCCTATTCTATCACATTATGAAATATTTATTATTATTTTTTCCCCAACAGTCCACTTCTATTACTTTTATTTATGGTACGGAACTAAAGTAACTTCCTCGAATTATAAGGAAGTCGACACTATGACATAATAATATTATTCTGAGAATACATTTACACTATTGGCACGCATGTGACTTCAATTCAATCAATCAATCAATTCAGCCTGTATGCACCCACTGCTGGGTATAGGCCTCCCCTTTAAAACGCCACATTCTCCGGTCCTGTGCTAGTCTTTGCCATTGCCGCCCAACTGCTTCGACTATATCATCCGACCATCGGGCGGGTCTGCCTCGTGGTCGCTGAGCGTCTCTTGGCCACCATTCCGTAATCGCCGCTGTCCATCTTCCGTCATTCCTTCTTGCCACGTGTCCTGTCCATCTCCACTTCAGGCTTGTGATCCGCATACCTACATCTACGACTTTTGTTCGGCGTCGTATCTCCAATTGCGATATTATTATGAAAAATGAAAATTTAATATATTTTATTGACATTGAAACTTTTCTAAAGCAGTAGTACATACATGATCTGATACAAAAGGGTTTCATACTTGAAACGAATAGATACCTACAACAAAAATGAATAACATACTATTTCAAAAAAATATTATACTAGTGGTTCGCCCCGAACTGAGATCTCGTGATGCGACCCGACGAACGCACCAAAACTTTGAGTAGGTGGTAGCCAGAGGCAAGTCCAAAGATTACGTTTGGACTTGCCTCTGACTACCGCCTACTAACTTGGTATGGTAACCAAGTTTCAACTCTATTGGCCTATTTATTGAAGAGTTCCGTTGAACAGACCTTGGCTCCATCATCAGACCTGGTCGTTGTCACCATTTTATGAGAACTGAGTACCTCCTTAATTTATTTCAAGAAGAAAAAATAAGAAAAAGCAAAGGAACTGGCCGACCAGTAGAAAAACCTTGATGCCAACGAAACTCTTAGAGATGGGAGCTCTTGGATCGCTGGTTATCTTAATTTAACTTTTATTATTTTATCTCAAAAACCGAGCGTCCCGAAAAAAAAGTAAAAATTGTTTTGGGATGTCCAAACAAATCCCTTTCATATGACATGTAACTTGATTTTTTTATGTAACTTTTTTTATTTTGCCCCCTTAAAAAACCCCATATCTCAAAAACCCTTCATCCGATTTTACTCATATATTTACCAGTAAATTTCTCAAGTACAAGCTGTCGACATATAAAATTTCATGCAGATCGGATCAACGGTTCTAAAGTTATCGCCAGACAAACATACATACATACATACATACATACATACATATATACATACATAAAATGCCAAATCGCCCAAGTTGAAACTAAGATCTTCGTTCGCTTCGCTCACTCGATCAATAAATAAATAATAAATTTATACAATAAATAAGGAATAAAAAAAAATTAAAACTGAAACAGCTTCACGACTTTAATCCCCAGGCACGATAGATATCCCCTCAGATCTTTTAGTACCAAGTACTAACTCCAGATTCTTTTGAGGATGTCTAAGGGGGGTAGTCAGAGGTACGTCCAAACATTACTTTTGGCACATACCCATATTTTGCAGTAGTTGGTATTCCATACGTGACAGGTTCAAGCCCATCGCCGCTATTAGAGTACTAACTGGTTTCCTCACGATGTTTTCCTTCACCGTTTAAGAGCACTGGCATTGCGACACAAAAATTCAAAAGGGTTTTCTAATAAAAACTAATAGTTTTACAAATAGGAACATACTATTTTTAATTGTATGCACTAAGAGAAATTACATTCTAAGTTACATTGTGAGTACCTGTATGCAATATATACAAAAGTTTTGAACCTCGCGCGGTTACAGCATAATATCATTAATTTAAAACACTTGGTAACACAGTACTCAGAATATAAACAAATATAGGTAGGTTTATCATGAAATAAAAAACGGTACAGCTTTGTCACAACCACAATTTCCAGTCACGGTAGGCATCCACTAAGATCTCTTGGTACTCAAAATCCTAAAGGATGTCTAGAATAGTCACGTCCCAAAATTACATTTGTCCATTGTCAATTTGCAATACCCAGTTTGATTTCCAAACTTTTAGTTGCAAACCCATTGCTGGTACTAGAACACTACCTAGGATTTTTTTCGTCACTGTTCGAGGATATAAAAAACCGTCAGTTTTGTACCTCCAAAGCGACGATCACAACAGCCTCACGTGTCGGAGTACGCTATTACTGAGGATTAGACAGGACTTAGAGTTGCCGGTGGACTAGTGATGCCGGGATCGGTCTTGAATCTCAATCGGTCCATGGACTTTGTTTTCGCTTAGATTCCGGATAGATTGCAGTATAATGTTTAATAAATATCATCAACGAGCTACATTATGTAGATATTTTTTAACTGCAAGTATTATGAAAATAAAAATAAAATACATAATATAAAAAGATGTTCGATTTAACTGATAAGTTTTCTCGTGAATATGAAAGTAAATAAATAAAATTTTGGCAAACATTTAAAACAGCAGAACAAAGCTTGTAATGTGAACCAGATAACTAGTATAGTATTACCTTCATGTACTTGTTATTGAATAAAGTGGCAATGTTGTAACAACTAAATAAAATCGTGTAAAATATGATGGTCTTTATTGTAGTGTTTTATAAATGACTACAATTACTCCTTTTCTTAATATTTCTCAATAAATACTCGCTAGGAAGTAATATACAGTAGAATACTAGTAATTTTGTTTACGGTAAAGTCCAAATTTGCACACCAACCTAGACTGAAATTCCTAAATTAAGTATTTCTCTATTGCGGTCATATTTTCGACGAATTAGGCAGCACAGCATTCAAGAGTAGTAGAGATCTTTATGAAGGGCTCATCCGGGGAAGTACCTACTACCACCACGCCTTTTTCTGCCACCAAGTAGCATTGCTGAGTTTCTGTTTGAAGAGTGTGGTTGCCGGTGTAATTACCAGGCAGATGAGGCTTAACATCTGTTCTCTCAATAATTAATTAATTTAATATTCATCTTACTTTATGAAAATTCTTCAACATCAGCCTTAATGTTAGCCATTAGGCCTCCCCAAGGGCACGTTTACCGCAGTCACCACACTTGACAGGCAGATTGGTGACCGCAGTTTTGGCGTCAGTTCTCGGGTGACGCTTCATCCATTCATCCCCTGACGCTTTCCCCAAGCTGCCTCATATTAAATCTTCGTGATAGTCGTGGGGGATTTTATTATATGCCGGGATTACTATCATAGTAAATATAGTTCATCTCAATTCATATCAACTTCAAACTTCACATTTTAAACATTTTAAAAGTTTTTTTTTTACATTTTTTTTTTGCTTCATCGAGCTACTAAGCTTTGCTTGGTTTGGGGCTTGATAAAGAACCAGAAAATAGTAAATAAATACTTCTGAGAACAAACATCTGAGTTTAATACAAGAAAAAATATTTTCAGTGGGGATCGAACCCACGGCCTCAAGCGCGGATGGCATAGCTGCTACCAACTGAGCTATGAGGGCTGCCATTTTAATCGAATGATAATGAAATAAAATGTGTTTTCGTCTTTCTATAATTTGTAAAGTTTAAGTTACGGAGAATGTGAAGTTGACTTATTTGTTACAGCGAACTTAACTTCCGCTATATCAATGGACGCTTCAATGAACAAATCCTTCGATGGAGTTAGCTGTCGATGAGTTATTGTTGTTTCAGTGAGTCGCTAATTTAACGCATTGTGGATAGTGATGATTACCAGCGAGTAAACAATGACTGGGCTCATTTCTAAACAATGTTTAAATATAAGCAACTTTACTGATTAAGTAAGCAGTTAAATCCTGCTTTTTATAGATTTAGGCAATTTTTGAACGAATTGTTTCTTCTCACGTCGAACTTCTCACTTTAAAACGTCTTAAAACAAGGTGAAGGTGTCAGTTCCACGCAAGGAAGCCTAGAAGAACAGGCAACAAACTTACGGCTTAGTTTCTACCGTTCTATTGTATGATCCTTGTTACAATGTCATATAATATTCAAGCTCCAGTGTGGTGCCAATCGAATTAAGTGAGGTGTAGGCATAACAGAAACAGGTAGATGCAATCAAATTCATGAGGCAGCAGCACGGGGGTCGTGATCCCCTCCATAGATCGGAAAATTCATGAACAAAGTCATGAATTTTCCGCCATCCAGATCTGTAGCCAGCGACCTGTATTGCTTCATGGATCTTCGCGTCGAGAGTAGCTGACACATTCGATGGAGCCTAGTCTTGGTTTCCCCATCCTTACTTCCGCCAGAATACCAACGCATACAGCGTGATTATAATGTGTGGCTCGGTTATTAGAAACTTGGGCCTTAATACCGGCGGACAAGCTCTCAGCTGAGAACATGAGCTGTGGCCGACCTATATATCATTGCGTGCTTCAGCATTGCTATCTAACTCTAGCAAATCAATCTTAAATCACGGATGTTAATATCAAACAGCAAATTCGATTTACATTTGGCCCAAATCGAAGTGGCTACTCTTGACATCTATTCCAATCTCAATCTCAATCTAATTGTAATTACTTTTTTATTAATTTTATAGTACATATTTAAAGAAATCACATTTATCATTTTTATAATAACCGAGACACTTTTTTATTATATAGAATCACATTTATCATTTAAAATAGTTCAAATCCCACTCGGATCCCATACCGCTTCCGAGATATTATAAATAAACTTGATTTGGAGGAAATAAATATGAAGAATGCTTCAAAAGAAGTATTTAAATGATCACTGAACACAAATATATGATTCAAATCGAGTCTCAAGTGAAACCACTTTACAACTGCAGTTACAAACCTCCAGACAGCGGAACTTCGCATCTTCGTTTATAGTTGTTTGTCGATCCCGCCGTAGCGTTGTATAGTTTGATCCAAAATAATGCAGCATGTTATATTAATAAATCCAATACATTGTTGAGTGTGTAGCACATCGCTGTGCTGTACATCGCGGGTTATTTACGGCGGCGGCGGCGACGGGCGCAGCTGAACGAGCATTGCTCTTGTATTTTTCAACGGAAATGCTTTTAATGCACTCTACTTTAATGCACTGTTTCAAGGATACTGTGGCATTTGTCCGACTTTGTATTTTTATATTGGAGATTTTTACGGTTTGAGCTATATCTTTTCTTTGGAGCGCGAATTTAAAAGTAAGTGAAATGATAAAGAAGCTAAATTGGAATAGCACTAAAGTTTTACTTCGTTTTGAGTAAGGCAAATTTTTAACACCTTTATCGGTCACCCATCTAAATTATAAAATGGTAACGGGAAGTTGGAGAATGGAAATGACTCTAAATTTGATTAGTCTTAGAAATTTATGTTAGAGACTATGGCCACCTCTGGAGAAGTAAGGGTGATGATGATTATCATAATGGAAACTAAACTTAACGTCATAGTCAATTATTTAAAGACCACCCAACTATGCCATCGCTTTTTGCACATTCTATTTATACGAGCATAAAAATACGAGCTTCTAAACGCCAGTTCAAAATAAATCCATTGATACGAACACTAAAGCTCATTAACATTGAACCACCTAATAACTCAGCGCAAAAGAAGCTTCAATACAAAGCTGCATGAGCATGCAGCACTGCGGCACTGCAGCGCTGCAGCGCTGAAACGATGAATGGGCGGATCATTTAGTAAGAGCCTCTTTATGAATTAAAACACATTGGCGCCCCCTCGCGGCGCTATCAAAGCATTGAATGAATAGACACGAGGTGGAGGTTTTAATATATTCCTTTTTTTTTTCATTTACGAGGTAGACAGATTGCAAATATGTTTTTTATGATCGTTTTTGTTGGTAAAAGAATATTGATTTTTCTTTCAAAATATCACGTCAAAGTACGTACAAGGCCGTTTTATGAACATTTAGTTAAATTTAGAACTGAGTAAAGGTCACAAAGATTTTATGTCCCAAAAGTTATTATCCGAGCGGGATTCCAATCCACGACCCTCCTCTTGACGGCGATGCCCTAACCACTGTCGCCATCGGATGTAAGTAAACACTATAAAAATAATAAAACATGACATCAATCAATCAATCGAGTCGTCGACACTTCCTCATTCAACCATCTTGGTTTGGGAAATGCGGTCAGAATCGAACCGAAGTTCATTTTTCTGGCGTCAACTTCGTGAGTTACTGCTCACGAGTCTTTTGGCTTTGCCACGAGCGCCATCCTCACGGTTGGCCTTTCAGTGGCTTTTCGATGGCCTTTATGACCAGCGGAGGTTGTAGGTTGGCCTCATCTTGTCTCACGAGGAGTCGGGTGTGCCCAGGAGCTCGCGGGGCAATGGCCGCCAGGGAGTCCGAGAGTCAGGAGGTCGCGTGTGCAGCGGAGCAATGGCGTTGAGATGAGCGTGGTGGCAATTGTCGGTGCAGTCGAACATTCGCCGCGCCAGCATTACCACAGTCTCCTCAACGCTGGATATCTGCACGTCGCGAGCGATGACGTCGTTCCTGACGTATCTTCCCGCTCCTGTGCATACTCGTAGAGCGATATTTTGTTGTGCTTGGAGTCTCTTTCGGTTTGTAGCCGAGCACAACCCGTACCATGCCGGCGCCGCATATTCACGAATAAAACATGAATAGAGGTATTTGCATTGAAATGACAGTTTTGAAAAAAAAACTGTCAGATTATAATCTCAATACAGTCCCATGTTCAATCCCTCACTCGAGCCACGGCTAACTCACGGTCCCCACATTCCGTCTTCCATAAATTAGCTGAACAATAGTTTACTCTCGAACTCCAAAGTTAGCAACATATAAATTACGTATATCGGTTCGTCACAAGTTCGCCTTGTGTCAAATACAAACAATGTTCCAATATTGGAACAACATACGACGTGAAGTTGAGATACAAACTTTGCATACACTTGAGTTGTTGTTGACTTGAGAAGTGTAGTGGAGGGAGTGACAATGTTTCTGTTAATGAAATCGGAGACACGTCATTTATATACATATTAATTAAGGTGAAAATAGTGCTCGTTTGTATTAAGATTGAGTGGTTAAGATGCGTGGGAGTAAGTGATGGTCGGGGTGTTCGAAATTTAATTAACTCATTTTTCACTATTAAAACAAGCTGAAATGTACTAAAATGAGCATTAAAAATCCATAATATCATGCAGCATCTATTAAAAACCAAAACAGCTTCACGATTTTAATCTCCAGGTATTTTAAATTCTCTCAGATATCTTAGTAGTTAAAGTTTTTGAGAATGTTTAAATGGTTTATCAGGGGTACGTTTGGCAACTGCGTTTTCTCTAGATGGAAATACACAATGAGATACACACATTCCCAAGGGCTGTTACTAATACATTTTCTATTGTTCCTTGCTCCCAGAAGAACCGGGTTTTCAAAGGTTATTGATTATAGACTGCGACATTAACTTTAAACCTAGATAAGCATCACTAAAACCTATGGTGATTATTCAAATTTTCTTAAGAATTTCACTATAGGAATTGACTAATGTAGTTTCCTTACTGCTTCCCAGGCACTGTTTCTCACTTGACTTAGTGTGGATACTCTATTTCACTGTGCTCGTAACTTAATAAATACTGCGCTATTGTAAGTAATAAGATGATGTTTAGCAAAGTGGAGGCATGTTTTGCATAAACGTATATTAGCGTGGTACGGGCATGTCATGAGGAGGGACTTACTTTTACGTTATTATGTGTCGTGTGTTCTTGTGTCTAATTGATCTTAGTTTCAACTTGGGCGATTTGGCATTTTATGTATGTATGTTTGTCTGGCGATAACTTTAGAACCGTTGATCCGATCTGCATAAAATTTGATATATCGATAGCTTGTACTTGAGAAATATACTGGTAAGTATATGAGTAAAATCGGATGAAGGGTTTTTGAGATATGGGGTTTTTTAAGAGGGCAAAAATAAAAAAAGTGACATAATAAAATCAAGTTACATGTCATATGAAAGGGCTTTGTTTGGACATTCCAAAACAATTTTTACTTTTTTTTTGGGACGCTCGGTTTTCGAGATACAACAAAAAAGTTAAATTAAGTAACCAGCGATCCAAGAGCTCCCATCTCTAAGTGTTTCGTTGGCATCAAGGTTTTTCTACTGGTCAGCCAGTTCCTTTGCTTTTTCTTATTTTTTTTCTTGAAATAAATTAAGGAGGTACTCAGTTCTAATAAAATGGTGACAACGACCAGGTCTGATGATGGAGCCAAGGTCTGTTCAACGGAACTCCTCAATAAATAGGCCAATAGAGTTGAAACTTGGTTACCGTACCAAGTTAATAGGCGGTAGTCAGAAAAAAGTCCAAACATAATGTTTGGACTTGCCTCTGACTACCATCTACTCAAAGTTTTGATGCGTTCGTTGGGTCGCATCACGAGATCTCAGTTCGGGGCGAACTACTAGTAAATAAATAAGTATGTCTATGTCCAGGGAAGAATGTCATAATACGATAAGAGTGTTATGTAAATAGATGTGGATGGTTTAAGAGGAAGTTGCCGACCAAAGAATGGATAGCCTGTGTGAAACATGACATGAGTGAGAAAGGAGTTAAGATGACGAAAGATATACGAGAGTGGAAGAAGAAAGCCTGTTGTGCCGACCCCACGCATGGCACGAAGACAGGAAGATAATGATGATGCGCATGTTCGCTACGTGGATGAGATAGGTAACTGATTGGTGTCACGTGACTCACTTTATTTTGTTAGTTTGTGTTAATTTATCACACAATTTACAGGCAGAGCTCGCTATACCCTTTGTAAAATGTCACAGGCACTACAACGTCCCGTAAATAGGGGCATGCATGAAAAGTTGCCTCTGACGTTGTATAAATCACCATGCAAGGGCCGGATAGTAATGAGAGAGCTATATTGCTTCCAAAAATGACAGAGCCCGCAGACATAGACTTAACTACATGTGGCATGGGAATTTTATCGCATGGCGCAATTTACAAGGTGTTTTATGAAAAATATATTTTGTAAGAGAAGAGCTTAGAGTCAATGACTGAATTTAGCAGTTTAAGAATGCATTACAATGACACCGCTCATTTAGCTATATATAATATGTACTAATAGAGAACCAAGTAACATTGTGTCCAGATCATGTCCAGATAATAAAATAAATAAATAACTGAGATAACATGAAGTCTTCAGTTGGTTGTTTGACAACGTTTGTCGTTTCAGACCCACAGATAAACAACAACGATGAGTAGTTTATTGTAAAGTAGCAGTGACGGCAGTAGTACATCGTAATTGAATCAGAACTCATGTTACATTTCACTCGCTCACAACACGACCCTCGGCTCGGGAGCGAAACATCACGTATTCGGATATTGACAGCACACGTAGGTATCTGTCACACGGAACTTACTACCAAGTGGAGGGGGCATCGTTCGCTATCTAATAAATGCTTTAAAAGGTGATGGGTTAGAGATGGGTTTAAGAGTAGTAGAGGACCTTGTTTATTTATTTATTTATTTATTTATATCAACAATAATAACATAACATTACAGTAAAAAAACCAATGCGCTATGATATACAAATTAATTTAACAATTGTTTGTGGCTCGTCCGGGGAAGTACTACCACCACGCCTTTTTCTGCCACCAAACAGCGTTTTTTTTTATACAAATAGCTGGCTATGTTTAGCGTTGCTGTGTTTCAGAAGAGTGTGGTTGCCGATGTAATAACAGGCACATGAGGCTTAATATAATGTCTGCCTCAAGTTGATAGACGCAGGGCAGTGCATCGTGGAGCACGTTCTTATCGAGCGTCACTTACGAGGCAATGCTTTGTTATAGGTGATGATTACCACTTAACATCAAGTGGACCATCTGCTGGTTCCATCAACTAGTTGTATAAAAAAAGGGTTAAACCAGTGATGCAGCGTTGATGCATATTAGTGGTTTTTACAGTAAGGCAGCTTTGCTAGCTTTACGAAAGCTTACGCTTTTTGACGATAGTTCAAAATAAATTAATAAATATAGCAAACGAGACACAAAGTACTCTAGTAAACTCATGAATTATAAAAAAATAATCTATAATGTATGTGGATTCAAAACTCGTAGAATTAAAGAATAAGAATAAGAATATTTTATTGTATAACTGTGTACATAAAGGTGTTATAAAAATAATACAAGAATCAACAGTTTATCCTTTCGGACGTACAATATTTCTATAAATTACCTACTAAAGAGAACAATAGATAATAGACCATGAACTTTTTTATTTGAAAATTACAATTCTCTTATATGAGCCAGCTGCTCAAAGTCAGCTATAATAATGTTGACTTTGCAGTGCTTGAAATTTTCGAATGGGGCTGAAAGAAAGAAAGAAAATACATTTATTTGAAATACCTACACACAAAAAAAACAGAACAGACAAACATTAAAACAGAACCAACCAACTTAAAACATAATAATATAACAATAAAAAAGAAAAATACATTATTAATATAAAGTTGGTAGAAACTTGGTCATAGCCAGTCCC
Organism: Chloroclysta siterata; assembly: GCA_932294275.1. Lineage (NCBI taxonomy): Eukaryota > Metazoa > Arthropoda > Insecta > Lepidoptera > Geometridae > Chloroclysta > Chloroclysta siterata. The sequence continues at coordinate 14,376,465 of OW028591.1, read as the reverse complement.
GTCCCGTTGCAGTGGTATTATATCAAATTTAAAATCACAAGCAAAGTTTAATATTTTTGAATAAAAGCAACAGATCCAAATTGAGTACATCAAGATCGAAGGGCAAAGTCGTGTTACTACTATTAGTGAGCAAGTAAGATTGCGTCCGGTTTAGTGAGATAGTTTTGCCATCTCCACCATTTCCTGATTCCTAGTTAACATCACTCGTATTTGTATCGCTTTATTCGATTTTTCCGGTTTTGTTGGTCGAATGCGGGCTCGACGCCGAATTAGATTTCATACTCGAGCACTGAGAGTTATGGAATGTAATCCGAACCGAATCCAAGAGAACGCGTACAAATAATGGCGAGTGATGGGTAACAAGGCAGAAACATTGCCTTTCTCATCACTCACTTAATGCTGACTCCACATCCTCCTCCTCCGTGTTGTGGGTATCAAAAACTAAAGAGTCTCATTGTATAATAATGCAACATTAAAATATTACACAGCTGTAAAAAATAATAATTATAAATTAGGTTTATGATCATATCGCTCATCCTCTGAAAAAATGTCGCAATACAAACAAGGAGTGTTGAGAAAAACGCTTTTTAATTTTATGTTTACTTTACTTATACGACCATGTTATGAATAAGCTTATAATTGATTATTGCTGTTTATATTAAATTTATAAATCTTTTCGTGATTTATTAAATATATTTGATGACAGTAATTTTAATTTTAAAATTTGTAATACAAACTTTATAATGACCAAAGTTATCATGGTTTTTTTTTAATTTTCTTTGAAAAAATAAAGGTATTTATAAATGATTCCAAGTCACGAACTACATCTAATACTAATGTTCATCCCAATCAACATAGCTGTGACGACGTTGTGGTCCACAAAAAATCCAACCAATCATAAAAATAATAAATTAATTTGAGCAATTATAGTCTAAATTATTATTTATTTTCAAGTAAAACATACTTTCCTTACTTTTAGCGAAAAAAAATAATCAAAGCAGCGATTATTTTCTGAAAACCTGAGCCTTAAGGCGAAGACAAGAGCTAATGTGACTCTCGCTCGCACGTTTCGACATGTTGAAAGATATAAAATCACTAAACTCATTTTCGAAAAATCGCAATCAACCATTTTGTGTGCAATCACATTGCACACAGTTTACTAAAAATTTCATTTTGATCGATACATGTTTTCCTACTCAAAAGTTTGCTTTACTAGTTTTCGTACATAAGCAAACTTTTATGTAGGAAAACTTGTATCGATCAAAATGAATTTTTTACTAAACTGTGGGCAATGTGATTGCATACAAAATGGTTAATTGCGAATTTTCAAAAATAAGTTTTGTGATTTTATATCTTTCAACATGTCGAAACGTGCGAGCGAGAAGTTGTTTGATAGTTGTCAGCCCCTTAAGAACTCGAAAATGGAGTTAGCTATATATTTTTTCCTCACACACGCCCAGTACCTACTAATGACAACAAAAACCAGTGACAGACCGACAGACAGTTACAAACAACGTCTATTATATTAACGAGTGCGCGAGAAAGACAAAACATTTTTATGTGCGCATTATATTCGCAGAACAAAAAGTTAATGAATGAGTTTGTTTTATTTTATATAAATGAGCGAATAATTGTTTTCTTATGAGAGAGTACCGCCGCGTTTAAAATGATAAATTGTGAGTACGTAAATATATACTCAGGGTATGCAAATGTATTTATCTCATAGCTCTGACGTAGCATTGTCGTAGCAAAAATTGTAGCACTATCGTAGCAGAATTCATAGCACTGGCGTAGCACATGCAAATTTCGTTCTACATAGTTTTGTTAGCAACTCTCAAAAGTCAAAAACAAAGTGTCAAATTCAATAAAAGAAACGCGAGCTAGCACAGGAAATAAATCAAAATAAAATAAGAATTGGATCGAAGTTGAGTGTAATTCAAAATTGAAGAATAATTGTGTAAAGTTACATTTTATCACTATGTTACTAACCTATTTTACCAATAAGTGCCGTATCAATTTTTTATTCAGAAATAAAATTTAAGCAAGTGAATGTTCATAGCGGTCACCCATCCAACAGGAAAACATTCAGAGCCATTAAGCAACGACGGGCTCTAATTGATGTATGTCGACATTGGTACGTTGAATGCTGAGTGGTTTTACAGCGCGGGATCAAGTGGCGCGGAGACGAGATCCATTGTCTCGCAAATCACTAGGCGTGTAGTTAGAAAAGGTGGGGCCAGAGTCTACGCGGGATCTGCTAGAATCTTAGCTATTGTTGACAGCCTTCACAGCTCAGTTGGTAGCTCTGCCTTCTGCGCCGTAGGCCGTGGGTTCGATCCCCACCGTGAACAAACATTTGTGTGATGAACATAGATGTTTGTTCTCTGTCAGGGTGTCATATAATATTATAAGTATATATTTACAAAAAAAGTATTTAAGTAGTATATCAGCTATCTGGTTCCCAAATCACAAGCTTTGGCTTAGTTTGGGGCGAGATAGTGCTGTGTGGAATGTGCACCAATTTTAATTATATTCCACCAATATTCATTTATTATTTATTTATTTATTTATTGTATACTCCTTGTATGAGCTAGTGGCTAGCAGCAGCTCTGGTAAGATGTCGGAGAGCGACTGCTTCTACCATTCAAATTGAGCCAGGATTTCCTGATAGATACATGATTAAAAGTTTGTGGAAAAACAAAAACTTTAATTAGGTATATTTATTTCATTAAACCTGTAACAGAATTTGATAACACCATAGAAATAACATCCTATTTACGCAAAGCAGGCGAACTAGTGTTTAATTTAAGAGCTGCATTGGAACGTTATGTTGAAAGAAAAAAAACATTTATCTGGTACGGTGGTAAATTTTTTACTTAAAATATAATAATAAGTTCTATAATAATAGTATTTTTATTACATTAAAATTAAAATTAAAATTAAATGACAAGGTTTTGTAGATTCAACATGCGAAACGCATTTAAACAATAATTGTAGTTTAAAAATTCTTAATTGAAATACCCCGCTCGTACTAGGAGCCGGCCTCATCCACATCTCGACAGTAGCTCGTTTCCGCTGTCATACCGTATTCATGGGATTTAGAGATATTGCGTTATACGGAACCACGTCTTGTTTCAGCTGCTCGAGCTTGTTTTTTGCTCTACACTGTCTACCTCTACATTACCTCAAGGTGGGTGGAGGTAATTTTTCTCGAAATATGAAGGACAATATTCTATTCTTCTTCTTGACTTGTAACTAGTTCTGTGTGGTGATAGGATTTTAAGTGCGCCTCAAAGAGGCTCCTTGTAAATTTATATATAAACGTGCTATTGAAATGTACGCGCATGTCTTTGTTCGCATCGAATTACTTTCAAAGTCAAAGTCTCAAGAAAAAGTTTGAGGAACCTACCTCAAAATTTATCTAAAACCGTCTTAAAAAAGTCACTGTAAGACTTACTCAGTATAAGACTGCTCATTGTACAGTTTTTATGTTTTAGGTAAACCTTTTATTTATTTTTTGTTTCGTACAACAAAGTATTTTCATTAATACAAACTTTTACAATATCGGCCTTCTTGCAAGATTTCTTAAGTTAGAGAACAATTATAAACTTCATACCCGGACCGGAAGATTTTTTAGATCATGTATTTATTTGCCTACCTGTAGGAATCGAACCTGCACCTTCCGTCGTCATTTAATCGTACGAGGTTTCCATAAATCTAATGATTTTACTGAAACACCGATAATGGGCGTTAACTGGAGATTCATTATTATATTACGTTGTAACAAGGATCATACAAAAGAACGGTAGGAACCAAGCCGTAATGTTGTTGCCTGTTCTTTTAGGCTTCAGTCGCGTGGATCTGGCACCTAAGACGTTTCAAACGCTACCGACCCGTGGTCCGAATGCTTTGTCCAACTGTTTGTACCACGGGTAAGTGAAACTATCCATGGTCCAACCGGTTGTATCAAAGTGATCCTTGTGCATCAATTGAACAAGTACCTATTTATTTTGACTTTGACTTATTTAATTTCTTTGTTTAACTCCAGCGTTACTGATAAAAACCATAATCACCATCGTTCCACCCCTATGACGCCTACTGGTCTCGAACAAGTCTTGCAGTGACGTCACACATCTTGAAGTACCCAAGCAAAGAACAAGTTCCGAACTCCTGTGGAAACGTAGGAGGCATTGTTAATAGAACTATAACTTCCTTACATACCGTGTTTGAGTTGGCAAGTTTCTATGAAAATGTTGATTTCTATATGATTCAGGTAAGGTACCCTTAACACTCGTTTTGAAAAATGTCGAATCTAGTTTGTTTTCTCAAACGAGCAATGTCACTACTTGGATGTATGAAATTACAGGCACATGAGGCTTAACAACTTTTATGCCTGAAGTTAAAGGACATAGCAGTGCATCGTAGGGCACGTTCAAATTGTGCGTGATTTGCGTATGCGATAGTTATCACTAAACATCATGTGGGTTATATGCTTGTTCTACCTTGGCTTGGGTTATATGAATGGCTAAATAATAATAATAAAAACTAAATATGTACATAAAGGTGATAAAATTAATAAAAATAGCTGGCACTCATTGCCCAAAGCTGGGATGCAAATTGTAGGTGATAGCTTGTGTTAACTATCTTTATCTGTTTTATTTGAAGGTAATTTGCGTAAGTTCCATTTGAAGCAGTATCTGATGGTCATCTCTATAATATCTGTGAAGCCATGCAAGGGTAATTTCGTAATGGTCATCCCCGTAATTGGTACATTTAACCCGCAACTGCCCCCGAGGACTATCAGGGGGATGCAGGCTCTGATTAAGGGGTATGAATTTAAAATGGTGCTTAATGAGACTTGTGAATGATTGCTTGCTTATAAATACCTACCAAGTGCGAGTCGGGCTCAACACTAAGAATTGTATAAGGTTTAAAAAACCTTTTTTAAAGTGTCTACTACTATTATGAGGCTTTTTAGACAAAGTTGAAAATTCAAAAAAATACATTAAACTGTATATATTATAGCTGATAAATAGACAGATACTTTGGATCCCGTTTGTTAAATTTTGTTTATACGAACCTTTATTATAAAAAAGTACAAGGTAAACGCAATTAAGAAGCTCCAAGCGTGTTTAGTTGACTCAAGTAAATACGGCAGTCACCCGTTTCAAAAGTCCAGGCCCAATTATTCAAGTAAACAGAACCTCAATAAAAAAGCGGGTTCTGCCACAACGTCCTCGAAAGGAAGCCTAAAACAAACAAAGAAGAAGAACACGGCATAACAAGCGTCCAGCTAAGTGATTGCGATATTAAGTCGCGTCGCATCCCGCAACTATTCCACTAAAAATATACCGTCATGCATAATGCATCGAGCGCCGAGATAAACGCGACACGGTCACACCGTAACGAGCATCATACTGTGCTCAGATGAAGGAAGGAATGAATGAAATGGCTTATGGACTTTGATTCTTAGGCACGGCTGATCCCCTCCCTACTCATATCTTTGAATCAAGTTCGGTTTGAAGAGTGTGATTGCCATTGAAATTACAGCCACATGAGGCTTAACATTATTCTATCTGTGTATATGCGTCAATTTTATGGACGCAGGGCAGTGCATTGTAGAGCATGTTCCTATTATAAAAGTACGCTGACCTTATTGCTCAGGACCGATATCTTTTTAGCAACTCCGGTGAAGAACCATTTACGGATTCTTAGTCAGTTTTCTAGATTTATCACAAGCGATTTCAAGTTTCGCCGAATAAAATAATTATAATTATGGCATCCAATATTGTAGACTGTGTAAAAGTTCTAGGGGCTGCATTGGGAACACACAACCGAAGCGATATGGAAATAAAAACCGAAACATGGACCACCTTTTATTTTTTCTTGTGTCTTAATATACCACAATCTGTCAGAAACATTATCCTGATTTAACTTTCAGACATTTACGCGTATTTCAATATTTAAAGGCTTTTGTATTCAGTGGTAAATTCCTGTGTGACCGTGCCCACAACCAGAGTTGCTCTAATGAAATAGTCCATAAATCGCAAATATTGGCGGGGACATGCCCAACTACGCTTTCTTTCCTTGTTACTAACTCGTGACGTCACGGGAATGTTGTCATACATAACTCCGCTTGTTTCGGGTACTTGGGGATTTAATAAGCTGATCGTTGGGATAACAAGAACAAGAGTTATTAAATAGTTCTTGTAATGTTGGAAAAAGGTTCGCTCTCGTGTGTTTATTATTTGGTTTTGTTTAGGTTGATGATGTCGGCGGCTGGTGCATATTCCATTAGTATTTTAAAGATTCGTTCCAATGTGTTTAAGGCGAAGACAAGAGCCAATGTGACTCTCGCTCGCACGTTTCGACATATTGCAAGATATAAAATCACTAAACTCATTTTCGAAAAATCGCAATCAACCATTTTGTGTGCAATCACATTGCACACAGTTTAGTAAAAAAATCATTTTGATCGATACATGTTTTCCTACTCTAAAGTTTGCTTTACTAGTTTTCGAACATAAGCTGCACACAAAATGGTTGATTGCGATTTTTCGAAAATGAGTTTAAGTGATTTTATATCTTTCAACATGTCGAAACGTGCGAGCGAGAAGTTGTTTGATAGTTGTCAGCCCCTTAATGGTTGCGGCGTTTTTGAATGACAATCATCTTAATCAACCCCAAAAAACGTTTATTTTGTGTTACAAAAGGGACAACTAACTTTGTTGTCACTCAGCTTTGTGCTATATGCTTACACATTAATATTATTAATATTATTAGGATGGTAAGTACCTGAGTGTTTATTTATTTAAGAAAGACAGCTCAGTTGTTAGTAGCTCTTCCCTCTGTGCCGTAGGCCGTGGGTTCGATCCCCACCGAGAATAAACATTTGTGTGATGAACATAGGCGTTATAAGTATGTATTTACAAAAAAAAAGTATAAATTTAATGTATTATATCAGCTATCTGGTTCCCATAACACAAGCTTTGTCTTAGTTTGGGGCTAGATAGTGTTGTGTGGGAAATCCACCAATATTTATATTATTTATTTAATTATAGTTAACACGAGTAATTAACAAGTCAAGTAGAGTCTATGTATCGTCATGGACGACGAGGCTGATCAAATCGACAGCGGATACGCCAGTACATATAATAAAAATGTCACAACTCCCACATATATATCATACTACTTTTTAAAAATCGTCTAATATCTTTAACATTTAACTGTTGGTGAAAGCTAGACGAAGACACCGACTTACCCGTCTGAATGCTGCAATAGTCTCCGGAGTAACTTATAAAGCAATTGAATGTGACAGTAGCAGAGACATACAATATGCAACGTGCACATGTGCCCAGCTACTTACACCACCCCCTCTGAAATGGGGAGGGAGGGTACTAGTTGGATAATTTAGATAAAATGTTTTTAGATATTCGTATTTGTTTTTCTTCTTGTCGTGTCACGAGATCTTTCGACCCAGTGTGGTGAAAGGATTTTAAGTGCGTCTCAAAGTGGCTCCTTTCGAGCACTTGTCACATGTTTTAGATAGGTTCTACGACATGTCGGTTTCGTCACGACGGTTTCCTTCACCGGGCCCGACGAAAAAAATGAGGCAGAATTGATTTTTGAAAGTCCTTTATTCAGCAGTGGACTTTCTTCTACAGGCTGATGATGATGAACATGAACCCGTAATTTGATCATTCTACGTTCGGTTCGAAAAACAAAACCTTTCTATTGGCAGTTGGACAAGTACGAAATGTTTCTAACTCTCATTTCTATGGGCAACATTACATAAAGTTAATATTCTTAGCACGAATTGCGATCAATTCGGTTGTTCTACCAAACTTACCTCAGATTCGAGACCACACAAAGTGAATTCGTAAATTAATAAAACTTTGGCTTTAGTTTTCATGAAAAATGTTAAATGTTTTTATTCAATAAAATCAGAAATATCACTTTGAAACATATGTTAAACTAAGTGAATCGAGGCGCCAAGCATACGTCCAAGCAAGAACAGGCACGAAACTTACAGCTTGGTTCCCACCATATTTTGTATGATAAAAAATAAGAGGCTGACTGCTTTTGTAGGCAAGACAATTCTCTTTGTTTATTATAACAAGGATCATACAAAAAACGGTAAGAACTGAGCCGTAAATTTGCTGCCTGCTCTTCAAGGCTTGATCGCGTGGAAGTGGTTGCTAGATTCACCTAGCTTTAAGACGTTTCAAAGTGATCCATGTGTCTCAATTGAATATATACCTTTTGACTTTGACTTATTTGACTGACGTAGATATAAAGTACATCCTTTATTATCATGTTGATTGATATAAGAGACGTAAAATTACTCAGAGCATCGCCGAATCGAGTGATGGAGAATCAAGGGACAGTTTAGTGTTTATGTTTGACAACCATACAACTACACCATGACAGGACTTGGCGCCATGCCAGCGCCTTAGGGGCTGGCAGACGTATCAAAGATCTTATCTCTTAGGATTAAGCTTATGGTGTTGAGTTTCAATGTCAAGTGTTAAATTTATGGTAACTTTGATATGACTCCATAAGATATACCTTAAAAAACGGTTAAAGAGGTTAGAAGATTTACTGAAAACTGAAAAAGGTCGATATGTAATCCTCACGGACGGTAGACATCTTAGTTCTCCTGGTAATTAAGATTCTTCATAATTATACACTCTCACACACAATATACATACATTTTCATATATTTTCAAAAAGGAGAATTTTAAGCCTTCTCCAACCACTGTTTTCTCGGGATCTTTTTAATATCGTTGGTTCTTCGGCTGGGGGCCCGCCATAAGCCTCGTCATACATGGTCGCCATTCGAGAACCTAAATATCTAAGATAGTCAATATTGAATATTTGCAGTTAAAAAGATAATTTAATGGGAAAGTGGAACATCTGTCCTCTTATCTTTGATAGGCCACTAAGCTTGGTTAAAAGCACTTTGAGAAATGTCTCAGAATACCTCTGTCCTAGTAAAAATCCAAGCTAAGTATCAATTTATTTTGAAAGTCAACTCTAATATCATAAAATGTGAAAGAATCTGTTTGTATGTCTGTTACGTTTTGTCGCATACGGTTGAACCGCACTTGATGAAACTCACACAAAGATCTGGAGTGGATACAAGATTTAAGGTCATTTTTGCGTGAGAACAAGTGAAGCAACAAGCAGATGGTCCACCTGATGTTGAGCGGTAACCTCCGGTTTTAATCATTGCATTACTTCGCAGAGCATATCCACCATGAAAATGACATGCGAATTTTAAGCATTAATCAAAACTCAAGCATTGAATTTTTTACAGTTTTCAATGAACAATTTTTTATTTGTTTTTATAGTATTTACCTACACTTAAGGAAAATCACAAAGATTTAATATAGTCCCAAAAGTTATTACCCGAGTGGGATTTGAACCCACGACCTTCCCCTTGATACGGGGCCGCGCTAACCAACTGCGCCATCGGATTCTAATCGCACTCGACGAATAACTCAGGGACATGCTACTACGGTACTTATGCGACCGTGGTTCCATCTACAGGTCTGACATATAACTATCAAGAGTCCTAACTACCTAACTAACTAGAGATAACTTTTGGGACTATATTAAATCATTGTGATTTTTCAATGAACAACCCTAACTAGATTCAATTTGATGTTTGTTCTGAAACACGAGCCGTCCCACGAGATCACTTAGCTAGTCCACGCAGACACTGTCGCAGGTAAAAGATAGTATTTAGGTACCTAATAAAAATCCTAACAAAGTACCAACTTGTTTTGAAAGTTACAAAATAAATTGGATAAAATAAAGCCCTTAAGATTTCGCAGAGAAATCTTGAGCCTAATCTTTAGACATTTTCTGAAGTACTTTTATAGAGTCCTAATAAATAAACGGTTTAATTTGCGGTTAGACTTAATACCTGTTTGTTTTCGATGGCACTTGAATAATCACATTCACATACTTTGATCAAAGATCGAATAGTACGTGTTTCTGACTCTAGGGCCCTCTAGGGGCCTCTAGTATTAGGATTTCCTGGGGTCTAGACAAAATCTATTTTCTGTTTGCGTTCACGCTTGCGGAAAGATAAACTGTATAAAAATGACATTAGATTGGCGTGAGCATCTCTCAAGCTAATATCATTTTCTTTCAACTTATCTTTCCGCAAGCGTGAACGCAAACTGAAACTGGTTTTTGTCCAGACACGCTGTTTTCAAAGTGATACTTGTTATTATATTAATTAACTCTGCATTGTTTGCATGATCTGTTTATTAACTATAAATAGATCATGCAAATATTTGTCCCTCCATATTTATCAAACCACTTACTTAATATAAATCATGAATTATAAATCTTTTATTAGCGAAATTCATTACAAGAGACAGAAAACAGTGAATATATTTGTACTTAGATGTCTTATAAAAGTACTGTCTACAGTTAATTTAGCTACGCTACTGTAGGATTCACAAAAGTTTGTTAATAATGTTTATTTGCATAAATATATGTAATATTTTAATAAAAATTCGAGGACTTGATGGATTTAGGATATGAAAAAACGTGTGTACTTGGCACTGGGCACTGGGCACCGGTGGCTGTGGCCGGTGGCTCGTGTGCGCTGAACCTAATGTAGTGTCAATCCTAACTAACTCTAGGGTATTAAAGAAAAGATGGCAACTTTATGTTAGTTTATTTGTAGGTTTTAAAGTATTGAAAGCATAATTTATGGCAGAGAAAACAAGTTTATCTTTGTAAGCTTTACCTCCGTGAATAAGATCAAAATCGCACCCGATACGGTAATAAATTAATATTTAACACAAAAATCGTACCAACAAGCCACCTTTTACGATCCAAGTGTGGCAATAAATTGTACAGCAGGAGGGAAGTATAGCGCATATCTGTGGAAAACTTGGCTGAGTATGACGAAGGTACGATTCATATCAGCATATAGATGGACCACACACGATGGACCGACGACACTGTTGCAAGAAGTTAATAGATGAAGAAGACTATGTTTGTTGCCTGTTTTCCTAGGCTTGGCCGCGTTGACTGGCACCTATATTCACCTAGCTTTAAGACGTTTCAAAGTGATCATTGTGATCCTTGTGATTCAACTGACTTTGACTTTGACTTCAAGTAGGAGATCTTTGTCCAGCAGTGGACATGTTTTAGTTGATGATAACCCTCACAGCTTCTGCTAGTCAAGTCTGGTCGTGAGTTTGAATCCCACCCAGGACAAACATTTGCATAATGAGTAGTGAAAGCTTATTTCTCTTTATTTTCCAAAACCATGGTGTTACCAACCTGTAAATTATACATTCACACTTAAAATATTTTATATTCTACAGTCGCTTGCGTTGAGACTTCAAAATTTTTATATTCCTTCCATTTTAAAGAGTCGTTAACTTTTTAAATCCATGAAATGGGATGTAAAATGGCGGACGCTGCGTATAAACGCCGTAAAGATGTAAAATTCTGATTGGGTACAGTTTTTGAATCATTTTAAATCACAACCCTATAACGACTTCTCCGAAGGGCCTAGCCAGTCGCATATATTTAATTTTATACAGTAGAAAGACAATTTTGATTTTGAGCTTGAACATTGAGTGCCATTATTTTATCAGAAATGTCAAACATATTTTATAAAAAAATACTTAAAATAATATTATTAGTATTTTGTTGACGCTTACTTACTGCACTTACTTAACAACGCAGAATACTAAACTAGCACAATGCAGTTACAACAAACTCTGGCTACACCTACATTCCGCCAACAAAGCTCAGTCTATTTTAGTTTGACTAACTAATTACGTCACTGATGACGTCACAAAGCGATAACTAGCTGCAACAGTTACAAACTGAGCTTCAACCACATACGACAACATGCCATACAAATGTGGTTGTGTCATCAGTCACTTTTATATCCTTATAAACGTGAAAGTTACGATGTTTGTGTATTTGTGGCTAAATTAGAGTAAATATAGTTCGTATCATGGCTTAGCAAATAGGCTTTGCTTTACACTTTGAAAAATTACCAGAAACGGTGTAAAAATGATGAATGAACCTAATTAAGGAAAAACACCTTAAATATTAACGTTAACACTCACTACCAATACGCGAGCGAAGAAGTATGCAGTAGCTAGTATTATTCCTAGTACTTAGTTATTCGTTATTCCCAGAGTTATTCGTCAGGTGTGATTGCGCAGGTGGTCGGCGCAGGCCCGTATCTCGGGTAATAACTTTTGGGATATTATAAAATCTTACCTAGTGTTACATAAAACACCTACGTAACCGACTGGGAATCGATAGAAAAAAACTAAAAATCTTAAAAATATGACATTTGGTGGGTAACTCGCTGTTGAAATTAACTAGGAAAGAAATTTGCAAAATTGAACCCCAAAAGAGAACTTGCATAAAAATATCTTAACTTGAATATAGTTACGCGAAATGAATTTTTTTAGTAAAAGATTCAAACTCAAAGTGCTAGATTTAACTCAATTAGCGAATAGACAGCTTAGACTAGACATTGTCAAATAAACATCTTCATCGTCAGCTATATCTATTTATTTATTTTTTATTCTTAGATTCACAGTTTTTCTTATTGTCTATTTTAATCTATTAAATGTACACTGTGCACTAACCAAATCGAATCTACATTTTATAGGCAAAGTAAGTAGGTAGGTAGATGATACTGAGAAGACAAACCAAAATAATAAGGTGAAAGTTAACAAATAAAACAAAAAAATCAAAGTTAAAGTTAATCGCATAAAAAACAAGTGTTAGTGTGTAAAACGTGATAAGTAATGAGTGTGTAGTGTAGTGTGTCATTGTGTGTAGGTAGTTAGTTAGATAGGTTGTTATAATAAAGATCAGGTAGGTGTGAGTGTGAATGTGATAGACAAAACACCTAATAAAACTCTGCAACACTCTAAGCGTGTAGGCGAAGTGTAGCTAGCGTAAACAAAAAACTGGTTTCTAATAAAGGGATGGCTTACATGGTGGCATACTCATTAAATCGTACTTATAATCGATTGACTTCCCATGATAGGTGACGGATAGGGCAGGATAGGATTTTATGTGTTGATGAATAGTATACCTAATATGAAGGAGCGAGTTAGTAGAGTAGGTAGATATACCTTTCAAACGTAAAAGCGGGACGCACAGTACACTATTCTTTGTGTAAAATCTTACCTAAAGATAGTTTTTTTGATGCTGAAGATGTTAAGCTTGCCACCTAGATTCACCTTGCATTAAAACGTTTCAAAGTGATCCTTTTGACTATACTTTGCTCTGATATTAACAATAACGTCAGTCTATTGGAAGAAGGAGTATGGTATGTGTTTCGTCTTTCAGCTCATGGTAGTCACTGTAGCGGAGGTTGGTTCTATGAGCTTTTGGTAAGTCCATTGCCACTTAAACTTGCTTAATCTGTGAGCTATGTTTGTGGCCTAGGTTCTTCAAGGGATTTCTTCGTTACTAATTGTGTAACGTAGTGACGCATAGATTTCTTACCATAGCCCGTAGTAGGAGTTTCTGCTAGTGATTTCTTGTTGCGTCCCCAAACGACTAGAAATGGAGTTTTTTGGAGCAATTATCAAGTATTTTGTAGAAGCACCTGTGTTTGCTCCATTCTCCGAGGATTCGGCAAGGTTCTAACGCGGGTATGATTCGTCGCATCTGCAGAACTAGCATTAAGACGTCGTCAACTTGCTCAGTCTTTTTCCAATCAGCCGAGCTCATGAATTATTTAGTAACACCATCCGGGGGGTAGGGATGGGACATTATTTGATTGTGATATCGATAACTGTTATAATGAATCAAGTAATACCTTTGTTAGTGTCAATTTACTATTATTATGTAATATCCTTGATTATGGTTTAAATTACTAATTTAGATTTAATCTAGAAACACGGCTGCGTGTCCGCCATGTTCTCACAGAAACGGGCAACGCAGTCATGATACTGTTTTAATTTAAAATTAATATGGTATGATTTATTAGTAATTTAAGAAAAAAAAAACAAAATTGAAATAGCTTCACTGCCTTTAGGCACGAGAGATTTCCTTTCAAATCTTTTAGAAGCCAATACTAACTCTAAATCTCTTATGGTTTTTAAGATGACGTTGTTAAAAAGCAAACTGTAAGCATCATAAGTCATCGTTTCATCGATAGCGGTGCACCCCTAGTGACTTCACCCCGAAGCTACGAGTGGATAAGCTTTTGTTTCTCGGACATAATATTCCTACCCGAGAAGAGCCTATCCAATTTTCATATAACTCCTAATGGTTTAAGTGAAAACAAATAAAGCTTTACGTTTTGGGAACATAAAAATACTTTATTATAAAACTTTTCAATATTTCGACGAAAATTATCGTGAAATATTCAGTTACTTTTTGTTGATCAGCCTGCCTTGTTTTCTTTACTAGCTACAAAGTTCCTTATTGAGTTTCTAATTTTCAGGTTATTTCCGGAACGTCCGACGACGGAACACCGTTTTTTTAATTTTAATTTTTTTCAAGGACTGCTAATATAATTAAATTTGCAATTTTATGAAATTGATACACTATACTGTACTCCAACATGTACACTCAATAGCTTGCAAAATCTTGAAGATTTTGATAAAATAAAATAAAATAAAATTACAACCTATGGTATGTTATTTTTAATGTTTTATTTTATCCTCACATAACTGGACTTCGAGTTCACTTCATTAGCCTTTCAATAAAAGTATATTGCAGCGATGCTCCTGTGTGGAGGCACTGCAGCGTGATGCATTCCACTTCACGGTTCAGGGAAAGGGCCAAGGGGGGCTTTCCAATGCGAATAATCGAAATATTGCCCAGAGTTTCACGATGTATCTACGAAATTTTAAATGCCACGGCGTAGCTCCCTATGGCGTAGCTCCCTACGGCGTAGCTGGCTACGGCGTAGTAAGAATATCAGGGGATAAAAACAATCTCTATAACAAAGTTATCTGCTATTTTAGCTCATACGTTTTTGTTTGTACGCGTAAGTAAAAGTAAACAGGCCTTTTCCTCTTTTGAAGATGATTTAAACAGCGTGAGGGGCAACCTTTTTCACACGCTCTTATTTATGGGACGCTGTATTTTGTATCATATATTATACATTATATGCAAATTGTATATGCATTTTATATTATATACATTTATACAGCGACACGGGAAGTTTTCACCCTTGCTTATATCAACGGAGGGTTGACAGAATTTGAGATGGAGTTGGCTTGCCCAGCACCTGCACCCCTCTCAATCTAGTCAACCCCCACAAGAATCATTTCTAATTTAATATTTCTAATTATTCTGATTATATAAGTATTGCAATCTTTTACAAATAATATTGTATTATTTTGAATCTATCATCATAATTCATGACAGTTTTAATTATGTGATTACAACACAAAATATTTTATTTTGGGCACAATTTCTGTTGTACAAAAATCTGTCGAGGTAAGATGATAGGCTACTGTAGATATATGGTCAACTTGCAAAGAACTCAATAGCCGCGAGTTTCCTAACGATGTTTTTCTTCACCGTTTGAGAGCACCAGCATTGCACACACACCAGTAAAACACGTAAGAGGAGTAAGTACTAGACCGTCCAAGTTTCAGTGAAGCGCGTCATCCGTGACGTCACGTGCGTCGCACCTGTGACTCACACTTGACTAAACCTGGGAAACAGTTAGTATTGCCTATCTATGAGGGACTATCCAAAGGCCGCGGAATGTTGTTGTAATTAAATTTAAATGCGGACACTAGTTTTCCCTTTATTATAATTACTATGTGTGATGTGTAAAATCGTGGCCAATAAAAATCATGGTTTTTATCTACTCTCAATAAACAGGGTAATGCGCGTGATATTATATTACTCGTATGTACTAATAATTAATTATATATTTGAATAGGTTTTTATGTTTTCATATTTTTTTGTTCTACTTGCAGATGGAATGAACAAGCAGATGGCCCACTTGATGCTAAGTGGTAACCATCACCTATAAACAAAGCATTGCCTCGTAAGTCCACGCGATAGGAACTTGCCGTACGATGCACTGCCCTACGTCCATTAACTTGAGGCATACTGATGTTAAGCCTGATGTGCCTGTATTTTCACCGGTAACCACAGTTTTCAATCCAAAACACAGCAACGCTGCTTGGCGCCAGAAAAAGGCATGGTAGTTCTTCCCCGGACGAGCCTTTCACGAAGAGCTATACTACTCTTAAAATATAGGTACCGAATTCTAGTCTGATCAGACCCAGCAGCGTTGCAAATCTCAGTGCGAGGTGAAAGATTAACGAACCGCACCGCAAACTCACGAATAATAGATGGCGCTCTCTGACAAAGAATATACCTTGAATCTTTGATGACGCGCTTTGTAGAACGACCTGCTTGGTGTGCCCAACTTAACCACGATACGCAACATCTAGCAGTTTTATTTTACTCTTTAGAGCGTGTGTGTACGTTAAGCCTCGTGACCTCCTCCTCAGGTAAAATTGACACAATAACATTTTGCCTCTTCGCTTCTTCGTCAGCCGTAACTTCACTGACAATCTTAATATATATAAATTACGGGTCACGTTGTTTGTCCGCTATGGACTCCTAAACTACTTAACCGATTTCAATCAAATTTGCGCACCGTGTGCAGTTTGATCTAACTTAAAAGATAGGATAGCCTTCATCTCAATTTATAGCCGCAATATTATTTTATTGCAAATTTGACACCGCCCAACACAGTGGGCACGGGTCAGCTATAGTTACTTATATATAATAATTAACTGTGTAATTTTTATAAAATCTAATGCCCATAATTTTATAACCTACTAGCGGCCTGTCCCAGCTTCGCATGGGTGGACATAATTTATTTCAATGTTTTAGGATAAACTTAGACCGTGGTGGGTTCGAGTCATTTGCACGCCCGTCTACCTCGCGCCTTGCCCGGGCCCGCGCTGGGTGAGAGCGCGCCCCGTGACCTTATATTTTTAAAATCTTTTGAATGGAGTGTCCGATTTGAAAAATTCAAAAAGTAATGTATAGGTATTGAACCAGTCTTGAATATGAAAAGATTTATTTGGATAAGGATTAATACCAAGGTACATATAAAGAGCCTTTTCTAGCGGCGGCATTTCAATTATTTTTTTATAATAAAAGAACACTTATTGTGACATAACTATAATAGCTAGACATATGCTGTCCCGACATTTTTTGTAGATAATGACGTGTTCTGCAAAATCGTAGTACATTATTTTGTTCTATCATCAATAGTTTTCGCAGCGCACGCGATGTAAGGTTTTTGTTTTCCACCTTGGGTTACATTATTGGAGTTTTAGTAAGGATCCCTGATATTTTGAAAATATAATATAGCCTATGTTACTCAGGGATAATGTAGCATTCTAATTGGGAAAGAATTTTCGAAATCGGACCAGTAGTTTTTGAACCTATTCGTTACATACAAACATACAAAAATACAAATCTTTCCTCTTTATAATATTAGTGTAGATAGTGTAGATTGCTCTACAACTTTTCAGTCAGTTTCGCCACATTCAATCTTCCTCTACTTTTTTATCTGCACTTCGCCGCATTTCACCTTTTGTAAGTAAGAAGTAAATATACGGTCATTCGATGACTACATAATATAAATTCCTTCGGGAGTTTGACCATTCCAGTAACGTAACGCGTTGCTCAAAGTATTTTTTTAATAACTTACTTTATATAACATTTGTCAAAGTCATTACCAAAAGGTATTTCTTCAATTAAATCTCAAGGATCACTTTGAGACGTCTTAAAGTTAGGTGACTCTGGGTGGTAGTCCCGCGCGCCTAGAAGAGCAGGCAACAAACTTTGTTGGCAACATTAAGCTCAGCCGTAACGTGGGACGTTTGCGTATGACGAGATTGAATTTTCTATGTGACGGCCAAAGTCAGCTTATTAGACGAGCCTTGACAGAGCCTCGTTATAACGGAAGCTTTACAAAATGGCTGCACGCCAAGATTCTAAAGAATAACCCAATTAGATCGGGCGGATCATGGCCACCATGCGGTTTGAGACTTTCCTCGTATTTTTAGACGTGATTAAAAAATCCTAAACAAACAATACAAGAACTTCACCTGTCATCATCATCAGCCGTCTGAAGAACTTCGCTGCTGCAAAAAACCTTTATTATTGATTAAATTTCTTTATTTTGGAGAGCAGGTATACAATATCACCTTCCTACATTTCCCCCACGCAGCATGAGGTCGGCACAACATGTTTTCTTCTTTCAATCGCTTCTATAACTCATCATCTCAGTGCTCACTCATTTCTAACTTATGTCATCTTTCACACAGTCCATCCACTTTTTTATTCATCTACCTCATTTCCACATCCATATCTAACACTCTTCTCGATAAATAACTTTCCACCCTCCTCATGACAAGCCTATACCTACTGTTTTTATTCTGTATATTTGTGAAACAATCAGAAAGTATGTAGGAACATCATTACTTAGATCGAAGTACAAAGCAGACGAGGTGTAGGTACATTGTGTAATCCATAACAAAGCAAGGACATAAGAATGTGCCACAACTTCTCGAACCATTAATAAGTTGTGACACTTTAAGAGAGCGCATTATAAAGTTAAGTGAGTAACTGGGAGTTATACCACACTAGGGACGGTCACTTGCAAGTTCTGAACCAAGTTCTGCACTAGTGATGTGACACATAACTGAGCCGTGGCCATCGTCAGCCATATTATAGTTACGGAAGACGTAAGAAATTAAATCATTAAAGTATAATCATAATTATAGCGTGGTAACATGCTTGAGCCATGCCTAGAAATAAAATATTAAACACATTTTTCATTCAAAACTTAAGGTTTATAACTGTTGCTTATTTGGTAACAAATGAGATTCAAAGACAGTAAAAAATTTGATTCTACTAGTCCTACTCATAATATAAATACAATTTTTGAGGGTGTGTAATGGCTGCACGGATTTGGATAAAATTTGGATCTAGATTCTAACCTGTTACTTTTGACATTAGGCAGAGCCACCGCTTATGTTATTATTTAGCATATTATTGATATTAATGCGGTTTTTTAATACAACTTGGCGATGGAACCAGCTCATGGCCCACCTGATGTTATGTTGTAACCATGACCAACAAAGCAAAACCTCATAAGTCACACGATAGGAACGTGCCCTACAATGCACTGCCCAGCGTCCACCAACTTGCGGCATACGGATACGGAAATGTGGAATGGGCATCTCTAGTTGGCACACGTACGCACAACTCGGTCCAAATTGAGGCGAGTCGGTGTAAATTGTTAACTTAGGTTGCTGTTAATGTCTCAAATTAATGACGATGGGGATTTTGAAACATGTCGGGAAGCATCCATCCCAAGTGGAGAAGGTCGCGGAAGGGACGACCTTTCTAGAAAGTTATAATCAAATACTATAAGTAGGTATAAGAATCTTTGTTCTGCCGTATTATATCAACGCCCAGTCCAAGAGACATGACATTGTGACGTGTACTGTGTCGTAGGGCATTAAAAAGGAATTTCTTAAATTCAACCCCTAAACCTTGAAGCGTGTGGCATCCTCTATGGTATTGATACTACCACCATGCCTATTTATGCCGCCAAGCAGCGTTGCTGTGTTTCGGTTTGTAGGGTGTGGTTTCCGGTGAATTCACAGGTACATGAGGCTTAGCATCTGCATGCCTCAAGTTAATGGGCGCATGGCAGTGCATGGTTCTATCGTGACTTGCAAGGTAAAAAAACCATGGCATCCATACACATTGGAAAACAATACCTACAGTTAAAATTGAATCAGTTGGTCACGTCGGAAATTCATTTTACGTGTAAATTCTCCTATACCTAATAATAAAAACGTTTATTGCCCCTCACAAAAGATTCTTAAAATAAAGGTTCAGTACGAGTAGGTTAAAATGAATTGTAAACCTTTTTGTGAGAGCCTTTTGCCTGAGGTATTTGTGATACCTGTGTTGCAAGTGCCGTCAAACAAGTAGGTCAAATAAACTGTTATAGGTGCTGGGCCAGCCTACGCCATCTAAAATTCTGTCCAAGGCACTATAGCCACCCGTAAATAGGGACACGAGTAAAAGCGAATAATAAAAAAGACACAAGTAGATGATCCACCCATATACTTGTGTAAGCAAAATTAAAAAAAAAAATGTGGTAGAGGTAGTCAGAATCCCGAAGCTATATTTTAAAACGATGCGAGTTTCCACTATGATAATAAAGTAACAAGAGTAGTATTTTCACAGTTAAACAGAATCGCAGTAACAAATGACGCGTTGGTCCCTGGAGAGTCGTCCACGGGTCCCGCGATGGCGACTTGTCACCAGCAGCCACGCATCCACGCGTCCGCGCCAATTAATGATCCTACACCCTTCAGTGGGGCTGCGACATGCGAGGACAAAAGCTTATACGCATGCAAAGGAGTTGCCATGGCTTGGCTAAGTCTAAAAAAACATTTACTCAGTCAAATCACAAAGATCAGGATAGACGATATTGCCGTAATAGATGATTTTGCCTTCATTTCTTTTTTTACAGACTTCCCGTTCCTGTGACGAATATCGTCCATTTATAAACTAGCCTGGAAGTCGTCCAACGTTTCTTCCTCCACTAGTTATTAGACTTAAGATATAGTTCTTCAAAAAGTAACGTCGTCAATGCTATGATTAGAAAATAGGAGGCTGCTTTTATTTTCGGTGGTAAAACATTTGAGAAATAAAATAACGATATGAAATAATTAAAAACTATATAAAGCTAGCCTATAAAAATGGATCAAAATTACTAAAATCGGCGAATCCTCAAACCTGAAAGAGTAGTAAGAGATCATTGTCAAGGGCTCGTCCGGGGAAGTGCTACCACCATGTTATTTTCTGCCGCCAAGCAGCGTTGCTATGTTTCGGTTTGAAGAGTGTGGCTTGATGATGTGGTTTGATGGATGCAGGGCAGCGCATCGTAGGGCACGTTTATTTCGTGCGTGACTTGCGAGGCAATGCTTTGTTATGGGTTACGGTTACTACTTAACATCAGGTGGGCCGTGGCCTGCTTGTTCCATTAGCAAGTATTATTAATAAAACCCGCTATTAAACTGAAACCTAAATAGTGGCGCTAATTCATACACCATTGTAATCTTATTTATTGGCGCATGACAAAATTACTTACTAACTCATACCATGGTGTTCACCACCCACTATTACAGTTTAAGGGTAACTGGAGGAAAATGGTTGGCCATATAGCGTTAAGTTTTCCTAGTTTAATTTATTGTTTTTAAGATTCCGTACCCAAAGAGTTAAACGGGACCTTATTACAAAGACTCCGCTGTCCGTCTGTTCGTCTGTCACCAGGCTGTACCTCATGAATCGTGATAGTTAGACAGTTGAGATTTGATAATGGTACGGAACCCTTCGTGCGCGAGTCCAACTCGCACTTGGCCGATTTTTTGATAGCTGTTTCATGTATTTTTATAAATTATAATGATTCATAATTCGCGAATAAAAGTCATTCAGTCATTAAAATTGTGGGAAAAGTTAACCCGCTGGTTCCATGGCCACATGATGTTATTAATTGTACGCATGTCAAATTGTTTTTTAACCGTAGGCCGCTGTCAGGCGAGCAGGTGCCACGTGACTGACGCGTGTCTCTGCTGCTTTGTTTTCCATTTTAAACACACTTACAAAAGTTAAAAGGTTTTTTGTTCGTTTATTCATCTGAAAACGTAAAATTCAAAATAACTGGTTATTTAGAATGAGTGAGAGAAAAAACAAAAAATAACTTTACAAAAGTTTAGTTTTTAATAAAATAAATGAGCCCCTATAGCCATTTTTTCTAATTCCTTTATTTCGATCATTTCAAGTGAAAAGATATAAAAAAGATATACAAATTACGCTCATCCTGTTTTGCACGTACATAATAATTTGTCCGCATTTTAGATCACAAATGCGCACTAGCGAAGTGTGTGCAGTGAGGCTACGTTCTAGATTTCAGCGACGGTGCGAGATCGAGTCTCGCCGGAACATTTTGAGTTCAAGAGAATTCATTAAATTGCTCCGCACACAAAGGCATTGAAAGCCGTAGGACTCGCAGGAGAAAAGTCTATTCAACGTTTCTAAAATGCAGGCAGTGTCACTGACGGGCGCACGTTGTCGACCGAATTATCTGTTCACTTGGCCGAGGAGCCGATGATGCCATTTCATTTCCTTTCGCTGTTCGTTGCAATCGTTTGTATTATAATTGTTGATCCCCTTCTTATCTAACCAGAGTAAGGGAGAGAAAAAGAAAAGGGACTGCAGTCGTTCTTCGTAGAAATAAATAAATATCCATAATATTAAACAGTGTCAAAAGTCGCAATTTTGACTTCACAGCCCTTTTGATAGTGCCAATCCTATAGATACATTTTTGTAGTTTCCACTGGCGTCATAGAATGAGTTGGCTACAAACGCAAACTTTATGTCACAGAAATAAATATAACGATATCACCTCTAGGTAAAAAAAGTATAGCAGGAAAACTGGCATGCACTAGGCTGAAAATAAATTCGAAGGTTAGTGTTATAACGACGCTGTTCCTGCAAAAGTGGGCATGTGCCAAATATAATTTTGAACGTGGCTCTGTAGGGGATCTAAGGGTGGATTCGACCAAAATAGTATAAGCCTTATACTTAGAACTAAATTATTACTTTTCTGCTTTAGACTTTACAAAAGCAATAACTTAATCTATACCTCTATATTTATAAGGCAAAGGTGATTGACTGATGTATCAACGCACAGGCCAAACCCTTAGGGCTAGAAACTTAAAATTTCGGACACGTATTCCTCTTATGACGTAGGCATCCACTAAGGAAGGATTTTTCAAAATTCATCCCCCAAGGGGGCTAGCGGGCCGCCCGACTATGTAGAGATTTCAAAGTACCTATAAAGCAAGGTTTAACCTTTCTTATTTCTAACTTCTTTAAGAAGTTCTAAAGTAAACGTGCGCGAGCGAAGCCGTGGGTCAGAGCTAGTCTTATATAAAATATTAAAAAAAAAATTTTTTTGGAAATATTTACGCCAGATGAATTTTTTTTGGAAATATTTTCATCTGTCGGATATCGTTGCTCTACAATAATTAAACCCACCCTAAGTCATCCTTTTGTGCTCATGAAAATTAAAAATAAACTTTAAAACAAATTTAAAAAATTGTAGGACTTCCTAGGTAGTACCTATATAAAATTCCAAATATCAATTCTCATGTTTACCAGACTTGAGAATTGCAGGGCAGAAATTATTATAACTTAGTTTCCCAACATTGATACAATAAAGACATATTGACGTGTTGTCCTTTAGAATAGAAGACCGTTTTTAGTTTTTTTTCTATATTTGGGTATCGAAGAGTTTTTTTTACATTTCCGTTACGCCGTTTTTTAACTGTCGCCAGTTTTTTTAAACAAACCAAACGTTAAGTTGGCTCTTCGGACAATGCAGTTTGAAACTGTCCGGATTAAAAACTCATTTTCTACTTGTGAGAACTTTAGCGGCCATCTTTATGGACCGTGCACACAATCTATTGCTTGCCGCTATCGTGGACGATGGTGAAAACTGCCCTTATTAACAGTTTATAGTTCTATCTACGGCCTCTGTACGACGGGTGACGTCCGACTACTATAGACAGATAGAAAAAACTTTATTTCACAAAATAAAAACAAAAAGTTTCGTAAATAGCTAAACTAAATACAAGGGAGAAGTCTCTTCTAGTTACTCTTTGTGTAGTTATGAAAAACCGAGAAGATAGTAATAATAAAACAATGGTAACATCTATAGGTAGGTAATAGTACTATCGCGTGGGTTTGATTCAGGGAACGAAGCTATTTGTATGTGAAGTTGTCGTCTTGGGGGCCTAGATTTCTTCGGTCCGATTTCAGCCACTATTTGTTTTAAGATACAAATCATAATTTTATATTATGTAGGTATTATAACTAAGCGAGCTTGTAAAAGCTTGTTTTCTTGGCCAACAAACTGCGAAAGGCATTATTTTTCGAAAGAAATCAGACCACAATTTCATTTCAACCTTCAACTCATTTCCACTTTAGCAATTTATCGCCGCGAGTGAATAATGAGTTCGAAACAAAATTTCATACATTACCGTGATATATTTAGCCATACAAGTTTCCTAACGGCCTTACTTTTTAAGGCTTTTACAATAAATCATATAAAAAGGATCTATTAATAGCTTTTAGGCTCCGATCATAACCGGTCCGGTAACGGGGTAATTAAAAAAAACATCGTTATACAAACGTGTGGATTAACAGCCAATTTGTGATTTATCGCGTGATACTTGGTGGACACGTACAATTCGTGCTGTTGGCTATGTACGGTAAACGGTATAATACGGTCGTCTCAAATCTCAAATAAAACTAACGACATATCACACCTTTGTTATGTTTATTTATTTGCAGCAAACCTCAGTAAGTATTTAAAATTCAGCCAATAACATGGTTATTGGCAGTCAGTCAAAAGGTACTCCTTATAATCATGGACAGGAAAGTAAAAGAAGAATAAATAATAGTTAGAAGTCTTTTATCTACTCAACATAGCAAAAATGTCTATAATTTAAATTATTTATATATTATTCGAAATGGAAAAAGATTTAAATGTATGCTAGCGAAGTATTACAGTAATAATACATGGTTGTCATTTTAATCTCAGTCTAATTCATAAAAATACGTTCAGATTTAAAAACAAAATATCAGTTCGTATCGAAATTCGAACTAAATCCCAATCAAAGTAGTCTCAAGCTATTAAGATCACAATACTGTTTCAAATTCTTCTATTATGCGGAGGACGCTATATAGCGGCCGTAACCGTAGGTGTGTAAATTGATGTTGTGTGAGCCCGTCCGTACCTAGTTCCTCAGTAGATAATTTTTAAGGATGTGTACGGGTACGTCCCTATTATGCATTTGGTGCACACCCAATACGTGTGATTAAATCATCGCTGCTAGAATACAAACAGATTTCTTCATTATCATTTCCTTTACCGTTTGAGAGCTCTGGTATTGCGCACATTATGTACATTCAGAACCAAATAATATTAGTACACTCGCTGGTTTGAATCTGTTCAAAATAGTTAAAATATGTATCAGCATTATCACCGCTTAAGTTTTAAGGTTTTATAAATTACTAGCTTTTAACATACATACGCAACTACAATCGATGAGAGATGGGCGAATATAAATAGGTACCAACCATTCGATCGATCGTACTCTTTCATGATTTTTGAGGAGTTTTCAAGACACAATATCTCGAGTACTTCTGCATAACTGCCGCATTCTACCGGTTGTCGTTTGTAAAGAACTCCAGGCTATCGGGTCGACATATTTCCCCAGAGGCCACCACCGGCTATATTAAAAACTCCATAATAACCTCCCTAGGCCCCATTGTTCTTGGATTTAGAATTAAAATGGACTTTTTATGGTAAATAACTTTAAAGGCCTTTGCGGCGCACTCGTCTCTTTAATGACCACATCGGACTTTTGCAACGACATTCCTATAATGGCTTTTTACCCAACTGGACCGGAAAGTTATGTTTATGGCTTGTCTTATTTTACCTGATTTTTTATAGACGTCATGATACATATACTCAGATCAAAAGAAAAAAGATCAGAATCTTATATGTACACAAGTATCTTTGAGGATGTTAGGAAGATGAGGAGAGTAGTTAGAGACACGTCATACCATAAGTAATATCCCGTAAACTTTAGCGTTCATTATATACTAAAAAAATTACATTGTACAAATCCTCTTGAATAGATGGTAAAGGCATACAACGGAGTAGATTGTGAAAAATCATTTAAAAAAATTAAAATCCAAAAATTGTAAGAAAACTTATCTTGTTGCTTGTACAAACCAATCAGAAAATTGTTGTTATTTTGGCAATGTTGCACTCGTAAAGACACCCCCGAACTAGATGGTAAAAAAAGATAATACATCTCAAACACGGCCAACACGGCCATGTTTCAAAAAGTCAAGTGTGATGTCAAATCTCTACGTCTGCCGTACATAAATAAAAACGAAGACATCACGTCTCCTCTCCCCACTTTACCCCTACTTACCCCTGCTTGGCCCTACTTGCCCCACTTTGGTAAATAAATCATGGTCTTGTCTTCGCGAATACGAAAGCAGTTGGCGCCGCGAATGTGCGGGAAACACAAGTGTGGTGCGTCTTGAATGCAGATTGTGGCCAGAGACATACGACGGTGGGTTTTGGACGATTATTTTTAAGAGGAGGCTTTAACTCTAATGAATTCTAGTTCCAATTTCAAACATAAACGCAAAGTTTACACCAACGCACGCTCCATCAACGTGCAGTCCTAAAATAACATTTCTGATAATCGATAATTACAAAATTTGATATGATAAAAAACCCCAATTTAGGGCGCTAGTAGGATTGCCTGAAAAATTAAGTAAAATTACTGGAGTCACCATAGTTCTGAGTTTGAACGTCAAATACTCTGGAACAGCATACTTTGAAATATCAACCTATTATAAACGTTTCAGTTTAGTTACTGAAAATCAGAAAAATAAGTCGAAAACACCTGGTTTAGAAGAGTTTTACCATGCTATTTACTATTATGTATGGGACAGTATTAGGTACTCGTAGGTTCAAATAACTTTTTTCAAAAAACGCAGTTAAGTACCGCAGTTTTTCTGGGCGTGATGCCGCGCCGTGTTTTCCACTCACTATCCCCCTAGACCACGCACAGAATATGTGAATGGCTGATGTTCTAATATGGAAAATCAACTGCTGATCGTTGTTTGCCTGAGAAATTGACTTTTCGGCGTTTCGAGCAAATATTATGAAATAAGCGGGATTCTTGGTGTATTTGAGAATCAAATATTTTCGCATGGCGGCTTACGCACACAACACACGCGTTGTTATCAATTGCGGGAAATGAAAACCTTATTTTGAGATAAACCCCTTTTTATTTACCATTTGGTTTGTGACTGGAAAGTGTCATAATATGACGACGTTGTTTTACGTGATCTCTGTGAGGTAAAACTAGAAAGGAAAAGATTTATGACAACTTTGACTATAGCTATAATCGTCGCAATTATCTTGAAATGACTGATTATTTTACTGCCAGCGGAATTAAATCCTCAAACTCAAATTGTAAAAATGAAAACAAAGTTATTTTTAGGAAAACACCTCTAATATTATAAATATATTATCTCGCGAAAGGTAGTTCACAACGGCAGTCCAGTCACCTGCCGGATCCAGGGTCGGGCGAGGGGAATTATCGTGTAAACTCCTGGCTTCTCCTTCTCAGCGCAGCCGACTCCAAAGGAGACGAGACCGATCAGCTTCCGGCCTGCCACCGCTGGCCCGCCGGAGTCACCCTGGAAACCATACCGAAGCTTCATTAAAAAAAAA
The DNA here is from genome assembly GCA_932294275.1 of Chloroclysta siterata. Classification (NCBI taxonomy): domain Eukaryota; kingdom Metazoa; phylum Arthropoda; class Insecta; order Lepidoptera; family Geometridae; genus Chloroclysta; species Chloroclysta siterata. The sequence goes on along the minus strand of OW028591.1, from coordinate 14,349,038 downwards.
TACTTAGAACTGATTTAGATCAGTTGAGCTATCTTTAGATCGTTTGCCAAGGTCTGCAGATAGCTCAACTGTTTCATAATCACATTTTGTAAATACTTGTATCCATTGTAATTTTCTTCGTAATTAAATATTTATCGTCTTTTTAAACTATGTTAAACTCAACGCAGACAAACTTTAAAAAATCATTAGAACTTCATGGAGACTTTCAGAATGTTCATCGTCAAAAGCCATCCTGTGGTTTTGTCTTCTAATTGGTTTTGTAATTTTGACCCATCCTAATATTACCTGACATGAGTCCCTCGTGCCATTATAATATCCGGCGCAGAACATCCTGGGAGTGATGGTCGAGTAGTACTTGTGGGACAGCAGCTTGCATTCCTGCGGTGCTATGACCGGGACGGACACCTGACGGAGAATGTTCTCCATGCTCTTTTGCTGTGAGGAAAGACAATAATATTAAAAAAAACTCCTACACAAAAGATGACGAAACACATCAAGGATTGAAGATTTGATACAATCAGATTACAAAATGCAAACTACAACTACAAAAATCTTTTCATTTTCTGTCTTTTTTGTAAATAAGATAGCTAAATACACACAAAGGAAATCACATACAGAAATATATTTTTTTTTTGTAATATAGGCGGTCTTATCGCTAAGAGCGATCTCTACTAGACAACCTTTGCTATAGCAAACATAATAAAAGCAAGAGACAAGTTCCGACGTTTCCGACAATTAATTTACACATCAAATAGAAGCCGATTGATACTGTCTGCAATTAAGTAGTTAAATACATTCGTAGTTAGTTAAAACATTACCCACCCCCACATGCGAGTGTCCCCAACCAGAGACAGAGACCATGGCCCCAGGCTCCACGTCGCTGATGCGCCCGATGGCTATTGGCCTAGAGCCAGGAGTCACCGGCACTGGCTTCTCTAGAAGAAGCAGCTGGTAGTCGAAGTCGTGGAAGTGGAGCTGAAACAAAGTATAATCAGATGAAACACAACAGAAAATATTTATAGAATCTGCAAATTAAGGGCAGACCATGCGTCCATTTACCATCCGTCCAAGAAGACAAAAATATGGATTGGTAGATGGTTTGAAAGATGACATGATGAATAACAATTACCTAGTGGCAGCTGCAGGAAATGGAAGGCAAAATTTTTGGATCAACCCTAAACAAAGTGGGATGGACCTAAAAGAAGACGAACGGTAAGCTTGAGCCGCAATCCAACTGTCCCATGTCCCACTGGTCGAGTATTTTAATTGAATATTCTAACGTAACCAGTTTGGTTGAGATTCTATTATGAAACCGTTTAAAATAACCGCCATTGGCCTTCTATAGCCACCTTAATAGTTTATTTCTTGTAACCCATACATGAGATTCTTCTTCTTTACATTCACGAGTCCTGATCCCATCGTATTCAGGACGAAATAAGAATTTAAAATCTTTATTGCAACTTAATACTACCTACTTGCTCATGAAACAACGATATAAATGATCCACCTGATACGATGTGGTAACCATCGCCTATAACAAAACATTGCCTCGAAAGCTACGCACGATATTAACATGCCCTGCGATGCACTGCCCTGCCTCTATCAACTTGAGGCACATACCTTATCAGGATCGTTCCATCGCGGGTGTATGAAATGCGCGCAGACCTCGTAGCGGACACCCTGGCTGATCTTTGTGGAGCCGGCGACAATGTAGTTGTCCTTGGCTCTGCAGAAATAACCCTTCATTAGTCACAAGCTGATCTACGACAAGAAACTTACCCTGGACTATACAATACTGTCTTGGACTGTTGAAAAGAATAAGACATAGAGCGAGTTCGAATGAGCAGGTGAGAAGTTTTAGGGCACTTCTATAATCAAAATCAACACTTTCGCTTTAATTAGTATTCAGAATGAATAACCCCCCTTCAAACTAAAAATGTATGTTGGATATTTAAAAGTATTACACGGGTATTTATCGCGTTTACCTTTATTATTTTCCCGACGTTTCGGCTATGTTGCAATAGCCGTGGTCGCGGGCAGACTGGAGCATTGAACTTGAGATCTACCGTCGTCGAGAAGTGGAAGCTGTTTCAACAACTACCCTCACTTGATCGTCAGAATCCATAATGTCCGTGTTCACACTACGACACACAACACTGACAGTGTCCACACACTTCGATAATACATCGCGACGTACACACCTACCAATGACGGGATTCCACGAAGAAAGACTGAATCCGTCTTCTCTGGGGGACGTGTTGTGCAACGTGTGGTAAATTCAACTTGGAAATGCACGTCTTAATGAATGATGATAAACTTACTTGCAATGAGCAGCAGTGATGACCCACTCGGGGGCAATGAGGCTCCCTCCACAATATGGTCCGTACAATACCGTGTAGGGGGCTTGGGTAATGTCCACTTGCTGCCCCCCTACTATTCGCCATTGGAGCTATAGGGAGAGAAATGGTATGGTTCAGTTACTGTCTCAGGTTTAATGACACTAGCTGATAGAACTAGCAGATGGCTCACCTGATATTAGTGGTAACCATCACTTAAATCAACTTCGTAGGTCACTCTATCTAGAAACGTGCCCTACTATGCACAGCAATGCATTCATTAATTTTGTGGTGTTTAACCTCACGTTATTTATTACGCCTGTAATTTTATCGGCACCCACATCCTACAAACTAAAACATAGCAACGCTGCTTGGCGGCAGCATTAAGCCGTTGTCTTAACTTAAAACCAATGGAAAAAGCGGAGAAGAGGTTGAGTACCGCGGATCGCAACCAGTAAATTAAATTATATATTAAAAAGGTCTTACAGGAACGATACCCTCAGATCTCCTCAAGTTCTCGCTGTACTCCATATCCTCATGGAAGTACCGGTAGGTACGCTTCGGTACCGTAGGGTCTACGTATATCTGGTGGTACTTCTCCACGCATTCTGGGGTCAGCTTGCCGAAGTAGTCGATGTCTGTAGTAAACAGATATTTGCAATAGCAAGGAAATACATACCAAGACACAGAACGAAATACTATCTAGACAGATGGACGGACAAATAGACACTGGAAAAAAATATCTTAGAAGTTAATATAATGAGCAATAATTGAAACTGTGGTGTCTAGCCGAGTCGCGCTGGCAACACTAGCGACATGCTGGCGACACTTGCTTGGTGCGGGCGTGCTGGGCGGACGGCATAACCTCGTATAATAATATATTTGTGTTTCATTGGATCTAAAGAATCCCACAAAGTGGCGACTGAGGAGAACGTGAGTAATTTAACTCATTTTTACTGAAAAGGAAGGGATAGATGGCATTCCAAAGTAATTATTTTGCAGTTGAAGTTCAAGTTCCAATTCAATAAACAGGGTACGAGACCTACGTTGAACTAACATGTACAGTACGAGGGTACTGTATATTAGATCAAAGTATTACTTACGTAATTGAGATACCTGTTAGAAAAAGATCTAGAAAAATTTATCGCTGCATAATAATTTTACCTGCCTACCCTAACCTACGAAAACCTTCTGTGAAAGAAAAGATTTTTACTTTGATCACTATGAAGGTAGAAATGTTTTGAAAATTATTAGCATTAACAATGCTGCCGTAGCCAAAATCGGCCTGGACGACACATCACATCATCATCAACCATATCTGTACGTCTTGACCCACGTCACCAGGTACTACAGTATATGGAATACCAACTACTGTAATATGTGGGTTTGTGCCAAATGTTAAAAGTATTTGGACGTATCTGACCACCTTAGACCTCCTTAAAAATCTTTAAGTTGATACTTGGTACTAAGAGATGTGTGAGGATATTTACCGTGCCTGGGAATCAAAGTCTTGAGGCTGTTGCTATTTTACTATTATGTTTTATTAGCAATTGGGTGAATGGTTTTTATATCTTTTATACCTACCTATTGCAACTGAAATCTAGACTGGAAAAACTAGCACCAGTTTTAAGGGCAATGCAACAAAGTAGCTATACTATTGTTGCGCTGAACATGAGCCACGACCTAAAATGAATAAACAATATCTAATATGAAAAGTGTTATGTTACAGGCTCCAAATACCGGTCATGTAAATAAAGGCCATGCAATAAGTGTCATCACATCAGAGACGACGGAAAGGCTATGTAATTAATCTCATCAGAAATGATGTTAAGGCCATGTAATTAATGTCATCAGAGATGATATAAAGGCTATGTATAATGTTATTAAAGATAACCAAAAAGCCATGCAATAAATATTTCATCAGAGATGGAAAACAAAGCCATGCATTTAATAAATGGTCATCGGAAATGACAAAAAGGCAAAAGATATGAAAAATCATCAAATGCACTGTGTGTGATCACATGTGACAATATAATAAAAATTAAAGGCCATGAATAATTCATATTTGTTAAATATGCATCGGAAACTGGATCTCAAACATACTTAATAGCACTTAGCTTTTGAGTGTTTTAGATAAAATGAAATTTATTTATTTAAAATCGTTAACAAACATTAAGTACAGTATTTTATTAAATTGGGTTTATGTTAAACCTTTTCGATATTTCCTGTTCGAACAACATTTGTACCCAAACTAGAATAGCCCTGTGTTATAGTATACCAATGCCAGGTGTGGCAGGCAAATCACAGGAAGATTATTGGGTATTATCTCGATTTCCGTTTCATTTGTAACTTACTATTGAAAGCAAATAGGAAATAAGTAGGATTATTGATATTATATATTTTAATTAAGTCACGTTATATTGTTATTAATAATCATTCTATTAATCAATTTATTTAAGATCATGCTTTGTAGCGGATCGATGTTTTGACTCAAGCGGGTTGGCTCGTGGCATGTGGGTAGAACATGAACGAACTCGATATGCGCGAACATCGAGAGGTGGTTATAAAAAACTCGGAGAAATAAAATCAAGTGAAAACTCTAATAATTGTTATCTGTCGGTTTACCAGTAGAAAAGTTTACAATCAGAAGTGTGATCAACTCATGCGTTGGACTTGTTACGAAACTGTGAGTGATTTTGAGACATTGTATAAACTTGCCTTTTGAAGGCTATTTTTAGAACGTTGTGTAGACACACCAATCAGACACTGAGATCATTAACTGTAGCATAATTCGATAGTAATGTTACAAGGTATTTACCTTGTTTGCTAAAATATCTACGACAAGGTACGGTACCTTTGTCGTCGTAGTTTATAATGATGAAAAATAATTAGCCGTGAAAGTCAATCGTTGTTATATTTATTTTTGTTATGATATGATTATTGGAATCAAAGTCAGAATATTTTTATTGTTAACTTTTTTTAAATATAATGTGGTAGTCTAATCAGTAAAAGTACAAACAGTCTGCTTTTATCGAGCGTACAATATAAAGTTTTTAAATATTTTTCGGACAGCAAGTAGTTATAAGTATTTGAAATTTAGAATTTTAGAGTATATGAACACGTATCATGTTCATCATAATCTAACTTGTTAAAGCAAGGAATTGTAGTCTAGTTATACATTCATATTTATTCAAATACACTTATCTTGTAAAAAGCTATTTTGTTAAACTATATCTAAAAGCATTCTCGTTATAATTATTTCAATGGTAAAGGCAAATTATTATATATTTAGTATTATATTATGGAAGATATTATCAGAGAAAATTTTAAAAACAGTGTGCCGATATGTAGTGCGATTAATCGAATGAACATTTAAATACGATAAATTAGTGACTCCGAGAGTAGTAGCTCTAAAGATGAGTAAATTATAACTAGGTATGTTCTAAACATTTATATTCTCAAAAAAATTTACAAATTCACCGTTAGAGAAAATATAATTTGAGTTATAGTAATAATTGCTTGTTGTCAGTAAGCGTAGATATTGTAGGATGTGAGTACGTACACTAAAATAAACATTACGTCATATTCTGGCTCCTTGTGGGTAGATTTGTAAAACGGGTACATAGGCTCGTTAATGCGATAAATTAAAGTCAAAGTATATTTATTTGCAGAATTACATGCAATGAGATGTTATGTTTGATTTGAGCTAATGTAATTCTACTGTAAAAGGGCATGCAAAATTAAAATTTATAAACAATTTAGGTAAAATAAAAATAAATTATAATAATAATTATGGTAAAAAAAAATTATAGGTCTATAAACATTTCAAAATAAAAATAATAATAATATTAATTATGATTATTATTAAATTAATATAAGAATTATGGTAGTCAAAATGGAGATAAAATGTCAATGGAAATTATAAACAAGAAAACAAATTGTTGGACATATTAAGAAATAATTGTTGGGTTGTCTTGTTCGTTTTTTTCAATATTGATCTTTATCTACTGTCGGTGAAGTTATTTTTTTGGATTTTATTTATGTGTGGTTTGCATGAAAGTTGGACCATGAAGTATCAGACCAAGTTATTTTTCCTTCTTGACTTCGTTAGTTTTTATACCATTAGTGGTTTTTTTGTAGCCAAGTATGCAAGACATCTAAATCGTATTGGCCTGTTTAACCTAGAAAACACTACTGCACTCAAAATCAAAATCAAAACGGTCTTTATTCAGTATAATCACGAGGATCACTTTGAAACGTCTTATATACTAGGTGAATCTATCGCCAGTTCCTCGCGATCAAAGCCTACAAGAGCGGGCAAGGTACTTGCGGCTTGGTTCCTAGCGTTTTTTTGTATGATCCTTTTTACAATTTTACTATGGTACCTACTTAATTGTATAAGTGTTTTTAATGAGTTGGAGCATAGATCAGTCCCAAGCTTTTTTTTTGTCATCTATATAATCAGATATTTTTTAGTAAGCTTTGGTACAAAGTTTTCTTTTTATTATGTTTTTGAATTTGCTAATCGACAACTGGTGAATCTCGCTTGGGACTTTGTTAAAAAAGCGTACACATTGTCCTGCAAACGATTTGCTTACTTTAGTGAGCCTAGTAGTGGGAACAGCGAGCTTATCTTTATTTCTAGTGTTAACATTATGATGGTCGTTCTTTTTGGCATATAAATTAATATTTTTTCTAACATACATTAAATTTTCGTATATGTACTGACAGGGTAAAGTCATTACATTTATTTCTTTAAACTTATTTCGTAACGATTCTCTGGGACCCAAGTTATAATTTGCACGGACAGCCCTCTTCTGCAGCACAAATATGGTGTTAATATCTGCAGCACTCCCCCACAACAAAATGCCGTATGACATAATGCTATGAAAGTAGCTGAAGTAGATAAGTCTAGCGGTGTCCACGTCTGTAAGAAGGCACTCTGGTGTAGAAAGATTTGTGTCGTCAGTATAAAGCAAGATGTTACCTTTCAACCCGGTCTCGTGTAGATATGTCATTAATGTAGGCAATAATTAATTAGGTAAGGGCCCAAATTAATTGTTGAGGATCGCCGTTAACAATTGTCGTATACTCTGGTGGCCGGAAATCTCGACAATTTAATAATATTTAAAATACGACTGAAATATGTTATAAGCATTTCTTGTTATTCCTAGATTCTCTAACTTCCTCAGTTAGTTTTTTGTGGCTAACAGTCGATTGCTATTTTTTTTAAAAATACCTCTTGATGCATTGAGTTAGGTTATCATCTGGAAGATGTTATACTCGCTTAAACTATCTTAGTGCACTTTTTTATAGGATTATTGTGGATTGTACATTTTGGATTTAAGTGATAACCATATTTTTATAATAGAAGGAGTTTAAACATTCACAAATTTCCTGAGCACCTATCCGTTATTGGGCCTGTATGAATCCTTAGTTTGTTGGGGATAAATTGTGTAAAATGTTAAATTTTAGTTAAACGTTCGCTCGATAACTCCTAATTTCGTACATTTTTGAAAGGTTTTGTAATAATATTGTTTTTTTTACTACTTTGTATATCTTTGTGCACTGCACTTTTTTAGTAGCACGAATTCTTTCCTTAGATCGTCGTCATCAGGCTACTGTTTTATATTATGCTAAAGTGTTTTTGTTCGTTTATGGAGTCCAGTAGGTTTCAATGATCCAGTCTGTTCTTGGGGTATAAAGTTTGTTTGAGTCTTTGTTATTTTGTTATTGAATATATTATTTGATTCTTTTCATTTCAAGATATATTTGTTTGTTGTCGGACATAGAACTTTTTATAAAAGCTATGTGGAATTCATATGGGCTGTAAAAATATAATCGGGATTTTTTCTTGTAGTTTCTGTTACTTGTGTAATGCTTTCTATCGTCTTTATTTAAAATTCCTAACCCGTTTACCCATAGTAATATCTTGTTGTTCTTTATATTTATTTATTTAGCAATTAAGTTCAGATTCATGTTTCCAAATATAAGTTCTCGATTTCCTTTTCTATGTGGATACCATAGTTCTTAAGAAACTTTTTGACACTGTAGACAGGTGGTTTATATGTCACCAATGTCCCGAGAAAGTCTCGTGGATTTATAGAAAACGATTTTCATCTACGTAGGTATTCATTATCCAGAAAGAAGGTAGTTTTTGAAGTTGTTGTGTAGGTACGTATCGCTTCACCACATTTCGAAGTTTTTCTAAAGTTGTAGTAGTGCGTATAGTTCGTTTTAAATAAGTACATGTTTCTGTCAGGTCTATTACATGTAAAGTTGTTTTAAATGCTGTTACATCGCATTTCAATATAAATTTCCGGGTACAAGGAAATTTCTCATATCTGCATTTGAAAAGTTTACTTATGTAGCTGTTGTTATGTCTGCATAGTTTTTATTAACTTCATGTGTTATAGGTATTTGTGCAATCTTCTGTTTTTGTATTTCCTCTAATTCTTAAGTTTTGGATTGTTTGGTTATTGTAGGAATCCCCTTTATGTATTTTATTGTTTGGACTTCTTACCCAATTTCTAGACGTTGTTGTAGTTATTATTTCTGTTCTGTGTGGCGTCTGGTTTGAATATATCCGGATGCTGTCTATTCTGCAATTAGTTTTAGTACGCAGTATGTTTTTCACTGTCTCTTGGGAAGCAAAACATACGTTCAGTGGATGTGTTCTCATATTTGCCAAGCCTCATATAATTATAATATCCTCTGTTTCTTATTTGTTATTCTCTCGCCTCTCATCAACATTATCAGAGCGTTTGTAAGCTATACTGAATAATAACTATATTTTGAGTCAGTTAGCACGCTCTTTGAGCTCAAATATAAGTTTCTCATGGGTAGTTGGTATAGCTGGCGATAGATAATGATGGTAACGGATCAGCTTTCAGCTGTTGGATCTCATTTTGAAGGCAGATGATTTTGTGGTTAATATGTTCCGAAATAATCTGTAGTAGTTTTATTCATTCCGTTGTTTTTTTTATTGAGGATATATTCTTACTTATCGTATTTACAGTGCCATATTTGGTAGACTCTTTGACCACACCTAAGAGTTCTTTTTTATGAAATCATTAAAATAGTGTGCAAAGTAGCTTCTTTAGATTCAGGCTCTATTGCTTCAAGTTTTAATAAATCAGGCTGAGAGCTACCACTTCTGCGCACAGAGACCAATTCGACAAGGGAAGTGCTTTTAGTTCTAGAGCCCATGCTTTCATTTTGAGTCTTATGTTAAATCTATCAATAAACAAGATAATTAATAATTCGTTCTACGAAAAAGTATGGTAGTTGCCGAGCGGTTGTTGTGCGTCTCAGAGCTTCGAAGTGACGTATGCTTCGAATACAAGTCTTCGAATAATGTATCGCATAATTGGAATTACACTATTTGCTATTTATATGAGATTCAAAAGTATTTTTTTGAAATACGTCCACTACTACTGCGCTTGCTGGCAAGAATAAATATATTACAAAATAAATATAAATATAAATACTATATAAATTATGTAATGTATTTAACAAACTTTTGCAACACATTTTGTAGAATGTATTCTTAACTTAAAATTTTGTGCGTTATGATAATAGTGTGTAAAATTGTAGACAGGTGTAAATATAATAGAATGAATAGTAGATACAGTAGAATGATTATAATTTTCAATCTGTGATTACCAATAGGTATAATAAAATATGAAGTGTTGAAAAGTGAAGTGTGAATAAAAAGTTATTAGCCCCTTGTGGCGTTAGCCCTTGTGGCGTTAGCCCCTTGTGGCGTTAGCCCTTGTGGCGTTAGCCCTTGTGGCGTTAGCCCCTTGTGGCGTTAGCCCTTGTGGCGTTAGCCCCTTGTGGCGTTAGCCCTTGTGGCGTTAGCCCCTTGTGGCGTTAGCCCTTGTGGCGTTAGCCCCTTGTGGCGTTACCAGCTGGCAGCCATGCAGCGGCAATGATTGCGACCCCGGTGATCGGTGAGATGAACAAGATAATAATAATAGCTATAATAATAATATCATTTTATTTCAGGGAACACAATAATTAAAATATAAATACAGGCACATATTTATGTATATTATCATGAATACTTGAAAACTAAAACACATGTAATTATATGTGGTGTTGTGAATTGTAGTTATTAATACTGAAGCTATTTATGTTGATTATTGAAATAACTTTTAATTGAATTTGAGTCATTATTAGGATTCATAATGTGGTTTGAGATTACAGTTCAATGGGTTATAATTATTATGGAAGAAGTATGCATTTGAGTTACAAACTAATTTCAATTGAAATGGTCAATTTAATAAGTAAAATATGAAGTATTACCCCCCCCTATAACTAGTTACGCCATTAGCCCCTAGTTGACGTTACTAGCCCCTGTGGCGTTAGCCCTTTGTGGCGTCATTAGCCTTTAGCGGCGTTACTAGCCCCAAGTGGCGTGAGCCCTTGTGGCGTGAGCCCTTGTGGCGTACTAGATTGTGTTAAAAATGTTCATTCTAAAAATTTTAATCCGTTGTTGGCTGTGTGTTGAAAGCCTGAGTATTTATATTGTATCTTAGGAGCTGTGGATTTTGTTAAATAATATATAAAACATAAAATAAAATAAAAAAGTACTAAAACACGCGAGGACGCGTGCTGAGTCAGAATGGTCGATTGAAAGCAAATAGGAAATAAGTAGGATTATTGATATTATATATTTTAATTAAGTCACGTTATATTGTTATTAATAATCATTCTATTAATCAATTTATTTAAGATCATGCTTTGTAGCGGATCGATGTTTTGACTCAAGCGGGTTGGCTCGTGGCATGTGGGTAGAACATGAACGAACTCGATATGCGCGAACATCGAGAGGTGGTTATAAAAAACTCGGAGAAATAAAATCAAGTGAAAACTCTAATAATTGTTATCTGTCGGTTTACCAGTAGAAAAGTTTACACTATATACTTACCATTATCATTATAATTAGTCTACTGGGTGGGTATAATCTACCTAGTTGATTATTCGTAGTGGTTGCTTTACTGTCAAAAGTTTGTGTGTTGTGAATTTCACAATTTATATTACCGCATCTTTAGAAAGAAATAAAAATATTTGTTCCGTAATAATATAGATATCAAACTACCTCCCATTATTAAAATGTGAGTAGGTATTATGTAACGAAAAATTAAGAAGAAACTTAACCTACACAAACACGGCAATGCAACTGTTAGCAGTTGATAACGCCACGAATATGCATAAATATGCACGAATACATAATATAATTAAATGCCTTGACAATTTATTCTAATTAAGTATGTTATTATAACTCTGCTAATCTACACTAATATTATAAAGAGGTAAACTTTGTATTTTTGTATTTTTGTATGTAACGAATAGGCTCAAAAACTACTGGTCCGATTTCAAAAATTCTTTCACCATTAGAATGCTACATTATCCTTGAGTAACATAGGCTATATTATATTTTCAAAAAAATCAGGGATCCTTACTAAAACTTCAATAATGTAACCCAAGGTGGAAAACAAAAAACCTTACATCGCGTGCGCTGCGAAAACTATTGAAGATAGAACAAAAAAATGTACTACGATTTTGTAGAACACGTTATCATCTACAAAAAATATTGCGACAGCATATGTCTAACTATTATAGTTATGTCACAATAAGTGTTCTTTTATTATAAAAAATTAATTGAAATGCCTCCGCTAGAAAAGGGTCTTTATTTGTACCTCGGTATTTATCCTTATCCAAATAAATCATTTCATAATTAAGACGGTTTCAATACCTATAGATTACTTCTTAAATTTTTCAAATCGGACATTCCATTCAAAAGATATGACGAAATTAAAAATGTTTACGGGTCCACGGTTCACGCGCGGGGTGCGATTTCACTCACTCAAGGAGAAGCGCGTGCAAATGTATGAAATAAGTAGATGCGAGGCTCGAACCCACGGTCTAAGTTTATCCTAAAATGTTCAAAAAATTTATGACCACCCATGCGAAGCTGGGACAGGCCGCTAGTATACTTCTTCTTCTTCTTTTCGTGTCAAGACACACTCAAACTTTTCTAGACCAAAATGCTGCCACCTCAATAGCCCTATCTGTTGCCTTGCTTAAGTCCTCCCAAGTGCAGGTGGTCGTGCACAGCGGACAAGAAAGCAGGTGTGGCATGTCCTGTATGGGGGCTCCGCAATTGCACGATACTCTGGTTGGGTCAATGATTCCCCACTTAGCCAGGTTTTTCCTACAACGGCCGACCTGGGTGCGGAGGCGATTAAGCGCTTTCCATATCGGCCATTGTAGATCGTGTCCAGGTGGTAGGTGTTCGATTGGGGGTATGAACTGGACAGGGGGAGGATGTTCATTCCTCCACAGCCGACATTTCATGTTTACAGCACTTTCTTCCGTGGAGGTGGTGTGTCTCAGGAAGCTTTTCCTGCTCTTTAGGCGAGCGCGTGGAATTTCGTATCCATACAGTGGGTGACGACTATCTGCTTCCTGTTTCCTCTTTTCTATGCAACTAGCTGTTTCGCGTCGGACGTTGGGAGGGGCTATTCCTGCCAGTGGGTACAGCAGGTTAAGAGGAGTGGGCTTTAAGCAACCAGTTATAATGCGGCAGGTGTCGTTCAGCGCAATGTCTACCTCTTTGGCGTGGGCAGAACGATGCCACACTGGACATGCAAACTCTCCAGCAGAATATGATAGAGATAAAGCGGTTGTTCGTAGTACATGCGGTGTTGCTCCCCAGCTGGTTGATGTGAGTCGGCGTAACAAGTTGTTTCTAGTTACGACTTTTTGCTTCGTATTAAAACAGTGGGACTTATATGTCAGGGATCTATCCAGCGTGATGCCCAAGTAACGGGGTTGATTGCAGTGTTCGATTAATACTCCTTGCCATGAGATATTGAGAGTCCTCTTAGATTGACTGTTACGGAGGTGGAAAGCACAAGACTGGGTTTTGGACGGATTCGGGCGTAAAGCATTTTCATTGTAAAAATTCCCAAGTTCTTTCAACGCTTCCGTCAGTATTTCTTCAGACTCTTTAAAAGTGGACGTCTGGGTAGCTAATGCAAGATCATCGGCATATAAAAATCGCTGCGTTTGGAGGGAACAAGGTTGGTCATTTGTGTATACATTAAACAGAGCTGGAGCGAGCACGCTGCCTTGAGGGAGCCCATTTCTCTGGCAGCGCCACCTACTTTTGTTATTGTTGAGATGGACTTGAAAGCGGCGGTTGTTTAAAATCTCACTCAGGATGTGAACGAAACCTATATCTTTCGTGAGGTCGCTGACTTTCAGGAGTAGTCTTCTTATGTTAACAGTGTCATAGGCTGCTGATAGGTCGACAAATACAACACCAGTGACATTATTCGCCTCAAAACCATTTTCTATGTACTGTGTCAGTTTGAGGGTTTGATTCGTACACGACTTTCCAGGCCTGAAACCAGCTTGCTCTGCGATAAGACTAGGTTCAATGATAGGTGTTAGGCGGTTGAGTAAAAGCCTTTCAAAAAGTTTGAATGTGTGGCAAAGAAGAGAAATGGGTCGGTAGCTTTTGGGGTCTTTCGGGCATTTACCTGGCTTGAGCAAGGCAACCACTTTTGCACGCCTCCAGAGTGTAGGGATCTTGATGTCTTTAAGGCAAGAATTAAATAGTGCCAGTATCCAGGATACAGCTACTGGTCCGAGGTGTTTAATTTGATCAACAGTAATATCGTCGAACCCAGCAGCTTTACCATTTTTCATAGCCTTAATTCCGAGTCTCACTTCTAATAACGTAAACGGCTTGCTTAACTCAGCAGAGCTGTCGGCAGACACGGATAGTTTTCTGGTTTTGGGTAGTCGGTGGGGTGGTTTACCATTTAAAAGAAGTTGGTGGGCAACTTGATTGGCAGTTACTTGGCCTGGATTTTGCGCTGCAGGAGGGTCCCCAGTCAGTTTTTGTATTGTTTGCCACGCCTTTTTGCTGTTACGTGTCATGTCTACGTCAGTTACCAGTGTCATCCATTTCTGTTTGCGACTTTCGCCAATGTTACGCATGAGTGCTTCTCCTGTTTCAAGCGTTTTCTCGGAGAATGGGTCGATATTATACGAGGATTCATATTCTGTTAGTAGTGTGGCAGAGTCCTCGCTTAACCCCGGAATATAGGCAGTGCGGCAACCGCGTGGTATGTGCTGGCGGGAAACAGTCCACACAGCGTCAACAAACTTCTTGTAGTTGCTTGGCTCAGGATCTATATCATGAAGTTTTGCATCGATGCCATCGGAAAATAATTGCCAGTTAGCTTTTGAAAAGTTGAACCGTCGCCTGAAAGGTACTATCTGTGGTTTGATAGCAGATTCGATGCAGCAAGCAATGGGCCTATGTTGGGTTCTTGGAATAGGCTGGTGAACGATCTTTTTGCATAGCTTGCTTACGTTATCGCTGGTAAAAATTAGATCAGGGTTGTAACCACGCCGCCATCTTCCGCTATTAAAAGATGGTGGTAATTTGGCGTTATGAATCAGAACAAGGTTTTCTGCTTCCGCCCATTCTTCCACTGCGTCACCGTCTGCATTGTTGTTGGCATAGCCCCAGGTGTTACTATGGCTGTTAAAGTCACCTACTATAATTTTAATTGGTCTGTTATGAAAATTGCTGGTGGTTGTAAAGCGAAAAGGTTGTTTTGGCGGTTTGTAAATGGATGTAACTGTGCAGCTTCCTGTATCAATAGTGATAGTTTCAATCGAGTCATCTGATCTGGTGGCTGTTGACTGAATAGCAATGTTTGATCGCACAAAAACAGCACTGCCGTACTTTGCATGCGGAATTTCGGCAGTGAGAATCATTCCTGGTATATCCGGTCTGAGTTGATTGACATCGCGATGTGTTTCTTGAACACAGAGTATATCACATAGGGAATTCTTGCACAAATTTGCAAGAAGCTGGGCTTTGTTGTTTGAAAACCCTTCTATGTTAATAGAGATTACATTCAATGCGGGTTTGTCCATTGAACAATTGTTGATATTGGCGGATGGGATTGCCATTGGAGTTGGCGCTAATAAGTGCCTTTGAAGTGGAGGTCGTCTTGAAGTTTGAGTTTTAGTCATTGGTATACTATATGTAAGATAGACCATCATCATTTACAGCAAACAAGGCGGTCAAACCCACTCGGGTACGAACACTCCAAAAATCGACCGACCTGCTTGGTAGCTATTATAAATACTACATACTTATACTATCAATAGAATGGTAATCATAACTGCATATTTTGTTCAGAGATTTTTTGAGCTACCTACCTACCTACATTGTAGAACACTATATAAATTCAAAACAGCCATACGTAAATCAAACTGTTTAAAAAGTGGTTAATCTATTTAAAGAAACTTCAACAGCATTTACGAAAATAAAATAAAGGTTATTTATTTTCTAAAAAAAAAACATTTACCGGAATGATGGAAACAAAAGCAGAAATTGTGTTAGTAGGAGTATGCATTCTGTAGCTACAGCAGCAAAAGAGACTTGTGCCTATGTTGAACATCCATACACCATGTTTGAACGTGAAAAGTAAAATTATTGTACTGATGCCTTTATACTTAGGTAGAGACAGTCATACCTCACTATATTCTTGTATTTCCTGGATGATTGATAGAGAATGCTATTAGCATTAAGTCTGCCTAGAACTACAATTTTATGTGTGAAAGTAAGTATTAAATAACCTATCTGCTTAACACAAGCCAATAGAACATTCAACTGGCCTAACTAATGACATACAACATAGTATGTAGGTACCTTGGTATTTATTACTAAGTGAACCAATGAAGATTTCTAATAGACAATAATATAATAATCAAGTAAACAAAAGGAAAAGAATTACATTGGTTTAACTAAACTTGACAAAGTACAGTTTAAAAACTGGTTTTGAATAGAAATAAAATAACAGTAATACATAACAATTAAAAATAAATGTTTAAGCAACATTTTGATAGAAATTGGTATTTTACCCTGTTTTATCTGATAATGGAGAAAAAGTACTTTTTATCTCTACTTTTATTAACTTTGGCCTTGCACACAGTTCTTAATGTGTCACTAAGTAAGTTTTTCAATGTGTTGTATGATTTTGATAATATTGATAAAATCTACTGGTCACTCAGACTGGTAGTGAGCAACTGTAAAAAGAACGTACTGACTTATAAAAGTTACTAGACTCTTTGAAGGCATGAGACATCTAATGAACGAAGCTGAATATATCAAAGCGTGTCTTCTTCTGGTAAGGATTCTACCAAAAGCTATATCAACTGTATTAATGAAAATTGAACCTATATCAATACCTTAAAGTCACATAGTATATTGACGAAGTGTACATACTACCATTATTACATTAGAATAAGGGTGATCATGATGAATAAATAAATTATGTTACTTATTTACCTAGGTAGGTACATACTTAAATCAAGGTAAAATAACTACAAGAAGTTTTAAAGAGATAATAGGTTTTATTATGAAAATTTAAACATTGTACCTATCTTGAAAGAACCTTGGTTTTCCATGATATGTCTGTTAATGGTCTGAGAGTGAAAAGAACTAGATTAAGCTAATCAACACACAAAACAAACGCCAAGAGCCGAGTTGTTCTGCCCATGGAGGTAAATGTTCTGCCTGTTGAATTCTTCTTCTTCTCTCAATTTATGGCTCCTGTCCGTCATTCGACAGACAATCATGCCAGTGTCAAGTGATTTGTATTGAATACTTTTTAGTCAAGTCAGTCAAGTGGGCCATCATTTGTTTCGAAGAAAATGGTAGCGGTTTTGTTCAAAACATTAGAAACATTTTCGGTCAAATCAGGATATACACTTTCATTCCAAATGCTTAAACTTTGTGCTAAGACCTCAAGTAATGTTGGTTAAAATGCCACCGAAATTACACAACACAACTCAAAATAACACTAGAAAACCTTAGACGCAGATGAGAAAAACAATTAAAATGAAAAAGCTATGTTGCTTCTTAAATTGTCAGAAAACGAATCGCCTGTTGAATTGAATTGAGCTATGAAGAAACTACTAGGAACCAAGTCAGGCTAAATTGTTCTTTCAACTTACTAGAGGTTACACTCAAATTCGAAAACGACTGACAAAATCAATGTTATGATAATGATATTATTCTATTTCTATATGAAATCTGTTGTGCATCAGACAAGATTTATGAGTTATGTAGAATTATGCTTTTATTGTTGTAGAGATATCCTTCTACTAATACGATGAATTTGAAATCTATTCGTTCAATTAATAAATATGTAAATGTACCTACAAAAATTTTCATGTTAATATTAACAATTAAAGCATCTTTCATGCTGATAGAATGTAAGAACTATTAGATTTAAACCAGCAAATAAAAGTAACAAGAGGTGAAATCGGCATGATTGCTAAGATGTCTCAGCCAACTATTTTAACTAGTTTCCTTTTTAGTATAGTTTATTGAATATGAATTGTAAAATTCAATCAAAGAACACGAATGGATTGCCTTGACCACAGATAAACAAATATTAGTGCCTTGACTAACCTGTAAGTTCTACCAGTAGTTTAACTTTTTGAAATTTTAAAATTCCATATGTTAATCAATGTTCAATACTTAAAGGCCGCAAATTAATAGAATGGCGAACGGAACGTTCAACATTTTGAATCGGTGAAATTATATTCTATTGCCTGGTATTAGTTTAAGGTTAAGGATTCAAAAAAAAAAAAGGAAAAGGGGAAGTAATATAGGTAGTGATAGGAAGAAGAAAGAGTTAATCAATTATTATTTATAATACCTATAACTATTCCAAAATGTTTGAAAATGTTAGTGTTGACTTAAAATGTTGTACCTATACTATAACTGTTATACTAACTAATTCTACTATTTATTTCATCGTATTTAATCTTTGTTCAACCTATGCTACATTTCCAATAATTTAGGTATGTACTTACATAATACAATATGTATTGAATATGGGTAAGTAAATAAGGAAATCAATGGTGACAATATAATCTAAAATGTAAGTAATAAATAATAGCGTTTGCAAAGGGCTACAAATGCTCCATTGCATCATGTGTGTTTTATACATTTCTGTGTACCTGTATAAGTTGTGGTTTGCTTTGTTTATAAATGTGTTATATACAAAGTATACTAATATAAACTAGTAGTTCGCCCCGAACTGAGATCTCGTGATGCGACCCGACAAACGCACCAAAATTTGAGTAGGTGGTAGTCAAAGGCAAGTCCAAACATTATGTTTGGACTTTTTTCTGACTACCGCCTACTAATTTGCTACGGTAACCAAGTTTCAACTCTATTGGCCTATTTATTGAAGAGTTCCGTTGAACAGACCTTGGCTCCATCATCAGACCTGGTCGTTGTCATCATTTTATGAGAACTGAGTACCTCCTTAATTTATTTCAAGAAAAAAAATTAAGAAAAAGCAAAGTAATTGGACGACCAGTAGAAAAACCTTGGTGCCAACGAAACTCTTAGAGATGGGAGCTCTTGGGTCGCTGGTTATTTAATTTAACTTTTTAAATTTTATCTCGAAAACCGAGCGTCCCAAAAAAAAAGTAAAAATTGTTTTGGAATGTCCAAACAAAGCCCTTTCATATGACATGTAACTAGATTTTTTTATGTAACTTTTTTTATTTTTGCCCTCTTAAAAAACCCCATATCTCAAAAACCCTTCATCCGATTTTACTCATATACTTACCAGTAAATTTCTCAAGTACAAGCTATCGACATATCAAATTTCATGCAGATCGGATCAGCGGTTCTAAAGTTATCGCCAGACAAACATACATACATACATACATACATACATACATACATACATAAAATGCCAAATCGCCCAAGTTGAAACTAAGATCTTCGTTCGCTTCGCTCACTCGATCAACTAATCCATAACTATTAAACTGTGCCTTATATTTTCATGATTACTGACTCTTTTACAAATATGGTTTACTGTAAGTGTTCTGAAGTTTGTAAATTTTAATAAAGATGAGGATGTGGTGTCTAGCCGAGTCGCGCTGGCAACACTAGCGACATGCTGGCGACACTTGCTTGGTGCGGGCGTGCTGGGCGGACGGCATAACCTCGTATAATAATATATTTGTGTTTCATTGGATCTAAAGAATCCCACAGAAACCTTAGCCGTAAATTAATTTATTTATCTTAAGTACCTAATTAACATATACCACACATACACATACCTTACCAAATTAACCATGGAATTTAATTTAATTAAGTTATATATAGGAGTTAATGAGTTAGTCGCGCATTAATAATGTTAAGTATGGCTTTAAAATAAACAGATACAGATTTTTAAGGTTCCGAAGTCAGAGAAGAAATGTCTGAAGGGAAGAAGGATTCTTTACCGGTGACAATTTTTCCGAACAGGTATTCGGAAAAATTGTCACCTTGGATGTTTTTAAGAGAAGAGTGAACGAGTGAACGGTCTTCTATGTAGGAAATTTTCTAGGTAAGCGTGTTACACTGTCGATGCGAATAAGTTGCAATTAAAGTTCAAAGTAAGAGTTCTATTCCATTTGTTAGAGTTTCATAGTTCATGTTATTTGCTAGGTCGTAGACATCGCGCGATTTTATTTTTAGCACTTACCAGTTTGAGCAGTGTTCTCCAGCTTCGAATTGACACTCCCCACAGCACACACTAGGCAGAACACGGCTACACCACCTCGGACCATGACTACACTACAAAGAACTAGTGTATCAGGTCACAGTATTCGCAATCAGCTTGTAACTACCTGCGAAACACCTTGGAAACTAGCTAAAGCCTTTGGTTTCATTTTGTACTAACAGTTGGACTTTTAACTCTTGTAGGTATCATAATCGGTCGGTGAAGGTATCTTAAGGATGTTTAACGCTGAAAATAAGCAAGTATTTCTATCACATGAAAGAACGATTTTGATCCATCTATTAATACGAAATAAAATAATTTAAATAATTTATGTGTGTCACAGGTGATCAATAATGACGACAATTTTGTTACTCTTCAATAATACGTTTTTTGTTTATTTTACTTTGTTAACAAACCAACAAACTAACACATTATTCAGGTATATAATGGAGAGTTACGCAGGTATAGAGTAAGTGAGCATGCTAACGACGTATCGTTACGCTCTCGAAACGAATCTGATTTTCATAGATTTGCTTGATTGAATAGCGGTTACAATATTAAATATACTTAAAAAAATTGGGCAAACGCGTGGCGGACCACACACGGAAGGCTTCTGAAGTATCTAACCTATGGCTTAGGAGTTATTTAAACTAATAATAGTTTGTGGTGATTGTTATACCATTTCGTCGCGTAAAAACATCTGCCAAAACAATATTTTGCTCTGTAGCACTCTCTGTATCACTTTATTATTGATTGTTCTTCTAGACGTGGAACTTGCACATAGATTACCCAGGGAAACCCAGTTCGTAGCATGCTGGTTCTTATAATGCTTTCTCATGGTCTGCGAGACCAACAGGTAGACATGGAAAAACTATATAGGGTTCTTATTGGACTGTGGAACCCTAAAAATTCTTAATATATTTACTATCAACAGATTTTTTGTTAAATACCAACATAGTTGTAAGTTATATAGTTGATAAATAAAATAAATAAATAAGCAGCCCCTGGTAGTTATGATATATTATAATAAATAGGGTTGTTTATCTATAACCTAATTGCTAGGTTATAGATAAATAACATCATCATCGGCAGCCTGTAGAAGTGCTGGCTGAGCTACCCTATACATTTCCAAACTAAATTTTGCCAAATATGCCTATTTGTTCAGCCCCAGGTCCATCCACTGTTAGGAACTGTATACTGGCAAACTCAATAAGATACCTGCCTACCTACACAGTATAACAAAGATACACACAATATAATAGAGAAGATAATATTATAAACATTCTCGATGGTTGATCGCGAGACGTCCGTTTATAGCCAGGGCTCAAAATTGTGCTTCCAAGAATGATATGCTTTATAATACAGTGGACTTTTTTTAGGCTGGTGATACCTACAAGCAAATCTCTGCAATATGTTTTTATCAGACCCAAAAAATAACGACAAAATAACTTAAAGTTAAAAAATGAGAAACGGCTCACGATTGTATTCCCCCAAGAAAGGTAGACAGACATCCCCTCAGATCTCTTGGTACCCAAGATCACTGAGCATTATTTCAAAAGCACTAAATTCCATCAAAAACACTCAAGTAATAAAGTCCAGAGATTTATCGGCGTTGCAGGGTCCAGTCGAAGCTCCACAAAAACCCCGCATAATCATAATCCAATTTTCCTTTCAAAGAAATCCGTAAATACCGCGGCAAGAATCAATTTCCTCCCCTTGAAGTAATCCGGGGGTGCAAAGGGGCCCGCTATCTCAGTTATGCTCAGATAACCTCTATTTTGTCGCGACACCCCTATAAAGTGGGTACCGAGCACTGGGGAGGGACAAAACGACGAAAAACTATAATATGTAAATTTTTGGGTGTTTCCATGGACAAACGATACGATATTAGGGTGGAGTTTAGCAACGCAAATAATCTTTACTACCTTCCAACAACATTCTGCAATTTTTAGGTCCTTGGGAATTTTAATTTATATTTGTTTTTACCTATTGCTTATCCTGTGCTTTTTTTTTATTATTGTAAATTGTGTCGTCACAGCAAATAAATGTACCTATGTCTTGGATGTTTTTTTTTATGAGTCTTAAATAAGTTCACTTAATCTCCATATTTTTCTATGATGTTGATCCTCTGGCTATAGCAGTCTCAGAGGGCGTCAGTAAAATTTTATATTCATAACAAAGATAGCAATGCTCTACTAACCGGTCACAGCAGGCGAGACTATATTCACCCACGAGGGCGAATATCGACACACGTTTGAGGAAAGATTTTAACAAAATAAAATTTTGTCATCATAAGCAACAGCCTGAAGAAGTCCACTACTGAATACAGGAGATAAGCATGAGGGAGGAATACTATTTTGAGGTCTCTTCATCTACCGATTTTCTGCAATCTTTGCGCTGTCGTCGGACCATCGAATGAATCGAATATGCAAGAATACATAGTGGCATATGTACCTACGGAGGAAGACGCAAAAGGGGGGAGGCAATAAAATTGAAACAATGGAAACAGAGCGTCACGCGCATCTCGATAACGCTCAAAGAGAAACTTTATAATAATTGTTTAAAGTTATAATTATACTATGAATGGGGTTGATAAGTTTTATTGTTTGTTATTCCACAGTAGAACAGATTATGCAATAGTAGGTACTGAGACAGTAGGTACGACGCGAGTCGCACGTGACTCTTCCGTTGCGGTTCTGAAGGTTAGGTTATCGTTATTGAGCTCTGCGTTGTTACTTATAAGGGTGGAGGGTGGAGGGTGATATTATGAGTTGAATATGTGTTTAAAAAAATGCGAGCAACGCCCGGAGCGGGCTGAGTTTTGATGACTGCTAGTGTCAGATTTTTTCCGGCTAATTTTGTTGCCTGATCTTCTAGACTTCGGGTGAATGGAATTGGCTCCAAGATTTGCCTAGCACTAAGACGTTTCTATATAATAAATCCTTGATGAAATGTACACTGTAGTATTTTCCATATAATCACATCTCCCCTTGCAAAAACTAGTAAAAATTTCCCGATTTTCTTCTCAGTTGTCAAAAATTTATAACACAAACAGAAGGTAGGTACCTAGCTCATAAAAAGGAGTCGCTAATCTTTAAATTACAAACAAAGTCACAGACCTTTTTCAATTTTCCCTCCAAAATCCCGAAATCTTGGTGTTTGTTTATGAAAATGACAATCCCTTTAAATTCATTCTGCTCCAGGCCCGATGGGCTAATAATGTTTGTTTTTTCCGGGGTTAGTGACGTAGGTGAGATTAAAAAATAATTTAAAAACAGAAAATACGTGCACACGGATACGCATCAAGGTTATACACTGCTCGCTATTGCGTTTTTGTAATAAGGGTTATTTTTTTTGTCTTTGTGTAACTTGATCTGAATCCGTATGTTCCTCTTCCTATCACAAGGCTGAGTACACTTAACTTCATGTAAATAGATTTCTTTCCTATTTTTTTATCGTACGACGTGATGCACCGCCACGTGAGGTAGTGCAGCAAAGAAGTGCCTGTGACTAGCCCGCTTAGAAATTCTCAAAAGATCTCAGTGACATGAAATCTGAGAGGTTATCCACAGTGCCTTAAGATAAAGTTATGAAGCCTTTTTTATGGGATATGCATTTTTTCTGAAAGTTTATGAAAAATCATAATCTATAGATACGTTTCTATCCTGATTTGTAAAAACGTATCAGAACCAACCTACTACATTAAATGGTGGCTACAAAAAAAGGTGTCTAATGAATTTCCCTGTAATTACGGGAGTGCTGTTTCATCTCCATTAAAACTGTACAAAAAATAATAAAAAGTCCATTGTAAGCCGTAATCACATCTCGTGGTTATTAGAGTAAGCTTTTAGTATTGTCAAGGGAACGTTGATGAGAGCGCCATCTAGTTAACGAGCCGGGTAAGAAAATAAGTAAGGTGCTCTCTGAATTTTATGTCTGTCTTTTAGATAATCGAAGGTGTGTCCTACTAACCTGTGTGTCAAAGTGCGTTTAAAAGTGATTATTTTGATTCAGTTGTATACAAGCGTTGTGATTTTGACTTCGACTTTAAGAAACTACCAAATAGTCTAAGAATTCATATCTGAAATAATCAAAAATGCTCTGGACTTTCCGAGTCCGTGTGTCACGTCCGGTTGTCGTCAGGTGCACGAGCACGTGTCATCGGCAGCCAATCACGCGCCGTCGGCGCAGATCAAAGGGATTAATTGCCGCCTGCAGTGATTCGATTCCGAGCCGATCGGAGGTGATCGTGTGAGATCTCACACGAATTGACCCTATTCTTGTAACCTAGACTATTAGGGACATGGACACTAGAAATAAACTTATCGACAGCAAAATTAAATAGGTATTCCAGATAACTTACACCCATAAATTGCTACTGAAACTGAAACAGCTTCGACTTTGATCTCCAGGCACGGCATATATATCCCCCCAGATCTCTGACTCTGAAGAGAGTTTGAACTCACAAACTCTTCATTCTTTTAGGATGTCTAAGGAAGGTAATCAGAGGTGCCTACGTCCAAAAATTACATTTGGCAAATAAATAATTAGTAGGTTACTAACATTTATCTATGTTAGTTTGGTTTGTAGGCACACTGTCGGCAAATTGAGACATCGGACATAGCTGGGCATTAACTCGTTAATCCGTTAATCGTTAATTAACGAAGTTAACATTTTGATTAACGGATTAACTTTTAAGTTAATTTTTATAAATGTTAACGGACACGTTAACTTCCGTTAATCGTTAATCCAATGCCTAATAGTTACCGCACGGAACCGACAAGTGCCGGGCGGCGCATGGTAGCGAGTGAAACAAAAATAAAACTAGATTATATTTTTCCGGCGCGTGCGAGTGAGAAAGAAAACTGCGAAGAGATTTGTATGCACCTTATGCCCGACGATTAAATTACACATTTGAACAAGTATTTTGTTTTGTTCCTAACCTGTTAACTTCCAGAACCTAAACCAACAGGTTTTATAAGTTCACTAACGCAACGATATAAAGATGCAATTTTACACATATTAACGGATTAACGATTAACGTTAACTTGCGTTAATTCTTCCGAAATATAACGCTTTAACGTTTAACGAAGCTAACTTTTTTGTATCGGATTAACGATTAACGAAGTTAACTTTTTGATTAACGGTGCCCGGCTATGCCTATACTGTCATTACTCGCACGCGGTCAAATTCAAATTATTAAAAACAGTATAACTTATCACGGAATAAGTCGAATGCTTTATACTAGTTAAAGCTACAAAATAATTAAATCCATCGAGATCAAATACTACTTTGATAATAAAAATAAAAAAACTAGTAAAATAACTAAACCTATTTGTGAAAATCGCAATCAACCAAGTTGTGATCAATCGCATTGCACATAGTTCAGCGAAAATATAATTTAGATCAAAAAACTAATCCTACTAAAAAGTTTGCTTTGCTAGTTTTGGTAGACTACTTAGGCATACTTTTTCTTACATTTACAGGCCTAAACGCTGGAGCATGAGAGCTAGGCAAAATTGATGAAAAGTATATCGACCTAATCACGTAGACTCCATCACGTAGGCGTGACTACCTGCCTAGGTATAGGTTGGTATTAGATTATGCTATAGATAACCCTGTTTTGATTAGACTACGGATTAAAGGTATGTCCCTATCTAGGTAGATATGTGCAATAGGACTTTAATTGGGTAGGTCTCACTACATTACATAGGTAAGGTATCAAATCACAAAAAAATATGTAAAAAATATATTATTATGATTTATATTTTATAAGCATAAAAGTACCTATACACTCAACCTCGAAATTCATGGGTTTACGACTGTTTTTTGTTTTTAACCTTCTAAATTTACATCTACCACTTAAAAAACCTGTGGTTACGAAAAAAGTGAAATTATAATAAAAAACCGGCCAAGTGCGATTCGGACTCTCGCACGAAGGGTTCCGTACCATTATCTATAAAAACGCCAAAAAAATCACGTTTGTTGTTTGGGAGCCCCCTTTAATATTTCTTTTATTCTATTTTTTAGTATTTGTTGTTTTAGCGGCAACAAAAATACATAATCTGTGAAAATTTCAACGGTCTAACTATCACAGTTCATGAGATACAGCCCGGTGACAGACGGACGGACAGTGGAGTAAAAACTATATTTAGGCTTGGTCGCTAGCTTTAAGACGTTTCAAAGTGAATCTTGTGATTCAATTGAATAAATACCTTTTGACTTTTACTTTGTTTAGAACCAGTAGGTACCTATTGCTGAACAATTTCGAAATTCACTTCTCATGCTGACTGTATCAACACCAAATAATCTGCCTGCTTAGCAATGAGTCCAAGAGCCCGCAGTTCATTTAGGAACAAAACACCCGCCTTTAGGATCATCATCATCATCATCCTGGAGCAAAATGCACTGCTGGTCGCTATCGACTTAGTTAGGTAGGACACTTCACAACGCTCTTTGGTATTCAAGTTTTCGTTTGCTCGTGTATTTGCATATTCGACTTGCTCGTAAAATTTAGGCAAACAACACCATGAGAGAAAAATGGTTTGTGTGAAAATTGTCATTACAAACCTTATGGTGGCACTACACATAGCGCATGTACCAAGTCCACGTACACAATAACAGGCTTTTTGCAAATTTCGGAGACAATACTTATTTTGCACACGTCAAAGTATTCCAGTGCCTGGTCTGATCTCTTGGTTTTTGGCCTTATAAAGGGGTATTATGTTACACGTTGTATAATTGTGTTATGTTAGGAATAAAGAGGCTTTTATTTTTATTTATGGTTACGCCGAGGATATGCAAAGTTGGGGTTTAAATTTGACAGATGATTTATATCGAGTATAACATGAGTACCTATACAACGAGGTTATGACATATTTATTAGTAGCGTTTTGGCCTTTTCCAACGTTATACTCGCGTAAAACTTTAGTTAAATACGAGTAAACATGTAGGTACCTACTAGGGTTGCCACCCGTACTTTATAATAAAGTATTGTACTTTATTTCAGGTAATTGTACTCTATACTTTATGAGAACAATAAAGTACACCAAAATACTTTATTTCGCATGATTTAATTTCTTTGGGATTTTGAAAAGTTTAGTCGTAAGCATTTTTTCGTTAAACGACTTTAACGATTGATGCTGAATCGATTTCGCCACTCGCCAGCGCCACATCACATAAGCACTCGTTTTTAACAATTTCTAAACACAACCTAACATCAAATTGTACCTAAAAAAAATTGTACTTTATTTTGATACTATGTACTTTTTTTTTCTTACCTATAATAACCAATGTACTTTAACTGCAAAAAAAAAAGGTGGCAACCCTAGTACCTACTGTAAGTTGAGTAGCCAGCTCTCACTCTATGATTGTCGTAACTTACCTAACCCAATCAAGTGATTCAACAACTGTTACTAATCACTCGCATGTTTGACCTAACATTAGCGAACGCGTCCTTGTCAACGAAAACGATTACAGCTGGCTCAGCTTAATAAAAATCCATATTATATGGCAGTCAAAATATATGTATACCTACAACCCGGTCACATTATCTCGAGACCTGGCGTCGATGACGTGACGTCGCGTCGGCGCTCTTCTGATATGTTGCGCAAAACGAGCATCCATTTCATTTTCGCATTCCAGCGAGGTCTCGAGATAATGTGACCGGGTTGTATGTATTTACCAAAAGATATTAAAATGAAATTAAAGAAACAATATTTACCAAAAAATTTAAATCAAATCTTCCTGGTCAAAGAGTGCCTTTACTACTCAACAGAGGAATATCTATTCTTAGGTTTTTAGCCAAATTTGTTACTTTATTTAGAACTTTTAATGGGTGGGAAAAGGGTGAATAAGTCTAAAGTGCAGTGCCTTCTATAATAACAACTTATAACACTTTCTTTGTGAATAACTATCAAAGTCGAAGTCAAAAGGTATTTATTCAGTTGAATCACAAGGATCACGTTGAAATGTCTTAAAGCTTGGTGAATCTAGGTGCCAGTTCCACGCGAACAAAGCTCAAAAAGAAAGCGAAAAAATCTTGTAGGTATTGACGATACCAATGTGCCTCGCTCATTCAAGCTGAATAGGCTTTTACAGGTTTTCGGGTTCAAATATTTCAAGCTTAACTCAGTTTGGGGCTAGATGGTGCCGTGTAAGATGTCTACTGACATTATTAGGTGTTACTTTTATTTATAAGCGTAAAATAATAAAAAAATACTGAATTGAAGTGAACCAGCTTAACTGTTTCAGCTGATTCTTCAATAAGTAGGTACAAACTCAAATATTTGAGTTTCCAGCAAGCAACCCGTAATGAGACATCAAACGATAGGTTTAGTTTAAGTACATAGGCCTGATTGCTTCATCCAGTTTGAGAAGTTGGGGCATTGCGCACACGTTATCTCTCTTAGTAGCTTACATAACTAAAGTACGTACATTACTAGACTGTGTTAAAGTATACTTACCTACTTAAGGCGAAGACTACCGCTATTGTACTTCTGGCTCGCACATATCAACATAATATAATAATATCTAAAAAAATATCATAAAAAAATATCATTTTGATCCAAGCAAGTTTTCCATCTCTATTCAGCCCCTATATGTTACAGAACAAAGTAATAGTAGGTACGATATGGTCTCAACAGATAATCTATTATGAAACGCAGCTCAAAGATTGTACTGTCAGCAGCAACAGAAGATACCTAGTTAAGTAATTAAACTTCAGGTTGTTCAATGATCTTTTTCTCTGGATAAATGAATGAAATTTGTATGTTTACTTTATCTAGCAACAGTTATCGGGTCTTTAGATGCAGCTATAGACCTTTTTTTCGAAAGCATACCTCTACTAGTTCTAGAAACGGAAATCTTGGAGTTTTTTAAACGGCAAATGTAATTACTTTTGTCGCTGTCTGTACCTACATATTTTCTCGCGATCAGGAAGCGGATCACGTGACTCCAAGGTTCCGTTTTATTTTAGCAGTAACTACGAAACCCTAAAAATCGTAAATAGATGTGATGGAACCCGCTCACGTGACCAATCCAATTACAAGAGCTCTACCAATTAAGGTAACGGGTCGGTCACGTAGCGTTACCTACGTAGGTAGGTAGGTACCTATAGCGTTGGCTTGATCAAAATGTATTCAGCATCCGACCAATAATCCGATCTGGAGTAGGTTTATACTTATGCAGTGGTTATGGGTGCGATAGTACCTAGGCCTGAAACCTATTCAAAATAAACATGCTACAGCCACACACACTAAGATTCCTTGTGTTGATTTCTTTCCATCAGATTCCTTTCGCAACTCTTGGCTTCTTATTATAGTTTATAGTATTATCGTTATGTCTGTATTATAATTGTAGCTAAGTATTTTCAAATAAATAATGTTTTCTTTCTTTCTGTTGATAGGCAACAATTACCTACCTACCAACCAACACAGATACGATTTTGTGTAGGCATTCAAAAACTCGAGTAGGTATTAACTATAACACCCAGAGCCAGAATAAATACCAAATCCTGAAAAAACTGTTCCGATGCTGGAATGGAACCCGCACCTCTTGCGTCTCAGCCAGACAGCTCAGAAAGAAAATTTATTCTAATAGGTACCTAAAATGCAGTTTAGTGGCTCATTACCAAAACCCGGCTGTTCAAATCCTACCTCCTACCCACAAGAATACCTAGGTTTTATTACCTACATATGTAAGTCTTCTCGAAAAAGTAAACATAGATAAAAAAAATACTTGTTCATTACTTTCGCTTTTTCGATTGTCATTAGAAAGGTATCTAGCGAGTCAAACCCCCAAACTCATAAAACTAAATCATGACCAAATCTTCACCAGAAATTTAATAAAAACATAAAATAAACTTTATTCTCAAATTAACAAGTCGAGAAAAGTCCCGGAAGTAAAACAAGGATTCCTTCAAAATATTTACACAGCGGATATAATTTCACTTTTTGTTCCAATTGTGTGTCAAAGAAAAATGTCGCAGATAGGGCACTCCCAGTTGGCGGAGTGCCTAAAAGCCTTGTCACGTCAGTTACCTACCTTCCCGCTACGTGAGCAATGAAATAAAATTGGAAATTTAAGAGCTGACCAATTATTTTTTTATTGTAAACTCATTTATACTGAAACCACTTCTTGTTCTATGGGCGGCGATGGGCTTGCAACCTGCCACTTTTGGAATACCGACTACTGCAAAATGTGGGTAGGTTAGTA
Organism: Chloroclysta siterata; assembly: GCA_932294275.1. Lineage (NCBI taxonomy): Eukaryota > Metazoa > Arthropoda > Insecta > Lepidoptera > Geometridae > Chloroclysta > Chloroclysta siterata. Next base: position 14,318,872 of record OW028591.1, on the reverse strand, counting down.
GGTACCTATGTGCCAAATGTACCTCATTTTTGGACGTACCTCTGTTTCCCCTCTTTAGATATCATCAAAGAACCTATTTTCACCTAGCTAAGAGTAGTAGAACTCTTTGTGTGTGGCTCGTCCGGGGAAGTACTACCACCACGCCTTTTTCTGCCACCAAGCAGCGTTGCTGTGTTTCGGTTTGAAGAGTGTGGTTGCCGGTGTAATTACAGGCACATACTTAACATCTGTATGCCTCAAGTTGATGGACGCGGGGCAGTGCATCGTGGGGCACGTTCCTATCGTGCGTGACTTACGATACAATGGTTTGTTATGGGTGATGGTTACCACTTAACATCAGGTGAGCCATCTGCTTGTTCTCTCTCAAAAATTGATCTTTGTGATTCAACTGAATCACAAATCCTTTTTGACTTAGACTTTGAATAAAAAAAAAAAAATAGTTTGTTTGACAACTAAATTTTAACAGTGAACAAAACACAGAATTACGATATACTTACAAATAGAACATACTTAAATTTTATTTGTCACTTTCTTACAACCTGTGATTACCAGTCACTTCCTTTTACTTCGGGCTATCTAAAAGTAATAACAAAAAAAAGACAAAACGTTAATTATTTTAGCAAAGTGCCGCAAGATGCCAGGCAAAAAAGTCAGGTCTACCGTGACTGAGTATCAAAGCAGTGAAGCTGTTTTTACTGAATATTTCCTATGACTGAATTTTAACGCTTCGTTTTATTTATTAGTTAAATATTAGCTGGTGCTAAGAATTAGAATTACCTATTTAATCTATGATTTATTAAACCATATTAGGAACCATGCCATAAGTTCTTGTTCTTACATACTTCCAGGTTGGTCGAACCGAAAATGAATATTGAGGAATTAAATTTAATAAAATATTGTTATTCCCTTTGACTTTGACATGGCCATGGATAATCAAGACGTGAGAGAGACCATGACCGATATAGTCATTTTGTACAAGTTGCCACCAGGGCTGAAAGGTTAGGTGCTGGAATAGACAAGTCTCGCCCATCGCTCGCAATGTCACATGACCACAGGAGCGCCAGTTAACGCGCAGACTACCGCTAATCTACTTCTCCCTTGCACATATTGCTTTACTAGTTTTCGTACTTAACCAAATTAGGGAGGAAAACTTGCTTGAATCAAAATTACCTATATTTTTGCTGAACCTCCTTAATTTGGATTTACCACCCCAACTAACCTTCAGTAATTTTACAACTTCAATAATTTAAATGTGCGAGCGAGAAGTTGTTTGACAGATGTCAGCCTTTCACTTTTACTTCGTGCAATCACCGGGCCCTTAAAAAAAAACACTCCTACTGAACAGTCAGGTGAAATGAGTTACTCCCCCCTAACGCTGTTCGAAAATTATCAAAGGCCTGTTTTTTTTTAATGTAGAACTAGTCCATTCTGCAACATCCCTGCAGTTGTACTCTTTGCCGATGTTGGGGTCTAACGAGGGTCGGCCGGTAGAAGGGTTATTTGAACAAGATTTGGTTGATTTTGAACGTCGTTAGGTGCTTTTTGTTTTCCTCAATTCTCTTCAGCGACAGATGGGACTTTTTTAGTTAGTCCTGGTTAAATATCATTATTATAACGAACATCTTGCTCTATATTCTTAATTTTGTGACTATTGAGCATTATTAAAAATAACATTTGATGTGCAAAATCTGAGGACTTTACAGTACCTACGGTCGGATCGTGAAGTTACCCGGATCGGTTTCCATTAACAACCTCGCTAAAGCTTGGTAGTAAAACTACCGAAGAGTAGTAGAGCTCTTTGTGAAGGGTTCGTCCGGGGAAGTACTACCACCACACCTTTTTCAGCGTCGCTGAGTTTCGGTTCGAAGAGTAACGTGTGTTTGCCGGTGAAATTACAGGCACATTGAGGCTTAACATCTGTATGCCTTATGTTGATGGACGCAGGGCTGTGCATCGTAGTGCACGTTCATATCGTGCGTGAGTTACGAGGCGATGATTTACTATAGGTGATGGTTACCACTTAACATCAGGTGGGCCAACTGCTTGTTCCAACAATAAGTCGTATAAAAAAAAGAGCTACACTTTTTAGCTTAAATAAAGTAAACATGAAAGTATGAAAATCACTTCTTTATTATGTGTATCAAATCTCTTAGTAGGCATGATTTGCCTAATAATACTATTTTAAGCGACATAACTTACAATTAGTTATTTAACTTAGCTTGAGCTAGAAGCACACAGAAAAGGCTTTATTAAAATATCATTTAAAGACAATTTTGGATCGCAGTCTAAGATTTCTTTTTTCCCCACACTGGTTCTTATGCCCCACGATATAAATGGCTCAACATGTGAACATTTTAATAATTTATTTACAATTGGAAGACATTTTTCAAAATTGAGCCTAGTACCTCGGTCGACAGATATTTCATTGGTAATGGGCGTGACAGTGGGATAAGAATAAATATAAAGCAACTAGCTCAATATTATTGGGATGTAGTGTTGTATGCCGTATTCACAAACAACATGGGAAAAGTAAAGCTGCACCTAGCTTATAACAACGTGATGCTGTTACGCTTCTGATTGGTAGTTCTTGGAATAAGTTTGATTGTTTGGTTTAGTATGAAGAATCTATAGATGGCTCAACTGTTTCATGTGCATTTTGAAAAGGATGGTACTTTTTTAATATCAATACTTTATGAATGACATTACACAAACTAAACGTCCATATTTACACGTTCTGAGACGTTATTCTGTTTCACCTTAGAGTTGTTTGTTAATATGGTTTTATAGGTTCAATTCATTTTTAGTATTTCAAATTGTCTTTTTTTTTTTAATCATATATTAATAATATCTGTTTGAGAACATGGCTCTAAAACATCTTAGTTAATACAAACGAAATAAAAACCAAATGGCAAAAAAAAGCTCGTAACAATTTTGTAATCACAGATAGATAGACTAAAGCATCTATTACTTTTAAATCACTTTATAACTAGGTTACGTGTACTTAATTATAGTTCTTATATTTAGGGCTATAGAGTTCATTTTTAGTATTCTATACCTTGGGTATAAATTTAAACTTAGAGTATAAAATTTACTTGATCCATATTTGTTTAAAATGCCAGAATTTCAAACACAATAGTCTACTGTTATTGGCTCGTAGGTTGGCTTAACATACATTCATCCTAATGTTCATAACGTTAGGCAGAGACCATGTCTTTCTACCTGCTACTATTCTGACTATCCTCTCTTACAGTCACTCATACACCCATTTTAATTTAAAAATAAAATAAACCAATTTTATTTTTGTGTGACATTTTTCAATCAGTCAATTAAATTTTGAGTTTGAGATCAATATGAATCAATTTAAAAAAGTAAGGTGTATTTATTTGTACACGATTTCCACAGTATTTAGGTACGCATCAAAATACGGTATTGTATATACAATACGGGCTGTAGCTAGGGAATATACCTAGATAATAATCATCTTGAAAAATCTTGTAAATTCGAGACGGAACGTATCCACCACATTACGCTTAGGATAGTAAGGCTAAGATCTTGGGATATTATTCGAGCCCTTTTCATCCTTAACATGTTTAATCTAAGGATCCAAATCGAATGCACTAACAAATTGAATGCAAAGGTACAATTATATCAGTCGTAAACGCCAGTCTTGTGCAAGCTAACCTCCACCATAATGCAAGGGCTACAGCCCTTTTATTGGGCTGGTTTAGGCTCGGTTTTATTTGATTAATTATTCGAGCCTTTTTTAACCCTAAGTTAATTCATTAAATTTAAGGGTTAAAATCGTATACAACTTTGATAGAATTCTCAGTCATACACTCTAGTCACATGCAAGCTAACTTTCACCGTATCATAAGGGCAGTAAGGCTAGGTTGTGTGATACCACATTAGAGTTTTATTCAACCTTAACTAACATAGCTAAGGTTCAACATCGAATGCAACGAATTTATAAATTTGGCCGAAAACATCAGTCGTAAACAGCCGTCACATGCAAGCTATTTTCCTCCATATTTAAAGAACCGAAAGGTCGGTTTTCCTATGCAGCTCGCAAGATTACTTACAATTTCGGTTTCAAAGGGATCTTTTTGAAATGAATTAAGACCTTTATGATTTTGATTTCGGTTACGGGGGCCTAATCACGAACAAATTCGATGTCAGTCGCTCAAACGGATCGGATCCCTAACAACGTAATAAGGTCGAATATAGGATACGTCAGCGCCACAAACGTCAACATTCATCCGCGATTACGCCCCAGGTCTCCGGATATGTTATGTGACATTCGCCGGCGAGCCGTTTTCGACTCAAACCGACATAAATTAAAGCTCAACATCGAACACTTCCTTCCTACCTACATTCGACAATCAGTCGTAACCGCCGGTCGCGTGCAAGCTATCGTCGACCGTGTCCGGTGCGCTGTAAGGCTGGTTGTCGCGTGCGGCGGCCTGCAGGATGGCGTGCAGGCGCGGCTGCAGGTCGCCGGGCAGCGCGCGGCGCGCCGGCTCCGCGTGCCAGCACTGCTGCATCACCTGCCAGCACTCCTCGCTGAACTGCGGGAGCCGTTCCGGACGAAGACCTGTAAAATGTGAAATTAACCTTAATCGCCGCTTGTGAAGGTTCAAAATGCTTAAACTTATATAGTACAAATAGATAGATAGATAACTCTTTATTGTTCACCACACAGAAACATAGTACAGGGTTAAAGCATACATTAAGGTAAAACAATGGGCGACCTTATCGCAGAGAGCGATCTCTTCCAGGCAACCTTGCAAACAAATCATCATCATCAGCCCAAAGAAGTCCACTGCTGAACATAGGCCTCCCCTATACATTTCCAGGAAGAACGATTCCGAGCCCTCTCCATCCACCGACTTCCCGCGATCCTGACAATGTCGTCAGCCCATCGGGTAGGAGGGCGTCCCACGCTTCGTTTTCCTGTTCGTGGTCGCCATTCGAGAGCCTTTATTCCCCAACGGTTATCAGTCCTTCGAGCTATATGACCTGCCCGTTGCCACTTCGACCTGCTGATTCTGCGAGCTATGTCGGCTACTTTGGTTCTCCTACAAATACAAAAACAACATCGTACAAATATAACCTTCTAACAAATATAACAATATCTTACAAATACAACCTTCTAAAAACAAACCAACTTCATGCGAAGAGTAATTAAATTTAAGTTTAGTAGAGCTCTTTGGGTGCGGCTCGTCCGGGGGACGCAGGGCTGTGCGACGTAGGACACGTCACTGTCGCAAGTGATTCACGAAGCAATGCTTTGTTATAGGTGATGATAACTACTTAAGATCGGGTGGGCCATCTGCTTGTTCCATTAACGAGTAAAATGAGAAAGTAAGTATCACATGGACCCTATACAGGATATAACAACGCGGAGGCACGACGAGGTTTTAAATTAACTAGTGGTCAGACAGGTATAATCTTGCTTATTACCGTAAAAATCTACAATTATTTGGAATGTACCTTTTTTAACTTTACTCCATAGCTGCTCTTTGTTGTGGAAGTCTTCGAAAGCTGCGGGTAGTTTTATGTCGCCCGCACACAAATACCTGAAAAAAAACGTAGGATTACACTAATTGTCATGAAATGTGGTACATCTTTCGTTTAATTTAAATTGGAAATCTTATTATTTTTCGCGATTATTTACTGTTTAATTTACTTTGAATTATAGAATTATGTTGTCCAGCCTACACTAAAAAGTACCACGCACGAAATCATACCATAGTATTGAATCTTTTGCCAAATTGACGTCAGAATTTTCGTAGCTTTTCAGCTAAAGCTATATAAAGTACATCAAACTAGTGTCATTACGCAGTACACAGCGACAAGAAAGTTTTCCGGAGAATAAAGAACCACATGGGTTGCGCCAAAATCAAAAAGGCGTCTACGTACAAAACCCGCTGCATAATAAGAATCCGAATTACAGAATACGAAATCCGAAAATAAAAACAAGTTGTTAAAAGTCGGAATAGAGAGGAAGTGAGAATTACCTCTGGCGCTGCAAGTGTTCATAGGTAACGGTTTGTTTAGGAGCACGGAGTTTAGGTGGGCAGTATGCTTGTTTGCCGACTTGATAGTATAATAATAATAATCACCAGAATAAAATTCCGAAAGCGTAAACGTCCACCATAGCGCTGTAGTCCCCGTTGAATAGCTCAGGAGCCATGTGCACTGGCGTGCCTACCACCTATAACAAGGAAACACGTTATTATTCATATTTATGGTTGAAAGTGAATAAAACATACCCGCTTCTATTCTTTATTCAATAAAATCACAAGGTTAACTTAGTATAAAGTTATTCCTGTGATTTTATAAAATTGACTTCTTATCTGCTTCTTCTTGTCGTGTCACAGTTCTTTCGAAACTGTGTGGTGAAAGGATTTTAATTGCGTCTCAAAGAGGCTCCTTTCGAGTACTTGATAAATGTTTTAGAACTTTTTAGGTTCTAAAACGCGCGTTCAGTATTGTACTGTGTAGTACAGTACAATACAGTACAGTACAGTGTAGTGCAGTACAGTACAGTCCAATCCAGTACAGTGTAGTACAGTTCAGTGCAGTATAGTACAGTGCAGTACAGTGCAGTGCAGTGCAGTGCAGTACAGTGCAGTGCAGTGCTGTGCAGTGCAGTATAGTACAGTGCAGTACAGTACAGTGCAGTGCAGTATAGTACAGTGCAGTGCGGTGCAGTATAGTACCGTGCAGTGCAGTGCAGTGCAGTGCAGTACAGTGCAGTGCAGTGCAGTATAGTACAGTGCAGTGTAGTGCAGTGCAGTATAGTACAGTGACGTGCAGTACAGTGCAGTGCAGTGCAGTATAGTACAGTGCAGTGCAGTGCAGTGCAGTATAGTACAGTGCAGTGCAGCGCGCGGGTACGTACGGAGCCGGAGATGAGCGCGCCGGCGGAGCAGAAGCCGAGGTCGGCGAGCGCGGCGCGGTGCGCGGCGTCCAACAACACGTTCTTCAGCTTTATGTCGCGGTGCACCAGCCCCAGCGAGTGCAGGTACCGGATACCTGCCGCACATCACAACCACGCTGACATATACCCCAGTGATACCGGATACCTAATCGCATCCCACAATATACCGATGCCGTTATCTATCATGCCTATCTCTGCCGCCGAGCGGCAACGTTGTTTTTCGATCTGAAGAGGGCGGTTGCAAATGAAAACTCAACCGCATGAGGCCTAGCATCTGCACGATTCGATGCAGAAAGGTGCACCGGACGTCGGGCACATTCATGTAGGGCGGGATTTTTGAGACGATCCTTCGGTTATAGGTGACGATCACCGTCAGACACCAGGTCGGCGATCGGATCGTTCCATAAAAATATGGGATCATCATAACGCGTTTCTTCAGAACTAGGGTGGAAGGCATCCGATTGCCTAGTTTTGCTAGTCGTCTCGGGAACGCAATCGCTCGGATCTAAAATCGGAACTACGATCATCGCTCCACCTTCATCCTCCTTCGGGTCGTACAGATCGCAGGCCGTTAGATCTCGGTCGCGGCGAACGCGGTTACCTTGCATAATGTCGCAGGCTATGCGCATGCGCGTGTGCAGCGCGAGCCCGGCGCGCACGCCGGCGTGCAGGTCGCGCACGCCGCGCGCCGACACCAGCAGCACGCAGCGCGCCGCCGCGCCGCCGCCGCACCCACCGCCGCCCTTCTGCACGATGGAGCCGTACAGCCGGACGATGCGCGGGTGCGGGGGGATGCTCCTGCGGACGACATTCTATTGTTCGGTCGCAGCAGCGTACGTAGTGGTCGTAGACGACCCTATGTGCCGAAGATGTAGGCGAGGGTCCCGACTTGCCGCCGTTAGGACTTCTCGAGAGCGTTCGACCCCTGGTCCTCGCGAAACTATCTAAGGCTTAACGGAGCTGCGACGGAGCAGTTCGACAGCCTGTGACAGTATGTGAACGCTCTCGATTCGTAGAGTTGCGACGAGCGGACGGTTCGAGCGTTGCGCCTACTGTTTTACCTGTGACCCGCGGAGTTCCTCGAGGATCGATCCTCGGACCGATCCTCTTTATTTTATACTGTGCTGACATTATACCGAGTCTAAGGAGCTCCGAGAGCTAAAGCTGTAATGTTACCTGGTATAAAAGAACTCCATGGCCAACTCATGGTAATGCCTCTCGTCTGCAGGTAGCACAGACTTGATAGCCACGGGGGCGTGGCCTCCCCATCCCCCTTTGGCTGCGTATACTACTCCGTATTGACCACGCCCTAAAATACAATACATAAAAACGAATTGAGCAAAGTAAAGCCATTGAAAGACATAATTATGTTACCTCATAAATTACCAAAAATAACGAATTTGAGCTTTATCATCTATTTGCCCGCAACATGATCGCGCAATATAATCTACCAATAATTTTCAATTTATGGATATGTCATAAGAACCTCACCTATTTCTCTCCCCAAATCCGGTGTTCCATACATAAGCAGATCACACATCGACGTGCTTTCGAGACAAAGTCGGGCAAACGTTGGGGCGTATCTGAAAGAAAATATATTAATTAAGTACAAATGCATTTTTTTTTCTTTTTTCATTATGTGTATTATGTCGTGGCTGAGTCCGCGGCACGACTTAACACTTCTTCTCGAATTTCAGAATAGGTACCTATTTTAACAAAGTTTCTTAAATCCTGAAAGCGATCTGCTCATTCAGGTATATTGTACTTTGTTTGAAAAGATAAGATGCTAAAGTACTGTTTAAAGTTTTAAAACTTTGGGCTCTAAGCTCGCACAGTTAAAATGATCGTAGGTTATCTGATTAAATGATTATCTGAAATCTAAGACAAAGAATATTTCCATTTCTTGGAAGGTTGCCTACCGTGCCTAGTATTGCAGTCGTGAGCCTGTTGTGTTCAAACTTACTTTTTCCTTATAGCTAGTTTGATGTCTTCGGTGTGATGCAGTCTGCTGGCCAGCGCTGTTTCTAATGACGTCAGCGCCGATTGATACTTCTCGTGTGCTTCACTCAGTCTTTCTAAAATCTGTGGAACATCACAAATATTATATTCACACACAGTTTATACAGTCGGATCTAGGCTACAAATACACCTATCATTAAATTGGATGACTCCATACTAGGCCTCTCCTATATTCGAGGGGATTAGCCGTATCGCGCTTGGCTGGTTGAATGCCTCGCACATTGTCGGTGCTCGTTCCCTTAGTCGCCTCTTACGACATCCACGGGAGGCGATCGATCCTGTCCTGTGATGGAGCGTGTGTTACCTTCTTCTTTTTCTTTCGAGTCAATAGCATAAAACTATTATGACGTGTGCCCAGTAGGCGACCTTTTGCTAGGTCGTCAACATACAAGAAACGATGTGTACGTGGCGTGCTGGGTTGGTCATTTGTGTAGATGTTAAAGAGAGTCGGAGCCGGCACAATACCTTGTGGTAAGCCATTGTTTCGGCAAAGCTAATTACTATTGCTTCGGTTTAGGTATGTACACTTGGAACCGACGGTTGCTCAGGATCTCACTTAATATTTGGAAGAATCCGTAGTCATAGGTGAGATCGCGTGCAAGCCCGGTAGTTTCGAGCGAGTGCGTTACCTGCGTGGATATGATCCGCGCGAGCCTGGTCGCGCTGAGCGAGTGCGCGGCGTGCAGCGCCACCTGGCGGCGCCACGCGCCCGACAGCACGCAGCACGCGGCGCCCGCGGGGGCCGCGCCGCGCGGCACGCGGAACCTGCTCACACATCATACTTTAATAGTAGATTGTTTACCAAGGGAGCAAACAACTATTTTTATGGCGAGAGTGTTTTTTGAATCCAGAGCGGAGCGAAGGATTCTAGAGTAGAATCCCGAGCGTAGCGAGGGATTCTAAAGTAGAATCCTAAGCGTAGCGAAGTCACGAAGTCACGAAGTCACAAAGTCACAAAGTCACAAGGTCACAAAGTCACAAAGTCACAAAGTCACAAAGTCACAAAGTCACAAAGTCACAAAGTCACAAAGCCACAAAGCCACAAAGTCACAAAGTCACAAAGTCACAAAGTCACAAAGTCACAAAGTCACAAAGTCACAAAGTCACAAAGTCACAAAGTCACGGAGTCACGGAGTCACGGAGTCACGGAGTCACGGAGTCACGGAGTCACGGAGCCACGGAGTCACGGAGTCACATAGTCACATAGTCACATAGTCACATAGACACATAGTCACATAGTCACATAGTCTCATAGTCATAATCATGTATTTATTGTAATTTTATTTATTTTCATAAAACTAAGTTAAATCTGAATTTGAGTAAACAATTATGAACAAAGGTGGAATGCGCGTTTCACGTGTTTTTGTTTATTTTTATATAGTTCAGGTGCTTTTTTTTTAATCATAAAGCCTGCTTGTTCATACAGTGTTCGTGATCTCTTTGGTGATTGGAACTTTTACTCAATAAGCACATTCCAAATTCAAATCACTTTACCGCCCTTGGGCGGTAAAGTACTTTACCGCCCTTGGGATCAAAGTGCTATTTTGCTACCTGTTTTTGAAGAGCAAACTATCTATTTTCGAATTGATGTGATAAAAAAAAAATAACAGGACTGACTTGTGCAGCAGCGTGCGCAGCGCGTCCAGCAGCGCGTGCAGCAGCGAGAAGGCGGCGCCGGGCTGCAGCCGCACCTGCCGCGCCACCGACAGCAGCTGGCGCATCGCCTCGCTGGCCGGCCGCCCGCCCAGCTCGCGCCGGCACGAGCCCTCCAGCGCGCCCAGGCATCTGCGACCAAACATACTTCCGGTCCTTATGAGGTCTATCGAACGACGAGCCCCGCGGCCCTTACCGGAGTCCGGCCGGCGGACCCGGCGCCGGCCGGCGGGCGGGGGGCTAGCCGGGACGGAGGCCGGCCCGGGGAGGTCCGCCGTCGGGTGCGCGGAACGGTTCACTCCCAGGTCGTAGCGGCATGGCAGGAGAAATGAAGTGGATGGGGCCTGTTCGGGTTCTTCCCGAATGTAGGAGTGCGCATGGAGGGCGGGGAAGTGGGCGAAATTTATGTTAGGACACAGATTTTTACTGGGTTATACCTATGCGACTCGAGCGGATGCGGGGAGCCGGAAGAAACACCTCGTCATGTATGGGACCTCGTCCCAAACATAGGTGTGTCGTCCTATCGGAGCGCTTATAATCGATCAGCCGACGTATAAATAAAATAGCGGGCGGCGAGTAACCCCGTTTGTCCGAAGCCATTTTTTTGGTCTAATGTTTGAATGAGTGTAGCCGATCCAGGACATTCCACAACCCCCCGCGCAGCTGGTCGGACGTTAACAAAAAAGTTATAGTTACATTACTACAAAATTGGACATATGGTATCGCGAAGTTTTTCGTAGATATTGATATTATTATGTTCTTCATTATTGTAGATTTTTTTTTGTTTTATCATCAATAGTTTCCGCAGCGCATGCGAAGACATTTTATGGCAATTTTTTTTACACCTTGGTTTACATTATTGAAGTTTTAGGTAAAGATCCTTAATTTAATCTAGTAATAAATATAGCATATTACTCAGGGATAATGTAACATTCTAATGGTGAAAGAATTTCTGAAATCGGACCAGTAGTTTTTGAGTTTATTCGTTACAAATTAGTGTAGATTAAATAAAATCCACAGTCTCCTCTTCCATTCCCGTCGGTCAGCTATCATCTCTTTTTATATTTTTATTTTATTTAAAAGCTATCTTAGATAATGAGAATAATAAACACATCGACGAAGCTAAAACTATGACCAACCTTTGTAGGGTTCCGAAATAAGTTTCCTTCAAACAGTCGACAAATTTGACGAGCTTCAAGCTGATCTTACGACTGAGTCTCGACAGAACTGAAAATGAAACAAACAATGTAGATTGCAAATATATGACAAGCACAGACAGACATTAAGTCGTTATTTTTATAATTTTTTTCTTAAAAAAGCATAACAGTTGTGAAGCAGTTACCGGTACGTTGTACATCCAAGGTGGCGTGTTTGAGGGAAACATTGGTAGCGTTAGTGCAAGTGGTGACGTCACTGCGCGCGGAGGCGAGAGCGCGCGCCGCGTGCGAGAGGGACAGCATGCTCGACTCCTCGTTCTCTATCGGGATCGTGTGCGCGGGGCTCGGACTCTCCTCTTGTCTCGACTGGGAAGTACATCATTGTCAGAAATATCATCTTATCTACAACGTGTAACATAATACCCCTAAGGCCAAAGACCAAGTGATCAGACCGAGCACTGGAATACTTTGTCTTGTCCGACGGTTAAACATATCGTTTTCGAAATTCCAATACAAAAATAAAAAAAATATTGTCTCATAAATTTGCAACACCCCTAATACTGCTTACGTAAGTACCAAGGTCACGCACACACGGAACGTACGAACAGTCGTGAACGGGCTGCCTCATGGTGTGTTTAGTTTCATATTGCAGGAACGAAGAGGCATTTCATGAATGAAAAACTACGAAATTTAAAAAGTCGTAAAACAAAAGGTGGTCACCGTGACCACCAGATACCTCATCCCATACATTGAAACGGTTCCAGTCTTAACTCGGGCTGTGACTCGGGCAATTTTTCGGGATATATGAAATAGCCCGAAGCTAAACAAAATAGCCCGCATAGCCGCTAGATGTCGCGAAGTTGCGTTGCGAGCAAGCGGCATCACGTAAAATGCACTTACAACCAATAGATGGCGATAAAATTAGTTCTGCCAACACGCACATACTATTATTTTATACTGTGTCCGCACGCAGTCCTTCGCCCACAATGATAGTTTTGCCAGTTTTGTTTCAAAATAAGAATCTACACAGATTATTAAGTAGTAGGTGACCACTTGCATTTCAAAGATACCTATGATAGGTATGTTGTGTTATTGTGTAGTCTACATCTATTCGTTTAAGTATTTTTTTTAAGCAAGATGTTGATGCTGCCTTATGAAATTTGTTTAAGTAGCTAGGATGTATTAGGTACCTAACTACCTACCTACTTTTTTGCTCGAACACTAGGCTGTTTTAGTTCGGAGGCACTGACTGATCGCTGTTTCAATTATGCAGGCATTATTGGGATCTATTCGCTACAAGAAGTAACAGGGTAAAAGTTTGGGCAAACTCCCAACTTGTGCCTCAATTTAGTTTGACGAGGCAAAATCATCAACAACGCACTCAGTGGTCATTTCGTCGTGTCCCGTGCTTCGATCAACAATCAACCTAGGTACCTAGATAACGAGTGACTTACAAAATCAAAGCTAATATGATAAAATACTAATACATGATATACTTTTTTTACTGGTAGGTAATTTATAGACCTACTTATACACCCAGACAGAGAACAAAATTCTATTTTCATCACAAAAATGCTAGTTCTCGGTGAGGATTGAACCCACGGCCTCCGGCCCTGAAAGCAGACCTACTACCAACTGAGCTATAAAGACTGTTAGACATACAACGAAATTAGTCTTCCAAATAATCCCCGCGCATTCTCGAGCTCCCTAGCTACTTGGCTCGTATTTAGTTTGTATGTTATGTATTTGATATAAAGTTCACTATGCTATGGACAATTTCGTTGCAAAAAGTCGCTTTCATTCCAACCCGCGGCGATGTAAATTAAGCCTGAGACAAAAGTTTTAAAACAGTTTAAAGTTCAACCTAATCACAACCATAGCTCCTTGTAATAAAGTCACAAATCTTCATAATACTATCTCACACTTATGATCATTCGTCACCAAAAACGAGGAAATCTTTTCATTTAGATATGAAAAGACGTAGGTTAAATAACATTTATTGTGTAATCAACCTTAAAGTGCAACAAATAAAGTACTTTTCCCCATTTTTACTTTGCAAATTAGATCGTTTCTTTTTGTTTCTTTGAATTTATAATTTTGTGACGAAGTTCATTATTTAAAAAAAAACCCACCAGAAGAAAAGCGATAACCTATTGACTTTGAGATGAAGTCGACCCTCTTATTAGCCGTTCAACTGATGGCCCACCTGATGGCTTCAAGCTGATGTAAAGGCGTTACATCTAATGGCCTAGCTGATGTGGAGCTGTTACCTCTTTTGAGCTACCTGTACCCCAAGTATGAGTTTTGCGTTTTTCGTTTTACGTTTTACGTTTTTGTTCCGTGTTCATTGCGGGTTTTGTATGAAGACGCGATAGGGATACCGATATGGAACTTTACAAAACCCGCAATGAGCACGGAGCAAAAACGATTCGTTTTTGTTCCGTGTTCATTGCGGGTTTTGTATGAAGCCGCGATAGGGATACTGATATGGAACTTTATGTTCTACTACTAATTTTCATCATACTTGCAACATAAAGTTCCGTGTCGTTATCTCTATCGCGTCTTCATACAAAACCCGCAATGAACACGGAACAAAATCGTAAAACGAAAAACCAAATATGGTAAGCAAAACTCATACTTGGGGTACTGGAGTCGCGCGGTTACTTCTAACCCGATAATTAGTGATCACCCCACTTGATGTTGAATGGTCACTACCTATTTGTGGAAATCCTAAAGTAGATGATGTCTTTAATAACAGAACCCGTTTTTCGTACAATATGAAAAGGAAATAATTGACAAAAGTTGGTTATAGACGTAATCTCTCAACATAAAATAGCCCACCTGATGTTGAATGGTTACCTGTCACCACCCACTCCAAGATGATGAGCGCTTATTTCTTGGATTTGAGATACCTAGTAGTTGGCCATCGTCGATAGCCGCCGAACATCAGGTGGGTCTTCTAAAATAATTGAAGTGACACCTGATGCTGAGCGGTTATCTAAAGTAGGTAGGTCAAGTAAACTTTGTATTTACCTACCAACTATATACTTGCGTTGACGTAATAAATAATTTTCTTTCTACGGCACTACGTACGTCCGTAAAGTTTAAGGGGCTGACAACCATCAAACAACTTCTTGCTCGCACGTTTCGACATGTTGAAAGATATTAATCAATCAGTTTTTTCCTTCTAAAAAGTAAAGTAAAAGTAAGTAACTAGTTTTTGTACTAATGCAAACTTTTGAGTCGGATAACTTGTATCGATTAATATGTTTTTTTTTTACTAAAATAAGCATTTACCAATTAAATAATAAACCATTTTGTGTGCAATCACATTGCACACAAAATGGTTTATTCAGATTTTTCGAAAGTGAGTTTAGTGGTTTTATATCTTTCAACATAAAGATTTAATATAGTCCCAAAAGTTATTACCCGAGTGGGATTTGAACCCACGACCTTCCCCTTGATACGGGGCCGCGCTAACCAACTGCGCCATCGGATTCTAATCGCACTCGACGAATAACTCAGGGACATGCTACTACGGTACTTATGCGACCGTGGTTCCATCTACAGGTCTGACATATAACTATCAAGAGTCCTGCTCGATAACCGAAGTTGCATTCAGTTGAATCGACGAGAGATGTCACCGTGCTTAATTTTAATTTTTTATTTGTTTTATATTTGTTTTTTTTTTTGATAGTTATATGTCAGACCTGTAGATGGAACCACGGTCGCATAAGTACCGTAGTAGCATGTCCCTGAGTTATTCGTCGAGTGCGATTAGAATCCGATGGCGCAGTTGGTTAGCGCGGCCCCGTATCAAGGGGAAGGTCGTGGGTTCAAATCCCACTCGGGTAATAACTTTTGGGACTATATTAAATCTTTGTGATTTTCCTTAAGTGTAGGTAAACACTATAAAACAAATAAAAATTAAAATTAAGCACGGTGACATCTCTCGTCGATTCAACTGAATGCAACTTCGGTTATCGAGCAGGACTCTTGATAGTTATATGTCAGACCTGTAGATGGAACCACGGTCGCATAAGTACCGTAGTAGCATGTCCCTGAGTTATTCGTCGAGTGCGATTAGAATCCGATGGCGCAGTTGGTTAGCGCGGCCCCGTATCAAGGGGAAGGTCGTGGGTTCAAATCCCACTCGGGTAATAACTTTTGGGACTATATTAAATCTTTGTGGTTTTTCCTTAAGTGTAGGTAAACACTATAAAACAAATAAAAATTAAAATTAAGCACGGTGACATCTCTCGTCGATTCAACTGAATGCAACTTCGGTTATCGAGCAGGACTCTTGATAGTTATATGTCAGACCTG
The DNA here is from genome assembly GCA_932294275.1 of Chloroclysta siterata. NCBI lineage: Eukaryota > Metazoa > Arthropoda > Insecta > Lepidoptera > Geometridae > Chloroclysta > Chloroclysta siterata. The sequence goes on along the minus strand of OW028591.1, from coordinate 14,302,774 downwards.
TAGATGGAACCACGGTCGCATAAGTACCGTAGTAGCATGTCCCTGAGTTATTCGTCGAGTGCGATTAGAATCCGATGGCGCAGTTGGTTAGCGCGGCCCCGTATCAAGGGGAAGGTCGTGGGTTCAAATCCCACTCGGGTAATAACTTTTGGGACTATATTAAATCTTTGTGATTTTCCTTAAGTGTAGGTAAACACTATAAAACAAATAAAAATCTTTCAACATGTTGAAACATGCGAGGGAGAAGTTGTTTGATGGTTGTCAGCCCCTTAAAAAGGCATATTTTTTGGCTCAGATTTTTGTCGCTGTCTGGCCCGCGCCAGCACCAGCACTGACAGCGACAGAGTTTCACGTTAGAAGAGTGCGGCAATATTTAGGTGAAATTATGCAAGATGAATTGCACCTTGTTGCGTCGCAGTAAGAGTCCTATTATTTATTCTGTACTAGTAGAAGTATTACAACTCTTATTTCCGTGGCTAAAAATCGAATCATGTTAATATACACCGTTTTTTTATATTAATAATAAATAAATTATTTTTTATTTTTTACATAGGTAGGTACGTAGTAAAATGCCTCTATAAGAAACGAAAAAATTCTATAAACGCAAATAGCGGCATCTTTTGAACTTTTGAAACCGAACCACAACGTAGTTCAAATAATTTCCGCAAGAAAAAACGTGGTCAATATTGATTATTGTAAAAACATGAAGATTTCATTATCAGCTTATTTCCTCATCTTCCTGTGCTTATGGGAGATTTTTTTACAATATAACATAAGCTATTCATGACCTTAATACTTTTTACTGGACTAAAACAAATATCAATAACTCAATCGCAACCGGTATCGCCATCTATTGATGTTTAATTGGAACTAAAAAAGCTTTGTAGGCAATGAGACACCATGCCGTGACCCCGCTTCCGGGATTATAAGGGTATTATGTTACACGTTGCATACAAAGAATTTTATATAGTCCCAAAAGTTGGAAGTCAAAAAAGCAAACTCACCCCAGTGAAGTAATCGGCGCAGCTCTCCTCGCTGGACACGATGTCGTACTCGTCGAGGCACGCCTCGCAGGACGCCTCCTCGCCGTCGGAGGCGTCCGTCTCGCTCGGCGCCGCGGGCGGCGCGCGCGCGGGAGAGAGACGCCGCGCGGGCGACGCTGACGCGCTCGTGCGGCACGAGCTGTAGAACGTGGAGTTCGAGGCTAAGAAGCGTTGGTCTTGGTGCCAGGGGAGATCTGAAATACCAAAAGCTTTAACGTTCTATTGTCCGAATATATCGGTCATAATATATATTGTCGGAAATAGGGGAAAGCGAGGAGTGTTTTTTTCGAACTCGAAGTACATATTTTTGAAGGTAGATTGGAAGATAATAATATAATATTGACCGTCGCTGACCCATGATCAATAATTTTTAACAGCTTTTTTTTGATAGCCTTCACAGCTCAATTGGTAGTAGTTCTACCTTCGAAACATAGATTTTTGTTCTCTGTCTGGGTGTTATTATTAATTATAAGTATGTATTTAAAAAAAAAAAGTATGTTATGTATTATATCAGCTATCTGGTTCTCATATTACAAGCTTTGGCTTAGTTTGGGGCCAGATAGTGTTGTGTGGAAAGTCCACCAATAATACATAAGTATTTATTTATTAAAAATTTTTTCACTGAGGATTCAATATTTCACCGTTGAAGATAGAGAGAAAGTAAGTGAATCCTTTGCAGTTGTTGATCATATCTGGCACTGTAATGGTCTTACTCCGTGCTGCATTGACAGCTTGGAACCGATACAGACTCACCTAGCTTTAAGACGTTTCAAAATGAGCCTCATGATTCAATTTTATAAACACCTTATTGTCTTTGACGAGTGACTATTACCGCAGATTCCACCCACCCGTTAAAAAAGAACTGACCATCGACACACCAGTCCATGTTGGCTACTTCTGTCTCCAGCTCCTGGAGCACTTCCTGCATCATCAGCACCAGCTCCTGCTTCTTGTCTCCGTCGGCGAATTTCTCGTTTATAGTCTATAATTGAAAAAAAGGCCAAGTATGAGTTGGATTCGCGCACTAAGGGTTATGTACTACCCAATATTTATATAGGCTGTTTAAGTTTCCAATAGTGGAAACAGGGTACTGAATATACTTAATTAAACTCAAAAAAAGCAATACATTGTAGAGCTCCACGCAGATTTCTCGGTACTAAAGATGATGGATCTCTAATGGGGGTAGGTAGTAACATAACAAGTGTACGTTCTGTTGGGACGTGCCTGTGACTACCTTGCCTTCAGTTACTTACATCATACAGATGTTGTTCCTGTTTGGCTACATATTGTATCTTCTTGGGCACCACTTGCAGCTCCCTCGCCATGTCGAACGACGCCAGGATGAACTGCTGTAGCACCTTTATGTGCACCTGATATACAAAAACCCTTTTAAATCATGTCATGACAAATTTTTTTTTGTACTAGCTGATGGAACAAGTTGATGGCCCACCTGGCGTTAAGTGGTAACCATCACCTACACACAAAGCATTGCCTCGTAAGTCACGCACGATAGGAACGTGCCCTACGATGCACTGCTCTGCGTCAATCAACTTGAGGCATACAGATATTTAAGCCTCATGTGCCTGTAATTACACCGGCAACCACACTCTCAAACCGAAACACGGCAATGCAATAGTAGAAAGAAAACAGATACAGCTTTAAGACTTTGATCCTTAGTCGCGGTAGAAATATATTTCGTGTTCTGGAATAGCTCAAAAGCTAAATTATATCCGGATACGATGAGCGAAACCGAAGTCGGAAGCTAGTCAGCAATAAATAATTTTAGTGACAGTTTATACAACGCCATCCAGTCTTAAAATAAGCAAAGCATGTACTATGGGATCTATAAATAGAGGACTTTAGTCAAACACTCAAGTTTAACCCTAAAGAGTTGTAATTGCACGTCGATTGCTTTTCTAAAATCAAAATCAATCAAAACGGTCTTTATTCAGTACAATCACAAGGATCACTTTGAAACGTCTTTTTTTTTTTTTTTATACACCACTATTTTGTATTAACCAGAAAAAATTTAAGGATAGTTGCAGCAGAGGCTACTAATGCTATTGGCACTGTCAAAACTTTTTAATATTTAACTTTCACCAAGCTATCGAGGTTTGTTTTCAAGCAAAATCCTGCACAATTTTATGGACACCCTACAAGAAAATACTACGGAATACTACTCTGCTAGTAAACATCGTAAACACTCCATTCATTATGACTCCTTCCATCTACCGTCTCGGCGTAGGTATAGTACCTACCTACGTCACATCATCTTGTCGCACTCATCGTATTCCTTCTCTCTCGCTCACTAGATAAATAATTCGATGGGTAGGTAGGTAGGTAAGTATCATAAAAAAGGCAATATTTTTGGTTTTTTTTAAATCCTTTTAGTGTAATCTAGTGGCTTCCCGCGGCTTCGCACGCGTTGAAGTGGTGAGCCGTAATTGAGCCACAAACATCCAAACATCGTAACTTTCGCATTGATTTGTATATTATTAGGGTAGGATACCTACGCAGGTATAAGAGATACCTATAGGCGTACATTACCTATATTAGGTAGGTAGGTAGGTATAGGTACTGAGTTTAGCAAAAACATGACAAATACAACAAAGTCAACCTTACATGGAAAATATGTACTTATTGGTTCCTAGTTTCTACCCCAAAATCAAACGAAACGAAACAGCTTCACGACTTTGATCCCCAGGCACGGTAGATACCCTAAGATCTCTTCGTACCAACTCAAGATTCCCGTTTTAGGATGTCCCTTACAAACATTGACGCCTTGTTGTACCCTTTTTACTTGAGCGCAACGAAGGAGGGTAACGTTTTAGGGGTTGTTTTCGAAAATCAAACTGTCTTTTTGTTATTTATCCAGAGAACACATTTTCTTTTAGTTTGAAGTTAATTACACTACGCTTTAAAAATCTCCCATACAAACCTTGAAACTTTGTCAGTCTTTTGCACCCTATGCAGGGGTGGTTTTAAAATATTTAAAACGTGATTTTAAATTATTTATTGTGGAGTATATTTACTTCAAGTTTGAAATCAATAGCACTATGCGTTAAAAATCTCCCATACTAACTTTTACCAGCCATTTGCACCCTTTGCAGGGGTAATTATCAAAAGTTAAAAGCGTTATTTTTAATTATTTATTTCTTAGTATATTTACCTCAAGTTTTAAATCAATCGCACCACGCGTTAAAAAACTCCCATACAAACTTTGACATCGCTTTGCACACTTATTAAGGGTAGTTTAAAAAAAAATGCCTCTCCTGTTTTTTAGCCTTGAAGTACATTTACTTCAAGTTTCAAGTATGTAGGTTCAAGGAATACAATTTTTCATACCAACGTTTTCAACCCTTTATACATCCTTAGGGGTTGAATTTCCAAAAATCCCTTCTTAATACACCTCTACGCCATAAGACCTATATACTCTTCAAATTTCAAGTCTCTAGGACCGGCGGTCAAAAACCTTCCATACAAACTTTTACATCCCTTTGCACGCTTATTAAGGGTAGTTCTAAAAAACTATAAATGCCTTTCCTAGTTTTTGCCTTGGAGTACATGTACCAGCGGTCAAAAACCTCCCGTACAAACTTTTACATCCCTTTGCACACTTATTAAGGGTAGTTCTAAAAAACTAAAAATGCCTTTCCTAGTTTTTGCCTTGGAGTACATGTACTCCAAGTTTCAAGTTTGTAGGTTCAAGGAATACTATTTTTCATGCAAACGTTTTCAACCCTTTGACACCCTTAGGGGTTGAATTTCCAAAAATCCCTTCTTAGTACACCTCTACGCCATAAGACCTATGTACTCTTCAAATTTCAAGTCTCTAGGACCAGCGGTCAAAAAACTCCCATACAAACTTTTACATCCCTTTGCACACTTATCAAGGGTAGTTTTAAAAAACGAAAAATGTATTTCCTATTTTTTTGCCTTGAAATATAAATACTCCAAGTTTCAAGTTTGTAGGTTCAAGGAATACTATTTCTCATACAAACGTTTTCATCCCTTTTTACAACCTTAGGGGTTGAATTTCCAAAAATACCTTCTTAGTACACCTCTACGCTATAAGACCTATGTAAAGGGTGTCCCAACAAGAACGCGAGATTTAAATTTGGCGCCATTCGAAGTGTCATTGTTTGACATTTGAGCAATTGTTATTATTTGCTAGTAGAAGGTACGAGGTTAGTAAAAATGGAGCGCTACACGAATGAACAACGCATTCTCATTGTGAAATTGTTTTACCAAAATGGTGAAAGTTTTGCGGCTACAGTTCGCAAATTGCGAACCATCTTGATGGCCCATTTCCATCTTGATGGCTTCGTCAATAGGCAGAATTGTCGCATTTGGGGTGAGGAAAATCCCCGAGTGATTCACGAGAAGCAAATGCATCCTCAACGTGTCACTGTGTGGTGTGGATTTTGGGCTGGAGGCATCATTGGACCTTTTTTTATGAAAATGAGGCAGGTCAAGCGCAAACAGTCAATGGTGTTCGGTATCGTGAAATGATAACCAGTTTTTTCGTGCCTAGAATTGAAGAAATGAATGTAGAGGGCATGTGGTTTCAACAAGACGGCGCCACATGTCATACAGCCATAGAAACAATTCAATTGCTGCATCAGTCATTTCCCGGTCGTGTTATCTCGCGTTTTGGGACCAGAATTGGCCGCCTAGATCGTGCGATTTAACACCATTAGACTTTTTTCTTTGGGGTTTTTTGAAGTCGATGGTTTACGCGAATAAGCCGACGACGACTCAAGCCTTAAAAGAGGAAATTGGACGCTGCATTAATGAAATACCGCAGCATTTATGCAAAACGGTCATTGAAAATTTCATTAAAAGATCGCGTGTGTGCCAGCAAAGCCGCGGCGGTCATCTGCCCGATATGTTGTTCCATACATAACCTCATTCTGTCTACTTTACGATATAATAAAGTTGCACGATTTTTTTTTAAATATCTGTGTTTTATTTAAAGTTTAAATCTTGCGTTCTTGTTGGGACACCCTTTACTTTTCAAGTTTTAAGTCTCTAGGACCAGCGGTCAAAAAACTCCCATACATACTTTTACATCCCTTAGCACACTTATTAAGAGTAGTTTGAAAAAACTAAAAATGTATTCCCTATTTTTTTGTCTTGAAGTATATGTACTCCAAGTTTCAAGTTTGTAGGTTCAAGGAATACAATTTTTCATACAAACGTTTTCATCCCTTTTTCACCCTTAGGGGGTTGAATTTCCAAAAATCCCTTCTTAGTACACCTCTACGCCATAAGACCTATGTACTCTTCAAATTTCAAGTCTCCAGGACCAGCGGTCAAAAAACTCCCATACATACTTTTACATCCCTTAGCACACTTATTAAGGGTAGTTTTAAAAAACTAAAAATGTGTTTCCTATTGTTTTGTCTTGAAGTATATGTACTCCAAGTTTCAAGTTTGTAGGTTCAAGGAATACAATTTTTCATACAAACGTTTTCATCCCTTTTTACACCCTTAGGGGTTGAATTTCCAAAAATCCCTTCTTAGTACACCTCTACGCCATAAGACCTATGTACTCCTCAAATTTCAAGTCTCTAGGACCAGCGGTTTAGGCTGTGCGTTGTCTATATGTCAGTCAGTCAGTCAGTCAGTCAGTCAGTCAGTCAGTCAGTCAGTCAGGACTTTGATTCTTATAGTATTAGAGATTAATTGCCATTTTTCTTCATACCTACTTTGGCGGTCTTAGGACCGTCAAGCTATTTACAACAAATAAAGTTATTTACAGTAAGTACTTACAACTACGCACGTCACTAACCTACAGTATTTTAAAAGTTGTTCAAAATGTCCACCTTCATTGTCAATGCAAACACACACACGTTTTAACAACTTGTTTTTGTGGGAAATTACTTAGTGTTTGCACTATCAAAAGCGTCTAATGCGCTGTTTTAGGTCCTGTACATTTGTTAGGCTCACTCACATACACTAGTCTTTTTATTTCGCTCCACAAAAAGATTGGGGGTGTCAGATCGGGCGAGCACGGAGGCCAGGCAAACTGGGCCACCGCGACCAATCCATCGGGTGCCAAACTCTTGAGATAGGTACTCTCGCACTGCGCAATGATAGTGCGGTGGCGCGCCGTCCTGCTGAAACCATAGCTCCCGCCAGGTTGTTAACGGAATATCCTCCAGCCTGGCGATGGCTAGTAGCTCCTGGGTCTTCCTGTAGTGTATCTCAACTGAGCGCACAATCTTCCAAGCGCAGGACTGGCTTGTGCTAAAGCGACATGCCGCGTCACACGTGCTCCTCCGAGGATCTTCTTCAAAATCATTTAGGAGGTCATCGTAGAAGTTTCGGGAGTATGCAGGCCCTCCTCGTCCTTGCGGCACGTAAACAGAGCCATGGTCTAATATGCGTTGGTATAATATGCTGGACATCGTGGAGTAATTTGGTTGCCTGTTGTTTGGGTACCATTCGCGGTACATCCGTAGGTAATCACTCACATTTCCCCAGACTAAAAATACGTAAGTACGTAACATGTATGCGTATTCTCTGGTAGTGTACTGACAAGCTATCGTGAACGTGAAAACCACAATAAATTAAGTACTCTAAATTAGATGCAGGTGCGAGCGCAGCGGTATGTGTTTAGTTCGACACGAGTTTGCCGGCCATAGATGAAATAATAGTTAGTATTGCGCGAGCGGCGCGTTTTGTTTCGTTTTGAACGAGACAAAAATTTATGAATGGATGAGCATGAGACTCGGGTATAAGACTCTGTAGTAGGTACGTACGGATAATGGGTAACTAGTTATCATCTTTTTCTTGGGATATTCTTTTTAATTATTTTTTTTGAGTTTTAACTACATAAACGTGATCAGTAAATGACACTGAGTATACGGTTTTTTTTTTTGATAATTACAAAATAGTGGTGTATACAACCAGCTGATGGAACAAGCAGATGGCCCACCTGATGTTAAGTGGTAACCATCACCTATAACAAAGCATTGCCTCGTAAGTCACGCACGATAGGAACGTGCCGTACGATGCACTGCCCTGCGTCCATCAGCTTGAGGCATACAGATGTTAAGCCTCATGTGCCTGTAATTACACCGGCAACCACACTCTTCAAACCGAAACACAGCATTGCTGCTTGGCGGCAGAAAAAGGTGTGGTGGTAGTACTTTCCCGGACGAGCTCTTCACAAAGAGCTCTACTACTCTTGAATTATATACTAGGTGAATTTATCGCCAGTTCCTCGCGACCAAAGCCTAGAAGAACGGGCAAGAAACTAACGGCTTGGTTCCTAGCGTTTCTTTGTATGATCCTTTTTACAATTTTATTATGGTACCTACTTAATTGTTTAGTGTTTTTAATGAGTTGGAGCATAGATCAGTCCCAAGCTTTTTTGTCATCTATATAATCAGAAATTTTATAGTAAGCTTTCTAACAAAGTTTTCTTTTTATTATGTTTTTGAATTTGCTAAACGACAACTGGTGAATCTCACTTGGGACTTTGTTAAAGAAGCGTACACATTGTCCTGCAAACGATTTGCTTACTTTAGTGAGCCTAGTAGTGGGAACAGCGAGCTTATCTTTATTTCTAGTGTTAACATTATGATGGTCACTCTTTTTGGCATATAAATTAATATTTTTTCTAACATACATTAAATTTTCGTATATGTACTGACAGGGTAAAGTCATTACATTTATTTCTTTAAACTTATTTCGTAACTATTCTCTGGGACCCATGTTATAAATTGCACGAACAGCCCTCTTCTGCAGCACAAATATGGTGTTAATATCTGCAGCACTCCCCCACAACAAAATGCCGTATGACATAATGCTATGAAAGTAGCTGAAATAGACAAGTCTTGCGGTGTCCACGTCTGTAAGAAGGCGGATCTTTTTGACTGCGTATGCTGCAGAGCTAAGTCTCTTCGACAATTTGCCTATGTGTGGGCCCCATTGAAGCTTATTATCTAAGGTTATGCCTAAAAATACGGTGGTATCCACGAGGTCTAATTCATCATCATCAGCTTGAAAAAGTCTAATGCTGGGCCTCCTCTAAACATCCTCCTCTATACATTTCCAGAAAACATAATCCTAGCCCAGACAGAGAACAAACATCTATGCTCATCACCCAAATATTTGTTCTCATTGGGGTTCGAACTCTTCGAACCCACGGCCTTCAGCGCAGAAGGCAGAGCCACTACCTACTGAGCTGTGAGGGCCGTCTAGACAATCTGTTGTCCCATTTTTATCCGAGTCGTCTCCTCGCAGCGTAATCAATCGCGCCTGAAACATTACCTCACTCAACCTGGTGGAGTTCTCCAAGAGGCAAGTCTGCAGACAGTCAGTGGCGAACTTCAACACGATGTTCAACAACGCGGTCCGAGACTTCACGCGCCGCTCCTCGCGCCGCCGCCCGCCCTCCTGCTATTCATTCATTAATGAAAATTCTTTATTGTACACATTACTAAAGCAAATAACAGGCAGGTAAATAAGATATAACTAATGTACAATGATTACGCATTGCAATCGCTGGAAACGGGCCATCTACGTCCACAGAACAACACCTTTCCGATCTTCAGGAACGAAGTGCCGACCACGATAAAAAAGAATAATGTATAATAGACGGTCTTATCGCTAAAAAGCTATTTCTTCTAGAAAATATTTGGATGAAGAGGAGCCCAGTAATATGAAGGTCGGCTGGGGTAGCCCTACTATTTAATTGAAAACCGCAGCCTGCCTTCATGTTGTTTTACCCTATGCAGGGTTCATGTGATACTTACTAACACCCAACAACTGTGTATGTACCTAAACTAAACCATGTGTTGCTCACACATGGTATTGAGAGTAAATCGTTTCAAAGTAATCCTTAGTTCAAAGTTATCCTACTTTAGAGTAGTAGTCATGGTATTGAGAGTAACAAGAGAGTAACAGTAAAAAATATAATGAAACCTTCCCACGCGGCTGTGGCGCCTCGAGCGAGCTCGCCTCGAGGATCACCCACTGACTCTTCACGTAGTGCTTCAGGGGAGCGCTGGCTGGAACAAATAATATATCTTTACAAGTTTCATTGTATTTGTATGGAAGATGCATTCTCCCCATCCTTACATTGTCGCTGTATTGAAAGGATGTATATATTCTATAGGACAAACTATTTTCCCCATTTTGTTTTCATTTAGGTATAACTTTTTTCCCATTTCTACGCTCGGGATTCTAATTAAGTCTTTCGGATCGCCTTAGATTACATTCTCAACTCAGCTCTATTTTGTATGACTATAACGTTTCTAAAAGAACATATACATCAATTGTACATATTTTTTCTCGTTATTTTCCTTCAATGTTTTGTCTACAGGCGAAATGAGTCTCATTACAAAGTTATAACAAATAGTTTCAAGCCATTATGCTCAGATTTTGAGAAAGGCTACTTACACATCAGCTCCCATTGGTCGATCAGCTCGTTCATAAAGGCAGTTTGTTCTTCATTCAGTCTCTCTTTATCACAGGGTTTGGACGAGGGTGATTCTGTTGCATTTCTGTAAAAAATTACAACTATTTTATAGAGCAAAGGCCCATAGACTTGTATCAGGGTTTTTTTTTTTTTTTTTTAGTGAATAAACCGTCCTTTGACTACAATCTCACCTGATGGTAAGCGACGATGTAGTCGACGTTGGAGCAGAACGGTCTAGAAGACACCTATTCACTCTAGCCTTGAAGAGATTTAGATTGTAGTGGTCAGGAAAAACAGACAGACGGGTCTGCAAAGGGTATATCAATATGGGGGCAGACAGAGGTTTTTAAGTAGGTATAACAGTACGTACAATCAAGCGTTATAATCCGTATCTATTAGTACTAGTAGGTATGTTATTTTGCATTGTGACTTCAAGTTGCTAATTCTGAGAGCTAGGTGGAGGTCCTTCATCTTTGTGATTGAACTGAATATAGACCATTTTGATTATTGATCTTCAATAACTTACTAACCTAAGATCTCCATTTCTGATCAACCCCTGATCAGATTCCGGTAATTCCTCACTCCAGTAATTGGCCGTCTCCGTGGACTCCGTGGCCTCGACATTCACATGGACGGTGGAACTGATGGTCTCCAACTCCTCAGCGTCAGAGAACAGGATGAAGAGGAACTGGGCGTGAGGATTGATTTCCTTGACCTGGTGGAGGTCTAGGCAGTTCTGAAAGGTAAGTCCGTATGAGATAGTGGCTAACTCTGGTGACGGAGGTATTAGGACATCATCGTATGAACAAAGTCTTGAGTGCAGGCTCTCTTTTTCATTCAATATGTCCTCTGACTAGTCTCCCAGTCAGAGGCACGTCCGAATGAAACTACTTATAATTAACTTACTTATACTTATCGATAAATACCTAAACTTGAGTATTTAAACAAAATCAAATGCAAATTCTTACCTCAGCATTGAACACAGCTGGCTCCCCCCTGCCCTCCGTCCACGCGACCCGATCCTCACAGCTGCCCTCCGCCTCCGCACTGCTAGACTTGCTCATATCGTACAAGTTGAAAGTACTCCAAAAGTCCTCATCACTCCGCGACACCGCCATATTCCCGCAAACATTATCACAAAATACATTCTTTCCCATTCTATCTATGGCGTACAAATACACAGGATTCAAACTCTTCAAGATACTGGTGCGTTTGTTGTATAGATCCATGTGCATAGACTTCAGCTGTAAATGGTTAGAGTTGCCAGGCTCCGTGGGTATGTCGGGAGGGATGATGATTCGAAGACCGTCTTTCAGGAATTGGTTGTTGATCTCCACTTCCAGTATAGTTGTAAGGTCTGTGGATTCTTGTCTCAGTAAGTCCTGGAATACGAAAGGTAGATTAGATTATAGATTACGGTACTGGTCTTTCACATACTAGCCCATTCACACATTCTTAAAATTTTTACTTTTTCGGATATTATAGTTATAGTTAAGCCCTATCCCAAAATGAACTAATAGAGTCTCAAGCTTTGGCTATCGATAATCCCCATTGAAACTGTCAAAAGAAATACTTTTATTGCCTATTAATAAAACCAGATGTCGACGGTTACCTCGACCGGCAGGACGTCCCAGGGCATCTTGTTGCACTGTAGTTCTTCCACCAGCTCGAACTCGGAGTTACCGAGGGAGAGGTGCACTTGTGTTGCACTACCATATTGAATTCGAATCTAGAAACAAGTTAAAATAGAATTAATGTTTTCCGCAAGCGGTACTTCGCAAATGGCCGAGGGGTTAATTCTCATGTAGTGGACATCGATAGACATCAAGTCAAGCGGTTCATATCTCAAATCACAAAAAAACGGTATTTTGTGAAGCCAATAAACCAAAGTCGACTCGAAATGTCAATCAGGCCACAGGCCTGATTGACATTTCGAGTCGACATTGACATGACATGTCGTCGACATTGACATGACACAGGGTCTCTCCAAACCGAAGCACGGCAACGCTGCAGGCGGCAGTACTACTCTTATGTGATGAACTCACCCATCGACAGCCGCGGGGCAGCGGCTCCGGCAACAGCTGCTCGCCGAGCAGCGCGTGCAGCAGCCGCGCGCGCGCCGCCGCGCTGCTGCCCAGCACCACCAGCGCCGTGCCGCGCAGCGCGCAGCTGCCTACTTCCGACACTATCGACGACACATCCGGATCTGGAATAGAGAATTGGATCGATTTTATTCATCGATCTAGTTAACGGGATGGCTAACGGGAGAGATCCGACGACGGAAGTAGGTCCGCATCGTTTAGGATTTTTTTCATAGTCCGTCGACATTTTTCATCGCGCGTCCGGCGCATCCTTTGGAGCTACCGAAGCACGAGGTTCGAGAGCTCATCGTGGCGGATTCGGACCGCGGAAGGAATAACTCGAATCGAGCCGAGAACGATCGAAGGACTTCTCGCTCGCACGTTTTGAATATATTGCAGTTAAAGGTTTTCGCGTGATGCGGTTCGATCTATGAGAACGTCGAGATGTGCGATCGAGAAGTCGCTTCGACGATCGTCGGTCTTTAACGACGGGGTACTGACCGACGGTGAGTATGTCGGCGACGTCGTGCAGCGCGCGCTGCGTGTCGCGCGCCAGCGCCCGCAGCGAGCGCGCGCGCCCCGCCACGCGCCGCGACCACGCGCCGCCGCCCGCGCCCGCCATTCTGCACCCGACACAACACGTATAGTATAGTGACCGTTCTTCTTGGACCGACGACCGACCGAGTGAAAGCCATGATGAGGCCCGGAACGATGATGATTTAGAACGAGGACGGGAAGAGCCGCTCCGGGTCCATCACCTTGAGGCATCCGGATGTTGATCCTCGTGTGCAAGTAATTTCACCGGAAACCGCACCCTTCGAACCGTAACATAGCGACGCTGCTCGGCGTCAGAAATAAGCAAGGCGGTAGTACTCGCCAGGACGAATCACCCACAAACAGTTGTACTACTCTTAAACATGACAGCTGCATAAAGAACATTATTGAAGGAAAACAAGGAAGAGGAAGGCCAAGAATACGTTACGGAAGCCAGATAATAAAGAAACCGTCATATCGTATAATAAAGTCAAGGAGGCCGCATTGGAAAGAGGCAATTGGAGGAAACTGCCGTGGTTCATCGGAACCACTGAGCTGAGTTCATAAATTAGCGAAATTCTAAATTTTAACGTTTAAACTGGCGTCACACTGGCGTTTTTTAGAGACCCCTGGCCACAATTAATGAGGATTATGCAGAAGGAAAGAAAAATTAACTAAGTCCTTATATTTTGAACAACATTCTCGACCATGATTTCTGATAGCAGCAACTTTTATCCGTACTGCTTATTTGTCATAAAATAATAGACCTCATGACGATAAAATTAAGGTACCTACCTACCTAATGAAATCTGTGAAACACATTCAGTTATAATATTTTTAAGTGAATGGCGATGTGATAAGACTAAAAGTTGTCTTTATAATGACGTTCTTCTTTCAAACGTTTAACGTTTTTGTTGTTAAGTATTTTATTTTATTTTTCAAACGTCCAAGGTCAAGTTCACTATGGCTCATTAGGTTTTGCACCTACGATTAGCTGGACCTACGCAACGACTTTTTCAGCCCAACCAGTACCTAACCTAGTTACCAACAAATCAATTAGCTACATTTTGCAATAATAAAACTTTCACAATAGGTAATTTTGCTTACTACGTAATTTGCGTTCCGTCATGGATGGCATGACTCAGACATTAAAGCTGTAGCAAACCGTATGTATTCGGTACTGAGTAACGGGTTCGCCATCTAGTAACGAGTAACGAATCGTTACTCACGAATCCATCTCGTTACTCGCATGTTTCGAATCATGGGTACCTACACTGTTTCGGTTGAACCGAATCGGTTCAATTCAAGTACCGTTGATGCGTGTATTAAAACGTTTGCTCATCGTATGTATTTTTTGAATTTAAAAAGTAGGTACGTTACAAAGATGTTTTTATATTTTGGAAATTCGTCGTCCTTGGTCTAAGTAGGTATGTTTTCTACAAATTACGAATGTTGAGACGCCGCCGCGCCGCAACGTCATACTGTACGGCGTACACGTACGCAATACGACTCGATTCGTTGCTCTAACATGCATGATGAATGAGGTACCAGAAGTAACGATTCGATTCGATTCGATAGTAACGAGTATTTTTTGTTAAAGTAACGAATACATACGAGTACGCTTTATCTCGTTACTTTTACACCTCTATCAGACATACATAAGGTCATATTTCTCATCTCACACAAATAGCGAGCTATCCAAACCTTACGTTATTTCCTGGTGGAATCTTTAATCGTATATGATTGAACGCCAGTACGGGAAAGTCACAGAATGATGGTTTTTGATATAGAAACATCTCACAAATTAAAAAAAAAAAACAAAAAACCTTATTCAGTTGAATTAAAGATAGCGTGTTGATGTGGCAATGAGCAGGCCAGATAGCTCGTATAACCGATGACCGAAAAGAAAAAGGTATGCCAAAGTAGAACATAGTTGGTAGGTAGGTATGTATCTAGTATACCCAGATAGATACCCACTATGTTGTGTTAAGTAGATAACTTCTGTTGGTCTGTCCAATAGATTGAACTTGAATAGATGACGCACCTAATCATATTTGTGAAGGTGACTCCCCGCTCCCAAATGATGCAGGTAGGTAGGTTAGTAAATAAGGATGGAAGGAAGGGTCAAGGTGCATACTATCCTATACTTCAGCATCGGGGACTTAGGGTTTATATTAAGTTTTATTTATTACATTAACTCTCTGTTTTCTCATTTGGCGCTTATGAAGAAAAAACAGTTTTTTTAGGGTTTCTTCAATAGTTTGTGTAAAAAACTGGTTAGAACTGGCAGTTCGCTCAAAGCTGCCAGACGTGAATACAAAATTAGTGAAAGAATTAGATGTCAATACAAAAATAATCCAAAGAAGACCCCAGGGTAATCGATAACGATCGCAGAAGTGGCAATGGGCAGGTCAATTAGCTTGAAGAAAAGACAACCGCTGTGGTATAAAGATTCTCGAATAGCAACTACGGTATTGGTAGACGAAGAGTGGAACGCCTTCTAACCCGACGTCGGCGGATGGAGAGGGCACAGAATCAATCTTCCTGGAAATGTATAGAGGAGGCCTATGTTCACCAGTGGACTTCTTCAGGCTGATGATGATGAACTGATAAGGTGTACCCAACTTAGTGCAGGCAACTGTATCTAGAAGGTAGTAGCAAGGACTGCAGCACTAAGAATCCTTCGCAAGGGTCAGTTTTATCGTTGTTTACTGAGATAGTCCAGACATTGTACAGTACAACGTGGAAACACTCCGAGGAACTGATAACCTTTAGGACAACTACCTTGAAAGATATTGTCAACAGCTTGGTGACCTCAATTGACCCCGGATTGGATGGAACCAATCACAACAGTGAAATAGGTACTTAGCTTACAAGAGATATTAAGTTGCTTGTTTTACAATTTATGTTTTAAGAAAAGGTTTAATTTGTTTATATCTACCTAGTTAGTATTATTTTCTTAAACGTTTTAGAACATTTCACATAATTTTACCTAATCTATAGAAATTACACTTGTACCTACCCAGATAAGAAAATGAAATGCAAAAGGTTATCACCAAGTCAAGATAGCTTCATAGTAAACTAACAATTGAGTAAAAGGAGCCTAGAAGTAGCCTAGAATAAGAAAATTTATGCAATTCTGCTGGCGACTAGCTAGCAAGAGTTTGAAGCTGAGTTGTATTATACACATATATATATTTTTTTATTAGTATATATGTATTTCTTTTTTGTATTTTATGTGATTTAGCATTATTTTCATTATGTTAGTCTATATCTTTTGTATGTACACAAACCTACCAATATAGTCACTTCTCTCTAGCCTCTAAGGTTAGCTGGAAGAAAACTCTGGTTAGGGATAAGCTCCCCTTTGTACATGTCTTATATTTCTGTCTATTTTCTATGTATTAGATTGTGTGCAATAAAGAATTAAGACCTGCAGCGGAAAAAATGTTCTGCTAATGCAGATCTGGAGGTTGCAGTAACATACACATGGGGACTATACCCTTGGCATATGGAAATCTTGTGCAGGGTTAGGACTAGACTGGACTAGGTAAATTATTCAGTAATAGTCAGCCAATAGAGTATTTGGTAAATTATCAAAAATCTATAGACATCTACTGATCGGAAAGATTTTTTTCCAATTTGCTGAGACAACTGAGCAATAATCTATTTAGCTATACAAAAAAACTTAATCTTGACCTGCGGGCCGATCACATAACTTTGTTGCAATCAGTTTCTGTTTGTAATAACGGCATATAAAATGACGGAAATATAAAATGTATGCGGTTACATTTTAGCTACAGTTGTTAACAAAGTTAGATTACAACTGGTGTTTCTATTGATGGATAATCACAAAACTTTCATATTGTTCTAAATACTTATAGGTGATTACGCAACAAAGTTACGTAATCACCCTGCTGGGCTACTTCCAGATTAGCTTATTTACCTACTTGAACTGTGTAGTTCACAAAAATTAGAATTGGAGAAATACAAAAAATAATAATAAAAATATTCCAGAAAAAGGTTAAACAGTAGGTTAACTTGACCTACTTGAAAGTGTCCAAAGGAAGGCTACCAAGATACCGCAGGCTCTACATCGCAAATCCTATGAAGACAGATTATCTGCACTACGCCTCACTACTCTTGAAGATAGACGCCTCTGAGGAGATCTCATTGAAACCTTTAAGATTATGACTCATCAGTACAACCTACCAAATATTCAAAACTTTCTAAAAAGAAAAGAGGATCAAAGACCCTCACGTGGACACCACCTTAAATTATCATGCAACCCAGCCATCTTACTTGCCTCTTACCACTTCTTCAGCAACAGAGTGGTTCACAACTGGAATGCCCTATCAGAAGACATAGTTACTGCTCCTACAGTCAATGCCTTTAAAAACAAGCTCGACAACTGGCTTCGAACAAACCAATCCATACTCAAAAAAATTAATCATACATAACGACAATTCCAACACTGCGATATAGACACATCAGCGACAGCTGCTCGTCTATTAATAAATAAATAAATAAAAAAATATAGTTTAGATAGGCAGTTAGATAGGTACATAGATTTTGATTGTTATAATGAAGGTTTCACTCAACAGTGGGCTAAGAACATTCCTTTCCATAATAATTGGACTGTACATAGACATACCAAAGTTATAAAACACAGAAATGATCCACATGTTGTCAACTTGCAGTAGCTAGTCATAGTTTCAGTGAGAATGTAGGTAACAACTACTTACAACTTGGGCTGTTAACTAATAAGAAAATTATCAAAAAATTAAATATGAATAAGTTACACCCACAAGTAATAGAGATAGTAACATAATGATGCCACAAGGTAAACAAAAGTAGATAGGTAGGTATATTACTATACTTATTGTAAGCTAGATTAAGTCTAGAATTGCATGCAAACCAGAGACTGAATAGAACTATCAGGATGAAAACCTGTTCATTGGTATTTGTACTATGCCGAATTAAAATATAGCTAGGTAGGTGCAATCCTCGTTTTTTCGGGTACATTGGAAAAAGTTCAACACAAGTTTTGACACAAAAAACGATTATTCTACCGCGATAACAAAATAAGAATTACAGTTTGATATGATTACAACACAAACATACTTACTTAGGTTGCCTGGTCAACTGTGAATTGTAATTTAATTTATCAGAGGCCAAATAACTTCAGATTTCTAGTTTCGACACTAAACTTGATACACCGCGAACAGTTCACCACCGCCAGACCATTTTAAAGAGGTCATTGGTAAGACGCTAGTTTGACCACAACAATGAGGTGATTTAATAAATTAAAGGAAAGTAAACAAACAATTTTTCACTAAATCACACTCGAACGAAATAGCCGAGAGAGCGACAAAGCCGACGAACAAACAAACAAAATTCAGCTGTGTGTGTTGTGGTGGATGCCTTGCCTGACTGACATCTGTCTGTTACTTGACTGACAGTGACGTTGTCATGTCAGGACAGACCAGTGTTGTCAGAACTAGTATTTTCATTACCCATATAGAATAAATATATATTGATAGACTTTCCACACAGCACTATCTAGCCTAAACATAGGCGAAGCCTAAGAATAATACCTTCTGAAACGAATTGGCCTTTCTAGTCGTGAAATTTGAGATTATAAGGGCCGGTTTCACCATGCTCTGTTAGATTAACAAAGGATTAAAGGGCCGTTAAATATGTCAAAATGTACGCGTTTGACAGCTAAGGTTAGATTTAACGGTCTGTTAATCCTTGATTAGTTAATAACAGAGCATGGTGAAATCTAACCTAAGTAGCAGCGTCCCATTTAGATTCGTTTAATGAGTCCGGTTATATAAAGTTTATGAACAAGTTTATGAAATATAAAATTGTATTCATAATTTAGTATTTTATGCTTATTCCAATCATTTATTTAGGACAGCTGGCTAGATCTAACGGCCTGTTAAACCTTGATTAGTAACTAACAGAGCAGGCAGAGAGGCTAAATTTCATCAGGCCTTAAAGTGTCAATATTAAATCAGATATTTACAGTTTCACACAGTTTACCTGAATCATTTTGTGACGTAGTTTATTTACCCGCAATAGCCCAGTTCATTAATTCATTTCAGTAAACGTAGAATCATTTTGAGGCAACATCTTGTCGAATGGATGACGTTTTGTTATTGCATTTACTAAAGCGTTTCGTTTCGTTATTATCTTAACATTGTTCAAATGCTGATGTTAGACTACATCGAGTCAAACAAGTGCATAACATAATTCTGCCGTCTTATGTTAAATTATTAGAATGTTTTATTGGAAGCTCTACAATAATAGCAATTAAGTGGATTTGCGAATGGTTTCAGTCAGCGAAAGTAAAATCCAGTGTAAACACTGATCTCTAATAAACAAGTAGTGTAAAAAACCGCCTCACGCCACCTATACTTAACAATAGGTACCAAACTTAGATAAGAACCATGCATTAGTGTCAACACAACAGTTGACCCAGTTCCCTCGCTTAGTAAAAATAGCGGTCGTCTAATAGCTCAAACACTATTTTTAGTGCGTATCACAATAATCTGAAATCACACCGTGTTATCTGATTTGTTTTCAGAGAGGGTCTGGGGCCGCGTGGACCGCGCAAGGCAGCGCACGCTATAGCTATACAGCCTTCGGGCGGGCGTAAAATCGATAGCTCCAGTCTCGTCTCGCTTCCACTCCTCGCACGAGCAGTGCCCGCTTAGTTCTCGCTAGGATTTTAGTTTAGTAAACACGGGAACATGATAAACTAGTTCGTAAAATGGAGAGTGTCGTCAAAAGGTATATCAGAAGTGAAGGTGTGAACTGCACTCACATGGTCGACGAGAGCTCGGTCGGTGTGAGGAAGAGTGCTGATCCGCACGAGAAGCTGAAGGCTCTGCTGAACTCCCCGGAAGATGACACAGATGACTCGCTACCACCTTCGGACGCCCCTAAATTTGGAACAGTTATTCACAATAGGATTTTTGTGGGTGGTTTCTCTTTGACGACGACTGATGAGGACTTGTGGAAGTTTTTTTCGACGTTTGCGACGGTGACGGCTGCCAGGGTGATCTACGACCGAGCTGGTGTCTCCAAGTGCTACGGGTTCGTGACCTTCGCGAGCCCGAGAGTTGCAAGACTGATTGTGAAGCAGGTGAGTCCTTTGTCTTTTCATACTACCTACCTACCTACCGACCATTTCGTACACCAGTTTAATTCGACCGAGACAAAGACCCTTTCAAAGACTACCAATAATAATGCTTTCAAGCTTTTACCTTCCACCTACCTT
Source organism: Chloroclysta siterata (assembly GCA_932294275.1). NCBI lineage: Eukaryota > Metazoa > Arthropoda > Insecta > Lepidoptera > Geometridae > Chloroclysta > Chloroclysta siterata. The sequence goes on along the minus strand of OW028591.1, from coordinate 14,282,395 downwards.
ACCAACAAAAAAAATTCTGAAAGTAATAATTCGAAAGGTCAAAAGTTGAACGTGATTTTAGGAACACCGTACCTATATACCTACCTAGGTAGGTATGAACCATCCCAAGCAACATGGTCACGTGAATAATGACGTGAATTTTACGGCATCGAAAGACGTCGCATCACGTCATTTAAGACGTCAGTTTTGACGTGAGGATGTCACAAATTAGTGCGTCATTAATGACGTGATTAGCTTACGTGATTTTGACGTCAACAATGACGTCTAAAATGTCGTCGTATACGTCGTGACAATCACGTCATAAATGGCGTCAAATTTGTCGTGATTAACTAACGTGATTTTGACGTGAACTGTAACGTCTAAAATGTCGTCGTATTCATCGTGACAATCACGTCTTAAATTACGTCATTTTTGACGTCACCTGTAACGTCTTAATGTCGTCGTAGAGTGGCAAGATACGTCAGGTTTTTGCATTGGGTTTCCCGTCGGGTGCCCGTTTTCGGTAAACTGATCGAGGAACCCGATGCGAAACCTGACGTATGTTGCCGGCCGTATTCGTCTTCTCAAAAACCTTATAATACGTCCTGAGTTTGGACTCATCTAAAAAACAAACACAATAGGTAGGTTAGTAGGACAATAAGTTTTAATAGGGTAAAATTACACAAAAAATACTCACAACAAAATTCATGGATAATTCACTACATTTCCACACCTTAAAATACTTACTTATAATTAAACCAATTAAGTAATTATATTAAGTACATTCTACCACTCAAACTTCCAATGCTGTGTAGTTGCAGAAAAGCCATCTGCAGGCATAGCACCTTTTAATTTGGTATGATGCGTTGTTGGAACTCTTAATTCTTCAGTATACAACGATGATTGTGATGACCCTAAAACACATAATAATTTTCTTTTAACTAAATAAAACCCAGCAGTCACATAATAATATTGTCTCGAACCCACACACTACAAAAGAATTCGAACATTTTTGTATGGAAGCTGCCATATCATTAGCCATAGGTTTGTGCATATTTTAACTCTTTTATTCTCTCAGATCTTCTATGTTTTGGGCAGGCAATGTGATAAAAAAGTCATATGAAGACAAAGACTTACCTCTCAATTTTATTGTGTAGGTGTAGTATTAACACTAACTAGTTCTTCAGTAGGCATGAACGGTTGTTATGGCACTAAAAACAAAATTATAATGTTATTAGTAAACACCTCTATCAGATTGTAACTAAGCCAATATAAACATAATGAAAAAAAATATAGGTAGATAATACTTTACCTCTATGCGTAGGTGTGATACTTGTTGTATCACCATCAGTAGACAGAAATGGTTGGACTGAACCTTCAAAAAAAAAAGTAAAATAGTAATGTTTATTTTTAAAGTACTTATATCATTATAATTAAACGAAAGGACATGCAGGCATACTGTAGTTAAAAACTGTTAGTCAAGGCCTGTCACGTGCATTTTGTACACTAACAAAGTCTACGGACAAAATACTGGAATCATTGTTGTGAAGATATTCCATTTTACAAAGATAAACTTAACCCAACAAATATTTACTGACTAACCTAAAATATTTTAGATGCCAGAAACTGGTGAACAATAATTATGTACCTAGGTAGTAATAATTCGATCATACTTACTAGTCATCGTAAAAATTCCGCCTCAATTGTATGATAGGCCATCTTCTGCTGGATGTTTGTTTTACTAAAAGTTTGATAAATAGAGCAGAAAACTTTGAATTGGGCCAGAAACTCTCTAACTTTCTTGGCGTAAGCCATACTGATGAGACTATGACCACGTTTACAGCAATCTCCTCATTTTTCGTTTCTTCTTCAGCAACCACGTACATACCTACTAACCCCTAGGAATTTAATGAAAACTTTTCACAAAATTATGTATTAATTACTGTGTTGTGATGCCCGATGCCCGCCATAAAAAATGTCAAACAATAAACCGTACTTTTTTATTTTTTTCAACAGGCTATAGTCATAATTATGTATACCGCCTGGTCTTTCGTTGTATTCCTTCAGTAGGTAGTAAATAGTTTGGCTTTGCTTTCCAAACAGCATGCACGGCTAGAAAAAAAGCAGAATTGCACACCCCCGTGATAAATTATTTACTTTGTAATTTATTTATACCGGGTTTTGCGTGAATCGAACAAGGAATAATAATATTCCTGTAAACTTAAACCCCCTCAGAGATTAATTTTAAATATAGATCAACCTATATTTAAAATTGAACCTAAACTATCTTCATACCAAATTTCATCTAAATAAAATAAGTTACGGAGATACGTGGTAACAAACATTCACATCACCTTTCTCATTTATTATGGTATAATATAGCATAGTATAGTACTGTACTGTACTGTCCAATACTGTACAATACTATAACAGTACGGTACAGTACGGTACGGTACGGTACGGTACGGTTCGGTACGGCACGGTACGGCACGGTACGGCACGGTACGGTACGGTACGGTACGGTACGGTACGGTACGGTACGGTACGGTACGGTACGGTACGGTACGGTACGGTACGGTACGGTACGGTACGGTACGGTACGGTACGGTACGGTACGGTACGGTACAATACTATAACAGTATGGTACAGTACGGTTCGGTACGGTACGGTACGGTACGGTACGGTACGGTACGGTACGGTACGGTACGGTACGGTACGGTACGGTACGGTACGGTACGGTACGGTCAGGATAGTACAGTATAGTACAGTATAGTACAGTATAGTACAGTATAGTACAGTATAGTACAGTATAGTACAGTATAGTACAGTATAGTACAGTATAGTACAGTATAGTACAGTATAGTACAGTATAGTACAGTATAGTACAGTATAGTACAGTATAGTACAGTATAGTACAGTATAGTACAGTATAGTACAGTATAGTACAGTATAGTACAGTACAGTACGGTATAGTACAGTATAGTACGGTATAGTACAGTACAGTACAATATAGTACAGTATTTACAGTATAGTACAGTACAGTACAGTATATTATACTATAATATAATAAATGTGAAACATACAGTACATTATGGCGAATGACGATACACCGCAGGGTCACGTCATTTGGTGACGATATATGAGGCGTAAAACGATATCCAGCACAGGGTCACGTCATTTGATGACGTTATTTAAGGCGAATGACGATACACAGCGCAGGGTCACGTCATTTGGTGACGTTATGTATGGTGAAAGACGATATCCAGCGCAGGGTCACGTCATTTGATTACGTTATTAAAGGCGAATGACGATACAGAGTGTAGGATCACGTCATTTCATGACGTCTTAAAAAATGAACGACGATGTATAGTTCCGAATCACGTTATTTGATGACGTCTTATAAAGCAAACGACGGCATATAGCTCCGAATCACGTCATTTTATCACGTCATATAAAGCAAACGACGATATATAGCTCCGAAACACGTCATTTTATTACGTCATATAAAGCAAACGACGACATATAGCTCCGAATCACGTCATTTTATCACGTCATCTATAGCGAAGGACGTCATTGTTTCAAAGATGACGTCAGTTTGTCGTCATTTTTCACGTGATCATGTTGCTTGGGATTCATTTTCATGACGTTCTTTGTGTGCATTGTGTTTCACTTTGTTCAGAACATTCCTGGGAGATTATATTATTATCTTAGGATAAGTAGGTAGGTAGGTAGGTACATTTTAATATAACCACTTAGGTACTATAAATTATAATATACCTAGGTACCTACCTACCTAGGTATAAGACTCTCTCTACTTAGATACCTACCTACCTAGGTATTTTACAGCCAATGTTACCTTCATACTTAGATGTTATCTTTTAAAGATAAGTTATTAAATAACCCTGTTTGATCTGCTGCTGCCAATTTACAATTTTATTTGTACCTATGTATTTTTTATAATATAATCGGTAGGCTACCGAACAGAGCCTAAAAGGGAACATCAGGCCGAAAAAGGTACCTACCTAAAAAATAAATTAATCACGAGAGCATAGGCTCTCGTGATTAATTTATTTTATGTAGGTAGGTATAGACCTACCTACATACTTGGTATTCCAGTAAATATCTACCGGAGATAGGGAACCTAGCTTACTTTATTACCTACCTATAAACATAGCTCTACTGAACTTCGTTCTCAGGTACCTACCTACCTAAGAAATAACAATGTCGGTACCTAGGTAGGTAAGTATCTAGTAGGTAGGTACCTACGTGTTTCGAAATTGATCACACTTCAGTAGATTGGTAGTAGGTACGTAGGTACGCATACCTACTTATATGCCTATTTACAGGATGTTTCCAGTCCAACCTAGCTACAAAACCCTTAATTACCTACTCGCGGTTGTCAAAACAGTCGTTGGGATGTTTTACACCCCAGCGACTGTTTGATCGCCTCTAGTAAGTAGGTAATTGGAGTATTGAATTTAGGTAGGTACAGCGTAAATTTTTTAGCTCAAATTAGTTATTTAATCACAAAAAACTTGCGTAAGGTTGAGGCATAATATGAGAGTACTACCTACGAAAATCTAAAAAATATTGTTATAAATGCCATCAACATGTACCTACCTATGCAGTGACGATGTTATTCCGACATTTCAGAAATGCAATGAAGAAAATTAGTTCCTTTATTGAGTTAATTTATGAAAATGTTTATGGCACTATCTGTTTCTAAAAGAGTTTAACTGTTAATTAATCGTCAATTCAAAAGATTATTTTAAATAAAACTCTGATTTTGCATGTACCTACTTGGTAGTTTTTTTCTAATTCTAAAACCGGGGCGTAAATCACCCACGCGAGTATCTACTCAGGTAGGTACATATCTAGTTTGCTATAAAGCAAGTTTTATTGCTGAAAATTTTCCACGATACATCGATATACCATCATTATACCATCATAAGGCCTAGAATATGATATTGTATATCAACTTACTGTAAGTTAAAGTCCTTACCTACTTAATATATTTTCAAAGGGGACACGTACCTAGCTACATCTACCTTCCTACGTCACACAGTCACACCCTAAACAGTATGCGGTCGAAGACGGGTCATGACGATCAAAAATAAGTGGATGTGACTGAATAATTACCTACCTAATTTTGGGCCGTATCATCTAAGGCATAGAGTTGAAAATCAGTCGGGCACATTATTGATCGAACTCCACACCAGTTATTCGGGGATTGTCTCGTGTTGCTCATGACATGTGTCTGTAATTTCAATGGTAGCAATTGAAAGCAGACTCTGGCAACCATAAAGAGTGCCTTTTCTCGTTTATAAAAGGAATTGGTTGGTAAAAGGTACCATCAATTACCTAGCTATCGTAACTAGGTACTTACCTTTAAGGAATGTAGTGTGGTCAGTGGCGTAGCTATCGTAGGGCTTAGGTGGTGCAGTGCACCAGGGCCCGGTGCTCAGTGGGCCCTCTAATCTAAGATTTGAAAAGAGAGGTCAGCCAGCTCCCGAACCTAGAAAACCTTGAGCCTGCTCACAATTGTTTTTAATTATTTATTTTAAAGGCATAAGGTATAAGTTCAAGCTATGTGGAAAGAGGTGGTGAGGGCCCGATTCTTTCTCTATGTACCAGGGCCCTTGTCCACCTATAGCTACGCCACTGAGGGTACCTACCCCACTACATTCATTAGGTATAATTATTTTATTACAATGTTAAAAGTCTATTTCTGTCTCACTCAACCTACGTTATCATCCCATTTTATTTAATATAATTTCAAACCAGGATGTCATTTGGTTTCATCCCACAGAAAATATTGATTTTTATTTCACGTTCTACCCTTGTTACTTTCCAGTTTCAACCCGCCTCCCCAACAGATTTGTTCGTTCATTATAGCATAATGGAGGCCTAAGTCCAGCCATCTTGTACCTGTTCACTAATGAACGGATTTCAAAAAAACCAGGTCACTCCTTGAAGTACATTTTTCGCCATTGAACTTGCTAAAATATGTACTTAGTTCCAAGCAGATAGCATTCCTTATCAACGATAGTACTATCTGCGACAGTAACTGATTACCGGAGAACATAAACGTTGACAGGTGGTTAGATTTAATCAATCACAATGACAATGGAGCGAGGTCGCGGGAGGCTTGATTTGTATGAAAATATCATTTTCTATTCGGATGTTCGAGCTCAACCATTTCCAACAAAATGCTCCGTCAATAGTTTTGTAACGAAATGGTTTGGGCTTTCTGAATATTTATTGTAGATCGAATATAAATACAAGGACCTCAATAAAAATCGGAATCAGATTTGAAATCATTCCATCACCGAAAACAAGATTTCAGCTGTATTTATAAGACAAAGGATCAAACGTACTAATTGCAATCGCTGACTTCCATTCTTTGAACTGTTGCAGAATCCAGATTATTTGTACAATAAATATCGAAGGTTCTAACAACGTTCTGAAATTGTGGTGGCTACAAATATCGAGGTACGCCACGGACGGCGACACGTTTACCCATCTAGTCGTGCATACAGAATGAGGTCTGTAAGCTGATTACTTTGTGTAAATCTCATCAAAGTCTGCTTATCGATTTACAGCGTAACTCTCTGTAACTTACTCAAAGTTTGGCTTCAGCTTTGAAATTTAAATTATGAAATCCTTCTACACGCTTCGTAAAATAATATTTTACTGGTTCTACTTGATTCAAAGTGTTATTTTTGGAAGCATCTCTGCCTCATATATTGTCATATCTAGACTAAGAAAACAAAGAGATCTTAGAGGATGTGTCCGTGTCCACCAAGCACGAGGATCACTAATTCTAATTCTAATTCGTGGTGGGGGAATGAGATCTGCACGGATGTCCCGCAATGGGGTGCATTGTGCATTGTCCCCTTGCTAACCTCACCCCAGCCAGCCCAACTCCAGGCTGCCACGAGGATCACTAGTTTTTACCCAAATTTCATTCAAGAATATTGTCAGTTCCATTTATACCTAACTAGCGGCCTGTCCCAGCTTCGCATGGGTGGTCATACATTTTTTGAACATTTTAGGATAAACTTAGACCGTGGGTTCGAGCCTCGCGTCTACTTATTTCATACATTTGCACGCGCTTCTCCTTGAGTGAGTAAAATCGCACCCCGCGCGTGACCCGTGGACCCTTTAACATTTTTAATTTCGTCATATCTTTTGAATGGAATGTCCGATTTGAAAAATTTAAAAAGTAATCTATAGGTATTGAAACCGTCTTAATTATGAAATGATTTATTTGGATAAGGATTAATACCAAGGTACAAATAAAGACCCTTTTCTAGCGGAGGCATTTCAATAATTTTTTTATAATAAAAGAACACTTATTGTGACATAACTATAAACGTGTTCTACAAAATCGCAGTACATTATTTTGTTCTATCTTCAATAGTTTTCGCAGCGCACGCGATGTAAGGTTTTTGTTTTCCACCTTGGGTTACATTATAGAAGTTTTAGTAAGGATCCCTGATTTTTTTGAAAATATAATATAGCCTATGTTACTCAGGGATAATGTAGCATTCTAATGGTGAAAGAATTTTTGAAATCGGACCAGTAGTTTTTGAGCCTATTCGTTACATACAAAAATACAAATGTTTCCTCTTTATAATATTAGTGTAGATGTAGATGTAGACTAGCGACCCGCCCCGGCTTCGCACGGTTATTGTGGATTATCCCTAAGAGATTATGCTTGTATATGCATATAAACCTTTCTCTTGAATCACTCTTTCTATAAAAAAAAACGCATCAAAATCCGTTGCGTAGTTTTAAAGATTTAAGCATACATAGGGATATAGGGACAGAGAAAGCGACTTTGTTTTATACTATGTAGTGATTCATTCGTATTTGGAAAACACCAAATCCATCTTTTGATATGTACTACACACGAATACAGATCAAGCTTCATACAGCCAACGAAAAAAAGACACTACAAGTACATAAAATCAAGCAGTGTATACATATATCATATACCTAAAGCCGATGCGTGTCCGTGTATACTTCACTTACACAATATAAACCATGTTATAGAGGAAATTACACCCATTTCTTAGTCTAGTCTGCGTTAAATGAACGAATCTTATACGTTCGAGCTACTCTGAGCACAAACCCTTTGCGATAATGCTCATTTTCCACTGAAGGTTATACCGAAAAGGTTCAGATTAATTCAGAATTATTCTGTTTTACACCTTAGTTTCCTCCGACCCGCAAACTAAATAATCAGGGTTCTGTCTCATCTCAATTGGACAACGGAAAGTGTGTCAATATTTTTTTTCGAGAGTGGATTTCAAAGGATATTTTTACTCGATAAAACTTCAGTCTCATTTGCGAAAGTAAAGAGGTAGGTACAACATAATTTGCTGGAATGTGTCCGAAACAATGCCTTTAGATTAGTTTGTTTTGGAAGGCGATGTATGAATGTAGATATGATTAATAGCATCTTGGCTTGCCCCTTGTCGGGTCAAACCAAGATCTTATATAGGTTGTCAGAAATATGGTTAATTACTATAGATGAAACTTTGATTTAAGATGTATTCTTACTGTATAGGGCAGTGTTGTCGCTCAGCGACAAAGCCGTTAAAAAAAACATACGTTCGTTTTTTATGAACGGAACGGCGGTCCGTAATGAGGTTATTAACATGACTTCTACACTAATATTATAAAGAGGAAAGATTTGTATTTTTGTTGTTTTGTATGTAACGAATAGGCTCAAAAACTACTGGTCCGATTTCAAAAATTCTTTCACCATTAGAATGCTACATTATCCCTGAGTAACATAGGCTATATTATATTTTCAAAAAAATCAGGGATCCTTACTAAAATTCCAATAATGTAACCCAAGGTGGAAAACAAAAACCTTACATCGCGTGCGCTGCGAAAACTATTGATGATAGAACAAAATAATGTACTACGATTTTGTAGAACACATCATCATCTACAAAAAATGTCGCTACAGCATATGTCTAACTATTATAGTTATGTCACAATAAGTGTTCTTTTATTATAAAAAAATTATTGAAATGCCGCCGCTAGAAAAGGGTCTTTATTTGTACCTTGGTATTAATCCTTATCCAAATAAATCTTTTCATAGTTAAGACGGTTTCAATACCTATAGATTACTTCTTAAATTTTTCAAATCGGACATTCCATTCAAAAGATATGACGAAATTAAAAATGTTAACGGGTCCACGGGTCACGCACGGGGTGCGATTTAACTCACTCTGGCGTGCAAATGTATGAAATACTAGTGGCTTCCCGCGGCTTCGCACGCGTTGATGTGGTGAGCCGTAATTGAGCCACAAACATCCAAACATCGTAACTTTCGCATTGATTTGTATATTATTAGGGTAGGATACCTACGCAGGTATAGGAGATACCTAAAGGCGTACATTACCTATATTAGGTAGGTAGGTAGGTATAGGTACTGAGTTTAGCACAAACATGACAAATACAACAAAGACAACCTTACACGGAAAATATGTACTTATTTGTTCCTAGTTTCTACCCCAAGAACAAACGAAACGAAACAGCTTCACGACTTTGATCCCCAGGCACGGTAGATACTCTAAGATCTCTTCGTACCAACTCAAGATTCCCGTTTTAGAATGTCCCTTACAAACATTGACGCCTTGCCTTTTTACTTGAGCGCAACGAAGGAGGGTAACGTTTTAGGGGTTGTTTTCGAAAATCAAACTGTCTTTTTGTTATTTATCCACAGAACACATTTTCTTTTAGTTTGAAGTTAATTACACTACGCTTTAAAAATCTCCCATACAAACCTTGAAATTTTGTCAGTCTTTTGCACCCTTTGCAGGGGTGGTTTTAAAATATTGAAAACGTGATTTTAAATTATTTATTGTGGAGTATATTTACTTCAAGTTTGAAATCAATAGCACTATGCGTTAAAAATCTCCCATACTAACTTTTACAGTCATTTGCACCCTTTACAGGGGTAATTATCAAAAGTTAAAAGCGTCATTCTTAATTATTTATTTCTTAGTATATTTACCTCAAGTTTTAAATCAATCGCACCACGCGTTAAAAAACTCCCATACAAACTTTGACATCCCTTTGCACACTTATTAAGGGTAGTTTTAAAAAACTAAGAATGCCTTTCCTGTTTTTTAGCCTTGGAGTAAATCTAATTCAAGTTTCAAGTTTGTAGGTTCAAGGAATACAATTTCTCATACAAACGTTTTCATCCCTTTTTACACCCTTAGGGGTTGAATTTCTAAAAATACCTTCTTAGTACACCTCTACGCCATAAAGACCTATGTACTTTTCAAGTTTTAAGTCTCTAGGACCAGCGGTCAAAAAACTCCCATACATACTTTTACATCCCTTAGCACACTTATTAAGGGTAGTTTTAAAAAAACTAAAAATGTATCACCTATTTTTTTGTCTTGAAGTATATGTACTCCAAGTTTCAAGTTTGTAGGTTCAAGGAATACTATATGTCATACAAACGTTTTCATCCCTTTTTACACCCTTAGGGGTTGAATTTCTAAAAATACCTTCTTAGTACACCTCTACGCCATAAAGACCTATGTACTTTTCAAGTTTTAAGTCTCTAGGACCAGCGGTCAAAAAACTCCCATACATACTTTTACATCCCTTAGCACACTTACTAAGGGTAGTTTTAAAAAACTAAAAATGTATTACCTATTTTTTGTTTTGAAGTATATGTACTCCAAGTTTCAAGTTTGTAGGTTCAAGGAATACAGTTTTTCATACAAACGTTTTCATCCCTTTTTACACCCTTAGGGGTTGAATTTCCAAAAATCCCTTCTTAGTACACCTCTACGCCATAAGACCTATGTATTCTTCAAATTTCAAGTCTCTAGGACCAGCGGTCAAAAAACTCCCATACATACTTTTACATCCCTTAACACACTTATTAAGGGTAGTTTTAAAAAACTAAAAATGTATTTCCTATTTTTTCGTCTTGAAGTATATGTACTCCAAGTTTCAAGTTTGTAGGTTCAAGGAATACAATTTTTCATACAAACGTTTTCATCCCTTTTTACACCCTTAGGGGTTGAATTTCCAAAAATCCCTTCTTAGTACACCTCTACGCCATAAGACCTATGTACTCCTCAAATTTCAAGTCTCTAGGACCAGCGGTCAAAATACTCCCATACATACTTTTACATCCCTTAGCACACTTATTAAGGGTAGTTTTAAAAAACTAAAAATGTATTTCCTATTTTTTTGTCTTGAAGTATATGTACTCCAAGTTTCAAGTTTGTAGGTTCAAGGAATATAATTTTTCATACAAACGTTTTCATCCCTTTTTACACCCTTAGGGGTTGAATTTCCAAAAATCCCTTCTTAGTACACCTCTACGCCATAAGACCTATGTACTCCTCAAATTTCAAGTCTCTAGGACCAGCGGTTTAGGCTGTGCGTTGTCTATAATGTCAGTCAGTCAGTCAGTCAGTCAGTCAGGACTTTGATTCTTATAGTATTAGAGAAGTAGACGCGAGGCTCGAACCCACGGTCTAAGTTTATCCTAAAATGTTCAAAAAATTTATGACCACCCATTCGCATGGGTGGTCATAAATTTTTTGAACATTTTTCTATTTTCTATTTTTCTATTTTCAAGCGGCCTGTCCCAGCTTCGCAGCTGGGACAGGCCGCTAGTACCTTATATAAATACTACTTACTTCAAGATCATGATTAAGTAGATACCTATGAAGTGTGGAGTAAATAGAAATACCAAAGTTAAATCGTGTACCTAACCCTTACTGTTAAATAAATAAACGCGAAAACATTTTAATTATTAACGTAGGTAGACAAATACGTTTAAATTACCCACTAGGTAAGATAAGCTACAATGTTGGTCGCTCAGGGACGGTTAATAAATACTAGCTAACACGTATGGCTTTTCTTGCATATGGAATCCGAAGATGAAGCTTGTAGGTACATAAGCTATTCCTGGCTACGAACTATACACCTACCCCATATTTCTTTATCCCAGTACAGCCGTTATATTACACGTAGCGGTTATATATTCACAAAAGCTCATCGTCAGAAACGTCTAGTCAAGTCTAGACCTAACACATTTATTTATTTCTTTTCTTTGAGAGTTATTAAATAATACGTATTTACGCGATAAATATTCCTATAAAATTAATTTGTATTAAGTAGTAGGTAACTTTCTGTTTAATACCTATTTATTGCGTACTTAAATTGTTGAAATGATTTTTAAGTGCGCCTCATAGAGGCTCCTTTTGAGCACTAGACACATGTTTTTAAACTTTGTATGTTCTACAACATGCCGGTTTCCTCCCGTTGTTTTCCTTCACCGTTTGAGGGTACTGGCATGGTAAACATAAATTTTTGAACAAAAACAACTCATTGTCGCTCATCTGGTTTTGATCCCACGGTCGGCGGGGCCGCTACCACTAGACCACCAGTGCTCTCAGACAGTTAGGTAAAACATTTCATTATTATTTATTAAAACAGTTCCAATGCCAGTATAAACGGTTGTAAAGCTTGTAAATCCTGAAATACAGGCACATGAAACAGCATTACACGGAGCGACGAGCGTTGCAATAACCATTACGTAAATCATGCCTGTCGCGACCATATGATGCTGTAATGGCGGCCCTTGCCATGGACCCGCCCAAAACTATACCACTATACCACTTGTAAATATCTATCATAACGATATAATTTACTCTTTTCTATTCTACTTGCTGAAAGAATAAGGCGATGCATGGCCTACTTGATGATTCAGTGTTAACCATTATTACTACGCACGATAGGATTCAGGCGCGGTTTCAGTACCCCAAGTATGAGATTTGCTTAAGATATTTCGTTTTTCGTTTTACGTTTTTGTTCCGTGTTCATTGCGAGTTTTGTATGAAGACGCGATATTGATACCGATACGGAACTTTACAAAACCCGCAATGAGCACGCAGCGAAAACGATTCGTTTTTGTTCCGTGTTCATTGCGGGTTCCGTATCGGTATCTCTATCGCGTCTTCATACAAAACCCGCAATAAACACGGAACAAAGACGTAAAACGAAAAACGAAATATCGTAAGCAAATCTCATACTTGGGGTACAGATGTATCGAATCTTGTATTGGACTCTTGTATCCGCGTTTGGACTCTAAAGCGGTCCGTTTTGCGTGGTCCAGGGTTATTGCATTCTAGATACCTAGGTTCGCATTTTTATACAAGATGGTAGGTAATTAAAGTTTGAAATAAATATAATGTTTATTGATAGTTCCAAATCTAGATCACATAAATAATAAACATTCTAGTTTAAACTGCAATTTTACTAAATACTGACGTCCGGTTTACTTAACTTAGTACCTATTATTTATACACAGGCGTATAGCCAACCTGATTGTAAGCGGTTACCGTCCATTAACACACCACAACACCAGGAGAATTTTTGACTAGTTTACCATGTACCTAAATGGTGGTGATCAGTTAGGGATGAACTGCGCCACCAGTGCTTCATAAACTGTCGCTAAGCCAAGTCAGCCTGGAGTATAGAAACAGCTCTAAAAAGTATAACAAGAGTCCTATCGCAAACTAAGATCACATTAAAATAATGCGTTACAAAGAGCACCCGAGCACGTTTTTCTTTTAGCTTTTATACAAAAACATTGTTTGTGAACTCTTTTGAAAGGTCATGCTAAAGGTTGTTCGATTTACTAAGTTCTAAAGGTTGAAGAACTGCACTTGGTGAAGAGAAACAACTTAATCTGCGATGGAACGATTGCACGCTGAAGGTCTTGACCCGAGTTCAACAAAAGGTTATGCTTTTTAAATAAACTAAGGTCTTCGGATTAGTATTGATTTTTTTAATACATATTGTTGGACTTTCCACACAGCACTATCTAGCCCCAAACTAAGCAAAGCTTGTACTATAGGAACGATGGCAGATATAATACTTTTATACTTTTTTATTGTAAATACATAAAAAAACATTACTGTTCATCACAAAATATGTTCGTTCTGTGAGTGCATCGAACCCACGGCCTACAGCGCAAAAAGCAGAACTACTACCAACTGAGCTGTGAGGGTTGTCCGCCACATTACAGCATTACCGCTATCCCGTGCGGATTTAATACCTTTGAATTAGTCAAACATGTTCTATTTCGAATTAATCGAGGACTGAAAGCTCTCCCAATGCTTCCCAGATTGCAAATTCTTTTTACGAAAAACGCAATTTATTAAAATAACATTAGTGTATTCAATCAAATACAATTTCCCCGAGATAACCTGAGCTTCTCAGCGGTCTCCATCTTTTCACAATATAGCTGGAAATATTAATTTCTAAGCTTACACGGGTCGATTGGTATCTCGATATGCTGGCTAGAGATGGGCCATGGATCGATGAATCAAACCGCTCGTGATGTTTTTTTTTATACTACTTGCTAATGGAAAATGGCCCACCCGATGCTCATCGGATACCCACCTATAACCACAAAGCATTGGCTCACAAGTCCCGCACGAAAGGAACTGCCCTGGTTCCATCAACTTGAGGCATAAAAGATGCATTAATAAGTCATGTGCCTGTAATTTTACTGGTACCTATATCTTTCAAACTCTTGCGTTCTTTCTACTTCAATCTAGTTGTTTAAGAGATAATAATAAAATATTGGTGGGCATTCCACACATCACTATTTAGCCCCAAACTAAGCAAAGCTTGTACTATGAGAACCAAATAGCTGAAAATATAATATAAACTTGTTTTCTGTAAATAAACACTTTTAATATTTAATAGCACACAGATAGAGGACAAACATATTTGTTCAATACACAAATGTTTGTTTTGTGTGGGGATCGAACCCGCGGCATACAGCTCAGCAGGCCAAGCTACTACCAACTAAGCTGTGAAGACTGTCTAAAGGTACCTATTATATCAAGGTTACCTATTATTAATCCAGGCTACGAACTATTACTTAAGAGTTTCATCCAAATCGGTCTAGTGGTTTGGGCGCGTAGGCTACTTACCTATGCCTACTTAATTGTATCTAATTATTATTTACATAGCATTACTAACACGAATGAGCCACAAACATTAAAATATTGATACATTCACGTTTACAATATCTTATTCTACTAATATGCAGAAGTTTAAAAGGATTTATTAGATAAAACAACAGATTTAAGTTTCTAAATGCTCAAATGTTTGTAACTCAAAAGCTACAATAATCGCTACAACGGCTTAATCGTTTGGAATGAAACTTGTAGGTATAAAGCTTTGGATCTTGAATGATATTAGCATTACTTACTTATTATTCGGGTACCCCGCGAAGGAAACAGCGGTGGGGGCTAGTGGTATGTAAATAGGTCAAACATAATTATTAGGTCACGCGTAGACATCGTAGTAAAAGGCGTTTAGTCATCTCGACCTTCTTCGTGTGGACCGTTCAGTTTACTATTGAATAGCTTGTAACCCACGTAAGAAAGACAAATTATTGGGCGAATGAGACTAAATACCTACGTATGTCTTCAGTCCACACTGCATGGATGATACATCTGATAATACGAGAGTAAGGCTTCGTCGGCAAAGGGGTGATGGTAGGTGCTTGCCAACATGCGGGCCGCATACTTTTTTGCCAATTTGTCGTATTCTAATAAATATTAGCAGCGATGCAAACGCGAATTTTCTATTTTCTAGTAGGGATACTATCGGTAGATGTCAAATGGAAAAAAAAATGCGTGCCACCATTGCTAAAAAACGTAGTGTGTAACCGCTTCTTAAAAGCAACCTTACAAAATTCGTACACATAATTGAGTAGGAATTTTGTAAGCTACTTGCTACGTCGTAGAGGTCAAATTCGCTACGCCGTAGAAGGCATTTCAGAAATGCGTTTCGTCATTATCGATAATTTTGTAGCATGTCCCAACCCTTCGGCCAAATTAAATCCATTTGTTATTGCTTGCGTGCCCTGGAAATGCGGGTTCATGAAAAATAACAGTTACAGAAGCACCACTTTTTGAATCAGTAGCTAAACGATGTACAAAATTACCTAGTGCCTAGTAATCATCAAAGGTCTTCATATAGCATTGTGATTTTATGGCCAGTAAAAAGTAATCAGGCTTTTGCATATTGGAAGCGATAGATTTCTAGAGTGTTTTTTTATATTATAGCCTAACCTAAATATTAAGCTTTTTTTCAATGGTTTTTTTATCTTGTTGAAAATATAATTTTCAGTGTGTTCGATTCCCATCTAGTAAATAGCACCATAAAGTAAATACTACTCAAAGTGATCCTTGCGACTAATGAATAAGGACAAAAAAGGACTAAAAATTGTATTGTTATTTTAGTTTCTTATAATGATTTATTTTAGCTGGTCATAGTTTGCTGAAGCTGTTTTGGTAACATAAATATCATCATTTATATCATCTTAATTACGGATATTTTGAGGCAATTTTAAATTGATAGTCAATAAACACAGGTTCTTTCAAGGGCATCGTGAGATTGCATTCACGCAACAATAAGCAGAGCGAAAGTAAAATTAATAGCAGCATTTTACATTTTTGTCGAGAAAAATAGCAACGCAATTTATATTGGAGAGCAGAAAATCTCTGCTGAAGATGAAAATACTCTCCGCCTCTTACCGTGGCACTCTTAAAGTAACTTTGGTTTTATTTTATAAGACTTTACTTCTCTTGCCGTTTTTATTTTATGAGTAAGTTATGTTACGGAACAAGCAAGCATAAATGAATATTTAGAATAATTAAATAAACCATTGATATTAAAAATAATTTATGTAACTTATTTTAAATTTATTATAACTTAATATTTAAACTTGCCTTAACTTTGACATTTTCATTTTAATACTTGACATGATCACAATTTGACCTTAATATTTTAAATTTCTCATTATAAATTAAATCCTTAATAAACAAAATTTGACATAAATACCCAATACCTACATGACTATATATATATTTTTTTATATGCTTACAACGATTATACAGACCTAGCTAGATAGCTTAAACGGTAGTTATTAAGCAAGACTATACCTATGAACCTTCTATTAAATTGAAAACCTCGGCCTGCCTCCATGTTGCCATACCCTATGCAGGGTCCATGTGATACTTACTAACACCCAACAACAATGTATGTACTTAACCTAAACCATGTGTAAGCAATAAATATATTGAGTATTGAGCAAGTCCTCCTGGGCCGAGTGATTATTACCTTTGTCTGAAGCAATTGCATGATGTCACAGAGCACGTCTACAGGGTGTGCCCTTAGTGGTAGCTCACCGCCCATCACGCTGAGTATTATCTCATTTGCCTCACAAGGTACTGTGAGGCCTAATTACGAACGAATTCGACGTTAGTCGCGTAAACGTTTTGTATCCCTAACTACAACAGAATAAGGTCGAATATCGCTAGAATACGTAAACGCGACAAATGTCAAAATTCATTCGTGATCATCGTACAGGGTACAGAAGTTCAACGCATTATGTGCGCTGGCGCAGGCGCTCTGATAGATACTATTATTAAGGCTGGGTAGACGCTACACTGAGCTTGTGTAGTCTATCACAACCCTGCACTTGGATGTAATAATTGTCATAATTGTAAACTATAAACTACATCATTTTGTCACTGACGATTGGTAAATAAAAAATAAACATTTTCCACAGCGCTACGTAGCTCCATAGAACTGCTGGTAATCCTTTAAGCACTTTAATCTTTTATCAATTTAAAAGTTATTTGTTAGTAGATACGCTCGCAACTTATTACGCCGCAAGATGACTATTACTATCTTTTTTTTTATATTGGTGGACATTCCACACTGGTACTATCTCGCCCCGTCTATTGTTATTATTGGTATTATGTTACTACTAGTGGATTCACGCGGGACTTCGCTTGAGTTAAGCTACTTTCACTGAATCTTCAACCCCCGATGCACCCTTTAGGAGGTTAAAATTCAGGAATTCCTTTATTAAATCCCTACGCACCAAGAAAAATTATACCCTCCAAATTACAAGTCGCTGTTCTGTTGTTTCAACCGCTGCTCGGTTTAATGACTTCAAACTTCTTATTGTGTCGATGCTTAAATAATTTTGGCTAAATAGGTGGCCACCTCAACAGCGCTACCTGTGGCTGCATTAAGATCTTCCCTCGTGCAGGTATTTGGGCACGAGGGGCACACTAGCAAGTGCTGCATAGATTGTGTTGGAGCACCACAGTCACAGTCTGTTAAGCTAGGATCTCTGAACCCCCATTTGCACATATTGTCTCTGCAGCCACTTGAGTACCCACTTTAGTGCGAAGTCGATTCAGCGACTTCGACACGGGCCAGGGCAAGTCGTGTCCTGGTGGCAGTTGGCAGTTGCTCCTGTGGGGAGAGAAAATCAGGTGGTGGGAACTTGAGCTTCCACCGCTCGCATCTTGTGAGAGGTGGATTGTCATTTTCAGCTTTTGTGGTGGTGAGATGCCTGCTAAAGGGTACCACACATTCAAAGGCGTTAGTTTGAGGCACCAGTGATTATACGTAGCGTATCGTGAAGCGCTACGTCGTCCAGCTTGGCGTGTGCTGACCTATGCCATCCCGGGCACGAGTATTTGTTGGTAGAAAAACACAGTGTTATTCCTGTCGTTCGTAACACGTCTGACTTCACATTGTCAAGACAAGACTTTTATGGTAATAAACAATTTCCTGGAAATTCTAACTTTTGATTCTCGCATTTCACATAAAACATTGTCGACCCCCGGCCCCCGCACTCGGATAAAAACGCAGAGAGCAACTGAAAAGGCTATTTCTGTAATTGTCAACTGCCTTTTAAAGTGTTCATTTGTGCCATCTGCAAAATGTGCCTTAATTGGGAGACAAAATGGCGGCCGTTTTACGGATGAAATATTTTACTCTCGGGATATACCTTTGTCATGACTATGAATAGACAGAACCTGTATTCGAGTTGAAACATTAATACATCAAAACCCTAAAATAATACCCACCAAAGTGCTAGGGCCATCATCATCATGAACCATTTCCAGTCCACTGCTGAATGTTCAGGTCTCATCCATAGCGCGCTATTGAGCCTGGTCTTCGCAACAGCTTCACATCACTTTGTGCAATGTGTCATGTTTTGAGGCTATCGGTCTCCACACTTACGGGGAACCATATCCAATAACTATAAAAACTACATATTTTTACTGAATATAATAAAAAATCATGTCGTTAATCACATCGTATCTTATTGACATTCAGTAACATGTGACGGTCGTCATTACGCGGCCGTCATTTCTAAGCAAGCAGGATCAAGCCGCAACAAATCGGCTTACTCAGAATTCGGTTCTTATTGGAACAGGGATAATATTTTCAGGAGTCGGGACGCTCATGCGGGACAATTTATGCCCACGATTCGCCTTCGTATTAATAAATCTCTCCGGATCTCAGGTAGGTGGGGCTTTTCGACGTGAAAACGTCTCATGTTACCCGGATTTACGGCGAGAATGCGAAATGCTTGTGTGGTTTACTCGTCATTAAGTTGGGGTAGCGAGAGAAACGTTCGGTGCGGTCACCTTTTGGATGGATGTTCGTACATTTAAGATCATTCGTGTTTTGGGGGTCACGTTAAGGTTGTATACCTTAAATTGGGCTACATTTAAACCTGCCATCAAAACAAAGGTATTTGAAAACTATTTTACTTTGGTACAAGTACCTGTAAAACAGAGCGTCTTCCTTTTTTAAATAACATAATTGTCCTGGATCTAAGTCCCCAATTTAAAAGATGGATTATAATGCAAAATGATGGATCAGCTTCATTTCGACTGCTCGAGAAGTTAAAGGTTTTGGCTCTAGCAGTTTTTAAGCCACGACTGAGGCACAACTAGTTCATATGTCCTTACTTACTTACACTTTATTATAAGAACTTACTTTATCAATAAACAGACGTGTTCACGTCAAAGCTTGCGGTCGCGTCCCAACTATTCCCAACACGCCAACACAATTTTGCACAGAACATGTTTAGTTCATGCTCTCATTTACGGATAAGCGAGATAAAATGAGGCTTAAGTTATTTCCTAGGCGTAAATTATGTCAGAAAACTCGGAAAACAATGCCTACTTCTTATGACTACACTGAGTTCTTTAAATTCAGTTTTAAAGAGAAGAGTAATTATGTTAGAGAGTTAGAGGAGGCACTAACCAGGTTTTACCTTCTCAGAGTACCGCTATCCATCATCATCATCTATCGGCGCGACAAAAATATATCTGTCTCTAACTCAGAATTGTCAAAAACAAGATTAGAAAAATATTTTTATTTTAATCTGATGGATAGCTTTGAAATGACAAAACCTACCCTCATTCGGACACCAAAAATCAAACCAGATCAAACCAGAGAAAGAAAGAAAAAAACTGACATAGATCGCCCTTGTAAAACTCCTCAAGTTATTACGTTACCTATTCAATTTAATATACCAATGTACCATTTCAACTTTAATCAAATTTCTTTCATCTTTATAACAAAAAGTCAGTTTCACCAAGTAGGTATAACCCAAAAACAAGAGTAAAAACAAAAATGAGTCCAAGCTGTAGCCCGCAAAGCTAACCCGCCGTAATCAAAAGCAACATTTTAATTTCCGCAAAAGCAGCGTAAATGAATTTTTTTAATCAATCTTGTAGCTTCGGTTAAGCCGATATTATACCGAAAGGGTTGTAGTACCTAACAGTTATAAGTTCTTTAATAACAAGCACCAAATTCATGTTATCCTTGTGATTTATTTTGTTTCAAAAATGTAATGCAAAAACCTATAGCATTATTGCGTTAAATTTTACCTTCTTATCTGCAGGGCTATTTCAAAACATTCCGAAAAGATCAGAATTTGTTGCTATAATTTTGATAGCCTGTGAACAAAAAAGACGGAAACTGGGTAATCACGAACGAATTCGCGAAACGTTAGTCGCGTAAACGTATCTTATCCCTGACGACAACAGAATATCGAATATCGTAAGGATACGTTAACGAGACAAAATATATGTCAAAATTCATTTGTGATCAACCTGCTGACGTTTCTGAATGTGCCCTGCTGAGTTCACTACGGGAACAGATTCTTGTTCCATCACCGGACTACCCGGTACCCATTCATGGTTGACATACATCCTACCCGCATCAGTACCTACTATGTTTTTTTTTGAGACAGCACCAAACGATTCGCTTCAACTTTTATTTTGCGGACAGCTAAATAGTGGAATTCCATTATTTGGATACACAATACAAATACTTGAAACTTGAATGCTTACAAGAGAAGAATGAAAATTACTTATTGTTTAACTAAAAGATAAACCAATTATAGCAATTAAAGAACCTAATGTACAATGGGTGGTCTAATCGCTAAAAAGCGATGTAATATGCACATCCGGTAAGATTGCGATGAAAAGTTTGCATTTTAACTTCTAAAAACAAAAAACTAACATGCCCATACAGGGTGTTGACATGTCTAATAATTATAAGTACAACTTGTCTCATAAGTTGCTGATGGAACCGAAACAGTGTATTCTGCAGGTCATGGCGAATAACTTTTGATCTGCGACTTTTTAAATTTCGTAGTTTTTCTTTCATGAAATACCTCTTTCATCCAAAATGAAACTAAACGCACTAATGAGGCAGCCCTGTATACAGCTGTTCTTTGACTTCTAGTTATGAACTGTAGATAAAATAGGTAGGTAACTGAACTGCCACCAATTAGTAATGTGCCTGTCTAATAATAAGGTTGCTCAGTTTTTACAGATCTAGGTAATATTTTAAAGAAATATTTTCTGTAATTCCTAGGCACAGTAAACACTCTCAGATCGGACTTACTTACCTAGGTAGTTAGTTAGTAGGTACTTCCTCATTATCCTTTATATCCTATACATACATTACTTTAGACACATGCCCACATTTTGCAGAAATAGGTATTCCAAAGTGACAAGTTGCAAAATTATTCAACTTCAATTCGGTACCCCGTCCAAGAAAAAGTGAATATGTATAAAAATGGGTATCGGCGCAGCAAATACTGAGTCAGGGACCTATTAACCCATAATGCTCCACACAGTACAGTGTTTTTTTCCATTAGTTTTAGTTTTAATTTTGTTATTCTATTTTTTGTGTTTTTTTTTTTTTTTTCTGTACTATACATTTTTTACCTAATTTAGCGTACTTTTTTATTTTGGGTTAATACCTAAGTTTTCTTTCTTTCTTTTCTAAGCTATGGTAGATGCGTAAAACTTTTTTTTAATTATATTGCTGATGGTACAAGCAAATGGCCTGAGGGCTTATTACGAGTTTAGTGCCGATCGAGTGCCGATCGTCGATCGTTACGATACATCGAACTTTCTATGAAAAAAAACGGGTTCTCAAAGAATACGCTAGATGCCGTTGATTTATTTTCATAAAAAATTCGGTGTATCGTAACGATCGACGATCGGCACTCGATCGGCACTAAACTCGTAATAAGCCCTCTGATGTCAAGTGGTACGTCCATCAACTTGAGGCATACAGATGTTAAGTCTCATGTGACTGTAATATCACCGGCAATCACACTCAAACCGAAACACAGCAACGCTGAAAAAGGCATGGCCGTGTATCTCAAATTGAAAATACATTTTGTGGGAAGTCTATAAATGGGTTGGTATTTGCGTCGGTGTGACCGTAGCCTTTTGCCAACGAGCGCGGGATTGTATTCAGCTCGCAGGTATTTGTTCAAAGTACAAGTGGAATGTAGTAAGTACATGTTTTTATGAAGTTACTCTTTTATTTATTCACAGTCTGCTTTGTAGCTCCAAAGTTCGTGTTTAGACTTTGAATAGGGTCTACACTCACTTTTATTTTAACCGTTAGTGGAAAGCCAGTGAGTCTGCTAAGGTAAGGATATATCCTACTAATATTATAAACGCGAAAGTATGGATGGATGGATGGATGTCGAAGTCAAAGTCAAAGTCAAAAGGTATTTATTCAATAAAATCACAAGAATCACTTTGAAACGTCTTAAAGCTAGGTGACTCTAGGTGCCAGTTCCACGCGACCAAAGCCTAGAAGAACAGGCAACAAACTTACAGCTTGGTTACTACCGTTCTTTTGTATGATCCTTTTACAATGTAATATAATATATTGAAGTTAAGTGAGGCGTAGGCATACAGAAAAAGGTAAACATAATCATATTTATAAGACAGCACACGCTACGCTTCAAACTAATAATACCTGATGTTGTTACTCTTTGTCGTAAAAACTAATGAACGGATATATTGAAGTATTACACGGGTATTTATCGCGTTTACCTTTATTATTTTCCGAGATTTACCATATTTACTATTTTATTATTTTTAAAGTTATTATTTTCCGAGTATTTTATAAATTTCATCGTTTAGCTCTCTTTTTTTTGACGTATATTATACACTAGTGGCTTCCCGCGGCTTCGCACGCGTTGTAGTGGTGAGCCGTGATTAAGCCACAAACATCCAAACATCGTAACTTTTGCATTGATTTGTATTATTAGGGTAGGATTTTAAATACCTACGTAGGTATAAGAGATACCTATAGGCGTACATTACCTATATTAGGTAGGTAGGTAGGTATAGGTATACAAAGACAACCTTACACCGAAAATATGTACTTATTTGTTCCTAGTTTCTACCCCAAAAACAAACGAAACGAAAAAGCTTCACGACTTTCATCCCCAGGCACGGTAGATACCCTCAAATCTCTTCGTACCAACTCAAGATTCCCGTTTTTGGAATGTCCCTTACAAACATTGACGCCTCGTTGTAACCTTTTTACTCGAGCGCAACAAACTTTTACATGCCTTTGTACACTTATTAAAGGTAGTTTTAAAAAACTAAAAATGCCTTTCCTATTTTTTAGCTTTGAAGTAATGTACTCCAAGTTTCAAGTTCGTAGGTTCAAGGAATACAATTTTCCATACAAACGTTTTCATCCCTTTTATACTCTTAGGGGTTGAATTTCCAAAAATCCCTTCTTAGTACACCTCTATGTATAATACCTATGTACTCTTCAAATTTCAAGTCTCTAGGACCAGCAGCGGTCAAAAAACTCCCATACAAACTTTTACATCCCTTTGCACACTTACTCGTATTAAGGGTAGTTTTAAAAAACTAAAAATGCCTTTCCTATTTTTTAGCCTTGGAGTACATCAACTTTAAGTTTCAAGTCTGTAGGTTCAAGGAATACAATTTTTCATACCAACGTTTTCATCCCTTTTTACACCCTTAAGGGTTGAATTTCCAAAAATCCCTTCTTAGTACACCTCTACGTCATAATACCTATGTACTCTTCAAATTTCAAGTCTCTAGGACCAGCGGTCAAAAAACTCCCATACAAACTTTTACATCCCTTTGCACACTTATTAAGGGTAGTTTTAAAAAACTAAAAATGCTTTTCTTATTTTTTAGCTTTGAAGTACATGTACTCCAAGTTTCAAGTCTAGTTTCAAGGAATACAATTTTCCATACAAACGTTTTCATCCCTTTTTATACTCTTAGGGGTTGAATTTCCAAAAATCCCTTCTTAGTACACCTCTATGTATAATACCTATGTACTCTTCAAATTTCAAGTCTCTAGGACCAGCAGCGGTCAAAAAACTCCCATACAAACTTTTACATCCCTTTGCACACTTACTCGTATTAAGGGTAGTTTTAAAAAACTAAAAATGCCTTTCCTATTTTTTAGCCTTGGAGTACATCAACTTCAAGTTTCAAGTCTGTAGGTTCAAGGAATACAATTTTTCATACCAACGTTTTCATCCCTTTTTACACCCTTAAGGGTTGAATTTCCAAAAATCCCTTCTTAGTACACCTCTACGTCATAATACCTATGTACTCTTCAAATTTCAAGTCTCTAGGACCAGCGGTCAAAAAACTCCCATACAAACTTTTACATCCCTTTGCACACTTATTAAGGGTAGTTTTAAAAAACTAAAAATGCTTTTCTTATTTTTTAGCTTTGAAGTACATGTACTCCAAGTTTCAAGTCTAGTTTCAAGGAATACTATTTTTCATACAAACGTTTTCATCCCTTTTTACACCCTTAGGGGTTGAATTTCCAAAAATCCCTTCTTAGTACACCTCTACGCCATAAGACCTATGTACTCCTTAAATTTCAAGCCTCTAGGACCAGCGGTTTAGGCTGTGCGTTGTCTATATGTCAGTCAGTCAGGACTTTGATTCTTATAGTATTAGAGATTACCTCCCCTCTGATACGTTTCTTCTTCTTCTTCACAGTGTGTTTCATTTATTTCGAAATATATAAATAAGTATTTGTGAACATATCACACAGCGCCATCTAGCCCCAAGCTAAGCAAAGCATATACGTTGGGAAACAAATAGCTGAGGGCTTATTACGAGTTTAGTGCCGATCGAGTGCCGATCGTCGATCGTTACGATACACCGAATTTTCTATGAAAAAAAAACAGGTTCTCAAAGAATACGCTAGATGCCGTTGATTTATTTTCATAGAAAATTCGGTGTATCGTAACGATCGACGATCGGCAATAAACTCGTAATAAGCCCTCTGATATAATAATTTAATGGTCTGATTTGAATTATATCTCACTTAACGCTGAGCAGTAATTTATATTTTTTTAAACTATTATAAAAAATGGTGGTCGTTTGGGGCAATATAGTGCTGTGGCACTTTATAGCCCCAAACTAAGCTAAGAATCGAACCCACGACCTACAGCGCAGAAGGCATAGAGCTGTGAGGGCTGTCAAAATATTTATGAACATCTAATAGGTATCTTCATAAATTATGATAAATAATTCGTTATACTCAGCTCATGTCCGTGGAAATGTGCAGGGACATGGGCAATGCGAGAATGTAAACAGGCCACTGCCATGTCCGCTCGCTTTGACGTTCGCGTTGCCGGCGACGCGACGCTACCGCGGACATATGGCCGGCCACATTTCTGTTCACGCGAATGGCAGTGCGAATGTCTAAATTTAAACGCGGTAAAATCTGAGAGCTAGTTATGGCCTTGGGCATTTTACTTTCGCGATCTTTTATTTTTATAACTACTTTGAAAGGAACTTCTTGGCGGCTGTCTCGCCCTTATTTATTTTTTATGGAGGCGAACAAGTTTCGGCTGGGAAATTATACGAGACTCTGTTACCAACCGCCACTACGAAAAATAAAAAGACTGAAGAAAGCTAACAAATTTCATGTTTGTATGGAAATACTTTATTTATTTTATAATCACAACGATTTTATTTAACAATTTCCCGTACGTTGGTCGTTGGTTGAAATAACACCGTTCGTAACTTATTGGATGTTATAAAGTTAACTGTAGGCTAATTAATTATCCTACAAACATGATAATCGCTCTGAGGGTCCACTAAGACTTTTATACGACCACAGACAAAATTCACGATAGACCCACAGATTCTATTGCCTAATGATTGACAAGTTGGTAGGATAAACTTCGACATGGTAATAACCAGCAGATCCACTAGTTTAGCTTTAAGGTATGTTGTCAAAGTCAAAAGGTATTTATTCAATAAAATCACAAGGATCACTTTGAAACGTCTTATAGCTAGGTGACTCTAGGTGCCAGTTCCGCGTTAGACAGACGAACCTTACATCAGAGATAGACAAATTGCTCTTCCGTTTTGCTAACTTGGTGCAGAATTCTAAAAATTGTTTCGTGCATACTCCGAACTGTTCAAAGTGAGGCTGAAGCAGAAATGCTTTCAGAGGGCTCTCGAGGCATTTGAGAGGTATCGGCACTCCTGCCGAGAGACACTTTGTCTTGCTTTGTGGAGGCGGAGTGGGGAATTGAGGATCTCACGCCTGTGGGGTTTTTGTTTTTGAGATGAAAATAATCGATACTTTGAAACTTTTGTTGTGTTATCGTTTGTAGTGGTCTGAAGGTAGCTTTTTTGTGATTATATTGTTGTTTGTGAGTATAGATCGCAATAAATTATATAGTATATTTAATTTATTACGTTCCAAACGACAGCTTCGTTACAAAGGACGGGTTTGACTAACTCAGAGTAATGCTATCCGTCACGCAAAAATACTTCTGCCTCTATACTTTAGACTTGTTAAAAACAATAAAAACGGAAAAAAACTATCTGACATATAGCAACGTCTAAGTGAAATTCAAAAGGTTTTATTCAATTCAATCACAAGAATACATGGACTAAAATCCTTTCACCACACTGTTTCGAAAGAAACAGTGTGGTGAAAGAAACAGAGAGTTGGACTAAATACCTTTGTTGTACTTGCAAAAATAGGTATAAAGAGTTAAGTACAGACTGGGTAAAAAAATTGACTTCTGCGGCGCCCACCACTAAATGAATATACTCAAACGTGTAAAAAACCACAGTAATCTTTTGGATAAGGTCGTGAGTAACAGCTATCATATAAAAACACAAAAGCACTGTAAAAAAAGTCGGCTACCATAGTATCGCCAACACATTCGACCACACGATGTTTTTAAAAATAAACTCAAATCTACAAAAAAAAGTTAATCATGTCACGGATAAAAACAACTGATAAAAAAAAGTTTTTACCGTTGCGCCATAGCACTTCCCTCCCACCACATTAGGACATACTCTGACATATTATACGTGGAAGGCATACAATTTGTAGGTATTCACAAACTCAAAACAACAGCTATACTACACAGACATTTTATTTGAAAATTTATAGGTAGCGTAAATTGAAATATTGTACAAGATTCACATACGAATTGTATAAATTGAATTACAGATTTGCGAAAAATGTTTGACGTTCAAGCCATATTTTCTCCAAAATGCATTCTCGAGGCGTGAATCAAGTTTGAATAAATCCGAGGCACTCTCGAGAAATGCTTGAATTTTAGAGAATTCCAAAATAGATTGGGACATTAAATTTGAAAGGTGAAATTTAAAATGCTCTATTCTAAAAATAAAGATGACTTTATTTATTTATGGAGAACCAACAGCTTCGGAACATAAGGCTAAGTTTATTTAGATCAAGTAAGCCAATTAGAGGTTCTTACGTTGCGTAACTTTTTTATATTTGAATACTTTCCTTATAAGAAGACAAAGTAGATGCATAGTCTTCATTCATACAAAATAATACTATAACATCGAATCCTACCTACCTACTTTCTCATAAATATACGATTCCTGTAAAAAGTTTGTCATACACTACTACACTATTTGACACACTAGGCCACAAATAAAAGAAGAAGGATTACACTAGGTTTTTATTAGCAGAAATAAATAATTAATTCACATGCTAGACTATCGATAGCCTTCTCGAACTGCTCATTTGAACGCTCAAAGTTGAACTCAACTCCGAGAGTTGGTCAGGTTATTTGAGCGGCTCAAATACTGGCAGGTAGGCAGAAACTCCGGCCAAATAGAAACTGACTCAGTAGACACAAGAGGTACTATTTAACAGTCAGCCCAAACTAGTATCGAACCGATTACCTACGTAAAAAAGTGTGTTGAGGGACTATTTTGACCAGTAGTTTTTTTTCAGTTTTTTACGAAGACAGATTATTCATATAAATTACTTGTGGTGTACGTAACGAAGCGCATTGTTAATTTTATTGATCTGCTGTCACGACTGTGTTCACTACCGCTTAGAGCCACCGAGCAAACAAGTTCACAAAAAACATTCTCATCCCTCTCATTCTAAGCTGTGGGCAAAATTGTGCTGTGGACGACCGCAGTCGTAAACCCACTAAAACGTTCTCACTAACATTACTCAATGCCACTATGTATACTCACTGCCACCGTGTGTTCAACACTTGAACCCTCACTCCAAACTGCGCTTCCTGTTGAACTCACTCGAGAGTTGGTCAACTGACACTGGCGTCAGCTACCCAACTATTGGCAGGTGTGGACTTTCCAAACATTGGAGCAGTTCCGAAGTGGGCTGCTCAAATATAACATTGAATTTGCAATTTACTTTTCAACTTTTTCAATTTGGCTGACTTGCAAAAAAGTTAAATATAATAGAACTGGGCAGGTCACGTCACCCTTATGCTTCCCGACAGGGATGGACGATACTGGCACAGTCAGCGACAAATCAGATTAATATAGATCAAAGCTTTAACCATAAGCTTGGTCAAGTTTGTTGGTTTAATAAATATTTGAACACCCGTTGCTTCGCAACCGGAGAGATTTGGAAATCTGCGATTAACGGGATATTGAAATGATTTGGAGGAGACCTTTGTCGAGCAGTGGGTTTGAAATGACTACCTTGGGATCGGAAGGCGGGGCCACTACCACTAGACCACCAGGTAGACCACCACTCTAGGTACTAATATAATACTAAGAAGATCTAAAACCCCTAGCCTTGCCTTCCTTGCCCAATAGTTCATTCGAAACGACTTATTTTTCTAAAATGCTTCTTTGCATTTCGTGCAGGTAAATAGGGTCCCTCATACGACGCCTAATATCACCCAAGCACCTACGTGTCCAACTCAATATGCACCTGACCGACATAAGCTTTGCTTTCCTCAAAGTCTAGAACCGCCATATAAATGCCGTCAAAAAATATATTGCCAAAAAAAGATTAATAACAATTACGTAACTAAAAAAACTATTTTAAATATAATTATCATGAATTTGATAAAAGACTCTTTAGAATAGATAACGGCAATGGACTTGCAGCCTGTCACGTTGGAATACCAACTACTGCAAAATGTGAGTATGTACCTAGCAAATGTAATATTTGGACGTACCTCTGACAACGTACCTTCCTATAGACATCGTTAAAGAATCTTGAGTTGGTACTTGATACAAAGAGATCAGAGGGAATGTCTACCGTGACTGAGGATAAAAGACTTAAAGCTATTTCTGTTTCTTTTTTCTGTAGATTCTTTTTAAAATTGGTTTTATTGATAAAAGTTAAGTAATCATGTTATTGAGTTTTGACAGAGTGTGTTTGGTGTAATATCGTCAGATGACGGTAAACGCATGTCAGAAAAGAGCATAAAGAGTTCCGTCCTCCATATAAAATTCCATCCAAAGAGAAACTTCCAAGAATATCTTTGTAATAACTCCAAGTTTCCAGCAAGATGACTAAGCAAAGTGTTAGAAGAATGTTTTATTAAAAAAGCTTTGGAGAAAGAATATTAGAGATAGCTTGTGTACGCGCCAAACGGTATGAATTGTAGGTATGAATAATTTAGGCACAACTTGTGAGGCTAGTCTTTGGCATCTATGAATAGGAGGGATATCTTATACACAGTGCTGTGTATCTTTAAGTATCTACTCGTCGATGATTATCGTTTTCTTGACGTAAGCAGTTCTTACTATGATAATAATGTTTTATAATTACTTTTATGTAGCTTATGATTTTAGGACATAGTGTAGTATAAAACAAAGTCGCTTCCCGCTGTCTGTCTGTCCCTATGTATGCTTAGATCTTTAAAACTACGCAACGGATTTTGATGCGTTTTTTTTTATATATAGTGTCATTCAAGAGAAAGTATTATATGTATAATACATGCATAATATAGTAGGTAAACACTGACTATTTTAGAGGTTTCTAATGTGATGTCGTAAATAAACACATTTTTTTACATTGCAAAAGTTGGCTGAACCCACGAGATAGTTAAAAATAATGTACTACAGTATTGTACACCTTAAGGGGCTGACACCTATCAGTTTAGTAAAAATTTCATTATGATCGATACAAGTTTTCCTACTTAAAAGTTTGCTTTATGTACGAAAACTAGTAAAGCAAACTTTTGAGTAGGAAAACATGCATCGATCAAAATGAAATTTTTACTAAACTCTGTGCAATGTGATTGCACACAAGATGGTTGATTACGATTTTTCGAAAATGAGTTTAGTGATTTTATATCATTCAACATGTCGAAACGTGCGAGCGAGAGTCACATTAGCTCTTGTCTTCGCCTTAAAAAGGTCTACAAAAAAGTCAGGCATAGTATTTATATGTCTATCTCTTAGGGGTGACCCACAATAACCGTGCGAAGCCGGGGCGGGTCGATAGTTAATTATAAACCGTTCCTAACAATAAACGTAAACTTAATGATAAATAAAAAGAGTTTATTGTACCTCCACGCAACACTCGGGCTTTGAAGAGGTCATACAGAATCTTTTGAAAGAAACCGGAAGTTTTAATGTAAAACCTCGAGGATTCCTTCGGGTTATAAGGGCCTTGTGTGTTTGGGGCCTTAATCCCTTGTGTACCGAACAGCTTTGGGCGCTATTTGACGGTTCTGCCAGAGTTTTGCAGGTCAAGGCGTGTTTTAATTTGGATTTAGGGCGTTGTTATGTATGAAAGGGATTCTTATCATTAGGTTCAGCGCGTTTCATTTTTCGTGTGTCTTCGCTTTTTTATTTGAATAGATATTTAGGCACCGTTTATGTATTTGAGCTTTATTTTTGTTAATTTTTTTAGTATCTTTGATGTTACTTTTTTAGAGCAGTTTCATTCAACGATTTAAGCAGCAATATTGGAGCTACTGTAGAAAAAACAAGATCTTGAACTTTGTACTAGTACTTTATTGTTCATTCTGTCGTTGCATTATCTTAAACTAACTTAGTATAAGCCTTATACTCGTACTATTTATACTTAGTTTGAAATTATATCTACTCATGGCATTTATCCATTTTAACTATGTCAAAAACAAAGTATTATTGAGCGTTACTCTGCAATGTTCAAACTCGACCTTAATTAGACAGTACTAGGTAAAACCCGAGCTTCCGTCTTTGTTATTTCAGTTTTATAACAAGGGACGGCATTATGCGATCGGAGTTTAGTTGAGGAAAGTTAAAAACAACATAATTGACAACAGTATCGATACGACACAGCGTTAAATTATTCAGCTATCGATCCGTCGCAAACTATTATTGAATAGCTACATATCGATTTTATCAAACCGCTACATTAGTACTAACGTAGTTCCGAATATTGAAGCTCGTGCGTCATCAAAAAAGGTTAGAAATTTCAGAGTCGTCGCTAATTTATTACCATATTATTGTCATAATATGACGGTAGCGCTTTTTGGGAAATTAGGGCTTTCGATTATTGACCGCCTCCGGGCTCTAAGTTTAGAACCGATGAACTTTCAGTTTGAAAACCAAGCGCTTCGTTTTAAACAATTTTACAACGAAAAGTAATTTATTATTGACACCTTTTTTTTTTTTTTATACTACAAGCTGATGGAACAAGCAGATGGCCCACCTGATGTTAAGCGGCAACCATCACCTATAACAAAGCATTGCCTCGTAAGTCACGCACGATAGGAACGCGCCCTACGATGCACTGCCCTGCGTCCATCAACTTGAGGCATACAGATGTTAAGCCTCATGTGCCTGTAATTACACCGGCAACCACACTCTTCAAACCGAAATACAGCGTTGCTGCTTGGCGGCAGAAAAAGGCGTGGTGGTAGTACTTCCCCGGACGAGCCCTTCACAAAGAGCTCTACTACTCTTTATATATATTACTAGCGGCCTGTCCCAGCTTCGCATGGGTGGTCATAAATTTTTTGAACATTTTAGGATAAACTTAGACCGTGGGTTCGAGCCTCGCGTCTACTTATTTCATACATTTGCACGCACTACTCCTTGAGTGAGTGAAATCGCACCCCGCGCGTGGCCCGTGGACCCGTTAACATTTTTAATTTCGTCATATCTTTTGAATGAAATGTCCGATTTGAAAAATTTAAGAAGTAATCTATAGGTATTGAAACCGTCTTAATTATGAAATGATTTATTTGGATAAGGATTAATACCAAGGTACAAATAAAGACCCTTGTCTAGCGGCGGCATTTAAATTATTTTTTTATAATAAAAAAACACTTATTGTGACATAACTATAATAGTTAGACATATGCTGTCGCGACATTTTTTGTAGATGATGACGTGTTCTACAAAATCGTAGTACATTATTTTGTTCTATCATCAATAGTTTTCGCAGCGCACGCGATGTAAGGTTTTTGTTTTCCACCTTGGGTTACATTATTGAAGTTTTAGTAAGGATCCCTGATTTTTTTGAAAATATAATATAGCCTATGTTACTCAGGGATAATTGCTACATTATCCCTGAGTAACATAGGTCTAATGGTGAAAGAATTTTTGAAATCGGACCAGTAGTTTTTGAGCCTATTCGTTACATACAAAAATACAAATGTTTCCTCTTTATAATATTAGTGTAGATGTAGATAAATAAGAAACTTATGTATGATTTAGGTGATTTAAACATGCCGTCACGAATAAGGATGAAACTTGGAGTAGATGTAGATTTATGACCTGTATCTAGGTCACTTTTGATTTGAGTATAACGCAAGCGAAACGGCAGGCTTGTAATTTAAAATACCTCAATTTGGTATAAAATTATATTTAAGAGCACGGAATACAATAGTTATACCGCGTAAAATACTTATTATCTGCTAGAATAATTTTTCAGGCTTTATTTCGGTGTACGATTCACAAAAGACAGAGCTACTACCAACTGCGCAGTGAGCCCGTTTGAGCTGTAATGATCATTATGGTAATATTAATCAAAACACGAAAACGCCCTCCAAATAACCACATAAAAGCCAAACCCATAGGAAGCTTTTGTGGCTAGCTATAACTATTAACCAAAAAGGCCATTCAGCCAGGTACCTTCCCGGCAGCCTATTAATATGGTAAGGTCGCAAATAGCATACACAGGAAACCACTTTACGCCTTTGTCAAAGTAAATTGGGGCTACCTGCAGGCCCTAAATAAACATGGTTGAGGGATTAAAATTGTAAAGTCGGGTGTATATTTCAGCGGATATTTTTTTTTAAAAAGGTAATTTATCAAAGCCTGACTAAGAAGTTTTGTATGATGAATTCATGTCAGGAATTTCGCTGCTTCATAAGGGCTTCGTTAATTTACTATGAACATACTAAACTAATTAACTGTTGTGTCTTGTTTCGGTTTGAAGGGTGTAGCTACCGGTCAAATTACAGGCACATGTAGCTGTACATCTGTATGCCTTAAATGGACGCACGGCAGCGCATCGTAGGGCACGTTCCTATAGAGCGTGACTTACGACTAAGTGGTAACCTCATCTACAAAGCATTGCCTCGCAATTCACGCACGATAGAAACGTTCAAGTAGCAAGTCAGCAAGTAGTATAGATAAAAAAAATACCAGGTTCAGTTGCTACAGTGGAAAAGCAACTTGTTTAAAAGGTAAAATCAAGTAAAAATACAACAAATTCTTCTAATGTAAATTAGCCAATTTGAAATGCTCGAAAAGCACAAACTTTGAGCAGTCTTAAGGTTTTTATAAAACGCCATAACTAAAACCAATGGCAACCACTTTAGTTTTTCGCTACACGTTCCATACGCGGCTGAAATATAAATGGCGGAACGTATTGTTTCCATGTT
Source organism: Chloroclysta siterata (assembly GCA_932294275.1). Classification (NCBI taxonomy): domain Eukaryota; kingdom Metazoa; phylum Arthropoda; class Insecta; order Lepidoptera; family Geometridae; genus Chloroclysta; species Chloroclysta siterata. The sequence continues at coordinate 14,248,068 of OW028591.1, read as the reverse complement.
TCGGCGATTCATTCCTATTCGATCGACGCCACCTTTGTACTCAGTGATTTATGTGTTCGCTTATTTTCAAATGTGTTTCTGTGTGATAAAAACGGGCAGAAAGAAGTAAAGAAAGGCATTTAAATGATTATTGGTTTACAATGAACGTTTGTTTTACGACTTCTCGCTTTTATGGCATTTGATCTGAACCAAGGGAGTTATTTCAATGTTTATCATTATGTATTATACAGTATTATATATTTTATTTATATAGTTCATGATAACATTTTAATGTTAAAAATGATTCTCCTGTTTGCTTTGAGAACAAGACTTGACATAAACCTTCTTTGAGATACCTACTTATACATACCTACTAAACGATGCATGTGGTTCTATATTCTATAATAATAATTAAAAATGGAGGGCGACTAGATGCGGAGATGTAACTTGGAATAGATATAAGATAAATAGGCCACTCCATCTATTATATATTTATATTTATGACATCTTGTGATGCCTGGGACATAAGTTAACTATAACTATCCTTTTAACTTAGTTAGCCTTCTCCATAGAAATGAAAAGCAAGTGAAAAACGGTGAAGGACAGTTGACATTTCGCATAGCACTATCTAGCCCCAAACTAAGCAAATGATTATTATTCATTTATTTCAGATTCATAATCAATCCATACTTAAATTAAATTATCATTAAAATTAACAACACAAGTACACAATTACAATTTGTAATTCAATTTAAATTAAATAAAATTAAATGTAGAAATAAAAACAGTCTATTAAATTAAGTCTAAGCACATCGTGACTTTCATCCACCTATCTTGAATGGGATAATTTAGTCGGGAAACAATCATCTGCAGGATGCCCTGCCGGAAGCAGAGCTTGTAGGTACTATGGGAACCATATTATATCAGAGTATCGACTATGTTTCCTCTGTATCTTCTTTTGCCTATAGGTACGTCTGCGTAATACAATAACAATGCAATAAAACTAAGACATACTTATTACACAATTCAAGACTTAAGCCTTCTCGATATTATATTAGGAGTTAGTAGTTAGTAAGTCAAAGTCAAAGTCAATAGGTATTTATTCAATAAAATCACAAGGATCACTTTGAAACGTCTTAAAGCTAGGTGACTCTAGGTGCCAGTTCCACGCGACCAAAGCCTAGAAGAACAGGCAACAAACTTACGGCTTGGTTCCTACCGTTCTTTTGTATGATCCTTTTACAATGTAATATAATATATTATGGAAGTTAAGTGAGGCGTAGGCATGCAGAAAAAGGTATAGTATAGTATGTTAGCCGTTAGTAGTGTATTACCACACTTTGCAAGTGATTTGTCCGTAGGTAATAGGAGATGCTACTGTCCACTCTTAGTACAATGTTGTCTAACCTATACCGTCTCCTTTTTCCAGAGCGGTGGCGTGATGTTCTCGCCACTGGGACGTCTTCGCGTGGCGCAGGCAGTCAGGAAACAGGTGAGTGATCTTACATCTGGGGATAAAGATATGTTTAGCACAAGTGGTGTCATTGCTGGGAAACCAAAGGCAGCAACAGTTAATAGTAGCAAGTCTGTAAATGGCAAATTTATAACGTTCGTTGCGAAGCCTGATTGATCGCTTGTATCAGATCAGACAGAACATACGAAGTTACTCATATTTGGTCGAGTGAGCGAAGCGAACGAAGATTCTAGTTTCAACTTGGTCGATTTGGCATTTTATGTATGTATGTATGTATGTTTGTCTGGCCATAACTTTCGAACCGTTGATCCGATCTGCATGAAATTTGATAAGTCGATAGCTTGTACTTGAGAAATTTACTGGTAAGTATATGAGTATAATCGGATGAAGGGTTTTTAAGATATGGGGTTTTTTAAGGGGGCAAAAATAAAAAAAGTGACTTAAAAAAATCAAGTTACATGTCATACAAAAGGACTTTGTTTGGACATTCTAAAACAATTTTTACTTTTTTTCTGGGATGCTCGGTTTTTGAGATACAAAAAAAAAGTTAAATTAAGATAACCAGCGACCCAAGAGCTCCCATCTCTAAGAGTTTCGTTGGCATCAAGGTTTTTCTACTGGTCGGCCAGTTCCTTTGCTTTTTTTTTTTTTTTTTTCTTGAAATAAATTAAGGAGGTACTCAGTTCTCATAAAATGGTGACAACGACCAGGTCTGATGATGGAGCCAAGGTCTGTTCAACGGAACTCTTCAATAAATAGGCCAATAGAGTTGAAACTTGGTTACTGTACCACGTTAGTAGGCGGTAGTTAGAAAAAAGTCCAAACATAATTTTTGGACTTGCCTTTGACTACCACCTACTCAAAGTTTTGTTACGTTCGTCGGGTCGCATCACGAGATCTCAGTTCGGGGCGAACTACTAGTAAATATTAACAGAATTATTTTCAACATCGTTTAATGTTTGGTGTAATAAAAAACTTGGGTTTGGGTAGACGACCTCTAGTGGAGTTTTTATCTTAGCGCTTCCGTGCTTAGGCACTTCCGTCACCTTGATCTGCCTTTAGGCATTACCTTCGCTAGCTCACAAAAGCGTACACACTATTAATGTTATTCTAGTCAAATATACCCTTAGCAACGGCTGTTTCATAATTTCCAGTTGAGCCAGCTGCCCGTGCTCGGCGCCGAGGCGTCGCCCATCGGCATCGGCGCCGGCGCCCCGCTGTGCTACCAGTTCTTGTGCGCACCGCCGATGCCGGTGGCGTCCTGTGCGCCTTGCGAGATGCCGCCGCCGTACGCCGTCTACCAGCTGCCTTTCGAGAGTAAGTTGCATGATGCTCTGGTTAGGTCGATGATTTCCAACTTAGCCAGGTTTTTCCTACAACGGCCGACCTGGGTACGGAGGCGATTAAGCGCTTTTCATATCGTCCATTGTAGCTCGTGTCCAGGTGGTAGGTATGTTTGGGGCTATGAACCGGAGGGGGAGGGTTTTCATTTCTCCACAGCTGAAATCTGATATTTATAGCACTTTCTTCCGTGGAGGAAGATGATGTGTCTCAGGAAGCTTTTTCTGCTCTTTAGGCGAGCGCGTGGAACAAATAGCTTTTATATTCTTTTTGCAAAACGGAACCGAAATCGGCGTCGGGCTCGAACGCACAACTTTTTGCAAATACCGGTTCTGTAATTCCAGCGAGCCCGGCGATGTACGCCCCGCCGGCGCAGTACGCGCTGCTGCCCGGCCCCTACGCGGCGTGCTGCGAGCCCGCCTGCTGCGCGCCGCTCGACAAGGCGCCGCGCGCGCCGCACCCGCCCTGCCACCCCGCCTTCATCTACTAGCGCCACCCGCCGCGCAGCGCGCTCCCTCTGCTGGAGCCCAGCGGCGACTTGCGCGCGAATGCGAGGCCTGCGACTCTCGCGGGTCTTGCGTTCGTTTTGCGGTTGCGCCTGTCATCGTTCACTAGATCTGGAAAACGCCGAGGCCGGTCTTCGGTTGTGAGTAGCACCGCCGGCTAGTTTTAATGGAACGTGTCGATTTGGACATCTTGCGGTTTCTACGCCCGAAAAGCTGACGGATGATTGTTGAACGACGACCGTTCGGATTTTGCTTTCGGCCAGCATTCGATTATCGGCTACCTAGTACTTCGAAAACCTGGTCTGGATTAGCCATTCATCTGATACATCGAGTACCGACCGAGAGCTACTATTCAGTTGTAAGTTGTAGTCTGATTGTTCAAGAAAATTGACTCTCATCTAATGGGCCTGGAATATACTGCGTTTGTTGCCGCTACCTTCATCTAGTAGATCTGGAAGAATAGCAATGGTCTACGGTTGTCAGTTACACTGCCGAGCAGAAAATTCAATTCAAGCTTACGATAAGTCTTCTAGTTGTATATTGCACTACTGAACAGCTGTGAAACTGATTAGACCTGGAGAGCACAGATTAGAATTAAGCTACAGTTGTAAGTTGCACTGCTGACCAGATCAAGAGCTGCAAGATCTTCAATGTTACCACGCCGGTCATTAAATATACTAAACCTGAAAAACTGGATTTTTTTCTTGGACGGCACAAGGTGGCATAGCGGAAGGCCGGCGCTTTGATTATACGCAGATATTCAGCGTTGCTGTCAGCTCCTTTGACTGAAACGCATACCTACCAAATCACTTGGCATTTCCCAGATCTGGAGAACCAAGGGTCTGGTTGTTATCAACCTGTATAGCACTATATAGAGCACGTGCAATACCAAAAATAACAGTAAGGAAACTGAAATAATACCATCACGCACTAGTTCTTCAAATATTTGAACTTTCAGACATAAGGAGACCTGTTTGGCTGGAGTATCAAAAGATGAGCTGAAATCTGTAAGCATAATTGTAACTTGATATTTCCGTGATTTAAATGACCTGCAGTTCTACAAAGCCAACAAAAACATTTACAAAATTAATACATAACTGCATATTATTTTAAATCATAAGAAGCTGTGAAACCTACATTTCTTTTGCGAGATCTCGTCACATACTCTTAGGTCAGCCCTAAATTATTATAATGGTTTTCAAATACTATAGTGAAGATAGCATACTAATATTATTACTCCAAGACTTACCAAATGACGGTTTCTTATTACTACGTCCTGTGTTGTTTTAGTGCTGTGGGTCTACCATGAGCTTTCCCTTGTCATATTTTTCGACATTATTTCATGTTTTTACTACAGTTCTAGCGAGTGTAGTCAGGGGGAAAACGCATAGTGTCATGGATCCACTGATGAAAAAGATGTGTAAAATTACTATATACTTTTGTTAATTCCACAAAACAATGAACATTATTTTACTATCACATTTTAGTGTTTGTTAAACTTTACATAATATATTGTATTTTTTTTATTGCTCAAGTCTTCCATTCCCCAAATTATAAAGTGAAGCTCAAACGATATAGCTGAACGATCAGGTATGTAGTTACGAATGTTGTAATATTTTGGATCAAGATTTATTATTGAATTTTTATTAACAAAATATTATTATCTAAAATAAAGTTTATGCATTTGTTTCACTGGTAAATACTTGCATCTTGTGGGATGATTAATTTCTATTTAAAGTTTCTTATAACTATGATAGAACGAATGAAAAACGCTTGGTTATTTAATAAAGGTGTAATCATAAAAAAAACTTTCGTAAAACTAGTGCCACGTGTCAGAGTCGGCTACAGCTGGAAACCTGCTGAGAAAGACGATATCAAATCTACAGCTATAAGCTACCGTCTGGCTCTAGAAGTCGAATTTCAGTTTTACGAAATAAAGTTCAGCAAGAAAGTATTGCCTGTGACAACAAAATGGACATTAACGACTGTGGTAGAAGAAAAAAGAGTGTTCAATATCTTTTTCTGAGAAGTTTAAGATTCTATGTGTCCGCTTTTATTTATAAAATATTCTTATAGATTTAAGATGTATTTAGCTTCCAAACGTGTTTGTGAGGTGAACGTGGATTCGTGTGCTATCAATAATAACAATTTACTATAAGTAGCTGTAATTTATTGGTAAATCAAATTGTATTTATCTATACTAGAGTAATATAAAGCGTAATAAATCTATTTATTAATATAATAATGTGAAATATTTTCTTAAGTTAATATTTAATCGTTGATCTTATTATTTATAAAATAAAATTATAAAACAAAGAAAATGTAAAGTTATTGCTTAAAATTTTTGACAAATCTTTTTAGCACTCTTGTGGCGTACTTAATCGTTTTAAAATCTTGATGTTGTGAATTTTCTAAATACAATTTGATTTTTCAAATATACATAATTATCGGTATTTACTAGTGTAATATTCGTGCGTTATTAGCACAACGAATTATAGCACAAATCGCATAGCTGCTAGTGGATAGATACCTCTATTAAAGACAAAATATAGCTTGTTATCCTTATAAAGGATTTTTTTTTAGTATAAGATTGTTTTCTAATTCATTAATGAACAGAGAAATATTTTTAAAAATTTAGTTTTTACATTGTTGCTGTTAAAATTCTCGGGTCCAAGAGGTACTAAGCAGTTGGCAGATTTTGAAATCATGTTTTAAACGATCACATGGTTTCAAAGTATTGTTAAATGTTTCGATGTTGTTTTGGGACTTGAATACAATGATTATCATTCAGTAAAAAAACAATAATAGTTAGTTGAGTGTTATGCTTTATCTGCAATGATTTTTTTTAACGACAGTGTTTACTTTATAATTGTTGAATATTAATAAAGAAATCGTCAAAAATGTGATAAAACAATCAAATAGTAGCAATAGAATCTTTCAGTAGTTTTAATAGTTTAGATTTTTTTCCTTCATTAGCCTTTCAGAAAAAATAGGACCAAAAATGTTACCAAAAAAAATCGTGCAATAATCGTATTTAACTAGTTTTAGTATCACAAATCTCTTATACGTAAATTTACTATACTGTTATAAGTGGATGTTAATCATTTATATATAGATATATATTAGCAAAATGAATGGCTGCTGTCTTCTCATGCTCAGGTGATTAGATAAGCCTAGTTAAAAAAAACTGAAAAAATTAGAATATATGTAAAAATAAATTGTTTTGACATTATAGACACACTAGTTTGTATAATATTATAAGTATCTTTTTTCTGTTATGTAGGTATATTTCAAAATATTTTTATATAATTATTTATTTGGAAATCTTGTCTACACACCTGGGTATCTTCAATGTGGTCTTTTGCCTTTAGATATTAAGGCTTTGTCTCAATTACTATAATATGTATTTCATATACGACTAGTATTACTGGAAATGCTGTCAATTTGTCGTCTCTTTTTACAAATATATAATTAAGGACTTTAGTGTCTATAATCTCGCGTTTGCTTCAAGGCTCAAATATTTGTTTAAAGGGCTTCTAACATAAGTTCCTTGCGTTGTTTTACCTCACTTTGAATTATCTATTTCAATACTATCAATGTCGTCTTTGTATCGGTGTCTTCTTTAAGTACAAGGTAAATTATATCTTAGTTAAGGTCTATTCTATCACGAATCACTGCTTCAAAGTTGTTCCCATGAATATGTGTCTGCACAAAAGATTTAGTATAAAATATGAGATTAGTTTAATGTCTTATAACCCTATACTGTTTTGTACAGCACATATTAATGGTTACAATTGCATCTATCAACATTATGTGGCCTAGTGACTCTACTGCCTGACATATCGAATATAAATCAGTATGCTAGTAAGTACATAGAAATTATTTTAAAATTCTTGTATAATACAATCTCTCTCTAGAATGTGTTAGTGTATGTGAAACGATGTAATTTAGACAATATTATTATAAAAATAGTTATGTAGATGGATTAATATTATAAATTCTATTCTATTATATTATACGTACGTCAGTAATAGGATTAACACTAATTAAGACGCAATCACGTTTAAAAACTTTCCACAACTATTATTTTATATAACACTGAGTCCTGAGTTTTGTTTCTTGATAGTGTGAATTGAAATGCTGAATGTATCACGTTTGTTCTAATCTCAGTAAACTATTTATTTTTTAGAAGATTCACTTCAGTGAAAGGCTAATCAATTTTATTAGACTCAAAAGTAAATGGAACTTTCCTCATATTAATTATATCATATTATATCACATCTGATGACACATTCAATGTGCATTAAAATGTATAAATATAATTTGCCCAAATAATAACTTTGAATCTTTACCAGTATCGCTTAATTGTTTGTAAAAATTTAAAATAATTGAACCGCGTATACGTTTGAGGGAAACATGTCATAAGTCGTGAATCAAGAATATCCGTCTCAATGTTCATGTTGTTATTACGAGTACGTACAGGGAGGATGACAATATTGAAATGGTAAGGTAGAATTTATTCCTAAATGTCCAGAAACCAACACGGATGGTAAAGAGATTTGACGTCCAGTAAAACAATTTTACATTCAAAAAACATGTCTTTTGTCATGTTTAATCACAGACAGTAAAAACAAACAACTCTGTAAACCGTGGTAAATCGATGATTGACAAGAACTTGAATTAGGGAAGGTATCTAGTATGGAAACTAAGTTAGTTATATTTAATTTCGTTTTAGAAAGTTGTATTTATTGGTTACATTTTAGAGAGTATTGACGTCTTATAGCTGCAAATTCGTGAGAATGATATAATATCATCTTATTGCGCCAAAAATACCAGTTCATATTTTGAACATTGAGTTCTAAAATATTTTGTTTTCTCTAAAATGAAACCATTTTTGATAAAACCTTTACACGTTTGTAGCTGACATTTTTTGTTACCATAACATTTACCCCTTTTTTGAGATACTTGTATATATCGCTATAAAACCAAATACTTGTTGAAAGTTGAAACATAGGAAATATTTCTTAGTAATATTTTGAATTGTTGACTACTTTTAAGCCCTAAAATAGATCGCTATGCATTACTTATCGGCTTTTATAATCGACCAGTATTTTAGTGGTAAAAAATAAACATTTAAGACTTAGATGCTTTTACATATTGACGCAGAAAAGTGAGTTAATTGAGGCGAAGTAATGAAACACTGGCAATTCGATACAATAAATATACACAACATCTTATTTATGAACTAAGAAGAACTAGAATGACATTGAACGCTTTCTGCTCACTAAGCAACGGCACTAAGATGTAATTAAAACAAAAATAATAAAAAAAATACTATAATAAAGCAACAAATCAAGCTATTGTGTAGCAAATAATATTGTAATTGACTATTGTGTGTTAGTATCGATGTGATTCAATATCGTCGTAAATTTGCTAAATTACTAGGTATAATATAAATCGATAAATATACTTAATACTTATATAAATATTAATAACTGTAAGCGCGCTCTCGTGATCATAATTCTATCACTACGCACATGAATACAAAAAATAAAATATACGAATTAATTAAGCTAAAACGTACACCATTGTATCATCGAATAATTGTTGATTGTTATTTATTAAAATACATAATCTAGTTTTATGTATGTGATATTGTTATTGGAGTAATAGATATATAAAAGGCTAATAATAATATCTATACTCTCCTTGTTGACTTGTGTGTGTAATAGTATATTTATCTCACTAAAGATATGTATTAGATTGTAATGTGAATTTTAGGTCACTTCCGAAAAATCAACATCTAATTCGATAAAATTAATCAAAATCTATATTATAGCATTTCAGTTTTATTATTGTATTAGATTATTAATTTATTTTGTATCTTTTTGCATAATTTCAATATGTTAAAACTTTATTTCCAATCATGGCACAACATAGTTACGAATTGTTTATTCTATCAGAAATCCTAATTCGTACCAGGCTTATAATAAAAAATTACTTCAACACATAAAAAGTGTTTGTTTGTAAATGAGAGATTATCTATAATGTAAGTACCTAAAGATATGGTTCTTACGGACTTTTTCGCTACTTCAAGGCGTTTTAACGTTATTAACTCGACTTTTATGGAATTACTAGATTACTTGAATCTGGCAACGGAACGTGGTATTGAGGTCGCCTTTTACTGGGTGGAAATCCGTGGTTTCTGCCTAGCCCTATGAGAAACAGGTGTGAATACATACATACATACATAATGTATGTATTTTTCTGGGTTTTTCTTTCTTTGTTGAAAGTCATTGATTCCAAATAAGAAGTATTAAAATGGAATACCCAACAGATACAGTCTTGACTCCACACTAATATTTCCTTTCGTGGGTATTAGAGTACAGTCAGTGATAAAAGTAAATTTTAGTTATTCAATACCATTTTTCTCTGGATTTAGCAAAAAAAAATGGCAACTTTAGTGTGCAGATAGTCAAGATAGCGACTCAAGGCGAATCTTCAATAAAACTTTGCTTTGGAGTCCTCTAGTTTAAACAGTTGAATTTAAAAAAACAGAAATGACCATCTACTTTTGTCGCTAACTATACTTTATAACGACATAAAAATCAAGATCATTAATATTAAATGGAATGATATCCTGCCGTCGTAATTTTTATATACACTTTTCCTATATTTTCGTTAAACTTTCCATAGATGTGCTTCGTAGAAATCTATAATTTGTAGATGTGTCTAAACTTATATTATAATCATCATCGAAACTGTAATAGAACTAAGTACAATAAATAACCTGAAGCAATAACAAATACACCTAATTGTAAGATACATAATATAATAAATATAAGTAATGTAATCATGTGTTTTATTTTTATATATAGATCCTTACCTAAATCGCGGGGAAGCCCCATGTCTTTGTTGTGGATTAGGCTGAATAAGCTGTGAGTATTGTATGTATGTATAGGTGCTGGGCAAGCGTAGTCTATCTAAAACCTTGTCCCAGGCATTATAAGCATCTCGTAAATAGGAGCGTATAAATTAAAACTTAACATCAGGTGGGCTGTCTACTATTTCACCAGCAAGGAGTATGAAAAAAAAACATGATTATAAGAGAACAAACCTCTATGTTCATCACACACGGAAGAGCTACCACCAACCGAGCTGTGAAAGCAATGCGGCCAGCTGACTGTCCACGGGCTATAGTGGATGAGAGATACATTTCAGTAAATTTGAACGATTGACGTTTGTAGTAGTAGAGCTCTTTATAAACGAGTTCGTCTGGGGAAGGACTACCACCGTACCTATTTTGTCGTCAAACAGTAATGCTCATATTGTTATTGCGGTTCGAGCCCGACAATTTTAGCACGAGTACGTAATAAATTACATATTTATCAAGGAACACCGGGACACAAATTAAATTCAATATCTCTATTAACAATCGAATAAAACAAGGCATTTTTATTCACAGAAATAGTTTTTAAAAAAGTTTACCAAAAATCTTAATTTTCTTATTCTTCCTTTTTTGAACCAAATCTGTTCCAGCGTATTTTCAATCCCACACATTTAAGATAATTCTAATATTGTTCTTGCAATTTAAAAATAAACGATTGTGCAACTGCTAGCTTGGCTCCCAGTTCACCTTAACCACGTTTCTGCAGCGCTTCGAGTATGTTTGCGGAAAATAGAGTAGATGTCTTTCCCTGGGGGCAGCTGCACACTCAGAAGTGTTCTATTGTCAACAACACTCGGCCAAGTGATCGAAGAACTCGCGATGAGTTGTCATCATTAGCGCCACCCACGCGAGTGTTTGGACGGTGAAAATGCCAACGTGAGTGCGGCGAAGTGAGCGCGCATCCACTATGTGATACTCCTCATGACCTTTTTGTTTACGGAATAGCACCACCAGCTCGAATAGTATCTTTCAATTGTGCTAATTTTTAAGTTGTTTTTACTAACAATAATATAGAATGAGTCTGAACACATTTATTTTCAACAAAAACTATTAAATGTTAAAAATACAACTAAAATGTTAAGACCGTTAAGACCTCAGACCGTTGCAAACTATATAAAGATAGCTAAACTGATGAAACTGCTCAAATCAGTGCCAATTGGAAGTGTCCCTTCGTTTTTTTCTACACCTTTACGTCTCACCAACGTGAGACCAATTAGACATAAGACCGTATCGTACCATACTTCAGGCAAATAAATACATTTCATTTTAATACATTTCAGAGCGATACGTAGTGCAAGGCCACACTTCCTCGGCGGGACGTGCTTTGTGAGGTAATGCAACTACATACTTAGTGTCCAATTATGAACCATTCACCCAAAGTTGAGTGGAAGAGATCGCTTTCTTCGACAAGACATCCCATCGTATTTCATTATGTAATTTTTTTACGTAATGTGTGCACACATTTTATAAGATTTTATGATATTGTATGTATAATCGACTGCCATTTGGTTTTATTTATATCATTGGACAGAAAATTATGACCATGAAAGTGGTTGATGGGTCGTAGCAATTCATAGCGTCGTAGGTCATTGCGTAGCAGTTCGTAGCTGTTGCTACGAGACATTGAGACATGAAACAAAAATGACGAGCCTTTTAATATTCTTGACGCGCGCATAAAGCGTCTAGCCTATACAATAACCAGTTAGTTACTTAGTTTTTGGGTGAATAGTTTTAGAAAATATCCAAAATAGGAGGGGGTGGGTGGCCGCTTGGCTATTCATTGGCGGGAGGCCAGATAGAGACAGTGTGGGAAGTGAACTGAGCTCTGATGGATATGCCATTCTTTTTTGTTTTAGTTTAACATCATTTTGAAACATTATAAATTGAGAAATATGAACTGTTTAAAGGATCCTAAAAGTAAAGTAATCCCCAGGCGCAGTGGACAGCTTTCATACATTTTGGTGCCCGAATGATCTATCTACTAGATATCAAAATAAATAATTGTGAGAATTAGAATAAAATAATAATGAAATTAAGCATCTTCAAAAAATACGTGCTAGCGTTTGTTCAAATGCCGCATCTATAATTTGTAAGCTCTCTTCCCCGGATACGAGGACTGCTCGAATTACTGCGATGTAAATTGTCAAAAATAATATTTTTAATTTACGATTGTAACTGAATTATGCCTCGAATTCATTGCCTCTTTCAGGGCTACGTACTTAAGGGTTACTTCACTGTAAAGATGAATCAAGCCTTAAGTTATTTGCTGGCTCTTCTAGGCTGCCGGTGCAATTACAGGGCCACGAGACTTGGCACTTACAAGCTTTGGAGTTATGGTCACAGTGCAGTGCCATATAGGGCACGTCATCTGTGGACCCCTTACAAGGCCGCCAAACTACTTCTCACTTCAAAAATGTTCAAATGTGCATTGCAACATATGTAAGAAATAAAATCACTGAATGTTTTGAAAAATAACATTAGTAAATTTAAACGTTATAAAAATTAAATTCCGAAATTTAATATTTTTTGTATTGTTTGTAACTTTATTATAATATTGGCCGTTGACATCCACCGATGGACACCAAATTCTATACCAAATCTAGCACTTAATTTTCTCAGCCTGAAAAGCTGGATATATGTATAAATGTGTATAGGGGAATCCCTAATCACATTTCCGGGAGGAACAACCACTGGCTTCCCGCGATCCTTACATATCTTGGAGATATTGTGCGGAGGTTATATGTTATATGTAATTAATCATTGTAAACCTTAAAAATAATGAGTAAAATGATGTTTTGGAAGGTAGTAGAGATATTTTTGCTCTTCAGGTATTACTACCATGCCTATTTCTGCCGCTAAGCAGCGTTGCTATATTTCATTTAGAAGGGTGCGGTTGCTGGTGAAATTACAGGCACATGAGGCTTAACATCTGTATGCCTCAAATTGATGGACGTAAGGCAGTGCATCGTAAGGCACGTTCATATCGGAACTTACGAGGCTATAATTTGTTTATAAATAATGGTAGCCATCAGGTGTTCCATATGTTTGTTCCAGTAGGTACTATAAAATAATGTGTCAACTCATCGTCATTCAATTATCAAATAAGCAATATTGATCGATATTCGCCTTAGGCTTAATGGCAATAATGGCATTGCGTACTAAATAGTACGTATAGCAATCAGTGCGTTGCCCTTTTTGTAAGACACTAATCTATTGAATGGAAGCAACCAAAAACGATCCGTTTAAACGTTGAAAACCGTCTGAAAAAGTGTGATTTGGCCATTTGTCTAGTAATTACTAGTTTAGTCCGCGTCTACTCCAAATATTGCATTGCCCTAAACTAAAGGGTTTAATACGTAATCCACCATTTTTAACATATAGACCTTACCATGTAACATAAAAATTGCAATAGGTAAACAATATATTTTTTACATTAGTTGTTTATAAATTTTTATTTAATTAGTTTAAGCAATTTAATTAGTTTTTATTAGATTTATTTAGTGTAATTCATTGGTAATTGATGTTCCGTTCGAATTAAATTAAAATAAATGAGTATGAATATTCGATACGTAAATTTGGTGAAAATGGGTAGATTTGCCTTAAAATTAAATATATTACATAATTAGGGCTTTATAAGTATAAATTACACCTAATTATGTTACATAAAAAGAAAATTAACATTATTCAGGGCTTTACAACCTCTTTAGATTGTATAGTTACAAAGATAAATTTAAAAAAAATTGGGCTTACTCCAAAACCGCCTAACACTTTAACCGAGTTCTGAGAGTAATGGTGTGAACACACCGAGTCGAAATACAGAAAAGAACAATGCATTTTTTAAATATTATTTCGACTAATTTAATTTGAATTATTTTGAACCACGACGCCGGGGTCAAAACGTTATTGTTTTTTTTTAACACTAATGCTTTTGGCACTATTTTGACCAAAAATATTTGTTGAATAAACTACTGTAAAAAATATGTAGGCCAATAAGGACATAGGTCTTGCCAAATCTAATATAATAAAAGTTTTGACATGTATTTGACTACCCACTTTTGATCGCCACATGGTGCGGGATCTATGGGTAATGTGTAATGTCTGAAGTTAACCATACAAAGCATTTGTTTTTTTTTTAAGTTTATCTCTTATATGACTATGGCAGAACTCAGAGAGGAGCTTATATCTAGCAATGGACTTCTGATGATGATATTCTTGAAACTTTGCTGAGGGATTCCTATTGTAGATCCATCCTAACAGTAAATGGCAGACGCCAGCCTCCGCGGGCAATGCTCCCGCAACATACTGTATCGAATAGGGTAATTGGACTTATATCACTGCAGATTTACAAACATTCACGTTTAGGAAACCTCGTTAACATTACTTTTAGCTAGTTGATGGCACCCACTCGATAGGTAAACTAAAAAACAGAAACAGCTTCAGGACTTTATTTCATAGGCACGGTAACTCAAAATACTTTGAGGGTATTTAAGGGTAGTCAGGGGTACATCCAAGTATTACACATCCGGCAGATACTTACATTTTGCAGTAGTTGATATTCCATACGTGACAGGTTGCAAGTAAATCACCGCTTATAGAAACTGGTTTCCTCACGATGTTTTATTTGACCGTTTGGGAGCACTAAAGGAAAAATCTATTTCATCCCATTTATTTGAAAAGAGGCCCTTCGTTCCTCGATAAGTGCGCGCAAAATAGGTCATTCCAGAACACTTAATAACAAATACGAAATAACTTTTGAATTGATAACACTTTTAAATTAAAAATTATGAACGCAATTGTCTTCGAATAAGTCCTGGCTGAATAAAAAAAGCGTGCCTGCCTGGCGCGGCATTGGTTAACCAAATTAAAAAAAATACGTGGGAACTTCTCATTGTTTTTTTTTATTACTTTTTATAAAAATAGTATAAATTGAATAAGAGATGAATTCTAGCAGTGAAAGTGAAATATCAATACCAGAAAGTGTCATAAACAATTCACTACCGAACAAATCGAGAGAAATATAAATTTGTAATTTGGTTAAGTAAATATAAATTCATCGACTGAAGAAGACTGCTAAAAACATCTCTCATTTACTTTTCTCATAGAAGGGGATGAAAAGCAGAGTGTGCCACACGGTACCAAAATTATTTAACCTCGGGCGACGTACTTTGAATCCCTCGCTACGTTCAGGATTCTGCTCTAGAATCCTTTTCCTCCTCCTTCCTCCACTTCGCTCTGTAATTAAAAAAATCGCTCTCGCACTAAATACATTATTTTGGTCCCTTATGACAGAATCTACTATTGGTGCACGATTGCAGGACAGGCACAAGAGACTTAACACCACTACGTTGCCTGTATACAGTCTGCTACACAAATGCCCTTTAACAGTTGCATTTTCTCAATGCATTCTGTTATAGGCATATTATGTCAACGCTCAACATCAGATGGACACTGTGTTGTCTGTGAGGAAATGCAACTGTTATACGAAGGAGTTACCGCTCAACATCAGATGGGCTTCTGTTCCGTCACTCTTTTTAATATGTCTATTATTCATCACCATCAGCCTGAACTGCTGGGCATAAGCCTCCCTTGCACATTTTCAGAAATAATGATTCTGCACCCTCTCCATCCACCGAGACCCTGCGATCTTCTTTCGTTTTTTATTGTATCCAGGTTATTTGTACTATGAAATCAGAAGTATATTCAACAAGGAATCTAAAATTAGTAAGTACCAGTTTAAGCGTCAAACCAATCAATATACCGAACTCTAAATGAAATCCACAAAACTGTGTCTAAACTATACGATATAGTGACATCTATTAGCAAGCTATTGCACTAAACTCCCCCTTTAGCCCCCTATCAATTACAATGAGCGCAAATGTTAAAAATAAAAAATCTTGAGAGTTGTTTGTGGAGAGGGAAATAGGGATCGCGTTAGTGGGAGCGGGATGGCAGGAGCTAGGATAGTCTAAATTATGATTATACATAATAATATGTGGGTTGTGAAAGGTATAAGCTAAATTAACACATAAATCACAACACAGGAATGATAAGCATATGGAATGATGGTACAAAGATCAGAATTTTTCTAGGCATATTTTCACTATGAGATTTTTAGATTGAAATATTATTAGCCGCACTGGAAATTTATTTTATTTTATTTTATTTATTTAACAAAATCCACAGCTCTTAATTTATACAGAATGTAACATATGAGTACCTATAGCTAAAAGCCAATAACGGATTTACATTTTTTAATAAAACTGAAAATGAATTCAAAGGTTTTAAGGATAATTAAAGTATTCGCAAATCGTGAAAACCTTTTTCCTCGTACAGAAATCGAACCTGCGGCTCAACCAGTTGATTACCCGCTGCGCCATATACATAGTAATTATAAGAGCTACAATGTCATCAGAGCTACAGTGTCATAATATTTTTCAAAAAAGTGATCTATTATTGAAAAAGAATAAACAAGATTTGATGAAAGTTGAATTATCAAATCTGAAACAGCTTAACGACTTTGATCCCCAGACACGGTAGATCTCTTGGTACCAAGTACCACTTTCAGATTATGTTAGAGGACGTCTAAGGGGTGTAGTCAGAGGTATGTCCAAACATTACATTTGGCACATACCCACATTTGCAGTAGTTAGTATTCCATACGTGACAGGCTGCAAGCCCATCGCCGCTGATAGAATACTTACTGGTTTCCTCATGATGTCGTTTAAGAGCACTGGCATTGCGCACATACATTTTTAATTAACGCTCTTGTCGAAAATCGCAAAAAAATGAAATATCTGAAATTCTTGAGTATACTGCGGTACAATAATCGTATTGTCTCCATTTTCTTAGAGGACGTTGCGAACAAGCCCACTACACACCCCTGCGTAGCTTTCCGACTCGCTTTTTAAAAACTTACCTTAACTTCATATCTACAAGGCCTATTTTTCTACACAACCAATCAAGAGTTAAGACCTTTCAGGATGATACAAGTCGAGAGCAACGGTGCGGTCGAAAGGAACGACACTTAGAGTTAAAATATACTTCACCCGATTCCTGAGGGTACAAACCCTCAAGGTCACTCGCTACACGTGACATTAGCTGTCAAATAGTTGTCACTGTCAACGCATGTTGCGGCGGGGTGAGTCATCGGGGTTGTTGAACTAAGTTTTGGCGGTTGCAAAGGGTTGTAACGATTAAATAGATTAGGTTTCTGCTAAATGAAATTGACTCTTTGTGTTACATTCCAATTGTATTTTTTTCATTCACAAAGGTTTTTTTATAGTAAAATGATTTGATTAACTTGAAGTTTTATTAGAATGAGGCAAAATTATTGTAACAAATAATTAAAAAAAACTATCTAAACGAGCTAGCGTTCAAACTAAAAACAAAAACTGTAGCACGATCAAAAACATTCACCCTAACTCTACAGCGACGCTACCGGAAAACTTAAAATTACACTTTAAAAATTATTCACATGTGCGTAAATTGCATTATTTTACAAATGAATGAATGATTTTTATTTAACACAAATAAACATACACAGAAACAACGACTGACACAGATAAAAAAATAAAATTTAAATAGAACTTAAATAACTAAATATAAGGAAACTATCTCTTCAAATAAAAAGAAAAAACACAATAGATAAAAAAAACAAAATTAAAATAAAATCTATTTTGTGCCAGCACGTTGCCCCCTGCGCGTCTGTGGGTCAAATTTGGTCGCATTTCTGCATAAAGCCACTCCACAACACGTTGTGTTGCAAAGCGACGCTAGTTTTCAGTCAATTGACGTTATCTTGCACTTGACTTGACTTTGCATTGTTTCGTCCTTACAATATAATCATAAAATGAAATGTATATAAATTGTTTGTTTTTAATCCGGGCACGCAGAAGGATATACAAAATACAGGTAATAGAATCAGGTTTTTTACGTATACCTGTCGTCATCAGAAACTAGTACATTTACAGTCAGCATCAAAACATGTCAAAATTTTCAGATCCAAGACAAATTGACAGCTTTTACAACCTCAAATTAGGCCATTGCATACCACGAGTACTTAGGACGATTATGTATAGAGATTAATGAGTAGGACGTTGCACTTTTTTTGCAGTCTATACATATATATAATACTAGCGGCCTGTCCCAGCTTCGCATGGGTGGATATACATTTTTTGAACATTTTAGGATAAACTTAGAACGTAGGTTAGAGTCTCGCGTGTACTTATTTCGCACGCCCTTCTCCCTGAGTGAGTAAAAACGCGCCCCTTGGAACCGCGCGTTCACTAATAATATTTTAAAGCGAGCTAAAATTTTTAATTTCGTAATAGCTTTTGAATGGAATGTCCGATTTGTAAAATTCAAAAAGTAATCTATAGGTATTGAAACAGTCTTGAATACGAAATGATTTATTTGTATAAGGATTAATACCAAGGTACAAATAAAGACCCTTTTCTAGCGGCGGCATTTCAATTAAATTTTTATAATAAAAGAACACTTATTGTGACATAACTTTATTAGATAGACATATGCTGTCGCGACATTTTTTGTAGATGATGACGTGTTCTGCAAAGCCGTAGTACATTATTTTGTTCTATCATCAATAGTTTTCGCAGCGCACGCGATGTAAGGTTTTTGTTTTCCACCTTGGGTTACATTATTGGAGTTTTAGTAAGGAACCCTGATTTTTTTGAAAATATAATATAGCCTATGTTACTCAGGGATAATGTAGCATTCTAATGGTGAAAGAATTTTTGAAATCGGACCAGTAGTTTTTGAGCCTATTCGTTACATACAAAAATACAAATCTTTCCTCTTTATAATATTAGTGTAGATTATATAACACCCATAGAGCAAACATTTATGTTCATTACAAAAAAATTGTTCTCGGTGGGGATCGAATTCACGGCCTATGGCATAGAAGGCAGAGCTACTACCAACTGAGCAGTGAAGGCTGTCATGTACGATTATATCATTTTGGTAAATGCATGGTTTAAGTGTTCTCCAATTAACGTTTTCTACGAGGTTTCCTTGAAGCTTGTTGCGTGGAATAGGCACCTAGATGATATATAAATAGATTCACCTAGCTTTAAGATGTTTGAAAATGATTCTTATGTTTCCTTTAAATATTTTTTTTTACTTTGACTTTGACGGTCTTGTCTACAGTTCTACAAAATATTTAATTATTATAATATTATTTTAGCTCTATTTTATAATTACGTACTTAGCAATAATAATAGGTACTTTAATAGTATAGTTAACTTTATTAAGATAATTTATTTATTTCTCTGCGGAAAAGGTACCTATATACATGCCATGACTTATATTAGGTGTACAATTTAATACGTTAAACCCGATATGCGAGAGACTGGTGCCTGAGATAGATTTTAAAAGAAAAACCTGTAATACAGGTCACCAGTGCCCCATTTTGCAGATTTAACAAGGAATGTTTGTTATTGTAGTTTAATTGGCAGAACTATTAAGTTTGTAAAGCTCAAGATGTTTAAATACATATATAAATATGAGTACGACATAATGCTCCTAGCTAATTGTAAAACATAAAACTTTCTTGAATCGCCCTCTTCTTATGATGCTGGCTGTACCTAAATTGTGCGTTTATTATCTCCATATGAAATAACAAGGAACTTATGAGAACCTGTGTATTTGAAGTGTTCCAAAGAAAAATAAAATAATAAATACGTGTGTAACGTACAGATACGTTCACATAAAAAGGAATTACGTTTACGGGGTACAAACCTTTCACAGACACGTAAAAATTTTATGGTGAAACGGTAGAAATCAATTCTTTTGGGTTTATTTCACTTTTATCTACATAAAGTGTCGTAGAACCTGCGTAAACTTGACTTTATTTAGTAATTTTTTTTCGATGATCAAAAATTAACTTTTTTTGGAAATTATGACTATACTGTACGTAAAGTGTACAGTACTACCCTCCGAGATACAGTTTTTTTAACTAGTTCGGAATGTATTGCAAATCTGACTCGGCCACCAACCACCAGTTATATTATAAAAATGTTGTATATACCTATTACTACCAACGTATTAGTAATTTTAAGTTTAGTGGTCTGTCCGAGGTCTTTTTTGGAAATAAATAAAAATGATATAAAAAAAATAGTCTATATCTACACTAATCTACACTAATATTATAAAGAGGAAAGATTTGTATTTTTGTATGTAACGAATAGCCTCAAAAATTACCAGTCCGATTTCAAAAATTCTGTCACCATTAGTATACTACATTATCCCTGAGTAACATAGGCTATAATTTATTACTAGAAAAAAATAGGGATCCTTACTAAAACTTCAATAATGTAACCCAAGGTGTAAAAAATTGGCCATAAAATGTATTTCATCGCATGCGCTGCGAAAACTATTGAGGATAGAACAAAAAAATTCTATACGCAAAAAAAAATTCTACAATATTAAAGAACTCATCACTATCTACAAAAAACTCAGCAACACCATAATTATGTCTAACTATTTAAGCTCTGTTACCATAACTTATTTTTTACATATTAAAAGTTGTTAGAAATGCCGACCAAACTCAGATCATGTTATCCATACCTTTATATGAATCCTTAACCAAATAAATCATTTCTTATTCAAGACTGTTTCAATTCCTGTAGATTACTTCTTGAATTTTGCAAATCGAACATTCCATTCAAAAGGTATTACGAGTTTAAAAACATTAGTTCGCTTTCAAAATTAAAGCGGGCAACGTGGCGAGGTAGGGAGCACCGAAGCACGGAAGAAGGGCGTGTATGAATATCTATGAAATAGATAACGTGCGGTATAAGATTATCCTAAAATGTTGTAAAAAAAATATTTCCACCCATGCGAAGTTGGGACAGGTCGCTAGTCGTAGATATACCTTCAGATATCTTAATACTTAAATTGCTTGATAATGTTCAGGGATAGTCTGAGTGACATCCAAACATTACGACAAAGAAAAAATATATAAAATATATTGGTGGACTTTGCGCACAGCACTATCTAGCCCCAAACTACCCATATTACAAATATGGGAACCAGATAGCGGATATAATACTTAAATAATTTTTTGAAAATACTAAAATACATACATACTACATACATGCTTATAATACCTCTATATTATAACAACCAAATATAGAAGAAACATCTATGTTTATCACACAAAATTAAATATGTTTGTTCTTTGTGGTGATCGAACCCACCCACCCTAGCGCAGACGGCAGAGCTACTACCAACTGAGTTGTGAAAGTTGTCAAATATACGTAGTAATTTGTATTTCATACATAACTCTTAGGGTAGACTAATCAGTTTTGCACCATATCTCTATTCCACCTTTACACAGTCCAGGCTTATTTTATTAAATAATTTAAACTAGTAGTTCGTGATGCGACCCGAGGAACGCACCAAAGCTTTGAGCAGGTGGTAGTCAGAGGCAAGTCCAAACATTATGCTTGGACTTTTTTCTGACTACCGCCTACTAACTTGGTTCGGTAACCAAGTTTTAACTCTATTTGCCTATTTATTGAAGAGTTCCGTTGAACAGACCTTGGCTCCATCATCAGACCTGGTCGTTGTCACCATTTTATGAGAACTGAAGTACCTCCTTAATTTATTTCAAGAAAAAAAAATAAGAAAAAGCAAAGTAACTGACCCACCAGTAGAAAAACCTTGATGCCAACGAAACTCTTAGAGATGGGAGCTCTTGGATCGCTGGTTATCTTAATTTAACTTTTTTATTGTATCTCAAAACCGAGCGTCCCAGAAAAAAAGTAAAAATTGTTTTGGAATGTCCAAACAAAGCCCTTTCATATGACATGTAACTTGATTTTTTATGTTACTTTTTTTATTTTTGCTCCCTTAAAAAACCCCATATCTTAATAACCCTTCATCCATTTTACTCATATACTTACCAGTAAATTTCTCAAGTACAAGCTATCGACTTATCAAATTTCATGTAGATCGGATCAACGGTTCGAAAGTTATGGCCAGACAAACATACATACATACATACGAAATTAAATTAATACCCCAATTTCATCAAAGTTATACTAAAAGTTGAGTCCGGTGTAAAAATTCTTCCCAAAATAGTTTAAAACTTAGAGCAATATCTTCTTATCCAAGCTTGACTTAAGTGCCTTACGCAAACTACTATGCGCAAAAAGTACCAACAAAAACTGGAAAAATCTACATAATAATACACTAGGCAGTTACTTTTTATTTATGGCGGCAGATTTTAAAGCCGTAAAATGTTTGTACGTCACAGCTCCATAAGTTATTACCATAACAGTACGCTCGTAGCCGCCGCTACGGCGTAGAGAAGTCTGCGAGCTGCTACGGCGTAGAGCCACTATGAAAGATCTCGTAGTGGATAGTTAGAGAATTTTTGTTGCTTGGTTCCTATGTGTAGTGCTTAGGAAAATAGCTTCAGAGAATTTTAACTGTAGGAAAAAATATATGCTAATATAGAATTATGTAGGCAAAGTGACTTTTAGCTATAAATCTTAGGTATCCCCGACAAAAATCCAGCTCAAATATTCCTATAGAATCTCAGATAACTGATTTAATTTATGTGCTCAAGGCAACTCAAGACAAACATTCTTCGTCTCATAACCGATCATAATTTAACATGAAATCATGCCCTCTCAAAGCATCTACATAATTATATTGTGAGGTCATGTACATCATGGTCTTGTATTGTGAGGCACGAGTGAATAGCGCACGTCACAAACCGCAGCCCGATTCAATCTGTGGATAAACCGCCAATGAGGGCTGATGTAATTACAGCCTGACTCATGGCCAAAAAACCCTAGAATGCGGCGTCCCGATTGCAGCTGCGTGTAGTATTTTCTCTCGATTATCAGGGATAGATGCAGCGGGGACAGGCGCGGGGACAGGCGCGGCGGCGAGGGCGGCGGGGCGCTCCGCGGGGGAAGGGGGGACACTCGGCCGGCGCCGCCTCAGTCGAGCCGAACCCTCCGCGCCGCACGCACGAGCTATGACGCACTGAGCGGGAACAAATGTGTGCTCCGCGGGACAAGTCGCGAACGCATCCGAGAACGCCGGCTAATTACCGCTGACAGTGTTTCTTTTTATTTATTTTTAAGTATTTATTTATTTATTTCTAGTTTGACTCTCTTGGACTGTACCGGTTCGTGGCTAATGTGAGTTCAAATTGCGGCGGCGTGTCTGCGGGTCACGTGCCCTATATTTAGAGTGTCTCCGCCCGAATGTCACTTGCAGTACATGTAGTCAATGCTTCGCTTCCGTAGACCTAGAACCAGTGGCATCACAACTGTATCTTTAGATCTGTCATCTTGTATTGACCGCCCGCGACTCGCAAGGCTACTGCGATTTTGACTTTTTCTAGCTCACTATCGGCACGATGCGATTACTGAATAAACTACTGCATTCTAGACTTTATTTTATGTTTTTCAATCAGCCAAATCCATTCGAATCGTTTACTGAAACCAGTACTCGAGTGTCCTAATATTTATGTGCTGCGGTTAGTTTAGTTGTACTATAGACTTTATTTCGACGCTACAGAGTCGAGATTCGCGGTGGTCCCTCTCAGTAGAAACATTAAACCCGAATGTCTGTAAATTCACCATCTTACTTCTTCATTTTTAGTTAGCTCCTCTGCAATGCTTCGCCAGTGGTTCTATAGTTGTGTAGTGTTATTTGGCGCGTGTAGTGGAGTGCGCCGCGGCTAGCGCGTGCATGATGTATGGATGTGACACGTGGGTACCTGGAGGTAAATAATTGTTCCCACGTGGCGCTGAGCTCAATTAACCCCCAGCGAGGGGTTGGAACGCACGCTTTCACTAATGGTTAACCTGTACACGTTTGTTGTGAAGCGGTAGCATGCTTGAGTGATTGATGGTCTGCTATTACTATATTTCAGATTTTTATCAGATCGAGTTTTATTGTTTAATTGACGAATTTAACCGATTCATTTTACAGTTTAATTCTTTACTGATTATTTGATGAAAAGAAAGACTAAAAATATGTATTTTTATTTATTAGTTTTGAATTCTAATGAACGGTTTAATAATCTCACTATGATAATTGGTGATTGTTGCCGATTGGTATAGGAGGGTTTATTTATTATTTATAGTTTCAGATAATTTTAATATTTCACGAAGCGGATATGTATAGTTACGAGCTCATGATTTGCATGTTCATCTGTTCGGGTATCGGTATCCCGATACGTAGATTTAATATTCTATTCGGATCATTTGGCAGAACACATTAGAAGGCCCGAGTGTGCGTGCATGCGTCTATGCGTGAGTGTGTGTTTGTGTCTGGATCCGGGTGGGTCTCCCTCCCCGGAGGCGGGGGGTGGGGGGTGGGGGCTTGCGGGCCGGTGCCGGGCACATGGCGATCGATGCCGAGTATCATTTGCGTGCGACGGGGCCGCCGCCGCCCGCACCCCGACGCTTATATAGATGACCTCCTACAGGCTTGCCTAGACTGGAAACTGGGCAGAGATGATTTTAGGAAATGCTTAATGTGGATGATGGATCGATCGGTTCGAGTGACGGCAGCGTTCGGAAGATGCCGCGGTTCACTTCTCGCGAAAAGAGATTGTTTGAACTTTGAGCGACGCGATTGGGATTCTGCGGGACTTTTAGATCTTTTCGTCTTGTTTATTTTTACAGTTTTACTGAAATTCTTTTGAAGCCAACAATAAACACTTTTTTAAACTTCATTTATATTTAGATTTAAATTAGAATAAGAATAGAGCTACCGAAATATTTTGATATAAGGTTGAAATGCGAAGTGAAATTGGACACATAGTTCGCAGAACCGGGAACGGGTTGATAATAAAGGTTCTTGCCGGCCACGAACTATAAGATCGGCCCCCCACTTGAGGGACCGACAACATTATTAAGGTCGTGGAAAGGCAGTGAATAGAGGCTGTTTTTTTATCCTGGAAATGAATGAGGAAGGCCCATGCCAAGCCGTGGACTTCAGATGCAAGATACTGTTATCAGTATCTTGCATCTGATAACTCCTCTAAAGTTTTATTAGTTCGCAAACACTCGTCGACACTTTCCCAAAGTAAGTAGTTCCCAAGTGACTGAGAAAAAAACAAGACACGTGAAATCCACGTGTGCTCCAAAACATGTTTTATTACTAACTAGCTGCTTCCCGCGGTTTTGCTTGGGTGGTGTTCGGAGAAAGAAGTAACTTTCTTTTAAACCGATCCAGCTGATGTGATTTATAATAACATCTATGGATGTATTGACGTTTATATATTCAAATATCTAAACTTTTGCATTTGTAACATGTTTCAAAGAATGCGATCAAGATTTCTACTACTAGTTTCTGTATTCGACTGGCTTCATGTTCTTATCAATCTGGATCTAGACATTAAAATCTTGATTTATGAATTTGATAAATAATTTTAAAAACATCTCCGCCTACATTTTATTATCAATTTGTCTACTATCTTTTTAGGGTTATTGATTGAGTAGATACTTTTTTAATAATAAAAGGTTTTTCAAATCCAAAGTTAAGATTTAAAATTTTCAACTTATAATTTTTTTTAGATTAGATTAAACAAAACAACACGAGTGAATTCACAAACATTTCACTTATAATTTAATAAAACTGTAAATAAGCGTCTTGTAATATTGTAACTAGTTTAAAAGTACTTAATAATTACAAACTATTATTAAATTTATCAACCCTGTTTGTTAGATAAATTTGTTTCCCCTCATTTCATGTAATTCACCCTATTTTCTACCCTTAACGAGATTACATCCGTATCCCGGTACCGGAAGTCGGTCAAATCAACCCCTGCAATAATGGGCATGTCACTTCTAATTTACTTGCCGAGTAAAATGAGCTTTATTGCGTTCGTTTTGGGTTCCATACGGCTTACAGGTTTACAAGCAATGAATATTTTCCTTGTAAATTATCATAAATGTAAAGGTTTGTAGTTCAACCAGGCGGCGAAAGTTAAGCGGAATTGGATTATTTCACAATAGTTCGACATTATAGCCAGTATGTATTTAAATTGATACTCTTCAGTCATGGAATAGTCTTGGACTACTTGTTTTTTTTTGTGTATACATTTGGATGGGTTTGGGAAGTGGCATTGTTTTCTCATCTCGCCTTTCTTCTTCTTCACTTCATTATGTAGGGCAGTCGCTTAGCTATGACGGAGGCCTTAAAGTGGCCTGAGCTACCACTAGCTCACACAAACATAATTACTTATGGACTAATTGATTGAGTTAATTGATTCAGGCGTTTATTTGCGGAAGTCCATCGAGAAATATTACCTTTCTGCCCATAAACTACAGTAGGTTCGATTACCACCCAGAAAAATATTTGTGTGATAAACTTAAAATGGTTTTATTTGTCTGGCTGGTAATAAATACCTACTATTAACAACATAACAAGTATTATGTCCATTATACTTTGTCACGAGATAGTTCTGTGTAAGAAGTCACTCATTACCATTATATCCATTCATCTATTGTGATCTCTTGAAGTATTATGTACGCGGCTTTCTACATCTTCTACGAACTTTTTTGTTCTAAAGCCACTTATAGCAGTAAGCGGCTACGTCCTCGCCATTGTACCTTATTCGCACCTACTGTGAATATTGGATCTATAAATTTAAAACAATGTTTTGGAGTGAGATTTCATAAAGTAACTAATACCTCAGCTATGGAAATGGTGAGAGTAGCTGTAAGGGGCTGCTAATGTGTAAAGGGTCGTGAGTTCATTGTTGAAGAGATAAAATATCAGATAGATTTTTTTTAACTCTTTAATTATAATATTTTACAGAAATTTCGGGATTTTTTCTGAGCCGTCTTATAAAAATATATGAATAGCAATTTATAATGATTTTGACTCTCAAGTTTGAAAAAAATACCATCAACCATAATTTTAAAATTATGTATTTAATTTTTCTTAATATACGTCACCTCCATAGTGTTGAAAACCTTCCTGACATTACAGCTATAGCATACTAATTACTACATTAACTACTACTAAATATTACTACGCTATGAACAATAGATAGATAGATAGATAACTCTTTATTGTTCACCACACAGAAACATAGTACAGGGTTAATAGAAAAAAGGTTGTATTCCAATCAATCAATATCTATGTTACCTATCCATTTAACGAGCAAAGCCGCCCTAGCCGCCTAGCTAGCGACCGTCAAGTCTAGACCAAATCTGTGAAACATACATCATAAAACAGAAATTAGCCCTAAAACTGGGACCAGACTATAACTCATCAAACTGGCTAAGTGGGCCGTATTTAATGTTAAATAGGGGATGATGGGCGGGGGCTGGCTACCCCATTTTCTTGCGGGTCTAAGGTTCACATCCGGGAAAATCACAAGATTGTTGGCTAAGATAAAGTAGGCGAATAAGATAAGATAAAGTAGGTGAATAATTTTATAGCGCACTAGTAGAATCCACGTGATTTCACTCGCGCTAAATTATATTCCAACCCTTCACTTCATCCCTGAGGTGAACGGACAGAATATTCTATTCATTTCACAGAGTTTCATCAATTCAATTGTTTTCATCAAAATTTAAATTAAATAATTCATTAAGGGAGGCCTATACCCAGCAGTGGGCGAATCCAGGCTGTGGATAATGATGATGATAATGGATTTATTTACGGAAAGTATTATTAATATTTATTTTGGTGGTTGGTATTATTCATATCAAATATAATGGTGGATACTCACACCAATAAGTAAGATGCATTATACTTAGCTTAATGTTAAACAGTATTATAATAGGTGGGTGATAATTTTACACCTATTACTGAGTCTAGACTAGATCCGAGGTGGTGGTAATAGGCTAGGTAATAAAGAGTGGGTGCTATGGCCCAGTGGCTGTCAAACTTTCTATCTTATTACTCCGTGAGTCGTCGGAGTCGACGCTTACAGACCATTTTTACAATGAACAAACACACTTGACTCATCTTTACATGTACCAATAAATACTATGCTCGATGTTTTTATTTCAAAACGTTGACATTAGCTAACATGATTATTTAGTTTACACAGTGACATAGTTTGCAAGTAAAATGGCTTTAAAAAAAATAAATAAAAAATATGGTGGACATTCCACACAGCACTATCTCGCCCCAAACTAAGCCAAAGCTATATGGGAACCAGATAGCTGATATACTACTTATACACTTTTTGTTTTTGTAAATACATACTTACAATATTATATAACTCCCAGACATCTATGTTCATCATACAAATGTTTGTACTCGGTGGGGATCGAACCCACGGCCTACTGCACAGAAGGCAGAGCTACTACCAACTGAGCTATGAAGGCTGTCTAACTAGGCTTTGACAACGGACAAGACAGATATTGTGAGAAAACTATTTTTTGCTAGTAAATTTATTGGAGTTTATTTGTTTAAATAATGAGTAACTTAATATTACCATTAATATTAATAAAAAAAACATTTAAACGTTTTTAAATCAAAATATTTTGCAAACATTATACTAATTAGTTCTACCTAAGAAATCATAATTAAAACTTTGAGAAACTCTGGCTTAGGTAATAAATGTTCAGAGAAAATGAGTAGTTTTCATGGTCTTGGCATCCCCTAGTATGCCTAGTTTATAGTTAGAAAGTTGGTTCCAAGTAAGTCTACTTAGAGTTTAAACTTAATTATTTGAACTAAGTAAATTCGTATGCGCTAGTTTCCATAATATTTGAGTAAAATTTTGGTTAGATATGGCATAGTGTTCGTACCGTCTTCCACCACGTATGGGCGATCTTCATTTACAAACTTTAGGTTTGCTTTTCGAGACGGTTCTAAGTGAATAAATACGGCACAATACTCGAGCTTATTTTGTTCATTTTCGTAATTTCATTTATGGAGTTTTTTAAAGTGAGGTTTATACAAAGTGTTCCAATACTTGTGTTTAAAAACTTCAGGGGGCTAAAGTACCCATCAATATGAATAACTTTTTCTAAGGAAACAACACTGTAAAGGCGAAAAAAAAGCTGCTTCATACAAAAGTTCAATACCTACCTGGCTAAAAGATATGAAGTTGGCTGAAGTTTTCAACACAAGTAGATATTGGAACACCTTGTATAGTGTCACAATCACTGGGAGTACAAGTAAATGATCTATGTGCCATAACACTTCGTCCACTATGATACGTAAAAGTCTTAAGTCTCATGTACCTACACAGGACACGCATCTGCATAATGCACTGCTCGCTTTTATGTCCTTGTAGTTAGTGTCATATTTCTTTGTATTTGTGTAGCTTGATTAGTATCCGTGTGTACCTCAAACTGAGTTGGAGCATCACTGAATGCCGACAGAATTAAGCCTACTAAAGTCTACTCAGCAACCAATCTTTTTTTTATACTACTAGTTGGTGTAGAAAATCGTCCACCAGATGTTATGTGTTAACCATCACATATAACAAAGCATTACCTCGCAAGTCACGCATGATAGAAACGTGCCTTGCGTCCATCAATTTGAGGTATACAGATGTTAAGACCCATGTGCCTGTAAATTGAAAACCACTGAAAGCCAGCGCTGTATGGACTTTATTTTTTAATATGGAAGCTCATAAAGTATATGCTGAGTGGTGACCTTTTTTGTCGTCAAGTCAAATTGTAAAAACTCCTTTGTACAAAATAAAGATTTTTCTACTCTATTCCTACACCCTTCAAATCGAAGCACAGCGACGCTGCTTGAATTATCATAAATCTCCAATAATCTTCGCTAAAAGAACCTTTTACCTATTCAGATCAAATACCGGTATTGTCTTACCAAAGAGAAAAGTTAATTTAAAAGTTGTTCGCGAGTCGAAACTTGGAGAAACTTTTTTCAAAGTCAACAGAATGTAATTTGATATTTCTCTTGAATAAATTTATTTTATTTTGTTTTTGCTTTCGTATTATTGCCTTTGTAAGTGCAAATGGTTATCATATAAACGGTAAAGCGAAGGGATGTAAACTGCTCATGTAAAGAGGTGTTCATGTTAGTTTTATTATTATGCCATCCAATATTATTCTTATAAATTATTTAAAAACATGTTATATGTTGTTATAAACTGTTTAAAATGTTTAGAACAATGTAACATAAGAGTAGTAGAGCTCTTTGTGAAGGGCTCGCCCGGGGAAGTACTACCAGCTGCCAAGCAGCGTTGCTGTGTTTCAGTTTGAAGAGTGTGGTTGCCGGTGTAATTACAGGCACATGAGGCTTAACATCTGTATTCCTCAAGTAGATGGACGCAGAGCAGTGCATCATAGAGCACGTTCCTATTGTACGTGACTTACGAGGCAATGCTTTGTTATAGGTGATGGTTACCACTTAACATCAGGTGGGCCATCTGCTTGTTCCATCAGCTAGTTGTATAAGAAAAAAAAGTAGTTTTTGGGTTTGATCGAATTCAAAATCAGATTTTAAAAGTGAGGATAACTTTTCTAATGAATAAACAACCGTTTTATTTATACATACAAGTAGATAATACACCTTAGAAGTAGTGTGTAAGGGTGCGTTGAAGTAGGGGTCAACCTTAAAAAGTTAAGCTAGAACTATTTGTCGATGGCATGAGTCAAAACATTGCAATTCCAAGGGCAACGAACCCAAGTCGATCCTAATGTCACACTGAAATTAGGGTTCAGCTTCCAAAATGTAAAGCGATAAATAACATCACTGACAGACAGACCAATTTGGAGGGGAGGGCCGCTATTTGTCTTTTTAATTTTAAAAGTTATGTTTTGGTTTTGTTAGACAACATACTTTTTGTTGGTATTTCTTATAACCTACTAAATGGAAAGTTACTTTTTCAATAGAAGTTGCATTTCCTCATCTCATACGTTCACCGTAAATATTGTAATCTACATGGCACTGCGTCCATCACTCTCATGAGTACGCGTTAAGTCTCATGTGCCTGTAACTGTGGAAGAAGCACCTAAATTCACCCAACTTTAAGACGTGATCCTTGTGATTCAATTGAATTATATACTCTAAGACTCTAACTTTGATTATTACTTATCAAACTGAAACATATCAATGCAAGTTATAATATTTATAATTATTTATAAACAGTAGTGCAAAGCAATGTCTTCGTCAGTCTCTGGTATATAACGACCGTCATAAAACGATTACCGCTCTTTAAGAAAAGCCATCTAAAGCCGCATAGCAACTCGCCAAATACCCACATTTCATCAGAAGAACCCATAAAAAGGGTCATTCTATACTTTTGTCTTGAGTTTTGAGCTCCCAAAACAACGAATGTCGGAGAAGTCACCTTGCTTGACCCCCGAAGCCTTTGCGTAGCGAATTCGTGTCGTATTTCTTATGGAATAAGGCATCTTATCGAATTTCATGAAAATCGTAATCGACTATGATGATAAGAATTTTCCATTCGCAATATTAGTTTTTTTCATTCGCTATTTTTCTAATAAAATATGAGATTACTGATGGCAAGATTCAATTTTATTTTATTGCTAATAATCATTGCCAAAAATATATACCACAAATATTGGTACGCGCAATAAAACTAAAAACTGCAGGATTAGGATTTAGGTAACAAACGTTTTATGATATCCTAAAAGTTACGGCCAAAGTGAGGTTCTAACCGAGTTCGAACCCACTAACTCAATATTTGTATTGAAATGTCAACGTGCTGTTAGATTTGATAACTCGAATACCAATACGAAGAATACTCACTTTATGAGTGATAAAAGTGGAACATGCAGATGGCCCACCCGATGTAAATGGTAACCATCACCTATAGCAAAGCATTGTTCGTAAGTCACGTACGATAGGAACGTGCCCTACGATACACTGCCCTACGTTTATCAACTTGAGGCATACAAATATTAAGCCTCATGTGCCTGTAATTACACTGGCAACCACACTCTTCAAACCGAAACACAGCAATGCTGCTTGGTTACGAACTCCAGGTTCTTGGAGGATGTCTAAGGGGAGTGGTCAGAGACACGTCCAAACAGTTTGTTGCGTGTTCTTTTAGGTTTAGTCACGTGGAACTGCCACCTGGCTTTAAGACGTGTCAAAGTGATCCTTGTGATTCAACTAAACAAATGCCTTTTGACTTTAATTTTAAATTTGACAAAAACCCACATTTTGCCTTCATACGTTCATGTAGTTAATACTACAAAGATGTTTTATAATATCCCAAAAGTTATTATCACAACCATCCCCTTGATACGGGTAGTTAATACAAAATATAAAGTAGCCATTTGGTAGTAAATAATGAGCAAGTTTTAATCCGATTTCGTTTGGTCCAGCCATTCTGACGATCATATTGTAAACTGCTTACTACGAAATTTTACGCATACTCTACGTCGTCGCTATTGCTACGACGCGACGTAGCACTTGCTACGGAAAGCTACGATTTCGGTTCGACCTCTACAAACTCGCAAGAACAAACTTGTTTATTCTAGTTTCATCTGTACAATGTACCTTGGCGGGTCAGGGACTTGGATATGCGTACCGTACTTGGTACTTGGTACTTGGTGAGCGGACTGGTTTCCGCAGGTAGGCCGCTGGTGGGCCCTTTTTTCGTGACGGATGGTGGTTGCTAGTTCAGCCACCCGATATCCTCTAGGAAGGCCAGCAGCTCGTACGCGTACCTTTACATCAACTATGATGATTTTAAAACTTAATCTTGACATCTATCACTGCAAAAACTATATTCATATCGTTTTATTTAAAGATCATATCATTACATTATAACATTAAAATAACTAGCTTGGTAATCGGATCTGAATAAAATAAAAATATTGTTATTAACTTTTCAATACCCTATAAAATAATTAAAAATATGTAATTACTGTTTCGATAGAATCTAGTGACACGACAACAAGAAAACCAAACAAAACATATTTTTTTTTCATAGTACAAGTTATGCAATATGCAGTACGTCTCGCTTTGCTTTTCTAACTTGAAAATTCTGGGTGCCGGTACAATAACAGACGTAAAAATATCACATAGGGCACGTTCTCAATAAACGTGTTCTGTGAAGTAATGCAATTATACAGGCAGAGATTACCGCTCAGCATCGGTTGAACAGTCTGCTTGGTTGCTTGTTGCCATCACTTATTCTTATAAAAAATGGCAGTATGCGAAAATCCAGTTTTTTTTTTGTTTATTGATGTTTTACCTGAATGCTGGAGGAGATCGAGTTATGTGTTTGGCGTGTATCTATGTATCTATCCATCGATATTTTCTTTATAGAGAGATTCGTCGCAACTTTCCAAGTGTCCTTAGATACAAGCAAAAAGTAAGGTGAGCAGGAAAGCAGGAGTAATATTCACACAAATAAAAAAAAAACTTTTCACAATTATAGCAATATGGGTATCGATCAAGAGAGTGACAGAGTGTTTTGAAATAATATATTTGTTTTTAATTTCAAGTAAATCCTCGAAGACAAAACCAAAACGCAAAATTTGTTAAGTCACTAGCGAACTAGGCCATAAGAGATACCAAAATATATCATAAACCCTTCTCGAAAGTCATACAAATCGTTCAGAATAAATCGTATCCAAATCGATTAAGCCGTTTTGAAGATTAATGAATAATATTTTTAGGTTAAAACAGAACTAAATGTCTCTGGTAAATAATACTAAATGCTGCCTCGGAAATTATTGAACCATCCACATGATCAGCAATCTATGGAGGAATTAGAACGCCTACGTTCTTTAAAAGTCTTAACAAAAAAGCTAAAAATAAAATCTTTATTAAAAAATAAAAAAACCCGAGTGCCAGAACTAAAAAGATAAGGATTGTGCTCGGACTAAGTGCTCGAAAGCAGCCTCTTTGAGACGCACTTGCAATCTTTTCACCATACTGCTTCGAAAAACCAAACTAGTGACATTACAAGAAAAAGCCCTAAAACTATTTTCGCGTCTCGCTCGCTGTTATATAAGTACAGTGCCACACAGTCCGTGGCCATATTAAATCGCAGTACAACTGAACTATTGTATAAAACAATTGCATTACTGACTGACTGACAATCAACGCACAGCTTGAACCAGTAGACTCCTAAGTATGCACACACTGTTTCAAAAGAAACTAGTGATACGAAAAAACGAAGAAGGAAGGAGTAAGCAATTAGGAATAAAGCTGCCTGTTCTGATGAAGTAGTACATTAAAAAAATCCATCCCAAAACTCATCTCTTAAGGTTTCAAAGTTGGAATAAAAAACGTTAGGAAAACCACCTTAGGAATTGTCTTAAGAGATTTTAAAACATTCAAACTATATACGTACAACATAATTACATGCATATATTTAATTATATACAACCAATAATCACGGCGATGAAGGCTTTGAATCAAAATGAATGTGACAGTTTCTGTTAAATATCCCCGAACGAAGTCGCGGGGATTCCACTAGTGTCCACATAAATCCAACCGGACAATGTCTCCCGAAAGTCTGACTTAATCACTACATGCGTATAGCGAGTACTACTACTAGATCTACTAGATACTAGTATTAGTTGGGGCGGGCTCCACCAACGTCTTAACGTTCTGTTACGCTAACGATCTATTTATCTTTAAATTTGTTAATATAGGTTTAACATCAAAATCAAATTTATATTCAATTTATAAACGAGTCCACCCACTTACTTATAATACAAATTGAATTTGCTTATAATACAAATTGAATTTGGCACAAGCATTCTCTGAGGGGTAGTCAAAACCAAATGATCTTTTAAAATTCTCACCCAATTTTTAAAATGGGGTGTTAAATGTTGTATAGTAATAATTGTTTGAAAGCTTCACGTGATCGAAGCTACAGATTAGTTACGGTATCTGGGTAAATACAATTTGTAATCGCCAATTCCACACGTGAACAAAGTCACACGAGAGCCCTAGGTAAATCTACACGCCGATTCAACGCGACCAAGCCATGAAGAGGCCTGTTTGCTGCACATCGTACTTGATAAGTTACAGCTAAGTTCGGTGTAACTGGGTCTTGGGAGTTCGCATTACGTCCCTGGCAGTGACAAGTGCGTCGCTGGCCGTTTGTCTGGAAGCCATTAAACGCGCAATAATGCAATGCAATCTCACATGAGGCTAGGGCTGGCAGGATTTTATTGCCCACTAGTGTGTGACCGCGGCTTCGTCTGACTGAACTTTGATTTCGCTCCACACTCCAACACTTTGTGGATTTCCAGCTAAGTTAAAACATAAATTCTAGAAAAACATAGACAACCTCGAGTGCGGTCAATCTATGTAGGTCATTGTGACCACTAGCCATTAAATGGGACTAGTATTATTGAACGGATGAAAAACAGGGCTTCATATATTTTGAAGCTTTGTGTGTGACTTTGAATAATCGTGGCATAAAATAAAATCAAGTTTTGAATACGATTTTGTTTCATTGTTGACTTGTCTTCATGACTGGGCTAAATGTTGCAAAAAACTTTATTTATAGTAAGTACGAACAACTTTGAAACTAACTAGTATATAAACAAGCACTGGTACCTTTACTGGTAGAGACCGAGCCTTCGTAAGGTTTAAATTCGTCCGTACACCAAAAATTAGTTTTTATCTCAAACGTATGTGTGCATGTAGTGCTAATGCTAATCGATGAACGTAAACTTGAATGCCTGGATGAACTACTACAAAAAATATGAATAAGGCAAACGTTACATTTGACTACCTTACTCTTCATTATCCATAAAGATCCTAGAATACATTTATCTTCGGGAATGTGAACCATACTCAGATATATTGAACTTAGAACCCTTCTACTATAGTAATAATACTACACTTAAGAACGCCCGTATCAAAATCTTTAGGCTCGCTGAATAACAATAAAATAAAGACAGTCTTATAAGAAATATATACGCCATTAGTACCAAAAAGTTCAATACCACTCTTACTGACGACTCAAACATCTAAGTAGAAAAAAAATCTCGCTTCAAGTTTGAAAAAGTATCAATAAATAATAACGAGAACTGATTAGCCTTGTGGCCGCAATAAACTAACAAAATACTGACATGCGGCAACCCTAAGTGTACGTATGCTACATCTGTGTGCGTGCCCCGCCCCTTGGCACAGCGGAGCATACACCATATACTATACCCGCGCGTATATACTATAACTGTGGTTTATTTTTACCAAAAACTTAAAACATTATTGTTTGACCGATTTGGCTGTATGCTAACTTTCGGAGTGCCTGATTTATTTGCTGGTTCTCGATTCAAAAAAAAAGCTGCCTCGTGTTAAGCACGATTTACGATGTACTGCTTTCAGAAGACAGTTTTAGGGTTTCAGTGGTAAATTATTGTGTTTTAAACTGGCCGCAAAGGGGACAGTTTAAAATAAGTTGCGTTGGGTTTAACTTTATTTTTTAGCTAAATAGTTTTCAGGTTATAACTAAATCAGTTTAATACAGCGAGATTTGAATCAAATACACTTATTCATATTGATCGCTGAACGCTCCATTAGCTTAACAGACCGATAAGTATGTTGTTGTCTTTTTTCGTTGACACGTGTACAGCCGCGACAAAATGGCAGAGAAAAGGGTTTTACATAATGGCGATACAAAAATATAGAGAAAAAATATAGAGAAAAAATGTTTAGACATGACAGCTACATAAAGAACATAATTTAAGGAAAACAAAGAAGAGGTAAGCCAAGAGTTAGTTACCGTCAGCCAAATAAAAGAGAAGGTCTCTGTCATGTCGTTTAAGGAAGTCAAAATAAAAAAGACAGAAGAAGACAAAATGGCAGCGAATACAAATAAAGGCCTTAAACTTTGACATTTATAATATGAGTATGATGACTTGGAAATTGTTGATTTATTATAATTCTTATTTTCACAACTAAAGCCGTAGGCGGAAGGCTAGATGAGTGTGCTAGTTGGGCATAAACACAAACTAATTTATAGTTATTTAAGTTGGCAACTAACATCGCCCAATTGTTATGAAATTTTCACGATATTCAAATCAGGACTACAAATAACCAGGAATAAGAACGTACTAAGGATGTATTCATACATGAGCGGAGCGATAAGCTGAGAGGAAACGTTCCATGATCTTAATAGAAGTGCAGCAAGCGCTATTCCAAAAACAACATTCACTCAAGTAGCCAGTAATCCGCAGTGAGTGTTTTAGCGAGTGAAAATGCCAACGTCAGCGAGGCAAAGCTTGAGACCGAAGGTCCTTATAATAGCTCGAATTCAAAGTAAAATTATTTCCATAGTTATGCTAACAATTCTAGCGCGTAGAAGATGCTTAAACAAGAATAATGTGTACTAAAACAGTTTAAAAGTATGTAACTGAATGAAATCTTCAATATTACAATTGTATTAACAGTTTCACGTCTGACCTAGATTTTAAAGTGGATACTGGGACTGGAAGTTGTTACTGAATCTATAGATGATAGAGTTATGTAAATATGGTATATTGTAAATACCTATACATAGTTAAGTGTATGTGCTCACATTTTTGCGTTCTGATATACTTCTTCTCCTTGTTGTGTCACTAATTTTTGGACAGATTTCTGACTACTAAAATAAATACAGTGGTTCTTGGTACTAAGAAACCTGAGGGGATATCTACCGTGCCTGGGGATCAAAGTTGTGAAAAGGTTTCTGGTTTTTCAAATTCATACTTTGCACAACGTATAAAGCCTTTCTATATAACGTAATCACCGCCAGCATTTTGGCTGTTCCTGCAATTATTATTATTTATTTGCGACCCAAAAACTTAGTAGGTAAGCTATGTTTTTTACCCACTTTTATACAGCGCATTTTGTTTCCCTAGATTCGTCGTAAAAGTGTATTAAAAACTGAATTATAAATTACACGAACAGATTTTAACCGGCAATAATAAGTCCATTCTCATTTTTTATCTGCGCCGTAATCTGCAACGACTTCGACTGAAACATAAATAAAACATAAAGCGATAATCATCTGTCATTTGTCGTTAAACCATAGCAGGCCCCTGTCACGTGGCTACTGTCACACGTAGAATCTATAAATAGTTGGAGGTGGCAAATAGAGTATTACGTGTGATTTAGTTAAGCGAACTTTCGCAGGATTAGTGGTAATGTAAAATATTTTTTACATGTTATTTTACTAACTCAACCTTGCGTTCTTTTATTATTATATAAAATATTTAACAGCATA
Source organism: Chloroclysta siterata (assembly GCA_932294275.1). Taxonomy (NCBI): domain Eukaryota; kingdom Metazoa; phylum Arthropoda; class Insecta; order Lepidoptera; family Geometridae; genus Chloroclysta; species Chloroclysta siterata. Next base: position 14,209,675 of record OW028591.1, on the reverse strand, counting down.
TTGGCACTCAGGAATAGCTTGCTCTGTAACAGATAAATAATTAGAATCGGTTCAGTGGCTCCAAAGATTACCCCTTACAACGAAACTACAAACGCCTCCTTTATTTTGTGTGATGAATTTTATGTGGAGTCGCGGGCGGATGCTAGCAAGTAATAAATAAGTAAGTTATTCACTCTGGTGATCAAGTATTTATTGCACCTGAAACTAAACAGTATTTTTTCTATAAATTATTCCAAGCTTTTCTGAGAACAAGCATTTGTGTGATGAACATAAAGGTTTATTCTGTCGTTGAGTAATATTGTATTCTAAGTATGGATTACAATTAAGTATTCTATCAGTTACATCTATGATTCTCATACAATAAGCTTTCTTAGTTTGGAGGTAAGTAGCGTCATGTCAAAATATTTTTTTTTGGTGTAGAAGTATTACTCATCAACAAAAAAGCATTAGAGTTTAAAAACTGCAACAAAATTTCCAATAGTTTGATAGAATTGAAAAAGAACGGACGGAAGTAACACTTCCAAGTTTTCATGACTCCGCATCAGCACCCTAATCGATGTCCTGATGAACATGAAGGGACCATGAGAACTGTCATCATTATGTCACTGGGAGACGGCGGTACGAATAAAAAAATCGTAAAAGCGAAGCTCGTAAACCAAATCGTAAAATCCAAAACATCGGAAAAAATATTATGTTGGGGTGTAGGCACACGGAACTCCGTCGATTGACAGCTAGTTGTTGACTAAATGTGCTACGAGTTTGACGTTATAGGAAATATAATCAACACGTAAATACTTTTTTTATATCAACGTAATTTCGTGATTGATCTCATTAATATTAATTCGACTTCGATTCTAAGCCAGTGTCTAAAGTTTTTTAACAAGTCCTGACTAACTTTACTTTATTTCTTCTTTCAAGTGTATTAAAATACGTCATAGTAAGCTACTTTAGTAAAAAACAATATAAAACAAGATCTCCTTTATATTTTTATTATTTGATTGTAATTTAAATGGCGACATTCAGTATACCTTCTAGCTACTAATGATTTTGATATAATTGTATTTCTCTGATGAAGATCTGATCAAATAAATAGTGTGATCAAATATGACGCACAATCAACAAAAGTGTAGAAAAATAGGTGAATTTCATGTATCACCTCTTATGACCAAGCCCTTACAAAAAATATCACAACTATTTTTTCAGGAAGTCCCCTTTCTTTACAGAATAATGTTTCTGCAACCACTGGGGTTCGCATTAGGGGACAAATTGAAGCGTTGTGACAGTAATCGGTACCACCTGGTGGTGAGGTGGTGGCTTTTATGAGTCTTCTAATATTGTTTACGTTGTAAAAAACTGGGTAACTAAACATAATGGACATGAAATTTTTGTGTACAGAGTTATTTTGTTTTGATGTAATTGTAACATCAAATGTCACATACGCAATGATTAAATTAAATTTTTATAGTGCTTTTTTACTATGCTGGTCTTACACAGTAAAATCAAGCAATTAAGGAAATAAAAAAATCTAAAATTTAAGGAAACCAAAGATTGCACAATTATTTCGAAGAGTGAGTAACTAGTACTTAGTAAAGTAAGTACGTATGAACTGGTGCCTAAAACTGGTTTCGGAATCTTTTGGCCAACCGAGCCCAACGGCTTTTGTCATTTCATAAGTACCTCTAGAGCCAAAACCAAAAGCTTAACCTAAACGTGCCCTCCTAAGCACGGAAGGAATCAGATGCAAATGCCATTAACATCATACAAATAATGACCGCGAAGTACGTTGTTTGACTAAGTCGATCGGTTAGTAATATTCAAGCAAGCTACACCAAAACCACTTCAGTACTTAGTTAAAGTTAGTCGATAATCCAACTTGAAAATCTGTCAGAACTTCCCGCTTTCGCTTACAAAATACTTACGTACGTAAGCACTAATAGTTCCAAGCTTCCCGAAAATCCATGATCCCTTACCCTATTGCTAGGTCCCAGGCTTACAATAAGCCTACAATTGAAACTTTAACCACACACCCAAACACGGGACTGGATTGGCCTATTTTGTACCGACGTCTGTACCTCCCCCCCGCTCTCCCCCCTAGGCCTAGACGGACGGGCGCCGGCGAAGGTTGTCTGTGAAGGAAGGTTAAGGACTGAACGGATTGATAGGGATTGTCGATTTTGATAAGTGTTTTACGAGTTCCTGGTGTGAAGCTTGACTCCCTAGATACCTAGGGGCCTAGATAGTACAGGTGGCAAGTAATCAGATTTAGAAGTACACCACTGATATCTTTAAAAATAGTCAACAAAATACGAGCTCGAAACACACTCACTTACATTGCAATCACTGCCTTTGATCGATTGAGCGTTAATAAAGTTTGCTTTAGAAATTCTATCGGTAAAAAAATATTTTAGTCCCGAGATATCGACAGTCCTTACGGAAAACTACCATGAATGAAATCCGACACATTTTACATGCTGAAATTTTCAAAATACCAAGCAATTGTAAGTTACTCGTACAAGCTCGTTCAGTTTACTGAGTTTAGGATAAACCCTGGCTGAAGCCAAATACAAACCAGGATTTCATATCACGCGTCGTTTTGACTAGACGCACGGATTGCGTCTTGATTGAAAACTTTTAGCTGAATCACATAAAACTAGATCTCAGAAGCTCCAGCCATCTCCATCATAATTGCTTAATATTTTTAGTTAGGTTTATAATTTACGTTTCCTTGTCTTCCATTTGAGGAAGAGAAAGCAAAAATGTCTGATACCTAACACATCACGGACGGTAAGTTTATACCCGTATCGCGGTAGCCGTGAATTTATTTGCCAAATTTAATGCGCATTGCACAAAACATAATATGATGTACGAGTAAGGGCGTTTATCCACCGACGCCATCACCGACAACCGAAATTAGTAGAACCAATCGTGACGGCAATCGTGTGTCCACTGCGACCGCACCCAACGGTTCAAAGTTAGATCTCGCTTGAAAACAAAAAAATGCAAATTCTTCGTCAGCGTGTGGACAAGATAAAACGAGTTTTGGTATTTCCGATTATCTTGAGCCGAGTTCTAGCGATCGCACCAAACTACTCGAAACTTTGGCTGCCGGATGACGGCGCTTGCGGGTGATGGACGTGCGGCGGACACGCGGCCATAGTAAATGTATGTATCGCTACTTTAGCATCTCCTTCTCGTTTTCAATGACAACGGGCGGTGGATAAACGCCCTAAGATTTATACTGAAAATTTTGGCTTATAGTTACCGTGTTCCTATTGGGCCCAAGGCTAAGCTAGCTAGACATGTCTGTGGCTGGGCTGCATGCTTGATGCAGCGTTTCGTCGTAAGGCAAGGCTATTTTGCTATGCAGCCTTCTCGTGTTCGGTTGTATAATGGTATTGATGTATTTTTTTCTGCACGTAGCAATTCTACCATGTGTGGCGCGATTTTATTCAGATTGATAATTATTATTTTGTAGTAACTAGGCAAAGTGTGTAAAGAAAAAAAAGTTGACTCACAAGGATTACTTTGAAACGTTTTATTTTATGGTGACACCTTGCTTTATAATCCAGGTGCGAGTTCCACGTTATTAGAGTTTTTGCGAGAGAGTTCGTCCGAGTTAGGTAATTTTATTTATTTATTTATTAATATTAAATCATTAAAACTGAACGCTTTAAAAAATCTATAAATGCTTTACAGCAAAGTATTGAATGACATAGTCTTTGTATCATAAAGTAAAAAAAGATGCATTGAAATCCCAACCAAAAAAACATATTTTTGGCAAACATCAATTCAAAGGCAGTTGGTTGTAGTCTGTTCAGTTATTTATTACATACTCGTAATAAGTTCCATTTTCCTCTCAAAAACGCCTATTTTATGTCTTTCCTACGTTTTCTCACAAATTGAATAGTGTAGGTAGTGTCGAAACGTCAGATTACCGCACAATAGAAATTGCGATTCTAGGGAAATGCCCCATATTTATTACTAACAGGATCGGACTTAGTCTTTAAAGGTTAGGTTAGGACTTAGATTTTTAGTACTCCAACCCCCCGCCTCCATTTGGACGGAGCACGTCGCGTCGTTGATTTGACTCATTACTTCCACTCTACGGTTTACTATTTAGGCTTCAAAAGTTGGCATCACCTTTGACGAAAAATCTATCAGAGCCGATTCTTTAAGAACGAAACATAAATATAATATATTTTATGTATACCTCAGATTAACAAAACCATGAATAAAAAAAGTACCTTTGTTGCAGCTATCAAAATTTACCTACTAAAGCTTACCCGCTAAAATTAAACCTCTTCAAGTTCTTTTCGACATCCTTCACAGCTCAGTTGGTAGTAGCTCTGCCTTCTGCACCGTAGGCCGTGGGTTCGATCCCCACCGAGAACAAACATTTGTGTGTTGAACATAGGTAGATGTTTGTTCTCTGTCTGGGTGTTATATAATATTATAAGTATGTATTTACAAAAAAAATGTATTTATGTATATCAGCTATCTAGTTCCCATATTACAAGCTCTGGCTTAGTTTGGGGCTAGATAGTGCTGTGTGGAAAGTCCACTAATATTTATTTATTTATTCTTCCTCTTCAAATATAATCATATATCATTTAAGAAAATGGTTACTCTAGAATGCATTTTATAGCTTAAATGAATAATTGAATATTTTGAACGTTAATAAAATTTAAAGCTCTATAAAACCTACCTCTTGTAGTTCATATACTTACAAGAAATTAAGTATAAGTATCAATTTTTTTTCGTTGATTCTTGAGTGAAAACTTTAAAAAAACAACAATGCGTTTTTGTTGTAAGTCCGGAACGATCAAACTGTTACCTAACCATAGCTATAAGATCTCTTTTACTATAGTTAAACAAAAAATAATTTCTGATTTTAAAATATCCTTTTATTCAAAGGATATTTTAAAATCAGAAATTATCATTTTCTTAAATCCTTTTATTAATGGGGAAACTCTATAACATTTTATTTTGCCAAAAGGCAATTTAAATTATTATAAAAGGATGTCGAAGATAAGATATGAGAAAATTCATAAAGTAATTACTGGAAATAGCATCACCGAATAGTACATATAAAATGCCATTACCTACTTTGATAGTTGCCAGACACTTATTTGCCATAATCTACTTACCTAAAAAGGTAAAAGTTTCGTTCCTTGCAAACCCACAGGACACAAAACGTTTACCCGACGCCCCTATCCAGCCACCCTAAATACTGACCCTGTTCCCAGTTTCCTTATGCTATGATTAGGCCGTACCCCGCAGGCTAGACCGAGAGCTTTGTAGGTTACACGTGTTTGTGATCTGAGAACTCAATAATGCTCAAATCTGGCAAGCTAATCGGTCTCGTCGGCACGCTAATGAGACAGCCAGATGTCGAATATAGGTCCATATAATCATATATTTATTTGATTCTCTCAGATTTTTATTTGGTATAAAATTATTAATAGGTCACTCTGCGTTTTTACCCTAAGAACGATTGTTGTTATTTTCGTGAGATTTTGGAAGTTCTTTTTTGATTTCGAAACTAAATTTAACAATCTATAGTCATGACATGGCACAAAAATATTAATATTTGTGTATTAAAAGGTAGTCCAAGTAGAAAATCTTAGTAGGATTTATGCGAATACTAGCTACTGCCTAAGGCTCCGCTCGCGAATTAGTAGTAATTGCTAACATTAATGTTTAAGGCGAATGCTCGCGGTATTTTTGGGATTAAAAGTAGCTTATAATTATAATAGGTTACTTACTGTAATGTTTGTTTTATGTTTCCCCCCATTCGATTCTGTGGTTAGGGCGGATTGTGCCACAAACATCCAAAAATATTTTCTTTCGCATTTACATATTAATAAGAAAGGATATAATAGAAGTAGGAATGACAAAGCACCACAATAAACACCACGCTACATGATACCACTTCCAATCCACATGGTATACTTTGTATTTTCCATAATTGTTTCTTAAAATTCTATGCCTTCTTGTGTTCGTTATATTGATATTTAATTAATGTAATGGTGTGCAATAGTTTTAATTAAATGTGTGTAAATAAATAAATAAATGGCGTATGAAACCGAAGGGCACTACAGAAGGGCATTAGACGGGCAGTTCAAATCGCTCCTACACCAATTCCAAGATTTACGAGACGTATAATAGCTCTCATTTAGAACCTTACCCCGTTGGAATAAAATCCACGTGAAGTTCTCTCTTACTCCACTAAAGTATTACCGTGATGTCTCATAAAGTATCTTCAATGGTACCTATCCATTACCTTTCCGTCAGTGGATATATTAGTTTGAGATTTCTTGGAGGAAGTTGCCCTTGGGGTTCCGCACAGAACGATTCACTTTTCCTGAAAGGATTGTTATTAGGCTCGTACATACGATAAACGGTAGGAACCAAGTTTTTTTGGCTTTCTTCCGGGCTTGGTCGCGTGTAACTGGCGCCTAGATTTACGGTCTAGAGTTTTTGACTTTTCTTAATGATTCCTGTTACATTTTTTTTATTTACCATTGAAATAACATAACTGATAGGTACATAATCCAATGCGTAACATCTACTAATAAAGATAATATTGCACAATTTATTTATTTTTAACAATGGGCCTATTGCAGGAGAATGGTCAACGTTATGAGGCTTAAGATCTTTATTAATTATCTCAAGACTTTGAATTACTTGAGAGAACTAGTACGTACCCACAATACTTTTCCACATATTATTTTGCATTATAATATTCATTATTTCCTACTCTAACATAATAGCAAAGTCACGGAACCAAACCTAACAGAAACAACTAGGTACGTAAGTATGTGTAAAAAAATAACCATCAGGCGTTCATTCAGCACATCGGTTCTTTTTATTGTTACAGCTTTTATTATTGAGCCCTGATGTATCCATAATGTACCCATAAGAGTTAGTTATAGATAGGTACGCATTTATTTATTTATGTAACGAATGCAACAGGTCAAGTTATTTTGAGGCCATAATAGGTAAAACCTTCGAACTCTTGCTCTTCGATGTCATCAGCCTAAATAATTCCACTGCAGGACAAAAACGGCCCACGTTCGGGGGGTACCCGTAGTCATCAGGCTTGGCAAATCAGTGACCGCAGCGTGGTTTGAAGTTTTCAGGAAATGCTGCTTCCTATCTCCTGGTGCGTTCCCTATTATCTAACGAGATCCATGGAGGTGATGGATGATCATTTCAACTCCGAACTGTGCAAAACAATAATTGACCAAAAAGCATTGATTATAAATCTATTCTTGAAAGTAAAATTTCGTATGTGAGAATGAGAGTGAGAGAGCCTTCGATTGGAGGTATTATGTTATTAAGAAAAGAAAAATTATTTTCAATTACTGTTTTCTTATTTAGCCTGTTTAGAGCACTGGATCAAGCAAACGACTTTTTGGAAATCTTTGAATTCAGTATTACCACAGACAAGAAAATACTAGTAGTATTACTAACATTTAAAATAAAAGAAAGGATGCTTACTGCATACTTTTTTGAAAATAAAAGGAATCGTTTCTTCAATATTTAAAATAAAGCACTAACAATGCGCTAAAATGGATATAAATTTCTGGTTTTAAAGTTCAAATATTTCTCAAAACAGTTAGCTTTTGAACAAAGTTTTTACTTTATTTGAAGATCCGTCTAACCATAAATATTTTATCTGCAATCTGAAATTGTCATTTCTATGCTGAGCTGATTTCACCATGCTCTGTTAGTTACTAATAAAGGATTAACAGGCCGTTAAATCAAACCTTATTATCAAACGCGTACATTTTGACATATTTAACGGCCCTTTAATCCTTTGTTAATCTAACAGAGCATGGTGAAATCAGCTCTAAATCTAGAAATAATGGTCGTTGAATAACAGAAATTGTTGTTTGAGTGTGCGCTCATTTATCTGTTAATATGTACTAATCGAGAACCTAGTGGTTGTACAAATCTAACGTAGACTTTAAACCACTACTGTGATAAAACTTTATACCTATAACTTTCAATAAATAAATTTTTGATCAACATTTGTTAAAGTCTGCATATATTTAATTTTGTTTTCATGTGAGTGATGTCTTGTAGAACGTGTGAGTAAGTTAAACGAGTAAGCGAGTAAGTAAGTAAGCAAGTAAGTCGGCGAGGATGATATGGCCGTGATCATGGTTTGTTCAAAAAAGCTTTAGTTTTAAGTTAGAAGTTCCTTCCATCTGCTTGTTCCATTAGCTAGTAGTATAAAAAAAAGTTAGTTTTACACTGAGTGCTGGACTACTCCAACAATAATTAACATTTGAAATGGTTTTCGGGACCTTTCTTTTCGGTTCTTGGCTGTTTATTTAATAGTAATTTGTTGTTGAACTCGACCCTTTAAAGCGCAGATAGTAGAACTAATACCAAAACTGTAAGTCCTTGTAGTTTTTAATTACTTTCAAAAAGATCCCCCAGAGGCGCCTCTGTGTCTGTACGCAAACTAGTTTCACGTCAAATTAAACATAGTTTTTATCTGTAGGTACTAATGTACTCTTATCTAAGGTTACTGAGCAATCAATACCTAGAACAAAGTTAGTTTTCTTATCCACTATTGCTTCAACTGTGCCCGAGTTATTTATTTTATATTATCTTCTCTTGTTTCCTATATAGGGTGTAAAACGACCACTTCCAAAAACTGAAGGTCAATGAAGGACGGACACTGGTAGGGAGTCCTGCCAGTCATTTTTTAACAAAAAATTGACAATCTGATTCAAGAATTTAACATTGAATTTTTCTCGTTTTTTCGTAGTAGTCTTTCAAATTTATGCACAGTGCCAGTACTCTCAAACAATGAAGGAAAACATCGTGAGGTGACCGGCCTGTCGCAGAACCTGAAAAGTTCTAAAAAACATGTTTTAAGTGCTTGAAAAGAGCCTCTTTGAGGCGCACTCAAACTCCTTTCACCACACTGTTTCGAAAGAACTCACTAGTTCTTTCTAAACAGTGCGGTGAAAGGATTTTGAGTAGGACACAGGAAGAAGAATACAGATCGTCTCATTTGAGTTTTCGCTGGCAGTAGTTTTCCACCTTGTTTATTTATTTGTATGGGGTAAAACTCTCGTGGAGGGTAGGTGACAAACGTTCACATAACTCATTAGAGACCATCGATTACCATACAGCCTCCATTATCGTAAATACCAGCACTCGTTATGGTAATTAAGGTAATAATGATAACTCCCTGTTTTGTGTTATTTTGGTGATTGCTTGGGGGTTCTTCCGACTGTTATTGAAAACTAAGGTTGTATTTTCAAAAGGGGCCCTATAGTATTCGTTTGGATCGTTGGTCGAAACTGACGCTAGATTCAGCTAGTTAATAAGACGTTTCAGTGATCCTTGAGATTGAACTGAATAAAGACCGTTACGATTTTGATTTTGAACAATCCAGATTGGCTACACGCTGCTCGCTTCTCTATGTCCTTGTTCTACTACAATTAATTTTTCTTAGGTTTTGTGAAGCTTGATTTGTATGCTTGTGTGCAGAGGATAAATACTTAATAAGAACTACTCTATACAACATTAAACAATGAATAAATGATTATGATTATGTTTCGAGGTATAAGAGCACAAAACTTCCTATGACAATTTTTTTACGGTTTTTTTAGAAATTTTGGCAGACTAAGCTAATCCATGTTGATATACCCTATTCAGGCTCCACGTGACTTACACCTTAAGTATGCACTTGAAGTAAACCAACTTTATTATTGTAAGCAATAAATGTAACTGCCTCATTCTTGTCTATAACTTTTAGGATTTGATGTTAAGTATTTACTCCCTTTACTTTTATAAATACATACAAATGCTTTCTACTTACAAATAAATATCAATAATAAATGACCTAAGCGGGGATCGAACACACAATTTACCACGCAAAAGGCAGAGTTACTACCAACTGAGTTCGGAGGCCGGTCCAAAATATAAGACACAAGATAAAAACATCATAAGTTAGGTACATACATAACTACTTCCTCTCGGTCGGATAAGGACGTGACTTCAATACAAAGCAACCACCTACTTAAGATAATATTCCAGCGTAGAAAAATAGGATCACGGGTGTAATCCGCACGGTAAACTTCACATTCAGATTTTTTTGTATTTTAAGTTCTTTTATGATGTATAAGGGTAGTCACAGCCACGTTTGTATTCTAATGATAGGTTGCAAGCCTATTGTCGTAGTAGCCTCCATTGGCAGGCGGATTGCTGATCGCAGTAGGAGATGCTACTGCATCCATGCCTCGGTGCATTCTCTGAATCGACGGGCAGTGATGAAGGGATGCCATTATTGATTGAGTGAGCGAAGTGAACGAATATCTTATTTTCAACTTGGGCGATTTGGAATTTTATGCATACGTATGTCGGGCCATACTTTTCGAACCGTTGATCCGATCTGGTAAGTTTGGTAAGTACTACTACTACTTGTAGGTTCTTGAGAAATTTTCTGGTAAGTATATGAATTAAATCGGATAACGGGTAATTAAGGTAAGTACCTATGGGGTTTCATAAAGGGGCAAAAATTAAAAATTTACACAAATATATCGTTACATTGTATTGTATATATGTATTGTATACATTGTATAGTTACATGTCAAATAAAAGGGTTTTTTTTGTAAAATTTTTATAAAATACAACTAATAATTAAAATTTACATAACCAACGATCCAAGAGCCATCATCTCTTAGAGTTTTGTTGATATCATAGTTTCGTTACTGGTCGGCCAGTTCCTTTGCTTTTTCTTATTTTTTTTCTTGTAATAAATTAAGAAATTACTTCGTTCTCATAAAAGCAACCTGATCTGATGATGGAGCCAAGTCTATTCAACGATACTCCTTAATAAATAGGCCAATATACTTGAAACTTGGTTACCATACCAAGTTAGTAGGAGGAAGTCAGAAGCAAGTCCAAATATAATGTGTAGACTTTCCTCTGACTATCACCTACTTTAATTTTCTGAGCGGTTGCGTCACGAGATCTCAGTTCGAGGCGAACCACTAGTTACAGGGCCGAGAAAACCAAGGCAAATTGAAAGTTTTACCTACTTAACAAGTGACTTCATGTTCTAACATCTTAAAGCATTACCTCTCAAGTCACGTAAGACATGAACGGGTCCTACGATGCACTGCCCTGCGTTCATGAACTTATAGCATTAAGATTTTAACCCTTATGTGCCTATAATTTCAGCTGTAACCACACCCTTCGCACCAAAACACAGCAATGCTTCTTGGCGTTAGAAATAGGCGTGGTGCTAATACTTCCCCGGAAGAGCACTTCACAAAAATATGGGTGGTTGTAAAAGAAGAAGTAGACTTAAGAAAATATGGAGGGACTAAGAAAGATGAGAATGAAAGGAGCACCGAGCTGGCGAATCATAGAAAAGAGTAAAGTAAGAAAACTTGTTGTGCCGACCCTACTTAGCGTAGGACGAGGGCTGATAGATGATGATAACCTTTTGACTTTATCTCAGAAAGAGAATCTGCCAAAACTGTAGCGTCTCAAAGTCTACTAAATGTTCCATTCAACTCATGCTTTGTCGATTTACAACAGTAATCAGTTGTTGTACGATATAGTTTAAATTGGACCGAACTCCGCGCATTATTCAGTAGTTGCGAGTTTCGAACTCGGTCAATGACTATCGAACTTTACCCACCTAGGTATCACCTACTTACGCGTACCAACGATGTTGTGTTATAATATCTGTCACAGGGACATAATAAAAAACAATCTATATTACTTCTAAGATAAAAATCCGAAAAAAACAGAAAAGTAAGTTGTCAAAAGTTGGAATAGGAAGTCTGTTCTTTTCTCGTTAAGTTGACCTTATCACCGAGATAGGTTTATTTTATTCACTTCTTATCAAGCTAATTTCAAACTAAAAAAAAGTTGAGAAAAAGCTTAATAGTGGCAGACGCTACCCCAAAAAAAGATTTTTTTATGTTATGTTATGTATATAGTAAGCAAGCAAGCGCAAAAGTAAAATGTTACTTTATATAAATATATAAAGTAACATTTTACTTTTGCGCTCTTATTATTTTATTGTCTAAGTAAGCAAACACACTTACAAACAACCTGATAGAAAGGAAAACTTGCATACCTACGCTATATTTTTTTTTAGTTCCCGCCAACGCCTAAATAGTATCCTGTGGAAAACCCAAAAATCATAAATTAAATAATAGCGTGGACATTCATGACAACTCTATCTAGTCTATGAACTAAGCAGAGCTTCTACTTTGAGAACAAAATAACTGATAGAATGCGTAAAATACTTTTTTGTTAACATATAATGTACTTGTAACACAATATAAACCCAGATAAAAATCTATATAATAACATTCATGTTTTACCAATTTCCGCGCCAAGCGCTAATGACCCTCCCACGTAAAGTTAGTAGACTTCTACACGAATCAGAAGTAAATAGAAATGCCGTTCGTAAGAAAATTATTTGAGTCTGTAAATGTATATATATATTTTAGTATTCGTTTAGTATGTTTATTTTAGACCTAAATTTAGTTTGTTAGTTTGTTAAATACTTAGTTATGTACTTTTCTAAATCTTTGCTTTGTTTAGGCCTTCATTCAATGTGCACTACCCAAAAATGTTGTCTCATTACCCAAAGGTTAGCTGGTAGATAATGCTATCCAGCATTAAGCTCACCTATGTACAGTATATTTTATTTGTGCAATAAAGAATTTTCTATCTATCTATCTATCTATCAATACCGACAATACAAATACAAAAAAAACAATGCAAAGGGTAAATATAGTTAAAACTAGATCACTGATTTTCACTATAGTTCAAAAGTTCTAACTAGGTGTAATTAGTGTAGGACTTAGAGTCACCTAGCTTTATGACGTTTCAAAGTGATCCTTGAGATTTTATTGAATAAATACCTTTGACTTTGACTTTGACAAATAATATCACTTTTATACTTTTAGGAATTATAGCTGCCTGTCTTCATCTAAGATATCGATACTAAAACTAGGCAATATAACTTATACTGTCTAAGTTAAGTATAACTGTCTAAGTTTCTTTCAGTTATCTAAAGGTAGTACTTTAAGGGGTTTTAAAGTGATTCTTGTGATTCATTTAAAAAAAAATTGACTTTGTATATATCTCTGTAACGTCGACAAACGTGTAATGCCACTGGAAGCCTTTACCCTTCAAATTGGACATAGCTCCACGAACATCACCCGTGAAAGAAACTGTATTAATTCCCCGGACGATTTCTTTTGCAAATAGCTTTACTATTTCTGATTATACTGTTCTTGATATTCTATTTTTATCTGGCTTAATGAAACTAGTGCCTACTCGTATAGCCCTAATACAATATTTTATTTTCATCCTTGTGATCACACACCTACGCAATGAAAGTCTATGTCGATCTCCTACCTCAATGTGCTTTTGCGCAGGGTGTAACTGAACTTCTTCTGAAAACCTAACAGAAATGGTTGGGTAATATTATTACTGACAATTATTAAGCTTAGGCAATTTTATCATTGGACTTTTTTATGGTTATGCAATTTTGTCATTGGCCAAATATTTAATTGGACATACCTTTGGACATTCGTCTTTTTTGTCATTTTTCTTTTTTGAAATTAGTCGCGCGAAAAATATCACTGTTGTTCGAACTTGACTATAGAATGAAATAAAAAGCCGCATTTAAAGTTTTCTGATTATATGTCAAAAAATCACCAGTGAAGAATGAATAGCGACAGTAAGAAAAGGGCCAATAGACACGTGCTTAGATAAATTTAAGCAAAAATTCAGTCGTTAGTAATCATTTTAACATACCACAGTTGCTAGATTGTATTATGTGAGCTAAGTATTTAAAAAGTGAAGAATTAGTTATGATAGTACACCCTGTAAGGCGGGCTTTATTTAGACTGCTAATACTTGCGTGAGATCAAAAGAGATATACTTATATTTGGGATCACGAAGGCTCTCCTCAGTTCTGAGCGAACCTTCATGAAATACCGTGGTTTTTGGCGAGAATATTCGAATCGTAAGGTGAAAGGTCACAAGAATTGGAAGATTTAACGACTGGATTTCACGTTTTGAAAATGTAAGTCTTTTGCTTTTCATCTTGAGTGGGAATTATTTTGAATGGGATTAATAAAGACTTGGAAGTATAGACTCAAAACTCAGAAACAATAGATTTATTGTACCCATCAAAGGTACCTTATTACCCTGAAATTAAGAATTAATTTAATTTTAATATAATTTCCTTTTTGGCATCCGGATAATGTTGAATAAGTTTGAAAATTTCGCCAAAATACTTAGCGGCCCTTTCAAATGTTTTGTAAAGTTAGATTACTTAACAGGAATATTATCAAAATGATCTTTAGAATATCCCGATTTCTGAAAATAAATAAAATTCACCTACCCTATATAAGTTCCTGTGGCTGGCTTTGAATAATTTGTACTTTTGTGTTTTTGTTTTGTATTTTTGTATTGCCATCTCGGACCACAAAGTAGCCCTGGGGCTTTGTATGAAAAAGTATGGCGTCTCTATACTAAATCCTGGCACTCAATATAGAAAACCAATAAAATGAGGTACTGAGCTCTTCCGTACTCTTTGGAGGGCAAGCCCCAACTCTAGCCTTAGAACGGCCTTAAAACATCTTTAAAACTTCGGCACCAGAGTTAGCCACTAAGCCGTAGGACGCCCCTTGCTGAATGTTGATCCATATAAAGATATAATAATTATCTTTATATATATAATTCTACTGTACGTGTGTATGTCACTGAACTCCTCCTAAACGGCTGGACCGATTTGAATGTTTTTTTTTGTATGCGTTTGGGTGGCACCCTGGATGGTTTAGATTCACAAATCAGCCCGGCAGATGGCACTGCAGTCGCTTGAAATATCATGCAGGACAGCGTCTGTCGGGTCGTCGGGCTAGTATGTATATAAATTTGTAAAGCAACTTTTATTAGATCACCTCACCATCTTCTGTGAGAAAAGATGGTACTCAACTCTGCAGTCTTCTTTAAAAATGTTCCTTATTCGTTTTTTAATTATAATTTATGTTTATTTTATAATAAACAATATTTAAATTACTTATTAATATTATTCTTCAGCCAACCTTACCAGAACTCGTCACAGTTTTCAATACGAAAACTCTTACGAAAGTTCGGGAAACTTGAGAAATAAACCATACAGACTACTTTTATCATTTTCCTAAAGTGTAGTAAAAAATATAGCAATACCATAAGCAGGAAGGAACAGCCGAGGCACAGAATAAGCAATAGTTTAATCTTACTAACTTGCAAAAGTGTCACAAACAAGCAATATTGGTATTTTATATTAAACAAATTATTTTTATTTTCACAAAACATATTCTGGTTATCTTAAACAAGATGACATTGAGGTACCTATAAATAATCAATTTAAAAATATTCTTAAAAAATATACTTATGTATTTACTCTCTATATACCGATGCGATCATAAAAACTTTTAATAGGATTTGAAAATGTAACAACTTTTTATTTCAGGTAAAGTTTTTTGTTATGTCAGGTGTAACAGCATAACATGGCATTTCCAAAATGTCCAATTTAGGTATGCAACATTGAAACATATCAGAATAACTATAAAGCTTATTTTACCTCAAAAGGTACACGGAGTGACTCAGGTTAGGCCGAGGTGAAAGTTCTCGGAAAAGCATAAAAAAGTCGTTATTTTTCTTCGGCGCGTGAGGATCCACGACAATAAAACAGAGAATGGGTGTTATAATGTGTGTTGTACACGTTAAACAAACGATTTGACCTCATTTTGCAAATGTTGATGACTTGGAACAGTTGCAGCTTTTTTTTTCAAGCTTTGAAGCCACGCCTTACCAAGTTCGATCTACTGAGATTAAATTGGTTTCGTTTTCTGTCAACTCGGAAATCAACAAAGTTATTGTATTTTAATTATTTTTCTAATATAATATCGAGTTCTGTTGTGTAGTTTATTTATTTATTACAAAAATGAGTGCAGTATAGGCTTACAGTATGAAGACCAAAATGTTTACTATTCTTTGGCGAATACACCTCTCGCTCGCACGTTTCCACATGTTGAAAGATCTTATATCACTAAGCCCATTTTCGAAAAATCGTTAATAACCATTTTGTGTGATTGCACATTGTACATTGCACGCAATTGCAAGGGGAAGGTCGTGTGTTCAAATCCCAATCGGGTAATAAATTTTGGGACTATATTAAATCTTTCTAGAAAGATTGTCTTCAAAAATGACGGACCGAGCCTTATATGAGCAAAAAAGAAGAGATGAGTTTTTTTTTCTTTTCTTACTTATTTTAAGGGCTTTGTAACTGAGGGACCACCCTATCCTATAATAAAACATCAAAAAAATACATCTCATATAAAAACTTATACTCTAACTAACCCTAATTCTGCCAATTGGTGTAGACATACATACTTTCATTAATTTGTCTCTATCGTTCAATCCCCAACGAGATCCCATAAAAAAAACATACATGACTACTGTTGTCCTTAAAAAGCTAACCTCCTACAATTTTTAAGTAATAAGAGTCGATAAGAACAGCGGAGCGCTGTGACAATAAAATAACATTTTCAATTGGGTTAATGAGACCACTTATCCGTTCAATGTGTTCTCCAGAAATATTGAGTTTATACAATGAAAGCTACCAATTATATACATTCAAGTGCAGCTGACTGTACTGGAAGCATCAGATAGCATCAGAAGTGTATATTGCGGAACAATAAATTGGTAGTTACCGTTAACTTTCTATAGTTTAGCTGCAAAACAACTGCAACTTCATAATTTAACCCAATACAATCTTTACCAATATATTAAATAGGTAACGTTAACTCATCCTTAACTGAACTGGCTGACTCATAATATTAATAATAATTTAGAAACTTTTGAAAAATAATATAATTTAATAGATTTTTTTTAAATTAAATATTTATTATCAGAACAGTCTTACAACAGAGCTCATTAAAATTTACCAAACAATATTTAGTACTGCGTCCATAATCTTAACTTTTGTCCACCGTTTTCATGTTAGTGGCGTGTCATGTTTGTGGCCAATAGTGTGTGTGAAGTGGGTTCAGTTCGCGTCAAAGAGGCTCCTTTCGTGCACACGTTTATCATGTTTGACAGATGTTTTAGAGCTTTTTAAGTTCTACGACAAGCCGGTTTCCTCACAATGTTTTCCTTCAAAAGAGAATATTGGCACTGTTGACATATATTTATATATATAGCGACATCTAGTTATATGTATTAAGAATTAAAATTTTACAACTAATTATAATGCAATCACCTGCCAATAGTTGTAATACTTCCCCGGACGAGCCCTTCACAAAGAGCTCTACTTCTCATAACCTTGCTTAAACTGAGTGTTGCTTCCTGGTGTCGTTGCAGGGTCGGAGATGTCGCGCCGGCTGCGGCCCGATGGCGGCGGGTGAGCGAGTGTGGCGGCTAGGCGCCCATGCGCGCCTGGCTCCTCGTGTGTGCGGCGCTGGCGCTAGCGCCGTGCCACACGCGAGCCACGAGCGCGCGCGCGCACGCGCCCAGGGCAGCCCTCAGCGCGCGCACAGACCGCATCAAGTCACTTATATTAGCAAAAGTTAGTCGAACCAACTACTGTATGAGTGGCCGTCTCGGAGTAACGCTGCTCGACAGCTCTCTGTTTGGACGAGGTTGAAGTAAGAATGGAAGTATTTAGCGTTACTCAGAGATGTTGGAACAGGCACTAAGACGTATACATACGTTTACGTGTACTAAATTAAAAGGACCTTTAGCTAAACGTACTAATTATGAAGCACAGCAATATGTCATTACGACACCCTGAAAGAGTCACATTCGATTTTAATAATGTCCTTAAACGCATAACGGTGCGTGCCGTGGAAAAAGTATAGGTGACAAAATTTCTTTTGGCATTGTATAAACTATCTAAAGTAGATGCGAAGCAAATACCGTTTTTGAGACCACTTACAGCAGACTTTTAGTTAAACATAACATTTCAATATTTACAAATCCTTGACTAATATTCCCCTTATCAATGTATTTCCAAGGCGGAAAACGCCCACCCACCTGGCAGTTCAATTCACCTGTTGAATCTAGTATGGATCGGAGTATAAAGCTGATTTCCCTCGTAGCTGGGGCTCACCGAGCGGCCGATGCCGCTGGGAGCGCCGCCGCGGGACGTGGTGCGGCAGATCCTGGCGCGCGCCGCCGACCCGCGCCCGCGCCCCGACGCGCGCGAGCTCGAAGCAGAGCACGCCATGCGGGAAGTCATCGCGATAGCTCATAGAGGTAACGCACCCACGGGCACGGTCGACACGATGAGAGATCGTGCAGGTAACACAGGATCAGATGTCATGGTAAAATGGAGTGATAGTCAATGTCCGAACAACGCTATGTATTGGTAGTTAAATGTCAATCGAAATCGACAATTTTAATCATATAAGATATGTGATGCATTGCTAGAGAGTTGATGAAGATTGGTTTAGAAGTAAAAGACCCGCACCCCGTGCACGAGCATAAAGCAGATCGCGCGATAAGAAAAGAGATTATCGGGATATCTTATATTTTTTGCAGTTTTGCCGTGCTAATTAATAATTGTACTAAGGCAAATGTGTTTAGTAATACAGAATTCAATTTCAGAATAGATAAGTAGATACTCGCTGGTACCCTTTTGCAACAGCAATACAAAACACTCATAAAAACTCACTCTAGGCAAGGCTAATTATTAGTAGTCGGCCCTTCTAGTTCTAATCACGAAATTATTTTTTTAATTATCAATAGTTAGGACTTAAGCGGACCCAGTACGGCATGTTTAATAGTCATCTGCACAGAGAAGGTATGCATCGTAATTTTCAAATAGCTACCTATATACTTAAAATAAACAAATCATCTCTTGCCACTACGCCTCTGTCCGAAGGAATGCCACTATCAAATCCACCATTATGAAGTGCATTTTACTGAGGCGAGTGAACTTATAATAAAGTAGGTATCTACAGTACTGCAAAATCAGCTTTCAACAAACGCGAGTGAATTTAACATTATAGCTAGAAAACTTGTAACTTACAACCCTTGAAACTTTGAAGTGCATCGAAACTTCTAAGAAGGAAATAACACTTGAAGTTGTGCAAAGAGCGAAATAATATACTAGACGCAATCTAGGGCACTGCCTGCGATGTTTCAGAAATGTTACAACGCACTCGTTTATAAATTTCCCTGGAAAACGCAGCCGTTATATGATCACTGTCAAATAACGGAGATACTAAATAGTTTACCAGGACAACCCTATTTCGTTTTACGTTTTAATAACTGCATCTTTTATTTTCCGCTTTTTTTAGGGGTTGATCGATCAATGTGAAAAATGGTCTCGCATAGAAGGGGTTTGCCCTAAACTCTGACCACAGAGAACTGTAGTAGTAGGTACTGCGAACCAATTTGTGCAAAGTAAATGTTGATTGTTATAAAATACGGGAAAATCCGTTGTTAGTTTACCTAGATGTACGAAGGTGACACGAAAGTGCATTCACACAAAAGCCAGATACCATAAAGTATGATTGTACGCCAGCGCACGCATAAATTTAGCCAATGGGAGGGTGAGCTGACAAGATTTAGTACGCGTAAGGCTCGGGGTACACATCACTAGTTGCCATGCTAGTTATAACGTTTCAAAGAAAAACTCGTAGTTTTTGTAGTATATTCAGACTTTACGTAGGTAAATGCCATATAAGAACCATAAATTAAGTAATAATACTGTGTCTAAGCAGGTCAGTACCTCAAGTCCTTTATTTTTGGTTTTGTATTGCGAACCTGTTCTCCTTGTTTGGTTTTGTATAGAGTCACAAGAGTTCCCAGCACGGCCAATAGGGCGCTTATTACGTACAACACCCGCTGGAAAAGCGGGCTAGCTATACAGAAAACCAAAACTCACTAAATTTCAATATTGTATTATATTGCATTGTAAAAGGATCATACAAAAGAACGGTAGGAACCAAGCCGAAAGTTTGTTGACTGTTCTTCTAGGTTTTGGTCGCGTGGAACTGGCACCTAGTTTTAAGACGTTTCAAAGTGATCCTTGTGAGTTTATTGAATAAATACCTTTTGCCTTTGTCTTTGAACTGAAAAAAAACGATTTGAGATAAATAGGTCAGCATAATAGTCTAGCTAGCAGACAACTACCGAAATCGATAAATCAATCTCAAATCTCACTGTAGCACTGTGTAGCACGGGCCTAAATGATCGAGTAGTACCAGTGACCGAGTAAAGTAGATATAGGGCGAACCTTTTTGGAGAGCCATGCATAAACTGCAGATTGAAATAAGTTATGTACGAAGTTGTTACTAACTTTGCTCATTGGACAATTTGTTTTGGCTCTGTGATTTTTGCTGTCTCTGGTAGTTGTTGTTGTAAGATGGCTTAAGATTAAATTACGCGTAAGTTACTGTACTTTATCTGTTACTGAATGTATCTTTACGGCCGTAAGTACTATACGGCTCATCGGCATCAGCTAAATGGGTTCGTGAAGATTATATTTTAGGGCTTTGAAGTTACCAAACATCTTTTTGTTAGTATTTAAACCTAGTTAACTAGGTTTCACCTATTCAAAATGAAGACTATACATTTAGATCAAAAAGTTCTTAAAAAGAAAATTTTAAGAGTTGTAGAGCTCATCCGGGAAAGTACTACTACCACGCCTTTTTTGCCGCCAAGCAGCGTTGCTGTTTCGGTTTGAAGAGTGTGGTTGCCGGTGTAATTACAGGCATATGAGACTTAATATCTGTATGCCTCAAGTTGATGGACGCAGGGCAGTGCATCGTAGGGCACGTTCCTATCGTGCGTGACTTACGAGGCGTGCTATGTTTATAGGTGATGGTTACCACTTAACATAAGGGGCAACATCTGCTTGTTCCATCAGCTAGTTGTATATAAAAAAAATACATTAATTAAACAAATTAGAATCCTACTAATCTACACTCATATTATAAAGAGGAAACCTTTGTACTTTTGTATTTTTGTATGTAACGAATAGGCTCAAAAACTACTGGTCCGATTTCAAAAACTCTTTCACCATTAGAATGCTACATTATCCTTGAGTAACATAGGCTATATTATATTTTAAAAAAAATCAGGGATCCTTACTAAAACTTCAATAATGTAACCCAAGGTGGAAAACAAAAACCTTACATCGCGTGCGCTGCGAAAACTATTGATGATAGAACAAAATAATGTACTACAATTTTGTAGAACACGTCATTATCTACAAAAAATGTCGCGACAGCATATGTCTAACTATTATAGTTATGTCACAATAAGTGTTCTTTTATTATAAAAAATTAATTGAAATGCCGCCGCCAGAAAAGGGTCTTTATTTGTACCTTGGTATTAATCCTTATCCAAATAAATTATTTCATAATTAAGACGGTTTCAATACCTATAGATCACTTCTTAAATTTTTCAAATCGGACATTCCATTCAAAAGATATGACGAAATTAAAAATGTTAACGGGTCCACGGGTCACGCTCGGGGTGCGAGTTTACTCACTCAAGGAGAAGCGCGTGCAAATGTATGAAATAAGTAGACGCGAGGCTCGAACCCAACGGTCTAAGTTTATCCTAAAATGTTCAAAAAATTTATGACCACCCATGCGAAGCTGGGACAGGCCGCTAGTACTATACTAATATTATAAACGCGAAACTTTGTGAGTATGGATGGATGGATGGATGTTTGTTACTCTTTCACGTAAAAACTACTGAATGGATTTTCATGAAACTTTACAATAATATAGCTTATACATCAGAATAACTCATAGGCTACAATTTATAAAGATATCGTGTGACTAATCCTGCGCAGACGAAGTCGCGGGCACCTGCTTGTACATTATAAAACAAAGAATACAAAAAAATTCAATTAAATATATATAAAGTAAAAATGACAAAAAAAAGTAGGTAAGTACTTATAAATTTATACAAACACATTTTACAATTATCAATAAATGCCAAGTAATTACAATTGCCAAGTGAAAACAATGGCAAGTATGTCTGGCTAACATCACTAAGGTAATATAAGATCGCATCTGATGGCCGTCTGGTAGCATTCGGCCCGTTCTCACCAATTTACCATTCGACTTTCATGAGAAAGGTGTGGTCTGACTGTTGGCGGTCGCTGATCTCAAATATTTCTACTCATTTCACTAAATAATGATCAACTATTAGTCTTTTGTAAATGCAAAATAAAAAGCGGCATGACTTAAATCTCCAGGCACGGGTGACACCTCCTTAGAACTCTTTGTACTAAGCACCTACATAAGAAAACATTTGCATATAGAATTCGCTTGTACCAACATTAGTATTTTGCAATTGCAAGTTTTAAAGATTTTTAACAAGCTAAGGTTGACTTAAATAAACTTGATCGAACTGATTCACCTGTTGCATTGCAAGGTAGCATAGTGTGACGTCGACCCTACTCTAGTTATTTTGACGAGCATTTATGTTCTACTTAATATCAACGAAGAGTAGAATGCAAAACATGAATTTTTTCTCAGGTTTTGTTTTCAAAATTTCTCTTACATTCTACTACGTTAAAATAGATTTGTAGACTGAGCCAAAGCTACCAAATTGTAGAGCTAACATCAGCCTCTAAATGCAATAAATTTTTAAGGAATGAAATGACATTGAAATGAATTGTTCACACTTTTTAAGCTTTCTGGACTGTAATCTCCGAGTACGGTAGACATCCCATTAAATCTCTTTACAGTTAAAATTCTTGATAAATAAGAATTCATTATTTTTGACAACACTAAGTACAGACAGATTACTATGATAAAAATTAACTAAGTCGCCAGCAGCTGCCAGTCAAACCAAGCCCTCGTAGATCTCAAAGGATCAACGCCATCCAGTGTTTGTTATATAAATAAATAATAACATCCAATACATTCTTGAGTATTTTCTATTTCCAGGGTAATAAATACAATAATACTTACTTACGATACTATACTGTTTTGATTCTTGACCTTTTTGTGGGTCTTAGGGGATGCTTGGAGTTTTATATCCTATGGATGGTAGGGATATGAATAACGATTTTGATTTCCTACGATTCCTACGATTTCGTAACTAGGTGGATCATCATAATTTTTTGTGGCTGCTATAAACCTTGAGGGCTTAGGCCCATCATCCTGCCTGGTAGAATACTCCACAAAACTATAAACAAAGTTTGGTATTGACACCTTCATACTCGACACGGCAGCGTGGTATCCGCTTAGCGGTGGAATTACTTGCACAGTGAAAATAAAACCTACTGTTATCGTATTACAGGCTTTTGAGCTGAAAAAGATTTTTCTTTAACGGTGTGATGGGATTTCCCTTGAATTGTTGGCTGATGATTCTTGGGGTATCTTTTCATGCTTTTTTAAGTGTTTTTTTTATTTACTTAAAGGATCGATGTTGAATATTATCGTATATTTAAATAATGCTATATAATAGGTAGGTACTTTGCATGCACTTTACATGTATATTCACCCGATTGTAAGGTCAAGGTACGAGTAACAATCACGTGAGTGGGGTGCGGTGTCAGGGATGCACTTATTCAACTACTGGGTCAGAATAATAAAGGATTGAGGTGCACGGATAATTATCTCGAAGCAATACCAACTTGTATATTATGGTTTCATTTTTATGACTAGTTATTATCTATAGTTCTTGTTGTCGCGGTTATTTGAGTATCTAGTTTTAATGTGTTTCTAAAGTGATATTTAATTACAGACATGACCTCCAATAAATCGCAGATGTATTTCGTAAACTTGAAATGACCCATGAAGTTTGATTTTATTAAATCAGTAAAGTTTTTCTGCTCTTTATGTGTGTGAATATTCTAACAGGTTTTCTTTCAGAATTTAGCTAGCTAAGTGGAATCTGAATTCGTATTAAACATGTAAGTTCAGCATATTTACATATTATAGGCATATTTTTTTTTCAATTAGAAACAGTAACATAGTTTAATTTACTTACAGGATCGCCAGTGACGCGGCCTATAGCAAACAAGACCTTTGATTTGTGAAGAATTCATCCTAGCTTCAGCCAGCTAAAATGCACATTTTGGAGATTTTTTCGTGTAAGTACTCATAAATTTAAATTAATGTATATATTTTTTTAGTAGTGTAGTTATATCAATATGCCGACGCTTTATAAAACTGAAAAAAACTGAAACAGCTTCACGACTTTAATCCCCAAGCACGGTAGATATCCCCTCAGATCTCTTAGTACCAAGTACTAACTCCAGATTCTTTTTTTGAGGTTGTCTAAGGGGGTAGTCAGAGGTACGTCCAAACATTACATTTGGCACATACCCACATTTTGCAGTAGTTGGTATTCCATACGTGACAGGGTGCAAGCCCATCGCCGCTGTTAGAATACTAACTGGTTTCCTCACGATGTTTTCCTTCGCCGTTTAAGAGCACTGGCATTGCGCACATAAATTTTTCGATAGGAAAAATCCATTGGTGCACGACCGGATTTGAACCTGCAATTTATTACTGTACTATTTTAAAAGCGAAATTAAATAATTTTTATTGTGACGTTTTTAGAATAATTATATTGGTGGATCACTCAGCGCCATCTAGCCACAAACCAAGCGAAGCTTATATTATGGAACCATTGACTTATATTATTTATATAAGCAAAGAATACTGTTTTAATTTTATACTTAAAATATATTATAACATACAAAAACAGAACAAGCATTTATGTTCTTTACATAGGTTTTTGTCCTATACGAATTGAAATAACCTTCATGCACAGAAAGTGGAAAAAAAGTGAAGAAGTGCGGAAGCAAGTCAGTTTATACAATCGGATGTCAGAATATATTTTATTTACAAAGTAAATTACAATGCAAATAATAAGTATTTAAAAATTTCCATGTTACATGAAACAGTTGAGCTATTGCAGACCGTTGCAAACGATCTAGAGATAGCTCAACTAATGCGTCCCTAAGAGGCTGGCTGCATTGCCGCACTGAATGGCAACGCTGATGCGCTGAGACATTATACTCTCACATCGGATGTTAATTACTATTTGTACATATCAAGCGGGCGTTGTATTGAAGCCTATCCTATCATTCTCTAGTGTCCTTCATTCTCGAGTTCACCAGTTCCTTGTAGCGACTGCGTTATGCAACCCCTACATTTGGGCGATGGCCAGGCTTGGGCGGGCGGGATTTAGTGCTGGCTATTCGGGCTTCAAAATTTATTTTGTGTTTTTGAACATTTTTGAGTAACTCGGAGCGTCTTTTCTCCCATTAAAACAAATTGTTAGTGGTTACTGTGATACACAATTTTTACAACTTAACTAAGTTAAGAGTATATTTAAAATCGATTTTAATATCCAATAATATTTTAGTGAGATAAATCGAATCGGAATTCAAATGCAGCTATCCTAAAATAATGTAGCTGTTTTATAAAACAAATAACCAAAAACAACAGGCTTCAGGACTTGTAACCTTATCCATATTGTACTCAATAAAGTTCTTATTCATTTAGTTTGTTATTATTATTTACTTTGATACCTTAACTTCTACCGCGACTATAATATCTACATAATCCCCTCGCATAAGGTAGCGAGAGAGCAAAGAATCTTGTGTTAGTACCAATTCAAGATTCTTTGAGAATGTGTAAGGGAAGTCAGAGGTACGTCCTAATATTACGTTTGGCACATACCCACATTTTGCAGTAATTGGTATTTCATACGTGACAGGTTGCAAGCCCATCGACGCTAGAATACAAACTCACCATGTTTTCTGTCACCCATTGAGAGTACTAGCTACTAGCTACTAGATAAAATAGATTTGTGCACGACTGGATTCGAATCCACGACCTTACGATCTGAAGGCGAATAATAGCTGTTTTATATTATAAAATAAATATGATAATAACTAACGTAGATTTACAAGATCGTTTACAGATTGGGGCTGTGACTTGAGCTCTGATAATAATAGAAAATACTCACTTATTTTGCGTGGCAAAAAGTTTCAGTGATAAGTAGTCCGTTGATGACAGTTTCTACTGGGTTTGTTCTGGTGTTTATCCACACTCAGGGAAAATTACAATGATTTTACGGCTACGGTCGCTCGGAGCCGTTAAATTAATCTTTACCGTTATTTGTCTGTCGAGGATTGGGGTTACACGTGTTCGTATCAAGGGGGCAGTTGTAGGTTCAAATCCTACTTGCCCAAGAACTTTTCTTGATATAAAATCATTGATTAATAAACCTTCAACTGTAAACAGTAGCCAAGCTGCTGCGGTTTAACACTAGATAATACAGTTATTATTTAATTTCAGTTTTTATAGAGCAATGGTGGTCTAGTGGTAGCGGCATCGCCTTCCGATCCTAAGGTCGTGGATTCAAAACCTCATTACGTCGTACATCACTGTTCGTTTTTCTGTTCAAAAATATATGTTCAAAGTGCCAGTACTCTCAAACGGTAAAGGTAAACTGCTTGAGGAAAACGGCATGTTGAAGAACTTAAAAATTTGTAAAACATGTGCCAAGCGCTCAGAAGGAGCCACTTTGAAGAAGAATTAAGAAGTTATTATTTAGATCATTTTCTTCGGACATGGTCTTAGCACACCGAGATCATATTGTGCACCAGAGATGCTCACAGCATCACTACAGTCACCCCCTCCCCCTTGGCCTATAATTACGCGACATCCCAACGAGCCGTATTTCAAACATTACGCCATTTGCGAGGCCATAAAATTTCAAAGTAAAATACCATTCGGCATATTTTAATGCCGGCGATGTAAGTACACTTCCGTTGCGCGCATTATGTTGTGTAATGTTAAATGTCTGAATGTATTGTTGTTTTGGGGAGAATGGGTGGCAAGAGATGCCATTTAGCTGATACCAGTTTGTTTCTGAATCAGGGGATGTATTGTGATCGCTTGAATCTAGAGTTGCTTCATCATCGTCATCAGCCTGGATTATTTCACTGGTGAACCGACCTCCTCCATATTTGGGGGTAATTATCACGCTTGGCAGGTGAATTGGTGACCTCAGCCAGTAATCCACTCGGGAGATGCTGTTGCCCATCTCCTGATGGTATTATTATTATTTACTTAATAATTCCTTATTTGTTAGATGAAATAATAATACTTAAGTCGCCTTTCATGACATCTCCAGGAGGTCATAGAAAGGCTCTTTTCTATACCAGGATCACTTGTGACTCATTTATAACACCTCATAATAATATAGTATAGTAAATTAATTAAACTTAACTTTAGTTAAAAAAGGTAAGATCCAAAACTTTGCGATGAGTAAAACCTACTGAGCATGGGCTTGACAGCTGTTAACCAAATTCTTTATTTTTTCGAACATTTCAAAAATTTTATGCTTGGTGCCTCGATAAAGCCATAAAAAAAATGTTTCTTGTGTTCCTTTACAATAAAAAAAACTTTATTTGTTGAGTTCTAACTGCTAGCGGCCAAATATCCTTTCTCCCTCCCCTTTACCACCCAAAGCCATTCCTCATTTTCTAACAAATTTTCCGCACTGCACGCGTTAAGCATACATACATGGTATACAATACAACTACAATGTACACTTTTCTTTATACAGGGTGTGTTATTCCTAAGGCAATAAGTACGGTTAAACCGATACAATATAGCTGTAGTAAATCCGGTGACCCCATTCAACAGTGAATAAATATTGTATCGCTACGACGGGTTTATGGAGTTTCGGTGGAATTTAGCTTTTGAAAGATCTTGTAAGGACCGAACCAGAACTAAACACTAACTGAACGGATACTGCATTTTTTTTTAATAAGCTGTGAGGTCATTCTGCGTGTATACAAATTGAGTGATAGGCACGATACTGATCTGTCTGGTGTAAAAAACATTTTAGCTTCTAGGTCCTCGGGGTTTTTCGGTATTATCAAAATTGACTTTATTTATAAACCGTCTTATAAACTACGTAAACTAATTTCTCACTATTTAAACATGAAAACAAGCAAAAAACGGCTCACGGCTCGGTCTCTATTATCCTTTGTATACACGGATCCACATCAGGCTACACACTGCTCATTTTTATGTCATCGCAATAAGCGACATTTTTCTTTGACTTCGTAGCTTGTTTTCCATCCATGTGTACATTAAAGTAGGTATAGGTACTCCATTTTTTATTGTTGGAATGAGTAGGCGTCACTTAAATCCGAGTTTTTACAATCCATTAATTACATGTTATGTTACCAAAAGTATATCAGAAGAAAGTTATCGTTCACTAACTTTACTTTTGAAAAATGCTGTAAATAAAAGAATATTAACAAAACCGGAATTATTTTCTGTTAATATCGATTCACTTAAATATATTAATGTCATCAATGTACAGCACTGTGGCTGAGGCTGTGAATGTGTGCAATACTGGCCATAAAACGGCTACGATCGTGTCGTAAACTTATAATGCAAGTCAGTGTATTGATTCCCCGATATGGTCACTGTTATTATTGAAGATGCTTAGCTGCAGAATTGTGTAATTGAATTGGGATGGAAACGCGTTTTATACTTGATATATTATATTTATGAGCCTGTTGTGCTCCACTAAAGCCAGATTACCAAGTAGAATATAATAGAAAAATGTTTTATTTTGCACTCGAATAGGTACAGCATCTTAGAAAAACAACCAAAAGAAACAATAGGTAGACAGACAGACACTGAAGAGTAAAAACACAATAAAAACAAAGATCTGACTCATATTGTTGCATACTATGACATTACGGCCTCTTTTCATTTATTCCTTGGTTTAGGTTTAGAGACTTACCAACATGGAGGTACATACTTAGTCTAAGCTTACCAAAATACTTAATATAATGTCAAATTGAAGTTATAAGAGTAGTAGAGCTCTTTGTTGAAAAATGTGAACACACCTTTTTCTGCCGCCAAGCAGCGTTGCTGTGTTTCGGTTTGAAGAGTGTGGTTGCCGGTGTAATTACGGTCACATGAGGCTTAACATCTGTATTCCTCAAGTTGATGGACGCAGGGCAGTGCATCGCAGGGCACGTTCCTATCGTGCGTGACTTACGAGGCAATGCTTTGTTATATGTGATGGTTACCACTTCACATCAGGTGGGTTATCTGCTTGTTCCATCAGCTAGTTGTATAAAATAAAATTATGATGAGTGTTTATACAAGGTGTTCCATAAGTTGTGTATATAAACTTCAGGGGGCTAAAGTACCCATCAATATGAACAACTTTTTCTATGGAACCAACACTGTGAACGCGAAAAAAAAAAACAGCTGTTTCATACAAAAGTTCAATACCTACCAGGCTAAAATGTATGAAACAGCTGTTTTTTTTTTCGCGTTCACAGTGTTGGTTCCATAGAAAAAGTTGTTCATATTGATGGGTACTTTAGCCCCCTGAAGTTTATATACACAACTTATGGAACACCTTGTATAGTTATCAACGCACGACCATATCATAATAGCTCTTTTATCTAGAGGTGCGGTATAAAAGATGAAAGTCCTGCAATGACATTATGGCAGAAACAAAGAACCAATAAATTGTGGTTACGTACTCTCGAACGGTGATGGAGAACATCGTGAAGAAACCGGCATTTCTAAAAATAAAAACATAAAAAGCTCTAAAATATGTGTCAGTGCTTGAAAATAGTCTCTTTGAGACGCACTAAAAATCCTTTCATCACACTGTTTCGAAAGAAACTAGTGTCACGAGAAGAAGAAGAGAACAAGATTATCTATTTAAATATAAATTCATTTGTTTCGGAGTTCGTTTTCGGCGTTAGTAAGATAGTCAGCGGCGTGACGTAATGACAATGAAAATGAAAATAAATGACTTGGGAGCGTAAATTTTAAGCTGAAAACTTTTGCTGATAAACGTTAATTCTCAGCAGGAATAACGATTACTTTTAGCAAGTACGAGTAGTACCCTTAAACAGTTTTGCAAGCGTGAAAAACTTAAATCTAAAGATCTGTTTTGCCTGATTTTTTACCCAAAAACAAAATGTTAGCAGATCATGCAAACACGTAGAGTTCGGCCGTGTAATCAAACCTTTCAAACATAAAAATCAAAAAAATCTTTTTTCAGTCCAATAACAGGGATCATATTGAAACATTTTATACCATACAAATCCAGCGTTTTTTGTATGATTTTCTCAACCGTCATCTTCGCCACATCGATCGATTACTTCATCCATCTTATTCTGCTTTGTTTCAGAATCAGTGAACCCAAGTTTCCTTAAAATACTTCATCAAGTGAAAGAGCAGGTGTTTTAGGTAATCCTTGATTTTTCATTCTTTAGAATAAACTTAGGCCTAACATAGATACAAGCAATATGAACCTTCGCGCATTGTTTTCATGGTAGACCAACTGGTTCAAAAATAACTCAAAGTCAAGTTAAAATTATGTTTGTTGACTACTCTATTGTATTAGGCCTATCATGTAATTATACAAGTAATTTTTTAAATAAATACAAATACAAAAATTATTTATTTAATTTAGTTACAAGGATCACTTTAAACATTTTAAAGCTAGGTGAACCAGTCCCGCGCGACGAAGCCTAGAAGAATAGGCAACAAACTTACGGCTTGGTTCCTACCGTTCTTTAGTGTGATCCTTGTTATAAAATAATATACTAATCTAGATCCACTGTAGTCAATCGAACTTAGTGAGGTAAACGGACATTTGAATACAAAGACTTTCTTAAAAAAATACAGGTATCATCTCCTCCCCAGGGTTGTCTGCGCAGTAACCTAAACGATGCTGAGTAGGTACACGGAAAAAATACGAGTTCCGTGATACCACAAGCCGTACCCGGAACCAAATAGTTGTTACAAATGAGTCACTCCACTAAGTACTTTGTTTTCGTCACAGTATTGTATTATGCATAGGAAACTTTGACCAGCAACTCATTATTTAACATCTAGTAAACAATTCGATAAGAGAGCATCCTTATTTATTGTTATGTTTATTTGCACTAGAGGGTCGCTTGCACTTTGATACTCACGCACTTGCTACTTACTTACTTACCTATTGCGTGCGTCCAGCCACCAAAGTAAAAATAATGTTATTTATTTAAGGCTTTATTGTACCATTTTTTTTTTATTTATTTATTAGGATCGCCAAGAGATAATACACAAAACTTAATACTAGACACAAACAAAATAACATCCTGCCCCGTGCTTATCCACCAAAGGCAACCACAGCCTAAGGGCAACCATTATTATAAGTGTGCATAAGGTGGGTTTAATGCTATAATTTTTTTACCTGCCAACCATAAAGGTTACATAAAAGGTTGACGTGTTACGTGTCTAGGGGGTGTAGCCAGAGGTACATCCAAGCTTGTCGTTGCTGCTAGAATTGATTTCCACATGATGTCCTCTGTCACTAATTGAGAGAGAGCACTGGCATAGAAATAAATTCTATAGGTAAGGTAATATGTAGCCACGCAACGTGCTAAAACAGAATTGCACAACTTTGTAAATACATAAATCAAACAAAACAAGAAACTTTCCGTAGTTAAAAATTATAATAATTAGCGCAGGTTCAATGTCGTTCTTTGGCAGTTTTTAATGATTATCAATCTGTACGTACACGTATCTCGTAACGGCAGGTCAATGACTTGAACTACATGATGTCCCAACGATCTCTATTTCGTTGTTTATCTAATTTATTTCATTTCCATTGGTCCCACTTGTGGACGTCTAATTCCTGTTTCAAAAAGTTCGATGATTTTCAAAAAGACTGTCAACAAATCTGACAAAAAAAAATAATTCGATACCTATCGCTTTTTATGTTCTATCAGAATCTATGATGTCCACCGCCTTTTAGCATGTCTAAATAAAATTGAAACCAGCTCAATAGGGCTTACAAGTAAACAGGCGTTTGCATGTGTGGCGATTGTCCACCATTTTGAGTTTCCCATCTCTAGTCACGTCACGTTACTAACTCGACAGATCTGCTAAGTTTATAGATTTGTTGGATACAACTATTTCTAATTCATTGTCTAAATTTCTCCACTCGTACATGCAGCAATTCTTTTACAAATGCCCCTATTTACGGGACTCTGTGCTTGGATAAAATGTTATTTAGCTTTGGTAACAAATCATAAAGAAACATTACAAATTGGTTGTTTAGTTACTAATTTGTGGAATCAATTTTACTAGTGTAGTGTTGAATGTTTCAGTAGCAAACATATAATAGATAAAAAGTTATTGCACGAGGCGTACCATGATAAGAGTCCAGAAGTAATTTTTAATTAATTCATGTTCAAATATTCGATAAACTTGAAGT
The DNA here is from genome assembly GCA_932294275.1 of Chloroclysta siterata. Classification (NCBI taxonomy): domain Eukaryota; kingdom Metazoa; phylum Arthropoda; class Insecta; order Lepidoptera; family Geometridae; genus Chloroclysta; species Chloroclysta siterata. Next base: position 14,177,368 of record OW028591.1, on the reverse strand, counting down.
TAGAACCAGAAATTTGTTGAGCCACACACTATTGATATATATACATATATGGGCAATTCATCCCTCGTATTTTTGAAGTATGTCATTTATTGGTTGCATTTCGGGCATGACGTCAGCAAGCAAAAACTCTTTTTTTTTTAAATTAAATAACTGATGGAACAAGCAGATGGCCCACCTGATGTTAAGTGGTAACCATCACCTATAACAAAGCATTGCCTCGTAAGTCACGCACGATAGGAACGTGCCCTACGATGCACCGCCCTGCGTCCATCAACTTGAGGCATACAGATGTTAAGCCTCATGTGCCTGTAATTACACCGGCAACCACACTCTTCAAACCGAAACACGGCGTTGCTGCTTGGTGGCAGAAAAAGGCGTGGTGGTAGTACTTCCCAGGACGAGCCTTTCACAAAGAGCTCTACTACTCTCGGTAGCATTTCGTCCCTCCGTTTAATTTCAACAGACGAGCAAAACTTTTAGACACGGCAAACGGCAACCACTGATAGGCACTCTTGATATAGATATTGTAGTCATTAAATAAAAGAAATATGTTATACGCAACCTATATCAAGTTAGCTTACTTTTTATGATTGATGAACTTGGTTTGTGGACTGCACAGGAATTCAGATTGCATAATTAAGATATTTTTTTATGTAAATCGCAATAGGCATGACTGTAGGCCGCTACTTATACTTACCTAACTATTGTAATTATAACCAACAGGCTGGGTTATCTGACAGATAAGTGAGGTCAAGCACAGCTAGGTAGTATTTATTTGCACTTGGGAACAGAATGATAAAGTGAGAGCAATGGGCCCCAGAACGTGCCTGCTCTTGTGTCTCTGATTCGCTCTTTGTACCTGAACTTATCAGAGCTTTTGTTTGAAAGTGCAGCTGGTGAACATCCCAGAAAGAAAGTTTTTTTAAAATTGTTAGACAGTTATTAGAACAACCACATGGCCCTCCCAATAATAATAAATGTTGCTACAGCTGGTATAGCTTTTAAACAGGTAGGTATAATATAATTAAACGTGGTAGAAACATAGCTCATCAGTAATGATTTGACGGTAAGTCGAAATACGGTCATCAGCAATAAAAAAAAGTTTTTAGATTATTATATTAGGTATAAGTATGGATTTACAACTACTTATAGATAGAAAAGGTAATAAGTATTATATCAATTATCTGGATCCTATAGTACAAACTTTGCTTAGACTAGACAGCTTGGGCTAGACAGTGCTGAGTGGAATGTCCACCATTTATTCATAAAATATATTTAAAATATACCTAAATTTATATAATATTCATAAATAATAAATAAATTTAGGTGAACTGCTTTGCTAAGCGATACTTAGCTATAGCCAGCTATATTAAGCTCTCTCTCTCTCTCTCTTGTCGTGGCACTAGTTTCTTTCGAAACAGAGTGGTGAAAGGATTTTAAGTGCGCCTCAAGAGGCTCCTTTCGACCACTTGACACATGTTATAGAACTTTTTTAGGTTCTACGACATGCCGGTTTCCTCACGATGTTTTCCTTCACCGTTTGAGAGTACTGGCATTGTGCACATAAATTTTTGAACAAAATAACTCGTTCGTGCATGACTTTAGGATCGAAAGGCGGGGCCGCAACCACTAGATACCAGTGCTCTCAAAAGCTAATAAAGCTAAGCCTAATATAGCTAAGCGATGATACAGCTTCGTTGGTAGAATTCCGCTTAGTCAAAGATAATGAATCAGTAAAATAAAGCTTTTATTTAGCTAGAAGCTTTCAGCATTAACTTTACAACAATGTAAGCAAGCTTCTACGAAACCCTCGTTCATTTAACAAAATGAGTTATTTTTTGAATCGTTTGCTAGGCGAATACATTGTATAGTTTCCTTGACCTGGAGGGGCTATTTTAAAATATTTGGACATGTTTCTGATTGGACGTCGGTTTTTGTTTTCTTTGTATAAAAGCTAACAAAAAATAGCAAGAGAGACAAATTCTGACGTTTCGGGCTGGTCATTCTACTTGGAAGAATCACCATCAATGCAGATAACCTCAAAAGGATCCTCATATTTTAGTACTCACACTGTTTTTAATTGTTCGTGAGTGCTGAGGGGTTTCATGTTTTAGTAGGTACTTTGTTGACTTTACATTTCTGAGAAAGATTTATGATAACAAATTCTTCGTGAGACTTGGTATTGACGCAGTTACGAGTAGTTGTATTGTTTTATCTAAAATAAAGTGAACTAGCCATTGTACCCATTCCCTTGCTCTACCCTCAACATACCTGTTGCAAAAAAGTTAAAGAGACAGGATTATTCTTGTTGTGGCCGGCGAGGGGCTTACTACCTGTCACGTGTGCTTGGATTTCCACGAAAGCAAAGAGGCTAAAAGTTTTTGCCCAAAAGTATAGCGATGAATACAGATTACATTTCAAGTCAAAGTCTAAAGATATTTATTCAGATGAACCAAATGGATCACTTTGAAAGGTTTTAAGGCTGAGTGAATCTAGGTGCCAGTTCCACGCGACCATGCAAGCCTCGAAGAACAAGTAACAAACTTACGGCTTGGTTCCTACCGTACCTTCCATATTCAAAATATTATACTACCGCATAGAGCACGTCCTCTTGCAAGATAATGTAGATAGCACACTTGATGTTGGCCGGTTACGTGCAGTGTGATTTGTCATTGAAATACGTCTATCACTCGACTTAAAGGGGCTGTAGTTGCACTATAGGTAGGCGTACCGCCTCAAATCGGAATACAACAATAATAAAAAATGGTTCATTTCTGGTAAATTGTGAAACAAAAATATCAGTGTACCTAAAAAGTAACATACCTACATAATAAATAAAATGATTTACGAGACATCGGCGATGACGGGTGCGCAGTATCTCGTGTCAAGCTTTCGATGAACTGCTTAAACACGACACTTTTCGGCAACATGACCATCGCTGCTCACAAAATGTACCTACGGTAATATTGTTCTCCATCCAACATTATTTGCCCGAGTGTAAAATAAAAATTATAATAGAAATAATTGTGTAATGATTTTGTTAATTAAAATACATACTGATAGCCATCACACGTGCATGAAATTATCAAAACATCCGGAATACTCCGATAAATTAATAATTGTTTTACAATGTTGTTTATCAATGCTTACTTTGCTATAACTATTGTAATAGGTACCTAACTACTAACAGATGTAGCATAAAGCGTACCCCTAAGGTTTTTGCGTAAACCTATGATTCTGTTCTTATGGTCTATCTCATGGTTTGACGTAGTTAATAGGACATAGTTAAGTTACTTACTAAACTTTTTTGGATAAAATAAAATAAAATAAAAAATATAGCAAAAAAATTCATCATAATATAATAACAAATAGTCATTGAAATAAAGAGAACGTATCGAACATCTTAGGTATATAAATAAATATATTGGAGGACTTTCCACGCTGCACTATCTAGCCCCAAGCCCAAACTAAGTAGGTAAAGCTTATAATATGGGAATAGATACTGATTATAATTTAATGCACTTTTTTTATAAATATCGGTACTTATAATATTATTATAACACCCAGCCAGAGAACAAACATCTACGTTAATTACACAAATGTTTGTTCTGCGGGGAGATCGAACCCACGACCTACAGCGCAAAAGGCAGACCTACTACCAACTGAGCTGTGAAGGGCAGATAAAACCCCAATATCATTTCTCAAGACCGTGATCAAAGTATAATAAGTGCCAGCAAATAACTTAGATAATAGCCTCATAGTAGGTAATAATTATCGACACTAACCGCCGGTTTCTGAAAGTTCGATCAAAACTAATCGGATGTCAAGTCACTCGCCATTTCAGCTATTACATCGAATAAGATAGAGATAGCAAGTGACTTGACATCCGATTAGTTTTGATCGGGCTTTCAGAAACCGGTGGTAAGTTATTCAAATCATTGTTTGTGCATATCTAAGCGTATCAGCATTGCCGTTCAGCGCGGCGTGCAGCCGGCGACTTGGGGATGCTTTCGACTGTCATTGATTTGGAACAGTTGAGCTATCTTTAGATCGTTTGCAATATCTTGCAGATAGCTCGACTGTGTCACGAGTATTTTGTAAATACTTGTAGTCATTGTAATTTTTTGAAAATTTACATCTTAGTATTTTTCTAATGATCATAATATCCCTTTAGGTACATTATAAAAAAAATCCCTATAAATATTCAGCTTACCTTTGCTTAGTAAAAGGATCTTATCAAGCTCAAATTATTGAATGACACAGTACAGCTTAACTTTACCAGTATGAGCATTCTTTGTATGTGATAACATCCTGCCATTTTACCGGGAACCCAAAGTTAGGATCAAAACCTTGATGATCACTTTTAAAGGGGTATATTATTATTATATAGATATTATCAACTTAATATGTCGAAAATGTTGTATGTATTCCCAATAATGTAAAAATGAACACGTTCCCATTTCAGTCTCGTAGTACCCATTTCGTAGAACCTTCGTAGAGCCTTCGTTGCAATGTTATAATTTGTATTGTGTGTGGGTTTACCTACGCCTTTGTATTAGGTATTACAATGCTGCAACTCAAGCAAGGTGTAAAAAATCATGTACCTAGTTGTACCTCAAAATCCTCAACAAGCCATCCCCAATATTTGTTAGATCATGTATTTAATATACTAAAAATGAAATAACCTCACGTCTTAATCCACAGGCACGGTAAACACCCACTCAAAACTTTTCAGTACTTGTTCTTTTGCATTTTGAGAATATATAGAGGGGTAGTTAGAGGCACGTCCAATCATTACATTAGTTACATGCTCACATTTTTGCAAAAGTATGTCATACATGACTAGTTTCAATTCCATCGCCGCTGCACCAAACTCCTTCCAAAAGCAAAAGATTTCTAAATGATGCTCAGAATGGTACGAGTAGGTTTATTGTTAACAGATATTTTGGGAAATGGTCTTTATACACCTACATGGTAATTTTGTGCACAGCTTGTATTCAGTGGACTATGTCAAATAATCTCATAATTAGGAGGACATTTTCTATTATGGAAGCAACATAGCTTTTTCAGTTTAATTGTTTTTCTATTGGTATTTTGAGTTATTGCTGTGTATTTTCAATGGCTTTTTAACTAACATTACTTGAGGTCTTAGCAAACAGTGCAACGATGCAGGCTGAAATAGTAATAAAATGTAATATCCTGATTTGATCGAAAATATTTGGAAGGTGTTGTAGGAAACCTTGCGCTTTTCCATCTAAACAAAAGACTTTGATATACTTTTTAGCCAAGTCAGTCCGACTTGGCTAAAAAGTATCTATTTCACTTGACTCTGGCACTGTTGAGTGACGGACAGGGGCCGTGAATACCTACGTGAAGAAGACTTGTAGGTATAATATATTCGTAATAACAGTAGGTCCATTTCCATGACAATATTGCAATGTTTCATTATAATTACTTCCCTACCTTTGTTATTTCATCAATCGTCATTATCAATAAGTAAATACAACCCCTCAGGCACAGTACACACACACTAATCAGTAAATAAACTACGCTAAATACACTATCTGTTTATTTCGGCTCTATACTGTAAATTCGCAATTCACGACAATCTTCATACTAAAATCGAGTAATGGATATTTTATAAAGCAACGTAGTTCATTCGTGAAATAAGAAGATAGGCTAAACACCATTTGTTGCAAAATATGAGCTGATTTCACCATGCTCTGTTAACTAATCAAGGATTAACAGGCCGTTAAATCTAACCTTAAATGTCAAACGCGTACATTTTGACATATTTAACGGCCCTTTAATCCGTTGTTAATCTAACAGAGCATGGTGAAATCAGCTCTAAGCTGACTATCTTTTAGAACCACTTTGAGTAACTATCATGAATCGGACACTTACCTACATGGTATCGCTTCTATAAGCATAGTAGCAAACATCTTATCGATGAATTTGTTACTCGGTGTTTTTCTGTTGTAGAAAGCCGATGAATTTCGTTGGTATATTTGGTTGTTCTTTTAAGTCATGATGTTGAAAAAATACTCTAAAAGTCTAGTGTCATGTAAATACCTTATTCAATGAACGTAGTAGTAGCATTAAAAAAGTAAGCCTGAGCTTTCAATAATCATCTAATTCCTTAAGTGTGTTTATTGGTTGTTATCAGTAGTGTGACAATAATCCTGACAGTCAGTAGGTAGGTGCCCTCGTCTATATAAGGGGGTGGGCTCGGTCCTGGCCGCATTTCTGTGCGGAGCGTGGCACGCGCATCATAGTATTGCTAGAATAAGGACAAGACTGTTTTTTTATTTTTTTAGTGTACTTTTACCCCTGTAAAAATGGGGAAAAGTAAATTAGGATTATTTAGTGTATTGTTAGTAATTTCCGTTTTATGGAAACCAGCGTACACGAACGGTAAGTTTTTTTTTAATTATATTTAGAATAGCACCTAATGTAGTAATTATATTATTTCATTAAGAATAGGACCATGATGCTGTGAGAACATTTGGACTGAAGTTGATGATGAATGCGCAGTAGAGCATTTATGTAATGCATGGTTTTTTATTCCAAGGGTTTCGAACTACACACTGTGTGCAAAACAGTAACTAGGTAGGTAACAGTAACAGTAACAGTACCTAGGTAGGTACACACCAATGTTGATTGAGAGGACTTTCGTTCTATCTGCGTAAAAATTACCACATTTTGGTGATAGTATTTTGGCGTATATTGTGTACCTTCTATATAGGTATTTTGCTGTTCATATTTTCAATAAAATATTTGGTAGAGACTTCCAAAATTTTTACCTACCTGCTTGTCTTAACCAAGACCCATCGTATAGGGCCAATCTTTCAGAGAAAAGTAGGTATGACGGTCTTATGATTTTTTGGAGATTTATTTAAAGGCGTTACTTATATCGAATTATCTACAAAATCTTCCCAGAAAAGATTATTATTATAGATTAGATTTATGATCAACTCAAGCCCGTTGTCAAAAAAAGGTAAGTTTTAATTCTTAGAACAAGGTTTTTTTTGGACCAGTTTTCTTCTACCTTTATGTTTTACTATTGTGTTCCTTTTTGTGGCTGCAAAATTTTAATTTGTACTGGACAATGTTTCAAACTTACATAATTATTGTAACACATTTACTAACACAATTGCTACTGATATGCTATTAGGTACTACCTAGCATGGCTACTTCGGAAAACTTCAAAATCTTCAGCTCAATTGATTTGTCAGGGGTCACGACTTCCTATATTTACTCACACAGTACCTATTAGTACTCGTCTATATATTTCGTACAACTAGGCCCATTTTAGGTACAGTCATAAACTGAATATAATAATGAATCCAGGCATTTCGTATTTACCTATAAACCTTTTGTATTTAGGACATGTCTAGATAAATCTCCTACAGGCTTATGAAGTCTTTTTTCCAGAACTTTCCATTGCTCCGTAGCTTACCTATCAGCACTGTTACCAGTCAACAATATCTCAATGTTTGCAATAAACAAAGATTACGGCCTCAACTTTGAACCACGATTATATTATCACAATGTCAACAATACCTAGGTGTTCTTCATTTTTATTCAGTGAGAGGTCAATATAATGTATAATTTTCCTCAAAATTATTTAGGATTATTTACATTTTTTTACGAAATGAGTAGATATCTTAATACATAGGTACATAAAATGCGTAAAATTTAAAGATAATCAATTACCCACAAAGGCCATTATTTTAACATTAAAATCAACCAGAATTATCTTTACTTTGTCCATGAACAATTTCAACTTAAAAAGTCAGCATCAAAAATAATGTCCTCCATCTAATCACCTCCCAGAAAACCATTCCTGACGCCCTATAAATCCCCTTCAATAGCTGCACAACCTGTTTACAAACTAAGTATATCCAACAACTAACAACATTCATGTTGAACCATAGAGGTTGTTTAAAGTTATTTAATAAACATGTGTGATTACCTATTATAAAAACATGATAAGAGATCCCGCGATTATATTTCTACGAAACAAACTATAAAACTATATAGATACCTAAGTAGGTGCTTAGGGACCTGACACTATGGAAATCTTTGTCCTAACTAGACAACGTACAGCCTGCTGCTTGTAGACTTGAAATGAAGATGACTACGATTTGTGTCCGTGCGGAGAGGTGTACTTACTAATAATGGGAATCCTGAAAAACGATATCTAAAGAAGTGCGGGATTCGAAGTTTATTATTACTTCGAAATTTAAATAGCTTCACGTGAATGAAGTGGTCTGAGATTTTATTTGAGTATTAATAAAAAACCGAGCAGCATTTAAAAAATCGACACTAAGAATGCACTTTCACACTGAATTATATTATAAAAATTAAAATTGCGACACCCTCTCTGAAAATGAATGATGGCAATAACTCAATGCGAAAGCTTTATTTTCGTGATATTGATGTGTTTTTTAATGGCTTTTCATTCGTCAAAGTTTATTTAGGACACGTGTTTTCCTCAAATACAACATTAATTGATATTCTGTTTTCATTGACCATTCGCGTTAACATTGACTATAGTAATGACCACTTCAATAAAATCTTTCAAAAGATAGGTAAGGGTTCGGCAACTGATAAAGCACAACGCTCTTTGTCAAATTATCGCCACCTTTGACTTTACTATCAGTTAAAAAAAACACAGTTCATTTTAATCTTCTAGCTACTTAACTTATCACAAGTTTATAAAAATATAACCAACTTGCTCTTTTTCGGTGTCTTATCAATTTAGAATACCTACAAGGTTTTCATTGTAACGTTTGCGTAAAATTTTCTTTTGTTCTTACCTAAATAGGACAATTCTTAAGTGAAAGTGATAAGTGTAATAATCGATACGTAAAATACCTATATTCTGTGTATATCGAATTAGTATTTTCAGTAAAAAATTGTGCTCAAAGTTTTTTCATTAAATTACATTCAGACAATCGGTAAACCACTTATAGCATTCGCCAATCGATAGTCTGACGTTCGTGGGCTTATTTCTTATCAAAAAACTGCCAAATTGATCGGCATTGGGATATCCTATTGGAACGGATGGGATAATACGAGATAATTCAGATCGCTAAACAGCAGCATCCGTACACATCGGGACAAATGTCACAGTAATTGGCGAGTAGCTACTGCGGGTCCTATTCTTTGCGACCTCTGGAAAGATGTCGCAATGTGAGGATATAAAGTTGAGATAGAATCTGTGGAGGAAGAAAGGACTTCTGTTTTTGAACCAACAAAAGGTACGTCGAATAACAATAAATTTCTGCTAATAATCACGAGAAAACCGTTTACCAATTTATACTTTATTGCACAAATATACTCATTTATAGTACTTACAATAAAAATAATAAAGGTAATTCATTTTCTACCAGCCAACCTATGTGGTGATATAGAAAACGATTGACTTGCGACAAATAGAAACCTATGCTAACATTATCATAAAACGCTTATATTTCACACAGAAGTATTAATTTACCAATCGAGATCATCGACGATCACGAGGTTTTTTAAGGCGACTACAACTTAGCCATTGATTTGAGAGCCCAGGCACGCCGCTAAAGGAACAGTGAGTCAAATAGAAACACAAAATAAACGTGAACTCGTTTTTCAACCAATACTCACATTTTCATAATGAATCTGTCGTACAGTTGATTGAGCATCAAGGTTTTTCATATTGATTTTGATGTTTTCCATAAATAAAAAAAAAACAAAGAGTGAAACAAAACTCGTATTATAATGTCCATAGTCGGGCCACCGAACTCTCCCCCTGCTCTCGAAATTGGGTAATTGCAGTCATGGCCGACTCGTCTCATCTCGTGACACTCATTCAGACCAGATTGATGCATCACAATGTTGTTATTTTGATCGGGAGATAAAAAAAAAATCAACTGAAATGTAAACGAATTCAACGCAAAGGTTCTTAAGAGTAAGGTGACGGAGTTCAAATAAATTTAGTAGGTAGATACTTAACTGTCCTAAAGGTGAATATCTTTTTCACTACATTTAAGTAATTAGTATAGAGACTAGGGATTCCTGATGTTAGGTGTACAAGAATCTAAATATATCTGCAAAAGAATCTAAATAGTGACAAAATAGCAACTTGTATGTGACCTATCTGATCCGGATTCTAACATTGTTGCCGAACTGCCTAGCTGTGGAAATATCCTGACCTCTCGATAAATTTCTAATGAATGTTTACCCACTTCGGCTGATTGTGGAAAATAGTTCTTGACTTTGAACCCGTTGATAAGAGGCAGGGTCGGCCTTCACTAATTTGTATATTTTAAGGGAATAATTTAGTAAGAACCTTTAATAATTTAGCTCGTGCAATTTTACATAGGTTCGTCTCCTTCTTTTATAAATATGTAGGTATGTGATTAATTCAGAGGTTCGTATGTATAACTAATACTATAAATAAATAGGTATTTACCAAATTTTTATATATAAAAAATGTTTTAGTTTTTCATCACTAGTTCTAGTAGGGAATTATTCGTCAATTATTAATACACTGTAGGTATTTATTATTACAAAATAATGATTGCCATTTATTGTTTTATCATTATCACAATACCTTCCCGTGTTTTCACAACTAATAAGAATTAATGAGTTCATTAATAGATTCTCTCCTACCATTATTATTTATTTTCATCTTGTGTTGGTACTTTACTAATTAGTTATTGCTTTGTTTGTTTCAGAATGTTCAACAGCATGTAAAGGAAGTGAGTATTTTTATTTATTTTTACTTATAAGTTAATATTTTTAGACAAACCCCACACAACACTATCTATAGCCTTAAACAAAGCAAAGCTAGTACTATGGTAAATAGATGGCTGATAGAATATCTTTTTTTGTAAATGAATACTTAAAATACAATTGGCTTACTTACGTTAACAGTAAAAATCGGCCAAGTGCGAGTCGGACTCGCGCACGAAGGGTTCCGTATCATTTATCTATAAACACGGCAAAAAAAATCACGTTTGTTGCATGGGAGCCCCCTTAATTTTTTTTTTATTCTGTTTTTTAGTATTTGTTGTTATAGCGGCAACAGAAATACATTATCTGTGTGTGTGAAACCAATCTTTCACCACCAAGTAGTCAAAAGCTACTCAAAAGCTCAAATACCTAAATATCTATTCAAAAATGCATCGTCTAACCATCCTACTGTATCACAGACCCATCCACCCCCGGCCTCGCAGCAAACACGAAGTACAACTATGGCGTTGAAGGAACGGTGAACGTGTTCCTGACCGGCTCCTCAGACAAGGAGACGAGCGTCAAGCTCCTCGGCCAGGTCTCCGTAACGGCTCTCGGCAACTGTGGGCATGAGCTGAATGTGCAGAACTTGGTCATTTCTGGTCCTGATGGCAAGGTAGCTTACACTTTAAAATTCAACTATCATTTTTCGTGTCAATAACCTCGAATTTGGTAAATATTGTTTACAAAACATACCTTTTCCAATACTTTACGACGTTTTTTTATCATAAGAACCATAATAAGTATAGCACATCAAGTAGTGTTATTTACTCTCCTTGTAGAAATACCAGAGTCCGCCTGGCATCGACAAGCCCGTTCGCTTCTCCTTGCAAGATGGCCGCCTCTCCGCCGAGATCTGCGCGTCCGAGGGCGACACGCGTCGCTCGCTCAACATCAAGAGGGCTATCATCTCCCTGCTGCAGACCGAACAGAAGTCTAGCACTCAGGTGAGCTTTTGTGTTTATTGCGTTACTTTGTCAATGCGTAGAGCTCATGGCGTAGCCTTTAAAGTTAAGCAATTTTGTACGTCGAATGATCAGACACGAACAATAGCAACTGGAGACCTAAGAACTTAGTTACCTACCCAGTTAACTTTGCTAACTGAGTTCTTGGATCGTTGGTAAGCCTTTAATATTTTATTAGGTACTAGCGGCCTGTCCCAGCTTCGCATGGGTGGTCATAAATTTTTTGAACATTTTAGGATAAACTTAGACCGTGGGTTTGAGCCTCGCGTCTACTTATTTCATACATTTGCACGCGCTTCTCCTTGAGTGAGTGAAATCGCACCCCGAGCGTGACCCGTGGACCCGTTAACATTTTTAATTTCGTCATATCTTTTGAATGGAATGTCCGATTTGAAAAATTTAAGAAGTAATCTATAGGTATTGAAACCCTCTTAATTATAAAATGAAAGATTTATTTGGATAAGGATTAATACCAAGGTACAAATGAAGACCCTTTTCTGGCGGCGGCATTTCAATTAATTTTTTATAATAAAAGAACACTTATTGTGACATAACTATAGTAGTTAGACATATGCTGTCGCGACATTTTTTGTAGATGATGACGTGTTCTACAAAATCGTAGTACATTATTTTGTTCTATCATCAATAGTTTTCGCAGCGCACGCGATGTAAGGTTTTTGTTTTCCACCTTGGGTTACATTATTGAAGTTTTATTAAGGATCCCTGATTTTTTTGAAAATATAATATAGCCTATGTTACTCAGGGATAATGTAGCATTCTAATGGTGAAAGAATTTTTGAAATCGGCCCAGTAGTTTTTGAGCCTATTCGTTACATACAAAAATACAAAAATACAAATGTTTCCTCTTTATAATATTAGTGTAGATTACAGAATCAAACTCATCATCATGTAGCTGCTTGCCATGCTACTTGGATGTATAACCTTGTCAGGGAAAATCTATGCTCAATTTTGTGTTTACCACATGTATGTACAGTCAAAGCCAATCTTCAGGTGCTTCAGTAAAGTACAAATGAAACAGTTTATTGTACCCCAGGTGGATATCTTCGGTGCGTGTCCCACTGAGATCTCGTACTCGGCCGAGGGCGGCGCCACGCTCGTGCACCGCACCCGCGACCTGGCCCGCTGCGCCCACCGCGAGCAAGGCAACGACCTCATCGCTTCTGTTATCAACGAAAATGCGGTAAGTACATAATTCTCAAGTACCCAAACTGTTACGAATATGCGTCTGAAGAGAATCAGAGAATCCAACTGTGTTTGATGTTTAGAACAAAAACCTTAAAAAACTGTCTTTGATGTCTAATAGAAGACGAGTTGCTTAGGGTAAACTGTCTTGTCAGCCCTCCATACCTCTTACTGGTACGGTACCTCATCATGATTTTTTTCCTTAAAATTATAGTTTTTAATTAAATGAATAGGTACTTTACTACCACCACACTTGCATTGGGCCCATCTACCTATGTTCAAATAAAAATACATGTGTAGTACAAGCTGTATATATAAACTTTCAAATACCACCCATTACAGGAGATTAAGGAGAGCCAAGTCCTCCAGTCAACCCTACACGTTGAGTCCAAGGTGAACAATGGCGTCCCAGAGAAGGTGTCTGCATCTGAAGAATACCTGTACAAACCATTCTCCGTCGGAGAGAACGGAGCTCGTGCCAAAGTTCATACTAAACTGATGCTTACTGGCAAATCTGCTGGAGGCGCTGCAGCAGGTAAGGATCTTAAATTATCATTAATGAAAACTTTTCTTTCATTATTTTGCCACAGAACATCCCCAATTACCAGGTAGTTTTTGCTGCTCTTGTCTCTATAAGATAGCTTGTTCTATAACAAAATATTTCCTCAGCTTCGTGCACGATTCCCCGCACAATCATCTTCGAGGCCCCGCACGGCGCACCACTCGCAGACAATGTGAACAGCGCACTGAGCGCAGTCAAGGAAACTGCCAAATCCATCGGCAAGGAAGCTAGCGAGAAGTCAGCTGGAGCTTTCGCTTCGCTCATCAGGGTAAGATAATTATAATAACAATAAGAACTTGAATGGAAGACAGAATGAATAAGGTTATAGACGTAAAAATACATTGGGTTTGTCCTACAAACGGCGATCTCTTCCAGGTAACCGTTAAATTAATATTACTTACTATTATATTATTCCTACCTATTTCTATTACTAGTAGGTACTTAGATTATTATCTACTAGTAGTAATATTAATGTATTCGCATTTCCAGAATAGGACATTTTTCGTTTTAAATCGGTTGTAAAATGTTAGTCAGAATGCATTAAAATTTAAATAAAACTAGTAGTTCGTCACGAACTGAGATCTCGTGATGCGACCCGACGAACGCATTTAAACTTTGAGGTAGTAGTCAGAGGTAAGTCCAAACATTATCTTTGGATTTTTTTCTGACTACCGCCTGCTAACTTGGTATGGTAACCAAGTTTCAACTATATTGGCCTATTTATTGAAGAGTTCCGTTGAACAGTCCTTGGCTCCATCATCAGACCTAGTCGTCGTTACCATTTTATGAGAACTGAGTACCTCTTTAATATATTTCAAGAAAAAAAAATAAGAAAAATCAAAGGAACTGGCCGACCAGTAGAAAAACCTTGATGTCAACGAAACTCTTAGAGACGGGAGCTCTTGGATCGCTGGTTATCTTAATTTAACTTTTTTGTTTTATATCAAAAACCGGGCGTCTCAAAAAAAAAGTAAAAATTGTTTTGGAATGTCCAAACAAAGCCCTTTCATATGACATGTAACTTGATTTTTTTATGTAACTTTTTTTATTTTTGCCCTCTTAAAAAACCCCATATCTCAAAAACCCTTAATCCGATTTTACTCATATACTTACCAGTAAATTTCTCAAGTACAAGCTATCGATATATCAAATTTAATGCAGATCGGATCAACGGTTCTAAAGTTATCGCCAGACAAACATACATACATACATACATACATACATACAAACATAAAATGCCAAATCGCCCAAGTTGAAACTAAGATCTTCGTTCGCTTCGCTCACTCGATCAATAACTTTCAATCATTATTTTATTTGCTATGAGCTGACTATGTGTGTTTTTTTGTTTTAGATTTTCCGCGTGACCAACAAGGATGACTTGATCAAAATTTGGAACCAGGTCAAAGGCAACAACTTTGAAAAGTAAATACCTACATATTTTTTAAGCAATACCTAAACAATAGAAGAATAAGACATGGCCATGATCTAGAGCTCAAAAAAAATATAATTAAAATTAAATTAAAATTATTTTCCTGGTTTCGTATCTATGTGGATTTTCCTTTTTATTACCTCGCAGTTTTTTTAACCATAACTTTTTCCCTAGACGTGTTTACTTGGACGCTCTGCTCCGCACCGGCACCGGTCCTTCCATCGAAGCTTCCATCCAGGTTCTGAAGAGTCATGGTCTTAACGACTTGGAGCAGCAGCTGGTCTACCTGTCTCTCGGCAACGCTAAGCACGTCAACGATGAAGCTTTGAAAGCTGCCACTGTAAGTACTAATTACCACCCATTTCTTGACTGAAAAAAGTGGTAGAGCTTTTACGAGCCGAATTGAATGATTGAGTTAAATAATTTGGGAGGTCTATCTTATCTGAGGATAACATCCGAAAGCCTATTTCATTGTCTTTTGTTTCCTCAGGGTCTCCTCGACCAGCAAAACCTGCCGAAAGAGATCTACCTGGGTGTTGGGGCCCTGGCCGGTGCGTACTGCCGATCTCATCAGTGCCACACCATCAAATCCGACGGCATCGTCGCTCTGAGCCAGAAACTTGGTGCAAAGCTGCAGAACTGCAAACCTAAGACTAAGGAGGACGAGGACTATGTAAGTTGACGACGGTTTCTAAGGAAAAAGTATTTTTTCAATAATTGCATGCACTCTGTAAGCCTCTGCTTACCGAGTGCACGCACGCACGTACTAAGCTGTTTTCATCGAAATCAAAGGTTATGAACGGTGTGTTAAAGGGCCCCTCTTCTAATAATCTCCACTATGCCGGGATTCCAAAAAAATATATATTTTTGTGTCACGTTGATAATACCAACCTATTCTGAAGTTTGACACGAGAACTCAGTCCTAGAATCCAAAAATTAACAAGCGCTACCTTTGAATAGATAAATCCGCACACCAACTCCATTAAATAATCCATTGCATTCTCCCAGGTTGTAGCAGTCCTGAAAGGAATCCGCAGCATCCGTCACCTGGAAGACTCTCTGATCGACAAGTTGGTGCACTGCGCTAACGACCACAGTGTCAAGGCTAGAGTGAAGGCTGCAGCTCTTGAGGCTTTTGTCTCAGACCCTTGCAGCGCTAAGGTACTATAATTATACTTTAAAATTATCTCCTTTAACATTATATCATTAGGTTTCAAGCTAGACTAAGTTCTAAGATGCTATGGTTATTGACCTTAATCGTTTTAGATTTCATTTTTATTATTTCGAACAAGTTTTTGGCTAACAGTACCTATACAACATGTTCATTTAAATAAATATAAAATTAAAAATAATAAGTATTTGGTTCAAAACGTGTGCATAACTACGACATTTAAGAATTCTTTAATTAAGTACTTACTCACTAAATAATTACTAATAGCTAAAGAAGACTGCACTTGACATCATGAAGAACCGTCAACTGGACTCTGAAATCCGCATTAAGGGTTACCAGGCCGTCATCGCCTGCCCGTGCGGCAAGTCAGCTAACGAAATCAAGACTCTGTTGGAATCTGAGCCAGTGCATCAAGGTACGTAATATTTATGCCATGTGGTAGGTAGCTGTGTATTTATCAGGTTTTTTTAGCAGTAGAGCTCTTTACATATCCGGAAAATTATACCACCGCACGTTTTTTGCCTGTGGCAGTGATACACGTATTTTTATATTCTGATTCAAGGGTGCCGGTTCAAGACATACGTCACACTTTTACGTCTTATGTGTTCGTAGAAATAAACGCAGTGCAATTTTGGTTGGTACAAATCACTGCGATACCAATTCTGCGTCAGAGTAGTACTTGCAACAGTGTCCTACAGAGCAAAACGCTCCCAGCTTTGTTAGTAAGCTATGGCGTCCGTCCGTATCTAAGGAGTCCGTCACCATAGTTGTGTATATCTCATACTAAATCTTTTGTAGTGGGTCGTTACATCACGAGTTCCCTGCGCGCCATCCGTGCGTCCTCCTCACCGGACCGGCTACTCGCCAGGCAACACTACGCACTCATCAGGACTCCCAACAAGTTCAACGTCGACGACAGGTGGGAGAAGTTACTTTATAATGATAGCTGCCATATCTCTTCATGTCTTTAACTTCATAGACTGGTCCTTCATATTATTATAGTGTTATGACACCATGATGATTCATCCAACAAAACCAATAAACTTAAAACAAACAATTCACCGGTAATAACACTTTCAAGCTTCTGGCTACTCTGAAAGTGACAAATACTGTTGCTGCCCTACTAGTGAGTAGGGCCACTACTACAATAAAAGCCGGCTCTAACAGGAAATGCTGAATGGTGTCCACATTAGTTTTAACATCTTTTTGGTATAATGTCATTTTTGTTTTATATTGTTTTTTAAATTAAGCTAACTTTTTCTCTAGGAAATACTCCTTCTACCGCGAGTCTTCTTTCAACGTTGACGCGTTGGGCATCGGTGGCGCCGTTGAACAGAGTGTTATCTACTCTCAGAAGTCGTTCTTGCCGCGCTCTGCTTCCTTGAACCTGACTACAGAGATCTTTGGACACAGCTTCAACATTCTTGAGGTCAGTTTTTACTAGCGATAGCGATATGGTAAAACGAGATGAAAATAAAATATTGTTCGAAATATACTGACTTTAAAGAAATTTAAATCAGATGTTTATTCACAGTCATGTAAATAGTTACAAGACAGACGAGTTAGCTAAATTACATTGGTGAAAATTTTAAATTGCTATGTAAAACACTAAGAATGATAATCCTATAGAACAGATTGGTACAGGCGTACAGGGTACTAGTTCAAAATTCAAAAAATATTTTCGCTAATAATTTTAATTCTAAAATTGAAAATTAATCAATGTTTTCTTGCACAGTTGGGCGGTCGTCAAGGCAACCTGGACCTGGTCGTCGAGCATTTCTTAGGTCCCAAGGGCATCCTCAATACCAAGGGCCCTCAAGCTATATACGACATCCTGGTGCAAGCCTTTGCGCAGTCTAGTGAGAAAGTCAAGTCTGCCCTGAACAGAGGTCGGAGGTCCGTCAAGACGGAGATCGATGGCTTCGACAAGAACGTAAGTAGTATCTACAACCAACCAGCAGCTTCGTATCAGTATGGAGCTTTGCCTAGGTAAGGCAGAATGTATTCTTGTTTATTATTTGACCTTTAATCTTCTTCTTCTTTCAATTTATGGCTCCTGTCCGTCATTCGACAGACAATCTTGCCAGTGTCAAGTGATAAATATTTATTAGTTAAGTGAATACTTTTTAGTCAAGTCAGTCCATAGTCAAGTCGGCCATCATTTTGTTTTGAAGAAAATGGTGGCGGTTTTCTTCAAAACATTCGAAACATTTTCGGCTAAATCAGGATATCACTTAATACACTTTCATTCCAAATGTTTACACTTTGTGCTAAGACCTCAAGTAATGTTGGTTAAAATACCACCGAAATTACACAACACAACTCAAAATAACACTAGAAAAACAATTAAAATGAAAAAGCTATGTTGCTTCCAGAAATGTCAGAAAACGAATCGACCTTTAATCTATTGAAACCCATCACTGTCCGAAACTCACTCAACTTAGGTACTCAACGTCACTGTCACCCGTGTCAGGAATAATATACATTTTATTGTCTGGGGTCCTGGTATTCTATGTGTTAAGAACCTGTATTCCCGCTAGTAAAAAAAAAGTTCTCAGATCTCAATCCAATAAGTCCCTTCATTCCTATTTTGCAAAAAAAAAAGTAGTGTAGTAAGAGCGTAAAGGCAGATAAAAAATCTTCTGACAAAACTAAAGTGATATTTCCATGGCTAGTGTTTAATCTCGAGTTTGGGTTCCAGCTGAAAGCCGAGGAACTTCACTTTGACAATGAACTTGATCTGGACATCTACGTCAAGCTCTTTGGAACTGACGCAGTCTTCCTTTCCCTCGGAGATGACAAAGGCTTTGACTACAACAAGGTCCTTGACAAAATTATGGACACCATCACCGGAGGAATTGGCAAAGCACAGCACATTAAGTCGGTAAGTTGCTTCTTAAAATGTATCATCAAATGAGTCAATTTAAAATAATATTGTAATAAATATCTGGAACCTTCTTCGTATCAAAATGGAGCATTACTTTACGATATGACCACTGTTGTTTCTGCTAAGGACCTAAGTTACTTATTCCATTAATATTTCTAACTAATATATTTGGTCCACAGACTGAGCTGCGTACTCACCTTCTCTTCCTGGACGCTCAGCTGTCGTACCCAACCTCGGTCGGTCTGCCACTCAAACTAGACCTCACTGGTGCAGCCACCGCTCGCGTAGACTTCTCCACCAACTTTGACTTGAAGCAATGCATCAGCAACCCTCAAAACGCAAAGATCGATATTAAATTCGTGCCTTCCTCTGATATCGAAATCACCGGTACCCTGATCGTCGACGCCGATGCGGTCGCCACCGGTCTTAAAGTTGTCACCAACTTGCATTCGTCCACGGGAGGTCACCTCGTCGCTAAGGTCTTGGAGAACGGAAATGGAATTGACCTGCAACTTGGACTTCCGGTTGAGAAACAGGAGATCCTAGTCGCTTCCAACGAGTTAGTGTACATTACTGTGGAGAAGGGACAGAAGGAGAAGCAGAGCAAGATCGCAGTTGATGGTGAAAGGAAGGAGTACTCTGGTTGCTTCGATCAGCTGTCTGGATTGTTGGGAATGACTCTTTGCGGTGAAGTCTCGCTGCCTTTCTCTGTTTCTGGTTAGTTAAGTACCTTCCCAATTCTTGAAATGCTCGACCATTTTACTAGTCTAATAACTTTTATATGAATCCTTATTTTCATTTTTGACTATCACAACTTAAAATCTCCATACTTTCAGGAGCCGAAGGCCAAGCGTCAATCACCAAGTACCTAGCGCGCTACCCACTCACTGGCCCTTCACGACTGAAGCTGGTTCTGGAGAAGAACGACCTGAAAGGATACCACGTGCGTGGTCTCGTAAGAAACGAACAGGGCAAGACTACCCTTGACCTGCTTTTCGAAGCTGAAGGTATTGACGCTGAATGTTATCCGGATATTAAAATCAATATAGAGGTTCATGGTCTTAAGCAATATGTTAAAAAAGTATATATATATTATACGCAACTTCTTTTTTTTCACCACCAGGATCAAAGAACCGCCGCACTCAAATCATCGCCGAAAAGACCTACAATGACAATGAGATGGGACTGAAGTTCTCTCTCAACTCCCCCATCAAGGTTGTAGGCGCAGATATCACCATCCGCACTTCTTCTTCCGAACTGACCGCTTTGGCTAAAGCTAAGCTTGACAATGAACAATATTATATCAAGGTAGATATTATACACAATTGCATCCATAAAGACGTACCTACTATTTTTATATAGGTACATGCTTAAATTGAGATCGAGCTTTATCTGAACACATATAGGTACACATACACTTGTATACTCACTTGTTAAAGTGAGTACTACAAATACTTTCAAACACATGCGCTTTGGTAACTTTCCCATGCGCTCAAATTAATAACATCATCATACTTAATCACTGTATATTAAACAGCTCTGTGCGAAAGCATACAGGAATTAAAGACGCATACATATTATTCTAGGTTGGTTTCAACGTTGCCGGCAACGACCAGCGCACGACCTATAAGCCCATCTTCGAGTACCAAGTGCCCGGAGACGAGAAGCATGCCGTGCAGATCGACGGCAACATCATAAAGGAAGTCAACGGTCCCGTCACCAAGTTTAAGCTCGAAGGGATCACTGTCAAACTGCCGAGTAGCCAGGACCCTGTCGCTATCCAAGGATACTTCTCCAACCAGGTCAGTGATGCTACATAGAGCGATTGAAAAACATTCTTTAAAACTGTTAGCATAAATTGTATAATAAGTTCCTGTGAGTTTAGCTGTAAATAGTTTTGGAGCTTCCTACAAACTGCTTCCTCAAGGCTGAGGTATGGCGGCTGTATAAAAAGCCTCAGCGTAGAATAAGTGTTTTTCAAATACGCAACGTACATGATTAACTAAAGTGAAAAAAATACGCCTTAATTGTAACAGTATGGATATATTTATTGTTTAATTCAGGTCTTATGTTAAGTTAAAGTTTATTTAAACATGGGCGTCGCAATATTTAATAGCCTTTATAACCTTTTCTTATTTTTGTTCCATAGGCCAACGCTAGGAACATTGCATGGCAACTGATTTCTGACTTCACAACCATCAAGGGAAGTCTTAAGAACAACGACTTGGATTTGGAGTTCTCTAATACACTCAACCCTCTCGTCAACTTCATCTTGAAGGGACACTCTGAATTCGGTGATGTGGTAAGTTGAGAATATTATTTCATCTTGTTCGTCTACAAACAGTTAAATTGAATCATGTATTTTATTTCTGGATTGATTCATTTAATTGCATGCAGTACCTACTATAATGTAAAGTTATTCGATCGATTTATGAGGATGACCGTTGTACAGATAAAGAACGAGTTCGACATTGTATACTCCGGCGATTGCAAGGACAAGAGCCGACGCGTGGTGCTCTCTCAGTACCTCAAGTATCAACTGCAGAACGAGAAGAATTACAACGTTATCACCAAGAACAAGTGTGAGTATTTTTTATACATGTACATTAAAATGTTATTTTTCTTTCTCATTTCTCATTCACAGTTGAGTTCCTACAAGTTTATTTAATTTTTCATTTTTTATTTATTTAACAAAATTCACAGCTGTATGTAACATATGAGTATAGCTAAAAGCCAAGAACGGATTTACATTTAAAATAAAAAACTATAATTGATCGAGTGAGCGAAGCGAACAAAGATCTTAGTTTCAACTTGGGCGATTTGGCATTTTATGTATGTATGTATGTATGTATGTATGTATGTATGTATGTATGTATGTTTGTCTGGCGATAACTTTAGAACCGTTGATCCGATCTGCATGAAATTTGATATGTCGATAGCTTGTACTTGAGAAATTTACTGGTAAGTATATGAGTAAAATCGGATGAAGGGTTTTTGAGATATGGGGTTTTTTAAGAGGGCAAAAATAAAAAAAGTTACATAAAAAAATCAAGTTACATGTCATATGAAAGGGCTTTGTTTGGACATTCCAAAACAATTTTTACTTTTTTTTTTGGAC
Organism: Chloroclysta siterata; assembly: GCA_932294275.1. NCBI lineage: Eukaryota > Metazoa > Arthropoda > Insecta > Lepidoptera > Geometridae > Chloroclysta > Chloroclysta siterata. The sequence goes on along the minus strand of OW028591.1, from coordinate 14,155,254 downwards.
GCTCGGTTTTCGAGATAAAATTTAAAAAGTTAAATTAAGATAACCAGCGATCCAAGAGCTCCCATCTCTAAGAGTTTCGTTGACATCAAGGTTTTTCTACTGGTCGGCCAGTTACTTTGATTTTTCCTATTTTTTTTTCTTGAAATAAATTAAGGAGGTACTCAGTTCTCATAAAATGGTGACGACGACCAGGTCTGATGATGGAGCCAAGGTCTGTTCAACGGAACTCTTCAATAAATAGGCCAATAGAGTTGAAACTTGGTAACCATACCAAGTTAGTAGGCGGTAGTCAGAAAAAAGTCTAAAGATAATGTTTGGACTTGCCTCTGACTACTACCGACTCAAAGTTTTGATGCGTTCGTCGGGTCGCATCACGAGATCTCAGTTCGGGGCGAACTACTAGTATAAATGACTATCACTAAACTAATTGATGACATAGTAATAACTTGTATTTAAAGTGTGTATTGAGTATGAATATGAATGTATGAATTTATATATAATTATTTGTAGTATGAATGTGTAGCTGCGGTTTGTGGTTGTGTGCGTGTGCATGTGTGTGTGTGTGTGCATGATGTTTGGCCTCTTACACATAATGTACATAATGCTTGGCCTCTCCCGATTATTTCTAACACAAGATTTCGGTTTTATTCTAATTTATATTATTTTGTAATTATTTATTGTTACTCTGAATGAAATTTATCTCAGTTAAATAACGATTTATCTTTATCTACAGTGGAAATCATCACAGTCCCCTTCAAAATTGAGTTCGATGCCGACGTCGACCCCAAGAAAGTCGAAGTTGAATTCCAATTCAAGAACGTCGACCAGAAAGCTGACTTGGAACTTAAAGCGCGCACTCAAATCAAGCGGCCCGAAGACTACAGCTTCAAACTAAACACTAATCTCAACAAACACGGTCTTGAGATCTTCTCCAAGCGCGATGTCTTGAGCAACGACAAGTCTAACCTCCAGAACTATATCGTCGTCAAGGGTGTTGGAAAGTACGAGTTGTCTGGAGTGATACTACACCGGACCCTGCCCAATGACATCAATGTCGGGGCAGTCGGGCATCTAAAGATCACTGGAAAGAAAAATGAGGATATCAAGTAAGTTACTATATTTTTATGTTACGATATACTCATTTTATGTTACGTAATTATACACCTAAAGAGCTGTGAATATAGTGAAATTAATTAGATATATAACTGAAGAAATAAACATGAGCGAAAACTAAGGAACATAGTGTCTAAATTATGCCATATAACGCCGAGATTTTCTTTGTAAGAATTGAAATAACATTACATAGTAAAAAGTGGAATCTTCATTTTAAATTATTTTCATACAGATTCGACATTGGCGCTATCCAAACTACGGTCCTCTACTCGTCGCACGCCAAAGTGTCCTCTTTACAAGGAGAGCTTCTGGATTACCTCCTGAAGATCGACGTTGGAGCCAACGCCAACGGACTCCTCAAGTTCTCATTGAAGGATACCATTACCGCTAACGGACAGTTCAAAGTCACTGATGCTGATGGCAAGGGCAACGGCATGGTTATCGTTGATTTCAAAAAGGTAAACTAGACCAGATTAATAACAGTAAATCAAAAGGGTATATTAAATTTTTCTTGAATATATTTGGTCAAAAAGTTTCATATATCAAAATACAGGCAAAATTAGCACAAAATACAATTTAAAGAGTTTTCAGGTTATACGGTAGATAGTGTTTGACTAAGTATTTCTTTATAACACATTTTTTGTCTGCAGTCTCAACGCAAGATCAATGTTGACATAAAGTTCCAAGCCAAGAAACCAGTGTTCAACGGCGATTTCCTCATCTTCCTGAACTGGGAGAAGGACAACAGCGACAAGATCTCCTTCTCTACCAACACCAAGCAGACTGAAAATCTTCTGGACTCCAAGTTCGTTGATTATTTTTACGCATTCTTAGTTAAAATGTTACTGGCTCAGTGTGGTAGATTTCTCCTAATATATTTGAACTAAGCATTTAAAATTCCAATCGATTTCGTTTTCTTCATAGGATAATCTTTGTTTGTACCTTATTTGGGCCTGAATTTCGAAGACTACCAGCTCAACTATGGCGCTACTAGTGGCTATTTTGTTACATTCAACAGTGTCTACCAAAGACTAACGGTATAATATTTTCTTCTATGCATTTCTACAAGGTCATTAAATTTCATCTTTTTCATGGAGCTTCTTTTTTTCCCGAGCTGGAAAGAGTGTCCTCTTTCAAAACTTCTAGGATTACTCGCATTAAAGCTTCCATACCGAATACTCTAGTGACAAATTTCCCTTAGGAACAAACTGGAATACCGCGGCAAGTCCACCGAGGTGAACGTGAATTTGAACGGCGAGTTTGCCGTTGCAGGCAAATCTCACGCTAACATCGAAATTGTCCTTCCGACTGAGCGGTGCCTTACCTTGAACTACGACCGCGAGCTGCAAGACAAAGGAGGAGTAAGTTCATTTTTATGCTTTGTTTAAATATAATGTAGGTAATGAAAAGGTCAGCCAAATCCATCTCGAGTTTTTTGATCCCTATGGCACACATCCATTACAAAACTATTCGAAATGACTATGCTTTCCTTTGCAATAAAATTAAGTAGGTCTTAAAGGAACCTTTCCTCATATTTATATCACCAAAAACAAAAGAAAATAATGAATGAATTAGCTGTGGAAGATACTATTACATAATAGTTCTAGGACCAAAAAGATAATATAACTAAATTAATTAATAAATAACAGGTGTACAATGGAAACGCGAATGTAGTGATATCCGATGCTCCCAAGCGTGGCGCCGCTGCCTCCACCATCTCGTACGAAGGAAAACTCGTCCAAACCGACGTCGACAAGCAGATCATTGACTACAAGGGACAACTCGACTTCAAACTGAAGGATGGCAAGCATTTGCAGAATACGTTCGTCTTGAAAAACCAACCCCAAGGAGACAAGTTCAAGTTTGACTTCGAGGTGAGCTTCCGGTTTTGACACTTTACATTACATTGTTACACTTTACATCCTTTAAATTACCTTTAAAGTTCAGACTTCAAACTAGACATGGGCGTTTTCGTTTTTTCCCGCAAACGGTTATCTAACCGATATACAGTTTGCATATCGATATAGAAAACGGTTTTCTGATATCGATATCAGTCGTATGGGTTGCAAACGTTAACATGATTTTTAGCTATGGCAAACTAACAACGAAACGACAAACGCAAACTATTTGGCTATTGTTACGTCATATTCGCTTCATCTCTTTTTTACAAGTAAAACAATTCATTCTTAGAAAGGGAGGTAGCGAATATCAATTGGTGTTTGTTTAATATCGTTTGGTTTGTGAAGTTTTCGTTTTGTTCGTGTCTTTAGCAGGTAACAGTTGAGGTTTTGAATAGTTTTTATGTTATCGGATATGTTGATATGAATATCGATATGGTATGATATCTAACCCATATCCGATATAAGTTACGTTTTGATATATCCGACTCATGTCTACTTCAAACGTAAAGTGTTAAAGTTTCCTAAATAGGATGGCTACACCCATTACTCATTTTGAAAGAAATACTGGAAGCCCCAATAACTTGCAGTTGCAAGAGCCTTAGACTTTGTAGAATGCAAATAACCAGTAAATTACGCTTTCATAAAGCCGTTACAACATCGTAGTATAACATCAATGTACCTACAGATTGTACCCAGTTCGTGAGAACCAGACTTGCATTATTAAGATTTGTATCCCCAGACAAATTAATAAAATACTTTATATCTACGAGACACATCCTTACACGCATTCCCCTTGCAGAGCAAAGTGACTGGCAACGCCTTCCCCAAGCCTGCATCTGTGGTGGCCAGTGTCACCTACCTGGATTCTCTCTCAGCACTGGACTACGAGTACCACATGAAGGCAGCCTACGGAGATAACACCAGCGCCGACCTCACCGGGAAATGGATCGTGAAGCTGCAAGAGAAGGGAGAGAACAAGTATGTTATATCACGACATTTAAATATTCTATCAGTTGCCGTCCGCGACTTTACCGGCATGGTACCCAATCAAAAAAGAGCGTTTTATTTTTCACATAAAACTGAACATTAGAAGACGATAAACTCAGATAGTACTAAGCTACTCCTTATCCTCAGGTACTTGGACGACTTCACCGTAAACGTGCGTCTGCCCTTCGAGAAGGCTCACGACATCAAGTGGGTTTCCACACTGCTCTACCTGCTACCGGAAAAGAAAGACGTTGCCGAGGTAACAACATTAATACCCAACAATACTTCAACAACTAGTCTAGCAACTAGTCTGATACAAACTCTGTAATTGATCGAGTGAGCGAAGCGAACGAAGATCTTAGTTTCAACTTGGGCGATTTGGCATTTTATGTATGTATGTATGTATGTATGTATGTTTGTCTGGCGATAACTTTAGAACCGTTGATCCGATCTGCATGAAATTTGATATGTCGATAGCTTGTACTTGAGAAATTTACTGGTAAGTATATGAGTAAAATCGGATGAAGGGTTTTTGAGATATGGGGTTTTTTAAAGGGGCAAAAATAAAAAAGTTACATTAAAAAATAAAGTTACATGTCATATGAAAGGGCTTCGTTTGGACATTCCAAAACAATTTTTAATTTTTTTTTGGGACGCTCGGTTTTTGAGATAAAACAAAAAAAGCTAAAATAAGATAACCAGCGATCCAAGAGCTCCCATCTCTAAGAGTTACGTTGACATCAAGGTTTTTCTACTGGTCGGCCAGTTCCTTTGCTTTTTCTTATGTTTTTTTCTTGAAATGTATTAAGGAGGTACTCAGTTCTCATAAAATGGTGACGACGACCAGGTATGATGATGGAGCCAAGGTCTGTTCAACGGAACTCTTTAATAAATAGGCCAATAGAGTTGAAACTTGTTTACCATACCAAGTTAGTAGGCGGTAGTCAGAAAAAAGTCCAAAGATAATGTTTGGACTTGCCTCTGACTATACCTACTCAAAGTTTTGATGCGTTCGTCGGGTCGCATTACGAGATCTCAGTTCGAAGCGAACTACTAGTATTAGTCTAGTTCTTACTTTCTCTATCTGTAATTTTCATGGGATCATCAATATGAGATTACAGAGGTGCTGATTTGGTTCTAAATTGGAATGAATAATTAACCGATTGGTTTTTTTATTGTCATTAAGGCCAGCTTAATACAACATCAACCTCTTAATGTACCTCTAAATAAATAAAATAAAACGTTTTTTTACAGTACACCATCATCGAATCCCTGCAAGTGAACGCTGACGTATGGAAAGTGGACGGTAACGGCAAGATCGGCGGCCGCAACGGCGCCGGCACCGTCAAGGTGCTCGTGCCTCACGTCGACCCCGTCGTACTGGACGCTAACTACAAGGTTGACAACAGTGGTGAGTTCCGAATCCTCACTCAAGGGAATTCCTGCTTTCACTGCATTTTTTGTCTGTAAATCTAATAGACATTATCTATGGTTTTCGTTCCCGGTGTACTTTGACACCACATACCATTTTCAAACAAACTGAAAGTTTAGGTTTAACTTTTTTTGGTTCCTTACGAATAATTGAGATATAATTGATCGAGTGAGCGAAGCGAACGAAGATCTTAGTTTCAACTATACATAAAATGCCATGTTTGTCTGGCCATAACTTTCGAACCGTTGATCCGATCTGCATGAAATTTGATAAGTCGATAGCTTGTACTTCAGATATTTACTGGTAAGTATATGAGTAAAATCCTTTATCCGATTTTTAATTTCCGGTTATTGGGGTTTTCAGCGATCCAAGAGCTCCCATCTCTAAGAGTTTCTTTGACATCAAGATTTTTCTACTGGTCGGCCAGTTCCTTTGCTTTTTCTTATTTTTTTTTCCTGAAATAAATTAAAAAGGTACTTTAAGAAGGAATAAATTAAGAAGATATTAGTTCTCATAAAATGGTGACAACGACCTGGTCTGATGATGGAGCCAAGGTCTGTTCAACGGAACTCTTCAATAAATACGCCAATAGAGTTGAAACTTGGTTACCATACCAAGTTAGTAGGCGGTAGTCAGAAAAAAGTCCAAACATTATGTTTGGACTTGCCTCTGGCTACCACCTATTCAAAGTTTTGGTTCGTTTGTCGGGTCGCATCACGAGATCTCAATTCGGGGCGAACCACTAGTTAAATTAAATTGAGCGCAATTTCCATGCCGAGATTCTTGAGATTCAATTCTGTTATTTCTCAAGAACTTTTTGTTTTTTTGCAGCGGATAAGAAGGCCCTCTTCACGGAAGTGAAAGCCAAGTATGGTAAGGGTAAATCAGCTTCCTTCGCCGTGGACACCAGCGGTAACGCTAACGGCAACTCAGTCAACATCAAGGTGAACGCACCGCAGCTCGAGAAAATGAAGAAATTGGAGATCACAGTCAACTCCAAGGTAAGACCAGTTATAATATACCAGCGTTATACATACTATCAAAAACAAATAGAATAATGTAGATATCGACAGCAAAATATATGAAAGAGCATGAATAAATCAAAATGATCAGTCAAACACCAATTCCTAGGGTAAATAAATGTCAAATAGAAGTTCTTGAAGTCAAGATAATGCCGGTCAGTGTATGGAAAACCTTCTGCAAACACTGTACACTGTAACACAAGTACCTACGGATTTCTAACCAATGTTCATCCCAACAGCACCCGGCTCCAGACACGTACTCTTCCAACTGGATCATCGATGCCGACGGCCGCGTCTACAAGTCTGAATCCAGCATTGTCCTCTCCAAGGCTCACCCCATCCTGGACCTCAAGTACACCAGTCCCACCAACACCAAGACTAGCAGGTCAGTCTCCCCACTTGATCTAACACTAGCTACAAAGTCTATTTTTTAAATATAACGGTGAAAACTGAACAGCCACTGTAAGCTTATTATATCAGATAACATGACATGAGATGAAAAGGTTTTTTGAGAAGGACACGAGTCTGCAACAACCTATGAGGTGTGCTGAAGCCTTGCAACCCTGGTTCTTTCTCGCGTATTAAAGATTTTTTAATACCACAACTTTGAAATAACCTGCTTAGGTTTTATTTTCAGTGAATTATGTCAAAGTAAAAATTATTATCTAACTTAATTAACTTAAAAAATAATAAACTTCGTCCAGGACAATCCCAAATATTCATTGTAAGGTAAATGATGGAACGAACTCACTAATCATTCTTACTACAGGATCTACGTCAAGGGTACCTCTCTCAGCTCCACCCAGGGCAAAGTTGAGGTCAAAATCGACAATATCCGTGACATCAGCCTGGATGCTACCAGCGAAGCCAGCGTGCAGAAGGACAATGTCAACTTCAAGATCCAAGCTAACTCCAATGAACTTGGCTGGAAGAACTTTGTGGGAGAAGTTGTCAGCAAGGACTCCGATAATGGGAAGCGATTAGAGTTCCATTCCACCAATGACAACAAGAATGTTCTTAGTGGCAGGTTGGTTGAAGATCTTATTAGTATTCTTATTTACTATATATTATCATCATCATTCAAAAACTTATTTACTGTCGGGAACAAGAAGAATTATCATAGTAAAAAAGTTGTTCTGCACAGCATAGTAAGTACAATTTTTTTTTCCTACAGTACCTCGTTCATCAGTAAGCAGGAAGGCCAGAAGACTATCATCGAAGGCTCCGGCTCCGTCAAGATCAAGGAAGAACAGAAATCTGCCAACTTCAAGTACATCCGCACCCTCCTCACCGAAGGGAACGAGAAGGGAGTTGAGGTTAGTATCTCTGATGGTCGGTAGGTATAGTCTTCCGAAATCGAATTTAAGTCTCGTAAATACAGGAGATAAAATAGTTTCCAAATTTAATAAAAAAGGATATGAATTTTTAATAAGGTTCAACCAGACAACTCTACTGCAATCCCGCACATCGTTTGTATACCTAAGAACCAGAATTGCTTTGACCTTTGACCCTAAAGACTCTGTGCACTTTATACGTCTCGTTAAGATGAGAAAGTCATCCTCTAATTCCTTGGATGGCAATTGTGCACAACATTAAAATTGAAATTGTGTTACAGACATTCTTCAACGTAGCGTTCGGTGAACGAAGCTACGTAGCCGAATCTCGCGTCACCAATCTCGAGTACAAGAACTCTCACGTCTACTGCGAGGAGAAGAAGCAGTGCGCTCACGCTGAGCTACAGACCAAAGTTGACATCTCCAGTGAGTATCCTTTCTTTTTGGACAAGGGGTCCCAAGATATGTCTCTTTTATTTTCTTATACTGGTACTAGATTGGTAGCCATAGTCACGTGTAAACACATTGTTGGAATACGCTAACTTTTACTAGTAGGTACCTAATTAGTATCCCTCAATGATAGGCTACACGCCTATCATAATATTCAGTGCTCCAGTATGAATGATCGGAGTGATTTTTGAGGTTGGTCACTCGTGATGTGTAAAATTCGAAAGTGAGCCGTAGCAGCATGATAAACTCATGCTATATGTACCTATTTCATACAAACTTTAATCCGACATTATCCTCAACAGAACCCGGCGTGATATCTAACGTCATCAGCGCCGGCCTAGACCTCCGTACGCTGGGTATCGCACCTGAGCTAGGCCTCATAGTCCGCGACGAGGTCTCCACCTCAAGCCTGCCACAGTACACTCTTGACTTGCACGCTAACAAGGACTCGAAGAAATACCATCTGCATATCTACAGCACTCCTGTTTTTGGACGTAAGTACTTTCAAAGTCAAAGTCAAAAGGCATTTATTCAATAAAATCACAAGGATCACTTTGTAACGTCTTATAGGTAGGTGACTCTAAGTTCCAGTTCCACGCGACCAAAGCCTAGAAGAACAGGCAACAAACTTACGGATTGGGTCCTACCGCTCTTTTGTATGATCCTTGTTACAATGTATTATAATACAATATTGAAAGTCCATTGTGGTACCAATCGAATTTAGTGAGGCGTAGGTATAACAGAAAAAGGTAGTCGAATTCATAAAACAGCACACGCTATGCTTTATACGAATAATACCTAATTCATACATACAATCTATTAAAGCAGAGAGAAAAACAATAGTACAGAGATTGCCGACATGTTAGCTGCCGATGGGCAGAGCGACCGGGACATCGGGTCACACACTTTTATTATTAATATAGCTATCTAAAGTATAGTAAGCTTTCCTTATTAGATTATTCTTAATGTACCCTTTAAATTTTCTAATAGGAAGCCCAGTGGAACTTTCTGGAAGTTTATTATAGAAGCGTATACTATACCGTTCCCCATAAACGAGCCATTTACCTATTGTAGTCGAAATTTAGGAATACATAATAATAATAATAATAATAAAGCCCGTTTATTTTCCTTACCAACTTAACTAGGTGTAAGTGAATAATAAATAAATAAAATAAATAAATAAATAAATACAAAAAGTCTATTCTAAAGTAATTCTAATTTTATAATTATTTTTATCCTATGTAATTTTTTTTTCTTTCTTATTTATGGTTAGGAACCCCTCTTTGGGTATAGGCCTCCTCCAGTTTATGCCATTGATCCCTATTCATGGCCAGGGACATCCATTGTTCTCCTGCCGTTTGTATGGTCGTCTGCCCATCGTCTCCTAGGCCGACCTGCTGGTCGCTTTCCATTTGGTCCTGTCCATCGTGTTGTCTGAATGGTCCACCTCTTGTCTTTGTACCTTGCTATGTGTTCAGCCCATTGCCATTTTAATTTAAGTGCTTGATGGAGAGCGTCAGTTATTTTTGTCTTTTCTCGTATGAGATCGCTTCTGATTTTATGTATTTTTCGAATTTTTAAGACACTCCTTTCCATTGCTCTCTGGCATGTTGTTAATTTTGATTTGATTGTTGTGGTATAGTTCCAGGTTTGGCATCCATAAGTTAAGAGTGTATAATGTGAGTGTATAATTGTCATAATCGTCAGTAGCGAGATTTTCTCTCTAAAAATTTTGTCTATTTATTAATTATCAAATACCATTACCTATAAAAGACGAAAAAACCGATGTGTGAAGCCGATGGATGGCCGTGACGCTGACTAACGTATTCTCGAACCTTAGTATAACTGTAATAAAAATGAATAAATGAACTTCGAATTAATCAAAAAGCATTCATCAACAGACTCCAAAGCCGGTATCAAAATCCAACTTCCGTCCCGCGTGATGATCCTGGAACAGTCCGTGGCGTACCCCACTGACAAGCCTCTTCCCTTCCCCATCAAGGGCGAGCTGGTACTGGACCTCGACAAGAACAAGCAGGGACACAAGGCTGCTGCTAGATTCCTAGTCGACCTCGAACTAGATAATGCTGACAGGCAAACTGCTGTGGCTGAGTTCGGATTCAGTCATCCCAAGATCGACAGAGTAAGCCTAACATAGATCTCCTGGTTAGATTTTCCTCCAAAGTACAAATAGATTTGTTTACCAAAAGCTTTACTTAAGACCTCATCATAGAAGCTTTTTTACCGTCTGTTCCGTTTAATCTGTTCTCAAAGGCAATTTAAAATCGATTATGGTACCTACCTGCAATTTCTGACACCTACAAAGTCACACACAGGAACAGGAAGTCCAAGTTCAGGTCCTGGCTTCTTTGTCTGTCTTTTGGATATTCATTATTGTGTTCTTTCAGGAGGCCCTCATCAGGATCTCTGGAGCTGCCATCCGCAAGGGTGAAAACAGCATCAAAATCGAGACATCTGCGAAGATCGCCCATTCCTGTCTCGGAAAGGTTGGTTTAATATCGCATACTAAAACACTGGATACTTAACTAAATGGACCATAAAAGTGATACTAAAACCAAATGAGCGAAACTTTTAGAAAACAATACAAATCTATGAATCTTTTTTCTTGAGGCTTATTTTTATGATGTGTTTTCAGGACCGTGAAGCCAAGATCTTATTCGAAGCTTCTCCCACTCACCTCACCTTCTTGGTAAGCACCTATTTATTTTTTGACACTTCTATGAGCCTCCAAAGGCACGAAAAATGTATGCTTGTAACAATTACCAGAATTTGAACTAAAGATAATAGAACAAAATAATGTTGTTTATCACAACTGAGCCCTTTGCCAGAGGTCTAGCCTGTCACCAAAATAAGCCATCCTCTCATATATCCTCTCTCTGCAGATCAACACCCCCTTGGTAAAGGTCATCGACATCGCAGCTTCCGCGGCCATCAAAGAAAAGCTGCAGAAAGCAGACGTCAAGTTTGTGCTTTTGGAGGGCAAGCCTGTCCAGGTGGAGTTCCTAGTCAAGGACTTCCAGTATTACGAGTTCACCACAGGTTATACCGGTGATTAGTCGCTTTGTCGTATTTTGTGTTTAATCCTGCCTTTACTAACATAATATATAACGCTAGACTGGACTTTATTGAGTTGAGCTGAAAAATTATTTATATGAGTAAAATAGAATTTATAACGTTTTAACCGAGCAAATTGCTCATAGCACGCTTTTGTATGGAAAAATGCTAAAACTTAGTACTTTGAACTTATCGGTACTTATCTATGCAGCTGAAGCCGACCGCAAGCTATCAGTGATCGGTCACATCGACCCCGAGAAGCGTGTAGACATCTCCGCAGACATCGTGCTCGGCGGACAGAAGAAGAACCTCGCACATGGAGCCTTGTGGCTCGATGATAACCAGGTCAAGAGCGACTATGGCGCTTCTAAGGACCACTGCCAGTACTTCTACGTGAGTACCTAGCTTGATTGTAAGATGATGTTTATAGACTCCACCGCAATATACCACCAGTGTTTCTAACACTTGTTTTTCCTGCAGAAAGCTCTCCGCAAGGACCTAGACGACCTCGAAGGCCGCGTGAAGCAGCTCGGCGAGAAAGCAAGCAGCGACTTCAAGGACGTCACCCGCCGCGTGCAGCCGACGCTGCAGAAGCTAGAGAAGGCCTACGAAGACGACATCAAGAAGATCTACAAGGAGTTCGCTGACGACAAAGTGCTTAAGGAAATCTCGCAAGCTTTGTAAGTGTTCAACTCTATGCACAAGGCATGAAGACCGAAGGGTAGTCCCTCCTTTGAACGGCCGACGACATTGCAACAGGATTTTTTTTTTCGCATCCTGAAAATCTATAAGCTATTTCTTGCATAAGATAACTAATGAAACTTATAATTCTGATGAACTAGGAAAGCCTAAAATCCTCCAAAGAAAGACGCTCATACGAATTTTATTGAAATATCTAAAAACAAACTCTTTTTTGTAGACCTTCGCACCACTAATTACTCCTTTAAGTAAAGGTTTATCACAAATATTTAACTTTATTAAAACCAACCATGTGATTTATAGCCACTCCGTGTATAAGCTCCGTAACATACGAGTACAAATCGGATTGATTAGGTAGGCATATTTTAAATGAAATGCTATCCCATCGAAGTGCTCCGTATCTTGAAAGATCATGACAAAAGTCTTAAGACAGGCCATGAATTTACCCAAATCCACTGTAACGTTTATTTTGTCCGTAGCTACGACATCGTGCAATACGTCGCCAAGCTGATCGACACGGTAGTGACAGAAACCAAGCCCATCGTTGATAGCATCACCGCTCTATACATCGACTTGGCTAAGAAGATACAAGAGGCTTACGAGAAACAGGTAAACACTTCGTAGTCTTGGTACATAATTATATTATTTTCTGAAGGTAAATAAATAAGTGGAAGCTATAAAATTTACATAAAAATTCGCAGATCGAACCATCTATCAAGCAAATATACAACACTATCGCCGAGGGTCTCAAGCACTACCTCGACGTCGTCATCGACTTGGTAGCTCATGGTGCCGCCTTCGTCACTGATTTCTTTGAAAAGCACAAAGTCGAGCTCCAGGAGCTTACCAATACTATCGCTGAGATCTTCAAAGGTAAGAAACTTTGGGGATCACACTACTCATAAATAATGAATTGATGAATAAGTCTTAAAATATTATTGAATAATAATAGGGGATGTCTCTTTGCCATCTACAGTGGCGTTTGTTCGAATTTGCACAAGCACCGTTTTTTTATAATAGTTTCCTGACTGAATCTGCTTTTAGCTGCTTTTTTTGACCATGGCTAATTATTTGCCTTCTTTTCAGACCTGACGAGACTGATTGTAGCCGAGTTAAAGGAGTACCGCGTGAAGGTCGAACAGATTTTCGCCGAGTTCACGCAGTATCTCAAAGATATGCCCATCCTTCAGGCTATCAAGGAGAAGGTAAGCATCTCAATGAGTCTCTGATACGTTAGTAATGGGTAGCTGAGAAATTAAATGTAGTGTTTAGTTAGGGGGCTCACATACTCATAGTCGATTTATAATGAGTAGACCCATTTTATCAGGTACCTGAGACCTTCTTTATCAGAATATAGGGATAGTATAGTAATATTGTACGCCCGAAGGGGTAGACTGTGGGAACAAAATTACCTCTGTAAGATCTATTTACACAGTTTTACAATAAATGAATATTATTCTTATTCCTAGAAGTATATTCGCAGCTGGATACAAAGCAAAAAAGCAGACTGATGATTATGCAAGCGAAAGTTGTCGTTTGGTTTGACCAGTCATAATAATACATTCGGAATTATGATTTACTAGCGGCCTATCCCAGCTTCGCATGGGTGGTCATAAATTTTTTGAACATTTTAGGTTAAACTTAAACCGTGGGTTCGAGCCTCGCGTCTACTTATTTCATACATTTGCACGCGCTTCTCCTTGAGTGAGTGAAAAAGCACCCCGCGCGAGACCCGTGGACCCGTTAACATTTTTAATTTCGTCATATCTTTTGAATGGAATGTCCGATTTAAAAAATTTAAGAAGTAATCTATAGGTATTGAAACCGTCTTAATTATGAAATGATTTATTTGGATAAGGATTAATACCAAGGTACAAATAAAGACCCTTTTCTAGCGGAGGCATTTCAATTAATTTTTTATAATAAAAGAACACTTATTGTGACATAACTATAATAGTTAGACATATGCTGTCGCGACATTTTTTGTAGATGATAACGTGTTCTACAAAATCTACATTATTTTGTTCTATCTTCAATAGTTTTCGCAGCGCACGCGATGTAAGGTTTTTTGTTTTCCACCTTGGGTTACATTATTGAAGTTTTAGTAAGGATCCCTGATTATTTTGAAAATATAATATAGCCTATGTTACTCAGGGATAATGTAGCATTCTAATGGTGAAAGAATTTTTGAAATCGGACCAGTAGTTTTTGAGCCTATTCGTTACATACAAAAATACAAAAATACAAAAATACAAAGTTTACCTCTTTATAATATTAGTGTAGATATGTGTATGGATCATCAGGAAAGCGTGAGAAACTGTAAAATAATAATTTAATTTTATCTGAACAGTGGTCAGAGCTCGCAGTACCAGAGCAGACTCTAGCCTTGGCCCAACAGGCGCACGACACCATCCGCCCGCTGTTGCCCACGCCGGAGGCCCAGGCCTTCGCTGATGCCCTCAACGACTATGTCATCAAGGTACGTCTCCACTGAAGTCATTCACTTAATAAATACAAAGTTAGGCAGGTTGGGAATAACCCAGTCTCCTGCTTTAGTTACATTTTGACGTAGAGCTGAACGAGTTTTAGTATCCATGGATAAGTAATATAATAATGGTACTGTTGTAGAAACTGCGCAAGGAGAAGTTGGACGACAACAAGGAGCTCCGCGTGGTGTACCAGAAGCTGGTGACGGCGCTGGCCTCGCTCGCGCAGTACGTGCGCGCACAGCTCAACCAGTTCGGAGTCGTGCCCGCCGCGCCACAGCTCACGGTAACTACTCCCACTTCTACTGGAACCTTGCCCTCTTACACAATCACAGGCCTAATAGTCGCAGATACAGTTAGTTACTGTGAATCTTTTCTCCGAGTGTGCCCAGCCATCGTTAACATGACTCTAAAATTTATGTCTCTTTTAGTGGTGGAACTGGAGTCCAGTGAACGCTGGTTCCGCACCGGCCCTCGGAGGTTCAGCATCCTTTAGCCTGATCCGTCAGCTCCTCACAGGGGACTTCCCCGATGTAGCCGCCGTCATCAAGGCGTACAGACCTCGCAGCCTCAACCCTCTAGAACAGATACCTTCGAAGCGTGAGTACCATACCAAAACCTAAACTAGAAGTAAAAACACAACTTAAAAAAACGGATGTTTGATCTAAATAAGACATGATGGGACAAGGCGGAGGATAGATACGATTGAAGTGACAATATTTTAAATAAAAGTTAGTTTCCTTTCACTTTGGACCCACCATTACCGACCTAATCCTAAAAGTAGTTACTTTCCACGATACAAAATTATTTTGGATATAGGTATTGTTAAATACTAATGTGATTTTATTTGGTCCGCAGTCCGCGCTGTGATCGTGAACGGTCAGCACATCTTCACGTTCGACGGACGCCACCTCACGTTCCCCGGCAACTGTCGGTACGTGCTGGCGCACGACTACATCGACCGCAACTTCACGCTGCTCATGCAGATGGCTGATGGTAAACCCAAGGCGCTGGTACTCGAGGATAAGAACGGAAACGTTATCGAGCTGAAGGAAAATGGACAGGTGAGATATGATCTTATTGAGCGTCAGTACTTTGTGGTCAGATATTGTTTCATGATATAGAGTTTGTCAAGTTTCCTGTCAGGTTAAATTTGAGCAATCTTTCAACTTGAGATCATTCAATAACTTACGTAAGTTTTGATAACTTTTTTTTTCTACTGGTGAAAGTTAACGATTTATCAGAAGCCCTGTTTATAATATCCTTATCTAAATCATAATTTGTGTATATTTCCATAGGCTACCCTGAACGGCGCCAACCACGGCTACCCGGTCGAAGAGAAGGACTCGTTCGCCTTCCGCCAAGCTAATGGACGCATCGGATTGGGCACGCTCTACGGAATCATGGCTTTCTGTTCCGCTAAACTAGAGGTTAGTAGCTGACAACCAAAACTATATAATTTAGGTGATCTGTTAGTTGTTGAAAAAAAAGTGTGAGATACGGCGGACGATTGAAGTGGAGTTGAATGAACAGACTGATGATCTAATTAACATTCTCAATCAGTTAATAGAGGGTTGGGCAGGTGCAGCAATTAATAATTTAGTTTCTTTGACGATGTTGAACAAATTGTTGGCCCACAGGTTTGCTACATTGACGTGAACGGTTTCTACCTCGGCAAGTTGCGCGGTCTTCTCGGAGACGGCAACAACGAGCCTTACGATGACTTCAGGCTACCCAACGGCAAGGTAAATACAATGGACGGTCGATGCGAAGAAGAAAAAAAGCTAAAAGAGAAAGCCTATACGTACATTTGTGTCACGAAACTTATCTTCGATCTCAAGAAACTATCTTTACCATCGCTCTCCAGATCAGCACATCCGAGAGCGAGTTCGGCAACGCATACCGCCTCGCGCGCAGCTGCCCGCAGGTGCAGGGCCCGCAGCACTCGCACCACCAGCTGCACCACGCGGCGCTGCCGGAGGCGTGCGAGAAGGTCTTCGGAGGTATCTCACCGTTGAAGACGCTGTCGTTCGTGCTGGACATCGCTCCCTTCAGGTACATATTATAGTGCGCCTGTTGTTTTTTTCTATCGGTGCAATCTTGTAGAGAACAAGTCATGAGAAGAAAAGATGCATTCTAAACCGCTTAGCTTCAGTCTTACTTATTTTATCATATCATAATGTCCCCGTAGACAAGCGTGCATCCACGCCGTCGCTGGCGACTCGGCCAACGCTCAGCAGCAGGCGTGCGAGCTCGGCGCCGGGTACGCGGCGCTGGCGCTGTCCGGCCTGCTGCCCGCCGTGCTGCCGGACGTGTGTCTGCAGTGCACCGACGCCGACAAGCCGAAGAGCATCGGGGACACCTATGAGTTCAAACTGCCGAACAAGCAGGCCGATATCGTCGTCGCTGTTGAGACTACGAAGGTAAGTCTTGTGATGCAGGCTTGTAGAGTAATTACACCAAATAAGCCTCTGGTTAGGATAAAAATAGAAGTTAAATCTATGGAATAAAGTCAATTCCATTCATTATGATAATATAAAGGTAGTATGTTACCTTTTCAAGGAGGTAAACGTCTTATTCTGACTATAATTCCAAAGCTTGTTTATCATTAAAATTATTTTGTATTTGTATTTAAAATATAGAAGTCATTATGTTGGCTTTAACTAAACCAGATCTTATATTTTTCTATTCACATTTGTAACGATAATTCCGGTAGCTACCTACCGGTCGAGTACCTAGTTAGAATCTTTGCAAATCTTAGCCCGTATCTTCAACTAATGCTATTTCTCTTGAACAGGTTAACGAGAAGACATTCAAGGAGCTGGTAGTCCCCCTAGTCTCGCAGATAGTAGACCAGCTGAAGGGCAAGCACTGCGGAGATATCAAGGTGTATCTCGTCGGCATTACCTCGAAGTTCCCCTACCCTATATTCTACGATACTGACCGTAAGTAACATCGTAACTCCCATTATCGTATTGGAATTTTTAAGACATTAAATAATGCAGACTTAGAATGGATATTAACATGTGAAATAATAAATCATGGCTGTTTTAAGAGAACTAAACCTGATATTGAATTTGAAACGAGTCATAACTAGCTAACAATTTAAGCCTCTAGCTCCGAGAGCAATGACAAACAGACGGAAAACCCCGGAGAGAGCACTAGTGTTCAGTACTTTTATAAAAACCAGAGCAGATCAATACTGTTATCAATATTGGTACCAACTTATTTAATATTTATCCGTGTTTCATCCGCAGCGAAACTGAAGAACGCAAAGATCACGTTCTCTGACGAAACGCGCTACAACTGGGTCGCGCCCATCAAGACAGGCCAGCCTAGGGTGGACGAGACCATCGCGCAGTTCGTCTCCATTCTCAACGGCTTGAAGTCTTACTTCGGTAATTACATCTTTAAATCTAACCTACTAGGTATCATGCTACTTAGGGATTAAGTGGCCAGTTCAGACTTCGCAGCATATTGATTATATATGCACAGTTTAAAGGTCTCTATGCTAAAATGCAAACCAGCATTTGGAAACTGCTGGTTTTATATCCTATGTCCTAGTAAGTAACCAAGTGGACCTTGAATGTGGCGACATGACCTTCCGAATTAACATTTGTGAAAACTGATATATTCATCAAGCTAGAACTTCAAATAATTATTATCAGATTTTATACATACAAAAAGCGGGACCTTTAATGACATTTCGTATTGTACAGGTATAATGAACATCGAGGGTGCATACGCTCAGCTGATGGAGATCCCGCTGCGCCCGGCGGCCGTCAAGCACGTCATCACCGTCGTCGGAGAGAACTGCCGACCCACGGACTTGCTCGTGAGTATACTTGTGATCCTATGACTACTCCCTATAGCAACGATAACGGACTCTGACCATTAGATAACACTTATTTTATGGTGGCTACTTGTCCTTCTGATTGCAGTGGGTTTGATACTAAAGTTCATTGGACATATGATAAAAACTATTGTTTTTAAACGCTGTGTAAAGCTACAATGGATAGTTATAGACTAGGTATGTAGGACTGGTTTCTTAAACGGTTGAACAATCGTGAAGTGTTTAGCAGGATCTAATCCGTGTGTCCTCTTTCCAGATCTCAGCACTGAGCGCCGGCTTCCACGACGCTATCCGCGAGAACAACGCCATCACCCACTCCTTGGTCTCCGTCGCCGAGGACCTCGTCATCGGAAACGGAAAGAACGCTCAACAAGTCGTTGGTGAGTGTTTGCCTTATACAATGGGACCATTTGATATAGATTGACTGGAAGAAATATGAAGTGCAGGCTTGTATAGCAGTTACGTCAAAAAAATATTGATGCGTGTCGTTTTGGATTTAGTGTTATACTTGTAAAATTATAGTCTCAGTAGCCACAATGGCTCTTAAGCCATTATTTACCGTTAGTAAGAGATACAATTGCGTTTAATAACTCAATCATAATCAGGAAATCAGTTACTATGAAATATTAACTGTTACTACGAAATTAAATATGTATAAACGAATAATAAAATATGAACATTATAACTTTGGTGATCGATCTTACAATATAAGCACTAGGTTGGTAGGTTGTGATGTAAACCAATAAGAGATCGTGTCCCTAAAGTATAATTGAATTGCAGGCTTCAACAAGAACTCTGTACTGATGCTGGGAGACAAGAAGCCTAGCAAGGACGCCGCAGCGCTCAGAGCCACGCTCGAGAGGAAACCTGACACCTGCATCGACTTCATTGAAGACGTAAGCATTCCTCTTTCACACACCGATACGAAACAGAAAGGGAAAAGAACTAGGCTCGACAGCAATGCACGGTAGACATCCGAAGTAATCTGAAAGTCGTAGTTTGTCTACAAACAAATTTTCCTTTGGGTATTCCTTCTCCTTGGAAGTTCTCTATTTTGTACTTTTATTCACTCTACTCACTGAATTACCTCTATCTCCAGGTGGAAGGCCTCGTCTTCTCCGGCAGTAACTTCCAAGCGTTGAGTCCACCGCAACAGAAGCAGTTCCTCCAGACGGCGTCGAGCGCCATCGAGCACGCCATGCTCCACGAGACCTTGATACAAGAGTGCACGTGCACTTACGGAGACGCACTCACAGCACGATCCGTGTGCATCAACAAGGAAAGGAAGGAAACCGTAAGTGCAACTGTCGTACAATGCCTAGTAGGTATTTTATTACATTTTGCAAAAGAAATGTTTGCGAATATTGGTAAATATACATCAACCCGAAAGTTGTAGATCCTATTTTGTCTAAAAGAATATTCTAACTCTCCCCGCTATATACTCGTATATGTATACAAGAACTAGCACAGGTTGTAAAAAATTACATAAATCTCTATACCTACCATGATTATAATAAAAATCCCCGCCGTAAAAACAAGCTAGGCCTTCCAGTACCAAAATTAGAAATGTACAAAAACAGTCCCTACTATAGAGGATTAATAAAATAATAAAATCCCAGAAAACATAAAAAACGAGAACCATAACATTTAAAAATAAACTAAAAAAACTTCTCATAAAAAAAAAATGCTATTATAGTACAACAGAATTTATGGAAGAGGAAATAATAACTAAAGAAATAGACTAAATAAAGTTTACAAGTTAATTATCTCTCCAACTTTTACCTACTCCCTAATAGTAACACTCAATTGCGACATCCTTATATAGATCGGACCAACTTACCAAGTGACGTCCGAACCATAATTATTGGAAATAATTTAGTTCATCACAATATTCAGAAGAACTAAATAATTTACAATAATTACCTACTTGATCTCCGCTATACTTACAAAATGTAAAATCAAACATTGTAACTTTAACTTTTTACAAAAGTAATTCTTGCTAGATTATGTATTCATTTGTTTATGTATTTGTCCGCAGGCTCGCAGACGCAAATAGAACAACGAAACACATCCAATACTCCTAGTATAAAATAGTGCGCGAGCGAGACGCAACGTTACACTGTGTATGCTCCGTCTCACTCACGCACTATTCCTTAGTTTTACTCGTAGACTTTTTGTTATTTATACAATACCAATTCCTTGAGAAGAGGTGTCCATGACATAATCGAATTTTGTATTAGAAAATAAAATATTATGTTAATTTATGCTGATTTTTATTCCAAATATGCGTACATGTGGCCTACAACGACTAATCTGTAAAAGCTCACGGCTATTCCACCCAAAATACTGTCCCAGGTTCTGCAGCGTCCCACAAATAGGGGCATAATCTTCTATCTACCAATGGATACACAGACCTATTTACTCAACCTACATACAATATAACTACGTAAGTACATTATATTTTATTTTTTATAGGTAGGTATGATGGGGTGACTTCAAAAAAAATAGCATCGGTCTAAATCTTTTATTTTTCTTACAAAATAATCAAATAAATATAAAGATATAAATGTAAAAACCTTTGCATTATCTGATAACACTTAAGTAACAATGGAATAAGTTGGAAAGCTAATATAATGCGCAATACAAAAATTCTAAAACACATGCAAACACCCCCACATCACAAAATGCAAATACATGTGCGTGCAACAAATAATAGTGGTGAAAATGTACAAACATACAACCAAACATGAATTCAATAAAAAAACAATATGAAAAATATCTCACATCCAACGGGTTGTCTACCTTAAAATAACTACTTCCTTGAAATAAACGGTAACACATGCATCTTTCGCTCTGTTTTCGATGAAAGGGGAAGCTCTTTTTTAGCTCTTACTTTAACTAAAACTTATTAACATAAATATTAGTATTTATTTATGAAACCAAAGAATGATATCGTCAGTGTAAAGGAAGAAATGCTTAAGCGCCAATATGCTACTTGTGGGAAATCATTTTTTTTTTAAACTTGACTGATAAGAATTTTTTTTTATTGTTGTCTCTGACTAACCCCTATGGACAGCCTCGTGATCTCTTGGATCTTGAGTAGGTGTTAAGTAAAAAAAGAGAACTTTGGGAATATCTACTGTGGGGATCGTGCACTTTTGTGTTAATAATATGATGAATATACCCAACCACCAGCAAATACCTGACAGCGCATTCAGTAGTAGTTCTTCCTCACCCAGCGAAGCCGCGGCCCGCGCTGAGACATTATCTTCACGGAGGCGCCAGCAGCCGCCTTCACCACCTCTTGGATCTGAAGTTAATGAATAACTTTTTTAGAATTTAGAGAAAAATGTCGCAAAGTTGTGACAAGCAGGGCTTTTTTAAAAAACATAAAGAAACTTATTTTTTTTTTTTTGTAACATTAGACCAAAGAAGAAAATTTTAGATGTTTCAGATCAGAAAAGTTTCTTTAAAATAGCTCTAGAGTTTTGAAATGCGGAAAGAGTTCTTACTATCAATACATAATGTTGATCATAGTATAGTATAGTGATAGCTTACTTACACTCATCATGAGGCTTTGTGCGTTGCCCACCAACATGTCCATAGCTTCACTGTCCTCTTTCGAACCTATTAAAAATACATATATTATAATATTTATCTACGTGAGAAAAACTGGTCATATTCATATCGGCCACTGAGTCACTAGTTAAAATTACCGATAAGTTACTCGTAGTTGCCGTCTTTTTTCGTTGACATGAAAGGGACAGAGAAAGGACTATAGAACTGTTACCAAATGTCGGGGAGTATGAAGAAAGGTCTTAGAGTGCAAAGTAAATAAAGTATGTACCTTGGTGTCCCAGCGAAGATCCTTTGACGGTAGTCAACATTTTCAACTGAGCGCTGATGGTGGGAATTCGCTCGCAGGTTTGCAGAAGATTCTAGATAAATAAAATACACGGGGTGTTAAAACTAGTCCTGAAAACTTAGGACACAATATGCATAACGATCTAATTTCCAAATAAAAAGGATAAAAATGCTTGATTTTTTTTTATCACCATTTCGAAAAATTCGAGTGAAAGTGTTCAATGAAAGAAATAATTTAACAACTAGACTTAGAGCTGATTTCACGCTATGTTAGATTAACAAAGGATTAAAGGGCCGTTATATATGTCAAAATGTACGCGTTTGACATCTAAGGTTAGATTTAACGGCCTATTAATCCTTGATTAGTAACTAACAGAGTATGGTGAAATCAGCTCTTAAGCTATGATTGGGCTAAGCTAAAAACCCTTAGCTTGTTGAAACCCATAGGGTACATAATGGAGCCAGGAACAAAATACATTTTATAGTGCTTTTTTTTCTTGTCGTGTCACCAGTTTCTTTCGAGTGACCGTGATTTTAAGTGATAGTGCTTACTAAAGTGGTATCGGCTTAATAACCAATTTTAACACTTATATTTATAACCATTTCATAAATTTAAATATTGCTTTATGTTAGCCGTGTCATTGTTTAAGCATTGTTTATAGGTACATTAAGGTAATCTAAGTGATGATAAAATAACGTACGGTTTTGATCCTGACGTCGGTACACTCGTGTGCGAGTTTTCTCGCGAGTACCGCCACCTCGTGCGACTCGGAGACTATCGACTTGGACGCTGAGATCAACGACTGTTTTTTATCTGAAACATGAATTATGTTGAGAACAGTTGTTTTCACCATCTTGAAATGGCGCTTAAAACTTATAACTAGTAGTTCGCCCCGAACTGAGATCTCGTGATGCGACCCGACGAACGCATCAAAACTTTGAGTCGGTAGTAGTCAGAGGCAAGTCCAAACATTATCTTTGGACTTTTTTCTGACTACCGCCTACTAACTTGGTATGGTTACCAAGATTCAACTCTATTGGCCTATTTATTGAAGAGTTCCGTTGAACAGACCTTGGCTCCATCATCAGACCTGGTCGTCGTCACCATTTTATGAGAACTGAGTACCTCCTTAAATTATTTAAAGAAAAAAAAATAAGAAAAATCAAAGGAACTGGCCGACCAGTAGAAAAACCTTGATTTCAACAAAACTCTTAGAGATGGGAGCTCTTGGATCGCTGGTTATCTTAATTTAACTTTTTAAATTTTATCTCGAAAACCGAGCGTCCCAAAAACAAAGTAAAAATTGTTTTGGAATGTCCAAACAAAGCCCTTTCATATGACATGTAACTTGATTTTTTTATGTAACTTTTTTTATTTTTGTCCTCTTAAAAAACCCCATATCTCAAAAACCCTTCATCCGATTTTACTCATATACTTACCAGTAAATTTCTCAAGTACAAGCTATCGACATATCAAATTTCATGGAGATCGGATCAACGGTTCTAAAGTTATCGCCAGACAAACATACATACATACATACATACATACATACATACATACATACATAAAATGCCAAATCGCCCAAGTTGAAACTAAGATCTTCGTTCGCTTCGCTCACTCGATCAATAATAACTATAGTGTAGCCGCTTTTTTGTGAGAAGAGGGTAGTTAGACATTGGAAATTCAGATGTTTTCATACAAGGTTTTCGGTGTAATGATAGAAATTCCAAAAGAACCTAAAATATTAAGGTTAGATTATGGGGGGAGCCTTTTGTGAAAATTATCTACTTAATTAACACCTACCCTTCATTATACATATAAAAAAAAGTTCGGAAATGTTTGAAATCTAAATACAACATATTTTAGTGTTATATTATTATCAGGGGTCGGAATAGGTAGAGTTTTTAAGTACCTACCAAATGACGTAAAATTACCTACGCAACATTGATATTATTGTCTTCAAAAACTCTTTTTCCCTATGTTAAACACAAACTGACAAGAGTGAACAAATGGATTATAGCTAAGCGTGCTCCACCTTAGACTGCATCTTCACTTTCCATCAGGTGAGATGGCAGTCAAACGTCTAGCTAGTAAAAAATAAAAAAAAACTAAGTAATGTTACACGTTACACGTACAGCAGGGCTATTTTAAATCATTCGGGAACGTCAGTTTTTATCACATTTGATTTCGAACCCGAATCGTTTCCGACACGGGGATTAAAAAAGGCATATCCATATTTAGATTTTGTAGTAGCGTATTTGACGTCATTTGGTACTTAAAAACTCTACCTATTCCGACCCCTGATTATTATAAGTTTGTAAAAAATACATACAAAATTGGTTCCCATAGACAGGAGACAGGGTCAGGAGTTTTACTTAGTTTGGACTTCGATCAACAATCAACCTAGATTACGTGTGACGGGCTCAAAAACGGCCCGAACAATAAGAGCACAAATAAATTTGTGTTCTTATTTAAGTTTAGTATGCTCCAACCACAGCCAACGTGCGGACGTGCTAAAATGCCTCAATGTGCTTTAAAACTGCGAAAATAACCCCTAAAACAGTAAGGTTTCAGAAGGAATGTCTTTTTTTCGGTAATTACATGTCAGTTTCCGTTTTGCGATACATAAATCATTGTTAACAATTAAAAACAAATATTTTATCGTTTATTCAAAGTCCGCCATCGGAACCTGTAGTGTGTGTGAGGAGTAGTAAAATACAAAGAAGCAAACAGAAACGATATAGCTCACAAAGTAATAATGGAGAAAAGTACTTTATTTGTTGCATCATAAGGTTGATTACACAATAAATGTTATTTAACCTATGTCTTTTAATTTCTAAATGACGGCTGTAATTGACGAATGATCATAAGTGTAAGATAGTATTTTGAAGATTTGTGACTTTATTACAAGGGTTTATGGTTGTAATTAGGTTGAACTAGAAACTGTTTAAAAACCTTTGAATCAGTTCGATGTAGCTGTTTATGTGTGTGTAAGTAAATGTCAAGCGGACAGTTTTTAGCTTTGATTTTGTATGTGACACGGAATCTAATTGATTGTTGATCGAAGAGTTTGGACCTAGATAGTGCTATGGGGAATGTCGGGTGGGTCGCTATAGCAATCCGGTATCTGGGTTTAACTATGAATTTCAATTAGTGGTCTTTTTAGGGTTCAGCATAAACCTTTTTAGCTATTTTTTGATCCAGGAGATGAATTTCGAAATATTACGACAAAAACAATGTACTGTAATTTGAAAAAGAAACCTGAAGTCGGGAACTTTGATTGAATTTTCTTGATTTCTTTCTTATGAGATTGTTTTCTTTTTCATAGTAAGATCATCAGTACCTACAAGATGGCATAAGAGACTTAGGGCCAGTTTCACCATGCTCTATTAGTTACTAATCAAGGTTTAACAGGCCGTTAAATATAACCAAGAGTAGTAGTTTCAAGAGTAGTAGAGCTCTTTGTGAAGGGCTCGTCCGGGGAAGTACTACCACCACGCCTTTTTCTGCCGCCAAGCAGCAACGCTGTGTTTCGGTTTGGAGAGTGTGGTTACCGATGTAATTACAGGCACATGAGGCTTAACATCCGTATGCCTCAAGTTGATGGACGCAGGGCAGTGCATCGTAGGGCACGTTCCTATCGTACGTGACTTACGAGGCAATGCTTTGTTATAGGTGATGGTTACCACTTAACATCGGGTGGGCCATATGCTTGTTCCATCAGCTAGTTGTATATTAAAAAAAAAAAAAAAAAAACCTTAGATGTCAAACGCGTACATTTTGACATGTTTAACGGCCCTTTAATCCTTTGTTAATCTATCAGAGCATGGTGAAATCAGGCCTTAATGCGGCGGATGTTAGGTTATGTTAGTACATACAAGGCGAGCGAAGCGTGCCGCGGGAGCGGCCGTCAAAGTGCCAGAAAAGGTTTTTTTTATTATTTCTGATACTAATCTCTGAATTATATCTCACACAACGATACATCGTTTTGGACAGTTCTAATAATGGATTCCAATTATCAGGCTGTACATATTACTGGTCGTACAATAACAGGACTCTAAGCTGCATATTTTATAGAAAAATTTGGAATCGGTTCATAAATTCAGCTAAAAAAGTGAAGTTAAAATTTTTCATCTCCTGGACAAAAGGACTTGATGGGAAAGACTTCCCATCTGCCCCCACTTTCGACCCCCCTACCCCAACCCTTAACCCAGATACCGGATCGCTATAGTTTAACCGGAATGTCCACCACTATTTATTTATTCAACTTGCCACAGTAGTAATAATATCAGCAATATGTGGTAAAGTAGCGTTCCGTATCTCACCGGTCTCCATGTACTCGGCGAGGCGCGCCATGAGCACGGCGACGCGGCGCGCGGCCGCCACTATCTCGTTGTCGCGCGCCGACCACTCGCGCACGCTCTCGTGCAGGTCGCGCGCCACCGTCTGCAACACATGCACGTGCTATATACATGGGGCGAGGGCTGGCCTCGCTGAACCGGACCCATTTAAGAGTTCTATGTTGGAATCCCGGAGGGGTCAGGAGTCAGTCTCTGCCCCTCCGCCTCCTCGCCCAAGCGCAAGACGTCCACGTCATACTGCCGGGCGGGACTAAATTAGCACCCCATATCCCCTTTTCCCTGCTCAATTACTTCATGTATAGATGGGACGAAGTGTCGCCCGCCACCCGGAATGCCTTCCGGGGCACCGCTGCCCTGGTCAGGCGGGATGTCATACATGAAGAAATTGAGCACCTCCCTTTTCAGGAGCTTAGAACTACGCCACCCTGGCCCCCGTTATTCCCTTACGGATGTCTTAGCTATTTTTAGCTCCCCCACCCCAACCCTTCTAGCAGCTGACCTCAACGCGAAACACCCCGATTGGGGGCCCCGGGTCATAAACCCCGTAGGCCGCCAACTACAGCGGGACGCGGAGGCCAGTGACATAGTCGTATTAGGGCCTGACTCACCGACTGACTTACCTACCAACATGCCGCTGACGTACTTGACATCGTACTAACAAAAAATATCCTCTGTCCCGTCCAAGCCGAAGTTTTGTACGACTTGGACACCAACCATCTAACTCTTCTAATCACCCTTGCCGTCACAGGCCTCTTTTACTGCTCCCCGCCCTTCTGGCATAAAAACAGATTGGGAGGCCTACTCCCGATCTCTCGCCGACCTGGATGTGAGTCGCCTCAGCTCCCC
Organism: Chloroclysta siterata; assembly: GCA_932294275.1. Classification (NCBI taxonomy): domain Eukaryota; kingdom Metazoa; phylum Arthropoda; class Insecta; order Lepidoptera; family Geometridae; genus Chloroclysta; species Chloroclysta siterata. The sequence goes on along the minus strand of OW028591.1, from coordinate 14,127,830 downwards.
GGACGAGATAGAGCAGGAGGCGGTTCGACTCGCATCCAGGCTCATCGAGCCAAGGCAGCCTCACAGACGATCAAGCTGCGCAGAAAGAGGCAGCCGAGGCGCGAATGGGTGGCGCCCATTCGACCATAATGACCAATTAAAACTCTCAATATCAAGTCATTTCCGAGCACACGAAATACACAATTATAACAAACAGTTACAATGTCACCGTAGCCTCAATAGGCCTGGACAACATCAGCACCTATCCACAGTCACGTCAGAAATGTAAAAGTATCGTCGACTCACGTATATCTGTTGGTTGGTGGTGTGCGCGGTGGGCTGGCTCTTGAAGATGTTCTCCCCACGCAGCGTAGACTCCACCTCGCCCGTCGTGCGCAGCACCTGCGGGACCGACACATCGATCAACTTCTACATGCGATCGGAGGGTCATCGATCGTTTTAAGGCAGGTCTATCTATGTATTACATCATGGCCACTGGTCATCAATATCCAGTAGCTTTCGTAAGTGGCTTCCGATCATAAATGAATCATGCCGTGAATAAAATTATGCCGTGCTCTGCTTCCAGTCGGGCAGCGTGCTGGCGGGCGTGGCGGCCAGCACGCGTTGTGTAATGTATAGTATAGGTACCTCGTCCGTGCTCTCCTTCCAGTCGGGCAGCGTGCTGGCGCGTGCGTGCTGTGCGGGGGTGGCGGCCAGCACGCGGCGCTGGGCGGCCAGCAAGGCGTCGCGCAGCGAGGGGTCTAGCCGCACGGCCGGCGACGACATGCTCACCTCGATGGAACGGTTCGCCAGTCTGACGGATATCACACGTTAACTTGTATTCATTTGGACGAATTGACGTAGCCAAAATCAAAGAAAAGCTTCGTAGACTGTGTAGTCCTGCAGTCAACATATAGCCAGGATAAATGAGCCATAAAAGCACAACTAAGCTAAAGGAAACCTGCACGTACTTTATGATAGCTTCGGAAGTTCGATGTCCTTTCTGCACATCGTTCTGTGCACTCGACTCCTCGCGCATACGTTGCATGGTATCTCCTGAAACATAATGCATGTTTTAAGAAGATTTTCCCACGTCTGCTCACACGCTGGAATAAAATATAGGTTATAATATATAAGCTTTGCCTAAAGTACTTTAACTATTTCTAATTCCAGCAAAATCTATCTAGCCGTTACGACGTTACTAAGTAAGCATTCCTTTTGCGACTTCACTTTTGTGATACCTTCTCGGATAAAAAGTAGCCCATATGTTATGCCTATGCAAAAACCAGATGGGAAGTGGGATCCATCAGCACGTAGGGCACGCCACGGAGCCCGCTGCGACTGTGATACAGAAGGGGTAACTCACCGGCCGCCTGCACGAAGTCCATGGGATCGACGGCGGCGTCGCACAGCGAGCGCACCTGGCACACGCACTCCGCGTACTGCGCCAGGAGCCGCTTGTAGTTCTCTATCACGGTCTGGTGTAAACGACATTACAAATAATTTATTGAGCAAAATAAGCACGTAGATAATATAGTAAAATACAATTTGATGCAGACAAACATAAGGCATCGTGAATCAATAAGGCTTGTTAATAGAGTGCAGACAGATACTGTGATTCAAGACCCTACACTTAAGTCCTTGCACGCTTGTGCTGCAGGTACTTTTTAAACTTCACAAGCATGTGAGAAAACCTACTTGGTCGTTCGGAGAAGCGATCCTGTCTTGAGCCGCTTGGACTAACATCGGCGCCAGTAGTTCCGTCTGAAAACATACGCTTACGTTAAATAGTTTACTCACATCGGAAGATGAGTTTAACTCTAGACTTGATGGTTAATTATGTTTCAAGAACTGGACGTCCTTATAAAAATATGAAAAAAGAGAAACGATACATAAGTTCCTGCCATCTGTTACCGATCGGTAACGACAAACAGGGACAGGCAGTGGTAAGATATATTAAAGGGGAAGTTGCAACGTCGATAACAATATCTGATGGTGAGCGGAGCGAGACGCGAAAATACATTTTTCCTGATATTGGTTCGTATCGTGTAACATGTGCACGAATGAAAATTTCACATGTTTCACACTCGATTTTGACAGATAAAGATGACCATTAGCTGTCAAAATAAACTCATACTCAGTATAATGAGAGTATAAGGCTCCAGCTTCTTGTAACGGTTCAACCTAGTGGAACAGTCGGCACGGCGGTACCCACCCGCTGCGTGCAGCGCGCGAGCGCGGCGGCGGGCGCGCGCGGGCCGGCGGCGGCGGCGGCGGCGCGCGCCGTGCGGGACACGCGCGCCATCTGCGCCAGCAGCTCGGCTATCTTGCGCTCCAATAAAAACTTACGCTTTTGATCATCTGTAAATATATAAAAATCCTTGGTGCGCGCTCGCTTGTCACGTATTATATTTCTTGGAAGTAGGATGGAATACAATGAACTCCAGCCTTAAATATTATGATCCTGGAAGTGATTGCGTTGTTAGAACTGGGAAAATGTCCAAAAGACTTGAAAAGCTACCGACTCATATTATCTTTGTTTTACCAGACGATAAACTATTTGAAAAGCTAGTACTGAACCGCTCGATGCCCATTATCTGCCCAGACTTTATCTATGAACGAGCAGGCTTCAGACCAGAAAAGTTCTGCACAAACCAAACGCTCAAGCTAACTTAGTTTATAAAAGTTGATTTTGAAACCGAAAATTTCACTGGTGTTGTGTTTGTAGACCTAACAGCAGCCTTTGATACAGTTAATATTAAAGGTCACCTTTTGAAAGCTAATGCCATGATTCAGGATTTGTATTCTGAGTGTGATCCTCCATAACCGGCGCTTCCAAGTACACCTTAATCATGCGATAAATAGATGCTTGCGATGCAAATTAATCTACTCCCGCAAGGTAGCGTTCTGGCACCAGCATTATTTAATATCTACACAAATTACCAACCTAGTTCTCTACATACCAAGTGTTTCTTGTACACTAATGACTTTGCCATAGTAGCTCAAACGTAAAGCTTTAAAGAGGTCGAAGAAAGATTGTCGGAAGCGCTAATAAGCAAACCTTCTTCGGAATCGACCATGATATCGAGAGCACCCGCAGAATCGTCAACCTCTATGAAGTCCTCTACCACTCGCGTCACCACTCCGCGCTGGATCGCCTTCTTCAGCTCCTTCACCCGGTCCATCAGCACACTGGAATTGCATCTCTGTATGAGCTGAGAGAATAACCCTGGTTTTGAGTCCCAAAATTTGACTAAGAACCCTAATACTAACCCGACTAGGAACTAGATTATTTAATTAGTTGCCTGTGTGCCTATTAAAGTATGTTTTCTTTTATACTAGAGAATATTATTATGTGAATTTTCTATAATAAAATCACATGAGACTATAAATCATTATTATCATAATCCTGAACATAGGCCTCCTCATATTTGGTTGAGGGATTGCCATAGTAATTAAGATGATCTCGCACAGTGTCTGTGTTAAGTATTAAAGAGATGCTGCTGCATATCTCCCTATCTATCCCTTAGTTTTCTCTTACGACCTCCACGGGAGGTGCTACTGGTTTTAGACGCCTGTATCTTAAAGCAGTCCATTATGCGTGACGGGTGATCTTGTTAAACTTGTAGCCAACCTAACTCCTAAAAGCACAGGAGTTTCCTGGGAGTTTCGCAGGCTTGAAGGGGTGATCGGGATTTCCTAAGATTTCTTGTCATAGCGTAGCTATGCCCTCGCATCCTGGACTACGTGGGCAGCCGATTATTCTTCGGACAGACAGCCTCTGCAGAGTGAACTGTCTGTGGGTCAGATCTTTGATCCACGGTAGATAACCCCCCCTATTCGATACCAGAACGACGAAATAATGAATAAACAAATAAAATCTGACCTGTACTTCTCGCTGTCGTATATCAGAGCGCACTGCGTCAGTAACTCTTCCGTCTCAGTTATGATGTTGCGCATTTCTTCCCTCTCGTTTCCTTTCAGCTCTTCAGATATCTGACAATCCATACATTAACTTTACGAAGAAGATAATAGCTACGACAAAGGGAACTGGGCACATGGCTATAGTGGCGTGGTTTCTGTAACTAGGCCTTTGGTGGAACTAGGTGGTGGTCCTCGTCTGCGTGGTACCTACCATGATAAAAATACTACTATCATCAGCCTGAAGAAGTCCACTGCAGGATATGCCTCTCTTGTACATTTCCAAGAAGAACAATTCAATGATACTGATCAATAAGCCTGTTGTTGTGTCTTTTCGTTGACGTGAAAGTAGCAATGACAGTATACTTTGTAGTGCCGTTATAATGGGAATATGAATGAGGGCTAGTATAATTGCTTGTAGGTGTTTTATGTTGTGTAGGTACCTTCGTGGCGATATCGATAACATGTCTAACGGCTTGTTGTCCGTTGGCCTTGACCTCTGTCTTGCACATCGGTCTGCTCAACCACTTGTTCGCTAGATCCACCCTGCGAATCAAATTTACGTTAATCTCTTTCACTTCTCTTCCTTTCTTCTTTTATTTAAGAGTAGTAGAGCTCTTTGTGAAGTCAAGTGGGTCAATGCAATCCGCAAGGCTATTACTTAAAAACAAGTACTAGCGATAGCGCTATCACCGTCTGTCATGCTAGTGTGTTGTCGATTATAGTGCTGGCAAAGTATATTTTCTAACACTATCGGAAAATTTGTTTATTCAACCAGCGACGACTACTGCTTGTTCTTAAGTCATAGCCCCGTGAGTATATCGGAAAGACGAGCTACATGTGTACTGAAACAACAAAGTTGAAAACCTAAATAAAAATAGCTTGTAGCCAACGAAACGACTGTGATCCCCAGGCACGGTAGTCATCCGCTCAGATATCTTGGTACCAAGTACGAACTCCGGATTTTATACACACATACCCACATTTTCAGTAGTTAGTATACCAAACGTGACAGTTAATAAATTTTCTGTATGCCTACGCCTCACTTAACTTCGATGATATATTATAATATTACATTGTAAAAGGATCATATACAAAAGAGCGGTAGGAACCAAGCCGTAAGTTTGTTGCCTGTTCTTCTAGGCTTTGGTCGCGTGGAACTGGCACCTAGAGTCACCTAGCTTTAAGACGTTTCAAAGTGATCCTTGTGATTTTATTGAATAAATACCTTATTTAATACATTGTAATATAAATATATTATTTAGCTGTACACTTACTGTGTTTCTAAGTAGGTTTTGTTGTGGGCATCTAAATCATCCGTCTCGTCTTCAGGTGTTCCCTCCAATATGCCCGCACGTTGTCCATTCACCCTGATAACAGTAGAAAGGCATAAGTAGCATATTCTTCTTCTTGCTGTGTCACTAGTTCTTTCGAAAAGTTCAAGCACAAGTGTTCAAGTGCCAAGCGACTTTCAAGCACTTGGCACATGTTTTAGAACTTTTTCGGTTCTACGACATGCCGGTTTCCTCACGATGTTTTCCTTTACCGTTTGAGACTGTATTGGCCCTGTGCACATACATTTTTGAACACAAAAACTCATTGGTTCATGACCTGTTTTGAACTCACGCCCTTAGGGTCAGAAGGGGGGGGGGGTGCTACCATTAGACCACCAGTGCTCTGTATTTGTATTTTATATTGTATTGTATTTTATATTGTAATGTAAACGAATAATAATGTATATAAATGTCCTTAAATTTTCTCCCTAGAGAAAAGGAAGAGCAGATGTTGTCTTGCAGTAGTAACATACCGGATGCTCTTGACCAGGGCATCGTAAGCGTCCAGGAGCTTCTTCTTGCTGGTGTTGAACGTGACCCACGTCATAACCTCGAAGTCGTCTTCCGAGGAGTTGACGTCCTTCACCAGCGCCATCGTGCTACTCAGGAGCGTCCTGGGAATCATTTACATGTTTATTTACAAGCTCTTAAGCTAACAATATGTCCTTAAAATTCATGTTTTTGCATATAAATTATTTGTCGTTACAATTAAATTGCTGTCTCGCTTACAACTTGTTTACGTGAGTGAGACAGCCGTACAACGGTAGCTAAGAATTGCCGCAAATTAGTGAAGAGTTACTTGGAGTTGTTGGTGAGTTCGTCGCAGCGCCCCTGCGTGTCCGCACTCACGCGCGGCGCCGGCGCCGGCGCACAGCGCTCCACGGCGGCGTGCGCGCGGCTCACGCGCTCCAGCAAACACACGCTGGCGGGACTCAGTACACTCTACAATTCATCGTACAACAATCAAAAATAACAGACACTACTTCGACCCAAGCACCAGCTCGAGGTCCTTTGAAGACGTCGAAGAGGGGTTGTCAGAGGTACGTTATAATGATTGATACATTTAGCACGCACCTACGTTTGCAGTAGTCGGTCACATTTAGAGCTGATTTCACCATGCTCTGTTAGTTACTAATCAAGGATTAACAGGCCGTTAAATCTAACCTTAGATGTCAAACGCGTACATTTTGACATATTAAACGGCCCTTCTGATCCCTTGTTAATCTAACACAACATGGTGAAATCAGAGCTTAAAATAATAAATTAACATTCATTAGAAACTGAAGAAGCTTGAAAACTGAAAGCCAGTTTTAAAAAGTAGGCATCCCTATACCGGAAGGAGACAGAGAATATGAGAAGCAACATGGCATTCTGTGATAAACCTGTGAACTAAGGAATATCTGTATTTATTGGATATGTATCAGCTCTAAGCACATATACAGGTATCTATTCATGTCTCTATCTGGCACAAACTATTGCTTGTTGGGGCTAATCTGTCCTCGACAGCTTGGCAATAAGACTCACCATATCGTTGTCTTCCTTCAAGGAGTTCCACAGCTCGGTGGCACTGGTGGTGACGCTCGCCTTGGCTTGCGCGAGCGTGGCTTTGACGTCCGCATCTTTGACCTTTAGCTGGGCTTCGTCGATGGCGCGAGAAAAGTCTTGTATTCTTTGGTACAGGTCTTCGGACTCCTCTTTAGCCTGAGGGAGCATTAGGAAACAGCTTCTAATTCATTTAATCACTTTTTCTCATAAAGTCTAAAATATTTTCTAAATGGTGACCTCGACGGACTTAACTTGTCGATCGGTTAGGAACGAAGTTCAATTTGTACGTAGAAGTGACAATAATCATAACAGTTAAGAACTAACACTAAGTATTAAGGCCTCCGTTATGTCTTGAGGTAAATTGCAGAAGCATTAGAATGTGGTTATACCTGGTGTACATTGAAAGATCCGATAATGGCCATGCACGAGTCTTGCAACGACTCAATAGACTTCTGTATCTGAGGCACGTCCACTGGACCCTTCTTGGCGATGTCGATGTCGGTCTCTGATACCGAAATCTAGACAAGCAGAATTATTTATAGTTTGTATAACAATTTTATTATTATAGTCTTATTGCTTGCCGTTTTATATATATTTTTTAAATGTGATATTCATATATGATTTGTAAAATAATTATGATTGAATAAATGAAATGAATGAAATGAAATATAATTATCATAAGTACTGTAATTTACGTGACAGAGAATTAAGTTGATCCTAAAAATGGAAAGAGAAGTAAGTATACTTCTCTAATAGTAGTATACTATTAATGTGTAGTTTAGTTACCAGGTAGGCGCATTGTGAGGATATCTGCGTGGTCTTACAGACCGCCTCGTTGACCTCTCCCAGACTCCGCGCGAACTCCGTTCGAGTCATCGGCTGGTCGCTCTTCAGTTTGTCTATCCACAGAAAAATATGTTCTCAAAATTAATAACACTTTCACTAGTTTACAGTTAAATCCGCGAAGTAATGAAATTATATGACTAAATAATTAATTTGACTACAACAAGTGTAAAGGGAAGTCCAAGTGGCAAAAAAATTGCATGCGAATAACCTCAGGTATGAAAACAAAATATAAAAAAATAAATGATACAACTTACAGACAACCTCCTGATGTTGATTCAATGCCTCGCAGCATTGCTCGTAGGGCAACGTCCCCGGGACCGGCGCCGTCTCTTGGACGAGGAGCGAACGTTCCATCGACCCACAAGCCTTCTTCACCTCGCTACCGGACGACGCGCGTGCCATCTACAATACATCATATTTCATTTAATTACCGTTATATTCATCGGTGATCTTCGGCGATGGGTCACTCCACCGACTGGTTTTCCGTCCGTATCCATAGTTCGAAATGGAACATAAAAAATGGTAGGTATAAATTTCTTTTTATTTAAAAAAAATGCTTATAAAATGACTGAAGTTGTCAATATCAATAGAAGAGCGGAGCAGAAAAGAGCAGGATCTTACAAGTTCGTCGATAGCTCCATTGAGAAGCAGGCTCGCGTCCTGCAGCCGGCGGCGCGCGCGCTCGCCCGGCTCCAGGCAGGCTCGCTGGGCGCGCTGCAGCACGCCGTACGTCGCGAACGTCATCTCCTGGACGGCCTCTTCGATCCTCTCGCATTGCACCGGCTTCTAGGGATTACATTATTTATACTTCGACGGTTAAAGTAGCTGAAAAGGGCGAGATGTTATAGTTCGCCTTTCGTCTAGCACGAAAGCACGAGCCTTTCAACGGGAGCGCAACGATTGAACCCTTTAACCGAACACACAAAATATTAATATTTGACATTAACACATGACAGGGTCAGGGTCGAAGGTCGAGAGTCGATTTTATTGCACAAAACACAAAAATGTCAGGGTCGTGTGTCTGTCACTGATAGTTATTTTAATTATGGCATCTCCTAAAATTTTTTGATCCGTTGTGATCGTTAATAAATAACTAGGAGCAAGATTAACAGAATGAAACTAAGATAATAGTTCGTGTTAGTAGTAAGTGCTTCACGATCAGAGTACAAGTTAGGGTCAGAGCCAAAGTAACTACACGATAGTTACAGTTACTTTGACCCTGACCCTAATTTCTATGCGATCCATCAGGGAACAAGTTAGGGTCGAAACGTACCTTTTTATTCTTACACCCGCGAGCCACACTGGACAACTCCACCGCCGCTTCAGCGGTCGCGTGCGCACTGCGGGACAAGGACTCCGGCGACGCGATTCCGAGCGTTAATGCGCTAGACATAGAGCTCAGTTTCGTAGCGAGCTGGCTCAGCTTGCTTTCTTGATGCCTGGATAATGATTGAATTGAAGATTTACGTTATGATTAGGTCTAATTTAGGTATATATTCACATTTTCAAAACGAAGTTGGTCGACTCGTGTAACCTAGTCTTGGCCGCCTGAAGGCATCCGGCGTGGTTTGTATGAGCACTTACTTGGCATCTCCAACGACCTTCGCTGGACTTGGAATCAGCAGCTTAGTAAGGTCACTCTCATTGAGTATCTTCTTTGTATTTCCACTTTCAGGCAAGAACTGGCTCTCTGGGTTTTCGATTTCCTGTTGTTGAGTAAGTTTGTCAATAAATTTGATCAATGAAATTGACCTATATTTATTAATTGAGTGAGCGAAGCGAACGAAAATCTTAGTCAACTTGGTCCGATCTGCATGAAATTTGATAAGTCGATAGCTTGTGCTTGAGAAATTTACTGGTAAGATCAAAAATAAAAAAGTTACCTAAAATATTAAGTTACATGTCATATAAAAATTCAATCGATGGAAATCAAACAGCTCAGAAGGCAGAGCTATGAGGCCTGTGTATGTATTAATAAAGTCCATCGTCTCGGCTCACCTGCAGGATCTGTTCCGTGATGGCCGTGAGTTCCGGATCGTCTATCGGCTGCCAGGTGGCGATGCGCTTGCTGGCGAAGACGGCCTGCGTCTTCAGCAGGTGGACCAACTTGTACAGGTGCTTTAGCAGCCTGGAAACAACTCTAGTATGTTTTACCTGATCATCTGATTAACGTTACTGGAGTCAATTTAGAAGAGCGTTTGAAAATGAGGATCATTCAGGTCGTAGTTTTTGTCAGAGTGGTACGCGTTCTTGGGCTGGGTCGGGGGAGCTGGACCTTGGTTTTGGTTTTCGACTAGCTTTCAACTGGTTCAGATGGGTTTGCGATCGGAGAAGATGGATTTGATGGATCGACCGACGGACTTCCGGTCCGGTCGAAAATCCATCTTCTCCGATCCTCCGGGTCCCGGGTCTCCGGGTTTTCGCTCCGTCCAGATGGGTTTTAGACCGGGGAAGATGGTTTTTCGACCGGAGAAGATGGGCCTTCGATCGGGGAAGATGAGTCTTCGACCGGAGAGATGACTTCGATCGAGGGAGATGGGCGTCAGACTATGAAGTAGCATGTCGTCGTCCGTTCTTCTAGGTTAGGTCGCGTGGAACCGGCACCTAGAATCGCCTAGCTTTAAGATGTTTCAAAGTGATCCTTTCGAGTTCGACAAGTAGAGTTACCGGTTCCTGTTATCGTGGTCGGCAGGGTCGGCGCCGGCGGCGCAGGCGGCGACGTAGGCGGCCAGCGGCGCGCGCGCCGAGCCCGCGGGCGCGCGCGCCGCGCGAGCCAGCGCCGCGCGGGGGCCGGGGGACAGCGGCCTCGGCTGCCGAGTGGTGCGCTACGCACGGAATAATGTCATTACTAAAGTTTTGTACAAAAATATCTAAAAGTATTTTGTAGGTAAGTTTAGAGTAACTTCAAAATCTGGATAAGTGTCAGATGTTGCATTTGGACGTCCCCTTGAGGAACTTGAATATATATGGTCAGAAATTTCAAATTTTATTCCACGTAAGTACATATTTTACATAAATTATCTGAGCTTTAGCCGATACTTTTTCTACATTTTAACAGTCGTGAGCCTACATAGCTGATCGACTGAATAATTGGAACATACTCAATCAATACTTAATACACTTATAAATTGCTTAAACATCACACACTCATCTCACTCATCCACTCACCTATTACTGTACGATGTAAGTTTATTGTCATTTTTTATATGATTAATTTGTATTTACTGTTTATATTCAACGTAAGGTTTAGTTTAGACATAATATATAGTTGTTTGTAAGTATCACATTGACCCTGCATACACTTTAAGAGCCTACACGACATCTTTGAGCCAAGCACATGTTCCACCCTACATAGCCGTTACCGGAGTGCCTCCCGGCGCGCGGCACAGCGCGGCGCCGATGACGCGCGCCTCGATGTGCTCCAGGTCGTCGAGCGCCGCCTCCAGGGCCACACTCTTCGCGGTCGATATGCCACTCTTTGTAGCGAACCTATATATATAACAATACATTTATTTTCGGTTCCGGTCACATTTGACTTATTTACCTTTTTCGAGTTTCACAAAATGTTTAATTAGCCTTTGACCACTCCGGAATAACTCAACATCATCATCATCAGTCCGAAGAAGTCCACTGCTGGACGTAGGCCACCCCTATACATTTCCAGGAATAACAATTGCGAGCCCCCTCCGTGCACTGACTTCCCGCGATCCTCACGATGTCGTCGGACTATACATCTAAGTGTGGGGTAATTCAGTGTGTCGATTTCATTTAAATTTACCGACAAATCAAAACAATTATTATAAAGTCATACTCATACCTTTAGGTGATAGTTACCACTTAACATCAAGTGGGCCATTTGTTTGTACCATCACAAGTAGTAAAAAAAAGAGCCTTACCGCAGCATATTACAGCTCTCAGTGAGAGGTAGCATCTTACAGTAGAGAGCATTCCTCGCTTTGGAGTCTTCGATTTTTTGGAGTTGTGCGTTTATATCTTTGATGACATCATCGCATTCCTAAAGAGCAAAAACTTATCATGTACTTTACAAATACGTATAAGCAGTAAAAAATTAAGTTGCATCACATACATATATTAGAAATTATTTCAAGTATGTACTTGTTTTTAAACAATTAAAATGTAAGGCAAAGCTTTCACACTTCTTCTTTATAATGTTACTGAAAACAAAACAAAAGTGTTTTTAGCTCAAAGTGTCTTCGAAGCGCTTAATGCGGGTTTGATTCCTGACGACTCTGTGGAGCTAACGAACGAAGCAGTAACGTAGAACGAAGCATCAAAATTTGGATTGTTGTGAAACTGTCATATAATGATGGTTGTTATAGAAGAGTGTGTAAAATACAGACCTGTCCAAATTGGTCAACATCAAGGATATTGTCAAAGGTGGTGTCGAACCCTGACACATCGTCACTGTGCGTCAGTTTGTAAGCAGCTTGAGACATCTTCTGGCTGTGGCCGATAACCTCCTGGAAATTAAAGAATGTTTGAGCTAGACTCGACTTAGGCACAGATAAGAGAATACACTTAGGTCAAACCAATGCGATACACCTGCGTCCGCGGTGGCGATACGACAGGACGTTAACAACTGATCGCCACCGCGGACGCAGACTGCGCGAAGCTTTACACATCCACGAAGGAAGGAAAGCAACGGTTCAATACTATTTTTTGGCATTTCAATAGGTAGTTATTTTTAAGTTACATCGGTTCGGCAGATATGAAAAACCGTGATTTAGAATCGAAGAAGACATAACCTGTAATGTCTTCTTGTCGGCGGCAGTGGCGACCTTGAGGCTGCTGGCCGCCTCTTCCAGCTTATCAACTTCAGACGTTACTTCAGTTATGAAATCCTGAAAATTATAGTTATGTTTCAATATTTTGAAGTACCTCCTTACAAAATTGCAACACCCTTACTGGGTGCATAATGTATTGAATCACAAAATACTTAGCCATAATCAAGTCCTATGTCAATGTTAAATCTACATACATACATGCAATAAGTATTCTGAATTCTGAAATACACAAATTAAACATGAATTTTGTAAATACATACCTTTTTGTATTTATTGTAATTTTCTTTGTAAATATCTGAAATAATTTTAATAAAATAACTGCTCGAAAGGAGCCTCTTGAGGCGCACTCAAAATCCTTTCACCACACTGTTTCGAAAGAAACTAGTGACACTACAAGGAGAAGAAGATTAAATAACAATACAAGATTCGAACTCGCGACCGTAAGGATCGGAAGGCGAGGCTGTCACCTTACGCTTACAGGTACCAGTGCTTACCCTAAGATCTACGATGTTGGTCTTTTCCTTGTTGGTGCGGCTCGGCCGCGACTGCAGGAGGACCATCTGAAGGTTTTGGACGGCGTTCTCTAGCTCCCTTCTTTTATTCGTGTCCTGGAAAACGAAAATTTATTCCAACTTTCATTCAAATCGGTTCCGTGTGTATTCGTAGCGTCACCGACGCCCGTGCGTTCGAGCACTTTTTCGATTGAGTGGCGAGGGTTCTCGACACGGCGCTTATCGGGTCTCCATACAAAAACAGGAGGCGAATCGAGCTCGCACGGCACCGACGTCGGTGAGTAAAACTCAGACGTGAGTTACAAACATCACAGCTTTCGAATCTCGTTGCATCTAGACATAGAAGCAGCCGTTCGTTACATTCAGACAGAACTTCGACCACGAAGTGGATGAAGGAGGTCCAAAACGTTCTTCCTGGAAAGACCCAAGTCGAGCGGTCGAATTCATCAGTCCGATGAGGATGACCATGACGACCACATTCAGACGAAGAAGCTGTAAATTTTTTTTCATCTTCAAACTACATTCAGCAGGAAATCAGGATGGGGAAAGATTTAAACCTTCACTACTTAGATGCACATTGCGTGCTAGCAGTAGACAGAGCATACTGACATGCGGCGTGCGCCTGCAGCGCGCGGTGGCGAGGTCCAGCGCACGCAGCGCGTCGCGCAGGCGCGCGCAGTACTGCGCGTACTCGCGCCGCAGCGCCGCCGACAACTCCGTGCTCTCCGACAGTTTCTGTAACATTTTCATTGTATTTTTTTAATTTCCTGAAAAGTTCTAAAAGACACGTGTCGAGTGGTCGATAGAAGCCTCTTTGAGGCGCATTTAAAATCCTTTCACCACCCCGTTTCGAAAGAAACCAGTGACAGGAGAAGGAGGTTGATTTTTTGTCGCAAATAACTGCCAAATGTAATATTTGAACGTACCGCTCAGAGAGTTAGACGCAGATCACGTAGACAGAGGATGTCACAGCTGTTTTCGGAGCATCACAAGCCTACCTTCGCGTCCTCCATGATCCTGAGGGTGAGTTGGCGCATGGGAGTGTCTTCCACCACCAGCTTCTCCATTTCCTTCCTCTGCCCGATCTTACCTCCCTTTACGTCGCTCTTCAGACCTTACGATACCAATCACAAATTAGTTTAATATTTTTAATATTTTATATTTCTGTTTGTATAATATAAAGTACTTAATTCCGATAATACAGTCAGAAATGAGAGTTTTATGAACATTTCTGGTTCGTGAAGTTCAAATATTTTTTGAACCGGCTCATTTGTCATTAGAGTTTAAATATTTATTAAACATTGGGCTTGAACCATAACTATGCAAACCAAGCAGGTAGTTTTTTGCCTGCTCTTCTGGGCTCGGTCAAGTGGACCTGACATTTAGATTCACTTTAACGTGCTTAGGTTTGAAACGTTCCAAAATGATCCCCATGTTTTAACTAAATTGACATGCCGAATCGATCGAGCTACAACAAAAAGACCAACCTTCTAATATCCTCTCGAGATTGTCAGCGTCCTTCTTCAGTTCCTTGATGGTGTTCGCATGTTGAGGGTCCGTGGAGAATGGCTTCCAGGAGTCGGATAAGGTCCTCAACTCCGTGGTGAGGCAGTCCGCCGACTTGTAGAGAGCTTCCTGGCATGGCGTCTCGTAGATAGATGGCGCTACAAGCTGCATATGGAAATATGTTTGGAAATAAGTGCTATACAGTGCACCGTCTAAGTACCGTGGAACTGGTACGTAGAATCACCTAGCTTTAAGACGTTTCAAAGTAATCCTTGTGATTTTATTGAATAAGTACCTTGTCTTCGACTTACCTTAGTTCCTCACTTTTACAAGTTGGTATTAAAATACAAGCGGCTCTCAATTTTGACAACTAAAGTTGTCAAAATTGAGAGCCGCTGAGAGCCGCTATAAGAATATAATATCAAGAAAAATCCAAGGTTTTTTTTTACTTAAGGCCATTTTAGTCAGGGGAGTGTTAAGCGTGTAAACCGTGATCATTCATCATCATTATCAGCCTGAAGAAGTCCACCGCTGGACATAGGCCTACCCCATAAGTTTCCGTCCACCCTATCTTCACATCTCCGATACAGATCGCCATTCTAGAACCTCTATTCCCGAGCGGTCGTCAGCGCTCAGCTTCACGAGCTGCCCACTCAGAACTATGAACTATGATAATAATAATAATGCGAGGGACAAGAGCTACCTTAGCAGTGTAGAGCAGTTTCCCGGCGGCGTCCTGGCAGCGCGCGGCGGCCGCGCACAGAGCGTCGCCGGCCGCGGCGGACACGCAGCCGCGCCGCGCGCGAGCCGCGCCGCACACGCCGCGCGCCCGCACCGAGATCTGCGCCACGCCGTCGCCGATCGCCTTAGCGCGGCTTGTTATCTGCAAGTCGTGGAGCCTTTACAGTGCAAGGTAACAGCCGTACTGCAGTAAACGTTGAGCCACCGGTATTGCATCAGGGCAAAGTCATCCCATCCACCACTGCAATTTTCTGATTTTTCCGATTCGGGCTTTGGTTAGGACTATTCGTTAATCGATCTTTAATGTATGTAACGGGTCGTTTTCCATTACGACCACCAATTTGATCAAAGTTACTATTAACCTATAAAAAACTGAAACAGCTTCACGACTTTTATCCTCAGGCCCGATAGATGTCCCCACAACTAAAGATTCTTTAGGGATGTCTGACGAGGATATTCAGAGGTACATTCAAATATTGTGGCATACACGGACTGAGACGATAATCGGCTCAATATTTCTGACAATTGCGTCATACAGATGATCTCCTCCTCTATCGATTCCCGACTTCATGCGATATGTAGTTACATTGTAGTCGGTCCATCGGGTGGGGAGGCGTTCTTTCGCTTTTTTTTCTGATTCGTGGTCGCCATTCGAGAACCTTGATTCCCCAGCAGTGGTCGGTTCTATGAGCGATCTAGCTACATTAGCACGTCAATTTTATAATTCTATGAGATTTTGATGACCGCGAAGCTCTCGTACGGCTCTCTTGGTTTCTAATATAGGGTATTTGAATGCAATAAGTACCTCCTTCTCCAAACTGGCGTCCACATCGTTGCTGACGACGTACAGCAACTTAGAGGATTTATCACCGAACTCCACTGCAACATCATTTAGTTTCTGAAACAAAAATACGAATATTCTATCAAATAAATAGGTAGGTACTACAGGTTGGTATAGGTAGGTGCCCAAAACGTATTATAAGAAAAGTTGAGGCACTGTAGATATACCTATAACAAGGCAGTTCCTCGCAAGTCACATGCACAATAGGACCGTGCCTAACGAAGTACTGCCTCGCGTACATCACTTTGAGGCATACAGATGCCTTTAATTTCTCCCACACCATGCGAACCGAAACACAGCATCGCTGCTTGGCATGGTAGGCAGGTAGTAGTAGGTACTTCCCCGGACGGGGTCTTCACAAAGAGCTCATCATCATTAAGTTATTACCTCTCTTTCGTTCTTGGCAGTGTCGCATATCTTAAGGGTAGAGTCACACATCTCCAGCATATCTTTTAGGAACGCCTTGCGTGACTCCTCGTTGACGGTGCTACTGAGAACTTTACCATCTAAACAGAAAACAAAATAATGTTAACCGCGTGTTTTCCTATTTTTTTTTGCGGATATATTAAATATTATTTGGTATAGATATAACAGTAGGTAAAATGTACTTCAAATGGGACTTTTATCTATTTTTTTTTGTCGAAATGATAGTTTGAGAAATGGCAGACTTTACCTTCTACAATATTGGACATCAACTGAGGCAGTGTCTGCATGGACTTCGATGCAGACGGATAGTCGACTGTGTGACCATCTAAAACACGTATACAATAAAATATACAGAACACTACCTAAACAAGCCTTAAATTAAATTATTATTTAACCCATGTACAAACACATCCCATCCAGTGTCCCGCATAGCGCTCTTCTTACCTGACACAAATTTAAAGAGGAAGAATATACCTTATAGTGTAATAATATGCCAATGGCTATGGGGATAATATATACAGCGTCCGGAGACACTTCATATACCCTGGCCCTACGTACGGGACACCTGAAAAAGATCTATAGATGAAATACCCCAAATTTCTTAACGAGGTTTTTCTTTCCAGTTTGATAAACGAGCAAGTTCGTATGAGCTAGAGGCATTCTATCGGAATACTAGTTATAATAAAGAAAAAACAACTACAAACTAACAAAAGAAAAACACGGGTATTTTTTTACTAGTAATGCACGAGGTCTCATATTCCATCTCATCGCTAAAAAGCGATCTTCGTCAGATAACTTCTATCTAACTACATTGAATGTAGTTAGAAGCGAATGAAGTCGGCGAAGAGAAGAGAGTTAGATGATAGATAGTTACAGTTAGCGGCGAGCAGCGCGGCCACCTCGACGGACGCCAGCGCGAGATCCCGCTGCAGGCGCGCGCGCGTGCGCAGGCCGGCGCCCGCGCTCAGTGCCGGGCACGCGCGCGCCGCGCCGCCCTGCGGGCAAGTACCGTTTCATCATCTCTCTCTTATCGGGTCACTATATTATTTCTGTTCAGGATGTCTAAGACGTGGAAGCGAGGGCGCTGGGTAGACGACGTTATAATATCACGATTTATCAGTAAATTATGAAGATTTGGTGATGAGTTGAATTGGAGCATGAGTTCATAGCTTCCACGCTTCTACTTTTTTGTAACGTTTTGGATCCTATCAAATGTTCAGACATGGGGTGATTAAGATATTGGGGTCCAAAAGGAATAAAAGAAACATGCTCAATATGATGGTACACGGTCGATGGATTTAGTTAGACGATCGTGAAGTTAGCCACATGGTTCAGTGTCACTACATAAGGTCGTGAACGGTCTGCTTCGTCAAACGGCTAATATCACGTTGGCATAGATCCGCCGCCAGAACTTTATGTGAAATGGATAAGTGACTGAAATACCTGGTCTTTAGCGTTTTTGATGCTCCTGTGTGCGTCATCAACGGCTTGCATGAACTGTTGGTGCATGCGCTTCTCGTCGTCCGTCATGACGGTCAGCGGGCGTGGGGACGACGCCGACGAGCTCGCGGCCTCAGGGCCGGCCGGCTGGGGGCTATAGCCTGACACATCATAGCTATCATTAACAAGTTGGATAATGGAAATGGGATTATGGAAATGTTGGTATTTTTTTCGATGTTGTACTTACGATCTAATATATTGATAAGCCCCTTTACGGATGCTGTAGGCAAATTCAAAAGGTACATATTCAATAATAAAAGTTTCACTTCGTAACATCTTAAAGCTAAGTTCATTTCGGTGCCAGTTCCACGCGACCAAGCCTAGAAGAACAGGCAACAAACTTACGGATTCATCTACCGTTCTTTTGCATGATCCTTGTTGTGCTAACATGATGAAAATAAAAACATAAATAAGGAATTTTGTTAAGTAATTACAATAAGGAGCATACCTTGTTCCTCCTCCAAGCGCATCCTGTGCAGGAACTCCTCGGTGGTGGCGTGCGCGCTCGCGCCGTCCGCCGCGCTGCCGCGGGGGGGGGCGCGCGGGGCCGCGCGCGCAGGGGGGGGAGGCACCTTCTTTGCTACAAAAGAGAACTTTCTATTAGCTCAACTATTAGATGGAACAAGCGGACGGTGAACATTTTCACACGGCGCCACCTACCCCCAAACTAAGCGAAGCTTATACTATAGGATTTGATAACAGAATAATTACTGACTTTTTGTTAGTTTATAGATACCTACTAATACAATAAACTATTATAGGCAGATACATAACAAACATCTATGTTCCCCACACATTATCTTGTCCTCTGTGAAGATCTAGCTAGCTAGATCTACAGGGCAGAAGTCAGAGCTACTGACGACTGAGCTATTAGGCCTCACTTAAAGAACTTACTTTGCGCACAAGCTTTTCTCAACGCTTCAATCTGTGCCTCCAGCGACGGCAGCAACTGTTGCAGCGCAGTAGCTTGCTTCTGGTGCTTCGGCTCTAGGAGCAGAGGCTTCCAGCACTCGGCCAGGTCCTCGCTGTACGTGGACAGAAGATTGGCGGAGTCGAGGAGCGCCGCTTTGCAGTGCGGCTCGGAGATAGATGGCGCTGTCACCTGACATATATTAAAGCGGACCTTCAGCAGGACATACATCTGGTCTGATTAATATATAAAATGGTGCAAAACTAAGACCGAGTCTTGAAATTTTAATTACGTATTGGGCGTTGGAAAACTTCTGTCTTGGGGTCTAAATAGGACATTTTGTATTTGTGCGTTGACATATCGCATTGACATCCTTAAAGTGCCTTTTATGTGTGCGCTGCGTCCATCACTCTGAGATGTAAAAGTGTAATGTCTCATGTGCCTGTGATTGCAACACCTTTCAAATCGGAACACAGCAATGCAAGCAGCATTGCTATGTTCCCAGCACCTTCTTGGAGGCAGAAATCGATACGGTGGTCCGTTTTAGGTTTAAACCGACAAGCCGGCGCAGAGCTATTCCACCACCTATACAGTGAGGCCCGTGAGGCCAGCGTACTTGGTACTCGGTGACCGGTGGACCTGTTTCCGCAACTAGGCCGCCGATGGGCATGACCGGTGGTGGGAGCCAGTCCGGCCACCTTACGTCCAGGAAGGCCAGCAGCTCGCTTACGCTGATGCGGGCCTTCCCCAGGCGTTTTCGGCGTTCCAAGGTAGAGTGGTCGTCGAGGCGCCGCACTGCTGCACTCCAGGAGGACATGTGCTATTTCCTCTGTGCTGTTGGTGTTGCATGTGCTGTTTCCTCTAACGCTCTGCATAGGGCCGAGTGGGCGGGTACCTGTGCGGAGGCCAGCAGCGCCTGTGCTGCGTCAGCAAGTGCGGCGCCGGCGTCGTCCAGCGGCCGCGCGCGTCCCGCGGCCACTGCGCGCGACACTTGCTGCACCAGCAACAACACCTGCGACGACTTGTTGCAGGCCGCCACCGCCAGCTCCACGATCTGGGGGGTACACATTCACTCAGAAACTGTATTGAGACTCTCTAACACAGGTCTCTCAGGGTCTCGCTCTTCCGTACAGCGGTCGGTCTGTTAACCGGTCTTTAAACTTAGAAGAGGGTCCCATCCCACTGAAATGTAACTTAGATTAAGTTTGCTGAAATAAAATATTTGTATTTGTAATGACATTGTTATTCCATAGCCCCGAGACCATGCGGATAGCACGGAATATGACCCTTCCATCCTTCATCCTTGTGATTCAATTATAGATATGACTTCAGACTTGACTTTGGATTCGAAACCCATTATAAATATATGTTTAATGGGTACACTCTACGTTATACACAACTAGGTTTTATAGCTGAACAGCGCCCTCAGACAAATGTTATTTGGCTTACTTACTTCAAGAGCCTATTACGCCTTTATCATAACTCCGTTAGAGGGATCTATTATTTTTAAGGTTTTCTTTTTTATTAGTAAAATACTCAAACGAAACACTAAAGCAATGAATCCATATTTCTATAGGTAGGTATGTGTTTGTATACTCACATGGTCTGCGGCGTGCTTGTCCTGAGGATTGAGTACATAGACCAGCTTGCCAGACGCGTCTGTGAATTTTCCCACAGCTTCACTCAGACCCTGGGGACAACACATTTATTGAGTAATACTATTCCATATTAAGCAGATATTATCATTATTTGTTTTTCTCAAGTTTAAAATATTAAGTTACATATAAAAAAACCTTAAGATACTCAAAATTTTCGGCCTAATAATCTTAAAAGTACTTAATTAAATACTTACAACATTATCCTTTTTATCCTCCGTCATTCCTTCATTGCTTTAGTTTGGTTTGATAAAAATGCATCAGACGAGTTACGTCTAATGCATTTTTACAGTTTGTCTCGATTGGTTTTATACAGTGGTGGTCTTATAATTAGAAACATCTACCGCGACTCTTATTTTCATTGCAAATTAACATCATAACAATTTTTTTATGTGTCATAGAGACTTCCCACGTATTAATATGAATGTATCAGTTCGTTTAAAGTATTATTATACGAGTTATGTAATAACAAACAACAATTTTTTTTATAAAAATAGAACGTTTTATTAAAATATCTATTAAAATGCATGAACTGCAACGGACAACTAATTAGAAACATTAAAAAACAACAGTATAAACATAAATAAAATTAACAAAACCACAAATCATTTGAATAAATATTAAAAAATACTGCATCCATAACCGATAAGTACTGTTAGTACTTGGTAAGGTAACCTCTGTTGTCGATTACATCTTTACAACGATATAGCATTGATTCTATAATTTTTTCACAAGTTTTCATAGGAATACATTTTCAAGCCTCTACAAATGCTTCGTAAAGTTGATGAATATTGGTGATCTGTTTATCCGACAATGTTTTCTTTACAGCGTGCCACAAATTCTCTATCGGATATAAATCCGGACTATTAGCAGGCCACTCTAACATTGACACCAATTGAGAAACGCTTCAACGCTGTTTGCAGTATGCTTTGGGTCATTATCGTGCTGAAAAATCCAAGTTACTGGCAAATCATCGAATATGGGATCATTGTCTCCTCTAAGATTTTTTTGTATTGAAACTGATCCATCAGCCCTTCAATCTTTCTGACGGGACCAACCCCCAATGCCGAAAAGCATCCCCACACTTTAACATTTCCACCGCCGTGCTTAACAGTCTTTTTAGTGTATTCAAAGCCTCATTGGTTGGTCGTCCAACGTATCGTTTTCCGTCGGAATTTATCAAATTGATTTTAGTTTTATCTGAAAACAATACTTTCCTCCATTGATAAACAGTCCAGCTGCCAAATTTTCTAGCGAAGGCTAGACGATTTTCTCTATGTTGCCTGGTGAGAATTGGCACTTTCCTAGCAAGTCTTCCAAACAAATTTCCTTCAACCAACCGCGTACGCACTATTCTTGCGGACACGTTTCAAGGGTCATCTTGTGAAAATACTGCTTTTCGTATAACATTATAACCTTTAGAAAGGTTCCATCTTAGCCAAACGAATCATAAGCCTATCTTCTTGAAGGTGGGTCTTCCTTGGCCGAACTTTTCTAGGCACCTTATCGGATGTTTCATGTTGTTTGTAATGTGCAATGGCGTTAATACCATCTTTATAGAACACTCTAAATGATCGGCGATCTTTCTGTAAGACCATTTTCGTTTGAAATGAAAATTGACTATAATTTTACTTGCTGCTGCATCACACTGCTCTTGTTTTTACCCATTTTTATTAACTAAATCTGACGAAAATTAACAAAACATAATAAATAAGAAAGGCGGCAAAATGCACAATAATATGACTTGATGAAAGCTGTAGGTACTTTAGTTTTACAATTCAATTTTAAACACAGTCATACTTTGTTTCTAATTAGTTGTCCGACTGCCAGTATTAAGGATATTTTATACTTTTGTATAAATAGTAATTTTTTATAATTATTGTATTGCTTGTCTCAATGTTATAGCTTATTATTATACCAGAGATATGAGAGTACATTGTGATTTGGTAAATTAACCTTTAACCTCCTATTAATTCATTTAATAATGTGGGTTACATTAAAAGAGAACCAAGTGACCAAGTGTTTCTAATTATATGACCACCACTGTATATGTATAAACATCTCGTTACCTGTGGGTTGGTGCCATCTGCGCCGGCGCACACGGCTTCGCTGGCCGCACTCAGCTGCTTCACGAGGTCCAGCATGGCGGCGCGCGACGCGGGGTCCTTGTTGGCACTCGCGGATTGGGTATCTGTTCATTCGTTTTATACTACAGTGACGCTAGAGGACCGACAGGTTAAAGTGCCCTCTCAGAACAAGAATCACTAATGGCATGGCACTAGCCTAAATGGTGGCCCGCAGAACGTTTAACTTAGTTACTATTGAACTACGAATAAGTCAAAGCGAACATACCTTACACCTGAAAGATTTTACACGAGATATAATAACACAATAATAATCCACTCATAAGCCGAACAAGAATGGTTTAAAGTAAAACTGAGTAAAAAGAACTCACAGGAGGTAATTTTTTCCTACCAGTCTACCCGCTTCGGGCGACTCTGCGGGAAGCGACTGTATTAGCCGATACGCAGACCTTAACGTGCCCTTTGTGCCCTACCTTGTATAACATGAGGCAAAAGGTCCACGATCGTTTTGACTGCCTTATCCGCTGTTTGGTAGTAAGGCTTTTCACGATCTGGAAATAAAAAATAAAAAAGTTGTTTTTTTTTGCAACTATTACGATAAATACTGTTTATTTACAATGAATACAAGTATTAACTAAATGTACAAAATACATATGAAACCGTCGAGCTATCTGCAGACCTTTGCAAACAATCTAGAGATAGCTCAATTGAAAGGTATTAGGTACAAGTTATAAAAGGCAAATACAACATGTATGTATGAATGAAATCGATTCTAAAAAAAATTGCTAAAATTGTTCATTAGCTTATATCGCCTAAACTTTTAATTTGTTAAAGTATAGCTAAGTCCAATAGCTAAAAAAGCCGATACTCCTGCTGTTGAAACCTTGACAATGCCAGTTGTTAAAAAAAGGCCCAAATAAAAGAACTAGTGAAATAATGTGAATAGTTACCAGCAGTCGCCGATAGAAGGGAAGCGATGGCAGCGTTCAGCTGGCCCAGTCTTCCAGACAATCTTTGCTGGACTACCTCTGCTTTGTCGCTGCTTTGCGGTGGCGGGATTGGCTATACAATATCGAACTCTATAAAACGTCTTGCATACAAGTTATTATAGTAGGAATAAGCAAAACCTATTCAACCTAAAGATATATATCTACCGATGGACATAAACTTCCCATATCCCATATCAGTAAGTCGGCATTCGAGAACTTTTATTCCAGAAATTGTCATACGAGCTGCGACTTGTCCATTACTTCATGTTGCTAACTCTGAGAGCTATTTTGCAGTCTTGAAAAGAAACTACTTATTTTTTTACATACGAAACTTACATCTGTATAACTATCGGATCAATAGAAATATTTCAAAAGTCTGCTTAAAAATAAGAATGTTTGATCGCATACCTTGTCTAACGCCTTCTGTGCATGACGTAACTGTTCCTTGGCTTGCGACATCGAAGTGATGAACTGCAGCCTCTGTTCTTCGTGCGAAATGTGCCTCTTGGCTTTACCATCTGTCATACAGACATTTTACTTACTATTTACACCATTTACGAAAATAGTTGCAGCGCTAGTCAATGCCAGACATAGCATTCGACTTAGCAAATATCTATCGATCGAATTAAAAATAGGAATAGGAAGATTTAATGTGCACGTTAAAAACAATTTAAAAGGCGTACGAACTATGTATCAATTTATTTCTTCTTATCACCCTGTTTCTTTCGAAACAGGGTGGTCAATGGAATAGGTGCGCCTCAAAGAGGCTCCTTTCAAGCACTGTCAATCAATTTAATGAATACTAAACCATAACCATTTAACCATTGAAATAAAATATATACAAACCTCCATCAGGTATCTGACAGGCCTTCCTGAGTGCCTCCAGCTGCGTGTGCAGCTGCTGCAGCGGCGCCTGCAGCGCGGCCGCCTGCTGACAATGCTGCGGCTCCTGCAGCACCGGCTGCCACGACTTCGCCAGCGCACGCGCGGATAACGACAACTTGTCGATCGACGAGAGGAGGGTAGCCCGACAATGCGGCTCCGAGATACAGGGCGCTGTGATCTGCGAATGTATAAGTAAATAGTAGTGTTAGCTGGCGAACTCCTTGCCACACCCCTTTGTCACCCTTGCCACACCCCTTTGTCACACCCCTGACACTCGATTCTAAAACATGCTGCATATATTTTTGAGTAGGTACTACAATCAATAAAAAAACTTTTTATTTTATTTACTAGAATCAATAAAGAACCGACAATCGTTGGAGCAAACGAATACTTGAGTGAAGACCGCGTTTAGGTAAGCTTAGTGTAGGACGTCCTCCGGCGAGGTGGGGCGACGATCTGAGAAATGTAGCTGGCAAGCACTGGATGAGAAGAGCCGGAGACCGGGCTCAGTGACAAGTCTTGGGAGAGACCTAGGTTCAGCAGTTGACTAACATAGGTTGATGATAATGATGATTAAGAAATAAGTGTTTTCTTTTATTCAAACTTTGCAACACATCCTTAAAAGTCAGATTTCGAATACCCCTTGTACTAAATGTATCAATAGGACCTATCTATGAACTTTGAAATCAAATATCAGATGAGCCATTTTTGAGTATCGATTAATATCTCTTACGCTCTAAGTCTTGAATGGTATACCAATGGTGTCTACAATTCCTGATGTCACCCTGGTACTGCGACGTACCTGAGAAGTGAGCAGCAGATTCTGTGCAGCATCAGCGACGGCCGCCCCCCTGTAGTCCAGCTCCTGTCCCGGCGCGCCCCCCACGGCTTCCGACAGCTGTTGCACTCCCGATAACAGCTGGGATGCATTGTTGCAAGCTCCCGCGGTCAGACTCATAATCTAGAACGAATCGTTTGATGTTACAAGCACAATAGTACAAGAGTAGAGCTCTTTGTCATACAAAGAGCGCTCTACTCTTGTACTCGTCCGGGGAAGTACTACCACCATGCTTGAATCGGTTTGAAGGGTGTGGTTGTCGGTGTAATTACAAGCACAAGAGACCTAACATCTATGCATATGCGTCAAGTTGATGGACGCAGGGCAGTGCATCATATGGCACGTTCACATCGAGAGTGACATTCGCGGTTATGCTTGAATGAGTTCATGGTTACACAAGAGCAAGTTTACAAGACGTTACAAACTCGTGATTGAACGATATAACCATTTTGATTTTGGCAATCACCGCAGCAATACAATTGAAACAAAAATTTATAAAAATGTAAAACTAGTGAGCTTACCTGTTTCTCCCTCTTTTCGTTGACTCTAGGATTGACGACATACACCAGCTTGCCCGACGCCTCAGAGAACTTGGACACTGCATCACTGAGACCCTGGGGAACAATAACGTATACTGTGTGAAGAATCATAGAACAGCTTAGGTTTGTCTATTTCGATTTATATTCAAAACAGGATCTTAAAAGCGGAATGGAAATAATATCAGTAACGCGACAAGTAGAATGATAGCTTTTGATACTGAATGCCACTGCAAACTTGGTCAGAAACCTTACGAATACATGACAAAACAAGAAATACGATGATTTACCTTATTGTGAGTTCCATCTGCGCCTGCGCAGACCGCCCTGCTGGCCTCACAGAGCTCTCTGATGAGGTCCAACATGGCGGCGCGAGTCGCTTCATCCTTGTTCGCACTCGTCGATTGAGTATCTGTTCATATCAAATTAATTATTTAAGCCCCCTGATATTCTCAAAGAATTTTGAGAGGTAGTAAGAGATATCAGGTGATATCTTCCTGTTTTACAAGGAAAATCTTATGCATTTTAGCCGACTACTTAAGAAGTCCCAAAGTGTTCCAGTCATGTATTTGACAGTATTGTATACTTTACCTTCAACAACTCGTGGCAGAACTTCCGTGATAGTTTTGGCAGCCTTTTCCGCTATTACGTAGTCCGGGTTTTCCCTATCTGAAAGTCAGACAAAGTCAATTTTTTATGATTGAAACATGAAGTCAAAAACTTTTGACCCAATTATGAATAACATACCAGCTGTAGCGGCGAGTAGCGCCGCGATGGCAGCGTTAAGCTCGCCCAGTCTGCCAGACAACCTTTGCTGCACCGCCTCCGCCTTGTCGGCGCCGAGCGGCGGCGGAGGAGGCTTGTCCAGCGCCTTCTGCGCCTTCTGGATCTGCTCCGTCACCAGCGACATACTCCTACCGAACTGAAGCTTTTGTTGCTCTCGAGGAATTTCTAACGTTGTTTGAATATCTACAACAAAATATTAACGACATACTTTTTTATACTACGGGTACTTGCTGATAGAACAAGCAGAGACCATTATGTCCATTATGTTTATTATGTCAGAGACCTTTTTGTCCATTATGTCATTCCCAAAACAGTACAGTCAGATACGTAGCCGAAAAAATACGTGACTGAAAGTTTTTTTTAGCAAACCAGTAGTGAAGAATAGCATGGAAAAAGTATTTATTTGTCACGATTTTTGTAACCTACAAAAAATAAACAATTATTACGAAATACGACACTTAGCATTTCGATTAAGAAAAACCACATGCTGTTTATAAAGTTTGTATATAATATAATCCTTAAAAATACAAAAACAAAATGAATATATAATCTACCTTCATTAGGTACTTGACAGACAGTCCTCAAATCTTCGAGCTGCGTCTCCAGCTGCTGCAGAGGCTGCTTCAGCGTGCTCCAGGAGTAGCCCTGGAGGAGCGGCTTCCAGGAGCCGACCAGGTCCTGCGCTGACGAGGACAGCTGCTCCGCGGAGCTGAGCATGGCTTTCTTGCAATGAGGATGTGATATCGACGATGCTGTCACCTAAAATAATTAAAACTATTTTAAAATCATGGCGGTTTTAATAAAATTCTGGATTTATTTGTTTCATTCCACAATTCAAAGCCTATACTTATTCTTCCATACTAATTTCAAAAATCACAAAAAAAAATCTTTCACTTCCCTATATCCTTAAAGATTTGCTGTAAGAGATATCTTTTTACGGTTATGCTCGCCTTCGTGCTTCGTGTATTATGCTTAAGTTTACTAAATGTATCTCACTCTGTACAATAAAGAATAATAATAATTCGGTCTTACATTTCTATACCATCTATGTTATTTAAGTTATATTAAGCTGTTGGTTTTCCAATAAAAAAATTGCCTAATATGTTCATAGTTAGAGATACCTTTGCAGTGCTGATCAACTTAATTGCAGCATCATGCACGGCGGCGCTCTTGGCTTCCAACTCCTGGCCCGTCCGCCCCTCCACTGTGGTCGGCAGCTTCTGGACCGTCGCCAGGAGTTTGGACGCCTTCTGACACGCGCCCGCGGACAGGGCGACGACCTGAACCACAATTAACTAAGTTAGTAAGAGCTAGGAGAGGCATGCCTTTGCTCTGCTGTGGGACTTAAGGCTGAATAATGATGATAGTAGTAACTAGCAAAAACTCCGCCGTCCGAGGATCTGCCAGATCGCCTCCAGTCGTTTCCTTAGGGAAAATCCAAAGAATTCTAAAATGCATGTAATTTTTTCCTGATAAAATTTTATTTTTCCTGTATTAGGCCATAACAGACTGAGAAGATGGTATTAGTCAATCATACTGACATACTACATACTGAATCATACTGAATAAATGTTGGCAAATCTCTTTTTGGAAGGTCTTCAAGTTTTCAAGAGATTTAAGGGGAAGTGAATCATGCAATTAAATTCGTAAGCCTCTTATGTTTTTAAATGTATTTGCACCTGTTTTTCTCTGTCTGCATTTGCGCGAGGATTCACCACGTACACCAGTTTCCCCGACGCTTTCGAAAATTTTGACGCTGCGTCACTGACGCCCTGTTAATACAAATAATATTTCAAATCGTGGGATTAAGTAAAAGTGATTAGTGATTTAAACAATGTACCCATGTACCCTTTGGGTAAGGCTTAAAATTGTTCACTCCGGAAATCTATGACAAGATATGTATCAATAGATTGGCTGATGACGATGATATCCACTTTGCAAAGTCCATAACGAGATGGAGTTATGAGTTAATGAGGTGATCAAATAATTTAATGTTCTAGAAGCTTCTTTTGTGCACCCTATTTTTTATGCTCAAGAACAAAATGAATGAATAATAAACCTGAGGGTGAGTTCCATCTGCGCCTGCGCAGACCGCCCTGCTGGCCTCACAGAGCTCTCTGATGAGATCCAACATGGCGGCGCGAGTCGCTTCATCCTTGTTCGCACTCGTCGATTGAGTATCTGTTCAAAGTCACACAAAATCATCACAAAACTACAAAAATTGTATTGTACCCTAAAAGTTATTGCCCAATTTGAATTCGAACCCACTTATATCCCCTTGATACAATACCCAAGTGGAACTGCCAAGAGGAGAGCATTACTGATTGCTTTCTAGCCTTTTGTTGTCACTGTTGTTTTCATTAGGTTTGACTTAATTTTTTTAACCTAAGTTTCGCATTAACATATCTTTTTTATTGTTTTATCGGACTTAATGCCTGCATTCACGCAAATGATACGATTAAATCGCTTCGACCAAACTCCCAACACCCAGCTAAAACTGTTTTCTTTATCTGTATCACTATAGTCTGACACTTTTGACAAGTAACTCACCTTGTACGACATGCGGCATAAGTTGGGTGATAGTTTTCATCGCTTCTTCGGCTGTTTTATAGTCCGGCTTTACATTATCTGAAAAAAAAACTCGTACAAGCTATAGTGGTTTTTAAACTCTCGCGATCATAACACAAGTCATCGTACAAGCTAGTACAGAAAAAATAAAAGTACCTAAAGAGTAGGTGTAGAGAGTCCTCCATATGGCAGGTGCGACAAACAGGCCCCGTCTCAGCGAAATGCTGCTGACCATAGATGGTAAGCAGCTAGATCGCTTGAAGTCAATGAAAAGGAGGCCACAAAAGTTCAGCAATTGCTTCTTCAGATTGATGATGAAATTGAAGAATGTAAGCAAAATGTTTTAAAAAGGTACCCGCAGTAGCAGCTAAAAGAGCAGCAATGGCGGCGTTAAGCTCGCCCAGCCTTCCTGACAACCTTTGTTGCACTGCCCCGGCTTTTTCAGTACTTTGTGGCGGTGGAATCGGCTGAAAATAATCATTAATTATGGTGTTAAAGGATAACTCACAGAACTGATGATGAATCCACAGCCCCTACTTAGTAGTGGGCACTAAGATAAAATGACCCGTAAAAATCTTAGGACATTTAAGGGGCTTGCTGCGAAATGTCGTATTTATAGAATCGTTCGAGCTACGGGTGTACGTACGTTCAGTACCGTGCAATAACAGCACATGAGACTAAACACTTTCACGCCTGAAAGTGATGGCACTAGTGCAATGACTCATCCTCGGAGGAAGGCTCTGTTAGGTAATGTTTTGGATTTATAAGCAGAGGTAACTACACCACATGTCGGAGGCAAAGTCAAAGTTAAAAGGTTCAATAAAATCACAAGGATCACTTTGAAAGTCTTAAAGCTAGGTGACTCTAGGTGCCAGTTCAACGCGACCAAAACCTAGAAGAACAGGCAATCTGCTGGCTCCTTTACTTTTCCTCTTAAAAAATTTGTGGCATAACCTCACCTTGTCCAACGCCATTTGAGCCTTTTGTATCTGTTCCTTGGCTCCCGCCATGGTCTTCACGAACTGTAGCTTCTGTAGTTCACGCGGCAGCTCTGTGGTTTGAGGTACTGACGAATAAGGAAAAAATGATTTATACTCGGAGTGTGCTCTGGAAATATATGGCTGAAAATGATTTAGAGTTTTCGCTAGGTCTAGTAAGCTTACCTCCATCGGGTATCTGGCAAGTCTTCCTGAGCGCTTCCAGCTGCGTGTCCAGCTGCTGCAGCGGCGCCTGCAGCGCGGCCGCCTGCTGCCGGTGCTGCGGCTCCTGCAGCAACGGCTGCCAAGACTCCGCCAGAGCACAGCCGGATGTAGACAACTTGTCGATAGAAGAAAGAAGAGCTTTCTTGCAGTGAGGCTCCGAGATGGACGGGGCGGTGACCTGCGAAGATTTTTATTCGTTCTATAGTGTTAAATAAATTGTATTACCGCTTCTGCAGTTAGATTAAATAAATAAATCCCAAAAAGTTATTCACGGGGTAGCAAGTTAGTAGATAGCGACGTTCAAAGAGATTGTCAAAGGTCTGGGACACAAAAGCATTATGGTCTACTGCGGCTGCAGAATTATTCTTTGCTCTATAAATTATATTATCAGTCCCCGACCTGTGAGGTTGCCAGCAGATTCTGTGCAGCATCAGCGACGGCCGCCCCCCTGCAGTCCAGCTCCTGTGCCGGCGCGCCCCCCACGGCTTCCGACAGCTGTTGCACTCCCGATAGCAGCTGGGACACTTTATTGCAAACACCCGCTGATTGATCATCAATCTGAAAACAAGTCTTTATTTTAAAAGTATTTTCCATAATATTCACGTCTTTGGCATGAGGATATTTTCACTTCGACAGAATACCTAAAATATTTCTGTCAAAATTCCAAACTAAATCGAAATTGAGATTGGAAACGAAGTGTTTAGTATTACTGGTGGCGTCATGCATCAAAACTCACCAGTTTTTCCCTTTCTGTGTTGACTCTAGGATTGACGACATATACCAGCTTGCCTGACGCGTCAGAGAACTTGGACACTGCATCACTGAGACCCTGGGGAACAATAACGTATACTGTGTGAAGAATCATAGAACAGCTTAGGTCTTATCGGACACATGACAAACTCAGGTATGCAATGACTTACCTGAGGGTTTGTTCCATCTGCAGTTGCGCAGACCGCCCTGCTGGCCTCACAGAGCTCTCTGATGAGATCCAACATGGCGGCGCGAGTCGCTTCATCCTTGTTCGCACTCGTCGATTGAGTATCTGTTGAAGTATTGCTATTTGACTCAAGTAACTACCGTGATGTTAGGGTATGAACAGCCAGGACAAATCCAAACATTATCAATATTCTACGCAAAATATCTGTACCTTGCACAACATGAGGGATGAGATCCGTGATGGTCCTGACCGCCTGCTCCGCGGCCTTATAGTCGGTGTTGTCGCGCTCCGACGTGGCGGCGAGTAGCGCCGCGATGGCAGCGTTAAGCTCGCCCAGTCTGCCAGACAACCTTTGCTGCACCGCTTCCGCCTTGTCGGCGCCGAGCGGCGGCGGAGGAGGCTTGTCCAGCGCCTTCTGCGCCTTCTGGATCTGCTCCGTCACCAGCGACATCCGCCTACCGAACTGGACCTTCTGTTCGCTTGGAAGTTCGTGGGATTTATGTACATCTGAAATATTTTAGATAGTAAAACGAACTAACTAGTAATCTGCATCTCTAACATGTACAGTACTACAAGCATTAATTGGCGTTTCCTGATCGGTCAGTCGACCGAATAGAAAACGCTATCGAAATTATTTCAGGCTTAATATAATTGATTAAAAGACATCGAAGATCTGGAGTCATATACCTTCATCGGGGATCTCATCGGGTATGTGACAGGCCTTCCTGAGCGCTTCCAGCTGCGTCTCTAACTGCTGCAGCGGCGCCTGCAGCGCACCCGCCTGCTGACAATGCTGCGGCTCCTGCAGCAACGGCCGCCACGACTCCGCCAGCGCACGCGCGGATAACGACAACTTGTCGATCGACGAGAGGAGGGCTTTCTCGCAGTGAGGCTCCGAGATGGACGGGGCGGTGACCTAAAAGGAGAGCTACTATTCAGGCATTCACAACGTCACCGCTAACAGCAAGCTCTTCCTGCCGGTGAATGGGCTCGACCGAACAGTCGAAACGAGAGGTACCGTACCTGCGCAGTGACGAGCAGAGCCTGCGCGGCGTCGGCGAGCGCCGCGCCCCGCGCGTCCAGCGCGCGCGCCGCCGCGCCGCCCGCCGCCCGCGCGACCTGCTGCACGCCAGACAGCAGCTGGGATGTCTGGCTGCAGGCGCCCGCCGTGAGGCCCATTATCTGTACAAGTCGATCATGATCATCCATCTAATGATCAGTCAAAAGGTATTTATTCGATAAAATTACAAAGATCACTTTTAAACTTCTCAATCTAGGTGCCGATTCCACGCGACCGAAGCCTAGAAGAACAGGCAACGAGCTCACGGCTCGGTTCCTACCGTTCTTTTGTATGATCCATGTTACGACGTAATATAATACGATATTGAAGGTTCTGTGGTGCCGATCGAATTTAGTGAGGTGTTGAGCGTTGTCGTGACGATTGTCGGTTACGGCAAAAAGGGCCGGCCCGCTGCCGATTCAGCTTGCTTATCATTTGAGCTGTGTCGGATAACCTCGTTTCGGATTCTATCCTTCAGAAAAACTGCGAATTATTTTCGTAGCTTGCTGAGCTACTTTCAGTTTTTGGACTGACCCTACTGTCCACGTTTCGGCAGCATAGGTCATAACAGTAGGACGCACTGGTTGAAGACTTTCGACTTCGAACATGGACGACGAGAAGTCCTGGCGAAGTTCTCCTCTTTTTTCCTCAGCTTCCGTTATTCAGACGTGCCTTACTTATTACGACTTACTTGATTTTCTCTGTTGGCATTGGAGCGGGGATTTACCACATATATCAGCTTGCCCGAAGCGTCTGAGAACTTCGCCACTGCGTCACTAAGACCCTGAAAAAGTAAGGTGGATTGTGCAAAATAGACTGCAACCCTTCAGATCTCTGGTAGTTAGTGCCTAGCCGGTACTTTTAAGAAATTATCGGGGAGTAGTTCGGTGCACGTTCGAACATTACATTCGGCACATGCCATAATTGATGAGATATTGTGATCAAGTTTTAATTCATGCGTTTAAGATAATTTTACCTGCTTGTTAGTTCCATCTGCGCCTGCGCAGACCGCCCTGCTGGCCTCACAGAGCTCTCTGATGAGGTCCAACATGGCGGCGCGAGTCGCTTCATCCTTGTTCGCACTCGTCGATCGAGTACCTGACAACGAAAAAGAACCTAATTTGTAAGATGAAAACTACGGGATCCAGACACATGACAACGCGTCAACCATGTTCGAAAAGAAACGGACGACGCGCCGGCAGGAAGAATGTACTTACAAGAACACATTTTTAAATTTTAAACAATTTCGGACGCCCACATAACATAAAAACCGCAAAGGCTACATGAACGCTACTTCGCTTATTCAGCATAATCCCAAATGTTATGAATAGAAAGAAAAGAAAGAAAGAAAGAAAACTTTTTTATGTTTTATGAATCGTTTTCGATTCGACACGATAATACAACGGTGGTCAGACACAAGCCCGAAGCGCTCACCTTGAACGACGTGAGGCAACAGCTCGGAGATAGCCGTAGCGGCGTCCTCGACCGCGCGGTGGTCGGCGCTCTCGCGGCCAGCAGTGGACGCGGCGGCGGCGGCCAGCAGCGCGGCGACGGCGGCGTTCAGCGCGCCCAGCCTCCCGGACAGCTCCAGCTGCAAGGCCTCGGCTCTCTCGCCGCTCTGCGCCGGCGGGATCGGCTACAAGAAAACGCAATTTAACAAGTAGTCAATGTTTTTCTTCTTGTCATGTGACTAGTTCTTCCGAAACAGTGTGGTGAAAGGATCTCCTTGGAGAGGAAGGTGCACCTTAAAGAAACTCGTTTCGAGCGGAAGTCAGATATTTTTTTTTATCATTTTTGAGTTTTTCTATCTATTTATCGATGGTAAAAAAGTGCTCGGTTACACAATTTGTTTATTTAAGGTACTCGGTACTCGGCGAGCATTCTGGTTTCCTCAACTAGGTCGCTGGTGGGCTGTTCATTTTTTTATTATTAAAAGTAGCTTTTTAATTCTCAAAAAATATGTTGATGTCTCAGAAAGTATTGAGAAGAAGACTTAGAAAGTTTGTGTAAGATATGATGAAATTAAAATACCTCGTCCAGTGCCTTCTGTGCTTTTAGTATCCGTTCGTTGGTGGCCGCCATGGTTCTACCGAACTGCAGCTTCTGCTGTTCCCGCGACATCTCCACTTGTTGAACTCCTGCGCATTCATAGATTTTCTATTGATACTTTTAAACCTAAGCACAGTCACCTGAACGTACATTATTTCATTTCATACAAAAAAAGCTCATATAGGACTTTCCCGCAATAATCCTCTGCACATCAGTGAAACTCCAATGAATACATCATTTCCGAATTGAATAGCTCCTTTCTTAGAAGTCGGTTAAAAATAGAAATTATTGAGATTCTATAATTGGGGTGTACAATGGATTTGGAAAGATTAGCCAGCATAAAAAAGCAGGATCTTCCGAGATCATTCATATCTCCTCCTAACATTTCTGGGTCAAGTAGTTTTAAGTCCCTAGAAGCCCATTACCATTAGATGAAATGCAGGCGCCTTTGAGAGCGTCCAACTTGTCTCCCAG
Source organism: Chloroclysta siterata (assembly GCA_932294275.1). Taxonomy (NCBI): domain Eukaryota; kingdom Metazoa; phylum Arthropoda; class Insecta; order Lepidoptera; family Geometridae; genus Chloroclysta; species Chloroclysta siterata. Next base: position 14,092,901 of record OW028591.1, on the reverse strand, counting down.
CTGTTCCAACGTGTGCTCCAGACCCTGGACCTGCCTCTTGTGCATCGCGTGGTCGTGGAGGGGTTTCCAGGCGGAAGCCAAGTCCTGGCCGGTCGAGGACAGCTTGTCGACGGCGGCGAGGAGCACCGACCGGCAGCGAGGCTCCGAGATCGAGGGAGCTGTCACCTGGATAGTCACATATTGTTACTCAATTCTAATATAGATCACCCTCATATACATCTTCGAAGATCTGGAGCGGGAAGGGTGAGGTACCGGGAAATCAGAGATGATATTTGCCGGGTCCCGCGCTCGTTATCACCGTATCGGTGATAACGTGCGCGGTATCTACGGTAACTACGGTAGTCGCGTAGTCATTTACTTCTATCCGTCGGGAGGGACCACCGCGACGTCTCCGCCGCTACGTAACGTTACCGCGGTTCGGTTCGAAGGGTAGGTGCCGGCGAAATCGCAGGTGAGGCTCAACATCCGTTCGCCTCGAGTCGACGGACGCCGGGCGGCGCATCATAGGGCACGATCCTACCAAAGCGATGCCTCGTTACCACCGCCATCAGGTGGGCCATCCGCTTCTTTCATCAGCAAGTAGTACTATATAAAACACAAAGTGATGTACACATAACATAGGTTCATATAATATGTGCATGTACGGTACCCGTGCGGCGGCGTGCAGCGCGCGGGCGGCGGTCGCGCAGGCGGGCGCGCGCGCGTCCAGGTCCGCCCCCCTGTGCCCGCCCGCCGCCTCCGCCAGCTGCTGCGCGCCGGCCGCCAGCCGCCGCGCGTGCCCGCACGCATCCTCGGTCAGCTCCAGTATCTGGGACGAAGCCACAGCTCTTTACTTAAACTCATTACTCATTTTATAACGCTCACTCTTTTTGATCGAGTGAGCGAAGCGAACGAAGATTCTAGTTTCAACTTAGGCGATTTGGCATTTTATGTATGTATGTATGTATGTATGTATGTATGTATGTATGTATGTTTGTCTGGCCATAACTTTCGAACCGTTGATCCGATCTGCATGAAATTTGATAAGACGACAGCTTGTACTTGAGAAATTTACTGGTAAGTATATGAGTAAAATCGGATGAAGGGTTTTTAAGATATGGGGTTTTTTAAGGGGGCAAAAATAAAAAAAAGTGACTTAAAAAATCAAGTTACATGTCATACGAAAGGGCTTTGTTTGGACATTCCAAAACAATTTTTGCTTTTTTTCTGGGACGCTCGGTTTTTGACATACAACAAAAAAGTTAAATTATGATAACCAGCGACCCAAGAGCTCCCATCTCTAAGAGTTAAGTTGGCATCAAGGTTTTTCTACTGGTCGGCCAGTTACTTTGCTTTTTCTTATTTTTTTTTCTTGAAATAAATTAAGGAGGTATTCAGTTCTCATAAAATGGTGACAACGACCAGGTCTGATGATGGAGCCAAGGTCTGTTCAACGGTACTCTTCAATAAATAGGCCAATAGAGTTGAAACTTGGTTACCGTACCAAGTTAGTAGGCGGCAGTCAGAAAAAAGTCCAAACATAAAGTTTGGACTTGCCTCTGACTACCACCTACTCAAAGTTTTGGCGCGTTCGTCGGGTCGCATCACGAGATCTCAGTTCCAGGCGAACTACTAGTTTTAAGAAAGGCTTCGAGTACCTAGAATCGTAGATTTTTTTTCGATTTTAGTTTTCTGTATTGCGAGCCTCGGTTTTAACATTGAATATGAATTTATAGGGTCCGGTCGATAGGGGGCATTGATGCGTCACCGAACGAAGCCCGCTGGAAAACTAACTAAAAAATCTAAAACTAATACTCCGATACTCGATTCCAATACTGATCTCGAATTAGTTTGAATTTTGACAGTGATCCTAAAAGAGCGATAGCGAGCGTATTATCTCAGAGCACCTCGCACGGTTATCATGGCGACAGACTTCATAGCTCAGTTAAGGGAGTAGCCGCTCCGATGAGCGATCAGCTTGCTTCTTCATTGTATCTTTTAAAACATTATGCCATGCCGGACATGTGTTTGTGTCTCAAATAAAAAATATATTCCATTGTAAAACTACATCAAATGTCATAGCGGTCACCGATGCCTCCGGTCCCACGAGTCGATTAGAGCCCTGCGCCGCGATAGTTACCTTGTTTTCCTTGTCGGGGTTGCCTCGGTGACTGATGCCGAACACGAGCTTCCCAGATGCGTTCGTGAACTTGGCTATGGCTTCACCGCGACTCTGTATAAAACAATGAGCCAAGTCAAGTCTAGTCTAGAGATTCAATTGAAGACAATTGAATCACAAGGATCGCTTTAAAACGTCTTAAAAGTAGATGAATCTAGGTGCCAGTTCCATAAGAGCAAGCCTACAAGAACAGGCAATCAACTTACGGCTTCATTTCTACCGGTATTTTGTATGAGTCTGGGTTATTCTTTAGTTTGTGGTTCTTAAGAATAATTCTAAACAACTTAATTGAAAATGAATTCCCAACTCAGCATAAAACCAAAACTGAACTGAAAGGTGTTGGAGATATTTACTTATGAAATTCAAGCTACAATAAATAATAACAAAATTCGTAATAAATGGTCAAGTCTGGAATTTCCAAGAAATCCCCTGCTTGCACTCAAAGGTACAAGCTTTGCCTAATCTGGGCCTAGATAGTGCTGTTTGGAATGTCAACCAAAATTTACTTATTTAACTACCTTGTAACTTGAAAGAAAGTTGTTTTCACAAAAGAGGGACTCTAAAAGGATTTCTGGAAAAAGGTACTAATTTAGAACAAAAAGAAGCTGCTCTTAAAGTTAATTTTTTCAAAGTTTACCTCAGGAGTAGAGTCTTCGGAGCTGGTGCATATTCCCTTGCTGGCGTCGCAGAGAGCTTTGATGTGTTCCATCATCGCCTTCCTCGCTTCCTCGTCTTTGTTAGTGCTGGCTATCTTTGTGTCTAAATAATTAACTCATTTGTCAATAATGATAAACAAGCTGAAAAAGCTATGACATTTTTAAAACATAATTTCTTTTGTATCAAAAACTTTATTGCAAATATATAAAAAAGTACAAAGTCACAAGGATCTCTTGAAATTTTATAAAGCTACCTACATTAATCTAGGTACCAGTTCTACGAAACCAAGCCTAGAAGAACAGGCAACAAACTTACGGCTTGGTTCCTAGTAATTCCTATAGTTCTTTTGTACGATCCTTGATCAAAAAGGGTAGCCACGCGAGCTAGCTATCTATCTATATTGGGCTTACCTTGAACCACTTGAGGCATCAGCTCGTTTATAGTATTGATGGCCAGCTCAGCTGTGACGTAGTCCGGACGATCTCGGTCTGGATATCGGAAATAATATTATCATGATACTTACATGCAGTGAACGATGTAGGTTTATAAAAATAATGAAATGATTATTATTATTATAAGTATATAGTTATTATAATAATCACTTCATTATTTTTATGATGATCACACGATGGTAAAGATAGTGATGGCTATGACATGACACATTATTTTTAACTGTACAAATTATAAAAGAGAGTGGAAGAAGAAAACTTCTTGTGCCGACAGCGCAGATGAGGGCAGAGAGATGATCATCATAACAACAACCACGATGGTAACATCGACGATGACAATAATGGACATCATGATGAGGGTGAGGACATGAATGCAGGTACCCGCAGTGGCGGCCAGCAGCGCCGCGACGGCCGCGTTGAGCTGCGCGAGCGCGCGCGCCAGCTGCGCCTGCGCCGCCGCGGCCTGCGCTTCCTGCACGTCCTCCGGCGCGCCCTGCCACAGGATACACAATAAACAACCTCCCCAAAATAACCAGCAGTTAGTTTGTTCCTTTGCAAACATCCTTTATGTAGGTAATTAATTTATGTATGTAATTGTTTAAATACTAGTGGTTCGCCCCGAACTGAGATCTCGTGACGTTCGCTCCGGACTTACTTATGTATCCGATGCCTGGGGATTGAGGTCGTGGTCCCATTTCGTTTTAAAATACGTATTTTCATTCAATAGGTCCGGCAAAGATAACCGTTAGATATGGGGAGTATTTTGAAATTCTAAGAAGGTATTAGTACCGAAGCCAAAGTCAAACGGTATTTATTCAGTTGAATCACAATCACTTTTCATTCGCCTTGAAACGCGAATTTGCTAGGTGATTCTAGGTCCCAATTCCACGCGACCGAGCTTAGAAGACCTACCATAGTAAGCAGCTCCTCAACTTGGTTCCATTGCTTGTGGTTGCCCGACATGGTATTGATGAACTTCAGGCGTTGTTGTTCCTGCGTCGCGTCAGGGTTGTCGAACACGTCGCCTTCGTCATCTGCGCAGAGGGAGAACTATAATGTATCGCTATCTCTATTTAACTCTGAAGGAATACTATTTCAACTGCAGTAACGAATTTTTAGTAGGTATTGTTCAGCTTTGTAGACCATTTTTTAGGATACCACTTACGCGATAACATTATGTTACAGATCAAAATGTAGTCAAATGTGAGACAGCGATTTCCTGTTCACCTCAACACTTTCAGAATTCGTAGAAGTCTACTGTCACATAGGAGGACTTACGCGACATTCACAGGTAGCGGCCCCGCCTTCCGATCCTAAGGTCGTGCACCTATATTTTTTTCTGTTCAAAAGTGTATGTGCATGGCGCCAGTGCTCTCAATCGGTGAAGGGTTCCCCGTTTCCTCACGATGTTTTCGTGAGGAAACTGGAAAACAGAACCGGAAATATAAAGTTCTAAAAAACATGTGTCAAGTGCTTAAAATCCTTTCCGTGGTGAAAGGAACAGCTATGAACCGGTGACGCGCTAAAAGAAGAAGACAGACGACAGGTTCGTCGGTAGAAAAGGTGAGTTTCGAGCACATACCGACAAATAAAAAAGTTGAATCGTCCAAACTTACATCCACCCGAACCGCCGTAAGCGTCCTTCAGCTTATCCAGGGCCTTAGTGAGCTGCATCAGCTGATGGTGCAGGTCCAGTGCGCGCGCGCGCCGGGCGGCGTGCTCCAGCAGCGGGCGGCCGGCGCCGACCAGCGCCTGCGCCGCCGCGGCCAGCGCCTGCGCCGCCGCCGTCACCGCGGACCGGCAGTGCGGCGACCCGATCGTCGGCGCGCACAACTACGACACACAAATATTGTCACTAGTTTTTTAGTTTTTGCGAGTGCGATGCCTGGACTTGGGTGAACTTGTGCTATGTTTATTGTTTTGACGATTTGTTTTTTTATTATAGTTATTCATTTATATCCGGCATGCGTCCGTTCTTCTCTGCGACGGTATATTTTTATTTTTATTGATTAATATTTTTTAAGTTATGCCACGTTCTATGCTATTCTTCAATTATAATGTTATCTAATTAACGTAATCGGTTTTATTTACAGTTTTAATCGAAGCAATTTATAAAATACAACCAACTATATCGCTACCGCTGTGAAGTCTAATGGCTGGGGAAAACGACTTAAACTTGCGGCATTAGGCATTTAAGCAGTACTTTGGGGCCTTTCATTAGAAGCTGCGAGTACTGCCAGCTGGGACATTACCTGTACTTGCAAGATGACGTCTTTCGCGGCATCCGCGGCCTGCACCCCCGCGGCGTCGAGCGCGGCGAGCGCAGCAGCTGGCACCGGCTCCTGCGCCGCCTGCGCCGGCTCCTGCGCCGCCGCCTGCGCCAGCTGCTGCGCCGACATCAGCAGCCGCGAGGTCTGCGCTGCCACCTCATCCGCTAAATCTAGCATCTGGAACAAACCAAACATCATTTTGGAAATGGGTCAAGCTAAGGACAGCCTGATCCATTTCCGAAATAACGTTTAGTTCAAGGAGATCCCAATCGGATAACGACTGTTTAGGAAGTATTTTTAAGACTATGAGCACCTACATGGTCATGGTGTGTTTTTTAATACTGCTGCTAATGGGTTAAGCATAATATAGCCAATATGATGATAAATAGCAAGTCCCAGTGACCGTCACCTATTAAAAAACATCGCCTTGAATGTCTCACACTCGACGACCTTCACAAAAGCTAACAAGTGCTTGATCATTGCCATCAGCCTAAAAAAGTCTATTGACGGACGTAAGCCTACCACGGAGATTTAAACTAAAATTATCAAATTTAAATAAATAATTACGAAATAATCAAGAATGCCCCTAAAACTAAAGGGGAAAATGTACAAAACTATTATACGAGTAAGACCCGTCGTTTTGTATGGATCGGAGTGTTGGGCCACTAAAGGGACGGATGAAAGAAGAATGCATGCAGCAGAGATGCGAATGTTGCGATGGATGTGTGGAGTGACAAGAATGGATAAGATAAGGAATGACTTTATTAGAGGCAGTTTGAAAGTGGCGCCAGTGACTGAAAAAATGAGGAGCAATAGGTTAGCGTGGTATGGGCATGTTATGAGAAGGGATGAATGTCATGCTACGAAAAGAGTGTTAGGTATGAATGTGGATGGATTAAGGAGTAGAGGTAGGCCAAATAAAAGATGGATGGATTGTGTGAAAGATGACATGGGAAAGAAAGGAGTGACTAATGAGATGACGGATGATAGAGCAAAGTGGAGAGGAAAAACCTGTTGTGCCGACCCCATATAAAGTGGGACAAGGGCAGGAAGATGATGAATTACGAACCTCATTTTCCTTCTCCGAGTTCCGTCCCTTGCAGAAGGTGAACACGAGTCTACCGGACGCCTCCGCGTATTCACGAGACGCTTCTTGGAGTTTCTGGAGAACATGTAATCAAATATCACCACTGCGAAACTCTCATGCTATCTCGTGAATTTATTGGCCTGTTTTGTGTGTAGTATAGTAAAATACAAGAGCCAAAAACGCTTAGCTCTGCAGCTATCTGATGGCGAATGACGTTACCTCGCGATCCTCCATGCCGGTGGAAGAGCAGATCTTCTTGATAGCGTCGCAGATTGCCTTAGCGTCCAGGAGAATCTGCTTCTTGGCCAGAGGGTCTCTAGAACTGGCGAGCGCTTGCGCGTCTGTCAATAATAATACGATATTTTCATTCGTAATTATTGGCAAGTTTGTCGATTATATCGTCACAGACCTATCATTGATGGTGCAAGGCAAGCTTACTCCATCTAACATGGTGGAATAGGCACGTATCAAGGTGTCCTGTAAATAAGGGCATGGATAATAAATTTATCGTTATTTTTTTTTATTATGTTCAATAATCAGAGCGGTTATGTACGGAACCAATTACTCTAATTTAAACAATATTAAAAAAATCTAATAAGAAATAATAGACTCATAAAAATACAGTACTACAAAAACAATAGATATTAAAAAAAATATAAGCAATATAAAAATTGCTACTATAATCTAAATCCATGCATACCAACATAATTTAATTTAATTCATCGGCAGATACATCACAATTAGACACGGAGTACCCATTTCGGAAAAGCAACGGGCGACGACGACGCACCATTGCAATGAGCATACATATTTGAATAATCTATAAAATAAATAAATATCGATAACAGTATACTTAGAACTTGCCTTGGCAGAACTCCGGCATCAGTTCGTGGATGGTATTCATCGAGGTGACAGCCGCTTCGTAGTCCACGTTTTTCGGATCTGTTAACAAACCAAAATCCATGAATCATATCAATAGATCTTGCCACTCACATAGGAGGTGTATGTCAATCAGTGGCAAGATGACTCTAACATATTTTTAATACGAAAGGGCAATGAAAAAGCCTTGCCCTTTGTGTCATATTTTTGCCTCTATCTGAGACGTAAATATTGCAAGTCTCGTCCTGTCGTTGGGCGCTTATGCATATCGAAACTCAGCAATGCGACAATCCCTCATCGGCTCCATCTAACAAATCGTCTCAATTCAATTCTGATATGTTTTCTAGTGAGACATGAATATTAGTGCTTTGTTACCAGAATGCGCCAGGATGTAATGCGCGACAGCGGCGTTCAGGTTGCCGAGCTTGTCGACCGCGGCCGCCTCGAGCTGCAAGCTGCGCTGCGCGTCGAGGGACGGACCCGAGTACTCCTGCAATCATCCAACGGTTCACGTTCGCTCCGTAATAATATCGTAATAAATATGGCCATCCGCTAAGCTGTGAAGATCAATAGTTTAGGGCGAGCACTACGTCTACAGTCATATCGCAGGCGGGATAGCTCCCGGGCTACATGCCGGCTCGTAGGTTCGCACGTTGCACGTGGCAAGCGAAAACGACGCCGCTCAGGGCGTACTGCCAGTCGCTTCATACATGTAGCCAACGGGCCGAGCATCCGGAAAGTCCTGGGATGTCCTGCGCATCCAGTACCAATGCGTTTAGGATGCGGCCTAAAATGAAATGATCGGATCGAACGAGTAGATGGTTGCTGACCTGTGCGAGCAGCGCGTGCGCGTCGTGCATCGCGTGCGCGGCGCCGGCGGCGGCGGCCACGAACGACGCCTTGCGCAGCGCGCGCCGGCTGCGCTCGTCCTCCACGAAGCTGGGCCGCGACCGCTGCAACCAACGCTACTCTGCCACATGCGCGCCGGAGGCTCAAAGTCGCCCAGTCCACCGATGAACACCGCTTCGTACATGCGATGCCCCGGAAGTGAGAGGGTGACGATTGTGCTCAGGCTCTACGTTCGACGATCCGTGAGGCGTGAGGGAATTAATCTTACCTAGGCTGTATACCTATCAACACTGATAAAAGTGACTCCGACCGCGCTAGTCCTGGAACATCGTCTTTAGTCTTCTGCTATGTATGTATAGGTATGTCCCCTATATATCCCCTCCACTCTGCTCTACCACAATATAAATTTTATTCAAATCCGTTCAGGCGCTATCGCTAATGTAGGTAGGTACTTGAGCTCGCAAGATTCAACATTTTGTAAAATATTATAAAATTATAAAATGTGCGAGCGAGAAGTGCTTCGACGGTGTCAGCCCCTGAAACCCTTTTCAAGTTGACTGGAATAAAACATAATACTCACACATTTGACAAGTTGACATCATTAATGTCTTTGACTGTATACAAAAATCAATGAATGAAGAAATTGGATGTATTTAAGGCTGGGCAATCCCATGCCTTTCAGCCTAGTTTAAAAAAATGCACTACGATGATCTAATTTATTTAAATATTTATGTTGTTTTTTTTCTCTCATGAATAAGACACTATCTCTTTTGTAGTGTACTTACGCTGATGATCTTGCTTCGCCTCCTGAGCTTGGTGTCGAGAGAGAAGTACATCTGAGTGGTGAGGTCCGCCACCTGCATGGCAGCGTCGCCGACTTCGTCGGAGTCCTGCAACATAGCTCAGCGGGTAGCAGCTCTGCCTTCTGCGCTGTAGGCCGTGGGTTCGATCCCCATGCAGAACAAGCATTTGGGTAATAAACGCAGATGTTTGTTCTTTGTCTGGGTTATTAGTGTGTAATTTAAAAAATATAATATAAATATAAGTATCATAACAGCTATATCGTTCATTTGCTTAGTTTGAGGATAGATATGTGGCATGTCTCCAATATTTATTTATTTAGGGGACATTCTCAGATGGCAAGATGTTCCTGTGACCTGTTGCAGACGACTATATTGTAAAATCATATAAAAATTCCCGCTGCGGAAATCGAATCCGCGGTTCTAGCGTCGTTGATCACTCACAGTTTTGCCAGGCCCGCTACATTCTGTCAACGTCCTCATCAGTTCATCAAGCTCGTTCATTTGATTCTGCAATTTCTTCTTATCTTCATCGCTGGTTTGTTTGTCTATTGTTTCTTGGACACCTGGCAATTTGAAAATAGTCAAGTTAAAACAACTATCGTCCTCATAAAGAACTCCCCTGGACAAAGTCTTTGCATACATTTCCAGGAAGAACAGTTTGACTCTCCATCTACCAACTTCCCGCGATACTTTGATATAACGCCGTTGCTCCATAAGTTGGAGGGGCAAAATCCGAAATTACACGACAAACGTACAAGTCCTTCTAGTCGATTGTCGATTTCTCTAAAAAGCTTTATCGAAAATACTCATCTTACTGCTACTGTTTGTTTCGTGAAAATCGCTGATCCAATTGTTTAAAATATGTGTCATCTTGTATACCACTATGTCTATAAAGGTAGGTAGTCTTAGTAATAAAATAAAGTCAAAGAAAAAAAACCCTACCATCTCTAACATACGGCAGGTCTTCGTTCATGGCGTCTACAATTTTTCTCGCGTCTTCCATGTGTCTATCAGATGGCACTGAAAAACAAAAATAAATTATTAGCATTACTGGAGCTTCATTAACAATAACATTTTTTGTAAGAAAGATCACAACTAATCACATATGTATTTTTATTTTCATATACCTAAACTTAGAAAAAATAAATATATAGCATATTTTTTATACTACTATCTGATGGAATAAGCACAAGGCCCACGTGATGTTAAGTGGTAACCATCACCTATAACAAAGCATTGCCTCGTAAGTCACGCTCGATAGGAACGTGCTCTACGATGCACTGCCCTGCGTCCATCAACTTGAGGCATACAGATGTTAAGCCTCATGTGCCTGTAATTACACCAGCAACCACACTCTTCAAACCGAAACACAGCGTTGCTGCTTGGCGGCAGAAAAAGGCGTGGTGGTAGTACTTCCCCGGACGAGCCACACACAAAGAACTCTACTACTCTTACAAATTAACATGTAGGCAGGTATTTAGGTACAGATACAGATACAGCTTCTCGACTTTGATCCGCAGGCACGGTAGATATCCCTTCCGATGTCTTAGCATCGAGTACGAACTATGATTCTTTCAGGATGTCTGAGGAGGGTCAGAGGTACGTCCAAAGAGTCCAAACATAACATTTGGCGCAAACCCATATCTTGCAGTAGTTGGAATATTTTTTTAAATCTCTCAGAAACACTGAAATTGCTGCTCAATCCTTATTTGGATACCAAAACAAATAAATAGATTATTTTTTAGGTAATGTTTGCTTACCCGTGAGTAGACTGACTATCTTGACGGAGTTGGCGTTGAGTCGGTTCAGCCGCCGAGTGAAAGGGATAGACATATCCCCTCGCATGCCCACCTCTCCTTTCTGCAAATAAAGGTTTTAAAGATTTCGGAAAACTACCTTAAATAATGAACCTAGAAAAAAAGTAACAGAAGAGGATCAAATCTTTTTGACATAGGTATATTGCGCCATATAAAACAGATCACTACATAAACTTATAAAATTATAATGCAAATTTTATAAGGACTTACCACTCCTTGCTGTTGCTGGTTGCCCTTGCCTGAGACAATCACCTGCTGAACCGTCACGATTTGCGTGCCGTGACACACATCTTTACCTGCACAATAATAAAATCATTTTATTTTTTTAATAATAATAATATAATTATAGAAGGATTATTAGAATTATTAAGTTCAGTTCGCTGTCCATTCATCTATTTGAATTTATCTGAAAAGAATTGGCGCCCTGATTCAACTATAGTAGTCTATAGTTATTTAGTTAGGCGTTTTGAAGATATCGGTCTGATTAAGCTGAATGAAGACCGCTTTTTTATAAATTTTACATTTTATCGCGTTATCTCTACACTAAACTTGGTGTTTTTGTACATTTGGCATATCATCGACATATCTGGCGTTTGTCAGCCTTTTCCTGTAGGATCTCACACAGCGTGAACTAGAACACACTAGCTTAGTACCTTATTATTTACCTAATTATAAAGTTACCTATTTCGTGAGATACAATTTGGCTGGGACCGACGAAGCATTGCTCGACGACCTTCATCTGATTGTTGGACACGTGCTGAACGACGTTCGCTCTGAAAACAATAGAAGTGTTAGGGCGCAGTGACAAAGCGGGGCGTGTTCGTCTAGCAACGTCGAGCTCAACTGCTAAATCAGAACCGGCTTGATCCGTCTGAGTATTAAATTATTATAGATGATGAATTATAACAAAGCAGAGAGTAGAAACGAAAAAATTATACAGTGATAAAAATAAAAAAGTTTTGTCATTCGTAACTAAGCTTCGTAAAACGCATTTCACGGAACGGCTCCGATGGAAGACCAGCAGCACAGTATGCTGAGTCAGAGTCATACACCCACCAGAGATGTAACTCTGGATGTAGCACACTTCAAACCGAACCGAATGACTCACTGCGAGGCGGAGATCACATCCGTAGTGACGTACGCGGTGTCCGGCCGGACGCTGCTGTAGGAGGCGAGCATGCGCTTCCGGATGAGGTCGATGTAGTCCTCCAGGATGTCGCGGATGCGGTATGCATCCAGTGTCTTCACGCTGTACTCCTTCTCGCTGAAATACGAGTGTTTTAAGTCAATCTTGCACCTCGACTGATTTGTAAGCGCTCAGTCGCTTCTTACGATATCCACGAAAGGTCTGGAGGGGTCACCGCATAGTGGATGATCTTAAGTTCGAGTTGATCGCAAAAGTAGATACATACATGCAACCTCGTAGAGAAAAACCGCAAGGGTTCTAATAGTTTATCATATATTACGATGACCAAAACTAACTAAACTTATGACACAAGCGTTATTAAGAAAACAAGAAAAGTTTTTAGAAAATACTTAGTTTGGAAACAAACCTATAGTCTCCGAAGTTGAGCGTGAAGATCTCTCCCTTGGCGGCGTGGTAGGTCTTCACGTGCGTGAGCGGCCACTGCTGCAGGATCTCCTTGCTGACCTCGTCCAGGCGCAGGATCGAGTCCGCGCTGATGCCGAGCAGGCGGGGAACCAACTTCTTCTTGTCCTTTTGCTTTTCCTATCAAGTTAAGTCAGTTCAAGTGTAGAAGGGCTCTTTGTGAAGGGCTCGTCTGGGGAAGTAGGCACCACGCCTTTTTCTGCCGCCGAGCAGCAACGCTGTGTTTCGGTTTGAAAAGTGTGCTTGCCGGTGTAATTACAGGAACATGAGGCTTAACATCTGTATGTCTCAAGTTGATGGACGCAGGGCAGTGCATCGTAGAGCAAGTTCCTATCGTGCGTGAATTACGAGGCAATACTTTGTTATAGATGATGGTTACCACTTAACTTTAAGTGGGCCATCTGCTTGTCCCATCAGCTAGTTGTATAAAAAAAGGCAGAAGATGGTTTTAAATACCTTGACTAAGAAGAAAGTGACGCCATAAGTGGGCAGCGCTCTAGCGGTCTTGGTATAAACATTCTTGGCTTCTAAAGCGCTGAGCCCCTGGTGCTTTTTGTACTCCTTGAATATTTTCTTCTCTATGCCCCACGCGCTTGCGTATTGCTCTGGCATAAACTCCTTCATGCTAATGGAAACAATATTAGTGTAATTAGGATAGGGACTGCTGCCGAGTCCAAACTCTGCCAGTCTCATTTACATATAGGTAAGTAATTACTGTAGTAACTACCTGAGTCAGAATTTCTGGCTTTGTAGTGGTGTTTATTGAAGGTACCTTGGAGAGACTGAGTAAGGACTACCTATAATGTAAAGAGACTGGCAGCGTAAATACATTTATAATAATAAATAAATAAATATTGGTGGACATTCCACACAGCACTATCTCGCCCCAAACTAAGCCAAAGCTTGTGATATGGGAACCAGATAGCTGATATACTACTTACTTATATACTTTTTTTTTGTAAATACATACTTACAATATAATATAACTAGTGGCTTCCCGCGGCTTCGCACGCGTTGAAGTGGTGAGCCGTAATTGAGCCACAAACATCCAAACATCGTAACTTTCGCATTGTTTTGTATATTATTAGGGTAGGATACCTACGCAGGTATAAGAGATACCTATAGGCGTACATTACCTATATTAGGTAGGTAGGTAGGTATAGGTACTGAGTTTAGCACAAACATGACAAATACAACAAAGACAACCTTACACGGAAAATATGTACTTATTGGTTCCTAGTTTCTACCCCAAAAACAAACGAAACGAAACAGCTTCACGACTTTGATCCCCAGGCACGGTAGATACGCTAAGATCTCTTCGTACCAACTCAAGATTCCCGTTTAGAATGTCCCTTACAAACATTGACGCCTTGTTGTATCCTTTTTACTTGAGCGCAACGAAGGAGGGTAACGTTTTAGAGGTTGTTTTCGAAAATCAAACTGTCTTTTTGTTATTTATCCAGAGAACACATTTTCTTTTAGTTTGAAGTTAATTACACTAACGCTTTAAAAATCTCCCATACAAACCTTGAAACTTTGTCAGTCTTTTGCACCCTATGCAGGGGTGGTTCTAAAATATTTAAAACGTGATTTTAAATTATTTATTGTGGAGTATATTTACCTCAAGTTTTAAATCAATCGCACCACGCGTTAAAAAACTCCCAAACAAACTTTGACATCCCTTTGCACACTTATTAAGGGTAGTTTAAAAAAAAAGCCTTTCCTGTTTTTTAGCCTTGGAGTACATTTACTTCAAGTTTCAAGTTTGTAGGTTCAAGGAATACAATTTTTCATACCTACGTTTTCAACCCTTTATACATCCTTAGGGGTTGAATTTCCAAAAATCCCTTCTTAATACACTTCTACGCCTTAAGACCTATATATTCTTCAAATTTCAAGTCTCTAGGACCGGCGGTCAAAAACTTTCCATACAAACTTTTACATCCCTTTGCACACTTATTAAGGGTAGTTCTTAAAAACTAAAAATGCCTTTCCTAGTTTTTGCCTTGGAGTACATGTACCAGCGGTCAAAAACCTCCCATACAAACTTTTACATCCCTTTGCACACTTATTAAGGGTAGTTCTCAAAAACTAAAAATGCTTTTCCTAGTTTTTGCCTTGGAGTACATGTACTCCAAGTTTCAAGTTTGTAGGTTTAAGGAATACAATTTTTCATGCAAACGTTTTCAACCCTTTTACACCCTTAGGGGTTGAATTTCCAAAAACCTCTTCTTAGTACACCTCTACGCCATAAGACCTATGTACTCTGCAAATTTCAAGTCTCTAGGACCAGCGGTCAAAAAACTCCCATACAGACTTTTACATCCCTTTGCACACTTATTAAGGGTAGTTCTAAAAAACTAAAAATGCCTTTCCTATTTTTTGCCTCAGAGTACATGTACTCCAAGTTTCAAGTTTGTAGGTTCAAGGAATACTATTTCTCATACAAACGTTTTCATCCCTTTTTACACCCTTAGGGGTTGAATTTCCAAAAATACCTTCTTAGTATACTTCTACGCTATAAGACCTATGTACTTTTTAAATTTTAAGTCTCTAGGACCAGCGGTCAAAAAACTCCCATACATACTTTTACATCCCTTAGCACACTTATTAAGGGTAGTTTTAAAAAACTAAAAATGTATTTCCTATTTTTTTGTCTTGAAGTATATGTACTCCAAGTTTCAAGTTTGTAGGTTCAAGGAATACAATTTTTCATACAAACGTTTTCATCCCTTTTTACACCCTTAGGGGTTGAATTTCCAAAATCCCTTCTTAGTACACCTCTACGCCATAAGACCTATGAACTCTTCAAATTTCAAGTCTTTTGGACCAGCGGTCAAAATACTCCCATACATACTTTTACATCTCTTAGCACACTTATTAAGGGTAGTTTTAAAAAACTAAAAATGTATTTCCTATTTTTTTGTATTGAAGTATATGTACTCCAAGTTTCAAGTTTGTAGGTTCAAGGAATACAATTTTTCATACAAACGTTTTCATTCCTTTTTACACCCTTAGGGGTTAAATTTCTAAAAATCCCTTCTTAGTACACCTCTACGCCAAAAGACCTATGTACTCTTCAAATTTCAAGTCGCTAGGACCAGCGGTCAAAAAACTCCCATACATACTTTTACATCCCTTAGCACACTTATTAAGGGTAGTTTTAAAAAACTAAAAATGTATTTCCTATTTTTTTGTCTTGAAGTATATGCACTCCAAGTTTCAAGTTTGTAGGTTCAAGGAATACAATTTTTCATACAAACGTTTTCATCCCTTTTTACACCCTTAGGGGTTGAATTTCCAAAAATCCCTTCTTAGTACACCTCTACTCTATAAGACCTATGTACTCTTCAAATTTCAAGTCTCTAGGACCAGCGGTCAAAAAACTCCCATACATAATTTTACATCCCTTAGCACACTTATTAAGGGTAGTTTTAAAAAACTAAAAATGTATTTCCTATTTTTTTGTCTTGAAGTATATGTCCTCCAAGTTTCAAGTTTGTAGGTTCAAGGAATACAATTTTTCATACAAACGTTTTCATCCCTTTTTACACCCTTAGGGGTTGAATTTCCAAAAAACCCTTCTTAGTACACCTCTACGCCATAAGACCTATGTACTCCTCAAATTTCAAGTCTCTAGGACCAGCGGTTTAGGCTGTGCGTTGTCTATATGTCAGTCAGTCAGTCAGTCAGTCAGTCAGTCAGTCAGTCAGTCAGTCAGTCAGTCAGGACTTTGATTCTTATAGTATTAGAGATTAAGGGTAGTTTTAAAAAACTAAAAATGTATTTCCTATTTTTTTGTATTGAAGTATATGTACTCCAAGTTTCAAGTTTGTAGGTTCAAGGAATACAATTTTTCATACAAACGTTTTCATCCCTTTTTACACCCTTAGGGGTTGAATTTCCAAAAATCCCTTCTTAGTACACCTCTACTCTATAAGACCTATGTACTCTTCAAATTTCAAGTCTCTAGGACCAGCGGTCAAAAAACTCCCATACATAATTTTACATCCCTTAGCACACTTATTAAGGGTAGTTTTAAAAAACTAAAAATGTATTTCCTATTTTTTTGTCTTGAAGTATATGTCCTCCAAGTTTCAAGTTTGTAGGTTCAAGGAATACAATTTTTCATACAAACGTTTTCATCCCTTTTTACACCCTTAGGGGTTGAATTTCCAAAAAACCCTTCTTAGTACACCTCTACGCCATAAGACCTATGTACTCCTCAAATTTCAAGTCTCTAGGACCAGCGGTTTAGGCTGTGCGTTGTCTATATGTCAGTCAGTCAGTCAGTCAGTCAGTCAGTCAGTCAGTCAGGACTTTGATTCTTATAGTATTAGAGATATAATACCCAGCCAGAGAACAAAATATTATATAACACCCAGACAGAGAACAAACATCTATACTCGGCACACAAATATTTATTCTCGGTGGGGATCGAACCCACGGCCTACAGCACAGAGGGCAGACATATTCATATTCAATTCATTTATTTCTGATGAAAATAACGGATGCGACTCATCAGCGACGCGGTTCTGTTGCGCATGATCGCGTGAAAGTCAAATTAACTAACACATAACTAAAAAACTAACTGCTTTAAATAAGTCTTAAGAAAGAAATGTTATTACTTTATCGATGTTTGCAGATGCCCGGACTGATGGCTTTGCAGCTATTATGCGCAAGAGGATAGTTTCGATAATGGGAAGAATGAGAGGCAGTCATAACAGCATCCTTAGAGCCTTATCAGATAAGTTTGACAGTCCTATACTGTCACATTGGGTTAACATGGTTATATTACCGTCCAATAGTTTAGCAAAATAGTTGTGTTTGTTTTGATTTGTATACATATTTTATTTTACTCTAATTTTTAGTTTTAAACCATATTATTATCTTGTATTTGTGTAATTAATGTGTACCTACTATGGACTTTGTTGTCTGAAATAAAGATGTTATTATTATTATTATTATTATTTATCATCAGCCTAAATAAGTCTACTGCTGCACATAAGCCTCCCTATTCAATTCTAGGAAGAACGATTTTGGCTCACATTTTCCATCACCGTCTTACCTACAATGCCGTCATAGTCAAAGTCAAAGTCAAAATGTATTTAATCAATAAAATAACAAGGATGTAATGGTGGTGGTCTCTCAGGGGTTGTGAATAAAGTTCTCGCACGATTTCAACTGGGTATCTATATTGTGGAACACTTTACAATCGCTCAAAACAATTCAGGATGGGAAAACAGGTATATATTGAAAACGGAAAAATAAGCGTCGGCGCGTGTTGACGCCGGTCTGTCTTCTATCTCTTTTTCACTTGACAATCTGAGGTTTGACATTGACAGTCGAGTAGTTCTGGCGGTGGGAGGCTAGTCTTTTGAGCATTTTATAAGGGCAGTGTGAGCACAACTCTAGGCTACCTAAAGCCCGCGTTACAACCTCCCCCACTGACCCAGACAAGCGCCCTCGCGTCTTGGTCAGTCAAGGAATCGTTTAGGCCTACCACGCTTTCGTTTCTCGTTGACCGGCGGTTGTACATCGCCTACGAATGGGGTCAGCTGAGACACGTGATACCTACCTAAAACCTGATTATCACTCAACCTCTCTAATACATAGGTAGTCGAGCTAGCCGCCTCTTTAACTCGATATGGCCCGTCTCGACGGGGTATAAACTTAGACGTTTGTCCGCTCGAAGCGTCGTTACTTCCCTGTGTCTTCAGGAGCACGAAATCACCGGAGGAGTAATCAGGAGCAGGGCGACGACCCTCGTCGGCATAACGCTTCTGGTTTGCTTGAACCTTCTCGTGTACTTCTCTAGCTTCGAATAACACATTCGAAATCCGCTGGAGGTATGGGGTGAGACTCGTTATCACGTTATCACTCTCTAGGATAGCTCGCATGTCTGTGATCACGTCAGCTGGCGCTCGTATTTCTCGACCGAATGTGAGATAAGCTGGTGAGTATCCTGTGCTGCTAGTCACTGCAGAATTCATCGCAAAACGTATAGCGGGCAGGTGAACGTCCCAAGTGTGGTGATCCCTCCCAACCAGGATGGCGAGTTGAGGTTTCAAGTCGCGGTTCTTTCTTTCGACCGGATTAGCTTGTGGATGATATACTGGCGAAAGCGATTGGGTAATGCCGAACGAATGACAAACCTGTTGCATTACCTCGCTTATGAATTGGACACCATTATCGCTCAGTACTCGTCTAGGCACTCCGTATCTCAGGAATACCTCTGAGATCAAGACCTTGGCACAGTCTGAACTGGTAGCGTTTTGTAGAGCAAAGAGCTCTACCCATCGGGAACACGTGTCTTCCAAGATCAGTATCCACTTGTTCTTGTCGGCGGTCTCCGGTAATGGACCAAAAAGATCCACGGCGATAACTTCAAAGCGGCGATTGGTTGCAGGAGTCTGCAACAGACCGGATGGTTTTCTATTATCGGCTTTGTACCTCTGGCAGTCTACACACTTCTTCAGGTATGCCATGACGGATTGCCTCATCCCGGACCAGTAGTACTTCGATTTCACTCGATCAAGTGTTCGCTCTACTCCGAAATGTCCAGATGTCGGTGCGCCATGGTATTCTGCCAGGATTTTCTCGCGCTCGTGTTCAGGCACTACTAGACATGCAGTTTCTTCATCGCATTCTTCTGGTCCGTACCTGTATAGTATGCCGTCTGACGTCATAAATCCCCTATCGGACCAACTTCTCCCCCTGAACGGATCGTCGGTTGACTCCAGATCTTCAACGATCTTGCGTACTTCAGGGTCCTTGAGTTGGTTCTCGCGAATATCCTTGGGACTTCTAGATGGCAAATCAACTTCAGCGTAGCAGATGTCACAATCTACTTCGTCTGCACAGGGTGGACGCGAAAGAGTATCGGCAATGGCGTTAGATTTTCCGGGTATGTACTCAATGCGGGGCAGGTATTCTTGAAGAGTAAGGGCCCACCTCGCTAAACGGCCGCTGGGTGACTTGACGTTCATGAGCCAGCGGAGGGGTTGGTGGTCACTCTTCACCACTACTTCTGATCCTTCAATGTATCCACGGAACTTCATAACTGCCCACACCACTGCCAGGGCTTCTCTTTCCGTCGTGTTGTAGTTCCTTTCCGCGCTATTTAGCAGTCGGCTTGCGTATTCAACGGGTTGTTCCTCGGGGCCCTCCCCCTGCATTAGTACTGCTCCGAGGCAGTAGCCACTGCTATCAGTTCTCAGCGTGAATGGCTTCGATTCGTCGGCTTGACGCAATATCGGAGCCGAGACGAGCAGTTGTTTAATGCGGTCGAAAGTAGCTTGTTGCTTCGAGGTCCACGTCCACACGCTATCCTTTTTGAGAAGATCCGTCAAAGGTCTGGCGACATCGGCGTAATTGGGTATGAATCGCCGGAACCAGCTGGACGTTTGCAAAAAGGTCTTCATTTGCTTAACATTCTTCGGCGGAAGCATGTTAGCAATGGCCGCGGTCTTATCGGGGTCTGCTTTTATTCCACCCGGTACAATCACGTGGCCCAGAAACTTAACAGACTCGCGAGCGAAGTAACTCTTCTCGCGGTTAATGCGTAAATTATACATCTCGAGCCTGTTGAATACGGCTTCCAGGTCTTCCAGGTGCTTAGGGAAAGACTCTGAAAGAATGATGACGTCATCTAGATACGTAAGCAGCGAAACGTTGGCCAGTTCTTTACCAGACCTGAACCGGTCCATCAACCTCTGAAAGGTGGCGCCAGAATTACGCAAACCCATAGGCATCCTTTTGAAGCGGAAGCATCCGAGAGGACTCACGAATGCTGTTTTATCTCGATCGTCAGGCTCTACACCTATCTGAAAATAGCCTGAACGAAGGTCGCAGGTCGTCATGAAGCTGGTGTTCTTGGCTGCGTGGAGGACATCTTCGATCCGCGGAAGAGGGTAACGGTCAGGTTCGGTCACTGCGTTTAACTTTCTGTAGTCGACACAAAGCCGAACGCCTCCGTCCTTCTTCGTCACGAGGACTACGTTGGCAGCCCACGGTGAGTCACACTCTTCAATCACGTCAGCATCCAGAAGCTTCTGCAACTCCTGTTCTAGAATAACCTTCTTTCCGGGAGATAATCGGTAAGGAGGCGACGCGATAGGCTCTTGTTGCGCGTCGATCTTCAATCGATGCGTGGCGTATTCAGTCGGAGGCCCCGCCTTAGCGAAACGATCGGCTCTCTTTATCAGTAAAGAGTTCAGCTGGGCTCTCTGGTCTGACGTTAGTTTAGTGCCCTCTTCGTCCCTCAGCTTTAAATTTGATGCATCTACCTTCATCAGCTCTGTCTTGCTGGTGGTAGTGAGCTCGAAACTGGTAACAAACGGATGCCAGCGCCGTGGCTCATCGTTGAAACACCAGCTGCACTGTGGTAAGTCCAACAGGATACAAGCGTTCATTATAAAATCCCTACCTAAGAGTGTTCGCGTCGGCGCGTTTGGTAACACCAAGAATGTAGTAGGTACCGCGCGACCCTCCAAGGTCACGTAAGTATCGCACTCGAGTGCGGTACATACTTGCTGTGAACCGTCAGCAAGCCCTATGGTTCGTGAAGTTTCCTTAAACTCTACGCCTGCATCTACAAGTAAACTATACAACAACGGACCCGCAATAGAGTGCGTGGCCCCAGTGTCCAAGATAGCTACGCCCTTTTTGCCTACTACTCTAATTTCCAATAGCGGAAGCGAATCGTCACTATCAGTAACATAGGCGCTGCAAAAATTGGCTGAATCGGATTTACTTGTACTTGGCGCGCTTTTACAAGTTTCACACTTCGAACGTATTACTCCTAGCTGACCACATCCGTAGCAACGTAACTGAGTAACATTACTCGATTTATTTAAAACGCTACTACTATCAACTTTACTCAATTTTTTTTCCTCTTTGTTACGACACTCATCAATGGAATGACCAAAAAGCTTGCAATAGGCGCACTTTGGTCGAACACGCTTCTGTTGCCCCTCACTATCGCTACGTTTCGTATTTGACGTGCGCAATTCGGACGATGACCTAACATTTGGTTTCGTCGCGCTCAATGTGTCACCTACGGCGTTTGAAAGGTTAACGCTCAGAGTTGTGCTCAAACAATTCCTACCGGCAGCGAAAGGGTTAATACCGGAGTTTGTATTACTAGAAGGG
The DNA here is from genome assembly GCA_932294275.1 of Chloroclysta siterata. Taxonomy (NCBI): domain Eukaryota; kingdom Metazoa; phylum Arthropoda; class Insecta; order Lepidoptera; family Geometridae; genus Chloroclysta; species Chloroclysta siterata. Next base: position 14,071,170 of record OW028591.1, on the reverse strand, counting down.
TTAAATGAACTCACCTCCGCCAAAGACTCCTCGACTAACCTGACTTTCGCGATCAGCTGTTCTAGCCCGTCCACTGCATCGCGAGATACACGTTTTCTAATCCTTCGGTCCAACAAACCGTACACAATGTCCAGCTTCATCTCTTCCGATACGACATACGGTAACTTCACTAACAACGCGCGCACTTTACAAATGAATACGTCCGCTCGTTCGACACTTTGTTCGGTAGCGAAAATGTCACGAAAGATTTTATACGCGGGACGCGGCACTCCGTACATTCCGCGAAGTCGCTGCAGGGCGTCACTCCACGATGCTACCGACGACTTGACGCCTTGCCACCAAACGGCGGCCTCGCCTGTCAGCAGCATCGGTAGCCCCTTCAGCGCGTGCTCCTCGCTGACGTTGGTGCAGTCCCGGTAAACTTCGATGGTGTCGATAAACGCCTCGAGCTCGTCCGCGTTCTTTGATGCTCCGTCGAAGCGCGCTGTGCACTTCGAGAAGTTGCCGGACCGTGATGAATGGTGTTGCGTGTCGGGTCTCGGTGATGGCGTGCACTGGTCTCTGCTACTGGCTAACATGTTCTCGAACAGGGCTCGGTTTGTTTCTGCCTGGCTCCTGGTAATATTAGCCATCAGCGATTGGAACATCTGTTCCGACATGGTGATGTTCTGTGAAGGTGATGATGATATCACTGTCCTGTTGCTCTCGTCGGTGTCGGATCCCGACTCGTCACTCTTGCCGATTTGCTTCTTAGGTGGCATGGTAGGTGGTATCGGTACTCCGACGTTTCTCGACGGTGAAAGTAGGTATCCTGTAGGTAGGTACGATCTCCTTCTCGGCCGGTGGCGGCGGCGGTCGCTGTGAAGACGCGTTAAAATGCCGCGTGCACAATGGACTCGCCCACCCGTTCGTCTCGATCTCGATCCAGAAGATACTTCTTCGTACGTACGTACAATGGACTCTTCCTACGGTGCAATTGTAGCGCCCTTGTGTAATAAAACACGCACAGCAAGATGGCGGGTGTATGTTTTTCGCCGAGTTGAATCGTGCCCGCAAGTTGGGTGCCACTGTAATGGTGGTGGTCTCTCAGGGGTTGTGAATAAAGTTCTCGCACGATTTCAACTGGGTATCTATATTGTGGAACACTTTACAATCGCTCAAAACAATTCAGGATGGGAAAACAGGTATATATTGAAAACGGAAAAATAAGCGTCGGCGCGTGTTGACGCCGGTCTGTCTTCTATCTCTTTTTCACTTGACAATCTGAGGTTTGACATTGACAGTCGAGTAGTTCTGGCGGTGGGAGGCTAGTCTTTGTAGCATTTTATAAGGGCAGTGTGAGCACAACTCTAGGCTACCTAAAGCCCGCGTTACAAGGATCATTTTGAAACGTCTTAAAGCTAGGTGACATCTAGGTGCCAGTTCCACGCGACCAAAGCCTAGAAGAACAGGCAACAAACTTACAACATGGTTCCTACCGTCGCGTCGGTCGGATGGCTACTTACTTTTCTATAAAGCCAGCCTTATGTTTGTCTTCTTGGAAGTCCCCATAGTGCACCTGGCATTGGATGCCGGCAAACTCCGCAGCTGATAAAACAAAAACAGTTAGCACTTGACATGTTTTACCTAGAACTTTTTAGGTTCTACGACATGCCGGTTTCCACACGATGTTTTCCTTCACCGTTTGAGAGTACTGACACTGTGCACATACATTTTTGAAACTCATTGGTGCACGACCGGTTTTGAACCCACGACCTTAGGATCGGAAGGCGGGGCCGCTACCACTAGACCACCAGTGTCTACAAATCACAAGACTTTACTTTTACTTCATTTAGGTCCAAAATGTACCTATGGTGGTGGTGAACAGGGTCGATGGAGAAGAATTAAAAGAATAAGAAGAATTAAAATAAATACAAAAAAATAAGTAACTTTATTTTACAAAACGTTTATATTCTTAATTTATTTAATATCACACAACCTTAGCATATAAAAATTTAAATCAAATAAGTATTTTTTTGTTATGAATTTTAAACAAGTTTCATTTTAATCACTGCATTCTGCATTCGCTTGGCTTTCCTTCTCTACAATTTGCTTCAGCTCAAATTCCTGAACAATTTGAAAGATCTTACTCTTAGCCTGATTCAGATATATCGGAGAGAACTTCCGCAGCGTGCTCCCTATCGTCATCAGAAACACGTCCATCGGATCGCTAGTGCTGAGCTCTGGGAACGTGGAGGTACTTTCGAAGTCGCGACTGTTCGACGACTCTTCGTTGGCGCGCTTCCGAAACGTCAACGTCGGCTTCACCTCCAACATGTCATTGTCGTTGTCGAAGCTCAAGGCGTCCTCCACCATTACCTCGGCGGGTAGTTCACAGTTGTTGCTAGATTCGTGTAGGAAGCCGGTGTAGTCGTCTGTAGGGGCGTTGCTGTACTTGAAGTAGGGTATTGCGAAGGCGACCTCGTCTTCGAAGCGGTACTTGTGCTGGTTCTGGTCGGGGTATCGGATTCGGTTGCGGATGGTGCGGCGCATCATGTCCCGGATGTTCAGCCATCTTGATTTGCATTTTCGCGCTGGAAAAATATAAGAGATTAATTCTTAGCTAATTTTCAGCTAATTTTTGTAGAATGCAGGGTGTAGTCGACCCCACTAATATAATGAATATAAGCCTTCTTTATTTTAAGCCCCATATCAGATTCTAGGGTTTATTTTACAAGTTTATCTTTATTATTTTTTGTTACGGCTTTGAGTCTGTGTGCCCAATGGCAAAGGCCTCCTCCAACCGCATCCACTCCTCTCTACTCTCTACCTCATTTTGTGTGGCATCGAACCCGCTACCATTTACATCACACCCTACGATAATTATAGATCAGAATACTAAAATGGTACCTAAGTTCCTTTTCTATTCGAAAGGTACTGAAAATAAAGATATCGGTGCGTAAGTATGTTGACATAAAGTGGACTAACTTATTCTAAACAAAATACTGATCTAAATAGAATAATTAATTATAATTGTTATTACGTTAATTTATATAAGCAGCGCACTATGCCTAAGTTTTAGCGCCAACATTTCCTTATGCGGCTCCCAAAACAAAACGGTTTCAAACATCATATTAGAGGATCAAATCATAATAAATTACGCTCCAGCATTGAGCTTACACCTCCATAGCAACCATCATGGCCATGTGTATTGGCGGCACTTCACATCGCTATTCGGTAATTATTCGTGTAGAAGTCCGAATAACCCGAACACACTGACCACACATCGTCACGAACAGCGGTAGGTATTCGTGTATTCGTCTTGTTCGTGAAAAGTAGACAAATATAAGCGGTTAAACACTAACTATAGGTACATCGTCATATTTGAGAAAATAGGACGAATAGCGATGTAAAGTGCCACCATTATGTTTCATAATTATTCTTCGGCTGTTTTGTATTTAAATGTGAAGATACAAATCCCGTACCTACCTATCATTTTCAACTATACTAACTTATCAGTAGGATTTTTAATTAACCATAAGATCTGAGGCTGAGAAGAGCCGATGCGTATCAGACATGTAGCTTGACCGTTTATGACAAAACATCAAAACAATGCTAATAAAAAAAACTCACCAGGTCTGCTTAAACTATCGCCAATTTTCTGCCAAGTGACTTCCCTAGTATCACTGTCCGTGTATTTCGCATGCCGAGGGTTGTAGAGAACCGGATTCTCTTTGACGAGCTGGATTAGTTTGAGGTCAACATTTTTGGAGAAGAACGTAGGAGGCATAGTGTCGTGTCGCTCGCGTATCGGGGCCGAATGCAAGGGGCGGTGTGGGGAGCGACGACGGGACGGGATAGAGATGGGACATCAATTACCTACGGATAAAGCTGTTGTCGATGACTACGACTAGGTCAAGTAGGTAGGTCCCTTTCTTTCTAGTAATTAATGAAGTCCGTATGAACTAGCGGCCATCGCCGGTGTCGTAGTTTCGGCCGTTTAAAGGCTTCCGATACGTTTGACTGTTGCTAATTTTGAAAATGATGTTGTAGTAAATCCTATTTATACCTACTACTATGAAATCTACACTAATATTATCTACATCTACACTAATATTATAAAGAAGAAACATTTGTATTTTTGTATTTTTGTATTTTTGTATTTTTGTATTTTTGTATTTTTGTATGTAACGAATAGGCTCAAAAACTACTGGTCCGATTTCAAAAATTCTTTCACCATTAGAATGCTACATTATCCCTGAGTAACATAGGCTATATTTTATTTTCAAAAAAATCAGGGATCCTTACTAAAACTTCAATAATGTAACCCAAGGTGGAAAACAAAAACCTTACATCGCGTGCGCTGCGAAAAATATTGAAGATAGAACAAAATAATGTACTACGATTTTGTAGAACACGTCATCATCTACAAAAAATGTCGCGACAGCATATGTCTAACTATTATAGTTATGTCACAACTAGCGGCCTGTCCCAGCTTCGCATGGGTGGTCATAAATTTTTTGAACATTTTAGGATAAACTTAGACCGTGGGTTCGAGCCTCGCATCTACTTATTTCATACATTTGCACGCGCTTCTCCTTGAGTGAGTGAAATCGCACCCCGCGCGTGAACCGTGGACCCGTAAACATTTTTAATTTCGTCATATCTTTTGAATGGAATGTCCGATTTGAAAAATTTAAGAAGTAATCTATAGGTATTGAAACCGTCTTGAATTTATTTGGATAAGGATTAATACCAAGGTACAAATAAAGACCCTTTTCTAGCGGAGGCATTTCAATTAAATTTTTATAATAAAAGAACACTTATTGTGACATAACTATAATAGTTAGACATATGCTGTCGCGACATTTTTTGTAGATGATAACGTGTTCTACAAAATCGTAGTACATTATTTTGTTCTATCTTCAATAGTTTTCGCAGCGCACGCGATGTAAGGTTTTTTGTTTTCCACCTTGGGTTACATTATTGAAGTTTTAGTAAGGATCCCTGATTTTTTTGAAAATATAATATAGCCTATGTTACTCAGGGATAATGTAGCATTCTAATGGTGAAAGAATTTTTGAAATCGGACCAGTAGTTTTTGAGCCTATTCGTTACATACAAAAATACAAAAATACAAAGTTTACCTCTTTATAATATTAGTGTAGATAAGTGTTCTTTTATTATAAAAAATTAATTGAAATGCCTCCGCTAGAAAAGGGTCTTTATTTGTACCTTGGTATTAATCCTTATCCAAAAAAATCATTTCATAATTAAGACGGTTTCAATACCTATAGATTACTTCTTAAATTTTTCAAATCGGACATTCCATTCAAAAGATATGACGAAATTAATAATGTTAACGGGTCCACGGGTCTCGCGCGGGGTGCGATTTCACTCACTCAAGGAGAAGCGCGTGCAAATGTATGAAATAAGTAGACGAGAGGCTCGAACCCACGGTTTAAGTTTATCCTAAAATGTTCAAAAAATTTATGACCACCCATGCGAAGCTGGGACAGGCCGCTAGTAAAAAATACAAAGGCTTAATGCATAATTTATTACAACGATTCTTAATTTTTGTTCAAAACATATTCTTGATCTTTAGATTCATCAAGCTCTTAGTCTATCTTCTAATGTGCCTATAATTACACCGGCACCCACACACAGCATCGCTGCTTGACGGCAGAAGTAGAAGTAGTGGTAGGTACTACCACTAGTGCTAGTACTAGTGGTAGGTACTACCTACTTCACTAGTCCTTCACAAAGTGCTACTACTACTTAAAATTAAATTTTATTGTAGGTACCTGTTATAAAATTTACAATTAAATACAGTCACTGCGTTATAAATCAAATCTACAAAGCCTAGTAGCATAAATCCATTAACCAAATATTAACTAAAACATCGAAAATTCTATCGATAAAACCGTACAGTTAATGCTAAGTAAATGCACATCACTCGTTCCGTTACCACTCCGGACGCGGGGCGGGGAAGCGCGGAGTGGCAACGTCGCGTGACCGGCGACGACCGAGACGGCGCGGCCGGGGCGCGGCGTGGCGCTAGTTGTGACGTCACAGCCGCGCTACACTGGCCGCGATGGTCGGACGGTCTTCATTGCAACATGCATTACAAATTACAGTTATGCATAAGCAATTGAACCAAAGTATGTTTTGTACCATTATAATTTTAATTAATGTCATAAAGTCATAAATGCATAAAGAGAAAGTTTGATTTAAACTCCACACACAGAACAAAGCTTTCGAGGTTAATCGAAGTGCCTATTATTCCTTCCGTTCCGTAGGCAGTCCGGACGGGTAAGGCGCGCGGAGAGGCAACGTCGCGTGATCGGTGGGTGACGTCACATTCAATAGTCCACGACACGGGGCGGGGTCAGGCCTAGGTTGTATACAAACTAAATTGCACACTGCAGGTGTGAAAGAGCTGTTGTTTTAAGCTATGGCGTTTTGAGCCATGGAGTTTAAAGATGGAAATTTTCGGGGAAAAACTCATATAGGTAGGTACCTGTTAGGTTTGAGTAACCTTAATCAATCATTGATTATGAACTAGGGCACATTAGAAGGATAATATTTTATCTAATGGAAATCAAACCTCTTATAACTCTCAGCCTTCACAGCTCAGTTGGCTTAGCTATGCCTTCTCCGCCGTTGGCCGTGGGTTCGATCCCCACCGAGAACAAACATTTGTGTGATGAACATAAATGTTTGTGTAATTATGTATTATAAGTATGTATTTACAAAAAATAAGTACCTATTTAAGTATTATATCAGCTAATCTGGTTCCCATATGACAAGCTTAGTTTTGGGCTAGATAGTGCTGTGTAGAAAGTCCACCAATATTTATTTATTTATTTACAAAAATATTTTATTTTATTTTATTTATTTATCAAAATCCACAGCTCTTAATTTATATAGAATGTACCTAACATATGAGTATAGCTAAAAGCCAATAACGGATTGACATTTTTTAACAAAAACTATAATATAAACGACTATCACTAAACTATTTGATGACATATACATATATGTATAGGTATACCTACTTGCCTTCGTGTTATGATGATACATAGATATGTATACTTACCTACATTACCTACCTAGAATCTAGAACATATTTTTAAACTAACTAAGATCGTCAGGCACACTGTAGAGTAGAGCTACGAGTGGCTAGGTAGGTATTTAGTAGTTTCGGCGGCGATCGCTCAGCGCTGAGCAGTGTCGGCGCCTCGTACTCGTACGTATACATCGGTCGCCAGTCAGCGCCAACGTGTCACGCTGAGTTTCAGTTTTATCAAAGTACTCTGTGACGCTGAGCGTACGTCCAATGACTACTATCGAAGTAAGTCGTGATAACCGTGATATTGACACCGAGCGTGTCATAGTGAGGTCCGAGTGAGAAAATGTTTATGGGATCCCTCCGACCAATTGTACAAGAGTAAAGATGCGCGAATGGAGGCCGGGGTGATATCTTAATCTCACTATTTGGAGACTTACCACCACAAGAAAAAGCCATTATGGGTAAGTCCTTTTATGATTGTCTTGAAGAAGTGAATCATCTATTGTAGTTAATTTAAATAGTGTTAGGGGCAACTTATTAGTTAAAAATCTTTTCCCTATGGATCATGTTACAGCGCAAGTATGGCTCTATAACGTACTTAGGCATTCCAAAAGCAACATCACCAACAACCACATGTTGAACAGGATCTTCAGTACCGGGCAAAGGGTTGGGAGCAGGGAAATTAAAAGTATTATCTTTTAACACTTCGAAAAGTTCACTGGCTTGTAAAACCGACAAATTTTTGTTTTTTCCATTACTTCCGAAGCCTACATAAGTGAAGCAATCATCTGAATCGCACATGGCTAAGAGGGCTATAGACTTTAATTGTTTGTCGAACATGGAATTTTCTTTAAGAAATTCTATATGTGCTTGCCATCGACCGCTCCAACACACCAGTTGGGAAAGCTGGTATTTTTAAGAAATTCCCCACTTTTTTCTTGCCACATTTCAGTAGATAGTCCTTGTCGGCTATTTCCCAGATTGCTGAACAAACTTCGTTCACGATGCATCTGATGATGGATTTATCTATCTTGAATGAATGATGCAGATTCTTATAAGTAAAAAATATGTATAAACGAAAATATATTTTTTATTGTTACAGATTAAACTGTTCCAGCAAAGGTGGAAAACCGCGAGGGACGCGTACTTTAGATCAAAGACACGTATCAAAAATTCTCCTTTTGGAAGTTGTGCAAAAAAGTAAAAAAGTATATATTTTACGAAGAATTAAGCTTTTTGGGCAATATTGAAGTGAATTTAGTCAAAGAATAAATAGTAGAAAGCACCAACCCAACTGATATTTCATCCCAAGACGAAAATGAAAACACACCCAATACTGATGATACGATGTCCTGACTAAATAAGCAATTGGTTGGTTCTGATACAAAGGATAAAAAAGAGCAAAAATATGTTAACAATAGAGAGAAGAGAAGACTATGGATGAAAAACGAAAACAATACACGGTATCTATCTTCTTAGAAAGATTCGCAATTTGAAAATTAACTGTTAGCTTTGTTAAGCAAACAGACTTCTGATATTAGCAGTGATGACTTGACTTTCTTTTCTTCGTTTGGTCCGATTTTGAACTTTTGATCTTGAGTTCAAGAGTCTTAAATGTGGCTACGGATATATTATTTAAAACATGTCCAGCTGATTGTCCACAACAGCAAATGTAACTTCTCTTGAAGAATATAAGATCACAAACAGTACATGAATGCAGTCAAGTTATGATTAATTTTAGTGTCATTGAAAATAAATAAATGTTTTTTGTTTGTATTATTTTGTTTTATCTAACACTAGTCTAAGAACTGAGAATCTCGTGAATTCCGCTTACATTAATGACAAACACAATGTCTTGTCTCTGACTACCCTTACCCTTCTTAATTGGTATGGTACCCAAGGTTCAGCTCAATTGGCCTACTTGTAGAAAAGTTCTGTGAAATAGATTTTGGCTCTATCATTAAACCAGCTCGCTGCCAACATTTTAGTCAGCATTTTATATATTCTAAGTACCTGCCTACCTGTTTAATTTATTACAAAAAATACCAGGAAAAAGCTTCTCAACTCACAACCAGTAACAGAACTACAAAGTCAGCGAAACTTTAAGAGGACTCACGGATCAATGGTTATCTAAATTGTTCTGAAGGATAAAAATCGTTTTGGTACGTGTACCAAAGTATAATTAATATATTTAAAATGTATAGTAAATAATCAAACAAGTAAAATAAAAAAATAAACAGGGCAAGCGAAATGAAACCGTATAAAATCCGTTCATATTCATTCCTGCTGTCGCTCGAGCTCGCTGGACCAACAGAAAGGAATTTTAATATGAACGGAATTTAAATAAATGGTTATTCTCGGCTAACTTTATCAGTAGCTCGTCAAAACTTTTAGATAACATTCGTTACTAAAAGTTTAAAATAGTTACTTATTGAATTTTTCTTCGTCGTTTTCTAAATGTCTGCGTAATTAGTTTTCGCTATATATAGAAAGAAAGAAAGAAACGTTTATTTGACACACAATACACAGAGAACACAGAAATAACAATAGAGAAAACAATACAAAAACAGAAAAGGAGAAAAAATAATAATATAGTAAGTAAATAATATAGTACTATATTAGAGGCCAATTAGTCTCCTCTGTGTTGTGTGGGTCAAACAGGTCCGGTCTCAGCATAATTGCTGCTCGACACATACGTGGAGAGCAGCGCTGGTATATGTTCTTGTAGGACTGTAGGTACTTTGCGATGATCTGCGCAAGACTAACGACTCTATACAGATTGATAGAAAAGCGCCGAACTTCTACAGTTGCCATGCCGACGCGACGGTCAGCGTGACTGTGAATTAAAGCGGCGAATTACAGCTGAACCACCCCGCGAATACGCAACAGTCCAAACCTTAGACTAAGTATCATATAGACGTAGTGTTACGGTTTTTCGGCGTGTCCGTTTTTTGTTAGTTTGTGTGTATTCGCGTGAGTGACTAGAGAAGGGACAACATTGACTAACCTATCGATAGAATAAGAAATGGATGAAAAAGTCGTTTTAATTGGAATCCAACTTTTTAATTTTAACTGGTTGCTGACTTTTATTGCGAAAGCCCAAAACCATTATAGACACTGGAACACTATCATCGTCAATAATGTTTCCCACATTGCCCTAACCGTGAGAGCGATGTCCATCCCACTCGATACAATTTCTTATGGCCATTTCGTCCATGCATAAGAACATTTTGTAGGCTATCAGTTTTCACGCCTAACAGCTTTTATCCACTCCCGTCTTCATTCTGGGCATTTAAGAACCTAAAAAAATATTGTAAAATTTAACAAAAATTGATCCCTCGCGAGACGCCTATAAGGTGTGAAAAATTGAAACTACAACAGAACAGCCGGTCTGACCCACCGCATTAGATATTTCATATAAAAAACGGAAACTTACATATTATCGATAAAGCTAAATTGGTCGGTGGAAGTACATCTCTAGAACAGAAGACTAAAACAATGCATTTTATTTTGCAATAATTAATGGGTTTACATCATTTTCACATAGGAAAATATGACAAGTACTAATAAAATGTAATTCCTACAGTCTTTATGGGAGAAAAAACGTATTTTTTTAGCATGAAAATAGAAAAAGAATATTACGTATCAAATGACAATTCCGGGTCTTTAACTCCTCCTTTTGTTGTTTTTGATACACAAAACACAGCTTCACAAGACATACTTTCACCTTTTCAAATATATTTTGCCTAGACAATAATATTTTTTTAAAAATTTTCATAATTTCTTTCGCTGCATCGCAATGTTGCTGCGAGTTTTTCAAAAACGTCAAAACAAGATCAAAACATTGCATCAACTGACGGCCACGATTTACGGAGACAGTGAGTGAGTGAGATGGAGTGAGTGAAGTTACATCTTCTTTTCTTTTACTCGTAGCTAGGCTACATGGGAAGAACAAAGATAGATGATCAATGTTTGATACACAGTTGAAAAAGGATGTAAGTCTTATCGCTCCCTCCAGTATATAGTACCTCCATGGTCCAAACCAACGGCGACGCGACCGACGACGTATCGATCCGACTCGACGCGACACAAGCTCGGTAGCTACTGGTAGTTTTCCCTACTAACAGAACTCGCTGCGTATTCGCTCGAATTTTGAATGGGACTGAGTTTACAAGCGTTTATTCTATAAATTTACTATCCATCCGGAAAACCCCAAATGACACTGTTTGGGGTTTTTCACGTTTTTAAGATTCTTATTTAATTGGTGTAGTAGCTACACCGAACTCTTAAAGTATGAATCATTACAATGTCGTACACATTGTAATGATTACGGATACGAATCAGGTCACTACTCGCCTATATGTCCTTGTAAGCGTCATTTTTCTTTGCCTTTGTATAGCTCGATCTGTATCCGTGTGATAGGTAGGATACATTTTCACAAGTGGGCTCCCAAGCATTGCGTGGACTCTATGATTGGTAGTAAACAGGTTCAATCGGCGCTGACATCGCATTGTCCAATCTGCCTTGCTGCTTCTCAACGATCTGCTCTAGATCGTGCTCCTGTACTATATGAAAGATCTTACTCTTAGCCAAGTTCAGATGGTAAGGCGAGAACTTCTTCAAAGTCGCGCCAATGCTCAACAAGAATGCGTCTACAGGATCTGAAGTATCATAGTCAGATTCCCGCTCATACAATGAGACTCCGTTGACAGTAGAAACAGTGGACACGTCAACTTCTTCAAACTTGCTGACTTCAAGAGTCTTTTTAGATTTTTTCGCTTTTTTCAGCGGTTTCTCTTCATCGGTTTCCAAATCATTGCCATCGACGACGACTTCATTCCAAGTTTGAGAGCTCTTATCATCGATTTCAGTATCATCAGCTACATTGTCATCTTCATCAGACTCAGGGTTCGCAGAGACCACTTCTTTGTAGAAGTTTTTCATGAACTCTAGCTGTGTGTCGTATTTGTAAGCACGCGCAGGACGTCCATAGCCGCTCATGTTTTTGCGAAGTATTCGTCTGTGCACGTCTCGTATGTTTATCCATCTAATTTTGCAGTCCGCCGCTAAAAATAAAGAATTTAACTCCGTAAGTAATCTAATAAATAATTGTTATTTTGAGACTAATTGCCACACTCAAAGACAATAAAGATTATTTCTACTACCAAATCCGCTCCCCAATAAAAGCCTTCCTATCTAAAACGTAACCACTAACGTCTCTGAGTGTGGCAGTATGAGCTTTGCAGTACCAACTTTCATTCTTTCTTCGGCGAGTATGTCTTAATTTAAGAAGTATTTAGGTAAGAAATATATTTTGATGATAAAACAAATAGACGAGCGAATGAAACGTTTCAACTCGAACTCGACAAATTAATGAGGTTAGCGATCATGGTAGCGCCAGTCAAAAACAAAATGTCGTATCGTGTTCTCTCATCGAATTAAATAAATTACAACGACACGATAATATCATCTTGATTCTATATAGCTTACGATATTATGTAAAACTATAAATAGCTAAATGACTATTAGGTACTCACCCGGTTTTTCCAGCTCATCTCCAATCTTTTGCCACGCAACTTCCCTGGTATTAAAATCCATGTATTTGGGTTCATTGAAGTCGTACAACACTGGGTGCGCTTGCACTAGGCTGATCAGTTTTTGGTCCACTCTCGCTGTGAACCTTTTATGCATGTTTCTTTTAACAGTTTTGTTTTGGAAAAGCGACATTTTGAGCTGTTGTCGGAAGGCAATCGCATCGCATAGTGCACAGATCGGCAACGTCGCGTCGTGTCGTGGTCGTGCCTCCGTGTCGTTCCGTCGCTCGCGCGCGGCCGAGCCTCTCGCTCTAGCGCTCCGATTCACGTTTGTTGGCGGGCTTGCCGTTTTTAATCATACCTACCTATCTTATAACTTTGTTTAGCTTGGTAAAAATATATGAAATAAACTCAAGATTGTAAATTCAGGTACGGTAGATTTTTTTCAGATATCTTGGTAAACTCCTAACTAACACTCCAAACTCTTAAATCGAATTTGTCTCAATAGATACATTTGGCTACGCTCTTTATAATAAAGACATTCCCATAGGAAATGCAACGTTAGTTGCTTACACTGCTTATCATCAAGTAGACTGTAAGACGAATTCCTCATCACGACCAATGAATACCTACTACTCACCATGACATAATAAAGGTAACACGTTTTTTGGAAGTGAATAACATCATCCTGAGCCTCCTCCGACCGTTCACCTTAGAAGGTATCCAGAACGTATTATAATTAAAAACAAAAAGTGCATTCACCCTGGTCCTCGGTGACGGGATGCCTGGCGTCGAGCACGTTGTCCCTGGCCTGCACGTACAGCAGGTTGAGCTGCACGGGGTCGCGCGCGTCCACCGTGCGGTCCGAGTAGAACAGCCGCCGCAGCAGCAGCACCGCGCGCTGCGGCGCCACGCGCGCCTCCGACAGCGTGCGGTGCCCGTCCAGCCATTCCACTGCCGACCGAATTATATCACCTTCCACCACCTCTTTTTGAACCAGTCGCCGATGGAACAAGCTTCTTGCCGTGTCGCCGGTTCGTTCGAAACAATGTGGTGCGCTTTAAGTGCGTTTAAGCTCCTTTCGAGCACTTGACCCATGTCTTCGAACTTTTTAGGTTCTACGACATGCCGGCTTCCTCGCGATGTTGTCCTTCACCTTTTGAGAGTACTGGCATGGTGTACATAAATTTTGGAACGACTAGATGGTGCACGGTAGGAACGTGCCCTACGATGCGCCGCCCTGCGTCCGTCGACGTGAGGCATCCGGATGTTAAGGCGAAGACAAGAGCTAATGTGACTCTCGTTCGCACGTTTCGACATGTTGAAAGATATAAAATCACTAAACTAATTTTCGAAAAATCGCAATCAACCATTTTGTGTGCAATCACATTGCACACAGTTAAGTAAAAAAATCATTTTGATCGATACATGTTTTCCTACTCAAAAATTTGCTTTACTAGTTTTCGTACATAAGCTAACTTTAAAGTAGGAAAACTGGTATCGATCAAAATGAAATTTTTACTAAACTGTGTGCAATGTGATTGCACACAAAATGGTTGATTGCGATTTTTATAAAATGAGATAAGTGATTTTATATCTTTCAACATGTCGAAACGTGCGAGCGAGAAGTTGTTTGATAGTTGTCAGCCCCTTAAGCCTCATGTGCCTGTAATTTCACCGGTGACCACCGAAACGGCGACGCTGATTGGCGGCAAAATCAAAGAATTATAAAAAAAAGCCGTAGTCCGAATCGTCTGGGAGCTTGGAATCACCGACAATACGAGCTGCCCCAAGTTCGTTGCCCAGAGATGAGGTGCACATGCGGTCGGACTTGTGCTTTGTATAACGCAAGGTTTTAACTCTAGTAGAACAGTCCGGGTGGGAATCGAACCCACAACGCATACCGCGGAAACTAGCTATCACTGACTGAGGTGACAATTGTTCCTCCTCGAGTCTCAGATGCAAGGTCGAGGTTACCATTATCGTCAGTCTTCAGCTTCTTGCTGCGCTGTTCGAGCTGCAAGTCCTGGTCTTTCAGTTTAGACTTCTTCTGCAGGGTCAGTGTACCGGAGTGTCCTGCTTTCTCCTTTTCCACTGCTTCTTCTTCTTCGTCGAGGCACTGGAATATATGAGCTCGAATAACAACCATTGCCTTGTGGCAATTCGTTAACAGTGAGCGAGCAGTGGACGACCAAAGAGATAGGCTAATACTGTAATACACGGTAAACATCACTCAGATCTCTTAACATGCTTGGATGTCCTAAAAATGGCCATTTATCACAATAGCAACTACCTATTAGCTGCCGCTCGGTGTAATTGCTATGGTCAATGTTTAGGCGCGCCCCTCTTGGATTCATTTGTCCGTGCCACAAGTCAATATTCAAATACTCAAAGACATACTAATTTATCAAAAGACACTAATTCAAACTTTGTATCGCCATTTCTTACCAAAAATATTATATGAAATTTTTAGAGCAAATATTTGCTTCGATACAAGTAAGAAGCCCATTTTCGACTAAGATAAGTGGTGACGGAACTCACCAATCCATACTCCTCGTGATTGGTGATCCCAAGTCTGGAGCAGATAGTGATCATCAGATCGCACACGAGCTTCGATTGGTCGACTTGCAACGTCTTCACTGAATCTGAGCACAAATATTAAATAAGTTCATGATGATTTTGATTTCATATTTGTATTAATTTGGAAATGCAGGTAAATAAAGCGACTCGGGTCTACATTAAACGTACTTCTCTTTGAAATCACCAGCCAGCTTTGACCAGCTTGTTCTTACTAAAACTATGAAGTGTTTGCTTGTTAAATTGATTCAGGCTTGACATTGCGGAACTACATTCTAAATTATTAATAATACAGAGTAACGGTTGTATAGAAAATAGAATAAACAAGTAAAAAGCTACCACATTTGTTGGTCCACCTTCTAGGACCAAAAAATGCTTGGTATTAAAGGATATATAGGACACCCTCCGCGTTGCGGGAATAAGGTGGAGCTTTCCCTAAAGCTTGGACGTAAGAGTATAGTGGAGGCCTATTTTCAGTACCTATATGTAGTTCGTAAAAGCTAGTAGCCAACTCTGCTGTCGGATTTTAGGCCGTCTTAAGATCTATCAGTACCTATAGACTTTCAACGTGAGCCTTGGGATTGAACCGAATCAATATCGTTTTTAGTTTTTTGTCGTGTCACTAGTTTAGAAACAGTATCGTAAAAAGGTTTTAAGTGCGCCTCAAAGGGGCTAGAGGCTCCTTTCGAGCAAATGACTCACTTTTTTAAATTTTTAGGTTCTACGACATACCATTATTCTGAGTTTTTATTTTAGATTTTTCGTTCTCCGCATCGTCAGGCCGTTTTTGTGAGACTCGAGAGTTCTCAGCACGCCCGATAGAGACGCTCATCGAGTCTCTATAAATCGGAAACGAAAAACAAAACTCTAGACTAGGGATCACAGCAGGCCTAGCACGGGCAGCGGATAAGTCTTCCACGAGGAAAGGATAAAAACCCTGTCCTCGTCGTCAGTTTCCCTTCACCGTTTAAGTTTCATAATCTTTATAACAGATATAGAGCGAGCGATAGCGCGGTACCGTCCAGCATCTTGACCCGCAGGTTGCGCATCCGGCTCATGTAGTCGAGGCGGTCGCCGTCGCGCAGTGCGTAGTAGGCGAGCGCGCGCCGCTCCTCCAGCCACACGCCGGACAGCTCCTGCTCGCCGGCGCGCAGGAACAGCCCGTACGTTTCTGAACATTTACGTAAACATTGCTTATATACAACCTGTTGTTATAGCAGAAGGTCCATCTGGTGTTAAGTGGTAACCTTCACCTATAACGAAGCGTTGCCTCGTAAGGAACGCACGTTAGGAACGATGCACTGTCCATCATCTTGACGCATACAGATCTAATATGCCTGTTATTTCACCGGCAACCACAATCTTCAAATCGAAACACAGCAACGCTGTTTGGCGGCAGAAAAAGGCGTGATGGTAGTTAATTCCCCGGGTGAGCTACACACAAAGAGCTCTCCTACCTAAAATAACAGTACAAAGGCGAACTTAAAGCATTATCTTTCAGATAACTTTTGTATATTGTGGACAAAAGATCTGTAGTGCAAGTAAGAACTTTAGTAGCAGAGGCCTTTGTGTGTGGTCTTCAAGGGAAGTACCTACCTACTACTAATATACTAGAGCTTATATTTATAACAAAAACTTACCTGCATTTTCCTTTACATTCGTTTTCTCCCTCACGATAGCGTGGGCCTCCCGCACGGTGAGGGACGGATCTAACTTGACTTTCTTGGTCACTGTGCCGTTGTCCTGCACTATCCGTAGAGACAGTGGCGCCATCTCTGTTCTGTGGATTGTGCGTTTATGATTTATCTTAATTGGGTAGTAATCTTTTCGAATACTTTCCGGGCTAAGGTTATAACGATGACTAGAAGACACGGGATCCAAAAAGTCTAGCTAAGGATTCACTTGCGGTGTAACGTTTGCCTTACTTGTAAACAGTATTCAGTGCCTACTCCGAGATTTGTCTTCTAGCTCAAGTAACTAAAGACTTACCTACTTTTTTTTAAATGAACGGTGACCAGACACCTTGCACTGACGACCCTAGGCACATACGATGTATTTAAAAAGGTTCTCTTACCGTTTTGGTCCAGTATTCAAAATCCAACCGCAGTGTCACTGTTCACAACACAAGCAGGACTGACAGGGTTATCCTCGATTCAAATAGCGCGTGACTTCATCGCTCATCAGAGTTTTCCGTACAAGCACTGATAGCGCTTTTTAGTCGACAGGAAAAAGGAGGGTTTAGCTTCAGGAGGCAAAACAATTATACCTACGCTTCATCGGTCCTTCAAATTCTTATTTTGATTAGGAGTAATACAGGGTGCAGCTTGAAAAAGAGTCATCATCAGCATCGGGATTTACTCTGCATGGTTTAAAGGAATTAGTAACGAAACCCTCAGTTGAACCACTTTGTAGTCGGTAAAACTAAAAAATAAAACTAACCATATTAATACAATCTCACTGATATATGTCGTAGGTAGGTACATAGGTTTATCTGCGGTAGGTAACTTGCAGTCACATATAGGCACTATGTAAAAACACTCGTTTTTTGATTGGGCCTATTTAACTTCTTTGTAAAAATCTAAACTAACAAATTTATTTGGGTTTGGTTACATGGTGTAAATTTTGTTATGGTTCAATATCTAAACATGAAGTAGGAACGTACGAGTGCTAGACCGATATTGAGGAATGCACAATATAAGCACCAAGCCTTATCTACACTAATCTACACTAATATTATAAAGAGGAAACCTTTGTATTTTTGTATTTTTGTATGTTTGTATTTTTGTATGTAACGAATAGGCTCAAAAACTACTGGTCCGATTTCAAAAATTCTTTCACCATTAGAATGCTACATTATCCCTGAGTAACATAGGCTATATTATATTTTCAAAAAAATCAGGGATCCTTACTAAAACTTCAATAATGTAACCCAAGGTGGAATACAAAAACCTTACATCGCGTGCGCTGCGAAAACTATTGATGATAGAACGAAATAATTTACTACGATTTTGTAGAACACGTCATCATCTACAAAAAATGTCGCAACAGCATATGTCTAACTATTATAGTTATGTCACAATAAGTGTTCTTTTATTATAAAAAATTAATTGAAATGCCGCCTCCAGAAAAGGGTCTTTATTTCTACCTTGGTATTAATCCTTATCCAAATAAATCATTTCATAATTAAGACGGTTTCAATACCTATAGATGACTTCTTAAATTTTTCAAATCGGACATTCCATTCAAAAGATATGACGAAATTAAAAATGTTAACGGGTCCACGGGTCACGCTCGGGGTGCGATTTCATTCACTCAAGGAGAAGCGCGTGCAAATGTATTAAATAAGTAGACGCGAGGCTCGAACCCACGCTCTAAGTTTATCCTAAAATGTTCAAAAAATTTATGACCACCCATGCGAAGCTGGGACAGGCCGCTAGTAAGTCATAACTTCTTATGTCATAACAGTGAGCAGCTCTATCGATTTACGAATAGATCTTACAAACAAGAAATATATCCGCCTTACGCTCAAGTATTCAGCATCAAGTGTTTTACAAATTAGAATCTTGTAGCTTTCTCTGAAAATACAATTTTATACCTCTAGTTTTTTTTAAATAAAGTTTTCATTTTTTCATAGTAATCTTATAATTCCCAAGAGCTATTTTCTATAATGTCAGTGGCTATTTTTACATATTCACTCTGTATACCTAAATATTTGAGGGGATGTCTACCGTGCATAAGGATTACAGTCCTTATCCATTTTTCCTGCCTTCCTACAGAACGTTGAAAAGTTACGCAGGAAATAGTAGTACTACCACCTACTAAGCTATGTCATGTAGGTGCCTACCCACATTGTATTTCATTTCATTTTCAAGATTTGCTTTCTCCATTGGTATAATGCTCTTTGTCTAGGATGTAGGGATTCATGCTGACTCAATTCCATCCTATATTCAGCAGACATTGCTACTTCCAAACAAGGGTAGATCAGCGTCTATAGCCAACTCCAATTATACATGCTATGCAACGTTGGAAAATGTATGCTATAGATAAGGCTATAGAGACCTTTGCGTCTGCACACAAGTTTGAAACTTTGTAAGAGCAAGGTTAAATGTTTTTTACTGTAAAGTACAGATAGACATAAAATTTTACATTTTCAGCTTAAATTGTATTCGTACATAACAACTCATTACACCTAAGTTGTACTACATAATGTAAAATCTAGTGTAGATTTTTTTTCTGAAGAAAAATACCAAGATATGTCACGTGGTCTTTAAAAAATCCTAGACAGTGCGTATTTCGATGTCACGAATATACCAACAGCGTATACGAATGCGTAACGGAGCCAAGAGACGTGTAACTTTATACAAGTGCTATAGCATAATTTTGGATTATCTCTTGCCGCTAGTTAATTTCTACTTTAGAAATTATACTATTCTACTACAAATCGCTTTTCAGAGAATGCGTCTTGGCGCCGGCTTTAGGGCCGGTTTCACCATGCTCTGTTAGTTACTAATCAAGGATTAAAAGACCGTTAAATCTAACCTTAGCTGTCAAACGCGTACATTTTGACATATTTAACGGCCCTTTAATCCTTTGTTCATGTAACAGAGCATGGTGAAACCGGCCCTTAGCCTATAGACTGTTTTGTGACAGACTTCCGTTTAGAATAGCTTATGGAAAAAAATATTATTATTCTGACATTTAAGTTCACTTGAGATTATAGGTAAAAGGTACAAGTTCTTAAAGGTTTACCAAGGTGGCTATATTAAAAAATAATAATGTGTAAAAATAGTTTATTAGAATAAATAAATAAAAACTATAAATTTATTATTTACGAGCACTCATTACATAAATTTGCTAAGCTTTTTAAAATAGTACAAGCTAAATTAATGGGCATTTACAAAACTAAGATTTTTTTATTTACGAACTAGATTTTCTTATATCTAAAACGGCTTGCAAAATAATATAAATTCATATATTTCACGCGATACACATAGCTGCCATTATGTCAAAACGAAAGAAAGATAAAATATTTTTATTTTGGGATTCGAAGGATATTCGCACTTTCTTTCCATCGCGTGAAAAAAATATAGCTTCACTTGTCTAGCAACGGTTATAGTTTGCCATTCCCCGATAATGCGTCCGCAGCATTAAAACCTCGTGTGTATGCAAGCCGCATACAACCATTCTGACATACAAAAATATGATTTGTTATCACTACTATTAGATAGTACCATAAGATTGATTACATTATTTCTATTTTGTCACAACTCCAGAAACAAAATACTACACAACTCCATTCTGTTCTTACATATATTTGAAAAGATAGTCAATGCTATTAACAATTGCCATCTCTCTCACAAGGGTACATAGACATTAAAAATAGATAGAATGATAGATAATTAACAATATTTAAATACAAAGTTGTATGTTGTATTGTTTTATGTAGTGGTTGTAAACGTGATAATGATGTAGCGAAACAGGAAAATAAATTAATTTTATTTATAATTTTAAAAGCATTTTTCCGCATCTATCTGGATATTGCGTCAATTCCTATTTTTATGTGATTTAAGTAAATATATTTGCTTATACAAGGTGTTCCTTAAGTTGTGTATATAGGAACCGACACTGTGAACGCGAAAAAAACACTGTTTTTTTTTTCGCGTTCACAGTGTCGGTTCCTTAGAAAAAGTTGTTCATATTGATGGGTACTTTAGCCCCCTGAAGTTTATATACACAACTTAAGGAACACCTTGTATATTTTTAAATATACAATAATAAGTCTGTCCTATTGTCCTGTAGTCCTATTATCGACGCCCCTGAATATGGGGAAGGGCTTTGTGCATCATCATTATTTTTATTCAACTACACCAGTTTTATCAGAGTATTACTTAGATCCATATAGTTTTGGATGCAAATAGAAATTATCCTTGATGATTTTAATAAATATGTTTGTATAAAATTAGTGCATTTCATAATTTTAACCTACATTAGGACCTAATTCTATATTATTTTATAAAGCACTGACTCATGGCACTTACAATTTCTATCACACTTTTACTCACTATCTATAAAATTATAAGTTTTATAATAAAAGCAACCTTTGATAAATACTTTCGTTGTAGGAAATAAGAAAATAATAATATCTAATCTTAACTGAGTTAAATTGTATACTGAGAACAAAATATTAATTATAAATTATACATTCACAACTTTAGATTAATAAAAACAAGAATTAAAATGAATATAGGGTCTCTAAAAAGCTTAGGAAATCATAGATTTTAAACACTTAAATAGTCACTTAATAGTTAGAAATATGGTGAATTATTTAATAGCCTAGTATTATTATGAATTATATTAACCTCGGAAAACAAAGTAAATTATAAATCTCCAAACGCCTATTAACATGCACGCAAAGGGCACGGTTGTTTTATATGTAAACAAGCATAAGTACACATACACACTGTATCTTTAAACACGTTAACATTTGCTTTACCCATTTTATAAATAGCGTTTGCAACGTGCGTGACCTGCGAGGCAATGCTTTCTGATGGTTACCACTCATCATCAAGTGGGCCATCGGCGTGTTTTATTAGCAAGTTGTATAAAAAATAATAAGAATAATGCTGCACCGTTTCTGATAAACACCAACTTTTCTCAACAACTCGTATCTCCTAAAAGAATCAACAACAAACTCTTTCACTCTTTTTACCTTCCCAAGATATCCTGTGAGCAGAAGTGATTTTAAGGAAATCTAAGGTATAATACTACTGGAGATTGAGAATTGACTTTCTAACATTCATAACGTCTGGCCTCATTACGTAAATCACAATGGGTCCGCGATCTTTGCTGTTAAAATTGGCGTATGCCAAATGTATGTAATTTCAAAAGAAGTATTTAGTTATTCTATCTGCTTCCCAAAGTACAAGCATTGCATTATTAGTTTAGGACTGTTTTTGTGCAATATCCAGTTATATTTATAAACATTACTTTTTACCTACAAAATGTCGTTCAACACCTATCGAAGACCTATTGTGAGCTACATAATCAGGAAAATAATTTAGAACGAAAAACACAAACGTAAGAACCGTAAGTACGAAGACGTACGAAGTTCAATAAACCTTCAGAATGTCAAAACTATTTGAAAGTAGTAGGACCCATAGGGATCCTTCTCCTGCTTGAGAGTTGGTAGATCCCCCGTCGCAGGCCTAGTTGAGTGTGACGTGTGTTTAGATTTGGTACCAGGGTGAGCGACGCACCCATCTCAGCCTGTAGCCTCCTTGCTCGGTTCTGATTTTGATGGAGGCGCCTTCAGCCGCCTTCACAGTTTCCTTTACCTGTTAAAAAGTCACGAAAACCTTGAACATTATAGAAAAAATATTATTTTTAGATCCTAGATTAACTCAAAATCAAAACCGTCTTTATTCAGTCCAATCACAAGGATCACTTTGAAAGTTCCAGTTGACGCTTGACGTGTCAAGTGATCCTTGTAATTAATCAGAATAAACTACAGTTGGTTTTGGGTTCATAGAAAATGGAGTGGGTACTTATTCATACCCAGTTCCATTTTCTATGAGCGTCAACCTTAGAAATACCAGGATTCTAAACACATTTACATCCTATTGTATCGGTCTTATAGAAAGCAGGTTGACCCTACATTAGTGATTTATTTGGTTAAAAAAAAGTTTCTTAACTCATCAGTATTTAACAAAAAATACGAACAAACTAAGATTTACAGTTTCTAAGAATAAATTAACTTACGCTCTGCATCAAGTTTTGCGCGTTGCCGACCAGCATCTCAGTCGCTTCCTGGTCTTCTTCGCTGCCTGAACATAACAAAACATATTTCAAATTCACATACCACATTCTACGGCGTTAGTAGAAAATGTATGAGATTGAATGATCACCATGTCACGTGATCTATCTTAAAACTCCAAGACATTGAGTTCTTTAAAACAAATCGATTTTATATACAAATGCGTAGCGAAGCCAAGTCAAGTGTTACTTTTTGTAAGCGTTAAAGCATAGTTTTCGATTGTCCTTTCTCTTTCTATCGTAGAATGAAATGAAATGAAAAATATATCCCTTTTAATGCGACCTGCAAACCTCCAGTTTGACGTCTTTTAAAATAGAGGTTTATTTTATCCCATGATATGGTTTAAAGGTTTAATCCCCGACAAGCATGAACCGTCTGCCACAAGGAGCCTTTGTGGGCAATGGCAAAATGCATACGTTCAGAACTGGCCTCCTGATTACGTAATTCGCGACAGGTCAGCGACAACATTTCTGTCAAACGTCACTTCTTGTACTTTCTAAAAAAAAAACTGGCGTAGGTAAGCCAGCAATCTGAGCTTGGTCACGTCACAGATAAGAGAATACTAGTAGTCACGTGGACCAGCGCCTAGAAGTTCCTAGCTTCTAAATAGGACGTTTCTTAGTTACTAATAAGTTTTATTGTCATCACATTAAAATATTTTCATTTTCGACTACGTTATGATTACTTTTTTAACTTGTCGCTTACATACGTAATCAGGAGCAGATGGGATGGTCTAAGGGCTCGTACACAAAACTGCGATGCGATGCGATGCGATTTCATGCGACAAGGCGTCTCCCAGGGTGAGAGGCGTAGAGGCGTAGAGGGAGCTCGCAGATTTTTGCGATGCGACGTCGCATCGCAGTTTTGTGTACGAGCCCTAAGTTGGAAGCCCTAAGTAGACTTATCTTACGATGCAACAAAAACATCAACAATTCAAGCAAAGCAAGCATGCAAACAAAAGCCAAAAGTTATATAAAGCACAAAAACATTTAAATACCTTTATAGTCCGGCATGCCGACTGTTAAAGCACAATATACCCGATTAGTGAAGCGGACCGATAGATGGCAGCACATACGTTTTAGCTTAATATGCTAGCAATATTCAGGAGCAGGGAAAATATAAATATACGCATAACATTCATAGACTGGATTCTAAAAGCAGAATTCAAAATATTTTACGATAAAATTGTTAAGCTTTTAAAATTTTTAAATTAGTTTTCTAATATAAAATTTTGGCGCTCTCCAATGCTCTCAATTCAAATACTACATCCAATTTTACCTACAGACGAGCGAGAGGAACATAATATATAAGTGTTGGTTATTAAGATATCACAGGGGATATCAACCGTGCCTGGGGATCAATGTCGCGAAGCTGTTTCTTTCTGGTTATTAAACACGCATTATACATTATTTACGCTGCAGTATTCTACAAAGCTTTATAAACGCCAAATTTTAGTAAAAATAGCAGAAAAAGTGCGCTTAATATTATAATAACCAGCCAACAGTGTGACTGCCATGGACCCCTCAGAGAGGTTAACCTGTGCCGTGGGTATTAGTAAATATATATATATATATATATATAGTACCACAACACAGACTTTAAACAAAGTTGTTCCGAAGTGGGAATCGAACCCGCACCCTCCGTGTCTCACCTAGATGTTTATCTTTTTGCTAAAAAGGATTATAGCGATTACATTTGTATTTTACAAACTAGACCCAGACCGTTACTCAAATAACTAAGTTTTTCCAATACTGTGAGAGTTTTTTCAGTAAAAAAACATGAGCGAACCACCAATGAATAAAAAATGTAGAAAAAGTTGAAAATGGTAAGTATAGTTTACCTTGCGCTCCCAACATGGTCGCCTTGACGGTCGACAGAATCTTGAGTTGAGTTCCGATGGTGGGGATCCTCTCGCATACTTGCAGAAGGTTCTAGAAAACAAAAGTAATTTTATTAATAAAAAAAAATACTTTCAGAGATAATGTGATGGTAATCAGAAAACTATCAAGCGGTAGCAGCGTCCCAGAGAATAAAAAAGGTAATAAGTTTAATGGCTAGTGTTTAACGCGCACCAAAAAACAGAAAAACCAATTCCAAATAAATTCCAATTCTAGTGAAATATTGCTGAAAATGATTTCACTTGATATAAGAAGTCCGTTCTAAGCAGTTACGTGGTTCTTTAATTTGTTTGACAACAATTTTAAAATACCTATATTTAATCTAAAATTCTTTTGCAAACTCAGTAGCGCGTTCTGTACTCACGGTTCTGATCCTCTTGTCGGTGCACTCCAGGGCCAGTTTCTTGGCGAGGCGGGTGACCTCCTCCGAAGCTTCGGCGATCGCTTTAGCCGTAGCGATGAGCTCGCGTTTGCTGCCTGTTGCATAAAAAACATATTATAATTTAAGTAAAAGAGAATATTACAGGTACAAATGAAACAGTTGATCTATAGCACGCAGTAGCTGGCTCAACTGGTCCTAATACTCTTAGGCTGGCTGCATTGCCACACTGTGTGACAGTAGCAGGCCATAAATCAAATAGTTTCTTATTGAATATGACAGTAACAAGAGATGTGGGATTTCGTAGAGTATTTTATATATGAGATTTCTTCGTCCCCAAGGGAAAGAGTAGGTCTGATTTGAAGCACAAATAAAAAATACTAAACAAAATCAGACCCGCGGAAAAGTAGGTGTCACGCGGCTGCATTACTCTACAGATATAACTTCAGTGATTAATTATTTAAAAGCAATTTAGTCAACTGGTGTTTTTAAACGTTTTGTTCAAGAGTTACGTATAGACTGATAATTTTTGCGCCGAATTCGATAGAGGATAATGTAGCAAGGTCATGTTCTTCACATTAAATGCTGAAGATGCGTTATCCCGTCATTGTTTCCGCGCGCCAGTCATTCTTGTGTCACACACAATGGACACATTCATACCGATTCATAAATGCAAAAGTGTATATTTATACTGTATACAATACATAGGCAACTTTTCATAGCGGATTAACATTTTAAAACATTGTCGTCTCTCGTAATTACAGTTTGCCAGTAACTTAATTAATTTTGATAATTAATTCAATGTATTGGCAATATTCATTTATAAAATCATCGCTAAAGGTACGATGTTTTTTAATCAATAGGTAACGCCGTAACGGTTCGCTCGATTTGTATGAAACATTGTAAGAATATAGCATTTAGCTGTTAAATCACGCATCAGGCGGAATTTTGTCAAAAAATCCCAGAAATTCAGTGGATGGAGAAGGTTGAATATCAGGTAAGCCTATCCAGCAGTCCAGCAGTACTTTTACAGACAGATGATGATGATAGATCAAAATATATACAACATAGAAGGCACTTACCGCTCAAGTTCAATGCGATCTCTGTCCGTAAGCGAATGCAACATTTACAATGATAATTTACATAAATATAGTGCTAGCAAGGAATGTGCGCACAAACATTATATACGTACAAGGAAACCTGGAAGAAAATCTTATATACGCACCAAACATAATGGCCGGCTCAACAAAAATAGCGCATACTACTCACACCAGTATGTTTAGTTTAGTTTACTTACATAAAAAAGGGTTATCTTGAATCTTGTTTTTTTTCCAGTTTTCAAATATTAGCATAAATACATAATACAATCGAACAATGGATCTGAACTAATGTTTCCAAAACCAAGATCACCAACTCATTGAATTTTATGATGATGATGATGATTTTATCCTGGCCAATTTCGACAAACAAGTTTTTTTTTTACATATAATCAACCGATCTCTGACTACAATCTCACCTGATAGTAAGCGAAGTTCTAGCCGAAGTTGGAAAGATTCAGATTGTGGTGGTCACTGTTTGTTATGATTATGGAAGTCATCTCAGAGCAAGCCAAAGTGTGTTCAAAAACCAATTTTATCTCTAAGAGCTTGCACATAAGGTGCACGTTAAAGCGCCGATGACGGGAGACAAATTTAATATTTACAGTTTACTTTGATAATTTTGGAATAACTAGTGATTCACCCGCAATAGCCACATCTTCATAATCAACATAAGCACTAAGCTTTCAAATCACTTCTAGCCTCCACGATATACAGGTATACCAGTGACCAACCGTTGCCAAATATCGAGATGGAAGCGCCTCTTGAGGCGCACTTAAAATCCTTTCACCACACTGTTTCAAAAGAAACTAGTGACACGACAAGAGAGAGATGGAAGAAAGGGACGCCTTTGCCCTGCAGGCAGTGGCGAATTTACATATTTGCCGCCAGTTAGTAGGCTATTATACAATTCGATATAAAAAATTGACAATGATATTGCAACTTTATGATTTGTGCACTATCGTCCTCATTACATCAGCTTTTTTCCGATATTAGTATGATTGTGTTGTAAACCTGGGGATCATGTGTCAGTTTTTTTTCCAAATGCTTAATCTTATAAGTTGAAGATACATGATTGAGCATGTCTTACCCTTAGAATCCGATCGCACGAGTTCTGACAGCCGCGCCATGAGGATCGCCATGCGCTTGGCGGCGGCGATGATCTCGTTGTCCTTGGACGACCACTCGCGCACCGCCTTGTGCAGGTTGTGGGCTGCCACCTGCACCAACATGCAAGGTATTATATCACAATCATACAGACTCATCGGGACATGGACCTCATAGAAAAGATTTTTGTACAATTCGTTACATGACGCATATTTTTTTATTAAATGACTTATTATAATTGATTAACTTAGACAGATATTCGTTAACACTGGTGACCCCGACATAATTTTCCAGTCCATATATTCAAATTTGGTTACTATTTAGTTTCTCAGAACTCCCATCAGAAATCCACTTTATTGCTGGTTCAGTCACGTGGTCTTCTTCTTGTCGTGTCACTAGTTCTTTCAAAAAAGTGTGTAGAAAGGATTTTAAGCCATGTGGTTCGTCGAGGGGTCATCATGTTTTTCGGTTATTTTACAAACGCGATTGACTAACCAAGATAGGTTGACTGGGATGCGGCTGCCTCCTGAAGATGTCCTCTCCCTCGTCGTCGGTGTCGCTGGGCGGCGGGGGGCGCGGGGGCGCCTGCGCGGCGGGGGGCGGGGGCGGCGGCCGCGGGGGGGCCGTCGCCTGCTCCGACACGCGCAGCCGCGCCGCCTCCAGCAGCGGCGGCGGGGGCGGGGGCGGAGCCTGCTGCTGGCACAGCGTCGACTCCACCTCTTTGGCGGAGTTTATTATCTGGAGAAAAAGAAAATAATTATCTTGCGTCGCAATAACACAGGTTGAAAGCTACTGAGAAAAATGTTGGGTCCAGTGCAACTTGATATCAGATCCTGGAGGGTGAGGAAGAGTCGCGCAGTTGGTGGCAGAGCCTAATCGTGTCCGAGGTGAAATCCGCTTCGGGATCGGTGCCCCGGGATGCAGGCTGCAGTACTGTACCTCTGCGTTGGCGAGCCGCCAGGCGGGCGCGTGCTCGGCGCCGTGCAGCGCGACCTGCTTGGCGCGCTGCACGGCGCCCGGGATGCAGGCTGCAGTACTGTACCTCTGCGTTGGCGTGCCGCCAGGCGGGCGCGTGCTCGGCGCCGTGCAGCGCGACCTGCTTGGCGCGCTGCACGGCGCCCGGGATGCAGGCTGCAGTACTGTACCTCTGCGTTGGCGTGCCGCCAGGCGGGCGCGTGCTCGGCGCCGTGCAGCGCGACCTGCTTGGCGCGCTGCACGGCGCCCGGGATGCAGGCTGCAGTACTGTACCTCTGCGTTGGCGTGCCGCCAGGCGGGCGCGTGCTCGGCGCCGTGCAGCGCGACCTGCTTGGCGCGCTGCACGGCGCCCGGGATGGCGGCCTGCAGACGGCGCAGCGCGGCGCCGAGGCTGGCGGAGAAGGCCGCCTCCTCGGAGTTGTCGCGCTCCGTGCCGCCTACCAGCAGCACGCGGTTCGCCAGTCTGGAACCGATCACCTTATTTACAATGTCACAACATAAATAAAAAAGAATAAAGAATTTAACTTTAAAACTTTTTTCGAACTTTGAATAATAAAACGCTCCTATTAAAATTTGCTATTAGAGTAACTGCCCCACTTAGAAACATTCACGATTACTGGATCCACTCCTTATTATGGCTCTGAGTGTGCCTGTTTTAACTAAGAAATAATTTTCATGAAATTTTACATTGCAAAATCAAAAATACTCTCCACTGAAACGAAGTTAGATTAGAACATGTTTTAATTAATCAGTGACCACAATTTCTTACCTGGCAATAGCAGAAGTGTTGTCGACCATCTTCTGCGAGTCATTGTTGCGGATCGCGTCTTCGCACAAGTAAGTGTGCTTCTGCATCAATTCACCTACAAAATACAAAACAATTAGGAATAATACGAGAAATTATGAGAGTGGATCTTGATAAACATAGGCCTCCCATATATCGCCATACTTGGGGGGAGAAAATGAGATGAAGCTATTCTTATAAAGGTCCTCATAAAGTCCAGCAGGTCGACAGCCGACTGCAAAGGATTGTGGTAGATGCAAACTAAGGTAGGCCTATACCCAGCAACGGGTGAAATCGTCCTGAGGATAATGATGCTGACGATGAGTACCTACACGCAAGAACAGAGGAGATAAGGATTTGGGCTGGCTGGGGTGAGGTTAGCAGGGGACAATGCACAATACACCCCAATGCGGGACGTCAGTGCAGATCTTATTCCCCCACCTTGAATTTGAAGCAGAATTAGTAGCGGGAATGAAGCAATTCTTACGTACCAGCAGCGATCCTTACAAAGCCGACAGCCGACCGACAAAGGATTGTGGTAGATACCAACTAAGGTCAATTCTTACATACCAGCGGTCCTCACGAAGTCGAGCGGATCGACGGCCTGGTCGCACAGGTCCCGGACCCGGAGCACGGCCTCGCCGTACTGCTGCTTGAGGTTGCTGAAGTGCTCCTCCGCGACCTTGCTCTCCGGGTACAGCAGCCGGATCTTGCCGGCCGCCAGCAGCTGCGGGGACAGCTTCTCCACCTGCGACACGCGGTGTTTACTACATGCATGCGCATGTGATTCTAATTCCAATCTTTTCTATAATACAAGTTGGTTTCTTTACGAAGTTAGTCGAGAAAGGTTCAGTGAGACGATTTGACGCCTTCGACAGTAGATGACGGGAGAGTGCCCGAGACAGAGGGAGCCGAATTTAAATTCGTTTATTTAGTGAACATAAAACAGGAGTTAGAACTATAAGAGAACACCGAAAACTGCATATGATTTGCGTCGGAGTTTTCAGCACCGAACCTTCTACGAAGAGGAGACCGGCGTCCACAACTAGGTAGGTAAAATAGAGTAACTAAAAGCCAGGTCAATTTTAACAAAAACAACA
Organism: Chloroclysta siterata; assembly: GCA_932294275.1. Classification (NCBI taxonomy): domain Eukaryota; kingdom Metazoa; phylum Arthropoda; class Insecta; order Lepidoptera; family Geometridae; genus Chloroclysta; species Chloroclysta siterata. The sequence continues at coordinate 14,040,855 of OW028591.1, read as the reverse complement.
TTTAGATGTGCAATATATTTTAGGGTGAAGACGAGGGTGGACGGTAGGTGTCGGATTACCGGGCGTGTTCCCCTGGCGAATACGATGAGGGAAGGCCGGGCCTGCGATCGATCAGGTAGCAGTAGTGGTGAGGTTACCTGCTGCGCGTTGTGTACGAGTTGGTCGGCGAGGCGCTTGTTGTGGCCCACGCCGGCGGCCACGGTGTGCGCGGCGGCGGCGCAGCGCCGGCTGAAGGCGGCCAGCGCCGCGCCCGCGCTCTGGAACCGGCTCTCGCGCCCCGCCGCGCCTGCGCACGGAACTACCTTGTACAACTATCCACATAACCTCTATACGCACAATAAAGGTTTATATACTAAGCTTGTTGAATACTTTGACGCGTGTTTTGAGGCCAGTTTTGTTACTCCTCTGAAGGAAAAACCTTATAATTTACTCACTCACATGTTTTCATACTTATTATTGTTAATTTTTTTTTTGTAGATTCGCTTTTTTCCAAAAATTATAAATAGTGAGAGATAAAGCTATACTAATTATTTATCGGTGGACATTCCACTACATTAACTCGTCGCAATGTGAACGACGCTCGTATTATAGGAACCGGATATATTTACTCTCGGTTCTAAGAGACCTGAGGGGATGTGTACCGTGGCCGGGGGATCAGTCGTGAAGCCGTTTGTTCGTTAGTTGGTGTGTACCTGGCGGCGCGTTGACGGCGTCGGTGAAGTGGCGCAGCGGCGCCGCCACGTCGATGAACTCCTCCACGACGCGGTTGACGACGCCGCGCGCCGCGCTGCGCTTCAGCTCGTGTAGCTTGTCCGTCAGCTCCCTGCAACGCCCATATCATTCTAATACTCTAACTGCTTCTTCGTGTCGTGTCACTAGTTCGTTCGAACGGTGCGGTGAAAGGATTTTAAGTGCGCCTCGAAGAGGCGAGCGTTCGAGCGTTTCGAGCACACTTGATACATGTTTTAGAACGTTTTAGGTCCTAGCACAGTGACACTGTGCACATAATTTTTGGAATATAAAAACTTATCGGTGGACGAAAGGTTTCGAACCCACGACCTTGGGATCGGAAGGCGGGGCCGCTGCCACCGGACCACCGGTACTCTCGTACATATCCTCAAGCCGATACTGATACATGTAACATCGAGGCGCTAAAATTAGAGGGTACAACCCTAAAGTTTTCTTTGGGGTCGACCTGTCTAGCTGCGTCGCAGAAGGCAGATTCACACATTACCTAGTGATAGCCCTGGCCTCGTCGCCGTCCCCGCGGCCGGCGGCGCACAGGTCGGCCAGCTGGTCGGACAGGCGCTGCACCTCGGCGCACAGCTGCAGGATCTCTGCCTTCTCGCGCCCTTGCAGCCCGTCCGCTATCTGGAAATATATTTATTTATTGGAGAACCGACAGCTTTGTAACTATAGTCGCATTAAACACGGTCATAAATTATCGGAACGAGACAGCAATATTGCTCTCTCTCTCGCACTTAGGAGAACGACACGATACATTTGTTTATGCGCAGAGATGTGCATTATCTAAGAACTATCGATACATTTATACCGACTACCGATAATGACCTCTCCGACCGCGCAACCGCCGGGCGCTCTCGCTGAGTCATTCTTTTTATCGATAACGTGCATGCGCCCGCACCGAGTACTTTCAACACTAGTGCTAAGATGATTTATGACCGAGTTTGCAGCGAGTGTTTAACGCGACATAGCAAACGAAACACTCACTAAATACGAACATGCTAATTTATAAGCCTGCATTATCGATGTATAATTTACAAAAGTAGTAAGTATAAGTAGTCATAAATCATTGCTTTCATTCTTCTTCTTCTTGTCATGTCAATAGTTCTTTCGAAACAGTGTGGTGAAAAGATTTTAGGTGCACCTTAGAGGCTCATTCGAAAACGAGATTTTCAACCTTTTAACATCATAAAAAAAAAAGTTGATTTCAAGTCAACTTATTTTTTTGTGATGATAATTAGTTGAAACTGTACTTTTACACGTGTTTACTTGCCCTTAAAGTGGTTAATTTAGAACCAAAGCAGTATAAAGATACAATTTTAGTAACAAGAAAACGCTTCCGTCCCGAAGAACTGGCGCGTTGACTTAGTTTCAACAAGACGTTTCGAAGAGATCCTTGTGATTGAACAAAGGCCGTTTTGATTTAGATGTTGTTTACCCGCTGTCCCTGCGACACGATGCTGTTGATGGCTCTCTGCCCCTCGATGCGCGTCTGCGGGTCGGACGCCGGGTGCAGCAGCCACTTGTGCGCCGTCTCCAATCTGAACAAATTGTACGTAAGGCTAAGTAAGTTATTCAACAAAACATCCTACTTTTTAGGCGTTTTGAAGCCAGTGGAAACCCCTTGGGTGACCATAATGAAACATTAGTTAATAGACTTTATTATAGAGTCGAATTCGTCGTTGCAGCATAACATTGTATTAACTATTGCATTATAAGTAGAGATCGGATAATCGGATGCATATTTACCTAAAGTTATTTTTTGGCTAACATATTATGGAAGCGGCTTCTTAGGATACTTTTATTAAATTTAAAATCCCGGGATTGCATAAATAATCGGATGTATATAAGAAGCCACGTTACATGTGTAAGCCGAAAGGGGGTGATTCTGGCCCCCGAGGGGCATATTACGAGTTACAATTACATGAATGACAATTATTGTCATTCGTGTCACTTAAATTTGAATTTCCTGGGATCCCGGGATTTTTAGACAAAAGGAAAATTTTAATTTCCCGAGACCCTGGGATTTTTCAATAAAAAGTGCTTTCCATAATAGCCAACATCTCAACTTTAGGTAAATATGCATCCGAATATCCGAACTCTAATTATAAGAGAACCAACACCAGGATATATTTTTTAAGACTTATGTTTTAAAAGATAAGCAAGTAATACCATGATTGCTTGGATCGGGTTGAGCTATTTCTACATCGGTCATTGCTCAACTGTTTCACATTTTTTTTTGTAGAAACTTGTAAAAGTTGCAATTTTTTTGTAAATATCAGTATTACCTGGCCTGCATGGTCTTTCCTCCTTGCTTCTCCGCTGCTCTCACTCCCTCATTCACAGCGGAGTCTATTTCATTCAGTTGGTTGCGCAGATCCGACGCCAGATTTAATGCCTGATAAAAACATTTATTTTTAAAAAATATAGAAAGTGAAGCTTTTTTACACATTATAATTATTACGTCACAGTATTTTATCCAGCAGTATAATATGTGACACTGAATACTTTACTGGTACTTTATAAGCTAAGCAAGTTTGTAAGTTTATGGGCCTAATAACTGATTTGTTTGCGGGGTTCTAAGCCGGCTCTAAACATACCTTTGCCTCCCGACCGTGCCCGTACTGCCTCTCATCACAAAGATGATCAGCGTTAATGCCTCCCGATCTGAAAATATAAATAGCCATTCAATATCTTTATTGAGGTTTTTGTTTACCGTTCACGACATCCGTCGTCACTGTACAATTCTTCTGCAGAGTAGTGCAGTGTAGTGTGGAGATGTGTAGAGTAGTGCAGTGTAGTGTGGAGATGTGTAGAGTAGCGCAGTGTAGTGTGGAGATGTGTAGAGTAGTGCAGTGTAGTGTGGAGATGTGTAGAGTAGTGCAGTGTAGTGTGGAGATGTGTAGAGTAGCGCAGTACCTGACGCGCGCGCGGAGGGCGTCGGCGTGCGCGGCCGGCAGATGCTCGGCGGAGCGCTGCGCGGCCGTCAGCACGCCGCGCAGCGCGCGCTCGCCCGCCGAGTTGCGCGTCGCGCTCGGATCCTGCACACGACCCCCACTCCTTAATATTACACGCATTCAGTAACGCGAATACTACAGCTAATGTAGTTCTCGCTCGCACATTTACTATTTTGAAAAATATAAAATCACTGAACTTGTTTTTGAAAACCGCAATCGACCCGGTTGATGGTACCACAAAATATATTTTGAGCTCTTAGACCTGATTAAGGTCGATATGGATGAGGTATTAAAATTTCAACATAATCGAAGTCGTTCGTCGCAGAAGTTGCTTTAGTGGTATCTTTGGAGGAACTACTGAGCTCTTTTGCCACTGAAGTTTCTGCGAAGACCCTAAAGGAACTACTGAGAGGAAACGGTAAAAGTTAGCATACATTGAGAAACTCGTGCGCTGCGCCCATCTTCCCGTGTATCTGCGTTTGAAGAGCCTTCAATACTGCGATGTTGTCCTTCTCACCGCCGTCTTCTACGTAAGAGGTCAGCTGTAGCACCCTGCAAGCGAGTGTTTTTTATACTACTTACTGATGGAGCAATCAAATTTCCCACCTGATGTTAAGTAATTAACCTTCACCTATAACAAAGCATTGCCCATCTTCTTCTTTCCTGCTTCCATCAACTTGAGGCATGCAGATGTAAGCCTCATGTGCCTATAAATTCACCGGCAACCACACCCTTCTGCTTGGCAGCAGAAGTAGGCATGGTGGTAGTTCTTCCCCGGACGAGCACTTCACAAAGAGCTCCACTACTCTTATGATTATGATGGCCGCGCCACGCAAAAATAAAGCTAGGGGTTAACCTGCGCAGTAGCGATTTATGGATACTTTCATAACAGTTTCGATTTACTTCTGACTCGTGATAATAAGAAATCTGAGGGGATATCTACCGTGCCTAGAGATTAAAGTAGTAAAGCTATTTTCAATAGATAGTAGTTGGAATATTTTATATTACCGAATGATTTCGTGTATTTCGTCAGCCATCCTCTGCGCTAGGTAATTTCTATTTTCTGCTGCTTCTTCTATACCCTTGCCACCTGAAATTTAAATAGATATTTTTTTCCATACTTGATATTACACACTGGTAAGATATGGCGATAGTTTAAAATGACTATTGAAACATGAATATTGAAACTTCATTTAAAATTACTTTTGTGAGTATTTTATACAGTACTCCAAATATTATAATGAAAGTACCTCTGACTACCCTCTTTAGGGATCCCCAGAGAATTTTGAGTTGGTAATTTGTATAAGAGGTCTGAGGATATCTAACGTACTAAATCAAGATAGATATAAAATGATTTAAATCTATAACACACCACATAAGAGTTACACATAACAGAACGTTAAAATCGTGGTATTATCGCTAAAAGCGATTACTTCCTAACCTTGGGATGGATTGGATTTTACAAGGCGAAGATCAAATCACGAGGCTGTATTTATATCTGTAAGACTGTATAGGGTACCTTCTTTATTATAAACAGTGAAATGAAATAGTAAACTTAAAACTCTTGTCGTTTTCACCAAGCTGTTTCTTTCGAACAGAGCACTTGACACATGATATAGAACTTTTTTAGGTTCTACGACATGCCGGTTTCCTCACGATGTTTTCCTTCACCGTCAAACTTAAAACTAAAAATGAGTACAAAGGCGATAATAACCCCAACAAGAGAGTTACCTTCGGTGAGTATGTGTATGTATATCTTCATGGAGCAGATGAGCACGGGCGCGAGCTGCTTCACGCTCTCGAGGCAGTGCGCCAGCGTCTCCGCGTGCGGCGGGTGCGTCAGCTCGGCCGCGCGGGACGCCACCTGATGCAACGTCACAGCGATTAGCGATAACACCTCCCATTCTATTACATTCGTGTCTTTTTCATTGTTGGAATTTATTTCATACTTTGTTAGTTTATAAGGTGTACAATAAATAATTTTTATTAATTCATTTATTTAATAATACATTATGCTTATTAGTATATCGATGCTTAGTCAAATTGTCTTAAAGAAATAAAACGTAACATCAAAAGAGTAGTATTAAAAAAAAATTGATTGACTACCGTGGCCACCTTTACGCTTCCGGCATTCCTTAATAAATTTAGAAACGCATGTTGTTGTTTCGAAATGGTATATGCGCAACCATAAAATAAGTGACGATCAAACTTACCTCCCGTGCTGCCCTTGAGAGTGCCGGCGAGATGTCGCGGAGGAACTGAACTAGGTCCTCCATGGTGTCAATGACCTCCGCCACTCCTAGGTAATCTAGCACCTACAAACAGCACACACTCTTCTATTGATCTAGCTTGATACAACACACAAATAAAATAAACACATAATTTACTGTCATGGGTGGGGATCGATCCCACAACTTACAGCGCGGAAGGCAGAGCTTTTATCAACTGAGCTGTGATGCCAGACAATTATTGGAATCTCTCAAAACTGTTCAGGTTCGGTCATGTTGAAGTAATAAGCTTTTAGCGATAAGGACAACTGATTTCGTCTTGTAAGAGTGAAAATATATTGTATTTCGAATGATGAATGTTTAAAGTTATTTTAAAGACTATTTCAAAATAAAGATCAAAAAATGCTTCATGAGGCTATTAATTAGAAAAAATCTTCTAATCTGACAACATAGCTAAAATAACGAGTAAGGTACCTTTTTGCACTCCTTAACAATCTTCCTGACTTCCGACTCGTCGAAGCAGAGAAGCAGCGCTGAAGTACCCTGCAGAATACCGCGGGAACCTTCGATAAGTTTTTTCCTGAAAAATCAAAATGTGTAAGTTCCATACTGCATAGTAAACGCGATGCTCTTAGAACTCCTTGGAAACCCCCAAGCAATGTGATAACTCGAGACAGATCTGAGAAAAGCGTAAATATTATGCAATCATCTCTTATCCTTATGCCAAAAGTGACATTTGAAAGCTAAGGATAAGATGTAACATCTCAACATCATATCTGCCAGTTCCATCAATTGTCTTCATAAAACAAAAGGATTTGTAATTTTCGCTAGTAACTTACGACAGTTGCGTAGAACGTCAGCATGTTGTGTGGTGAAGACTTCGAGACGTTAATTTGAACAAACCTGGCAGGTCCCGAATAAGGGTCCGAGCGCAGCATATCTGAAGCTTGCTGCAGCAGCGTGGCTGCTGTTTCGACCCTCCGCAGCGCGCCCGGCATGTCCTGCCTGAGGACCGCGTCGTCTGATGACTCGATAGTTTCGTGACCCACCTGGGAACATCCATTAAGCGTTAACCTAAATTTATCAGGCTCTTAACCATTTAACATACATTAGGGACCATCAGTATCCCAGTAAAAAAATGCGAGAGTCTACTGTCTATACTCACAATCTGCCCGTAAATATGGCAATTGGCATCTTATGGGTAAAGCCATCAAAATATTTAAAAACGGGAGGCGTTCACCTGTTTTCGTCCGAAAAGCAACGTCTCCCATGATTTGTAGAATAATTCCATAGCATAAGCTCTTGGTTCGCGCATTAGAAGGGGTATGATTATTCGACGTTATTTTGTAGCGTCACGACCACAAGTGTCACTGATCTGGGCGGCTGTGCACTAATCGTATGCGTGAGTTCGCAATGCAAATGCAAGTGTTCCACTTCAGTAGACCGAGTCCTTGAACCGCCTTGAACGGATCAACATGCCCATGCATAAGGTGAATTTGACATTGTGGGCACTCATGGTCCACCATGAGTGCCAAACCTATGCGCAATTCAACTCCAGGTAACAGATACAATTCCTCAGACGTTTTGGAGGTGTTTGCTTGATTTTAACCCTCAAGACCTCAGCCGTACTTGGAGACCAAAAGTCAAAAGGTATTTATTTAATTGAACCAAAAGTAATCCCATTTTTGATTAGACAATTTACATCAAAGAGTTCGATTACCTTAACAAGGTTATTGACGGCCAGGGAGACGGCCTGCACTGGCCTTGCCAGGTCCGGCATTGCGTTGCCATCTTCAGCTTCTTCGTGGAGGATCACCAGTCGAGAAACCTGGAACAAATAAGATGAGAATAGATAAAATCGACAAAAATATATAATTGGGTTAACAACAATTGATTGTGATCAAGTACTGAGCAAAAACAGTGTCTAATGGAATGTTTGGGCGTACCTCAGTCTACGCCTGTTAGACAAAATAATGCTGAATATCTTAAGAACCTAGATTTTTAGAAGATTCATATCTGCTATGGAAATTACAATCGTAAGTCATTTAAATTTCTAGCTTCCATGTATAACACTGACACCACATAGTTTGTAGATAGACAAGGCATTAGTAAAAAAGGTGGTAATACCCATAATAGGTAATACCTATAAAAACAAACTAATGAAGAGAAAGGCAGAAGTTATTCTAGCAATCTGTATCACATTGAACCCATAGGTATGCTTTCCGTCCTACCTCAGACTAGCAATCACTTACACTTTCACTCGAGTTCCCACGCCAGATAATCTGACATACAATGGAGCATAAAAACGCATACACACAACTCGGAAAACATATAAGTATGTAGTAGTTATAGTAAGTAGATATGTCGAAACGCTAGTCTGCATGTATGTAGGTAGAGCTTTGACACAAAATATGTGTTTTGTGGCTTTGATCATAAGATTGATAAACGTTATTGTCGTGTAATATAAATGTATGCCATAATGTGTACCTTAACCTTCGAGCACGTAAGTAGAAGATTTATGGGATGAAAAGAGGCCCTGCAAGAAAAGAAAGGCATAGGGCCTTCAAATCCTTGGCCTGATCACTACCTAAAGTACCTAACACTGAACAAGAAATAAACCGATACAATACTCACGTAGGCACATATTATACATAGTTCGTATCATCTACATTACTAGTTTTCATCATATATTTGAAACATCAACGACATCTAAATGACCAATGAATTAGAACTCATTTGGAACCGGTCGTCGCCAGGCTGCGCCAAATTAGGCGCGCGCGCAGATCGCCCGATAAGGACAACGTGTGTTTCATTCATAGTTTTTGCCTACACATGTGGTTAGAATAAATGAGCTTTCGATTTCAATAGGCATTCTTGTGCGTAACGGATTTGTTATTCTTAGATCCTGATTTAATCAAGGAATTGCAGATAACGTCCACGAGTCCGTTTTTAAATTAATCATGTGAGAGTCCTCTAGCAATGTGAAAACACACATTAGCGGGTTAGGCGCGATTAGCCACTTTCCGGATACAAACCAAACGAATAAAAGCAAGCAAAGGTATATAAAATATGGGGCTAGAGTAGCTTGCTTGAGCTCCTAGCTAATCACATTTCCATCAAGCTAGCCCGCAAATGGGAAAAGACAATATCTCAACGGTATCCATTTGCCAAATCAAACAAAGGCTATCGTTCGATATCGCGATGGCCCGTCACGGCCTAGCTTTCTCCATCAAGGGTTGGCATTTGGGCCCGCCGGATAGGGAACGGGCGCGGCGTCTAGCCTTGGTGTGACCTTTCGTGATATATGGGTCTGGATTTGCGTGATGGTGAAGGCGTGGCTACATAGGTAAAGCAGTAAAGCTCTATAATCTTAAATCATAGGGCGATAGCTATCGGCGAGGCGAGGCCGGACTAGGAATAATGTAGGTACTTACTCAAAGCTTAGTCAATATTATAACTCTGATGATGGATTTATAGGCCGCTCAAAGGCTTTCATCATTACTTAAACTTGATCGACAGCTAACGTACCTTCCGAAGCGTGGAAGCGCTCAGATCAGCTATAAACATGCCCGAGACTGCAAACAAGAGCTAATTCCATGACAATATGGGAGATTGTCTGAATGCTACCTTTGCTTGGCGCGTCTTGCTGAGTTTATGTATCGCGTTTACCTTTATTATTTTCCCGACGTTCTGTAATTCAAGTTATGATTGACAGAACGAAAGACCCGATTATTAAAAATGAATTTCGAAACCACATGTAATAATAATTATTATAGGGAACACAATGTTGTAGTAGTTATTACCGTAGTACGGTTTTAACTACTACACTACTTTATTTTAATGCCTTTTTTTAAGAGCTTAATGTATTCCACTAAATAATTTAAGTGATTCACTCCGAGAGCTTGTATTAGTCACATCGAGAAGGATAAACTCAGTCGCATCTTTCAAAGAACCAGAGGGTTGACCAATCTGTTCTATTTTAATAGTCTATTTAAATGGAACAGGTTGGTCATCCCTTTTGGTGGATGTGGTGGACCCGTTGCAATCTGAAATACTAACAATATATTGCATTTTATCACGTACCAACGCCTTGTTTGATATGTCAAGGTCAGTGTATAGCAAGAAAATCTTGCCACTTGCTCATAATATAAGCATGCGTTGAGCATTTGAGTATTTATATTTGTAAAAAACCTTCTGTACCATATAAGGTAAAAACGTAACCCTTATGTTTACTGTGCAGCTTTCTTTCTTTGGTTGGTGGTTTCGTTTTAAAATGAAAAGGCAAACCATAACAGAGCAGAAGCACCAGAAAGCGAGTTTCATACGCTCTTATTTGTATTTAAGTTCGTTCTAAATGGCACGGCTCACTTTAAATACATTTAAACATCCAATCCGTCTTGCTACAAAGAAGTGCTCTGTGAATTTGATCGAATTGAAATACCTATAAGGCACTTGTTAGCCAACTCAAAAGTAATTCCGCTGCTAAGCCGCCCTTCGGACAGGAACAGTAATTACATTGATGACGTAATCCATCGGTCGCCAGCTGTTATAAATAAGCATGCATAATGTCATTTTGTTACACTCCACAGGGTCATTTAAGTATCAGTTATCGTAATGCCAAGGCGTAAACTCGTACACTATCGCACTCTTAAAGGTCTACGAAATTATCTCTGGAATTTGACTCTACTATAAAGGAAAGGGTATACCTACATAGTACCTACCTACCATAAATGTTTTACTTTTCATGGAGTTGGATATGGTGTCCCATCAGACATCTCTATCAGCCCTGAGGGACGTGGTCGACAAAATTTATATAAAAAATCATGTTACCAGACCAAACAAGGAGAATCTCAAGGTGCTCGTTATTTCAGCTAGGTAAAACTACAAAACTTGAAGATTCACGATGCAGGGATCAAATCCGTAAATCTCGCCGACTGGTTATCAACGGAGGTCGTCAACAGATTTCCAACTGATATAGAGTAGGCATATCGCCAATGTTTACTTTAGATTGTGACCTGCAAGCTGCAGCGACCTTGACCCACAATCTCGCGTGGTGCAGCGTAGGCGTTTATCTCGACGTGCCTGAGATAAAAGTACCTACAACATTGCGGATGCCAGACTACAGTTACAGAACTAAGAAAAATCCGACTTAATCTGACTTCAAGTCTTGAGAAGTTTGTACAAAACATAGCCGTTATTATGCATACCTAGTAAGTAGGAACAATACTCTTGCTATTGTTAGGTATTTCTTATTCCGTGTACCATATAACTATGTATTTCTATTTCACTGTCCCAATCAGTTAGGCACAGTTTATGAGTGTTTTGTATGTCCAAAGCAATATGAAAGTGTATTTTAAGCCCTAAGATATACCTACCTACCTAAGATAAGTTTCTAAAAACGCATCGAAGCAAACCAAATGTACCTACCTACCTACGATGAATGTTTACGGTACGTATTATTGTAGCTGCTGCCTCACATATAGAAATACCAAGGAGTGTCTGAGAGTTATCAGCAAAACTTATGAATTATGCCTACGCGAATATTGGACGGGCAAATATTATATAGAGTACTATAGGTACAATCTATGATGACAAACTTCGCACAGACTAGATTTAATTGAGGTGAGGTGTTTCAGATAATATGCAACATTCGACCACGCTAGAAACGAGTGGCTAAAAAGCTTTTAAAATAAAACACCTTCTGATCCACCCACACAGATTTCGTCAGCTTGGCCAAATAAAAGTTATAATTTATGAAATGGTAGAGCTATTCTTGTATGGACTTACCAATGGGAGAGCTTCTGTTACGAATTTTAAACTACAAAACCCATCAACATGACTTAATTCTGCAAGTGCATTTGATCAAATAGGTTGACATAAACTCATAGTGTATAAAGTAGCCAATATCAATCACCATAATATAGGTACTTATACCTACAATGAGCTAGGCGAAAGTATCTCTGCTAATTCCAAACATAATTTGTCAGATACCTAGTTGATTTAACAAGCATCCACACTAACTTGAACATTTTGTAGTGTCATTGAGATAAAAATGTGTACCTATTAAAAACAATAAAATTTCGAAAAACAATATTACAATCCCACGGACTTGGTAGGTTAGTTCGCGTCGGTGTCACACCTATCGACCATATGGTGGCCGAAGGTAAATATGAAAACGTAACATCATCGTCAGATTATAATATTCGAACGAAATAAAGGGTGTTTCGTCAGACTCCTTACGTTTCTAATCTAGAGAAATGTAGATTCAAAGCTAATGGGAACGCGGAATATCTTTGGAATATACCTAGTAAACGAAATAAACGAAAGAAATAAACTATGGAGGCGGTTGTGCCATTCTATACAACCTTTTTTCAAACCTCGATATTCACTCGCCTGATAATGTGATCTGGATAATGGGATTAAAAGTTCAGTGAACAATGTCCAATACACCATGCTCTAGCATCAAACTAACAGAGTAGGTATATAGTACCTACACAGTTAATACAGGAAACGACTCATCATGAACCAAGCAGCAAATCTGTCTTCATCAAAACAAAATTATACACAAAACTGTTACGAAACTTTACGTCGATTCCAATTTTTATTTTGGGTGCGAACGAATTACAAACAAGCGGCCAGTAACAAACGTGAGTCAGTGTTTAAAATTAGAACTATTTTGAATTATATCACCTGGCAACCACTGTTTTGTGTACAGTTAGATAGTACAATTTATTCTGTGGTACAATCAACATTGTTTAACGAGAGTTGCATCGGTATGTTGTGGGATCATCACATCAATGAGACGAACCATCTTGAAGTGTTTGAATTGTTGAGTAGCTGGTTACTCAACTGATTTCGTATGCGAAATCTGCGGTTAGTTAACGTTGATTCATAGCTCATTCGTTCATAATGTTTATTTCCTTGTAAAATCTGGCAATAAAATCATTCGATAAGTACCTCTGCCCCACAAGAATAACACACTAAAACGTCCGCTGACGACGCGATTTATCGCAAAACAAGCACTGCAGTACAGAAAGGGCAGTCCTGAAATAAAGCAGCAATGGGAACAGACAGACCCTTTATTTATAGTCGTGACTTTATCTGGACGTAGTAAAGCTAACAGTAAAGTTGTGCAACAAACTTTGCTCCATGATACTTTTACTCAGAGCTAAAGGTCGGTAGAGCAGTAATATATAAGTAGGTTGGTGCTTGGTGCTAACGGTTTTCTGTAAGTTTTTTTTTTTGCATGGTGTGTATTTTTTTAAGACGCCGATTTCGTTGCACTTTCTAGGAGATACCTATTTACTCGTGCATTAAAGAGACCCACATTATATTATTGCGAAGGATGAAGCTATTATGGAACAAAGATGCGAGTCATGATGGCTAATGATTATCAGCCTGAAGAACAAGTCCACTGTTGGACATAGAACTCCATCCATACCGACTACATCCACCGATATAACCAAATCTAATTGACACGTGTTTACTGAAACTCAAATTTTATTCCTATTGGTGAAATGAGAATGCCGTCAAGCAGTAAAGTTCATCACATTGCTGTTTTCGAATTGAGTATGCCGCTGTAAGTAATTACAGGGCTTAACAACTTCAACGTCTCTGATGTCGTCCTCGGTGAACTGCTACATAGGTATACGAGTTTGCAATTGTTGTTGTTCATCCCATATCCAGTCGAGCCTGCTAGTTCCATCAACTTCTCTTTAGATGCAGTTCTGTAAAGCAAGCTCTACGACTTTAGAATGGATACACTTATACCCTAGCCCTGCTCTGTCTGTCGGACTAAACTAAAAATAAAGGGCTTCGGTTCCGTGCAAAAGATATCGTGGATCGATAGTACTTTTGTTCTTTTTTCGTATATTCAAACTGCTTAAAATAGATAAGTTTTGCGGCATTTGAATGGGATGTAAGCTCTCTCTTCTCTTGTCGTGTCTCTAGTTTCTTTCGAAACAGTGAGGTGAAAGGATTTTAAGTGCGCCTCAAGAGGCTCTTTTCGAGCACTTGACACATGCTAGATATGCCGGTTTCCTCACAATATTTTCCTTCACCGATTGAGAGTCAAAGTCAAAGTCAATAGGTATTTATTCAATAAAATCACAAGGATCACTTTGAAACGTCTTAAAGCTAGGTGACTCTAGGTGCCAGTTCCACGCGACCAAAGCCTAGAAGAACAGGCAACAAACTTACGGCTTGGTTCCTACCGTTCTTTTGTATGATCCTTTTACAATGTAATATAATATATTATTGAAGTTAAGTGAGGCGTAGGCATACAGAAAAAGGTAAACATAATCAAATTTATAAGACAGCACACGCTACGCTTCAAACTAATAATACCTAATGCATAAAATTAAATACAATCTATTAAATCAGAGAAAAATAAAACACACAATAGTAGGTACAGTACAGACATTGCAGACATGTTAGGTGCCGATGGGCAGAGCGACCGGGACATCGGGCCACGCACTTTTATCATCAATATAGCTATCTAAAGTATAATAAGCTTTACTTATTAGATTATTCTTAATGTATGACTTAAATGTTCTAATAGGAAGCCCAGTGGCACTTTCTGGAAGTTTATTATAGAAGCGTATACCGTTCCCCATAAACGAGCCATTTACCTTTTGGAGTACTGTGCACAATGCCAGTACGAGTACTGGCATTGTGCACATACATTTTTGAACAGAAAAACCCATTGGTGCACGACCGGTTATGAACCCACGACCTTTGGATCGGAAGGCGGGGCCGCTACCACTAGACCACCAGTGCTCTAAGGATGTAAGCTTACGACTATAATCTGTCACGTGTGGAATACTAACTCAAAAATGTGAGTATGAGCCAAATCTTCTTGTCGTGTCACTACCTACTACCTAACCTACCTATATAGTTTACTAGCGGCCTGTCCCAGCTTCGCATGGGTGGATATAACTTTTTTAACATTTTAGGATAAACTTAGACCGTAGGTTCGAGTCTCACGTCTAGTTATTTCATACATTTGCACGCCCTTCTCCCTGAGTGAGTGAGAACGCGCCCCGTGGCCCCGCGCGTTCCATAATATTTTTAAAGCGAACTAGTTTTTTTTAAATTCGTAATATCTTGTGAATGGATTTTCCGATTTCAATAATTCAAAAAGTAATCTACAGGTATTGAAATAATCTTGAATATAAAATATTTATTTGGATAAGGATTAATACCAAGGTACAAATAAAGAGCCTTTTTTAGTGTTTCACTTATTGTGACATAACTATAATATTTAGACATAATGTTGTCGCAACATTTTTTGTAGATGATGACGTGTTCTGCAAAGTCGTAGTACATTATTTTGTTCGATCATCAATAGTTTTCGCAACGCACGCGATGTAAAATTATTTTTTCCACCTTGGGTTACATTATTGGAGTTTTAGTAAGGATCCCTGACTATTTTGAAAATATTATATAGCCTATGTTACTCAGGGATAGTGTAGCATTCTAATGGTGAAAGAATTTTTTAAATCGGACCATTAGTTTTTGAGCCTATTCGTTACATACAAAAATACAAAGCTTTCCTCTTTATAATATTAGTTTATATAGTGTAGATGTAGATTTCGAAACAGTTTGGTGAAAGGATTTTAAAGGATTTTAAGAGGCTCCTTAAAAATGTGCCAAATCTAATATTTGGACAGACCTCTGCATGTCTGAAAGGTCCGTAGGTACCCTTAGATATCCTCAAAAAAACTTAACGTGATAACGTGATAGGTATCTACCGTGCTTGGAGATTAAAGCCATGAAGCTGTTTTTCAATTTTACTATAAACCCATGCAATGCAAGGATTCTCTCAGATCTCTAGCCGCCAATAACATCTTCACTGATGTTTAAAATGATAGCAGAGGAAGGTCTGGTAAATGTCGCATACTAAGAGGTACCTAATTTTTCACACCCTATACCTATACTTAAAAACGTAAGACTGGGGTACTTATCTAGGCGACTGCTTAATGTGTTCTCCTACTCTTAAAACACCTCTACTACTTACTTTTTGACAAACCGCTAGTAACCGTACTCACTCTTACGACGATGACAGTGTTGTTTAGTTTTAACTTCAACGCCCACGCAGCCACTTAGATCCAGATGCCTGCCTATATAGGTAACTCCTAGATAGGCACTATAAGAAGCTAAATATGTCCAATGACAGAATCCAGCTAAATCTGATCACTTCGTCCGTTCCTTATTGATCGGAGCGTCCTGCCCACGGTTGTCTCGTGTCATCGAACCTGCGAGCTTGTAATTTCTATATTTGGAGGACCTAGGTATGCTAATTGTTGAGCAGTTTACGCAACATCAGATAGTCATACCTACATGGATATCACATAATTCTAACATAATATTTTGTCTTGTCATATAGCTAGTGGGCCTATATGCCTATTGGGTCACCAAATTAGGGATGTGTGTACACTGTGTACCTCTTTGGTCCCTGAACAATTTGCAGTACCTACCTACCTAGTACCAATACTCTATCTAATCTAAAAGATAACGGTGGGTTCCCGATATTACCTATCAAGGCCAAGGATTGACTGAGTTAAGATCATTGAATGATTGTAATTATTTTAAGATGAAATCTACACTACACTTTTTTTATACATCTCGCTGATGAAACAAGCAGATGGCCCACCTGATGTTAAGTGGTAACCATCACCTATAACAAAGCATTACCTCGTAAGTCACGCACGCTAGGTACGTGCCCCACGATGCACTGCCCTGCGTCCATCAACTTGAGGCATACAGATAACAGATGTTAAGCCTCTTGTGCCTGTAATTACACCGGCAACCACACTCTTCAAACCAAAACACAGCAACGCTGTTTGGCGGCAGAAAAAGGAGTGGTGGTAGTACCTACTTCCCCGCACGAGCCCTTCACAAAGAGCTCTACTAGTATACTCTGTCTTATTTTTGTATGTTTGTAACGAATAAACTCACAAACTACTGGTCCGATTTCAAAAATACTTTCACCATTAGAATGCTAAAATATCTCTGAGTAACATAGGCTTTTAGAACTTGGTAGGTAATAAGGTATTTCACCTAGGTACCTAACCTACCTACATGAATTTAAGATAAGTTCCTATCTACAAACAACTTTTAAGCTTACTTTTGAACATCTTTTAACATAGCGTGATGGAAAATAGCAGGTACCTCATACCCATCAGTTTGTTCCTTGTGCCTGTTCCATTATAGGATTGCAAGTGGTTCCCGCCTCGATTTCCTGACGATATGCCAACGTCATGTCTCCGTAATGTTCATTTCCTTTCTCAGCGGGAATTCGATTCGCCATGGGGTGATTCATTGTGTCGAACAATTTTGTGGCAATTGGAAGTTAGTAAGACATTTCGAGGCCTAATTTAGGAAGCTGGAAGATTAATAAGGAAAACCAAGAATTGCAGAAATAAGATTATGAACACAATATCCGAAAAGCGGGGTATAAGCAAGGTGAGAAATACTGATAAAGAGTCATGACAGAATTCATATCGTCATGACTTGGCAACAGCTAAAGCCGAGACCAACATTTCAGTGATTGCTTGCGAACTGTGTTAGGAACTAGGGAAGGACTGCCGAAACTAGGCAGGTAAGAGCTAGCTAGCTAGGTACAGTCGCCTCCACCACTTTACTGTAAGTGTGTGGCGATAGAGCTTGTACAAATGCGAAAAATAGGGAACATATTATATGAGAATGTAAACGAGGTGTACCTACTTATACTTTACTTAAATCAGGTATTCCAGTTATTTAGTTGTAGTAGGTAAGGTACCTACCAAAGGTAGGTCCGAAAAGGCTTTAGCACCATAGAACACATCCACACGCTCCTGCAGGTTATACAGAAAACCGAAGAGTATATACCAGCCACTTTGTTTAGCGTTTGTGGACTATGAGAAAGCCTTTGATTCAGTCGAAACCTGGGCAGTCCTAAGTTCACTCCAGCGATGTCAAATTGACTATCGGTATATCGAAGTGTTGAAATGTTTATGCAGTAAAGCCACAATGTCTATCCGACTCCAGGACCAAAGCACGGATCCTATCCAACTGCGAAAAGGGGTGAGACAGGGAGATGTAATTTCTCCGAAACTGTTCACCTCGGCACTGGAGGATGTTTTCAAGCTGCTGTCCTGGATTAGGTATGGCATCAACGTCAATGGCGAATACATCACTCACCTTCGATTTGCCGACGATATAGTCATAATGGCGGAATCGCTGGAAGATCTAGGCACGATGCTCAGAGAGCTCGATATTGTCTCCCAACAGGTGGGTCTTAAGATGAACATGAGTAAGACGAAAATCATGTCTAACGCTCATGGCGAACCCGTGCCGATATCATCGAAGTTGTAGACCACTATGTGTATCTGGGTGAGACGTTCCAACTAGGTAGGTCCAACTTCGATAAAGAGGTCAGCCGACGAATCCAACTCGGATGGGCAGCGTTCGGGAAATTACGCCGCATCTTCTCGTCACAGATACCGCAGAGCCTCAAGACGAAAGTCTTCAACCAGTGCGTGTTGCCAGTGATGACGTATGGAACTGCGACGTGGTCGCTCACTATTGGCCTCATCAACAAGCTCAAAGTCGCTCAACGGGCTATGGAGAGAGCTATGCTGGGAGTTTCACTACGGGATAGAATCAGAAATGTGGAAATCCGTAGGAGAACCAAGGTAGCCGACATAGCTCGCAGAATCAGCAGGTTGAAGTGGCAATGGGCAGGTCATATAGCTCGAAGGACTGTTAACCGTTGGGGAATAAAGGTTCTCGAATGGCGACCACAAACAGGAAAACGAAGCGTGGGACGCCCTCCCACCCGATGGACTGACAACATTGTTAGAATCGCGGGAAGTCGGTGGATGGAGAGGGCTCGGAATCGTTCTTCCTGGAAATGTATAGGGGAGGCCTATGTGCAGCAGGGGACTTCTTTGGGCTGATGATGATGACGAGGTACCTACATATAAATCCTCATAAAACTTAGAAGCTCAGTGAAACTGGAAGGGCCAAGTCCCAGTCACAAATAGCCAAAGGCCGGCACTACGGCGGATACCGCCAAGGTCGCACCTGCCCTAATTATCAACAGTAACCCACAGATAACACCATGCCAAATGTGACATGTTTTACACAATACAAAATGTGTCAGCTTCAGATTTTAGATGGTGGCCAAATTAGAATTTGAGACTGCCTGGAAAATAAATACCTTATTAGATTTATTTCACAAAGTAATTTTAAAATGTAAATAGGCACCTACCTACCTATCTTATTTTAAAAAATAAATTGCAGTGAATAGATACATGGGTTGGAAAAAGATATACCTAGATGGTATCTTTGGCACTGGTATGTGGCATACTAGAGAGATAAACTTCTGAGTAGGAACAAGGGCTGACGACAACAAACATTGTGAACATACACTTAACTATTTTTTAGATTTGGTTTTATTTATTTTTGTGTTTATCGGTTTATGTGGTTTAAATGGCACTTTTGTGCACATACAAAATATAAAACAATTTCCATACAGATCAAATTTCATAGATTTGGTGGGATACAAAATTTCTGACTAGGTACTTATTTTTAATAAAAGAGTCTAATAGGTACATAACTGCAAATGTCAGTAGGGTTGTTGAACCTTACTACATGGAACGAGACACAATCACCTATTGTTGTCCAGATGAATTCATTTGTAGCTTTAAACCTTAGATAAGATGACTATATTAGATCTGACTGATAAAATTTATTGATTCACCCATGAATGGTCAGCATTCACAGTTTCAATGAAGGACACATAGGTAGATAATGAATTTAATACAAAAATGCAAAACAAATTTGATTATTTATGCCGCAGATAAACAAACATACCATACCTATAACTACCTACCTACACAAGCATGGTCATGAAAAAGTAACAGTGACATTCAAATGTAGCACCACTCAGCAAATGCTATAGTATTAGTGTGACACCAGTAGTGTGCATACCATACAATAAGCAACAACAGTGGCTCACCATTGTTACAAAAATTATAGGTAATAAAAAAACCATTGTTTTATTTACTTTAATAATAGATTAGGATGAAATAAACAATAGGGACATGTAATCTACATCTACACTAATATTATAAAGAGGAAACATTTGTATTTTTGTATGTAACAAATAGGCTCAAAAACTACTGGTCCGATTTCAAAAATTCTTTCACCATTAGAATGCTACATTATCCCTGAGTAACATAGGCTATATTATATTTTCAAAAAAATCAGGGATCCTTACTAAAACTCCAATAATGTAACCCAAGGTGGAAAACAAAAACCTTACATCGCGTGCGCTGCGAAAACTATTGATGATAGAACAAAACAATGTACAACGATTTTGTAGAACACGTCATCATCTACAAAAAATGTCGCGATATCTAACTATTATAGTTATGTCACAATAAGTGTTCTTTTATTATAAAAAAATAATTGAAATGCCGCCGCTAGAAAAGGGTGTTTATTTGTACCTTGGTATTAATCCTTATCCAAATAAATCATTTCATAATTAAGACGGTTTCAATACCTATAGATTACTGCTTAAATTTTTCAAATCGGACATTCCATTCAAAAGATATGACGAAATTAAATATGTTAACGGGTCCACGGGTCACGCTTGGGGTGCGATTTCACTCACTCAAGGAGAAGGACGTGCAAATGTATGAAATTAGTAGACGCGAGGCTCGAACCCACGGTCTAAGTTTATCCTAAAATGATCAAAAAATTTATGATTACCCATGCGAAGCTGGGACAGGCCCCTAGTATTAAATAAATAAAAAATATGCACAGGCACCTTTGTTTTTATTTATCTGATATGGAACTCAACTCATTTTACTTAGACAGGTAGGTATGGTACCTACCTAGGACATCATGTACATACATGGTAAGTAAATATTATGAAAATTAAAATTATGAAAAATAAAAATGAAAATTATCCTAATAAAAAAAGCTTACTATAACATAAATGATTATCTAGATGACAAAAGTGTCTGGGAGCTCAGCACTAATATAATAAAGATATACTTAAAACCCTAGAATCTGATATGGGGCTTAAAATATATAAAAATAAAATATAGGTATAGTCTTGCTTAATAAATATGGTTTAAGTTATCTAGGGAGGTCTGTTTAATAGTTGTAGGCACATTAAAAATTATAGTCAGGTAGGTATTGGGTATTTATGTAAAATTTTGTAAAGGTTTTGTGATTAATTCAATTGTTTAATGAAAAATGTCAAAGTTAAGGTAAGTTTAAATGTTAAGTTAAAATAAAGAGTATAAAATAAGTAGGAATGTACACAAATTATTTTCAATGTTAATGGTTTATTTAATTATTCTAAATATTCATATAAGCTGTAATAGGTTTTTAATTATTTGATGACTTGTCGCTATGTTCTACGCCTCTGAATCCTATTATGTACCTATCTAACTAAACACAAGGTTACAGCGATATAATGACGCCACCTCGGCCGCGGGCCGACCGGCTACTTGCTAACAATTCACATCGTCAACGTCAAATACAGTCATTTTCATACCACCTCAAACTTGTGCAACACCGGTGCAGTGACATTACACTTCGATTTTATCTAAATTATCTCATGCCATAAACAATATCGAAGTTTTCACTCCCACATGAGAAAACTAGAACAGTAAAACCAGCGGTCTAAAAATAATTTTCGTGATTTTTCAACGTAAATAACACTCACCTGTTGAGCGACTGGCTCCAAGATACTCTCGATGATTTTCGTATGAAACACCGGCATGATTACTGCTGTTTGAAACTTATCTACATGAATAAATCAAAATGAAAACAATAACTTTTCAGTAAGTTCACAAAATAGAAATAAAGTAACACAACCGAGCGGCATGGAAATTAGAAAAATACTGAATGAACAAAACGAAAACGAGAATCTGACTCTGACTGACTGAACAATGAGGGAGCCAATATTGTACGGCCAAATAATGTACAGCATGATATTGCACAGCACGATAATGCCCAGATAATCCGTGTCCACTGTTTTGAATTATTGGGTGTACATTATCATCCCCACGTGTTGATAATGTACACCCAGATAATGTACAGCATGATAATTGGAAGCCACTTTAGTACCGTTACGTCGGATTGGTTAGGTTATGTTGAAACATATAAATTAAGCACGAGGCGAGCGAGCAAAGCGAGCGTGCCGCGGCAGCGGCCGCTGAAGTGCCAGAAATTACAATTAACGAAACTTTAAAAATTTTACGGTACCAAAGTGGCTTCCAATTATCATGCTGTACATTAACGTGCTGTACTTTATCATGCTGTGTATTAACTGGCTGCACATTAACTACACGTGACAATATTGCACAAAGTCAAAGTCAAAGTCAAAATGTATTTATTCAATAAAATCACAAGGATCACTTTGAAACGCTAGGTGACTCTAGTTCCACGCGACCAAAGCCTAGAAGAACAGGCAACAAACTTACGGCTTGGTTCCTACCGTTCTTTTGTATGATCCTTTTACAATGTAATAATAATAGTAAATATATTATTGAAGTTTAGTGACACATCCAGATAATGCACACCACGATAATGTACACCCAGATAAAACGAATCCAAAAAGGTACCAAAGTGGATTCCAAATATCATGCTGTACATTATCATGTCGTACAATAACCGGACTCAACAATGACAGAACAATTTGAATGCTGAGCATTGAATGAAAGCACAGAATACCTATATTGAAAGAACGACTGAAGAACGAAGATATTTATTTTGGATTTCGACATTTCGCAATGAGCACACACAAGAATTATGTGTTACGTCAAGTGTCGCGTCAAAAGGTTGAGTGTTTCCATCTAAAGCATAAAGGACTCCGCGCAAAATGCATCGAGAATTCGAGAAGGATTTATGGATTAGGCAGGTCAATTTTATAAAAATCTTCTTCTTGTCGTATCACTAGTTATTTTTTTATTTTTTTAATACCATTAGCTGATGGAACAAGCAGATGGCCCACCTGATGTTAAGTGGTAACCATCACCTATTATTATTATTTAAGCATTGCCTCGTAAGTCACGCACGATAAGAACGTGCCCTACGATGCACTGCCCTGCGTCCATCAACTTGAGGCATACAGATGTTAAGCCTCATGTGCCTGTAATTAAGTATACCGGCAACCACACTCTTCAAACCGAAACACAGAAACGCTGCTTGGCGGCAGAAAAGGCGTGGTGGTAGTACTTCCCCGGACGAGCCCTTCACAAAGAGCTCTACTACTCTTAATTGGAAACAGAGTGATGAAAGGATTTAAAGTGTGCCTCAAAGGCCTTATTGCTATTCCCTAATTAAAAATAAGCCGTAGCCACAGTAGTAGCAGTAAAATGAGTCTTTGCTTGTTCAATAAACATCCGACAGAGGCATAGATTATTTGATCCTTGGACAGAGGGCTCTCGATTGTCGACTGATCCTTTGTCGGAAAATCAATCAATGTTAAAATTAATGGTAAAAATTAAACGCGCCTCTACGCTTATGGATCTTGTAGTAAAAATTAAAAATACATGTTTTTTTTATAATTTTAATAGGCACACAATAACAATACAAATAACACTAAATAATGTCTTTCATACGTGCAATAGGACGTAACTAAGTAGCTATATTAAATTGTTGAGTGTTTTGATACCTACCCATACAGTGCCTACCAGTGTAGTAGGTACATCTACAATTATTTAAACATCTGTTACTTTTGCACTCTTACACAGTAAGAAATCACAAAATGAGTATTTTTGTGCGAAACCATGACGGGACATCAAGACTCAAGTAGATAAATATGAATAAAGGTACCTACCTAAGTAATTAAAATACATAGGTTCCTACTAATCTATTTATCATTTTCGATGTAGATAAATGTTTTTCTATCTAGACCTACTATACAAATTATATAACGAGACCCGTGAGCGAACTTGTATTCGTTTTACAATTATAAACACGATTTAAAATTGAATTTTGTCAAAAACTATTTACAAGTTACCTACATAAGTATCTAATAAGTAAAGTAAAGTAATTTACATCTCTCATGTTCGGTAAGTAGGTTCTTATTACCTCCAAATGGGGCTTGTAGGTGACTAATTAGCGCTCTAGGGTAATAATGTAGCTAGAAAAGCCCTAGGGGGCGGTAAGTAATTTAAACTCACTTCTTTCTTTCAAAAAGTTCGCGTACATCTAACCATCATACTGGCATTAGACATCATGCATTCAGCCCAATGACCAAAGAGGTCGCTTTGCTATTCAGCCTTGTCTTCGTGTGAGTATAATAGTCATCAATTTTAAATATCGAACGGTGAAGCTCAATTTCGATCTTGAAAAAAAAAAAAGTTCTTTAATTGATTCTTTATAATGAAAAAAGGCGGGAATAGAAAACTTTTACTTTAAATATTGTTTATTCTTGTAATGCCGGTTTTTTTCTACTTACCTCACAATCGAGATGTAAAGCAGAATAGTTAGCTCGGGTGTAAGCACCAATTGCACCCTCGAACTATAGTATCTAATATCTCGGGCTGCAATTGATGCCTTACAGCCCTTGGCTACTAATTGATCGAGTGAGCGAAGCGAACAAAGATCTTAGTTTCAACTTGGGCGATTTGGCATTTTATGTATGTATGTATGTATGTATGTATGTATGTATGTAAGTATGTTTGTCTGGCGATAACTTCAGAACCGTTGATCCGATCTGCATGAAATTTAATATGTCGATAGCTTGTACTTGAGAAATTTACTGGTAAGTATATGAGTAAAATCGGATGAAGGGTTTTTGAGATATGGGGTTTCTTAAGGGGGCAAAAATAAAAAAAGTTACATAAAAAAATCAAGTTACATGTCATATGAAAGGGCTTTATTTGGACATCGCAAAACAATTTTTACTTTTTTTTTGTGACGCTCGGTTTTTGAGATAAAATAATAAAAGTTAAATTAAGATAACCAGCGACCCAAGAGCTCCCATCTCTAAGAGTTTCGTTGACATCAAGGTTTTTCTACTGGTCGGCCAGTTCTTTTGATTTTTCTTAATTTTTTTTCTTGAAATAAATTAAGGAGGTACTCAGTTCTCATAAAATGGTGACGACGACCAGGTCTGATGATGGAGCCAAGGTCTGTTCAACGGAACTCTTCAATAAATAGGCCAATAGAGTTGAAACTTGGTAACCATACCAAGTTAGTAGGCGGTAGTCAGAAAAAAGTCCAAAGATAATGTTTGGACTTGCCTCTGACTACTACTTACTCAAAGTTTTGATGCGTTCGTCGGGTCGCATCACGAGATCTCAGTTCGGGGCGAACTACTAGTCTACTATTAATTTAGCAAAATTTAAGCCGCGTTTACACGGTCTTCACGACTTTGCAATTCGAGAGCGTTGAAAGCCGGAAAAGTGTACTTACTCGGATCGAACTGTGTTATTTTGATCTGTGTTATACAGAACCAACCTCAACTGTTATCAAAATTAGTTTAATGCCCACAGTATTTTAATTTCAACATAAGCAGATTTTTTTAAAGTAGGTAATGTATGATAGTGTATTAGACTGGTTTCAAAGTCAATATTTAGCAAAGTTTCTTGGTTCGAACCGACTTTGACTGTGTACCTAGTACTATTATTTATTCTGTGACCGTGCAAAAAAAAAGAAGTAGGTAGATACGTAGTTATTTTGTAAGTTAAATTGACAAAATAAATAATAAGTATAACCGGATTACTTTATCTTCTAATCCGCCAATCTAATCCACCTAAGTCCAACAAAACGTTTTATTGGTCTACATATAGTTGGACTTACCTATGTAGATGAGATTGGCGGATTAGTGGGGGCTACAATATAATTTATTTTGTCCATATAATATTATGTTTAATTGAGGCGAAGGGTCTGAAGTTGTGAGTGTTTGTAGGGTATATAAAATGTGTTGCTTGGTTTCCAGTCACCACAGCAGCAGTCACTTAAAGAGATTATTAATGAATCCTCCGTACCTACCTATAAAAAAGTCACAATATGATATTACACAATTACTGCAACGGTTAATGGCATAATAAAATAAAACCTAAGCACTATAGATATTCAACTATATCGCACTTAATAGAAATATTGGGACAGCTGACGCCATAGCTCAAGTTGAGGCCGTGCGGTTGACTCTTGTGCCTTTCCGTCAATAGCTTGTGGAATATCGGTAGAATGGCGCATTCGAAAAGCTCAGACTCTGAAGAAGCCGCATACATTTTACGCTGCTCTGCGCTGTCTTGACGTTTCTCGGAGCGGGTGTAGCCAGCTGATTTGCGCTCTTCCCGTTTTCTGGGTGAACCTTGGAAAATGGGAGTGTTTTAAGCATGTAGGGAATTTTCACACATCTTAGGTATGTAAGTAGATACATAATAAAATATTATTAACCGACTTCAAAAAAAAGGAGCAGTTCTCAATTCGACTGTATTTTTATTTTTTTATGTTTGTAACCGCATAACTCCGTCTTTTGAATTTTTTTCGTATTCGAGAGTATTTAAGTACTTTTCGATTGGTCCCATAGAAATTTCATCAAAATCGGTTCATAGTTTGGCCTATAAATCAAAGTAACATTAAAAGAGTTATGTTGTCCAAGTAAATGAAATTGCATATTTTGCTGTTTTATGTTTTCAGTGTACCGACTATTTGAAGTCGGTTTTTTTTTGCAGAAAGAATATTTTATGAATAGTTAGTAAACTTACCACTTTTATGTCTAGACGCAACATTAGGGCTGCTCTTGTGATGGTCGGGCCGGGGCGGATGGCTAGGTTGCGTGAGACGCGGGGAGTCCCCGACGCCTTTTGCCCGCTTCAATGGCTCAGCTTCTTGTCTCAGCCTTTTCGATGGTGAGTCTTGACTTGACCTGAAAAAACTTAGTTTGTACGACTAAAAAAACAACTTGTAACGACTTATAGGACCCTAGGTCTTAGTCACTGACGACAGGTAGGTAAAGTAGGACCTAATTTTATAAGTAGGTAGGTAGCCTACTTGCCTACCTACTTCGTTCTATAAGTGTGGTAAGTACCAACTTGTGCCACCACCTATAATATACATAGACACCTACCTATTACCTATATATATATAGTTATACAGGGTTACAGGAAAAGTCGTGCTAGATCCGTTAAGGGCGTGGAGTACCCATCATTCCTGACATATTTCACTATGAAACACCCTACCCTAAACTAAACCCTTTTCGAGATATTCGACTTTTAATTTTTTTATTGAAAATTGCCGATTTTTAGGCAATTAAATTTATTTTTGGTTGTTTTGTGTATCTTATTATTATTATTATTGCATTTTTACATGTGTAATTAGATGCTTTAGGACGTCAATCATTAAAATAGTGCATAAGTTAATTGAATAGACCGTAGTAGACAAGTGAAAGTTAAGAAATAAAAAAAAAATTAGAAAGTTTATTTTTCTCTAAGGGATATCTAAAAAAAATATTATGGCAATTCTTCGGCAGATGTTTTTAAAAATATCTACGTTTCATCAGCTATCTAACGAGGTATAATAATCTAGGGTTTTATTCAATTGCATTGAAAAAAAATTAGTTTTATAGGCGACAGTGGAGAAGAAAATTTATACTTAGCCCTAAAAAGTAAAAGTAAAACAATAGGTAAGCATGAAATGTCATTTATTAAAGGTTTTCACACAACTTTTTCTTATTCTACAGTTCATGTTCAACATGGCCGCCTCTATTTCTGATACATTGTCGCATCCTTCTACGGAGACCAGTCTTCACTACTCCAGTGGTCAACGTGGTCCTCATTTTATTTGCTGCATCCACAATCCTTTCTCTTAGGTCTTCCACAGACGAAACTGGATTCGGCTCGCTGTACACAAGACTTTTCATGCACCCCCACACATGAAAATCCATGGGGGTTAGGTCCGGACTTCTTGCTGGCCATGGCAACG
The DNA here is from genome assembly GCA_932294275.1 of Chloroclysta siterata. Lineage (NCBI taxonomy): Eukaryota > Metazoa > Arthropoda > Insecta > Lepidoptera > Geometridae > Chloroclysta > Chloroclysta siterata. The sequence continues at coordinate 14,012,981 of OW028591.1, read as the reverse complement.
GCCCACCTCGTCCTATCCATTTGTTTGGATAATTTGTGTCCAGCCAGTCTCTGACACTTCTCCTGAAATGGGCAGGGCAGCCATCGTGTTGGAACCACATGTCCCTGATCAGGTTGAGTGGCAGATCATCCAGCAAATCACTCAAGTCTGCTCTCAGGAAATTTTCGTAGCTTTCCCCATTTAAATTATCCGGTAGAAAGTAAGGTCCAATCAAATGATTGGAGATAATGCCCATCCACACATTCACGCTGAATCTTCGTTGGGACCCCTTCACTCTTTTCTTATTGGGATTCCTTAGTGCTTTTGGGGCCCAGTAATGGGCGTTGTGATAGTTAGTTATGCCATCTTTATCAAATTTGGACTCATCCGTCCACAAGATATTTCTTAGAAAATCTGGGTCTTCTACGTCAGCATTTAGCATAAATCTGCAAAAGTCCAATCTTCTCGCGGGGTCTCCTTCTTCAATAACGTGTACCGGCGTGTAATGGTATGGGTATAGGCCAGCAGTATGCACTGTAAACCACACTCTCCATTGCGAAAGTCCCAGATCACGGGCAACAATATTAGTGGAAGTAGTCGGATCCGCTCGAAAGCGTTGCACTATCTCATTGTCCTGTTCTTCGTCGTCAATTCGTGGTCTACCCATGTCTGTATTACGTCTCAAAACAGAGCCAGATTCTCGAAGTCTTCGATAAACTCTGTCAAAAACGGCCACATCCGGCACTCGACGACCGGGGTAGCGAGTTACGTATTCGTTGCGAGCTTGCGCAGATACACAATCGCAGTATCCGTAACAAATAAGCATATCAGCATATTCCTCAGGTGTGTAGGACGTCATCTTCAACACTTCCGTATCACAGGTACAAATCAGAGTCCGGTTAACAAGTATAGTAGTCACAAATCAGAAGAAATAGTCCAGAATCACAGCCAAGTCGAGAAAAAGAGCAAAACGATATCACATCTACTATGTACGAAGCACAAAAGCAGACTGACAACCAAAACAATACCCCCTGTTGTATTCCCAGCCCTAACCGGTCTCTACACATTTTTTCTTTCATTCATACCTACATAAATCGTCACTTGTCTCGCTCTCACGGTGTGTCTGAACTTGAAGGACAATAGGCGCGGGACCGTTAGAACTGCTACCTGGAGCGTCCCAACTACTTTTTTTCCACGAAATGTAATACAAACCCTAGATTGTTATACCTCGTTAGATAGCTGATGAAACGTAGATATTTTTAAAAACATCTGCCGAAGAATTGCCATAATATTTTTTTTAGATATCCCTTAGAGAAAAATAAACTTTCTAATTTTTTTTTTATTTCTTAACTTTCACTTGTCTACTACGGTCTATTCAATTAACTTATGCACTATTTTAATGATTGACGTCCTAAAGCATCTAATTACACATGTAAAAATGCAATAATAATAATAATAAGATACACAAAACAACCAAAAATAAATTTAATTGCCTAAAAATCGGCAATTTTCAATAAAAAAATTAAAAGTCGAATATCTCGAAAAGGGTTTAGTTTAGGGTAGGGTGTTTCATAGTGAAATATGTCAGGAATGATGGGTACTCCACGCCCTTAACGGATCTAGCACGACTTTTCCTGTAACCCTGTATATATTACCTATTATATATATATTGTATATAGTTGGCTATTATTTTTTATCTATTTTTTATTGTGATGTTACTGAGCGATCCAACAGGTCACATTCAACTGGTAAGAACTTGCCGGTTGCCGCGCTCTGAGGGTAAGAACAATGGTTTGGGTAGGTAGGTACCTAGATAGTCACCATCTTATCCAACACTCACCTTTTTGCTGGAGATTCCTGAGCCTTAGAAACTCGTATGGTATCAGGTTCAGGCTTGTAGGTCTCCACCTCTTGAGGGGTTTCTGGTAGGGCCATGATGATGTCCTCATGCCGTTTCGCCGTCGACTCTGACTTCTGGAGTTTCTCTTCTTGGTACGATCTCACCTAGAACGAGAGCAACATGACATTACCTACGTATTTTTGTCTATAATCTGCCAAAACTAAATAATTTAAGCACATATTATAATAGATGGCTCGCTATTAGGTATGTGAAGAAAATAGATTGAAAGGTAGGTACTTGAGCTGAAGACTGACGTCTTCTATTCTGCGCTTGTTGGGGTGGAGTGCTCACTGGCTGCGGGAATTCAGACCCTCGGCGCTGGAAAGCAAAGTCTTAATTATAGCGGCATGTTGCAGGTAATATTGTTATTCTGAAGTATCATTGGGGTCACTGTTCATAGCAGTTATTGTTATCTAGTCACGGCTAGGCTAACCATAGTACCTATGTCTTATTGATTGAGTGAGCGAAGCGAACGAAAATCTTTCAATCAACTTGGGCGATTTGGCGTTTTATGTATGTATGTATATGTTTGTCTAGCCATAACTTTAGAACCGTTTATCTGATCGGCATGAAATTTTGTAAGTCGATATCTTGTACTTGAGAAATGTACTGGTAAGTAGGTATATGAGTTAAATCGGATGACGAGTTATTAAGATTTGGGTTTTTAAGGGGGCAAAAATAAAAAAAGTTACACAAAAAAAATCAAGTTAGGTACATGTCATATGAAAGGGCTTTGTTTGGACATTCCAAAACCATTTTACTTTTTTTCTAAGGACGCCCGGTTTTTGTGATACAACAAAAAAGTAAAATTAAGATAACCAACGGTCCAAGAGCTCCCATCTCTAAGAGTTTCGTTGACATCAAGGTTTTTCTACTGGTCGGCCAGATCCTTTGCTTTTTCTTATTTTTTTTTCTTGAAATAAATTAAGAAGGTACCTACTCAGTTCTCATAAAATGGTGATAGCGACCTGGTCTGATGATGGAACCGAGGTCTGTTCAACGGAACTCTTCAATAAATAATTCAATTCAGTTCAAACTTGGTTACCATACCAAAATAGTAGGCGTACCTAGTACCAACCTACTAAGTGTCGATGTATTACTAACCTTTGCTAATCGATCGGTCATCCTGAGCGTATCTGCCTCTCGATACCCCTCAGGAGTGCTCCCGCGCTCCCGTCCCGCTGCAAAGTAATAAGGACCATAGAGTGCATCCTTAGTCTAGGATGGCATGTGACTGTGATGACTTGGGTACTTACCGTGGTTGATAGATGCGTTGGACGCGCGCCGTTCCATTGTACGGGGTTCGGCTTCTCTGTAATTGGGATGTTTTTGTTGTTTTCATATTTCTAATTGGCCAGTAATTGCAGGGCGGTTGAAGGAGCAACGCCTTTCAGTCACATGAAGATAATCTATTTGCTAAGGACTGGTGTCCGGCTGTCAGTTGCGTTTCTCTAACATTCTATAAGCAAAGATATCTACACTATCTACACTAATATTATAAAGAGAAAAGATTTGTATTTTTGTTGTTTTGTTGTTTTGTTGTTTTGTATGTAACGAATAGGCTCAAAAACTACTGGTCCGATTTCAAAAATTCTTTCACCATTAGAATGTTACATTATCCCTGAGTAACATAGGCTATATTATATTTTCAAAAAAATCAGGGATCCTTACTAAAACTCTAATACTGTAACCCAAGGTGGAAAAAGAAAACCTTACATCGCGTGCGCTGCGAAAACTATTGATGATAGAACAAAATAATGTACTACGATTTTATAGAACACGTCATCATCTACAAAAAATGTTGCAACAGCATATGTCTAACTATTATAGTTATGTCACAATAAGTGTTCTTTTATTATAAAAATTTAATTGAAATGCCGCCGCTAGAAAAGGGTCTTTATTTGTACCTTGGTATTAATCCTTATCCAAATAAATATTTTCATATTCAAGACTGGTTCAATACCTATACATTACTTCTTGAATTTTTCAAATCGGACATTCCATTCAAAAGATTTAAAAAATATAAGGTCACGGGGCGCGTTCTCACCCGGCGCGGGCCCGGGCAAGGCGCGAGTTAGAAGTGACTTGAACCCACCACGGTCTAAGTTTATCCTAAAACGTTGAAAAAATTTATGTCCACCCATGCGAAGCTGGGACAGGCCGCTAGTATAACCGCGAGAGACGCGGAACTCCCGCGAGAGACGCGGAACTTCTCGCGCCGCTCATGGTGGTGAATAGCGGGAGAAGACCTGGAGGGGCCTTCTCCCGCATTGCACTTATTCACCAAACCGTCGGGCGGGAACGGCTGGGCACTCACGGTCGTTCCCGGGCCCCCCTCTGCAAAGGGGGGGGCGTGCGGGCCCCGCCGCAAAGGCGGGGGCGTTGCGGGGGCCCCGCTGTCATGGCGGGCCAATCGCCGGCGGGGGACTGGATGAAAAGGCTCTGCCAGTTTCCCAGTTCCCCTCCATATAGGCGACGCGGGAGTGTCGCTGGGTTGTTTAGTGGGTATACCGGGAGCGGAAAACCGGGGAGTCCCACATATCCCCTCCATCCTCCCAGCGTCAAAAAAAAAAAAAAAAAAAAGGCCGCTATTATAAGATATATATAGATAGGTAGGTAGTGAAATTAAACTACCTGTGATGGTGTGGAGACGGTTGCTGCCTGGTTTTCTCTGACACACTCCTCTGCATTGGAGTGTGGTGGTGAGGGGCCGGCGCTGAAAAAGGTGCCAAATTATAAAAAGACAGAAAGTGAGCTAGAAAAGTAGCAACCTATATAAATAGATCGGTTTCGGTTCTTCTTGCCCTTGGCATGTTTTTTAATCTAGGACGCATGGTTCTGGCTTTGATTTCCGCATAGTGTTCAATTATGGTTTAATCCTTGTGATTTTATTCAATATTACTGACTTGTAACACTAGGATGAGAGCAATAAGACCTACTATAACGTATGATGAATGATTATGCATGGCTTGCATAATCATTTCTAGAAAAGCCTTACTAGTTATTGTCGGCGGTGGTGATTTCTGACAGGTGTACTGGAAAGTATTTGTGTCCCATAGGTCACTCTGCACTACAATGAATTCTTTCTTCCGCTTCTCGGAGTCCTTTCTTTGACCTGAAAACATTTTCCAATGTTCAATTTATCTACATCTACATCTACACTAATATTATCTACATCTACACTAATATTATAAAGAGGAAAGCTTTGTATTTTTGTATTTTTGTATGTAACGAATAGGCTCAAAAACTACTATTCCGATTTCAAAAATTCTTTCACCATTAGAATGCTACATTATCCCTGAGTAACATAGGCTATATTTTATTTTCAAAAAAATCAGGGATCCTTACTAAAACTCCAATAATGTAACCCAAGGTGGAAACCAAAAACCTTACATCGCGTGCGCTGCGAAAACTATTGATGATAGAACAAAATAATGTACTACGATTTTGTAGAACACGTCATCATCTACAAAAAATGTCGCGACAGCATATGTCTAACTATTATAGTTATATCACAATAAGTGTTTTTTTATTATAAAAATTTAATTGAAATGCCGCCGCTAGAAAAGTGTCTTTATTTGTACCTTGGTATTAATCCTTATCCAAATAAATCTTTTCATAATTGAGACGGTTTCAATACCTATAGATTACTTCTTAAATTTTTCAAATCGGACATTCCATTCAAAAGATATGACGAAATTAAAAACGTTAACGGGTCCACGGGTCACGCTCGGGATGCGATTTCGGTCTCTGGCGTGCAAATGTATGAAATAGTAGGCTCGCGAGGCTCGAACCCACGGTCTAAGTTTATCCTAATATGTTCAAAAAATTTATGACCACCCATGCGAAGCTGGGACAGGCCGCTAGTACATTATAATAATAGACCGTATTTTCTACCAATTTTCTTATTTTAATTACTATTTATCCACCAGCCTTCTCTATTCTGTCCGCTATTTGCCTAATGCTAATGTATGCAATATTATATCAACCGCTAAGTTACTTACATGACTTTTTTCTTTCTATTGAGGAGTAGTCAGCATCAATGTCCAATATGTCCTCTATTTCCTGCTGGAAATTTATCGGTTTCAGTGGCGGAGTTGGATCTCTTTCTTGACCTGAAAAGTAAAATAGTAGCTTTGTATGAATAACCAGGTACCTAGATCGTGTTGGTCAAAGCATTTACAGCCAAACTCCGACCATTTCAAACTTGAACCCTTGAAAAGTGGAATATGCCACATATCATACCTATCACCTTCCTCTCCAAGGCTGGCGGAGGAGACGTCTCAGGGTCCTGTTCTATGGCAACATGCATTAGGTCAGCCAATAATGCAGCCTGTCCAACGCTAGACATCCGACGGTGTCTTGTCTTCTGCTCCCGGGATGGTGTTGTTTTATTGGATATTGAATCTTGAACTTTGACGATCTTCTTTTGGAGTTCTGGGGTCTGTGAAAAAAAGCAAGCTCTTCAAATAGCAGTATCATGCCGTTGTGCTATCCACTCATGGCCTAGTGACTGTATAATAGCTTAGTGGTGCTCAACTCATCGATTAGTTGAAATAACCAGGTTATTGTATTTAACAAAGTGCAAAAAATAAGATTATGTCGATGATCATCATTCCCTATGCCTTCCCATTTCCTATGATGCTACGGGTAGCTATCTTTACCTTGTTTGGTTTAGGTGTGGCTGCTTTGGTATACATAGGCTCTTGAATCTTAGCTGGAACAGACTTTACAGCAGGCGTGTCTATCGCCTTTAAGGCTGGAATGGTCTTCACCTCGGCTTTAGCTGGTTCTGCAACCTTTGTTATTAGTTTTGGAGGTTCTTGTGGTTCCTGAAATGAACAAAACTTTCAAATAATATCTACCTATTTGATTTTCACCAATTCATATCACCTAGCTGTTCTGCCAGTGAATGTTATGATATACCATAGCCAGGGCCGGATTTAGAGGTCCAGAGGCCCCGGGGCAACAAAGGAGTGGAGGCCCCCTCGCCCCAAATTATTTTCCAAATAAAGTGAACAATTTTTTTCAGTAGAGTTTTTCAATAAAAGTTTCTACTTGGTTTATTGTGAAACCAAGTAGATTCTCTTAGAGTTACAAAAAGAGTTACGAAAATAATTGTCGAGACACGGAATCGAATACCCAACCTCCGAGGTTGCGGGCAAGTACCACCCCACTCAGCCATTAAATGATTGGGGTACTCCTCCAAGATGGGTAGTGAATTGGAAGTGCTATCAGGGCCATTTGAGATTTTGATATTTCATTGATTGCCTGATTGGAGTGAACAAATATAGATCAATGATTTCTGTTATTTAAGATTAATATAATCAAAAAATCATGTATGTACAAAGTACTGTAGGCTGTAGGTAAAGGTAAAATAGCAAAAAAAAAAATATCAAAGGAAAAGAAGATGTTTACTAGTGTTTACCAGTTGGAATTTGAAAGATTTTTTTTCCGAAGTCTCTATTGTGGGGGCCCCCCGTTTGTGGAGGCCCCGGGGCCATCGCCCCGTTTGCCCTCCCCTAAATCCGGCCCTGACCATAGCATACAAAAAGACACTTGCATAAATATTTTACAAACAAGGAACTTTTGAGTTAAATCGTTTGTTATTTAGACTGTGCGAGGCGCCAGGATCCTAAGATTCTAAAACCTTGCTTATTTAATGTTAAAATACCAGTATGGAGTGAAGTAAGTAAGAGCTACGTACTTCAGTATTCCACCCATATGGAAGTTTCGCAAGCTGATCTTTCTCCGGTACTGCTTTAGATGACGGAGGGCTGGTGTAGTCCAGATGGTTTTTGAAGGAAACGTTCTTCGTGGGCTGTTCTTTCTTGAGCTCTTTTGGCGCCTGGTCTTTGAGCACTGGCTCCGGTGGTGCTGATGGTCTAGGTCTGGGAAAAGTCAAACTTTGGGACACACAAATAGTCTGTTTTTTATTGTTTAACCTGGAGTCTATGAAATGTCTTAAACTTAGGTGGATCTAAGCCCCCAGTTTCATAGTAACCAACCTAGCTGAACAGACTATAAGGGCATAGTAATAAAGCTCCAGACTGTTTTCCCAATTCCCAAAACATGAATTAAAAATACAGCCCATGTCATGGCTCTCCATAAGCTGTGACTAAAGCGTAAGTAATAAGAACTGTGTCCTTATATAGGTACTAGGTCTCTGGTAACTTTCCCTTGTATTCATGCCTTATTGATTGAGTGAGCGAAGCGAACGAAAATCGTATAGTGCACTTGGGCGATTTGGCATTTAATGTATGGATGTTTGTTTATAAGAAAAGGTATAGGAATTGACCAACCAGTAACAAAAATATGATTTCAACGAAACTGTAAGCGGGTGCTCTTGGGTCGTTGGTTTATGCTTCCATAAAAAACCCCAATCTTATATGTATATGAGTTAAATAGGAGATCGGAGCAACGGTACCTATCACACATTCTCGGTGGGGATCGAACCCACGGCCTACGGCGCAGAAGGCAGAGCTACTACCAACTGAGCTGTGAAGGCTGTCCAAATTGTGTTATAAATTATGAAGATAATTAGTTCTCATAATATGATGACAGCGACCTGGTATGATGATGGAGCCAAGGTCTACTGTTCAACGCAACTCTTCAATAAATAGGCCCATAGAGTTGAAACTTGGTTACCACACCAAGTTAGTAGGCAGTAGTCATAAGCAAGTCCAAATATTATGTTTGGACTTGCCTCTGACTACCACCAACTTAATTGTTAAGAGCGTTCAGATCGCATCACGAGATCTCAGTTCGGGGCGAACCGCTTAGTGGTTATAGACACAGTTGTCAATATTTCCAATGGCTTACCTTTCAATAGGTTGGGTTTGAAGATTGATGTACTCAGCTTCAGCTCCAGCCGATGCACTCAAGCTACAAACTGATGTTATATCGCTCGTTTCTGCAACAAACATCAAGAAATCAGTAACTTATCATCAAAGTTCAAGGTAGTCACTAACATGATGAGTAATTTTCATCTTAGGTTGAAAGATTTTTTAAATTGTTTTAAATGGTCACAAAATACTCTTACCAGCATGGCTGATATTCTCTCTTGGAAGAGGCAATTTGGTTCTTTTCATGCCTGGAGACTTGGAATCTCTAATCGAGGACTCAGAGTCTCCGTCTTCACCTAGCTTGCTCAAAAGCATCTGTAAAGTCAAAGAATAGTTTAAGCTCTGGGAAAACAGGTTGTAATAATAGTATTTAGCGAAGATTTAGCGTCACTTTACAAAAGTAATGCAAGCAAAATATTCGGTATCTTCTATTGCTCATCCAAAGAGGTAAGAAACAAATTTACAAAGGAGTTGCAGTAATGTTGTTTTACCTATAGTGCGTGCCTGTAGATTTATGTAGGTACCTTAAATCCTACTACTAAGAATTATTTCTATGAAAAGGGAACTGCTAAAAAGTGTTCACCAAACACAAAGTATGTTAGGTACCTATTCAATGATGCTCACCTGAAGCTCATTTTCCTTTGCCTGCAGAGTTCTCCTGAATCTATTGTTAAATGTCCTCAGTTCCTTCATTTTCCTCTCAAGTTCTGGGCCAGGCGATCGGCACGTGTCGTGAGTAGATCCGGGACGTAGAGTCGCGCGAACTCTGTTACTCTGATTAGCTGGCGGCTGTTGGTTGGTTCTGCGAAGCTCCAACGCCTGGGGGAAACACTCAACACTTACATCATGACATGCACTTATTTCATGACCAAACCTACCTCCTTATAGGTCTTTTCGGTAGGTCAATGAGTTATATTCACATAAAATAACGCTATATTGAGCATATACAATATATCTGAGATTTAACTAGTGACTTCTGAAATAAAAATATATTCCATCAGTAATGAAGAAGAAAAGTAGATATGTAATTACCTTCGGCACGAATACCAGGCATAGTGTTACCGTTGTGCTGAATATGATGAAAGACGCAATGCATATGAAAAGATAGTCCTTACGATCGGATAGTACCTGAAAGTACACAAAAAGAGTTATAAAAGTAATACAGGCTAAAGAATAATTACAATAACTCCCGTTGTGTTTCGTAAGTTTAAGTGTGCGTAATCTACCGATGGGGTTTTTTAAAGAATTATCAGCAAGGGAAAAATATCAGTTCCGCTCTGGCAAAATATTGTTAAAAATTCCTTAAAATAGATTTGATGCTTACCAAGGTGATAGCGGCTCCCATGATGCACATGATAAGTGCATTGTACACGGACATGCCTATGTGTTGAGAGTCGTTTAGCGCTGGTATCGAGACGTGACGCGTCTCCCAAGCCAGGAATGCTCCGAATACCTGTAAAATTGTATACCATATTTTGGCAGATAAAACTTTTCCAGTTAATTGAATAGGACATAGACTTTTTTAGAATCGGGTCCAACTCAGACTAGGACAGGATTGGAGCAAGAATAGCATCGCATCCAAGAAACAGGATTCGAGAGATCGGTATAAGGTTTTGCGGTAATTGAACAATGACTATGGGGGATTGTGTAATAAGCCGAATAAACTTGGTGATGATTTAACGAAACTTAACTTACCAATAGAAGACCTTTGTAAGCATAGATGACTCCAATAAAGATCGTCATACGTTCCGACTGGCAGTACTCATTTTCCTGGACTATAACGATGTCTTCGCTTGATGGGTGTGGCTGTAAACAAACTCATGGTATACAATTTGTACTTGGTTATTGAAATCACTACAGGTGCGTCCAGACTCAGCAAGCATTCGCATGCAACAGTGTGGATATGCGCCACTAAAACCTTATGGGAAAGCCATGTTAATGTCACCATGAGACAGATAACTGACAATCCGCTATAAGTACTTAACACAGCCGCTTAGGTTTCTTTTTGGGAAATATGGACTTGATGTGCAGATGCAGAATGAGACTGCGCTTTCGACGAGGATGACTTAGTTCGCTAACGAGCGTGCACCATGAGTGCTACTGTGACTTAGGTACATAAAGCTACATCAGTTGCTGTGGTGAAGGAAAACACTGAATAAACGAACACGTATAATTTAAAGATAGTGACAAGCAAAGGCTCACAGATAAAAATCTCTCGCTATACGAGAATGGCTGTCCCAATAGCTAGAAAACTATGCTGAAATAAAGGAATTCCAGATTTATATCTTTCCTTAGATCCAGTACTTCATAGCAAGAAGACAAGTCATCGACTGACCTGTGAAGCGCCGAAGAACCCTTCTTCCTGTAAAATAAACATCAATGGCCTAAGCCGTTTAGACCACTTTTGTCAAACGAATTTCGTTGGAATGGCTATTTGATCATACTTACATACGGATCCATCTGCTTTGTTGCTCTGAAGAACGGGTCTAAGATCTGCCAGGTTGTCATTATGGTTAGGTCGATCGCCAGTAGAACTCCCACAACTATAAACAGCTGATAGTCTTTTATTACCTGCAGAAAAGAAAGAAGGAAGTACCTGTAATCCAACTGATAGCGATTCTAAGTTGGTAATAAACCAAATGAAATTAGAGAACGGCATCATCGGTCAGAAGTCTTCTACTAAACCTGTTGTAGATGACTACGGTAAAACACGCCTCTGGGAGTAGCTTGACTTGCCTTTTTATTCAGTTTGACATCGGTAAAAATGGAATGCACCCTCCATGTCTTCGAGAACATTGCTCCAAAAGCCAAACTAAAACCGGCCATCAGCAACCAGGCTCTAGCTGTACAGATGTATGGGAACGCGGCTGTGGACGTTCAAATGTACTATAAGGACTGGTCAAGATGATAGATATATATAGTCAAGTCTATAGTAGGTACAATGGGAGTGGCTATACATTATACATATAGGCTCAGAAATAAGTGATATTATTAACACCTATAAGGTTTGATATGATTGACTAGGTAGGAGTAAGTATATTTCGTGAATAAGATTTTTGGATCAGCTTAATGTCCTTATTTCCTCATGCATGTACTACATGCAGCTGTTATTAACTTGTTTGTAGCTTACATTAATCCTGATTTTACAAACGAATCCTGATTTGTTATGTATAAATTATATTTCTATGTAGTTAGAAGTAGGTAGGTACCAAAAAATATTGTATTATTATGCAGATTACAGGTAGAAGGTATCAGTGTTAATTTACCATAGGTAATGATTTATATCATTTGTTTACGCTGCAAAATTAGGCATGCTCAAATCAAACAAGCAAAAGATATCAGGCAAAATAGGCTTCAAGATCCACCTAAAAAACACTGAAAGCAACCGATAATTCTGGAGGAAGCAGACCCTTTAGACAAGTTGCAACCATTAGCAAAATATAACCAATTGCAATTTGCCAAAAAGGCATTCCAAGTAATAGGTAAGAGGATAAACGAAGCAAGAAAAGGCCTCACATACAACCAGCGACAGAAGCCTGCGGGATGAGAAACAAACAAACCAAATTTGGAAACATGCTGACTCCTGCGACCTAGAAAAACAGCCTAGGTCTTTCTCAGAATACAATCAACAAGGACAGAACCGTTGCCAGGATCAGGTAGGTATGTAGTTTCATTATACACCAATGTGTAGGTACTTGTTGATAATTGTGTATATCGATGATATTGAATTGCTATTTTCTACTTTACCATCACTGTTCTAGACAGTAGGTACCTAAAGATGAAACTTGACGAAATTTTCCATAGATTGTTCTACCACGTCAATGATGAATCGCAGCCTGCTTCAATATCTTATTTAGTAAAGCTTAACCTACGTAAATAAATGATCCCTTAGTTTTACATGATTTCAAACTAGCAACCCTCTCCTGGCTACGGCCCTAGGGGTAGTATTATTCCCAAATCGGTTCCACAGGGATGAAGCCAAGCATAGGGGTAGGTTTACCTCCGCGCGGCGCGTCCTGAGAAAGACCTAAGGAATGGCAATGAGATCAGATGACATCAGCGTGACTGTGCCAGCGGCATGCGTCCATGTTATGTGCTAGAAGTTTAAGTATTTTTTTTTACTTTCTTTGCTTGAATGTTCGTTTTTAATTGGCAGAAGCTAAGCCTTTTGGTAAAAAAAATGGTGAAAACTAAAAAAAACAACGTTACTGCCAGTGCCAATACCGAAAAGTTTTAACTTTTGCCAATCACCTACCATCGAAACGAGTCAAACATGATGATGGGTTTACCTTGAGTCCAAAAAGTTAGAGAGAACACAAAAATCGTGAAAATGCGGTAAAAGAACAGCATAGAAAAAGAGAATACACTGTTATAAAGGCTGATTGTGTTGAATAATAAATGGTGTGGATCCTGGTCAAACGTCTGCAGATAAGTCCATATTCCAAACAGCAGCTTGGTTATAGCGGCTCTACTACCACGAACCCTTGTTTTTTTATTTTATTTCTTACCCTGAAAACTGAGCAGTTTCTTGATTCATTTTCAGACACAAAGCTTTAACTCTCCCAGTTTCTTAAAAACTAGCAATGTTAGAACGTAATTCAATATATGCCATAACCTAACTAAAGAACCACATATACCTATGGGTCTTTAGTTACTGAAACCACCCTCGTATATAATAACTATAAGAATTTGGGTAACTCACTAGCTGCTTAGAAAGCAGTCCTTTCGTGATCAAGGCTATATTGAATGTCTGAAGTGCGCCCGCAGGTGGCTCCTTAGTGGTAAACGCCAAACCAGTATTTCCAGTATTTCCCTTGGAATGGCTGCCGGAGGACACTCACCAATGCTGCTCAAACTTGAGTCCAGTCCGAGGAAGATGACACTCAGGTAGGTCAGCATGCAGCCCACGATGATAAGATTGTTCAGGTGCGGGGAAGACATTTTGATATATCTTGGGAAACAAACATTGATTCGAGTTTAGCACAGTGGTGTTTGAAAAATAATTTGATTGAGGAAGCCAATATTTCCTTCTTGTTTTATACTTATGCCATCGGTTTCTCCTGGTAGTCACTATTAATAGAAAAATCTACTGTCTAATATCTAAACTGCTTTTATAGTTTTGAGTCGCACCTTTGATTCCTGTAATGTATGTTCATCGCAAGAAACCCGGTGGCCAAGATAATACCAGCTACTGAGCAACAGACCAGCAAGGAGTAAATGGTGAGGTTCACTTGTGTGTGCTCAATAAGGCGAAGGGTGCGGTCTTTGGGTGGGTTCCTGAAAACACACCAATGTTACTGCAAGTTCCACTTTAGTACTCAGCGTCGAATAAACTACTGGTCAACTATGTTGTAGGAAGACCTCGAAAACCTCGTCAGTAGGTTAATGAAATAGATAGGAATTTGTAGTTTTACTTACTTCCCAACCCATTTGAAAGCCTCCCAGCTGCTCAGATCTAAGTGATCTCTTTCAGCACAGTATTCTCCTACTTTCACTTCTCCAATATCTTCTCCTTGAAACTGTCTGAGCAAGATCGACGCTTTTCTCTCGTTGTCATAGAAACGTACTGGGCCCTAGAAAAGTAAAGGTCTCGTTTAATCTCTTTTTAATCAGAAAAATATGTGAAATGTTACAAGGCTAGTAAGCCAATCGCAAAATAGGTACCTAAGTAAAAGTTTTATAATGCCAAACAACAAGTTTTATCGCTGTATGAATTTTAAGTAATACATTTTTTGGAAAGCCTTTCTAGTGCCTAATGGGTACGGATTTAACCTCTCGTCTACTTTGTCAAGACATTTATGATAGTAATATACTTACAGTAACCCCTTCGAAAGTAACATTACTTAATGCCTCCAAAAACAACTGCTCCCATTCCTTATCTCGATATTTAAAATCCTGAACAGTCTTCTCTTTGTATCGCAACTTCACGCGTTGAGCTACCGTTTGTATGGCGAGAGCCATCGCCCATATGCCTGCAAACACAAGTCTTATAGCATACCTGTACTTTATTTATACAACGTGTAAACGACTGTACGACATTAAATTAATACACGTGTAGTACTACTATCTAGTATTGATTTAAAAAAGGTTGTATTAACATTCATTCATAATTGAGATTTTTTTATTTTCAAACAAACTAAATATCAGAATAAGCATAAAATTATTGAACATTCTGTATAAACACACAAACAAAGCAACGTACGTTCATTCAATGCCGCGCCCCGCGCGCAGAAACCGCACATACATACCTACTACGACTAAACCTAAACTGTGCCGCGCGCCCGTGCCTAAAGGTGAACGCCCTTTCAGCGCGGGCGCGCGGCCGGCGGCGGCGTCTTTGATTCGCCGATATAGTAGAGCAACGTTAGCATGTAGGAAAAATAAAACTAGTTAGGTACCTCAAATCCGTACGTTTCCAATATGCTCACGTTGTTGCATGTTGCACATACAAATGAATGCACTGAAGAGCTCCTTCAACTGTTCTAGAGTTTGTTTTGTATGCCTAGTTTCACAATTATCTTTCCCTTCATAATACAAGTTCTGCATTTTGATGACATTAACAAGACACACACACTCACACAAAAAGTCTATTTCGCGGTACCAAATCTAGACACTAGTCACGAGTAATAACACGAATTTACAATTTTCAAAATTAGATATGTCAAGGTCGCTACCAAGGCGATTGTTTACTAAATAATAATGTCTTTCACTAGCCACCGGGCGGCAGCGTGGCACATAGTGGGGCGCGCTACGTACCTATCTGTCTCTATCACACACGTAAGCGGAATGATATCTGTCCTTGTCGCACAGCGAAATTTTACAATGTGAGCGCACAAATATGTTTCTTATGCGGTCTAACGCGTATAAATATGATATCTCTGTCCTTTTTTTCGTTTGATTGATGAGTCACATGACTTCATGACCCCGGAAATTTGACCTCATCACCGGGGATTAGAGATACAGGTTGCATAGAAATTATTTATTGGAAAAGTATCGATATCTCGATAAATATTCAGGCTTTTTTGATAAAACCAACTCCTAAAATCTAAAAATGCAATTAGGAGTACGTGTTTCAATTTAATGTCGTACATGACTTTACACCTTGTATACTTAATTGAAAAAACCTTTCATACAAAATAAACACTAATTTAATAGTTGCAAGATTGGCCCCAGGTTGGGTGCCAGCAAACGCCCCACGTTAGGGCGCCAGTTCGAAGTATTAGCATGTCAACTATAAAATTATTGATTGGCTAGTTCAACTCACCGTCATAAGTATATCCGTGAAACCTGGAATATTCAAGACCTCTTCTTCGATTATACTCAACTTGATAATCATTCGCTGTCTGAAAATAACAACGTTCAGTTAGATTGGCGCGTGTTCTGTGGTTTCCCGCTCTACGACCTGGAGTTGAATAATAAAATTGTTTTCTTGGAAATACTCACGATGCCAGATACAGTGACTTCCCCAGTAGTAGACAGCGGCAGTAGATCTGTTAGTATAGCGGTGTCCAGTGCGGCAGTAAGGTTGGTACGGGCACAAGGTGCTCGTCTTTTCCACCAGTTGTCGCTGTAAGTTCCCAGGAGAAGCCAGGTGTAAGCTCGTCCGTACATCTCTAGGCTGGAAGGGGATAGTGTGCTCACAACTTTTACTTTTTTACTACGTCCCAGAATAATTGTGTGCTAGTTAACTCGGCGGAGGCATACTTTAGCTTTCTTAAAATCATATAAGAATAAATTGATGTTATGCTATTGAATCATTGTAACTAGAATTGAATAAAAAGAGTATTGATTAATAAATTGATAAACTGTTGATAGCTTTGGAAAGATTCAACAAACAACTAGTAGATGATATGCAATTAGAAAATTGCATATCATCACTACCCAGTTCGTTTCATAAAACTTACTTGTAAGCTTCACAGAAGATTCTCAAAGCCCAGGTTTCGTTGAAGTTGCCTAAAATAATCCTCACATCTTTTTCCTTCAACTTAGACAGAGCAGTTCTAACTTCCGTAGCGAAACTCTGCGTCTCCTCTATGAGAAATCCGTTGGAGTCCAAATCTGCTAGAAGCCGGTTATGAGCCTAGAACATGAAATGAATAAAAAGTTTAAGAGCCTCAGTTGGATGTTAGTGTTATCCCTGTTAGGACGCCACTATCAAATTCAAATTCAAATTCAAATTCTTTATTTAATAATAATAAAATAACATTACAGAAAACACATTCTCCAATACGTTATTCTATTTTATGACTAGGTAACTAATTTAAACTAAGTATTTACAAAGTATGTTGCTTCAAATATGTTGGAGGTAACAGAATCAGCTGGGCAAAATAATAGTTGTCTTGTATCAATAACGCGAGGCAATAAAACGTTAATATGGGTCAGGCCACCACTAAGTATAGTAGTTACTGTAACTCACCAGCGCGTATCTCGGTTCGTTCTGATACAGAGTTCCTACTCGCGTCCAGTTGAAATGCTGCAGCAGTCTGATCCTTGGGACGTTGAAGGCGTTCTCTGACGGCACGATGCGAAAGAAATTTGGGAACGCTTCACGTGTGAACATTGGATGTGTGTCCGCATACGACAGCTACAAATAAGAGAAATACGATTTGACAGTGGCCATCTTTGGTGTGGTGACGAAGTTCTAAAACCGAGAGGCATGCCTGTGGACGGCATGCCTATCAGGTGTACGAGTGCTTTGAAATAAGTTGGCCGAACAGGTACAATTTAGAGAGATACAACTCTCGAACTTACCTTCTTGACTTTTATTGCACAAATCCTGTTCCAGATCTAGGTTTCCACATCAAAGCATGCAGCTCTTACTTTCGGGTTCGTTCTTACCTGCGTGAGATGCCAGTGTTTCGAAGCCTTGGCGATAGGGTCTGTGACGTGTGTGCAGGCGGCTCCAAACAGCATCAGCTTATGAGGGCCACTGTGCATCATGTCGAAGAATGACTTGACGCCCACTGCTGCGTTGCACTGTAATCAAGAACTAATTAGTAGTGGCATAGGTATCTGGTGGTGGGCAAGAAATGACTTCTTCGGGCAGTCGGTGACTTCTAGCTATGACTGACACTTGTATGTGTTGTACAAAGAGTGAAAGTGCTTACATCTGTTAGCTTTACCAAGAACGCTTCATGTATAGATGAAATTTCCATAAAGTTATACCTCAGTGTCGTTCCACCACATGTGAAGCCGGTAGTTCCTGAGCACAGAATCATGTTCGTTTACGTGGTCTAGTGCCAGCTTTACACTCGGCATCACGCCTCGACCTGAAAATGTGGTAACATGAGATGATTATTATAGTTTGAAAATTATGTAATTACCTAGCTACTTACTTAGTAACCTTCTTACTATAACCCTACCTATAGCAGAGCTAAAGTAGATTCGGTGTAGGTACCTAACCAATGGCGAAGAGTCCATACAACACGCTTCCTAACGGATTCCTTTTTTCAAATTTAAGTCTGGGTGGTCTTCTAACCTAACCCGCTGAGTACCTTACCTACTAGTAATAGATATATAATATACCTATACCTACTTTAGCTTATCCGAGGGCCGGAATCATGTCTTAGCAATGTAATGCCTCACAAACCTTGGCATACTGAACTTTCTGAAGTCTTATTTCTTTATTATTTCTATTATAAGTTGTTATGGTAAGTAATTCGGTTTTTACCTGTATTAGCATTCTCCACCCCCTTCCCAAAGGGAAAGAAGCCCGCGATGTAGACATCAGTTCTTCGGTTCAGGATTGCGTCCAGGTTTGGCTTCTGCGGCACAGCCTGGCTGAAGGACACTAACGCCAGGAGTAGCAGCGTCAGCATGATTACCCCTAAAGTAGGTATAACAAGGTAAGAAGGTACTACCTTTTTTATTTAAACTACCTACTTGGTATGATGAACAATAATAGGGTAACCATCTCCTATGAGATGGAAATAAGATAATGACGTCGAAAGTCTTTAGGTAGGTATTTATTGTTTTATTCGGAAACTGTAGGTAAGCGGCAGAAACTTTATTTCTTGGAATCCACCTCACATTACATTATTTGATAGGTACCTAGTACCTACTAGATCAGTGACAGTTTCACAATCTAACGTTGAATGGTGATGCTCATTTTGTGAAATTCGCAAAAAATTACTACCTACTAATTATTATCATTTGAGTAATAGGTAATTAAATTGGCCTGTGATTTATAAAAAAAATGTGATAAAATCAATGTTATTATAGGTATTGGAAGGTAGGTATGGTATTCATATAAGTACCTACCTAGTAGGTATCTACCTAATAAATAAATCATGAATACTTATTTATTTTACAATGCCTAACAAGGTATTGCCATAGGTAACCATGCGAGATTAGGGTAGGTAAGTACCTACATCGGATCATGGTTTATCTAATTGAAAGCACTTTAGAAAATGCTGTAGGTAGTACCTAAAGGTATACAAGTAGCTAGTTATTAGGTACCTAATTAGAAATTAGTTTGGCTATTTTTAGGACTCACCTTGCATATTTAATTATTGTATCTTAAAAATCCAGTAGCAGTATTTCTAGTCCAACATGTCTGAGCAAGAATTTCAGCACGTTCGACCCGCACAGATATTCTATCAACACTGAAACTACTACTTGGAGCAAAGGTTTTTGATTTATTCAGGTCATAATAACTGACTTTCAACTAAGAAATAAGACTGGAATGCTTGAATCGAAATAAAAACCCTCATTTCCGCTGAAGCTGTCTTTTCAGCTCTTATCCAGGTTTAAAACTGTTTCTATTCAATCCCTGGGTTCAATATGAACCTTATCTTCTATGACATAAAGTTTACAATATTTCTTTAACTGAACCTCCCTAGAGCTTTGCTATGCGCGTAGCTTTCTAACTGAGCTTTCACAGTTATCTAAATAATCGCTTTTGTATCAATAGAGATAAGGTGTGAAGTCCAGTATTTTACATGGGTTCTTATGTAGTTTTACTTCGGAAGGCTTTGAGCAAACAAGAAAATAAGGCTGTCGTGGTACAAAATCGATATAGGGTTGGTTGAAACTAGTGGTGTGACCTAACGTTGTGGATTCGATGGCTTTTTTAATTTTGCCTAGCAGGCAATAATCAGCGACTGGGTATACTTATTTATTTATTTTAGGAAAACAAACATCTTACAAAATGTCTTTCAAAATCAGTAGTTTCATCATCATCAACCTATGTTAGTCCACTGCTGGACGTAGGTCTTTCCCAAAACATGCCACTAAGCCTGGTTTCCGGCTCTTCTCATCCCATGTTTGCCAGCTGCATTTCTCAGATTGTCGCCCCACCTCGCCGGAGGACATCCTACAAAAGAAAAGGGGGCAAAAATTCAAAAAGTTTCATAAATATATCGAGTTAGGTGTCACATAAAAGGGATTTGCTTGTACATTCCAAAACCTTTTTTTCTAGGACCCCCGGCTTTAAAGATACAATGAAAAATTACATAGGTAACCAACGATCCAATAGCTCCCATCTCTAAGAGTTTCGTTGACATCAAGGTTTACGCCTAGTTGGACAGATCCTTTGCTTTTTCAATTTTTTTTTCTTGTAATAAAATAAGACGGTTTTCATTTCTCATAAAATGGTGACAGCGACCTGATCTGATGATGGAGCCAAGGTCTGTCCAACGGAACTCCTAATCGGTACCTACCTCGTGCCGACGAGGTACGATTTCTTACAATCAAAGGAGCAAATCGTTTTTATTTTTTCGAATAAACTGCTTCATAACTATAATGTCCCATCACTACGTCTAGCTGGCTAGCTGGGCTGGCTAGGTTATTACCAATGCAAAAGGACGCATGCGCGCGCTTGTTGTTTGCTCTGGGTCACGATCCGGGCCCCGGTGAAAAAGTACCTAGGTCACAGATAAGAGAATACTACCTAGGTACATATGGTTTCATACTGATCCATCCATTTTATTAATATTATTATTAATAGAGATTTCAAATTGTATCTTACATAGGTTTCAGCTAAATAAGATATAGGTACTTACTTATTCATTATTTTCTTTCATATAGTTGAAAACCTAGTAGCACAGAATTTATATAAGTTGGTAAGTATAACCCGCGCCAATGGATTTGATTTTAAAGCGCTGCTAAGTTTTACTTAACGAAGTACCTACCTCCATAGATAAAATTACCAATCATGTTATTTTATTTCTGCTTTATACAAATTGTAATTTAGCAATGTTTTCAAACCCGTTTTACACACTTCCTTTCTAATTTAATTATAAAAGTAAAGTATATGTAAAGTAAATAATATTATATTACTTAAAATAAGAATGCAAATAATATAATTTTATAAGGGTTCGTCGGACCTCGGATTCAGAACCATAAAATACTTTGAAAAACCCGCTATATTGTGGTACTTTTAATACCTGTACTTTTCAATTTATGTCTTATCCTTTGGGAATAGAACTGGTTTTCTCCAAGCAGTCAATTCAATTTGAGAGGTCATTGTCAATATTGCCAGTAAAAAGCCAATCACGTCCCGTATCCAACTTTAAAAACACTTTTTTTTAATAGATTTACTATTTGTTTGCGTTTTAAAACGATCATTTATGTATAGTGAAATTCTTATTTTTATATAAAAATTGAATATTTGTTACTCTCGATACGGAAAATATATGTTTAAAAAAAAAACTAATTAAAACACTTGATAAGACGTTCCATTTTACATTTAGTTTGACACATTTGTAAAAGTTCCACATAAGCGACGTATACTGACAACACCGCCGAATACGTGGCCCCGACTGATGATCTGTGTGGTTTCTGTGTCTTGTTTATTATTTTTAGTGTGTTAATTCAGTAATAATCTGCTGAGAGGCCGTAAGTTAATCAATATATATTCAGTGTGCTTCTACTCACGAAATTACATGGGTTAATGTAGCGCACATCTACTCAAAAACTGTGTGCAAAGTTGACGATGGCAGCTGTCAATAATTTACTAACAAGATTTCGATGTATTTTACCATAATTCTGCCCTATTTTCCAATTATGTAAGATGATCAACCTAAGGTAGAATTCCTCGAGCTCCTTTATACTTTCTTCGATGGCTAACTGACTGTGTAATCGGTCAATTAAAATAGGCGCATACTTAACTCACTGGATGTATCACTGAGCTTAATTATGTTTTTTAGAGGAATTAAATGTAAATTCACTATAATAACAATGAAAGTGGTGCAGTAGTAGCTAGCTCGGTAGCCACTTATTACCTATCCTTAAAATTTCTATTCATAAAGTCTTCCTTTCTGTGGAATCAGAGCAACCTCTTATCAAGCCCTGTGACATACATTTTAGACAGCCTCGCAAAGACAGAAATCAGTAAGTTTATCTTAAATGAATTTATTAGATATCTACATACATCTCTATAGCTGTATCAGTACTGTCATTCACTATGGCAATGTAGCCAGCATCTTCTTGGTGTTGATTCTGACTTGTAGAGATTTCATCGAGGTATCATCGTCAGTTCCAACAATTTATTGATGACTCATCTGTTTCTTGAGCGTTTTGTATATACTTACATATTATTCTACTCTGACCTGGAGATGGGAGAATACTTTTAGTACTTTTGAAAATTAAGAATTCAATAAAATCAAGTAAGTAATTCAATAATGCAAGGCAATACAGTCACTCAGCTTGTCAAGAGAGATGAATCAGTGCCAGTAACATCATAGATGGTACAAGTTACAAACTTGGCCCGCAATGCTACATTCGAAACCTCAATTTTTAAACCCTTAATTCTTAGAGTTTTAAAATGAATATTGATTTTAAAAAAGTTATTTTATTCCTATAAATAATCGTTGTTGATTCCAGGTAAGTTGGCTACTGCAAGATGATGAATCCACAATATCCGCCTCCAGGGCAAAATAATAATGCACCAGCAAACCCTCTCGGGTACCCACCAAGCTCACAAGAATATAATGGAGTGCCAAACTCAAGTTATAGCCAGATGCCATCCAATGGACCACAGCCTATGAAGCCATTCGACCAGGACATGGCACAAAAAATGCACAGTATGAATCTGAATGGCCCTCAAGGGTTCTCCACAATACCATCTTCTCAAATACCACCAAGCCAAGCTCCACCTGGATCATTTCCTTCAAATTTTGGTCAGATGCCTCCAGGGCAAAGACCTGTAACTGGACCAATGCAAGCCAGACCTCCAGCCAGCGGAGCGCAATTCCCTCCATCAATGGGCCCTCCGACAGCAGGTCCTCCTTCATCTACTCCAGGTCCTGGGCCCACATCACAGGGATTCAGCCAACCACAAAGCCAAGCTCCTTCTCAGTTTCCTCCTGGCCCTCCCATGCAGCAGCCTCTTAGCTCTCAACCTGGTCAAGGACCTCAAAATTCTCAAGGCCCACCTTCTCAAAGTCTCCATCACGCTCCTCAAGGACCCAAGCCTGGCATGAGTCAAATGGGACTTCAACAACCAGGAATGCCACCTCAACCGGGCCAGCCAATGCCTACACAACCTGGCATGCCCCCTCAATCTCTGGCAAATCAAATGCCAAGGCCTGGAATGCCTCCATCATCACAACAGGGGCCAATGCCTGGGCAGTCCATGCCTCCACAAGTTAGATCAGGACAGCCGGGCTTTCCTCCTCAGCCTGGTCAAGTACATGGTCAGTTCCCAGGTCAACCTGGTATGCCTCAGGGCAAACCACAACCTGCACTAGGTCAGCCTGGTTTACTTGGACAAGGCTTACCTCCCCAACCTGGCCAACAAGGTCCACCTGCTCAGCCAGGATTCCCACCACAGCCTGGCCAGCAAGGGTTGCCTCCTCAGCCAGGCCAAGGCTTACCTCCACAGCCTGGACAGTTACCCCCGCAACAAGGCTCACCATCACAAGGATTCCCTCCTCAACCAAACCAGCAATTTGGACCGCCTGGATTACCGTCTCAGCCGGGCCCAATGCCTCCTCAACCTGGTCATCAGTATGCACAACCTGGTCTTCCGCCTCAGCAAAACCAAGGCTTACCTTCTCAGCCAGGGCTACCACCCCAACCTGGACATCAATTTAGTCAGCCTGGCCAACCAGGATTACCCCCACAACCTGGGCAGCCAGGCTCACAGCTAAACCAGGGCCAAATGCCTGGGCTTCCGTACATGCCACCGCCACTATCTCAGCAACGGCAGTTCCCGGGGCAACCCGGGCCACCTGGACCCCCTGGAGTGCCTACTGGATATCCAGGTGAATTCTAAAAATACTTTTGTTTATTAGAATATGAATAAATGTAATAATGTGATAGAAAGTGTTAGGCTTATTAGTTAACTATTGAATGAGTTTCTACTCTTCTTACAGATATCTTAAATTTTTCAATTTACTTATACAAGGTCTACAATTTAATAATACTTGGGTTTAAAACTTCTGGGGGCTAAAGTACCCATCAATATGAATAACTTTTTCTATGGAACCAACACTGTGAACGCAAAAAAAACCAGAATTTTCATATATTTTAGCCAGGTAGGTATTGAACTTTTGTATGAAACAGATTTTTTTTTCGTGTTCAAAAGTTATTCATATTGATGGGTACTTTAGCCCCCTGAATTTTTTAAACACAAGTATTGGAACACCTTGTATAAAGAAAAATCCTTTGCTTTTCAGGTATGCCACCAATGTCACAGCAGCCTCAACAGCCCGGCTTCCAACAGCCTCCTCAGCAGCCTGGTTTCCAGCAGCCCCCCTCGAATTTCCCCACGCAGCAACCCCCCTCTAACTACCCCCCTCAGCAACCCTCTGGCTATCCCCCCCAACAATACCAGCAACCCTCTTTTCCCGGCCAGCAGCCTAGTTACCCCAATCAGCAATACCAGCAGCCGCAGCAGAAGCGATTGGACCCTGACCAGATGCCTAGTCCTGTAAGTTTTTAAGAATTATCTCGAAGGTTTGCTTGGTGTGTTCTCGATGTAGGGCTTGTTTGGTCCATTACGCATAATGTTGCAAGCTCAAACTCCCTGCTAGACTTTAATTTGAACAGGGATCAGAAGGCAAGTCATTCATTTATTTTCTGTTCACCTAGCTATATAGCATTACATCATCCTGAAAACTATGAGGCTCCTTATAAAAAAAAGCAACTGAATGTGAAGCCTCTTACCTATTTCATCTGTGGTAGATCTTCCTTTTCGGAACTGTTTTATAATAACTATTTATAACAATTTCTTCAGATCCAAGTGATGGCGGACGATGAGCAGAACCGCAGCGGCGTATTCGTGACCAACGACAAGGGTCTGGTGCCGCCGCTGGTCACCACCGACTTCGTTGTTGACGACAAGGGGAACGCCAGTTAGTCACTTTCAACTCTAATTATCTATTGTAGTTGTACTCTTTGTAAAGGAGTTCCCACACCACTAGCATACCACTTGTTTGTCGGTGAGCAGTGATGCTCGCATTGTGGTTTCAATTTGATTTCACTTTATATTATTGAAAGTATGTGTGCTGGTGCAATGACAGGCACACGAGACTTAACACCTACCTAAGTGCTGTGTAAGATAATGCAATTCAGATAGACTTAACTGCTTTATATCAGGGGGGCGGTGGGCCAGCTGCTTGTTCCTAAAATAATTGTGGTTATGAACATTTTTATTTAATAACGGGATTCATTTACAATTAGAGAAAAAACTACTAAGAAATACGACACGAGAAAGTTAAAAGAACTTGACTTCTTCTAGAATTAAATTTTAATTTTAATTTTTCAGGTCCTAGATACATCAGAAGTTCCATGTACACGATTCCCGTCACCGCTGACCTGTTGAAACAGACCGCGATGCCGTTCTGTGTAGTTGTAAGTATTGACCGACAATGACATCTTTTTGGGAATTTTGTTTCTGTGAGTTTTTTAACCTATAGGTTAGGAATACGCGATTCTTTTACAAACCAAAACGATATTGGGTGAAATATATGAGCTGACGACATCGTAAATATCGTGGGATGTCGGTGGACGGAGAAGGTTCAAAATTGTTCTGCCTGAAAACGTACGGGGGAAGAATGAGCAGATGTTATTTCGCAGCCACGAATCAGAAGCAAGTTCTCTGTTCTGTATGTCAGATATCCCCGATGGCGGAGACGGCGGGCAAGGAGCCGCCGCCGCCGCTGCTGGACTTCGCGGCGCTGACGGGCGCGGCGGGCGCGGGCCCGGTGCGCTGCTCGCGCTGCAAGGCCTACATGTGCCCCAGCATGAAGTTCCTGGACGCCGGCCGCCACTTCCAGTGCGCCTTCTGTAAAGCTTCCACTGAAGGTTTGTACTGGTACTGACTGAATACTGAGGGCCTCGTTCATATTGGTCGCTGAGCGCTCGACTAGCTTAAATGTTCGCTAAGTCTGTTGCTGTCTCTTTTTATTTCGATGAAAGTGACGGTGTACGAATACACTATAGAGCCGAATGACGAACGGATATGACGTTAATCGCGTAAACGTATCGTATCCCTAAGCAACAGAATAAGGTCGAATATCGCTAGGTTACATTGACGCCACAAATATCAAAATTCATTCGTGATCAGCCTACTATTTTAGTTTAAAAACTGTCACAGTAGACAGTGTATCTGGTGTTTACTGTTTACACATAAAATATAGAAAAACAGTAACTTAACTCTGGCCAAGCGCGTTTGTGTGTCTTACTTTAGATTAGGTAATCTCAAGTCTCAAAGTGTGACCATAAACGTTTTGTTTGATTCCAGTGCCGATGGAATACACACAGTACATAAACAGCATGCAGCAGTACGGGCGAGTTCCAGCTGAGTTGGCGCTGGGTGCTTATGAGATTGTTGCTACTAAGGAGTACTGCAGGGTGCGTCTCTTGGACCCTTGTTATTATTTATTTACAAATGACATAAGACATGTTTTCATTATTTTTCTCAAAGAACCCCGAAGATGACCCTGATGACCTTTACCTGAAGGCAAGGATTACCTCAAATATAGCTAAGAACTAGCTAACACTAGACTACGAATAGCATTACATATTTAACGATCAGCTTCTTAAGAAAAATTTACTGGTCTATCTTAAGATTACTAAAACACAGATTGGACAATGAATCCTACCACTTACTCGAACCTTTAACTGAGGGCTTTAAATTGTTTTTGTTTCAAATGTTTTTAAACTTTCTTGTAGTAACGAATAGGTTAAAGTATATCTGTGTTATTTCAGAATAATACACTACCGAACCCGCCAGCCATAGTGTTCGTCATTGACGTCTCATACAACTCCATCAAGAGTGGTCTATTGGAGACGCTCTGTGAGAATGTGATGGACATCATCGCGGCCATGCCCAAGGACGAGCAGACTGGCAAGAGTTGGACCAGAGTCGGGTTTATCACCTACAGTTCTACTGTGCACTTTTATAATATCAAGGTAATTGCATATTCATGGTACAATCATCATAATTATAGTGTAGTGCTATGACCCACACCAATAAAGAAACAAATCTAATAAAAAGCGCCGCTTGACTTTACGTCTCACTCATCATTATTGTCAGAAATAGTGTGCGAGTAAAAAGCATAACACGTACGAGTGATTTAACTGAAATAATGTTTTTTATTAAAAGTCTGTGTATCTTTGTTTTTTAATTTTATCATTGTATTTTGTGTCGTAAAATAAATATTTTCTTTTCTATTCTATTCTAAATAGTTTCTGTATTGGCGCCAGTTATATTTAGTATTCAAAAAAAATATTCGTTGTACTATATTCGTTGATGGACGTAGGGCAGTGCATTGTAGGGCACGTACATATAATGTGTGAATTGATAGGTGATGTTCACAATTTAACACCAACTGGGTCATATGCGTGTTTTTGGCAATTAGCATGGCCCACCTAATGTTAAGTGGTGACCATCCACCTTCACATGGCACACCCTTCAAACCGAAACACAGCGACGCTGCTTGACTTGACGACTTGACTTGACTGACAAGCCACACACAAAAACCTGTACTACTAACAAATATGTTACGTTTACCAGGGTAACCTAGCCCAGCCGCAGATGATGTCAGTAGGTGATGTATCAGACATGTTCGTTCCTCTGCTGGATGGCTTCCTCGTGTACCCTGAGGACAGTGGCCCTGTGCTCGGAGCTCTGTTGCAGCTGCTGCCCACCATGTTCCAGGATAGCCGGGAGACGGAGACTATTCTGCTGCCCGCTGTGCAGGTACATTACCTTACCTATGTGTGTGGAAACTGTCCACTGAATGGCACCACTGGTGCTAGGTCTAGAAGATTAAAAAATATAAGGATCACTTTTGTCATAGAACAAAGTAAAATACTGTACCCCAAGTATGAGTTTTGCTTACGATATTAAGTTTTTCGCGTCTTCATACAAAACCCGCAATGAACACGGAACAAAAACGTAAAACGAAAAACGAAATATCGTAAGCAAAACTCATACTTGGGGTACAGGTATCAAAAATAACCTTTAACAGATTTTTAGATTGTATAAAGGAATAAACGAAAAAAGTGGGAACCTAGCAGTAATTATCTACTAAGCTTCTTATCTACTAAGGTAATTATCTACTAATTATCTACTAAGGTCAAGTGAAACCGGAACCTAGATTGACCTAGTTTATATAACGTCTTCTCAAAGTTATCCTTGTCAATATTATGCCCTTTTACTGACAATACTAAGTAAGAAAACTAGCTGTTAGTATACCAGCGCAGCGGCAACGATAATCTTGCACATCATATGACTACTTTGCAAAAACAGAGCACATGCCAAATAAGTATAACAGATATACCTCTGACTACCCTCAGGCATCATCTAAACCTTGTATCACTTTGTTTCCAGGCAGGTCTAGAAGCCCTCAAAGCAGCTGACACGTCCGGCCAACTGATGGTATTCCACACGTCCCTTCCCACATACAACGCGCCCGGAAAACTCATCAACAGAGAGGACAGGAAACTACTCGGCACAGACAAGGAGAAAACTATATTAGGTATGTATTATTTTGTACTGTTATGTAACCAGTTTATTATGTTTTTCTCTGTAAAATTTTGACTTTTTCATGTGTACCAAGTTATCTTACTAATAAAATAAATGAATCTGAAATCTGAATCTGTACAATGTTGATGTTATATTACTCAATAGAATCAATTAAGGGGCTGACAACTATCAAACAACTTCTCGCTCACACGTTTCGACATGTTGAAAGATTTATAATCACTAAACTCATTTTCAAAAAATCGCAATCAACCATTTTGTGTGCAATCACATTGCACACAGTTAAGTAAAAATTTCATTTTGATCGATACAAGTTTTCCTACTTAAAAGTTAGCTTATGTACGAAAACTAGTAAAGCAAACTTTTGAGTAGGAAAACATCGATCGGTCAAAATGATTTTTTCACTAAACTGGTTGATTGCGATTTTTCGAAAATGAGTTTAGTGATTTTATATCTTTCAACATGTCGAAACGTGCGAGCGAGAGTCACATTAGGTCTTGTCTTCGCCTTAAACGTCTTATAAACTAGGTTATTTACGCGCCAGTTCCACGACCTATCTAGACTAGGCCCTAGGATATCTACCGTGCCTGTCGTGTAGCAGTTTTTGTACTACATATAGATGTTGTTTTATTATAGCGCCACAGACGACGGCATACAACGAGCTGGGTCAGTCTTGTTCAGCCGCCGGCGTCAGCGTGGAGATGTTTGTGTGCAACCAGTCCTACGTCGACACTGCTACTATAGGTACGTTATTATTTGTATCTCTCACTTAAGTACCTAATCTATGTATCTAATATAACGTTGACAGCCTTCACAGCTCAGTTGGTAGTAGCTCTGCCTTCCGGGCCCTAGGCCGTGGGTTCGATCCCCACCGAGAACAAATATTTGTTGATAAATAAAGATATTTGGTCTCTGTCTGAGTGTTATTATATATTATAAGTATGTATTTACAAAAAAAAGATTTATATTATGTATTATATCAGCTATCTGGTTCCCATATTACAAGCTTTGGCTTAGTTTGGGGCTAGATAGTGCCGTGTGGAAAGTTCACCAATATTGATTTATTTAATTATTATATTATAAGAATCTCCTTATACCTAATATTTTCATGTGTATCCAGCCCGCAAGTACCGATCTTTTTACGAACTATGCGATTGTCAAATTTGACATTTCTATTCGTGATATTTTGACGAATTGTGCGAGTACGGAACTCGGGGTCGCTATCTTTTGACGATCGCATGCGATAGTCAATTTTCGCGATAATTGTAAAATGTCAACTCGGAAACTATCGGTTTTGAACACAGTCCATGGATTCGTGAAAATGATTCTTCTAATTCGCTTATTTGACAACACTATCGTTAAATCAAAAGTACCATCCATACCCGCATTTTAGCGAAATTCGCTAAATTTTAACGAATATCATGACTTTCGTCAAAATCGCCAAACAATCGCTAAAACCCGTTTTCACTAATAGAAATGTCAAATTTGACGATCGCATAATTCGTAAAAAGATCGGTACTTGCGCTGCAGTTAGGGTTAACAATATTAATTTTCTCGAAATATAAAAAACGAAAAAAATTTTTTTTTATCTCTAGTTTTGCTTCTTATTAATTTTGGGAGCCAAGAACATGGAAAATATTATTGTTTAGAGAATTCTGGTATTCCATAGTTTGTAACAGCGATTACTGAAGTTAAGCTATATTGAATGTTTGACGAGCATTCTGTGCGCGAATCGCTCGTTTTAGATACACCCTGTAGATGTAGGTAATATACCAAGAATTGTTATTTTAGGACAACTGCCTCGGCTGACGGGTGGACAAATACGGAAATACACGTACTTTACGGTAAGTCTTACGTTATGACAAAATCTTTGGCAAAATTTGAATTTTACACAGTTGGTCGGTTTTTCTACAAAAAATCTTGCACAGGAACGGCAGTAAAACTTGATTGGATCAAACAGATTATTTTCTGAACTGCATGGAATGTTATCGTACACAACTTTATTGATTGCGATTTATCATAAATAAGTACAGTGATTTTATATCTTTAGAAATGTTAATATGCGAGCGAGAAGTTGTCTGTCGGGTGTCAGACTTTTAACATGTTAATGTTGTTATGTTATGTTGTGTGTGTGTGTGTTTAGGCGGAGTGTGACAATGTCGTTGGCCTCTTTCTACTGTGACCTACGATGTATCGAGGGTTCCTTAAAACTTCCTGCTCGTATCGCCTATTTTACCATCTCTGTGTATATGCTATCCGTCAAGTTAAGTCAAGTTATAAACGTCTTTGTTTTTTAAAAGTCTAAAGTTGAGACGGAAATATTTTTATTTGATAGTTAGCGTTACTGTGAGATTGTGAAAAAGGGATTTAACGTTATACCTCGTGTGTTCATAAGTCTTGAGACACAGTAAAACTAAAATATTTTTGGAGCTAAGTTGAGTATTCATTTATTGGATATTAAAATTAAAACTACTGACATATAGATCTGTATTTAAAAATAAATCATTCAAAATGGCCGCCTTTGCATTCAATGCAGGCCTTCAAACGCGTGCGCCATTCATCTATGGCGGCACGAATCTTTTCAATGGGAATCCGTTTCGATTCTTTAATAAGGGCTCGCTTGAGAGAATCCAGGTTTGGGTGAGACTTTCTGCATGCCCTCAGCTCCAATCCCGTCCATAAAGAATAATCCAAAGGATTCAAGTCAGGGCTTGACGAGGGCCAATCTTCGCTCCGAATGAAGCCTGGCAAATTGGCCTCCAGCCAACGTTGGGTAGTCTTAGCTTTATGGGAGGGAGCAGAGTCCTTTTGGAAAACCCAGTATTTTCCAGCGAATAGCGTATCATTTAATGGTTTAACCACCGCTTCCAATATGTCGGTTTGGTAATTTTGTGCCTTCACCTTGACGCCTTGCTGACAAAAATGAAGCGAAGTGACCCCCTCGTAGGAAACACCCCACCAAACCATCACACTTGCAGGATGATGAGTACGCTGGACATTGCGTACAGATGGCTGGACGTCCTTTGAACTTCTGGCGTAAACCTTATTGTTCTGCCGGTTAAACTTTTCTTCCACCTTGAAGATCTTTTCATCGGTAAACCGGATATGTTTTGGATCGTGTCTCTTCAATAGGTTCCGACATCGTTCCAGTCGCAATTTACGAAGACGCTCGTTTAAATAACGCACTTTCCTTCGACTGTAGGCCTTTAGTTTAAGATCATATTTAAGTATCCTGTTCACCGATATTCGCGACATGTTGGTCTGCAGAGCTAATTTCTTTTGAGTCCGGCAAGGGTTGCGACGAATTCGCTCTCTGATTACTTTGATGTTGGCGGGCGTCCTTACAGACCGCGGGCGGCCACATCTTCCACGGTCTTCTAAAGAGCCGGTCTCCTTGTACCTCTTTATGGTAAAATACATCCCAAACTTTGGATTTCACTAAAAACTTGCATTGGTTTTTTTCCTGCTTGAAACAGTGAAAAAACAGTGAAATTACAGAATGAAACAAATATTCAAATGTATATTTTTTCTGATTCAAAACATTCGTAATTTAAAATTTTAAAAGTTTAAAAAAGGTTGCCTGAATTACTTTCTTTTTAAATTAATTAAATAAGTTCGTCTCAAAACTTATGAACACACGAGGTAATGTAATTTTGAGTGTGCATGACTGCGCGCGCGGCACGGCGCACGACGCGATGATGAATGTAATGTTGTGTGTGTGTGTATAGGCGGACGCGCGGCGCGTGGCTGTGCGCGGCACGGCACACGACGCGGTGATGAATGTAATGTTGTGTGTGTGTGTATAGGCGGACGCGCGGCGCGTGGCTGTGCGCGGCACGGCACACGACGCGGTGATGAATGTAATGTTGTGTGTGTGTGTATAGGCGGACGCGCGGCGCGTGGCTGCGCGAAGCACGGCGCACGACGCGGTGATGAATGTAATGTTGTGTGTGTGTGTATAGGCGGACGCGCGGCGCGTGGCTGTGCGCGGCACGGCGCACGACGCGGTGATGAATGTAATGTTGTGTGTGTGTGTATAGGCGGACGCGCGGCGCGTGGCTGTGCGCGGCACGGCACACGACGCGGTGATGAATGTAATGTTGTGTGTGTGTGTATAGGCGGACGCGCGGCGCGTGGCTGCGCGAAGCACGGCGCACGACGCGGTGATGAATGTAATGTTGTGTGTGTGTGTGTGTATAGGCGGAGTGCGACGGCGCGCGGCTGTGTGCGGACGCGCGGCGCGTGGCTGCGCGCGGCACGGCGCACGACGCGGTGATGCGCGTGCGCACGTCCACCGGCGTTCGAGCCACCGACTTCTACGGACACATGTTCATGAGCAACACCACGGATGTCGAACTGGCCGCTATAGGTAACGTTTATACTTTTACCCTCTTTTTCTTGTCGTGTTACTAGTTCTTTCGAAACAGTGCGGTGAATGGATTCTAAGTGCGCCGCGAAGAGTCTCATTTCAGGCACTTAACACATGGTGAAGGAAAACATCGTGAGGAAACAAGGTCGTATTCTAATAGCGGCGATGGACTTGCAACCAGTCACGCATGAAATACCAACTTCTCTAAAATGTGAGTTTCATGATGAAATCAGATCGATCGGATGTAATATTTGGACATACCTCTGTGTACCCCCCATAGACGCTTTCAAAGAATCTTGAGTTAATACTCGGTACTCAAAGATCTGAGGGGTTATCTACCGTGCCCGGGGATCGAAAGTCGTGAAGGTGTTTCGGTTTTTTCCCCTTAATCAAGGAGTTCCATGTATCGTATCGCAGACGCGGACAAAGCGATAGGCATCGAGATAAAGCACGACGACAAGCTGACGGCCGAGGACGGCGTGTACCTGCAAGCGGCGCTGCTGTACACGCACCGCAGCGGACAGCGGCGCCTGCGGATCCTGAACCTGGCGCTCGGCGTGGCGCACCAGCTCGCCGACGTCTACCGCTCCATGGAGCTCGACACCACCATCAACTTCCTCACCAAGCAAGGTGAACATCTTTTTATTTTTTTTATTCATGGACCAGAGACGCACAGGACCGAGGCTGGCAAAACATGAGCGAGGCCTATACCAGTGGATGATACCAGGCTGAGATGATGATGATGATGATGATGATTCATTTACAATTTAACAACCGTATTCCGAGTCTTGACTTTTGTATGTTTTTCAGTTTGCAAGGAAAATTACAATTAATAAAAGTATTTAAAAATGTACAAAATACATATGCAACAGTTGAGCTATCTGCAGACCGTTGCGAACGATCTAGAGATATCTCAACTGATCATCAGTGCATTTGAAGTCGGTTCATTCGGCGTCACGAGTAGTATTTATTGTCCGGCAGCCGTGTGGGCGCTGCGCGAGCACGCGCCGCGCGCCGTGCGCGAGGGGCTGTCGCAGCGCTGCGCGCGCTCGCTGGCCGCGTACCGGCGGCACTGCGCCTCGCCCTCCTCCGCCGGCCAGCTCGTGCTGCCCGAGTCCATGAAGCTGCTGCCGCTCTACACCAGCTGCCTGCTGCGCTCCGACGCCTTGGCGGGAGGTGAGAACCGAGGTGCAGGGACCCTCTGCAACCTTCCGGATACTTTTTTTGAACCAGCCGATGGAACATCTAGATGGCCCGCTTCGTGTTGAGAGGTAACCGTCACCCAGCGTTGCCTCGTAAGTCATGCACGAGCCATGATGCCCTACGATGCCCTGCCCCGCGTCCGTCGACCTGAGGCCCACAGATATTGAGCCTTCGTGTGCCTGTAAGTTCACCGGCAACCGCAGCCTTCGCTTCGAACCGAAGCACGGCAACGTTGCTCGGCGGCAGAAATGGGCATGGCGGTAGTGTAACCCCGGACGAGCCACGCGAGGGCCCGACTGCTCCTGAATGTGGGTCGAACCCGACTGCTCCTGAAATGGAAAAGTGTTACATAATTCTTTCTCGTTCAGGTCCAGACCTGTCGTGCGACGACCGCAGCTGCGCGATGTACCGCGCGCTGACGGCGGACGTGCTGACGTCGCTGGTGTACACCTATCCGCGCTTGTTACCGCTACACCGCGCGCGCACCGAGCCGCGCCCGAGTCAGCTGCGGGCTTCCATGGACAAGATGCAGGACCACGGCGTCTATCTGCTAGGTGACTTTCGCATTGTTTGTAGCTTTTATAGTGCTTACCGAAGCACTATACCGAGTGGGATTCGAACCACCTGCGCCATCGGACTCTAATCCCACTCGAACTTTTGGGATATTATAAAATCTTTGTGACTTTTTAATTATTAAGAAAGAAGAAGAAGAAAAAATACATTTATTAACGACACACAAAAAGGTAAACAATGAAAAAAAAACTTTGTGCGTCGCAAAACGGACTCATTAATTTCACCGCTCTTCATGCACCGCCGTCTAATATCACTCTGTAACTCCTTTCCATTTTGGAGCTGCTTGGAATAAATATCTCTCAGAGATAGGCCGCCCATTATATGGTATAATTTACGATGCACAACGAAGTGTGCAGAATTAGCAAGCTGCCATACAGCTCGTCGAAGCGACAAGCGCTGTGAAGAAAAACATCATACGAAAATATTATTTTTATATTATTCTTAAAGCGGCGATGGGCTCGCAGGCGTCACGCATTCAATACCGTTATCTGCAAAAGTACTTCAACCTTTTGTCATAACCAAGATACGATCGTGAGCTAATTATATTGAATTTCCCAGAGAACGGCGTGCACATCCTAATCTGGGTGGGTGCCCAAGCGGAGCCGGAGTTCATTAGCGACGTGTTCGGCGTAGCGAGCGCGCAGCAGGTGGACACGCAGGTCACGGAGCTGCCGGCGCGGGACAACCCGGCCAGCGAGGCCGTGCGCAGCATAGTGCGCGACGCACGGGACAAACGGCACACCGCTATGAGGGTAAGTCGGAAACTAAGGAGAGCTCTTTGTGAAGGGCTCGTCCGGGGAAGTACTACCTCGATACCCTTTTCTGCTTCCACGGTTTGTGTTTCTTTTTCGAAGTCGAATGGTATTTATTCAGTACAATCACAAGGATCACTTTGAAACGTCTTTTAAACTAGGTGAATCTACCGCCAGTTCCATGCGACCAAGCCTTCTAGAACAGGCAAGAACCTTGCAGCTTGATCCCTAGTTTTTTTTTGTTATATGATCCTTATTTCAAATAAGGTTCTTAATTTTTTTGTTCTTGTAATGAATTCAATCCCACTCACCTACCTTCCTTGATGGTACTAGACCCTCAGCGCTTGTTGTCTACAATAACTACATTGAAACGAATTAAATAAAAAGTGCCGCTAATCATTGCCTCTTACCCGCACTCTATTATTACCAATAGTGTGCGAATGAGAGGTAATCATTAGCGGCACTATTTTGAATTCATTTCTTTATTACCGAGGATTTTTCTAGTATTATTCCGATATTTTATATTTAAAGTTTTGTACTTTTATGCCTTTGGTTCTGGGAACATTTATAATAATGGAAAACAATACATTGTGCTGTTTATATGTAAAAAAGGCTTATTATACGTATAATGTTGTATTTATTATAGTGTGTGATAATTCTAAGCATGATGCATGTTTAGTATTGATACGTTTTTAGCACTGTAGACTAGAATAAAACATTAGTGTAAAGTGCTTTTATAACTATGAAGTCATGATGTTATCAAATGCTAGTGAATACGGTATTTTGTGTCCCTTATATCTTTGGTGTTTATTCTATTGGGTTGCACACTCTTATGCTAATATTTAAAAGGCTTCAATTTTTAGTGCTAGGGTAGATACCAGCCGTGAAAAACTGCTTATAACCAGTGAGAGGTGTATCGTGCCGTGGGTCAGTCGTGATACAAGTTTTTGAACTTTAACTTCTGTAAATAGTAATAACCTTGTAAATCAAAGTTAAGAATTTATTATTTGATTATTTGATTGATTTAAGTTAGCTTTTAGATAAATGTGGGTGCGTGTCAAATGTAATGTTTTGACGTACCTCTGACTACCCTCCATAGACGTCCTCAAAGAATCTGGAGTTATAGATCTGAAGGGGATATCTACCATGCCTGGGGATCAAAGTCGTGAAGCTGTTTCAGTTTTCATAAAAAATTATAAGCACCTATAGTAAAAGTGTGATAGTAGTAAAACATGATTGAAGCATGTGATCCCTCTCGCACGCGCCATCTCGCTCCCACAGCTGACGGTCACGCACGCGCTGGACAAGCACGCGCTGACCGCGCGGCGGATGCTGGTCGAGGACAAGGGGCCCGACGGACAGGCGTACACTGAGGCGCTTATGGAGGTGCACAGGGCCGTGCAGAAGCTTGTCTAGGTTTGGGCTACTTCTAGCTAAAGGGTTATTTCTGGCTAATGGGTTATTTCTGGCTACTGGGTTATTTCTGGCTACTGGGTTGTTCTGGCAACTGGGTTATTTCTGGTTTCTGGGTTATTTCTGGCTACTTGGTTATTTCTGACTAATGGGTTATTTCTGGCTGCTGGGTTACTTTTAGAAAAGTTACTTCTAGCTGGGTGGATATCATGGTTTATTGTTTACGACTGCTTGATTTGTAAGCCTAAACGCTAATAGGTTTCGGATTTCTGCATGGGTTTTTACTACCAGAAATTAATGAATTTGAAGACACAAAAACAAATAAAAAAGACGTTCTGACCGCGCGGAAGATGCTGGTTGAAGACAAGGGTGCTGATGGACAGGGCTGGTGCTTATGGTGCATGCTGTGCAGTAGCTTGTTTGAGTTTGGGTTACTTCTAGCTAATGGGTTATTTTTAGCGACTGGGTTATTTCTGGCTACTGGGTTACTCTTTGCTTCGGGTTTTTGCGATGCGTTATTGGCACTTTTTATCTATGCCATGGTTTGACCATGCTTGCATCATGTTTTCCTAAATTATAAAAAGCATTACATTACATTTACATTTACGCCCTTAAATAATGATAAAAGACACTGCCTATTATATGAAATATTTCCTGCATTCCCCACACAGTTTCTTAAATAATCCCTCATACCTATAAAATAGATATCTGCCGTGCCTGTTTCAAAGTCGTGAAAATGTTTCGGTTTTTCCATACACGGTTCATTTATATAAATTTTGCTTAAAATACAGTGTCACAGTTTGTTTTACCATCAGTTGAATAGTTCATAACAAAAGTTTAAGCATTGTTAAGCTTTATCAGATTTTGATATGTTATTCCATCCTCGGTGATACACATTTTTTATCATCACGCTGGGTACCATCCATCCATCATTGGTTATCAATAAGTTCCATCATGCTGGGTCCATCTCATCATGTGTGGAAGTTCCATCATGTTGATGATGGAGCTTCCACATACACGTATATAGGAGTTGTCCTATCATCACATTATCCTTTGTGTCTTTGTGCAGTGTAATAATAAAAACGAATCAATAATGACCAAAACGTGTGTCAATTGCTCGTAAGGAGCACGTGTCACGCCTCTTTGAAGAACACTTAAAATCCTTTCACCACACTGTTTCGAAAGAACAAGTGACACGACATGAAGAAGAAGAATAATGACCACCGCAGGCACTTTGATCAAGAAAGTTCAACTAGGCCTCGTGGATTTTCAATTTCTTCTTATTATATCTTTATGTGGTTGATATAAATCAATTTCGCTTATAGACACGTATGGAACTTTGATCCAAATAATACGCATGTTACTTATGTATGCCTCAAGTTGATGGACGCAGGGCAGTGCATCGTAGGGCACGTTCTTATCGTGCGTGACTTGGCGTGAGGCAATGCTTTGTAATAGGTGATGGTTACCACTTAACATCGGGTGGGCCATCTGCTTGTTACAGCAGCAAGTAGTGTAAAAATCTCTGACTCTCTAAAACAACCCTCAGTGAGCAATATAATAAATAAATGTTGCTGGACATTTCGACAAAAGCTCCCATCTAAGCAAAGATTCGTTTGGGGCTAAATGGCTGCACTATGCTAAAGTTCCCAATGAAATGTGAAAATGTCCACCGTGGATTAAGATTCAATGCATCTTTTATGTTGTTACTTATTTTAAGCGATGGTTCTCTTGTTACAGCTAACAGTGATGCGACAACACGACAAGCTGGAGACGGTGCTACGTCACTTCCTAGTGGAGGACCGCGGTGTAGATGGCAGCACTTCCTACGTCGACTACCTGTGTCATGTTCACAAAGAGATACGAGCGTTGCTATAGCCTTTGTACGACTACTAAGCATTTGGTTAGGCCACGCGTCTATCGTACCGAGCCGCGCACGACAGCGGGTTTGAATCGCGTCACTGGATCTTTCTTACAATCAAAGTCGATCATATAAAAAAGGGACAGAAATAGGATCTTATCGATGAGCTTTGAAAAAGAGATTCAAAAAAGTAATACCAGAGTGCCAGACACACGCATTTAGCCAATGAAGTGCAATAGTTAGTCACATGATTTCTATTACAATATTGTGTACGGTTGAAAATTGAATCAATAGCCGCTGAGGAACCAAATTTTTAAGATCCGATATGAAATTATCACTGTTATAAGCTGATTCAAATACGCGTTTGTAAAAACGGCGTGCGTACGACCGAGGGGATTTGATGGACGCGTGCCTCTATACGATAACCTACGGGTATCGGTCAGAAACCAAGTGCTTAAAGGGAATACTGACGTTTGATTAGACCTGGGGACTTACTGCCACACAGTTGTAAAACTAGTTTATTTTTGGTCACTTTGTTAGGTCAGTGACCTTGAAAAAGTGTATTGCGCTTAGTACTCTTCGTAATCGGTATTGGCTTTAACTGACAAAATACAATTACAATTTGACAGATAAAGACAAAGCCGGGGCGGATCGGTTCGTGTATTAGTAAAAACTGTAGTGTCACAGTACATTTTAAACAAAGCCTTATGTGGTCCCTTTTAAGTATAAAATCAAACGTCACGGAGTTCCACACCGATAAGTTTGTCGATTGAATACATTACTTAGGAACAAGTATTTAAGGCATACTTCCATAATTTAAGTCGCCGATTGTATAATAGAAATGTTAGTGCAGTACGCGCCACTTCAGTGTGCACTTTTCGTGGGGATTTATACTCGGAAACTTTCGATAAGTGTCTTTTAGAAAGATGACGCGCTTCCACGCGCTTATCGAAGTTTTCGAGAATAAGGTGCCGACCGTAGAACAATATATTTAGCGCAGACAAGGTGTGCGATGCATATTGTCTTAAGAGCATACTCGCGTGGCGAGTACTGTAATTTTTATCTGACCAATAAT
This sequence comes from Chloroclysta siterata, assembly GCA_932294275.1. Taxonomy (NCBI): domain Eukaryota; kingdom Metazoa; phylum Arthropoda; class Insecta; order Lepidoptera; family Geometridae; genus Chloroclysta; species Chloroclysta siterata. The sequence goes on along the minus strand of OW028591.1, from coordinate 13,973,075 downwards.
ATAATTTTATTCGTTAAAGTACTTTGAAATAGCTATAATATTTTTACATGACGAATAAAATTTTGAATGGTTGTATCGGCGTATCAAGACACCAAAAAACAAATAATAAATAAACTCATACTTGATGATAATGGCAGATCTACCAATCGTTTTCCCAGAGGGTAAAAACACGTATGAAATCATAAGAAAAAATACAAATTGTCATACATATCTGTTCCTACAGTCACTTGCGGGCTTTCTCGGGGAAACGTACTCAGGATATAAAAAATATTGTATTAAATATCGAATAATTTAATTAACAAGTATCAAACTTTGATACGCCGATGCACTTTAATTATTTCAATTAATTTAGGCCAAAGTTCACCAGCACATTAACTGGTAGTTATCGCAGCTTTTGGTAAAGATCAACTTAACCTTACAAATGCGAAAGTGTACGCGTCTGTTATGTTTTCACAAGTGCATTAAGTAGACGGACATACTAAGGTACTTAAAACAAATACTTTAAATAAATCGAGAGCGGAGGCTAATGTATGATAAATAATCGGTTAGGTTTAAACAGCCGTTGATCTGCCGGCTAATGTGTTAGTGAACAGGGTGTCATTGTTCTAATAGACTGTATTATGGATGGCTTGATTGCGCTATAGTTAGAAAACTACGGTATAACGTCACAGACACAACGACCAATAGACGAATTCCAAATGGCGCTGCTTATTATTACCTCTCACTCGCACACTCTTGTTAACAATAATGAAGAGCGAGAGGTAATGATTAACGGCGCGTTTTAATAGATTCGTTTCCTTATCGGTGCTGGCCAAACCTACTATCAAACAATCGGAAATTAAGGACCGCTTGCGCAATGATCTGATTTCATTGTATTTAGTTAAACACGTTTACAAAATTTGTGAATAAACATCAGTTATGAGAGTTCGCTAATCATGTTATGTCGCTAATTTTTATTGTGCCAGCCATTGATAGTGATTAGCTTCCAAAATGTGTGGCTCGCTAAACACGATTAGTGATCGTTGAGCAAGCGGCCCTATATATTGAATTGTTTTGGCGATGATTACCTAGTAAAAGAAGTTTCATAGCATTTTCATAAAAAATGTAACTAAAAGATTTTTTACTTTAGTCACAGTAAAGAAAAATGGTTTAGTAAAATTTTACATTAGTAATAGCTTATACTAGTAAAAAATGTAAGTGATAAATATTGTATACCTACCTACGTGAAAGAATCCGATTCTCTGGTAGTAGGTAAAGTTCTCGCACTGAATTCGACTACTGTCTTTCGCACTGTGGCGTGGTTGGTAACGCATTGCCAATTCAAGGCGAAGGTGCGGGTTCTAATCCGCGTGTTCGACACCAAATGTTGAATCAATTGTACCTAGTTGTAATCCTATAGTAATAAAGTTTCAGGAACAAGCCGTCCTTTGTTCTGTTTTCAATTTATATATTTTTTTAATCGAAATTGTAATTAGTTAATTCGCCTGTATCGGAGTGTAAATAAAATATTGGCCTTATTATTTAATTTTTGTTAATTTTTCTATCTTAGACCTAGAATTAATTAGAAACAATGAATAGGTGGTGAAATGATCTAATAAAATAAGTTTTTTTGATGGCCAGTTGGCCATTGAACGACACGATATAAAGATAAGACCCCAAAAGAATCACGAGGTCAGTGATGCGGCCATTTTGTTTCATAGTTTTTGTAGTAAAATGAGCAATAAAATAGTATTACAGGTATCTAGCGACTTATAAACAACGTATCTTCCAAACAAAACCACAAATAGAAAATTATGTACTCAAGAGAATATTATTGTTTTAATTATGTATTCAATTGAGTAAATAATATGCAATAAATACGTTTTATATAAAGTGGCCTGTGATTTATAAATGTGGGTTAAATATTATGTAGTACCCTTACAAAATACCTGTGAGTAACCCTTACAAAATTCAGTAATTAAAACAAGTGAAATTCAGGAAAGTTATTATATTCAGTTTGGCCGGTTTTTCTAAATTCCTAGCCACTAAATTCCTAGTAACTGCTATTTGCAATTCTGGACCAGGATCATTTTGGCTGTAAAACAAATTTAAAACAGTTAAGTATAAGGAATTATGAGTGCCGTGCGACAGTTGCCTACACTAACGGTCGGTTTCTGAAAGCTCGATCAAACGTAATCGGATGTCAAGTCACTTGCTGTTTCAGCTATTACATCAAATTAGATAGTGATAACAAGTGACTTGACATCTAACTAGGTATGATCGAGCTTTTAGAAACCGGTCGTAAGTTGTTTTACTCTTCATATTATTCTAAATTATGCGACTAGTTTTGTACAAAGAAAAGTAACGAGCATATTTTGGTGTTTGCGTAGGTAAGCAGTGGCGTAGCTAGGTGGACAAGAGTCTAGGCAAGTCTAAAGGTTTTCTAGCTTCGGGAGCTGGCAGACCCTCTATTTTCAAAGCTTAGGTCCCCCTGAGCCCTACGATAGCTATGCCACTGTAGGTAAGGTTTTTTTTTTAATACAACCATCTGATGGAACAAGCAGATGGCCCACCTGATGTTAAGTGGTAACCATCACCTATAACAAAGCATTGCCTCGTAAGTCACGCACGATAGGAACGTGCCCTACGATGCAATGCCCTGCGTCCATCAGCTTTAGGCATACAGATGTCAAGCCTCATGTGCCTGTAATTACACCGGCAACCACACTCTTCAAACCGAAACAGCGTTGCTGCTTGGCGGCAGAAAAAGGTAATGCAAACACCAGAATATGCTTGTAAAAAATATGAAGTATTAACTAGTAAACACTGGCGCAGGTATCTGTATTCTACCACTACACCTATCCATGGTGTAGTTTTACCATAAACAATGTCCTGAAACTTACAGGCTTAGGGTAGATGACTTCAATAATAGGTCCTTTATAAGTGCAAGGGAGGCAGTACTCCGGACAGCGGTTCCGTCTCTTGCAGCCAGCGGCCCAGGAGATGATGAGCAGCAGCACCAGTACTGCAATACGGTACATCATGGTGCTTGATCCTGTTAACGGAAACTCATGATCAGCATGTTTTGTCATGCCTTTTAGGTCTCGTGATGTTTAGCACGGTTCAGCGCGATTATGACAGACGGGGACCGCTTGTGGAATTTACAACAGTGTGCCGGTAGCGTAGGTACGTAGCTGTTGGTTCGAGCTTCAACAATCGGCTATAAAATGGCTTTAGCCATGAAGCAGTTCTTAAACGTTAACAAACAATTACTAACAAAATATTTGTTTTGGATTCTTCTTGAGCACCAAGGGATCTAAATTCAGGTCTACGATATCTGAGGATTACAGTCGTGAGTTATTAACTTACTACTTATTTAATTTACCAAATAGCTTATTGCCTAGTTCTATAAATCTCACCTAATAATGGTTGACGACGACTTTGACTCTCTCTGTGCTGGTGAGACGCTTGGAGCGCTTGGTTGGACAGGATTTGTCTCCGCAGGGTCGACAGGAACGCTTCTTGCAAGCGTGCGTGACCTCGAACATTGAGACTGCGATGTGGAGGAAGAGAAGAACGAACTCGTTGATGAACGGCATCTCACCTGCTGGTGGAGAAGACTTGATTACTGATCTAGCAGGAAGATTAAGTTAGTTAGATATGTAATGAGGAATATAGGTAAGGTTACAATATCCTAGAAGGTTGGTAGATAAGTACATGAAGTTTTGAGTATCGATAACTCATTACTTACCCCTCAGTTCCTTCACAGTAGAATGTCTCGGTAGGTAAGCTAAGGCAGGACTTGAACCCGAGACTTTCACGTATTGGTGGGCCATTTTCCACGTCAAATGTAATTTGACAAAATCACTTTCTGAGCTTTAGACGATTTGACTGGGTAAGCTGGAACTCCGATTTACCGAAGCTGGATTTACCGGTTATTAGCACCATTGTCAGGCTTCACAGCTCAGTTGGTAGTAGCTCTGCCTTCTGCGCCGTAGGCCGTGGGTTCGATTCCCACCGAGAACAAATATTTGTGTGATGAACATAGATGTTTGTTCTCTGTCTGGGTGTTATTATATATTTAAAAAAAAGTATGTATTTACAAAAAAAAATATGCATATATGTATTATATCAGCTATCTGGTTCCCATATTACAAGCTTTGGCTTAGTTTGGGGCTAGTTAGTGCTGTGTGGAAAGTCCATCAATATTTATATTTATTTATTTTACTGTACAAATACCTAATACCTACCACAGTGTAACTTCTCCCATGTTTACAAACAGTGGTGGAAAAGACGTCTCTCGCTCTCCGCATCACAGAAGTCCCTTCTACTCGTTAAACACTCACTGCAATCCCCCAACACTCTTCACTTCTTGCACTTGGGGCTGTTCTCGCTACAAGTGACGTAGGAGTGGCGCGTGCAAGCGCAGCACGACTCGAGGTACGATAGTAGGAGTGTCACCACCAACACCACCACTTCTTGGAAGAATGCTGTGTCCATCGCCGAGGTTACTAGAAGAATTATTAATAGAACTAACTTTAAACATAATACGCACTAAAATTTAATATTTCAGCTGAAAAAAAATAATAATTCAACTACCTATTTGTATACCCGCGATTTCATTCGCGCATTAGTAAGAATTAAGCTTTTACCGATGGAGTCACTTCTTGCAAGGCGGGTTATTCGGATTGCAGACGACCTTCTTCTGTCCACATCCAGACACTTCCAGTAACCAGACTGCGAGCAAGCACAGCGAGAGAAGCAGTCGTTCCAGAGCCCAGGACATGACCTACAAGATGCACATAGCGGGAGAAAGGTGATGAATTTACTTATTTCAATTAGACTGTGCAAGATAATTCACGAATTAAGATTACGAATCAACTAACTTCGATATAACTTACCCTACCTACCAAATATTAAACTACCTAAATAGAATATTTGTAATATAATTGTAACACATGGAACATCTACATTTATTCAATAACCTAAATTAGAAAGAAATAAAGAACTTCTAAAGTCATAAAGTGCGGCACTTACCAAAGCGGTCCTCTGAATGGACAGGTTTATTTTAGATCCTGCATTTTCCTGAAAACGAAAAAGAATTGATTTGAGTCCTTCCACCAAAACACTGAAACTGAACTGCGCTACTGAATACTGCTGAAATAAAACTACCTACGAGGTGGAATTTGACTCAAACCAATACTTTGACGCTTAAAGGGTTCTTCAGAAAGTAGGTATTGAAAGAAATTCCAATTTTACTTAATTTATTTATCTAAATTTACATTTTTATAGCGAGCAGTTAAAGAATAAGAAGAAGAACTTAAAGCTAAATCTGAACATCATATTTTAACTGCGCCACCGTCTGACATATTTTGTTCAAAAATAAATTAATTGTCCGGAATTTTTCCTTCAAAAACTCATACTATCTGTTAGTGGTATGGTTTTTATTGTTTTGGGAAAATTTCCGTAGAAAATCTTCTTTCTCATTTCGATTTGACCGCCAGAGAATGGTTTGTTTAGTTTCTATAAGGGCCGCGCCGACAGGGGGCGCGACCGGTGCATGGTATTTTTTTCTTGCAACATGAAACGCTCATAATGAAAGAGAAGAGAGCGAATAATATTATGTAGAGTTTGTTAGAGTCGGGGTTAGCCATATTACGTTTCTGTAACAAAGGAAGAAGATACATGTTGCTGATGATGAATATACTAAATCCAAAAATGGTAAGTATACCTACCTATTTTCAATAAAGAAACATCTGTTTTATATATTACAGAATTAGAATGTGGTTCTGACGCATAATGACCAATGATTGAAAAAAAATATTCGCTTTATGACGAAAACGCATATTATCACATAAGCATTTGGACCTTAACTCGGAACGACGCATACGCGAAATGACCTATCCGTATATTGACCAATATGCACAATGAAACATTCGCGAAATGACACACTTGTAGATTGATTGTTTGTTAATTACCTAGGTACTCTTTCCACAAAATACGTAAGTACTGGTCACTTGAAAGTTTATCTATGAAATATTTCTACTTATGACGCTTAAAGTCATACATACTTCAATCTAACAGTACGAAATCAGTCAAATGTCGTGAAAAAAATATTTAAAAGCTTTGAGTATTATATTTAAAACGATTTATTAATTTCTACAGCTTGACAGCCTTCATAGCTCGGTTGGTAGTTGCTCTGCCTTCTGCGCCGTAGGTCGTGGGTTCGATCCTCACCGAGAACAAACATTTTGTGCGATGAACATAGTTCTCTGTCTGGGTGTTATTATAGATAAGATCGGATCGGCTGGTCGGATATAATTTTATGCTACAGATCGCGCTATCGATGCAACATGCTTTTGCGAATTGTTTGTGTTGAAAACGTTTAGGCGGTCGGTGTCATGAAAATGACGAATATAAAATTTGACAGAAATTTACAAAAAAATTACAGAAATTTGTCTAAGTATTGGTCAAAACTGTGGGTCAAAATGCGTATTAGTCATTGCTCATAATGCGTTTTAGTCGTTTGGCGTATGCGACATTCTGCGTATTGAAATTTGGCTTAATATGTCATTATGCGTATTGGTCATTCTGAGAATTGGACATTTCGCGTTTATGTGTTTGGTCAATATGAGAATTCTGAATTATTGGTCATTATGCGTCAGAACCTAGAATGTTTCATAGGTATATTTTATTTTGATTTTTTTACGAATGTCACTTGACAAAATATGGAGATAAAGTAGATATTTTAGGACATAACTAACTGCAGTTCTAGCAAATTAAGGCACTACCTACTGATCTAGATTTTTTAAATATCTGTCTCACCTTGTATTTCACTTGCTGCAAGGTGCTGGTGACCGGCAAGCGATGTAAACCTTTTTCGTGCAGCCTCCGACGAAGTGTATCAGTGCAAGGAATGCGTTGAATGTGAGCAGTGCTCGGCTTAGTACTCCCATCGCTACGAAACCATGGCGCGTAACATGGCTCCTGAAACCTGAAACACGCCTGCCTCAATCGGCGCCGACAGATGGCGCTGATTGCAAGTGTCTCCGGCGACCTTAGATGGCGCTCAATGCAAGTGCCTTGCTCTAGAGAGCTAGTAGGTGATTGCATGTATTTCGCGATAATTTGAATTATTAGAGAGCGTCAAAGAAACAAAAATGTAGGATTAGAAATTACAAAACTTATAATACAAAAATAGCATAATAGTGTGCCGACCGGTTTAAGTCAAATTCCTCCTATTAAATATTACACAAACTTTACTCGAACGTTTCTAGTTATTCATTCTAACTACATTCAGTTAAAACATACCTGAATATTTTACTGTTTTTATAATTGTTTTACTCTGGAATTTTGTCACTGCGAATTCTTTTGACGGATTCACAGTTGATGGACCTGCCAGATGGAATGCGTTTGAAATTCTGTTCTGACAGAAGTTCTAATTGGCCAGTTATGAGCTCGCACGGAGGTTTTGTAAAATATATGCGCTGCAAACTGAAATAATTGTTTCAGCAGGAGATTTGACTGATTCTGGGGTTAACTTTAGGTACCTACCTACAAGTGAAACTATTGAAACCCACGACGGTTTCAAATAAGGATACAAAAACTAAAATTAGTGTTTATGTTCTGTATACTTATATTATTCTTCTTACTTAACAAATCATACTTACTAAACACTTCAGTAGGAACCTAGGTAGTTGGTAGGCTAAACTGGGTTTCACAAGCATCGGATAAGGGGACATCTGTGAACGTAAAATTGAAAAATCTTCTAAAAAATTTACTAAATAAAAAGAGCAATTTTTTGCCCCTAGCCGCAATGCATTTTATGGTTTGCTGACATCTAACGGTGCTTGTTGTTGTGCAATAAAGTCTAATATATTGTATTAGTGACATGTTCCAAAATTTCACGCTGCGACCGCGCCTGCATAGCCAAGTAACGCTATCATTGCTTTAGGTGTGTTTTATTCTGAGGTCTCAGGCAGTCAGTTGGAAAAACAGCGGTTAGTGATTTGAAAATTCTAGTGCACAATTTGGTATTTGAACTTACGACCTTAGGTTAGGCGGGGTCACAAGCTTACTTCAAAGCTCATAAAATCTGTACCCACTTGGTTTTTATAGCTGAGAACGGCATCATTGTAAAGGCCATCGTGAAAGTGGTTCAAACGCTTTATGACAATGCTTTAAATGGCCAAGAATAGGCTACGTAACTGCGAGTAACTAGGTACTCGTAAACACGGTACCAAAACTCATAGCGACGCGGCGACGACGGCGGTTAACAGGCTTTTAACCTGACATGACAGTTACTGCTAAAGTTATGTACTGTGGTTAAGTAGTCACATTATTTACTGAGATCGGTACGTAGAACAAATTTAATGATCAAAGACTTGTTTCTGAAAGTTTTAGGAACATAGTGATGTCACTCAAAAGTTCATATCGTATAAAAGCTGTGATTTGTTTCACCATCCACTCACTGCTGGATATTGAACGTTCCCAACTTATGCCACCCGCCATGGTTCTACGCGAGTCTCTTACTGGTACCTTAATAATAATGTACCTAAACATTGCTATCAGGCAGGTGTTAGTAAATCAACTACTACTACCTATCCAAAAAGTGTAAGTAAAATATGTTTACGGCTGTTCGCACTTTAGCATATTGGTAAACCAGACACGATAATTTGAGAATGGAATCGGCGATTAAACTTTAATGATAACGATATAGCATCGGTTAAAATATCGATATTTATAGACAAATTCCGGTACTGTGCATTAGATCATGCGTAGCGTAGTGCCATAGTGCAGCCGAGCGAGCGACCACGCGCGCACTATTTATAACGAAACTTCCGATCGACTACGATTCATATACCAAATTATATTAATATGAGTAACTAAAAACCTTGAACTGCAACTAATTATCTCAGAAAGCATGCAAAGGTTTATGGAGTGAAGATGTGTAATAAAGTGACAGTGCTTTGTGGAATTTTAAAGGATTTGCGGAAGATGGATTTCTGAAATAATCGAGTGGTGAGTTCTCGGAATATTTTCGGTACTTACTCCGTTTGCTTGTGAATCATCTGAATGGCTTTCTTTCTTTCGTCTTAAGTTTTAGTCAGCCACGAGTTCTTCTTGTGAGAAGTCCGATATTATAAAACGCGGTTTCATTTATTAAGGCAACTATAGCTTCGTCTACATGTAGAAAAATATTGCTCGGTGGTTACAGACATAACGTGCTTGTATTTTATTTTAAATTTACGAACACTTTTAATGCGTTGTTTGAAGTGGATCGAGAGTCTTAAAATCTGGAATTCGATGTATGAACGGGTAAGCTAAATAAAACTACTTAATATCTACTACAATTTCGATCTGTGATCATTATGGCGAATGCGACTGCTGGAAAAATAATGAAACCATGAAAAATATCCCGTTTTAACGAAAATATATTATTTTATCTCTAAAAATCTTTTCGAAGCCCACAATTTCGGTCGCGTATCCTTTTTTCTTGGAATAGTTCTAGATCGTGCTTAATTTAATGAATATTGGTTCAGCTGAAAATGCAACAAAAAGATGGCCCACCTGATGTTATGAGATGACCATCACCTATAACAAAGCATTGCCTTGTAAGTCCCGCACGATAAGAACGTGCCTACGGTACACTGCCCTACGTCCATCAACTTGAGGCATACAGATGTTAAACCTCATTTAATGACCGGCAACCACACTCTTCAAACCAAAACACAGCAACGCTGCTTGGCGGCAGAAAAAGGCGTGGTGGTAGTACTTCCCCGGACGAGCCCTTCACAAAGAGCTCTACTACTCTTTACTTTTCTTCTAGGTTTGGTCGTGTGAAATGGCTTATTCAAAAAAATTTAAACAAATTTAAATTGCTTTTAATTGTAATTTAAAGTAATTTATTTATTCAAATAGATAATCTTGAGCTTGAACTTTAGTCGAGAAAGCGCCATCGATAATAATTATTATTATTATTATGAAACAAACACATAAAAAACAAATGTGTTCATCACACATGTTTCTCTTTCCTGGGTGGGGTTCGAATCTACAACCTACAGCGCAGAAGGCAGAGTTACTACCAACTAAGCTTTCAGGTTGTCGTGTTGCCTACATTATGTTGATGGCATTGTACAAAAAATTCTTGCATCAAGAGGAATAAAGAGGTAAGAAACACGTGTAAAACTTCATACGCATACGTTCTTCCCTACCACAAAATATATTGTAAACAACGTGAAAGTAATCATTTTGACATGTTTATTTGTCTGAACAGCGTCAAAACTATGCCATTACTCAAATTAAACACCATTTTATGTAGCTGTGAAGTGATTTCAGCTTTATTTCCATGCACTTAAAGACTGAAATGTGCAGAATGAGAAAGTTATGTTATTTTTTAAATAGGCGTCCTTGTTACTGTGTTATAATACTTGACAGGAATGAGCTATAAAACGTCAATCACATTTTAATTGAGACCCATTTCCCTTCAGTATAAAATGTCAAAAATATAGTTTTGTCAAGGTTTTCATCACTGAGAGTAAGTTCGTCGATTCTTCTTCCAAACGGAGAAAAGAAGAAGAAGAAGAAGAAATCTAACTATAACTTGCACGTTACTAAACAATAATAGGTCGCTCATTCAAATGTAATGTTTATATCAATAGGAAAGTTGTAGTTCTAATAAATAAAAATATGGTTCATACGGATAAAAGTAAATTTGGCGGGGCGTAAATTTTGTATAAAAGTTATTATTTTTCGAAATCTTTCTGTTGGCAGTTAGGTAAAATAAGGTTATTTTACTAGATAGTTGTGGAAAGTATTATATCCATCTCGGCGGTTGGGTACAAATAGGAAAGACCAATGCTAGAATTTTTTGGATTTCTCCGAGTGTAATTAGAGCTTTACTAACTAGAATTTTAGTTTTTTTCACAAGTTTTAGTGTTTCTCAAGAATTTTTACGCACATTTTATCTTCTTTTCAAACCGGAAACTACCAATCAGCTAAGATCAAACAATCAAAATATTCAGAAAAACTTTACGACGTGTCGACAGAAATCTAGAAACTGTTTTATTTTATAAATTCTGCGTAGGAATGCAGTATGCCAAGAATAAGATTGTGTGACGTGATTCACAGTTTTTTGGATACCATTGGTACGGTAGGTCAATGCTCTGGCATTGTAGGAAAGTCCAGAGAAAAGTTTTTTTTAAAAGGTTCCAATCAATAAAATCTTGTTTTTTAAGAAACTGTGAGTGGCATATTATTATGGCTCCTAATGCGCTGCGCTTTCCTATAATTTTGCTTAAAACTTTAGGTGTCCCTTAGAGCTTTCCATAATTATTGTCATTGTAATTATTGTAAAAGTTAGTCTCTTCAACTTTCTGGCACCAAAAACCTTTTCAACAACTTGTTTATCATACGACGCGTTCAAATATTAACGCAACACTAACAAAGTGCCTACTAGTAAATCCCTAAGGTCTCGTAGAGGTGCTACGCGCTACGGCGTAGACGCTGGCTCGTAGCTGTTGTAGCACAGAAGTACAGTTCTGTTGTTTGGATAAATAACTGACCGAAGTAAATTCTAGAATAAAAAGTTATTTATTTTGTCAAGAACATTAATACTTTGTGTTTAAAAGTTGAACACATTGTAAATATTATTTTGTAGTATGTTCTGTTCTTTGGAGAGCACGTCGGTTCTGGCTGTAGCAGAGCACTGGTTGTCTTGTGGTAGCAGCCTTTCGATCTTAAGGTCGTGAACTCAAAATCGGTCAGCAACGAATGAGTTTTTCTGTACAAAAATTATGTGCTATTTTGAATTATTATCTTAGTGTAAAAAAAACTTTTGGAAACACACTATTACATTAGGTTTACCTGTAAGGATGGAGTTATGGTGATGCATAAATAAATTAATAAAAATGTGCACAGTGCCAATACTCTCAAACGGTGAAGGAAAACATCGTGAGGAAACCAGCATGTCGTAGAATCTAAAATGTTTTAAAACATGTGTAAAGTGCTCGAAAGAAGCCTCTTTGAGGCGCACTTAAATATCCTTTCACCACACTATTTCGAAAGAACTAGTGACACGACAAGAAGAAGTAGATGCTGTAGTAGTTGCTAGACAGTCACGCAGGCCTTCATGAGGCCTACAAACATCTGACTAAAACGACTATTTAAAAAAAAAAGCGTTGATTATAACAGTTCCAAAATGGGTCTGCTGTTGGATCTACGATCTACGTTGTCCGCATTATAGTTAATTGTCTAGAGTCTAGAGGTTTAAGATGACTCTAGATAAAGTCATAATACGTCAAATATGATGACTAGGTAATAGGTATTCAACCCAGACTAAGACCTACCCAGGCTTTGTCTGAAAACCATCGCCGCACCGTATCTACACCTATAAAGATAATTTGCCTTCTTACGATCATACCATAGTGATGGGTGATTTTAACACATGTCTTTTGAAACAAGACTCTCGTTCCTCTAACTTCAAGTCTATTATCAAATCCAGCAACATGCATATTCTTCCACTTGGTGCTACTCACCATTTTCCAAATTGTAATCCTTCTCTTCTTGATCTTATTTTGGTTTCGTCTCTCCAGCATGTCGCCAAGCACGGCCAGTGTTCGGCGGATGCTTTTTCGTATCACGATCTCGTCTTTCTCTCTTACAAAATCCGTCCACCTAAGCCCAAGCCTAAAGTTCTTCTGCAGCGCAATTTTGGTGCTATGGATGTAGAAGCACTAAAAGATGATGCCAGGAAGGTAGACTGGACCAATGTTACCAACTTAAGTGACATTGATGACAAAATTAAGGCCTTTAACACAATTATTACTCAACTTTATGATGTCCATGCTCCGATTCGACCAGTTAAGATGAAACATCTACCTGCACCTTGGCTAACTAATGACATAAAATTGCTGATGCGTAAAAAAGCTGCATCTAAAACTAGGTATAAGCTTCTCGCCACTGATGCCAATAAAGACAAGTATTTTCTTGCCCGGAATCGCTGCAATAGAGTGTGTAGGGATGCCCAACGTCACCATATCCATGCATCCGTTTCGAATGAAGATCCAACCAAAGTATGGAAATTTCTCAGAACGCTTGGAGTTGGTAAATCTCGTCATGATTCAATTTCCAAGGATTTAAATATCAACTCTCTTAATCAGCACTTTTCGTCTTCATCCACCATTCGCTTGGATGATAAAAATAACACTCTTCATTATCTTTCTTCTTTACCAACTCCAGAATATTCCCCTTTCGTCTTTAGACAATTCACTGCATGCGATGTTAAAAAGAGCATTCTATCTATAACCTCCAACGCTATGGGAGGTGACAATATTGGTAAAAATATGATTTTTCCTATACTCGATGAGGTGCTTCCAATAATCTGTCACCTTCTCAACTTTTCTACTAACTCTTGTTCTGTGCCTTCTGTATGGAAAGAAGCTCAAATAATCCCTCTTCCAAAGAAATCAAAACCCACTTCTTTTACCGACTACCGACCCATATCCATCCTCCCATTCCTCTCCAAAGTCCTTGAGCGTCTTGTTTATAACCAACTTAGTTCCTTTTTAGTTAAAAATAACCTACTCAATCCTTTTCAGTCCGGTTTCCGACCCGGTCACAGTACTGTTTCCGCTCTTGTCAAGATAACAGATGATGTACGATTAGGTATGGAAAACGGACGCCTAACAGTTTTAACATTGCTGGACTTCAGTAATGCTTTTAACACTGTCGACTTCGAAATCCTTCTCAGTTTGCTTCGCTCTATTAACATATCTCCATCAGTGGTTGACTGGTTTCGCAGCTATTTATACGGTCGCCGGCAGCGCGTACGCTTTGATGAAGTATTTTCGTCTTGGTGCTCTACATCAGCCGGTGTACCACAGGGTGGCGTTTTATCCCCTCTTCTTTTTGCACTTTTCATTAACTCTATATCCTATAAACTCACTTCCCCCTACCACCTCTATGCAGACGATCTCCAAATTTATACTCAAGCAACTCTTGAAGACCTACCTAATGCCATTGCCATCACTAATAATAATTTGTGTCAAATAAGTGACTGGAGTCAATCCTATGGCCTTAAGGTTAACCCGTCTAAGACGCAGGTCATCATACTGGGAAGCTCCCGCAGTTTGTCTAAAATCAATTATTCGACACTCCCACTGATCAAATTTGACAACATTACTGTACCCTTATCAAACTCTGTGAAAAACCTAGGGGTGTTCATGGATAGCAGTATGTCGTGGGTTCCGCAGCTTGAATCTGTAAGCCGGAAGCTATTTGCATCTGCCGGTTCGCTCAGAAGGCTGCGAAATTTTCTTCCCACAGCTACTAAAATTGCGCTTGCACAATCTCTTCTTCTTCCTGTCCTTGACTACGCAGATTCTTGCTACCTCGACCTCACTGAACATCAGCTCAGTAAGTTAGAACGCCTTCAAAATGTTTGTATTAGGTTTATTTTCGGCCTCCGAAAATACGACCACGTCTCTGAATTCCGTACAAAGCTTAAATGGCTCCCAATTCGTCTTCGCCGGAATACTCACATTCTCTCCCTCCTATACAACATTCTCCATAACCCTTCCGCTCCCTGTTACCTGAAGAATCGATTCGAGTATCTCTGTTGCTCTAATCCCCGTACTCTTCGATCTTCAGATAATCTCCTCCTTAAAACCCCAGTGCATAGAAGCAGGTTCTATGCCGATTCCTTCACTGTCCAAGCTGTCCGCTTATGGAATGCACTACCAGTTTCCATAAGAAAGTCCCCATCATTGGCTGTCTTTAAATTAAGAGTTAAACAATTATATTTGTCTGATGATTCGTCATAATCATCGTCGTTCATTTGTTATTTGCATAGATATTATTTGTATGTATGTATATAATATATATATATATATATATATATATTTATCTATCTATCTATATATTATAATGATGCAGTGTTAGTATTATTATATATGTAATTTAGTGTAAACGTTATTTTTTAAAATTATTATTTACGAGTAGTTATGTTATGTTTTTGACTACTATTCATATAACTTTCCTCGGTGCACCTGCAACCAATCTTCCATACTTTAACAATCCTCTCCATCCAAAGGTTGTCTGGAAGAGATCGCTTTTAGCGATAAGACCGCCCATTGTACTACTTTATTTTATATTTTTAAGTGTTTTATTTTTTGTTCAGTTTGGTGTACAATAAAGTATTTTTCATTCATTCATTTTTCAAAGGTACTGTGCAGCATAAGCTGAGACGAAGACCTCTTTGACCCCACACGACGCAGCATGGGTATCTATTTATCTACATGCAATTTGATTATTGTGTTTTTACCAGACGTGTTTTACTGCTGTAATAAAATATTTTAAATTCTTTTCAATCAAAAACTTGGAAATTTAAAAATTATAAAATATTTATAACTTTTACTACTTTATGCTTCGCTTTTTCAGTATTTATTGATCGTGAAACATAGTCTAACGGTCCAATAATGCATTCGAGAGTGGTTATTGTCCCACCCTGTTTAAAAACGTATTTACTGTTATGGAACGAGTAAACAAGGCGCTGTTACACGTACTGTAGTATTTATAGTTAGCTAAGTATGTTCAAGTGAGGCCGTACCTTCGTCAGAACAGTTGATAACAAATGTTTATTATCACGCCCTCACAATGGGAGGCCACGTAAACGGCGATAAAAGAATATATGCACAGAGTTTTAAACTACCATGACCACATACAAGTATTGTCAGATAGATTTCTGCTATATTTACTTGAGACTTAAACTTCTTCAGACTGCTATGCATCTGACGAGCAATCGAAGGCGTACGATTGCTCTATCTCGCTCGCACCTACTCCGCGTAGTCGTCCATCTCACTTGCTGCCACATGACATTGCTACTGATATAATTGCTTTCTGAATTATGTGCTCATAAATCTAAAACGCTGCAATATAATATAAACATTACGGAATATTATAATGTTTTATTAAATTTTTGGCCTGATTCCAATTTATTCTAGGAAATACAGACAAAAACAACAGAACTCAAAATATTGATCAATCTTGTTGATCGGTTCAAATATTTATTACAAAGATATCTATCATAGAATATAAATATGCCAATACTATTTCGTAGCCCCACCTCTGCCCTGATAACGTCACTTACCTTATACGAAGAACTTTTGTCGGCGAGTGTATGGCATCACATTGAGCCTACCCGCGCCGGATACTACGAGCCGATGTTGTATGCGATTGTACGGAACATTTACTGAGTTTACTGAACACCACTGGTACGTTGTACTATTATTTCTTTTGTACTACTCGTTTCTCTGTAGTCGGCACTTGACTGTAGATCGTGGTCACGTCTTGAAGATATCTTTCCTGTACTGAAGTGGACTGCTCGTCTCCAGCGCTTTCTGTTGGTGGCCATTCGGATCACATAGTAAAAATGGCATGTACTAAGCTTAAATTTCAAGCTGGTCTGACCATCTAGTTGGGATCTACCGCGAGAACATGTTCGTGCGTGACACATGTTCTAGAACTTTTTAGGTTCTACGACATGCCGGTTTCCTCACGATGTTATCCTTCACCATTTGAGAGTACTGGCACTGAGCACATACATTTGTTAGCAGTAAAACGCATTGGTGCACGACCGGTTTTGAACCCGCAACTTTAGGATCGGAAGGCGGGACCGCTACCACTAGTCCACCAGTGCTCTCCGCGCAGCGTAATTCAAAACTTCAATACGAAACTTCGTTTATCATGGTAGACCAGCTGAAGCAGATGTTTACCGACATGGCTATAGCACAGAATGGTGTAACATCATGCAGCAACATCATGACTGCCTACCTATAGGTAGTTTGGCAACTAGATCTCGATGAACGGCCATGAATCATATGCGAAAATGAATTTATTAGACGTATCGACGCAATTCGGTTTAAAATAAACTCATAATCATTTTTTTCGTACGGAGAATTGATTATCATTTTAGTTTAAAAAACTTAACTAGTTCTCAGACGAAGAAGTACCTAAATGGTTTAATTTATACCAGCTACGATAGCATAAAAACAACTCATTAATCAATTTAGTGATCCTTGTGATTTTAAATGTTATAGAAAATATGGGTTCGACTTTTGCATTTTTATCTAAAATACAGTTAAAAGTCTAAATATAGACATACGATATCAGACCCAAAGCCCCAATCGAATAATATATCCACGGCGTGCACTCGGGAACACCAACAATAAAAAGCGTGCACTTGCCAGTGCGTTGCCATTTCGAAAATAATTCAGTGCTCTGATGAAACGAGGTCAGATCCCGCGTGAAGGCGGCAGCACACCGCTGCGCATCCGTCTGAAGGTAAGAGGAGTTGGGCGGATTGCGCGCGCCGCCCGCCCCAGCCGCCCTGCTCTGCACTAACCAGCAAAACCTTCACAAATAGCGGAATAATCTAAGATATACCGAAATTCGTATCTTTTTCAATAATTCATCATTAATTTTGATATAGAATGAATATGGCCGTGGTTTCTGTGAAAAGGACTTTGTGAAGGACGCGTTTGGTCACAATATGTTACGAGTGATGTTCGGGACGTAATAATTGAATAATTGTGTATATTTCGTGTGTTTTCAATTGAGTGTGTGTTGTGTGTTTGAATAAACTTCGCCTCAGCTACCCTATGTGAGTACAAACTGCAAGACTGTTATCATGAAAATACCTACTTTTTAGACAAATCTTTGAAAAATCCAGGCTTGCTTCTGTCTGACTAAATATAAACATTAAAACCATTTGAGTATAAAAACAAAGGGTTGTAGGTACTTTACAGATAACAGATACGTTGACCTATCTACCCTCCGCTTCCAATGTAACATCAAGTAGGTACTTACTCGTAGTTCCTGACGGTTCATTAACATTCGGCGTTTCGCTATCTCTATCTTATTTTATGAAACTCGGTAACTATCTATCTTTTTTAATGAAATCACATTTTTCTGACGCATAATAGGTTTAACGGGCTCTAGTTAATATTTTAGAAAGGTCATCGTCAACATTGACAATAAATCTGATGAAATATTTTGCAACTTTTAGGTCTCCTCATTCAGTAAATCTTTTTATTATGTGTCTTTCTATACGGCTCACTAAATTCGATTGGCACCACACTGCTACTTCATTATTATATTATAATGTAACAAGGATCATACAAGAGAACGGTCGGAACCAGCCGTAAGTTTGTTGTCCGTTCTTCTAGGCTTGGTCGCGTGGAACTGGCACCTAGATTAATTGGATGAATAAAATAATTTTTGACTTTGACTTTGTAGAGGAAGTTATGTCTTCGGAGATGGTGAGAGCATCCTTAATTATTTCCCTCTGTAATTGGTCACCCTTGTTTTTAAAAGAAACAGAGTTCGTAAAATATTATGTTTTTAATGTTGTAAATCAATTTTAAACACTAAAACAGAAACTAAACTTTAGTGCAATATTTCGAACGCATCAGTTTAATAAATTTTAACTATAGGTTTTCAAACGATCATAATGTATCTTATAAAATTGATAAATTGTTTAAATTGCAAAACATACACACCTTGAATTAGTGTTGAGTGAAACTAAACAACGATTGTATATGCACGAATATGATTTATTTTTGAATCTTTTGCCCGATTTTTCTAAATAGCGGTGCTATAATATGACACAGCTGATTACAATATAATATTGAAACAAAAAAACGATTGTTTATGTACGAATTTGATTTCTGTTTATATCTTTTGCCCGATTGTCAAAAAAAAACGGTTCTTTAATATGACACAGCTGGATCAAGTAACTGAATATTAATCTTCACGTTTATGTCTTTTTTAACTTTTAACCCCAACTTCGAGTACGAAGCCATTGAATAAAGGAAGTCGCGGGCAAAGCTAGCGAATCATAAATAATGTATCGCTCGTGACTTCCTCATAAATAAGAAAGTTTTGTTGACACAAATATGCGGAAGGCCGACGTAACAAAGAATTTGTTATAGGCACTGGTGGAATGCCCGCGAATTCGTTCGCGCGTTGTTGTTTTCTTACAACCACCATTACATCCTTAAAACATCGGGAATTACTTTACATTCTGGGCACACCTACGTGCTATTCTTGCGTCGGCAATAGCGTGTACGATAGCGATCGGATCGGTTACGAAGCCAAGCTACATTGTGAAGTTAAGCTACATTGTCGTAAAAATGAAGTTCAAATTAAAATAAATGGTCGTTGGACGTTTCTTCAGCACTCGACCACATCATCTATCCACTCGGTTAAAAAAGCATAGTGCGAACAATCCATAAAGGTCGCGACCCTGATCTTCTCGCTGACTGATCGACGGATGAAAACCTAAAAGTCTAAGCTGTCGATCAGTCCACTCCAAAGTGGTTGGACTAATTAATTCAACAAAAACTTCAAAGATAAATCAAAGAAGGTGGTTGATCGTTCCATTTCATGAGATCAAAAGCCCCGCAATCGCCAGGTACATCACAGATAGATGGACAGCCAGACTAAACACTTCTACACAAAATAACTTTTGAAATCGATATAAACAGGGAAACATCAAATGTTAGTTTATTATTTGTCCAAGGTTTTAAGTGAAGTCTGCTACAGAATTATATCAATAATGGGAAGTTCCTCGAAAAACTGGCTAACAAACAGATTATTGAATTTATAATAGTATCTTATTTATGTTCTGTGTAGGAAATTCTCAATTCGAAGAAGAGAAAATCACATTTCTTATAAATTAATCCTTCTGCTTATGAAAAAAAAAAATAAGTCACAACTGTCATTTCCAGGCATGGTAAGCATTCCATCAAATTATTCAGATTTCTTGCTGCCTAAGGTGATTGAGAAATCATTTCATAATTTATTGGTTGGCACCACATTTAATTTAGTAGAAAATTACTGAAGTTTATTAAGAATTCGAGTTTCAAGAATTTCCAATAGGTACTCCCAATGGACTCTCTCTTGTCGTGTCACTAGTTTCTTTCGAAACAGTGTGGTGAAAGGATTTTAAGTGCACTTCAAGAGGCTCCTTTCGAGCACTTGACACAATGACATGTTATAGAACTTTGTAGGTTCTACGACATGCCGGTTTCCTCACGAGGTTTTCCTTCACCGTTTGAGAGTACTGGCATTGTGCACATACATTTTTGAACAGAAAAACTCATTGGTGCACGACTGGTTTCGAACCCACGACTTTAGAATCGAAAGGCGGGTCCGCTACCACTAGACCACCAGTGCTCTCCCAATGAGCTAATAACTACCTACCTGGTGAAGTGTCGAACAGACACATCACAAATCGGATATATCTAATACCAAGTCGTCTTAAAACCATCTGTATTCCAAAGCGCTAAGCTCCAAAATCGTGTACAAACTTTCTAAGCGATCAATCAGCAAAGGCGGATTCCATTCTGGACTACAAAAGGCTTTTATTACACCGAACGTGAGATATCACCTCGTAGAACAGTAAACAAGAAAATAATAACATTTCCTAGTACTTTATTCCTTTGCAATAGAGCTGAAAATGAAACGATTACGTTTATCGGATGGCGCTGATGACTCTTTTACATCTCTTTGTTAAGTGGAAGCTTTCCGGATTTACACACCTAGGTAAGAAGTGTGAAAAATAAATGAATCTACATTAAATTGTTTATTTTTGTTTGTTAAGATTATTAAATAAGTATGTTAAGAAGTTGACAACCACCAAAAACGACTTCTCGCTCGCACATTTCAACGTTTTAGAAAAAAAATCATTTTAGAATTTAATATAATGTTGAATTGAATGTTGTTATAAAGTAATAAAAAAACGCAAATAACCAAGTTTTGTATTTACATTAGATACAAAGGTTCCAAAAATATTTTTTTTATATAAACATGTTTTCCAGAAAAATGAGAAACAACTTTTACAGTAAAAACAACAGCCATATATAGTCGTCGGACAGCTATTTAGTCCTAACGCGATGTAGTCATATCAAGATTTAGTCAGAAAGCGACTCAGACATAATGCTATCTAGTCAAATCGAGATGTAGTCTCAAAGCTACCCCTACTACCGACAGAACTGTGAAGAGCCTAGATGAAGAGACAAGAAATCTACCTGGATGTTATAAGTAGAGTGATTCCGCGAGGTAAAAGTATAATATACCCAAGATATTTCCGTTGTAGGTAAAACTATATCCACTTGCGATAAAACCAACAACAAAACTTCCAATCAGCGGCAACAAAGAGCACCCAATACGAGCCCTCTCTTTGTGGTCACCATGACGTCACTGTTTGCATAAAAAGTGCAAAGTAACCAGCACCCGGGTTATGAAAACACACGGGACGAGAAAACAGGAACATGGGGTATTTCGAGAAACACACAAAAAGTTGTAATGCTTTTTACGAAGGCGTGAATCTTTGCATTTTGTTTTTTATATTATCAACAATTTAAAGCTTACCTGGTTGCGCCTTTTGAAATGAACGACAAAGCACTTAGGTGATGGAGACGTACCAAAGAGAAACTTAGACTTTTCAAGTACCTATAATATAAATAGTTAAGTGGGCAACGTTACAAATATTACTTTGTAAAAATTCGTTTAAAAAATAAATAGTGATAAAGCACCGAGACAAAATAGCAAAGTACCAACGAAGTATACAAAATTATTTAAGAATAAATAAAAATATTATACAGTTTATATGCCATACTCTTGGCTGCAAGGGGAAATGGCATAGTAATCGAAAAAACCCATAAATCATAATTATTCTTGCGATACCCTAGTCGGGTAACATTGAAGTTCTAAATATCCGCTCGCACGAGTGGAGTGACGGCGTCCGTGCTCAACGATGCGATGCGGATGTCGATACCAGCTCTTGAAGAGAGGCCTCGACCTCATCACGTTGTTGCCAGTTCTTCTGTAGGCTTTGTTGCGTGGAGGGGCCTTTCAAAAGCCTTATTTAACAAGCTTTCGTCTGTGACTTCGCACGCGTGGTACCCATATAAAAAGCTTGTGTAGGTCATCCACACAAAGATTCCAAGTTTTATCAAAATCGGCTTAACCGTTGCAAAATGATAACGACATCCAAATATCCAATCATCTTTAGATTATAATGTACAAATCCAAAATTATATATTTAAAAGTATAAATTCTTGTAAATATTTTATAATGTTAACTCATTTTGAAAGCGCTCTGATTTTCATTAAAAATTAATGTACTACGAGTATGTACTACTATCTTATTTATTGGTTTTGGTACTCCAAAGATCATGTTTTTCGTTATTTATGGTGAAGAGAAACGCAGCTAAATTTTGGCCGATGTAGTAATCATTAGTGGAAATATTTTGCAATAAAAATATACTGGAGCTAGGCCGCCTAAAGTTCTTTGTCATGGCTTAACGACTGCTACGGCGGGACCGACAATGACCGGCATCTTAACGTGCTCTACGAAGCACAAAAGCACTCAGTGTCAGTCACTCAGCTGATGATCGATAGAGCAAGCTATGCCACGAATAAAGTGAGGATAGGAGTATAATTCCATTTCGTTGTATTTTTGCAGTATTTAGTGGAACTCGAGAGCTCTAGGTGTCATGTGCCGCACATACGATGTAAAGTTTATTAGGGTTCACACCACCGCCACTCCTAAATTGTTACTTAATCCGACAGAAAAGAACTTGCTTTGCTTTTCTTGATTAGTACGCGTATAATGCTCACAAAAATATGATTGTCTCCGACCCGATATTTTCTTACGACTGCAGATATGAAAATCTACACATCGTTGAATTAAATCGTGTATTATAGAAATAAAAGGCTCGATACCTTCCTAAGCCCTCCTAAAGTCCTAACTCCTACCCTCCTCACTGCAGAAGTCATGACAAGCAGAACAAAGCCGAGGATCTCCGAGATAATGGAGCTCCGAGAATTCATTAAGTAAGACTTTTCACAGGAATACTGGTATTAGGTGTACCCTTATCAGCGTAGTGACAGCCCTAGGAATGTAGGTCGGTAGGTCATGCGTGTACGTTGACCCCAGGGGGCTTGTATTGGGACTACCTTCATATTTCTAAAGTTTTTACTGAAAAACTGCTATAGTAACAATTTTATATACGTTTTTTAGTTTGCTAGATTGTTTTTAATTGATAAGTAATTAAGTAGTGTTCATTATCGTTTAATTTGGATGAGTGCTTGCTAGCGGCATCGCTCCTAAGCGATCCTGTGGTTCGGCCTCTGGCGAGTCCATCGGTCAAGTTCAGAGTTCCCAGCCGTATGCAACGAGAGATAAATACCAAACTTCCATTTAAATATTTATTAATGAGTTACACATATTTAAATCATAAAATTGAGGGATGGTTATAATTTCGTGTAATTTTTTTTTATTAAATTAAGCTATTGTATTGGATAAATGCTTTAAACTTTTAAGCGATATTTACGTTTTGTGCTTCGCTATCCGTTCCTATAAGCTAGTCAACTCAGCAAAAAGCTTTTCATATTTTCTGACATTATTTATTTATTTATCTTTATAAAAATACACAATTAGATATTAATTAAATAGCACTAAGAAAACCACTAAGGTTTGTAAAAGTAATGCTACTAGAGTCTTGTGTCGATAGCTTCTTTGATAGATTCAATAGTGCAGATAGTGTATTTAGTTATTGATATATATTTTATACGTTATAATACTCAAACAACAGTAATTAATTAGACATAGCTATAGTTATAAAAAATATTGTAATAAAAGCTACGATCTAGTTAAAAATTTTATAAGCTCTAAGTCAATCGTAGGATATAATTTACTAGTGGCTTCCCGCGGCTTCGCACGCGTTGAAGTGGTGAGCCGTGATTGAGCCACAAACATCCAAACATCGTAACTTTCGCATTGATTTGTATATTATTAGGGTAAGATTTTAAATACCTACGTAGGTTTAAGGCGTACATTACTTATATTAGGTAGGTAGGTAGGTATAGTAGGTAGGTAGGTATAGAAACTGAGTTTAACACAAACATGACAAATACAAAAATATGTACTTATTTGTTCATAGTTTCTACCCCAAAAACAAACGAAACGAAACAGCTTCACGACTTTGATCCCCAGGCACGGTAGATACCCTCAGATCTCTTTGTACCAACTCAAGATTCCCGTTTTGAAAACGTGATTTTAAATTATTTATTGTGGAGTTTACTTACTTCAAGTTTGAAATCAATCGCACTATGCGTTAAAAGTTAGTAGTTTAAAAGTACTAAAAATGCCATTCCTAATTTTTTGCCTTGGAGTACATCTACTTCAAGTTTCAAGTTTGTAGATTCAAGGAATACTATTTTTCATACCAATGTTTTCAACCCTTTTTACACCCTTAGGGGTTGAATTTCCAAAAATGCCTTCTTAGTACACCTCTACGCCATAAGACCTATGTACTCTTCAAATTTCCGGTCTCTAGGACCAGCGGTTTAGGCTGTGCGTTGTCTATATGTCAGTCAGTCAGTCAGTCAGTCAGTCAGTCAGGACTTTGATCCTTATAGTATTAGAGATTAGCGTCCTCTGATTGACGCTATTAAAAGTAGTATAAGCGGAAAGAACGTTAAAACACCTACTAGCTATCCTTGTTAAAATCAGCATAAAAATCCCTATAACTGAAAAAACTTTCGAGGACAATATTTTGTCTATTCAAGGATCGTGGACGCTCGTTTATAACTTTTGTGAAAGCAGAAAGCAGAACGTTTCGTGAAATTCAGAATTTCAGAGCGATTCTGGAACGCTTTTGCTGACATTTTTCTGTTGGTAGAAATACAGTTTTGCGAAATATCTGCTATGAATACTAATCTGGTCAGAAAACTTGTGTTATTTAGAGCTGAACCAAACTACTTACACGAAGTAACTACTTACGTTCTCATATTTTCCTACAGAAATCAGAAATTATTTATTGTATAACTGTAGTACAAAAAAATCTTTTAGCTATGGTTAGGTACAGTTTTAACAGTTTGTCCGTTCCGGACGTACAACAAAAACGCATTGTTGTTTTCCAAAGTTTTCACCCAAGAACCAACTAAAACATTTTAATACCCACTAATAGGTACTCCTAATTTCTTGTAAGTATATGACCTACAAGAAACCAAGAGGTAGATATTATAGGGCTTACAATTTTATCATTCTTAATATTCGTTTAAGTTATAAAATGCATTCGAGACTAACCATTTTCTCAAATGATTTTTGAATATATTTCCTTGAAGAGGTTTAATTTTACCGGGTAAACTATTGTAGATTTTGATAGCTGTAACAAATGTACTTTATTATACATATTACCTCTATATAAAAATTCGGCATATAAAAAGTATTTGTATTCCATTGAGAATTTAAAAGCAAAACGTATTTTCTTTCATGATCTAAGAGAAAGAATGTATAAAATTAAATGAACAAAATCGAAAGAGATTTAAGTTTGTAAGAGTGATATTCATATTATCATAAAAGCAAGCCCGTGTTGTTATGTCTCGTCTAAATATGTAAGAGAAAAATTTTATAAAGTGATAAAGGTATACTTCAATGAATTTGCAGCAGTGTATGACTGAAAATAGGTTGTTAAAGGTTAAGTTTTATTTTTTTATTTATTTATGACTGAAAATAAATCCACAGCCTAAACCATAGGTCCTAGAAAACTTGTCCTAGGTTCATAATCATATTAAGGAAACCCAGAAAATAGGAATACAAATTGATACGTGAACGAAGTTACGGAATTCCACTAGTATTTTAATAAACATGATAAGCCCTACGATAAAAATCTCGGCCTAAGTCAATTATTGTCGTTCCATTATTTAATTAAACGCAGGACAATCATTCGCGAGTTTGAATAATGATCGATCCGGAGATAGTACCCTGGTTTCAAAAGTTATATACAACTATACCAGGTACCAATTTACATTTAAATTTAGTTTTCAAGACGGTACGATATCCCCCGTATCTAACCAAACTTTCATCATGATATAATCCCACCTTCGTATTTTCAGTGTAGGTACTCTGCCGGTACCTATCTTCGTAAATAGCAAAATTACCATACAGATTGAAAGCTCATACCATAGTAATAAGTTTAACCGACAGTCGAGAGTGGTGTAGGTAATTGAATTGTGTTCGCTGAAGAGCTTTATTGATAGTTCGTTACTTTCTAAAAATGTGTTCATTTATTCATCAAAACTATAAAATTGTAGGATTTTAATTTCCATGCACGATAAACCTTTATTATTTATTTATTTAATTCTTTATTGCACCAAACAAAGTTTGTACAAAAGGAGAGCTTAATGCTAGACAGCATTTTCTACCAGCCAACCTTGACAGATGAAGAGCAAGAGGTTGGCGTGCTTAAACTAAAAGAGACAATTAGGTATTACATTTCTCAAAACTACCTATACATATATCCTAAATATAATATTGAATAAATAAAAATACTATACAAACTACAAAACTTTAGTTCCCTGGAAACTGGCGATTCTCAAAGATGACTAAGGGGGTAGTCAGTGCACACTACATTTGGCATATACCTAATATTGTTATGATTACAGACTCAATTCGGTAGTTATTTTGAGATTTCTTGAGTACAATTGACCTTATTGTTCTTACCTGAATGAGTGGTTTTGTTTCTGTTGGTTTTGTGTACATTTCTGCTGATAACAGAAATGTACACAAAACCAAAAAATACTAGTATGTGCACGTAATAATCGACAGTTATGGCAGCTTACAGTATGGCAACTTTTTTTTTATTTCCAGATGACGATTTGTTTTAATAAATATGTATACTGTCCACTGTCCAATTATTTGTTTTATGACTGAGAGTACAATAATTTATTTCATTTATATCGTTTTGTTTCGCGACTTAGACTCTTATGTTTTGGAACACTCTGTATATTCAGAGCCTCTGGGCAACGGGTAAATACACACTGCATTATTTTTTCAGAGGTCCGCAGAGTTTTGATAGCTCAAGCGTTTAAATTGTTTATTCATTCAAAAAATGCTGTTTTTCGACGCGCAGTTTAAATGACGTACAGAAGTAAAATTTTCAATGAAAAATCTGAGATGCCAAAGGTTTTATTCTTGTAAATGGACAAATGTTTGAATATTGAAATATAACACGGGTATTTATCGCGTTTTACCTTTTATTTGCGACCTCGGCTATATTATAATAGCCGAAACATCGGGAAAATATTGAAATGAAATGAAATGAAATTTATTGAGTACTATAACAATTGTTCGCTGTTAAAATAACATTTAAATGTAATTTATAACATACAAATATTTTTATTGAAGCCTCAGATCTCTAAACTAGACTTTGACAGTCTGTACGATATACATCTGCGCTCCCCCCTAAATTAAATATTAAAGGGAAAATATTAAAGGTAAAACGCAATAAATACCCGTGTAATATTTCAATATGCAAACATTTGTCCCGTAAGAAGAACGTGTCAAAACAATAAAAGCAATATGTGTCATGATCGCTAAAGTTTAAAAAATACAAATGTTGGCATGCATGTATGTATTGATTTGGACCAACAACATAACATGAAATATTGTAGTGTGGGCTCAGAAAAAAAGCAAACCAAAATGGCATTTATCCAATAAAATCCATTAAAGTCTAGCCTAGCCTTGTTTTAAAGAAATTTTGTCTACGCGAGAAAATATTCATTGTATGATCGTTTAAAAAAAAATCTTAATTGTCTTTTAATCTTTGCATAAAAATGGTATAAAAGAAAAACCTCTATCACTACTTTCAATAACCTCAAGCCAAGACACAAAAAAGGAAAAGTCTCGAATAAAGAATTATCCTTCTAATGAGATGGCGAAGTTTGTAAAGCAATAAAAGTAGCGAGGTTAAAAAGTACCGTGATCCAAGCTCTTCATTTACAGTACGCTTTATGGAAATAATCCTCTGTCGTCGAAGGTCGCGTTATATTGCAACTTATTTACATTATCGACCGGCGCTGTCTGACCTTTGTACAGTCAGCGACAAGCGATATAAACTGATATCTATCTAATTAAAAAAACTTACGACTTCAATTGACAGTCTAAAGGACCTCTCATCCTATCTTGGTATTTCTGATCCTTTAGGTCTAGAAAAGTATGTAGGTTGGTTCAATCAATATATTTGGCAAATATCCACAATTTGCAGTACCTACCCATATGCATAGCAGGGCATTAACTCGTTAATCCGTTAATTAAAGAAGTTAACTATTTGATTAACGGCTATGCCCATATGTATACCTCTAATTAAATTAACTGGTCACCAACCATCTACGTAGACTCCTGGCGGTTCTCTGCCGGACCTACTGCTCTCCTTAATTTTGTCATCCGAGTGCTTATAGAACACATAACGTGGATAGGTATATAAGATAATTGTAATGGCAGAGTTTAAAAAAATCAAAAAGAAAAAACACGCACGTTCATATTATGCGTATTTTGCGAGGCATTGCTTTGTTGGCTTTATAGGTGATGGTTACCACTTACCACTTGCGCTATCTGCAGCAGATAACAAACCTTGTGTTGTCTGCTCGTACTTTTAGAAAGTAGTATACAAAAGTAGGTAGATGAATAAAAATATATTCAATCTAAAATCTTATCTAACTAATAATCTTTTTTTATCGCAGATTGTACTTGATATTATTTGCTCTGTGGCGTTTTATCCCGGATAAAGCTTTTTACGTAATTATTGTTCGAGGTTGTCCTTGTGTCATCGCTATATAGCTCTCACTGTCTTTATCTCGTTTTGGATTGATTCTTTTGATCTCTTTACTTGGATCTATGAATTGCGGAATACTAGTCTCAAGTGAAATGTGCTTTGTGAACACTCAAACTAATTGAAAGTTAGATTAACAAAACAAGGGTCCGAATAGGGCTGACTGTTTGTACTTTTTATATACTTACCACCTTATACATTCAACAGTTTACAATAAAGATTATTCTGATTCTGATTCTGAAGGTTCACTTTTAAATCTACATCTACACTAATATTATAAAGAGGTAATATTTGTATTTTTGTTGTATGTAACGAATAGGCTCAAAAACGGCTGGTCCGATTTCAAAAATTCTTTCACCATTAGAATGCTACATTATCCCTAAGTAACATAGGCTATATTATATTTTCAAAAAAATCAGGGATCCTTACTAAAACTCCAATAATGTAACCCAAGGTGGAAAACAAAAACCTTACATCGCGTGCGCTGCGAAAACTATTGATGATAGAACAAAATAATGTACTACGACTTTGCAGAACACGTCATCATCTACAAAAAATGTCGCGATAGCATATGTCTATCTATTGTAGTTATGTCACAATAAGTGTTCTTTTATTATAAAAATTTAATTGAAATGCCGCCGCTAGAAAAGGCTCTTTATTTGTACCTTGGTATTAATCCTTATCCAAATAAATCATTTCGTATTCAAGACTGTTTCAATACCTATAGATTATTTTTTGAATTTTACAAATCGGATATTCCATTCAAAAGATATTACGAAATTAAAAATTTTAGCTCGCTTTAAAATATTATTAGTGAACGCGCGGTTCCAAGGGGCGCGTTTTTACTCACTCAGGGAGAAGGGCGTGTGAAATAAGTACACGCGAGACTCTAACCTACGTTCTAAGTTTATCCTAAAATGTTCAAAAAATTTATATCCACCCATGCGAAGCTGGGACAGGCCGCTAGTGTTTTATAAACTAGGTGAATGCAGGCGCCAGTTCCTCGCGACTAAAGCCTAAAATAAAGACAAGAGACGGTTTAGAGCCATAACTTTTCTAGGCGTCAAGCTGGCTCAGGTACTTCTTTAAACTTATTTACAAGAATGGTATATAAAAAGAGTTCTGCACTGCTGGATAATAGCGGATAATAGCCCTACATCATATTTATTTTACCTCATCTCACATGCGCATTTACATCTATGAGGAGCTAGAGCGAGATAAGTAAAAAAAGCCATTGCCACTATAATCTTATTTTTCTATTTAATAGAGTTATTAAAGCACCATTTGGCTAGCGGTGCGAAGGTGCGATGCAACTAATACATAGGTCTCGATACGGCGGCGATGCGCGAGCGCACTATTTTTGTACCGCAAATAGGTCGCCATCCCATATTGTACTGTTAGTGATTGTGCTCAGCTGTTTTTAACGTTCATTATTATGACGTCGTCTTTCGTACCCAATACTTCATTTACTGTTGGATTGGATATGCACTGGCCCACATGTATACTAAGCGCTCGTGAGTAACCAAGTTCATCGATGTGATTATTTGGATAAATGGCCGCTGCGTTTCAAAGTGATTCTTGTGATTGAACTGAATAAAGACCGTTTTGATTTTACGTGCTCATTTAAAAGAACGGTGGAACTGTCACTAGTTTTAGAATGATTCAAATTGATCCTTTTGACTTTGACTTGACTTCAGAGGACCAGGTCCGTGCCCTCTTGTCTTCTTCTTGTAGTGTCACTAGTTTCTTTCGAAACAGTGTGGTGAAAAGATTTCAAGTGCGCCTTAAAGAGGACCACAGCTGCCTAGCCATGATAGAAGCTTTTGGAAAAACTCTGTCACCAGCGTTAGCTACTATCTTATCAACTCTCTAACTTAGTAGAAAACTTTTGACTCTCTTCCTACCTCATCCTATTATGTTAACAGCTTCATTCCTTCGGAATACGGGTTACACAATCACATCTTTTTCCGTTCCGCAAACAACAAAGTGAAGCCATAAAAATGTTTTTCTATGTCCCAATTATCCGCATCAAGACAGCAAACTTCAAAACTTTGTTACTGTGTTGTCTATTTATTAGTATACCAGCCTAGGGAGCCTCTTGAGGTGCACTTAAAATCCTTTCACCACACTGTTACGAAAGAAACTAGTGACACGACAAGAGAAAAAGTATACAACCTCAAAGCATTTTGAGTTGGTAGTTGGTACTAAAGATCTGAGGGGATATCTACCGTGCCTGAGGATTAGAAGTTATTTTCGTTTTCTAATAAGAATTTAAGAAGGTTAGTCGATCGTTGTTAATAATGTCGTGAAAGATCACAGCTGGCTGTAGGATCTGTTTCAGCATACTTTCTTCGGGGATTCCATTAGAACTTGACATTCTGTACACAAATCATTATATAAATATCCCTGTTAATAAAGTAGGCAAGTTTAAGCTCGGCCTCGCATGGCTTAGTGATGCCGTAGTTGAAGTGACTAGTAGTAGTTTAGAAGAAATGCTAGCAATAACTTATTCAAATGTAACTGCCCTTGGGAGTCCTATATATTCTTCTACATCCGTATATCCAAAAATATATCCAAACTCAAAAAAATATTAATATCTGAAGGCAAAGCTTTCATTCAAGACGACAAAAAAGTTTTCAAGAAGATACAAAAGAGTTTGATGCATACTCAAGATCTTGGTCTGTTAAATCGAGACAATCAAGAGGCTATTTCCCTGACAGACACAGTACAAACATCTATGTTGGACACACTAATGTTTGTTCTTGGTTGTGTACTAACCCACGATCTGCACCGCAAAAGGCAGAGCTTCTAGGTACCAACTGTATGGGCTGTTAGGAATGACCTACAAAAGTTATGCCATAAGCGCTACTTCTCTACACTTGCGTAGGCGTTGCAAATAAGCAGCGAAATTGTCCGTAAAGTCGTTGTATCTTACGAGGGCAAGACTACCTACCCAGTCGCCATGGAAACGAAATATTACAGTAGCATGTAAGACTACCCACAGAGACATGACTTGACAATATAGGTTGATATACAGGCACAGGAAGTATGGACGTACAAGCGATATCGAGCAAAAAATTTGAAGTTTTCGCAGCAAATCCTTGCATTTTTACGTAAAATCCTAGGAGTATAAAACTGGGTTACTTTTATTGTTCTCTCTTGTCGTGTCACTAGTTTCTTTTACGAAACATTTATTATTATTTCTTTCTTTTGATAGGATTTTAAGTGCGCCTCAAGAGGCTCCTTTCAAGAACTTGACACACGTTATAGAACTTTTTAGGTTCTACGACATGCCAGTTTCCTCACGATGTTTTCCTTCACCGTTTGAGAGTACTGGCATTGTGCACATAAACTCATTGGCGCACGACCGGTTTCGAACCCACGACCTTAGGATCGGAAGACGGGGCCGCTACCACTAGACCACCAGTGTTATCTGCTTTATTTTATTGTTAATAAACAAAAACCCAGTCTAAGTGTAACGTTTCTTTGATGGTCGCGTGGAACTGGCACTGACTTAGCTTCAAGACGTTTCAAAGTTATTGTTGTGACCTTGGAGGATATATAAAATTCGTCTGAGGTGTGGATCGCGGAAGGAAAAGGCTCATAATTGTTCGTCAATTCTAAAGGTCTATTCAGCAGTGGATGATGGGTAGAATGATGACTAGTGGCTAGGTTATGCTGAACAAAGTGGCTGATATCGACATAAACATAACAGTAGTGTTCATACATAATGTCGGTTGAATTTTCACGGGATCTTTGCACCATATTACGACTCCAAGGTTTCTGCTCTCACCTCGACCAGGTTTAATGGAATAATAAAAATAATGGTGCAGTGGTAAAAAAACACTCTAGTACATCCTACCAACATATAACTGTTTAATATCATAATGTTTTTACTATTTAGGTCAAACACGTTTTCGATACTTAAGATTCAACCTTCGACACAAAAGATAGTCATATTTCGGGCGAAAACAAGTCACAGCTATCATGTTTGGGTCCGAAATCATTTGTCTTGTCGAGGGTAGTGTGTGCAAATGATGTTGAGCTATTTATTTTTATATATAGGGTGACCGGCCTTATTTAGGTACTCAATTCGCTAACTTACCTTTATTTATACTTTTTACTCTACCTCGATATGACCGCAACCCTTTGGCCGATTGAAGCGACTTTTCATACAGTGGATAGACAGACAGTCGTGCTCCGACAAACATCCGACGCTGATTCTTCCAAGTCACTTGATGACTCTTCGCTCGCTTTGCTTGTCAATTGAATTTAATTTAAAAAAATAAAATGAACCATGAAGCTGCAACAATGGTAGTTATTTGGTGTCGATTTTGATATTGTTAAAGTCAAAAGGCTTCATTCAATAAACTCAGAAGAATCACTTTGAAACATCTTATAGCTAGGTGAATCTAGGTACCTGTTCCATGTGGCCTGCCTAAAAGAACAATCAACAAACTTACGGATTGGTTCCTACCGTTGTTTTGCATTATACTTTTTACACTAATGTAATTTGACAACGAAGAGATAAGAAAGAAATGACATCATTGTTATGTTATCCGATTAAATAAGTCTAACTAGTGTAACAACAGAATCGACACCAATATCTAACCTAATTTGATCTACGAGCACCGACTATCAACGGGAGTTTACAATTGGGAGTGGGGTGTTAGAAGAGGACGGGGGGAGGTAATGGATATTAGAATACTTCCAGTTACGTGGAGAAATGATGTCATCGTAAAACACTGGTAAGAGAATGATATGTCTATTTTTAACTTGAAACGTCACCATTTGGATGGTTAGTGGTGCTAGTTGTATTCTCAGAGGATACGATAAGCCGTCGATTCCAACTCTTGCAGTATGAGACCTTAAGCAAGTATCATTTTCGTTCGGTAGTACATCACGTTCGTCGTAGTACCTCTACGCAGCCTACGTCGTAGACAATCGTCGTAGGCCCCCTTTGTCGTCTGTAGAGCCTCTTTGTAGATCATTTATTCGTCGTCAGAGTGCTGTTTTATTCTGACGGTTGGGGAATGCGCTTTTTTGTCTAGTGTCTACGCGGCCTACGTCGTAGCCCCTCTACGCAGCCGACATTGTAGCACCTCTACGCAGTTTGACGTAAGAGACGTAACGCATCTTATTATCACGTACTGTTATTATGAATGCCGAAAACTTATTACTAGTTCTTATTGTCTTGGAAACGTGCAACTGAGTCAGACAGATCCGAGACAAAAATAATATTGGTAGATCTAAGACTTTTACGAGCACAATTATGCTTTTCTATTTTCCTTTCCTAAAGGCGTCATCATTTATTTATCATTTAGGGGGTGCCGTGCATTGAAATCTACACCAATAAATATACTTTGACAAGGGTACTCGCGAACAGCGCCCCTATTGGCTGACTGAAAAACCGTTTGTCTCTTTTTTTTTTTTTTTTTTTTTTTTTTTTTATACAACTAGTTGATGAAACAAGCAGATGGCCCACCTGATGTTAAGTGGTAACCATCACCTATAACAAAGCATTGCCTCGTAAGTCACGCACGATAGGAACGTGCCCTACGATGCACTGCCCTGCGTCCATCAACTTGAGGCATACAGATATTAAGCCTCATGTGCCTGTAATTACACCGGCAACCACACTCTTCAAACCGAAACACAGCAACGCTGCTTGGCGGCAGAAAAAGGCGTGGTGGTAGTACTTCCCCGGACGAACCCTTCACAAAGAGCTCTACTACTCTTGACTCTCTTTCTCATCGTTTAGCTGGCGTATCATCATAGATACTCAAAATCAGGATGTGTTATGGGGTTACTAAGAGGCACGTCCAAACATTACAATTGGCACATTTACATTTTTACAGTATTATAAGTTACGAGACAATCTTCTCTGCTAGCAATAATTACCGCACGATGTTTTCCTTCAGTGTTTTGAATATTCCGCAGTGGGTTTAGTAATAAGCTTGTAGTTCACTGCGGGTTGGCGATGCGAAAATATTCGCTTCATCGGCCACACCAACCTAACGATCCCATTCACTACGAATCTAACCTTGTTCGGTTTTATGGGTCAAATGGGTCACATAAACTTAATCAAATACGTCTATCTGAAAATGGAATAGTAGTAACCAGTGATTTTGCCGCCAACTGAGATCTCGTGATGTCCACTCCGATCTTATACTTATGTCAAACACAATGTTTAAAATCATCTAACTACCCTCTACTTGCTAGACTTGGTAACCAAGTTTCAGTTCAATTGGACAATTTGTTGAATTAAACCAGCTTGCTGTAATATTATAATAACTAAGAAGTACCTACCTACCTAAATTATTTTTACCAAAATAAAAAATAAGAAAATGCAAAGGGTGTTTTCGACCAGTAAGATAACTACTAAAACAACGAAACTCTAAGAGATGGGAGCTCATGAATCAATGGTTATCTAGAAATTGCCCAATTTATCACTAAGATCTTCGTTCCTTTCCTCACTCGATCAACAAATAACACAAACCTACGTTTACGTGTAGTGCGATAGTCACAACCATACACGAAATATATTGTCTAAGCCGTAATGTCTGTTCTCATCGTTGCGTTGGATGGATGATAGACTGGATTTTTCTACATATTTATATAACCTAAAATATGTTTCCTTTGTTGCAGGGGACCAACTTTCGCCAGAAGATTGAAAAGCTACTAACAATAATCCACTTTTGCCTTTTTACCTTATTCTAAATTCCTATTCCTTACTGTAGTGCTGTGGTGACTGACGCATGGAACAGGAGAGAAGATACAGTCTTCGGCTGAGCAGAGGAAGGCAGAGGTAAGAAATAAAGAGAAAAGGTAGAAACAACACTCTGAATTTCCACTATCATTTAGCATTTAGTTAGGTCATAATTTGCCGTCTGTCGTGACCAAAATTAGCTCCGAGTAGCTGTATTCTTTATTAAAAAAAAAAATTCATCCTCATTAACTTATATTTAAATATATACTCACAACCAACGCACAGCTTACCCCTAGAGTCTAAGGCGATTTGTAAAGTGCACTCAGAAAGAAATTTACGAAATTCAACTTTCGAAGGGTGCAACATCTTACTACGAATATTCTTTGAATTTAATTCGTCTTTAGTTTTTTTATATTTTAATTTAACACTTATGGCCATCACTTAAATATGCTGACCCGACTAAGACTGTTCTCAAAAAAACATTTTAGACTAAATTTTAAGAAAAGGTATGTAGGTGGTGAGCTGATGAGTAATTTATTTTCATTACTCCGATCTAAAAACACACAAAAGTCTAAACAACGAGGCGTGTTGTTTCTCGCATCTAAATATATGAATTGAAATGTAAACTAATAATATTGATTCGTTTCCGACGCACTCGTAACTCGCAGTTCTTGTGATATGCCAGACTTAAACACTAATAAGAGTCTGATTTGATTCATCTATTATAGACCAAAATCAACATTAAGGGCCGCTTGCACGATCACTAATCGTGTTTAGCGAACCACGAACATTTTAAAAACGTCTACAGAAAACTTATAACAAAAGTTTAAGTAAATATCTCATTATGTAGATAACAAAAAAGCTTAACTAGCTCCAACAATTACAAAGCTAAAAATTAAGTACCATTATTGTAAGAAGGATCAAACAGCACATGGCAATAATACAGAAAGGAATTCGTTAGTTTTGTTAGATCTAAAAATACACAACACAACTTTTCACAAGCGCCATCTCCAAATCTTAGATCAAAGTAACGATTATTACGCATTGTTTTCATACCGGTTGCCGGCCGCATAGTCCACGTGTTTTCTATAAAAATGTATGAGTTTTAAACTATCAACATTCCGTTCTATTCAGTTGGGTACACTGCAGTGCAAGGTGCTAAAAAATTGTCTAAAACTCCCCATTAAGGAACTCCCCATTAAGGTGGCACAATGGCAATTCGCTATTCGCGTTTTTATTTGCTCGAGTATTTGCGTATTCGCCTTGTTAGTAAAAATTATGCAAATACTAGCGGCCCGCCCCAGCTTCGCACGGGTATTTAATGAAGAATCGCTCTACCGATTTTGTGCAAACTTCACATAAACCATCTACTAAATAATCCGAACAAAGCCTAAACATTTGGTTTGGATAGGTGAGCCCGTTCTGAGTTATAAAATTACAACGAAAGTGGCATTGATTTTTATAGATATAGATAGGCGTATTTTCCTATTAAAGATCGTTTAATTGGGGAAAATACGACAAATACGCGTACGTGAATAGCTATCTGAAAGGTTACATTAAATAAAAAACAACATTATTTTATATTTAAGTCAATGTTTTTAAGGTATGTCACATAAAAAAAGTAATGTTAGTGCAAAATTAATTATTTAGTTTCGAAAATTATGAAGTGTATCCTCATGTGATAGACAGCCTTCACAGCTCAGTTGGTAGTAGTTCTGCCTTCTGCGCCGTAGACCGTCGGTTCGATCCCCACCGAGAAAAAACATTTGTGTGATGAATATAGATGTTTGTTTTCTGTCTGGGTGTTATTATATATTTTAAAAATGTAATTACAAAAAAAAAATGTATTATATCAGCTATCTTGTACAAGCTTTGGCTAAGTTTGAGGCTAGATAGTGTGAAAATTCCAGTATTTTTTTTATTTATTTTATTTATAGGTATCTATTATGTGTGCATCATAATGAAAGCAACAGTCGCGGCTTACTTATACGTAGATAAGGTTATGAAGCTTCATGCCATTTAACGTCGGCCTCATCAGAAAAAAGAAAAATCTGCATTATAAATAAATAAGAAACTCTTAAGTCACGGCATAACACTGATCGGCAACGTATAAAAGTACGGCTCCATAAAGTTCAAACACTCTGCATACCTTTTATCTCTCGGGCTATGAATCACTCCGAGTTATTCTTATTTCCCTCCTGTCTCGAGCTGATTTCTTTGTTATTAATTTATTTACTTTTTACTGCCAGCACCTTGATTGTTTTATGCACTCGAAATGTCGTAATCAATTATAAATACTTATGAATTAGTAGAAATAGCATGTAAAAAAAGTCATCGATCTGAAAAAGTCCACAGGATATTATTTGGTCGCTTTGCCGTGGTCATCACGCTTGGCATGTGGTTTACAAAGCGCAATGACGGTAAGAAAATTTCCTTACATAGGCAAATTGATAAAATGTCGTAATTGTTCCCGATTTCCGTGGCAGCAAGTGTGCGCGTACAAGCGTGTTCATTGAGCGCGGCCGCGCGTGGAGCGGCATCAAAGACTTGTTTGTTTACGCCTCACAATTAAATTCTTTACAACTCACTGAAATGCAAATTGGGCACGTTCGTTGGGTAATTTAAGTTCAATTCTGAAGTTTTGGATTGTAACGGATTTTGGCAGGTTTCATCGTAATCTCGTTATTTTCTTAGGTAACTCAGCTCGAGGCGTGGTAAGTAGTTACTTATTTATGTAACTAATAATGAAAGAACGTGCTTTAAAGATTCAATACCCTTCGCATATTGTCGCTAACTAGTTTATGCACAAAAGCTTTGTCTCGCAAAATAACCGCACCAAGCGCTTTAACTTTTATAATGCGGAGCCAAAGAGTGTAATTCCTTACCAGCGCCGGTTTTTTTCCGAATACCTGATAGAACTAAACTGTTTTCAAGAGAAAGTCTATAGGTAACTTTTAGGAAAGCGTGCTTCATATTGACCCATACTTCTCTATAGAATTCCCTGGAAAGCTCTGTCTTATAAATTAATGATTTTATACAAGCCAATTAATAATTCTGTATTTTATATACCTACATATTAGTGTAATTAAAAAATAAATTATTATTTTATCTTATAACCTTAGCTTAGAATTAAAACCATATCTTTGCTCTGTCATAAAAACCGAATCACGAAACACATGCTTTCCCTTAATTATATTACCTACTTAGTAAATAATTGCGAATGAACCGGAGTGGTGTGTACATGTCTCGCAGAGGGATCTCACGTGCACAAGGGGATTGCATAAACGATTCTGGAACGACAAAGGGAGGAAACCACCTCCCTCTGTGTTCTATTGTAATAGTGTTAGCGTTTACAACAATAGGTCGTGACATCAGGGGAGGTGAAGGGTCAGAGGTGTGCACTGTGTAGTAGTAGTACTGGCTAGTAGGTATGTAGCTACTAGCACACTGCCCTAAGCTTCATTCTACCATATATATATTTATCATAAATTTAACATATCTTCACAGCTTCATTCTACCACTGCTCGCTTATTTTGATCTTTATTACTTTTTTACTACCTATGAATAAAAAAGTATGATCTTGTAACAACAATAAGGATTGTTATTTAAAAAGCTTGTTTAAAAAGTTAGTCAAAAAGTTTTTTGATCATCTTTACCTAAAAACTAGATGCGCACACTTTCAAATTGTTGATCGAGCTGAGGTAGTTTCTGTACGTGATTAATTTTCTGTATGATGGATTTTTAATTAAGCCCAAAAACGAATGAGCTTGTCGTTTGTTTAAAGCTTCGCAGGTCAATGACCAAGATTTAATATCCTCCTGAAACGTCTCAAAGCACGTTTCACGGGCTTCATATTTACATACCTATGTAGGTATCTGATATTTTAAGTCGTTGCTCATATTTTCCTCAAACTATACCTACTAACATAAAACTCACGATTTTGTATTCGACTAGGTCTTAACTTTTGGATTATCTATAACTTTTTTGATAATCTATAATTATAATTATTAAAAGAAGTTTTGAAAAATCGCAATAACCAAGTTTCTGAGAATAACATAACAAAGGTCCAGCAAAAATATCATTTTAAACAAGTTTTACTGTTTGAGTTTTATGCGTTGTAGTCTAACATAGATTTTGAGATGGTTGCCCAAAGTCTATCTGAGACTACAACGCATAAATCTCAAACAGTATATATCGCAAATCTAGTCTATCTTTAAATCTGTAGTTATGAGCTCAGGCTGAGTGATTGACCTACCTTAAGCTGCCAGTGTGTCAACAATCCACATGTTTGGCCAGCTGCCGGGAACCCGGTGACCAGCTAAGTAGGTATTTCCGTCGTTACAACGCAGCCACCACATCCTGATGTGCTACACCTGGATTCTGGGTAGCGCTAAAATAACATTTCCACTAATTAGAGAATAAAAGATTCTTAATTGTTAATAAGTTTTTATTACTTATACGAATTTAATGAGAATCATTGGGCCTAGTAGGCATAAAGACTAGCGTCCACGCGTGACTCTGCCTGCGGAAAAAAATGTTTCTTTACTCATTACGTTTTTCAAAAATTCGCATTACCTACTAGTTCGAACATTAATTAAATAAGAGAATTTGTAAAATTAAATTTTAAAAGTACCAAAGATCCGTTTAAATAAAAAAGCTGACCAATACTTTGAAATTAAAATAGAACTTACTCAATACATTGTTACAAGTAGGTAGTTCCCAGATGCGAAAGCGACTCATTCACATAGGTATTTACTGGCACGAAAATACTCGTTGGTGGGTAATGTTCATTGACAAGCCAGAAT
Organism: Chloroclysta siterata; assembly: GCA_932294275.1. Taxonomy (NCBI): domain Eukaryota; kingdom Metazoa; phylum Arthropoda; class Insecta; order Lepidoptera; family Geometridae; genus Chloroclysta; species Chloroclysta siterata. The sequence continues at coordinate 13,932,904 of OW028591.1, read as the reverse complement.
TGTAAAGGAATCATTAGCTGGTTCGTGGAATGCATTAGGTATCTCGTGATTCCGGTGGTCGCGCCTGGTTTAAGTTTGACGGAAAGCGGATTGAAAATAATGAACCATTCAGCCAAACACACATCAACGCGAATGGTAAATTAATATTAAAATTCCTACAGAATAATTTAATTCTGACTAAGATCTCAATTAATAAGTGCGTCGGAATCAGAATAGGGTTTTACAGGAACAGGAACTTCGCTGTAGAAGAAGAGGATGGCCTATAAATTAAGTTACCTTGTCTGCAACAATGAAAATAATAGCCCGAAGTACTCAGAAGTACTACAAAGGTATTCTAAAATAATGCAGAGCACTCATGGAATACGTTTCGTACGTAAATGTTTCGCAACGTGACATATTCACGATGAATGACTGCGGAAGGAATGCGTGAAACGGAACGGATTCTAACAAATGAATGGACCATATTGTTTGAAGTAAAATAGAGAATGTGGTAGGTAACCTTTGAAATAACTGAAAATGTATTAAGTAATTCATGTTATGATCGATGAATATACGGGAATCACTGCATTTTGTTTCTTAGTATATCAATTGTTTTAAAGGTCACCAAACGACCCTTCGTAAAATGAATAGGTAGCCCTTAGCCATATCCCCCCCTGGAACACGGATTAAATAAGTAGGTAATAGGGGTAGGTTAGGTAGGTACCTATCGAACACAGTAAAGAAACAAATATTTGTAAAAAAAACTTGGTTTAAAAGTAGGTTATGTTGTAATACAAATCATACCTATTAATCAACATTCTCCTTCGCGATCAGGATTTATTTTCTTTGCAAGAAAGAAAAGCTTCACACAAGAAATGCTTCACATGATAAATCTCAGGAAGTGCCCATCAACGCTACTATGGGCGGGAAGCACGTGTTTATCAATAAAAGTCACATTGACAGATTCAACATTTAAATCAAAGAAAACCCGAATGTTTATTCTGTCAAAACTTTTGATTTAACGTTTCCTGAACTTATCTGAAAATCACTAAACCCATGACAGATTTTTTTTCTTCACAAAGCAGCAGCTTTTTTCCAATGTTTATTGAACCTTTTATACTAATAAATTGATTTAGAAACGCTCAATGATGTTGAATGCAGACGTCAGCATTAGCCATTAAAAAGCATTAAACATTTTTAATCTGTGTTGAAGCGTCAAATAAATCGCGGGAAATGTCACTTTCATTTTCATTTTGGTGGAAAGCACGTCTCGTTGTGTTGATATATAATAATTAGTTAGTAGTTAATCTGTTTGTTTGTAATTAACTGTGAGGTTTATGCTTACGAGTTTTAGGCACCTTTGAATTTTATTTTCGGTAGGTTGGACTTGTTTTATTCGCTTTTAGTTGAATCATACCGAACACAAACATGACATAAAACTCCTGAATTACTCTACTCCGTCGTCGGCCTCATTGTCGCTTACCAACAGATGATATTGTAGCCAAAGAAGAAGAAGTAGGTACTATTATATAATATTCGTTGAACCTACACCTCTTCCATATCAGTGGGTAGGTAAGTAGGTATAGTATTTGCATGTTGCGCAGTGGTCGACAATCACGACAAAAGAAATAAATCTGTTTCGAACATACACTTCAGTTCGTGGCTTTGTTAAATACTTACTGTGTTCTTCTTTTTCAGCTCAAGATGAGTGAGGCAGAAGAGGTGGCGGGGGCGCCCCCGGCCCCCGCGGGAACCCCCGCCGACCCCTCCACCCCCGCAACCCCCGCCGATGGCACCCTCATACCAGTTCCCGCGCCGAGGAAGGCCCCCAGACGAGGCCCCAAAATTATGGTGGAGCGGCCGAAGAGGGCGATCTTTTGCATGACCTTGAAGAACCCGCTAAGAAAGCTGTGTATTGATATCGTTGAGTGGAAGTATCCTTTTCAAATATAACACTAGGCACAGGCAGAACAAAGTTGAATGCAGCTTGACGAGGTTACCATGCAGTTGCACAGAGTAAAAAGTAAAAAGTCAAAAGGTATTTATTCAATAAAATCACAAGGATCACTTTGAAACGTCTAAGCTAGGTGACTCTAGGTGCCAGTTCCACGCGACCAAAGCCTAGAAGAACAGGCAACAAACTTACGGCTTGGTTCCTACCGTTCTTTTGTATGATCCTTTTACAATGTAATATAATACAATATTGTAGTTTAGTGAGGCGTAGGCATACAGAAAAAGGTAAACACCTATAGGTAGTACCTATATGTATACTGAGCCTGTTCTAGGACACACATGAAATGCTCTAATCCTCATACCCACTAGGACCCCTGTATTGTGGGCATCAGAAACGACAGGCACCTAGATAAGTCACCTGCGCTAATTTACGTCATTAGGTACTTATGTCTTCACGTTTATTAGAATCTGTAAATAATTTTGAACTCGCACAAATAAAAATGCTTCATCACAGGTACCTTATTTCTTAAAAGCGACATCTAATATCATTTAGCCGATTGACCTTCGACCAGTTTCATTATCCTTAGTCCATAATTCCGTAAACAATGTCTGCAATACCGTCACTTGGAGCACGTGTTCCATATTACGTGAATTTACATAATTCCAGGCCGAATGGCTCTATTCCTCCGACCAATGAAGGCATTGTGGTCGATATGACGTGTAGGTACCTAAAACAGGTGCTCGCGTGGGTAAATTAACTTCACTAAGTAATTTTTAGGAGGTATAGAACTGATTTCACCATGCTCTGTTAGATTAATAAAGGATTAAAGGGCCGTTAAATATGCCAAAATGTACGCGTTTGACATCTAAGTTTAGATTTAACGGCCGGTTAATCCTTGATTAGTAACTAACAGAGCATGGTGAAATCAGCTCTTAAGGCCAATTCCAATACTAATGGAAGATATACCAGTTAAATTTATAGTAAAACCGCTGTCACCAATTTCCCCTGAAAACGCGCGAAGGTGCTTAGAATGACAGACCACTTGTGCTTAGACCCTAAAGCCAAAAGAAGAAATTATAGGTAAAGTGAACGAAATAAGTAGTCATTGAAAGACGAAATTTCATCACATTGAGAAGCAATATTATAATTACTGCACGGCTCAGTTCTTATAGTAGCTTTCACAGATATATTGCCAGAATTTTTATAACAAAATATTTGTAAAAAAACGGGTTGTATATTCGTGCTTACGGGTTACGTACCTTACATAGTACATACCTATTAAATTATTTTATTTCTCAAGTAAGGGCATCATCTAGCTAGCTAGAGTAAGGTATACGATCCTACTCGAGTCAGGAGTGTTATTGACCACAGCGCCTTGTATAACGTTACTAAATTGGCAAGAACCCAAAAAACCAGCCGCTCTCCAATTTAAATTATATAAATCGATCATCTCCAACTTATTTTTAGAATTTACTTTCAATCGGTAATCCCAACATAATCTTATTAGCGGTATATTATTTATATGTCCGTGCTTCGGAATGTAGAGCTACCTCAAGTCCGAGTTTTTGTTTCGTTTTTGGTATATTTGTTTTTTATAGAGCCACGAGAGTTTTTTGCATGCCCGGTCGAGACCCTTAACCACCTGACAATACGGAAAACGAAAAAGACTCAGACTCAGACTTCGGGTGTGTCGGCTATCAGCCAGGCGTTGCCGTTTAACATGGCTATCCATTAGCATATTCTGTCACTAAATAACTAGTAGTTCGCCCCGAACTGAGATCTCGTGATGCGAACGCATCAAAACTTTGATTCGGTAGTAGTCAGAGGCAAGTCCAAACATTATCTTTGGACTTTTTTCTGACTACCCCCTACTAACTTGGTATGGTTACCAAGTTTCAACTCTATTGGCCTATTTATTGAAGAGTTCCGTTGAACAGACCTTGGCTCCTTCATCAGAACTGGTCGACGTCACCATTTTATGAGAACTGAGTACCTCCTTAATTTATTTCAAGAAAAAAAAAAAAGAAAAATCAAAGTAACTGGCCGACCAGTAGAAAAACCTTGATGTCAACGAAACTCTTAGAGATGGGAGCTCTTGGATCGCTGGTTATCTTAATTTAACTTTATAAACTTTATCTCGAAAACCGAGCGTCCTAAAAAAAAAGTAAAAATTTTTTTGGAATGTCCAAACTAAGCCCTTTCATATGACATGTAACTTGATTTTTTTATGTAACTTTTTTTATTTTTGCCCTCTTAAAAACCCCCATATCTCAAAAACCCTTCATCCGATTTTACTCATATACTTACCAGTAAATTTCTCAAGTACAAGCTATCGACATATCAAATTTCATGCAGATCGGATCAACGGTTCTAAAGTTATCGCCAGACAAACATACATACATACATACATACATACATACATAAAATGCCAAATCGCCCAAGTTGAAACTAAGATCTTCGTTCGCTTCGCTCACTCGATCAAATATTAATAGGTAAAATATAATTATAATTGCAATTTAGGCCATTTCCCAGCATTGGGACAGAACAGGCAATAGCCAAAAACAAATTGATCATACGTAAGTAAATATTATGTTGCTCTTTCTATCGACCCCATTACTCTTCCTAGATTTTGTATAAATTTAAATAAGTATTGTTTATTATTGTTATCCAACTGGGTAATTCTGATGAAACATTGGTATTGTTGCAGAATAATTTCAGTTCGATCGTATGAGTCATAGGAAGTAGTAACAGACAGGCTACAGTACGCCCCAGTTTTAACCTTGAACCAAATGAAGTAGTAGGTATTTCATGAGCATCTAGATTTATTGAAATTGTAAGATCGCCATCAGTGTCTCATCTTTTAAACTTTAATATTATTGTTTTTATACAGCTAGCTGATGGAACAAGCAAATGGCCCACCTGACGCTAAGTGCTAACCATAACCTATAACAAAGCATTGCCTCGTAAGTCACGCACGATAGGAACGTGCCCTACGATGCACTGCCCTGCGTCCATCAACTTGAGGCATACAGATGTTACGCCTCATTTGCCTGAAATTACACCGGCAACCACACTCTTCAAACCGACAGAAAAAAGGCGTGGTGGTAGTAATTTCACAAAGAGCTCTACTTCTTTTAAAATTTATTAAAATTTCTAAAAGTTTATTTTTATCTTACCTAATCTACGTAAAGGAAGACTCTCAAATTATAAAAAACTAGCGACCCGCCCCGGCTTCGCACGGTTATTGTGGGTTATCCCTAGAGAGAGATTATGCTTGTATTATGCATATGAACCTTCCTCTTGAATCACTCTTTCTATAAAAAAAACCGCATCAAAATCCGTTGCGTAGTTTTAAAGATTTAAGCATACATAGGGATATAGGGACAGAGAAAGCGACTTTGTTTTATACTATGTAGTGATAAGCAGCTGCTTCGTTAGTCATCCAAAAATAATTAAAAAATGTATACCTTCTGGTTCGTACCTATCACCTCACCACCGTACCACCCCAGTTCGTAAGACCATCGACTGATGATGAATAGTCCAAAGTCCACTAGATTCAAACCATTTTGACATCCAGTAGTCTCAAACATACCTAGTTGACCCCACCACAGCAGGGGCCTTATGCTCACTTCGAGCGAGATTATCTCACGGTAGAGATGACGTCATATCTCGTTCGATAACTATTTATCCTCATTCTCACCATCTAACTCCCCAATTTTCTCATTCAAAGTTCATGCGAGACGCAACGTCAACGAGTTATTGAACGAGATATGACGTCATCTCCCCCGTGAGATAATCTCGCTCGAAGTGAGCATAAGGCCCCAGGATCCCTGTGCATGGGTCTTTCCTCTCTTAACTGGAACATAATACCTACATTCAGATCATGCAAACATTTGTCTCGCCTTAGGAATCGACACCGCGCCTCATGCGCATCAGCCACTTGCGCACAGTCGCCCGCTACGTCACATTGTATTAAACGTACTTTGCTAATTGCTTTTACTAATTTTACCTCGAACTCTAGTGTTTACACTGCTCCCTGTGGCTTCTTTCAACCCATAGCCTGGTAATTGTTACTCTGCGCGTGAGTCACAAGTGAGAAATCCTCGATTTCATTGTTTTATTTTGAACATTAGGACGGCCGTGACATTGTTTGCGGTTGAAATAGAAAAGTGTTTACATTGTAAAAATAAATCGCGAGATCTTTGAGATAATGTTGACATACCGAGTAATGTGTATTTGCTTCTGTGACCTTGGGGTGGCCTATAAACTCCCACGTTCAAAGCCTCTACGCAGCATAAGGCTACGGTATCGTAGGCTCTACGATTTTTGACGTTAAAATATTTTTTTATAGAACTCAGATCTCTTACTACTAATTACCAACTGAAGATTTTTTGAGGTCTTCCCCTCTTAGATATAAAGGGGTAGTCAGAGGTACGTCCAAATATTACATGTTCACATTTCCACATGTTGCGTTACGTTTAATAATGTGGTTTGTGTCTATAATCTTAATAACTAACCTAGGTTCAACGAAGCAGGGCTATGAAATCACCAGATTCCTAAAGCTTCAGTCACATACCTTCAAAATCAAAACAACCTGTCATGACAACCACCGTGATATGGAGGCAAAAAGCGTGGCAATCGGCCAGCAATGCGAGCAATCTTGTTTGAATGGATGATCGGAAATACAGAGAAACACTATATTTGCTGAACACCTACATGCCGATGATCTCATGCTGACATGTTTGGAGTCTGATACCGCGTTTACACTCAGCTCATGTCCGTGGAAATGTGCAGGGACATGGGCAATCCGAGAATGTAAACAGGCCACTTCCATGTCCGCTCGCGTTGACGTTCGCGTTGCCCACTCTTATGGCCCGCCACATTTCCATCCACGCGGATGGCAGAATGTCTAAATGTAAACGCGGTATGAAGTTTTTGAGGAATGTCCCTACCAAGAAATGCAGGACTACGGCTGTTTAAAGAAGTCGATAATGTTGAATAACTTGCATGAACATTTTGAAACTATATAGGTACCATCTATTTAGTGTTCTAGTAGAGTACCAGTTGTCTAGTAGGAGTGGCCCCGCCTTCTGATCGTTAGGTAGTGGGTTTGAATCCAGCCGTGCACCAATTGATGATTCTCTCCGAAAAAAATTGGGCGCAATGCCAATGCTCTTAACCGTTGAAGGAAAAAATTGTGAGGAAACCAGTTAGTATTCTAACAGCGGCGATGTGCTTGCAACCTGTCACGTATGGAATACCTTTTCCAAAATGTGGGTATGTGCCAAATGTAATATTTGGACGCATCTCTGACTAACCCTCTTAAACATCTTCAAAGGATCTTAAGTTAGTAGGTACTTGGTGTTAAAAGATCTGAGGGAATATCTACCGTGCCTGCGGAACAGCCGTGTCGTGACGCTGTTTTAGTTTATTTAATGTTTTTTCAGTGTGATTTTGCAAGTGTTTTAGTTTCATCGCTATAGGTGGCTTCCATATTATTTTATTTAATTTATCATGTAAACAAAATGTTGCTCTTTCTGTTCACTACGCGCAAATAAATGATTTTAACTATCAAGGCTACGCGTGGCTTTACATAAGTAGGTATATATACATATACAAGGTGTTCCATAAGTTGTGTATATAAACTTCAGGGGGCTAAAGTATCCATCAATATGAACAACTTTTTCTAAGGAACCAACACTGTGAACGCGAAAAAAAAAACAGCTGTTTCATACAAAAGTTCAATACCTACCAGGCTAAAATGTATGAAACAGCTGTTTTTTTTTTTCGCGTTCTTGATTTCGTTGAAATCAAGGTTTTTCAACTGGTCAGCCAATTCCTAAGCTTTTTCTTATTTCTTTTTCTTGAAATATATTAGAAGGTACTGAGTTATCATAAAATGGTGATAGGGGGGGTATGGAACAAGCAGATGGCCCACCTGATGCTAAGTGGTAACCATCACCTATAACAAAGTGTTGCCTCGTAAGTCACCTACCTATCGTCAATAGACTATTAAAAACTCTGTTTTAATCCAATACCACCAATACCTATGTGGAATGGGATTTCATGTCGATTCAATAAGCGACAATACGCGCGTTACATGCCTTAATAAAAAAGGCGACAAGAGCGGCAAGCGGTAGATAGAACACATAAAAGAAATTCCGAATTATAAAACAATCAAAATTAAATACAACTGTAGGTTTCTACGTGGTTCATAAATGTTAAACGAGTGACTGAAATGGTTACTTTTTATTTCACCTAAGTATATGAATTTCAAAACCGAACAGAAACATAACGCGTTTTCTATATTGAATTCGAAATTCAAAAATTATATTCCGTAACGAATCCGATATCGAATGAATCAAAATACCCCCCCTGGTCTGATGATGGAGCCAAGGTCTGTTCAACGGAACTCTTCAATAAATAGGCCAATAGAGTTGAAACTTGGTTACCATACCAAGTTAGCAGGCGATATTCAGAAAAAAGTCCAAACATAATGTTTGGACTTGCCTCTGATTACCACCTATTTAAAGTTATGGTGCGTTCGTCGGCTCGCATCACGAGATCTCAGTTCGGGGCGAACCACTAGTTATTTTGTTACTCAGTGCTATAATTAGAAACATTCATTTAATATTTCATCTTCTCTCTCATTCACACACCTTATCAGTCGGTTGTTCCCGCTCGCTACAGCCCAGAATGTTCGGCGTTCGTGAGTCACTTGCAAGCCAAGCTTAGCTGATGGCTGAGCTATCAACCAATCGTTGACCACCCAAGCGATTTATTTATATTTATATATTTATTTATTTACTCTGTACTTTAGCCGGCGGCGACTGAACAAATTATTTGACAATTATTCATCTGAATTATATATCTTTGTGTCTTTGGCTTTGTGAAGACTTCAGAGTGCAAAGTAATACTTCTAGGTAAGTCAAACCTATAACATTAATTAGATTTCTTTTTTACTCTATTTTATCTTTTTTAAATTATATCTAATTTAGGAAGGTAGCTACGTTATTTATACATTCATAATATAGACTGACTTTTACGATGGGTCTGGTTTTTGGGAAAGACCTGCTTATATCGAAAACGACATAGGAACCTTTATGAGGTAACAATGTTTATTATGAATCTACTATCGTTTTATGCATCATTTTGTTTTATATTTTCACAGCCAACAATGGGTTCTTTATTGGGAACACCTGAAGTAAAATACCATGTTGTAAAGCGTTTGGCGTCTGATGGTATTGATGAGTATCTTATTGTGCCGAAATCTTGGATATGGCAACACACCAACGAAGATGTAGCAATAGCGTATCCCAAAGAAGATCTGCAAAAGACCCTGATACGCGTTAAAAATAATGAAAATTGCTCAAAAGATTGGAGCATTCACAGGGTTACCGTGATGTGTAATGCGGGTGAGTTGTATTACCTTCCGATTATAAAACTATGGCAGAGCACATGCCCAGCAGTCGACTTCGTTAGGTAGGATGCTTATGGTACTGTCAAATTATATTCTTCCATACCAATTTCTAAATGAGCAAGTGTATTTGTCTCTTTGTTAAGTTATCAAGGCCAACCTACTGAACTGATCAAAATGAAATTTGGCACAGAGATAAATTGCATTCTGGAGACGAACATAGATTATATCGAGTATTTTTATCTGCATCGGATTAATAGTTTTTCATACATTTCAATAACCTCATTTTTTTTATGATTCGGCACTGTTTGTCGAATCATTTTATCAATGGCTTTTTTTTTTGTTGTTCAACAATAATGGTGTTTAACTCATTCCTGTGCCTGTGAGAGAGCCCCGGCGGTCTACCCACCGATCTTGTAAGGTCGTAATACCATTGGATTTTTTCTATCGTAAAATTTATGTGCACAATGCCAGTGCTCTTAAACAGGAAAACATCCTCAGGAAACCAGTTAGTATTCTAACAGCTGCGATTGGCTTGCTACCTGTCACGTATGGAATACCAACTACTACAAAATGTGGGTATGTGCCAAATGTAATCTTTGGGCGTACCTCTAACTCCTTAGACGTGCACCAAGAATCTGAAGTTAGTACCTACTTGGTACTGAGAGATAAACTACAATCATCCAAAAAAGAAAGCGTCAGATTTAATATCAGATTTGGGTCGAATCTTGCCCATTTATTAAGTTTTTTGTGACAAGTTTTTTTATTACAGGTACCTACCAAGATGCATTGCAGTCACTCCTTGGTTTAAAATCTATTTCTGAAAGAAACCCTCCATCTGTGGTTCCGGCTGCTACCAATGATAAAATCGGAAACCCTACATCATGTAGTACACCAAGTAAACCAGTGAAATCTGAAGAAAAGAGTGAAGAAAACCCTGATGAAACATATTTTTCACCAAAATGTCAACTTAATAGGACATTACCAGATTGTAATTTTGATGACTCAAAAAACACTTTAAGATATCCAAACTTTGTTGAGCTGGTGCCTGAGAGCAACGTGTACATAAATGCCGATAATCTCGAACAATGTAAGAATTCGTCAGATAATCGCAGTCAATTAGCAATAGAATTGATCAGAGAAATTTTTACTGATGAAGTTTTAGCTATATTCTTGCAAAAAGCACTACGAAAAGCAAGAGCAACAAGTGCTGTTTATAAATATGTTATGGAAATTAAGAATGAAAAATGGGAGAAATGCGAACCCCTGAAACAACGCGATCCAGGACAAAGTATGACATTCCCGAACCTTGTTAGACTCATACCTACCGGCAAACCTGTGCTTGTTACCGAGGAGGAATTAGAAACATGTAAGGCATCATCAAAAAATATACGTAGAAAACTAGCAAGGGCGTTAATGAATGCTGTTTTTACTAAAAAAGCTTTAAGTTGTTGCTCCTTAGGTGGTGGTTTTAATAGCTCTTTTAACACTAGGTTAGATGAACACGCAGTGGAAGCTATAATGAAGTTCGTCGAAAACGTTGAGAATGATGAAAATAACAAATGGGATGAGTGGAATAAAATATCTGTTAAAAACGCTATGTACTCTGAGCTTGTAAAGCATAGAAAAGATAATAATTAAAAAAAATACCAAAGATAAAAAAAAACATATTATTTTGTACACCTACATGATTAAATTAGTAAAATGTGTGTTTGTAATGATTTATTTTTGGTTTATTTACCTACTTCCTTACGCATAGATATGAATAAATAAAAATTGGCCAAGGTCCAAGTGAAACTTTCAATTAGTATCCAGAGTGAAATAACTAGACTGATGGGTGGTGTAAAGATTACAGTTTGAGTTGTAAAACCAATATAACATGAGGTCCCATTTGGCGGAATTTTAAAATAAATTAATTAATTAATGCATACCTACTTATACCTATAGTTTTAGAGGTACAGGGCTACAGTTCAACAGTGTTAGTTTAAAACATTGGGATACGGTTCCGATGCTTTTGTTTTGTTAGCATAAAAACAAGAAAGACACAAACTGACGTTTCCGGAAACATTTCCGAATATTTCCGAATAGCTCTGCAGTAATAATCGTGTGTTAAATTCCGTTTTTACAAAAACCGAGGACATACCCTAAATCTTTAAAAGTTTTAAAGTTTATATAAAAGTGAACACTGCAGGGTATTATTATTATTTAGCAACGAAACAGACAACCAGATAAAAAATGCTTATGAGGAAACTGGATGCTCATACCACATAGAAACCTACCTACCTAGTTACAATTGGTGTATTACCATCGTTTTATGGGTCTGTCAAGTCCTAAAATTTTATTGAACGAAGTCTGTAATTTAGACTTTGGTCCACTGTGGCCAAAAATATGCATTATTCTCAAATGAATTCCTTGACCAAATGACCAGACCGTTCGAGTGGATGATCTTGACCACAATTTTTGCAAACTGCATCGCCCTTGCTGTCTACACGCCCTACCCTGCCAGCGACTCCAATTATACCAATTGGGTCTTAGTGAGTATACACTTTGCTCTGAAGAATACTTCATAAATTGCTCATCTTTCAAGACCAAACAGATAGCCTTGTGTAATTGTGTTGAAGACCTTGTAAGGCAGTCGTTTTGTGGCTAGATGATGAGGTAACTACAGCTAGCTACTTACAACATTTCTTCAGAGACTAATTAAAGGCTCATAAGAATGGTTCGTAAGAATGCAATCTACAAAGACTTTTGTCAAAAGGTAGTTTAACTTTCGTTTAGCTGGTTTAGCTAAGGTTTTTTTTGTAATACACTCATCCGTTATTTTTCCTTGTTTCAGGAAAAAATTGAGTATGTGTTCCTAGTTATATTTACGGGAGAGTGCGTAATGAAAATTATAGCGTATGGCTTCGCGATGCACGCGGGGTCCTACCTTCGGAACGGGTGGAATCTGCTTGATTTCACCATTGTTGTCATTGGGTACGTCAAAACCAGTCATATAAAGATATATTATTATACCGTCCACTGTAGTGTTTTAACTATGTCAGTTCGTTATTTTTTGTCTGCAGTATGGTGAGCACAGTGCTGTCTAGTATATTTAAGGATGCGTTTGACGTGAAGGCGCTGAGAGCCTTCAGGGTGCTGCGACCGTTGAGGCTGGTTTCCGGAGTGCCTAGTAAGTAAATGGAAACGAGCAAAATCCACCTAACAATATAGCAAAAAGAGAAATTATTATAGGATGGAATTATTATAGTCCACGACCATCGGTATTTTATAATACTAACCCACTCCATGGTTCGTTGTCACACTTCGAACATTCGTATTGAAATTTTAAAGTTTATCGCGATGTCTCGACTCCTCTTTTTTGAACGGGGGGAAATACGCTAACTAAGCTTAAATACGCTTAGGCACCAAAAGAGGGGTAGTAGCCAACTACACAAAAAGAATATCAACTTAGATGTAACCTAGGTATGTGGTGGTTGTGTGAGCATCGAGACGACCTTGTGCTGATGCATCGATTTGTTATCAGACGAATTACTCAACCCGGCATCGGTACATCCGCGCCTATGCTATTTTTGAATCCCTTAATTTATTGTTATCTGGTATTTAGGTTTACAGATAGTTCTGAACTCCATCCTCAAGGCTATGATCCCGTTGCTGCACATCGCGCTGCTGGTCATCTTCGTCATCATCATCTACGCCATCATCGGCTTGGAGCTGTTCTCGGGGAAGATGCATAAGAGCTGCTTCAACAAGTACACAGGTTAGCTTTTCTTACGACCTGTTCCCCAAGTTTCTTTTGTTTTTCGTTTTCTGCGTCGTCAAAAAGTTTTTTATTTATCGAGAATTCACGAGTCGCCATGCAAAAAACAAAACTCTGACTTGGGGCACTGAGGAGTTCAACTTATGCTGATTTGAGCTCAGGGATGATTATGTTGTCGATCTAATATGCGCTCGTTGATAAAAATTGAAATAGGTACGCTTTTTTATATTCTGTACAGTATTTTATAAGTGTAGAATTTTGTGTACGTAAATTAAATTATTATTTTATTGACAAGCCGGCACATAGGCATCTAAGCATCCAGCCCTGAAGGGTTTCCAGAAACTGCAGACTCGACAAGGATGCGAGTTCCCTTGAGTATGATAAGAGAAACACTAGGTTTATCTTATCATACTCGAATAAAATTAATGTTAACCTATCAAATAATTTAGACTTATTTTATTTTATTTTAAACCTTTTATTACAGATTCATTTTATGAATTAAATTATATTTCCACTACGACATCGACACTATCCGTTTGCCCTTTTCTGGCAAAGGTATCCTCCAGCTCTTCCACTCTTCCCTATCTCTCGCCTACCCTCCAATTTATACTTATAAGCTAGCAAATAAGTATCCGGTCCACTTGATGATGAAGGGTTCATCTCAAGGTCCTATTTCGTCGTTCCAGATGAGATCATGGAAGTGCCCCATCCATGTGATAACGAAACCGGCTTCAACTGCTCCACCCTGGGTGAAGAAATGATCTGCCGGGAAGGCTGGGACGGACCCAACTTCGGCATCACCAACTTCGATAATTTCGGCCTGTCCATGCTCACTGTCTTCCAATGCATCACCCTGGAGGGATGGACTGATGTTATGTACCATGTGAGTTTATGTAACTTTTTCTTTTACTGCAAGAGATTCACCTTTTTAACCAACTTAACAAGGAGGATGGTCTCAATTCGACTGTTTTTTTACTATGTTTGTTACCGCACAACTCCGTCATTTACCTAATAACCGATTTGAAAAAATCTTACCTACGCTCAGATTGGTCCCATAGGAATATAATCAAAATGTCTGAAAAATGTGGGAAAGAGCTAAGTATGATGTTAGGATATGATAAGACTCGGGCTTCTTAGATTAGATTTTTTTTCTGAAGAATATTTTTTGTTCTTTCTTCTTCTGGAGGACAAAACAGATGCTGTTTGTCATAGAAGTCTTCACCATTTTTACTACACACCTAAAATTTTTTTTTTTTTTTTTTTTACTAAATTAGTTTAGCGCATGACATGCGGTACCCTAATATCATTACGATCTAGCCAGGTAGGCTAATGAGTAATTTTGTTTTGACTTAATTTTATACAAATAATATTAATAAGAATGTGTCCATTGGCACTTTTCTTACAGTCTCTACTTAAGGCGACACTTTGTTCTTGTGTTCATAAGAAGTAGCACTATCACTACACAATATTAGGTTTATCACTGCACTAACTCAAAAGGTTTGGTTCTTTTGAGTCTTCTCACTTTGTCTGTGTTGTCGAGGAGCTGGATGGCCTCGACGTTCACGTGGTGAAGAAGTCTTTTTTGGTGAGCTTCTGCGTATTTCTTAATTAATTTATCAACGAACTCAATCTGGAGGTCCCGGTGTAGGTCATCGTTTCTCACGTACCAAGGTGCATTAACAATACCTCTTAGTACTTTATTTTGAAATCGCTGTATTATTTGGATGTTGCTTTTAAAGGTACAGCCCCATAGCTGTATACCATACGTCCATACTGGCATCAGGACTTGTTTGTACAACAAAAGCTTGTTATGCACTGACAGAGCGGATTGCCTTCCAAGCAGCCAGTACATCCTTTTGTAGCGTAGTTCTAACTCTTCTTTTTTCTTCTTGACATGTGCTTTCCAGCGCAGCTTCGCGTCAAGCGTCATACCTAGGTATTTTGCTGTGTTCTCGTGTGGTATGATTTTATTGTTAATGAATACCGCACAGTACTGTTCTTTCTTGTTACTAAAGTTGATATGAACCGACTTGGATTCATTAAGCTTTATTCGCCATTTTATCGTCCAATCATGGATTTCATTTACAGCTGCTTGTACCTTTTCAGCGGCTTCTGCATGAGTGCTTCCGACAGCCATTATAGCAGTGTCATCAGCGAAGGTTGCAATGGTGTTATTTGGTAGCTCGGGGATGTCACTTGTGTAAAGAAGATACAGGACCGGGCCTAGTACGCTTCCTTGTGGCACCCCAGCTTTAATTTTTTTAAGTTCGGAGTAAGCATCTTCTTGCCTTATTCTAAAAACTCTATTGGATAAGTAAGATTCTATTAAATCTACGAATTCTGAAGGTAGTACTCTCCTCAGTTTCAGTAATAGCCCTTCATGCCATACCTTGTCAAATGCTTGAGCTACATCTAAAAAGACAGTAGAGCAGACTTTTTTTTTCTTCGAGTGTTTTCTCAATGACATCTGTAATTCTGTGAACTTGATCAATTGTGGAATGCTGTTCTCGGAATCCAAATTGGTGATCTGGTATGATGTCTTTACTATCTATAAGTGGCTTAAGTCTTTTAAGAAACAACTTTTCAAATAGTTTTGATAACATAGGTAGCAGGGAAATCGGTCTGTAAGATGAGGTCTCATGTGGCGGTTTTCCTGGCTTGGCTATCATGATAACTTCGGCAACTTTCCATAAATCTGGTACACACTTTAGTCGGAGTGCTGCATTAATAAGGGTTGTCAGTTTGACTAGTGCTTTTCTTGGAAGGTTATGTAGTATTACTCCCGTTATGAGGTCAAACCCAGGAGATTTTTTTGGGTTTATGTGATGTTTTATTTCACTCCAGACTTCTCTGGGTGATACCAGCTTTATGGTTAGTGTGTCGTTACAAACTTTGTTTATCGTTGATATATCGTTGGTTTGGGCTTCGTTAGGTTTAAATATTTCTTCCAGATGTTCTGCAAATCTTTTTGCTTTTTGTTCGTTGCTAACGGCCCACTTTCCAGGTCCTATATTAATTGGAGGAATAAGGGTAACGGGTCGTTTCATATTTTTTGTTGCCTTCCAGAGTGAGTAGTTTGTACTGCGGTCACTGGTGAGGTTTTGAAGATAACTTTCAGTTGACGCATCGTTAAAGAGATTAATTTTTCTTTTTAACTGTTTTGTGAGATTATTCAACTTATTTTTGTCTTGAGGAAATCTAGTTTGGTGCCAAACTTTTCTCTGTTTCCTTTTTTCGTTTATAAGTTGTAAAATATCATACGGGTAGTTGTTACTGGTGGCCCTTTTCTTGTTTACTGGTGTATTGTTCCAGGCAACTTGTTGTATAAGTTTTGTAAAATTGTCTACTTCTAGGTTAAGTTGCTCTGGTGTTTTTAGTGGAATCTTAAGATTTATATTATAATCTAGTTCTATCTTAAAACTCTCCCAATCAGTATACTTATTTACTAGGGTCAGAGTATTTTGCACTTGTAAAATTTGTTCACTTATTTCTAGATATATTGGAGAATGGTCAGAGTTCAGATCATAACTCTGTTTTATTTTTAAATAGTTACGAGATAGGTTTTTATAGATAAAAAAGTCTATCAAGTCTGGAATTTTGTTCGGATCAGTTGGCCAGTATGTCGGCGAGCCAGTAGATATGACGTCTCCAGTTATCTGATTTATGGCTTTCATCAAATTATTCCCCTTTGTATTCGTTAGTCTGGAACCCCAATACGTGTTCTTGGCATTAAAGTCACCACCTAAAACGAATCTTTCGCCAAGCGTTTGAAAAAATCTTGAATATTTATCTACATCTATTGTATGTCGCGGTGGGCAGTATATGGCTGCTACCGTTAGAGAATATCGCTTTGTATTGACACAGACAGCTACAGACTGGATATCTGGCTCTTCATATTTACTCACTTCATAGTGTTTGATGTTTTCTTTTACTATAACAGCACTACCTCCTCTTCCTTTGTTAGCAGGATGTAGAGCATGATAGACTTTATAGCCATTAAATGTAATATGTGATTGTTTATTGAAATGTGTCTCCGATACGAGACACAAATCTATATTTTCTATATCAAGGACTACCTGCAGTTCGTTTTGATGATTAAGTAGCCCATTGCAGTTCCAAGCCATGATTTTTAGCGTATAAATCATTGTTTGCTCTTAGGAGCAGCAAGTTTGGTGCTGTTTTCTATTTTCCTCAATCGCTCATCAAAAGATGTCATAAATTTCAGAATTTCATCTAATTTGTTATTGTTGCTTGGCTCATTGCGTTGCATAGCTAGTGTGTTTTTAGCAGTTGCTTGGGCGTATGATACAGATTTATGAGTAGTGTTGGCCGACGGAGTTCCTATGTTACTCTTGGAAGAGCTTTGAGGAATTACCTGCTGTTTAGTACTGAAGATTGGCCGCGTAGCTGGGGTTTTCTTCATGGTTTTGGTCCGCATCTTCTGCATTTCTTTGGCTATCATGCAGCCTCTGTAGTTTGATGGGTGCGCTTCTCCGCAATGCACACACTTTGGCTTCTCGTCTGCAGGTTTTTTACAGTCCTTGGTAAGGTGTTTACCTGTGCATTTAACACACCTTGCTTCTTTCGAGCAGTACTTCTGTGTGTGACCGTACACTTGGCATCTCTTGCACTGAGGGATCAGTTTGGTGGACCTCAGAGGTTGGATCTCAACTACGCACCCCAGTATATTTTTAATCTCATAAACTTTTTTAATGTCTTCTTCGTTGCTGAAGGTGAGCATGAACATATTGAGTGGTTCTTTAGTTCTCCAGCTCAGTTTATTCACTGCTTCTTCAATCTTGTAGCCCTTTCCTTTAAGGTCCTCGATGATCCGATAAGGTTCACAAGTGGAAGGCAATTTCTTGACCATAACTCTTATAGGCCTCTCTAGCTTATTTTCATAAGAGTGCCAGGGGCAACTACTCTCGCTCAAAATTTTTGTTAAAGCTCTGTACGCATCATCGTTAATGGCGTTCACTTTTACACTCTCACCGCTCAGTATCTTAATTCGAAAGGTACTAGCGGGCTGTTTTAATGACAAAGAGTCATAAAAATTTTGGTAGTTGTTCACCCCGTCCACTATAATTGGAGGGGGGGAAGGAACTGTCTTGATTTTTTCTATAACTGGAACGTTAGTATTTCCTTGTGGTGAAAGAGTGGGTGACGTGTTCATTTTCCGCTTTTTCCTGGACTTCGCTCTTATCCACTCTGTCTCTCTTACTAAATCTTCTTCGTCCGTGGCATATTCAGCCTGTACTGAAGATGTTTCCATTGTTGGTGATGTTTTTGGAATGTTAGATTCTGCAACGCATTTGAGCTGCTGTTGTAGAACTTCTATTTGGTTCTTCATATTTTCCACAAGGCCCTGCAGCTTTTCCCGCTCTTGCTTTTCTTCTCTGAAACGCTCATATGTTTTATTGTAGCGGTCATACAATGTATACTCCAGCTCTGTCCGCAGCAACACTGTAAATTCCTTACTTGGTGTATCCATTGTTAGGGCAAGTAGTGTCGCCTTAACAATATGATTAGTCGTCGATAGACATGCCTTACGCGACAAATAACTGGGTCATTGTCACAATCCGGCGGCACGTCCGCGGCGACGTTGTTATGATGCGTTTGCACTTTTCACTGTAGGTACCTACGCGAACGCGACGCGAGGGACACTACTGTTCTCAGCGAAAATCGAACGATCACGATGACCTAAAATATGCTCGTCTATCCCGATTCCATAAAGCTTTACTTAGTTTGGAGCTAGATAGCGCTGTATGAAAATATCCAAAAATTTTTTTTTGTTTGATGACTTCTTTTTGTGCTTTTTCCAGATCCAAGATGCGATGGGCAACAGCTGGCAATGGATCTACTTCGTGTCTATGGTCATACTGGGAGCGTTTTTCGTCATGAACCTTATTCTCGGTGTGTTGTCTGGGTAAGTGATTCTGGTACCTATACCATCATATTTACTGGTCTCCCTTTAGCTTTACCTACACTGTGTAGTATAATATACGTATTTTATATTATTGATTTATTTATTTATTTTAGGAAAACAAACAGCTTCTTAAGTTTAAGTAGTTAAAGAGGTAATAGGTACAAACTAGCCTAATTAGTTTTCACACATAAAACGTGACAGTTCAAACTACAAAACTAACTAAACAATAACAACTTATAAGATACACATCTAAATTAAGGAAACAATCAAGAAATCTAAATTAAGGAAACACTGACTAAACAACTGAAATTTTATCTACATTATTATTTTAATTATCTGGCTGTTGTCTGTCGATTATATGGCAAATGCTGTGCATGCCTGTAATTTGCACATATTTTATAGATTTATTTTGTAGCAACTTTTATGAATATATATCCTGCGTTGTGCGGTTGCCTAATAAATAAATACATTTACAGTTATTTGAAAAATAAAGCCATATAAATAAGCTAAGAAAAATAGAAATACAACCCCATTTGATTTCCTGCAGAGAGTTCTCAAAGGAGCGAGAGAAGGCGAAGAACCGCGGCGACTTCCAGAAGCTGCGCGAGAAGCAGCAGCTGGAGGAGGACCTGAAGGGCTACCTGGACTGGATCACGCAGGCGGAGTACCTGGAGCCGGACGCCGAGCCGCACGACGCGCCCGACCAGAAGCGGGACTACTCGCTAGGGGGTAATACTTTACACCGATGAGCACCGGTGGTTTAGTGAGTGACCCCGCCTTGCGATCGTAAGGTCGTAGGTTCGAATGGTTCGTGCACGTGTGCTGAGCTCGTCTATTGAGGACTCGCCCTATGTGGTATGGCACTGCGTCCATTACTCTGACTCAACGACTAAGTAATGCTCACCTATATATACACCACTATTTTGTGACTACCAAAAAAAATTTAAGGACAGTTGCAGCATAGGCTACTAATGCTATTGGCACTGTCAAGATTTTTTAATATTTAACTTTTAGCAAGTTATCGAGGTTTGTTTTCAACCAAATTCCTGCACAATTTTATGGACACACTACAAGAAAATACTACGGAATACTACTGCTAGTCAACATCGTAAACACTCCATTCATTATGACTCCTTCCATCTACCGTCTCGTCGTATAGTACCTACCTACGTCACATCATCTTGTCGCACTCATCGTATTCCTTCTCTCTCGCTCACTAGATAAATCATTTAATGGGTAGGTAGATAGGTAAGTATCATAAAAAAGGCATTATTTTAGGGATTTTTTAAATACTTTTATTTGTAATTAATTGCCATTTTTCCGTCATAATTTTACGGGCTCAGGATGTCAAGCTATTTACAACAATTAAAGTTATTTACAGTATGTACTTACAACTACGCACGTATTTACACTTCCACTAACCACAAGTATTTTAAAAGTTGTTCAAAATGTCCACCTTCATTGTCAATGCAAACACACACACGTTTTAACAAATTGTTTTCAGGGAAATACTTAGCCTTTGCACTATCAAAAGGGTCTAATGCATTGTTAGGCTCACTCACATACACTAGTCTTTTTATTTCGCTCCACAAAAAGATTGGGGAATTTTTGAAAGATTGTCAGATCGGGCGAGCACGGAGGCCAGGCAACTGGGCCACCGCGACCAATCCATCGGGTGCCAAACTCCTGAGATAGATACTCGATAGCGCACCGTCCTGCTGAAACCATAGCTCCCGCCGCCAGGTTGAACGGAATATCCTCCAGCCTGGCGATGGCTAGTAGCTCCTGGGTCTTCATGTAGTGTATCTCAGCTGAGCGCACAATCTTCCAAGCGCAGGACTGGCTTGTGCTAAAGCGACGTGCCGCGTCACGCGTGCTCCTCCGCGGATCTTCTTCAAAATCATTTAGGACTTCATCGTAGAAGTTTCGGGAGTATGCAGGCCCTCCTCGTCCTTGCGCATGCGACGGCACGTAAACAGAGCCATGGTCCAATATGCGTTGGTATAATATGCTGGACATCGTGGAGTAATTTGGTTGCCGATTGTTTGGGAACAATTCGCGGTACATCCGTAGGTAATCACTCACATTTCCCCAGACTAAAAATACGTACGTAACATGTATGCGTTATTCTCTGGCAGTGTACTGACAAGCTATCGTGAACGTGAAAACCACAATAAATTAAGTACCTACCCGCGTACAATTTTTATTTTACGGATGTCACTGACCTGCATCGAATTTAGAGTACCTATGTATGGGTTTCGTTCGACACGAGTTTGCCGGCCATAGATAAAATAATAGTTAGTATTGCGCGAGCGGCGCGTTTTGTTTCGTTTCGAACGAGACAAAAATTTATGAATGGATGAGAATGAGACACGGGTAGAAGACTCTGTAGTAGGTACGTACGGATAATGGGTAACTAGTTATCATCCTTTTCTTGGGATATTCTTTTTAATTATTTTTTTTTAGTTTTAACTACATAAATGTGATCAGTAACTGACACTGAGCATACGGTTTTTTTTTTTTTGATAATTACATATTAGTGGTGTATAAATCAGAACTAATACTGTACAATGTAAATGTATTATGCATTGCAGGGCAAGTAAACAACGAACACGACAGCACAGACCACCTCGGCATCGAGGTGCCGGAGCAGCAGAAGGTCTCCATCGGAGTCATGTGGAAGAAAGACTTTGAAAAAGTAAGAATCCTAAAGCCAGATTAAACACTAAACTTTTATGGTAGAACTCTAATATACAAAAACACATAAAATTATTTGAAAGTACAGCCAGCCAAAGATGAAAGCCTGAAATGTGGAATTACAAGAGCTAAGACAAGCTCACAGACAAGAGTGGGTTCAGCCAGGCTGATGATGACGATGATGTATAATCAGTTAAACCCACTTTGTACACAGATAACAGCTAGTTTTCCCAAAAAAAGATATAGGTACAGTTCTTATACAGTTCAGGCAATGGAGGCAAGATGATTACTGCTCAATGACACATACTAGTATTTTCGTGACTTGCAACACAAATAGCGATATATTGCTCTAACTGACTGTGGTAATGTCTTGTTACAGGTGAATCGCAGAATGAAGCGCGCATGCCGAAGAGCTGTCAAGTCGCAGACCTTCTACTGGCTCATCATCATCCTTGTTTTCATGAACACGGTGGTGCTGGCCAGCGAACATTATCAGTGAGTAACTACCTGAACTTCTTTATTTTATTTTATTTGGAAGCTAAATTTCACTAGGAAGCCTGGTAAACCAGCGGCGATTGTCTAGCACCCTGTCACGTATAGAATACCAGCAGATATAGAGTTCAAAACTACGTAAGAAAAATCTAACTAACTAGTTAGAAAAAAATCTAGTAAAGTGACTTGGCGCAGGCGAAAGGATCACTGTTATTTTCAGTTCTTCTAGTTTTTAATTTATCTTTTACTTTATCGTTTGCTTACAACATATTTTCTTTTCAGACAGCCAGTGTGGATGGATCTGTTTCAAGAGTATGGCAATGCGTTCTTCATCGCGTTGTTTACGATAGAAATGTTGGTCAAAATGTACAGCTTAGGTTTACAAGTAAGTCTACCGAATGTTTAAATCTGAGAATCTGAGTAATCAAATAATGAGCATTTTATGAAAAACCCTG
Organism: Chloroclysta siterata; assembly: GCA_932294275.1. NCBI lineage: Eukaryota > Metazoa > Arthropoda > Insecta > Lepidoptera > Geometridae > Chloroclysta > Chloroclysta siterata. The sequence goes on along the minus strand of OW028591.1, from coordinate 13,910,224 downwards.
AAACAGCTTCACGGCTTGGATCCTCGGGCACGGTAGATGTCCTCTCAGATCATTAGTGCCAACTTGGGATTATTTGAGGATGTCGAATGATATTTATAGGGCTTAATTACTTATAAAAAAAGCTGATGATGATGAAAAGTTACAAGAAATACAAAAAGTGTACAACTAAGCAAAGAACCGCTCTCCTCAATTCTAATTATCCTTTTTGCATTATTTGTTTATTACAGTTCGTATTGGGCACTAGGTTTTTTATACGAAAAAGTGACAGAAAAAAACACTGTGCTGCCTTTCAATTGCATTAAACCACGTTTTAGGGTTACTACGTGTCTCTGTTCAACCGGTTCGACTGCTTCGTGGTGATCGGCTCCATCAGCGAGATGGTGCTGACCAAGACGCAGGTGATGCCGCCGCTCGGCATCTCCGTGCTGCGCTGCGTGCGACTGCTCAGGGTCTTCAAGGTCACCAAGTATGTAACCGTCGTCACACTGGTTTTTTTATCATCAAAATGTAATTTCGGGACATCGTATTCACTCTGTTGGGAACTTGAAATTTAGATACTATCTGAATATTATTGTTATAATTAATCCACTTTTCAAGTGTTTTAATTCCTTTTTTAAGGGGTTTTCTCAAGTTTGGTTCAAGGGTTTTTTAACCTTTAACTCTAATAGTTATGAAAATTGGTGGCCGATTAATGTTGGAAAAAGATGTAGTTCGCGATCTGATATAGAAACATGCATTTTATCTAGTCAATAACCACTCCAAGGAAGTCGTAGGCGGAAACTTGTGTTTTTTGTAGACAATGACCGCTACAAACATAGCTACATTCTTATTCATAATTTTCTTCTCAGGTACTGGCGATCTCTCTCCAACCTTGTAGCCTCTCTCCTCAACTCCATCCAGTCCATTGCATCCCTTCTTCTCCTCCTTTTCCTGTTCATCATGATCTTCGCACTCCTGGGCATGCAAGTGTTCGGGGGGAAATTCAACTATGACCCGGTTGAGGAAAAGGATCGCCACAACTTTGACTGCTTCTGGCAGGCTTTGCTCACGGTGTTTCAGGTCAGTGAATATTGGGTATCCCTGCGTGTCAAAGAGCATAATTCGCCTGTTGACTAATCAGATTTTAATCATCATGGAATAGGTATGGTCCATGAACTAAAATAGCAAAATACTTTTTAGCTAGGTGCCGCGTGAATACCTAATGGTCACTTAGTGAGCGCTTCTATGCTTCAAAGGAATATTTAATTTTGGGTTTAAAAACTGGAGCGTACAGAATAATGACTCTGGCCTTCACAATAGACCATCCTATAGGGTTTTTATCACGCATGGCCTTGGTACATTGATAAGGATTTCATTCGTGAGCCTATTTAATTTTGCAGATACTAACAGGCGAAGACTGGAATGCGGTTATGTATGAAGGAATCAAGGCGTACGGGGGTGTTGGCTCTTTCGGCATCTTGGCCTGTATCTACTTTATCATCCTCTTCATTTGCGGCAACTGTATCCTTTACTACACTCAGCCCTATAACATATACCTCCAACGGGTACCAAAAGGTACTAAAAGTCGACAACAGCATCAGTGAGAAGTAAATATTAGGGCCGCCATTCAAACTTCTTTTCTTAATTGGCGCGAGTTATACTGTCACAGTGATCAGTAGAAATATATTTTTTGTGATTGGAATAATATTCTTTGAGTCGTAACGTACAGATATTCTACTCAATGTGTTCTTGGCTATCGCCGTAGACAACTTAGCTGACGCCGAATCGCTGACTAACATCGAAAAGGAAGAAGGGGTAAGCTATATACCTAAACTAAAATACCTAAGAAATGGCTATTGATTGCAGCAACTAAACAAAAAATTGAACTCTTCGACCTGTATTAAAAAAACTTAAGTGATAATCTTATTACTTACATATTAATCTCATTTTTAATTGTGGAAAATGTTAATAGTAATGGACATACCAACATAATAAGGGGTCTTTAATTTACGATGTTCTACGATGGTGACCCATTGCAGGCTCCGGATGAAAAAGAAGTGGGCAGTGCAGTGGCTATGGAAATCGGACAGGGGGATACAGATGACGAATACATTCATGACGACGATCAATATCAATCTGACATGTAAGTTTTATGAAACTTCTAGTAGTATTATAAAATTAATTCTAAAAAGAGGCATAATGTGTAAGATTTAAATTTAACTCACGATGCAATGTTAAGCAGTAAATACAGATACCTAAGCCAAATCTCATTTGAAATATTAAAAAATTACAACATGAAGTCAGGAGATCATATTTACAAAATGTATAACAGGTCACGATCAGAAAGAGATTATGAAGAAACAACATCGGAAGACCCGCACGATCACGAAGGAGACGCTGAAAGCATATTAGAAGGTATCGATGAGGAAAGAGAAAGAATAGAAGAAGAACAGCGAATAGAAGAAGAAGAAGAGGAAGAGAGTCATCAGCGGAACCATATAGGTATGAGTCTTCTTGTAGATACCGAAGTCGCTATAAATATAAAATGGCAATTTTTTTTTATATTTTCTTTTTGTTGTAAATTTAATTAATAATATACTCTTGTTAAACAACTTAAAACATTAATAGGGCTTGTATCAAGTCATTAGTAAAAACAAAATTGTTGTGAAAGATTATAGAAAACTTGTTCAGAAGATAATTATGATTATATACTTAGTAAGTTTGATCACAGACATGTTTTGCTAAACTATGAAGGAGAGAGTAAATATATAGCTAGGATAGATAAGCTAACCAACAAAAACAGTGAACACAGAGTACGAAGATGAGCCGCGATTGAAACGCAAACCGACGACGTCATCAGCCAGGCCGCGACGGCTCTCCGAGGTTGATATTCACGACTCAAAGAAACCAATCCCTGAGGCTACCTCCTTCTTCATCTTTTCCAAAGACAACAGGTTAGGGCCTCCGACCATCGACGGAATCCACTTCAAGCTTCATATCTAACTAGATGTTATATTTTACCTCACATTTATATCTTTCATATTTTCAAACTCGTCAGTGACAGACGCTTTGCCTTCAATCTTTTTAATACTTACGATTTATTTTATATTTATTTTCACACTATTTTTTAGCTAATATTTTCACTGAATTGTGTTTGCGTTTTAATTTACTTTGTCGACTGCCGATAGAACGGGTAGGAATTTAGGTATTGACAGGGATTTCAGCATGACGGATATAGACTTTGATTAGATCATGAAGAGATTCTAGCTTTAGAAGTAAGGACTATCAATAATGTAGATGCTAGAGTAGTGAACAATATCTACGGTCATGTGTTTTTCGAAGATGGCGGGGAATCTGAAGAGGAGGGGCAACTGGTAACGGCCAGGCCACGGCGCGTGTCAGAACTGAACATGCCCAACCAAACGCCGCCAATACCGAATGCTAGTAGTTTCTTCGTATTCTCACCAACGAACAGGTGAATGGTGATGACGTCATCGCCGCGGTACCAGTGTCTCATTGTATTGGCGTTGTGCTGTATACCGTCTGATCGGCTCATCTCATTGGTCTTCGTGGAACCACTATCATCTGTTCATTTGTTCTCGTCCTGCACGAGTGTTGTGACCCCTATTTGTGTGAAATAAACAAAATTCAAAATTTTACACCAATGAGCATACTGGATACCTTTTCAGGTGTTTCCCTATTAGAAGTTAGGATGTGACTTAGATTTAGATTATAATAAAGCATGGGGTACGTGGAATCCCTTAGATAGATAAAAACTATAGGTTTTTTACGTTTTGTAGGAGTAGAATTTGGTGCATGGCTGCATGAATATGATGTTAATATTTCTGCATGTTTTCTGTGTCGTCACATTCTATATCATGTGTACGTACTACTAAGAAACCTAATACAACCATGTGCCAGGAGCAGAACATTATTTTTGAGGAAGAATGACCTTTGTTCAGCTTCTGGCGCCTGCTCTATCGTCTTGATGTACCTATGTATGTGTACCAACTTACTCTATATTTATTCAATGTTTATTAGCTTTTCAGCTACCCATACCTGACGGTCATTATTGTAAGCTTTACATGTCGTAGCACTTTTAGTATAAAGGGCCTGATCGACGGACGAGTAAGACCGCGGTTTTATGGCTCGTCGGTAAAGCTCGCCGGTGTATCATTGCACAACCACGGTTTTAAATACCGCCGAGCCTGGCTCGCGGCTCGTCGTCGTGCTATATTTTTTAATCGGCTCGCCATGCAAAACCATGTTTTGCTTGCTAATCGATCAGCACCAACGAGCCGCGAGCCAGGTTCGTCGGTATTTAAAACCACGGTCTTACTCGCCCGTCGATCATAAAAAAAAATATAAAATGCCAATTTCAGACAGCGTGGTAATGCATTTTCCTACATACTCGTATATATGTTCCCTATCTTTATAAGCTGTGTATTGACTTATAATCCTTTAATTTTACGTTCTAAAATCAGAGTCCTATAATAATCAGAGATCACGTTTACATTTTTTTAACTACCTTCATTATGAAGCCACAAGTCGTGAACGTCAATTCTTCAACCAGGTTTCGTGTCTTTTGCTACAAGCTATCAGCGTCTTCCACCTGGGGGAACATCATCCTGGTCTGCATCATGTTCTCTTCAGCTATGTTGGCTGCTGAGGACCCTCTCGATGCTGCCCAGAAGGGGAGTAGGAATTGGGTAAGAATGTTCCGAGGTAATTCACGAAAGATCCAAATAGATACTAACAGAAATTGATTAGTTAGGTATAAAAATACTTACCTTCATTTTACTTTTAAATTTAGGCAATAGTCAACCTTTACGGTTGTTGTTGTATGGAGAATATGCTTGCCTTTTGTCTTTTTCGCCTTGAGAAGCAGTAGGCTAACTAAATTTATCGAACCTGTTTGTAATTTTTCAGCTCCTAAGTCAATTCGACGTGTTCTTCACGGGCATCTTTACTCTAGAGTTGTTTCTAAAACTAATCACCTACGGGCTCGTGCTCCACGAGGGCGCATTCCTGCGCTCGGCCTTTAACGTGCTCGACATGCTTGTCGTTTGCGTCTCGCTCATCTCTATGAACTTAAAGTATGTCTATTTCAAACTCGCGTGTTTTCCATTTTAATCAGCTTTATGAACAGTATATTTATTGTCTTATTTATTGTCTGTACTTATATTTCATTAATTCTTATTTCAGATCTGGTAGCATTTCTGTGGTAAAAATATTGAGAGTCTTCAGGGTCCTCAGGCCACTTAGGGCCATCAATAGGGCCAAAGGCCTCAAGGTCAGTACCATTATCTATTCCCGAAATAATCATACAGCTTCCTAAAATATCTACGACAATAGGATAATAACGTATTTGGAACTTAAGCATAGATTTTTTAAGTTAGGTATTTTTTAACTTTCATGAGAGTAACAAATCAATTCTGACATGTTTTTAATGATTATAGCACGTTGTTCAATGCGTGATCGTTGCTATCAAAACGATCGGCAACATATTATTGGTTACATCTTTACTGCAATTCATGTTCGCTGTAATGGGCGTGCAAATGTTCAAGGTAGGGGGCAACTTATTACACCCCAAAGACTTGTGCCATCACGAAATTTTCCCTGTACCGTTTTTAAAGAACCACGTGTGTCGCAATTTGCAGTGAAACCACTAGTCACTGTGTACCTTCCTTTAAACGAGTTACACCTTTGGGTATATTCTTGTTCTATACTATCTGATTTCTTCTTTTTTTACTCAGTTCTGATGGTTCACTCTTATTTTTACCATCTAGCCTTTCACATCTTGTTTTCAATTATTTTTTCTACTTATTCCTTTTGCTAACGCTTTATTTACTTCTTCATTGCTGAATAACCTTTTGACTAATTATTATATGTTTCTACAACACAAGCAAATATAATTGCTATTTTGAATTGTATAGTTTTCGGAGAAATACGATCTATACAGTACCTATTGCATGATTAGATTATCTATTGTTCCTCTGTGTGCTTAGACTCGAACTAACCATCTTTCCTAACCTATATTTGGTTTTCACGTTCTTAGATATCAGTGTCGCCAATAAAACCAAGCATGATTCAAACCATCGAACCCAAAGGTGTAGAACATTAGATTTAACCTTCAATGTTAGAACATAACCCCCCTACCTTGGCGTTTATAAATATATTCTAACAAGGTGTTCCCCTTTAGAGGTTCCCTGTAATGATGTTCTTGTGATTAAACTTGGTTTGCTTGTCCCCTATGTCCCGATGCTGCGTACCGGACAAATTACGGAACTTTCCTTGCCTCCTGGTAACGTATACCCGCGACTAACACGCACTCTATGCCCCGTATACAGTATGTGGTCAAATGTGTGATAGTAGCTATTAAGACTATAGGAAATATTATGCTAGTTACTTATTTATTACAATTTATGTTTGCCGTCGTCGGTGTACAGTTATTTAAGGTGAGCTTTAAAGAAAACCTGTCTGTGGCTAAAAGATCTTTTAACATTATGAAGTCATAAAGTTGAAAGATCGTGTGCATGTTTAGTTGGTGGTTGTGTACGATTATTGTGTTGCATGCGACATGCTACGTAACATTGAACTTAAAGTTTGAGTTTATAGAAACTGCTATTTGAATTATTCTTATTCATCATTTGAAATATTGTGCCGTAAAATATTGTTGACTATTTTGATTGGCAAAATATTTATTGCTTCCTAATAAAAAATAAGGACATATGAGTTCACATACAATTTCATATGTTGTAGTTATACAATCGCGTTTAGTTTTCATTGGCTGTGGGTCTAGATGTTGTGGCATGTAACTAATGTGAAATATTTGGGTAATTCGTCGGTTTAACCAATTCACTTTTGTTTCAGGGCAAATTTTTTAGATGTAATGATATTTCTAAAATGACAAAAAACGAATGTCAGTGAGTAAACATTTCAACACACATGATATTTTTACAAAATATCTTGATGCATGTAAAGGTTATCCTCAAATGTCAATTTTTATTTCAGAGGGACATATTTAGTGTTCGAGAAGAGCAAATACGTAGTGAAAGACAGAGAATGGGGACGGAATGACTTTCATTTTGATAACGTGATGAAAGGAATGCTTACTTTGTTCACTGTTTCCACCTTTGAAGGGTGGCCAGGGTGAGTTTACCTAGATGACCTTTTAATTTATACTTTTGAGTTCATATTCTGGGGAATATTTAGGCAGGAAGTTTTAAATGCAAATGTCACAATGATTAAATGTTAATGTTTTATTGCTCAATCACGCCTCTACTACCGAACCGATCGGTACAAAACTTAGCATGAATATAGTTTGTAACCTGGATCATTTTAGCAAATGCTGTTTTCACACTAGTGAAACCACAAGCGGCCAGAATATTAGGAAATATTATACTAGTTATTTAATTATTAAAAATGTTACGTCAATTGAGCTTTTTTTATTATTTTTCAGGTTGTTGTATGTGTCAATAGATTCGAATGCTGAGGACCGTGGTCCCATCACTAACTTCCGTCCAATTGTTGCAGCCTACTATATTATTTATATTATTATAATTGCCTTCTTTATGGTAAGTGCCAAGTCATAAAATTTCATGATTTTTATTCAGAATAAATACTTATACCTACATACTTACGCTTATATACCTTTTGAAATGTTTTAGGTTAATATATTCGTCGGTTTCGTCATAGTGACATTCCAAAATGAGGGTGAGCAAGAGTATAAGAATTGTGAGCTAGATAAGAACCAAAGGAACTGCATTGAGTTTGCCTTAAAAGCAAAACCTATTCGAAGGTGAGATCAAAGAGCACCATTATATAAATATGTAAATATGTAATATAGGGTATTAATTAGGTAATTTCAGTCAATCTCTTAATAGAGTATGCTACAATAAGCACGGTTGGGAGACATCCTCCTTATAATCATTGTCCAACATCTCAGTTCTTTAGTCAATGTCTTTAGTTTTATATTATAACCTGACTACATGTAACTCCTATTTACGACTTGTCTAACCAAATGTTATATGTAATGTGTATAGTAATGGTAAATATATTCCACAGGTACATCCCAAAGCACCGGATACAGTACAAAGTATGGTGGTTCGTGACGTCACAGCCGTTTGAATATGCCATCTTCGTACTTATTATGATCAACACGATCACCTTAGCGATGAAGTATCACAACCAGTCACAGGAGTACAGTAAAGCACTGGATTTGCTGAATATGCTGTTCACAGCCGTTTTTGCACTGGAGTTTATTTTCAAGCTCGCCGCTTTTAGATTTAAGGTGAGTGATATAACATTAAATGATTTTATGATCAAAAGTATTTATTTGGATAAGTAAGTACCTATAGTTAATTATATAATTTAATAATAGAATTTTAAGTATTTGCACGTTCTACTATAAGCGTCTACCTAATCTTCGCAAATAATTGCCAATTTCAATATCTCCAAATCTTAAAAAAATTGAAAAGGTACCTAAAAAATATTAAAAAATATTCTTATATATAAAGTACTGATGAAATATTCTACAAACAGTCCTTTATAACATCATCAGAATTACTTCGGAGACGCGTGGAACACCTTCGATTTTATCATCGTGCTGGGCAGTATCATCGACATCGTCGTGTCCCAAGTAAACGAACTGAAAAACCAGGTAACGCACCAGCACCTAGCGACACCTCACCATTAGACTGGAGTTTTCTATGTCTTTTGATTCTTATTTATTACTTTTCGGAAATTAACAGTTACTGCTAGTGCAGCTGTCAAAATATACCCATTATTACTACGTCTCAAAAATATGTTTGGTTCAATTAAATTTAATTGAGAAGGCCTTCTTACGTTATTCAAATTCTTGTATTTTAAATTCGATAAAATATAATAAGCATCATAAGACATTTTAATCAATCCAGCAGTTACTGTCCCGAGCATGGACGATATAGATGTTGTAATAACAATGCTAAAGCAATCTCACATTTATATCAACAGAGGACGGTTCAAAATTGAGATATTGATTTCAGGGGAGCGGTGTTATGAAGTCTCACGTTGTTAAGGTAAGGAACACGCTTTACGCAAAAAATATTTTGTTGTTTGCAATGGTCATCAAGTTATTTTATTTCATTATCATTTAGATTTTATTCATTTTTATACCCCAACATTAGTTTCAATCAAGATACTTTGATTTTAACTCGTTTATTTCTTTGATTTTTAGTGGTATTTTTGGATTTTATTCCAAGCATGAAACCCTTGGTCCACACCCCTGGTTCTCGGTTTTGAGCGTGTTCCTTTATTAACAAAGAGTTATGTCTATTAGAAGACAGTCCAGAAATGCAAGTCCATGATGGGCAATGACAACCACACAGTTTTAAGATTAACCATTTCAGCACACATACATCGAATGACTTAGAAGAAAATGCAGAGTTAAGTGTGATAAAGCTTTAAATATGTTTGTGGTTGGATATAAAATGTTGCTTTCAATATTTTAATAAGCTACCGACGTCTGGTAAGTATTAATTTATTTTGAAATTAAACAACATCTGGGTTATACAACAACGCAATCAGACATTTTAGTAGAAAATGAAGATACTTGTTCAGTTGGTTATCTAACCCAAACAATGTATAAAATGCACTGTTATAAAATGCAATATAAAAGCTTAGTAAAATTGTACAAAATAATGCTGAAATAAAAAGAAGAAAATGCTTTAAATTTATCTGATGAAGCAACTGGGACAGTAACGCCTACGCTACAGTAAGAATAAGCAAAAATGGAAATACACGAACCACTCAGCTTCACATTTACTAAGCTATTTTAGAATACCGATGTCAATTATTTTATAACAATTATTACTCACTGTTTACCACAAAAGCGAATAAATATATAATGAGAAAGCATCTTAATAGAAGCACAACACGACAAAAAAGCTTGCTTGCTTGCAGAATTGAAATCACGTTCTGATAATTTTAACAATTTTGTTCGGTTCTAGGGATTAATTGTGACTTCCAACCATGTTCCAACCTTCTAACATTTGTCTGAAAGATCAGTTGCGACGGTTTGGACCCATACCTATCTGTTGCAATTTTTGCAATCATGTGATTTAAACTGGCGATTTCTAGCATTTTATCGTTAGACCTTCACTAAAATTATTTACTCCAGGAACACTCACTTCCCTCAATCAACTTCTTCCGGTTGTTCCGAGTGATGAGACTGGTGAAGCTGTTATCGCGAGGAGAGGGCATTCGGACACTTCTGTGGACCTTCATCAAGTCCTTCCAAGCGCTGCCTTATGTAGCACTGTTGATCCTGATGCTGTTCTTCATTTACGCTGTTGTTGGAATGCAGGTAAGTGCTTAGTCAATTTCTACACCTTGTACAATTTATTAACACGAGTATGTAATATACAAATTTATTCTATTTATTCCCCTTTAACTAATACTTTTAATTCGTTTTTTAAAAGATGGGTTTAAAATTAAATTACAGGTGTTCGGGAAAATAGCAATAGATGACGAAACGCCTATCACCAGAAACAATCACTTCCAGACATTCCCTCAAGCTATTCTCGTACTGTTCAGATCTGCCACTGGTAAGCTAATATTTAGTTTTTTCTCAACGGCTGCAGTGAAATCCATCAAATGTTAGTTGATCGAGTGAGCGAAGCGAACGAAGATCTTAGTTTCAACTTGGGCGATTTGGCATTTTATGTATGTATGTATGTATGTATGTATGTTTGTCTGGCGATAACTTTCGAACCGTTGATCCGATCTGCATGAAATTTGATAAGACGATAGCTTGTACTTGAGAAATTTACTGGTAAGTATATGAGTAAAATCGAATGAAGTGTTATTAAGATATGGGGTTTTTTAAGGGGGCAAAAATAAAAAAAGTTACATAAAAAAATCAAGATACATGTCATATGAAAGGGCTTTGCTTGGACATTCCAAAACAATTTTTACTTTTTTTCTGGGACGCTCGGTTTTTGAGATACAACAATAAAGTTAAATTAAGATAACCAGCGACCCAAGAGCTCCCATCTCTAAGAGTTTCGTTGGCATCAAGGTTTTTCTACTGGTCGGCCAGTCACTTTGCTTTTTCTTATTTTTTTTTCTTGAAATAAATTAAGGAGGTACTCAGTTCTCATAAAATGGTAACAACGACCAGGTCTGATGATGGAGCCAAGGTCTGTTCAACGGAACTCTTCAATAAATAGGCCAATAGAGTTGAAACTTGGTTACCGTACCAAGTTAGTAGGCGGTAGTCAGAAAAAAGTCCAAACATAATGTTTGGACTTGCCTTTGACTACCACCTACTCAAAGTTTTGGTGCGTTCGTCGGGTCGCATCACGAGATCTCAGTTCGGGGCGAACTACTAGTTATTTTTGTGTGTTATGTTCACGTTTGATGAGATGGTTTTCACAGGTGAAGCATGGCAAGACATCATGATGGGCGTATCTCCCGAACCCACTGTAAAATGCGACAAGAACTATGAGGACGAAGAGGGTGGAGAGGACCCCGACGCTAGTAGCTGCGGGAGCGTGCTCGCCTTCCCTTATTTCATCTCGTTTTATGTACTTTGCTCTTTTTTGGTGAGTATTATAACTATCTTCATTATTCTTAGGGATTTTATAAGGAGTGTAAAGGATTATATAGGACTTATAGAGCTGTTAACAAAGATTAAATTTTAATAAGATACAGAAATGCACTTATTTTAATACCCAATTCTTTTTCAGATTATCAACTTGTTCGTTGCTGTCATTATGGATAACTTTGACTACTTAACTAGAGACTGGTCTATCTTGGGACCACATCACTTAGATGAATTTATAAGGTGAATATTATTTAAAAACAATTAACTAAACAATTTTCTTCTATTAAACTTCTCAGTACAAGATCAAAAAGATTCTAATATTTTTTTCTTTATAGATTATGGAGTGAATACGATCCTGATGCAAAGGGTAGAATAAAACATTTAGATGTAGTTACGTTGCTAAGGAAAATCAGTCCGCCTTTAGGTAAGTACAACACCATAGTGATATAATCGAAAGTACTTGTACTAATCTTGTACTTATATTTCATTTATTGATCATTTTGATGTTGAATGCTAGATATTTGATAGCTATATGTGGTGTGCAATCATCATCATGTGTATGTTTATAAGGTTTCGGTAAGCTTTGTCCCCATCGGGTGGCGTGCAAGCGGTTGGTATCTATGAACATGCCTCTCAACTCCGATGGCACTGTCTTGTTCAATGCGACTCTGTTTGCTGTCGTGCGGACGTCGCTGAAGATCAAGACAGAAGGTATTTCTTAGCTGTATTATTATGTCTGTAGTATTCTATTGTAAACCAGTCTTAGTATTTTATAAGACAATAATAAAACTGGCTGTTTACCATCTTGAAATTCAATGAAATGAACGGTCTAGGAAACATCGATGACTGCAACACGCAACTCCGAGCGGTGATAAAGAAGATTTGGAAGCGCACGTCTCCAAAACTCCTGGACCAGGTGGTTCCTCCACCTGGAGATCCCAACGAGATCACAGTGGGCAAGTTCTACGCCACCTTCCTTATTCAGGACTACTTCAGAAGGTTCGTTGTATAAAGTTTACACTTTCTCAGTGACCAATTAATATAAATGCGAAGTTCCATGACGCAGAGACGGCTTGGTCAATTTGGATGAAATTTAATAAAGAGATAGTTAGTGACTTGAAATAGCATATTTATCTGTTATATTTCAGAGTGCAAAAAATTCGATAGGAATTTTGAACTATTTGATATTAAAATTACTAGCTTAGCTTTATAGACAAGGCAATCATACTGGACCTTCAAATCAAAGTGTTTTCTTGTTTACATTTTCACAAGTATTTTCAAATTGGTTCTTGGATGACCACCGCATTCGTTTGTCCATTATTTTATCTTATCATTTTGTATACAGTGAATATTGATACAACGATTTTTGTTCCTAGGAATCAGGCGTAAGTAGCGCTTCTTTACGCAAACGTATGTTATAGGAAGAATGTTACCCTTAGTATTTTATATAAATAAATTACCGATTCTCCATATAGATTTAATAAATTTAAACAATAGTGAGCCGATGGTAACTCCCTGAAAATACTCTAAAGTAAAATTCACAGTTTTACCCTGCATGGCCAAAGCTCCTTAAATAATCACAAGCTTATCGATAAAATTGTCGTCATCAATGAATTTCTTAGTGTTTGCTACATTTGAGTGATGTTCAGGAATTATCCTGAACTTCCATCGACACCGTAGGCTCGGTCTAAAATAGATACGGTTTAAAATTACAAACCAAAGATATTCATTGTGTTGTTGATTGATAATCTACTTCGTAAGGAGCTATATATAAAAAAGATCAAAACATATTTCATAATTAATTTATACATACAAGTCTCCACAGAGCATGACGTTGTTTTGAGTACCCCAATCCAACCCGTTTATAACATCCAATTTTTGTTATCCTATTTTTATTTTGATGTGGTTTTGGGTGGAATTTTGTTTATACCAGCAGGCATAGATTTAGATTTTCCATACGACAGCAGCGATGCATTAGGTTTTTGATAATAATGCATCTTCAATGTAGGACTTTAGAGTTTAGATTTATCTTTTTAGGAATTGGTCTTCTTATACACCATCTTGTAGATTCTTTTGAATAGTCATACATAGTCTTAAAATTTCAATTCCTACAATTGAAACATAAAAAAAAGTAGACATTTTTCTTCTACATAAAAATTACTAAACCTAGTTGTAAAAAGTCGCAAAAAACTTAGTATTGTTACACACGCAGACGACGGATAAAAGTGTAAGTATTTAAAAGCTTAAACTAAAATAATGCAGGCGACTTTAAACCTGGATTTATATGTCATAAGGTTCAAAAAGAGAAAGGAACAAGAGATGCGACAGAGCGATGAACAAAACCATCAGATGACACTGCAGGCTGGACTGAGAACATTGCACGAAGCTGGCCCTGAACTGAAAAGAGCTATATCTGGGAACCTGGATGACATGGTTGGCGAATGCGATATCCCTATGCATAGGGTAAGAAAAATATTTCAACGAGTTAAACACCATGGTAGATGATGTTCCCTTATACACTTTTGTGTTCCACAGAGAAATCATTCGCTATTCGGAGGTGTATGGTCTAGTATACGAAGGCATGGACCAAATAGGCACTTTCACAGACGGAAACCAGAACCTCCTGCAGGTAAAGATATTGCGATATATTTTATAATTAATAATAATATTTAAAGATATGGAACACTAACACAAAACATTTGTTTCAGCTCTAGAAAATACCGGCAACCACTTAAGTTCAATGATGCAAAGAGAATACGGAGTCGCCCAAATACCTCTAGCACCAAACTTGTAAGTAAATCGTGCTAAACATGTATAAGCTATTCATTATCATTCTGTAAATGGTTAGTTGAATAAATACCTTCTATCTTTCCTCAGAGCCAACGGACAGCCAACAGAAAAAATACCAATGCGACCTCTTATATTCAATGGAGAGTCTGAACGAATATATCAAGTGCTAGAGTAAGTGTCGTTAAAATATATCTAACCTTCTAAAACCCCCTGCATTAGAACTTTAATTCTTGGTGGGATATAATCAATTTTACTTTAATGACAAGAAAGTAGATATTTCTAAAAACAACATGCTTGTATTACAGGAGAACCACAAATGATCTAAAGAACGTTATCCAAGGTAGTCGTGTGTGGTTTTCTTTTAAAATATAGAGTGACCTTTTGCACCTAACCTCACTTCCATCGAATCTAACACTATTATATCTTTCACTGCTTACGTGTGGATTTTGGTATGTATACTAACAGCAACCAGAAATCAAACTACCCAGAAATGCTCGGTCAGATTGGCTTAGCGTTCGGCTGTGTCAACTACCTCACCACACCCAGCGAAAACGTTACCGCAAGACCTTCGGTATCTCGGCAAAGAGTTCACCCGGAAGATTCCGTGACCTCATCCAAAGAGATGCTATCGATACCGAGAAAGGCATCTCCCGAAGATAAAACGCCGTCACCAAACTCGTCTGACACAATACAGCCAAAGATATCTCCTCTATTCACCAGTGAATGTACGCCTACGACGGAATCTAAGACGATGACGTCGTACGGGTACAACGCGGCTGCGAAATTGCCGTTTTTGTTTTCTCACGCGAAGGAGAGGGTATGCCGTGGAGGGGAGAGGAGAAGTCTGCGGTCGTTCAAGCCGGCGGCCTCGGTCACAGGTCGGATGAAGCGCAGCGCCTCGTCGGGGGCGGCGGCATCGCATGCGCCGACCGCTCGGCTTTTAGAACGCCCGCACTCACCAGGTCTGCACGATACCGAGGGGCTTCCTTCCCTATTAGCGATTGTTCCCTAAATAATACTAACTATTAACTCCTCTATGATAAATATTCTTATTACAATAGTGAAAGTAAATGGTTAAATAACAAACCGATAACAAAATACTTGAGATAAACTAAGAGTAACCTATTGTTTAAACCATTTTAAAGGAAGCTCTTCGTATAAGAATACGAAACCACTCATAAAAATTTGAAGCTTTTCAGGAAGGTCACTAAGCTACAGAACGGGAAGGTCTAATTGGGTATAACACAAATATTGTACACGATCACATTCTCACATTGCTTTTGCAAATTCGTACCGCAATAATCACTAAAGATTTAACACAAAGTTAACTATCTGGGCACTTAAAAAAATACAGTTAAATGAAAATTAATTCATACAAATTGTATTAAAAAAAAAACATATTAATAAAGATAATAATTTGAGGTTAAGATAATAATTTGACGGCTATTATGAACATCAGCATGTAAAACGAACACCATGAAGCTATTATCGTAGAACTTTAGAATAGTTGACGATTAGAAAGCTTTTAGAACAAGTAAAATACAAAACTCTATTTGCACGACAGTCAGTAATTATTCAATCATGAAAGATTCACGAGGACAGGAATTGATTTAGATTTCAAATCAGAATAAACTGTACTAATCATCATTGCTTAAAAAACTTAGGCAAGCTTTACCAGCCTTTAATATAGAATTTAGTCTATCAAAATGTAGAACATTTAGGTAAAAATTAAACTTTGTCATATCAAAATCCAAAAAAATTGTTACCATTAGTAGGTAGCTAGATGCAAATATTGATCAAGAGCCAAAATTAAAATTAAAAACTGTTCGGAAATCAAATAATAATGAGAACTAGCAACATTACAGCTTAAATTACATCCTCGACGTATAAAAGTGAAACTTAGTTTAATGATGTGTTGCAGGAGGCGAAAGCTTAGGTCGCAGTGTGATGTCACTGCCAGGAAGTCCAAGGACCAACAACAACTCGGTTCCTGTTGTAGGAAGTGCTGAAAGTTTAGTAACTCGGGTAAGAAATCTCTAACACATATTTGACGATACATTTAAGTCAGGTCGTACAGTGAAGTTTTTTTTTTTAGGTTTTAGCAGAACAGGGTCTAGCCGCTTATTGCGACCAAGAGTTCGTGAGGAATACTTCGCGAGAAATGCAAGAAGCGCTAGAAATGACGCAGGAGGAAATGGACAGGTAAATTCAACGTGATTGCTATGGGTTTATGAAAATATGTTACGGTCCTAATGAGTATGGTTTTCACAGAGCGGCGCACCAACTTATGATACAAGAGAGAAACATAAAGCAAGCGCAGAACCAACAACCACAAGTGGTAAGTATTTATTCCTCGCTTGAGAACGTAGCTGACTAACATTTCCAGTGTACTAACAGCTTTACAAATGTAATGAATGTATAGGGTACTATTTGGGTTATAGGGCGACATCCTAGCCCGCCAGTATCATCCTTTCCACCAACCAGCGACTATGCCACCACCTGTTCACAAAAGGTTATAGCAGCAGCGCCCTCGGATGGCGAGCCGCATAACGCCGACACTCAGCGTACGAAACGTCACAATAGAAGAAAACGAAAACGTAAGCCAGTATTGGTATAAGGAGCTTTTAGGAGTAAATTATTATGGGTTTTTATAATTGAATTTGAAAGATTTGTCTATGTAAAGCTTCGTAAGGTTATGCTCAAACAATTATCATTTAATTTTGAAGCGTATTAAACACGCATTTGACATTTTAAATCTAATAATTGCTGTGAATAACTCATAAAGTGAGATGATAGTTCTTTATCTTGTGAAAGTGAGATACAGAAAATTGTTTTGATTATCTGCCTATCTTGGCGTTCTCAGATCGAGAAATTTAATTTAAAAGTATTAAGGTGGCTACAGAGGTAGAGTTCTTTCGAAGTAAGTACCTACTGTTAATTCTTGAAACGAGTTCAGTCAGACGTACCTACTTTTTTTATGAAATTAAATCTAAAGAATAAAATCTTAAAATTAAATTTAATAATATAAATAATTATTTGAGAGAGAGATAATAAAAAAAACTTGAAAAAATTAAATAATTAAAGTGCTAACAATTAAATCCGATAAAGCCTTAAAAAGTAGTAAACCATTGGCCATATTAGCTATAACAGCGAGTTGGTCGACTATTGTTTGTTTTAACATAAAACTAAAGCCGTTTTATAAACTGCCAATTAAAATTATTTAGCTTTATTATTGAGTAACTAGCAGCTATAGTTGGGCAATATGTAGCGATTTTGCAAAATGTATTACCTGCAAAGTAGTTTTGTATCAGCGACTATTATATTTAGTACGGGAGTCGGCAGGGATCAACATCACTTTGCGGTACGTGCGCCATGGAGCATAACTTTGTATCAAGTAGCTATGTAGGCGATTTGACTGTCGGATCCCGTACTATAATAGTACATAGAATTATTTTACATGCGTCATATTTGATAATGAATAATTGATTGTGTCTTACTAAATTCATATTTTTTATCAGCCCCGTGACAATACCACATCGGAAGACTTTTTGACGAACTGACAAAACTATTCCTCAATAAGAAAAATCCAATTTTCAGTAGTACCTACCTATATAAATAGCTGAATTCGTAAAAATACAATTGTCGATTTACTCGTATGAACCGACATAAATCGAAATTTCTACGAATGCAGCTCTTGTCCTAGCGGCGACCACTTTAGATAAATTAGAATAGTAATGTTAAGACCACTAAGCCAAATTTATCTATCACCACCCCAAGGAACAATGTTGCTGTGTTCGATTGTTCAACAGCTTTATAATGGAAAAGTAAATACATCCACACTATTATTGGACTTCGCACCTAGTTGTTAGATGAATTTGAGCTATTTGGGTACGCAGTAACACAAGATGGAAGTCTGATTTTCATCTGTCTGTAATTACTAATTATACAAACTTATAATAAGCAGTCTTTTTGGATTTTATGATAATGAACTATTTAAAGTTAGGTACCGGCTATTTATTACCATCCATTGTCTTTCGGGTTGTTAGTTTTTGCTTTTACGATATGTTGAATTACCTTAATAGCTTTTTTCCGATTGATTATGTTTAATTGCAAATTATATTGCAGATTGTGCCTAAATAAAGTTTTTAAACTTTCCAGTTTTTAGGAAAATCGCTTTTTCTTAATATTTTATAGAAAAAGTCTTAAATCAAATCAGACTTTGTAGATAGTTTCTTGGCGATGACTACGGAATCGCGATTATCATTAATTTATAAAAGACAGTGTGTAGTTTAATAATATGAACATTGTCTATGTGCGAAGCGGCATTTATTGAATTGAATTCGATACCTAGTTTCCATTATCAGGCATCGTGTCATTTCTATCTATTTATCTAAGACTATAAAAAGATAGATGTGACATGTAGGTATACTATCAAATACCTGCATATGTACCTAGGAGTGTAGATGCAGAAAATATACCTAAGTACCATTTGATTTATTGATGCCTTGGGAGCCATTAATGACTATTATGTATTAAGTTATATTGGTTAGTTGTTGGGCTCACAACATTGTCTTTAATTATTAAAGTAGATTCTTACCTTGAAAGCTTACGATAAGTACAG
This sequence comes from Chloroclysta siterata, assembly GCA_932294275.1. NCBI lineage: Eukaryota > Metazoa > Arthropoda > Insecta > Lepidoptera > Geometridae > Chloroclysta > Chloroclysta siterata. The sequence continues at coordinate 13,891,247 of OW028591.1, read as the reverse complement.
TCGGCTCAATAAAGTTACCTTTATTCTTATAATTCAATAAAATCATTTTAAATATTAAACATTATTTGAGGAAAATGTTGTGATTCCAACTCTACTTAGATCGGTAAGACATCCCCTAGTAAGTGTCCTTTTAAACCATCGATAAAAACGAACTAAGTGTAAGTTCATGTCCTCTCCATCATCACGACCCACATTCCTCTAGTATTAAGGACTTGTAAACCTTACATCTTTTAATTAAAGGTATGTATTCTGATCAGTGCCAGTGCTCGATTATCAGCAAGTCGACGATGACGATTTGCTGTTTGTTGTAGGTACCTAGTGTTTATTAACCTAGGTACCTACCTTTTATTTATACTCGTGGGACTACAGAATGCAGCCTACCTAGGTATCTTATGCCAAGTCGTTTTCGAGATCAGTCCCCTTTCGGGCTATTTAAAAACATTCGAGAACGTTTCCGACCGGAAATGTCAATTTCTGTCTTTTGTGTTTATTGCGTTTCTGATCGAAAACTTATTCCAATGTTTTAAAATAGCCCTGCTCTAGCTGCGTGTGACCATTTTCAGGGTGTCAATTTAGCATTCAAATTGGAAAATATACTACATACCTTAAAAAAGCACCTTACTACATAGGTACTAATTTTTTTTTTTTTTTTAAATCACAATTATTTGTTTTGATATTTTAGATTGATTTTCAATGTTGTATTTTCTAAAGTTTCAAAACTTGCTGCACCTAGTAGTAAAATACTTAAAAGCAAGTTTATAATAAACCAACTAATATTTTATGTGCCAACAATGTTATTTCGAAATGTTTACCAACCCATGAGTACTAGTTATTGTTATCCTAGTTTTACCTTTTTCTATGCCTTGAGTTTCTAAGGTTTAAAAAGCTAAATGCATGCATTGGACTAGGTACCTAGTTGCCAACTCAAATGAGCATAAAATGTTGAATTTTGACTTGAATGATTTGTGCAATGTAAGGTAGGTACCTAATCCTCGTTGTAAACTAAGATATCATTTTCTTCCATTGAAATAATATGATTTGTTACTTAATATAATTTCAATATTTTTCTTCTAGATATTAAAAAAAAATGTAAATATTGTAAAAACATTTCAAAAATTTAAATTGTCATTATAAGAACTTTTTTTATGAATCTAGCATGAATGCTAGAAGTATTTCAATTGTAGATAATTTGTGTAAATATAAAAGTGAAGGTAATAATTATTTCCGCCAATCATTATTCAATTATGTATCTATTAATTACCAATATTTATTGTATATTAAATTGTATATTAAATTGTAAAATCTTTTCATATAAATAAAAAATGTGAAAACACAATTTAGTTTAATTATTTATGAGCCTATTGAAAAACCTTATTTTGGATTTTGCTTCTTGTATGTTGATGCTTTAATTATATGGGTAGCCCCGGAATCAGTTAAATGCAAGACACTTCTTATTTTGCCTAAATTACCAAAAAGTAAAAATGAAAGCATATAGGTAGATTTAACATTGCACTCACTTGCGAGTCCTACACCTAGTATGTTTTATCCATGCTGGCAAATCTGTTGATTCTCAAGCCATCACCAAAGTTCAAGCTTCAAGGTGTTTTCTTATTAAAAAGCAAGCAAATTAATTGGGATGTATTTTGTAAAGACTGTTAGTGGTTGCACGGAAGCAATATTTTTTCAGGTAGGTACCTATTGTCAATCAAGTGTTTGAGCAGAAGAAAAACAAATCCATTATCAAGTCCATTTATTTATCAATTAAAGTTCCTCTTACTCTTTTCTCTGTGGTTTGAGCCGGGGTCTCAGCCTGTCTTTTATTCATTCCTTTCCTCTCCAACTGCTTCTCAATGATCCTTGCATTATTTGCATAACTGTCAGCCACTTCTCTAGCCTCAATTTCATCTTCTTCCTCATCAATAGTAGAAACAGTGACAGAACTGAACTTGCCCATGTTTTTGGTATGTTTTGTGACCATGATTTTTTTGGGCTGGGTTAAAGCAACTTGTTTGTAAATGTCCGCAGCACCACCTTCAGGAGCAGTCTGCACAAGAGCATCTTTCATGATAAAGACGACATTTCCTTCTTGTTCATGCTTATAGTAGATTGATATAGCACATTTCTTGCACTTCAGTCGGTACTGCCTCTCGATTCCTTTCTCTCTCTTCAAATATACTGTCTCATCCGGGTCCGAGGTGATTTTATGGGCGTGTTTGGATCCGTCGATGACTCGCGCACCATCGGTAGGACGTAATGGTAGTCGGTCGATGGTACAGTCCAGGATGAGAGACATTTGACCGCAAATACAGTAGTAAATATGAAGAGGTTTAGTCTCGTTGTATTCTTCTTGATCCTTCGTATCAGAGCACACTATGCTTCTGGAGACGACCTTCGGCATTGTGATGAGTAGGTACAGCTGATGAACCAGGAGGCGAGACAGCAAGTTTTGTTTGGAAACGTTACGAGATTTTGGGAAAAAACCTGGCTATGTCCGTCTAAAGTAAATATTTTACAGAACGTCCTTGATTGACAAAATAGCTTTGTTTTGTGTATCTATTAAATATATAATTACTTAGCAAGTCGATTTTCTTTCACACAAAAAACAAAACAAATTTTACGATCATTTACTTAATTTTACTTGACATTGACATTCGACAGATTTCGACATTTCTTTACAAAACCACAGATGATATAGTAATTAGTAGATCTGTTTGCCAGTCTACTATATTTTACGAATAGTAATAATACTGATCGTCTAAACGGCGCGGTGTTTTTATTTTTTTTAACGATATTGTCTATTGCTTTATTTATTTTTGTGATGTTGCCTAAACTTGCTGTCAACTTCACGCCGTAGCGATTGTCTTTTATTCGCTAAAATTGTGTTTCATTGCACATGTTCATCGATTTTTGTGAAATTTAGGAAATAGAATTCGTGTTTTTCAGCATAATGGGTGCTATAGCAAGCAGATACCGTGTGTCCAACTCTGGCCTCACGCCTGTCGACATCCAATCAATAGAAAATGAAAATAATCGAGGAAATCCTGGTACTTTGGATGAGCTCCATAAAAAGAGCAAAGGTATTTTTTTTAAGCAATTTAGAGCGACTTTCCTTTAGTGGAACCAATTAGAAGTCTAATTACAGTGGCTTTCAGTAGTTTTTAATTTATATTCAGTCAGAAATCGACCGCTAACTATACGGTGTTGCGGTTGGAAAGTTTGGTTATCTTGTGATGTAATAATAATGAAATAACTCGGTAACTATGCTAAAATTTCTTTCAAAACTCTTAAAATATTATGTGGAAGAAAGTAAATCATATTTTTTTTACCATTTTGCTGAATATTTTCTTATATATTTTACTGTATGTATGGCCTTCAACTGCCAAACATAATGTTTGTTTTTTACAAGTTTGGTAAGTACAAAATATTCTTCTATTGTATTTCAGATGTGATGCCAGTTAATTTTGAAGGTGGTAAACTGATGGTCAACAGGGGTTTATCTAATCATTTCCAGGTAATTATATTTTCCATGCTCCACCTGTTGTTTCCATTTAATAAACAAGTAAAAATTCCTGTTCACATTATGGAATACTTTAACCAAGGTTGTAGTCCGTGAAGTATTCGTTTATAGGAAATGAGCCAATTGCAGGTACAGGACTTTGCATCTATAGTAGTTAGATGGTTTATTTAGCATCATGAAACAAAATTGCACAGACATATTTAAAGGATACTGTATGTAGTGCCTACTTTAGTATAGCATGTTAGCATAACTAGTTGGAATCTTATAGTATACTTTTTAACTTACCATCATATTGGGTAGATATATATCTCTTATCCTCTACACCTACAGTTAGTGGTCAGAAGCTCTGTGTATTTGTACAACAGTTGTACACATAGATACAGATCAAGCTACCCAGTGCCAAAGAAAAATAATGCTTACTACAAGGACATAACAGCAAGCATTCTATAGCCTGATGCATATCTGTGTGTACATAATATAAAAGAAACAAAGATAAGTGTTTTCAGCATCAAGGGTACACTCAAGTGATTGGTTCACAAGATGTTTAAGATATGTTTTTTATTTATTATTATTTAACAGGTATCCCACACTTTGACAATGAGCTCTGCACAGAATGGTTACAAGCTTGGAGCAACATATATTGGTACAAAGCAAATATCACCAACGGAAGCATTCCCAGTCCTCCTGGGGGATGTAGACCCTTCAGGAAATGTAAACTTCAATGCTATTCACCAGTTGACACCGGAAGTTAGAGTCAAAGGTGCTGCACAGGTACCTACATTGTTTTCTCATCATCCTAAAGGCCTTGTCCAAAAAAACAGCTCTTGTAAACTCTGTCTCGCCTTAAATTCTCCAACCATCCCAATAAGTATTAAATTTAGAATTTACTTTGTACTCATTGAGAGGACCGGTTTTCGCAACTAGGCTGCAGGTAGGTCCTTTTTACGTGATGGGTGGTGGTTGCTATTTCAGCCACCCTATGTATAATTTTTAATTAAAACAATTCTTATTTATGTAGATACAATTTCACAGAATAACAAGTTGGTAATTTATCAATGTTGGCACATTTCAGATCCAAGAATGCAAGATCACAGCCACACAGGGTACTATGGAGTACAAGGGATCTGACTATACACTAGCCATGGCAATTGGTAAACCTGACTTCAGTGATAAATCATCTGTCTTAGTCGGACACTATTTACAGGTAACAATTTGCAATTGTCTTCTAACTCAGAAGAATCTATTCAGTTGACAGATATCAACTACATGGGATTATTAACGCGTTATGAAAAAACCTTGTGGCATGTACTATTGGATTTTACATACTTTTTTTATTTTGTTTTTCGGCTGTGAGGCATGAGGCCCTATGCACCACGAGGCCGTGGGCGGTGGCCCACGCCTAACACCGCCTCTGCTTGAGTCTACTTTGAGTAGTTATGAGTCTTCAGAGTACCTACTCAAGGTTGCTTGTAGTCAGGCTTTTTGAATTGCACTACAGCAAGTGCTTTTTTTTTCTTCGAGATCATGTCCATCCATTCAGTTCAATGATGTGTGTGTCTGTGTTATATAGTTCAATTATGTTTATATCTACAGTCGGTCACAAAAAGGCTCGCGTTGGGCGCTGAGCTTATCTACCAATCCGGCGCGCGCGTGATGGGCGGAGAGATAGCATTCACCTCTGCGGCGGCGAGGTACACTATGGATGGTAAGTGCACACATACAACAAAATAATACAATTACATGAGTAGGGCTGCCCTGCCCAATAGTCTAGAACTTTTTAGGTTCTACGGTATGCCGGTTTCCTAAGAGTACTGGCACTGTTTACTTACACATAATTTTTTCACGGAAATTACATTGAATGTATGATCGGTTTTGATCACACGACCTTAGGATCTGAAGGCGGGGCTACTAGACCAGAGCCAGAACCAGAGCTCTCAAAAGGAAATGAAATTCACATTTTACAAATTTTGCAAAATGAACATTTTAATTCAAATTTTGGAATCCTCATGTAATGTAAGCTACATTTGTTATATTCTCAAGGACTTTCGGCACAAACCACTTCTGTATATGTAGTTTCTATTATAGAACCATGAGAAGTGAAGTGTTCAAACGCTAAGTATTTTCTTTTTCAGATTCCGAAGTGTCTGCAACCCTCAGTCCCGCCAACTTCCACATGTGTTACTTCAAGCAAGCCAGTGAACAACTGCAGGTATTTTCATATTTTTTTCCTGAATTTTACCATTTTACCTTGTACAGTCGGTTACACATCAGGTTATACACCCCATATACCTATAATTACGCTACATACAATACATAGAATCGTAGGAAAGGGACAGCGTCTATGAAAACGAAATAACAAAAACAAAACGCACCCTTTCGAAAGTTCAGATGCAGTCTAAGATGAAGCACGCTTAGTTATAATGAAATTGTTGTCTTGTCTTGAATATTCCTAAGTTATAACTTTCCGGAAATACCGATTTGTATAATAAATTATTGACAGCCATTGTACAATGTTTCAGATTGTAGCCGAAATTGACACTTCGTTCCGAGGGATGGAGTCCGTTGGCACAGTGGGCTACCAGGTCAACATACCCAAAGCGGACCTCGTGTTCAGAGGTCAGTGATCTTCTCTTTGACGCTAAACGCCCGCATGCGAACGCCTTTTGTGATCCTAGTCATCCTAGATTAGAAAAGGTTCTGGAAAACATGAGCTTCATTTGAAGACAGTGCAATACATATTTTAAATATAGATAAAAAAAAGTAAAATTCATGGAATTCCAGGTCTATATTTATTCCTTAGCTTCATTCAAATCGGTTCAGTGTTCGAGTCATTTGCAGTAACACTGGCTTAGTATGTAGGTAACTTAAATTGCTCTGACAACTAAAATCCGTAATAAAAACCAACACTTATAATTTATATCTTCAACTTTTTCCCCTCTCATACCTCTGCTCGGCAAAGGTCTCCCCCAAATCCCTCTAACCCTTTCTTTTTCCCAGAAATAAATTTGATTATTTAAATTCCAGGTATGGTAGACTCCAATTGGAACATAGGGGCGCTTCTTGAGAAGAAACTGCAGCCTCTGCCCTTCACGTTCGCCATCTCGGGTATGGCCAACCAGGCAAAGCAACAGTTCAAGTTTGGTTGTGGACTCATCATCGGTTAGACAATATGGTGGTGAACTGCGGTGACTATAGGCTATTGCAGTTATTGTAAAAGCTACTACGGTTTATGTAGACTACTATGGTTACGGTAAACTATAGACTACTATAGCAACTTCAGACTACTATTGTAACGGACTATAAACTAAAACATTTACTGTAGGCTGCTCAGCTACTATGGTTACTGTAGGTACTGTGGACTACAATGGTAACTTCAGACTACCGCGGTAACTTCAGACCACCGTGGTAACTTCAGACTACTATGGTTGCTGAAGGCAATAATCCAAGACCAAACCCATTGTATTGTATATTCCGTATCCATATCTGTATATATTCCAGACGTTAAACAAGCCTAACTTATCAGTCATTAGTTCCATAGACTAACCCAGTATCGTCTGGATTATTCAGCTGTTAGTCTTGGTGCATAGTTTAAACAAGGTATATGTATAGCAGACTAATAATTACTGTGACTATAAGGTAGTAGAGGTTACTATAGAATAATATAGTAGACTATGGTTACCGTAAACTGCTATGGACTACTTGGTTACTTATATGAGTGTGTTGGAGCTAGTGATTGAAATAACCATATTTACTCCGTTCTTATGTTCTTACTGTGACTGTTGCATTGTTTGTGGCGCGGAATATTGATTTAGATAATTATGCTCAATGTGATTGTGAGTGAACTGTATTGTTATCATCAGCCTGAAGAAGTCCACTGGTGGACTGAGGCCTTCATTATATATTTGAGATGTTTTCCTGCACATAATCACTATTAGGACTAACAATTTTAACCTATGGGTTAATATCACTAGCTGGAATGCAAGTTAGTTAATTTTAGTTAAATGTTAACTGTGTGAACTGGGAATGATTTTTGGACTTTGTTTAATTAAAACAAATGTAGAAATATTTTAATATGAAATTCTATAACATTTTAAATTTAAGTAGCATTCTTAAAGTAGGTGTTTCAGAGTAACAGTTCTCTTCTGACCCTACACTAGAGACCCCTGTGTTGTGTGTTGTGGGTATAAGTAACTAGAAGCATGGTCAATGACAAAAGTAGATATACATTTCTGGTTTCGCAGATCCAAATATTTCTTGAACTAGCTCACTTTGATCAAAATTTTGAGTTTTATTAGAACCACTGCCTTTAGCAAAACTAAGATGCAATATCTTTTGCTAAATCCAAAGGAAAAAGACATTTTAATAACTGAAACTGTTCATCTACTTTTGGCGCTGCCTGCAAATATTCACGATATTACTCTGACGCCAAGATTGGATTGTGCTGCAAAATATATATAAAAAAACTTATTATTAAATAGTATATTAAAATAACAGGAATCAATATTATATTAATATTTTCTAATCCAAAGATATACCAAGGTCCAGAATACAGTGTTAAAACAATTCCTAAATTAATATTATCACAATGTATGAATGTATATTATTATGGTTCATTTGATTTTCTTTTTATGCGGACTTTCGTATTAATTTTGTTAATGTTAATGAAAAACAGCTATATCGACTTACGCACCAGTAAGCATTTATGACATTCGCAATCATTTTGGGACTCTTTATTATTGGCAAGCAAACACACATACCTTTGAAATCTTTACATCGGTCTGGTAGTAAATATATACACAAGAATTCTGGTATTTCAAAGGCCTCTAAATTTACCAAATTACACAAAAGATTCCTTAAATGATTCAAAAAGCCCATTCTAGTGCCCGCTTCGTCGTCTTTACGAATATTATTTTATTTATTATCTGAAATTGAAATTGATGAATATTCAGTAATTTCAAATTACTTGCCTTAACTTTTTTATGAATACAATTTTACGGCTAGGCTTCTTGTCAATCAGAATGATATAAATAAAGAAATGGTGGCTGTCATGAATCCATTGTAAAGTTTGAACATCGATGATGATTGTACACACGGTTACGCATCAGGCTATACACTGCTCGCTTTTATGTCATTGTAGTAAACGTAATTTTTCGTGTGTACCAAGCTATATCGGATAGATACATCGTGTATAGATGTTAATCCGTCTGCATGTGAAACTTACTGAAAGATCAGACGACGTTTATATTATATTACGTTTGTACAGATGTTTCGGTCAACTTCAGATCGTCATAAATTCCAAAAACTTCACCAAACTACAATTTTTTTAATACATCTTGCTGATAAAACAAGCAGATAGGCCATCTAAGTGGTAAGCATCACCTTTGACAACACATTGTCTTAAGTCACGCACGATATGAACGTCCATCGTCCATCAATCAAGTAGCTCAGATGTGTAGCTTGATGTGTATCCGTGTGTACAACGCTCATAGTTCTGGAATGGGCTGCAAAGTCAAGCTCCAAGCTGCCATGAAAGGCGTTATGTATGAATGTAGATAGATAGTTAATGTACATATGGCCTGTTGTTGAAACGTTTATTTTTAATAGAGTTATGTTATTAAATCAATATTGTGTTTTATTTTTACTTACAAATCATGTTTAGGTTGAACCTCTGTGTGCCTCTGTATAAATATATTGCTTCGTTAAGAGAGCACTAGTATTCTAGTGCTAGCGGCCCCGCCTCCGATCCTAAGGTCGTGAGTTCAATCCCACTCGGATATTTTTGGAATATTATTATTATTATTTTTTATAACTAGCTGATGGAACTATCAGATGACCCACCTGATCTTAAGTGGTAACCATCACCTATAACAAAGCATTGCCTCGTAAGTCGCGCACGATAGGAACGTGTTCTGCTCTGCCCCGCGTCCATCAACTTGAGGCATACAGATGTTAAGCCTCATGTGCCTGTAATTACACCGGCAACCACACTCTTCAAACCGAAACACTGCTGCTTGGCGGCAGAAAAAGGCAGGGTGGTGGTACTTCCCTGGCCCTTCACAAAGAGCTCTACTACTATTAAAAAAAATATGTTTAAATAACTTCTTCTGTGTATAAACTCATTCATTCTCTTCTCTAGATCGATATTTCCGGGGAATAGGATAAATAACTATTGGAATAAAATAAAATAACAATTAGTTTAAAAATAACGTAAGTTTATTACATGTAATGAAATAAAAATATAATTATAAACTCCTGTTACATGTAAAGGTGTGTCCAGATCTTAAGATTTATTGTTAGCGTGCGCATTGATGAGGACACGCCTTAATAATATATTGCCATTGAACCGCTTACGCGTCTTTCATAACATTTTGGTACAAATTTTCATAAAATCGACATGAAAATGATATAAACTGTTGACAATGACGGCGTGGAACATGTTTTTACTCTATTATTACCGCAGAACTTTTTTTTATACTACATGCCGATGGAACAAGCAGATGACCCTCCTGATGTTAAATCGTAAACATCACCTATACATTGCATTGCTTCGCAAGTCACGCTCGATATGAACGTGCCCTACGATGCACTGCCCTGCGTCCATCAACATGAGGACAAATAGATTGAGTATTTGGGTGTAACATTGAATGAAGTTACATCACTAATGTAGATGTTTCAAAACATTGGACATGTTGCGAGACATTACAATCACGATAAAAGTATTTTGGTGCGCAGAGCCGAACCCATAGAGCATAACAAAAAATTTTAGTGACGGAATGAAAAAGTTCGTCAGTTTTCAACTTAATTCGTTCATCGTATCACGAGCACTTATTACCTTTAAAACTGAATAGACAGAATACACTGAGTTAGAGAAAATAATGTTTTAACAGCTGTTCGTTATCGAAGTTCATAATTATTCAGATAAAAGTTGTTTGACTTGTCAACAAGATTATTTTTATGGTTTGATGAACCTTCTTTTTGGTTTAAGTTAATGTTATTTATGAAAAGTTAAAACTATTGACAATAGAGCAATATCATCATTAAAAAAATAACTATTTTCTCTTGTAGATTTTGAAGATAAATTTTAGATTGACCCTAATGGCCGCTATTGAAATAAATTATACTTATTCGTAGTGTTCATTAAATTTGTCATGATTTTTAGGTATTTCAAAGTTATCATTGCTTGACGTGATGTAAAACCAAGCAAAACCTTATTCGATAGTTTGCTATCCAATATTACGTTTGCGTGACCTTTATTTAAATGTTAACAGCACTGTTTCTTCCTGTCAGTAACTTCGCGGGTAATATGATGGTATTAATTAGAATTGATTCTTGCAATCTGGTGCAAGCGAAAACCGACCGTTTCATTCCGTGACTGTACAAACAATAAAACCACATATTTTTTGTCTGTATAACAAATTCGATAAAACACAGTCATTTGAAGCAGAGCTTGAATCCTCGACGATATTTTTCTTTTGAGAAGTATTCAAAAACATGTTTCACGTCAACACCTTCCAAGCAATGGTTTTGAATTGAACATGTATGTACAGATTCGAATAAAAACTAATAGAAATTCGTATTTCTTCGTCATGGAGATAAAATAGTTTGGTGCAATTCAAAACCCTTACTATTGATTGCAGTGATTCCTGTGAGGTTCCGTACGTTGGGTGAAATACTGAACCCAACATCAAAAATACAACTAAAATTTTAATGTTAACATCCTTATACCAAAATATATTATGTATTATGGCTCAGTTATCATTTCGAAGATACAATATATCTATATTAATATATTCTCGATATAATCTATGTTAGCCTAGACTTATATTTAGAGACGCTTGCAAGACTTATAGTTCGCAATGTGTCGTTATAAGAGATCTGTGTGTCGTTTTGAAATGTTCTTTTTACTCGATGCTCACGATTATTATTTAAAACTAGTTTTATCAGTTGCACCGTACCCCAGTCCCAAATCTACAAAAAATACATTAGAATGATTCTGTACAATAATTATTGATGATAGCATAAATAAGTGATATGTACCGAAACAAATATAGCCCAGTTGTCAGTGGTGATATTCTTGCATCATAGCGTATCCATTTGACGTCACAAACGATGCTAGATTTCCGTAAATACAATCACTGACTCCAAAAAACGACAATTTAAAAAGACCATAAAAGTTACATACAACCTTTAGTTTTTTTACAATTTAACTCACATTACATTTTAGGAATTATTAGTAGGAGCAAAAAGAACATTACAAAATCGGCCAAAACCACGTTCGTTTGCAGCGCCACCGGCTCTTTCTTGGTCAACGATGAGGCATGATTGCCATATAAAAGGCTTTCTGAAGAAGAAAGAGCCAGCGGTGAAAGGAACCAATGCTCCTTTCAGAACTTTGGCGGAAACAGCAAGGCGAGTAGCATTGATAAGTATTTGGTAAGCGGATAATGAACTAAAATAGCCAGTACCACCGCTAACTGCCGCTCCTACACTCTAGTAGGTACCTAAGGGGCTCGCGCGTCCCAGCTTGCCGTCCTAGTCCGTCCAGAGAGACCAGACCTGACGACAGACCAAGCGTCCGTGACCAGAGAGATCGACATATTTTGGGCGCGTATAAGCTTGTTTTTGAACGCTTCTATGCGCGCGGCATTGCATTGCATTCTACACATTACACTTCTCATCTCGTTAAAGCTTTGACGCACTTAAGTGAGTAAGTTTGTATTAACACTTATATCGCACGTAACTAATACAGACAATATGTCAAATCTATAATCGTCTTATGGAATATTTTAGAATTTAATATTGCTTATGATAAAGTCGAGCTTTAAAAGTTTTTATGTGTGTAAATTGACCATTTTTTTATAGCGGTGGTAAGAGCTAAACATAATTGTGCTAAGTAAACAATCTAAAATGCTAGTACACCTTGGTGTACTTAAACAGCGACATTTTAATTTCTCAACCTCCAGACTAAATTGACAAGTATCTATACAAAATAGGGAAGCAGAAGAATCACAGATTGCCAACTACAAATTTCAGTGTTGCAACAACAAAACTATTCAACAAATCGGCTAAGAATGTCACAGAGGGAGACTGATAAAACACATCGACACATCATTTCGTAAAATAAAACTAAAATAAAAAAATTAAATACCTATGAGATATAAAGTGATGACTTAGCCTGTGCAGGCTTTATTTTTATTGGATTTAAGCTATTGGGGTTTAGAGAATATTTACAAAATGCTATTTCGCTCACTCACACATCCCGTGTTGCCAGCTCTAACGTAAAATTATGATATTTTAAATTTAGTACTGTATGTTAGCATACAAAATAGAATCTAACGTATGTTATGTTAACCTAACCTTCTTCAAAGCCAAACTATGTCTATCCTTTAAACACCAATAGTGAACACTTTTTCTTTTATCGTATTGCTACCATATCGCGACTAATTTAAAAGCGTAAAAGACAAGACAAGCCATTAACGATTCAAGATTTTAACCATACTTAGGTGGGTCTTGGGCCAATCGGAATACAGCTTATATCTTCGCTATACACGCTAAACTAACCGACAACAAGCGTGTTCGTGTGAACGCGCCCTAAGACCTTTGTAAAGAAGCGAAAACTGAAAGTTTAAAGTAGCGAAGTTTACCGCTGTGAGAGCGAGACGTATCTACGTGGTGTCTCTCTTTAACACTTTACACAGCGATCCAAGGAAAACTTCTACATTCCGATTGGCCCTACCCTAACTTTTCTTACCATACCAAGACTAAAAATTTAAACACGAATTTTAGTTCTTAAACAAGTTATCACCTTTCAAAGCGTGTTCTAATTCAATAATGTTTGCCGTCCTGAGCAGTTTTTTTTATTACTAATATTGGCAAATACAACGTGGTCCTTCAAATTATTTGATTGTACGGCAAACACAGCGCCGGAGTATTAGACGAGCTCTATCATCCAACTAACGCGACATAATCCAGCGATTATCGAAATAATATCGGGAATCGTTTAAGCAATGTTAAATACGATCTAAGAATTTGTATCACTGTTTATTTCTAAAAAAACTTTGTTCAGACCATAGTCTATTATACAGGCGTCTTGTCGAGTACTGTTTGCTAAAGAAAGTCAGTTTGACTTGTTACGATTTAAGAGCCTTTTGTCCATCGCAAATTAAAATCTTTTAATCTATTACAGTCAATATGAGAACATTCCGTCTAATACAGCGACTTGAACTTTGTCTATTTCAAGAACTTCGTCTATTAAAAGGACAATTTACAGTCCAACAACAACGATATTCAGTGAATTTCGTCTATTAGAAAGGCAGTTTAAGAACGTTTCGTTATTACAAAGGCATATTAGAACTTTCGTCTATTACAAAGGCTATTTTAGAACTTTCGTCTATTACAAAGGCTATTTTAGAACGTTCGTCTATTACAAAGGCGACTTACGCTTTGTTGAGGCTTACAACGGCACGGTTCAGGCAGTGAGCGGCACCTCGGGTTATAACTCCATGTCGTGCGCCTCGTCGTCACTGAAGTCGCTCATGGAGCTCTCTGTGTCGCTGGTGGCTCCGTTGGCCTTCGAGGCCGAGCCGACCCCGGCGCCGGTGATGGCGTCCTTCTCCAGCAGAGCCTCTTCCGTCGCGAACCTTCGCACGTATTCTGCAATTACAAATTGTGGGACCTTAAGTGCTTACAAAGAAAAATACAAAGTGATTTATTTTACAATTACCAATTAAACAAGGCGATCCGATTTAATTAGCGATACATTCTGGTTGTGCCCTAACAATCAGTCTAACACCGACTGACTACAGATGCATGTTTAGAGATTAAAATAATACTGTAGAATAAAAAAAAATCTCAAAGGGTACGGTTTTAAAAGGGAACTGCTGTGACACCAGGTTAACCAAAATCTATAACAAAGCACTGCGTAAGTCACGATATAAATGTACGACCCTGTGTCGATCAACTTGAGGCATACTGATGTTAATCCTCATGTGCCTGTAATTTCACCGGCATCCACACTCTTCAAACCGAAACACAGCAACGCTGCTTGATGGAAGAAACAGACATGGTGGTAGTATTTCCCCGGATGAGCCCTTCACCAAGAGCTCAACTACTCTTAAAACATGTTTATATTGGTGTGCAATAACAAATGCTTTCTATCTGTTTTCTCTAGATAATTACCAGAAACTTTTTTCTTGTACTCCTCCGGCTTGTGAAGGTACATGGCGGCCGCATCGCCGTTCAGAGGGTCGATGGGATTGGGATACGTCAGCAACTGAGGGAGGAATGACTCGAAGATGTTCGACAAGTCTGAAACACACAAGTCACGAGTTAAACGAAATCTATAAAGATGACAAAAAAGCTTGAAATTGAACTAGCTCCAACTCTTTACAAAAACTAAAAATGAAGTATCATAATTGATCGAGTAAGCGAAGCGAACGAAGATCTTAGTTTCAACTTGAGCGATTTGGCATTTTATGTATGTATGTATGTATGTATGTATGTATGTATGTTTGTCTGGCGATAACTTTAGAACCGTTGATCCGATCTGCATGAAATTTGGTAACTCGATAGATTGTACTTGAGAAATTTACTGGTAAGTATATGAGTAAAATCGGATGAAGGGTTATTAAGATATGGGGTTTTCTAAGGGGGCAAAAATAAAAAAAGTTACATAAAAAAATCAAATTACATGTCATATGAAAGGGCTTTGCTTGGACATTCCAAAACAATTTTTACTTTTTTTCTGGGACGCTCGGTTTTTGAGATACAAAAAAAAAGTTAAATTAAGAAATCCAACGATCCAAGAGCCCCCATCTCTAGGAATTTCGTTGACATCAAGGTTTTTCTACTGGTCGCCCAGTTCCTTTGCTATTTCTTATTTTTTTTTCTTGAAATTAATTGAGAAGGTACTCAGTTCTCATAAAATGGTGACAACGACCAAGTCTGATGATGGAGCCAAGGTCTGTTCAACGGAACTCTTCAATAAATAGGCCAATAGAGTTGAAACTTGGTTACCATACCAAGTTAGTAGGCGGTAGTCAGACAAAAGTCCAAAGATAATGTTTGGACTTGCCTCTGACTACTACCTACTCAAAGTTTATGGATGCGTTCGTCGGGTCGCATCACGAGATCTCCGTTCGGGGCGAACTACTAGTTATAAGAATAATCATTCAAAAAATTCTTCTTGGCTGTTCTTCTACGCTTTGGTCGCGGAGGAACTGGCGGCACCTAGATTCACCTAGCTTTCTTGGATTGTCCAGTCACTAGTTTCTTTCGAAACATTGTGGTGAAAGGATTTTAAGTGCGCCTCAAGAGGCTCCTTTCGAGCACTTGACACATGTTATAGAACTTTTTAGCTTCTACGACATGCCGTTTCCTCACGTTTTCCTTCGCCGTTTGTGAGAACTGGCATTGTGTACATACATTTTCGAACAGTACCCCAAGTATGAGATTTGCTTACGATATTTCGTTTTTCGTTTTACGTTTTTGTTCCGTGTTCATTGCGAGTTTTGTATGAAGACGCGATATCGATACCGATACGGAACTTTACAAAACCCGCAATGAGCACGCAGCGAAAACGATTCGTTTTTGTTCCGTGTTCATTGCGGGTTCCGTATCGGTATCTCTATCGCGTCTTCATACAAAACCCGCAATAAACACGGAACAAAAACGTAAAACGAAAAACGAAATATCGTAAGCAAATCTCATACTTGGGGTACTGATAACTCATTGTTGCACGACCGGTTTCGAACCCACGACCTTAGGATCGGAAGGCGGGGCTGCTACCACTAGACCACCAGTGCTCTCGTAACCTAGCTTTAAGACGGTTCAAAGCTTGTGATATTACTAAATAAATGCCCTTGGCTCTAAATACTAGGCTGGGTTTTCTAGATAATTCTTTTTATGTTACGGCTTTGTACCTACCGTTTTACACTGAAAAAAAATAATGACGCTACAGTGTGATTTCAATCCAGTGATTACCTAGTCTAAACGACTCACCATATAAAGCCGTCCAGGCCTGATTGATGACGTCAAGACACACCGTCCCAGAGACCTCGTCTATGTTGGGATGGTAGACTTTGTTCATGAACCCTATGGACGGCGACTTGAAGGGGTAGTGGTCGGGAAGGTGGACTCTCACGCGCCATACTCCACCCTCGTATGGAGCTGAAAAACATAAATTGGTCGACGAGGTCATAGTAAACGGAAAAATATCACACAATAACTATGATGCCTACTATTTTATGCCTAAAGTTGATGGACGCAGGGCATTGCATCGTTAGGCACGTTCCTATCGAGCGTGATTTACGATGCAATTCTTTGTAACCATTACCTATAGCTAATGGTTGCTACTTAACATCATGTGGGCCATCTGCTTGTTCCATCAGCAAGTTAAATAAAAAAAAACTAAAGAACTACTGGTTGCGGGCGGTTTGTTATTGATTATATCGAAGACGCTGATGGAAAACATCCGGATTTTTTTTAAATATCCAAATTTCGCATTCATAGTCGAGGACCATGATTCTCTACGTCGTCGTGGCCCATGGGTATAGTCAGCGACAAATCATCTCTCCCTTGTTATAGAAGATTTCTTGTCGCAAACTATAGGTAAAAGCTATAACCTATTTAGGTGTTGTGGTACAACACTTGGATCCTGGAGAATATTTGACGAATCCATTCTCCAATCTAAGATTCCTGTAACAAAACTTTATATCCATCAATTTTATTGCTAGAATTATTCTAGAAGATCAGATGCAGGTAAAGCCCTTATGCTCATTTTGGGCAAATTTTCCATTTGTTCCAATTCAATCTTGAACTATCCACCAATTTCGTACCCAATAAGTAACCTCCATCAACTCCCATGGATGTTGTAAGAGGCGATCAAGGAAACGCATCAAGAGATTGCAGCGGCATCTCGTGACTATTATGGTTACAGAAACTTATTTCCCTCAAGGAACAGAGTTTACTTACAGATAACATTTTACAGAGTGTACAAAGTGTACTACTGGTTTCAGTTTGTACTATTTATTACAAACCCCCTATATACTGGAGTATTATGTCTAGCAGTGGACTTATTTAGATTCAAGAAGACTGACGAATCTAGGACCAGAGGTTTTAATCACTGAAATAATAGTAAGCTCTCAATAAATTACATAAGAATTTGATGATTTTAAAACATAAATAACTCACTTCCTGGTGGGCCGAAGAATTTGACGCAGAACTCGTTGAGTCCTCCCAATATTGTCACCTCGTGTTTGCTTTCAATTCTAGAAGAAACTGTAGTCAGGAAATACTTGATATTGTAAAGGAAACAAAATTAATCAAAATATTCTAGATGATTTTAAGCACATTTAAATGTTATATTTGGACATGGCTGGATCTTGAATTCATCAAAGAATCTTGAGTGGGTATTCGGTACCAAAGAGACCAACAGGGCTTTTATCTTAAAACGTTCGCAAACGTTCCCGATCGGAAACATTAGCTGTCCTACTTGTTTATAAGCAAACGAAACAAGAACAAAAAATGTTTTATAATAGCCCTGCTGAGAAGAACGACTTAATCGATAGATATCCCACCGATGAAGTGGTAATCGCCTACTTTTTTCTGTGGATATTCAGCTAGTAAATAAATAGACTACAGCTTCTCTACCTAACTTAGGTTACTGACTACTAGCATAACTGAATATTATGAGTTTAAAATAATGGGCCAATAAAAAATACAAGTTTGTCAAATGAAACCTAGTAGAACCTAGTTGGTAGTTAGGTACTATCCTCAAAAGCCGATACAGACAGCATAGCTTATTTCTATTCTGTGCGTAAACGAAACTCTTTTCTTTTTTCTTTATTTAACAGAGGTTAACGCTACTTTAAAATAGTAGCTCATCGTAAAATATATTTAAACCGCAAAAGATAAAATTGTTTGGCAATTCATGCGATAAGATAACAATAACGTTATTGTATTTCTCACGATCGTAGTAACGAGATTTTAACAAGCTCAAACTGCATTGACACTTGGGTATTCTAATCAGATCTTTGGATCTACACTTGGGTGCGTAGATTTTCCTAGTTTTGAAGTGATCCTTGTGATTCAATTGAATATTATTTTATTCCTATTCAGTTGCGGGGTATATTTACGACAAAAGGCAGCACCAATTTACGTCATGCTGATGACTAAATCCGCGTAAAATGTTGCATTATCCTAAGCTTACTTAATTTATTTATTTATTTATTTAATATTAATAGACGAGCAGCTGTCGCTGATGTGTCTATATCGCAGTGTTGGAATTGTCGTTATGTATGATTAATTTTTTTGAGCATGGATTGGTTTGTTCGAAGCCAGTTGTCGAGCTTGTTTTTAAAGGCATTGACAGTAGGAGCAGTAACTACGTCTTCTGGTAGGGCATTCCAGTTGTGAACCACTCTGTTGCTGAAGAAGTGGTAAGAGGCAAGTAAGATGGCTGGGTCGCGTGATAATTTAAGGTGGTGTCCACGTGAGGGTCTTTGATCCTCTTTTCTTTTTAGAATGTTTTGAATATCTGGTAGGTTGTACTGATGAGTCATAATCTTAAAGGTTTCAATGAGATCTCCTCGGAGGCGTCTTTCTTCAAGAGTAGTGAGGCGTAGTGCAGATAATCTGTGGACCTATTTAAGGAGGACCTATTTAATTTGACAGCAGTATATCTTTGGGCTATGGAGAGAGCTATGGTGGGAGTTTCACTACGTGATTGAATCAGGGAATGCGTAGAACCAAAGTAAACGACATAGCTCGCAGAATTTGCAATTAGAAGTGGCAATGGGCAGGTCATATGGTCACTAAGCCTGCAAGCACAGGCTTCAGCTAGAAGAACTGACAAGCGCTGGGGAATAAAGATTCTGGAATAGCGACCATGAACTGGAAAACAAAACGTGGGATACCCTCCTACCCGATGGACTGACGACATGTGGAAACGTGTAGGGGAGGCCTATGTCTAGGAGTACACTACAGGAGGACCTGTTTAAGCTGATGACGAAGAACTTTACTGTAAATGGGTTAGACAAGCGGATCAGCCGACACGAAAGGATCGATGGACCATGTCTTACAGATTAATTATGTAAGTCGTAAGTGACATGGGCGATCGATCCGACTCCATGTAGCTGCATTATTTGTATTCTTGAACAAACAACCGTCTTGGCGGTAGTATCGATACACATACAATTTATACTTACTCGCAAAAACATTTAAATCGACTTCGAAAACGGAGGTTCTCAATTGTAGGTCTGTACGTTTTTTTGTTATATGTTTTTAATGCGATTACTTTTGCCAATTATGAATTGATTTTTATGATTATTTTTTTTTGTGTTTAGTGTACTTTATAATCCCACATAAAATTGATTGAATTGATCAACGCTTTTTGAAAATATATACACACAGATAACATTTTGGTTCGTTGTTTCAAAAGTTTTTCAGTATTATTTTATTGCAAACAAGTTAATTATTATACAACTTTAGAGATGAGGTTCAAGTCATAGGGTGTATAAAATAACATTAAAAGATCACGCTATGCTTATGTAATACAATCCTATCCTAAAACACAGAATGAGTATCAGGAATTCCTTTCTTAAACCCCTACACCAAGTCAGGGCAAATATTCAAAATTATTCCAGTTATTGAATAAATAAAATTTAAATTGACTTTGTCCCGACCGAAGCACAGCTAGAATACGTTTGGAGATGTGAACGCACTGGGCTAGTCAACTTGCCGCCGCCGCCGATAGGTTCTGAATTTCAGACAGCCATTGAACTTTATGTAAGGGAACTAAGGTTTAGAGGTCAATTTTTTATTTTGTACAACGAATATGTTTTATGTATAAAGTGAAGATGTATCTTTTTAGATACATAGATAAATGGTTTATTGTACACAAAGGAAAACACATACAGAAATATTAAAAATTAGGCTTATCTCTAAGAGCGATTTTTCTCAGACAACCTTTGGTTATACATTAATACCTTGGGTTAACAATTTACGGATTATTCCCATCCGTCACCCAATTCTGTCACCTATAGGTGACGGATGGGAATAAAAAGTGCGATCTGTCACCCATTTAGTAAAGAGGTGACGGATCGAACTTTTTGAAATTGAAAAAGTTCTATCTGTCACCCAATTGGCAAAGGGGTGACAGATCGAACTTTTAAAATTTTAAAAAGTTCGATCCGTCCCCCCCTACACAAGCAGAGTATCAGGGTAGAAGGTTTGAACCCTAGGCACGGTAGATATTCCCACAGATCTCTTAGTACCAAGTTCTAACTCCAGATTCTTTAAAGACGTCTAAAGGGGGTAGTCAGAGGTACGTCCAAACATTACATTTGGCACATACCCACATTTTGCAGTAGTTGGTAAAGCCAAAGTCTCCATGCATTGTATGTAGCTGTAGTAATGGTTCAGGGCAGATTTTGAAGGTTCCATCACTAAGAAAATCTTCCAATTGACACAAAAGGTTTCTCATGTCTTCAGCACAGAAAAAATATTCTATAACCTTCGTTATTGTAATCGGCTAACAGAAAGAGTTCAAATTTAGGAGGAATCACTACTTCTTCCACATCAATGAAACAATTTTTTTTAACTTGCAGAGCTTTTTTTAGCTTCTTTCCGGGCTTTGTACAAATTACTATTAATTTTTTGAAAGAGTTGAAGTTTTTTTATTTGTCGATCAAATAAAAAAAGTCCTTCATCTTTCATAGAAGTCACGGCTTTTTTGTAAATTCCTGGGATGCTTTACTTGCTTCAGATGCAATAACATTTTGTTTGACTTCATGTAATTTTTGATCCAAATCATTTTTGGTAAAATCGGGCGCATGGAATGTGGAGTTTTTCTGATAATAGAACTATGCAAATGCTTTTTTTTATATCTAAGCAAATGTTTTAGGAAACAAATAAAAAAAAATCTTGTTCTTAGCCTTGAAACACTGGAACATTCGCTTCCGCGGACTTTAACAGTTGTATTGTTTGAATATACCGAGTAGAAAAAAAAGGCACTGGAAGTGAACGAAAGCAAAGGTAATAAAAAAAATCGTAGCATTAATGAGATCATCACTCACACTATAATTATTTTATAAGGGACTTCATTAATTATTTTCATATTTAGTGTTATTTTATTATAAGGCTAAAAAAGAGTATCACAACATAATATTTTATGTAACAAAGCTTCGCGGATCACTATAAATCTATAATCTATACTCAGTTATCATAGCGTATTGTAGAATTGGTTTATGTCTTACTAAAATGTTTAGCGAACCATGGCTAGTCGGCTTCTTTGTATAACAAGAACATTGTATTTTCGACCTTATTGTATTGTTTTTACGAACTATAAATGCAGATTTATAGTTCGCAAAAACTACACTCGGCTACCATCGTGTTGGTTTGGATGCACACTGTTCAATTGTTCTTAGTGCGTTAAAATAATCATCAATAAAACGGGTCAGAATGTTGCATTATTCGCGAATCTGATATACACTAAAGGTGGTAAACAGCAGATTGTATGAGGTCAAATCAGAAGACTGACCACCGGTTTCTGAAAGCCCGACCAAAACTAATCGCATGTCAAGTCACTTGCTATCTCTATCTAATTCGATGTAATAGCTGAAATGGCGAGTGACTTGACATGCGATGTTTTGATCGAGCTTTCAGAAACCAGCGGTAAATATTATTGTGAGTTATAATTTTGATGACCTTATCTCAAACTTTCTTTCAAATCGAATCAATGTGTGAACAGATAGAAATCAATAGTTATGTCCGTCTCTCTGTAAGTGACGGAGGGTGACAGATCGAACTTTTTAAGATTAAAAAAGTTCGATCCGTCCCCCATTTGGCAAAGGGGTGACGGATCGAACTTTTAATATTTTAAAAAGTTCGATCCGTCACCCAGCTGGTGAAAAGGTGACGGATCGAACTTTTTGTTCCCATCCGTCACCTATAGGTGACAGAAATGGGTGACAGATGGGAACAATCCCAATTTACATGTAATTGTATTAAATAAAAGATTTAAAAAAAATTGCAGCTGCTATAACCGGGATAACAAGCTGAGATAAAAATTGTACAAGACACCCATCTAAATGTAGAACGCCTAGAACATGGCCTAACTTAGTTGGGTTGTTAGGAATAACAAAGCAAGCCACGAGCGCCTCACTAGCGACTAGCGAGTAACGTAGTTTGTTGCAAAAAGATCGGCCCGTCTATGAATTTCAATCGGTTTTCAGACAGTCATTGACCCCTATCGGTACAATGACCACTAAAATCAGAGAACAATATTCGAAAGATAAAATCCATCGAGTCGCATAAATAAATGTAGGTATAATAAGGTGTTGGTCAAAATCTACAAACTTTTTTGACCTCATACGCCTCGAACTGAGATTTCGTGATGCGATCTGAAAATTAAGGTAGTTGGCAGAGGCAAGTCCAAAAATAAGGTATATTTGGACTTGCTTTTGACTACCACTGTATAACTAAGTATGGTAACCACGTTTCAACTGAATTGGCCTATTTAATGAAGAGTTCCGTTGAACAGACCTTGGCTCCATGATCAGACCAGGTCGCTATAACTATTTTATGAGAACTAAGTATCTTCTTGATTTATTACAAGTAAAAAAAATAAAAAAAAGCAAAGGAACTGATCGACCAATAACAAAACCTTATTGGCAACGCAACTCTTAGAGATGGGAGCTCTTGGATCGTTGGTAACCTTAATTTTACTTTTTTGTTGTATTGCAAAAACCGGGCCTCCTAGAAAAAAGTAAAAATGGGTTTGGAATGTCCAAAGAAAGCCCTTTCATATGACATGTAACTTGATTTTTTAGGGTTTATTTTTTTATTTTATTTTTATTTTTTTTATATTAACAACTTTAATAAACAAGGATAATAAAAATTATATTCACATATTTATGTTTCAGTGTTTTACTCGGAATCAATCCCGTTAATTTAAGATCTATCAAAGTGATTCTTGTGATTTAACTCTATGCCTTAAAACGGCAATTTTTCGCATTTATAAAACTCATAACGGAGAGCCTTCACTATGCTGGTATTTTATTCCGAAAACGCAAAAAGGTATCTTTATCATCGAAAAGGTGAAATTTTTACACCCACACTGGCAATGGCCTTTAAGTGTTTAAAATACATGACCTACAAAATGTATTTTTATGAGCCAGTCTTTGACCCTACCGTATAAAGTAACGGTACGATTGAACAATCTGGGATCAAATACAAATAAATACACCGGGTCAAAACATGATAGTTTCTTTTTATACAGGGTTACAGGAAAAGTCGTGCTAGATCCGTTAAGGGCGTGGAGTACCCATCATTCCTGACATATTTCACTATGAAACACCCTACCCTAAACTAAACCCTTTTCGAGATATTCGACTTTTAATTTTTTTATTGAAAATTGCCGATTTTTAGGCAATTAAATTTATTTTTGGTTGTTTTGTGTATCTTATTATTATTATTATTGCATTTTTACATGTGTAATTAGATGCTTTAGGACGTCAATCATTAAAATAGTGCATAAGTTAATTGAATAGACCGTAGTAGACAAGTGAAAGTTAAGAAATAAAAAAAAAATTAGAAAGTTTATTTTTCTCTAAGGGATATCTAAAAAAAATATTATGGCAATTCTTCGGCAGATGTTTTTAAAAATATCTACGTTTCATCAGCTATCTAACGAGGTATAATAATCTAGGGTTTTATTCAATTGCATTGAAAAAAAATTAGTTTTATAGGCGACAGTGGAGAAGAAAATTTATACTTAGCCCTAAAAAGTAAAAGTAAAACAATAGGTAAGCATGAAATGTCATTTATTAAAGGTTTTCACACAACTTTTTCTTATTCTACAGTTCATGTTCAACATGGCCGCCTCTATTTCTGATACATTGTCGCATCCTTCTACGGAGACCAGTCTTCACTACTCCAGTGGTCAACGTGGTCCTCATTTTATTTGCTGCATCCACAATCCTTTCTCTTAGGTCTTCCACAGACGAAACTGGATTCGGCTCGCTGTACACAAGACTTTTCATGCACCCCCACACATGAAAATCCATGGGGGTTAGGTCCGGACTTCTTGCTGGCCATGGCAACGGCCCACCTCGTCCTATCCATTTGTTTGGATAATTTGTGTCCAGCCAGTCTCTGACACTTCTCCTGAAATGGGCAGGGCAGCCATCGTGTTGGAACCACATGTCCCTGATCAGGTTGAGTGGCAGATCATCCAGCAAATCACTCAAGTCTGCTCTCAGGAAATTTTCGTAGCTTTCCCCATTTAAATTATCCGGTAGAAAGTAAGGTCCAATCAAATGATTGGAGATAATGCCCATCCACACATTCACGCTGAATCTTCGTTGGGACCCCTTCACTCTTTTCTTATTGGGATTCCTTAGTGCTTTTGGGGCCCAGTAATGGGCGTTGTGATAGTTAGTTATGCCATCTTTATCAAATTTGGACTCATCCGTCCACAAGATATTTCTTAGAAAATCTGGGTCTTCTACGTCAGCATTTAGCATAAATCTGCAAAAGTCCAATCTTCTCGCGGGGTCTCCTTCTTCAATAACGTGTACCGGCGTGTAATGGTATGGGTATAGGCCAGCAGTATGCACTGTAAACCACACTCTCCATTGCGAAAGTCCCAGATCACGGGCAACAATATTAGTGGAAGTAGTCGGATCCGCTCGAAAGCGTTGCACTATCTCATTGTCCTGTTCTTCGTCGTCAATTCGTGGTCTACCCATGTCTGTATTACGTCTCAAAACAGAGCCAGATTCTCGAAGTCTTCGATAAACTCTGTCAAAAACGGCCACATCCGGCACTCGACGACCGGGGTAGCGAGTTACGTATTCGTTGCGAGCTTGCGCAGATACACAATCGCAGTATCCGTAACAAATAAGCATATCAGCATATTCCTCAGGTGTGTAGGACGTCATCTTCAACACTTCCGTATCACAGGTACAAATCAGAGTCCGGTTAACAAGTATAGTAGTCACAAATCAGAAGAAATAGTCCAGAATCACAGCCAAGTCGAGAAAAAGAGCAAAACGATATCACATCTACTATGTACGAAGCACAAAAGCAGACTGACAACCAAAACAATACCCCCTGTTGTATTCCCAGCCCTAACCGGTCTCTACACATTTTTTCTTTCATTCATACCTACATAAATCGTCACTTGTCTCGCTCTCACGGTGTGTCTGAACTTGAAGGACAATAGGCGCGGGACCGTTAGAACTGCTACCTGGAGCGTCCCAACTACTTTTTTTCCACGAAATGTAATACAAACCCTAGATTGTTATACCTCGTTAGATAGCTGATGAAACGTAGATATTTTTAAAAACATCTGCCGAAGAATTGCCATAATATTTTTTTTAGATATCCCTTAGAGAAAAATAAACTTTCTAATTTTTTTTTTATTTCTTAACTTTCACTTGTCTACTACGGTCTATTCAATTAACTTATGCACTATTTTAATGATTGACGTCCTAAAGCATCTAATTACACATGTAAAAATGCAATAATAATAATAATAAGATACACAAAACAACCAAAAATAAATTTAATTGCCTAAAAATCGGCAATTTTCAATAAAAAAATTAAAAGTCGAATATCTCGAAAAGGGTTTAGTTTAGGGTAGGGTGTTTCATAGTGAAATATGTCAGGAATGATGGGTACTCCACGCCCTTAACGGATCTAGCACGACTTTTCCTGTAACCCTGTATATTGATGGACTTTCCACATAGCTCTGTCCAGCCCCAAAATTTATCGGTATATTATTTGTGAGGAACGTATACAACGTGTTTATTAAGAGTTGTAGGGATCCGAAAGCAGGATATTCTACCGGTCATAACGAACAACTTTTGTTCTACGACTTTTAAAATTTCAAAGTTTTTCATTCATGAAATGCCTCTTAAACTTTTATCTAAAATGAATCTAAACGCATCATGAGGCAGCCCTATTTACAGCTCTTCTTTGACCTCTAGTTGTCAATTGTAGATAAAATAGGTAACAGAACTGCCACCAATTACCTAGTAATGTGCCTACCTAATAATGATGTTGCTGTTTTTAAAGATCTTGGTATGTAAAAGAAATATTTTCGCGACTGTAATCCCTAGTCACGGTAAACATTCTCTGAGATCTTTGGTACTAATACCTATTCAGTAACTAGGTACCTACGTGGCTACGTACTCAATATTTAATAGAATATTTATTTTTGTTTGATTACTAGATGTCGTAAAGCTTTTAAATTTTCTAAAGACTTTTAAAATTTCAAAGTTTTTCATTCATGAAATGCCTCTTAAACTTTTATCTAAAATGAATCTAAACGCATCATGAGGCAGCCCTATTTACAGCTGTTCTTTGACCTCTAATTGTCAATTGTAGATAAAATAGGTAACAGAACTGCCACCAATTACCTAGTAATGTGCCTACCTAATAATGATGTTGCTGTTTTTAAAGATCTTGGTATGTAAAAGAAATATTTTCGCGACTGTAATCCCTAGTCACGGTAAACATTCTCTGAGATCTTTGGTACTAATACCTATTCAGTAACTAGGTACCTACGTGGCTACGTACTCAATATTTAATAGAATATTTATTTTTGTTTGATTACTAGATGTCGTAAAAAATGTTTATGATATTCATAGTTCTTGAAATTGTAACATGTTACTTTACCACCATGGTTCTTTGACACGACAAAATTATTCAACTGCAATTTTGGGAAGTGTCTAGTCTGTCCTATTCTGTCCTATTTAATCTTTGACGTACCTGTCTGTAATTGGTTGCATTTAAAAACGCATATCCAATCAGGACGGCCGACGGCCGCCGATCAGTGTTACCATTTGTGGCAGATTTCTGTCATTTTGGCATATTTGGCTCCTAAATTTTAGCTGTTGGTGACGATTTACAAAAGTGGCAGATTTTAAATATTTCAAGAAAAATCTTATTAGTTTGAATTTTTAATGAAATAATATTTATAATTTATTTATTTTTTACCGAACTGGAAACTTCTTATTCTTTTTTACCTTTATTGATTTGGTTTCTAAACAACTTCTATCTCGTTTTAGATAACTGCAAACCGTTACAAACGATCAAAAGATAGTAACTGAATGTAATGTAGGTATTTAATTTATTCCGTACCCACGAAGGAGATGGTATGAAGTCATATTTTTGGTATTTTTATCGTCAAGCTTGGTAGATTTTGACAGATTTTTTGGCAGGTGTGTGGTAGAACCGCCACTTTTGAGATGGTCACCCTGTTTGTGTTTACATGCGTTGTACATTGTTTTGTTGAGAAAATGTCATCAAACGTGATAAAATGGTGATTGTTATGTAAAAAGCCGTCGTCAGTCAGTGTGTGTATGAGCAGTGCCTACGAGGTAATGGTTTAGTGTGAAGTTTGAAGCCTGTGTCGTGCGAAATCTCGCAAACTTACCAAAATCCAGTTTTATCCAGTGTTATTATAGCCAATAAATAATGACAAAATCCATAGGAACCAGTAAAAATATCGTGTCAGGGGATTGGCGGCGTACCTACCTACCTACCGAAAGGTAAGTATTTCAAATTATCTCGTAGGTTATCGTTGTTTTTCTCTTTCCTAGATAGAAGCGCGCGTGTGTGTGACCTTGACACGTACACAGACAGGGCTGTTGCAAATTTCTGAGAAAATATTAATTTTACTTTTCTATGGGAATTTCGAAAACGATGTATTCAACCGTTGCACACGTCAAAGTATTCCAGTGCTTGGTCTAAATACACGCTCTTTGTTTGCCTACATAACTTCATCAACACGTTGTATATGAGGAGTTTTATATTTATGTA
Organism: Chloroclysta siterata; assembly: GCA_932294275.1. NCBI lineage: Eukaryota > Metazoa > Arthropoda > Insecta > Lepidoptera > Geometridae > Chloroclysta > Chloroclysta siterata. The sequence goes on along the minus strand of OW028591.1, from coordinate 13,862,902 downwards.
AGACCGTTCGAAATAATCCTAGCGTAGATCGTGAGTACTAGGTAGGTAAGTACTACGCTAGCAAAGAAGCCAACGACAAATATATACTGACTGACATATAGACAACGCACAGCCTAAACCGCTGGTCCTAGAGACTTGAAATTTGAGGAGTACATATGTCTTAGGACGTAGAGGTGTACTATTAAGGGGTTTTTGAAAATTCAACCCCTAAAGGGTGTAAAAAGGGATGAAAACGTTTGTATGAAAAATAGTATTCCTTGAACCTACAAAATTGAAACTTGGAGTACATGTACTTCGAGGCAAAAAATTGGAAAGGCATTTTTAGTTTTTAAAACTACCCTTAATAAGTGTGTGACGGGAGTTTTTTAACGCGTGGTGCGATTGACTTAAAACTAGAGGTAAATATGCCAAGAAAATAATGATTAAGAATGACGCTTTTAACTTTTGATAAAATATTACCCCTGCAAAGGGTGCAAATGACTGTAAAAGTTAGTATGGGAGATTTTTAACGCATAGTGCGATTGATTTCAAACTTGAATTAAATATACTCCACAATAAATAATTTTAAACCACGTTCTCAATATTTAAAAACTACCCCTGCATAGGGTGCAAAAGACTGCCAAAGTATCAAGGTTTGTATGGGAGAGTAACGTAGTGTAATTAACTTCAAACTAAAAGAAAATGTGTTCTGTGGATAAATAACAAAAAAACAGTTTGATTTTCGAAAACAACCCCTAAGACCCCCTCCTTCGTTGCGCTCGAGTAAAAAGGATACAACGAGGAGTCAATGTTTGTAAGGGACATTCTAAAATCTTGAGTTGGTACGAAGAAATCTGAGGGTATCTACCGTGCCTGGGGATCAAAGTCGTGCAGCTGTTTCGTTTCGTTTGTTTTTAGGGTAGAAACTATGAACAATTAAGTAGGTACATATTTTTCGTGTAAGATTGTCTTTGTTGTATTTGTCATGTTTGTGCTAAGCTCAGTACCTATACCTACCTACCTACCTAATATAGGTAATGTACGCCTATAGGTATCTCTTATACCTACGTAGGTATTTAAAATCCTACCCTTATAATATACAAATCAATGCGAAAGTTACGATGTTTGGATGTTTGTGGCTCAATCACGGCTCACCACTTCAACGCGTGCGAAGCCGCGGGAAGCCACTAGTTAACAATATAAATTATTATTATTTGTCCACAGAATTTGACCAGTAAGAGGAAAATACTTAAATAACTGGCGATTAAACCGACTAAGAGCTGATTTCACCATGCTCTGTTAGATTAACAAAGAATGGGATTAATATATTTAAGCATGGGGAAACCGACCACGTTTGAGGTTGTGTGGAATTTACAAGGATAATTATTATTACAATCAATAAGGTAGGTATTCACAAAATGTAAAACATACGCATCATGGAACAGTTGAGTTACAGTATGCAGACCGTTTTAAAAAAAAACGCACGAGCAGATAGACTGTGCATAACGAGTGTGTATTTAATATACAAGCGAGTAAAGATGCCTTTATTTTTTCTTACTTGTCATAAAATAAAATAAATGAAGACTAACTAAATTATAACCACGTGACTTACCGCGATTGTACTGCGTTTCTAGTGACTTTTGATTATTCACGATTAATAATAGCACCAGGAAAAAAGTGCAATGTAAATTTTGCAGGGCACTGTGCCTTACAGTCATATACCTAGTACCGACATATAATAGGTAATTAGGCGCAAACGGTTAGAAACTTCATTATTTAATAATAAGTCAGCTCGAAGATATGTACGTACTTAATTATATTATTAATTAAATACAAAAGAACTGGTCTTTACATTTTTTGGTATCATGTGTGTCCAGGTAAGTAAGTTTGTTGCCTGTTCTTCTAGGCTTTGGTCGCGTGGAACTGGCACCTAGAGTCATCTAGTTCTAAGACGTTTCAAAGTGATGACCTTTTGACTTTATGTTTTTTTGCAGTATAATAAAAAAAACATCATGTCAGCCTTTAGAAACATTATGAAGATTATCTTCAAGTCCTGTACATCAAAAACCGGCAAGACAAAAAAATGGACTTCAAAAACAGAACTGCTATCTAGTCCGGAACCATCAATGGGTAGGAGGTAGGAGCCACCAAGGTTGGTTACAAACTCAAACAATTTTTTTATTTCTAGTTCTACCAAGTATGAAACAGACTGCAAAGGATCTTAGAATCTTCACTCACCATGGAGAGAGACATTATCAGACTTTAAATATGAGTCCCACCTTGCACCCAAGTACACCCGGCCATGTGACAACCCTGCCCGCACTACCAAAGAAACATAGAAGATCTGGGACAGCCCTACCCCCGTTGCCTACAAAAAATCGAATACTTATGAGGATCATGCACACATTGACAACAAAGAGGATGACACTAGAAAGGTTGGTATACTTTAGTATGTTGATTTTATAGCTTTTCATCTCATGAGATAGGTAGATAAGAATTTAAAAACATTGGACTAAATTTTATTTGTTGAACTTGTAGCGAGAATTTATTGATATGGTAGATAGGTCAATGAATGGGTGGATAGAGATATACATACATAATGTTGTTTACTCTGAGTTAAATTACTAAACAAAAGTTTTAATTCAAAAGCTAACAATAAACAACAAGAATAGCTAATTTCATAAAGCTTTATGAGTGCCAACATGTATAAAAAATCACTGACACAGGTGTTTTTGCCAAAAATAAACAGGTGTTTGATTTTTATGGTGACCACACAACAGTAAGTTTTACAAGAATAAGGTAGAGGTGGTATAGGTACAAAATGAATCACTGGGTCATTATAAAAACAATTAAATGAATTTGTTTTGTTACACTAAAATTATTCAGCTAAATTTTTCCTGCTATATTTCATAGTTTTAATTTTTTTATTTTTATTTGATGTTTAATCTAACCTACTACTACTACCTACAGTCTTAATATTCATTAGATCTACATGGTAACAAAGCAAGTAACAATGAATTGGTAATCTATTATTTTCTATTCAATGCATAAAAATGTGCGTTGCAACGAGTGTAAGGCCGTAACACGACTAAAAATGCGCAATTGAGACCATGGCCTAGATAGATCGTATATTACGAAATATACAATCTAGTAGACACGGAAGAGCAACGTAACGTACGTACCTACGTGGTTTATCTACGCGTTATATATAGATATAGCCCAACGGGCTGTACAAGGAATGCACGCACCTTCGTAAATCCCTAGCCAAAGGTCTCGTCTTTACCAAACACCCTAGCGAAATAGTGATGAAATAACAAAGGAAGGAGTGAGATACCCCTTCAGATACACACACCCAAATCGATTTAGCCAAGGGTAGTGACAATCAGCTGATAGCCCTTTGCTACTTATTTACATGGTGGCCCTCGAACGCAATAGGCTCTTTGTAATGACGATAACAAAGAAAGGATACAGTTTGATGACATCTGTGTCCATGCGACGTTTCCCAGCGCTCGGTGACGACATCTTCGTGATCTATTGCTAATAAATCACAATATCGAACACGAACACCAGATAAAACTCACACTCCACGCAGCTAAACTAAATTTTCGTCCACCAGCAGCCGTCAGAAAAATAACATTGTAGAAAAACAATGGACACAAAAACTATAGACAAAAATTTCGAAGATGATGTGTAATTGCTCAGGCTAGCCAACATTCAGAAATAAAACCTGTAGTTAAGGCGCCATTTAGTTAATCAATAAATTATCAATACCGTCAATACATACATCGTCAATAATTAAGGATGGTGTATTTTGTTTTCCTGCAAGACTTGACTTTACCATAGCATAGATAATGGTAATTTATTTATTATGATTTTTTTTTCTAGATGCGTCAATAATTAAAAGTTTCACTCTATTGTCAATGCCTCGCCTCATCACTTCAGCGAGAAACTTTGCGTGTGTGTTCGAGGAAGATTATTTTTATTCAGTTGTATTTATTTATAGATTTATTTCGCATGCATAAAGAAACCAGAAATTAGTCAATCGTCGGTAAGGTGCGAACTGTGACGCTGTGTCAGCGTACCACGATAACGCAAACATGTGTTTTGATGTGAACATCAAGTCGTGATTTATAACATCAAAATTCTAATTAAACTGAGGATTCCTCTGCTGTGCTGTGTCTGTAGTGATAAAAGGGCATTGTTATTGTTGTCGGGCGTTGTTTTGTGAGTTTGGTTGAGTGCGGTGACCGTGGGAGTGATCAGAGTGACATTTCCGGCTGCGATGGGGTTCCTACGGTGAATTCGTAATAAGCTGACGTCCTGCAGGCATGGCGAACCCTGGGATCGGGGCCTCGTTTGACCCCAATGATATGACCAGGTTCGTTCTACATCAATCATTTCACAAGTCTCGAAACTCAGTACTACTGTAGGTAATCAAATTGACTTCTACAACTGAGTTTGTAGTAATGATTGTAAAGATAATCTGCACGTAAATAGTGTAGGGTACTTACCTTATATTGGACGTGACTGTGACTACCAAGCATCCTCAAGAATCTTTGGATATCTGATGTTAGTTGGTTAGTCATATTCTCCCCTGTATTAATGGATTTTTCTGATTAAAGAAATAGACACATCCTAAAACTATGTATTGGTTCAAACCTTGTACACACACAGCTTTAGAATCAATATGTGCTAGTAACTACTTCAACACCAGTGCTCTCACAAAATTGATTATAAAAATAATATTATCAAAATATTTAAACTTTTATATTACTTCTTGTTGTGTCAGTAGTTTCTTTTGAAACAGTTTTGTAAAAGGATTTTAAGCAGGGCTCAATAGGCTCATTTTGAGCACATGACACATGTTATAGAACTTTTTAGGTTCTATGACATGCCGGCTTCCTCACAACATTACTGAGTGACAGATAATATATGCACAGCCTAAACCAAGAGTTCTAGGAGTATGACTTGTGCTTAGATTTGTAGTGTCAGAAAGGAACTCAACTCTTAAAATAGTGAAAGAGGTTAAAGTTTGTATGAAAATAATTTCCCTCAAAGAACATTGAGTAGAAGTCCACTTATCTCTAGATTTCCAGTAGCAACAATATTCTGATGTCATCAGGAAAAGTTATTTTTGATGCTATATAAATCCTAAGAATTATTAGTGTTTGAATCCACCCACACAATAACTACTGCATTTGAACAGGATTGATTTGCATTATTGTAAATTTGGTAGGTATTTATTATGTTCTGAATACCTGTTTGTCAAAACCCTGGCGTTGCAAGCTAGCTTAGGTAACTGCTGTTTCAATACTCAATACTCAATATATTTATTGCTTAGACATGGTTTGGTTAGGTACAAACATAGTTGTTGGGTGTTAGTAAGTATCACATGGACCCTGCATAGGGTATGGCAACATGGAGGCAGGCCGAGGTTTTCAATTTACTAGTAGGTTCATAGGTATAGTCTTGCTTTATAAATAGCGTTCAAGTTATTTAGGTAGGTCTATTTAATCGTTGTAGGCATATAAAAAATATATATATATATATATATTATATATATATATATATATATATATATATATATATATATATATATATATATATATGTTATGCTCCATTAGATGAGCCATGTGCTTGTTTACTCACTTAGTTGTATAAAAAAACTTGTCAACAGTTGGTACTTCCATGACCTCTCCCGTGCAGAAGCCACTCGGCTACTCCTCAATGAGACTGAAAGCGGAGTCTTCCTGGTTAGGGACTCCAAAACCATAACCGGAGACTATGTGCTATGCGTCAGGTAAGGCTATGTTTAGAATATTTTCTTTATTTTATTGCAAAAAAGGTTTTACAAGATACCTAATGAATATGAAAATGATGATAGTCTAATTCACTAACATAATCTGTAGTGTAATCCGTATCTGTAATACCCCGAGTTCCGGGCAGTACAGTCTTGTATAATCTAAAATCTATGCAAATGTCTGTATTTAATATACCCCTAAATGACCTTTACCATTGACTAGGTAATTTTTTTCATTAACATATTGTGGACATTTCATGCAAGTCCACTCCCAAACTAAGCAAAGCTTAAACTATGGAAACTAGCCAACTAATTGCATACCTACATAGATAGTTTTTAATAACTTAACACAATATTGGAAGCTATTTTTCTATCCTCCAGAGAAGATGACCGTGTATCACACTACATAATCAACCGGGTGGTGTCAGCAGATGGTACGATACGATTTAGAATAGGAGACCAGCTGTTTGCAGACATGGCTGCTCTGTTGTCGTTCTACCGGCTGCATTACCTAGACACGACGCCGCTGACGAGGCCGTTGCCTCAGACGGGCAAAGCGCCGGCGCCCCCGCAGCCGCATCATGTTTTGGAACTGGTGGTTGCTAAATTCGACTTCACCGGCAATGTAAGTTAATATCACTTCTTATGTCTACTCGATGAACCAAAGACATTTATATAGATAATTTAATTTATGTTAGTAATTCAGACAATATTTGGTCCGTATTTTGTTAGTAAACCTACAGGCTAACTATGTTAGTATTTCTAAAAATAGGGTTAAAGTCACCGAAGGGGCACAGATATTGAGTAATGTCTTGGCTTTCATTCGGTACCCGCCCCGCAGTCTCTTATGAGACTATCGGATCAAGACCCGAATGAAAGACAGATTATGCAGGTCATACCTACCTATATGACCAGCTGGATAAAAGGAGGAGTGAAGATCGCGGGAAGTCAGTAGTAGAGAAGGTTCTGAATCGTTCTTTCTGGAAGGGCAGGCTTATGTCCACCTGTGGACTTTTTCAATCTGATGATGATTTAAAAGCCAAATCGACGCTATCCACCGAACAACGACCGATTCAAGTTAAACAAACCATCAATTTACAATAAACTTTATTTATAAAACCGGAGCTGAGCATTCTCGTGTGCAAACACACGATAGTCGACTTGAACACTAAAATTTCGTATTCTGAAAATATATTTAAAAGGAAATCCTGGAAAATTAAAGTTTGACTCATTTAGAATAACGACAGTAACAAAAACCTAGTGACACCAATGAGTGTCGAAACTCAAATCCATTCTTGTAAATGCGAAATGAGACTGGACCGATTTCGGTGTGGAATTAAATATAGATCGTGACGTATAATAGCATAATACATATAAGATAGGCGTGGACCACCACGCGAGCATATTCGCAGACATAAACTAGTCATAAATACCTTTTCTTTCACTTTATAGTCTAATTAGTTTAATATATGAAACATCTTATGTGACCAACTATCTGAATGCATTTAGACTGTCAACATCTTCATCAACAATCAACATCAACATCTTCTTGTCAAGTCACTAGTTCTTTCGAAACAGTGTGGTGAAAAGATTTTAAACGCTCTTCTAAGAGGCTCCTTCAAGCACTTGACACAGTCATGTTTTAGAACTTCTTAGATTCTACGACATTCCGATGATTTCCTTCACCGTTTGAGAGTAAAACCGTTGAGTCGAGTTTGAGCACTGCACATACATTTTTGAACAGAAAAACTCATTGGTGCACGACCGGTTTCTCAACCCACGACCTTAGGATCGGAAGTCGGGGCCGCTACCACTAGACCACCAGTGCTCTCAATTATAATAAAAAAATACAAGTTATTAACCTGCCTAATAGACAATCTTATACTTAATTTATCGTGGAGCAAATACAAGGCAATCCAGCAACAAAAACACATAAATTTTCTCTCGCCAATACTATCGGTCATATCTAATTCCATCCGTAAGTCTGTTTACTTTAAAAATAACTCGGAAGGAACGTTTTTTACGCACCAGATGTATGTAACATTATAATCTGACTGGCGCACAGTCTTTGGTGAACAGTTACATCACTAACATAATCATCTTGCCTCTATCCCGTAAGTCTTTCCTTATTGATCTTCTAGGCTTGGTCGCGAGGACCCTGATGCCAAGATTCACCCTGTTTAAAAGACGTTAAAAGGTGATCCATGTGATTTTATTAAATAAATACCTACCCTTTGACTTTGAATTAAGCGTGGTCGACTTGTATGTGTCTTCCATTTCGATAAGTGGATATATCAGTATTCACTAACAACAAAACGAAAAAAGACTGTTACAGACAAATGTAACAATGTAAAAATAAAATAAAAACATAAACCAATAAATAGAAAAGACAGTCACTTCAAAAAGTTCATTGTATCATCTCATCACATCATATAATGGGAACTTGCTTGAATAGATTTTTTTGAATACTTTTTGATATTCATAGAGTTTAAGCTTATTGTTATTTATTATTAAAATAGGTAGGTATTTCCTGTACGCGTTACCACAACATGGATGATGTTTTATTTCCGGTTTATACGTATCTATGTGGTAAACCCATAAGAGCAACGGAAAAACCACACGACAAACAATAACCAAAAACTTAATGTTTTAACTATACTCTTATAATTTTCCTCGTGCACCTACCATCAAATGCCATACTTTTACAATCCTCTCTATCCAACGGTTGTCTGGAAGAGATCTCTTTCAGCTATAAGACCGCCTATTGCACAGTTTTATTTTATATTTTTAAGTGTTCTGTTTGGTCTACAATAAACATTTCATTCATTCAATAAAAAAAAATTCATTCGTTGGTAAATATTATCTTTTTACTTTACACGATCTGTAGGCCGAATACGTAACTTTTTTACAATCTGTTTCTATATGAAACCATTATGTATATAAAACAATATGAATGTTTTGCGATTATCCATCAATAGAAACACCAGTTGTAATCTAACTTTGTTAGCAACTGCAGCTAAAATGTAACCGCATAGCCGTCATATTTACTTATTACAAACAGAAACAGATTAAAACTTATTGCAACAAAGTTATGTGATCAGCCAGCTGTACGACACGATTATTACGATCTCAGTCTCAATCTGACCTCTGTCGTAAATAATCCTCCGTAGAGTAATACAAAAAAAAACTTCTTTTATTTATTTGTTTTTTTAAGAAAGCGTAGAAACTTAATCAAGGGTATTGTAAAAGAACAAAAGGATAATAACAAGTCTCAACACTTTACTTTTTTAGATTTGTGTAAATGGTAGAAGAATGTACCAGTTATTCTGCTTTGCCAATAAGAGTTTTCATAATATTAGCCCACATGTCCGCTTACTGGGCCATCTGAAAGGATTCTTGCACCGATGCGTCTGGCTTATTCTCATACTCGCACACACTCAACTAGTGATGGAAAACATCGTGCTAAAAATCTTGCCTGTGCTCTCAATCGATGCAGGAAAACATCGTGAACCAGTTTGTATTCTAGCGATGTGCTTGCAACTTGCCACTTATGGAATACCAACTACTACAAAATGTGGATATGTGCCGAATGTTATATTTGGTCGTACCTGTGACTACCCCCTTTGACAACCTCAAAGAATCTTGAGTCTTGAATAAAGGTTAGGTACTTCGTACTAAAAAGTTTAGAGAGGACATTAACGTTTCTGGTCTAAATTAAGAAATAATCAATGATTCAGGAATTACACTCAATCAATTTAAAAAAAACTTGCAGTCATTTAAAGACCCACTTCGAAAAGTTGAAATATTAAATAATAATAAAAAATAACTTGTTTATTTGGACACAATTACGTACACGTAAGAATTTAAATATAAATGAAATACAATATAACGAAGGCTAAACTTATTTTAAATAACAAGCTACGCCTTACTTCTAAGATCTAAAGTAGATTGTGCGTTTCAGGATGCAGACGACCTTCCGTTCCGGCGCGGCGAGCGGCTGATGGTTATCAACAGAGACGAGGAGCAGTGGTGGACGGCGCGCAACAACCAGGGACGCACCGGCTCCATACCCGTGCCCTACGTGCAGAGGGTATGCTACTAACACCCACTCCCACACTATGAAGTCCTTGAATAGTAGTAAGACCAGCCTTTCCCAAAGTGGGCGATAACGCCCCCTTGTGGGCGCTGCAGGCCTAAAAGGGGACGGCAAGAGACCCAGATAAAAAATAGGGGGAATTAACTTGAGACCTGAGTGCCGTTGTGTACTACCTACTAGTTATAGTGGTTTTTAAGTAGGTGAAAAAATGAGGGAGCTAAAAAATAATTTATTCTCAAAGTGGGCATGACTGAGAGCATGGTGAAATCAGCTCTAAGTGGTGGCACTTGACATAGCTATTCGTGTTCGCGTACTCGTCTAATTTTCCCAACTACGATGTGTTGTGAATCATCATTGAAGGAAAGGTTGAAGGAAAGCAAGGAACAGACAAAGAATAAGTTACATCAGCCAGATAAAAGAGAAGGTCGCTGTCATGCCGCATTGGAAAGACTCAATTGAAAGAAACTGATCGAAAAACTAGTGACACGACAAGATGAAGAATAATTAAACATGTATTTTCAACAGATTTTGGATCACGCCGGAGTGCCGTATCCTCCCAAAGAAGCACTGAACCACCTCGGCGACCCGCCCAGTCCGCCCAGCAGCAAACTACCACCGCAGCGCACTAACATGCAGGTAACCATCTTTGTCCAGTCTAAGGGCCGGTTTCACCATGCTCTGTTAGTTACTAATCAAGGATTAAAAGACCGTTAAATCTAACCTTAGCTGTCAAACGCGTACTTTTTGACATATTTAACGGCCCTTTAATCCTTTGTTAATCTAACAGAGCATAGTGAAACCGGCCCTAAGTCAAAAGGTAATATTCAAGTGACAATGATCACGTTGAAACGACTAGGGTAAAAAGCTTAGAAGAACGGGCAACAAAGTTAACGTAAAGTTACACCGACACCCTTTATTTAAGTATGTAGTAAATTTAACATTAGTCTACTCAGAGGATTTTATTTAAAAAAATAAACTGAATCAGCTTCACGACTTTGATCACCACGCACGTGTCAGAGGTACGTCCAAATACATTTGGCACATAGGTACCCACTTTTGCAGAAATCGGTATTCCATACGTAAAACTAATTGTGATTTATATATGAATCAGATTGGGCTCACCAATGTGTTGCATGGTATGATCTGAATGATTCTAAATGATATTTTACGTTCTCAGCGCACTCTACCGGCGATGGCGCGCGTGCGACAAACGCGTGTTCCCAACGCGTACGACAAAACTGCACTCAAACTGGAGGAGGGAGATATTATCAAGGTAATCTTTAAAACTTTACTATTCAAGAGAACCGGTAGTCTGGTGGGAGTGACCCCGACGTCTGATCTTAAGATCAGATGTCGAATTCGGCCATACAACACACTCAGACATAGTCAGCACTAATGCGTTAGTATTATGTTTGTCACACTTGTGTTTTTCCCTGGTGGGAATTGAACCCACAGGGGACAACTTTGAAGGTAGAGTTACAACCATTGGAGCTCTTTGATTGATCTGTTTTGTACATGACATAACAACAATAGTATAATATCTTGTAAACCTTTGAAACCTTTTAAAAATGAATGATATCTCTATTGTGAAGCTAGAGTAAGGTGACGTTATAAAAATTATATTTTTTCATTTCAGGTTACGAAAATAAATATAAACGGCCAATGGGAAGGTGAGCTAAACGGTAAAGTTGGCCACTTCCCATTCACATATGTCGAGTTCCTGGACGAGAGCCCTGCAAGCTAAGCATCGACCATACATACATTTTGTATGGACTTCATGAATTCAATATCAACCACATACTTTTTGTGTGGACTTGAATGGACTTGCAACACCGACTTTTTGTATAGATATTACAAAATCAACGCTGACCAAATTATTTTGTATGGAATTGTATGTATACTTTAAAAACAACATCGACCACACATACATATTCACACCGACCACATTTTGTATAAATATTTAATTAGAACTTTGTCATATTAACACTCCTTTGGAAAATCTCTTTAAAAATACTTGTGACAGGCATTGGAGGATTTGACAGTAATTTAGTACTATCTAAATATCAATTCTGAGTTGTACTCACTGTTAGCGCGCCTTTTCCAAGTGGGTTTTGTATGGAGTCACGATAAGCCCGCGTGGGTGTGTTGAAAATTCTAAGGTCTCCACAAAAACTCTCAATCACAGCGAGCACAACTCGGAATAGACACACTAATTGATTTAGCTTTTTTAATCTTTGAATGAGTGAGTTTAAGAAAGAAATAAATCTGAAGCTAAGCAGTATACTTTCAGATTTCTTAGGCATACCATTTATTTTCATAGACAAGAGACCGTGTTATCGTTATCGAACTCTAACTAACGAAGTCAAAGTCAAAAGATATTCAGTAAAATCACAAGGATCACTTTGAACTTAAGTTGAACCCAATAAACAAATAAATCAAATTCTTCCACAATCATATTTCCTGATACTACTGTTAAAACTGAATACTTCTAGTACTTTATAAATATCCAGGGTCGTTGTAGATACTTTAATTAGTATTATAAATATGTTAAATACAATTGCATGTTAAGCCACGCTGTACGGCAACGAATCTATAGACTTTGTATGTTTTTTTACATTTTTATACATTTAATCATACTAAAATGAGACTTCTAGATAAAAGTTGTATTTTACACGTAATTTCAAAAGAATGAACATTTTTCTATGGCATGCGAATTGTAAAGTTTACTAATACCTACTAAATTTTAACATTTATTTATAAAACATCTACATTTTACAAGCATTTTAAAGTTATTCATCTTGAATCTAAGAAATCATGGTGTAGACACTAGTTACATTATGTGAAACAAAACAACGCGAAGATTTATTTATACGCTAGTTATTGATTAAATAATTACCAATTGTAACGTTGAAAAACGTAAACGCAAGCAAGCAAGGCCAGCCGCTCATCATCAGATCTCATCTGAAAGAGAAAACAAGAGCGCGCGCTGGCTTTTCAAATGACACACTAAATAAATAAATTGGTGAACATTCCCCACAACACTATCTAGCCCCAAACTAAGCAAAGCTTGTACTATGGAAACCAGAAAGTTGATAGGTATAATACCTACATACTTTTTTTTTGTAAATACTGATAATATTCTTTAAAAAGTTCAGAGAACAAACATCTATTTTCATCACACAAATGTTTGTTCTCGGTGGGGATGGAACTCACGACCTACGCAGAAGACAGCTACTACCAAATCTGATGATGTCTTTTACGGGGTCTAGTATAAAATGTATGGCCTTCCCACATGGTTGTGTACCCTCTTCATGCTATTGACGCGGATTAATGTATAACCCCATGTATAAGAAACTAATCTATAGTGCACTTATCATCACCTCTCACACATACACTATTTTTTACACTAGTTACGTCTCACTCGCACTCGTGAGAGGTATAGATTAGCGCCACCATATAAGATTCGTTTCGTTATTGGCGGGTGTTATACGTGGATATAGATCTTAGTGGTCCGAGATTCCAGCGCACGCAAATGTTTCTCTGTCTAATAATGTACGACCGGCCTAATATGACGTTTTAATCCAATTCAACATATTTTTAAGCTAATAATGATAACCTAGATAATGATATATTTCCAATGCATGTAATAAATTTGTAAGTAAAAGATTCACATCAACATTGTTATGATAAAGTTGAGATTATTCGAAACTTGCAATAAAATTCTAATTAATTAAATTTTATCTAAGATGTTAAAATATAGCTAATACTATTATCAAAATATTGCTTAAGATCAACATTGAACTAATGTATTAAATTATCAGCATGACATCTTTATTGAAAATATTATTGTCTTAACTTTCTTTGAATTGACCATAATATAAAGCACCATTTCTCTTTAACGGTACGTAACAAAACGCACTTATATAATACTCCTAGTAGGGCCTATTTAACCATCTTTGTGAAATATACGTTACTTGTAGATAGTGTAACAGGTAAACTACTACTAAACCCTACAGTTGCGTTTAAACTGGCAGAGTGGTACAGAGTTAAGACATCCAATCAGATTATTTGCCTTAAGACAAAATGTAGTTTTCAAATAATCTGATTGGCCGTTCCCACTCTGCTTGTGGAAACACACCCACACAAGATTTCCCTGTGTCGTAGGTATCTTTAACTACATGAACCACAACTCTCATAATAACAGATCATGCAAACCGAATTTTACAAAAATTTGCTCGTATTTTTATAATTATACATTTGTATACCAACAGCATTGTATTTGGTGGGATGAACCAATGTGGTGGAAGATTTAAGCTATTTCATGTATTAATTTCTTAGGACTATCTTTATGCTGTGGCTTCACATGGACTTTCTATGGAATTGAGTAATCATATACATCGAACAATGTACTCTTAAATGAACGCTTATTGTTCGGTAATTAGTTTGTGTATGATATTATCATTATATGAATTAATTATGAAAGCTTTCTTTATTACAGAAATATTAAAAGATCGATATCAGCAATATAAACGAAATGTATTTAATCACATGAAGTATTGTCAAATATGCATTGTTCTTAAAATACCCATATTTTGTTGTATCGTTTTACCAAGAGACCAACAAACATTTTGAAATAATTTGCTGACCCAAAGCATAATAATACTAAGCTATATTATACATAAGTATGTTTTAAATATATATATGTTGGTTGTTTGTATAAAAAATAGCCATTGTATATCAGATACCAAAATAAATGCAAAAACATATTTTTATACAATCAATAGTAGCTTTTCAACTAGTTATGTAGTCTTTACCATAAGACTTAATTTATCGTAACATCATTGATGGCTTGTATCATTGGTTTGTAACCGTTAATAATTCAGTTAGTTTAAATGTAAATAGTTTTTTTTTTATTTCATGTGCAGTCAGCATCAACTTGAACCTTTTTGAGTGTTTTATATATTCCAAGTCAGTTGTTACAAATCACGTAAAGTCGAGTTTTTTTAAACAAACTCAAAACTAAGTGGCTTCAAAGGTAAAAATTGGTGATTGCAGACTATAAATTAATTAAACTGTATTTAGGGCCGGTTTCACCATGACACATGTTAGATTAACAAAGGAAAAAATGACAAAATGTACGCGTTTGACATCTAAGGTTAGATTTAACGACCAGTTAAACCTTGATTAGTAACTAACAGAGCATGGTGAAATTAGGCCTTAGTGTGAAAAAAGATCAGTAGGTACTCGGCATTTTATGTAGCACATTAAAAAGAATGTTTAAGTTCATAATATTTTTATATTTTCCAGGTGCAAGAAATAATTTAGTTAAGTTATTTGGATAAGTAAACTTATAATTAATATTATGTCGTGACATCACACAAGGGTGGGTGTGGGCACAGATAAGAGAAGTGTGGGTGTTCATATATTGCGTGACACGGGTGTGAGCGGTTGGGTGATAGCTCACACCCATGCCACGCATTGCTTACTCCCGTGGTAATGGTGTAAGCGAATGAGCGATACTATCCCCCACACGCTGACACGAGTGCGGAGCTCCGAAGCCACGATGAGATCACTGGTGGTCTAGTGGTAGCAGCCCCTCCTTCCGATCCTAAGGTCGTGGGTTCGAAACCGGTCGTGCACCAATGAGTTTTTCTATTGAAAAAATTATGTGCACAATGCCAGTACTCTCAAACGGTGAAGGAAAACATCGTGAGGAAGTCGGCATGTCGTAGAACCTAAATAGTTCTATAACATGTGTCGAGTGCTCGAAAGGAGCCCTCTTGAGGCGCGCTTAAAATCCTTTCACCACGCTGTTTCGAAAGAAACTTGTGACACGACACGAGAAAGAGTATGAGTTTACTTTACCTTAGCACAAAATCTAGGTAAAAGTGTTGTATCTATAAATGTTTCTGAATCTTTGTTTGGGGTAAGTGCATGCATACATACCAAATGTCAACATTGTATAAATCCTTATCAAAATATATTTTGAGATTATGTGTCATTCTTTATAATGTATTTTATACTTTTTAAGTCATTAAAATCAAAACTTTGTCTAATTTTTTATTAAGTTATGTGTAATGGTTTAGTAAAATACTAGAAGAAAGTTATAAGTGGTTTTATTGTTTTCGACTCGAGCTTGGCATTTTTGTCCAGGTGTTCACAACGTGGGTAGTTAGAAGCCAGACGACCGTTTGGTGCTGCTTTTATTTTACATTAAAAACACAAGATTTTTTTTTATGTGTGCCAGACTTTCTGTTGATACATTTATTTCGTATTATCCTTCGCCACCTTGCGGCATAGTTTGAACTAAAGTTTGAAAAATAACATCCCCTAGACGATTACTGCGAACGCTGAAAACGATGTTCGTAGTGGTTTGTAGTGAAAGAATCTTCGTTTGACCCGCGAGCCTCGGGGTTCAAGCTACTCGTCCGTCATAGATTTATACTTCTTCTTCTCTCCGTTTATGGCTCCTGTCTGTCATTCGACAGACAATCTTGCCAGTGTCAAGTGATTTGTATTGAATGAATACTTTTTAGTCAAGTCAGTCCATAGTCAAGTCGGCCGTCATTTGTCTTGAAGAAAATGGTGGCGGTTTTCTTCAAAACATTCGAAACATTTTCAGTCAAATCAGGATATCACATAATACACTTTCATTCCAAATGCTTACACTTTGTGCTAAGACCTCAAGTAATGTTGGTTAAAATACCACCGAAATTACACAACACAACTCAAAATAACACAAGAAAAACAATTAAAATGAAAAAGCTATGTTGCTTCCTAAAATGACAGAAAACGAATCCCATAGATTTATAATACTTGATCTAAGGTGTCCGTCAAGTAAAAATACTTGTTTTAATATAGAATAGGGTCCAAACAGGAAATAGCTTTTCTATCTTATATTATTATTACTATAGGATATTACTCAAGTTTCCGGTCACCTCTAACGCCATTTAAACTATTATTACATTTTTTTACCTTTGACACAGATGAGAATACCCTTGGTTGGAGGAAAAGTTTTTTTACAGTCTTTGTCTGTCATCTCACTCCTGTGAGATGTTTTCTCTCTCCTGCAAGCTAGTTTGCTTGTAGTATTGCCACCTTACCTTAGCCTTACGGGCTAGATCTAGCACATTTTACTGTAGGTCAACTATATTGGTTTTAGCCCGGAATGAGCAGAAGTTATTCAGCCATATAAACCGACTTTAAAAAAACAGAAGTTATCAATTCGATTCTGTATTTTTTGTATATAATATGTATTACGCGATTACTCGGCCAATAATGAAAAATGATTTTGATGATTCTTTTTTGTTTGTTAGATAAACTACCGTAGGTATATTATTTATACTGATGACGTTTTGGTTTGTTGTGTGCTTCACCAAAAGTTTATTTTTTTGAAAATGTTTTTAAAACTAGTCCGAATTATTAGCTTGTACAACTGACTATTTTCAAAAACCAAGGTGGCAGCATTTTGCTTGCTTGATTGATTCACATAACAATTTCACGTGAATCTAAACTTTCTAAACAATAGCGCGGTTCTAGGTAAAGTAATACCTAGGTACTAAGTTGAATACTAAAGCAATGAAGTCGCGAGTGGGTTACCTAATGACAAACAACAAATAAGATAGGTAAGTATTTAAAGAGACTACCTAAACAAGAAAGTGCATGACATTTTTAGCATTATTCTCACGGTATTGATTTAGTAAAATGTTTTAGGGATGCCATCGCACGTCTAAATATTTCTTACCTATTTTGAGGGTTCTTTATACCAGGGGCCTTATGCTCACTTTGACAGAGATTATCTCACGTTAGAGATGACGTCATATCTCGTTCGATAATTATTTATCCCCATTCTCACTATCTAACTCCCCAATTTTCTCATACAAAGTTCATGCGAGACGCAAGGTCAACGAGTTATTGAACGAGATATGACGTCATCTCTAACGTGAGATAATCTCTGTCGAAGTGAGCATAAGGCCCCATGTTTTATACATTTATATTTTATACCATGTTTTATACCCACAGAAATATTAATATGCATAAAGCAATGGAAGACAAAACATTGAGTGACTCACCGCGAGCAAAAAAGCTTAGAGCAAGAATTGCTTTGCTTAGGAAAAAATCAAAGGAAAATGAATTACAAATCAGACGTACCCAGGCTATTATTCGTCGGACTTTGCATAAGCAGGTATTATTATTGCCCTTCTCTCTTTCTGCATAGCTGTAAAAATACCTTGGATTGTTATACAAATTTATTAGGTACATAACTGCAATTTGCAACACTCACAAATTAAAAAAGGTAAAAACCTATACATAAAATCTAGAGGTGTCTAGATCCGGAGCTAACCGGCTCCTGGAGCCGTGTCCGCCCCTGGAGAGGTGTGGTTCTGCTCCGGATTGGCGTTCATGGTGTGTCCGTGGACACGTTGGTCGCGGTCTCGGCCCTTCAGTCGAGTGAATGTAGCGAGCGATTGGAAAAAAAATTAAATATGGGTTTAGATTAAGTATTTAATAACCTTAAAAAAACTTAAGCTAGTATTTGTGGATTAGATCCAACTAAACAAACATGTCCTCCCAAAATAAAAGCATTGTGTATATATTTTTCATTGATTCGTTAGATCCACCGAAACAAACGTGTTCTTTTCAAACAGATCCAATGGACATGTCTAGGAACTGCTACTGCAAGTGGATCCTAACAGATCCGCTAGATCCACTAAAACAAACAGATCTAATGGACATCTAGAAACCGAAACTGCAGGTGGATCCAAACGGATCCACGGACACGTCTCCTGGACATGTGTCCGCACCCAACTCGAATCGGAGCAGATCCGAACCAGTCGCGGACACATTTAGCGCATGCCTAATAAAATCACGCCTGTTTCCCATAGGGGTAGGCAGCGATCACGGATTTCCACTTGCTACGATCCTGACATAATATATGTACCTACCTCTTTCTCTTCATTCACTATAACATTCTTCATACATGCTCGTCGGTTTAGGGTACTCTTAACCTGGCCTTTCTCTAAAATGTTTGTTATCTGATCCAGATACGTTTGCCGAGGTCTTCCCCTTCCACCATCCCCATGCCAAAGGTAAGAAAAGTAATAAGATTTGAAAAAGGCTATAACGGATTCGTAATTATTTACGGATTGAAGGTTATAGGTAGTTTAATAAGAAGGATTTGTTTTTATAGGTACATCTAGCTGATGGAACAAGCAGATGGCCCACCTGATAAAATGATGTTAAGTGGTAACCATCACCTATACATAGTTCTTTTCTTTTTGTATCAACTAATTCCTTTAAAACAGTCCAAACTGTACCCAATTGTAGATTTTCCTAAACCAACAAAACCTTGAGTCTTTTAGTATAAATGATAATAATAGGTTGGGGAAAAAGTTTCTTCGCATTTTTTAAGAAAATTCAAAACATTTTTTTATATAGTTTATTTACATTTAACTAAAGTATGTAGGTACCATTTTGTTCGATAACTTTTTGCCATCTTGTAGGTAGTGACATGATCCCATTGCTATAGAAATTTTGGGACTTCTGATCAAAATACCGCGACAAGTGGTTTTGGCAGTCCTCTCGTGATGTTAACCTGACACTGCCTAAAGAATTCTGAAGAGACCGAAACAGGTGGAAATCTGAAGGTGCAAGGTCCGGACTATACGGCGGATGCATTAACACCTCCCAGCCAAACTCTCTTAATTTTTGCTGAGTGGCTAAAGATGTGTGAGGTCTAGCGTTATCATGATGAAAAACCACACCCCTTCTGTTGATTAATTCCGGCCGCTTTCTCTCAACTTCTTGCTTTAATCTCATCAGTTGTTCGCAGTAGAGTTCAGAATCGATGGTCCTGCCTGGTGGTAACAGCTCATAATGAATAATGCCCTTCCAATCCCACCACACACACAGCATCACCTTGTTGCGAGTTAACCCGGGTTTCGCCACAGTCTGTGAAGCCTGACCGGCTTTTGACCACGACCTTTTTCGCACGTTCTTGTCGTACGTGATCCACTTTTCATCACCAGTTATCAGCTTCTTCAAAAATGGTTCGGTTTCATTACGTCGTAATAAAGAATCACAAATGAGTACACGGTTCATTAGGTTTCTTTCTGTGAGCTCGTGAGGTACCCAAATATCGAGCTTTTTTGTGTACCCAGTTTTTTTCAAATGTGCCAAAACTGTTTTGTGGTCAATTCCCAGTTCTTCAGCTACGTCGTAACTACTGATATGCCGATCTAGCTCCACTTTTTCAAAAATGGCATCCATTTTATCCGTAATAGGGCGACCAGAGCGACGTCCATCTCTGACATCAAAATTTCCGGATTGAAAACGCCTAAACCAAATTTGTGCTACTCTCACAGACACTGCACTAGGTCCATAAATATCGCAAATTTTTTTCGCGGCTTGCGTTGCATTTTTTCCTTTTTTGTAGTAAAATTTTAAAATGTATCGAATTTCTTCATTAGATTCACTCATCATTAACAGTACGAAAAACAAATAAAAATCACACATTTTCCTAATTTGAATTTGGAATTATGTTCTTTAAAATTTAAACTTTTAATGATATCAAAACCAGCCAGATACAAATAGTATAGCCAGAGAGATTTTATTACAAGTTTATACATACTATAATGCGAAAAGACTTTTTCCCCAACCTAATATATAGGAAAAATATTATGATTGTGATGTGATTTGGTTTGGGTTCGCTTCGCTTGGACTTATGAGGTGAAAAGTAAAATTTCGTTGGCAACACTGCACTAACGAAAACAAAACAAGTCTAGAAAATACACCAAACACAGGCAGGACAGGACAAACAATAAATTATGTACCGTACCCATATATGATTTAATTTATTTAAGCAATGTTATGAATAAATGTGCACCTATCCTGGTTCCTACTGTGTAAGCCAAGTCATCGAGATCGCGAGAATCTATGAAAGTTGGTCACAATGTCAAACTTTCAGGAAAATAACAAAGCTCTAAAGGATTCATACAAAGAGGATCAGGATCTACAGCGTAAAAGGTGCGAGGATGATTCGACGGATTCAACGGACTCCGCAACCGAAAATATTGATTCTATTAACTTTGAAATTGATAATTCTAATGAAGAAGTTGAAATTAAGTATGAGCTAATGGATTATGAAAACACCGAAGCTGATCCTGCGGAGTCTCAAGGTACATATTAAGAGTTACCTAACGCCTCTGTGACATCCTGAAAGATTTCGAGCACCTAGTGATCTGTGGGATTGTCTACAATGTATTTGATTGATTTTTTTGTTATTTATGTTTAACCAAGCTGCAAAATATAACCAGAACACCAAACTTGTTATTTTCAGGTGGCAATACAGGATTAGATGAAACTGTGGTAGAGTTTATCAAGACAGAACCAGAAGATGACCCATTACTCTTGAATAGTGATTCTATTGGTAAGTTCCACACCAACATCAAAGTAAACCACATAATAGGTACTACAAATTGTTTTTCTAAAGTACCATAAAGTTCCTTGCTATTTAAAAATAGTAAGTATGTTTTGCTGAAGGTTTAATGATGAAACATTTAGTCTATTCAAGATATACTCCAATCTGAGCAAAACATAGCTAGGTATATATCTTAAAATATTATCTTTTATAAGCATATACCTAAAATCTATTTTTGTGTCATGATAGCAGTTTTGTACAAAGTCAAAGTTAAAAGTTATTCAATAAAATCACAAGGTGATCCTTGTGATTTTATTGAAACGTCTGAAACTTTTCAAACGTCTTAAAGCTAGGTGACTCTAGGTGTCAGTTCCACACGACCGAAGCCTAGTACTCCCACCCTGACATCATCATCTTCCTGCTCTTATCCAATGCTGCATGGGGTCGGCACAACAAGTTTTTTTCATCCACTCTCTTCTATCAATCTTCATCTTGGTGCTCACTCCTTTCTTACTCATGTCATCTTTCACACAATCCATCCATCTTATCTTTGGCCTGCCTCTCCTAAAACCATCCACATCCATATCTTCATACCATGCAACATGAGCTTTATTCCTCTATAGTTGTTGCAGTCCTGTACATCACCCTTGTTTTTGAAGATGGGAACCAGCGAACTGTTGCACCATTCATCAGGGATCGCCTCTTCATGCATCAACTTATTGAAGAATAAAGCCAACCACTTCCATCCATCTGCTTTCAAACACTTCCACACTTTCGCCGGTATACCATCTGGTCCTACCGGTTTACCATTATTCATCCTTTGTACAGCCATTCTGACCTCATCCATAGACTCTCACCCTGACATTTAAAACATAAATCATAGCCATTTACAAATAATCTACCTAGTTATCTATCAGTGAAAGTGTTGACTTGAATATTAAGTTTGACTTTAGTAGCTTATTGCCACAATTCTGCCAGTATCTGTTTTATGCTTGTTTAAACATAGTTTTTATTTATAACTTTCACACCAAACCATGTGGAGGACTTAATGCTGAGTTCTTGTCGGGATTAGATACAGTTTATTCCAATTGATTCTTTCCAATGAATCTCTCATCAATGAAATTTCCTTGACTTCCTTATATGTAATTCATGACACTGACCTTCTCTTTGATTTGGCTCATGTAACTTATTCTTAGCCTTCCTCTTCTACGCTTTCCTTCAACCTTTTTCCTTCAATGATGTTCTTTATGAAGCTGTATAACTTGTGCAAACGTTTTACCTCTACGGTTTTCTATAGTCATGACTACAAATTTATTTTTGTCATTTAGAGTGCGATGAAGGCTTCTTACCCGGCACAGGGGACAATCTGCCGCAGTTGGACGCACTTGCTGTAACCGAGTTCCTCACTACATTCCCTAATTATGACAAGGAACAATTTCGGGCGCTATGGCGACAGTAAGTACCTACCTATACCCATTGTGGGTACCGGGTACCCGATTGTGGTTCGAACTTCGAACCCACAATCTGTTATTACGAATGCGTCAAATCGTTGCTGCGAATAACTTTCAGCTCAGAGATGTATTGACACGGTACATAGGTAAACGAATGTGGTTTCAAACTTTTGTGATAATATATAATCTTTGTGATATCCCATTTAAAAAGTAGGTAACTAATGAACAAAAAATGTATGATTACAACTTTCGTAATACATTTTTTCTAATACTTTCAGAGCGAGCGAGCAGATAAATGATTCAATCGGCTACGTACAGCTCAAAAGAGAAGGCAAAATGTGTACAGTAAAGTGCAATGTAGCAACAAAAACCACAACCAACCACTGCACTATAACTTACAACGATGTTTGCAACGCCGTGCAACTGGCTAGCTGCAACTGCGGTGAGACGCTGTGCAGCCATGCATTGACTGCTCTGGTCTGGCTGTGCAAACGCGAGCGGGGACCGATCACTTACTGGATGATGCCGATGGTCTCTAGAGATCCCAGCTCTATGACGATCAACTCGATTTTCGGCTTGCCCAAAATATCGCAACAGAAGGACTGCACAATACTGAATGAGTTTGTTCAGAAGTGCGGGGTAATATTTATTTTCTTTTCTTTCTTATCGAGCGAGCGAAGCGAACGAAGATCTTTGTAGCAACGGGCGATATGGCGCTGTGTATTCGAGCATTACTTGCGAACCGTTGATTTGTTCTGTATGAAATTCGGTAGGTCGATAGGTTATACCTGAGTAATCTACTTCTTCTTCTTATCGTTTTACTTGTTCTTTCGAAACAGTGTAATGAAAGGATTCTAAGTGCGTCTCAAAGAGGCTCCTTTGAGCACTTTGCCGGTTTCCTCACGATGTTTTCCTTTCCCGTTTGAGAGTCCATAAAGAGTACTGGCACTGTGCACATATTTTTTTACAACAATAAAACTCTTACATGACTGGTTTCGAACCCATGACCTTTGGATCGGAAGGCGGGGCCGCTACCACTATACCATCAGTGCTCTAGTAACTAAGGGGTTGTTAAAATACGGGGGTTACAGCACAAGAGGGCAAAAACGAAATGATGATAATTTTTTTGGCAACAGTGACTATTGTCCAAATTAAGTTAAACAAGTAATAACGATTTAAATC
Organism: Chloroclysta siterata; assembly: GCA_932294275.1. Taxonomy (NCBI): domain Eukaryota; kingdom Metazoa; phylum Arthropoda; class Insecta; order Lepidoptera; family Geometridae; genus Chloroclysta; species Chloroclysta siterata. The sequence continues at coordinate 13,838,975 of OW028591.1, read as the reverse complement.
TCATATGAAAGGTCTATGTGTGTTAATTTTACAAATTAATTTATTTTGCAGGAAAATGAAGATTTTAGTCCTGTGTTGATGAAATATTATCAAGGCGAAAAACCTAAATCATCGTTGCATAGATTGATGAGTGAATACAAACAAAAGTTCGGTCGTTCGGATATTGAGCTTTACTTGAGTTTCTGCCAGTTGAATATATCTAAGGTAAATAAGGATGCACCACTTTTACAGTCAAAATCAAAATTAGATGAACAGGCATGCATAGTTATAAATGTTTATGAATGAAGCATTTTAATGATTTATCAGACTACGATTAAGAAGTAAAAACTACATAATACTCCTGTTATGTTAAAAAAGCTATGACATCAAAGTCTGAACCGAAATTCTGAACATGTCACTAGTTTTTGATGCCGACTGTACTAAAATAAAAAAAATACATCGAAGTACATTATCGCCAACATCATCCTGAATATCATAGCAGATAGGTATGATTCACCCATTTTTAAGTCCTTCATTCGGGTTCTGGTTGGATAGACTACCCGCCGGTTTCTGAAAGCTCGATCAAAACTAATCGGATGTCAAGTCACTCGCCATTTCAGCTATTACATCGAATAAGATAGAGATAGCAAGTGACTTGACATCCGATTAGTTTTGATCGGGCTTTCAGAAACCAGCGGTACGAGAATCTATTTGATTGGAACTTAATGAAGGATTAAAATAATTAATTTTAATAAATTTATCTGAATTTTAATAATTTTACTAACACACAATCATCAACATATGAACACAATTAATTGAATTACCTATTCATTGTTTCTCATTTTTAATTTTAAGCACAAAATGTCTATTTTTTATTTTATTATGTTCAAGGATCCGATTATCAAGATGAATATGCCCCTAAGTCCTAAAGTGATCCAAGAGTTGGAATATGGCAGGATCACAGATTCTCTTTTGCTGGATGTATGTCAAGCGACCGACGAAACTGTCGGTGACCTTGTTAGAAAGATTATGTATCCACAGGTGAAGGAAACAGGTATGTACCTATAGCTTGGCATAAAAATATATTTCTTTCAAAGTCTAGCTTAACAGCCAAGAAACTTACGGCTCGATTCCTACCGATTATATGGCCATATGAGCTGATTTCACCATGCTCTGTTAGTAACTAATCAAGGATTAACAGCCCGTAAATCTAACCTTAGCTGTCAAACGCGTACATTTTGACATATTTAGAGCCGGTTTCACCATGCTCTGTTAGATTAACAAAGGATTAAAGGGCCGTTAAATATGTCAAAATGTACGCGTTTGACAGCTAATGTACGAAATAAAATGCGTGGAAACTTGTAACTATGGAGTTTATTGAAAATAGAGAAATACAGTCGGAGCACACAGCCGTTAGCATCAGCTAGGCAGACAGGAAGAGCGACAAAATCATTGCCACAACACAGACAATAAATTAAATATCAGTGTTGCAAGCACTTAAACTAAAATTATTTCTAATTAGGCTATTTTGCAATTATATGTTTAGATTGTTCTAAACAGCTAAGGTTAGATTTAACGGTCTTTTAATCCTTGATTAGTAACTAACAGAGCATGGTGAAACCGGCCCTTAATGGTCCTTTAATCCTTTGTTAATCTAACAGTGCATGGTGAAACCGGCCCTTAACATAACATTTACTTTGGTGACATTTATAATAATTAGTGTAGTGATGCGGTTTATTCCAGTGACATCACGTTAAGTAGGTACTTTGTCCCAATAACTGTTAAATACTATCTTAACCAACTAATAAGTACCTAAATTCGAGAGCGTGTGTTTGTGGCTCGATGATGCCATAACCAAATCAAATTAAAACGGTCTTTATTCAGAAAGATTCACAAGAATCACTTTGAAACGTCTTAAACACTGAACTGATTGAAATGAAACTTTTATTCAATATATTCTAGACATCCTCGAGGAACTAATACTCATCATCCCACTTAATGTTTTAAAATGCAAAAGCGTTGATGTTTCTCACTACATGACTACTGGGGCCTTATGCTCACTTCGAACGAGATTATCTCACGATGGAGATGACGTCATATCTCGTTCAATAACTCGTTGACCTTGCGTCTCGCATGAACTTAGAATGAGAAAATTGGGGAGTTAGATGGTGAGAATGGGGATAAATAGTTATCGAACGAGATATGACGTCATCTCTACCGTGAGATAATCTCGCTCGAAGTGAGCATAAGGCCCCTGTACCCTAAGTCTTGTTTCGTATCGTCGGCCGTTTTTGTATAGAGACTCAATCAGCGCCTCTATTGAGCGTCCTGAGAACTCACGAGTCTCCATTTAAAAACGGCCTGACGATACGGAAAACGAAATACAAAACTCAGATACTTCGGGTACCTACTGGATAGATTCCATAAAACTTGAATTAAAATATTGCATAAGACCTCAGTTTTTGGTTAATTTTTCTCGCGTACCACTATTCCTTTTTTTTATACAACTAGCTCATGGAACAAGGAGATGGCCCACCTGATGTTAAGTGGTAACCATCACCTATAACAAAGCATTGCCTCGTAAGTCACGCACGATACGAATGTGCCCTAAGTCCATCAACTTGAGGAATACAGATGTTAAGCCTCATGTGCCTGTAATTAAACCGGCAGGCAACCACACTCTTCAAACCGAAACACAGCAACGCTGCTTGGCGGCAGAAAAAAGTGTGGTGGTAGTACTTTGCCGGACGAGCCCTTCACTCGACGAGCTCTAACTAGTAAGAGTATAAAGTTTAATTAATGCTTGTTATTTTTTTCAGTCAGAGTAAATTATGGAATAAGCCACAGCTTAGAACTATCACTGAAAATGAAAATAAGAAAAAGCAGCCTGATTCTCTCGCATACATCGCCAATTTTCTCGGCATCGCCCTACGGAATAACGCATACCCATGTCATTTACATCAAGTTGGAAGATGCCGAAAAAGACATGTCAGCAAAATGTGGCAAGAAGTTGTCGATGAAGGATACCGCTTGTATGCAGCTACAAATGTTCCTAGCAAAAAAGAAATATGCTTGCTACTGTGAAGTGTTGAGTGATAACCAGATTGTCGTTTCAATCGTTAATTATAATGAAAAGTGGCTGATAGAACTAATTGAGAAAGCTACCAAGTTCTGGCAGACTCATGTCTTCAAGAGCATTATGGGAAATTCAAATGAATGAAAAAAAAATTCAATTTACCTTGTATAGGATTTTACTGACTATAGAAAACTGTAGGGGAAAAATGTTTGGACATCTTCTACAACGTGATAGCTGCTTATAAAACATCATTGAAGGAAAGGTTGAAGGAAAGCGAGGAAGAGGAAGGCCTAGAATAAGATATTTGAGCCAGATAAAAGAGATGGTCGCTGTCACGTCATATATGTATATAAGTCAAGGTGGCTCATTGGAAAGACTAAAATTTAAGAAGAAGGACATCAAAGTGAAAATATGATTTTAGAATACAAGTTTTTAATAACTTGTTGTGGTTCATTCGCGATGCTAATGTGGACTTCGCCCGGTAGCCGCGTTATTCGCGATAAATGCGCACTTTGCACTATTTTACCTAATGTGTGAACCATACATACCTACTTAAATAAAATGTGGTTATAATTAAAATATATTTTATTTAATATCCCATAAAAATATTTCTAAAATAATATTATAATGCAACTTAATTCACACTTGAAGTCTCTGATACTTCAACTTCGGCCCTTTTCTGATCAGTTGGTGGAGCAGCTGTATCAACTCGGATGTCGAAAGCACACCGCGCTGCCACCACTTTTTTATAGAATTTATTTATGGTAATCATAACCTTTAACAAAGCATTCTCTCGTAAGTCACGCACTATAGGAACGTGCCCTACGATGCACTGCCCTATTAGGCCACTGGTGTCTAATCACGAATGAATAAGCCTAGACAGAGATGATGGAACTGACATTGTTGGATACCAACGAGAGGTCTGAATAAAATAGAAAAAAAAATGAAGTCTCCAATACCTATCAACTTTAGTTTTTCAAATTGGGGTTATCATCCACCCAGCTTACAATCTCTTTGTTGAACCAGACATACTGCCCCTTTACTGTATCCGGTGCATCCAGTGCTAAGAACAAAGGAGCCTCAGCTCCCTGGTCTATGCTGAGGGGCCCACTGTGAGATGACATGTCTGTATTCACATAGCCCGGATGCACAGCATTTACTTTTATGTCTGAAAAAAAAAAGGGAATTTGTAAAACATATTTTTAAACACCAAATTATAATGTGAATTAAAAAATATTTTTATGTTTTTTATTCTGTAGGCCTTAATGAAACAACAAAGCTATAACTGATGTCTATTGATCAAATTAACAAATTGTTTAGAGCCTTGAGACTAGGTGTATTTACCAATATTTACACATATACAATAATAATACATGTGTTTAATAATGAGAATAAGTCTGTGTGTGAAAGGGGCATGAGTCAGTAAGGCAACAAGGTCTGTTGCATTTGTTTAAAATTTGTATCATATTAAAAAATAAATAGGTAGGTACCTTTATCAGCTAGAACCCTTTGTTGTATCATAGTTAAGACAGTGACTCCAACTTTAGACACTGCATATGATGATTTCCCCCATTCAGCAGCCTGGCTTCCTAGCTTAGCAGCATCAATGTAACTTTGCATCAGCTTGGACAACTCAGGAACAGTCAAACTCAGGTCAACGAACTTGTTCCGTAGCTCTTTACTCGGTATTTTGGTCAAGTGACCTGCAGAACTTGAAACATTAATTACTCTAGCGCCTGTTTTAAGAAGCGGGAAGAGAACATCACAGGCTGAAAGCAAGCTGAAGTAATTCACGAATAATGTCTGTTCAGCTTGCACAGAGGCCGGCTCAGGAGCGCTGTTTTTAAACGCTATAGCAGCGTTGTTAACTAAAACATCGATGCCGTCATGGTTACTTTTCAAATAGTCTCGAAAAACCTCTAAACTCTGCTTTTCGGTGATATCCAGCTGGTGAAACTTGGGTTTCAGACCTTCTTTTTCTAGTTCTTGAACGGCTTTCTGGCCGCGTTCGACGTCGCGCGATGTCAGGTAAACATCTCCGTCAAATCGCTTGCAGAGTCCACGGACTATCGCGAAGCCGATGCCCTTGTTAGCACCGGTTACAATTGCAACTTTTGTCGTCATTTTCTCTAACTTGAACTTAGAGGCAGCAAGCGCGTACGCGTAGTCGATTGCAATTGCACTGCACAGAAGGAAGGAGGGAGACAGTCCACAGTCCACAAAGATAATAATAAATAATCACAACGTTTATCTCAAACAAAAAAAATACTCCACGTATTAATCCTATCCACAAATATAGGTAACCTTAAAAATAATAGGTTAATATGTAGAGGTAGGTACATATCGACGAAACGAAAACAAACAATAAATTTTCATCAGTATTGTATTGCCAGATGTTTTAAATTACGTAAATTACGGTAAGTTAGGCTGGTATTCAGAGATATCAATGAAATCCAAGCTACGACTGCGCAGAGAGAAGCATCGTCGAAGCCGATCTTTGGATTTTGTATTCAGAGACATTCAGGATGTCAAACTTACATCGGTCTTCGCTTCGAATACACTTGTCATCGAGTTCGATATTTTTTACTCTGTAGATAGATTACTGCGAAATAACACAAGCCTATAATTATTGTTCAAAATGTACGAAGGTTTTATTTAGGTAGATTAAGTAGGTTATACTACAAATAAACTCAAGGATTTTTTAAATTTATTTTACGTTTGCTATAGATATCCGATACCTGGTTTTAACTGTGTTTTTAATATAAGGGTCTTGTTAGGGTTCATCATAAACCTTAGAAGCTATTTTTGGATCCAGGAGATGCGCTTTGAATGAATTACGAGGAAAACAAAATACAAAAATTGCATAAAACGGAACGTAATTCTGTAAATTTTCATGATTTTGAGATACTGATTGCCAAAGACGCGTAAAAAATGCGTGGAACGAAATACTTTTCAGCCAACACTGTTGGCAGCAATTAGATTTTTTAAATTACTCTTAACTTTTTTTTATTACTCGTTTTTTTATCTTTTTTGTTCGGTACGCTTCTTCTTACCAGATTCGGTCAAATATAATTAAGTCAAACGTATCAATAATTGCCATTAGAGCGTTGACAAGATTTCATAAAAGGCTTGATAGGGTGGATCCAACTTGGATAAGTTAGGTTATGTTGAAACATATAAATTATGCAAAGCTAACGTGCAGTGGCCGCCGAAATGCCATAAATGTTTTTTTATTCACACTAATCTCCGCAGTACTATAATTCGGGTGTTTATTATTTTACAAAGTAATTTATAAACTAAACATCTCCTGGAGAAAATGATTTCAGAGGAGGACTTCCCTTCCACCCCCACATCCACCTTTCCTAGCCCCACCGCTCAACGAGGTACCGGAACACCTCAATGCAGGTACCGGATATCTATAGTTTAGCCTCTCTTTTTCTAAAGTTATTTAATTCGCTTATTTTCGTAATAATCAAATAATAAGAATAAATCTTACCTTTCGGATAACTTGAAATTACATTTATTATGGTTTTATTTACGTAGATTAGGTAGGTTACACGACAAAAATTTGAAAAAATGATATATTAAAATTTCTATAAATTATTTAATTCTCTTACTTATATAATAAAAAAATAGGAATAAATCTTATTTCAGACGACTTGAAATTACATTTCTGGACCATATAATATAACACACACACAACACAGAGTCGGCACTTTCTTCATTAGAGGTGCTTCCTTCGGTGTACTACTCCGGCTGTCCAAAATCCGGAGAGAGGAATACGTCCTTTTGTCCTCTCGTGAGAGACTGCTTGACCAGAGAATGCTTGCTCTTCCCAGTAGTAGTTGGGTCCAGGCAGGATACTGATTTTGAAAGCGATATCATCTCCAATGTTCGATCAAACACATTCACACTGACTTTCAGATAGGTAAATAATACCACGGCGTGGAAGCTCTAGTGAGGGATCATCAGAGATTACGTGGAAACTCGACTACATCATCGAAATAAGATCAAATTTTATCAAAATATTCCATTGTTGGAAGATTGAATAATTTCATAGACAGAAGTTTGATTTTGCCAAAAATAGTTCTCCATTACTAGTTTGGCGCTAGTTCTGACTTGAGATCGGCTCAAGTAGTCGATTTCCACTACTTACGCTTGACTTAGCGCAAGCCTAAGTTTAGACTGATTTTTAGCGACTCTGAATACAAAACAAAGGCTAAGCTTCCGATTTTGACAAACTCAAGCGTAAGTTCACGCTTATCCTCGTCTCTGAATACCAGCCTTAGTGCAATAATGAGGGGTTTCAAAAAATTTCCTAAACGACGTGATAGACGGCACTAGAAAAACTGGAATTACGTTTGTTTTTATATCTTTGTGTACGTCACAGTTACATCGGAAATAAATTAAACAAACTCAAAGTAAAAAAAGTTTTAACACACTTTGTTTCGTGCTTTTTGTATACGTGTTTTTGCTTGTCAATTTTACAACACACTTCTTTCTGTTGTTATTTCTTCCAAAACATTGTCTTAGGTCGTAGTTTTTTTACTTTGAATGAATTTGACATTCGTACCTGGATTCATTTTCTGACATTTTTGGAAGCAACATAGCTTTTTCCATAGATTTATAATACTAGCTTTTTCATTTTATTTGTTTTTCTAGTGTTATTTTGAGTTGTGTTGTGTAATTTCGGTGGTATTTTAACCAACATTACTTGAGGTCTTAGCACAAAGTGTAAACATTTGAAATGAAAGTGTAATATATGTGATATCCTGATTTGACCGAAAATGTATCCAATGTTTTGAAGAAGACCGCCACCATTTTCTTTAAAACAAAATGACGGCCGACTTGACTATGGACTGACTTGACTAAAAAGTATTCAATACAAATCACTTGACACTGGCAAGATTGTCTGTCGAATGCAGACAGGAGCCATAAATTGAGAGAAGAAAGAAGAAGAAAAGAAAGACATTCGTACCTCCTCCCTCCCTACTCAAAAAATAATAAAAACTGCCACTCCAGTTTTATTTAGCGCCATCTATCGAGGTGTCAGGAATTAATTTTAAATAAACCCTTCTAATTTTATCATACTGTAACGAATTTATCATCTAGCAGTTTGTTTCTGTTTCTATACTGCTATTTTACCTCATATAATCCAGTTTAGGTAGTTTTTTTTTCTATTTGTATCTGCAGATACAGATACAGATACTTTATTGGTAAAACAAGTTTACAAGTCATGGGCGTAGCATAATTATAAATAATTATAATTAAAGAAAACATTATTGAATTGTCCTATCGTCTACAAAGTCGCTGACCGAATAATAGGCTTTTTTTATTAAAAGCTTTTTTAATTTATTTTTGAAGGTACTGTCGGACGTTGCATCTCGTATCTCGTCCGCGATCAGTCTCTTGACTTTTCATTTCCCCCTTTTTGTTTAATCATGAGGTTAGCTCTATGATGTGTTATCGTTTCAGCCTTATAGGGTAGCTTGGCAGTCAGCTGTGATGCCAGGTGATTGGGGTGGTTACTTAGGTGCTGCATTATACTTGGTCGAGTATTGTTTTATTACGTCGCTGACGGTGTTGGTGTCCAGTTCGTTGTGCAACTCTTCGATCTTTAAGAAACATGGTGCATTGGATATGTTTCTTAAGATGCCATTTTGCGCTCTTTGGATTATATCGACGTTAGATTTGCATGCTGAACCCCATAGCTGTATGCCGTAAGTCCATCTTCAGCACCATCTGGTAGACCAAAAGTTTGTTATCCAGACTCAGGGCTGAGTTTCTTCCTAGTAACCATTGCCGGTTTCCGTATCGGAAATTCATTTCGTCTCTTTTCTTTTGTAGGTGGGTCCTCCAGGTCAGTCTGCGGTCTAGGTGCATTCCGAGGTACTTGACTGACTCATTATGTGGTAGTGCGTGTGCTCCCAAGCTGACAGACGGACTATCACCTCTGCGGAGAGCAAATGCTGCGTGGGCTGACTTAGAGGCACCGGCTCTAATCCTTCATTTCGTAATCCACTGCTCAATTCTGTCTAGACCGGTTTGAAGGGATCTCTCTCTCTTTATTTTGGAGAGGAGACCCTTGTGCCAGACCTTATCAAAAGCCTGTTGTATGTCGAGGAAGGCTGCTGAACAGTAGATAGATAGATAGATAGATAGAAAATTCTTTATTGCACAGAACAAAATGTATCGTACATAGGCGAACTTAATGCTAGAGAGCATTCTCTTCCAGTTAACCTTTGTGTAGTTTTGATAAACCGAAAGGGTAGTGCACAAACATGGATGTTAAGGAGCTATTTTCTACAAATACAGAAAAATACATATATTATATATTGATATATCAAATACTTATGAAAATAATATGAATAACGAATATTTAAATTGGTACATAATAAGATATAATAATATTCTTTAGGTACTACATACTCACAAATGCATAAATTATATAGATACTTACCGTTTGAAATATAATAAGAAAATGTTTGATAGCTAAAATGAGTAAAAATATAATAAATAAATAGAGAAAAAAAAAACAAAACAAAACACTAATCTTCCACGATACCTCTCAATTTATATTCATTGATCATGAGGCAAAGATAGTGGTTATAGACTTTTGATCTGAAGACATCAATGGAAGACACTTCACGGATCAGTCGCGGCAGGCCATTCCAGAGACGAACCGCAGTAACAGTAAAGGAGTCACTGTAGCAGGTTGAATTATGTCGGGGACACATTAAATGCAACTGTTGTGACGGTCGTATCGAGCGCTCAGCAGCAGCGTACAAATTGGGGAAGCGCTCTTTGAGGTAGTCTGGTGATTGAGGGTCGTGTAAAATATTATAGAGAAGACATAGTATGTGAACGTTACGACGCTCCCTGACTTCCAGCCACTTCAGCTCAGCACGAAACGCTGACACATGGTCATACTTACGTAAGCCATAAATGTAGCGAATGCAGAGGTTTTGCAGCCGTTCTAACCTATTCTTTAACAGTATTCTTTTAGTTCCAAGGCTTTTCTGATATGGTCAACGACTCTGTGGACTTGTTCAACAGTGCCATGCTCTTGCCGAAGTCCAAACTGATGGGCTGGAATTACTGCGTCTTCGGCCAGTACCTTCAGACGAGAATTTTTTCAAAGAGCTTGGGCGTTATGGGTAACAGACTGATGGGCCGAGCCGACCTCGTTGGCGGGTTTACCTTCCTTGTGGACCATAATGATCTGTGAGGCCTTCCAAATACTTGGGTAGTGACCAACCCTTGAGATTCCGTTAAACAGCATTGAAAGGAAGACTATACCTTTTCTCCTTCCTTCCACTCGACACCACCAAAACGACACCATCCGTGGTGTCGTATGGAATCTCTAGTCCATACGACACCACCCTAGTGATGTCCAGAAACGCGTGTTTTTGACTAACAGCTCCCAGTTCATTAAAATAAATAAATAAATATCAGACAACATTACATACATTGATCCGACCCCAAAGTTATTATTTCAAGTTATCTATAGTTAAACGATAATTAATAAAACAGAGTTTATGAAATATTTTTTTTTTATTTCAGTGAAGTAAGTAGTTATGTAGGTATTAAAGAACGGACAACTAGTCTTGCAGCGTGTCCACAATTGTTGTTACGTGCTTGTAATAGGCCTTAATGAACTTTTCTTTTAGTGTGTCTTTTCCGGGAAAAAAACTTATGTATTTTATGTCGTCAGTATTAGTATCCATGTCCATTGTGAAAAATTAAAATATTCGGACGGAAAGACAATAATATGCAAATTGCAATGAACAATGTCAAGATGACCATTTGAGTGACAGATAAATATAAACTTTATCAAATGACATACCTCATTAATGAAACTGCTTGAACTTTATTGGAGTTTTCATATCAACAACTTTGTATGTAGGTAACCTTACTATTAGTCGATGGTGTCGTATGGACTAGTGATTCCATTCGACACCACCGATGGTGTCGTTTTGGTGGTGTCGAGTGGAAGGAAGGCCTTTTCTTGGTAGTTGTTCCAAGATTTCTTTGGTTATTTGGTCAAACTGGGGCTTTTTTGTTGTCTAGTTTGGAGAGATACCTATCTAAGAACTTCCCTGGGATTAGTAGGCTTCTGAGGTGCGTTTAGGTAGATAGGTAACTTAGATGTAACTCATATAGTAAAATTGTGGATTGTTTAAGAACTACATACCTACCTAAAGTTACTATTTTGTGTTATACTATATGGCCTGCAAATGATCGTAATTGAACGTAAATAATTAATCAATCATTTATTTAAGGCGATTAAACAGTCTTGTAACAAATGAAACAACTAATGCATTAAAGAGGTTTATGACTTCTCTAACAAGAAGTCTCCAACGGCCTTCTCCATCCCAACTGATGACTTCTTTAGTAAACCAAACAAACTGCCCTTTGATTGAATCTGGCGCATCCAACGCTAAGTACAGGGGTGCATCAGCACCTTGTTCAATAGTCAGCATGCCCTTATGTGATGTCATATCTGTGTCGACAAAACCTGGATGTACAGCATTTACTTTGATATCTGAAAAAAGAGGTATACCTACTTAGCCATGGCACAGGCGGTAAAACCCTAGGTCGGAAAGTATACAATGTGTCTAGTTACCGGTGTCGGAGGCGTTGGGGGAGTGAAATACGGTAAATTGTATCGACAAATCACTATCCCAATTTTTTTTTTCCTCTCTCCATTATAAAATGGCAGCCATTTTGTTTTCTTTTGCCCCAAGCACGGGTGCTTGTACTGATTATGCTATAGCTACCCACATAGGTGTCCTAGGAAGACGACAGACGACTCATTTGATAGCCAATAATGTAGACAATAAAATAATGATAATATTGTTGCAATTTCTATTTTATAATAGAGGAAAAGAGAATTTATAAAACAAAAAAAGTTTTTTTTAAGCTTTATATTTAAGCTTTGAAGGGTCATATTCAAACTGTGATAACTTCTAAACTATCTTACTAAGGGCTAAAATGTAAGACTTATTTGAAGTACACATTCTGTACTATTATTTAGAAACAAAAATAAAGTAGCTTGACAGTTTCGATTTTATGAAAAACCTAATTATTTAAAAAAATGATATTTTTTTTGTTTTATAAATTTTCTTTTCCTCTATTATAAAATAGAAATTGCAACAATATTATCATTACTTTACTGTCTACATTATTGGCTATCAAATGAGTCCTCTGAATTATAAATTGATTTACCTATCCATGTTTTTATTATGGACTTAAAAGTTGAGTAATATTCTATTAATTACCTACTCACCTGTATTGCCTAGTGTTCTTTGCTGTATCCTGGTTAAAGCTGTGGCTCCAACTTTAGACACTGCATATGAAGAATTCCCCCATTCAGGAGCATGTGTTTCCTGCTTAGTTGCATTTATAAAATCTTGCATTAGCTCAGACAGTTGAGATATTGTTAATTTTGGGTCTGTAAATTTTTTTCGAAGTTTCTCGCTTGGTATTTTGGACAAGTGACCTGCAGAACTCGAAATATTTACAACTCTCGCGCTGGGTTTCAAAATTGGGAACAAAATTTGACAGGCTGATACAAGGCTAAAGTAATTTACGAACAAAGTCTGCTCTGCCTGGACAGCGATAGGCTCCGGGGCACTGCGTTTGAACGCTATTGCAGCGTTGTTTACCAAAATATCTATTCCACCATAGTTTTTCTTTAAATAATCACGGAAAACTTCTAAACTCTGCTTGTCAGTGATATCTAACTGATGGAATTTTGGATTTAGTCCTTCTTTTTCCAGTTCTTCAACAGCTTTTTTACCGCGTCCGATATCGCGCGATGTTAAATAAACAACTCCGTCAAACCGCTTGCAGAGTCCACGGACTACCGCAAAGCCAATGCCTTTGTTAGATCCGGTTACAATTGCAACTTTGGAGGTCATTATAAAAGAATACACCTTGATTATTCAGTTAATTATTTCACAGCGCAAACACAAATAAGACCAAGCAAACTATTAGCAAAGAGTAAAAAAGGAAGAGAATAGCCAGCCTAGCCGTGTAAATAGAGCCATAAATAGACAGCACTGTTGCCTGATTTGATTTTAAAAATTCCCAAAGTGTTTCAATTGTTTTTCTCCTCGATTTTGCCAAACTAATAGGATGCCTTATGGACAGGGTAGTTATTTAAAGTAATTATGGACAATCAAGGTGATACAGGGGCCGATCCCTCCTCTAGCACACCCAAAGTAGGTAACAAACCCGCGAGCGTACCGATCTGCAAATGCCCCATCAATTGGATCCAAAAATTATCATCGTAGAGAGAAACAGGTTATTGACAATTTAAACTTCAATCTCAATCAGATTGCAAAAACTAAACCTCCCAAAAAAGTTTCTTTATCGATGTGATCCTGGCCCAGAGATTGTGAAAACAATGGAATGTTTCTCACTTTATGTAGGAATCTATTCCAGGATCATAATAAAAGAGTCTTACGCCGCCACCGAGGTAAAGGTAAGTAGGTAGGTACAAAGTATTAGCAAAATCTTAAGAATTAAGTACTTAATACAAAGAAGCACACTGGACATCTTGACACGCTCTCTCCTGAATGAACTGACAATATTTATTACTGAAGTAGTGTGTGTTAATTAACCAACGACTCATATTTATCTCTTATTTCCCTAAAAGATAATTAAAGTAAAAGACCTCAACCTCAACGAAAAAAACACATCTGGCAATAGAAAACTAATCAGCTGACTGACAGTGACAGACACACTTCTTTTTCTTCACCAATTTAGTGCTGCCAACTCATATCGTAAATAAGTGTAGGTACCTAATAGTTATAAGGTAGCTGTAGCTGCTTCCGCGGTGCAAGCGCGCATGATAGACTAGACTATCCTCTACCTACAGCTGAGTGGTTCGCCCCGAACTGAGAACTCGTGATACGAGCCGATGAACGCACCAAAACTTTGAGTAGGTGGTAGTCAGAGGCAAGTCCAAACATTATGTTTGGACTTTTTTCAGACTACCGCCTACTAACTTGGTACGGTAACCAAGTTTCAACTCTATTGGCCTATTTATTGAAGAGTTCCGTTGAACAGACCTTGACTCCATCGTTGATTTTATTTGATTTGACGGTCGTTTTCACCATTTTAAGAGAACTGAGTACCTCCTTAATTTATTTCAAGAAAAAAAAAAGAAAAAGCAAAGGAACTGACCGACCAGTAGAAAAACCTTGATACCAACGAAACTCTTAGAGATGGGAGCTCTCGCTGGTTATCTTAATTTAGCTTTTTTGTTGTATCTCAAAAACCAAAAATAAAAATTGAAAATAAAAATTGAAAAAAAATAAAAATTGTTTTGGAATGACTAAAGAAAGACCTTTCATATGACATGTAACATGATTTTTTTATGTAACTTTTTTATTTTTGCCCCTTTAAAAAACCCCAATCTCAATAACCCTTCATCCAATTTCACTGATATACTTACCAGTAAATTTCTCAAGTACAAGCTATCGACTTATTAAATTTCATGCAGATCGGATCAACGGTTCGAAAGTTATGGCCAGACAAACATACATACATACATAAAATGCCAAATCACCCAAGTTGAAACTAAAGATCTTCGTTCGCTTCGCTCACTCGATCAATATTATTGCTTAGTAGGTAAGATAAATAATAATAATTGTCTGATCTAAGCATTTTTTTTTAAGATATAATTTTTTTATTAAACTCAATTGGTAGCTTGATCACATCATTTATTTTATCCTTTTTTATTACCAATTTTTACATTTTTATTTTTACCATTCTTTATTAGGCTAGTAGTGTCATCATTCAATTGCTGGAAGAATGCTTTAGATGTCTTTAAAGACTTATCATTGGCTTCTGTGCCCTGGGTTGTGTTCCGATTTTCCGTTACCTTGGTGATAGGTCCTTTAGCTTTCTGTAGCTTTTTCTTTTTCCTTCTTTCTCTCTTCTTATCAGTCTGTGTCCGTTCCTCCTTACTCATCAGATCTCCTCTCTGTTTCTTCTTGACTTCTTCTGGAGCCAATAAGGCTGCTTCACTCATAGCTACGGGAGCTACCTCTTCCATAGATATGGCTGGAGTGTTGGACACAATTTTGACTTCAGCTTGAGCAGGTTTAGGTGTGTAGTGGTAGTGGCATAGTGCATTAAGCTTAGAGAACAGTTGGCTCATAGATTCACGAATCTGTTTATGGCTTTCAGGTTCCTTTTCCTCTTCAACATCACCGGATGCTACTTGCTTTTGTTTTAGATACTCAGTTTCGTAC
Organism: Chloroclysta siterata; assembly: GCA_932294275.1. Classification (NCBI taxonomy): domain Eukaryota; kingdom Metazoa; phylum Arthropoda; class Insecta; order Lepidoptera; family Geometridae; genus Chloroclysta; species Chloroclysta siterata. Next base: position 13,823,654 of record OW028591.1, on the reverse strand, counting down.
ACTTGAGCTAGACTGAGCTTGCTCTTAGACTGATCTAGAATCTCTGTCTTACGGAACTTCAGTTGGTCATCAACTGGTTTTTCTTTTTTGATAACATCATCCCAGGCTTTGTCTTTGATTCTCTGTCTTATTATGTCTTCTAAGGTTATGGTGGTCTGCTCTGTGATGATTGGAGCTGGTCTAGTAGTCAGATCAAAGTCTACAACTTCCTCCAGTAAAGAGTTTTGTGGACGTTTGTTGGCATCAACCTCTCCTTTCAACTGCCATGGGGCTTCATTCAAAGTTTTCTTTTCCAATCGATCTATTGTTTGTTTTAGCCTCTCCTGTCGTAACTCAAACTCAGATTTCTTTTCATTTGATGGCTTTATAGTTTCTGCTTCACTATCCACTGAATCATCATCTGATGATGATGGTTGAGCAAATCTAACTTTTTTATCTCTTCTAGCTGGTTGGTTGTCTTCAATCTCATCTTCAATGTCATTTTCTATGTCATTTTCTGATTCTTCACCATTGTCTTGGTTAGCATATTCTCTATTGTCCTGTTCAAAAAAGTCATAGTACATGACATCCTTTCTTCCTTTTTCTTCGTCATTGTCTTCATCATCATCATCATTGTCATCAATATCATCAAATAAATCAATGGATTCCTCATCGCTATCTTCAGTAACTTTTTTCTTGGTTGAACCTTCGTTTTTCTCTTCTTTCAGCAAGAATTGCTCCATCTCTTGTAGTTTGAAAAATTTATCATCAACCACAGATGGTTTCAGTTTTATGGGTTTTAGAATCATTTTCCTGGTTCTTTCAGTTTCTTCACCATCAACAAGCATTTCTGTGTCGGATACATTTTCATCAGATGCAAAATTGTCATTGGCACATTCTAGGCCTAAAGATGTTAAATCATTGTCATCCTGTTCATGGGCCATTATATTCTCATCAGTATCACCTTCAACCTGTGTAGCACTATTATCAGAGTTTACTGGAAAAACTAAATCATTTTTAAGTGATATGCAGTTGGCCACTTCCCATACGAGGTCGTCCCAGCATGCATTGTTTTGAAGTTCGATTTCTTGCCATATCTGCTCCTCATCCAAGTCCTGAACTATAAGTTCTGGCAAGGCACCTTTTTTAGACGACCTTTTTTTTGCATCCTTGTCTTGTGTTTTAGTGAAGTCGTAAATAGATTTTACCAAATTTTTGATGTCGTCCTTCAAATCCTTCTGAACAGCGAGGAATTTGACTGGTTTATCAGTGAAACCATTGAATTTCTGTAAGACATCATCTAACCCAGGACAAGACATGCTGACAGTTTTTAATTTGAAAAGCTTCGTAGTTAGTTACATGAATAAAACTACGTAAAATGTAGGTATTCACTCCAGTTTCGAGTTTCCCAATCTTTTGTACGACAAAAATAAAATAACCAAACCAACCTTGGCCAAAATAAAAATAATACACGCGGTGGGGTGGGTGACTGACAATGACAATTTGATTTATTGCAATTGCAATTGCTTGATGTTGACATTGCCTTGATTTGACGTTAACAGATGAAAGTACAGGCCCACAATGTTGAACAGTAAAAGCCATCCTACACCATCACCAACCTAGCCTCTCTCTCTGCAAAGGTGACCTTGTACATTTATGCCGTTATTGTGTAGACTCATAGATTTATAATTCTTGATCTAAGTGTAGACTAGACAGTTGGTTGCCCGACAATACTTTCAATGACCTTCATCAACAGGCGTGCGTTGCCAACCGCAGTCGGCGACCGCTGAAATTTATATGGTTCATTTTAGTTGAAATTTTAGTTTATTCGAATTTTAATTTTCATCTATTATTTATTGTACATTTTTCTTTGACAGATCTCACATCTTTGTCTCTTCTTTCTGCCTTCTGCGCTGTAGGTTGTGGTTTCGATTCCCACCGAGAACAAACAATTGATGATTGATGAACATAGATGTTTTTTTTTTACTTTTAAAATAATTGTTAGTACACATTTCTAATAAAAACTTAAATAAATAACCACCCTACCACCTAACCACCCGGTGTTAACCACATTCTACTCAAATTATTTTATTTGTGTTTTTCAGTCCGCGATGTCTGCGAGCTTAAATCAACCTGAAGTTGGGAGCTTGTCGGCAACCGTGTGAGCGACACACAGCGTTCCCAACCAATTCTCCGAAGATATTTTGCAGTGTATGTGCTTTACGGACAAAGTTTGTCTGTTCCTACTTCCCATCCGTTCACAAATCCACATAGTAGGTAGTTGAAACGACGACGTCGTCGTCGTCCGTCCAGCCAAGTCGTACCGGACGAAAGCTTGGTTGTTGCTATGTTTTGTTTGCTTGTTGTGTAGAAGCAAGACAAGACAGACATAGACGAGACAGACGACATAGACAGATAGTTAGTAGAAGAAAATGTTACATCCGCCAAAAAAAAAAAAAAATGTTACATTGATTGAGATAGGTACCTATTTTTTTTAGCGATGTAACGATCTCGAAATTTTTCAAACCGACTCAAACCGGTCTGAAAAATAAGCAAACCGACTTGTAAATCGAACCGCAAAAATCTATGTAAACCGGTTTGAAACCGGGTTACAAACCGAAATGACAAAGTCAATACGACGAACCAATTTGTATTGCTCATGCTAGAATTTTATGTTATGGAAACCGAAACGAATGAGTTAAATTTGTATTCATAATCCGGTATGAATTCAAATTTAACTCATTCGTAGAACCCAAGAACAAATTGAATCGACTTTGTCAAGTCAATCTCATTTTCATATTTCGGTTCGGTCCGACCCGAAGTAGCGACTCGCGGTTCCGCGCCGCACCGTGCGTGAGTTGAAGAGGGACAGCGATCAACAAACCGCTCGCTTACTCAACTCGTCCAGATCGGTTTGGCATAGGTTCAACCTGACTTGAACGGTTTGAAGCTCAACCCGGGTTGAACTAGTGATGTGAACCGATTACAATTTTTAACACCGGTCTATACCGATTAGTTATTTAAAAAAACCGGTTTTTTAAGCTTATCTTAGGTTTTTTCTAAAAAAATACTAGTTTTTAATTATTTATATAATATTATTAATTTTTCTTAAAATATTTAGGTACAATTACAATCTCAAAAAATAAAGTGGTCATCAAATACGCAACAGCATCTGCTTGTAGCCTGCTCTTTCTAGAGGATAATACATATCCTGATTTAATTTCTGGTTATTGATTTTCCTTTTACTTTAGGCATTTTTTCGCTAACTAATCTATCAATTCCAAAGAATTCGTAGGCAAAACTGAAATATTTAAATCTAATGAAGTTAGTCGCATATTAAAACAGGATATCGGGTGATTCCCCTACCATAGACAACATTTAAACGGAACAGACTCATGTTCGGATACATATCGAAGACTCGGATACATACATTGTGATTGTTACCGGTTTTTTAATCAGAACCGGTGATTATCGGTTTTAACAAAAACCGGTTTATTAAAGGTTTTTATGGAACCGGTTCACATCACTAAACCGGGTTGGTAACCCGAGTCGTAACATCGCTAATTTTTTTATTTATATTTTTCTTTTGTGTGAACATTCGCGTTCAAAACGAATAAATGACACAAATAATTTGGAAACTAACCATTTAATTTTGTTCCGTGCGTGGTGGCTACAGTACGTGTACGTAAAACTATTTATGTAGGCATGCATTCGTGGTACTTCTGTGAATTTAATTTACATATTTTATGTTTTCCTCGCTCCAGTGGTTTCAGCGTGGTCTAAAACCTTACGCGTTCATAGTTGTGCATGGCTTACTCGCCCACGTAGTAGCCTTAGTAGCCGGGGCTTACTAAGTTGTCGTATCAATCTGAAAGTGAAAGGCAGTCTCAATGTGTATGCCAACAATTTCTGCCGCATACTTCCGTTGTACCTCCAAGTCTAGTACCTACCTCAACTTTAAGGCTTCGTTCACGTCGTAAACAACACAATACAGGCTTTGATAGTAAGGCCATTGGATTTCTAAGGGATATTTGGTTTTGGGCATTTTCTGAATGCCATACATACACTCTAAACTGAATATTTTATATCTTGTAAAGGTTTACAAGATATAAAATAGATGTCGAAGTTTGATAATACATAGGTATGTATTATCAAACTTCGAATTAGCAGCTTTGTTCCAAATTCAGCACACAACAATAAACTTGGTAAACATTATTTTAACTGTGATGTCAATGACATTCACATGCAAAAATTTTATGATGATTTGTTTTTTGTATTCATTTCAGTACAATGGAAGGTCAGGAGCCTATGGAGATGAAGTTCACTGGGACTAGTGAAGTGGGGGGCTTAGAGCTATGCATTGTTTGTGGAGACAGAGCATCTGGAAGGCATTATGGAGCTATCAGCTGTGAAGGTACAGTTACCTGTTACCAGTGGTGACTTTGTTTTAAATGTTCAAATTCAAACATACATAATATGATGCTGGTTTACCATAAAGATTTGCAGAAACATCTACTTGCTACAACCCCAACTTGCTATCTGTCATCACTCTAATAACATTCTTCATGGGTACAGGCACGTTGGCTTAGTCTGTTGACATGACCTTCATCGAAAACAAAATCTGACCAAAATAAATACATGGAATTCTTCGGAAATGGTGTAGTTATCACCTTAAAATAACAACCATTTGAATGATGTGCCAATTAATCTGTAATTTTGGTATAGAAGTGGAAAAAAATAAAACTCGCATGAAAAGCTTATCCAATACTCCCCAGATCTAGAATCCCCCCTTGATGTTTTTAAACTTTGATTTTATTGGAATAAAAACTGTAATTTTTTTCATCAAAGGTTTTTTAATGCTACATGATGATGGAACTATCACCATGCCTTTTTCTGCTGCCTTTTTGTTTGAAGAGTGTCATTGTCGGTGAAATAACAGGCAGAGGAGTCTTAACATCTGTATGCCTCAAGTTGATGCATGATGGATATCAAAGAGCACATCCCTATCGAGCATGACTTTGCATTGTAACAATGCAATGCTTTGTTTACTTGCACCATTAACATCCTCATATTACTTCAAATAGTCATGCCTTTCCGTTTGTTATAGGTTGCAAAGGTTTCTTCAAGCGCTCAATAAGGAAGAAGCTTGGTTACCAGTGCCGCGGCAGTATGAACTGTGAGGTGACGAAGCATCACCGTAATCGCTGCCAGTACTGTCGCCTGCAAAAGTGCCTTGCTTGCGGCATGCGGAGTGACTGTGAGTACTGTAATCACCTGGACTTTTTTATTTATAAGTATTTAGATACCTTATAGGTAGGCAGTGGCAGCGGGATTATAGCAGCTGAATAATAAATAATCATAATATAGAAACATTCATTAAACACACATTGACATTAGGGCATGAAAATTGGAAAAAGGCCCCCGACAAACCAAAACACAGCAAGGCTGCTTGATGGCTGAAATAGGCATAATTGTAGTTCCCCCAGATGATCCAAACACAGAGCTACTACTCTTGGTACTTACTTGGTACTTGGTGTGGTTTCCACAAGTAGGCCGCTGGTGGGCCCTTTTTGCGTGACGGGTGGTGGTTGCTAGTTCAGCCACCCGATGTCCTCTAGGAAGGCCAGCAGCTCACAGGGGGGTTTTTAGTGGGTTCGAGCCCCACATACCCCCGTCCGTCACCCTCATGGCGGAAGGCAAATGTGATGGCAATTTTCCCCCCTTCAAAAAAAAAAGGCTTCCCCAGAGCTATTCCTCGTAAAAATGTATAAATGAGATTGAATAATTATGTTCAATAACACAATAATGAGCAGTAATTCTTGTTCGTTTTCGCCAGCGGTCCAGCACGAGCGGAAGCCCATAGTAGACAAACAGAAGGGAGACCAACGAGACTTGCAGCAAGCTTCCTACTCCAAACTTCTCGGACTTGCCTCCCAGCCAGACAGACAGGTGAATCTTTTTATATAACTATCCTCATAATATTAAATGTGCAGAAATTATGATGATATCAAAATCAAGCCTTTCAAGATTCAAAGATTTCAAGATTTTTGATTTGGTTTGGAAGATTTTCGCGCCTTTTTTAATACTAGCAATAGCACCAATCAGTACGCATGCGCGAGCGAAGGCGCGGGCGTCAACAAACCCTCTTATTCATATCGGTCGCTGAGCGCTCCATTAGCTTAACAGACCGATGAGTCTGTTGCTGTCTTTTTTCGTTAGCATGGAAGTGACAGTGACATGTATATTTAGAGTTGCTATACAAAATTCTCAAACGAGAATTACCTTACTCCACCGGTCATTCTCGTTCGTGCTCGTGCACCAATGTCACTTTTTTGTAAGAAAAAAAGTGACATTGGTGAAATTGCGGGCTACACTGCAAAGGCTTGTATGGCCTTTGCAGTGTAGCCCATTTTCTTCTTATTTGTATGATAAGAAGAAAATGGTAGGGAATATGAATAAGGGCTTAAGTGTGTAACATGTATGTATGTACTCGCAGATGGTTCAGCTGATGAAGGAGGAGCCCAGCGAGTCGTTCGGCGGCGTGTCCCCCGCCACGGCGCCGGCCATCAACTTCGCGCTCGCCGCCGCAGTCGCCTTCAACAACAAGGGAAACTCTGGTGAGACTTATCCTTTACATTCTTCTACTAGATACATAACACTTTATTGTACAGTGACGGAATGAAATGGTTCGTTAGTTTCGACTTGATTCGTTCGACGTAAGAGTACATAGTTTGATCGAGTATTACAAAGGTAAGAAAAGTGGGCGATGAAATAATAAAAAGTACAAATCTTCAAGAAGGAGGCAAAGATCAACAATTTCTATGGATGGCTAGAAATAATAGACGTAATCAGAAAGGGGGCAAGCGGCGAACAGACCACGTGCACATATTACTAGTACCTTTTGGAACTGAATACACAAATAGCAAACGTCACATTTATTTAAATGTTAGCAGCACTGTTTCTTCCTGTTAGGAAATTCACTGCTTTGTATAATAAAATTGATTCTTTGCAATCTGGTGCAAGCGAAAACCGATTCTACGGTGACGAACCTTTTCATTCGGTGACTGTACAAAAGAATACATCATATCTAGGTGTAATAAAGTACAATGAGCGGCCTTATCGTTGAAAGCGAATTCTTCCAGGCAACCTTAAGTTACTATCTAAACCTAGACTATCTAAAAGAGATCGCCCACAGCGATACGACCACCAATTGTACCTTGATGTTGTTTTATGTAATGTTATTTTCGTGTGGTGTGCAATAAGAGTTTTTTATCTATCTACCTAGGAAGAAAAGTCTAGTTGATTTGTTCGTTGTTGGGGCTCTGTACACAAAAAATAGAATTGTGAGCCTTATTGAGACGTTCATAGACACCTTTATTTGTATGAGTAGATGTGAAATTATGAGAATGTTTGGCTCAATCAATGTCCCAAAAACTATACTGATTCAATCCTTTGTATTTGGGTGGAACGCGAACAGAGTCGCGGGGAGCATGCTAGTTATAATAATAAGCATTCTCTTCAATCGCGGCCATAATTTTATTGTACTAAATGGTATTTCTCGCATCCTCAGGTAAATCCATCGATGGGTTAACATGAAACTTCACAACCCAAAGCCGACATGAATTATCAGAGTCCTCTATAATTTTGTTTGACCTTTTGTTTGTCATAGAAGTATTTATTTACATCTGTTATAGATACCATATTTTTTTAAACCAGCAATCATTGGGTACTAACTCATTCTAAAGTGTTGAGAAAGGAAAAAACAATGACACAATTTAACTTCTCATTACATTTAAAAAAATAAGGTTGATTCTGTTTCAACGGTGTTCCACATGTGTACAAACTCCATAAATTACCTCACAAAATAAGCGATAATATCGTATAATCGTAAACTTAATAAATAAGATTTAAAAACTTGAAATAACCACTGAATTGAATAAAATAATTTCAAGAGCTTATTATTCAGGAGTACATCAATACTCACCATTATACATATTATTGATTTTTTTCTGTTATCCAGAACTTTTTTTTCTTATTTTATTTCATTTTTTTTCCTATTATTTTATGTTTTGTATTATTTGTTGTTTAGTTTCCCCATACCTGCCCGGCAACGCTGTAGATATAGAGGGCGCTCGCAGGCAACAGTTGATGTTACAGACGCAGTTGGCTAAAAACCTATTCAAAATGGGGCAGTTTGGTAAGCACTTTTTTTTTATACAACTAGCTGATGGAACAAGCAGTTGGCCCACCTGATGTTAAGTGGTAACCATCACCTAGCAAAGCATTGCCTCGTAAGTCACGCACGATAGGAACGTGCCCTACGATGCACTGCCCTGCGTCCATCAGTTTGAGGCATACAGATGTTAAGCCTCATGTGCCTGAAATTACATCGGCAACCACACTCTTCAAACCGAAACACGGCAACGCTGCTTGGCGGCAGATAAAGGCGTGGTGGTAGTACTTCCCCGGATGAGCCCTTCACAATGAGCTCTACTACTCTTAAAATATGCTATCCGACTTTTCGACTTATAAATGCGGAAGTTTAGATGTTTGCAGCTTAATCACGCCCACCACCGAACGCCACTGAACGTCTTATTTTTAATCCTGATAAAAATACCGGGAACAGGGTAAAAACATCAACGAACCAATAAGGGAAATCGCTTCAAATATGAATGTCAGCAATTGCTACACATTTTGCAGTAGATATACCATACGTGACAGGACTAAGTTTATGAGACGCAAAATATACGTTTTTAGATTTGATTTGATACTTCTCTTCCTTTATTATTCGTTACATGTTTGAAATGCATATAAATTACGAGGTGCTTACTTACCTACGAACCTCATCATTTTCATTTTCCTGCCCTTTTCCCACTTCATGTGGGGTCGGCACAACAGGTTTTTTCCCTCCACTCTCCTCTATCAGCCGTCATCTCAGCAGTCACTCCTTTCTTACTCATGTCATCTTGCACACAGTCCAGCCATCTTTTCTTTGGCCTACCTCTACTCCTATATCCACCCACATTCATCCCTAGCATTCTTCTCGTTACATGACATTCTTCCCTTCGCATAACATGCCCATACCACGCTAACCTATTACTCCTCATCTTTTCAGTCACTGGCGCCACTTTCAAACTGCCCCTAATAAACTCATTCCTTATCTTATCCATTCTCGTCACACCACACATCCATCTCAACATTCTCATCTCCGCTACATGCACTCTCCTTTCATCCGTCCCTTTGGTGGCCCAGCACTCAGATCCATACAAAACGACAGGCCGTATGATCGATTTGTAAATTTTCCCCTTTAGTTTGAGCGGCATTCGCGGATCGCACGTTGTTCCTGTGACCTGTCTCCATTTCATCCATCCTGCATTTATTCTATTCTTTACATCCCTATTAATCTCACCATCATTCTGTACTACTGAACCAAGGTACCGAAAATCGGAGCAGACTGGTAGGGATACACCATCTAAGGCAATAGTAGCGAAACTGGAGGCTTACCTACGAACCTAATTTACAATAAATTCTAAATAGCCTAAAGGCATACGAACTATCGTAACGCCCCATGGGCTCATGTCATGGACATTTTGTTACCCCCTAAGCTCTATTTTACCAAAAAATGAATAAATGATTATGATGTGTGTAGGTGCCATCAACGAGTACTTGCAGTCCGCGTACGGCGCTCCGCCGGCCGACGCGCCGCTCTCCGCCGGACACACGCCGGACGCTACGCAGATAGAACGTATGTATACTTACCTATACTAGATGATCTAGCTCCTTGTACTTAGATGGCTAGCTACTTGGCGCTGATGGCTGATGACCTGCGCAGGAGCGATTGCAGGAGCGAACACCGGTATCGAACCATAGGGTGGTTCGCTTGATATGCAAGCGAACCACGCGTAATGCTTTACCATGACTTCCTTCCTACTAATATATTAATGCGAAAGTTACGATGTTTGTGGCTCAATCACGCCCTGAAAACTAAACCGATCGGGCCGATACTTAGAACGAATATAGTTCGTAAACTGTATTAGAGTATAGGCTACTTTTTGTCCCGAAAAATTACCAGGAACGGGGTAGAACATTATCGAACCCCATAAAAGGCAAACGGGTGGCAGCTCGTGACCTATACAATATTTATTATATTTCCGCCGCCATTTATGACCGCCCATTGTACATATATTTAGTTTTTATAATTTGTTTCCTATTTTGTTAACAAAGAATATTAATTAATATTTATTTCCAGCGGAAACGGAATCCAGTATCCTCAGCACGGCGGAGTCCCTGCAGCTCGGCGTGGCGCTGAACCAGGGCGCGCCGCCGCAGCTGCGCCTGCAGGCGGCCTGCGAGTCCGCCGCCAGGCTGCTGGGCGCGCTGGCCCGCTGGGCGCTCGCCGTGCCCGCCTTCAGCTCGCTGCCGTGAGTACACTGTCCTCAGCACGCCGGAGTCACTTCTATATACACCTTTAGGGTAACAAATTGTAATTGTAAAGAATTATAAGTTACAGTAAAAAAAATATGTAAGCCAGTGAAAATGAGATAAGCCATGAATATGTTTGTTTGTTGTGAATGCCGCCAGTAATACAGGTTCCACAAACCTATCGGGCAAGTAGCTGTGAGCTTAAAGTGAGACAGTATAAACGTTTGTTTTATCTTCTTATCTTTCCCCATAAATGATGTAACGTTCCTACCGCAGGTTGAACGTGCAAGTGAGCCTATTCAAGAAGTGCTGGGCGGAGCTGTTCGTTCTGGGCCTGTGCCAGGTGTCGGGCGCGCTGCAGCTGCACGCGCTGCTGCCCGTGCTCAGCGCGCACCTGCACGCCGAGCTCCGGGAGCGCGCGCACCGCCCCGCGCCCGCGCCGCCACTGCAGCCGGAGGAGGCACAGCAGCCGGAGGTATGTTCGTGCTGCAGCTGCACGCGCTGCTGCCCGTGCAGCTCAGTTCTGGAGCGCTAGAGCACAGTTCTGGAGGTACGCTCGAAAACTGAGCTAATTCTGATCAAAGCATCCGCGGAGCCACTGCAGCCCGAGGTACACTCCAGAACCGACCTTATTCAGACCCGACACAGTGGAACCAGCCACTGAACCACTACAGCCGGAGATACGCTCGAGAACTGATCTTATTCTGTTCTATCACAAGGATCAAACTATTGCAGGTAGGAGGTACTGATCTATCGTCATTCACAGACCGACTTCACCCACTTCTGAATAGATACCTAATGGCACTGTGTGCATAAATTTTATAGCAGGAAAACTCATTGGTGCAAACCACATAATTCTGTTCCACTTTGATGTTTTTCAGTTCTGTTATGTGTACACTTCGATCAACAATTGTTCGATCGAAGTGTGTACATCTTATGTGGTATGCAACATTGCTAAATTAGAGTAACTACTATGTAATATTTGACTAAGGTACCTCTGACTACCACCCTTAGATATCCTCAAAAAATCTTGAGAGAGACAGACGGTAGAATCTCTGAGAGATAAAAGTCGTGAAGCTGTTTTTGTTTCGACTTTCCTAATGATCCTAACTAAGAGATTTATGTCTAAAAGAAAAATATTCTTCCTCTTACAGATATCGATATCGGATTACTCAGACGAGCGGATCGAAGAGGTGCTACAGATGTTGGCACGTCTGCAGCAAGTCATCGGCAACATCGAACAACTGCGGCTCACGGAGAGGGAGCACGCACATCTCAGGGGGCTCTGTCTATTTTCGCCAGGTAACTAATCATCATTATCATAGGGCTATATGATAAGTCTGTTGGGCTTTCTCATATTTGTGAGGTTTGGTGCAGCAGATTGGCGATTGCATTGTTAGTAAACAAATAATAACTTAATAAATATTGGTGGACATTCCACACAGCACTACCTAACCACAAATTAAGCAAAGCTTGGACTGAAACTTGGACCAGATAATTGATATAATACTTAGCCAGAGAACAAACGTCTATGTTCATTACACAAATGCTTGTTCTCGGTGTGGATCGCACCCACGGCCTACAGCGCGGAAGGCAGAGCTACTACCAGCTGAGCTGTGAGGACTATCAGCTTATCTAACCAACATTCTTATCAACAGATGGCGTACCGGACTTCCTAATCCGTAAGCTCCAGGAACATCAGTCTCACATTCTGCATTCCCTCGGTGCAAACACGATGCGTGGCTCGGAACGTGCCAGCACACTTGTGTTGCAGCTGGCAACACTGAAGGCATTCAATGCGCCCTTTATAGAGGATATCTTCTTTGTGCCCTGTTTGGGAGATGTGTGTATCGACGACGCACTGCCGTATCTGCTGTCAGCGCGCGCAACAAGCGATCTTAAGCATGAAATATAGAAAAGGTATCACGGTAGTTATCCCGGCATCCCGGTAGGGATCCGGCACGGTAGATTCCCGATGGGTCAGTGAAAATTACGCAAATAAAATGTTCAAAAAGAACTTTTAGCAATGTGCAATCTATTAAAAATGTGATTGTTTATGATAGACAATAAAATATACTCGTTACTCTAAACGCTCGGATTAACGTTCTAACACATTTGTGCTGTGACTGGCAACACTGTTGATAGACGCAGGGCAGTGCATAATATGGCACGTTCATATCGTGCGTGACTTCCGAGGTAATGCTTCTTTATTGGTAATGGGCATTTTAACATCGTTAGCCATTTATGCTTGTTCTATCAGCTATTAGAAAAAAACAGAATGTTTCATTTGTGAAAAAGAGTGAAAGTTGTATCATAGGCATACAACTTTCACAAATGAAACATTCTGGTTTTTTTCTGACCGACTGATTTTTAATTTATATAATGTAAGTTGAAAAACTAAGCATTTTCTCAGAGTCAAAAATATTAAATAGAGTCTAAAAATATCTTATACAAGGTGTTCCATAAGTTGTGTATATAAACTTCAGGGGGCTAAAGTACCCATCAATATGAACAACTTTTTCTAAGGAAACAACACTGTGAACGCGAAAAAAAAAATAGCTGTTTCATACATTTTAGCCTGGTAGGTATTGAACTTTTGAATGAAACAGCTGTTTTTTTTTTCGCGTTCACAGTGTTGGTTCCTTAGAAAAAGTTGTTCATATTGATGGGTACTTTAGCCCCCTGAAGTTTATATACACAACTTAAGGAACACCTTGTATATTCGTTTTATCATGAAACAAAGATTTGAGACAGCTTTATTAAAAAAAATGGGAATTAATTAGATTTAGAACGATAGTTTTAAATATGTCGGCTCAGCCTTAATAAGTATTTCTGTTTAAAAAAACTAGGGTTAAGATATAAATGTTGCAGATTGCACCGACAACATAATGAGATGTAATTTTTTTTACCGTCCATAACGTTTTAAAGATTAGATATAGCATTTTTATTATTATGGATTAATATTTTACCTAATTTAATTTACATAAGTAGGTCAAAATGGCAACTGCTGACTTAAGTATAACCTTAAAGATAACATAGATTGTAAAGATTATTTTTTCAATAAAATTGAGAGTACTCAAAAATTGTGCTAAATGGAATATGAATAATGTTAATGTAGTTGTTATAATTGTAAAGGTATGTACGTATAGCGAAAATTCGACGAATAAATGATTCAATACCGATCAATGAAGTGGTTTGTTTACTAAGATTTACTAGTCCCCCTATTTTGAATAGATATAGGTAGTGTTCACTTGCATAATATATATATAACCAGTAAAACACCAGTGTCGCTGTTTTTTTCAACATTTATTTCAAATAGCGCGATCTAGCATCCGGACACTTTTACTAGCGACATCTACCTTAGTTATGATATCGGTACTATTTGTAGCTTAATTGCTTACAACCGCTGGGAAATATAGGTATTCGAATGGAGACCACAAACCGGAAGACGAAGCGTAGGACGTCCCGCCTATCGCGGTAAGTTGGTGGAACAATTTGAGGGAGGCCTATATCTTCAGCAGTAGACTTCTTCAGGCTGATGATGATGATTACAACTGTAGTTCATGCAATAGGCAAAGAATCAAGTACCAACTTGATTCTTTGAGAATGTCTAACTTGTACAGTTGGTATTCCATACGTGATAGGTAACAAACCCGTCGCATCTGGTAGAATAATAACTGGTTTCCTCACGATGTTTTCCTTTACCGATTGAGAGCACTAGCTGTCCATTGGTGCATAACTGGAATCGAACCAACGACGCGGGGTCACTCTCATAGTGCACTACCGCACCAGTGCTCTCAATTATTAATTTTATTTCGATAAAAAATTTACAATACTTATATTTTTCATACTTACCTGAAAGCCTGAAAATGTTTTACGATAAAACCTGTACAGCGGGTCACAGGCCCATTTCACGGCTTATCGATTAGGTATAGTATATTTAAAATCTTTTACCAAGATTCGCAATCGTAGTATTTGTCTATTCAAACATCTACATGACAGGCAAGCTAATTTTCTTTTTTGCAAGTCTTATTTCGTACACGTGCCCACCTTTTATTTCAATTTTCTCTATCCTTCAAGGTTTGCGAGTATTATTTTTACGGTAAAGCTTGCCTTTGTACATGTTTTATGTTTAAGTTTACTTATAAGTCAGAAGAAGAAGAAGAAGTTGTTCTCTAAGACAGTAAAGAATAAGCTTATTCTTTGTGACAGTAAAGAATAAGCTTCTACGCTCAAGTTTCGATTAAACCTCAAGTGAGCATTTCCTCCATAGTTAGGTAGTCATGTAGGTACCTATTTAGGAAGCGAGCATCCTATCTGCTCAATTACAGCCAGCCAGCAATAAGGGTTTATACCCACAGGCGGCTGTCTAACAAGTAGAACGTAAAACGAAATCCCACAAACGCTTTTGGCTTTTGAAAACTAACTCGACTCGTAAGTGTAGCGTAACAGCACAGTAATTAGCGCGGGAAAAACGTGGCGATATGGCGCGCGACGAATCAAGCCAACGAGATACGAACAAGATAAAAACCAGCTTACGATGGACAGAATTGTACCTATTTGTAATTAGGAGGAAATACTAAAATATTGTAAAAGGACTAAATTATTATGAATTCACGAAAACTTAAATGAGACCAGGCTCCTTGATGGAAAATAACTATAAAAAACAGGCATTTGCCTATTCATTTATTACCTTGGGTTGCACATTTAGGTAAATCACAAGAAAACAAACCTCTATGTTTCATCACACAAATGTTTGTTCTCTGTCGGGATCGAACCCACGGCAAACAGCGCAGAAGGCAGAGCTGCTACCAACTGAGCTGTGAGGGCGGTCAATATAATAATAGTAGATATACCTAATTAATATATTTTGTAGTAACGTAGGCCAAAATAGTAAAGTATCTTCTCCCTGTTTAGTAGCTCCACGGGCTGCCTATTGCAGGTCCCAGCCGAGTCGAAGTTGCATAACGCTTCTCGTTACTTTTTAGTTTCGGGTTCAACGTTACATACCGCTGCCGCCGCGCACTTGGGCGCATACTGTACTATACCTACCTTACTGTGTTACATACTTACATACCAACTGGAGCAGATCTGGCGATGATCACAGCATCATTCAGCATAATGTACGAAAACTTTTTGTAGGAAAACTTGTTTGATCAACACTTAGGTGATAGGTATGTTTGCTAAACTGTGTGCAATGTGATTGCACACAACTTGGTTGATGGCGATTTTTTATAAATGAGTTCAGTGATTTTACCTATACCTTTCGGGAGTTGTTAGTTACCAGGCGATCAAGCCTAGAAGAACAGGCAACAAACTTACGATGTAGAAATTTTATATTTCTACATCGTATTTTCTTGCTGCTTCTTTGTTTTTTTTTAAACAATAAACCGTTCGACGACCCTTAGTTCGTGCACTACCTAAGTATCTGTGGCAGAAGCTGTAATTGCCTCCACGAATAGGAAGCGCCTAATATTGGACTGAGGCGCACTTACAACAAATTGCTATTAGTTTTTTTGTAGCGGCAAATTTTTAATTTCAATTTTCAACTGTATTTCGCTGGAGTATTCAGGGTAGTTTAGGTCACTTAGATGATATGTATCTACATAGTATATGTGTAGGTACTTTCTAGCTAAGTACCTACTAAGTTTATTTTTTGTTCCCGATTATTATTATAATTATTACATTCTGTATACCTCAAATTGATGGTCTCAGGACAGTGCATCGTAGGTCAAGTACATATCGTGCGTGACTTACGAGGCAATGCTTTGTTAACTTATAGGTGATGGTTACCACTTAACATCAGGCGGGCCATCTGCTTGTTCCATCAGCAAGTAGTATAAAAAAATACTAAATCAATATTGTACAAATTATTAATGATCAGTGAAAGTAGTAGTGATAAAGTTATTAGAAGTTAGAATCGTATAAACCAGCTTAAAGCTGTTTAAGCTTGTGGTCAACTTTGCTGATGGAGATTTCAGACCTACAGGCCTCTGATAACCGTTCAACGAAACTCAGATGAAAATCCACTAGCGGTCACCCATGCAAATGGTGAGTTCATTCCTACGATTAGCGCCTTTGCCTGTAGAACTGAAAATAAAATTCAAGCAGCACCAACAACAATGGAATGGAAAACAATGGAAGGAATGGAAATGGAAAGACAATAGCCATAAAATTTACCATAGTATCTATGTTAATCTAAGATCCCGTTTGGTATATCCCAGCATATAAAAATCCCCCAAAAACTGCAGCAAAAGCGAGATTAAATTTAAAAACCAGCAATAAAATTCAAAACGCCGTGAGGCATCTGCCTTCGCTGAATAAACAGAGCGTCTGCGTGGCGAGTGCGTGGCGACTGCGGAGCGGCTGCGGACCGACTGCGTTTTAATCCGGAAAGCGGCACTCGGTCACAAAATGACTGTATAATTTGTACAATCACCCGCGCACTGAAACTTAGAGCTGACGATCTAGAAATGTTTAGAAATGCGAATGAAAATTCATTTGCACCTCTTTTATCTTAAAAGAACCGTACATCCTATTCAGTATCGTTTAGCTGTAATGTTCTTCTTTTTTTTTATTTGGCTGAAGGTCTATCGGCCGGTTTCTGAATGCCCTATCAAAACTAATCGGATGTCAAGTCACTTGCTAGCTCTATCTAATTCAATGTAATAGCTGAAATGGCGAGTGACTTGACATCCGATTCGTTTTGATCGAGCTTTCAAAAACATGTCGTAAATCACCTAAAAAATAATTGTATATCTATTAGACATCGCTGCCTATGTGTTATGAAAAGAATATAAATTAAAATATAATATAAAGTCTATGTCTTTTGCGTTTACTCAGGGCGTTGTTAAGTGGGGTACCCATTTGTTTTTTAATTTAGTATTTTATATTCTGGAGAATTGCCTCCTCTACACATTCCTAGCCCGCATACCAGGACAGCATCAGTGCAGGAGCTCGCAGACAAATAAATTCGGGAGATAACCGACGCATAAATCTCAACGCACCCGCAAGCCTCCGGAAAAATGCCTTTCGGGAAGAAAGCGTGCTGTCTCGCTCACACTACCTGCTAGGGATGGCACTTGATGGTATTCATCATACATAAAAAATCGGGTTCAGGCAGAAATTACCAAGGACCGAGGGAATAGGGCCTTTGCCCCGCAATGGGATATAGAGAGCTCATGATAAAAATAAATCTAAATACTTATAAACAAATAAAGCGAGACTGCTAGTGAGTCGTAAATTCTATGGCAGTGTAGCCACCGCTAGAGTAGCACTCTTGTAGACTTTTATAGCACATCTCTACGGGCTTGTAGCAAAGTGACATAGTTAAGAATCTAAGTAATTTTATTCTGTGGATTAAAAAAGAAGAACAACAATGTCAGTTTCACGTTTAAGTAGAACATGATTGAACTTACTTAAATTATATCTGTCACCTTTTTATAGCCTGTGTTTCGCAAATAAATGATTATTGTATTGTATTCTACTCATCAAAAGTATCGTATTTATCGTACTTTTTATTTTTAAAGCTTTGATAACCCTGGCAATGTTCTATCTCGCTCGCACAGCGTCGTGGCCTTTTCGTAGAGCTATTGTAGCGCTTTCGTAGCGGGTTGTAGCGGTTTGTAGAAGAGAGCTCGTAGCACAGTGACTTTGACTTTTGTAGATTAATTTTATTACTTTTCTTTATAGTCGAAGAAAAGTACAGGAAAGTCTTTGACTTCTTTCGAGTATTTTGTAAATATTTTTACATGTTGTAGGGTCATCACTAAACATTTCGTGCAGCAGTGAAACTCATTGTTTTTATGATTTTCCCGATCACTACAATTTGGGTCTCTTTAAGGCAAGAGTGAATAGATTCAATCTGCTTCATCGTCGCTTACCATCAGGTGAGATTGTAGCCAAAGGACAGTCTATAAAATTATGTGAAAAAAAACATGATCCGTATTGAAATATCTGCCAATATTCATTTATTACGAAGTGGGTTCCCGGTATAGTGATGGATTTCTCCATCTCCTGCTGTAAATAATATAAGGGGGTACAAAGAGATACCGGATGTAACAGGGGATGGGCAGCAACATCCCCCGAGTTTCTTTTCAGGCTGATATTACATTTATTTAAATTTGAAGCTTCATTCTGAAATTAAATATGTATAAATAACATCTAAACATCCGTATGCTTCAAGTTGATGGGTGCGTGCGTGACTTGCGCGGCAATGCTTTGTTATAGCCGATGGTTATCACTTAACATCAGGTAGGCCATCTGCTAGATCTGATCAATATGCGTGAAGCTTCGATGAACAATGTTTCGAAGTTTCACGTCGTAGGTCGTGTAGGTTACCATTTTATCATAATAGAGACAGAATTAATAGTAGCCTTCATAAAACTATTTCCTAAATGTTTTACGAGATGGCGACACTGTGGAAAATTGCTATTTGCCGCCAGCATTAAAAAGAGCTGGAATTTGTGAATATTGGATGGGAATTTATATAACGTGGTACAACGCGGTTAGCTCGGAGGCGAGGCTAGGAAACATATAGACAGGACTTGTAAAAGGGGGCGCTTAATATGCTATTATGATGATATTAACCCCCTTTTAGCAGGATTTGTAACGTAAACTAGGATTGGTATTTAATGGTATAAAATGGTAAAAATGGTACAATGGTATGAGGCCACGGCGTCTCTAGGACGGATGAACGTGAACTGGTTAGAATTTTGGTAAAGCGAGCGAATGTGCATCGATTGCTTATAATGCAAAAAATGTACAATTGCCACCATACCTATTTCTGTAAAAATAAAAAAAAGTAGTTTGACAGCAGCCATGGTTTTTGAGGAGTAAAAACGACCAATATAAAAAAAATGTCTTATCTATTTTGTACTTAAGCTTACAATTTTTAAGATTATATTTTGATGTAAGCGGCGAGTTAGCACCTCTTCTAGACACCGCAAGGAATACGGCGCCGCGGTGGAAGAATACATTTTTAGGGAACATTATTTAGGTTCCGTATTTAAATAAATAAGAAAATTTAAAAGTAAATATAGCTGGACATTTTGCAGAGCGCAATTAATTTAGTCTCAAAATAAGGAAAAAAAACCTTGTTAGTTGAGATACCATAGTAACCAGATGACTAAAATAATTTTTAAAGGTCGATGGTGATGATAAGGATATTATTATCACCATCGACCTATGTTAGTACGCTGGTTGACGTAGATCTCTCCCAAGACGTGTCACTGAGTCCGGTCTTCTGTTCTTGTTATCCAGTGTTTGCCAGCTACATTTCGCAGTTCGTTGGTCTCTTTTGTTGCAGGGCATCCTACCCTACGCTTACCTAAATGCGCTCAAGTATTGGTTAGCTCGAAAAAAAAAATATTTTGCTTAAAGGAATACATTGTTTTAAGTAAAATTGAATAGATTAAAAACTCTCCATTGCGGCCTTTGGATGTCTTAAAAGAAGTAATATGGGTCACCAATACTAAAGCTTGAACACCAATACCTATCCACCGCACGAAGCTTGGTGACTAAGGCAAATATCTGCAATTGTTACTTGAAAATATTTGAAAGAGGCCGATAACTAGCAAAATGTTTTAGGCTAAAGATGATGGTACTTAAAAATATATGTGTGGTATCATTTTTGGTGGTAGGCCTTGAGATTCTGCTAGGCTTGACCGTGTGGAACTGTCAGATACACCTAGACACTACTCGCTGATGAAAGCATATGTACCACCTTGTTAAATGGTAACCTTCACAAAGATATGAATATCTTAAAGAAGTATCAATGTGAATTTGTTATTCAATTTAAATTTATTAAATTTTTAGTTTATTTATTCATTTATTTTTTTACTCTGAGAAGTCTCGTAAGGAAACCACGATCACAAGCTCTCAATTGTACTTAACTTTGCAAGTTAATATTCCCAACTACAAACACATCTTAACAAAAGCAGCAAAAACACAGAAGCGAGTAGTTATTGACCGTAACTCTTTTTAATTTCTCCCGTTTTGACTTTATGCCCTCAGATAAATGCGACGCCGCAGGCGGTCTATCGGACGATCGTTTTGCCCTCCTATAGAGACACTGTAGAACTGTGCTTTGTACCCCAAGTCAGTTTTTTTTTTAGTTTTTGGTTATCTGTATGCTGTGTTCCTTTTGGGCGTGCTGAGAACTTGCTAGAGTTCTTACGAAACCCGGGCTAGGAATACAGAAAGCAAAATACCACAATCGAAACAAAAAACTCGTATTTGAGTCACGAACGAATTTGAAGTTAGTCCCGTAAACGTATCGTATCCTTGACTACAACAAAAAAAAATTGAATATCGCGAGGATACGTTAACGCAAAATATTACAAAATGTATTCGTGATCAAAGCCCAGTACGCTATTTGCGTCAGTTAGCTAATATGTTATGTGTGGTTAGTGATGTAGTTTAATATAAGTTCTTATGAGCTGTTATAACTCTGGTGACGTAGTTATTACATCCTTTGTTCTACGTCACGATCACGGTCTACGATTAATGAAGCTGAGACCGACGTCCGTGCCCTACGAAGCACGGATGCACTCAGATGTAAATGTCACTAGGTAAACTAAATAACCTATACAAATAGTGATGGAAAGCGTTACCGTAGCAATCAATTAAAATACTGGTAGACATTTCACACAACACCATTGCAGGAAGACATTTTTTATTTTTTACTTCTGTCTGTATTTAATTAAGTTGATGCTTGCAAGGTAGTATGGTAAGGTAAAATTCCCATGCAGTACTGTGAAACCCCATAGAACTCCTCATGGGCTATTCTTTCTCGATCAAATTCCACAATTTTATAGTTATTTGAAAACATGGCAGATATTGGCATAGAAGTATGCCAGTTATCAGTTATTGCCAGTTTGCGTCAGATAAACTCCAACAATCTGATTGTCGGGCAACTAAGCTCTGTATCAGATACTTAAACAGTACATCGAATGGTTCAATTCACGTTAATGACGTAATTATTAGGAATTTGATTAGAGTAATATAATTGTATCATCAGTAGTTACTTACATAGCAAAAACTTGTTTTTGTGTCAATAATTTGTTAACCCGGGATATTACTATCCGGTCATCAAAATAAGTCCTGTCTCTGTTTCTCCCTATTCAAGTTTAGTAGAAAAAACAGTTTTATAGCAAATCTATATTATAGGCAAAGTCCACTCATCACAAGATCTCTAACACTACGAGAGGCCTACTTAGTACTTAGTAAAAAAAAAAGCGACTCTGCTACATAGATTGCGCGGAAGTAGCAACGGCATCCTAAGGCCCAGTTTCACCATGCTCTGTTAGTTACTAATCAAGGATTAACAGGCCGTTAAATTTAACCTTAGCTGTCAAACGCGTACATTTTGACATATTTAACGGCCCTTTAATCCTTTGTTAATATAACAGAGCATGGTGAAACCGGCCCTAAATGCGATTGATGAAAAACGAAATTGTCCTCTGGTATGGAAACCCATCCAGAGGACCAAATCGCTATTAGTTATAAGTTACTAACCTATGAATAAACTTACTCTGTTACTAACACCATGGATCATATTGTCTGAATAAATAAATGAATTATTATTATTATTAGTGTGTATGCTGAGTTAATTTGTTGCTAGCAAGGTAGTATGATAGGGTAACATCCCCAGCCACTCAATGCAACTCTACGAAACCCCATAGAACTCTACCTACTGACGTTGGTGCCTTGCGTGCCCGATTTTTCAGCGGTTTTGTATCCAGACCCGTTGAATGCCCCTAGTGAGCGAGTTGAAAAGTCTTGTTACTCCATGCAAAAACAGGCTCACACGGCACAAATGACAGCGAGAAAGAGTAAACCAATCTAAGAATCGCTGTACAGGTTTATAATTTGAAAATACGCACCTCCAGTGTAAATATTTCCGAAAGACGTCATGGTAATTCCACTAGTTTGGCATTTTTATAAAGCTACATTGTAATTTAATAAAAAAAAAAAAAATTTTTTTTTACAAGATTTCATTATTAAAAATATTGTGCCTGTGACTTACAAATGGAGAGACAGAATATAGACTATTATTGATAAGTTGTTTGGTATGGTGTATCTAAAAATTATCCTAAGTTGAAAAAAAATAGTTCTAATACGCCTTATAATTAAAAAAACTCTTACTTGTGTTGAATTCACGCCTGGAAGATCTACTAGACGTTTCATGTACTTACTAATTATCTACCACAAAGTTACGACACTAACATCACAATTTTATTTTTGTTCAAGCAAAATAATATTCTAACAGCGGCGATGGGTTTGAAACCGGTCACGTATGGCCAACTACTGCAAAATATTGTATGTGCCAAATGTAATGTTTGGACGTACCTCTAACTATCCCTTTTAGACGTCCTCAAAGAACCTGGAGTTCGTACTTAGTACTAAGAGATCTTAGGGGACTACCATGCCTGGGGATCAAAGTCGTGAAGGTGTTTCAGCTTCAGTTTTTTTGAAAAGTAAAATTATTAGTCCTTTTTATAAACCGCTGAAAGCCTTATTGGTGATTGATTGATGATTGGTTCATCCAATCACAAATCATGACATGCAACATTAAATTCACATAACATGATCAAATCAGTCCAACGAACCAAAAACTCGTAGGTATTCACAATACATAGTTCTTGGGGAAATCAAATTTCGTGATAAGCTTCGACTGATTATACCCGCATGGGACCGCTCTTTTATTAGATATAATGACGGATCAGAGAGATGGCCCTCATTTTGATTTTTAAAAGCAAAGTACATAACTCTTTTAAACTTTCTTTCTTTTACTTACTTACCTAGTTAAATTGTGAACGCCTATCTCTTCTTTCCAAGTCAAAGTCAAAAGGATTCAATAAAATCACAAGGATCACTCTGCCGAAGGTTGGGTGCTGGGAACTGCGACACAAGTTTTACATAAGCAGTTTTTAGTGTTCCCTTATTATTTTGTCTCCTCTGTTTTATGTTCACTAAATAAATTAATAATTAAACAATAGATGAAGTAAAAGTATTGCCTAATAATAACACGGATGCGCATCAGGCTTGCTTTTATGTCCGTGTAGTAAGCGTCATTTTTATCTCAGTGTTGGGCAACCAAAGGAACGGATGAGAGAAGAGTGCATGCAGCAGAACTGCGAATGTTGAGATGGATGTGCGGAGTGACAAGGATGGATAAAATAAGGAATTAATATATTAGAGGAAGTTTGAAAGTAGCGCCTGTGATGGATAAATTGAGGAGCAATAGGTCAGCGTGGTATGAGCATGAGGAGGGAAGAAAGTCATACTACGAGAAAAGTGTTGGAAATGGATGTCGATGGTTTTAGAAAGGGAAGCAGGCCAAAGAAAAGATGGGTGGATTGTGTGAAAGATGACATGGTAAGAAAGGAGTGAGCACTGAGATGACGAAAGATAGAGGAGAGTGGAAGAAGAAAACCGGTTGTGCCGACCCCATGCAGCGTAGGATAAGGGCAGGAAGATGATGAGTAAGCGTCATTTTTGGCTTAGCTTTGTGTAGCGTGATCTTTATCCGTGTGTATCTGTAATTGCGCCGGCACCCATACCATTCAAATCGGAACATAGCATGCGAACATCACTGCTCACAGACAGATGTAGGTACCTACCTGCGGTATTATTTCTCCGGACGAACTCTTACACAAAGAGTTCTACAACATACAGATACTTTTTGTGCTCAGGGTCTGTGAATATTTGGGTTCTTGAAGGTTTTTTGTTTTTGTTTGGTGTGAGTGATTGCTAATAGTAATAATAAGGCGGTTTCTCTTTATCGGGCGCGTTTTTTTTATACAACTAGCTGATGGAAGTAGATGGCCCACCTGATGTTAAGTGGTAACCATCACCTATAACATAGCATTGCCTCGTAAGTCACGCACGACAGGAACGTGCCCTACGGTGCCTCGCCCTGCGTCCATCAACTTGAGGCATACAGATGTTAAGTCTCATGTGCCTGTAATTACACCGGCAACCACACTCTTCAAACTGAAATACAGCGTTGCTGCTTGGCGGCAGAAAAAGGCGTGGTGGTAGTACTTCCCCGGACGAGCCCTTCACAATGAGCTCTACTACTTTATAAATGCTCGTTCCTTATTCTACCCCGTTTCCCGTTTTATTTTTCGGAATAATAAGTAGCCTGTATTCCAGGCTACGAACGAAATTTGATAAAATGCTAGTTTCATCCCGATCGGTTCAGTGGTATCACTAGGTAGGTAGGTAGCCGGTTCGACCAATTCTCAGTTACACTAAATCTCGATATTGCACAGATCTTTAATGGACTATTATCAGATTGACAACATATCTATATGACATACAAATTCATCAAAAAGTTTTTACTCGCCGTATGTTACCTTTATCAAACAAGTTCACTGGCCACTTCATATTCAAGAAGTTCTAGGTGCCTACTTATTTTTAGCTTTTATATATGCATAAGTAGAAAGTAGAACGTGACAGCTTGCAAGCCAATCATTTCTTGAAATGGTATAAGAAGGTTGCATGAGGGCACGTAGGGGCGCTTTCAGTCGAGCTGCAGCGGGCGAGCTCTTGGCCTAATATAATACATATATATATTGTAATACATATAATATAATATACGCCGCTGGTTTTGTGACTACTAGTCGCGCTATATTAGATTTACTACTGCCTGATTATTTGCAGAGTAGCTTTGTTACAGAGAAATACTTAAACTAGCAACGATTGAAGTTTTTTAAACCAAAATCACAGTCAGACCAAAAGTACTTAGTACCTACTACTTATACCTAATTTGACCATGTGATATATATTAAACATTAAATATTTATTAAGGGTAAGTTTTTAAGTACCATTATATTTCTTTTGATAACATAAGTAACATAACTGTAATACAACAATTTTCGTCGTTAAAATGATGTCTTTTTACAGACTATAAAAGAAACTTATACATCCTTAATTGACAACAAGTATAAAAGGGCTTTGATTAAAAAATACATACTTCTCAATATTTAATGAACCTATGTCTTTTAAGGCGAAGCAGGAGAAAAAAATCTGATGCTTACCTGAAGGATTGGTCTACAGTAACCAATTTAAAAAATAACTATTGCGAAGGAAGGAAGACCTTTGCCCTACAGTGGGCCACTACAGGGTCTTAGTCATAATAATATCTTTAACCCATGCTCATAGAGGTCAGACATAACATAACAAAATCAGTTGAAATCTGCTATATATAGCTAAGTAAATTTTTATCTGTTTTATAGTGTTTGTGTAGGTAAACACTTGTTATCAAGCAGGACAATGCAACTTCGGTTATCGAGCAGGACTCTTGATAGTAATATGTTAGACCTGTAGATGGAACCACGGTCGCATAAGTACCGTAGTAGCATGTCCCTGAGTTATTCGTCGAGTGTGATTAGAATCCGATGGCGCAGTTGGGTAGCGCGGCCCCGTATCAAGGGGAAGGTAATGGTTTTAGATCCCACTCGGATAATAACTTTTGGGACTATATTAAAAATCTTTATAACTAAGTTTCTCTGTTCGCAGCTTCTCTATACAGCACGGTGCGCCGCCGCGCCGTCTCTGCAATAACATTACACTGCACTGTGGCCTTACATAATATCGCTAATCAGTTACACACATAAATAACAGGCGCAGCCACAAGCCGCAGCTAGATTACACACACACACACTAGCTACTTGTGTTCCTACAAGATTTATAAAGCACAATAAGTTAACTTATTGTAGTCTTAGAGAAAGCTTGAAATACTGCCTTGGCTTATGCTGGGAACCAATCCGAATGCCAAGCGAGGTGATACGGCAAAGCCCTGAATATGGGGTATACCTATGTCCAGTTTATTATTCAAGATGAAGATGACGTATATAAATCATCATCATCATCTGCCTGTCCTTATCCCACGCTAAGTGGGTTCGGCACAAAAGGATTTCAAAATCAAAATCAAAATCAAAACGGTCTTTATTCAGTACAACCACAAGGATCACTTTGAAACGTCTTATATACTAGGTGAATCTAACGCCAGTTCCTCGCGACCAAAGCCTAGAAGAACGGGCAAGAAACTTACGGCTTGGTTCCTAGCGTTTTTTTGTATGATCCTTTTTACAATTTTATTATGGTACCTACTTATTTGTTTAGTGTTTTTAATGAGTTGGAGCATAGATCAGTCCCAAGCTTTTTTGTCATCTATATAATCAGATATTTTATGGTAAGCTTTTGTACAAAGTTTTCTTTTAATTATGTTTTTGAATTTGCTAATCGACAACTGGTGAATCTCGCTTGGGACTTTGTTAAAGAAGCGTACACATTGTCCTGCAATTGTTTCTTCTTCCACTCTCCTCTATCATTCGTCATCTCAGTGCTCACTCCTTTCTTACTCATGTCATCTTTCACACAATCCATCCATCTTTTCTTTGGCCTGCCTCTCCTTCTAAAACCAACCTCATCCATTTCTAACTCTCTCTCGTAATATAACTTTCTTCCCTCCTCATAACATGCCCATACCACGCTAACCTAATGCCCCTCAACTTATCCATCACAGGTGCTACTTTCAAACTTCCTCTAATATACTCATTCCTTATTTTATCTATCCTTGTCACTCCGCACATTCATCTCAACATTCGCATTTCTGCTGCATGCACTCTTCTCTTATCCGTCTTTTTCGTTGCCCAACACTCGGACCCATACAGTACGACAGGTCTTAAGATCGTATGACAACTATAACGAATGACGATTATTGTAAATAATAATAAATAAATATGATGTGACGTGTACATTCCACCCAGCACAATATGATGGTCATGAAGTACAGATAAATTACGAAGGCTGAAACAGCGTTCAAATGACGTCAGTGCATGGTGGCAATTTGTTGATGTAGATGACAGCTAGTTCTAGTGTGAAAAATCACCTACAAAATAATTGATCAAAACAAGGGCCGTATTATGAACCCTTATTTGATTAAATTCTCGGAATTGCTGGAATTTGATAAATTTATATTATGAATACCTGATTTTTATATGCCGTGATGGTACGGTCCATTTCCCACTTAATTTCAGCTGCACCATGCCTGTTCTTGCATCTGCAAGAAGTATAAAAAACATAATAATAATAATAATAATAAATCTTTATTGCAGACACGTGGGTCCATAGTAAAAGGTACACATTTAAAAATTAGATACATACTGTAAATTTAAAATAAAAGTAAAACACAAATTTAGAAATCAAAATCATAAAAAATAAATGCAGAATATTGCTGCTAGTCTAATTTAGGTATAAGAGTAAGTCTATATCATCCACTACGATTATCTGTAGACCTTTGTAAACGATCTAAAGATAGCTTCTAGTTGACTTCAATACCGATTGGAAGCGTTTCCAAAATCCTAGCTGCATTGCCGCTGACAATTCTAATGAACCATACTCACCAGCCCTTGGATCACGGTAAAGGTACTTATACCTATTTTCTGAAAATGAATGCTAAGAAACCAAAATATCTGATGTTATCTACCGTGCCAGGGGATTACAATCGTGTACCAGTTTTTTCTAATTTCATTTACCATATAATAATATTCTGTTGAAGTTAGTTTAGTTATTGACATTTCTTACCAAAGTCTAAGTCGAAGACAAAAGGCATTTATTCAGTTGAATCAAAAGAATCACTTTGAAACGCCCTAAATCTAGGTGAATTTAGGAGCCTCTTTCACGCGATAGAACAGGCAACAACTTATATGATTTTTTAGAAATTAATATAATTACGAAGCTTCAGTGTGGTGCCAAACCAACCGAGGAGTCTCATGTGCCTGTAATTGCATTGGCTCCTTCAAATTGCAACACAGCAATACAAACTGCTTGGTGATAGAAATAAATACGTAAAACTTATCCCGACAAACTTTTTTTGTGAAATTTAAAGGAAGATTATCGGAAGACACGGCCGTTCCATTCCTTTGCAGTGCATAATAAATTTCCAGTCGAGTGCGGGTACTAACGTAATGTCTGCTGCAAACGAATGCCGTATAGTACGTGTGGGACTATGTATTTGTGTGCTACCCTTATCATCAGCCTGAAGAAGACTGTACAAAGTCCTCTCCCATTCAAGCAAAAACGGTTTAATGGGAAGCCACGAGATTGATAGAACTTTCGCATGATGACCCGATACGTCAAAAACATTGCATCTAAAAATATCGCATACATTCTGCGGTGTAATTTATTTCGTAGACGCAGCCGCTACGCAGAGGTCGTAGCGCTACGCCGTAGAGTTACTACGAGATTAGAGTTATTTGATCATGCGTAGTGGTTTGTAGCTCCTAGTAAATAATATTGTTTTAATCTTTTTCTTGCCGTGACACTAGTTTCTTTTGAAACAGTGTGGTGAAAGGATTTAAAGTGCGCCACAAAGAGGCTTCTTTCGAGCACGATTGTTTTAATACAAAGAGTCAACAAATTTTTTTTCTTTATATTTTAAAAAAGTACTTAAAAAAACTACTTACTTTTATTAATAAATAATAATTATTTGTTATTAAATATTATTTATTTACGTCACTTAGTTATTTGTTCAAAGTAAAACCCAGAAAGATTTCTCAATAAACTTATCAACTAAAATCACCGAAAACTTCAAAGCAGTTCCTGAACTTATTCAATAAAAATTATATCAAAACATTTCATCTAAAACGATTAAATACAAATTAGATAACCTAACGGACAAAAACATTATCGTAGAAAAAAAAACAGCCTAAAATCTCCGCCGGTCCAAGATGTGTTTTTAACCCACACACACCCACGCACACACACAAAATCAATGTGACATTTATAGACGCGTCAGCTGAAAACTTCTCCAAGTAAAAATGACCTTTGGTCCTTAGATATAAAGTTTATAACGATAAATGAGACGTAGCTTAAATTAGGATATTTCGAAAGTCGAAGACGACACTTGAAGTTTTAGCATAGTATTCAATTCCAAACCTTATTTTTGCGAAGCTGAGATTGACATTGGCGTGTGTTCGAAGCTGATATATACCAGCTATGTTTCGAATTTGAAAGAGCTTTCCGAGTTTAACCGAACACTTACCGATCGGGTCCGAGTGGCGCCGAGTGCCTGCGAGCGCGAATGCATTACGGCGTAGTGGGGTAGGGCTGCTCCGCAAGGAAAATGATGAACGCAACGAATTAAAATATTTTCTTTGAAATATTTCTTTGAATTCATTAAAAATACAATTTTCAAGAACTGGGTCATACAGAATAACAGCATTGGTTAAAATGGTGACTTATTTGTTTTTATAAAAAAACATTTTTTCCATGTTAGTTCTAACGTTTTTTTACCGTTTTCAATCAATGTTATATTGATTTAGTATTGTAGTATGTTAAGCTATATTATGTTATTAAAACTATAATTGTAGTACTTTAGTAAAATACATGATTATATCGATTTATACCCAACAACAGAGAGCACAGAACTCCCAAACCATCAATACCCATTTACTATGGAGACCTCCTAATTAACTTAATCTATGACTGCGTCAAAGCAAATTGTTCCATCAACATTTTAATTACAATATCCGGAAAAGCTGTTTGGCAGCCCTGGCGGGGGCGGGGCCGCGGGAGGAGGGACGGGCGCGGGTCGAGAGGGGCAGGGGAGGCGAGGGCGCGGGTGGCCGCGCGCCGTCAGTCGGTCGCGGGGCGCCGCGCAGCCCGCTCGCGAAATGCGCGCTCTCTAACGTATTATGTTCCTCCCAGACCTCCCGCGCGCCTGCATGGTGGACGACGTAGCGACATACCTCCAAGCGCCCTCCTCGGGACAGGTGGCTACAATATATTAACAACAACCCATATGTAATTAACAATGATGATATTAACAGATGTTGTGAGCTACTGTCGCTTACCTGAGCCGCGTCTGCCGCCCGGGTATTTTCGGTACGATTTAGCCGTCGGATCGATCGAGCCCACGTGATTGGGACCACTTTCCGACGCGTGCATATAAAAAAACATTCTTTGACGTTTTCACGCCACGTGGCCAAACAGAAAATCGATAATGAACGAGTAGTGGAAGTTAAAAATGGAGGATAAGGTGAAAACAAACGGTGTAAACAGATCGATGGAGGTCAGTTGTGAGGCTCTCTGAGCTTCTAGTGAAGTTCAGGGATGGATGTGTTACGAAACCTTTGCTTATATGTTAGAACTGAAACGTACGGAGCTTATTGGAAACCTTAATGTCGTTTTATGTAGATATTTGCCTTAAAATGTTATTATAAAGCAATGCAATGTTTTGAGTTTGAGAATGATCTCGTATTGTATGTAGTCGTTGTGTCCCCAAACCTTGAGCCAGTCGAATAAAATAAAATATACGAGCTTTAAGCTCTCTGAAATAGATGTTTATGAAGTAATAAAACGTAAGATCGATTGTATTTACTCGACTTCAAATAAAGAGGTTATAAAACCTCAGCAGCGTCGTGAAGACGACATTATTCCGAATCACTCGAAAAGAATTCCTAATAGTCGTGTGAATCACTCGCAGAGAAATTCAAAGGTGATGAATGAGCTTTGGCAACTTTTAAAGCAAGAAAAATAATTCAACGTGTTTAAATTGTTGAAAAAGCAACATTGAAGAAGAAAATGAATTCTTAGACAGATACAGCTAAGAAAATTTCATTCAGGAAAGCAGTAGCTAAGGCTGACTGAAAAACACGTGTAAGCTGCGAAATGTAGCCAATATTTACATATATCGTAACTACACCGGAAAATGTAAATTGGATCAATATTAGGTATTTCACAAATATTACATCATTTCGATTTTTATATGGGAACTTAATTTGTATATAACTGTATTTTGTAACTATGTATATTTGTCGCTTGTGGAATATAGCATTTTAATGCTTAGAATGAATTAAATCGTAAATGGTATAAAACGATACTTAAAATAAAAAAACGGAACATTAGTATGTATGTATTCAGTTAGGACAAAAAAAAACATTGTAAAATAAAAAATAGGACGTAATAGTACGACGAAGAAAATATTAATCAATTCGAAAAGAGAACGCCATAGTTTCAAAAATATAAATTAGAAAAAAAAACGACGAAAAATTGTAAAAACCATAGACTAAAAGCAAGTCACATTGGTAAAGACTTATAGAATTTGTAAGTGGTGGTGAATCGATATGGGGAGGGAAAGATGTAAGCAACTGCAGGGAAACTACGGCATTGTAGCATAACGCCCATTCCTATCTGCAGTTGTATCTACTTAATGGGAGATTTTATCCGTCGGCCCGATATTTCTTTACTGTTGCTGTGTCGAGTTAGTATTCTAGCGGCGATAAGCTTGCAACCTGTCACGGAATACTAGATACTGCAAAAAGTGGACATGTGCCAAATCTAATGATTCGTCGTGCCTCTGATTACCCTTTTTTGTCATTTTGTTTCTTAGTACTCAAGGATTTTGAGTACTTAGGAATGTAGAGGTGGTGTTTATGACGTATTACATTCCGGAGCTTACTCGGGCTTCGTTGTTACTTATTTTTCAGACCTTTGGCGCGTTCTAGTCAAAATGTAATGAGTTTAATGATTAAAGAGTTTATGACTATTTCGGAGGAATAGACAATTCTCTGGGATAGTATTTTTAAAGAGTTGTTGTTTGAAATATAACATAATTTGGTTTTAGATTTTGGCCTAAAAGCCTTTTAAAATACCAGAGACAAATAATCCTTAATTTTCTTCTGATTGATTCAAATTGATTTAAAGATATTTACGTAATTACTAACATTTATTAAATCTTACAAATCGATTATTTATTTATTCGTTGTAATAGAAACGAAAAGTTCCTTGATTTCGTATTTAGTACTTTTAATGGATTTAAAGATGTTTACATTACATTTTCAACTTTTTTAGTATCTCACTGGTTCGACTTTGGTTCGTTGTTTGTTTGTTACAGGTTTTAATCGAGTTTATACGAGTTTTGTTTGTATCTGAAGCCAATGAGGTTTCAGTTGAGTATTGTTTTGGCGATTCAACTTCAAAATGAACTTGTGTGTGTTCTAAATAGGTCAATGCTAGTGGTTTGTAGTTTGCTTTAGGTAAATTGTTGTATTTCGTATTTTTACAGAAACACAGGTTTATTGAATTTGTTGAATATCGAAGGATATTTTTTACAGATTTTTATTGGTAGTTTAATGTTGATTCGCAGCATATTTTTTCCTCCATGATGTTAAACCCTTGACATAATTAACTCTTGGAAATTGGAAAAAAACATACATGATAAAATCCTTTCTCCTTCTCAAGTGAGACTAAAATATTTTGTTTACGACAATAATCTCATAGTAATTTTAAATGTGTGTAGTTATGAGTAATTTTTCTCAGTTTTCCGACTAAATATATCAAATTTTATTTTATATAAATTGCCATTCAGCGTGGCAATGCAACCAGCGCAGCGCCTTGGGGACGCTTCCGAATGACACTGATTTGGATCAGTTGTGCTGTCTCTAGATCGTTCGCAACAGTCTGCAGATAGCTCAACTGTTTCATTTGTATTTTGTAAATACATGTCGAATTGGTTATGGAAGTTGGTAATACTAGGTTGTCAATAAGGATAATTAAATTGACCACTAATATTAAACCTGTCTCATAACTATTATTGATCGAGTGAGCGAAGCGAACGAAGATCTTAGTTTCAACTTGGGCGATTTGGCATTTTATGTATGTATGTATGTATGTATGTTTGTCTGGCGATAACTTTAGAACCGTTGATCCGATCTGCATGAAATTTGATAAGTCGATAGCTTGTACTTGAGAAATTTACTGGTAAGTATATGAGTAAAATCGGATGAAGGGTTTTTGAGATATGGGGTTTTTTAAGAGGACAAAAAGAAAAAAAGTGACATAAAAAAATCAAGTTACATGTCATATGAAAGGGCTTTATTTGGACATTCCAAAACAATTTTTACTTTTTTTTTGGGACGCTCGGTTTTTGAGATACAATAAAAAAGTTAAATTAAGATAACCAGCGACCCAAGAGCTCCCATCTCTGAGAGTTTCGTTGGCATCAAGGTTTTTCTATTGGTCGGCCAGTTACTTTGCTTTTTCTTATTTTTTTTTCTTGAAATAAATTTAAGTAGGTACTCAGTTCTCATAAAATGGTGACAACGACCAGGTCTGATGATGGAGCCAAGGTCTATTCAACGGAACTCTTCAATAAATAGGCCAGTAGAGTTGAAACTTGGTTACCGTACCAAGTTAGTAGGCGGTAGTCAGAAAAAAGTCCAAACATAATGTTTGGACTTGCCTCTCACTACCACCTACTCAAAGTTTTGATGCGTTCGTCGGGTCGCATCACGAGATCTCAGTTCGGGGCGAACTACTAGTTATTCTTTACAAAACCTTGGGAATATGATTTTGATCTTGCAAAGCTTTAGGAAGGCCGCTCTCGTGGAAAGTGGTTAAATCTTGCCGAAGCTTCTAAGCCTTTTGTGCGGTGTCTGTTAGTGTCAACTACTAGAGATAGAACAGAAGAAAAAGAAAAAATAAACCCGAGTAGTATTTACCAAGAAGGTAGTTACAAACTGAATATATTTTGAGGATGTATAAGAGGGTAGTCAGAGCGTTGATCATTACATTTGGCACATAGCACGTGGATAAGGGCAATTATCGATCAGTAAAAGGTAGATTTATTCTGATTAAGCTGATTTTCCCGATAAATTCTTACGTGAAAAGTATTTGTAATAAGAAAATGACACTAGAAAGAAAGAAAACTCGTTTCATCCACAACAGTAAAACAAAATAAAAAAAAAAATAACATACATAAAACAAACCAGTATACAAACTAAAATGATAAAGAAAAATAATATATCTATTTATGTAACATTCAGTGGTGATGAATGTATAATCATCTTTGAATTTCTGTGAAAGGTGATTCTCAGCTTAAAAAAGCACTGATAGTTTATCACAAAGCAATACACATAGCTTACTCCTACAAACAACCTTATTTGTAAAAGACTAAAGTTCAAAATTTAATAGGTCCAGTAAATGCTTACGAAGAGCGTAAGATGAGAAAGTTACATTTTGAAAACTACCAAAATTTAAGATAATTATTATTAAAGATTGTTTTTTCTTTTACAAATCTTCGCTCTACGTAGCATAAGTGGTTACTGGGCTAAGCATGATATATATTCACATAACTATCCTTGCACTATCCTGCTGTCGTGTTTCTGTATATTCCCTAAATTCGGACCTTTTCCTATAATATTATCTAAATTATTAATTGACAACAATAAGAACAATATTTTACACAACTATTGAAAAAACCTATACATTTATCTTAATTAAGATGATTTAAATGTATCGTTTTTCTTTAGCCAGGCGATATAATGACCAAAAAAACACAAAAAACGATTGGATGTCACAAAATAAGGGTTAAGGGTAGGTCCCGCTATCTTCTTCAGAAAATATGGCGGGACGATCTCGATTATCATTTCAGAACCTGGGCCTTTTTTTCACTCTCTATGAAATGTGCAGAAATGGATGGCCTTTGCCTTGCATTGGGATTGGAGAAGCTAATATAATATATTTTTTTCATTCAAATAAATATTCCAAAATAAAAGCAATATCGACAAAATAAAAGCAAAAACTGAGAACAAAACAAAATGCGCTATTAATAAAACATAACGAATTCATGAAATACAATCCAATTAAGTAGCATTATGGATGTCGTAAAAAATCTAATAAAATAAAAATAGCCGACGCGGCGAAACTAATTTTCTTGTAGTCATGAAAATAATAACATTAGCCTCCGACTGCAAATGTGAAGTCGCAAGTGAACGTTTATGATACTAGGTATAGTAAGTATACAGGGTGTGCAAATGCAGCTTACTAAGGCACACAGCACCGGCACCTTTCCTGACAAAATATTCAATACATGGTCAAAAAGAAATGTCTCAAAAATAATAATTATTAGCTCTTTCAGTGTAGTCAAAATGGGTTAATATCGAAAGATGTAGACTTTGTAGCTGTTTTAATAAGTGCTTGTCGTACGAAATTGTATTAACAACATAAATTTTACTTTTTATAAATAAAAGGAATAAAAATAAATAAATAGGAAGTAATTGATATACAAATTCAATTGAAAAGTCATTACTTTGATTTGAAAATCGGGATTTTGCTAAACATCCCTTTGCTAGACACATTAGAAAAAGAGTGAGGCTGAAACGTAGATGCACCTCGAGGCACACCGGAAAAGACACACAGAAAGTAAGCTCAAACAAAAAGCCACTAGTTAGTCGTACTAGTGAGTCCAAGAAAAGTTGGGAAACCGGTACACTTATTTGATACATTTTTACTGATATCTCTCGTGATTAGATACACACCTCAGATTATAAAACTAGTATTTTGTTATCAAACAAAGGCTTTTGAAATTTAACTAAATATTCAAGAGGCATTCAAAAGTCTGCTATATTTTTCTAAAAAACCTCTCAAACAACAAGACAATGCTTAGAAAGTAAAAAGGCTTGCCGTAAGATTTGATCAGCCACAGAACGAGTGAGTGAAACGCGAGTAAAGACAAGGGCTCCAACTAGCTTGCAAAATGCAAACTAGCTAAGGTAACAAGTCGCAAGCTAGAACATTTGTATCGCCGGACACCGGTGCAGAGCTCGAATCCGCTGATAGTTCAATTCCACGAGGAATTCTAATTTAATTTAGCCGAAGCACCGAAGCGCACTCTTGTTGTGTGCTAGGTATGTTTAGTTTACTCTTTCTGGGCAGAGTTGTAGCTTATTTTGTACAATTTCACTGCTACACAACGTATGCTGTATTTGGAAGTTTTGTTGGTGAAAATTGTGTCTATAATAAAACAATAAATCAAATGTTTTATTTTACATTAGTATTTTACTCAATTAAAAATAAAAATATATTTTCCAAATGTTGTGAAAGGTTGATCTCTTTATTTTCGTATTACTCGTTGTTTTATAAAACCAGTAAATTTTAATATATAATATTTACTTAGGAAGAGAAAGTAAGGATTATGAGTTTCTATGAGAAATGTACAAGAGTCAACTTTTATACTATAGATAACCGGATATTATAGAACAACATGATATAAAAACGTTTTATTTAAAAGCTAAGCTTGCTCGTAAATAAAAAAGTGAGTCATCGCTTTTCCCATGCGGACCGTCGATTTTCTATAAATATAAATATGTCGCTAAATCTTATCGGTTAAAGTGCTCCGTACTTTTGAAAAACGGATCACTTATATATTGAAAAAAAAAAGTGCTACAAATAAATAAAAAACAGGCCAAAAATACCCGGCCGGCTGTCGCAGTGCGAACCGCGTCGCATCGGTGTTCCAAACAATATACTCGATGTTTTGTACCCCCTCGATGTTTTCTATCCCCCTCTATCGTGTGTTTATTCCTATTTCTCACTTTTTCTCACTTTCGATGTTTGAATGTTTATCACTAACTGTTAATGTTGATAACCCTTCGTATTATGTTGTTAGTTCCAAATGGTTATTTGTTGCGGAAACTCGTAAGAAAACAACCGTTCTTTATGATTGTTTTTCGTATCATAAAATACTATAGCTAGTAGTATTATGATACGTATTATAACTTCTGTATTTAATTAAAAATGACATGACTAGTACGCAATAAGTACACATTTTATACAACAATTTACGCCACTTTTGGATAAAGTTTATTTATTGAATGTAGACCTTATTACG
Organism: Chloroclysta siterata; assembly: GCA_932294275.1. Lineage (NCBI taxonomy): Eukaryota > Metazoa > Arthropoda > Insecta > Lepidoptera > Geometridae > Chloroclysta > Chloroclysta siterata. The sequence continues at coordinate 13,786,567 of OW028591.1, read as the reverse complement.
AACTATATTAAATAAAACTACAAAATATATTAAACCTACGTACTATCACGTACCAATAATTATAAATTATTTCAAACTATGTAGACAAACAGTTAAAATAAATATTTATCTAAACGTGGTGTCACTTGTTTTAAATGTCAAAAAATTGTAATTAGAAAAATAAATAAATCGTACTTTACAAAGTTCTGTAAGTATGAAATACTCATTTGATAAAACTTTTGGTTGGCATATTATACGGAAAAGTTTATTTTTCTATTTACGGTTTTAGTGAGTATTTAATTATATTATGTGCATGATTCCCGAATGCACCCTCCAAGCAAGAATGTTGCACGATACTATTTTTCATTTTCCCGAAGTTCTTTTTTAATTTTCGAACATTGATCAAAGAGTTCCATTTTGCTAATGGACAAAATGGATTATTATTTTGCTAATGGACAAACTGGGTATTAAAATTCGGATATGGATGGCTTCGGCCTAGGTTTGTGAAGTGTTTGTGTCTGTTTTTGGGTACACTGAGTAGGTACATCATTTCGTTTTAAAATGTTTTCTACTATCATTCTAAACTGCTCACGTTTAAAACTTTAAGTAAAAAATCACCTTATTATTAAAGTTGATTAAAAAAAGTGTTAGCTACACTATATTACAGGATATAACTGCGAGATCTACGACATTGGTAAGTGATATTTATTTGTGAGTGTTTAAAATAAAATAAAAAATAAAAAAAAGGTATTCTTTAGAAATTTGGTAGCATTTTGCGGCATTATGCTGTTGTTTTTCTTCTTAACCCTTTGACGTAAATGGGACATCCCTGTCCCTGATCTTTACGAATTTTTATTTCGGTATTTCATGTAAAACTTCTTAGTTGTTGGTAATCCAAACGCTTATTTATGAACGAATCTTTTATTATCTATGGTCAGAGAAGCGCGGCGCAGGAAAAAAATTAAAAAAAATTTGAATTGAAGTTTCGTGTTTTGGCGCGCCAATATAAAATATTTTGAAATGAAATAAAATTATAATCTAATTGTTTTTTATATTGTTTGGTGCTACAGATTCATAAAATGGTAAGTAAATATTTATGTTTTATCGGTATTTGTAATAATTTACACGAATAACGTAACTAAAACATAAAATATTAAGAATGGGAAGTATATGTCCCAATATGCGTCATAGGTCAATTATTTGAAATTTTTCAAGTCGGTGTTTTATGGATTGTATGTGCTTTTATTATTATTTTTCTAACCTTTTTTCTTTGTTTTAGGCTCACAAAGGAACAAGATTGTTTTCTTTGATAGATACCAATGTCGAAAAGCATTAAGTTGCCGATACCAGTGACTACGAAGATGCTATCGTGTTGGATGATGAAGATCAGGCGTTCATCGAGCAGGACATGGAAGCAGCGGCATCGGAACTAATAATAGAACCAGCACTTTCACCGACAATACCGACTCCAGTGATTCCATCATCATCCGAATCACTGGTGGTTCCACCACTCACAGCAATCCCTATTTATTTGAATTTGATTTGTACACAGGCAAAAAACGATCTGGACCAGAAATTGGTTTGGGTGAATCCGTCGTCCTTGATTTGACAAGAGATTTAGTAGGTCTAGGATACTTCGATAATTTCTTCAATTCACCTGTCCTGCAATACAAGCTTTCCAAACAAAAGATCAAAGCTTGTGATACAGTCCGCATGCAGCGGAAAAATACTCCTAAAAGTTTACCTCAAGACAGATATATGAGAAGAGGAGATATTTATTAGAAGGAATATCGTTCGTCAAGTGGATGGACAATAAGGCGGTACATCTTCTTCCAATTTTTTTGTCACCAATACCGACACAGACTGTGAAACGCCGCCAAGCAGGGTCAGCGCAGAGACATGATACACATGCCCAGACATAGTTTGTAATGGATCAAAAGAAGGTGACATACGAAGTAGACAGAAAATCAAAAATAAAATACTATTTGAGATTATTCTTCGATATCTAGGATATCGCCATAAACAATGCCTACGTGCTTTATGTGCAACTGCACGTGGAACATAAAATAGAAGGAACTCATCTTTCGACATTAGAATACCGGCAAGTGGTGGCCAAGGCGTTGATAGGAGATTTCTCTATGAGAAAAAATCTGCTGCTTACCATGTCGGTGACCAAAAAAAGGATAGAGAACATAGGGCTCAACAGATCCCCGCCGGCCCATGTCATGGTAAAAGCACCTAAAAGAAAAAGATGCGTCAATTGTGCAAAAGCGGGCATAGAAAATCGCACAAATAACGTTTGTGAAACATTATGTCCACCTGTGTTTCACTAGCGGTCGAAACTGTTTTTCAGATTTTCATTAATTTGTTGTTTATTTTAATATATCATTGTATAAAATAACACTGTTTTTAATCAGAAATACCTTGATTTTTTTTAAATAAGTTGTGTTTTCCAAATATAACAATTGCAAACAATTTCGTCCTAAGGCGCATATTGGGACGCGGCTGTCCCAAGGTTTTCCAAAAAATCTACTGTACTTTTTATTTTTTTTGTGATAATTATGGATAAATAATATCAAAATTAACCTATTTATTCGCTTAAAACACTAGAATAACTTCAGGATCGATTTTGTGCGTGAAAGGGTTAATATTAATATAATTGATATAAAGTACCAATCGAAATATTTATACTCATTACAATGTTTGACTGGAAACTCTTTCAGCTCTTGGATGCTCTCCAGCATGAGAGACGATATTATTTTATTTGCATAATAAATAATGTTGTATAGAAAAAAGTTAATTATCAAGGAGTAATTGAATCACAAGGACCACCTAGAAACGTCTTAGAACTAAGTATATCTATTAAAAGTTTTTCTTTATGGGTCGTTGTTTTTTAACTAGATGATTTTTTACTGAAAACATGATATTTATTTCAAAACGTATAGCACTCCTACATTGAGATCATTTTATATCTATGAGGCTCGTAAAGTAAAAGTACGTAATCAACTTTTAACAACTATAAGAAACACTCAAGTCTATATTTATGGTTTTCCTGCTTTTTATTGTTTTTTCCATTAAGGAATAAAAGAAAAAAGGTTCCAGCTAAAATTACTTTCATACTTAGAGCGGATTTGACCAACTCAGGGTAATCTTTCTAATAATAGGTAAGGCTATATGTCAGACTAGTGGCTTCCCGCGGCTAACCCCAAAAACAAACGAAACGAAACAGCTTCACGACTTTGATCCCCAGGGCACGGTAGATACCCTCAGATCTCTTCGTACCAACTCAAGATTCCCGTGTTTAGAATGTCCCTTGCAAACATTGACGCCTCGTTGTATCCTTTTTACTCGAGCGCAACGAAGGAGGGTAACGATTTAGAGGTTGTTTTCGAAAATAAAACTGTCTTTTTGTTTGTTTGAAGTTAATTACACTACGCGTTAAAATCTCCCAGACAAACCTTGAAACTTTGGCAGTCTTTTGCACCCTTTGCAGGGGTAGTTTTAAAATATTGAAAACGTGATTTTAAATTATTTATTGAGGAGTACTATATTTAATTCAAGTTTGAAATCAATCGCACTATGCGTTAAAAATCTCCCATACTAACTTTTACAGTATTTGCACCCTTTGCAGGGGTAGTTATTAAAAGTTAAAAGCGTCATTCTTAATTATTTATTTCTTAGTATATTTACCTCAAGTTTTAAGTCAATCGCACCACGCGTTAAAAAACTCCCATATAAACTTTGACATCCACACTTATTAAGGGTAGTTTTAAAAAACTAAAAATGCCTTTCCTATTTCTTAGCTTTGGAATACATCTACTTCAAGTTTCAAGTTTGTAGGTTCAAAGAATACAATTTTTGATACCAACGTTTTCAACCCTTTTTACACCCTTGGGGGTTGAATTTCCAAAAATTCCTTCTTAGTACACCTCTACGCCATAAGACCTATATACTCTTCAAATTTCAAGTCTCTAGGACCAGCGGTCAAATAACTCCCATACAAACTTTACATCCCTTTGCACACTTATTAAGGGTAGTTTTAAAAAACTAAAGATGCTTTTCCGATTTTTTTGCCTTAAAGTACATGTACTCTAAGTTTCAAGTTTGTAGGTTCAAGGAATACTATTTTTCATGCAAACGTTTTTAACCCTTTTTACACCCTTAGGGGTTGAATTTCCAAAAATCCCTTCTTAGAACACCTCTACGCCATAAGACCTATGTAATCTTCAAATTTCAAGTCTCTAGGACTAGCGGTCAAATAACTCCCATACAAACTTGTACATCCCTTTGCACACTTATTAAGGGTAGTTTTAAAAATCTAAAATTGCTTTTCCTATTTTTTAGCTTTGGAGTACATCTACTTTAAGTTTCAAGTTTGTAGGTTCAAGGAATACAGTTTTTTATACCAACGTTTTCAACCCTTTTTACACCCTTAGGGGTTGAATTTCCAAAAATCCCTTCTTAGTACACCTCTACGCCATAAGAGCTATGTACTCTTCAAATTTCAAGTCTCTAGGACCAGCGGTCAAAAAACTCAAATACAAACTTTTACATCCCCTCGCACACTTATTAAGGGTAGTTTTAAAAAACTAAAAAATTCTTTCCTATTTTTTTGCCTTGAAGTATATCTACTCCAAGTTTCAAGTTTATAGGTTCAAGGAATACTATTTTTCATACAAACGTTTTCATCCCTTTTTACACCCTTAGGGGTTGAATTTCCAAAAATCCCTTCTTAGTACACCTCTACGCCATAAGACCTATGTACTCCTCAAATTTCAAGTCTCTAGGACCAGCGGTTTAGGCTGTGCGTTGTCTATATGTCAGTCAGTCAGTCAGTCAGGACTTTGATTCTTATAGTATTAGAGATTAGAGATAGAGATAAAAATAAATTTACCTTTATTTTAGGCTAGTTTTTTTTGTCATTTGTTTGACCATTGTACAACCACTCAAATAGGAAATTAATCTAAAAACATAAAAAAACAGTGCTGCGAAAAACTAGTATTTTAAATCATTTAAAACTACAAAAATATCGAAATCCGAGCCTGTGCCATTAGAGAAGAAATAAAAAAATCACCTAAAACATATTACATCTTCTTCTTATTAAATAACGTAAGGAACCTGGCATGTAGTAGAACCTAAAAAAAATTTACAACATGTGTATACAAACAAGTGCTCGAAACAAGACTGATAGAAGCGATATTTAAAAAAAAATCTTACACCAAATTGTTTCAAAAAAACTAGTACCACGACAGCAATAATAAAAAGATAATGTTCATAAGACGTACGAGTAGGTTTGTAAGATGATTCCTTTAATGTCTCGGTTCGAGAGTGCCTATCAATATAAGAGTAGCTTGCGTAAGCTTCCCTAATCTGATCGGATGAAAGCGATCCTGATAGAAAGATTCGACGTCTTCAACCTAAGCTTTTCAATATTAAAGTCTGGAGTTTAATAGATTCTTTGATAAAAAAAAAGTAAGAATAGTATCCACAATAACATAAATACCTACGAAGATTAATTATTATTTTCATATGTGTTGGGTACCTTCTATGATCTTATCTTAGCTTGTTAATAGTACCTAAGTAAGATATCGTACTTACTATTAACAAGCTTATATAAATATAAACATAGAAATTAATTATGCAGTAGCATAATGTCAAAAATTTAATGATTTTTAGTCATATCTGTATTTTAAACTTAAGGATTTACTTAAACAAAATAACTACAGATAACAATTTCATATAGTATAAGCTTATTACCACCTTTTAACAAATTAATTGATTTGATTTTAAACAAAAAGTGAAGGGCTTATTTTAAGCATTGATTCAATTAGGTAACGCTTATTTGTATGGGTTTCATCCCTTACAATGATATATTTTATTGAAATTAACTTGGATCATCATTTCGAAACCTCATTATTAAATGCAAGATGTTTATAAATCTATATTTTACGGTTCAAGAAACCAAAACATCCCTATTCCTGAAAATACAGCATTTACCGCAGTCTAGATAAAACAACCAATATTTCTCTCGTCACAAATTTTTATCTGCATAGAGTATTACAGCGTTTTTATAGACACCATAGAGCAGACTGATTTATTTTTATATTTCAGACCAGCTTCCGCTTTGCCCGCATTACCACAGATTAAAGAAGAATATCTGGGCAACTCCATGCACATACGGAAACGTAACTTTATGTAACTTTAAAGCTTGTTGTATTTCCTTTGGCCATAATCTTTTGAAAGTGAGCGCTCATGTTTATTTTACAATGAATAACCGTCCTTTGACTACAATCTCACTTGATGGTAAGTTGCTATATAGCCGACGCCGGAGCAATGCGCTTTAGAACACCTATTGACTCTTAACTTGAAGAGATTTAGATTGGAGTGGTCAGGAAAAATCGACGGTGGTAATGAGTTCGCATAATGAAGCTATGATCAGAGTCTCTTGTCTGATCCCCAACACACTTCACCTAATTTCTATGTTGAGTGCCTACCATTGATTAAAGCATCTATTATTTAAGAATATAATTTTGTATCTACAATGTTTCTATAAGGTATGTACTCAATGTATTTTTTTTGCACAATAAATAATTTGAATGTGAAATAATTTGATAAAAACGCTCATACATCATGAAAGGATCATACATATAAGTAGGAATGTAGGAATTAAACTTCCCTGCTTGATGGCGTGGAATTCAAGTTGATGGAGCCTCTTATTGATGGACGCAGGGCAGTGCATCGTAGAGCATGTTCCTATCGTGCATAACTTCTAAAGCAGTGCTTTGTGATGTGGTTATCACTTTGTATAACGTGGGTCACCAGTGAGTAGTATAAAAACTGGTGGTGTTCATCATTTATAAAGCTTTTCAAAGTGATCCTTGTAGTTTTAATGAATAATAATAAATGAGGCTGACGATTGAGCACGACAAAAAATTGTGTGTTGCTGGCCACACCGGACAAATTTGGCATTGACCATTTGACAAACGCTACCCAAAGAAATCATTTCACGTCTTCGTTTTAAACTTCATATTTTATGTGAACCGGCTGATTCCTTCGCGCTATGGCATTACCATTGCGATAGTCCTGTTTATGGGGAAACTTGTATGAGCATCATAAATCACGTCTTTCTTATGGGAAATGTTAATCATCGTGCCCAAGGTCGGTTAAGAATGTTGTGTCATTTTCGCCTGTCGTTGGAAAAGTAATTGTATTTTTAGAGAAAACGCCTACATGAGTTTGCTGAAACTAAAGTTTTTGTCTGCCTACCAAAGGAGGTTTAATATCTTAGTTTTTCTTTACCTTGGTTCCTCGACTGATGAAAATGTATAGGTGAAAGTCAAAGTAGAAGTAGAAATCAATGTTCCCTCGAAGTATTTTTCTTTGTGTGAAAAAGCTCTATTCCATTACTAATTATGCAAATATTTCCATGCCATTTTTCATGTTCCTCTATAAATACTTACGTCAAGTTACTGAAAGCGACTGAGTAATCAAGAAAATAATCTAGATAAAAAAAAATCTTTAAAAAAAAATTGATGCATTGAATCTGCGAGTAGACTGGTCATTCCACCATCTCTCACCGCAATACCATAGCTGACCACATTGCTACTTCGACATCAGTTTCAGTTAAGCTCTAGAATACAAGCTTTGAAAAACCCTGGTTTTTTAATGATACATCCTGATATATGATTATAAAATATTGTAAATAATAAATAACTCTTATTTTCGGCACAGAATACTAGTCCTAAACCGAAAATTTAGTCAATAATGTACCTGTGACACGACGCTTAAGCATAAACACCAAATAGCCCACAAGGTCAGGTCATTGTGGAGTCAGGAGTCAAGGGTCGTAGTTGCCAACTTGGCAGCCACCGCCGTCAGCTAACGTTCATTTCCAGCCGTTAAAAGTAACAGTTGATGGTACCACTTCGTTTGAATTGTATGCATTTTGATAACCTCATTTTGCTAGATTTTGAGATTTCAAAGTTTGTAATGGTACTTTCGGTGTGTTTTAGTCATGTAAGCTTTTAACTTCGGTCGATAACAAGGAGATTAGGTTTATCAGATTAGTATGCTGCTGCCTCAAATTGCTGTCACCGATGTGATTTGACTATCTTTCATTTGAGAAGATGCAGTAGATCTCATCATGTTTTTCATAAACTCAATTTAAGCACAGTTCTCACAAATCAACTCTTTGTTTTTTTTAATAATTAATCAATCGAAAATTTTTTACATACTATGTAACTGACACTAGTATTTATATTTCAGGAAAAAAGAGGTATAGGGTTTATTTAAAAAAAAAGCAAACACATCCGAAACGGTTAGTTTAAGGTTTAATTTGTAAGGATATTTAATCCGCAGGTCTCAAAATGAAATAAATATTGAATTCAAAGCCAAATGTTTTTTCAATAATATCAAACGGATAGGTGACTTCAAATGTCGTATAAATTAGAGAAAGTCAATTCCAATCAAGCCCAAAAGAACCGGCACCAACCACTTCTTCTTACGGCTTGGTTTCTTAGCAAAACGGGTCAACCTCGATTTTAATTATAAATTCATTTGTCAGTTATACACCTGAGCTATGTATCAATGCGCGCTATACTATAGTCTGGTACGATAGCCACTATATTCTGTCGAGCCCGGCATCTGTCACTCACTGTCACGTCCGTCCCGGTGTGAGAGGTATCGTAACTTCTCTTCGGAAAATATCCAGCGCTCTCTACCGATCAGTTTCAGCCCCGTTGGACTGTTTCGAAACAGGCATTTAGTTACGGACGCAATACATTTTTTGTGGCTGGATTTACAGTTTTTGAAGGCGATTTGTAGTGATCCTTGTTGGTATTAACAAAGTTCTCTAAGTATATGGTTTTTTTTATTCGTGGGGCTATTTGTTAGGTTTACATTTACCTTATGTTTACCTGATTATGCCTATAACTTTGTACGCCTCATTAAACTTCAATAATATATTATATTAAATTGTAAAAGGATCATACTAAAGAACGGTAGGAACCAAGCCGTTAGTTTGTTGCCTGTTCTTCTAGGCTTTGATCGCGTGGAACTGGCACCTAGAGTCACCTAGCTTTAAAACGTTTCAAAGTGATCCTTGTGATTTTATTGAATACATTTTTTATTGAAAAAAACCTTTTGACTTTGACTTTATACTCCAAGTTAAACATCTTATCATAAACCATAATTCGAATAAAGAAACTTATTAACGGAAATTGTCTCTATTGCTCTTGTTTACTCTGATAAACAAAAACTGACATTTCGAACGTTCCCGAATGTTTCAAAATAGTCCTGCAGGACTTGAAACCAAAAGGCATTTTCGGGTGTCCAAGAATCAGTAATGATTATGACACTGACATTGCTGTCAGTATGGCTGTCAGTGTCAAGGACGCGTCTCCGGGATAGTAGTTGGCAGTGGCTAGCAACCACCACGTGCCAACAAGACTTATTATGAACGGCAAAGCTGCCGGTTTTGTTGTTGAGTAATAATCTTGAATTATGACAGCTGTCAACATCTCCTGTCGTTCAGTTTTGAGGCGGCATTGGTGCCATTTTATTTTTAATGATAGTAGCCGGTATATAAGTGAATTCTGTGAAGTTAGCCGCAAGTTCGATTTGTGTAACATCAATGTTCTAGTCTAGCGACATCAAAGTGACCTTGTGTTTATAATGAATTAATCAATTCAACTAAAACTTTCATTTTATAAATTCATAACCACACAGTAATATGAATTGAGGCCGTTCCATTCAGTGTAAATTTATTTTTATTTGATCGAAAACCTTTAAATTCATCACCATTTTCTTGTTCATCGACTGTGTTTTGTTTTATTTATTGACTTGAAATTGGCAGGATTGTTGTCCAGTATCTGAAAAGGTCTGAAAGCTTTAAATAAAAGACGAAGAAGACTCCATGCGGAATGTACTTAAGTGAGGGTAGCCTTAGTCACAAGTTCCTGTGGTTAGTTTGCACCTAGCTTAGAATTGCTGGAATTACCCGAGGTCTACATCTTACGGGCACGCGCTAGATTACGAAACTAATACTACTCCTTTGTGGTAGAGTAGTTGAATTGGGCAGATGCGCCCCTTAAGACATTCTCATCTTAACAACCTTTGTGGTGCGGTGGGCATTGAGACGCAAGATGCAGGTTCGATTCTTTTGGTTGTTTTGGTTGCTGATATGCACAACACAGGCTTTTTATTATAGGTGATCAATCACTTAACATCAGGTGGGCTATATGCTTATTCCATCAGAAAGTAGTATAAATAAGTAGATATTGGTGAATATTTTACGTAGCGCAAAGAATATTAGGAGCCAGATAATTAATTGTATACTTAGTATGATTAATGTTTGTATGTTAAACAGGATCTGAAATTCAAAATCACACATCCAACCATCTCATTATTTTGTATGTTGTAAACATCTGGATTCATAAACAATAAATTATTCATGATTTTCTGATTTAACTTTTATTAATTTCGTAAATTAAAAAAAGTTTCTATATAATATTCTATCAGTTAAACCTGGTTCCCATTGCATAAGCATTGCTTAGTTTGGTGCTAGATCGCGCTTTAAATTAATTTTAAATGTATAAACACTGTTTTGTACGGTAAGTGTCTGTAAGCTTCGTTTTCAATATATTCCGTATAACTTTTGCAGACTTCTAACCAAAAAAAAGGGCCGTCCATTGAAAAATAATTTCACTTTTCTAGAGATAGTTTATCTGCGCCTGCTCGCGACATCTTTCAGATGCCATTGATACTTTTATCAATAACCTGAGTTCAGGATCTTTTCAGCGCTGTAAAGGTTTATTTGTAGGTACTTTTTATTGAAATACGGAATGTAATGGAAGTATTTTTTTAAAGCAGGATGTTTACTATAGTTTTTGAATTTTATTATTTTAAAAGAATGTGTAAAATACTGGGCATAGTTTACTATTACATTATAAGTATTGTTATGAACCTATTCGGTGGTCTGAAGACTTTGCTTCACAAAGAATAGCCTTTTTTGCACGGTTTTCGCACTCTTGACATTATTATTTCAGTGAAGTAAGCATATGAAATGAAATTACAGGCACATGAGGCTTAACATCTGTATGCCTCAAGTTGGTGGATGCAGGGTAGTGCATCGTAGGGCACGTTCATATCGTGCGTGCCTTGCGAGGTAATGCTTAATATCAGGTGGACCATATGCTTGTTCTATCAAAGAAGAAGTATTAAAAAAATTACCTATCGAATGTTCAGCGGCTACCCTATAACAATTCACCTCAAAGAGAACGTCCACGAAGGACGTAACATTGCACAACGTCCGTTTCCATGTCACCGGCACCCTGCAGTACACTGCAATGCGAGCATCACTGCTTAGTGACAGAAATAGGTACGGTTGTAGTACTGCCCCGGACAAACTCTTTCACAAAGAGCTCTTCTACTACTAAACTAGTGGTTTGGCCCGAACTGAAATCCCTTGCTGAACGCTTCAGTCTTACATTGTTGCTAAACACAATGATGTGCACCCAAGAACATTTAGCTTCCAAAACCTCCTGATCCGAAGTGGTTAGGATTGGACTGGCCTCTGACTACCCCTTATTTATTTGGTATGGTAACCAAACTACTCGCTTTGTGGAAAATTCAGTAAAATAGTGATGAAATCGAAGGTTTCATCTGGCACTTCTCTCTTCAGACCCTTCGTCTACATTTACCTAATAGTTTTTTTGTAGCGACCAAACGGTTTTTGTAACGATAATCCCGTAAGAAACGTAAGGGAATCCCCAAGTACCTACCTAGATAGATATTCCTTCAGAATTTTGCAGTAATTAAAATAGAAATGAAACTAATGGAGAACCCAAAAATTAAATGCATGATGGTGCTTTAGACCCGGTTGTAATCTAAGTAATTCCGCGAAAGACAGCGTAGATGTTACACAATAAGGAAAAAGGCGATACGAAAACTATGAAACTCATTTCCATAGATAGCGGATCCCGAAGGTCGAGTCGGGAATAACAGGCTCTTGACGTTTGTGAATCAATCTTTCGTCTTGGGGAAAATACCGTCTTGAAAACAATAGGGCCCTTATTCAAAATCCCTGTCATCTTATGGAGGCTTTATAATGCACTAGTGGACCCGCCCGGCTACGCACGGATGTCAAGATGAAACTAAAATTAAGAGAAGATGAAGAAAGATGTCGTCTTTGAAGGTTTATGGAAAAACGACTCTTTCCTGACGAATAAAAAGTAGTTTATCCGTTTTCAGAATGCAACTTACCTCTGCATCTATAATTTTCATAAATATCTATTATATTTGAGAAAATGTAAATAAAGGTATATTCTCCCATACACTTTTGGATTGATAAATTCGTATCGTCTCCATCTTCACTGTGTATATTGTGGCTTATTAATCGGTAGGAACCAAGCCGTAAGTTGCCTGTTCTTCTAGGCTTTGGTCGCGTGGAACTGGATAAAGTCACCTAGCTTTAAGACGTTTCAAAGTGATCCTTGCGATTTTATTGAATAAATACCTTGACTTTGACTTTATAAAGTAAACATGTGTTTGTATCAAATTGTATGATTTATATAACGTTTTAAGGGACAACTTTTCATTCTTGCCCCCCTAAATAGGGGTGGCTGCAGTGCCTGGGACAGGATTTTCAGATGGAAGTTGCCAGTAGTGCTGGCAACCTCCATCTATACTTAGTAGGTATAGGTACTTAGATATTAATTTTTATTTGTTTTTTTATAGTGTTTACTACACTTAAGGAAAATCACAAAGATTTAATATAGTCCCAAAAGTTATTACCCGAGTGGGATTTGAACCCACGACCTTCCCCTTGATACGGGGCCGCGCTAACCAACTGCGCCATCGGATTGTAATCGCACTCGACGAATAACTCAGGGACATGCTACTACGGTACTTCCGTACTATCCCACTCGGGTAATAACTTTTGGGACTATATTAAATCTTTGGTACTTAGATATTGTTTATATTTTAATTCTTATATTTCTTGTGACGTGGCAACTTGGGATATTTATGTATATTTTGTACAAATCTTTTCACAATATATCATTTTACTTTTACTTTTATTTATATAATATAAATATAAATAAATAAATATTGGTGGACATTCCACACAGCACTATTTCGCCCCAAACTAAGCCAAAGCTTGTGATATGGGAATCAGATAGCTGATATACTACTTATATGCTTTTTTTTTGTAAATATATACTTATAATATTATATAACACCCAGACAGAGAACAAACATCTATGTTCCTCACACAAATGTTTGTTCTCGGTGTGGATCGAACCCACGGCCTCCGGCACAGAAGGCAGAGCTACTACCAACTGAGCTGTGAAGACTGTCAAAAATTTAAATATCGATCTTACAGATTAGTCGGTCTAATCTACACGTAATTTGACACGTATTGACTATTCAAGTTTATATATTATTCAATTTTATTCAAGTTTATATACCTACACTTTTAATCAAGAGCAGGTATAATGAAAAAAGGAATCTTGAATACTAGGCCAATGTGTAACCATTACGCATACCAAAACAACATAAATCTCATCAAAGGCGACCAAAAATCGCATAAAGCCGCCTGAAAAAGCGACGTCGCAAACCATTTTTCCGATAATAGAACACAGCGTGATGCGTTGCGCAAACACCCGGCTAAAACAGGGCTGCGAGGAGAAACAATATCCAACCTGTAGGGAAGGGCTGGGCATAAGCAATTTTTTATGATATTACAAGCTGGTGCCCGCGACTTCGTCTGCGCAGGATTAGTCACACAATATTTTTTAAATTGTATGCCTATGTGTTATTCTGCTGTATAGCTATATTATTGTATAGCTATATTATTGTATAGCTATATTATTGTAAAGTTTCATTAAAATCCATTCAGTAGTTTTTACGTGAAAGAGTAACAAACATCCATCCATTCATACTTACAAACTTTCGCGTTTATAATATTAGTACGATAGTTCAAACTGAAGAACAAAGTGAGATCCTTTCTTCCCAATAAGTGATAGATACAGCAGGAGTCTCAGAACACTGGTGGTCTAGTGGTAGCGGCCCCGACTTCCGATCCTAAGGTCGTGGGTTCAAAACCGGTGCACCAATGAGTTTTTGTTCAAAAAATTATGTGCACACTGCCAGGACTCACTGAAAAGTTCTATACACAATAAGAAGAATAAGAAAGGAATCTCTTCAAAAAATGGAGACTCGTGAGTTCTCAGCACGCCCGATAGAGGCGCTTATCGAATCTCCATACAAAAAAGGCCTGACCTTACGAAAACTAAAATACGAAATATGGTAAGCAAAACTCATACTACAGGCAATATAAAAGTTATCAGTTTAACGGCCCTCTCTAACACCAACACATTTTATTCATCATACACATAGGAAGTAAATTATTTAAAGAAAGAAGAAATAAAATGCATTTATTTGACACACACACAAAATATATAACGGACAGCTACAGTAGGTGTATATAAAAAGAGTAGGTAGGTAGGTACCCAATAAAAAAACACTTAACGGCATTAAGTTGCTGTTGTACCGTCTTTGCAGTAAAGTATTATCTCTCTATCTAAAAAAGTTTTTGCATACAGATGTTGTTTGCGGCGTATCAACAATGCAGTGACAATAGGCAAGCCTGTTTGCTTGAACATGATATAGAAAAAAAACAGCCAAGTGTCGGACTCGCGCACGAAGGGTTCCGTATTATTATCTATAAAAACGGCAAAAAAAACACGTGTTTTGTATGGGAGCCCCCTTAAATATTTATTTTATTCTGTTTTTTAGTATTATTTGTTATAGCGGCAACAGAAATTCATCATCTGTGAAAATTTCAACTGTCTAACTATCACGGTTCATGAGATACAGCCTGGTGACAGACGGACAGACAGACAGACAGACAGACGGACGGACAGCGGAGTCTTAGTAATAGGGTCCCGTTTTACCCTTTGGGTACGGAACCCTAAAAAGCACGGTGAGAACTACAGCAAAAAAAAAGTTCAACGTGGTTCAAACGTAATTACTTCTGACCTTTTCAAGATCCTGAGTGCGAAGAGACCTAAGTGATGTCTACCGCTGATAGATAGAGTATCTGGCCAGTCTGGCTTGTTCTCACTCCTGTGTTCGCACTAAATTTAGTTGTGCGAGTTGCATCGTTGACTGCATCGTGTTGCCCATAGAAAACATTAAGCCCACGATATATGGACACCGCATATTACGCGCCAGATTTTCGGCAACACAAATTGCTGTATAATATTCAATTAGTCGGTATTGATGGTCGCTCGGCAGTTTTGGTCAGCGCATCTGCCACCTATACGATGATATACGATTAGTTTGTTCGGTTATTTCGATTGTTATGCGATGGTATAGTGCGGCCGGAACGGGCTGATGGAATTTTCGGACGTAAAAGTTCCACTAACAAGTTTCGAGGGTATTTCGTGAATGTCGGCCGTCATCTGCTCCAATTGGCGTTGGCTTAAACCAACGAGACACGTGACCTACGAGAATGACTAGCACCGGACGAAAAAAACGTTTTCTGACAGCTTAAGGTTAAAGATATAGAAAATAAAGAAAAGGGTTTGAATAGTTTGATGATTTGATTTGAGAGAGGAGCGTCGTGAAGTCTGTAGCGATCGTAGATAGCGATTAGATATAGATGCTGAGATTCCCGGCGGCCGTCCCTCAAGGCGCGACGGCGACGCGGGGACCGTGCTATATTTACCCCAGCACGAGTCTCACCGTTTTTTCCTCTCGTACGTCCGGCATTCTGCCAACGCTACGTCACACTCGCTTACCTCATAAACGCCAAACTTTGAGAAAGGACTTTAAAATTAGCAAGGACGCGGGTTCACGCGGCCGTCTGGACCAGCTAGATATTTTCGTAGCGACAACAGCCGATAATTACGCAAGGCGATTTCAAAGATGGCCGCCGCAAAGACGCGGGAGAGGAGAGATGAGCTGTCACGGGATATTTATGAAATTCGAACTAAAATAGAATCTGTAGTAGCTTCGAACGAGTCACCTTGACGGCGCGTGCGTTATATAAGCGCGAATCGAACCGAACGTTCGAAAATCGAAATTCAAAATGTCAAATTTGTGACGTAACTTCTGACGTGTCGATGTGTGACGTAAGTTTAGTGTTGCCACTCCTCCGTTCGACTAATAAATTTATTGTTTGGCATGTAAACGGATGCGTTCGAGCCAAGAAATTACAGCGTTCGGTAAAAAAAATATTGAATGAAGTTACGGTATGATGGCGCAGTCTGATCGGGCCTGCCTCGCAGCCTTGCCAAACATCTTGTTTATAGTTCAACAGTTGCACTATATTTTTTACTATTATGGAACGTTTCATACTTCCTTTTCTTATTTTTAACGTGCGGTTGCTCTCGTTTATTGCTTTTTACTTTTTGTTTTTGATAAATAACTACATTTCCTCAATATTTTTCATTTTTAATCGTGATAAACGACAGCATATTCCGTGAATGTTTTAACTATCTACCTAATTGACAGCTCTCACAGCTCAGTTGGTAGTAACTTTGCCTTTTGTCATGTAGGTCGTGAGTTCTATCCTCACCAAGAACAAACATATGATGTGTAAAGTACATAGTTGTTTGTTTTCTGTCTAGGTCTGTATATTAAAAGTATACATATTGAACAAAAACATGTCCTACATGTCATATTATTATAT
This sequence comes from Chloroclysta siterata, assembly GCA_932294275.1. Classification (NCBI taxonomy): domain Eukaryota; kingdom Metazoa; phylum Arthropoda; class Insecta; order Lepidoptera; family Geometridae; genus Chloroclysta; species Chloroclysta siterata. The sequence goes on along the minus strand of OW028591.1, from coordinate 13,769,892 downwards.
CAGATATCTGCTTCTCATAGTACAAGTTTTGCATAGTTTGGGGCTAGATAACGCTGCCTAAAAATACCACCTATCTTATTAAAAAGTTCCCTTACAATAAAATAGTTTATTGATTTTAAAACTATCGGACCTTTTTAATTTTTATGCCGACTTCTATAAATGATTTTAGTTACATAATTTGTTGTATTTGTTACATCACTTAAAAATACTCTTCATATAGTAAATTGTTTGCACCTCCATTTAAAGGAGTTTTTATCCTTGATTTTTTATCGTACTTTTAATTACTCTTTTCTCCTAATGATGGCGCGGCCTCCATTCGAAGCCCACTTAACTTAAAGTGGAGACGTGACTTTTTATTTTAAGACTCGTATTTTAATGACTGGCTTTTTCAGTATTTTCTCGTTGTTCTTTACGCATTTCAGCTCTTTTTTCATCTTATTGTTCTAAAAATTTGGGGATGAAAATGTTTTTTACTACAGTAAAGAATAAGAACAGATACGGATATTGAACGCGCTTCTGACTGCGATCTTGATAAATAAAAGATATCGGGCGATGGCTACCATGCCTGTGATTGCCGTGAACCTACTGTGATTACAGAATTAACCTCTTTAACTTATAAAAATAACGTTTAAAGATTGTTTATTTTTTGTTAGATTTTTTGAAGAAAATCCATTTATTTTCATATTTTCACTTTCATATTTTCGTTATGGATGAGGTAGTATTATGTACTCGTATGAAAAAAAAATGTACACTACATAAAACTATATGAAGTTTTATTTATTTTATATTTTTGTATTGTAGTGTACATTTTTTGTTAAAACTAATAGGAAATCCGTTGGATGGTTCCGAGGGAGAGAGATTTATGGTGTCTTTGCTATCCGATGATTGATACAAAATTGAACTTGAGATCACGATTTAAAATGTAGCAAAACTGAGAAAATAGGTAATGCGTATTCTAAGACATCGGATTTAAATAGATTTTAGCAGTTCTATGAAGAAAGACATACCTGCTCGTAGCTCCAGACAAACTCGTAAAGTAGCGTTAAATGCGTAGGCCCAGACCGCCCTATCCCTTAAACCCTTGAATAATTCCGGGATCCCACTAAGACATCGCACAATACTTGATGACGGTAACGGGCATCGTATGCAAATATCCCGTGCTATCCCGTGCTCCGGGATTATGGTAGCACATCACTAATCCAAGCGACTTAGCACTGTGTGGCTTACGTCTTACATATTGTAGGCGGTCGCTTGAGATATGGGTGCAGGGTCGAAGCCAGGAACTTGGCATAGTCAAACTAACTGTAATATTTATACAAATATACAAAGTAGTGGTTCGCTCCGAACTGATATCTCGCGATGTACCTACTAACTAAAAAACTAAACAAGTGAATGAAGTTAAAAAATCGCAAACAACCAAGTTTTGGAGAACAGTTTAAGGTTCAGCAAAAGTTATACTTTGATCCATAACAAGTTTTCCTACCAAAAATATTCTTAACTAGTAGTTTCTTAAAGTTTTAGTAATTAATCAAACTTTTAGGTAGGAAAATTTGTCTGAATCAAAATGATAAATAATATTCTCCGAAACCTGGTTGTTTGCGACTTTTCATAACTGCTTTCAGTAATTTTATATCTTCAAAAATGTTGAGGTGCAAGCGAGAAGTTTTTTGACGGGCTTTTAAGCCCATTTAAAGCCTTTTTGAGCCCAGGGGGTGTTTCCCTGAGTACGTCCATGTAGAGATATTAGTAACGCGGGTAGAGTTACCATTATGTTGGCACATGGAGTCGATTTGCACTGTTTAATGTCGGAAGTAATGGGGTGGTAGGCTGCTGGTACAATATCATGCTCCACATAGCTGGTTTAGGGTGTGACGTAGGGTACCCACTAAAGCTAACTGCAAATTGAAGCGAATGAAATTTATATATTTTTGAAAATTTGCTAAGAAAATCCTTAATTCCTTTAGGTAACGTAGGATAGTAGGTATAAGAAAAGAACGCTAGAAATTCTAGCTCAGGCTTAAGCAAAAAAACTGGTACATTATATTTATAATAATGAATATAATATTTAATTATGTATTGTATACGTAATTGGTATGGTAAAAATCAAGTTAGGCCATTTACTTCAACGATTTTTTTTCAAGTATTTTGACTTTGGCAGTTGTAAGGCGCGTTCATATCGCGCGTGACTTGCGAGGCAATGCTGTGTTATAGGTTATGGTTACCACTTAACATAAGGTGGGCTTGTACCATTAACAAAAAAATTGCCTTTTGTTTTTTATTTTAAAGCAAAACTTTAAAAGCCCTTAACCGTAAAATCCCACGATAACATCCCGTTACAATAAAATCAGCTTAAATCACTTACATTACAATTCTGCCTCCGTAGCGCAAGGTGAATCGGGGACAACGCCCGGGCTTACAATTATTTGCAAATAACCAATGACTATGCAAGTCACGCACACATTTTTACAATGGTTGACGTATAATAAATGTATGGTAATGTGCATTGTTTGTTGCGTAAGTTTGTAGGACGCTTTGATTGAGGTGTGGTGTTTGTTGTGGATTTGGGTTGTCCGTGTCATTGTGTGAAAGCTTTCGAATGACACTGATATTATTTAAACAGTGACCACACATACTCGTAAATAAAATATGAATATTTGCAGATTTATGTTTATGATCTTGCTTTAAACTAATAAGTTTTGGAAGTTGAAAATTTTGCTTGAAGGAATCAGCTACCATTTTCTTCAAAACAAATGACGATTGACTTTACTATGGACTGACTTGACTTACTACTACATAAAAAGTATTTTATCTATTTCACTTGAGACTGGCAAGATTTTGTCGAAATGACGGTGACAGGTGCCATAAAAGAGCACAGATGAAAAATAATGTTAATGCAAAAAACTTCAAGCTAAACGCTATCTAAATTCCTCAACCTTTTTTTAAGCATTTAGCATTATTTACCTTAAATGAAAATACCACTACATTTTCGTGCTCAGTATACTTATAGCGAAAACTCTGTACGCACTTCGCCCTAAACTGCCCTCGAAAATCCATTGGTAAAACTGAAGCAAATGTACAATCAGGACCTATCTATACTTTAATATACCGACGTGCTTGTACGTACAGACAGACAGGCGCGACGAGGGAGACTTTCAACTTGGGGTCCTAAAAAACAGGTAGCTTGAAACGGCAACTGTTATTTTTTACGTTATTCCATCCAGTTCTTAAAACTTCCATTTATCAGACCGAAATTTTGAAGGTAACGGTCACTTCTTCAGTTTTTTACAGCGGCCAAGAATAACAGAAAGCGGAAATAGTCTCACGACCTTAAGCCAAATAGGAAATAGCACCAAAGCCTCCTTAAAATGATCATTAAAAACACGTGATACCGTCATTATATTAGTACAATACACACTGTGTATAAACTAATGTCGTCATGAATCGGGTTCTTGCGTTGTATTGTGGTAGAAAAAGAGACTTCCTTCGATAAGAATTAATTGCGTTTTGTTAAATATTATTCGCCTACAACCAGAGTCTTTACTATACAAAAAGAAGATAAAAGATATAAGACCTTATTTAAACAGATACTATTGATATTTTTGCATTTGATTATTTATTGTAGCTCTGAGTAATACATCATTGTTACCATTTTCGGCATATTATGGCGGTAATAATCCGATCACCGTTTCGCGAAAAGGCTTTTCACCATACGATGTATTTATAGAAGTACCTTCGTACGTACGACTGCGAGACCCCTAGCAATTAGTTCTGTGTTGCACGTCGCCATTCCACCCTTCATTATTGATGAAACTGTGTTTATTAATTCAAACGTATTGATTTCAAATAACGCCACCTATTTCAGTACCTGGCAATAAAATAGTTTGATGTAAACTACTGTCGCTTGTTATTTTATGTCCGGTTTTTATTATTCGAGTGTTCGTTTTGAACATTTCGCGGATAATCTCTTATCTCGTTAGGTAGTTGTAGAAACACATTAGCAGTCGCAAAGTTGCTAAAAATGACTGGGTCTAAAACTTTAAAGCATTTTTTTATTTTAATTTTTTTCAATAATGTGGTAGTAACATCTACAATAAGGATTCCGTACCGTCACAAATAAGATAAGTAATTGAAAAACGGTAGATTTTTCTTTTAACAGATTTCTTGTTTACCTTGTATGTTATTGATTTTATTACGGGTGTTCTGTTAGAAAATAAACAGTTCTGGATTTCTTAAACCATAATGTACCTAACATTATGGTTAAATAAAGTACTCTAATAGAAAAGACGGATATACACCGCGCAATAATATAGGATTTCGTTGGCAGTCTTTGGGCACGGAACCCAAAAAATTAACTGCAATATTGCATCTGCAATCATTAAACCTGTCATCGGCCATAATAAAACAACTAAAGAAAAGAAACTTTTGAAGATATCAATAGTTTTATACATTTAAAACGAAATAACCTTGAAATGGCGACTGTTATTCATTTGACCAAGTGCCAAATAAAATATTAGCTCTTGAAAGTCGCAAGTCGAAGTTTTCTTGTTCGGAAGTTTATGGTGTGTCACTTCAAGTCGATTCTTTGGCGGCTCACTGGTTCTTTGTTTGTCCATTTTTATATACTTTTCCGTATTAGATCAGAAGCCCGTCGTAATGGCGACATCGTGGTTTTGAATCCGTTCGCACCAGATTGCACCAATTTGTTTAAAACATATTTTTACGTTTACAGTTGCCATACGGTGAAAAATTGGCTATTATTTCAAAGTAAAATATCGCGAAGTGACTAGTATTCTGCGTAGCTTATTCTACGTTTTTTCGTAGCAGCAATAGCTTACAATCTTTTTTTGTATTTATCGAAAATTGTTTGTTGTAGGCATAAAATATTCGAAAGATGACCATTCAAACCTGAAAAAGTGTTCAGTAAAATGAAAAGTACGAAGTTTTTTGTGAAGGCTATAATGTTAAATTTAAAAATATATATTTCGTTTTTTATATTAATAAAACAATGTATGTGCCACAGTTTCTTAACAAATCTGCTCTAGTATCAGTAGGTATAGTGGAGCTTTCTTAAATGGTACTATTGCTTCTTCTGTGGCCATGGGTAGTAAATTCTATTGAATTTACTACCCATGGCCGAAGCTTCGAACCAATTCCTTGGTTTTCTTGATTGGTTGGAACAGCATTGGAGAGTACCCTAAGCACCAGTGTTGAAACCTTGTACGTATGTTGTAGTACGTTTTTACAGTATTTAAGTTTGTTCAATGCTTTTATAAAATGCTTCTAAGAAATTATCTTTGAGAGCACTGGTGGTCTAGTGATAGCGGCTCCGCCTTCCGATCCTAAGGTCGTGGGTTCGAAACCGGTCGTGCTCCAATGAGTTTTTCTGTTTTAAAATTTATGTGCACAATGCTAGTACTCTCAAACGGTGAAGGAAAACATCGTGAGGAAACCTGCATGTCGTAGAACTTAAAACGTTCTATAACATGTGTCAAATGCTCGAAAGGAGCCTCTTGAAGCGCATTTAAAATCCTTTCACCACACTGTTTCAAAAGAAACTAGTGACACGACAGGAGAGATCTTGCTCATAAACTTACTTACGATGGGTACGGAATTTGTAGCTACTTCGGTACTAATACTTTTCGAAGTTATCGAAGTCATCCTGAAAAAGTCCACACAAAGGCAGACAGGCCGATTTTAGCTTTTATTCACCGTTTTCCCATGATATTTACAATTATATCGGTCCACCGGGATAGGAAGTGACCCACGCCTCGTCTTCCAGCCTCTGCTCACCTTCAAGAACATTTATCCCCAGAGCTTTTCGGTTCTACGAAAATAAATCTTACTTTTTTAAGTACACACTTAGGTACTGTTACTTCTTACTGTTTTACAGTTCGGTTCTAGCCTTCGAGTTTTTTAGCTTGAACCAACTCCCTAGCATTTCGATAACGCTAAAAACTAGTGCAAAAGAAACTGAACATGAAAACAGAAGTTTCAAATGCAAACAGTATGCATCACCAGTTTTCGTTATTTGTTCTTTTACTTGAAGTAGTGAATACCGTATCCTGTGATTGGATTCAGTTCTTGTTCGTTGACATTCTACCGTATTTACTCAATATCTGGAGACAAATTATTACGTAAAAGAAACTTTATCGGTCTACAGAATTTCACTGCTGAATCAGTCCTCTCTACTACCAATTAGTTACTAGAGTAGTTATTATTTTAGCAGCGGCGATGGGTGTGCAACCTGTCACGTATGGATTACCAACTACAGCAAAAATTTGTGCCAAATTTATTATTTTTCTCGGTGGGGGTCGAACCCACTACCTACAGAGCAGAAGGCAGAGTTACTTCCAACTGATTCACATCTCAGATGGTAGTAACTCTGCCTTCTGCTAGCTTGGGCCGACAAAATAAGATGACGGCCCTGTTAAATGACGGCCAGAACAACGCCTAAATATTGTTAGCAGAGTATGGCTTACCGTTTCTTAGAAAACCTAGGCATTAGATAAACAGCCTAGCTCACGTCCCTAGGTGGGTTTACCCTTCACTTTGCATGTACAGCGTTATATCATACCTTGTAAGGTACATTCATAAACCTAGATCTCATTTTACTGGCAATGTTTCCAGATAAATATCTATCAAATGACCTTAGTTTTCTCCTGGGAAACCCAAAAACTCAGCTCTGTATTAGATACCAGCCTAACACATCTGGGTTAAGTTTTGTGTATTCTCTCTATGTTTTCTTTATGCTTCTAAGACCTATGATATAGAGTTAAGCTGTGTTGATTGCTAAGCATTTTTTTACGGTTGCTTTTAACCTTTATCTTCATCATCACACTCATAATTATATAGAAGAGATGTTTGTTAAAATAGTGATGCCAATGAAGCTTCATAAATAGTTTACCAGAATTTAGCGTAAGTGCGTTTGTCTGTCTGCTAAGTCAAAGTCAAAAGGTATTTATTCAATAAAATCACAAGGATCACTTTGAAACGTCTTATAGCTAGGGGACTCTAGGTGCCAATTCCACGCGACCAAAGCCTGGAAGAACAGGCAACAAACTTATATGTATAAATAAAAATAAAACACACAATAGTCGGTACAGTACAGACATTGCAGACATGTTAGCTGCCGATGGGCAGAGCGACCGGGACATCGGGCCACGCACTTTGATCATCAATATAAAGTAGGTATAATAAGCTTTCCTTATTAGATTATTCTTGAAATTTTCTAACAGGAAGCTTAGTGGCACCTCTGGAAGTTTATTATGGAAGCGTATACCGTTCCCCATAAACGAGCCATTTACCTACCTATAGACATTACATTAACGAATTGGCTTATAAAAGAAATACGATGGCCGAAGATGCGTGCGGGTGCTAGTAGGTAATATCCTGATCCAGCACCAGGAAAACCCGACCAATGACGTGCCATTAAAACGCAAGAGACATTAGAATTCCTCCGGTGCCTGTATTTATTACCGCAACTGTCGAGTGCATATTAGAGCCAGTTGCACTCCACACACTAACTCTAGTACTAGTAGTACTCTATCTGTGTAGGAATCTATATAATTACCTAAGTTTTTGACAGGGAAACCCAAAAACTTAGCTTTGCATTATTTTTCATTTATTCATTAATTGCGGAAATGTACAACATTATAAAGCTTAGGTCTAGTTTCAGCATAAGTCAAGTAAATGCACCCGGTTGGGCACTGCAATGTCACAAAATAATTTTAAAGGCACAATTTATTAATCAGGAATAACAATTAGCAAATTTGTCGGATTACGTACCTACCTAACATATCTTGGTATAGTTTTTGTATTTCCTATGGCTAAAAGTATCTGATAACCAGGATTCAGCATAACCTGAAAATGCCGGTAAATTTGAAGAAATTCCGTGCAATATGGCTCTGATGGACCTGAAGTTAAGGGGCTGACAACTATCAAACAACTTCTCACTCGCACGTTTCGACATGTTGAAAGATATAAAATCACTAAACTCATTTTCGAAAAATCGCAAGCAACCATTTTGTGTGCAATCACATTGCATACAGTTTAGTAAAAATTACATTTTGATCGGTACAAATTTTCCTACTTAAAAGTTTGCTTATGTACGAAAACTAGTAAAGCAAACTTTTGAGTAGGAAAACATGTATCGATCAAAATGAAACTGAAATGAAATTTCGAAACTTGCGAGCGAGAAGTTGTTTGATAGTTGTCAGCCCCTTAAGAGGACGTGCCCTCTGTACCTACTGAATTCAAAGTGGATTCTCTACCGTTTGAACTTAATTTCTACGACTTTACGTATGTGTGTAATTGGAAACAGAAGTTGTCAAGGTGCTAATCTAGCTATAAAGCTATAAGTCTCCTCTAAAATAAAAAAAAATATGATGATCTATCTTAACCAGCTATTCCTGTTTAATGACTTCCGCACAGACAGTCTAACTCACTATAAAAGGTGGATTGTTATAAATACGTAAGTTACGACTGCCGAGTCATCGCATCGATTAGCATCGATCGTTCATTTATAATTTTATACTAAAGGACTAATAATTTCGCCATCGCTTTAAATCGCCAGACGAGCTCTTCACACTCTTAAAATCAATTTATAAAGACTTATAAAATTAGCGCTGGCAAATTCAGTTAGTTTGGGATAATGCATCTATTAATTGCTGTCAAAGTTTAAGTTTGCTTGACAGTACGACATTTAAATCTGTAAAGCATTCCTCCATTTTATCAAGAATTCGTTGGTATTAAGCAGTTTAAAACAACTGCTTCTTGAAACACGTGTAGCATTGCAATTGTAGTACAAAACAATGGTTAGAATGTTGGGGGAGTAACATCAGCATTTAGGTTGCTCACAAGTGTTGCTTGGTGGCGTTAGTTTCTTAATATCTTTGTCTTTTGGTACACACAGAGAGCCACAAATGGCTTCTCACTTTATTGTGGAATAACTGCATAATATTCTGATAACTAAGCATCAGAACAAATAATATAAATAAAATCTTAGCATAAAGTGATAGAGGCACGTAAAATGTTACGGTTTATCGTCCCCTGAAGATTTCCCAGAATCAGTCGGTTATTTGAGGTATTACTACTTCTATTATAATCTAAGAGCTATGTCAGTCGGTGACCTTGATTTTTTACATATCCTTGTTTTGGACCGCATCACATTTCACAAAAAACCTACCGTAAACTAATCACACACTACACGAATAATGAAGTAAATGCGCGATAAACACACGTTTAATGTATTTATAATGAAGTACACTAATCGTACGCTTGTACGTGAAAGCCTCTACTATCACAGACTTAAAGTCTGGATACATCCGGGATCACTCACGATGCTCACGCGCACCGTGCGACTTCGTGCAAATTCGCATGCAATCCACGAGCCTACATGCATCTTTGAGCTGCCGTACGCAGGTACCTATCACCTATCATACAAAAGAACGGCAGGAATTAAGCCGTAAGTTTGTTGCCTGTTTTTCTAGGTTTGGTCGCGTGGAGCACCTAGATTCACTCAAACTTATGCAAACTTTTGATTAGGAAAACTTGAATTGATGAAAATGATTTTTTTATTTAACTGTGTGCAATGTGATTGCACACAACTTGGTTGAGTTTGATTTTTCAAAAATGAATTTAGTGATAACATATCTTTAACATATCGAAACGAGCGAGCTAGAGGTACATTAGCTCTTGTCATCTCTTGTCAAGACTTTTCAAAGTGATTCTTGTGATACAATTGAATAAATAACTTTTGAATTTGACTTTAATTATCTAAAAAGATGAGTTAAAAAGTCAATATTGTGGCAAGAGCTAGAATAAAGTCATTTTTGTTCCAATAATAAAAATACGATGGAGAAGCTCAGCGCAAAAACTAGGCCAAAAGGCATTTTATTGTACCAGTAATGGCCTTAAGGTGTCATGTAGTTTCGAGGTTGGAATAGACTGCTCCAGTTACAATTAGCTAAAGCTTCTCTAGAAAATGTACTAAGGTTTTTAATTTGATAGTGGCGCTTTAGGTATTTTTAAAGCGCAAATACGTTCATATAAATTATGGGTGCCTTACGACGACTGACAAAAGAGATGTGTTAACTAACATAATTGTAACGAGATCAAAATTAGTTACCTATTTGATTTATAGATGCATTTATTTATTGATTAACACATTTTCTTTTTACCATTAAGATAATAGCCTTACAACTGACCGAACACCTAAACTGGATCCTTTCGGTCTGCCTTTGTAAGCATAATCAGTTAACACTCGTAGATTCATAATACATTACTCACTTACTACGGAACCGATTGGTAAATCTAATGGCTACCAAGAACACCATGTGTCGGCAGAACAAAAGCTGATGGTAATGTGTGTGGAACCCCATCCGCCTTCTAATCTAGGTATTCTATGCCGTGTGATTGTGAAGACACCGACTTTGATTTTGGTCTCTTGCAAATAAGGCAGAAGTAGCTAAGCAAATAATACAGATTGTAACTCAAGCGCATGGTTCTCTCATTTCATAGATAAACTAAACTGTAAAATGAAACAGCTAATTGCGTAGCAGTATCATTTTTTTTATACAACTAGCTGATGGAAAAAGAGCTCTACTACTCCCAAAATCTATATATCTTTGGCCCATTCGTCCTCTTACTAAAAACGAAATCTAAAACTCTTACTAAAATACTAAATCTAGGTGTGCCGTGTGATTGTGAAGACACCGATTTTGATTTCGGTCTCTCTTGCAAATGAGGCAGAAGCTAAGAAAATGTAAAATGAAACAGCGTGTTGCGTAACAGTATCTTTTGCCCTTTCGTCCTCTTACTAAAAGCCGACGTCGCTTAGTAAAGCACGCGTCGTTTGGTAAAAATCGATAGAAACGTTGCAGCACAGTTGCATTAGCATCGGGAACTTTGAATGAAACTCGCGATTCGATATAAGCTCGCAAGAAGGTCGACCCGATTGCATTTCGGGTTTAGTCGGAATAAGAGCGGTCTAATCAAAGGACGATTTATAATAACAAACCTTGTAAAAATTATAGGAGAATACGTGATGGAGATTTTTCAAGGTGAATTTATTTTTATTTATATGATAATCAAAGACAATTTGTCATCAATAGAAAAATCACTTTGAAACGTCTTAAAGCTAAGACGTTTCATTTAAATAAAGGCCTTTTGGCTTTGACATAATATCAAATACGCATAAAATATGATTCGAATAGTTCTCTAAACAGATTGAGCGTCGGTTCCATCGTTTATAATATCTATAAATAATATCGTTGCGGACGTATGTACCGAAATAATCTCTTGAGATTTTTGAGACGGATTCCGTCGTGACAGCTGCAGCTTTGTTATTTTCACCGTTTGTCAAAATATATATTTTGTTACCCTGTTGCTACGTAGGTTTTAGTTGTAGCTTATTTTTAAACTTTTTCACATAATATTTTATTTCCACAATCACTTTAGAAATTATCACGGAATCGTATTTTACTTATTTTATTGAGTTCAATATAATGAGGAGAGTTTTGAATTTACTATTAGTGCTTACCTATTACATAAAACGAATTTCATACAAGATGTTACTGTGAATGAATCAAGTACTTAATAAGTAATTATTTGAAAAAAACACTATATCAAGTACACACTACAGAATCTAGATAATAATTTTCTATGATCGAGTATCACGTAGAGACCAAAGTGCATCCACGCTTTAAAATCGACCGCACCTTTAGTTCTTGAAACTATTTTCTATTTCTGCAACCGTTCAGCTGTTACCAGTCTTCACTTGTTGGTTGCCGATATAAATACGTACCGATGCCCATAAAGCTATGAATCGCTCTGTTATTCGGTTCTACAAAGTAGATGTATTGGGAATAATGGATTGGTAGTAGGAATGAAATATGAAGTTTATTGTATGGAACAAATGTTGATAAAGTGCACGTTTTCATCATAAGAATCTGGGTTAGGAAACAATGCGCCACACATCTGGATACAGAAAAAAAAACGAAAGCCAGTCAGTAGTGTTACCAGGTCTACAACTTTCTTTAGAATCATCTGAAAAAATTCGATTGGATGTCCAAAGTGACACGTGGTTTTATTCTACTCACTTTGCATCACTTTAAAATATAAGACAATCTATGCGCCAGCTCCATGCAACTAACTAAATCTAGAAAAACAGGTATATAGGAAGCTAAAGACTTGGTAGTAAAAATAGCCTATGACGTCATAGTGCATAAAAATTACAAACCCTTCGAGAACAACGAACTAAAAGAGTTTTTCTAAAGCCCGTCCGGAAATATTGGTGTTCCAATAGCGTAACGCCAATAGGGCATCAAATGAGGACAGTTCCCGCAGTTTAAAATAGACGACTTTTTAACCGCGCTCGTTTGATAGCCCGTTTACGACACGTATCGTGTGGCAAGGCGAGTTTGTATGTCAAACAAATAGATCCCAAGGGACTCGTGGAGGAAGAATAGTTGTACTACTCAGATACCTGGGAACAGTAAATACTCTGTGGTCTGGGGAGCTTGACAGAAAAAGCGGGAGGTACGAGGTAGGTACAGGAAAACGCGAGACTTTTTTAGTTTTTTGAGTTGGTGTTGAGCCAGGGACTGACGGTCCTGTTTGACCGCAGGACAATTTGAAAACCTTTTTTACGTTTAAGACTGAATGAAATGAATGGAAGTCTTTTAGCCGTAATGTTTATACCATTAATGTATTTTATCATGATACAGAATAAAACAAATTCAGCAAATTGATGTTCATTGAGTAACAGTACCCTAGAATAGGTCTTTTAGTTTACCAAAGTTTAACAAAAGTCTTGGACGGAGAGCTCAGAACAATAGGTGGAGTTCCTTGAAAGAATATCTACGAGGCTAGAATTGTCCAGCGCAACACGATTGTTTATGCCTGTTAAGTAAAAGCATGAATAGGAGGGGGTTTGCTTGAGAACCTTTTATCTGGTGCTGCATAGCAACGAAGCTAGTTTGCATTTGTTCTTATCATATTCTGGAGATCTGCTGCGCCATTCATTTGCTTTTAAATTCAAGCGGCCTGCAGCCCAGCACCCTTCGCACGTCACACTACGCACATCTTTATTGTTATTATCCTTGCATAGTTGCATCTTTCTTCGGGAACGTGACATTTTCTTGCAGATATCCGTACAAATTCCAAATGCGTTCGCTTTGAGTACCTAAATACATATAATCGAATTCGTAAGCATTATGCATGCGATACAAGAAACGATTTATTGTGGAAATACGTGCGTTGTCAGCAAATCGACGCGCTGAGCGCGCTTGCTTGTTGCATTTTGCGCGCCAAAACGGCGCGTGGCAAGATGGCGACCATGCGTGTCTTTTTTTTTCACGTCTTTCCGCGTGTGCCGTGATTTTGGCCAGAGCTCCTGCGTGACGTAGCCGACCCAGTTAGGCACGCCAACCGGTGCCACGGCCAAGACCAGGCGGGCATCCCCAATGAACCAGAGCCAATATCTATAAAATAAATTGGAAACGCCGCGGAATAAAGCCGGAAAAAAAATAATAATGAAGTAAGCGTCTGTGCGATGAGATTTGCCGCCAAAATTTTCAGGGTGAACGCACTCCAGTGTTTTGGCATGGCCCCGGATGTTGGAAGTTGTCCTAATAGTTTGTTTGATGTGATGAGGCTTAGCTTTATCGACAATCGACACTAGTATTGATGGCTAGCAAGTTTGTGTTAGATTATAAATAAACTATGATGTAGGTTATGGTATGGTTTTGGATTAGAACATCCATCACAAGAAAATCAACCAAAACAATTGACACATGATCAGTAACGCTTTTTTTTTTGAGTGAGGCTTCGATAAAATTATCGATATCTGAGGTTTTGACAGAAGAACATAAACATGTTCACATGGAATTGGTCAAAGGACAATAATTTTCATTTAATAAGTTAACCCCAAAACTTTATTTAATTGAAATCACTTAAATACATGATTACCAAAAATCCGCATACAGACTATTTAATCTGTTTCTGATTTACCTGACGTGAATGAAGCTGATGAATGAAAAGAATTAATCCGACGATGTGTTTACGTCACAATCTTCGATCAAAAAACTTTTTCGTACTATGATTTCATACCTCCCGGGGAATCCACTATTGCAGGCACCTCTGCCAACAATCTTTCGATCCAGTTGTTCTTTGTTGTTCTTGTATTAGCCAAATATTTGCACCTCACCGTAGTGATGTGATAAATTTATAAAAAGTTCTTTATTGTTTGTTTGGTGGGGTTTAGCAAAACATCTTTGGAATAACATACCAGACATATTATTATAATTTCGGAGCCTTAATTTTACACTTTGTTTACCAGATTGGATTACTTTGATTCCTTTGAAATAATTTAAATATTAATGGAAGTCAACCGCGGCAAATGAACGCGCGCAAAAGTCAAAGAGAAGCCAAATTTTATTTAAAATCATGGATTCAAAATGTAAAAGGCGCAGGTTAAGAAAATTGCTCAAGATATCGCAGCATTCGCAACTACGTCATGTCGTTGACCTACTCCAATCCGTGTCCAAAAAGATAGTACAACAGACGTGAATCGCCAAGGAATCCACGTGGCTAGAGGTCCTGCCAACTGGGCTCCCGTGGGAACTGGCAGCGGCGGTCGCATCGTCCGCCAACTCAGTGTTTTGACTGGACGGTGCTGGCACATTATAGCAAGTTGATTGAAGAAAGTGTCGTTAACCTGGAGATCAGAATTATTTATTTATTTAGAAACAACAAATAGCTACTGTGTCAAAAACAATCTTACCTCGTTTTTAACCAGGTAGGTATACCTACCTACTTTTACTCTATAAATTCTAAGGAAATTATAACAAAATTAGGTTCTAGGTACATGTTTAGTGAAAATCGTGACTTTTCAGTCATTCATTCTCGGTCATGAATAAGAAGGTTAAGGTTAGACAAGAACAATCTGAACGTTCCATTAGTTTAGCTCAAACCAATTTTTGAGGTCCATTGCCTTTAATTTAATAAGAAACTGTTTACTAATTCCATATTTTTTTACCTGTAAAGTTGAATGAAAACGCGTGGTGGAAGGTCCTGCCAACTACAGCTACCTACGGGCACGCTCGCAGGCCCGTCTGCGGACTCGGCCAACTAAATGTTTTGACTGGCGTGTGTTTGTGTACAAGATGAAGATAGGATTCATTTTCTGACATTTTTGGAAGCAACATAGCTTTTTCATTTTATTTGTTTTTCTAGTGTTATTTTGAGTTGTGTTGTGTAATTTCGGTGGTATTTTAACCAACATTACTTGAGGACTTAGCAAAAAGTGTAAACATTTGCAATGAAAGTGTAATATGTGATATCCTGATTTGACCGAAAATGTTTCCAATGTTTTGAAGAAAACCGCCACCATTTTCTTTAAAACAAAATGACGGCCGACTTGACTATGGACTGACTTGACTAAAAAGTATTCAATACAAATCACTTGACACTGGCAAGATTGTCTGTCGAATGACGGACAGGAGCCATAAATTGAGAGAAGAAGAAGAAGAAGATGAAGATAGGTTATGGTATGATTTTGATCCACGATGAGTTGATTTCTACGCATTGTTTTTATTCAAACTACAAAAGTTGTCATTCTCCGCATAAAAGCAGATAAGTATAAATTACAAGGTAGCTAAAAGGTAGGTACGTATGTCTTAGTTGGCCAGGCACATAGACTTTGTATTCAGAAGTCTTATAGGCTTTTGTATGTTTAATGCAATAAACTACTGAAGCAACTCGAAATGTTTATTGCAATTCCGTATGCATACTTTCTAATGCCTATTTTATTATAATGCCACACAGAAACTGCAGTCAGAATTATTTTAAATACAATTTACCTCTATCCTCAAATCCTCTCAAATACTTCCACGAAAGTAGTAACTCGTAATAAAACAAACAATCGAAAATTCCTGTACAATGTTGCCAACTCGAGGGCCTAATAAATCAGACATGCATTTTGCATTATGATTCAAGTAGCATGCTCAATACGTGTTTTTACTTGCGGTGCATGCGAGATTTTTCAAGCAGTTTATTATACCTAAGTGGGTATATGTTTTATCCAAGCAACGATAAATAAACCTTTTCTTTACAAGGAAGCTAGTAATTGTCAGATGGGATAAGCCATATCGTAAATAGGTATGTGCCTAATTAAAAAAAATCCGGTTTTATGGGTTTACTTAGTACTCTGCGTAGGTATGTATTTAATTTTTTTTGCCAGAACCAACATGTAGGATGTATAAAAAATATTAACAAGACACAGCACTTCACAACCTATTCCAAATATTAGGGGTGTAATTTCACGATAACGTAACAAATAAAATGATCGAAAATAAAAAGAAGTTCACTTTCTTCCCAATTTTAAAGATCTCGATGTCTGGATTGTATAACCTGAACGTTCTTGTCTGCAAGCGCTTTTGTATGTAAATAAATGTTTCACTCGATATTAATATTAATGTGTAAATAATTGTAATTGTTTCAATCGATTTCAGTTTAATTCAGACAACTTTGCTAATGGGTGATTAATTATTACACTTGAAAATATAGAAGATATTTCTGTTTGCTATTCGGAGTTTCAATAAATAAAAATGTTAACGTAACTTACATCTACTTGTTATATTGCTGATATTAGCAATTCAATTTAAAAACAATATAAGTGGTCAAAATGTCGTATAAAGTTGTCTGAACTAAATAATGTACCTCAACAGTCCAATAAATAAATTAGAGTCAATTCTACTAATCTCATTCTTTGATACTTACTTACTCAAGTTTTAGAAGTAAATGCATTCTAAATCCAAGTCAATAACATTCAGAAAAGAGATCAAAGTTATTTGAGCACCACGTTGGGCGCCAATTTAGAATTTTTTGGGCGCCAATACTACACCCTTACTAATACCCGTGTTCCATTATTTGTTTGTTCACAGGACGAGTTCCATCCGTTCATAGAGGCGCTGATGCCATTTGTAAAGTCCTTTTCGTATACTTGGTTCAATTTACAAGCGGCCAAGCGAAAATATTATAAGAAACACGAAAAACGGATGAGTCTCGAGGAGGAGCGACACACAAAATATGAACTACAGGTAAAACAGTTTTATTATAGTTAGATTAGGATTCAATGTTGACTAACATCACATTTCAGGTAACCTTCAAACCATCCAGGTTATTTGTAAGTATTTATTTAGAGCTGCATTAGAAACTCAAATCGTAATATTCAACCAGAGCTTTAACGGTCGTACTGTTGGACTAATGCGCATTGCTATCACAAATACAATCTATATTTAACTCTTGATACCGCAAACACACTACCATGCAACGATATTCATAGAGATGTTGAGAATTACAATAGTCTATAGAAGTAATTTGAAGAAAATTATGAATTGCAATGCTAAAGAACAACATTTTATACATAGACACAAAGCCTTATTCACATAATAATAATGTTAAGTTTAAGATTGAGGTTTAAATATCAGTAGAAACAAGCATAACGCCGTGGTATCTGCACGAAAACAAAAGAATATGCTAGCAGAAAAACAATAAAACCCTATCTTACTTTCTAACCAAAATGTTTCAGAACGAGAAAGCAGAAGTGAAGCAAAAATGGGCTTCGCGGCTGCTCGGCAAACTTCGCAAGGACATCACGCAGGACTGCAGAGAAGACTTCGTGCTAAGCATCACGGGGAAGCGACCGGCAGTATGCGTGCTGAGCAATCCAGACCAGAAGGGCAAGATGCGCCGAATAGATTGCCTGCGCCAGGCTGACAAAGTAAGTTATCTCAGAACTTTGGGAGACAGTGCACCACATAAATAAATCTGGAACGAGGAACATTTTAGAAAAACCAAATAATTATGTAACTTATATGTGATGCTCACAGAATTAGTGATATCAATAGGCAGGCTATATAGCTCATATCACCAACTACTGCTGATTTAGAAAAGTGTTCACATAGCATTTACCAACGCATTTATAACAGTATACGAAGTTTACTCCCTATGTGATGGACCAACGATATTTTAAAAAACTTTGGATGCCAGTGAACGAAGAGGTATTGTCCGTCGCTCACTAATCCGGAAAATGTGTTGAGGAAGATATTTTATCAAATAGAACTTAGCATGTACAAGTAGGTACTATATAAAAAAAAAACAGTAGTTTTATTCTCATGTACGACATTCCTACAGATCTCTTCTAAGTCCTCCTAGGAATTATCAATGAGATGCTACTAAATAGTAAAATTTGATCTAATCGTCTAATTTCTGGATTTCAGGTCTGGCGACTGGACCTCGTAATGGTGATTCTATTCAAGGCCATTCCCCTCGAAAGCACGGACGGCGAGCGACTCGAGAAGCACCCAGAGTGCACTCAGCCTGGCCTCTGCGTAAACCCCTACCACATCAACGTGTCCGTCAGGGAGTTGGACCTGTATCTAGCTAACTTCATCAACAGCTACGGTAATGGGAGCGACGGTCTACCAGGTCTCTCGCTCAGATATGATACGCTTTTAGCTATTGAGGACGAAGGCTCGGAATATTTTAGTTATGGAGCGTGTTTGATTACGTTCGATACATTTCATCTGGTAAAATGACTTCGAAAACGACAAAAGCAACGGCTTTTTTTTGCCTTTCAGGACAGTATTTCTGTTATTGACATGTGTCGAACGTTTCCAAGCTTATGGCCTATATTAACTATTTAAGTTAAAAACCTACTTTCAAACGACGTGCTACATTTTGACTTACGTGAAAATATCATTGAATTTGTCTATATTGAGCCGCTGATTTTACTACCACTTTGTACTTACTCAAGATTTTATTCTTTAAAAAGGGTGTTCTAACAAACAAAACATTTTTTTCATACCAATTAAACTGATATGAAAAAGAACACAGTAATTTTAGTATCTTAATAGTTAATGTTGGTTTTGACATTTTAGGATATCATCAAGAAATTAACCTAGGTCAGAACAATCGAAGCGGCATATAGAAATATAGCTCATCGTTTGCAAGAGGGCTTATATAATTCTAATGATAAAGCTAAACAAATCTTATCAATGTAAAGAGCATTGTTCTCAACATATTTTTTGTTGCACTAGAATAGATAGTAAAAACAGCTTGCAGTTTTATTCGTTATTCATTTTATGCAGGTTTACTAAGGATTAACTTAAAAGGATTCACAAAAATATAGTATGAGTAGTTCGCTGCTGCAAGTAAATATAATGTTTTACAAGTAATCAATATCTGATCCACTTGACTGTTATGTCGTTATTGTAAAAACAATTTTAACTAGTATTCCGATTAGAAATAGATTATAAACAAAATTGTTTAGTTTATAACGTATTTTTAAAGAGCTTAGAACTGTAAATGCTTAAACTATTTCGTTATTTTCACACGCCGTCGATTTTCATATCCTATTAGAAGTTGGTAGGAAGTAGTTTTGGTTATACATTTTGGTTTGCTTGCTAGCGTAGCGTATAACCAGCCGATATGTTTCAGATATTCTAAGCGGTTCTCTCTCGCCTCACCCACCTAGGGATAAAGAGAACGAACACGAGGCTAAGACGAAAGGTAACCGCCGATGGGGTAACGTCGGTGTCGTGATTCTGTGTGTCGTTTAGTTTTGTGGCAATCGGATTACTTGATATCCTTAATTAACGTTATTGTTGAAAACAAGGCATTAATACTAATAAAATATAGAAGAGTTATATTGAGTTGGCACCCCAACAGGGGCAGCCCCGTGGTGGGCGTCAATGTTTTAATAAAATAAATATTTTATTTAAATTTTATATAAGGCTAGTTAACTCACCTACATTTAAAGTACACGATCCACCTAAGCTAAAAATAATAAATACGTTTAAAATCCATAAAAACATACATTTTCTGTATTAAATAGTTTGATTGCCTCAATGTCAAAATTGTTTTGTTCGTGATTGGTACTGCACAACACACTGTTACATTATTATTTTTTGCATTTTGAAACCAAATTTGTCCTCGTATTGGCTTGCACTTACACTTCCATGCTTTTAAATTGAACATTTTGGAATTTATTGCTCGTTTGTATTGTAGTCGGTGTTCCTTCTCTTTTAAATATCTTGATGTTTTTATGTTGATGCTATTCTAATGTTTATTGAACGTTTAAATCGACTTTATAGCAAGTTATTTTAACTTAGCGCTATCTAGTGGTTCAAAAATAATGATTATAGTGTTGTATGATTAATACTTTAGAAAAGCATCAGCTGAAGTTCTTTTTGACTCTAGATTTAATTTCGTGTGTTTTTGTGGTTATTTTGAATTAAAACAATAACCCTGTAAGCAAACAGGTGTCATGTTAGTTGTCCTTATTAGTATTTTGTGACATCACTGTTTTAAATTATTCTTCAGACTCTAGTTCGTAATTATTATTTTTATTCAATTTTTTTTCTGGCAAGAGCTTGTTTAGTACTACCTAAATCTTATATTAAAAATATAATTATGTGCCTATATTTTTCTCGTAAACGAAGTTTTCTTTACAAACTTTGCAGTAAAAACAATTGCTCAGTACTAGACAATCTTTTTATTGAACTCTTGTTTTCTTAAAAAGCGGTAATTCTTACAACGTCTGCTAAAAGCGGTGAGTGCGATTTTCAATGTTAGTTCAAAGACATTGGGTCTACTAATTTACAGACATCATAGTGTACATCACTATAATGTCTGTAATATCCGCTTTTTAGGAAACCCTAGTCAGGTGCCCCTAAATGAGCTCCCATCTGAAACGAAGGTTTTCTTATCTGCAAAAGTGGACTAAAAAAAGACACTAGAAAGCCTTATATCGATTTAAAGGTTCTGTTTGCAACTTCCAGCAACTGCTGTTGGCATCTTACATATACCTCTTATGTATAAGACAAAGTCAATAAAGATCAAGCGAACGAGACGGTCGTAATGAGTAAATGCGAGCAAGAGAGAGATAGAAACGCTTTGGTTTGAGTTCATGGTGGTTGATCTAAAGCTTTTATGCTGGAGCTTGTTTCAAAACGTCCACCATGTGTCACTAGGAGAGATGCTAGCAAATACTGCAAATATATCACCTGGTTTTATGTGTTTACCGAGATGTGACGACATCTTTCCCCAGTGTCATTTAGGGAATGTTCTTCTTATCTATGTCATAATGAGATATAAATAGTTAAAAATAGTTATGTCCTGCAGCGGTTGCTATCATGAAGTATGTTCACAGACCTTAAACTGCCATTTCAATATTTGAATATCAGACTGGGGGTAATCATGGATGGTATAATCAAAACAACATCAAAAGAGTTTCTAATGCTCTTTTTATTGTCCAATAATGGACTGAAGAGTATTTATTGTCTAGAATTGCGTTAAGAAAACGATTCACAAGGTAACGGGGGCTATTTTTTACACCAGTTTTGCATAAAGTTATCCTAGTTTTTTCCACGTTTTGTGGGCAGTCAACGAATTTTTTTTGCCGTTTCCTTCGGTAATTGTATCGTCGCGTCGGGATAAACTCTATATGAATGTACTAATAACTCCATGAGAGTGAGCTAAAGCATCATACACCTTCATCAAAAATTGAAAATGGCAGTAAGTCGATCTAAGAGCTCGACTCCATACATTGTTTGAGAGACGCACCGTTGTTTTAATGTGACGATGTGATGATGGATTTCAGGCTATAGCCACAATCCATACAACGGGGTAATTTGCAACGATATTATTCTAGCGACCGGAGTCTTCTCGTCGAAGGAACTGTGGAAGTTGTCTAAAGGTACGTCTGTTTGTTTCAACTGTGTGGACTAAAGCTATGTGAACTGACGCGACTGACTGCTAAATTACTAAAGAAAATTTCGGGAAAATGGACAAAACCATCAGAGAGATAATCTTGGATATTTAGAACGATAATACAAAACAATACGTTGGATTGGGTTACTTGATCAAAATAATAGACATGCAGTTCTGTAGGTTTTTTTTTAAATATTCTGAAACTGTTTCTGAACGTTTTAAAATAGCTTTGTAGATTGCGGGGAAAGCTCTTGTCAGTCAGAGAACTGAAACCAGAATCTCAATCGTGGGTTGAGAATATTAAAACAGCGCCCCACTTAAAAAAAAAAAAACATTATGGGTCTTAGAGGCATGGTTATTGTCAAATACAATCAAATGTAATTTCCTCGCGACGGTTCACGTAGCTTTATTAGAGTTTCTACTAAAGAACTAAGAACTACCTACGAGTCGTACTTTTCGACTTGTTGGTTAATGTAGACTGAAACTTTTACATCAGCCAATAAAATGTGTGCTTATCCGATGGATGACGTTCCATCATCGTAACTAACAATTGCTCGTAGAATATCAGAAGCACTTCATTTTTGAAGCCGTCGTGACCTTCCTGATTTAGTTTGATTACTAACATATACAACAAAAATATCATCCATTACAAATAAATAAATTGCCATTACCTAGGGCACTAAGTAGGGTGTGTGCGTGATGAAGAGTCAGTTTTCCGATTAAAAATCTACGTGCATGGTGTTCTTGAACTTGTCCCAAATATAGCACGTTCCTATTCAAAGTAAGCAGTCATGTCACGTTTATTGAATTCAGTTTAACTACCTACTATTATAGTTAGTTATATATTTACTAATCTAAAAGTATTACACGGGTATTTATCGCATTTACCTTTATTATTTTCCCGACGTTTCGGCTATGTTGCAATAATAATAAATAATAAACGCGATAAATACCCGTGTAATACTTTTAAATATGTGTTATGATCGCGAGAGTTTAAAAACTACTATTTACTAAACTTTTTTCCAAGAACTAATTTGAATCAATCATTACTCCCCACAAAGGCGTATCTATAAATGCGTTACCTGTACGTTTAATTTCTTCTGTATTTGTGTTATCCTTTAATTCCATATGCAATTGTGTGTACCAATTAAATCTCTTTCTTTCTTTAAAAACCTTGTCAATAATTTGGTAATAAGTAATTTTGAAAATGACAATCAAAATGTCACGTACCAATAACAATTTGCCCACAATTGTCCGAACTGGACAACAGCCGGTAATTCTGAAAATTGCAGTTTGGGGAACGTGTGCAGAATTTTAAACGAATCGCATACAGTCGCACCAAAATCCAACTGTATATTTATAGCAAAATAATTTTATTGATAACCATTAGTCATATCAGCGTTAATGGCATACTGTATACTCATAAATAAATATTAAAATATAACACCCAGTCAGAGAACATACATGCGATGGGAATCTAACCCACAACTCAGAAAACGGAGCTACTACCAACTGAGCTGAAACTGCTACGTAACGGACTGACTGACCATGACCACCCAAAATTTTAGCCAGGAATGGAAGGAGAGCTAGCAGAATATTGTAATGTACCTATAGGTACACTAAGAAACGAGTTTCATAAAATAATTTCTAAGGCGTGCATGGGAGGTTCAAGAAAAACAATTTTAATCACGAGTCCGCTAAATTAATTTGACGTAAATATACGCAACTGACCCGAAAAATACTAATTGTAGGAATAAGATCTTTCATATTTGACACAAATTTAGTAATTTCTATTAGTTATGGCAACAGAATCACCATTGCCTCAATTATCTTGGTATTGCCTAGTGCCTACTGAAGATCCATTGATGATAGGGATAGTTAAAGGCACTTCCATTAAATAAATTAAAAAGTTGTAATAAAATAAAACCGCGTTCCGCTTGTACTAATTGTTTTAAACCTTTATCGCCTAAGAACCAAACTGTCTTTCTATACCAAGATTCCTCTTCTTCCAGCGTCAATCCTCCAGGAGTCAGGGTCTGAGTCTCCGGGAGAAGGTGGCATTAAACTGGAGTCTTCATACTACTGCGGTTACAACAGTCCAGCGCCGCCCGCCTTCGAACCACCGGCCGAACGCGCGCCCAGCACCATGCTTGTACCACAGTGCTTCAGTGAGTACCTTTATTAACCTTAAAAATGCACTTAGTACTGCTAAAAGCTTACCAGAAATCACATGACAGCGAAAATACATTTTTTTTCTTTAAAGATTCACAATTTAATCCACCTAGCACGGTAGACATTCCCCCTAAGCTACTTGGTACTTACCAAATAGGTACTTACTCGAGATACTTTGAGGATGAAAAATAAATGAAATGGAACTAGCGTCATATAGTGTGTCACTAATGCTTGTTTTTAACAAAAAAACGTTCATTTACCTTAGTACAATAACTCTACGGAAATGTTCTAAATACAAAAGTAATCTTACACATCTGTTTGTCTATAAACTTCAGACTACTCAAAAGAACACCGAACATCTGCGATTACAAATCACAACAATGATAATGTTATACAAATACAATAATTCTACGATTCGTATGCGCACCTCGCACGTGCTACAAGCTACAACGAACGAGTGGCAACCGCTCTAAATATAGTAGGCGCTGTCACAGTAAGCTAGAAACGTAACAGTATCTACGCTTGACGTGACTTGACATGTTACGTAGGTTCTCTTGACGTTTTGTAATTTAAAATTATCATTTTTATTCTGGATGGCAATCGCAAATATGAAGGAAGACAGTTTGTATTGTAATTGGTAAGTATTAGGTAGGTATTTGGATTTGGTCGATTTAATAAAAAAAAACTATTTGATACCTACAATTTAGCGTTTTTCCCAGCTAAAGCACATTATTGTTGTTGGTTAGAATTATATGCATAAAATACTAAACAATAATATTAAAATACAAGCTCAGATTAACAGAAGAATAAAATTCAATAAATAGAAACCCATCTGTTTTACGTTTGCTAGATTTTTAAGTTAGTTTACTATTCATTAGATTATTATTCATATTATGTTACTATGTTTTCGTAGGGAACTCTTTGACATATTCGTTCTACTGTTTTGTATTTTATGAACTGTGCTGCTGAATTAAACTGAATATAATTAGCGATGAATCAACATGTCGCTGAACTCCAGTAGGTACTATCTAAACAAAAGCGATGCGAAACGAGTAGAATGTATAATTTTTTGATGTTAATCATAATGTTAACGATAAAATTAGGTACCAATGTAAAAAAACTCTTTATATTTTCATACATAGGTACGTGTACATTATCACACCTTTCATATACGAAAAAACAGTCCACAGGTTTCCAGTTGTTGACGAGGAATACCCCCATATTTTGCTTTATTCACTGACAGGCTTTTGGGCACTAAATCGACGAGCAAGTATAGACATCACCCTATGTGTGTGTGTTGGTATACCTATCAAGAAAAAGCCTATGCCTTAAGCTTAAGGGTATACTGTGTTTCTACTATCTTATCAATGTCTGCTAGCTGATCACCGTACTCTGAGGTCTTACTACCCCTCCTAACAGTCTCATTCACACTCGCCTGATACATCTATTGCGTTAATATTCTTTCACTCGTTCTCTCTAAATGCTTCAGCATACCTTCCTCTACTCTCATCACTAAAACGGTCTACATTTTTTAATTATCGTTTTTTATTATAGTTTAGTAAATCGTGCATATCCTTTTCAGGTATCCCACACAGCTCAGCAGGGCTGAGCTCTGCCCAGTCGCCCCTCGTGCCCTCCAACACAATATTCTACCAGCACGCACCACCGACCTCCGACACACATTCTACAGGTAGCCATTGTTTAAGTTTAGATGTCGCGAATTCATCAAATCGATTTAATGAAATATTGGAAATTAGATAATTTAATTCGATACGACCTCAATATAATAGACATATCCAGATACAACAAATACAAGGATTACTTTGAATCTCATTGTTAAATAGTGGCATGTACTCGTATTAGTTTCGAATCGAATTTGAGTTGTAAATTATTATATGTTTTAGCTGAGTTGGCATAGCTGAGCTAAAAATATAACAACCAAATTTTAAGGAATTTTAATCTTGATAACATATCAAATTAAATGACTCATGACCAAGTTCAGTAAGATTAAATTTTTGCCTTGTGACGAACCCCATTAAAAACTTTGGGTAGCCCCATATTTTTCCTTTCTACTCGATGCTAAATAGTTTTAATTAAAAACAAATTATATAACCCCTCTTAAAATTTTGTGAATTCAAGCCATTTCCATGCGCCCAATCCATCACAACGAGTACCCATCATCACCACCATAAAGGTCCCGCATCAGGCACGGGGCCTAAAGGAGTATACAAATAGAAATAGAGCATTACTATGTTGCAGCCTCGGACGCTTTGTCGAGTCAGCACACGAAGTACGATGGCGCTCCACAGGACTCTTTGGGAGACTTTGTTACCTTCGTGTGTCAAGAGCCTGGTGATGTACAACAACTGCAGGTGAGAAGGACCTTGGTGCCTAGGACCTGGCCTATTTCACTGGAACGGAATTATTCAGATTTGAATTTATCAACTTCTAGTGGAGACACTAGAAGATAGATCTTTGTCTTTGACCAAAGAGAATGCAAGCACTCCAGCTAAAAACTCCATATAAATGCTCATTGGTTCATAAGGCTCAGTGATGATTTCGCGTAAGAAGTTAGTCGAATCAGTTGGAAATTCCAAAAGTATCATATCTGGGAGCCAGTGTGCTGAGTAGCGACCTTCACCAGCCATACAGTCTAATAACTTGAGGTTTTCAACATAATTCAATACACGTTACAGCGTTGGGATCATATAATTTCCATGTCACTCAAAATTGTAAAATCAAATCATGATTGTTTTTTTGTTCCAGTTATCTCGAAGTCCAAAGCCAGCGTACTTCAGCAGCTCAATGTTACCACCTCCTCCGCTCCCACCAATGGCCCGGCCTGTTGCCATTATTAGATCGACAGGTAAGGTAGCGAAGACGTAGAAGAACCCAACCTTAGGCAGAGACGAATTTCAAGTTGATGATATGAACATTGAAGGGAACATAAAGACATCCAACTGACCCCTGACCTCTATTTTCTCTTATCGAAATTAACAGACAAACTCATAAGCCTATTTACAAAACGAAGAGTCCAACGTGGATAATAGAATTCTCATTGTCCGGTAGTCAAGTATTAGGCACTGCAGTCGAATACGATTATCATCCAGATTCAAAACATCTCGTCCCATTTGGACCATTGTGACCACTAGTGGCATTTTTACTAGTCTTAGTCTTGAAAGTCGTTCTAAGGTCCGAAAATTTCAATGCTGGAACTTGAATTGGATTTAAATGATGGCATTTTATGATTCCAGCAAGTGAGCTGGTGGGTAACAGTGCAGGTGGATCCCCGGCGTCGCCCGAGGTTCGCTCCCCTCCCACGTCGCCACGGCGGCGGTCACCGCACGCGTACAGAACTGAACATCCTCCGATATCGCACTTCAACCACTTCCATCCTCAATCGCAGCAGGTAATCCTTTGCATATATAAATTACAAATTCTTACTAATATCAAATTACACAAGCTTAAAATCTTTTCCGCATATTGGCGCAGCCGGTAGGATAATTTGCAGTAATTCATTGTTTTTATGTTTATTTACGTTATATCTCGACTTCTTGTGCTTGAAACAATTGTTTGATTTTATACTTCCAGATGTTTACATACGGTTCACTGGGCGGCCTGGGTAGTGGAGCCAGCGGGGGTGGAGCAGTGTTATCGGGGAGTGGGGGAGTATCCCCACCCGGCGGACTGGGCTTGTATGCGCCTAGAGCTTCTACTAGAGCTCCACCTAGGTATGTTCTACAACTCCTTTTAATAAGAGTTATAATCCAGTTTGCAGTGGATTTGTTTAGAGTTTTGTAAAAAAAATCTAGAACGAAATTTTTTCATTCTACTCTATACACTATAGAAGCTATGATGAATATAGTTTTAATTTAAGAAAATAATATAACGCGAGGTCCCGTTTGTTAAGAATTTTAATGATTTTGTAGTACAGGTAATATTGGATATAAGATAGTCGCATATTTCGTTCAAACTTAGCTCAGTTGGCGAACTTTAAGTGTTAGGGGTTGTTAACATGTGCAATATCTCATGATAGATAAGGACCTGGAACAGTTGAAAATCAGCATTGAATAGGTAGTCAGGGTGCGTGCAAAATAAGTCGGGTTCCAGATACAGAAAGGTACGGGGAACAAAAATCTCGAACCTAATCAAATCCTGTACCAAGTCGAAGACGAAAAACCCGCCTCGTTACAACGCATCCTTAGATATCTAGTAGTATGTACTTGTAAGACCTGTACCTATAAGGTAAAATACATATATTCAATTTTATTATACTCAAATTATCGTTGTTTCAGGTGGAACGCCCCATTCCCTACCCTCGAGGAAGAGTTCAACATGATGGCGGCGCCGGCCGGCCCGGAACATGTCGTCTTGTTGGATGATGGTAAGTTGCTTTTATTGCTATCTTCATGCCTAGAATAGTCTAGAAATATGATTGTGTTTCAGAATATATATCGTAACTTAAGCTTGAAAGATATGAAAGTGTACAGCTGTCAGAAAGAATCATTTGCAGTTTGTATTCATAAAACATTTCTACAACCATATTTATGTCAGAAATACATTTTTTCGTGAGTCTTCTCCTCTACGTCCATCCATTGCGTCTACAGCCGAATTCTGGATTGTCTAAAGTTGCTCCTAATTGTATAAAAAACTTTTCTGGTCGGTTTCACCTAGCTTTTACACGATTCAAAGCGGTTCTTGTGATTCAATTGAATAAAAAAGAGAAAAAAAACCTTCAATTGAGTTTGGTCTTGAAATTAAATATCCTAATTCAAAAGTTTTAGATCTAACTTTCACATGACGTCTTTCCCGAATACTGTACATATTATGAAACACCACGTAGAAATTTTGTGGCTATGATATCACTGCAGCCATGCACCATTATTGTGATCAAATAGAAGCATTGCCTACTCGAGTTTAAACTTTCAGAAAATACATTTGATCAATTTGTTATGGCAACTACTGTAGCATAAACTTGGTTCATAGTTTGTCGTAGAACCAAGCAGATGATCCCCCTTTTTCTTATTTCATCAGCAAGCGGTATACAAAATATATACATAGATGGTGCTTGTAGTATCTCATTGAATACTAAGCAGATATCTAGATAATTACCAGTAAGGTCTAGGAAGTAAGTTCGCTTTAGCTAATCGCCAACTGACGAAGTGAGACTTAAGATTGAATGCCACCATCTTGGCTTGGCAATTGCAAAATGTCAGCAACAGCTGAAGTGCTTTCTGTATCACACAAGCGCCGCTAGCAGCCACCAATCATAATGATCAGCGTGTGACGACCAAACCAGCTCAGTTGGAAGTTGCTGCAGTAAATTGTGGGTTCGATTCCCACCGAGAATAAACATTTGTATGTTGTACATAGATGTTTATTCTCTGACTGGGTGTTATAATATATAATGAAGTTGTATTTGCAAAAAAGTATATAAGTATTATATCAGCTATTTGGTTGCCATAGTATAAGCTTTGCTTAGTTTGGGTCTAGAAGTGCTATGTGAAATGTCCACCAATATTTATTTGCATTATTATTTTCTAAGCTAAGTCACAAGTGCACTAGACTGTTCAACGTAATATTAAAAGCTTTTGCTTTGTAAAATAATGCTAATAAGCAGCCAATTCATTCCCTCGACGACCATTTCAAAGTTTCAAAATAAAGCTGTAGTATCTAATTGATAATCCTACTAACCTTTTGCTTCAATAGGTCTTACGCAAAACCTAGTGGAGATGACGACAGAAACGCAAGTCCCTAAAATATTGTATCTGATTGGCTAAGAACAGCACTATTTTGAGACAAAACATCACTATATTGGTACACAATCATCTTAGTATAATTAATATACACTAGTAGTTCGCCCCGAACTGAGATCTCGTGATGCGACCCGACGAACGCACCAAAACAATGAGTAGGTGGTAGTCAAAGGCAAGTCCAAACATTATGTTTGGACTTTTATCTGACTACCGCCTACTAACTTGGTACGGTAACCAAGTTTCAACTCTATTGGCCTATTTATTGAAGAGTTCCGTTGAACAGACCTTGGCTCCATCATCAGACCTGGTCGTTGTCACCATTTTATGAGAACTGAGTACCTCCTTAATTTATTTCAAGAAAAAAAAAAAGAAAAAGCAAAGTAACTGGCCGACCAGTAGAAAAACCTTGGTGCCAACGAAACTCTTAGAGATGGGAGCTCTTGGGTCGCTGGTTACCTTAATTTAACTTTTTTGTTGTATCTCAAAAACCGAGCGTCCCAGAAAAAAAGTAAAAATTGTTTTGGAATGTCCAAACAAAGCCCTTTCGTATGACATGTAACTTGATTTTTTTAAGTCACTTTTTTTATTTTTGCCCCCTTAAAAAACCCCATATCTTAAAAACCCTTCATCCGATTTTACTCATATACTTACCAGTAAATTTCTCAAGTACAAGCTGTCGTCTTATCAAATTTCATGCAGAACTGATCAACGGTTCGAAAGTTATGGCCAGACAAACATACATACATACATACATACATACATACATATATACATACATAAAATGCCAAATCGCCCAAGTTGAAACTAGAATCTTCGTTCGCTTCGCTCACTCGATCAATTATTTACTAGTACTTTATAACAAAAACCAATTTATTTATTTGTTTTTAATTGAATGTTCTCCTTTTTTTACCAATGACCTCTCACTCGGTTAGCCTGTGTTGTTGGCAGTCTACCGAAACAAATGTTAGTTACAGAAAAGAAAACATCGTTCTGTCTCTGAATCGAACTTACGCTCACTTCAGGCCAATGATTTTGTCAGAAAGAAAAGTTTATACGATTTATCATTGACATGTTACTATTTTTGTCATAAATTCTTCGTAGCGTAGCTGGATGGTTCACTCCATCACGTACCGTACATTTTATCTCGACACCAGAATACTGCAGACTTTCAACGGAATCTGTAACAAACTAAATGCAGTCCTCTTTACAGAGCGCTTCTTTCAATCCAGCGTGATAACTTCCGAAGCTACCGCGATGGACACGACCTCTGTCGGCCAGGCCGTAGGCGTCGACACCGACGACATTGCGCCGGACAAGGCGCCAGATCTCCGTTCCCCGTGATCTATGCCCCAAACCGCCGCTTGCGACCAGACTGATCCAAGCGTCAGTCAACTGGCAGATGCGTCAAACTACCAGCCGTCAAGCTACTCGAACGCGACAGTCCTGCGTTGGACGCCTGCGCCGCTGCCACATTGGCGTCCAGTCTCGCATCGAAGTAACTAGCTGGGCGCATAACGGCGGTCCTTGGGGTACATGTATATATATTGTAGTGAACTTAGTATCTGTGTTGACTGTCTGCGCAAAGCGCAATGACTTTGTAAGAGCGGCTTGGGCTATTGAAAATAACGCCATCTATTAGCAGCGTTGTAATTGCGGACAGTCGATGCGGTATTGATTAATAAATAAGGCGAACAAAATACAATACTCCAACGATAATTAGAGTATAAAGATACTTATAAAAATAACGTTATATTCTAATATTTTTATAGAATATAAAAAGTATGATTATGATCAAGCCTTCCAGTAATTTAGTGACAAAAAAATCTAAGAAAATTCAGCTTGAAAATTTTATTTGCTGAGCTGTGAGACAGAATAGAGGAATTTGAAATGCTTCCATTATTAGCGTCAAAAATGGTTTCGAATTGACGAAAGTGTGATATTATAAGTTGTTTTTCGTTTCGTTGTTGTGTGTTTTGTAATAAAAAGAAAATAGTATAAGCGTCGATTAGTTTAAAAATATTTTTTCTCTAATTTATTGATACTTTAAGAAAGACGAGCCTTGCTTAAGAAACTAGTTTAGTTGTAAAGTTAGTAGCTAACAGTGTAGAAGATTTGTTTGTATTTACGATTGAGAATTTTAATTTTGAACCGATACGTAATACTCATATTAATTCTTAAGTACTTAATTAGGGGGTTAAATCGTGGTCAGAATTCGACATCGAAAATATAAGCAAATCTAGTAAGGTAGATCGACAAAGGTCGAAGGACATTTTATAGGTGCCTTTCATAAAGAAAACTTATAGTAACTTAAACTTAGGTATTTGTAAAACGTAGTATTCATTATTAATCCATCCGCTCATAATTTTGAAACTTTAATATTTCTTTGAGACCTATTTTTAAAGTAAGAACATCGGACGTTCTCTTTGGCACAACGTAGTATTTTCCTCTCTTATGTAAGTCCTCATCATAGTTTTGTTTATTTCGTCATTCTTATGCATGTTTTTATTCAGTGATCGTGGCCATACGAGATAACTAGTCATTAGAAATACAATGTAAATTTAATGTTAAAATATTTACATTATTAGCTCCTTACGTCTATTAGTAAGGAGCTTGAAACTAAAAATTGTGGCCAAATTACAAGTAATGAAATCCAAATATATATACACGATTTTATAGTTATAGACCTACGTGTGTAAGGTACAGTTAAGTTGGGACAGTTCGTAGCTAAACGTGGTGATAACGAATGTGACTTGAAGATTTAAAATCTAAAAACTACGGATTTTGACTTCGGTTCTTTTGATTTGGACATTGAAGCTAGAGTTTACCATCATATTAACAGGTTTGTTTGGCATAACCAATCGTTTTTGACAAAACTTTTCACACTTAGATGCCGTCATTCATAACAGATAATTACATTCACTAGGTACCTGTTTATGTGCTGGTGGATAATAGCTGAAACATCACACGAAAGACTCATCAGTTTCGTTACTCTGGATTTCTCATTAAATACATCGCATTTTTTCAAATCACCGTCACAATGCCTTTGTATGTTTATAAAATATAGAAAGATAGTTAGTAGGGAACGTAGCAATAAATGACAAGCAATAATTAATTAAAAGTATAATAACAAAAGGCTTTAGGGAAGCTAGAGATCGGTACTGAAATTAGAATGATCCTATAATCGTAAAAGTTGACTCGCAAAATATTTTTTCTATAGAAGAAAGGCAGGACTGGGTTCTATGTATAAAATTGATATAAAAGTTAGGAAAGCATTTTGGTACAATGATAGCTATTTCACAGACAGGTTAAATTAGATTATATTATTACGGCTGTAATAGTTCAAATAGGCAGAACAGCGAAAATTAGTCAATTGCTAGCTATAGAAGTTAGTAGAAGATTATAAAACCTAGAAGAATAAAATTTTATGACACTATGGCTTGTGGTTCGAGATTTCGTCGTAATAAAACCTGGATAAGATGACCTTGTAAAGTGGTAAAGAAAAATAAAATTGGTGACGAATTTAAAAGCTCATTGGTGCCGAAAATTCTAGACTGTGATTCAATTTGTTCATTCTGAACGTGTCTTATATTGAAATAGTTGTTTTGTGTGATTGGCAGTTGTACGGAATGTGCTTAGAAAATGGATAATGATACAATAAACAAACTGTATTATAGTGTTTTGGGAAGAAACAAGTGTGCATTTGTTGACAGAAGATTAACAGGTAAAGGAAAGCTGAGGTAAACCTTTTTTTACAGCGTCGTAGATTTGGTAGTAATTTTATTTGATAGCTTTGTTAATTTTTTGTGACAAATACAAAATTAAGTCAATCGAAATTGTATCTTTGAAGTTACCAAAACTGATACCTATTAAATTATGTATTCGTCACAACTTGTATTTTTTTTTGTATTTAGTTTTTTTAGCACCATTGATACGATATGGAGTAATAATGGAATGCCTAAACATTATGTGCCTTAGATACAACAATATTGTATGATATTTATGATGCGTTCTATACAACGTGCTAACTAGAAATAAATGATTAACATTATTTTGAATGCCAGGACTTTGTATGGTTATCTTCATTGTTAGATCCTGTTTTTGCAAAAGCTTGTACTTTCCCTAAAATTTGTACAGCTATCTCTTTACCTACATTTCTTTTTTCTATCTTCTCCTTTAAGTAGCAACCCCTTACTGTTTATAGTACTCATTAACAATTTTGTCGCAAATGTAATCTGCCCTCTGATTTAAGACTTGATCAATGTCAAAAAGTGTTAACATCTTATTTACATACACTTTCATTACATAGTTTAATGTTCGTAAAGTAATTTGTCATATAGTCAGTAGCTCATTTTAAGCTGTAGTCTAGAATCAGAGGGCTGGACACCCCAGCAGTCTGGAGCTTTATTTCGAATCCAGAGTTTGAACCCTAATATTAAATTATTGTACGATTAAGTAACGCTTCGAAGCGTAGTTGCGCTGATCTTAAATACTTCTACTATATTATATAATTTTAGTACTAACCTACATTATACCCACTTAAATTATATACTTTACTGACATAAACTTAATCTACGCAAGATTTGGATTAGGCACGCTTTGTTCCAAACAAAAACTAGTAAATTTTTATTCTTGCATAGCTTTTTGATACTAATTCTACCCATTATCTTCTATACAATTTTTGTTATTTAATTTATCTGATTAATTATAATTATGGAACAAAAATCCGTCTTATTAAGTTTTGTGGATTTCATAAATAAAATAACTCACATACGTAAATAGGTAATAATTATAAGATAAATAATATTAACCGTTAGAAAAATTACTCATTAGCTACGGATTTCTTAGTTCATCTGAAATGCAATTTAACACGTTTTTTTAGCGAATTTATTAATTATTTTAGTGTAATATTGTGTCCATGACCATATTTGTATGTAAATATGTTCCGGAGAGTGTATTTATAATTTTTATATTATAAAATTAACAGTAGTACACGAATTTACTTATTTTGTGTTTGTCATGTCCTTTTCGCGCTTTCGTATAATTTTATAGGTTTAACATTTTTTTAAATTATTTTTAAAGTAGACACGTGTCAAATGACCTTTTCTTTCAAATCAAACACTACCATTGATGAACAGGTTATTTGATCCGTACAATAAACTAAAGATAGACTTGTAAAAAATGTTATAACATGTATTTTTAACCTATATTATAGTAAGATATTTATAGAATTTTAGTCGTTTAATTATTTCGAACGACTTGTTATAAAGAAAATTGGTGCTTAAAGCTTAAACAATTATGTCGGCACAAGATGTCGCATGTATTGTCATGGAAAGTTCGAGCATATGACATAGCATGCGTTGTTATGCTTGCAACTGACACTGAATTGTCCATTCACTTCTCTAATTATTCATTTAAGTCATTAAAATATCAACGGGTTGAAAGTTACTAAGTTCTTTTTCAATAAAAATGAGTCAAACAGTCATATTATTATTATATCAGATAAATTAAGTAAACAGTCAACTGTCATTCATTATTTTCACCTCACTCCAAAGTTACTGCGTTCGACCGTATATTTATTTACTATCGCTAAAGCCCGTGACAAACTCAATACTAAATTAAATTCGCTGTATGTTGTATTCTAATCTTTTATAGTTCTCAAGACATTTTGATTCCTGTGTTTAGTTAAAGCACCATTGTATAAAGTTATATCACGTCAAGACTTTGAACAATCTGATAAATGTTAGGTATACCACCAACCTACTTACGTTTTGTATTATTGTTTTGTCTCAGAAAAAGTATTAAAATAACACTTTTCCTTAAAAAGCGGTGTCCACCAAAGCTTTAGATTAGTTGCATAGGATGTCAAAAGGTATTTATTGAATAAAATCACAAGGATCACTTTGAAACATCATAAAACTAAGTGCCAGTTCCACGCGACCAAAGCCTAGAAGAACAGACAACAAACTTACGACTTGGTTCCTATAGTTCTTTTGTATGATTCTTGTTACAAGTTGTTGTTGATGAGGTATGTAGTTCTGAAATCGTTCCCTTAAGAAGTGCATGAAACTTAAAAAAATCAAATTGTATGCTTAACTTGACGCTCAAAAAAATTACGCTTAGGAAATGATAGCATTGTTCTAAGAGTGCCAGGCATCAGTTAAGGAGCTGTCTTTGCTTAGTGCAGACTGGCAATAATGATACCAAGTACCTACTTTCCGTGTAGACCTATTGTAGGACTAATACGTATAATACTTGACGGAATTTTGGCAAGATCTTTATTATGGTCGATTTACTTTTCTTTAATACTATGGCTTTTGTGGGCGCCATCTTTTTATTTTGTCTACGGTTGGATTTAGGTAACTAGAAAACGTTCGGACGTGCCTCTGACTCCCCTCAAATATCCTCAAGGATCTTGAGAATCTGAGAATCGGAGGGGATGTCCACAACAAATAGGGGATGCAGTCGTGAGCGCTTTCATTTGTTTTTCCTGTCTCATTATTTTACTATAGTGAAAAAACAATTCTTTGTCAAAGCAAGCAGTTATAATAATGTAGGTAAACTTTGCTCAATAACGAAGAAAACTGAAAGTGTTACAGTTGATGCAATACAAACAAACAAACACATTATTTGCGTTTTATTTTTACCTACCCAGAAAAAACTCGCCTTCGTTATTTATTTTCTGAGAATAAATTACAAATTCAAAGTCAAAAAGTATTTATCCAGTCTCTTCTCTTGTCGTGTCACTAGTTTTTTTTGAAACAGTGTGGTGAAAAGATTTTGAGCGCGCCTCAAGAGGCTCCTTTCAAGTACTTGACACTTGTTATAGAACTTTTTAGGTTCTACGACATGCCGGTTTCCTCACGATATTTTCCTTCACCGTTTGAGAGTACTGGCATTGTGAACATAATTTTTTGAGCAGAAAAACTCATTGGTGCACGACCGGTTTCGAACCCACGACCTTAGGATCGGGGCCGCTACCACTAGACCACCAGTGCTCTCTATCAGTAATTTATTCAGTTGAATCACAAGGATCACTTTGAAACGTCTTAAAGCCAGGTGAATCTTGGTGTCTGTTCCACATGACCAAGTCTAAAAGAACATGCAACTTCATTATCATCATCATCATCAGTCTGTAGAAGTCTACTGCTGGACATAGGCCTCCCCTGTACATTTCCAGGAAGAACGATTCTGAGACCTCTCCATCCACTTACTTCTCGCGATCCTCAGGAGGGCGTTACACGCTTTGTCTTCCAGTTCATGGTCGACGTTTGAGAACCTATATTCCCCAGCGGTTGTCAGTTCTTCGAGTTATATGACCTGTGTGTTTCTGTGTGTGTGCAACACACGGAAATTAGTTTTTTTATACAACTAGATGATGGAAGGAGCTATCGTGAAAATTTAACTTGTTGCCATTAAAACAAAGTGGTATCAAAGTAGGTATATAAAAAGGCCAGAGCTGTTTCTTTGCAACGTATTCCTTTTAAAAAAAAATACAAGTTTACAAAAAAGTAATTAGCCATGTCAAATCATGTGGCGCAATTTTCGTTCTTAGAGAAAGTTAACATAGATATCAGATTGTGAAAGCTA
Source organism: Chloroclysta siterata (assembly GCA_932294275.1). Classification (NCBI taxonomy): domain Eukaryota; kingdom Metazoa; phylum Arthropoda; class Insecta; order Lepidoptera; family Geometridae; genus Chloroclysta; species Chloroclysta siterata. The sequence goes on along the minus strand of OW028591.1, from coordinate 13,732,603 downwards.
TTAGAGCCCTAAGATTGGTGATTTTGTCAATGTTTTCCTTCATCGTTTGAAGTAAAAACAAGCGTTGTAATATAATTAATTAAAAGTTACGGAAATTACCATGCCCTAATTACCTGGCTAATAAACATGTCAGCTGTTCAGTGCACCGAATGTCGCGAGGGTTTATAACATTTATGTAACATTAAGGGGCTGACAAAGTACTTTCTGCTCACACATTTCAACAATAAAAAAAAAACACTGAACTTATTTATGACAAAACGCAATCAACCAAGTTGTGTGCAATCACATTGCACACAGTTCAGCAAACAAGTCTCCTTACTAAAAAGTTTGCATATGTACGCAAACTAGTATTTAAAGCAAAACTTTTTAGCAGGAAAATTTGTTTGAATCCTAATGATATTTTTGCTGAACTGTGTGCACAATAGATCTAAGGGGATATCTACCGTGCCTGGGAACCAAAGTCGTAAAGCTGTTTTCTTTCGCCTGTGAATTAATTATATCCTACTATTATATTATAAACTCGAAAGTTTGTAAGTATGGATGGATGGATGGATGGATGGATGGATGGATGGATGGTTACTCTTTCAAGTAAAAACTACTGAATGGATTTTAATGAAACTTTACAATTATATAGCTTATACATCAGAATAACACATAGGCTACAATTTATAAATATATTGTGTGACTAATCCTGCGCAGACGAAGTCGCGGGCACCAGCTTGTAATTTATAATAGCGAATGAGATTTGAGTTCTCAGAAAAGTTAATTATCATTACACCAGTAACATTGAATGAGTCGGATTATTAGGAAATTTATTCAATGTACGGGGATGGCAATCGTTTTAAAGACTGCGATTCCTTGCTAGTTGGGTAATTTCATTTTCTTTGTCGCCTTGAGGTCAGTGACGTCGAAGTTTTTCTAAGAACCTACTGACTGTGACTGTGAACAAATTAGTGAGGTGAAAGCCAATGCTTGTTTCGGTAAAGAGAATGAGCAGTAGATAGTAATATAAATAATACTGCACGTTATATTTGGAGGTACCTCTGACTACCCCCTTCGTGGTACTCATAGATCCAAGGAAATTTCTATCGAGCCTTTGGATCAAAGTCGTGAAGCTGTTTAGATTTTTTATATCTATAGCGATCATATGGGCAAGACCTGGTTGAAGCTGACTTAGGACCCTGGAGACGGAGGATCCTATACCCAATTGTAAATAGATACCACCAATATACCAGCAAAAAGATACCTTATATCCTACTGCGGATAATGATGCAGTAAGCCTTAATACTACATACACACCTGTCTAGGTGTAAGTTTAAATATGACTTTTGAAAAAATCTTCTACTTATCAACTTTTTTTATGAAATCGTTCGATCAGCAGATGGCTCACCTGTTGTTGAGCAGTTACCTCGGTCTATACAATAGCATTACCTCGGAGAGCTTTCAGGAAAAGAGGAGCAGCATACACGACATTAAAATGCCATTTTAAGAAGACAAAATGCCTTTATGCCAAACAATTTTTTCAAGAAGGTTAATGAACGACCGCAAAAGAAATTTTTATTAACCAATTTAGCTACAAAATAATACTTAGCATGATTAAATTATACTTTAGGATGAACCTTTTTTTACTCATTCTTGAATCTTAAAGTGGGCAGGTATTTAAAGTATAATTACAGCATCTTTTGAATTCGTACCTACAACAAAATTTACTAAAATATTTGAATAAAACTATGTAGAGTCCACGAGTAGAGTCATTCACCCTGCACTCCAGCATGATCTGCGCTGCGCAATTTAGTTTTAATTTCATACCACAATGTGCACAAAACATCGAGTCAGAGTCTACCCAATAAATCGAAAAGAGCCGCAATCATCGGGCGAGCGATCGCGAAAATCAATAGTCGATGCCGTGTTCCACGCAAAATGGCCAAAACAAGGCAAAAACACACCACAACATACTACCAACCACACTCGATCACCTCAAAAATAACCTTATCAACTGCATATAAGGCTTAAAGTCGTTTTTGTTAAGATAGAACGTACCACGTTTCGATTTTCAAACTTATGGAACGGATAATCGACGCCTAGCCTTGTGCGATATCGATTTTACCAAGCGCCGCTTTTCTTCTTAACGCAATGACAAACATACAGCCGTCCCATTCACACTTATGGTTAAAAAGTGTAAGTTAGACAAAGACGCAGGGGTGAGAATTAGTGTGGAGTCAACAGGGTCCCTCGACGTGGCGTTGCCATGACTACAGACCAGGGGTAAGATTTCCAATAGGATCGCTATCCGTTTTCGATATTTTTAGGTCACTCAATAATGTCAGAGGTCGTTATAAAAGTATTTTTGGAGGACCAACTTATGGAAATCAGCGTTGATTATGAAAATGAATCGATATGTGATGAGAAAAACGATCAAACTATTGATTTGGTAAGATTTTTGCTTTTGAAAGGCTTCTCTACTTATTTTACTTAGACGCATAGACGTCAAAAACTTATTTATCGAACAAAATAAGTTCAACAACGTGATTCAACGTTGAAGGATGCAACCAAATCAGAACTAGCATTCGAAATAGGTAGTACCTATGTACCTTGCCTTAGTATCTTGCTTTAGTTATTATTCTGAATAGGTAAGTACTTTATTTGGTTATTGGCACCTAAAAGTACTTATTAAAAAAACACAATGTTTTTGGGGTTTTGCAAAATTCGGTGTCATAAAATGTATAGGTGCTCTATGGTCATAGACCAAAAACATAAAAGTCTAAGCGAGTCAAGTTGTCTGATCTCCTTGGTATTTAGACTCTAGTTGGTATTGATTGATCTAGTTTTATTTAGAAATTTATCTATGCTCTTTGGTTGCGACAAAGAGGTTTAAAGTTCAATATAGATTTTTTTGTTTTATCTACGTGATGTTATATGATTGAGTTGAGAGCACACATAAGCTCAACTCATATACCTTATATAAAAGAAAAATAAATCTCAACTTAAATAGTAATATGGCAGGATTCTACCTGATGAGGCTGTGGCCACGTGGCCCGATAGCATTGTCCGGTCAATCTTACAACGTAAACTTTTTATTCAAATCTGACCTGCCCAGTGTACCCTGAATAAAAATAAAATAAATAAAATTGCCACACTGAATGGTAAAGCATCACTTCGATAAGACGACCCATATATTTTTTTAAATACCTATTTTTATTCAAATCAGTTTATAGAAGATCGTTTTAAATCAACCGAAGCCATTTAGATCCGATACAGTTTGAATGTAGTTTGTTAGCGACAAAGCAAGTAATAATAATAAGGCCCAACATTTAGCGACCAACAATGTTGTTAGGATGTGGTGGCGGAGGGTGAGACCAGCCCTTTGTATTCACTTCCCTTCGCCGTAACCGCCGCGAAGCCTTACTTCCTTAGAGGTTTTAATTAAACCATGGTGTCTGTTCAAGATGCTATATTCAACGTAAACTTTGCTTGGTGACGTAGGTATACAGTCGAGATAGAAAAGAGCATGGTAGGCTGATCAAATTACTTTGATAGAAATGAATATATGAGCTTCTGATAGAAGATTATGTACTAATTGTCATTTTGATGGTTCTGGTATTAATAAATACGAGAAAAGAAAAAGGCAATTTATTTGAAAAAATATATGCACTGAAGAATATAAAATTATAAAGAAGACTATTAAATTGTATAGTCATAAAAAATACTCCACTTGAAATACATAGTTTCAATGAACTCTTTAAAAATAAACACAAAGACGAGCCCCTTAATGCTGAATGAACAAGACACCCTTGCATCTTCATTCAGGAAAAAAGAAATAAGGTCAATGCACCCGGATAGTGCGTGGCACGCGCGGGCACAGGTGCGAGGTCGATAATATCGATTACAACAAAAGATCGATATCTGTGACGTCACGCAAGATGGCGGCTGCGCGCGCAGCTGTCAGCTATGCTAATGAAATAGGGTGATTTTGTAAGGGGTGATTAATATTTTATACACGCAAATAGGTTTTTTTTGTTACATGACAACGCGTGACAGAGGGTTAGAATTTAGAAAGCGTATAGCTTGTTTTGTGATTTTTGAATTTTAAATTCACTGTTCATTTTGAATTTCGTAGTGGACTTTTGTAGCTTTGAAATACCTGTTCTATAAAAAAGACTAACAATGTACCTCATTGCTATGCATAATTTTTACAATGCTGTCTTTTTGGCTGTAGTTAAAGTAACTGAGTTTTTGTACTAGATAAAGTAGTAGCGACTAAAGGTATGTAGTTAAAAATAATAAAATATTGAACACTTTGTGAATAAAATCGAAGTTTAATAATTATTCAGTTATTTGTCATCAGCATGAAAAATTCCAGTGCTGGACATAGGAATGCTTTTTTCCAGGAAGAACGATTTTAAGGCTTCCCCATCCACCGACTTCCCCTTATAAAAGATGGGTTAATTCAATGTGAATCCAGATATTTCAAACATTCCCCGAATCAGTTGACCAGCTTAGTATTGAGCTTCATCATCTTAGTAATATTATAAGTGAGCTTCATCATCTTAGTAAGAGTAGTAGAGCTCTTTGTGAAGGGCTAGTCCGGGGAAGTACTACCACCACGCCTTTTTCTGCCGCCAAGCAGCAACGCTGTGTTTCGGTTTGAAGAGTGTGGTTGCCGGTGTAATTACAGGCACATGAGGCTTAAAATCTGTATGCCTCAAGTTGATGGACGCAGGGCATTGCATCGTAGGGCACCTTCCTAGAGTGCGTGACTTACGAGCAATGCTTTGTTATAGGTGATGGTTACCACTTAACATCAAGCCATCCGGTTGTTCCATCAGCTAGTTGTATAAAAAACAATGCGAGTATGCATAGTATATTATCACTTAGGTTCCTAACGTTGTAGTCCATAATATACTTTTTTGGCTATAAGTTTGGATATAAAAATATTTTTCAATCACGCCGTAGCTGCTATATTGCTGATTAGCAACTACTGCTGATTAAGATGAAACTAAGAAAAAATAAAATAAAATAAATATTGGGGGACATTCCACACAGCACTATCTTGCTTCAAACTAAGCCAAAGCTTGTGATATGGGAACCAGATAGCTGATATACTACTTATATACTTTTTTTTTGGAAATATATACTTATAATATTATATAACACAAGAAGAAATATATGAATAGATCTTGATTAAAAAATAGCATAAGTATAAGTTATTTTTTATCTAGGTCCACGTGAGCAAAGCCGAGGTCGAAACCTAGTTATTTATAATATGTATCTAAACGGACTTAAAGCAGGTCTGACTGTAAAAGCGTGGCGTCAGGTGTGGTCTAGGTACAGTTGGTTACAATGTGACGTAACAGTTAACACTCCGGACGTATAGGGGCGAATGGTAGAGCAAGTAGTGTTGTGCCGTTGAATATTTCTTATCGATACTTTTAAAGAAATGATTTTTCATCGTATAATTAATCTTGAATAGTGAATAGCAGCTGATAAAGAAGCATATAAGCTAAGAGGTCACAGAATACCTGGATAAATAATATATTTATTACAAAATGTCACAGTACACATCATAGGTACAGTAGTTACATATTATTACAAAATACGCGATAAAGCCTCTAGGTTTTTGTGTCTCACGAGTACGAGTTAACATAGTTTATTTGATAAAGATACATTAGTAAACATGCACTACTATCGATAAAATAGTAATGCATGTTTCCGTCCCTAGCAGCCCTTTGTCGCAAGCCAGGTGTCGTGGGGTCATTCATCTATATGTACGATCGCTGTACCGTATCGCCGAATGTGGCATGTGTGCTTTACTTACTTGCTCTAAGTTACTGCAATTTAAACGATTTCTAATTGAGCATAAGACAGCCTTCACAGCTCAGTTGGTGATAGCTCTGCCTTCTGCACCGTTGGCCGTGGGTTCGATCCCCACTGAGAACAAATATTTGTGTGATGAACATAGAGGTAGATGTTTGATCTCAGTCTGGGTGTTATTTTATTTTATAATTATGTATTTACAAAAAAAAATAAGTACCTATATATGTTTTATAATATATCTGGTTCCCATAATACAAGCTTTGGCTTAGTTTGGGGCTAGTTGTGCTGTGTGGGACAAAAAAAAATTTGTTGTTTATTATTAAAATTAAAAAGCTTTTATTTATATATTGAACTGTCATCGTTGATCAAACGTCGGTGTAGTGCTGAGCCTAGTCCGATTGTAAAACTTGTAATTTAATGTATCTATGACTGTATATGACATTAGTGTCAATCATTTTTTGTATTACTACTTAGATTAGATTCGATTATAAAATTATTTATTATAGGTACAAACATAAAGCACAGGCAAATTTAATGCTAATTAGCATTTTCTTTAGTTAACCATTATACATCCTCAAGTACCAAGAGGGGAGAGGCTGTCTGCCACACCTGAGGGGGGGGGGACATTATTCAATTGAATTTACCACCCTACGCAAGTCGGGAAAACCTACAAAAGTAGATACTTTTGAGGAGGGTGATTTCAACCCTTTCCTTGTTAAAAAACAATATGCTCATAATACGTCCAACGTCTGTGGATAGAAATAACCTACATAACTGGCTTTTTCACTACCTTAAATTTTGCTGTATTTTACAGAATCTTGATTAGAGGGAGAGATCTGAGTGTACCGTGTCTGGAAATTCGGAACGTGAAGCTATTTCTTTTTCATAATATTGTGCGGTTAAGTACGACAAAGATTCCGCCATGCTAGTTTTACCAGCTTACCAGCATCGTTAAAACAGAGTTATTATTTTTATAAGATTTATAATTTGAAACCGAAGCAGCATCAGGTTTGATCCCCAGGCAATGTAGATACCCCCTCAGATCTCTCAGTACGAAGTACCAACTCAAGTTACTTTGACGACCTAAAACTGGAAGGTACCTTTACCTACCATACCTAACGGTAAGATAACTTTCATTGGAAAGGATAGAGAAGATGGTGATGTACAAAGTCTGAAGTAAAAGTACTCAAAATTGAACGCTTCTTCTTCTTGTCGTGTCACTAGTTTCTTTCGAAACAGTGTGGTGAAAGGATTTTAAGTGCGCCTCAAGAGGCTGAATAAAAATTGAACAATTGAACGCTGATGTTAGGTTTTTCCGCGTAAGCCACAACGGATCTCAAAACGTTATCTCTTTATAGCCGAAGCCTAAATGTAGCTATTTATATTTAAGTTCCAAGCTTTCCTACCAGCCAAGTGTCAGAACCCCGTGGAACCAGGCCGACACACTCACTAAGCTGCAACTCCAAAAATATCCCTTAAACGATACGTATTATACATTACTGGTTTTGAACTATCTCCTTAAAATGATTAGGCTTCCAAAACAGCATTGGTTGACGAGTAATTTGGAATGAAAGAGCGATGTGTCGCTCCAGCCAGAGGGTAGGTTAAGGGTGCATTATTATAGCGCTCACACTCGCTACCCCGAACATGTGACCGTCTACATGCCGACCTGAGCTTTAACACGTACGTGTAAAGTTTGAATTCATGAAGCCAGGGCGCGGAGGCTATTTAAGGTACGGTTTTACTGCAGTAACAGTGACGCGCGACAATAAGACGCGACGGTCAGCTTACATTGCAAGTTGGTTTGTAATGAGTGAACCAGGTTTGTATTTTGCGTCATGGTCCTAATCATAGGCAACGTGTACTGACTCACTGTTGTACATAAGCTTAGACCCTCTTCTAGTATGTTTTAAGCCTTCTGAATTCATGTTTTCCCCTTTTTTTGAGCGAATTTAATTTCTCAACTGCTTTAACACTTGTCTCGGACTGTAACCGGACTTCTCTGACAGAGTACAGCAATGGCAATCTTGCATGTCAAGTGACAAAATAAAACAGTCAATTTGGTAAAGTCGGTTGTTGATTGTCGCGCGTCTGTGTCGCTGTTATCAAAACCGCGCCATAACTAGTGAAGGGAGGGAGGGTAAAGTAAGGGTGTTTGCAGGACGCGCGGGGTGGTGGCAGGGTGCGTCGCGCAGGCGTTGTTCAGTCGCGCGCGCGACCCGACCGCCGCCGGCCGCGCGCCATGGACGAGGCACGCCTCCGGGACCGCATGCCCATGCCGCTGACAGTGATCGTGGCGCCGAGCCATGTCTCCCCGCCGCGCCTGTCGCCCGCCGACCTCCTGCCCGACGGCGACGCTGCCTTCCACCCTCTCTCCGCGGTCAACGGACGCCTCACGCCGCCCGGGCTCGAACCAGCTTCCTACGCGACGCTCACCCCTCTACTTCCACTACCGCCGATCAGCACCGTATCTGATAAATTCCACTACCATGCTGGAGGTACGTTCACCGTTATCCAGCAGCAGCAGTCGTACTCGGCGCTGTCTCCGGCGGCGTACAATGAACCCTTGTCTCCACAATCTGCGTACAGCAGACGGAGTGTATCACCGAGCTCGTTCGAAAGGCGATCCCCCACGCCGCCGCTGCCCAGCCCGGGCATGGACCTCAATGCGGCGCTGATGGCCAGGGAGGAACAACAGGCTCATACGCAGATACAAACCGATACGGAAGAAATCAACACGAAAGAACTAGCTCAAAGAATAAGCGGGGAGTTGAAACGATACTCGATACCTCAAGCGATTTTCGCGCAGAGGGTTTTGTGTCGGTCGCAAGGGACTCTCAGCGATCTACTCAGGAACCCCAAGCCGTGGTCGAAGCTCAAGTCAGGGAGGGAGACGTTCAGGCGGATGTGGAAGTGGCTGCAGGAGCCGGAGTTCCAGAGGATGTCCGCACTTCGGCTAGCAGGTATGACGCATGTTGCTTCTAGATGTTTAGTGTTTCTAACCTTCTTTTAAGTTTACTGAATCGTGTATCAACAACTTTTAATAAATAGGTGCAATCATGAAGCAGACGTCAGGTAGGTAAGGTACTTTATTTATTTAAAAAATATATCAACTGTTGACTAGCATTGCCACATGGACTTTACTAAAACCTCTTTTACCATCTAAGAGAATACATTAAACATGCCACTAGAGGTTACCAATCTATATATGTAATAGCCTTGTTGGAGCCTAACCTCGTTGATAATGCCATAATAGGTCACCCACGAGTAAAATCACACCGAACGTTGCCATGCTTGATGAAATTGTTTAGAGGGACGACGGACTACAAAACTAGCGCTTTATTTGAGGGTTAACATTAACATAGGTATTGGTCTGACCTAAATACCTAGTTTATGTTGTGTTCGGTTCTATCCAGGTAAACTAAACTCGGGTATTTTAGAGTAAGAAGTAATATGAAAGCTAAATACGTGAGCTAGGTATTCCGAATAAATTCGAAGAAACTTAACAAGACAAGACGGACAAAAACCCAGTTTCTTACTGTTTATACCTAACTAGCGACCCGCCCCGGCTTCGCACGGTTATTGTGGGTTATCCCTAAGAGATAGACATATACCATCACGGACTTTTTTGTAGACCTTTTTAAGGTGTACAATACTGTAGTACATTATTTTGATCTGTCTCGTAGGGTTCAGCCAGCGTTTGCAATGTAAGCGCAAAAAAATGTGTTTCTTTACGACATCACATTAGAATCCTCTAAAATATCAGCGTTTCTCTACTATATTATACATATAAACCTTCCTCTTGAATCTTTCGATCTATTAAAAAAAACCGCATCAAAATTCGTTGCGTAGTTTTAAAGATCTAAGCATAGGTACATAGGGACAGACAGACAGCGGGAAGCGACTTTGTTTTATATTTTGTAGTGATGAACAACGAAAGGAGAAATTAACAACTAGTAGAAGTTTTAAATCAGCCAATATAGTCCTTTTAAAATAGCATCATGTCTTTTGAACATTTCCAGATAAATTCTTCATTTTTGCTCTCAGATTTTAAACTCATCTCAACTATATGGGTACTATACTATACAAACTATACCTATAAGATGCTTAATGCCTATAATTAGATAGAGTCAAAAGGTATTTATTCAAGTGAACACGTATCACTTTGAGATGTCTAAAGCTAGGTGAATCTAGGTGTCAGTTCCACGCGACCAAGCCTAGAAGAACAGAAAACAGGATGCTGTAAACATTACAGAATCAGCAACACCGTTGTCAGTAGTAGAGCTCTTTGTGTGTGGCTCATCCGGAGAAATACTAGAACCATGTCTATTTCTGCTGCCATGCAGCGTTGCTGTGTTTCGAATTGAAGGGTGCGCATGCAATTATACAACCAAATGGCTTAACATCTCTTGATTTGCTTCCTTCAGAAGGTAATTAAAAAAGAAAAAACAAATAAGTAGTTGGTATTTATGAACATAAATTATGTGTCAAAAAGCTTTAAAAATCATGTTACTCGTAAATAATATATTTTTTTTAATAAAAAAAATAAATGGCCTATTTGTTGAGTGGTTACTTTTGCCGCTATTTATATATATTTCTACGAGTTCAAACAGCTTCACGAATATACACATAAATATTTCGAAGAGAAAAATCCATAACATTATTCTAAACAATCTTATTACGTTCCAGTTAGACCAATACGAGTTACCCCTTATTTATTTGACGATAGAAAGCCATTGTTTTTTTATCATAAAAAACCACCCTCTTTTTGGCAATCTGATAAAAAATAGAATAGTGTTGGGTAAAATCCGTCAGCTGCTATATCGATTGTCAATAATCGATAAGAAATGTCAATTCACCTGCCTCTATCGTCAATTTCGGTATGATAGTGAACCCTTCTCTGCCCACGCACTTAAATAGATACCTACACCTCACAAGGAAGGATACATTATAAATGTAGAACCAACTTAAAAAGTACGATGGGTGGCTTTACCGTTAAAATCGATTTCTTTCAGGCATCCTTATGCGCTTTAAACACTGTCACTATCAAAATTTAACTTAAGTCGACTACATCTTACAAGAACGACACCTCACACTAGGTTTTTAAATGTACTTATAGTATCCAGAGGGGCTCATTCAACTAATGAGTTTTTTTTAAGGTTTACTTCTGAAGATGACAGAAGCACTAGCAACCCTAAAATCAGCTATATTGCCCGGAAGTAGTGTTGATAGGAACATTGCTGTCAAACCTTCGGTTTTAGAGATATTTGAAAATTATAAAACAAAAAGGTATTTAAAAAAATGATATTATTTTATTTTTCTATTATTATTCTATTTACTCGATTTTATTTTCGTGTTCACAACTCAAAAACTGACATGCATACAAAATTTACTTTGCTTACAATAACTTTTGTACGTATTGTAAGCAAAGTAGCATTTATCTGGTACACATAGAGTAAAGTCTCAGTTCTCCACACGGTTCTGTTCTTCAACAGATCTACAAAGGTCATCTCTTTTAAGAATAAGGCACAATTCTTTAGCACCTCTTTCTTTTGCCTCGTTTACAAACACCACGTCAGCTGCGTGCATCGATTGTCGAGAATCGATGCGTCGCGTCACGCCGCGCGGTCGATAGGTGCGATACGTCACTAGTCTTGGCACGTGAATGTTTAGAGTGGCTGAAGCCAAGGTGCAACACTATTGAAACGTTCGTGAAAAATACAAAATACAGGGGTAAGGAGAGTTTGTTAATTAAATGAAAATTAGAAAACAGTTATCGTAAAAAAACATTTCGGTTGGTTTTTTCTTGGCCGTCATTATATTATTATTACTTTTTATTGCATTTTATTTAAGTGGTGCGTGCGGGTGTGTGTGTGTGCGGATCTCATACTTAGGTCCACACACGCATACACACCTCCGTTTCAAGCCAAATTTATTTTGAAGCTGTTACATAGAACATATGTATAATTTTTTAAGAACTCATATTTTTCGGCTTCACCATTTTTACCGTAATTCATTTAGAACGACTTTTTAAAACGACTTGTTCACTATAGACTACCATGCATAGAAAGCAAAATAAAAAAGTCTTCAAATTAAAAAGCCTCTGAAATATTTGGAACTTTTACATACTCAACAAAGACAAACACCAGCTGCGTGAATCGATTGTCGAGAATCGATGCGTTGCGTCAGACCGCGCGGTCGATTTGTCTAACGCGTCAGAGAATACACCCCTTACATATACACTCGCGACTTTGTCCGCGTGTATTTTTCATTCCACGGTAGTCACTATTTGTTATTATCTCACTGTCTTATTATCTATTTAGTAATACAGTTTGATGTATTAATTATTATTTATCTTCCCGGAACACAATCATGATATTTATTTCGGGAATAGAGCTTACATTTGTGTTCTTCTCCTCAGGTACGGTAGACATACTCTCAAATCTGTTATTGTCCGAAATCATTGAAGATGTGTAGGAACCTTCATAAACATCTTCATCTCAGAGGGGGTCATAAAACTAAACTAAAACTGTACGTGAATCGATCGTCGAGAATCGATGCGTCGCGTCAGACCGCGCGATCGATGCGACCCTGTTCAGACCCTGCCCTAATAACTGAGTACGACAGGCGTCAGGGGGAGCGTCCGGGTCTAGTAGGGTGCACATTCATCGTAGTCATGTTATTAATCATTTCTACAAACTCAACATAACGTGAACAACATATTTATAAAATATAATGTTTAAAGTTTTTTATGTTTAGTACAACTACGTTTTCAAACAATCCAGCTTTTTCTCCACTTAAAAAAAGACTATTAGTCGAGGAAAAAGAAGATTTATTGTGTCTAGAATCTCAACAAACAAGTTTCGCATCGCGGTAGTGTTGTGACGTATCATCGACCGCGCGGTGTCTCGACATTTCGACCGCTGACCGACTAGCGCGCCATGTCGTCTGCTGAGAATCGATGTTGGTAGCTAAAGGAACCGATGGATTTCCACATTATGGCATAATACATAAGCACAAGCTTAGAAAAGCATATACAATGACAAAAAAACTTATTCATATTTTGAAACGTTGATAAAAAAATAACAAATTTATGCAGTTTTTTTGCGGGTTATTCTCGAGAAGTGTTGTTTGAATGCCACATTTCGCTTTTTTTTGTTTACATTCTTGACGTTTTAAAAAAAGTATAATTAAATAATGTGCATTGATTTCCTTTCGCGATTTTTATTGAAAAAGTTTTTTTTTTTTTTTTTTTTTTATACTATTAGCTGATGGAACAAGCAGATGGCCCACCTGATGTTAAGTGGTAACCACCACCTATAACAAAGCATTGCCTCGTAAGTCACGCACGATAGGAACGTGGCCTACGTTGCACTGCCCTGCGTCCATCAACTTGAGGCATACAGATGTTGAGCCTCATGTGCCTGTAATTACACCGGCAACCACACTCTTCAAACCGAAACACAGCGTTGCTGCTTGGCGGCAGAAAAAGGCGTGGTGGTAGTACTTCCCCGGACGAGCCCTTCACAAAGAGCTCTACTACTCTTAATAATCATCAATAATCAATAGTATTGTTACGAGCTCGGGGTTCGTATGGATAGAAAATGCACAATAATAATCCAAGAGATGACTTATTTATTTACACTAACACTTTACATAACTAAAACACTACTTAAAACTACTTTACACTACTTAACACTACTTAACACACTTAATTATCACTCAACTATTACTTAACAAAAGTTCTCTTCCTTTATCCACTTCTTCCTGAGCCATTCCCTGGAACTGACTTCTTCCTCGAGTCATCTTCACAAACTGGCTCTCTTCTCGAGCCATCTCACCGAACTGACTCCTCGAACCGTTTTCACTAACTCACTTTCTTCTCGAGTCCTCTCCACAAACTGACTGCCTGTCGCTCTCGCCTACTGGCTTTATATACGACGCAGCTAACCCGAGAATGTTCTGGATCATACTAGACCATACTTGCATCTCTTTCCACAGTAATAGCTCTCGTTCATTTCCTTCGATTGATTCTAGAACAGTAGTCTAGAATATTCGAAAGTCTGCTATCTTTTTCTAGTAGTGCTATCTCTGTCACTCATATGCAAATATGGCTCTATAGTGAAATGTCCTTCGAAGGTCCATAAGGGGTCCTGAAAACGCATGAAAACGGGTTTCCAGGATATTGCATGGATCGATGGGTAATAGTCTGAAACGGACTGAAAACATGTTTCAGGCGCCTGAAAACCACGGCAACTTGGTCGAAATTGTAATCAACTGGGAGGTGACAGAGCCTTCTGGCAACGGCTGAAAACATATTTCAGCCTTCTGAAAACACCTGTACGTCAGGATAAATAACGAAACAAGTTGCTAGGCGTCCGGCGTAACAGTATTAATCATTATCAGTATTTAATCTTCAAAACATTGAGTGTTGATACATAAACGCTAAAAAACGATTTAGTTTTATACAAACAATAAAAAGCGAATCTTTGGCAGACTGCCGAATACGATATGGAGTTAGTGACGTGAAAGTATAGGGGTCTTATCTGTCAGCTGTAGACATCGATTCCGGAGAATCGATAGATTACGGTAACCGCTTGATCAATAACGCACGTCACTACGAACGTTCGTGGTTAGTTCATCTTACGTCCACATAACATAGTTCTGACCCCACACACACTAGGATTCCTTGTACCGCGTGTACATGATAATCATGCCTGAAGAAGTCTACTGCTGGACATAAGCCATTCTTATACCTTTCTAGGATCAATTTTGAGCGTCCTCCACCCTCTTCCGGTTCGTACCTCGTTCTGTGCTTGGTCGCGTAGAACTAGCGCCTTGATTTATTTTCTCTTGATTGCGGTGATTCCAGGCACTAAAGTTTTTTGTTTGGATCAGATCTTTGTTTTAGAATCTGAGATCCGATCAGGACTCACCAACAACTCATCGTGTGCACACGATGAGTTTTTGACTGAATAAATCCTCTTTGACTTTTATAGGAACTGCATCGTTAAATCTTTGAGAACGATCAAGTAGCTTTGCTGTGAGCATTTCAATAAAATAGTTTTGAAAGCGTGTGACATAAACAGCTGCGTTTTAACGACTTTATTCTATGACCGATATCTCTTTGTATTTTCATAGGGTTTAATCGATCGTGAATTATCGTGTCATAGCCCCCTTGTGATTTTGAAAGAGAAACAATGATTGTAGATACATATAAAAAAATAAGGAACCAGGTGAATGAAAATAATAAAACTTTTTTGCAAAAAAAAACCGTCTTCAAATCCGCTGAAAAACAAAATAGAAAACTTTTCTGAAACCTCAAACAATAAAAAAATCGAAAAGGCTCCTTTCGTTCGATAAAGTTTATATTGGACCACCTCTGAGTATGACCTATCAAACAAAAACGGGATCATCCAAATCAGTTCATCTTAGGCTGATGATGTTAATACACTGAATTGTTTGAATAATCACTTTGGGCTAGATTGATAAGAGAATGTCCAGAAATATTTATTTTATTATGATGATGAGGAATGTACAGAACCTTTATCGGTGGAATAAGTGGACCTTATCCTATGAAAGGGTTCTTAAAAGTCAAAGTCAAAGTATATTTATTTGCAGAATTACATGTAATGAGATGTTAAATATTTTTGATATGAGTCAATGTAATTCTACCGTTTAAGGGCATGCAAAATAAAAATTTATAAACAAGTAAAATATTATTTTTTTATATAAAATTAGAATAATTATAGAAAAAATGACAAAATTGAAAAAAAAAAAAATATAAATTATGATTACCTATTCTTAGTTGATTAGATTTAAGTGTTTTTGTCAAAGGACATTAATGGTTTTTTTTAATATCCTATGGTCTTTATTTTTATTTGAATCCAATATTCATGGTTAGAAGTTAATTTTATTGATACTTATCATATGATATTACCTTTCTTCATTTCATAAAATGGCCTGCACCACAACTTTAACACAATTCCAGAAAACAATATTCCAAAGTGTCTAAAAAACAATATTTCATACTAATTACCATCCACTAAAAACTACAAAACAGAGCGAGCTACGCCGCAAGCCCCCTTGTGACGTCACCGCCGCCGCCCCCTCTGTCGCCGCTATCGATCGACCCCCCTCGCCCCTCCCTCTCGTCCCCCGCCCCCGCTGCCCCCGCCGCCTGCTCCAGTTGTGCCGAGGGGATTCTTGGGCATTTTACTTTTATGCTTTTAGATTAAGCATTGAAATGACGTTAATATTACTGTTACGGTTTATTATTTTTACGAGAAAGTAAAAAATTATAATGACTATCTCTAACTACCCTCATATCATTTAAAGGGTTATCAGATTAAAGTAGCTAAAATTGTAAAACAACAGCTACTACTACGACTATCAGTAAAATTCGGTTTACTGTGTTATCCTTAATTTGAAATGGATCTTACCTGAGTAGAACCTGATTTCAAAACCATACGCTAAAGTTCCGTAACCGCATGATAGATAGATAGATAGATTTAAGAAGATAGAAAACTCTTTACCTACTGTACACCACAAGACATTAACATTACAATATTGCATATGGCAATATACTATTAGCAAAGCTAATAATATTTGGTAAAGTAACATACTAAACTACGCAAATCGTAGTGAAAATAATTTAAATTATATGAATTATGTTGCTACCGTTAAAGCATGCTATAATATTGTGGATTTCATACTGGATTTACAGAAGTGTCGTAATCGTTTAATTAAAACTATACCGTTGTAATGTGTGCTATCAAAAGCTAATCCTTATTTCTACTAAACTAAAAGTGATAGCGTGTTAGACTGTACTACGGTACTTTGCGGAACTACAATACTTAGGGCTTGCACAAATAACTGATTTAATTGAATTTAGTTAAACACGATTACCAAATTAAACGTATTTTCCATTGTCAACAGTTCGTTGATCATTTTTATGGGATTACTAGCTGGTGCCCATTAGTCACACAATATATTTATAAATTATAGCCTATGTGTTATTCTGATGTATAAGCTATATTATTGTAAAGTTTCATTAAAATCCATTCAGTAGTTTTTACGTGAAAGAGTAACAAACATCCATCCATCCATACTTACAAACTTTCGCGTTTTAGCTTCCTAAATGTGATTAGTGGTTCGCTAAACACGATTAGTGATCCTTGTTCAAGTGAGCACATTATTGTCCAAAATTACGTTCAAGCAACTAGTAACAATCATCATCTCTTGCCAATACGTAATAATGACACTAGTAGGCTACTACTAGACTAGACTAAACTAGATTGTAGTTTGATTTTTTGGACGCATCTGGGCCACACGCCGCGCACCATTTGCTACGAGTATCTCCTTATATTTATTAGTAGATTCTACCATTTGATATCTCAATTGCCATGGGTGACCTCTAGTGCATTTAAGATGCTTTTACCACTAAAGCTACTACCAAAGAGAGGAGACCAGTAGGTTCCATAGAATCTATTCTAATCTTCTACGGATGGACTACCATTCATAGATAGATATAAATCGTACATAGGCAAACTAAATGCTAGACAGCATGCTCTACCTTTGTGTAGTTTGGAAAAACCGAAAGATGTTTTCTATATACATAAAATTTCTAAATGAGATATAATAAAACATGGTTATAAATACTACTTCAGCTACTTACAACGGTATTTAGATACAGCTTCAAAAATAAGAATATATATAAAAACCTGGGGTTAGAAATAGCGATTTTCCTTCAAAGCAAGATTGATCATCATCTAACTTTGCAGATGCGCCAATCCAGCAATCAAATAAAGGTGACAATGTAAACAACATGGCACAGCAGTATTGCCAGCCGGAATACCACACGCCGCAGCCCCATGCCATGTACCACGGGCCTCCGACCTGGGAGGCACCATACGAACCGGCTGGGGACGTATCTTGCTTGTGAGTCCTACCCCTCATGATTTCTCTCCTGATTCCCCAAAACTCCCCGTTTTCCGATCCCAATTTGATCAGAGATAGAGTTTGTTTATAGTTTTGTGAACCACTTTAAACGTATAGTAATATAATAATACAAAGATTGATATCTTTATAATTAAAAATGTAATAATTTGGGGTTTTATTGTTAAACTATAGATTTTGCTAGTAACGAAAATATACCGAATATTCTCGCGTTTTCTTTTGTAAATACTACGTTTGGATTGTACATTTGTACATAAAAAATCGTAAATATATGATTTTTTAACATTTTGCGGTGATTTTCTATTAATAAATATTACTTTTATCCTTAATGTTTCCTAAAACTCCTTCCCTTATCCGTGGCTGCATAGCAGTGGACTTGGTTTCTTGTAGGTATAACAAAACAGTAACTTATGTAAATAGACTTGTCCCAAAGGTAAAGCTATATAATATTACGTTTATTTATTTTATTAATATGAAATATAAAAAACTATACAACTACTTTATACAATGTTTGGAAGTTTGATCAAGTCGCTTTGTGACAAGCCTCTTTATAGATTGAGAGAGGAAAAGTTTGAATGGATATTTTATATATTTATCGTATGTTTATTATACAAAAGTTAATGTGTAAATTGTATAGAGATTTGCTCATATAGATGTCGTTTTATTTATAGGCAGTATCCTTGCCAGCTTATAGTGAAACGTATGCTTTTGTCAATCTTGTTGTACAGTTAATTGGCAATGATACTTCCTAGTCGGTTATTATTTTAGAGAAATGTTTTAAAGATTATTTTATAGTTGTAGGTATGTGTATTTTGTTAGCTTCAAGAAGCCAAGGTGAATGTTAGACTGCTAATGCTGCCCCCTCCCCTCCTTTTTGTTTTCCCCCTACGCAAGGGCTGCCATAGTTTTCTGATATGATTTCATAGGTGCCTGCGAGTTTTCAGAACCCTTACTTAATGTTGTTTACATTGTCGCCAGGTATGCGTTTTTATATAATAATTTTGATGTTTTAGATGTATCAGACATATTGGAACATGCGAAAGACCAGGAAAAGCTAGTCGTTTACTATTTATAACCTCTAAGGTCTAAAAGTGTGTGTGCTGATATGATTGCAAAAACAAAAAGCAATAATTACTTATCGAAGAGAAATAATAATAAACTGTTCCGCTTTGTCTGATTTAGCCTTACATATGTTTTAGCTGAACAAGAGTCCATTTTAGAAGAGCCCCATGTTGGGCGCCAATTTTATAGGAATAAAAAAATAATAAATGTTCCATTGATGTTTATAGATGTTTTAATTTCGTAACTGTTTTTTTGATTTAACAAGCAGTACTTTTGATAATTAATATGTAATTTTTCAGAATTGCTCTTAATATAATTTCTAATAGAATTGATTTTATAAAAAAATAAAGTAACAAATAAAACTACTGCATGTAAAATCAATATTTTTCTTCTCAATGTTTAGCAGCATGATTGTTGTCCTAGATGGGAGCATTGTTAGAATCGATTAAATTTTTGTTTTCACAGAGTTTTGTGATTTGATAATATCAATAATATGTACGTTTGTTTTGTTTCAGCGGCCCAGATCCCTCAGAGAGGCAGTAAGTATTTCACTTCTTCTTCTTGTCGTGTCGTGTCTTTCAAAATGGTGTAGTAAAATAATTTTAAACCTCAAAGACGCTCCTTTCGAGCACTTGACACATGTATTTTAGAACTTTTTAGGGTGTACGACATGCCGGTTTCCTCACGATGTTTTCCTGCACCGTTTGAGAGTACTGGCATTGTGTACCTGCTTAAATTTTTAAACAAAATGAGTGAGATCTTTGACTAGTATATGTTACTTAAAAGGAGATGTCATCGTTGTAATATCTTTATGTAACTTTTGGATATAACAAAAACATTTGAATTTGCATGCGTTGCCTTCTGCACTGTAGGCCGTGGGTTCAACTCCCACCATGAACAATCATTTGTGAAAATTCAATCTCTGTCTGAGTGATATATTGTATTAATATGTATGCATTTGCAAAAAAGTATTTAAGTTTTCCATCTGGTTTTCATAGTAAAATCATTGCTTAGTGTGGGACTATAAGATGGTTTCATGTGGAATGCCCACCAGTATTTACTTTATTACAAACAACAATTTATAGAAATGTTGTCTTAAATATTTTCCAGCATAGTAACTGTGACATGTCATTTCTGTTTCACGATTTTTTTACAATCCATTTTTTCCACAAAACGTGTTTCTTTAGAATAAACTCAAATAGTTTTCCAATTATAAATTATTTTTTTAGGATCTGACAATGCTTCTCTTACCCTCTTTTTTATTTTGCATTCAATGAATTTATACACATTTTTTCAATTTATGTTACTTACTTCTAATATAATCGCCTGTGTCCATCATATCTTGAACTTTAAACACAAAAGAGTAGCTTTTGACATGTTTCCAGGCTGCAAGCGCAAGGAGGAGTGCTCGGAGTCTATCCCTTCGCCGAAGAAGCCTCGTTTGGTGTTCACAGACCTCCAGCGGCGTACTCTACAGGCTATTTTTAAGGTGAATACCATCTGGTTCTGACGTAAAGCAAGACCCATCCATTACCTCCCGCGTATGTCGTTAGAGGAGATTAAGGGAACACACCAGGAGATAGGCAGTAACTTTTACTGAGAGTCTTAAGGCGAAGACAAGAGCTAATGTGACTCTCGCTCGCACGTTTCGACATGTTGAAAGATATAAAATCACTAAACTCATTTTCGAATTAACATGTCGAAACGTGCGAGCGAGAAGTTGTTTGATAGTTATCAGCCCCTTAACCAGTGCTAGTCATACTGCGGTCACTAATATTCCTACCAAACGTAGCATCAACGGCAAACCCTTCCAAATGTATGAGAGGCCTATGTTCCACGAAGGGAGGACTTGTTTTGCCTGATAACAATGACCTTTTTCCTTCCAGTTCCTTTTAGCTGTCTGGCGTGTTCCTTTTAGTAATATTTCCAGGAAGAACAGTTTCGTACCTTTTCCGTACACCGATATCCTGAAATCTTTACAATGTCGTCACTCAATCGGGTGGGGGTGTTTTACGCTTTATTTTTCGGTTTGTGGTCACCATTCAAGAACTTTTATTCCGCAACAGTTGTCAGTTTTACTTAGCTATATGACCATCTGATTGCCACTTTACTTATACTTCGAGCTACGTCGCTGAACTGGGTTCCTCTAAACTTTCCCAATTCATTCGCAGCATACAAAACTATAGTACAAAACATCGTCGTTTTTGAATTTATCGTCAATCCCTAACCATTGCAATTTCCACCATTCCAGGAAACAAAACGACCATCAAAAGAGATGCAAGTCACAATTGCGCGGCAGCTCGGCCTCGAGCCGACCACAGTTGGCAACTTCTTCATGAACGCGCGCCGTCGGTCCATGGACAAGTGGAAAGACGACGACGCACCTTGTGACCTCCAACAACTCGATATGCACGACATGGAGCAGGTCCCAAGCATGGACTCCGGGGAATCGGAGGACGAGCACGACGACACAGACGATGTTCTTTTGTGACGTCATCTCGACGATAAGCAGTTGTTAGTGCTCTGAGGAACAGTTAAGATGGCCGGCGGCTATGAACCTACGCTGAATGAGTATGTACGCGGTAGTGATTAAGTTACCGGTTGGGAGATGAGATAAATTATTTTATGGAAATCGCTTATTTCGAGTGCAGTTTGCCTGTTTTCAATACTTCACTTTGATAATACAGGTTGTAAATATTCCTGAAAACTAAACAAGAAGCCATTCAAACCATGCTTTTCAATCGACTGCCACTGTAAAAGTGAAAGTTTTATTTTTAAACTGCCGTTTTATACATAGCTAATTATATACTCTATTTTCTTTGAGTAACTTAGAATAAGGTTTTATCTCGTCTCCTAAAATGCTGCTTCTCACATTTCACCTAACACTTAAATGTTTGAACTGTGCAATTAATTGTCTACGTTAAAAACTTTCAAACATCCAGAGGTTAGAACTGTGGTTTTGTATGTTTCTGCTACTTTTAATGGCTCTTAAGTAAGGGTATTAAAATATATCAGGAATTAAAAAGCCTTGATTTAAACTGCATTTACATTTGGAATCAGAAATATGTCTTGAAACTTTCTGCAGTTCGCTGTTTTTTTATTAACAATATACGTTTAAATATGCACATGTAGTTATTTGAACAGGATGCGAAAAGACTACGAAGACTTAAATATGGACTTCATGACTCCACTCTTCTTGATCTATTAAATTGAGTTGGGTGAACTTTTGTAAGAATATTTTAGAAATCCGGTTTCACAACGAAAGCTTTTTTCTGTAAAACTTGGGGCCACCATTTATTCCTTTACAATTCCTAGCAATACCAAACCCTGTAGGTATATACGATATTTTAAACAGCATTTTAAAACTCGTAATCCGAACATCCTTAAAGATAAAGCTTTTTTTTATCACGATGAGGTGTGTAGAGTTTTGATTTAGGAGCTGTACCTTTAGTTAAGGTTGTTCTTTTTACACCCTGTATAAAAAACTTGTTCGTTTTAGACGAAAATATTAGTAATTATGCATCTGTTTGTTCAAATTCTTCACGTAGATTATAAATATAAATAATGGGTTCAAGCGTACCGGCCGTCGGAAGTGTATATTTGTAAGGACGAACATTATAGTGTTAAGATAAGTTAAATCTAGCGTATCTATGATTTTTTGTGTCATCATGACAGATCTTTCAAATTATACTGAGATTTATGTACGGATAATGTTCTAGTCAATTGTATCTTAGTATTTTTAATTGTAGAGTTCTTAAACATACACATTTTTGATATAAAAAAGAAACACTGTACATGTATGTCGTCATTATTATCTACATTATGCATTATATTTTTTTTTTAAGTTATAAAACTAAAATTATAGTTATATTTTGTGTCTTTATTATTTTCTAGGTCTGGTATGATGATGCAAAGAATCATTATAATAATAAAAGTAACTGTAATGATCTCGTATGCGGACGTTGCTAGTCAAAGTGAATTTTAGTCATTTTACCGTTGTCGTAAGAACGAATACCTAAATAAGAAATGTTATACATACTTTTTCGTCACTGAAAAGTTGCTGAACTACAGTTAATTACTAGAATAAGTCAACTGTCAAATATCATCTAGTCATCTATGTATTTGACAGAAACAATACTTTTGTTGAAAGAGATTGAAGGAGTAAATTTACGTTGTCGATTGTCAACGTAATGTTACTCTGCCATCGTAAAATTACCATTCCCAAAGTTACTCAAGTCAAAGAGTATAAAAAGGTTTATTTAAAACGATTAGTATTATTTAGTCACATTTTAGTTTTGCGGTTGCTTAAGATACTCTATTGGTATTTAGTCAAACTGTAAATATTTTGATGTAAAGAAACTGTTTGGAGTTAGTCGCTAGAAAATATTGGATGTAAAGTGCGACAATATAAAAGAATTGTACCTACTGTAATGGTTATTCGTTGTTTTAGATGAAAGATTAAATGCACGATACCAGGCTGTGGTGGATACGGTTCACGCGGACAGTCTCGGCTACTTGAATGTGGTAAAGAGTCGAAGTACCGCAGTGTAAAATACTTGTAAACTTTTGTACGAGTCATAATTGTCATCTTAGCTCTTAAGTGACTTGCTCGCGGAATGTAGTATGAATTTTAGGCAAGAATTAATGAAATTATGATGATTGACGCTTTGACGCTCACTGTTCTAGTCTCGGACTAAAGGTTTATCAATTCAACACGATTTGTAAATTGACAAGTGTATGTATTATTTCACGACTAAGATATATAGACTAAGTACTTAAAGTTTTTATTCAGGACACAAGATTTGATATAAAGCGTTGGACATTGTGCTTAAGTATCATCGATTTTCAAACTGCGTCGGATTGATGAGTTATGTAGCAAAATATTCGATGAAATCGAAAGGCATCATTTATTTTCTGTTTCAAGTCAACTTTTATTCATTATAATTTTGAATGGCTTCACTATTTGGTACATTTTTTACAATTTAGATTGCCATTTATTTGAATGTAAATAAAACCATATTTTGACGAATAATCCAGATACATTATTCGTTATTAAAACAGTCAATCACTCTAGAATAATATGCTGTAAATACATTATTCCAAAAACTGGGAAATTCTTTAAGATGAACAAGCTGCTCCACCTGATTTTGAGCTGTTTCCCTTGCCTATACAAAATTGCATTACAGGTTCACTGCATGTGTCCATAACTTTGAGATGTGAAAGTGTCGTCTTTTGTGCCTGTAATTGTAATGCCTGAAGTATTAATTGCATAAACCATCAAATAGCTTTTGTAAAAATACTTTTCTCTAGTGAGAATTCCACATTCCATTGTCTCTGCATTAAGTACTTTAGTGATAAAATAAATGCAAATTTATGGCGTGATATTACGTAAAATAACTAGATAAATGTTTGATAAGTACTGCTTAATATAAGAAATCTTCTAGTCTGACGTGTGCAAAGTAAGTATAATTAGACAGATTATCAATTTTCTATCATTCATTGTTTACTGGGAATATATTATTCGGAAGGTAAAACAAAATCTGAATGAGATGTAATTTCAGTTCACTAGCTGTTTCCCTACATTTTAAAATAATCTTGTTAAAAGCCTACATATTAACAGCAATGTCTTTTATTATTTATTTTCCGTGTGGTTTTATAAAATACGTTAAAGTTTCAAATATTTCACAATTTCACTAAACGAAGAACTACTTTGTATTTTTTATTATCGGTAGTTACTTTCAGTACCTACTTCCAATATAATTTTGCTTTTTCTAATTGTTTAAAGAGAAGGCATATTTTTTAATTACACAACCAGAATTTTTTGTCGCTTAGAAAGTTATCAAACATTTAATTAATTTTAAATAGTATAAGGATTTCCCTAAATCTATTATCATAGAAGCAATTGAACTGAAACCTGAATCATTCAGCAAACAAAATAGTTTTATTTATCATTTTTAGGATTGCTTTTGTTGGAAAATAAAAAAAAACCAGGATTTTTTTGTTTTTTAAAATACCAGATTGAAGACTATTAGACCAGATTGGAGAATATTATTTTCTATTGTCCCTGGATCTAAGAAGTAGTGTTTTCAAAAGTTAAGTGTGCGACTTGTACCAAAAGACATTTAGTTAGGAGTTTAATGTAAGTAAGAAGTATATTTTATTTATTTAAATTCTTTTGTAATTTATTTCATTTAAATTAAGTCTATAGTTTCGTCTGTGTCACCAAAGAGTTTGTGCAATTTCGTTATCATAAGAGTTTATCTTAGCATCAATATTTCTACAATTTTATAAGAACATAAGCAATATTAAAATGTGGATTTTTGTTAAAAAATCGCGCACAATAAATTCAAATGTCTACGACTGAATTACGTTTTTGTTTATTGGAATTTCATTTAGTTTGGTAGTTTCTGCTGTACACATAAATAAAGTATTTTTGTGTATGTATAGTAATATAGTGCGCTTTCTGATGTAAATAGATCGTGACTATTGTAAGATTAAACGTAAATTTTACAAAGATTTGCTGTATTTTTATTTTATTTCGGTACTTATAGGTGTTTGAACCTCGTCTACGCACATCAAATGAAACTGTTAAGGGGCTGACATCCGTCAAAGTACTTTTCGCTCGCAATTTCAACATTTTGATAAAGATATAAATCACTGTTTTAAAAGTAGTAGAGCTCTTTGTGAAGGGCTCGACCGGGGAAGTACCACGCCTTTTTCTGCCGCCAAGCAGCAACGCTGTGTTTCAGTTTGAAGAGTGTGGTTGCCGGTGTAATTACAGGCTTAACATCTGTATGGCTCAAGTTGATGGACGCGGGGCAGTGCATCGTAGGGCACGTTTCTATCGTGCGTGACTTACGAGGCAATGATTTGTTATAGGTGATGGTTACTACTTAACATGGTGGGCCATCTGCTTGTTCCATCAGCTAGTTGTATAAAAAAAAATTGTAGCTACCTACTTATTTTTTAAAATTTTACTTTGTATATTTATGTAGTACCTATGTGCAGTAAAATTGCCCACAGTTCAGCTAAAATATAATTAAGGCGAAGACAAGAGCTAATGTGACTCTCGCTCGCACGTTTCGACATGTTGAAAGATATAAAATCACTTAACTCATTTTCGAAAAATCGCAATCAACCATCTTGTGTGCAATCACATTGCACACAGTTTAGTAAAAATTTCATTTTGACAGTTTTCCTACTTAAAGTTTGCTTATGTACGAAAACTAGTAAAGCAAACTTTTGAGTAGGAAAACTTGTATCGATCAAAATGAAATTTTTACTAAACTGTGTGCAATGTGATTGCAAACAAGATGGTTGATTGCGATTTTTCGAAAATGAGTTTTGCGATTTTATATCTTACAACATGTCGAAACGTGCGAGCGAGAAGTTGTTTGATAGTTGTCAGCCCCTTAAGATTTAGATTCAAGATGTTGAAATGATACTCGGTAAGGTAGACATTAACAGGGCTATTTTAAAACATTCGGAATCGTCGGTTTCTGTCTTTTTTGTTTATAAGCAAACAAAACAAGAGCAAGAGAGACAAACCATAATGTTTCCAAATATTTTGAAATAGCCCTAATGATCTCTTAGTACCAAGCACCAACTTAAGATAGGTACATTGATGTCTTTGGGGGGTAGTGAAAGGAACGTACACACATATTACATTTGGCAGAAAACCATAATTTTCAAGGTTTCCTCACGATGTTATTCTTCGCCGTGTCCATATCAATATTAAATAAAACTTTGCATAAAACATGTTTTTGCGCACACATGTTTGTCTTAACAGCGGTTATCAAACCTTAGATGTTTAATAAACTGGAAAAAATTCACAACTCCATTTTGTTTTTCTATTTGAAGCGCCATCTATCTGATTTATTCCATAGTAACTCATAGTACCACATGGGTAGTACTCGTACTACGTGGACCAGTGAACCTTGATCAGTTGAACCTAAAAAAAGGAAAATGAAACTCAATTGGGACAACTTCCGCTAGATGGCGTCATTGAAATCATTGGCCCCTGAAATTTTAAGTGGTTACCATCACCCATAACAAATCATTGCCTCGCACGCCACGCATAATATAAAAATGCCCTACGATGCACTGCCCTGCGTCTATCAACTTAATGCATATAGATGTATGCCTTAAGTGCCTCATGTGCCTGTAATTTCACCGGCAACCACACCCTTCAAACCGAAACAGCATCGCTGCTTGGCGGCAGAAATTAATATATTGGTAGTACTTCCCCGTACGAGCCATAGCTCTACTACTTGTATCACGCCATCTCTGAGGTAAAAACCAAACCAAAAGATCAAACAGGCTTAAAAACATTTTAAAGAAAATTACAGCCGATACAAGTATTTAATTTTGCATTATATTTGTGAAAATATCTTGGAACCTCCCATATATCTGTAAGAGAGGCTTATTAACAGCAGTTCTTTTCTGTTATGACATCAATTGACGGGACAAGTAGATGACCTACCTGATGTTAAGCGGCTGCCTTAACATACTTATAACAATTACATTACCACAGACCACGTCTGTGGAGGACGTATCCTTTGTGGTATTGCACTGCATCCATCATTCTGACAGCTACAGGTGTTCAATCTTACGGCTGAAGGTGAAATTAAGATGGTTAGATGAAATAATGGTCAAGTAGAATAAATTAACAAAATTATTGAGGCAATTATAGAAATAACTTATTCTTTTTTTTATTCCGTAGCTAAACTGAAAAAGATTTTGTGAAAAAAAACTAATTAGAAAAATCCATATTTAGATTACTTTTTTAAAACTTTTGTTTGAAATATAAAGAAGACAGTAAAAAGAAAACAATTAATAGAAAGTCACTGACCGGAAAAAGAAGCATCGAAATTGAAAAGACATTGTCAAGGACAACGCGGGGCTCAGAAAGGACACCCTAAATATAGAACTGCATGAACGCCTACCGCACGCAACCTTCGTAGAGGATCTGGACATACCTAGGCGTGTTCAGTATTTATTTACTAAATGCCGTTGGCAAAAAGCCCTTGTAAAGTAACAGATGCCCCAGGCTATATTCAGGCCTTTCTGAAAGACAAAAGGCTTTGAAAATCTTTTAAAGCAGTGAAAAATACACAAAAGGTCACTGGAGCTTTAGGGAAAGGAGATAGAAAGATAGAAAAGGTGGTTTGCGCGAAAAAGACGGGTATATGAAAATCAATTTATTAGGTAGTGACGTCACGGCGCCGACATGCGCAGTGAGAGTTCTCCCGGGATGGGGTTGCTGTCTGTTGGAAGAAAAAAGAGAAGTTCAGGAAAATTATAACAACTACAAGGCATTTGACACATTTTTTTACCCAAGTTTCTCAATACTAATAAAAATTATCTATGTTTAGTAATCTCAACTGAAGTGCTATTTAAATAAGTATTTTTATATGAATCTGGCTAATCATCACTGTTTTCATCCTATATTTTTTTATGAATAATGTCAAATTGTGTTTTGCTTACGTCAAAATAACCGAGAAAGCTTAATAAATAAAGTAAAAGGGAGGTTCGCAATCATGGATTCAGTTATTGCTGAACTAAAAATTAGGAATTATCATTACTATTTTTATATACCAACTATACCGATAGGATCAATCTAAATTTAGGTTGAATTGATGGCTTTACAATTACAAAAACACCTACATTCAATTACGATCAGACTAAACATCAAACGTTGAATAAACAACAACAATGTTGGTGAATAATTCGGTTAAATTGGTTATGCGTCTGGCAACACCGGCGTCATCTGGGCGGTCTGCCCGAAATAGTCGAGGGGGGGAGTTAGTTGCCGCGCCGCCGGTGGCGTGCACACTCGCGTCATGGCGTCCGTGGCCGCGTGGCTCCCCTTCGCCAGGGCTGCCGCCATCGGATGGGTGCCCATCGCCACACACCCGCTTCCTCCGCCTCCTGTTCCCAAAGACCGTCGCCGCGCGGAAGACGAGAAACTGCTCATAAACGTCTCCGGGCGACGTTTTGAGACATGGCGCAACACCCTAGAAAAATACCCCGACTCACTCCTCGGCTCCACAGAACGAGAGTTCTTCTACGACGAAGAAAGTCGAGAATACTTCTTCGATCGAGATCCTGATATATTCAGGCACATCCTCAACTACTACAGAACGGGAAAGCTGCATTATCCCAAACATGAATGCTTGACTGGTTACGATGAGGAGTTGGCATTCTTTGGGATTTTACCAGATGTTATCGGAGATTGTTGTTATGAGGACTATAGGGATAGAAAGAGGGAGAACGCCGAGCGACTTATGGATGATAAACTTAGTGAAGCGGGCGACCAAAGTCTGCCCCAGCTCACGGATTTGCGACAAAAGATGTGGAGGGCGTTCGAAAACCCTCACACATCGACTGCCGCGTTAGTGTTTTACTATGTCACTGGATTTTTTATTGCTGTGTCTGTGATGGCCAACGTAGTCGAGACTGTTCCTTGTGGCCACAGACCAGGCAAGGCTGGAACTTTGCCTTGCGGAGAGAGATACAAGATCGTGTTCTTCTGCCTGGATACAGCTTGTGTGATGATCTTCACGGCGGAATATCTGCTGCGGCTGTTTGCCGCGCCTGACAGGTGCAAGTTTGTGCGTTCCGTCATGAGTATTATCGACGTAGTGGCGATTTTACCGTACTATATCGGATTGGGCATCACTGATAACGATGATGTATCAGGAGCCTTCGTCACCCTGAGAGTGTTCAGAGTGTTCCGAATCTTCAAGTTCTCTAGGCACTCCCAAGGGTTAAGAATCCTGGGGTACACGCTGAAGTCCTGTGCCAGCGAGCTTGGATTTCTGGTCTTCTCATTGGCGATGGCTATTATCATCTTCGCTACAGTGATGTTCTACGCGGAGAAGAACGAGACAGATACTAACTTCACGTCCATTCCTGCCGCCTTTTGGTACACCATCGTGACGATGACCACTCTCGGGTAAGTGCTACTGTAACAGTCACTGTCCTCTGAAGCTGCGTGCATAGTGCATCAAAATCTAGCGTGTAGCCTTTATAAAGCAATTGCTCCCACTTCAACAGAAGCGGGGTCATTTATGGAGACTGCACGCTACGTTTTGAAACGACTATGCAGGCGTGCTTCACTTGACAATGACAGTAGTTTAGTTCAAGTTATCCAAGCAGCGCTGTATCGTGTGAACTTTTCGCTTTCACTTGACACCTGTCGCCGCCATTAAGCAAGCGCGGGAAAATAACTGTCATGGCGGCCGTAAATGGTTTAAAGGTTGAATCATTAATGATATGAAACGCGGTTTTAATTCTGTTTTTTCATTTGTGGAATGGTAACGGCTATCTCGTAAAGCATTTTGAGTGGATTTGTGTCCATTTCACTGCGAAATGGCCCTACCGTATGAATGGTACAATGTTTTTGTGCTGATTTTTTAAGTGTTATGTTTGACACAAATATTTCAGCAACAGAGATCTTCTTAAATTGATGTACGGATGAACAGTGATGCGCGGACAATCAATTAGGATGAAATCTCGGAAATACAATTTTACGTTACGTTGCTTTTGTTACAGTAACCTGACTAAGTTTTTGAATTTCAAGACAACCCAGATACCTTATTTACGGTTGTTGCGAGTACATAGGCAAACTTAATGCTAAAGAGCATTCTCTTCCAGTTAGCATTTGTCTTGTTTTGAAAAATCCGAGAGTGTTACAAAATACGCTGTTGTATTTGTTTTCACGTGTTGTGTTTGCCGCCATGTTTCATGCAAGTAAAATATTTCAAAGCTATTTCAGAAATCTACATTTAGATTACCACAGAGCTCAATAATTATAGCTCCAATCAAAGGATACCTACAACGATTGGGTAAGAGAGAGACAGCTGCATTTGAAACCGACGTCCTTACATCTAACTATTGATCAGTAGTTTCAGCAGCAGGCCCACTGGGGCAAAGATGAAAATAAACGAAGGAATATAAGGACAATTTCAGTAGCTAGTGGCCAAATCTGACTCTGGAGTTTTCAGAACTTTAGGCCTTTGTCAAATCAAGAACTGACAGTTTACAGCGCTTTCCGAAGCACTGAACAAAAAAGGTACTAGCGGTCACCCATCCGAACGATTCAGAAAACGTTTTTTAAGACTCAGTTTTTTTTCAAAATGAACCTTGTGATTCTATCCAAAAAAAAACTGTTTTGATTTACATGTTTGTGGTATAAAAGTGGTATAAAATAAAAAATAAAAACACTTTCTAGCAGAATTTTTTTGGAATTTTATTTAGTTTTCTTGATTCAGTGAGTTCTGTAAAAAATACTACTAGTTAAATAAAATAAATTTATATAGAGGTATTAAATTTTGCTACCTATTTAGAAAACAGAAAGCAATTTTCATTTTTCTACGTTAGAAGTTCTCACATAAACATTACTTTAGTTGAACACTGCTCAAAGTTATCCCTGTCACTGCTTGACATTACCCATTAGTAAGAAATGCCAAGATTTTGAACACTTATAATAATTATCTTTTAACATATTTCTATTAGATTAAGTTTATAAGACAGTTTCGGTTTCGGTAGACCTTTAGCCTTACATAAAGCATATTCTGATATATTATAACCACAAAAATATCATTTCGCCCAAGTCTATAAAAAACATGGCCCAGAAAGGAAATTTCATTCGCGCATAAAATTGTAAAGATGTTTTCTTACCCTGTAAAAACAAGATATAAATATGTAAGGGTAGGTATCTGAGTAACTGAACGTTCAACTTTAAGAATATTCGGAAACCAGACTTTTTTTACTAGCATCTGCGCGCGGCTTTGATGGTTTGGGAACTACTGGGATAAAAAGGCATAAACGATTTATATTCGAGGCCGCACACTGAAAGCCCGATCTGCCCCGTACTCACAAAAATTTTCATTTATGATTATGATTATGATTGGTTGACATTCCACACAGCACTATCTCGCCCCAAACTAAGCCAAAGCTTGTGATATGGGAACCAGATAGCTGATATACTACTTAAATACTTTTTTTTTTTTGTAAATACATACTTATAATATTATATAACACCCAGACAGAGAACAAACATCTATGTTCATCACACAAATGATTGTTCTCGGTGGGGATCGAACCCACGGCCTACGGCACAGAAGGCGCAGCTACTACCAACTGAGCTGTGAAGGCTGTATTTATAGTATTTGTAGGATCTCTTTACAAATGGACTAATGCCTGTTCTTCTAGGCTTGGTCGCGTGAAACTGGCACTCAGATTCAACTAGTTTTAAGACGTTTCACACACAAGTGTTCCTCGTAATTTACCTTTTGATTTTGACTCAATTGAAGCCACGACTTTTAGTGACGGGCACGTTTGAATACGGGCTACATTTTTGACTAATATTAGAGTTACACATTGTCACAATGAAACAATATCATTCAAAGTTCGTCAAATAGATGATGTAGTTTTTAAGGGCTTTTGAAAAAAACGAATCCATCTAATACTAAGTTGAATTGGCACTGCACTGGGATTCATTTATAAATAATCTTGTAAGAAGCGGTGATTCATCAAAACGGTGAAAATCAAGCTTTTTTGCCTGTTATTATTCTAGGCTAATCGCGTCGAGCTGGCGCCTAGTTTTTGCCTTTCGCTTAGTTCTATCAACATCTCATAAAATCAAAACATGTATCTTAAGAAATACCTACGTTGCTTTTTGCAAAGCTATATTCTTGTTGTTGTGTCTTCTTTTGGCACAAGGCAGACATAAGAAAAGCATAAGATGAATTTGCTCATTTGATATCAATGGATTGGATCAACCGTTGAATATTCTGTGATAGTTTTTCTTTTATGAATGAGCGGTAATACCGATATTCGTATGAATATTATTCAGGAGAATGCAAATTTTATGCGCTAAAACATTTTTTGTGAAATATCTTGTACCATCTTCTCAGCCTAGCCAATAGATTTCGTGACTTATCATTCTTTAGCATCTATATTCTTGCAGCTTCAATTTTAAAAGACTACGGTATAAATTTTCCATAAAGGATACCTACAGCAAAAAAGGAACTGGCACCGAGATTCACCTAGCTTTAAGATGTTTCAAAGTAGTAGTTTAAAGAGTAGTAGAGCTCTTTGTGAAGGGCTCCGGGGAAGTACTACCACCACGCGCTTTTTTCTGCCGCCAAGCAGCGTTGCTGTGTTTCGGTTTGAAGAGTGTGGTTGCCGGTGTAATTACAGGCACATGTGGCTTAACATCTGTATGCCTCAAGTTGATGGTTGAAGGGCAGTGCATCGTAGGGCACGTTCCTATCGTGCGTGACTGACGAGGCAATGCTTTGTTATAGGTGATGGTTACCACTTAACATCAGGTGAGCCATCTGCTTGTTCCATCGGCTAGTTGTACAAAAAAAAGAAATGATTGTGACTCAATTGAATAAATACCATCTGATCTTTTGTTTCATAATTAAAACTGGTAACACCAGAACACCATACATCATACAGAGTACCAGCGCATAGCTTCTTCTTCCGTACCATTAACTATAAAAACGTTTTATTTAGTTTTCTTGATTCAGTGAGTTCTGTAAAAAATACTACTAGTTAAATAAAATAAATTTATATAGAGGTATTAAATTTTGCTACCTATTTAGAAAACAGAAAGCAATTTTCATTTTTCTACGTTAGAAGTTCTCACATAAACATTACTTAAGTTGAACACTGCTCAAAGTTATCCCTGTCACTGTTTGACATTACCCATTAGTAAGAAATGCCAAGATTTTGAACACTTATAATAATTATCTTTTAACATATTTCTATTAGATTAAGTTTATAAGACAGTTTCGGTTTCAGTAGACCTTTAGCCTTACATAAAGCATATTCTGATATATTATATCCACAAAAATATCATTTCGCCCAAGTCTATAAAAAACATGGCCCAGAAAGGAAATTTCATTCGCGCATAAAATTGTAAAGATGTTTTCTTACCCTGTAAAAACAAGATATAAATATGTAAGGGTAGGTATCTGAGTAACTGAACGTTCAACTTTAAGAATATTCGGAAACCAGACTTTTTTTTACTAGCATCTGCGCGCGGCTTTGATGGTTTGGGAACTACTGGGATAAAAAGTCATAAACGATTTATATTCGAGGCCGCACACTGAAAGCCCGATCTGCCCCGTACTCACAAAAAATTTCATTTATAGTATTTGTAGGATCTCTTTACAAATGGACTAATGCTTGTTCTTCTAGGCTTGGTCGCGTGAAACTGGCACTCAGATTCAACTTGTTTTAAGACGTTTCACACACAAGTGTTCCTTGTAATTTACCTTTTGATTTTGACTCAATTGAAGCCACGACTTTTAGTTACGGGCACGTTTGAATACGGGCTACATTTTTGACTAATATTACAGTTACACATTGTCACAATGAAACAATATCATTCAAAGTTCGTCAAATAGATGATGTAGTTTTTAAGGGCTTTTGAAAAAAACGAATCCATCTAATACTAAGTTGAATTGGCACTGCACTGGGATTCATTTATAAATAATCTTGTAAGAAGCGGTGATTCATCAAAACGGTGAAAATCAAGCTTTTTTGCCTGTTATTATTCTAGGCTAATCGCGTCGAGCTGGCGCCTAGTTTTTGCCTTTCGCTTAGTTCTATCAACATCTCATAAAATCAAAACATGTATTCTAAGAAATACCTACGTTGCTTTTTGCAAAGCTATATTCTTGTTGTTGTGTCTTCTTTTGGCACAAGGCAGACATAAGAAAAGCATAAGATGAATTTGCTCATTTGATATCAATGGATTCGATCAACCGTTGAATATTCTGTGATAGTTTTTCTTTTATGAATGAGCGGTAATACCGATATTCGTATGAATATTATTCAGGAGAATGCAAATTTTATGCGCTAAAACATTTTTTGTGAAATATCTTGTACCATCTTCTCAGCCTAGCCAATAGATTTCGTGACTTATCATTCTTTAGCATCTATATTCTTGCAGCTTCGATTTTAAAAGACTACGGTATAAATTTTCCATAAAGGATACCTACAGCAGAAAAGGACCTGGCACCGAGATTCACCTAGCTTTAAGATGTTTCAAAGTAGTAGTTTAAAGAGTAGTAGAGCTCTTTGTGAAGGGCTCCGGAGAAGTACTACCACCACGCTTTTTTCTGCCGCCAAGCAGCGTTGCTGTGTTTCGGTTTGAAGAGTGTGGTTGCCGGTGTAATTACAGGCACATGTGGCTTAACATCTGTATGCCTCAAGTTGATGGATGAAGGGCAGTGCATCGTAGGGCACGTTCCTATCGTGCGTGACTGACGAGGCAATGCTTTGTTATAGGTGATGGTTACCACTTAACATCAGGTGAGCCATCTGCTTGTTCCATCGGCTAGTTGTACAAAAAAAAGAAATGATTGTGACTCAATTGAATAAATACCATCTGATCTTTTGTTTCATAATTAAAACTGGTAACACCAGAACACCATACATCATACAGAGTACCAGCGCATAGCTTCTTCTTCCGTACCATTAACTATATAAACGTTTTGTTGTATGGGAGCCCCCTGAAATATTTATTTTATTTTGTTTTTTAGTATTTGTTGTTATAGGAAACAAAAACACACCATCTGTGAAAATTTCAACTGTGTAACTATCACGTTCATGAAATACAGCCTGGTGACAGACGGATAGACAGACAGACGGACGGACAGCGGAGTCTTAGTAATAGGGTCCCGTTTTACCCTTTTTTTTATTTTTTTTTTATTTACTACATAAATGATAGTAGGCTTACAGTGTGCAGACCAAAATGCTTACTATCTTAACTTTAAACTTAAAAATATAGTTAAACAATCACAGATAACATAAATTTTGTCATAAAATATATCGACATGTTGGACCTCGTGTATAAATGCGTTTATAAGAGTAAGTGCTCTTAGAGTTGGCGCGTTATTTGCGTGGTGAGTTCGTGGTGTGCGGCAAGCGAATAGTTGATGTTGTCGGCGGCCGCAACGCACATAGTTGTTAGGGACATATATTGGCATCATGCTTAGTATGGTTGGATTATTGACTTTGTTTCTCAAAATAAGACAGTAGTGTATAGCTAGCTGTAGTTTACGCCTTAGTTCGAGCGAATCCATGCCGACCATACCTGCAATAAATAAAGATGGAAAGAGGTACGGGTAGTACCCATACATTCTCTTATACACGTATCTTGCAAATTTACGTTGGATCACCGTATACTTAGCCTCTCGTGGATCCCAGGCTATAGCGCTAAACTCTAATTTACTTCGCACGAAAGAATAATTGCGACTCTGACGTCCTGGAACTGAGAAGCTGTTCTCATTATGAAGCCCAAGGTTTTATTAGCTTTTTTGCACATTGCGATAATATGGTCCCGGAATTCTAGGCGAGTGTCCTCTATAAGGCCCAGATCCCGTATTACATCAACTTTCTCTAATGTTTCTCTCTTTGGGTACGGAACCCTAAAAAAGAACATGATTGTTGCAATTACTAAAAGAACAATTTCACACGAAATTAAGAAAAGGCTATTTAGAACTTTAAATTCAAGCAGTGAAAAGTAACAGCAAAGTTGTATAGAAATGATATTTGTCGAGACTTCGTAGATACATCGTAGAAGTTTCGTAGAGGCTTCGTAGAATCTTCGTAGAGGCTTCGTAGAATCTTCGTAGAGACTTCGTAGAGCCCGGGTCCAACTTTCCGACACATTGTCGCTACGAGCATCGCCATCATCAGTCAATCAAGATTATTAACTGTCAAAGTTTCTGATGGCGTTGTAAGGTAGGTACAATGTTGCCTTTCAAAGTTTCTTAGGTCGATGCGTGGAAGGGTACCTTTATTAACTGGGGCCGAAGGGGGAGGGGTATTTATGTTTCTACAAAAGTTACAACACAAAATCATTTATGTATGCCACTCGTAAATACAATTTATAAAAAATACAAGAATAGACATGAAAAGTGACATACATTGACACAACATAAATGCTATAGCAGCCTAAGCTACCATAACGCTGGTTTCTTCAATAATTCACCTACTGTCTTCAATAATCGTTCAAAATATTTATTAAAATTATAAAACACATTTTGACGCCGAAGACTACGAATTTAATTCTCACTCGCACATTTCATTCCAACATTTGGAAAAATATAAAATCAATGAATTTAATTATGAAAATCGCAATCAACTAAGTTGTGTGCAATCACATTGCACAGTTCAATGAAAATGTAAGTTTGACCCAAACAAGTTTTCTTACAAAAAAGTTTGCTTTACTAGTTTTAGTTATGTAGAGGTATATGACAGCCGTCACAGCTCCGTTGGTAGTAGCTCTGCCTTCTGAAAATGAAAAATATTTTATTTCTGTAGCCAACCTTAATCATAAATTAACAGTGTTGAGGCCCTCTTATAAGTATGAAATACTTGTGTTAGAGCACCTCGCTCTTCCATATCCATAATTATGGTTACAAAAATAAAGATATAGCATAAATTATTTCTATTTTTACCTTATAGGGAACACAAAAATCTTAAGTACTACTAAATTATCCTATTTTATCAGCCTTCTGCGCCGTAGGCCGTGGGTTTGATCCCCACCGAGAACAAATTTCTCTGTCTGGGTGTTATTATATATTATAAGTAGGTATGTATTTACAAAAAAAAGTATATTTGTATTATATCAGCTATATCTGGTTCCAATATTACAAACTATGGCTTAGTTTGGGGCTAGATAGTGCTGTGTGGAAAGTTCACCAATATTTATATTTTATTTTTATTATACTTTTGCGTAGGACGTAAAACGTATTTGGATCAAAATTATATTTCTGCTGACAGTTCGCGTGGTGCAAGATTTGCTATCATCAATATTTATCTTTTTGGGTTCGTTTGTATTTCATACCCTGTTGCTGTTATTTTTTATACTAAAATTAATGAATAAACAAATATTGGTGGACTTACACTTTGCACTAAGCCAAAACTTGTATTATGGGAACTAGATAGCTGATATAATACATATATAAGGTGTAAAAATACCACTCCTGAAAACTTCAGGAGGCTAAAGTACCCATCAATATGAATAACTTTTTCTAAGGAACCAACACTGTGAACGCGAAAAACAAACAGCTGTTTCATGCAAAAGTTCAATACCTACCTGGCTAAAATGTATGGGTATGAACACTTTTTTTTCTTCTAAATACATACTTATAACCTACGGCTTATGAAACTATCAAACTTAGCTAATGATGGAGTCCACATGTTAGGTTTAAAGATCAAAGTTTTGTGTATAGTTCATTGAACAGAGTGTTTACTTCCAAAACGCAGCTTGATTGATCTATTCGTTCTGATCAAGGTCACGGCTCTGATCAACAGTTAATAATTTGTGTTTACACATTTTTTGAAAAAATCCACATCGAGCTGGCGCCATGGCTAACAAACACATGGCAATCTGTAATCTGAATTTTGAATTGTTTTTTGCTAACACCAGAATGTGTGGGTGTGTTTCTTAGAACTTCTTAGCTGTAACCTCATTTAAAAAAAAACCTGAAGTGTTCAATGAAAAAAAAAAACTGATTGATTGATGCAGCCGTAACAGGTTTTTTTAAATAGCGTACATAATTTAAAATCATGATAATGTACTCTAATTGTATTACAATCTAGGCAGTACACAGTAACGGGATTACATATAATTTGTTTTTTGTAGTCTGCATTATGTTTCCAGTTTGTAGGTATCGTAGCAACGACGTTGCTCCCCTTCGACATCCTCATATTATCTTGAGTTGAGATGTGGTACTTAGAGACCTGAGTGGATACCTACCGTGGCTGGGATTTAAGTCATCAAGCTGTTTCCGTTTTTCATATATTTTTCTTGTGACTAAGCTTCCAGAATATATTTAGTTTCATTATCAGATTCTTAATTACCAATTGACTTATTAAATAGTAAATCACTAATAATAATTACTAAATAGAAGACATCTGGCAAATGTACATTTTGCACCTCTGACTACCCCCTAAAACATTCTCACATCTTAAGTACCAAGAGATCAGAGTGGAGTACGTGAGAGTATTTCAATTTGTTAGTTTAGGTGTGTAATACTCGAAGCATGATGGCCAATTATCTTCTGATTTATGCATGTCGGCGTGTAACGGCACAGGTATGTGAACGTGCTGATGAGAACAGCGCAAGGTGAGATGAAATTAGTGGGTGTGAGACTGTATCGCTCATTTATGGTCCGTCATTTTGACATTAGATATTATTAGTTTGAAGCGAGCATGTACTTTAAAGACTGCTTCTATTTCTGACTACGCCTCGCAACAATTGATTAGCACCACACTTGAGCTTCATTATTATATTATTCTGTAACAAGGAATATACAAAAGAACAGTAGGAACCAATCTCTCAGTTTGTTGCCTGTTCTTTTAGGCTTGGTCACGTGGAAGATAGATTCACCTAGCTAGAAACAATCTTGCTAGTTTTTTTTAAGCTCTCGCGATCATAACACATATTGAACATTAACACATATATTACACGGGTATTTATCGCGTTTTACCTTTATTATTTTCCCGATAAGTCTGCCCGCGACCACGGCTATTGCAACATAGCCGAAACGTCGGGAAAATAATAAAGGTAAAACGAGATAAATACCCGTGTAATACTTCAATCTTGCTAGTGTCCAGTCCAGTGGAATAATTAAAAAGTTTTTAGGGACGTCAGTCACATTACGTCAAGTCAGGATCTCATGTTTGAAGAAACATGAGACCGTTTCCTTCAAAACCTATGAGTGAACTGAGCATGTAACTATTGTTCCTAGAACCATAAAATAAAACCATTACAATTCTTGTTTATAACTGTTGCTAAATCAATGTTCATAACACATAAACCATTTTTCTCAACCTTGTTAGCATATTTCGTAATGTGTCAAAGTTATGACCCATGCAACAAATAGGTCAATGTCTAGTTTAGCGTCATGGAGACCAAGGTTTGATTCCCGTCATACCACTTTATTTTTAGTGATATTTCATAATCGAAGATAATTTTATTGACGTCGTTTACTTCGCAAGAAGTGTCTAAATTTTATGAGTTAGATTATCGTTCATCGGTTTTCCGATTAAAAGCATTAAGGGAGTTAGATTGGCCAACCTCTGATGACGGAATTTAAGGGCCACCGTATTGGCTTATCAATTTTATTGACTGACTACAGAGTTCTATAAACTGTAGGCCTGCCAGAGTTTTCCAGATCGCAGACTTTCTATCGGCCGATATTTTGGGTCGGGCTCTTAATCAGTATGAAGATGTATTCAAGTGCTCACATTGCAATGATTCACTATCGGCCGCGTTATACACTTGAAATCCAACCGAGTTAAACTATCGGCAGATATTGCGGGTGCTCTAAAAGTCAAAAATTAGAAGAGTTCATATTTTTTTTTATTGAATGAATGAATGAACGGAAATACTTTATTGTAAACCTTACAAACGAACGACTGTGCAATGCGCGGTCTTATTGCTAAAAAGCGATCTCTTCCAGCGATCTCTTATAGATAAGATGGTTGGTTTGGGTGCACCATAAAAATAGCATGAAATAATAAAATTGATAAAACAACATACCTACATAAACCAGCTAAACATACATAAATTAAATAATGGATAAGTATATAAATTAATTATATTTATTATAGTCGCCAGCGAGGTTTGTTTGGAAAAACTCTTGAATCTACTGATATCGCAGCTTAGTTTGTAGTAGCTCGGCCTTCTTCTGCCTATGCGTGGATCTGTCGCCTGGATGCAACTAGTTTGTAAGACTATTCAAAGTTACCCTTTCATACGATTTCACACGATAATATCTTAATTGTGAGAAGTTTTTTTCTAATATTGTTGGATATTCCATACATCAATATCAAGCCCCAAACTAAGCATAATACTACTTAATATAGTCGTTTTTAAATACATACAAATTATACATACATCAATATCAAGCCCCAAACTAAGCATAATACTACTTAATATAGTTGTTTTTAAATACATACAAATTATACATTACTAAATATGTATGTCTAGGTAAATTTTGTCAATTGATTGTTTTATTAGACCTGACGACGTGGTTCTAAAATTGTCACGTCATGAAATGAAAAGGTTTTTAAAGACACTCGCCTTAAGTAGCGCTGTGTATAAACCCTAATTATACCATCGAATAATAGGTGTTGCCAAGGTAGGAAAAGTGCTCTTATAATATAAAAAACCGTGTAGGTACAAACACGTAGGTTTGTAGGTAGGTTTGTTCTAGGTAGGTTTGTATTCAAGCTCTCTCCCTGGGTCATCGCCTCTTCCTCATCACCTCCACACGCAATCGCAATAAATGTTCGTCAGATGGCGCGCATTGTCGCATAATTGCCACTTGCCGGCCAGATTTTAGAGGCTTTGTATATGGGGCCAGCAAGGGTTTGAAAATGGTGATGTTTTTCGCACAAATAACGAGAAAGAACATTATGAAATGAATATGCACAACATGAATCTCACGAAACTTAGTGTGAGATGGAACTTTGATTTAGTTTGTTTTCTTTACGGCATGACTGACATACCCATAAATATCAAAACAAATGCCGTGCTCATTTTCCAGCGCCATCTATTGAGATATTTGGAACTATTTTTATTTTTTACCTCTCATTTGAGCACATCAATGTCGTTGCTTGTTGACAGAAATAGGTAGTTTTATGTAATGACTTAATCCAGTCGACTATACTCGTGTAGACGTGTTTACTAAGTAACGGCTGAGCACGTAACCCTCAGGGCTGTCCACTTAAGCTGCTGATTTAGTTATGTGCTGGCTAGGTTACACTCGCTTCTCGATGCTGGCTCGTTTACTGAGGGCTAGTTGATAGGATAGCTACTAAACTGTGTTATGCGAAATTTAACTGTCTTTTTATATGCTGCTGCCTTAGTGCAAGTTCAAGAATTATATTACTATAATTATACTACTTATACTATAATATACTAAGAAGGTGAATACTTCTCAAAAATTGTGTAGGTATAAGTCAACTTTGCTTTTGTATAATTAAGACCTTTTTTATTATCTATGTGCTATGTGTTTTATAAAAATCAATAATATTCCATTTAATAAAAATAACTTGGAACGCGGTAGAAAAAAATTAACAAAACCGAAAAAATCTTAAATTCTGATGTTTTTAATCACGTAACTAAGCGAGTGAAGCTGCAGGCAGCTGCTAGTAAGCAACACTCAATATTACAATACGTTTACCACTGTCGGGGGAATATTCTACAAGAAGCTCCTTCCAGGTCCAAAAGAGGCATAATAAAACATCCTTGAATCGCATCATAGGGCAGGTTTATTCCTGCCCTAGACAAAAAAAATTTGAAAATGGCTGGAGACATCTTAAGAAGGCAAGCTACGACACTCACTCTACAAGCTACTAAATCAGTGCAAACGATCCTTAGCTTAAGGTTTAAGTTATAATGGATATGAAGCTTAGAGGATTTAACATAGTTATGTGGATGTAAACTGATAGGGGTCTACAAGCGTGGTGAATAAATGTAGCTCTTGAATAACTAGCTTTCACCGTAGATGATGTAAGATGGGATAAAAGGAACGGGAATGAAGAGTAGTACAGCTCTTTGAGAATGGCTCATCCGGGAAAGAACTACCACTATGCCTTTTTCTGCCGCAAGCAGCGTTGCTGAGTTTCGGATTGAAGAGTGTGGTTGCCGGTCAAATTATAGGCACATGAGGGTTAACATCTGTATGCCTCAAGTTAATGGACGCAGGGCTGTGCATCGGAGGATACGTTTTTATCGTGCGTGACTTACGAAGCAATGATTTGTTATAGGTGATGCCACTTAACATCCGGTGTGTCGTCTGCTTGTGCTTGTATCTGCCATTAGCAACAAGTATAAAAAAACGCACCAGCGGATGGGCAGTTGGGGGAGAAGCACTTCAGGGGCCTTATGCTCACTTCGAGCGAGATTATCTCACGATGGAGATGACGTCATATCTCGTTTGATAACTATTTATCCCCATTCTCACCACCTAACTCCCCAATTTTCTCATTCAAAGTT
Organism: Chloroclysta siterata; assembly: GCA_932294275.1. NCBI lineage: Eukaryota > Metazoa > Arthropoda > Insecta > Lepidoptera > Geometridae > Chloroclysta > Chloroclysta siterata. Next base: position 13,689,726 of record OW028591.1, on the reverse strand, counting down.
CATGCGAGACGCAACGTCAACGAGTTATTGAACGAGATGTGACGTCATCTCCACCGTGAGATAATCTCGCTCGAAGTGAGCATAAGGCCCCTGAGACACCAGCACTTGTTGTCTTTTCCCTTGAATTTGATAGTGAAATAACTAATATTACTATTACTATTAGCCCGTAGTGTCCCATTGTTGGGCAAAGGCCTTCCCCCATTTCCACCAATCACAACGATCATGAGCCTTTATCCACCAGTCCCTCTCATAGGCGTCCAACTCGTCCCGCCATCCCATGCGCGGTCTGCCACGACGCCACCTCGCTGTGTCAGGACAACAACACTCGGTAGTGGTTTTTCTACAAAAAAAAATCCACAGGCAAGTTTTCCTGCAACAAAATGATAAAGTAGGAAAAGGAACGAAAAAAATTGGTAGGATAATTTATTTGGAAAAATATAATATATTTGCTTAACCTTAGTTATATTATTCTCCGAAACTTTGTAATTAACGATATAACATTCAGTAATATTATATCATAAAAATATTGAATGTGAGCGAGAAGTAAAGTTGTCTGCGACTTAAGAAGTCCGCTTTGCACGCGGTCGTGACCCATAATGGCGCTAATCTGCTCACTAAACCACATTTCAATCTACATTTGCTTCGTTCGTACCACGTACGTTATCAATGGATCAAGGACAGTACTGATCTAACCGTCAGGTTTAAAAACCGCATCTATTTCTGACGCACGTCTTTATTAGATAACATATTTTATTAACTATATTTATGTTTTGCGATTTATGCGCCAAACTACTAAAAGTGCGTATTGAAGAATATATTAGAATATTTATTTAATGTTTCTTCTTCTTAAACGTAAGAGTTAAGCTCTTGTCGGGGTTCTGTTGCAGTTTCCTCTAATTGAATCTTTCTAATGCGGCCTCCTTAACCGACATGACAGCGACGTTCTCTTTAACGTCACTTATTCTTAGACTTCCTTTTCTTTGCTTTCCTTGAACCTTAGACTAAGTATCATATAGACGGAGTGTTTCGGTTTTTGGCGTGTTCGTTTTTTGTTAGTTTGTATGTATTCGCGTGAGTGACTAGAGAAGGGACAACATTGACTAACCTATCGATAGAATAAGAAATGGATGAAAAAGGCGTTTTAATTGGAATTCAACTTTTTAATTTTAACTGGTTGCTGACTTTTATTGCGAAAGCCCTAAACCATTATAGACACTGAAACACTATCATCGTCAATAATGTTTCCCACATTGACCTAACCGTGAGAGCGATGTCCATCCCACTCGATACACTTTCTTATGGCCATTTCGTCCATGCATAAGAAAATTTTGTAGTCTATCAATTTTCACGCCTAACAGCTTTTATCCACTCCCGTCTTCATTCTGGGCATTTATAAGAACCTAAAAAAATAATGTAAAATTTAACAAAAATTGAGCCGTCGCGAGACGCCTATAAGGCGTGAAAAATTTAAACTACAACAGAACAGCCGATCTGACCCGGCGCATTAGATGTTTCATATCATAAACGGATAATAAAATATTATCGATAAAGCTAAATTGGTCGGTGGAAGTACATCACTAGAACAGATGACTAAAACAAAAATTTTTATTTTGCAATAATTAATGGGTTTACATCATTTTCACATAGGAAAATATGACTAGTACTATAAAATGTAATTTCTACAGTCTTTATGGGAGAAAAAACGTATTTTTTTAGCATGAAATTAGAAAAAGAATATTACGTATCAAATGATAATTCCGGGTCTTTAACTCCTCCTTTTGTTGTTTTTGATACACAAAACACAGCTTCACAAGACATACTTTCACCTTTTCAAATATATTTTGCCTAGACAATAATAATTCTTTAAATATTTTCACAATTTCTTTCGCTACATCGCAATGTTGCTACCGAGTTTTTATAGAACGTCAAAACAAGATCAAAACATTGCATCAACTGACGGACACGATTTACTCAGACAGTGAGTGAGTGAGATGGAGTGAGTGAAGTTACATCTTCTTTTCTTTTACTCATAGCTAGGCTACATGGGAAGAACAAAGATAGATGATCACTGTTTGATACACAGTTGTAAAAATATGTAAGTCTTATGGCTCCCTCCAGTATATACTACCTCCATGCCTTGAACCTTTTATTCTATGATGTTCTTTGTGTAGCTGTCATGGCGTAGAAGAGTGTTTACCAGTATATTTATAAAAAAAACTTGAACACTAGAGGTACAAAAGGCAGCCTTATCGCAGATAAAACCAATCAAGACAACCTTTGGATGAATTGAAACATATTATTACATAAAGATGCTAAATTAATTTAATTAATTATAATTCTAAATGCTTACTTACTTTAATAATATAAACCCAGAGAGATAACAAACTACACTCTCTCACTCTATGTCACAAATGTTTGTCTTGTGTGGGGCGAACCCACGGCTTACAGGCCAGAAGATGTGAAGGTTATCTAATGGATTGATTTAATATACTATTATAATACCTCTATACTTTGATTATGATATTAATATATTGTTGTAAATAATGTAATGTAAAAAGTAGTATGGTAACTATATACTACTTTTTACATAATTTAACTAAATCAGCCTTACTGAACTGAAATGAAATGGAATTAAAAATCCACCACAAACCAACCAGACTATATTATCATCTATATTACAGTGCAATATCAAAAAGCTTTTAGCTGGAGAAGTAAAAACAAATCGCTGTCGTCTGCGTTTAGCGCGTGGCGTAAACGTAAATAGCGCGTTTTCCGACGTAGTGTCTACGTGTACGTCCTAAGGCCACACCCGATCGGTTTCTACGTAAATGTCTAATAGTTATAATCTTAAATGAGTTGGAGCATGGCCAGAGTGTGGTGACCAGGCTTCTGTAAGTGACACTTTTCATTTACAGATAATTTGTAAACATTTAAACGTTTGTAAACAGTTGGTAGTAACTCTGCCTTCTGTGCCGTAGGCCGTGGGTTCGATCCCCACCGTGAACAAACATTTGTGTGATGAACATAGATGTTTGTTCTCTGCCTGGGTGTTATATGATATCATAAGGATGTATTTACAAAAAAAAGTATATAACTAGTATATCAGCTATCTGGTTCCCATATCACAAGCTTTAGCTTAGTTTGGGGCTTGGTGCTGTGTGGAATGTCCACCAATATTTATTTATTTATTTGTTTTATTAATACATTTTTACCTGTAGCTGAACGCGTGGTATGTTAGACCCCAAAATATAAATAAATAATAGTATTGGTGAACTGTCCAGTCCAAATTAAGCAAAACTTGGTTATGGGAAGCTATGGGAACCAGGTAGCTGATGTACTATTTGATACACAAGCACGGTTGATAATCCTCTCAGGTATTTTAGTACCAAGTACCAACACTAGATTCTTTAAACACGTCAATGGGCGTCTTGAGTAATAATGTTCTGTGTCAATGGGTGTCCAAATAATACATTTGGCACATACCCACATTTGCTCATAACTGTTGCTAAAATACAAACGGCTTACTACGATGTTTTTCACCGTTTGAGAGCAATTTTGGTGCACCGGATTCGACATTACAATCAGAAGGCGGGATCATTACCACTAGACCACCGGTGCTCCAACATGATAATCACAATTTTCATCGTCTGGGTCTTTTGTACCTCGAACTTTGGAGGTCCGTCGCACATTATGCGCTTTGAGAAGCCAGTAAAATTAAAGTTTAATTTAGAATGCCATTTATGCAATGAATCACAGAATTCGCAGTTAATCGTTTTAGGACGCACGCGTCGTTTACGATGTTTGTAAATGGGGGAAATGAAATATTGTACTAATCCGTTTTGGCTGTGTATTAGGCATTCCTTCAAGTAACCAAATTATCAATTTGGAAGGGTGAGAGAAGAGCTAGCTCAGAGAAGAGCTATGCTGGGAGTTTCCCTACTTGCTTGAAGCAGAAATTAGGAAATCTGTAGAAGAGTAGAAGAGGTTACCAAATTATTTCCCGAAATTGGAAGTCATAGAGCTCAAAAAACATTGTATTGTATTGTAATTTCTTATTGTACTTAAATTGTGTATTTTTGTGTAATAAAGAATACATAACTGATTATATAAAAAACAGGCAAGTACACTGGTCAAATTCAACCTATCAAATTAAAACAACCAAATATGTGAAAATTATATCAAGTGCTCGAAAGAAGCCTCTTTGAGACGCACTTAAATTATCTCACTGTTTTGAAAGAAATTAGTGACGTAAAGAGTGAAGAAGACAGAATTGATGGAAGAAGATATAATTGATGTCTGTTTGAATTGAAAACATTAGCTTTGACTTCGACTGGCGTGTCTCGTGAATACCAGAACGATGGTCACACGCATTGCAGTCTTGCGTGATTCATAACCACAATCGTAAAGATTGTAAACAACAGACGCGCGTGCGCCGCTAATATCTCCGTTATAATGTCTCTTGGGCTTGGCAGCGTTGGGAAGAGCACATGTTGCACTGCATTCTATTCAAATTTTTATTATACAACTAGATGGAAGAAGCAACTGTTAATCATAGCATTGCATCGTAATTCACGCACAATAGGAACGTGCCCTACGATGCACTATCCTGCGTCCATCAACTTGAGGCATACAGATGTTAAGCCTGTAATTACACCGGCAACCACACTCTTCAAACCGAAACACGGCAACGCTGCTTGTCGGCAGTAAAAGGCGTGGTGGTAGTACTTCCCCGGGCGGGCCCTTTACAAAGAGCTCTACTACTCTTAAAACACTTAGAGGAATTTAATAACACTTATGGCTTTACTAACTGAAATCTGTCATAAAATAATCAAAAAATAAACAGTGTCTTTTTGCAATTCTTCACTTGAATAACATTTATAAAGAGCTCAGTGCCTGTTTCAGTAAGCTGTCTATCAGATAAACATATTTCTATCTCTAATTTATCCGAGACATTAAATAGATCTGTGGTTAGTTTTATTAGGCATACCCAAGAATTACTCAAGCCTTTGCCAAACTCGTCAAAACCATCAAAATATTTATATCGGTTTTTCGTTTTTGTTCCGTGTTCGTTGCGGGTTTTGTATGAAGCCGCGATAGATATACCGATAAGGAACTTTATGTTCTACTACTAATTTTCATCATACTTGCAACATAAAGTTCCGTATCGGTATCTCTATCGCGACTTCATACAAAACCCGCAATGAACACGGAACAAGAACGAAAAACGAGAAACCAAATATGGTAAACACAATTCATACTTGGGGTACTGTTTCATAACTTTTTCTTACAAAAATCTTTATGCAAAGTTCTCAAGGGGTGAATCTTGATACTAAAAACAACTCGAAACATACTCTTCCACACACATATTTTCTATATAGGGTAAAAAATAACGAGTCAGACCGCCAAAGATATCAAAGCAAGATTTTATTAAAAATACTTAGCTAGCACAGAATAGGGTGTCGTTTGAAGGCGGCTGTTTGAATGCATCTGGAACGCGCCCCAGCGGCAGGGGTTGTTCAATCATATTTTAGAAACTCAAATTACAGTCAGTGTACCGTCAGCACAAAATTATTTATATTTTTTTTAGTTTGTAAGGTTAAATAAATAATTTTCATTCAATCACCTAAAAAGCTCTGAAACATGTGTCCGGTGCTCGAAAGAAGCCTTTTTGAGGTGCACTTAAAACCCTTTCACCACTCTGTATCGGAAGAATCTAGTGCGAAGAGAAAGGATTTTAGTTAAGTCTCAAAGAGGCTCTTTTGGAGCACTTGACACATATTTTAAAACTTTTTAGGTTCTAAGACATGCCGGTAGCCAAAGCTGGGGCTGCTAACACTAGACCGCCAAATGGTCTCTACAAATTAAACTTTTGTCGCTGACTGTACAGCGCGTTCTTGCGGAATATGAGCGGGTTTCACTTTGTAACAGGATTTATGTAATTTCATTATGTTGGCAGCGAGTAGAGCGTTGTCAACCTGTGCTTGAGAAATACAACGTGCTCTAAAGGCCTTAGCAGTAAACGTAAATTTAGATCAAGTTAAGACGCAGACAACCGTTAATGTACTTCTTGCATGCACATTTCAAAATTTTGAAGATAGATAATAACTACAAGAAGCAAATAACTAGAATCACCTAGTTTTAAGACGTTTCAAAGTGATCCTTGTGATTCAATTGAATAAAAACCTTTTGACTTTGACATCGACTGTGAATAGCACAACAAAGATTCAGCACAAACTTGATAAAAAACAGTCTGTTGTCTGCGTCATAAGAGGTCCTACAATTAACGTGCGCTCCGAAGCGCTCAGATATCAAAGCCACTAGCGGTCACCCATCTAATTATTAACCCGCAAAACGTCGCATAACAGTCGGTAAGTTAGCAATGGCATGTGTTAGTTATCTTACGGCCGGTTTCTGAAAGCCCGATCAAAACTAATCGCATGTAAAGTCACTTGCTATATCTATCTAATTCGAAGAAACAGCTGAAATGGCGAGTGACTTGACTTGATCCGATTAGTTTTGATCGAGCTTTCAGAAACCGGCCGTAAAGGAGTCACCGAGCACTTTTTGGGGGCAAGTAATTTGTGTTCTAAGAAGGTCTGAATATGAAACTTCAACCGCAAGGAGGTCAAATTAAAGTGAAGAAAAAAAAATACATGAAAATAGTTCGCTCCACTAAACGAAAATAACCTCCCCAATTAAGTTAGGGCGGAACTGGGTCAGACGTTTATCGCTGTACCTATACCGGGCTGCTACTGGGGGTTGAGGGTGCAAGGGATGAAGATTCAAGAGATTACGGTTTCTTACCCCTGATTTGAGACTGGGTCACTTTGAGATCTCTATGTCGTGTCACTAGTTTTTTCGAAACAGTGTCGTGAAAGGATTTTAAGTACGCTCCTTTCAGGCACTTGACATATGTTTTAGAACTTTTTTGGTTTGACGTTATTTTGGTTTCCTCGTGATGTTTTCCTTCACCGTTTGAGAATACTGTGCACATAATTGAACACATTTTTGAATAGAAAAACTCTTAAACTCATAAAACTTTGAGATGAGTTTAACACACGGATGATCAATATACACAAAGTGAAAAATGACGCTTACTAAAAGGGCATAAAAGCGAGCCTATAGTCTGATGTGTATCCTCACGAACAACCTTTGATAGTGCAGTGTAACTGCTCCAGCTGAATCTATACAGCTGCCACCCGCGACTTTGTAGCTTAGACTTTTTTGGGATAAAATGTAGCATAAAGTGGATTATGTACTATATTTGTTTTAAGTTTCACCTGAATCAGTTCCGTGGTTGAGCCACAAACAAAAAAACATTCAAACATCGTTACTTTCGCATTTATAGTAGAATGTATATTTTTTGCGGTTCAGTAACGGCTCAGTAAATCAGAATAGTTGAGCTATTTCTAGATCGTTTGCAACGGTCTGCAGATAGCTCAACTGTTTTATGTGTAATATGTAATTGTTTCAAAAAACTTGTATCACTGTATTCTTAGTAATAAATAAATAAATATTGGAGGAACTTTTAATTTACTTTGTAATGTAAGAGACCTGTGCAACGTGTGCATGTGCACAGGTAATTGCACCGGCATATTGTCTGATGGAGTTAGCCTTCCTGTGATGGAACATCCTGCTTCCAACTGCCTCGCCATTACAGCCAAAGTCATTAACTGGGCTCTTGTAGAATGTGCAGCTTAGCGAAACTAGACCTTATAATTAAATCCTACTAATATTATAAACGCGAAAGCTTGTAAGTATGGATGGATGGATGTTTGTTACTCTTTCACGTAAAAACTACTGAATGGATTTTAATGAAACTTTACAATAATATAGCTTATACATCAGAATAACACATAGGCTACCATTCATAAAGATACTGTGTGTGTTGTCCAAAATATGACGATAAGTGTCAAGTAAGTAGGAAAAAATCTACCATCTGCGCAGACGAAGTCGCGGGCACCAGCTAGTAATAAATATACTCAGCCGTGGGCCCCTACTGCTGAGTATATTTATTATTTAATTATACGTTTGCCCAAACGAGCTAAAATGATGATAGTAATAACATACTGGCACCTAGATTTACTTAGTTTTAAGACGTTTCAAAGTGATCCTTGTGATTTTATTGAATAAATACTATTCAATACACTATCGTCTTAAAACTAGATGAATCTACTTATTTGCTGCTTTTGACTTTGACTTATAGCTGTACTGTTTCATATGTATTTTGTAAATTTTGTTAATACTTTTATTCATTAAAATTTTCTTTGTAAATAAATAAATATTGGTGGACTTTCCACACAGCAATATCTAGTCCCAGTCTAAAAGCTTGTGATATGGGAACCAGATAGCTGATATAATACTAATATACTTTTTTCTTTACATATTTATGATTAATAAGGTATTCAAGGTTTTTGTTTTGTTTGTTCCTTACGTTTTTGTTCCGCACATTAATAGGTATGATTGACCCATTTTGAAGTCCTTCATTCGGGTTCTGGTTGGATAGACCCTACGAGAGTCTATTTGATCGGGACTTGATGAAGGATTCAAATAATTAATTTTAATAAATTTATCTAAGATTATATAAGAATTTTAATAATTATACTTACTTATTGACATATTTAATTAAGTTCTACTAACAAATGATGGATCATTGACATCTGAAATAAATGAATTGAATTGAATTATGAATAGATTTGGATGAATAGATATATACATTTTATTAAAATTAATTTGGCTGTTTTTGAAAAAATCAACATAAATAAAAATATATACTCAAATGACGTTTTGGTTGGAAGCTAACCAAAACGTCATTTGAGTATATATTTTTATCAGAAAAACAATCTGTTTATATTTTTAAGTGTATTTGAATTTAATTATTTTGAATTCGGTTTAATCCAAAAAAGTTATATTATATGTCCACGTAAAGCTTGTATGCGTAATCAGCCTCGAAATGTGACCTCTGCAAAAAGGTCGGGTAGCAAATGGTACCCGCGGCGCAGCAAACTGAAGGGTAGCCAATATTGCAGGTTTTTGGGGTCAATTCGCGCAGAAATCTGGGCTTGTTCACGAAAATCTAGTCGTCGCTTATAAAAAGTCTCTTGAAAAAAGACAATTTAAATAATCTCATTTATTTTTCAGATCAAAATAATCCAATTAGTACTACCACACAGAAATAGAATATTAAAATAATAATGTTAGTTATTGCAAAATATAAGACAAATAAATTTATTGATATGTTCGATTCAGGTTTCAAACAGATGTTATTACCTACTGGGTCACTAACTGAGCAATAGGTAGCATTTTATCTACCCAGTATGAAGAAGAAGAAGAAGAAGAATGAAGAAGCCTGAATCCAACCGATCAGCAACAATGTTAATTTGCTTTTTTGATGTTTGACGTACCTACCTCTAACTAATCCCTTAGACCACCTCAAGGATCTTTGATTTCATACCTGTGGATTAAAGTCGTGAAGCAGTTTTGTTTATTTTTTCAAGGATAGTTCTATAAAAATCTCTTTGCGCATACTTATCTGGCGCACACACAATTTCGCTGACAGTAATATCGTTCCTGTAGATAATGGCACTTAACGCTGGCGGAGAGGGCGTCTTGTTTCGGCTCGCTGGCGCTGGCGTAGCGCGACGTAGCACTCGTAGAAGTGTCGTAGCACCGTAGCTCTTTCGTAGACGTGCATTCAAGTTGGTAACAAAGTAAACTTTCAAGATTTGTTTGAAAAAGTAAAGCTGTTCCAGGTTTGTTTCATAAGCTGCTTTTTCTGTTTTCTGCTTTGCCAATTTTCTGTTTAAAAGTAGCTATCGGAGAGGTTGGTAGACGCTGATAGCGGTACACAGTGCCACATTCACGACCAAAGTGCTGGCGCTTACCTAGGGCAGAGAAATAGTATAGCCATCCAAAGTTGTAATGTTGCTAGCCTACAGTCGGTTATCGAACTCTGTTTTGGCCTATAGTTAAATAAAGTTCATTTAAAGTGTAGGTTTGTGAAATCAATCCAATATGTAAATGGCGGGACGAGCTTGATATTTTTCTGATGGACTGGGCAAACATAGCCCAGGATTGCAATTTGAAAGCATGGAGGAGGCCTTTGCCCAGCGGTGGGATTCGGAGGGTGGATAAAAATAGTCATAATAAAGGTTTGATAAGAAGTTATGTAAAGTTATATGTAAATACTATTAGCATGCTTCCGCGGCTGCACTTGCGTGGTACCTACCTGTATAAAATGTAACCTATAACATTTAGGTATAGGTATTTAGTCTTTGTTAATCCCTAATCCAAATCCGTGCAGCCGTTATTGTGGCACTCCAGATCGCTATTCGGTATTCGCATTTTTATTTGCCCGTGTATTTATGCATTTGTCATGTTCGTATTTTTTTTTATACTAGCCGATGGAACAAGCAGTTGCCCCACCATTAAGTAAGTGTTAACCATCACCTATAACAAAGCATTGACTCGTTAGTCACGTACAATAGGAACGTGCCCTTTGATGCACTGCCCTGCGTCCATTAATTGAGGCATATAAATGTTAAGCCTCATGTGCCTGTAATAACACCGGCAACCACACTCTTCAAACCGAATCACAGCAAGCTGCTTGGCGACAGAAGAATGCGTGGTGGTAGTACTTCCCCGGACGAGCTCTTCACAAAGAGCTTTACTATTCTTAATTAGGCAAATTAGATGAATAGTCACTACAAATCGTCGTATTTGAGTAAATAAGACAAATACGCAAACACTAATAGTGATGTGAAGCACCACCATTACGGATATACGTGGTAACTAACATTCACAAAAACTTCCGCATTGACATAATTACTAGTATTTTAAATATAATAATAAATAAAATAAAAAAATAATAATTTAAACATAACATAATATATGAAACCGTTTTTGGTAGTGAGCAGTGACCTAAAATAAGTAGCATAATGTCAAAGTTGGTGTCAGCGATATCGCTCTCGTTGATAATGGCTCTCGACGCCGGACGAGAGGGCACTTTTTGTTACGCCTCGTTGCCACTGACTAGTAGTTAAACTCAGTTTAAGCTAGTGTTTTAGTACTAGTATCCGTAAGTTTGTTGCCTGTTCTTCTAGGCTTTGGTCGCGTGGAACTGGCACCTAGATTTGCCTAGTTTCAAGATGTTTCAAAGTGATCATTGTGATTTTATTGAACAAATACTTTTTGACTTTGACTTTGAGTATTAAACAAAGTTTCAGAAAGCAGCAGAGAAGCACATGCTTCTCGATTGATTATCACACAAAAAAAATTAAACCACTTTTTAAAGTAAACTATTCAAATTAATTGAATCTAGTATTCTTTTATTCTGAATACCTATAATTTTGATGTTTTCAGGAAAATAGCGGAAAAGCAAACACACGATTCACTTTTTTTAGAAGTGTACTTTGCAGAACCAAAATACCTTGATTTAATATTTTTAGTGGTTGAATATCATGAGTATAGTTAAATTTATTATAAAATATAGGTACTCTTTTGACTTAACATAAACGTACCCTGATGTTTAATTACCTTGACATTGTCAAATCTAATCTTGCTAGTGACTAAGGCGGATTACGCTCGTTTAGTAACTGGAGCCCAGTTACTAAACGAGCGTAAATCCGCCTTAACGGAGCACTAAACCAGCACTTTTTTGTAACTACGCTGTTGAAGACCCTCAATGTTGAGTGAGAGTCCGTGAGATGGCGTGATGAAGAACTTATTTTAGAGAACTAGCGATAATTTTAAGTAATGTTTAAGCCTCAGGTTGTGGCTTTGAGCCCTACTCGTTCACAATTTTACTCTTTAACTTTTAAAAAGAAAATGTATTTTTAAATAAAACGTTGTGGACTCGGTTTGTGGGCATTTGTCGAAGAAACAGCTCAACATTAGGTGGGTTCATTTGCTTGTTCTGTCATCTACTCAATAAATTCAGCATCATCACTTCTGTACATAAGCATTTAGGGATAACCAATACATTTCACGGAAAACGATTCTGAGCCCCCTCCACCGACTTCCCATTTAAGCAAACTATATGCTACTTGCAGATGGAAATAGCAGATGGCCCACCTGATGTTAAGTGGCAACAACATTAAGGCATACAGATGTTTAAGCCTCACGTGCCTGTAATTTTACTGGTTACCTCACTATTCACTGAAACACAGCAAATTTGCTTAGCGGAGAAATAGGCATAGTGGTAGTACGTCCCCAGACGAGCCACTTATAAAGTGCTCTACTTTTAAAATAAAATAAATAAATATTGGTGGATATTCCATACAGCACTATCAAGCCAAAATAAGCCAAAGCTTGTCATATGGGGACCAGATAGCCGATATAATACTTTTATATGCATTTTTTTGTAAATATATATTTTATTATATAACACCCAGACAGAGAACAAACATAATATGTTACACAAATGTTTGATCTTGGTGGGGATCGAACCCATTGCCTACAGCGCAGAAGGTACAGCTACTGCCAACTGAGCTGTGAAAGGTGTTGAAAGCTTTTAAAACAATAATCTAATTTCCATCGCCGTACTATGATTTTACATGAAAGATAGTTATCAAAGGACTTCAACTACTCTATTTATTACGAAACTAATGCATAGCTTCAACTATTTACGGGAGAGTTTTACAACTTTACTACGAGATACCTGCGGTGTCATTCTGTGCCTGGTTTAGTTCCCAGGTAGAGATAAAGTCTATCGTCTACTAAAGCTTTGGCGCATAACTGAGTAGCTGAGGTCTTCTTGAAGAGCTCGTCCGGGGAAGTACAATCATGCCTATTTTACCGCTAAGCAAAGTTGCTGTGTTTCAGTTTGAAGGGTGTGGTTCGTATGAATGTCCCGTTTTGAAAACGATGTTCGAAACGATGATAGTTTCAAAAGTTATGCTCATAAACATGTTGAAAACTCAGCTTTTTGTCAATGTTTCAAACCATACACTGTCACGAACAAAACGAATTGCTGAAAAACATGTTGTACATTTCATATTTGTTAATAATATACACATTTTTCTGGAGTACGAACGCACCCAACAAATCAAATGGTGCAATTTTTTTGACAGTAAGTTTGCGAAAACAAGTGCATAGCAGAACGGACGACAAAAAATACACATGATTTACTGAACTATTCGAAAGTATATCGTTTTACTGTTCAGCTAATTTAGTGGACAGTGGGCTTTAGCGGAAGTTGAAGTTACGTAACTCTATGGAGCGATCTAGGACAAGTGGGGTTCGAAATTTCTGATGGCAATTATTGATCTCAATTCTCCATGCACTATGGAAATCTAAGACGCTACTTGTACACACGTCTACGAATCAGACTACTCAGGTCTTTGAACGCTGCGAATTGTGCGAGAGGGTGCGATATGCTGTTGCTATTTCATTCACCTTACTAACGCGCCGACCGCTAACGCTACGCATACAGAGAATCGAAGAAAAGGGAAGGCCCTTTTCTAGGTTTCTCTGTATGTAGCGTTTTAAGGGTATTTAAGGTGAAACCTGACGTGTAGCCGACTGTAACGCGTGTACGGTCATTTGCAATAGACTTATATACAAATATATTTGCAGCTTCGTCTTTTAATTTACAAGCAATGGTGGTGTAGTGGGATCGGAAAAACCTCTTGTAGAACATGGAACATTCATATTATTTCGTTTCTTACAGCAAAATGTAAAAAGTAAATTTATATGGAATTTCTACAACTTGGTTCCAATTTGCGGTGCCGTACCAGGATACGCTTCACGCTTCCACCCCTCAAAAGGGACGAAGGGGGTGGAAAGGGGAGGCAGGATGGAAATCAATGGTTAAAGTTTTATGGGAAATGTTTCATTCATTTGCAATGCCAATTAGAAAGCGACCTATATTTACTTTGTTATTGCCTTTATTAACATGTAGATACAGAACACAACTTTAATAATAAACATTTAACTACCTTCATTTATCGTTTGCAACTGTTGTACATGTTGTATATTTTATTTAAAAAAATACAATGAATTCAAGTATAATTGTAATTTTTTGTAAATAATTCAATTTCTCTATCAATAGCCTTTATTAAACAACTTAATACCTACTAATAGTTTTATATTCTAAAGTAAACATGTACATATATAACTAATCTAATATGATTATATGACAACGGTAGTATTCCGGTTGCTTTGCTTTTCAGCATAGACCTTCCCCAGGCTTTTCTAAAGTTCGCGATCGCGAGCTTTCCTTCTCTTTTGCAGAAGAAAATAAACGTTTAACTAAAAATAAATAAACATTGACGGTCTTTTCACACAGCACTATCCCGGCTCATACTAACAATTTTTTTTTTGTTATTTGTATTTGTTGTTTTTCTTTTTGCACTGTAATAATACCCACCTAATTTAACGTTTATTTCTTTGGGTTATCTTTCTTTCTATTTGATGTACACCGTTCACTGACCAAAGACGAAACAGTTTCCAGACGTTTTACTATTAGGTCATTTGACTTTTATGTCGTTCATCCCACAAGGGCGTTATGCTAGATTGTCCTTCTGATACGGACCGATTGAATCTAAGTTCATAACAAAGTTTGTCCTCCGCTGGGATCGAACCAACAACCTGCAGTATAAAGCCACGTGCTAAACTCGACCTTGCCCACGTAATCCCATTTAGAAACGCCTACTTCCTTCCTCAGCTATCAATCGATTATAGATCACGTTATCTATTGGCGCACTGCCAAACTCGGAGTCTGTGAAAAATATGGATTTTACACGGCGCGGCGCAAGCGAGATCGTAAACAACCGCTATATACCACTTGTTAATGGAACAAGCAGATGGCCTACCTGATTTTGAGTGGTAACATGTAGAAAAGCATTGCCATTGACTTTACATTTTGCATAACTTCATGTTGTGATTTTATATTTTCCAAAATGTTGAAATGATAAAGCACGAAGTACACTCGCGGTGTACATTACGGGTACATCAGATCACAGACTTATAACTGGGCACAATTTCTGCCACTTCTCAAAATGGCGGCACATAACATCTCTATTCAGGTTTTGCGTTTTTTTTTCTTATTATTTGGCTTAAGGCGAAGACAAGGGCTAATGTAGCACTCACTCGCACGTTTTGACACGTTGAAATATATAAAATCACAAAGCTCATTTTCAAAAAATTCCTACAACCATTTTGTCATACATTGTGTGCTGTCTTATAAATTTGATTATGTTTACCTTTTTCTGTATGCCTACGCCTCACTTAACTTAAATAATATATTATATTACATTGTAAAAGGATCATACAAAAGAACGGTAGGAACCAAGCCGTAAGTTTGTTGCCTGTTCTTCTAGGCTTTGGTCGCGTGGAACTGGCACCTAGAGTCACCTAGCTTTAAGACGTTTCAAAGTGATCCTTGTGATTTTATTGAATAAATACATTTTGACTTTGACTTTGACTCATAAGCACAAAAACTAGTAGATACACTTTTGAGCATGAAAACTTGTATCGATTAAAATGTTTTTTTTACTAAACTGCGTGCAATTTGCACACTAAATGGTTGATTGCGATTTTTCGAAAATGGGTTAAGTGATTTTATATCTTTCAATATGTCGAAACGTGCGAGTGAGAGGTACATTAGGTCTTGTCTTCGCCTTAATTGTGTAGAAATAACTCAAACATAGCGTCCAGAACAGCGGTATTCGTGTATTTGCGTATTCATATTGTGAAGAATAGGTATACATAGGCGCTTTTACTACTCATCGTCGTATTGTATGTGAAATGCGTGTTTTACCATTTTACCAAAAAAATGCATTTTCAACTACTATTTTTAACTACTTAAACACGCAGCAGCTCAATTGCAGCTCAATTAGCTCGTTCATTCCGTACTTAAATTAATGTTTGTGACCGTTGGCTGTACTCGTGTATTCATTACGTTACAAATTGACTTTTCTACCCTTAGCACCAGTGCCAGTCATCGGCGAAATACAGAAGTAATAATTTTCAAAAATCACTTTGAATTTATATTATACTTCCTATGTAAATGGGAAACTTTCCATTTTTGGATGTTGCTCAATCACACCATAACTATTTAAATCGAGAAAAAAACTTACCGCCGGTTTCTGAAAGCTCGATCAAAAGTAATCGGATGTCAAGTCACTCGCCATTTCAGCTATTACATCGAATAAGATAGAGATAGCAAGTGACTTGACATCCGATTAGTTTTGATCGGGCTTTCAGAAACCGGCGGTAAGTAAACGGGATTAGCAAAAATTTAATAAGTTCAAGAATATGTGTTAAGTTCTTGAAAGGAGCCTCTTCGAAGTGTGTATTGTACGCCACTTAAAATCCTTTTACCACACTGTTTCGAAAGAACTAGTGATATGACTAGGAGGAAATACGAATAGGATACGTTTTATCACGTATTGTATCCTATTTTCGGGGAACGAGGTAGTAAAAATGAACGAACACAATAAAGTGAACACGCCTTAAATATTAATGTTAGCAATACCTGCATTTGAACCCACGACCTTACGAGCAGAAGGCGGGGTAACTTCCAGGAGACTGTTGGTGCTTTCATTGCATGGAATTATGAAAAAAGGCAATCAATACAGTATATAACGTGTAACATAATACCCCTATAAGGCCAAAGACCAAGAGATCAGACCAAGCACTGGAATACTTTGACGTGAGCTAAATTTGATTACTTCGTCTTCGAAATTCCCATAGAAATTTGCAACAACCCTGATAATGTGTACGTGACCTTGGTACATACGCTGTTTGCGTTTCCAAATTGGTGGCAGTTCTGTTACCTATTTTATCAGCAGTTCACAATTAAAGGTTAAAAACAGCTGTAAATAGGGCTGCGTCATGGTGTGCTAGTTTCATTTTGGAGGAAAGTTTAAGAGGCGTTTCATGAATGAAAAACTTCGAAATTTCCAAAGTCTTATAATTTCAGTTGTTCGCCATGACCTGTAGAATACCCTGCTTACGGGGTTATAGGGGTATGTTACACGTTGAATAAATAAAAAACAGACAACACAGTAAGTAAAGAACTCGTACTACGGGCACTGTCATGCGTAGCTGCTAATGACTCGCTTGCCGTTTTGATTGATGATGGGTAAGTGCATATAACCTACTGTTTTACAATAGCCTTTACATTAAATTATAAATATAAATTTAACTTATAGTCTCATAGGCAGCCCTCACAGCTCAGTTGGTAGAAGCTCTGCCTTCAGTGCTGTAGGCCGTGGGTTTGATCCCTACAAAGAACAAACATTTGTGGAATGAACATAAATATTTATTTATGTCTGGGTGCTATGTTTTATTAAATGTATTTTATTATGCAAGTATTATATCAAAGTCAAAGTCAAAGTCAAAAGGTATTTATTCAATAAAATCACAAGGATCACTTTGAAACGTCTTAAAGCTAGGTGACTCTAGGTACCACGCGACCTAAGCCTAGAAGAACAGGCAACAAACTTACGGCTTGGTTCCTTCCGCTCTTTTGTATGATCCTTGTTACAATGTAGGTATTATAATACAATCAGCTATAGTTTTGCTTAGTTTGGGGCTAGATATATTATAGTGATGTGTGGAATGACTTAGCCATGCAGGTGAATGGTGATGGTTATTTGTAGCGTTACGAAGATTCAGCAAAAAAATATTTTCATCCCGACAAGTTTTATTAAATGCGAAAACAAAATAAAACTTATGAATGCCATTCTCCAAAACTTGGGTGTATGCGATTTTTCATAACTAATATGAGTGGTTTCATTTCAAAAAAGTGTAGTGAAAGGAATTTTAACGCGCCTCAGCCTCTTTTTGCGCCCTTGACACATGTTTTAAAACATTTAGGTTCTACGAAATGCCGGTTTCATCACGATGTTTTCCTTCACCGATAGAGAGTACTGGCACTTGCACATAAATGTTTGAACTAAGGAACTCATAGGTGCATTGCCGGTTTTGAACCCATGACCCTAAGGTCATCGGAAGGCCGCTATCACTAAACCACCAGAGTGCTCTCAATTTTTACTATCATGTAAAGACATTATAAAGTTGAGGTATCTCGGATTTAAACATCAAAAACCATGTCACACACTGATTTATTTGACACACTAGAGAAGTAACATCAATTCACTTCAAGCTATACTATACATACTTAGGTAATTATACAATTTGATTGGCTTTACGAGTGTACGATTGTTTTTTGTGATTAATGAATTGTCCGCAATCGCTTGATTGTTTGATTAAATGATTAATGATGTGCGTAATTGAGGGCTTGACAGCACTGGTTTAAGAGTAGCAGAGCTCTTTGTGATGGGCTCGTCCATGCCTTTTTCTACCGCTAAGCCGCGGAACTTGCTGATGGAACAAGAAGATGGCCCACCTGATTTTAAGTGGTAACATCACCTGACCACAAAGCATTGCCTTGTAAGTCACGCTCGATAGGAACGTGCCCTATGAAGCACCGCCCAGCGCCTATGAACTTGAAGCATATAGATGTTATGCTCCAACTTTGACTGCATCTTCGCTTTCCATCAGGTGAGATGGCAGTCAAACGTCTAGCTATCAGCAATAAAAAATAAACACCTTGCTTAACGTCTGGTTATGTGCCGATGAACATAAGCTTGACATTTCCGCTCAGCGAGTATCGATAATTCATAAAATCAATGATTATTGAAAACCATTACATTTGCGAGGCTATGAATTCGCAAGTGAAATTATCGTAGTTCCCGGATTATGCTAAATGGGGAGGTGGTTTTCGATTCGCTGTCCAACGTAGCTTACTTTGCATTTTATTTATGCTACACTTGTGTTTACTAGCGGCTTCGCTCGCGAAGTTTTAAGGTATGGTAAGGCCATTTAGGCGATGACAATAGTGCTAATGTACCTCTCGCTTGCACATTTCTACACTTTAAATGTTATAAAACTACTGAACTCATTTTTAAAAAATCGCAATTAACCATGTCGTGTGATGAGCAAGGCTAATGTGCATTCTACCTCTCCTTACATCTTGTTAGAAAAGGATTTGCTTATTGGGGAGTTAATTTTCGATAGACTGTCCAAGCTACCTTGGACAGCAAATCAAAATTACCTCACATTTCATTTACACGTTTGCTACACTTGTGTATAATAGCGGCTTCGTTTGCGTGCTTTTTACAAGCTTATATTTTAATACGACTTCATCAACATCATCATCATTAGCCGGATGTTCACTGCTGGACGTAGGCCGACACTTAACATTAGTAAAGCTCTTTGTAAAGGGCTCGTCCGGGAAAGTACTACCACCACGCCTTTTTCTGCCGCTAAGCAGCGTTGCTGTGTTTCGGTTTGAAGAGTGTGGTTGCCGGTGTAATTACAGGCACATGAGGCTTAACATCTGTATGTCTCAAGTTGATGGACGCAGGGTAGTGCATCGTAGGGCACTTTCCTATCGTGCGTGACTTACATGGTTACCACTTAACATCAGGTGGGTCATCTGCTTGTTCCATCAGAGTGTTATAAAAACATTAAAAAAAACTTATTACAATCAGATATAATCATGCAGAAGTAATTGTCTAAATATATTTGCAAACTAGGAAAAACCTGTATAATGGCGTACAAAACTAGTTTTCCTGCCAAAAAGTTTGTGTAACCAGTTTTCGTACTAATGCAAACTTTTTAGTAGGACAACTTATTTGGATTAACATGGTATTTTTGCTGAGTTGTTTTCAATGTCATTGCACTTTGTTGTGATTATCTTTCAAATTAACATTTTGAAAGATAAAATCACTAATGCTCGCGCAAGAAGAAGATTTTGGCGGTTGTCATCCCCTTAAAAGCTCTAGTAATCAAAAAGTATAATTAGAAGTAGACGGTTGCAGCCTTAAATTGCAAAATCCTAATAGCTTTACCATAAAGTCTTCATAAATCCCTTTGCACGTATCTCATTTACCCCGCATAAAGGGGATGTAAGTTAAGGGTTGTCAGCGGCGGGTTATTAATTACCCTCATTAATGTCACCGCAGCTGGTTTAATATTAAACGCAGTTTTTGCTGTAAGGTGGAGAGATTATAACCCGTATCTGTGCCCTCAGCACAGTTTATGTGGTGAAAAGTTAGTTTTAGATATATTATGAAGTTTTACATATAAGTTTTAAATGTCAAAGTCAAAGTCAAAATGTATTTATTCAATTGATACACAAGGATCACTTTAAAACATCATAAAGCGAGGTGAATATAGGTGCCAGTTCCACGCGACCAAGCCTAGAAGAACAGGCAACAAACTTACGGATTCATCTACCGTTCTTTTGTATGATCCTTGTTATCACAACGAACTTTATTAAGAAATAGTTACCAAGGAGCCTCTTTGAGGCGCACAAATCCTTTCACCACACTGTTTCGAATGAAACTAGTGACATGACAAGAAGAAGTTACCAAATAATTAGGATGCCTTGTGTGCTGTGCTTAGCGGGGGTACCAGTAGCTTTTAAATAGGGCTGTTAATTTAAGCCCGTGTGAATGCAGTAACATTGACGCGGCCTTAAATTGAAAGGCACTCATTTAGTACACTTGTATAAATTGTATATTTGTATTTGTACTTGTACTTGTATTGTATATTTTATACACTTGTACTCATATGAGTCTCAAATAATCTAGTTTATCAAAGCAACAAGCAGACTATTTTAACTCTTGTAAAATTTATATAATTATCTTACTTACTCAAAAAGTAAAAAAAAAGTAAGAAAAAACACAAAACAAGCACGATTGTCTAAACTTGGCTCGTTAGAATAAATTGAAGGTTTTCTCCAAATCTTAATATTGTTGTGTGTCCATGTTGGGTAAACGCCCTTTCAATAACTTATTTTTAAGAGATATTTCAATGATAGTGGTTCCGTACCCAAAGGGTAAAACGGGACCCTAGACTCCGACTCTGCTGTCCGTCCGTCTGTCTGTCTGTCCGTCTATCACCAGGCTGTATCTCATAAACCGTGATAGTTAGACAGTTGAAATTTTCACAAATGATGTATTTCTATTGCCGCTATAACAAAAAATAAATATTTGAGGGGGCTTCCATACAACAAACGTGTTTTTTTTCCGTTTTTATAGATAATCGTACGGAACCCTTCGTGCGCGAGCGCGACTCGCACTTGGCCGGTTTTTTTTTAATGATGCGCTTCGTCCAAACATTCATTTTAATGGTACATGTACAAAGTTTATGTGGACAATAGGTAGAGTGTAGGTATAAAGTTTCACAATTAATGAAAGGCTGAGGCCAGGGGCTCTCACTATAGTTGATAATATAACTTCACAAACTAAACTTCGTTAAGACCGTGTATCTCATTTGCGAATTTTCCAAATTCGTTGGAAACTTGGCAGGTTGCACCGGGAAGTTCAGCGATGTTCAAAGTTTCTGAATACCTACCCTTCGAGGTCGGAGCTGCTTGGACTTTAGACCCATAATTTGCTCCCAGTCGGTTGGTAGCGACCAGGAAAGGAGAGGAGCCTCTTTAAGGCGAATACAAGAGCTAATGTGACTCTCGCTCGCACGTTTCAACATGTTGAAAAATATAAAATCACTGAACTCATTTTCAAAAAATCTCAATCAACCATTTTGTGTGCAATCACATTGCAAACAGTTTAGTAAAAGTTTCATTTTGATCGATACAAGTTTTCCTTCTTATAAGTTTGCTTATGTACGAAAACAGCGCCTATCTACTAAAATAGTGGTGAGGCATACGCTGAGTCGAGACCCTTTTGCTGCTGCAGCACACAAACACCTACATACAAACAATGTACTGCAATAATACTAATAAATAAATAAATAAATATTGGTGGACATTCCACACAGCACTATCTCGCCCCAAACTAAGCCAAAGCTTGTGATATGGGAACCAGATAGCTGATATACTACTTATGTACTTTTTTTTTGTAAATACATACTTATAATATTATATACTTAACACCCAGACAGAGAACAAACATCTATGTTCATCACACAAATGTTTGTTCTCGGTGGGGATCGAACCCACGGCCTACGGCGCAGAAGGCAGAGCTACTACCAACTTAGCTGTGAAGGCTGTCATACTGTTTAGCCATTTCCTTTCTTTTATTATTTTGTATGTGTATGTGTGTTTTTTTTAGCAAATAAATGTCTGTCTATGTCTAAAACTAGTAAAGCTCAATCAGTAATGTTTGATTTTATATTTTTCAAAATGTTGAAATGTGCGAGCGAGAAGTTGTTTGACGGTTGTCAGCCCTTTAAGTAAGATTTCCGCTACATCGTCACGGGACGGGTTTGCCCCAGTTATCAATTCAATTTCAACCGTATTTCAAAATAAACTTTGAAATACCAGTTTTGATGGAGAAATACATTTTCCAAACAGAGTTCAGAACTATTTCAACTATTGGTTTTCATGGGGAAAATAAAATCGTGAAATAAATGGTAACTTTGGAGGAAAAAAGTCTTTACAGATAACCAGTTACCTAAACTTGGTTATCTATTTATTTATTTATTTATTTATTTATTGCCAATATGTACATACAGTGACAAGATACGTGATCAAGTGAGACGGAACTTTTACAATCCAGTGGTTTTTGTTTAAGAAAAAACCATGCGTTTTTGAACGGACAAACTGATAAAACTGTACCTAACCATATTTAGGATCTTTTTTGTACTTCTTCTTCTTGTCGTGTCACTAGTTTCTTTCGAAACATTGTGGTGAAAGGATTTTAAGTGAGCCTCAAAGGCTCCTTTCGAGCACTTGGCATATATTATAGAACTTTTTAGGTTCTACGACATGCCGGTTTCCTCACGATGTTTCCTTCACCCTTTGAAAGTACTGGCACTGTGCGCATACATTTTAGAACAGAAAAACTCATTGGTACACGATTAGTTTCGAACCCACGACCTTAGGATCGGAAGGCGGAGCCGCTACCACTAGACCACCAGTGTTTTATTGTACTACAGTTATAATACAATAAATAATTTCAGATTTGCTTTTACGAGCTTGCTCTCAAGAACTCGTGTCGTAGCTTGCTTGGTTATTCATAACCAATTGACTAAGCATGCATGGTCACAACTTGGATGGGTGGCCGCTATCGGCACTGACAACTTTGATGAACCATGATTGAGGCCTTTGGACGGCCTAAAAATTACAGCAGATTTAGCCACTAGCTCATACCTACTTCCCTGACTGCTTAAGTGACTACTAATGAAAACATTTATTAATGACTAGCGGCCTGTCCCAGCTTCGCATGGGTGGATATACGTTTTTTGAACATTTTAGGATTAACTTAGAATGTAGGTTGAGTCTCGTGTGTACTTATTTCGCACGCCCTTCTCCCTGAGTGAGTAAAAACGCGCCCCTTGGAACCGCGCGTTCACTAATAATATTTTAAAGCGAGCTAAAATTTTTAATTTCGTCATA
Organism: Chloroclysta siterata; assembly: GCA_932294275.1. Lineage (NCBI taxonomy): Eukaryota > Metazoa > Arthropoda > Insecta > Lepidoptera > Geometridae > Chloroclysta > Chloroclysta siterata. Next base: position 13,666,349 of record OW028591.1, on the reverse strand, counting down.
TCTTTTGAATGGAATGTCCGATTTGTAAAATTCAAAAAGTAATCTATAGGTATTGAAACAGTCTTGAATACGAAATGATTTATTTGGATAAGGATTAATACCAAGGTACAAATAAAGAGCCTTTTCTAGCGGCGGCATTTCAATTAAATTTTTAATATTGTGACAACACACTTATTGTGACATAACTATAATAGATAGACATATGCTGATGCGACATTTTTTGTAGATGATGACGTGTTCTGCAAAGCCGTAGTACATTATTTTGTTCTATCATCAATAGTTTTCGCAGCGCACGCGATGTAAGGTTTTTGTTTTCCACCTTGGGTTACATTATTGGAGTTTTAGTAAGGATCCCTGATTTTTTTGAAAATATAATATAGCCTGTGTTACTCAGGGAAAATGTAGCATTCTAATGGTGAAAGAATTTTTGAAATCGGACCAGTAGTTTTTGAGCCTATTCGTTACATACAAAAATACAAACATACAAAAATACAAATCTTTCCTCTTTATAATATTACTAGCGGCCTGTACCAGCTTCGCATGGGTGGTCATAAATTTTTTGAACATTTTAGGATAAACTTAGAGCGTGGGTTCGAGCCTCGCGTCTACTTATTTCATACATTTGCACGCGCTTCTCCTTGAGTGAATGAAATCGCACCCCGAGCGTGACCCGTGGACCCGTTAACATTTTTAATTTCGTCATATCTTTTGAATGGAATGTCCGATTTGAAAAATTTAAGAAGTAATCTATAGGTATTGAAACCGTCTTAATTATGAAATGATTTATTTGGATAAGGATTAATACCAAGGTAGAAATAAAGACCCTTTTCTGGAGGCGGCATTTCAATTATTTTTTTATAATAAAAGAACACTTATTGTGACATAACTATAATAGTTAGACATATGCTGTCGCAACATTTTTTGTAGATGATGACGTGTTCTACAAAATCGTAGTACATTATTTTGTTCTATCATCAATAGTTTTCGCAGCGCACGCGATGTAAGGTTTTTGTATTCCACCTTGGGTTACATTATTGAAGTTTTAGTAAGGATCCCTGATTTTTTTGAAAATATAATATAGCCTATGTTACTCAGGGATAATGTAGCATACTAATGGTGAAATAATTTTTGAAATCAGACCAGTAGTTTTTGAGCCTATTCGTTACATACAAAAATACAAACATACAAAAATACAAAAATACAAAGGTTTCCTCTTTATAATATTAGTGTAGATTACTAGCGGCCTGTCCCAGCTTCGCATGGGTGGTCATAAATTTTTTGAACATTTTAGGATAAACTTAGACCGTGGGTTCGAGCCTCGCGTCTACTTATTTCATACATTTGCACGCGCTTCTCCTTGAGTGAGTGAAATCGCACCCCGCGCGTGACCGGTGGACCCGTAAACATTTTTAATTTCGTCATATCTTTTGAATGGAATGTCCGATTTGAAAAATTTAAGAAGTAATCTATAGGTATTGAAACCGTTTTAATTATGAAATGATTTATTTGGATAAGGATTAATACCAAGGTACAAATAAAGACCCTTTTCTAGCGGAGGCATTTCAATTAATTTTTTATAATAAAAGAACACTTATTGTGACATAACTATAATAGTTAGACATATGCTGTCGCGACATTTTTTGTAGATGATAACGTGTTCTACAAAATCGTAGTACATTATTTTGTTCTATCTTCAATAGTTTTCGCAGCGCACGCGATGTAAGGTTTTTTGTTTTCCACCTTGGGTTACATTATTGAAGTTTTAGTAAGGATCCCTGATTTTTTTGAAAATATAATATAGCCTATGTTACTCAAGGATAATGTAGCATTCTAATGGTGAAAGAATTTTTGAAATCGGACCAGTAGTTTTTGAGCCTATTCGTTACATACAAAAATACAAAAATACAAAAATACAAAGTTTACCTCTTTATAATATTAGTGTAGATGTAGATAGTGTAGATTAGTGTAGATATTATATATTATATATAGTGTAGATTTATTAACGAAATAATGAAAACATTTATTTTAACATTTTAGTTAATACAAGATGACCTATCCTAACGACATTAAAACTCTCCCTTCGCTTTAGGTAGAACATTTAGGTAGAAATTGTTGTTTTTACTATCTTCCTCGCAATCTCACCCTTTAAACCTTCCCTGGACTATGACAAATATTTCAAAACCAAAATCAGCTAAATCGGCCCAGCCGTTCTTGAATTTTGGCGAGACAAACGAACAGCAATTGATTTTTATATATACATAGATATAGATAGAAGATAATAATGAGATAAAATAGAGATAGTAGGTACTTATAGAGACGTATATAAATATGTCCATATTTGCAGTTCACAAGCAATTTCCTTGTTAGCGGAATGGAATAAGGCTTCGGGCGGAAGGCGCGCGCAATCTCCGTCCGCGGAGTTACGTGGTTTCTCCATCTGTCACCTGAGGGCGGGCCTCTACTGGATAATGTTTGACATACCTACTAGTATTTTTATATGTTTTAGTACTAATTGTTGATGGAACAAGCAGATGGCCCACCTGGTGTTGAGTGGTAACCATCATCTATGAGAACAGCACAAGAATAAATAAATATACATATAAATATAGGTGGACTTTGCACACAGCACTATCTAGCCTCAAACTAAGCCAAAGCTTGTTATATGGGAACCAGATAGATGATATATATCATATGATATACTTTTTTTTTGTAAATACATACTTATAATATAAAATAACACATAACAAAGTGACATAAAAAAATCAAATTACATGTCATATGGAAGGGCTTTGTTTGGACACTCCAAAACAATTTTTACTTTTTTTTTTTGGGACGCTCGGTTTTTGAGATACAACAAAAAAGTTAAATTAAGATAACCAGCGATCCAAGAGCTCCTATCTTCAGAGTTTCGTTGGCATCAAGGTTTTTCTACTGGTCAGCCTTGTCTACCTTTTCTTGTGACCTTTGATTTTTCTTATTTTTTTTTCTTGAAATAAATTAAGGAGGTACTCAGTTCTCATAAAATGGTGTCAACAACCAGGTCTCATGATGGAGCCAAGGTTTGTTCAACGGAACTCTTCCAATAGAGTTGAAACTTGGTTACCGTACCAAGTTAGTAGGCGGTAGTCAGAAAAGTCCAAACCTAATGTTTGGACTTGCCTCTGACTACCACCTACTCAAAATTTTGATGCGTTCGTTGGGTCGCATCAAGAGATCTCAGTTCGGGGCGAACTACTAGTAAATAGCGATTTTTTTCTCAGTAGTCATATATCATTGTTCGGTAGCGCTGTAAGGATCGTCAGACGATCAACAGCATATACAAGGTGTAAAGTCATGTACGACATTAAATTGAAACACGTACTCCTAATTGCATTTTTAGATTTTAGGAGTTGGTTTTATCAAAAAAGCCTGAATATTTATCGAGATATCGATACTTTTCCAATAAATAATTTCTATGCAACCTGTATCTCTAATCGCCGGTGATGAGGTCAAATTTCCGGGGTCATGAAGTCATGTGACTCATCAATCAAACGAAAAAAAGGACAGAGATATCATATTTATACGCGTTAGACCGCATAAGAAACATATTTGTGCGCTCACATTGTAAAATTTCGCTGTGCGACAAGGACAGATATCATTCCGCTTACGTGTGTGATAGAGACAGATAGGTACGTAGCGCGCCCCACTATGTGCCACGCTGCCGCCCGGTGGCCAGTGAAAGTCATTATTTAGTAAACAATCGCCTTGGTAGCGACCTTGACATATCTAATTTTGAAAATTGTAAATTCGTGTTATTCTTGTGTTATTACTCGTGACTAGTGTCTAGATTTGGTACCGCGAAATAGACTTTTTGTGTGAGTGTGTGTGTCTTGTTAATGTCATCAAAATGCAGAACTTGTATTATGAAGGGAAAGATAATTGTGAAACTAGGCATACAAAACAAACTCTAGAACAGTTGAAGGAGCTCTTCAGTGCATTCATTTGTATGTGCAACATGCAACAACGTGAGCATATTGGAAACGTACGGATTTGAGGTACCTAACTAGTTTTATTTTTCCTACATGCTAACGTTGCTCTACTATATTGGCGAATCAAAGACGCCGCCGCCGGCTGCGCGCCCGCGCTGAAAGGGCGTTCACCTTTAGGCACGGGCGCGCGGCACAGTTTAGGTTTAGTCGTAGTAGGTATGTATGTGCGGTTTCTGCGCGCGGGGCGCGGCATTGAATGAACGTACGTTGCTTTGTTTGTGTGTTTATACAGAATGTTCAATAATTTTATGCTTATTCTGATATTTAGTTTGTTTGAAAATAAAAAAATCTCAATTATGAATGAATGTCAATACAACCTTTTTTAAATCAATACTAGATAGTAGTACTACACGTGTATTAATTTAATGTCGTACAGTCGTTTACACGTTGTATAGTCCATTCGAAAAAAAAGTAGTTAAGTATATAATATCTTTTGGAGGAGTTTATACTTACAAGTTCCATTCTTCCACTGCAAAACTTCGTGTCGGAACAGATTTGCTCTACATACAACACACATTCACATAACATAAATCTATGCTTGTGGAATGTCGTTGTTTCAAACATTCGAATAGGCCTCTGGGGTGTGCCACTGCAGTACTTTCAAGACCTTGGCTGAAGAATTCTTGGCTTGGGCTAAGCCTATTAAAGTTGTGTTGCAATAGCACAATTTCTTGTTTAAAAAGTTTGAAATTTTTACGAGACAATAAATATCTTTCTATTTCTAAGATGGGATGAGTTTGTAGCTTAAAACTCGTCGCCAGAATTGGCTCATACAAATTACTTACCTACCATTCATTTTGTAGTAGTTATTTTGAAAATCTGCTAGCACAGAACTAAGTACAAGACTTAGTATGAGTACGCACATAAATCTTGAATCTTGAACAGAAGAGAACATCTTGAACAGAGACAGATTTTCTTGAAATTACCTAAACTAATCCGTGCGCCATGTGAGCAAAGTTGCGAACGGAGGCTAGTTTCATTCAAGCAATGAAATTAAAAAACATGACTCGAACAGACAATGAATCATTCGTAAAAGCAAAAAAATATCTTTCGCGCCATTCTGTTCCAAACATAAATCGTGATAGTATCGGAACTGTCAATTGAGATTTAAATTTGGAACGGTGCCGATTTCCAACTGGACTGGCCGTAATTTTTGCGGTGGTAGAATGTATAATGTGATTTACATTATATATAGATTCAGCTCTGAAAAGTTAGAACCGTACCTTTTTATAGGTTTTTGGACATCGTAAGGTCAGGAATACGTATGGATGATAAAAAACCTAATTCTGATTAAAGGTTTCAAGATTATATTCTGTTTTCTGATCACAAAGTTTCTGACTCAATTTCTACGTAAGGGCAGAACCAATTGGGGTCGAATTGAATATAGGTAACCGAATCCACCCGTTTTATTAATTTTATGATCTTATATACCTACGCCAATGAAGCAAATAAATAATTTATGATTATTATTATGATTTGTATCCAGTTCGATTATGAACTAATTTGACCTACTTTAATTATAACTACTTACTTGAATAACAATATAAACTTATTTGTATCCGTTTGTATTGGCCGCAGCCAGGAGCTATTTCATAATAAAAATATTCAATTATTTTTTTCATAATTTATTAACTTAAAACGCACGCAAAAGTTTATAAATGAGTAAAAATTACGTAAGCAGGCCCTAAATTTTTATTATCCTAAGATTTATGTTGGAGGTCACGGAGGTTGAGAAGTGACAAATTGTGGCTTTGCTTATTAAATTTTTTCGTACATTTTAAGGCTCTCTTACTGTGCGTGGTGGTGCGTAAAATATACTAGCATTTTTTTAAATACAAATTTGATTATAAAGCATATGCCTCACATGATGTTAAGTGGTAACCATCACCGAAAACAAAGTATTGCCTCGTAAGTCGGGCACGATAGGAACGTGCCCTACGATGAGCTGCTTTGCGTCCATCAACTTGAGGCAATTCAATCTGTACCTATAGATGTTAAGCTTCATGTGCCTGTAATTTCACCGGCAACCACACTCTTCAAACCGAACCACAGCAACGCTGCTTGGCAACTGAAAATGGCGTGTATACGCATAAAAATACGCAATAGTTGTTATCAGCTCTCGGAACAACACGCTGCAAGAACAGAAAGAGCTCAGAAGTTCCTTAAAAAACAGCAAAAATAAATACGTGGCAACAATTAAATTAGTAAAATAAAATTAAGATTGGAGTTCAGACTGGACTACTATGAAGGCTTGTATTTTTAAAAGTAAAATGTTTCTGTTTTACAAAACCAACATTTTCTCTAGTAAAATGTTGCTTGTTTACGTTAAAATCGTACAACTTTTGTGTTTGTTTTCACGGAACAAAAAGGTTGTCCACCTCTGCATTTTTCTATCTCACTGTTTGTAAATTAAAAATAATATTTCAAAATTTTTGTAAACTAACAATAATAATCATAGTTTTTTTTCAAAAGGTTATGTGTTACTTACCACCTATAGATTTATGTTGTCCGAAATAAAAGGATTTTTATTTTATTTAGATACTTATTTTTTATTTATTTATATAAATATCGCGAAAATAAAATGTACTGTAGCAGCGGCGAAGGACAACCTGCCATTATGTATTGAATGCTGCGAAAAGTGGCCTAAAATAAAATACATGGGCAATTACCTATTTAGAGCTTTTCATGGGCAAATCAAAGGTCATGGTCAGATTGGATTAATTTATGTAAAATATTCAAAATTGCAGATTATACAATACATATTAAGTACAGAATTTATAAATGCCTCCGTTCACCGGAAATAGAGATGTGCATAATCCGGAATTGCGGATTTACGAATAGCTGTGGTAGCCGTATGAGCCAGTTCCAAAGTTAACCTATATTTCATACAAAATTATTAGCATTGCGTTTCTATAGTACCTACCTACACAAATATTATAATAATTTTCATACAAAATGGTGATATGTGAGTACTCAAGAGTGAAGGAATACCGAAGAATAATTTAACTCCTAGTATTTTTTATTTGTTACCTTATAAGTTTAAACTGTACTTAACTATTTTTAAGCGCCCGAAATATACGTATTAAATTAACTAATTAATTAACGAAATTACCTATATTTTGCCTTTATTAGGGTTCCGTACCCAAAGGTTAAAACGGGACCCTATTTCTAAGACCCCGCTGTCCGTCCGTCTGTCTGTCTGTCCGTCTGTCACCAGGCTGTATCTCATGAACCCTGATAGTTAGACAGTTGAAATTTCACAGATGATGTATTTCTGTTTCCGCTATAACAACAAATACTAAAAAACAGAATAAAATAAATAATTAAGGGGGCTGCCATAAAACAAACGTGATTTTTTGCCGTTTTTATAGATAACCGCGCGTCCGACTGGCACTTGGCCGGTTTTTTACTTACATTTTGCGATACACGAAAAGTTTATGGTGCACTGCCTTCTATATTAAGAACTTATGTATCTTATTTCTGTATCTTGAATGTTGTTGTCAGAAACACACTTTAGAACGTCGCGACCGCGAGTCGTGGAATTACAGTCAACGTCACTCAAATCATTTATAAGACCGATAGGAAACAAGTAAGTTAGTTGCCTGTTCTTCTAGGCTTGTTTGCGTGGAACTGGCACCTAGCTTTAAGACGTTTCAAAGTGATCCTTGTGATCCAATAGAATAAATTCCTTTTGACTTTGACTCGTTAGCCCCCGAATACATCACTGTCAAGTAAGCCCGACTTGACGTAATGTGACTGACTTGACTAAAAACTTATTCCGCTTGACGTTGGCGAAATTGTCTAACAAAATGTCGGACAGCAACCATAAGTGTACGAAGAAGTAGACTGTAACAAAAAGGTTAGTTGTCTGTCATTTTCGGAAGCAACACAGCTTTTTTATTTTAATATATTTCTAATGTTATTTTGTGTTATAGTGGTGGTATTTAAACTAACAAAAAAAAATGACTCAGATAAGATTCAAACCCAGAATCTATAGCGCAGAGCTATTACCAATTTGTGACAAGTTTCAAACCCATTGCCGATGTTAAAATACAAGCTAGTTTCCTTACAATGTAGGTACGTTGTATGTAGTTAAAGTTGTGTGTATAATAAAGTTGAAATGCAAAGGTCGTAAAATAAATCTTATTGCTCATTAATCTGTAAAATAAGCTCCTTTCGACTTACTACAAATCCTAAAGCAGCGTCTATAGTAAACACAACATTGTAGGCTTACGGGCGGTTTCTGTAAGCTTGATCAAAACTAATCAGATGTCAAGTCACTTGCTATCTCTATCTAATTCGATGTAATAGCTGAAATGGTGACGTGATTTGACCTCCGATTCGTTTTGATCGAGCTTTCAAAAACCGGCCGTTAAGTTTATAAAATAGATATACATGTTCATACACATCACTATTTAGCACTAAACTAAGCAGATTTTATGCTTATGGAAACCATAGGTATAGCTAATATAATACATATGTACTTTTTTGTACACTTATTTATAATATTATTACACCCAGACAGAGAACAAACATATTGTTCATTACACAAATCTCCGTTCTCGGTACCCACGACCTACAGCGCAGAACGCAGAGCTACTACCAACTAAGCTGTGAGCGCTGTCGCAATTACTCTTGACTTTTCTCATGTAAATGAACTAACTAGAGTAAACTAAGTGACTGCTTTCGTGTTTTCATTCACCGTTCGAGAGTGCACACACGTTCAAATCGTAGTATCAAAGTATGTAAACAAATGAACGCGTCGGAATCCGGTGACGTGCGTGACTCGTCATCGGAATGAGGTCGCGGCATCGCTTTACGGATAGATGTACGGATTGGCAGTTACGGATTTTTATGCACGCTCTAAATTATTATTATTATTATTTGATGTGCTGGTAGAAAATATCGTATTTACGGGGAACGGCTGTACTTTTGACGGATGGCAAACCTTTATAATTCTTGATTAATCAAAGAAAGATTAAGTACTTACTTATTAAATAAATTAAAAATTATATTATTACAATACTGACAATTCAAAGTTATTTATAATTTGTCACAGATTAACAAGAATGCTCATGAATGACACATAATTTAGAGGGCAAAGTGTTCATACTCTGAAAGTGTGGTTTTAAAATATTTTTAAATATTGCTCTACAAACAGAAACCTCCTTTTAACGCTCTTTTTGATGCATAAAAGCGCTCGAAAACACGGTGTCCAAAAATCATTGAAAATATAAAAATACTTATAAACATAAAAAAAACAATACACTTATTAATTATGAAGACTTGTCCCTCAATCTTTCGAAACTATCAAAGTTTTGATCTTAATATCAGGAAACAATCAAACTAACATAACAAAACATAAAACATGGTGAATTTTCCATTCTTAATGAAAATAAATTGGCATTCAAACTATCTGTTTCTTTCAATTCATATGTTACGTCCAAAATACAGTCATCATTTACTTCAAAACAGACATGAATCGTTCACTAACGCTACTGTATCAGCAAAACATCTCACAAATGAAATAAACAAAACAGAAAAACTCATCTCTGATTCGCTCATTCAAGACTTGTTAGTTTTTAATGTTTTCATAGACATTTGACTACGCGATCTTCTGGAACTTACGTACACAAGTAGCATAAGTATTGCTTTTATTGTCCATGGATAAATGGATACTAGTATTCTCTTATCTGTGCCATGGTTCAACCTGAAGTAGGTACAAAGCTGCATTACGGCTCTATAAGCCTGACAGGGTCAGGCTTATAATGTAGAACCTTGCTTATACAAAAAAAAAAACAGCGTCTTTGCTAAATAGATTGCGCGGAAGTAGCAACGGCATCCTAAATGCGATTGATGAAAAACGAAACTGGTATGGAAACTCATCCAAAGGACCAAATCGCTATTTGTCATAAGTTACTAACCTATGTATAAACTTATTGTCTGAATAAATAAATGAATTATTATTATACAATGGTTATATAGGAAAAACTTATAGTGGGGCTTAAGAGCCTTTTTTGTAAGTAGGTACTCTTCTTTTTTTTGGAATATATAGGTCATAAATTCGTTTGTACCACTGAAAAATGCCTACAAAACTCTCCAAATTCCACATTTAGAGATTACTTACTTACCAAAAAAAAAAACGTAAGTACTTATAAAGTTTATTTATTTCAAGGATACATAGCTAGTATCTAATATACAAAACCAGAATAGAGATTTTATTTTATTTAAGACTTTTCATTTTTGGCAAATCAATATACAAATAAGTAATTTTTTATAATCCTAAATATAATTTTAATGCATATCATAACAAAGTAATTATTATTTATCACTATCGCAAAAAAATATTGATTATGTTTGGAATAATTGACATTGATTCGTTTCGTTTGCTTCACGGGAGAGGTTTGAAAATAGAATAATAACGTACGTTTGTAATTTGTGATGTAACCGCGTTCTAATTTTAGCGCACCGTGTTCCATATTTGAACCGGTCTTGGGAGAGTTCAAAATTGGAACGGCTAAATTTATCTGTTTTTTCTTTCCGCAATACATACAGGAAGTAAATTTGATCAAAGAGTAAATACGAATAAATCGTTTTTGAATAACAATGATTTTTTACTTGTAACCTACGCCTATAAAGATACGCATCCTATAAAAAGCGAAGCTTATAATTACATTTACATTATTGTTGGGCAGCAATAATAATGAGCGAGTGAGAGGTTGCAATTTCAGGTTCGTTGTTTATTGGCGCGGTTGAAATGAAAATGCAATGTCTAGTCGAATTTTTTGTCTCTTTCTTCGTCCTATTAGGTATATTAGTAGAAATTTAGTAAGTAAGTAGTACAGTTAAATAACTAATAATAGTTTAATCTTTTTTTGTCGTTTAGTGTGCCTACTTAGGCTATTGTTTTTCAAAAAGTAAGAAACAATAAACTCTACGTAATGCGCTAAAATACTACTCAACTGTTTATGATAAAATCATAAAAATCACTACTCAGCTATCTAACGACCTGCCCATGAAAATCAAAAACCGCAAATCGTAAAACATGATATTTATTCATCTAATTATTTGACCTCGACTCCTTTTTGTAGGGATGTCTTACTTTTGGCCGGACAAAATTACGTCCGGCCAATGTTGTGTCCATGCTATGTCGATTTGTTATCAACGAATGCTGCTACAGATAATGAGCCAGGGACCTAATTAACCTAATAGAGCGTACGTTACCTAGATAGGCAACGTACGAATAAGAAGTGTAAAATTAGAGGCATTAGAAGGTAGATAGCTTCTATGCACTCAATTTTTAATATATAAAAAAAAAATATCTACACTAATCTACCTCTACATCTACACTACATAATATTATATAATATTATTAATTATTAATTAATTAATATTATAAAGAGGAAAGATTTGTATTTTTGTATGTAACGAATAGGCTCAAAAACTACTGGGCCGATTTCAAAAATTCTTTCACCATTAGAATGCTAGATTATTCTTGAGTAACATAGGCTATATTATATTTTCAAAAAAATCAGGGATCCTTACTAAAACTCCAATAATGTAACCCAAGGTGGAAAACAAAAACCTTACATTGCGTGTGCTGCGAAAACTATTGATGATAGAACAAAATAATGTACTACGATTTTGTAGAACACGTTATCATCTACAAAAAATGTCGCGACAGCATAATGTCTAACTATTATAGTTATGTCACAATAAGTGTTCTTTTATTATAAAAAAATAATTGAAATGCCGCCGCTAGAAAAGGGTCTTTATTTGTACCTTGGTATTAATCCTTATCCAAATAAATCATTTCATATTTAAGACGGTTTCAATACCTATAGATTACTTCTTAAATTTTTCAAATCGGACATTCCATTCAAAAGATATGACGAAATTAAAAATGTTAACGGGTCCACGGGTGCGATTTCACTCACTCAAGGAGAAGGGCGTGCAAATGTATGAAATAAGTAGACGCGAGGCTCGAACCCACGGTCTAAGTTTATCCTAAAATGTTCAATAAATTTATGACCACCCATGCGAAGCTGGGACAGGCCGCTAGTAATAAATAAAATAGAAATAAAGTAGTTTAAAAATATATGTATTACCTCGTCCTTAGCGGAAGTAGGCCACCCAATGATCTATATGGTTTTAACGTACGTTGTTATAATTTATATCAAACTTAATATCTTAACTGCAAGATTGTGTCTCGACCAGATCTGTGTCTGAGATTTTTTTTAAGAGTTAGGCCTGATTTTAAGCTTTCCCAGCTCTAAATACACGTCCTCGGGTTTTTACGATTTTCTCGTGAGATCTAACTATTTTATTGACTTTACGACCTGTTTTCCTTTGTCCAATGTTTTCGTGTTTGTTTGAATAGCTCTGCATTGAAATAATAGATTAAAGTCTATGACGTAAAAGATTAGATTTTGGAGTTTGATGTTCTGTTCTGCGACATTTGACTTTGCTTTCTATTTCTCAATGTACCTGTCTTATAGTCTTTTATCATAATTTTTTTATCATATCTCAATATTTACAATTCATTTCAATATTCTAATAACTAACTTCACATCACCGTAGAGTATCGCGAGGGAAGCCCATTTACATTATATTAATAATTAGAAATATGTACTTTATTTTGATAAGATAAGATATAAAACACAATTACGAAAAAATCCTCAACCGTGCTGTAGTACTATTCCGTAAACAACAAAATAACGGGGAGTCACCTAGTGGATCCCTAGTGGACTTCGATTACAAGCTTCGCCTCAGGTCACGGTGGCATTTTCACCGCCAATTCATTCAAGCCGGCGGCGCTAGTAATGGGTGAATGTATTACAGAATGCGTATTGAAATCTCATCGCGGATTTTGCTGTCACTTGGGCGAGTGTTGTTGACAGAATAGCACTTCTGTACACAGGTTAGCCTACGCAGTTGTACTTAGTAAGTAGGCAGGTAAAGTTCAAATCCCGACGACACCTGCCACAGGCATTTTCTACCGGAGTTCCAAGCTTGAAAATCTAATCCTACTTACCTACCTACTACGTAATAATCTGCTGTTCAGCGAGCTCAAAGGTTCTCAGAGGTATTATACAAGTAGGTCTGTTTGTACTTTGCAAGGAGGTTGTGCTAATGTATCACAGTGCTGACCTCCTTTGAAAGCCTTTGTTGGGGACATTCAGCGATTCTGGTAAATAAGTACAATGCCACCAAGCTTTTATTTGCTTGTAGCAAACTAGAATTTTATGATTTTAAATTCTTTGACGTTAATAGAAATATCCAATAATTATTATAATATGGGATTGACACAACGAAATGCTTTTAATATGGTCAAAAAAGAGTCCTAGAATTCGAATAAAAAAGTAATATTGGTTAAAAACCACCGAAATTACTCAGCAGAACGTGAATATAGGTATTTTAGGTGTATACTGTATTCCAACAATAAAAACAATTAAAATTAAAAATATATTCCCTCCAAAATTGATTACAAAACTACTTGATATTTTGCTATTTATTTTTTAATTCTGATAGGAAACATCGTCTAGTTTTGAATTTAGAACATTGCAAAAAGTCCAGTTCAAATATCGAACCACCTTGACGTCACACGTTGTGCAACATACACACGACAAGTCGGGGTTCGCCAGAATAGCTACATTGATATCGTAAATGTCTCGCAATCTCAAATTAGATCGAGTGGGTACCTACTTTAATAGGTTTATCATGCATTTTAATGTTTATGTACATCATGGAATTTTATGTGAACGAAAGAGGTGCCTTGAGATGATAAAGGTAACAAATAACTTTGTGAATAGGGTATCACATTTTTTTTTCAGAGTAAAGTTCATCGTGAGCGCATTCCTATCGTGCGTGGCTAGCAAGGCTTTTTATAGGTAATAGTTACCACTAACCATCATGTGGGTTATAAGCTTGTTCCAAAGGCTAGGATGTTGTATAAAAAATGCTACATCTACCAATGTCTGCTGCGAAAGAAAATAATTTGTATTATTTAATACATCGCGTTGTTAGCATACTTAATTATACACAAATAAAATAAAGGAAATGCTGAGCCCCTATCGAAAACTAAAAATATTTTGGTAAAAAAAATAGTCCTAATAGGTATGTAATACTTTATACTTACTTATAACAGCATTGGTACAATACAAAAAATGATAAGTAATGACAAATAGATATAATATTTAAATAAATATTGGTGGACTTTCCACACAGCACTATCTAGCCCCAAACTAAGCCAAAGCTTGTCATATGGGAACCAGATAGCTGATACAATACTTATATACTTTTTTTTGTAAATACATACTTATAATATATGAGAACTAACTGCCATAAGAAAAGTTTTAGTTTTTTCTCAAATCATTTAATTTTTACAGGTATCTAGGTACTGAAAACAACGAAAAGTAACTAAATAAAACAACAAAATATTACTCAAGTTTCTGAGCCATGATACAAACTAATATATTATGTTTGTCTTGAGAAGTGATAAAATAAACATAAAACCAACAGCTAAGTATATAAAATGTACAATGTATGCTGGCAGATATTATTCGCAAAATAAACATGAAGCCCGAAGGTCTAGTTCTGAAAGGCTACAATAGAGGGCGGGGTAATGGATTGCCAGAACTATTGTGTGATGGGTCACTATGATAATATTCATATATCACCCTGTTTGTCTGAGCGCTGCTGGCTTAGTGGCTCTGACATCAAGGTTGTGGGTACGAACCTGGGCTTAAATAGCCCTGATGGCTAGATATGATTGTAATATCACGAGTAACGTAATTATGAGTTGAGATATTGGTGTTAGAAATTACCACCACGCAAGCGAAACCAAGTGCAGTTGTTAATTTTAGAACAAACAGAAACACCTGATACTGAGCGGACACAAGGATCACTCTGAAACATCTTAAAGCCGGGTGAATCTATAGGTGATAGTTTGACGCGATGACGCAACCAAGCCTAGAAGAACAGGCACCTAACTTACGGCTTGGTTCCACCCTTTGTTCGGTGTAGGACAGATTCTGGGTTGGACAGATTCGAAAATAGCTTAAACTAACATTGGCCTTTAAAATAATTCGTAAAAAAAATTTGTGACTATGCTCAAGGTTTTCTAGCTTCAGGAGCTGGCTGACCCTCTTTTTTCAAAGCTTAGGCTAGAGGGCCTCCTGAGCTCCGGGGCCCTGGTGCACTGCACCACCTGGCCCTACGATAGCTACGCTACTTTTTCTACCGTTCTTTTGCATGATCCTTGTTACAATATAATAAAAGAATGAAGCTCCAGTATGGTGCTAAAGCTGCTCAAGTCTCATATGCCTGTAATTGCATCGGTACTATACCTACAAATGGGACAATATTTTTTTATACTACTTTCTGATGGAATGAACATCAACAGTAAATAAAAAAAAAAAAAAAAAATGGTGGACATTCCACACAGCACTGTCTCGCCCCAAACTAAGCCAAAGCTTGTAATATGGGAACCAGACAGCTGATATACTACTTATATACTTTTTTTTCGTAAATACATACTTATAATATTATACAGTAACACAGAGGCAGACTTTAACAAAGATAAACATTCATTGTTGGCTGGATATAAACCCACGACCTTACGATAAGGCGAGGTCACTTCCACCACACGGCTCATGCAGAATACACGTTTTATGAAATTCAAGCGTTGTATCGTAAAGCGGCACACTCAAACAAACATTGTATTTTACAGCGGCTTAGACAGGCACTTCGCTAAACAATATCATGCGTTGTTGAGTTTGTGTACGTAACATAACATATGCCAAATATGTTTGGACGTGCCTTTGACTACCTTATAAATCTTGGGAAGCTAGAGAATATACTATTGATGTAGTAGCTAAATACGTCTATTCAGAATTTTGAAAACTAGTTTTTACGACTTTCCGATTTCGCTGTTGAGAACTAATGTTTTTATACAAGCCCGGAAGGGGGCGCTTATCGTACAAAATCTGGGAAACAACGCCCCTTTCCCCCCTTATTCATGCCCCTATTTTCGGGACATTATAGTGACCTGCTTATATACAAGGTGTTCCCTTAATTGTGTATATAAACTTCATAGGGCTAATGTACCCATCAATATGAATAACTTTTTCTAAGGAACCAACACTGTGAACGCGAAAAAAAACAGCTGTTTCATACAAAAGTTCAATACCTACCTGGCTAAAATGTATGAAACAGCTGTTTTTTTTTTCGCGTTCACAGTGTTGGTTCTTTACAAAAAGTTATTCATATTGATGGGTACTTTAGCCCCCTGAAGTTTATATACACAATTATGGGAACACCTTGTATATGCTTAACCAGCACTTATCCGCACAGCTTAGTCGGCCTAATCCACAGAAAAGACATGGTCAATATGTGCGGAGCTCACTAAGCCACGGATTTCCTCGCGATGTTTTCCTTCACCGTTAGGTTTGAGAGTGTTATGCTGTTTTTTCATCAACCAAAATGTTTTAAGTACCTATAAAATCGCAATCAACCAAGTTGTGTGCAATCACATTGCACACAGTTCAAAAATATCCTTTTGATCCAAAAAGGTTGTCCTACCATGTGATTTTTCATAAATAAGTTATTCAGTGATCTCATATCTTTCAAAATGTTGAAATGTGCGAGCGAGAGGTGCATTAGTCTTCGCTTTAAAAAAAACAAAACTTAAAAAAATATATGTAAAAAATAAAACTTTTTTGCAATTCATGAATCGAATCGAAAGTACGACAGACAGCGAAAGCGGTGTCTATTCTTCTTCTTTGATTCTTCTCTTCTTCTTCTCTCAATTTATGGCTCCTGTCCGTCATTCGACAGACAATCTTGCCAGTGTCAAGTGATTTGTATTTAATACTTTTTAGTCAAGTCAGTCCATAGTCAAGTCGGCCGTCATTTTGTTCTAAAGAAAATGGTGGCGGTTTTCTTCAAAACATTGGAAACATTTTCGGTCAAATCAGGATATCACATAATACACTTTCATTTCAAATGTTTACACTTTGTGCTAAGACCTCAAGTAATGTTGGTTAAAATACCACCGAAATTACACAACACAACTCAAAATAACACTAGAAAAACAAATAAAATGAAAAAGCTATGTTGCTTCCAAAAATGACAGAAAATCTTTCCTTGATTCTTCTCTCCTTTATGGCTCCTGTCCGTCGTTCGACAGACAATCTTGTCAGTGTCAAGTGATTTGTATCGAATACTTTTTAATCAAGTCAGTCCATAGTCAAGTCGGTCGTCATTTGTTTCGAAGAAAATGGTGGCGGTTTTCTTCAAAACATTCGAAACATTTTCGGTCAAATCAGGATATCACATAACACACTTTCATTCCCAATGCTTACACTTTGTGCTAAGACCTCAAGTATTGTTGGTTAAAATGCCACCGAAATTACACAACTCAAAATAACACTAGAAAAACAATTAAAATGAAAAAGCTATGTTGCTTCTCCAATGTCAGAAAACGAATCGTGTCTCTTCTCCGCGTGTATCTTTTGCGTTGACATGAAAGTGACAACGGCAAGTACTCGAACACAACCCAAATCTCCTCTTTCTTGTTTAAAATAACACACATAACATAAACGTGTTTGTTTAGTCTCTCTTTTTTATCTCGTTCATATAAGCGTTGTATTTGTTATTACACTGTCGCCACTGCGCAGTCGCCAAAACAAACAGACAGAATGTTGCGATCTGTTTGTGTTGGATCGACTTACAAAAAAACAGATAAATGTTTATTGTGAAGCTGAAACTAAAGTTTATTGGCCGGTGGACACCCGTGGTCGGCGCCTTAGGCGAGTTTTTGTCATTTTATATTACTAGCTTTGGCCTATGGCTTCGCTCGCGTATTTGTAGTAATTGCAAAAAATTGCTTTATTGGGTTCCTCGTTCCGACCACTTGATAAATGTTTTAGTTTTTTAGGCTAAGTTAACCTAAACCAGTTTTCTACATTTCAGTTTCCTCACGATGTTTTCCTTCCGTTGAGAGTATTGTCACTATGCACATACATTTTGAACAGAAAAACCACAACACGAAGAAAAAAGACCTGAATCCTCGTAATTCTTTGGCATTAAACTTAACCACAACTAATAACTAATATGAGTGTTATAAAATTGGCTTAAAACAATGAAGAAATTCATTTTGTCTAGTTTTCTGTATTTTTTTTTGGTCTGTCTGTTTTTAGAACATAAAAACCCTCATGTACTCGGAAACAGCTGTGCCGTATTTCACTGTGAGTGCGTAAACATCTAAAACTATCACGTTTAGGAATTATTACTTGTACTCAGAAGTCGTGAAATATTGCATTCCATTTCATTCTTTCTTGTTATTAACAAAACAATAATATCAAGAAGAAGTGGAATCTGCGGGTCGAAACGGAACAAAACAGCTCTCTTCTCTCTCTCTTGTCGTATCACTAGTTTCTTTCGAAACAGTGTGGTGAAAGGATTTTAAGTGCGCCTCAAGAACCTCCTTTCCAGCACTTGACACATGTTATAGAACTTTTTAGGGTCTACGACATTCCGGTTTCCTCACGATGTTTCCCTTCACCGTTTGAGAGTACTGGCATTGTGCAAATACATTTTTGAGCGGAAAAACTCATTGGTGCACGACCGGTTTCGAACCCACGGCCTTAGGATCGGACGGCGGGGCCGCTACCACTAGACCACCAGTGCTCTCAAAACAGCTAAAAGGACTTTGATGACCCTCCAACCTTCGAATACTAATTATCAACTCAAGTTTATTTAAGGGTGGGATCGACCCCACGGCCTACAGCGCAAAAGACAGAGCTACTACCATCTGAGCTGAGAGCTGTCCCTTCACGATACTACGAGATACTGTGAGCACTGGTGGTCTAGTGGTAGCGGCCCTGCCTTCCGATCCTAAGCTCGTGGGTTCGAAACCGGTCGTGCACCACTGAGTTTTAACTGTTCAAAAACTTAACTCAAAATGCCAGTACTCTCAAACGGTGAAGGAAAACATCGTGAGGAAACCGACATGTCGTAGAACCTAAAAAGTTCTATAAAATGTGTAAAGTTCTCGAAAGGAGCCTCTAGAGGTGCACTTAAAATCCTTTCACCACACTGTTTCGAAAGAAACTAGTGACATGACAAGAGAGAGATACTACGATCTACAAGCGCTTTTATATTCTTCTCACGAAGATCCTCATCTTACCTCAGTATTTAGTTTATATGAGGCTCGGGAGTTCCCTTTAATAATAAAACAGTTGAATTTTCCGGCCCCTTGAGGATTCAGCGCGCCGTTAAGTGCCTTGAGACATGCACTCGGCGATGCTTAAGATAGAATGAACAAGTTCTCTTTCCTAAAAGTTTGATTAAGTACAAAAGATTGGATCAAATTATGTAATTATATTTTTGAAGTGATGTAATGTTATTCTCGGAAACATTAAATAACTAAACAATACCGTTAAAAATTTAGAAAAATGTGCGATCGAGATGTACAATAGCGGCTGCCGGCGTCTTAACGATTCCAAACAAACATATTTAACATCTTATTACATGTAATTCTGCAAATAAATATACTTTGACTTTGGAACGTCACTGTAACGTTCTTGTGGGTGCTGAGTTTAATTTACTGACCCCTGCCGTACGAGCCCGTTTTTCCAGCGGTTGTTGTATGGAGACACGATTTGTATTTATTTATTTACTTTTATTAAATCGGTACCGTTATTATTACGATAAGCTCCACTAGCGGTCGTGTTAAGAAGTCTTGTGCTACTTACGCTGCAGGACGTAGGTCAATGACGTAAACTACGCCGTCACGGATTAAAATTTTGTTTCAAAGAAAACTTTCTTTGCATTGTGTCCGCACCGTTTGTCAAACCTTGATCATACCTTTAGGGCACATCCGTGCGAATGTGAAAAGGTATAAAATAACCAACTTGAACATGAATTTGGTGGAATAAGACAGTCCGTTGCTATTTGATGGCCCGAGGTGAAATAAATTAAGGTTGGTTTCACCTTGATGTTTTGATCCCAAATGGCGTCGTCGGGAGATTACCGTCTTCAAATATCTAACTGTTTTATTTTGTAATTATAGTTTATTCTTACATAGGCAGAAACTATTTAACTTTTGAAAGCTTTCATAGCTCAGTTGGTAGTTGGTAGGTCTGCCTTCTGCGTCGTAGCTCGTGGGTTCGATCTCCAACGAGAACAAATATTTATATATTATAAGTATATATGTATTTACAAAAAAAAGTATTTAAGTATTATATCCACCTATCTGGTTCCCTTATTACAAGTTTTGCTTAGTTTGAGACTAGATAGTGCTGTGTGGAAAGTCCATCATATGGATATATATATATATATATATATATATATATATATATATATATATATATATAAGTCAAAGTCAAAGTCAAAATGTATTTATTCAATAAAATCACAAGGATCACTTTGAAACGTCTTAAAGCTAGGTGACTCTAGGTGCCAGTTCCACGCGACCAAAGCCTAGAAGAACAGGCAACAAACTTACGGCTTGGTTCCTACCGTTCTTTTGTATGATCCTTTTACAATGTAATAATATAATATATTATTGAAGTTTAGTGAGGCGTAGGCATACAGAAAAAGGTAAACATAATCAAATTTATAAGACAGCACACGCTACGCCTCAAACTAATAATACCTAATGCATAAATACAATCTATTAAATCAGAGAAAAATAAAAAAAAACACACAATAGTAGGTACAGTACAGACATTGCAGACATGTTAGCTGCCGATGGGCAGAGCGACCGGGACATCGGGCCACGCATTTTTATCAACAATATAGCTATCTAAAGTATAATAAGCTTTCCTTATTAGATTATTCTTAATGTACCCTTTAAATTTTCTAATAGGAAGCCCAGTGGCACTTTCTGGAAGTTTATTATAGAAGCGAATACCGTTCCCCATAAACGAGCCATTTACCTTTTGAAGTCGAAATTTAGGTATACATAATTTGTTTTTATTTCTAGTGTTAACGTTATGAGCATCACTTTTTTTCTTAAAGCTATCGATGTGTTTATGAGTGTATAATAGATTTTCATAAATATACTGTGAAATGACTGTGAGAATATTAATTTCTTTAAATCGCTCCCTTAATGAGTCACGTGGTTTCATTTTATAAATGGCACGTATCGCCCGTTTTTGAAGTACAAATATACTTTGTATATCAGCAGCTTTCCCCCAGAGCAAAATACCATAAGACATTACACTATGGAAGTAGCTAAAATATACTAGTCTAGCTGTAGCTTCATCTGTAAGCCATCTTATTGTGCGAACTGCGTATGCAGCCGAACTCAGTCTACCAGCAAGTGATTTGATGTGTGGACCCCACTGCAATTTTGCATCAATATTAAGTCCTAAAAAAATTGTAGAATTGACAAGGGTAAGTGATTCACCATTTAATTCAATATTGGTTGGTCGTTGAACCACATTTGGCAAAGTAAATTTAATGCATTTCGTTTTCCCAGCATTGAGCAAAAGATTATTAACAGTAAACCAGTTAAGTACTTGCGACAGAGATGCATTAACGTCATCGAAGTTAGTCTTCAATCTGTCGACTTTAAAAATTAAAGAGGTATCGTCAGCAAATAGAACTATTTCACATAAATCTTTTACAAAAGGTGGAAGGTCATTTACGTAAACTAGAAATAAGAAAGGACCCAATATCGAACCCTGAGGCACCCCTATATCAATGACCGATCCAGAAGACCTCTCACCGCCAACATCAACTTTTTGGATTCTATTGGTTAAGTAAGACTGTATAAGATCAATAGCCCGGTTTAGGATGCCGTAGTGTTTAAGTTTAGATAATAAAGTGGCATGACTTACACAGTCAAAAGCTTTGGACAGATCGCAGAATACCCCGATCGCATCTTGTGAGTGTTCCCAAGCATCATATATGTGCTTCAGGAGCGTCGAGCCGGCATCAGTCGTTGATCGACCTTTAGTAAATCCAAATTGATGACCATGAAGTATGCCGTTGACGTTAAAATGTGATATTAACTGATTAAGAACAACTTTTTCAAAAATTTTACTTAACGTAGGTAGTACCGAAATAGGCCTGTAGTTGGCAGGATCTTGTTCATTTCCAGACTTGTACAGGGGAATGAGTTTACTGTGTTTCATTAAATCAGGGAAAACGCCCTCATCAACACATCTATTAAAAATGTATGCTAGACATGGTGCAATATCAGTTATAATAGCGCCTAATACTTTTGTAGACATTCCCCATAGATCTTCAGTATTTTTAATATTTAAGGATTTAAATGTTTTGACAACATTATCAGCATTAATAAATTTAAAACTGAAGATATTATTACATTTTTGAACGCTAGACTCTAATAGTGTTGTCGCTTCAGCAGCTGAGGAATTTAAGGATGAAGTCACAACTTTAGGTATACTGGAGAAAAAACTATCAAACGCGTTGGCGACTTCAAAATTTTTTGTAAAAACATTATTGTTTACTTTTAAATTTATCTGTTTATTACCGAGCTTCGATTTGCCTGTTTCGTTATTGACTACCTTCCAAGTTGCTTTAATTTTATTTGTCGATTTTTCAATTTTATTTCTTATATGCAATATATATATATATATATATATATATAGAGGTATATTGTAAATATATACTTATAATATTATATAACACCCAGACGAGAACAAACATCAATGTTCATCACACAAATGTTTGTTCTCGATGGGGATCGAAGCCCTGGCCTACGGCGCAGAAGGCAGAGCTACTACCAACTGAGCTGTGAAGGCTGTCGTAGATGGCCAACCTTATGTTCTTTACTTCTACAACCACTCCCTTCGAAAAAAACGGCAACGCTGCTAGACGTAGAGCTAGTAGTATTTATCTGTGGCTATATCTGTGGCTCGACTGAGGAAGGAGCGTTACTGTGTTTTGGTTTGAATAGTGTGGTTGCCGGTGACATTACAGGCACATAAGGCTTAACATCCGTAGGCCACAAATTGATGGACGCAGGACAGTGCATCATAGGGCATGTTCTTACCGTACGTGACTTACGAGGCAATGTTTTGCTAGGTGATTGTTACCTCTTAATATCAGCCGTGGGCCATTAGCTTGTTCAATTAGTAACTAGTAAAAAATAAAATAAAACCGGCCAAGTGCGAGTCAGACTCGCGCACGAAGGGTTCCGTACCATTATCTATAAAAACGGCAAAAAATCATGTCTGTTTTATGGGATCTCCCTTAAATATTTGTTTTATTTTAATTTAATTATTTATTTTTAAAGTAAATATTTTGTGAATAAGCGTCTACCTGTTGCCGTTATCAAAATCAAGCAAAACCGAGCAGAAAAATCACGTTTGTTGCATGGGAGCCCCCTTAAATATTTATTTTATTCTGTTTTTTAGTATTTTTTTGTTATAGCGGCAACAGAAATACGTCATCTGTGAATTTCAACTGTCTAACTATCACGGTTCATGAGACAGACGCAGACGGTCTGGTCACAGACGGACGGACAGCGGAGTCTTAGTAACAGGGTCCTGTTTTACCCCTTGGATACGGAACCCTAAAAACTACGTGGGATAGCAGTTATTTTGCACCGTCTCTTTTTATGAAGTATGAAAGAGATTTGAGGAAAAGATCTGAAGCAACGAACCAATTTAGTTTACAAACTGGCGGGAAGTCGGAATGCGTTTAAAACGTTGTAAACCTATCAGCTTTGTTAATGTTATCAGATATTGAAGACCGGATGATTCGTGCGAGAGGAAATACCCATCTTATATTAATCGGTGAAATACGCGGAATATTTTTATTTAGTTCATGTCTATTTCTGCAGCTAAGCAGCGTCGCTGTTTTTTTTTATACTACTACCTGATGGAACAAGCATATGGCCCACCTGATGTTAAGAGGTGGTTAAACCTATAACAAAGCATTGCCTCGTAAGTCATACACGATAGGAACGCGCCCTACGATGCACTGCTCTGCGTCCATCAACTTGAAGCATACAGATGTTAAGCCTCATGTGCCTGTAATTACACCGGCAACCACTTGCGACACAATTCAGGTGATTACCCTATGTTGTCCTGTAATTAAATGTAATGTATGTCTTTTAGGGTTTTATAAGGTGTTTTTTCCCTGTTTTAATAAATGCTTACCAGTCATCCTCGATAGATCGAAAGTGTTTCAGCGGGTAAAATGGGTATGGAAAGATCAATATGAGAATTTATAATTGTAGAAAAATTATGTAACTGCAAATAACTGATAGACCGAGGACATCGTGAGGATTGCTGGAAGTCGGTGGATGGAGTAGACCCTGGATTGTTCTAAAATAATATAAAAACATTAAATAAACCAATGAGATTGAAAAATACACAAAACAGATCAAGCTACACAAAGGCAAAAAAGGATGCTTACTACAACATAAAAAAACCGGCCAAGTGTGAGTCGGACTCGCGGACGAAGGGTTCCGTACCATTACCTAAAAAAACGTCAAAAAAATCACGTTTGTTGTATGGGAGCCCCCTTAAATATTTATTTTATTCTGTATTTTAGTATTTGTCGTTATAGCGGCAACAGAAATACATAATCTGTGAAAATTTCAACTGTCTAACTATCACGGTTCATGAGATACAGCCTGGTGTCAGACGGACAGACAGACGGATGGACAGCGGAGTCTTAGTAATAGTGTCCAGTTTTACTCTTTGGGTACGGAACCCTAAAAAACTAAAAGTGTAAAAAAACTAAAAGCCTGATGCGTACTCGTGTACACGTACTATCCTACTAATATTATAAACGCGAAAGTTTGTAAGTATGGATGGATGGATGGATGGATGTTTGTTACTCTTTCACGTAAAAACTACTGAATGGATTTTAATGAAACTTTACAATAATATAGCTTATACATCAGAATAACACATAGGCTACAATTTATAAAGATATTGTGTGACTAATCCTGCGCAGACAAAGTTGCGGGCACCAGCTTGTTCTATTATATTTCTGTTTATTTCGTGTATATTTCTATTCTGTGACTATAAGTACCACCAAACTACCATGTTAGTTCATAAATTAACTCCAAACACGTTGCAAACCAAACAGTTCGAAGAACACTAAAACTAAATTTAAACAATTTCAGCACCTTACTGAGATGTGTTTACGGCACAGCTTTATGTAGTTCTGTGCACTAAATGAATGCTTTGTGTACCGACACGTTGCGTTGTCTTCTATAAAATAAATATAAATATAGATATTGGTGGACATTCCACACAGCACTATCTCGCCCCAAACTAAGCCAAAGCTTGTGATATGGGAACCAGATAGCTGATATACTAATAATTATATATATATTTTTTGTAATTACATACATATAATATTATATAACACCTAGACAGAGAACAAACATCTTTGTTGATCACACAAATGTTTATTCTCGGTGGGGATCGAACCCACGGCCTACGTCGCAGAAGGCAGAGCTACTACCAACTGAGCTGTGAAGGCTGTCTATATCAGTGCTATTCCAACAACAACACTCCCCCAAACAAGGGCGTCGCCAGCCCATGGCCCAGGGGGCGGCAAGTTAATATTATGGAGGATGAGAAAAATATGAATTGTAGGTACAGTCATGAGCATGAAACTTTAAAGCTTGTAGGGCGAATCTTTGCGTCTATGGCGATTGTAATAAGTATGGTTCCAACTGAGGCCTTAGGACTTTGGTTTCTTTGCAGTTGGCTCATTTTTTCAATCTCTAGGGGAGGGCAGCTGTCTGTAATACATTATACATATACACGCGCCACCCGCGTGAGTATTTCTGCGATTAAATTTCCGACGTGAGTGAGACGAAGCTCGTCATCGCAGTGAGCGCGGATCCACTAGGTGACTTCCTGTGATTTTGTTGGTTATGGAATATTTAGCACTACAGAGAGTCTAGACAAGATACACTTTCTTTTTGTGTACTATTTCCTGAACAAAGTTTCAAAGTGATCCTTGTGATTGTCCTGAATAAAGACCGTTTTGATTTTGATTTTTTGATGTTGAGTAAAATCAAATGAAAACGTTTATTTTGTGACCTTAAGTCAAAGACAATCAAATCACAAGGACTTCGGGATTTAGGTGCCAGTTCATCACTTGTCGGGTCACTAGTTTCTTTTAAAACAGTGTGGTGAAAGGATTTTAAGGCGAATACAAGAGCTAATATGACTTTCTCAACTAAACTCATTTTCGAAAAAATCGCAATCAACCATTAGTAAGTCTCTGTAGTAAGAATTTAATTTTGATCGATACAAGTTTTCTAACTCTAAAGTTTTACATCCAGGTCACTTCAAAGGGATAATGAAACATACTCGTAACAAATTAACATGGTCATTATATGGTATCTCATTGTTTAATGAACAATGGCCACTACTTCGATAGTGATATCAAACACAATAATTACCTAGTTAATTGTTCGTTCGTTGAATATTAAGAGGCTGACAACCGTCAAACAACTTCTCCCTCGCACGTTTTAACATTTTTGAAGATATAAACTAATCGGATGTCAAGTCACTTGCTATCTCTATCTAATTCGATGCCGATTCGTTTTGATCGAGCTTTCAGAAACCGGCCGTGAGTGTGGCAATGAAAAATCGCAATTATCAAACGTTTCGGAAAATATTATTTCAGCCAAAATATGATTTTGATCCATACAAGTTTAGCTACTAATTACAAGAGGTTTGTACGAAAACCAATAAAATATTTATTTTGTATGTAAATTATAAAAATATTTGTTTTTTATTGTAATATACAAGGTGTTCCATAAGTTGTGTATATAAACTTCAGGGTGCTAAAGTACCCATCAATATGAACAACTTTTTCTAAGGAACCATCACTGTGAACGCGAAAAAAAAAACAGCTGTTTCATACAAAAGTTCAATACCTACCAGGCTAAAATGTATGAAACAGCTGTTTTTTTTTTCGCGTTCACAGTGTTCACAGCTGAAGTGTTGTAATGTTATTTCTTCGAATCTTGAAATTGTTTTTTGGTCATTTTGAAACTACATTCATTGATTTTATATCTTCAATAACTTTTCTGCAAAAAAAAACCGACTACAATGGTTTTCTCATGGATGCCATTGTCCGAACTGAACCCATTGAAATGGTTCAACCAGTCAAAAGTTCTGAGGTAACAAACATAAAAAAATAAAAATAAAATAGTCATATTGAGAACCTCCTCCTTTTTTTTGAAGTCGGTCGCAAATGTTGAATAGTGCAAGGAACACGTTTGGCGGTTGTCAGCCTCTAAGTTAGGTAACTAACGTGTTACCTACTCCTGTTTAATTGTGTTCATTTCCAATTGTACAGGGTCGCACGTTTCAGAACTTTGTATAACAAAGGATTAATATTTACTGGGTTACATAAACTTTTGAAGCCAGATAACAACTAGCTGATGGATCAAGCAGATGGCCCACCTGATGTTAAGTGGTAACCATCACCTATAACAAAGCATTGCCTCGTTAGTCACGCACGATAGGAACGAATAACACATATAACAAGGTTGCTGTGATGTGGTTAAATGGCACACTTACAAGTAGTGCATCGTAGGGCACGTTTCTATCGTGCGTGGCTTACGAGGCAATGCTTTGTTATAGGTGATGGTTACCACTTAACACCAGGTGGG
Source organism: Chloroclysta siterata (assembly GCA_932294275.1). NCBI lineage: Eukaryota > Metazoa > Arthropoda > Insecta > Lepidoptera > Geometridae > Chloroclysta > Chloroclysta siterata. Next base: position 13,638,686 of record OW028591.1, on the reverse strand, counting down.
CTATTTGCTTGTTTCATCAGCTAGTTGCATAAAAAAAGGTCTACGTGACCAAGCTTAAAATAACAGTCAACAAACTTACGGCTAGGTTCCTACCGTTTTTTTGTATGATCAATGAATTTCATATACAGTGCCCTATAGGCATGTTCTAATGTTTGGGCGTACCTCCTACCACGTTAAAGATCAGAATACGCTGTAAAAATTACCATTAAAATGTTTTACTCGTAGCAAAACCTAGTAACGTAAGCTGTAGGGGTCTACGTGCTACGAATGCTACGCCTCTACGCCGTAGCAAACATCACTCATGTTTTTTACTACAACTAATTAAAATACTCCAGCAGGAAGCAATTTCTCAAGAACTAAAACCACTACGCATAGCTTATTAAAGTTTATTGCCATAAACACCTTAAGCTAATTTGAGCTTTGCGTAAATACAATTAAAGTGTATACTTTGTTTTTGTGCGTGTAGAAGGGTCGACCTCGAAGTCGGTATGAAAACATACGATAAGATATTTTGGTATTAAGTTTATTATAATATGTAGATCTCTGTGAAGGCTAGCGCAAGTGTGAGTATCATTTAATGACTCGAATTTAAAAACCTGACTGCAATATAAACATTTCTTTAATTATTATAATGGCCTAGAATCCGATAATTGCGGTCGTCATGACAGTTACTATATCGTCGTTACGTACGTTTTTATATTTCAGTTTATGGTCGCTATTGAAGAATATTTATTCCCCAGAGTATTTTAAGTTGTGGTTGTCATTCACACCAAAAACATCAGCATAAATCTCAAAGAAAAAATTAATTAATTTGGTGCGATAATGACATGGGATTGCATATACTCATTGGAGATCCACCAATTGTATTAAGGTGGGTGAGAATTTAGGCCAACTCGACTGACGTGACGGTCTGTATGGTTTGAAGGCTAAAAGTCTGGAATCTCATTGAACCGATACAAACAATGACGATGTGACATCACACCGCCAAAACCAGTGACGCCGCCCCGTCAGTTTAGCCGTAAAAAAGCGGCTGGCACTGATTTTGGCGTAAGTGCAGGCGCGCGCGTTTTGTATCGCCGTATGTTTTGTACTCGCAATGATTTGTAGCCGTCCCGCTGTACAGAATGGATTTACAATTCATAAAATAAAAGTTGTAAAAAACACATAATTTTTACTGGAGAGCAACGAACCACGAGGTCGCTATGGTTTTAAAATAAGTGAAAGATTGAACAAACAAGATATAAAAGGGTTATGTCATGTTTTATTAGTATAATAATTTACAGTAGATACCTGCACATAGCCACGAAGAAAACATGAAGTTATGGCAAGGTGACATCTTTCATCCATTCAACTGAATGTAATTTCTGTTATCGAGTAAGTCTTGATATTATAACAGACGCACATTCGCATAAGTACAGATCCCTATGAGTTTTACACCGAGTGATTTGAGGATCTGGTGGTGCAGGTGGTAAGCACATGTGTGCTAGCTATCATGCAGATGGTAAGCACATATTCAGCGCTGACCACGTGCGCCATCGTTTGAAAATGAAACTTGTGATTGTACTGATTAAAGACCGTTTTGATTTTGATTTTGATTGGGGATATCCAAGGTCAGTTTATAACTTTTGAGACATTATAAAACCTTATTGAAGGGGTATTTGTTCAGGAGCAATTTTATAGGACTTAAGTTATTATTAGTGTCATTTTTTATGACAGCGAAAGGATATGCCGGCAGGTTTTAAAAGCCGAGAAGTGATATTTGCGTGCTGTTATATTATGGCTAGCTTTTTTTATCTTAAGGCGAAGACACGAGGTTATGTGACTCTCGCTCACACCTTTTGACATGTTGAAAGATATAAAATCAATAAACTCATTTTTGAAAAATCGCAATCAACAATCACATTGCACACAGTTAAGTAAAAACTTAATAATGATCGATAGAAGTTTTCCTACTTAAAAGTTTACTTATGTACGATAACTAGTAAAGCAAACTTTTGGGTAGGAAAACATGTGATTTAGTAGCGAGATTGTATCGATCGACTCAAAAGTTTGCTTTACTAGTTTTCGTACATTTTGTACATTGAAAATGAGTTTAGTGATTTTATATCTTTCAACCTGTCGAAACGTGCGAGCGAGAGTCAACAGGGTAATACAACATTAGCTCTTGTATTCGCTCTATGCGATATTCCAGGCGCGTAAATAGGTGTCTGCATATGGGTCTAGTAAGCATTCCCCGACTACGCTTAAGTATGTCTGATACTGACAAAACGAAACAAAAAAACATCCAAAAAGAAACAAACTTCGATAACATCAAAAAAAAAATAAAAATATGAGTTCCATTTCAAAATAAAGCAACAAAAATATGTTATTATTACAATATTCTATGCATAATTGGTGCGCCACATCATTCGGAACTATTTTTCTATCTTGAATCGAAAACCCCTTATTTGTAAATGGTATGGATTATGGCAACCCCTCAAAGACAGAGGCGGTCTAACCAGCAGTAGACTTATATAAGCTGATTGTGATGTACTAAAAGCATGGGAAAATGAAGTAATATACTTCAATTAGCCCTAAGGATATGTTTACTTTTTTTTATAACATTTTGTTGAATAGCTTTGAAGAATTGACGCGAGATGGCGAGATTCAAGTAAGTATTATTTTACTCACACACACAGACACAGATTGGCATGACGCACTCGTGGTCTAGTGGTACCATCTCATTCTAAGGTCGTGGGTTCAAATCTGGTCATGTATTTACTAGTGAACAATTTATTAAAAAAACTATGGCCTGAAAATGTCCATCTTTTGAGTTCACTTCTGTTACTTTCTTGTTTCTGTCTTTCTTTCTTTCTTTCTTTCAAATATCTTGTTCAACAGTGAACATAATTAAGCTATACAAGTAGTATAACTTACTTAGCTTTTAGCTACTGATGGTGAATGATTATTTTAGGTCCCAAAGGAATATTAAAATTTTGGCCCTGATATTTTTGATTTTTTGAAGTGCCTTATGGTTTAAAAGAAGTTTATAAAGAGTGTTTTTTTATATTCTATTCTGATAGAACAAGGAAATGGCCGACCTAATTATGAAATCCGGGTACGATCTTCCTGGATTATCATTATCTTTATTTTATTATTATCTTTATCTTATTTAAATTTGTGGCTTCCAAATAAACTAGTTAGTCTACTCTGTTTTAACCAAACTGCTTGACTGGATTTCAAACCCACGCCTTAGGCATACAAAGGTAGGATAGACAGCACTTAGTATCGTTGCATGGGACTGGCTTAGATTCACCTGATTTAAAACCTCGTGAAGAAACCGCTTCTCCACGGGCCACGAGCTTTTCAACGCTCTTTGGTGAAGTCACAAGTCACCTCAAAACAAGATTTTGAACTTGACAAATGTAAAAAACACATTGTTAATTGGTATGGATTATGACAACCCTATTATGGTCTTTCCTAATCATCAGTAGATGGGATGCAGCATATCTATGCGCTTAACACAAACACTGCAGTCACCAAGCCGCCTACCATGCATGTTGACTACGGCAAAGCGAGTCTAGCAACAGATAAGCAAAATCCTAGATTAGCAGAAGGACAGATAATGAACTGTCGTGCAAAAAATATACAAATCCTATATTGATTATATTTTATCTAATGTATAATTTCGGGGGTTTTGTTTTTTACACTACTTGATGATAAAACAGAAATACAACCCATCTAATGTTGAGTGGTAACGATCACCGATGACAAAGTATTGCCACGCAAGTCACGCACTACGCCTCCGATGCACTGCCCCGCGTCCATCAACTTGTGGCATAAAATATCATAAGCCCTCACCCACACTCTTCAACCCAAAACACAGAAACGCTGCTTACCGGCAGAAGTAGGCGATGTTAGTATTTCCCCTGACGACCAGCTCACAAAGAGCTCAACAACTGATGTACAGCAGTAGGCTCATGCCGGCTGATGATGGTGATGATGATACCCAGTGTGTGCGATAAACCTCTCCTCGGATGTCTAACTAGTTTAACAAACAATATAACTATGTTTGCGTACGCTACGCAAACGCTTTTACAACGTTGTCGTGCATACTACCGGGGAGAGAGATTGTGAACCCTGTCATACTAAAATTATTCCATGTAATATTAGATTTTATGATTATTACAGAAGTGGCATCGTAATATTGCTCATTTGCTGCTACATTGACGCGAGGTTACATTTATTTTTATTTTGAATCTTATAGTAGAATCATAATCCAGACCCAAATACAAGTAAGTTGGGTCCAAATTCAGGCCAATACTTCATGATTATAGGTTCTTCTTCTCTGAAATGGTATGTACCATAGGAATATAAAATCACAAGTAACCGTTAGTATTATATATTATATTTGAAATTGAATTTGATTATTTGCTAATTATATTTAAAATTGATTATTGGGTGACTTGGAGTTTGGGCAAAAGAGAGGAATGAATATAATAGTGGGCCTTTGCCAACCAGAAAACATTAAAATTGTATTTTATTTATTAAATATATAGCTGCATAGCGTGCTTAAAATACTAGAGAATGAAGGTAAATAGGTACCCTAAATGATTAAAATCTAGCCGCAAGGTAATAATGAGTTATTTAGCATTGGCCTTATTTTTTATCATAAACTAAGAAAGGGTTCACTGGCACTTTTTTAACTATTTCTTTTCAAGGTACTTACCCTTAGGTAGACTACGCTTTTTAAATCGCTTTTCTACGATTTGCCTCCTACCACCTATTTTAATAGATAACGATAAAATAAGAATGCGCTCCTTAGATTTGAACTTCGACTTCGTTGAATGTTCTAGTTCTAGTTTCTTTCACTATTGCGTGCTTCGACACATCATCATCATCATCATCATAAACCTATGTTAGCCCACTGCTGGACCTAGGTTCTCAAGACGTGCTACTAAGTCCGGTCTTCGGCTCTTTTCATCCAGTGTTTGCCAGATACACTACTATATAGTCGCCCACATTGCCACCACCGACAGGTGTCCTACACTACTCTTACAGAAACGCGGTCACCACTCATTTGTTTGCTCAAACAATTGAAACTTCAACACATTGAAACAAAATCTACCACTAACCAACTGAATTGACTTATTTTAACTATTCTCATAGTAATAGTTAAGCATTGTTTCACTCGGAGTTATAGGAGTTTTTGTCTAGTGCAAATTAATCTCTCGCGAAAATGATCTTCGCTCGGGATTCAGTATTTTGTCCTAGCCTCAATAACATACTTTTAGCTCCTTGTCTAACAATCTACTTTTTATGTCTTCCTTAAAGGTACCACTTTGGCAATTACACTACATTACGTAACATTACACTGTTATTTACACAACCTTACGTTTCTTCTTTGTTTTCTCACTACGTAGAATAATAAAATCTACAAATCCCGGGCACAGCAAAAAACATAGTACCTTAAAAAAATAAATACATATACTTATTAATAAAGATAATTACAATATATACAAGCTTTTACAAAATTTACAAAATACACATGAAGCTGTTGAGCTATCTGCAGATCGTTGCAAACGATACATAGATAGCTTAACAGTCCCATTCCGACTTTTGACTTCTTCCGTTTTTCCGTTATTCAGGTTTTGTATTCCGTTTTTCCAGTGGATTTTATATCGCGGCGATAAGTGTCCATATCGGGCGAACTAATTTTAATACTAACCCGCTGAAAAAAATATTCAAATTACGGAATACGAAAAACGAAAAAATAAGTTGTTAAAAGTCGGAATCGACACTCCGATCTAAATTAGAACCGGGGGCCGATTACGCTTATGTCTGGATATCGAGATAGCTTTCAGTTTGACATTTGATTCATAGATCATTCATTTGAACCCATAGTGTTATAGCAATTGATGTGAATCAAATGTCAAACTGAAAGTCATCTCGATAGCCAGACATTAGTCCAATCGGCCCATAGATCGGGATTAGAATAGATAAAAAGACACTGGATTTCAAACAATTATTTTTATAAACTTACCACCTGTTTTCAGATATGGAGACATGGTGCCTGGCACCATAGCGGGGAAGATTGTCGGCGGGGTGTGTTCCCTTTCCGGAGTACTGGTGATCGCTCTGCCGGTGCCCGTCATCGTCTCCAACTTCTCCAGGATCTATCACCAGAACCAACGGGCTGATAAGAGAAAGGCGCAGAGGGTAAGCCTTATAAACCTTATAATTTTACAGCAAATCACTCCATCGCACGTTTATCATTATTCAATAATTACACACTTCAAACAGAAACACAGCAACGCTGCTTGATGGCAGAAATGGGCATGGTGGTAAACTTTTTATTTAAGTTATACGAGTATGAGCACTACCATTGTAAGCATCAGGTGAGGCATCTGCTTGTTCCTTTAGTAAGTAGTATAAAAAAAAACATAAACTATAGAAGAGCCTGCTCTTCATGTTACATAATACTTGTGTCAGAAGACCCTGGTCTTCTGACACAAGTATTATGTAACTAAAAATGCTACAAAAATATACATTTTTAATTGTTGGAAAATGTATTAAAAAAAAGTAATAGTTACTTAGATCTACACGAAGGGCCCCTGTGTCTTGAGTATTATAAGCTAATTTGTAAAGATTAATTATTTTTTGAACCAACGCTGGTTTAGTTTTATTACATACAAAACTATAGTTAAACAATTTTTTGGTAGGGAAACTTGTTTGGATAGAAAGAATAATAATTATTTACGTAACTACATTCAGTAATTTTATATTCTCTAAAATGTTGAAATGTGCTTGCAAGAAGTTGTTTGACGGTTGTCTGCGTCTTAAAGCTCCGCTTAGAGCCATGAATAGCGTAAGCCGAAGATTATCTCAAACCGAAGTTGGCATTAATTTGCAAAATACAAAGGATAAATCTTTTAATTAATAAAGCAATAAACGAACAGTCTTTTCAAAGTATCCTATTCTCAATTCCAGAAAGCGCGTCTCGCACGTATCCGCATCGCTAAGGCCTCCTCCGGTGCGGCCTTCGTTTCCAAGAAGAAGGCCGCGGAGGCCAGGCTTGCGGCCCAGGAGTCAGGAGTGGAACTCGACGACGCTGGCCGAGACGAAGACATCTTCGAGTTGCAGCATCATCATCTGTTGCGGTGTCTGGAACGCACCACGGTAAGTGGATGGATGGATGACGTCAAAATTGCTGCTCATTTTGTTTGAGGTTTTTTTGCCCACTGCTTTGTAAATCCAGGTCGTTGTGCTGATGGGTGTTTTATGTATAACACTATTTCCAAGTCGAAGCCAAAAGGTATTTATTCAGTTGAATCGCAAGAATCACTTTGAAACGTCTTAAGGCGAAGACAAGAGCTAATGTGACTCTCGCTCGCACGTTTCGACATATCGAAAGATATAAAATAACTGAACTCATTTTCGAAAAATCGCAATCAAATCAAAATCAATTTTGTGTGCAATCACATTGCACACAGTTTAGTAAAAATTTCATTTTGATCGATACATGTTTTCCTACTCAAAAGTTTGCTTTACTAGTTTTCGTACATAAGCAAACTTTTAAGTAGGAAACTTGTATCGATCAAAATGAAATTTTTACTAAACTGTGTGCAATGTGATTACTAAATGCACACAAAATGGTTGATTGCGATTTTTCGAAAATGAGTTTAGTGATTTTATATCTTTCAACATGTCGAAACGTGCGAGCGAGAAGTTGTTTGATAGTTGTCAGCCCCTTAAAGCTAGGTGAATCTAGGTGCCGATTCCACGCGACCAAGCCTAGAAGAGCAGGCAACAAACTTTCTTACTAACTTGTCACACTGTTGAACATTTTGATGAAGTAAATTGTATAATGGAATTATTTGTGATTCGCTATTGGTTGTTCACCAATATTGTGCCTAGGTGTGTGTGATTAACAATAACAAAATAATAATTTAGGGTATAATTTATTAATAGAGCCTTACTAATAATAAAAAACTGTAAAACAGTTATATTGGTAGATACTAGATACCCTTAAGAAGGTAGAGACTAATAAAAGTACAATATTTTTACGACTTTTTGAAATTATTATCAAATTTATGTTATGGGTTAATTTCCAAAATTATTTTAGTTCTCGCAATTTAACGGACTTAAGCTTTTTATTTAACTTCCAAAAAAGAGGTAATAACTATCCGCTTGTTCCTACAGGGCATCACTCAAACGTTGAACCTCTACAGCAGTGTGAGCAGCCATTTTGACAGTTGATGAAGAGAAGTGACCAATTAGAACTAACCCAGTTATTCTGTATTCCTAGGGCAGACTGACAGGGCTTAGAGTAAACTCAACCTTATTCTTCAGCTGAAACGATTGACTTTAGAACAATTTGACGAGTAAACATTATCAGTCTACAATCAGCCGTATAGAAACAGCAACAGAGTTCAATTTTGGAGTATAATGTCCGTCTGCCCTTGGGATAGAATACTACAGATAAACGTTTTTAGCCAGAAGACTTTCTCCAAACTTCTCTGTCACTAGTTCTTTCTTAGTAAACCAGTTTTCTGCTCTAAGATTCTTTATGGAAGGACTAGTATGGTAACTTCTGGCTGAAACAGTTGGTTTGGAGTTGCATGCCGTGGCGTGTTTTGTTAATTTTGGCTGAGATGTTGTGATCTGCATGATTGTGTCATCTTCGGTCTCCACTTATCATTATTAACCAAAACTAGGGAGGACTTGCTCAGGATATTTCTACAAGAGCTCCGCAAGAGCACAAGAGACTTTCCTGGGAGCCAGGATCATCAGACATTTTCTATAGTGTCTGAAGTGCTGGTATTGCAAAAACTACCACTTAAAGTAGTCTAATAATTAGGATAGTGCACGCGTTTAAATTTGAAGAACGATGGTAACACAAAAACCTTTTATCAAACCCGATATCCTTTAAAACCTAACCTTTTGACAGGTCCTCGTAATTTAAACCCATGCCAACCCGCAAGCGGATCAAAAATACCTTTTTTGAGTGCTAAAGTCATCTCAATCCGCGAAACGGGTCTTGATGACCGAATTTTATAGTTCCACAATGATCCTAAACATGGTATTCCAGGACCGGGAGTTCGTTGAGATGGAGAATCCCTTCAACGGAGCGGCAAAGCGGCCTGGGTCTCCCTCTCCCCTTGCCTCCCCCGCTCATTCAGGGCGGGCGCCTGCGCTGCTGGCTTGCTGCGCTCGCTGCGGTTGCTGCCCGCAGAAGTACCAGGTGACGTGATCTTACGTTTATTGACCCCATATCATTGCAGCGAAACACAATGGATGCAGTCCAACACCCTTTTCTCCACATTATTCTGGTCCCTTCCATTATTTTGCACAAGACGTTTGTTGATTCCATAACTGGACAGCAAGGTTGGGTACCCATCTCACCTTGACTCCCCATGCTCTTCCTGCCAGTTGGTTGATTAAGCCTTTCTTACTCATTCGATGTACTTGCGGCTCGCTGCGACTCAGGAACCAGCAGAACCAGGAACCTTGCGTCCATTGACTTCATAACTTGTAATCATAGACAAGAGAACATAAGTACATTTAATCCCATCTTCACCTGACCTTAAGCACTGCACAACTGTTCCAGTCAATCCCGTTCATTAACTGCAAGCAAGAGTACCAGGTGATCATATAACATTCACTGACTCCAATATCTTATCATGACAAGAAATAAAAAGCAGATCATAACAGAAAACGAGCTACCCCCATTTTTGTCGAGGTTCAGAAAACGACTTTGATTAACGAACACACAAAAGTAAAGGCATTTAGAAGGTACAGTCAAACGATTGAAATCCCATCCCCTCTTACCTTTCCCTTACTGCTGCTTAAAAGGAAGGCGTCTACATGAACACCAGGTAACAATTATAGTGGAACATCTAGATAGGAGATGGTTATTCGCTTCGGCGTGACCGTACTGGCTCTAGTTACAATAGCTAAGCCATGCCAGCCGTCAGATGGGTTATGAGTTCCATCACCAGGGTTGACCACTAGCCAACGTTCGTGAGCCGAATAGAATACATGTCTGATACACGGGTACAGAAGCATTTAAATAGAGGGAGGGAGAACAACAACACAGACCACGGTAAGAAAATACATGTAATGGAAGACTCACAAATATTTGTATTTAGTCCCAGTGGCAAAGTGGAAAAATATCGTTGGTAAGTATATTTAGGGCCGCTTGCACAACGATCGCTAAACATGTTTAGCGAGCCCCTAAACGTATTTAGGAAGCTAATCACGATTAACACCTTTCACAAAATAAAATAAGGCAATGGAAATTATGTTTACGCGAATTCTGCTTAGTAAACGTGATTAACTAAATACAATAAAATCTGATCGTTGTGCATTCGGCCTAGTGTTTCCTTCGTGCCCAAATACCTGCACAAGGGAAGAGTACTTGCGGCCACAGATAGCGCTTTCTCTAGGACAATTTCACAAGCATCGGTGCGATTAGAAGATGACTTCTGTAGTCTATCCATCGTTATAGTAGTATAAAGCAAACTAATTCAAGCATGAGGTGAGGGCATCATATAAATTAAATTATGAATCACGCTTAAAAACAAAGGATCATCTTCACGAGAAGACCGATGAACGAAGAACGCTAGAAAATTATTTTCTTGTTTATTGATTTTACTGTCGAGTTGTAAATTAATCTACTGTTGAAATAACATTAGGTGATTTTTGCCGCTTACCTTGACAGAAAAAGAAGATCAACTGTTGAATTTAAAAAACAAACTGAAAATTCATAGAATGCTGAAAATTAAGTAGCACTTTATATTTTTAATACAGTAGGTACGTAGTAATATCAAAAAGCAATACATGCACTACACCGCAAAACTGTCATGTATTTCGTCTTAGTAAAAAGCTCGAAATAAAGGATGCCATTAACGAAATGTCAATATAATTTCTCCCACGACAGAGACGTCGCCGGTCGGTCCGGTGCATCAGTCCGATAGGACTATCGACACGGACGATACGCGAGGTACTTCGCTGTGCTGTGTATTGTGCCAAAATATTTAAGGAGCACATTGTATTGGATCCATTTACGTGACAAAATGCTAAAACTTTCACGAAAGTTGAATCTTTTAGCATATTTTAGTGCCAATACACGTAAATTGGGATCCAAGTGTCGTGGCTTCACCATTGCTGTGTGATAAATGTGGCTAAGCTGTTTATGCCACGCTAGTATACAAATAAAATGTCCAGCTTGGTGTTTGATGATTTGTCTAAATATGTTACAGGCTAATTATGTTAAGCGTTAGTATTGCTGCTCTAAATGTTAAATTGTCACGTATGCTTGAGTGCAAGTGATGGGTAAGTATTCCAGGTTTACGAAATGATAAATGAGCTATACAAAAACTACTTATAACAAAAACATATTTATATTCTCATTTTAGTAACGAAAACAACCTGACTACATTTTGGTTTAAATATCGAGATTCATGTTAAATATTGTGAATGCAACGTTATTTTAGAACCAATCTGGTATTTTCATATTTATTCTTGTCTAGTGTTTCTAGCTATTTCGTGTTGTGAGTAAATTAACAGGATCTGCAGACTTTGTGTTGGCTAGTGTTTGTTCACACACTTACACCTTTTTACACGTAGACACTTCTCAACCTCATAGTGATTGGCTCTGACAGGTCCTGCTATTAGATTCGAGTAGAAAGGGACGGATGAAGGGCGTTCGGCGGTACACTGCCACCTCGCGGCCGTCCGACACGTCTATATCCGCGGCGCCGAGCGAAGATCCGTTACCAGTATGTGCGCACGGTGTTACCACGCAGCGATAACGCACCGTGAATAGACAGCTTTATTTGGTTCGGAAAATTTTATTGAAATGTAGTGCGATTTGTGCTTGAGATTGAGACTGTAGTTGGAGTAAAGTGGAGGTGCCCCATTTTTTATTTCGTTTATTTATTATTATTTATCAACTACTTCTTAAACAGTTTAGTTATTCCTTCTTAAGGGTAAACAAATTTTACACGTCACTGCCATACATGGAAAACATATCCAAAGATATGTCTCGCGATTTTTGTATATTTTGTCAGGTTTGATTCAGCTAAAAAATCGCTGTGTGGTAAAAACCGTCCATTCAAAATTGAGGCTTTAAATGTCTGCAGTGTGTTGGCTGCATAAATATCGTTGCTTTTTATACAAAGTTACTTATTATCATGTTGTTTATATGAATCAGTATACATTTTATGTCGGTATGTCAATGTTGTATGTATTTTAGGCTTATGCTGTTAATGCTGATGTTGTGTATGAGCATCTGTATATTTTTATTATTACCTTAACATTTTTTATTTTGTAAAATATTTGCTTCGTTCTTTACGTTTAAGAATGAAGTTTTTATAAAAAGTAGATCCAAAAGTGTTTGTAAATGTTTTCTTGTATATTTATATAAAGTATTGTCCGAGGATGTTGTGGGAATGTTTTATCTTCTCTGTATTTTTGTTTAATTAAAATACTGACTATATCAACCTATGCCAACACATTGCACACATTTTGATAAATAAATTGGCAAAATTTATAACCAAAATGCAGTTTACATAATAAATCACTATAAATTTTTATATATTTCGAGTATGTATCAAAAACTCAACGTAACAACTGAAATTATTTTCAATAAACTGAATATTCACATCAAAATTATTAATACAAAACAATCCACAGAACTTTTGTGGCAAATAAAATCTACGTAGGACCTGAACACTGACATTCATAGAACATAAAATTAAAAATGTACGCAAAAACCATGTCAGTATGTTTGCGTACATTGTCAAATTTCAATACATTTACATATCACAATGGGTCTACGAAATTCGCAAACTATTGGCATGCAGCACACATTTTTTCTACATACATTTTACTCCAAATCACAGCTACGCAATCACTTTACACTTTATTGGTGTTTTGTTTTACGACATGTATTTTGTCATTGTGTCAGTGTATTTTTTAGTAAATTAGCTTCGTATGGGTGTTTAGCTTAAGTTTGAAGGTGTAGCTAGATTAGGTAGGCTAAGCCGCCATTCTCTTGGTTTGAGTTAGTTGTAAAAAACAATTAATTAATTATTTTTTTTGTGTTACAGCAAGCGTGCGGCAAATACATTCCGGCGGGGAGTACAGTGCAAGGGAACCAAACTGGTGTTGCGATGGATGGGACTTACTTAGTTGAAGCCTCCTTTTAGGGCCCGTCCACTAGCTCTCATATGGAAAGCTATGTGTAAAAAATCCCCGGGCTACTACCGGGTATCTGGACTAAAGTTTTGACTAAAAGTTATCAACGACACCACAGTGACGTATAAACGACATTTAGAAGTGCAAAACGATCAAGTACGCGTACTTGTTTGCCAAAAGACGGCGGTATTCGAACTACAACCAATTACTAGGATATATCTACGAGTCTACGTAAGTTTAATGTCTTGTAAATCTAACAAAATACTGCCTTTGTTGAATATCAATTGGTTAGAAGTAATTGAGATGGAAAGAGGCCTCCATTTCATGACTATTCCGATATATCTAGTCAGGAAGATATCATTCCGAACCGTTCTAGTCACTTTACGAAACTGATAGTTACTTTACTAAACTGCTAGTCACTTTACTAAACTGAGGATCACCTTACTGGAATGACGTCATGAAATGGAAGTATGAACACTAGAAACGTGTTTTCCAGTACCTATATGAAATAATATTAAGGGGCATGGCTAGTAAAATGAGTGTTATATAGGTTCATAAGTATTTTGACTGACAGAGTATGTATCAGTATTTAGCCATTGCATTGGTTATAAAAAAACTGTCAGTCAATATACAAGGTCAGTTATTTCAGTCCTTTCTGCGTAGATTCCTTTTATCTATAATTATATTTACAGTATTATAAGATTTTAATATAAATTGATGACGATTGACGATGTTAACGAGTGAAATATGGATTTGTTATGGAAATGTTTTAAAAGACAGGTAGTTTCAAATAGTCAATAGTTCAAATCATATCAATTAGATCACTAACAAGTAGTTATACAGGTGTAAACTTGGACTCCTTTACATTGGGTGGTGGCAGAGCATTTTATAATACATAAAATCAAATCCAATTGGTCTTAATAAAGTTCAATCACAAGGATGACCTTAAACAAGTGTGAAAACCCCATTTAACACCTTCAGGACCAGTTTCATTAAAAACTGTATACAGCATAAGACAGTAAGATACATAATTACATAAATAAACCACAAAAAAAACTAACTACGCAAAGAAATTACATAAATAAACTACAAAAAGAAACTACATAAAGACAATAAGATAATGAATAATCATTTAAGAAGAAAGATGGAAAGAAAGCAGGTTTAAACTACAATCCCAACGTCGAAGTCCAGCCATCACTTCGTATCTATGTTGATAACAACCTCTGTATTTCAAATGCTCTGCATCGCCATAACTTTCTCGAATGTTATTTGATACGAAATAGTTTATATCTATAAATTATATCTATAAATTTAATTGAATTCTTTAGATATAAGAATATGTACTACTAATGAGACTTTATATATAAAAGCGATTTCTATGAATCCGCACTTGTTGTAATTCAAAGTGTTGAACTATTCGTTTAGCTCGTCCACTAGTCGTTCTAGTGCCTTCGATATTAGTTAAATTCAATAGTTTATTAGGAGGGTAGGAGTAGATAGATATTTTGGTCGGAAATTCGTCAGTAAATGTTTGTTTCTTTGAAAAATTCTTTATGTCGCCAAATAAATGCAAGAATTGCTGATTATTTTTTTCAATGCGCTAGAAAGGCGGTTGACTTAAGGACAATAAAAACGTCGACCTAATAAAGAGGTCAATTATTTTTTGGGATAGTTTATTTCCAAAGTGTGGTTGCCAAGTAATCTATCAAAGTAACAAGCATTTTGTACTGGAATTAGGACATTGATGTGTTTTATCGAGAAGTTTGACGGTCAGTGATTTAAAAAGTGCAATGAATATCGAACAATGAAATATTTTCGTGGCATTTCGGTCACGGTAGTTACTCATTATTGTAGTTATGGAATTATGAACGTCTTATGATCGCAATAGTTTGGAGTGTTGGTAGATAGATTGAATATAATGTGGTTAATTCTAGTATATGTTTTAGATATAAGAGTGTAGAAATGTGAATGGATCGCATCCAATGCGTTTTGAAGTAGTCTTAATTTCTTAGTTGTTAAACCGAATTCTATGTTAAAATTAATTCTTCCAAAATATTGCCACAATTTCGATTTATAATGAACTTTGTCTTGGTATGGTTAGGAACTTATTGTTTAGATATAATAGTTAATAATCATATTTCATTTAACGTCAACGTGTAATTTAACTGATTTACTAAGATAATTATGGAATTAATAAGAGATTATAGGAGTTCTATAATTATTTTAATTCCTGTTTAAAAGCCTAACTGATTTCAAAATGATTTGCAAGAAATAATGTAGTTTTGTCTAACATTACATAGGATAGTCATGTCTTTTACCTAAATACCTTCTAGAAATCTATATTTTTGTGTTTTACTGTACTGGGTGGAAACTAAAATAGATAACTTAAATATTTACTGCCCAAATAAATTGCTATATAGGTAGGTCATAATTACAAGATTGAGTAGTACAAATAATGATAAGATAATGAAGATAAAAACGTCCATAATCACTGATACCCCTTTGTAGAGAAAAAACTGTAACATCTGCCAATATTTGTTTTAGAAAAGTAGTTCCACAGTTTACTGCGTTAATTTTCACTGAACGGCAAGAAAATAGACAGTAGCTGCCCCAAAATGGTATATATAAAGGTGGGTAGTTACATATTGATCTAGTTATTATTTAATCAAAAGAACAGTACAGAAAAGATAAAAATATTAAAGAAACACTTAACAAAATATAAGCTTACACATGACGTGTGATTGAATACTTACAGCCGGTTTCTGAAATCTAACTCGATCAAACGTAATCAGATGTCAAGTCACTCGCCATTTCAGCTATTACATCGAATTAGATAGAGATAGCAAGTGACTTGACATCCGATTAGTTTTGATCGGGCTTTCAGAAACCGGCCGTTAGTATTTTATCTGATTAAGTCAAAGTCAAAGTCAAAAGGTATTTATTCACCACTAGGTACCAGTTCCACGCGACCAAAGCCTAGAATTACCATAATACAATAAAAGATTTGTGTGGGTCTAGCAATAAATCTATCAATTATTAAGTTATAATTATTATCTCACGTCACAGTCTTGCTCTTGTTATTTCGTGGTCAACAAGTGGGTATCTTTATCAGTTATTTTATTTTATTATTCCACCCAGTAGGTATGTTGTTGTAATTATATTGAAAATACCCCTGTGATTATAGGCTGTTTAACAGTGTATTATTTAATATTATTTCACATATTTATTGTTAAAACTAAGTTATGTTTGCTGATGTAAATAGGCCTTAATTTATTAATTAATGTTTTTATAAAAAAGTTTTTTTTTAATTTCATGCAAACATCAAGAAACTGTATTTTACCATTCAATATAATTCAGATTTATTTGATTTATGAATGTTTTATGGCTATTGTTTTTATTGAATATAAAATGTAATTATTATGTGTAATCAACAATTAAAATCATACTGCCATATTTTATAATGACAATCAAGATGTACCGTTGCTTGCTAAGAAACACCATGTATCAGGCACCATGAATCAGGTAGAAATATGTATTGTAAAAGCAAAAAATCGTGTTTTAGAATAAATGAATAAATCTTTTAATGTCATATTTATACAGTGTGTTCTAAAGACTGTATTGTTTATTTAAAACTTTTGGATAGTGTTGTGAAAATGTGTCGATGGACCAATCTGAGGGTGTTTTTCGCGTGTGCGTTGTGAGTCTGACTATTTTTGAACCTTCTTTTGATAGTGAACGAAAACCAAGTCAACCATAAAAATAGAACTAAATAGTAATAAAAAGGATTCTAAATTGGAAAGCAACTAAACCACCAATCTCACTGTATCAAATGAATTTGTCAATTCAATTCAATTCGTTTATTCAATTACAATTCTCTTACAAATCGTGTCTGAATCTTAACCTAACATGCAACAAAATAAACTATTTAATTAACATAATGTCCCCAGTGAAATTAAAATACAAAAACTATATAATTCGCAATATTAAATGTCAACAATAATTAAATGTCACTTCTGAAAATCTATAAACTCCTCAATCGAATAGAAACACCCCTCCAACAAGAGCTTTTTCAGTTCAGACATAAATTTGATAAGGCTCTTTAAACATTTAAAATCTACCGGTAATGCATTAAACATTTTGACCGCTTGATACCGATAAGTGTTTTGCGATTTGTAATCTCGGAGTAAAAGGTATGTCGAGATCCTTTACACATTGTAGTTACGCAGTTGCGTTATCCCGCGCTTTACGAGGCATTTAAATATTTGCATGTGAGAACTAGTTTTTTAAACAATAAAAATAGCAAATAAGCGTACGGCCCCCTGATGGAAAGTAATTACCGTAGCCTATAACTAAATACATAACTAAAAAAAAAAAGCCAAAGGGCAAAAGCTGGTTAAGACATGTGAAAACACGTGACGTGATGCGTGTTCTAAATTTGAAAAAAAATACGTTATTTTTATTTCGTTTATTAAATTTATTCGGAATAATAAAATCCTGCGTTTTAAAATACAGAATACGCTACTGTATTTCTGGTTATTCGACACGATAAAGTACGTGATTTGTATCCCTTTTTAATATAAAAATGTTCCTTGATATCTCATTAGAAGGTTCATAAACATTAGTCAGACACTGTGGAGAAGTGTGGATGATTTAGATCGATAACTTTTTTAATTTTTAGCTATCGACTTATCGAAAATTTGAAATTCACGTTTTTAACTTAAGGTCCTCGGTTCAGAACCTATAGCTTAACGATTCTTTGTTATTTTGAAAAGGAAAATAAATATTATGTAAATACTTTGAGCGTTTTCTTTTTGGCCTTTGTATACCGAAATCCAGACGAGAGATTTTATATGGAAATGATGTAGATAGGTACTCTAGGTACCTATGTCAATTCGACAACTTTGTGAATATGACGGGATGTCAAAGGAAGGAGCTCATTTTTTTTATCCCAAGAAATGTATAGAGGTTGGTTGTACTTATTTGCTGGTGCAAAAATGAGGGAATAATAATTATTTATTCCCTCAGTTTAGTTTAGTTTCGAATAATTATTATTAGAAACAATTTTTTTTTTAATCATTCGACATCGCTAATAATGCTTTAATTTTACCTCTGCATTGATAGGCTTGTAGATACTAAGCACGATTATATAAAAACCACACATTTTATTTTTAATAAACGCACTTTTAAAAACATGTCAGAAATGAGTCCGTAGGAGAACCAAAGTAACCGACATAGCTCACAGATTAGCATATTGAAGTGGCAATGGGCAGGTCATATAGCTAGAAGAACTGTCAACCGCTGGGGAATAAAAGTTCTAATGGCGACCACGAACAGGAAAACGAAATGTGGAACGCCCTCCTACCCAATAGACTGAAGACATTGTTAGGATCGCGGGAAGTCGGTGGATGGAGAGGGCTCAGAATCGTTCTTCCTGGAAATGTGTAGGGGAGCCATATGTCCAGCAGTGGACTTCTACAGGCTGATGATGATGATGATTACTGACAAAACATATTATATTTTTGAACTAAAATGTGAGAAAAAAGGGATAAGCAGTAGGTATATGTAAAAGATGAGTACGTAATTTATTATTATTGTAGGTATTAATAATCACGAAAGTAAAAAAATATATGTTTGATTATAGTTTGAAATTTTACTTTTTTGAAAGCGCCATCTATGAATATATATTTGAACTGTACAGTAGCGCCTTCCAAACCTTAAGTTTTAAAAAGCTATTCACGCTTTGCAAACACGATACTTTCTATTAAGTTTCAACGTTAATTACATAGATGGCGGCAGTAGCGAGTTATTTTTAACTTTTTACGAGTTGTATGTCGTTGAGTTACTTCTGTTTTTTAAAATTAATCATATGAATTAGTGTTCACATTAACAATAAGACAACAAACATACAACATGAAAGCAATAAATATAATTTGAATTAGACGTTGTAAATTGATCGTAAATGACCGTTTTGATTTTTTTTATTGAAATACCTCAAAATGTGGGTATGTGTTAAATGTACTATATTACATATAAATAAATAAATAAATATTGGTGGGCTTTACACACAGCACTATCTAGCCCCAAACTAAGCCAAAGCTTGTAATATGGGAACCAGATAGCTGATATAATACATATATACTTTTTTTTTGTAAACACATACTTATAATATTATATAACACCCAGACAGAGAACAAACATCAATGTTCATCACACAAATGTTTGTTCTCGGTGGGGATCGAACCCACGGCCTTCCCGGCAGAAGGCAGAGCTACTACCAACTGAGCTGTGAAGGCTGTGAAGTACTTAAAGTTCATATATTATTATTGTACATTTATTTCAACCTCTGACTAACCTGAATTGGTACTTGGCACTAAGGATATCTACCGTGCCTGGGTATCAAAGTCGTGAGGCTATTTAAGTATGTGTTTATTTTTTAGTTGACTTATACCTACTTGTATAAATCAGATAACATAGTAAAATCCTTAATAACTTGTAACTTTTAATTTCTGACATATTAAATACAAGGTAATCCAATACTTTCAGAGGGCTAAAGTACCCATCATTCATATAATTTATATTGATGGGTACTTTAGCCCCCTGAAGTTTTAAGTACAAGTATTGGAACACCTTGTATATAAATAATAATAAAAGTATAATGAAGGCGTTATTGAAAAGTATAAGGATATTAAAATGGCAATGGACTATTCATAGCTCCCAGAATTAGCAAACCATTATTAGCTAGTGATATTAGTGATAATCATAAAAACTGTACATAAAATAAGGAAAATGTACTAGTACATACCAAACAATAAAAACTATTTGGTTTAAGTACACTATTGTACACTTCTGACTATAGTTCCGACAAGAAAATTATTGGCAAAGATTTTGAAGCGTTCAGAAGCTTCTTTTTTGTAACTTTTTATTAGATTTTCCAAATGTTTTTTTAATTCTTGTTCATTCCAAGTCATTTTATTTTATTGAGTACTATTTTATGTTCCATTCACATTTGAGTTTGTTGGTATCCGACGAAGTATGCGAGTCATTTTATTTGTTGTTATTTTCATTTCTATATTTCTTCATTCACTAAAATAAACGATGTATGGTAGGTACCATACTTTCAAAATACTTGTTTTTTTTTCTTATTTATCATCTTCATTCACTATTTTGAAAGTATGGGCTTAGGTACCTACTAAGCCCATACTTTCAAAAAAGTGTATGAAGAAATATATAAATGAAAAAAATCAAAAAAGTCTTAGCGACTTCACCGTTGGACCCTAAAACGCCAATTTGAACCCAGTCATACACATAACATATAATATAAACAACAATATATATTTTATTGTTATATATTTTATTGTTATATAAGGTATACATATCTTTCTGAAATATTAAAAATAATGTAATTTTTCGAAAATGTTGAGATATAAAAAAACCTTAAATATTCTGAAATTACTTACGTTTAAGCCAAAATCATGGATAGGTTCTTAGGTAACTAATAACCTATGCGTCACATAAAAAAAGTCGCATCCAAAGAACCTTCCTCCTTTTTTGTCAAATAAAAATGACGCTCCAAAGTCTAATGTCCATTGTCTCATCTGTTTAAGCGACTACTAGTAACTCTTTGCCTACAAACCGGTAGGAAACACGCATACAAATAGTCTTCTTTCCCGCCTGAATGAGCAAAGATGATGTATGCACCGTGCATTATGTGCTTTACAAAGGGTACCTTATAAATGGTAATTACTGTTACAAAGTAAAAAGTAATCTATAAAGTTATGCATGGTTATGTAAGGATTGTCGAGAACACTGTTTGTCTAGTGGTGGTAACTCCGCCTTCTAATCCTAAGGTCATGGGTTTGAATCCGTTCGTGCAGATATGGACATGTGTAAAAAACTATGTGCGCAATGCTGGTCTCAAACCGTGAGCGAAAATATCGTGATGGAACCCTCATCATCCTCATAAACCATCGACAATTTAAGCAAAGGCCTAGTGTTGACAAACACTAGGTATTTTAGAAACTACCTAGCTTCTGTTGACAAAATGTTTTACGCAGTACCAGGTTCCATCCTCATCTCCTTTCCTCATCCTACGAGAATGGTCGTCATAATGCAAAGTCAAAATATATTTATAGAATTGAATCATCACAAAGATCACTTTGAAATGTCTTAAAGCTAGGTGTATGTAGGTGTAAGTTCTAACTGACCAAGCCTGGAAGAATATGCAGTTTACTTACGGCTTGGTTTCTACTGTTCTTTTGTTACAAAATAATATATGTATAATTAGTAATAAAGCTCCAGTGTGGTGCCAATCGAACTTAAAAAGAAAGACTCATATAAGCTAATAAGTAATGGTATCAAGTGCTCAAAGGAGCTTGTTTGGGGAGCACTTAAATCCTTTCACCACCCTGTTTAGAAAGAAACAACTGACATGACAGGAAGAAGTAGGAGTGAACGAAACAATTGCCTAAGGCTTAATATGCCTACAAATGTGAGCTATTTCTCAATTCTGGCACAAGCCTTATTAGCCTGATTAGCCGCGGTTTCCACAGAAACAGCAGCCGTCATAGAGCGGCTACATCTTATATATTTTAAAGAAAATCATCTTTCTGCTCTAGTCAAAGCCAAAAGGCTAACAGTTTTCTCAAACCTTAGAGCCTAGAGAATGCCTTTTGACTTGCGACTTACATGATGTTCCTGCCCATATCCCATTTTATGTGGTGGCACAACAGGTTTTTTCTCGAAGTATTAAACGGGTAATTATCGCGTTTAACCTTTTTCTTCTCGACGAGGTTTTTTTCTCTGCACTTTCATCTATAATCCGTCATCTCAGTAGTCACTCCTTTCTTACACATGTCATCTTTCACACAATCCATCCATCTTTTCTTTGGCCTTCCTCTACTCCTTAATCAATCCACATTCATAACTTATACTCTTTTCGTTATATGACATTCTTTCCTTCTCATAACATGTCCATACCGATGATCGGGTCCTACCTCTCATCTGCATCAAAATCACCACAGGGGATGCTTGAACATTGCTGCCACCAACCTAAGGTCCTTCTCTGCTATTTTAGGAGTTGGGCTGGCTGGGATGAGGTTAGCAGGGGGACAATGATCAATACACCCCATTGCGGGACGTCCGTGCAGATCTCATTCCTCCAACACGAATTAGAATTAGATGAATTAGACCACGCTAACCTATTGCTTCTCATTTTTTCAGTCACTGGTGCCACTTTCAAACTGCCTCTAATAAAGTCATTTCTTATCTTATCCATTCTTGTCACTCCACACATCCATCTCAACATTCGCATCTCCGCTGCATGCACTCTTCTTTCATCCGTCCTTTTAGTGGCCCAACACTCCGATCCATACAAAACGGCAGGTCTTATCATTGTTTTGTATATTTTCCCCTTTAGTTTTAGGGGCATTCTGGATCGCAGGTTGTTCCTGTGAGTTCTCTCCATTTCACCCATGCATTTATTCTACACTTTACATCCCTGTCAATCTCACCATCATTATTGTACTACTGAACCGAGGTACTGAAAATCGGAACAGACTGGTAGGGATGCACCATCTAAGGCAATATTGGCGAAACTGGAGGGATCACCGAAGTCACAAAACAGATGTTCTGTTTTGGTCCTACTGATCTTCAATCCGACACTCTCCCCCTGCCATTTTGACTTGACTTACATTAATACGAGACTCATATATTTTCCTCAATAAAGTTATATGTAATATTTTTTACTATAATTACAGTTACTGTTGTCTATTTTCTGACGGCCACAACTTACATCCATCTTTACCCAACACTTGAAAGTCTCAAAACCATCTCAAGTACATGCTGCAACCATTTTGAATTAACAGTTAACCCGGTAACGCACACACGTGTACATACATACGGATATACAGCGTACATACGCAGTAATTGTGGAGAGAATATAAAAAAAATTGCACTAAGTGTGCCTTACTTGCTCGTGGCGAGGTGGGCACGGCCGCTGAAGATTGTGGAATTCGCTTTTGTTTGTCATTTGAACGGTCAATATTGCCGGTGTCAAGACAAAATGTCAATTATAATAATCACTTGTTCCTGCATAAAATGTTGAACAAAAAACCACTGAACTTATTTTTCTTAGAGCAAAAGTCGGCATAGTTATACATAAATTTGAATCGGTCTTTTAAAACTTCACTTTGTAACGACTTTTATAAACAAGGTGAATCTAAGCGCCAGTTTCTCGCGAACGAAGCCTAAAAGAACAGGCAAAAGACTCACGGCTTGGTTCCTGCATACTGTTCCAATCCAACCTTAACATACAAAGTAGGGGGTAGTCAGAGGCCAATCCAAATATTGGCCTTTATACTGGAGCATACATCACGAGATTTGAGGCGAACTACTTGTTTTTTATATTAGTCTGGTGATCATAAAAAAACACTAGTTGCCAATAGGCTAAAAAACTATAGATAATAAACATTAAATCAGGTTTCACAGCAAATAGGGTAGTTTAGGCTAAATACAAGATATTTATTCGCAGAAATAAGATTTACATAAGTACTTATTACAGAAGGCACAGCACTTTAGACTTATTCATCTTTTTTGGGTATCGCAAAATAAATAAATATTGATGGACTTTCCACACAGCACTATCTAGCCCCAAACTAAGCACAGCTTAGTATATGCAAATCAGATGGCTTATAATAATATTGTACATATATAATTTTATTTGTAAATAAATACCTTATCATCTTCCTGCCCTTATCCCACGCTGCATGGGGTCGGCACAACAGATTTTCTTCTTCCACTCTCCTCTATCATTCGTCGTCTCAGTGCTCACTCCTTTCTTACTCATGTCATCTTTCACACAATCCATCCATCTTTTCTTTGGCCTGCCTCTCCTTATAAAACCATCCACATCCATTTCAAACACTCTTCTCGTAATATGACTTTCTTCCCTCCTCATGACATGCCCATACCACGCTAACCTATTGCTCCTCAACTAAATTAAAATTAAAATAATTATTTAAACTTAAATTGTAAATAAATACTTATGATATTATAATAACACCCAACATATAATAAATATAAATAGGGCAGTTTAGGCAATAGTAGAGTATTTCCCTAGTGGTTAGTCAGTTGTCATATAGCACAGTCGAGTAGCGCCAGCGGGCGTGCATAGCGGCCGCCGTTCCGACTGGCCACAGCTGGCTGGCAGAGCGAGAAGTTCAAATCTCGCAGTAATTGATAAATAACGACACGTGCGCCCGGGTCAACACACTTGTATGCAGGTGATACCCTAACAACATGCTCCTATCTTACTTCCTACAGAAATAATAAGACGCAAAGATATAATCATCACCAGTAGTCAAATAAAAAAATAGTGCTGGGCCTTTTTACAGTACTATCTAGCCCCAAATAAGCAAAGCTTGTATATGGGAACTATGGGAACCAGATAGCTGATATAATATTTATATCCTTTTTTTTTTGTAAATACATATTATAATATTTTATAACCCACAGAGCAAGAACAAACATTTATGTTAATCACACAAATCTTTTTTTTTTAGATTCAAATTCAAATTCAAATTCAAATTATTTATTTCAAAAATAGGACATACATACATTTACAATTAATTACAGGACAGCATTAGGTTTATCACCTGTGTTGCGTCGTAAATTTGTGACGTGCAGAACCTACACTAAGATTAAAATATCTTGTGTCGCAGGCTCTGCGTGGCCTTCAATTGTTACAACAATGTAGTCGAGCATGTTATGGGGTTGCAAAGGTAAGTGTGTTTTATTTTTATGTTGTTTTATAATAATTGTAAAACAATAATATTATATTATATTAATACCTACCTACGTAATCGCATGCAATTGTGTGGGTGTTTATATGTGTATTTATGTTTTTGTGTGTGGGAATGTGTGCGTGAGGAGAGTAGTGAGTGGGTGGGCGTGTGTGTGGGTGTGTGTGAGGGTGTGTGTGTGTGTGTGAGATGGTACAAGCAGATGGCCCACCTGATGAAGTGGTAACCATCACCTATAACAAAGCATTGCCTCGTAAGTCACGCACGATAGGAACGTGCCCTACAATGCACTGCCCTGCGCCCATCAACTTGAGGCATACAGACGCTAAACCTCATGTGGCTGTAATTACACCGGCAACCACACTCTTCAAACCAAAACACAGCGTTGCTGCTCGGTGGCAGAAAAAGGCGTGGTGGTAGTACTTCCCCGGACGAGCCCTTCACAAAGAGCTCTACTACTCTTCAGTTTCAATCTTTGTTGTCGGTGGAGATCGATCCCACGGCCTACAGCGCAGAAAGCAGAGCTACTACCAACTGAGCTGTAAAAGCTGTTGGTTAGTATAAGAGCTCTTTGTGTGTGGCTCGTCCGGAGAAGATGCCGCCAAGCAGCGTTGCTGTGTTTCGGTTTGAAGGGTGTGGTCCCCGGTGGAATTACAGGCACATGAGGCTTGACAGGCAACAGATGCAAACATGGCAAACATTATTGTTCGGCGCATTATCACCTATGACCATTCACACTTTTTAATATTTTTTCTCTGTTCTGTCTTGGTTTTAATTATTACTTTCATTAAAAATAATTTCATTTCAATATATTTGAAGATCTTAATATCACGATATCATAGAAAATTATACGTATAACAAGGGTTCCGCAAATTTATGTATATAATTATGATCGAAATAAGTTTTTCTTCCAATCGAAACACAGCGAAACCATTTATTCAGTAGAAACAAGTATAATTTGAAAACTTCTTTGAAACGACAACCAATGATGGCCTATCTACGCTTATCGCAGACCTGTCGTGACTTACATAATAGGAGTGAAGGTCAACAAACTCCTATGACACCCCTTGCAAGTGTGATGAACTAACCATAATCGCAAAAAAATTGAATGCCAAGTTCTTGCGAATTGTTCATTAAAAGCAGAGAAATTCTAATAAATACAACTGATAAAATGAAAAATAAAACTGAAACGATTCCAGATCAAAATCTGGAATCGTTTCAGTTTTATTTTCAGGTACGGTAGTTGCCTCAGAGGGCTTATTACGAGTTTAGTGCCGATCGAGTGCCGATCGTCGATCGTTACGATACACCGAATTTTCTATGAAAAAAAAACGGGTTCTCAAAGAATACGCTAGATGCCGTTGATTTATTTTCATAGAAAATTCGGTGTATCGTAACGATCGACGATCGGCACTAAACTCGTAATAAGCCCTCAGATCTCTTAATAAAAACTGAAAACTGAAACAGCTTCACGACTGTGATCCCCACGCACGGTAGTTACCCCCTCAGATTTCTTGGTACCAAGTACGATTATAGATTATTTGAGGACGTCTAAAAGAGGTAGTCAGAGGTATGTCCAAACATTACATTTGGCACTTACCCACATAGTGCAGTAGTTTAGTATTCCATACGTGACAGTTTGCAAGCCCATCGCCGCTGTTAGAATACTAACTGGTTCCCTCACCATGTTTTCCTTCACTGTTTAAGAACACTGGCATTGGGCACATACATTTTTTCGAAAAGAAAAATCCATTGGTGCGCGACCGGATTCGAACCTCTCTTGATACCTAGTAGTAACTTAAGAATGTTTGAAGATGTCGGGTACTAATAATCGGGATGGTAGTTGCGTAAGTGGTACTTTAGTTTGTTTGGTGACTTGTAAAAAAACAAAATGTCATAGGCAAACGTAACAGATCATCATCAGGTATCATCATATAAATATATAAATATCTTGTAACTTATATATTTTATTATGTATTGCAAATAATTATCTTCAAATAAAATATCATGCAGATGAAGCCTCGTGCTAAAACTAGTTAGTTAATTGTAAAGCTCAGCTTAAAGTACTTAAAGCCACTTTTCTTTGCTATTCTAAGATATCATCATATTGTCAAGACTATCTAGAAATTTCCGTTAAAACATATATCACACACGCACACATGAAACAAGCATGTACGCGTGCGTATGCATGTGTGCGTGCAATAAACCTGCGCGTGCGCCAGCTTACGCCACATAAAAGATGACCGTTCCTATCTCTCTCGTACTCGTTTACGTTTATACGGCTGTCTCGCTCGCTCTCGTATGTAATTACAGTACATTACCCGACTGACTAATACCTAGCAGTGATTGTATCATCGTAGGTACGTCTCGAGGTGCCTTGCTTGGCTTCTAATCAGATCGGGTTTTTCCGGTTTGAATGAAGCCTCGTTTAAAAAAACCTTACAACTTTGATTCCTAGGCACGGTAGATATCCTCTTGCTTAGTACACAAGTACTCGGATGTCAGGACCTACCTTTGAAAATGGCAGAAAAATCTTGATATAAGAAGATGTCAGGGCCTACCTTCGATTGTGGTAGCAGAATCTTGATACAAGAAGAAAAAAATATGGAACCTGATGTGGAGCGGATACCCCAGTCAGTATCTTCTAAAAGAAACTGGGCTTACCAACTTGACATGCCGTGGTGATTTTATGGATGTCGTAAGACGATTAGGAAACGCACCAGAAGATAGGCAGCAGCATCTCTTGAATACTTTTTAGATATCCCTTCCCTTCCTTCTTTCTCATCGTGTCACTAGTTTTTTCGATAAGCTGTGTTGAAAGGATTGTAAATGCGCCTCAAAGTAGCTCATTTCGAACACTTGACAAATCCTTATGAACTTTATAGATTCAACGACATGCAAGTTTCCTTACGGTGTTTTCCTTCACCGTATGAGAGTACTGGCACTGTGCACATATTTTTTTTAACAGAAAAACCTTTTAATTTTCACTATTGGATTTGAACCCACGATCGGAAGGCGGGGTCGCTACGACATACCACCAGTGCGCTTTTTTATTTATTTAAGTATTTTATTTTACCCCCCGCCATTATGGTGGTCAGTCTCAAAGTCCAAGAATTGGACTTTTTTACAGGATATCTAAGGAAATGTGCCAAATGTTATATTTGGACAAACTTGTGCCTACCTCCTTAGATATTATAATAATAGAGATAATAGTGTACAATGGCCGACCATAAAGGAAGCAAGCCGTAAGTTTGTTGCCTGTTCTTGTCGGTTTGGTTGCTGGGTACTGGCACCTAGATTTAGTACGGTTCAAAGCGATCCTTGTGATTCAATTCAATAAATGTCTTTGACTTATCGATAAAAGTGATTTCTTCCAGGGCTACACGACATAAATCCCGTTCGATGAACTGGCACCCAGCTTTAAGACGGTTCAAAGTGATCCTTGTGATTCAATTGAATAAATACCTACCTTTTGACTTTGACTTATCGCTAAAAAGCGATTTTATCCGGCTACAAGATCAAAATCCCTTGACTAGTATGCCATTCGTAGAGTATTTTGTTTTTTTATTTCATAAACAATTGAAGAGCTGAGTGACCGTTTGCGCAAGTGCTGTAGAACCGAAGTGATAATAATAAGAAAGTGCATTACGCACCTCATCGTCTGGAGTGAGGGGAAGACGCAATTACTGCGCTTCCGCCGCGGGCCGGTAGGGGGGGCACTGGCGAACATCATCGATATCGATACTATTAAAATTTAGACTCTAGGACGATGTCAAATTCAAAGTCAAAAGGTTCTTAGTCAAAGTCAAATTCAATTGAAACGTGGTGAAAAACTAGATGAATCTAGGAGACAGATGAAGGAAAACATCGAGAGGAAACCGGCTTGTTGAAGAACTTAAAAAGTTCTAAAACTTACGTCGCTCGAAAGTAGCTTTTTTGAAGCGCACTTAAAATCCTTTCACCACACTGAAAGAAACTAGTGAAACGACCAGAAGAAGAAGATACAATTTAGAAAATAAAATACAGGCAATTAAATAGTGCAGTGCACTTAATAAGTGTCACTTAAGTTCCTACTATAGAAGTATAGTAGGAACTTAAGTGACACTTATTCCTGCGAATAAGTATCTTGTATCTTAATAATCTTGTACTTAAGACTATAACAGTCAAAAACAACTTCTAACAACTTCTAAAACAACGTACTCTTAAATTGGTGCTCTAAAAATCAGTGCTACAAGGAATATCCCGTTCAGAATGGCAATAAATGATGACAGGACGACGGAACCTACAAAAAACTGATCGCCACTGTGCACGTCACCGCGGACGCAAGCAGAACGTATTAACATTTACTTGGCATAAAAAAACTATCTTTGTAGGTGCTTCATGTTATTTCATTTTGTGATATTTTCAACTTATTGTGTAAAATTTAGTTAAGTAATTTGGTAAGTTGGAGGTCAACGATTAACTAAATATGGTAATTCAATGATAAAATCGGATTTATTATTTTATGAAACTGCTCTATTGTAAATTTAAGCAGTTACTTTAAATTTGTAATGGCAAAGTGGTTTAAAATAAAATGAGAGGCTTTTCTTCTTTAAAATACTAACTAAGAAAAATGATCCGGTTTTCAAATTATCTGTAGGATCTTTTGACTGATTTCATGCTTGTGTGTTATTGCTATACTTATACTAAACAATCACTTATTCTATGAAAGCCCTGGTAGTGTAGTGGTAGCCTTCGGTCGTGGGATCAAAAGCAGTCGTGCACACAAATGTATGCAGTGCCAGTACTCTCAAACTATGAAAAATAACATCTCGAGGAAACCGGCATATCGTTGAACCTATAAAGTTCAAAAACATGTGTCCAGTACTCGAAAGGAGCCTCTTTGAGGTGCACTTCAAATCGTTACACCACACTGGTTCTTAGTCGTCGCCAATTAGTGACACGACAACAAGAAGAAAAATTTTCTATTCTATTTTATGCCGAGACCACCACGACCGAGGCAAGTCCAGCATTTAACTTACTAAATGACTTAGGTGATGGTTCTTCACATCAAGTTGGCCATCTGATTCTTCCACCAGCTAGTTCTATAATAATATAAAAAATAAACTATTGGGCAAAGTTCATCGATAATCGGTTACATAAGCGCAGCACTAGCGCCCAACCCCGGCCGCGCGCGGCGGACCGCGGCGAAGAAAGTACGGCCGATGGTAACGGACGAGGGAGAAGGGACGGGACGGGCTTCAACTGCTCAACTCGGTATTTTCCCTCCAAAATAACGATGCAATAGAGTAAAAGTCAAAGTCAAAAGGTATTTATTCGATAAAACTACAAGGATCACTTGAAACGTCTTATAACTAGGTGAATCTAGGTGCCAGTTCCACGTGACCAAAGTCTAGATATTTACAATCATGCTAATTTTGAACGATAGTACCAAAAGAAAAGATATTGTATAAAAAATATATAAATTGATATTTTATGGTACTAGAGCTTTTTGTGTGTGGCTCGTCCAGGGAAATATTACTACCATGTCTATTTGTAATTAAAACTTGTACTATGGTTTTCTGTATTGCAAGCTAGTTTTTAGGGTTCCGTACCCAAAGGGTAAAACGGGACCCTATTACTAAGACTCGGCTGTCCGTCTGTCTGTACAGACAGACGTCCGTCTATCACCACAGGCTGTATCTCATGAAATGAAATGTTGGAATGTTCACAGATGATGTATTTCTGTTGCCGCTACGCGCTATAACAACAAATACTAAAGAACAGAATAAAACAAATATTTAAGGGGGCTCCCACAAACGTGATTTTTCTGCTATTTTTATAGATAATGGTACGGAACCCTTCGTGCGCGAGTCCGACTCGCACTTGGTCGGTTTTATTTAGCTTGTTTTGTATGGAGATGTAACAAGCGCCCCATCGAGCGAGCTGAAAATTCTCGTGACCCTATAAAACCCAGAATCACGATTTCTAAAAAAAAACTCAGTCCAAGGGTACAGCTAAATTAACAGTTGGTGACACAGTTTTGTGTTTTAAACACACACTTAAATACAATATAACAATGCTTTGTTATAGGTGATGGTTACCACTTATCAGGTGGGTCATCTGCTAGTAGTAAATTAGTAAAAAAACATCCAACACAGAACAAACATCTATGTTCATTGCATAAATGTTTGTTCTCCGTAGAGACCGAATCGAACGCTCGAGTTGTTTGATTGAGATAACCAACGTAGCGTTTTTTTTTGTATTGATTTTCTTTTTTCGACCTTTTCTATAGACGTAACGTTTTCTGAAATTTTTAGGTTATCTGTCTCTCTTGTCATGTCACTAGTTTCTTTCGAAACAGTGTGATGAAAGGATTTTCAGTGAGCCTCAAGAGGCTCCTTTCGAGCACTTGATACGTTATAGAACTAGGTTTTCTGTAATTTTGTTTTTTTCAGTAAACGTGTCATATTATCAGTATATCACGGAAGACCAGCGTTGAAGTAGTGCATCAAACTATTACAGCATAAAGCTGAGTGACGACTGATTTTGTTCTTTATATTTTGCATATGTTTTTGTGACACAAAATTTGATTTGATTTGATTTTTGATATTGGAGATTTTCTGCAACTTTGACTTTTTCAGTAAATGTGAAGTTTTCTGTCATATGAACATTTTCTGTCATATTTAACGTTCGAGACTCGACAATAATTATGTAGAAAACCCATGGAGGTAATATGATACTTCGTCTAAGAGAAAACCAGTTTTGAGTAGAATATGAAGAATTCCCCAAAACTAGAAGCTGCTACACCACAGGTGCTCTACGAGGAAGCATTTTTTTTATCCGCCATACACATGCCTCGCTAATACTCACCCAATTGCAACTGAAATTAAACTATAGTAACTCGTACTCCTGAGACTCAAGCTTTAGCTTTTCACCTAGTTTGGGCCTCGACGTTTAATCATAATCATCTTTACTAAGAAACCATTGTGTCCTAAAACTGTTTACTTGATTATCCGTGATTCTATTTGGCAATAAATTATTTTTGCTATTCCTCGTAGAGCACCAATCCAAATATTGATAGGTGCTCTACAAGGAATAAGATCGGTGATTTGCCCAAAGGACTTGTAAAAATTAGCTCAATTAAATACGATCATCATCTGCCTGTAGATGTCCACTGCTGGGCATAGGCCTCCCCTACACATTTCCAGGAAGAACGATTCCGAGCCCTCTCCATCCACCGACTTCCCGCGATCCTAACAATGTCGTCAGTCCATTGGGTAGGAGGGTCCCACGCTTCGTTTTCATTCCTTTTATTATTAGGAGTCTTCTTAGAAACCCGTACATTTTTTTTGAGAGTAGTAGATTTCTTTGTTAAGGGCTCGTCCGGGTAAGTATTACGGTGGTATTCAGAAGTAGGTGGGGAATTAGGGTGTATGAAATTTTAGTTTTTTTATTAAATGATTAATGAGAGATAATGAGAGATGAATAATGAGAATGATTACCTAATTTAAAAAAAATACTACCGGTGATGAATATACTGAGATTACGAAATTAAAAAAATCCTTGTCATCATCACACTGTGTGATAATGATGAGATTTTTTATATAGTTATCATGAGATATGAATAGCGTTAAGTATAATGATCTGAAATGTGAAATGATAGCGCAGCACGTAGAGCTACCGTCTGGCGCGTGCGCATTGTTCTTTGTTACCTGCCAGCGGAGCTCAAACTGCGCGTTAACATTTATTGATTTGACCACCTTTTTTTAAACATGTTGTATAATAGAGGGACCGATGAGACAATAGTGCATGCAGTAGAAATACGAATATTGAGATTTTTTATACTACTTGCGAGAATAAGCAAATGGCCCACCTGATGTTAACGGCAATCACTTAATCAAAGCATTGCCTCACAAGTCACGCAAGATTTCTATATTGCGTATTCCTATTTTTCCTAACCGTGCCCTATGATGCATTGCGTCTATCAACTTAACCGGCATACAAATGTTAAGCCTCATGTGCCTTCAAATCGAAACACAGCAACGCTGCTTGGCGGCAGATTAGAAGCATGGTGGTAGTACTTCTCCGAACGAGCCACACACAAAGACCTTTTACTACTCTTACCTCTGATACAATGTAGACCAATGGACGCAGGACAGTACACCGTAGGGCACGTTCATATCGTGTGGGACTTGCGGGGCAATCCTTTGTTATAGGTGATGATTACCACTTAACATCAGGTGGGCCATCTGCTTGTTCTATTAACAGAAGCATAAAAAACTTACCTTAGATTTAATCTTTCCTAGTCTGCGAACCGGAACCAATTTACTAAACTTTGAGAACCACACTCAACAAAAGTCAGTTACGACAACCGGCCGTTACAGTTTAGCCATCAGTACTGTCTTCCGGTAGAATGAGATAGCAATATACAACTTCATACGAGCCGGAGGGAGATAGCAGCATTCCACCTGTCTACTGGTGCTATCACTTTTTTGTTCTGTTCTAAGTTTAATTGCAAAGTAATGGTGAAATATTAGAGTTTGAAAAATAAGTACCTATTCTTATGGTTTTGCAAGTGACTGAGGTAAGCTTAGAGGGAACTTTTTGCGTAATGAAAAATGGCATAATGCTATGAATGGATTTGGGTGCAAAAAGTCTCCACTTGAAATTTTCTGTTATTTCTATAGTAACGCTAGGTTTTGAAATATACTTGAGACTGTCTATCGGGGGTAGTCAGCAACACGTCCTCTAATATGAGAATTGTTGAAGCAACTTAAAACCTGGCATTGTTCGGAGGATTAAAAACTCCTATTTATTTTAATGACTATATGGGATCTTTATAATTTTAAAGTACGCAATGGTACAGTAGAAGATAATCTTTAAGATAAAGTATCTTGAAAAGTTACGCTTGTCAGAAGTTATGACCGCTATATGACGGACGTTACTATGACTTCTAGGCTTGGTCGTGTGGAACCACCAAAGATTCACCAGTGATCCTCGTGATTCAATTGAATAAACTTTGACTTTGAGAAAATAAGCTACAATCTAGAGATTGAAGCTTAATTTTCTCGAAGACAGTGGCTTTTTAGAAAGTGGGAGCGCGTTGAAGTCTTTTGTAGAGTATTTAATAAATAAATAAATAATGTGCTATTGTTTTAATTTCACGATGTATTTTATCATCGAATGATATTATTACATAAATAAGACACCCATAAAGAAATATATATATTCGATAGCCTTAACAGCTCAGTCGGTAGTAGCTCAGCCTTCTGCGCCGTAGGCCGTGGGTTCGATTCCCACCGAGATCAAACATTTTGTGTGATGAACATAGCTGATGTTTTATTCTGTCTGGGTATTATTATATATTATATAAGTTCTTTTTTATACCACTAGCTGATGGAACAAGCAGATGGCCCACCTGATGTTAAGTGGTAACCAACACCTATAACAAACCATTGCCTCGTAAGTCACGCACGATAGGAACGTGCCATACCATGCACTGCCCTGCGTCCATCAACTTGAGGCATACTGATGTTAAGCCTCATGTGCCTGTAACTACACCGGCAACCACACTCTTCAAACCGAAACACAGCAACGCTGCTTGGCGGCAGAAATAGGCACGGTGGTAGTTCTCCGAATAAGCTCTTCACAAAAAGCTCTACTACTCTTGAGTTTATGAGATAGTGCGATTTGTTATCAGCCTATGTAGCCGCTTAACCTCTGGTGGGCCATCAGCTTGTTCCGTATCCATTTCTCAATAAATCATATACTTAGATATCATATAAATATATATACTCATATTATTGATCGAGTGAGCGAAGCGAACGAAGATTCTAGTTTCAACTTGGGCGATTTGGCATTTTATGTATATACTAGTGGCTTCCCCCGGCTTCGCACGCGTTGAAGTGGTGAGCCGTGATTGAGCCACAAACATCCAAACATCGTAACTTTCGTATTGATTTGTATATTAATAGGGTAGGATTTTAAATACCTACGTAGGTATAAGAGATACCTATAGACGTACATTACCTATATTAGGTAGGTAGGTATAGGTACTGAGTTAAGCACAAACATGACAAATACAACAAAGATAACCTTACACGGAAAATATGTTCTTATTTGTTCCTAGTTTCTACCCCAAAAACAAACGAAACTAAACAGCTTTACGACTTTGATCCCCAGGCACGGTAGATACCCTCAGATCTCTTCGTTCCAATTCAAGATTCCCGTTTTAAGAATGTCCCTTACAAACATTGACGCCTTGTTGTATCCTTTTTACTCGAGCGCAACGAAGGAGGTAACGTTTTAGGGGGTGTTTTCGAAAATCAAACTGTCTTTTTGTTATTTATCCACAGAACACATTTTCTTTTAGTTTGAAGTTAATTACACTACGCGTTAAAAATCTCCCATACAAACCTTGAAACTTTGGCAGTCTTTTGCACCCTTTGCAGGGGTAGTTTTAAAATATTTAAAACGTGATTTTTAACAATTTATTGTGGAGTTTATTTACTTCAAGTTTGAAATCAATCGCACTATGCGTTAAAAATCTCCCGTACTAATTTTTACAGTCATTTGCACCCTTTGCAGGGGTAATTATCAAAAATTAAAACTGTTATTCTTAAATATTTATTTCTTAGTATATTTACCCCAAGTTTTAAGTCAATCGCACCACGCGTTAAAAAACTCCCATACAAATTTGACATCCCTTCGCACACTTATTAAGGGTAGTTTTAAAAAACTAAAAATGCCTTTTCTAGTTTTTAGCTTTGGAGTACATCTAATTCAAGTTGTTTCAAGTTTGTAGGTTCAAGGAATACAATTTTTCATACCAACGTTTTCAACCCTTTTTACACCCTTAGGGGCTGAATTTCCGAAAATCCCTTCTTAGTACACCTCTACGCCATAAGACCTATATACTCTTCAAATTTCAAGTCTCTAGGGCCAGCGGTCAAAAAACTCCCACACAAAATTTTACATCCCTTTGCACACTTATTAAGGGTAGTTTTAAGAAACTAAAAATGCCTTTCCTACTTTTTTGCCTTAAAGTACATGTACTCAAAATTTCAAGTTGGTAGGTTCAAGGAATACTATTTTTCATGGAAACGTTTTCAACCCTTTTACACCCTTAGGGGTTGAATTTCTAAAAATCCCTTCTTAGTACACCTCTACGCCATAAGACCTATGTACTCTTCAAATTTGAAGTCTCTAGGACCAGCGGTTAAACAACTCCCATACAAACTTTGACATCCCTTTGCACACTTATTAAGGGTAGTTTTAAAAAACTAAAAATGCCTTTCCTAATTTTTAGTCTTGGAGTACATCTACTTCAAGTTTCAAGTTTGTAGATTCAAGGAATACAATTTTTCACATCAACGTTTTCAACCCTTTTTACACCCTTAGGGGTTGAATTTCCAAAAATCCCTTCTTAGTACACCTCTACGCCTTAAGACCTATGTACTCCTCAAAATTCAAGTCTCTAGGACCAGCGGTCAAAAAACTCCCATACAAACTTTTACATCCCTTTGCACACTTGTTCAAGGTAGTTTAAACAAAATTAAATATGCTTTTCCTATTTTTTTGCCTTATAGTATATGTATTCCAAGTTTCAAGTTTGTAGGTTCAAGGAATACTATTTTTCGTACAAACGTTTTCATCCCTTTTTACACCCTTAGGGGTTGAATTTTCAAAAATCCTTTCTTAGTACACCTCTACGCCATAAGACCTATGTACTCCTCAAATTTCAAGTCTCTAGGACAAGCGGTCAAAAAACTCCGATACAAACTTTTACACCCCTTTGCACACTTATTAAGGGTAGTTTTAAAAAACTAAAAATGCTTTTCCTATTTTTTTGCCTTGATGTATATGTACTCCAAGTTTCAAGTTTGTAGGTTCAAGGAATAGGATTTTACATACAAACGTTTTCATCCCTTTTTACACCCTTAGGGGTTGAATTTTCAAAAATCCCTTCTTAGTACACCTCTACGCCATAATACCTATGTACTCCTCAAATTTCAAATCCCTAGGACCAGCGGTTTAGGCTGTGCGTTGTCTATATGTCAGTCAGTCAGTCAGTCAGTCAGTCAGTCAGTCAGGACTTTGATTCTTATAGTATTAGAGATGTATGTATTTATGTTTGTCTGGCCATAACTTTCGAACCGTTGATCCGATCTGCATGAAATTTCATAAGGCGACAGCTTGTACTTGAGAAATTTACTGGTAAGTATATGAGTAAAATCGGATGAAGGGTTTTTAAGATATGGGGTTTTTTAAGGGGGCAAAAATAAAAAAAGTGACTTAAAAAATCAAGTTACATGTCATACGAAAGGGCTTTATTTGGGCATTCCAAAACAATTTTTACTTTTTTTCTGGGACGCTCGGTTTTTGAGATACAACAAAAAAGTTAAATTAAGATAACCAGCGACCCAAGAGCTCCCATCTCTAAGAGTTTCGTTGGCATCAAGGTTTTTCTACTGGTCGGCCAGTTACTTTGCTTTTTCTTATTTTTTTTTCTTGAAATAAATTAAGGAGGTACTCAGTTCTCATAAAATGGTGTCAACGACCAGGTCTGATGATGGAGCCAAGGTCTGTTCAACGGAACTCTTCAATAAATAGGCCAATAGAGTTGAAACTTGGTTACCGTACCAAGTAAGTAGGCGGTAGTCAGAAAAAAGTCCAAACATAATGTTTGGACTTACCTTTGACTACCACCTACTCAAAGTTTTGGTGCGTTCGTCGGGTCGCATCACGAGATCTCAGTTCGGGGCGAACTACTAGTTAAAATTAAAATAACTATAATATAATTCATAGGTGATTTACTTAGTTGCACAGGCACGTAATAACTTAGAATAATAAATATTCATTAAAGTACATTGTTGTTAAATTATTTTATGATACAGAGTTGAGATTGTAAATTCATTAATTCGATACGTTTTTAAAATTGAACATAAAGCATTTTTAATTTGATAGGTAGCAGTATTCTTGCCAAGGATAATATAATAAACATATTCACAAAAATTAATACTGACAATTGAAAAAACTATTTTTGGTCAATAATTATTAGAGAAGTTTTTAAGAATATGATGTTATAAGGTTTTAGTGGTTTAATGGAAGCGTCACTCGATTCGGATCCTTAAGTCATTCGATAGTGTATGAATGCATTTTTTTTTTATTTTATTTAAAATGTGAATGATAATGACAGTTCTCTCAAACGGTGGGGGAAAACTTCATGAAGAAATTTATAGCAACGGCTGTTTTGAAAGAAACTAGTGACTGTACGTACAAGAAGAAGAATCAACGGCGATGAGCTTGCAACCTTTAGTATGGAATATCAACTTCTGTAAAATGTAGGTATGTACGAAAATCATTTACAAAGAAAATTACATAAGAAACAGTTGAACTATCCGCAGACCGTTGCAAACGATCTAGAGATCGCTCTTCAGTTCCAAATCAGTGCAAATCGGAAGAGATTCCAGGACGCCTGCTGCATTGCCACGCTGAATGATAATGCAATGGCAATAATTAGACGTGTGGCTGACTACTCTTTTGGACATCCTCGAAGAATCGTGCGTGAACGATTCAAATGTTCAAGAAACCAGTGGTAGCCAAGAGATTTGAGTGTATATCTACCGTGCCTGGGGATAACAGTCATTAACCTTTTAATTTCATTATAAGAAACCAAAATACTCATCACAATAATATTCCCAAAACTTTTGATTAAAACTTCACTCATGTCATTCACAATCAAAAGGCTAATCGCGCTTTTCCGTCCAAATTATATACTTTACATAAGGATACGCCTCACGTGCCTCTGTGTGGGTAGGTGAAGCCCAGTGGTGTGCGTATGTGATGCGCGTACGCATACATGTAGCGAGCCAGTCGCGACTCAGTGCGCCCGCGCCGGATTGTGCCGTGTTCCACTTAGCCGCATTTGAGTCGGGACCGTCAACGCGAGCGCACGTCCGCGCTACCGTTACAGTGCTTGTGTAAGTGACTGTGCATAGAAAGTTGAAAAAAAAAGTTTGTTACTTAATCTGAATTTCCAGAGGTATGTAAAAACTGTTATGAAAGTTGTGTTTCGTTTCAGGAAATTGTGGTTTTTTTTGCTTGTTACATGAAATGCCTTCGTTATTTGGCGGTAATACTTAGATTTACAACGTTTTCAGTCATTTTGAGGTCTGCTTGATTATGTGTTTTAAAACTTCCTATTGGAGGTTTTCTTTTTAAAATAGGATTGAGGCATATAAAGGTAGAATGCTTACCTTACTTCAACAACACGTACACTTACTTATGTGACTGAATACTAAAATTCTATTTAAATATATTGATAAGAAAACCTCGCTCTCTCGCCTAGTTTAAAGAGAACTAGTGTTTTACGAGACAAAAACTGAAAAGATCTAATAAGAAACCAACAAGACTAAAGAAAATCTAAGACTCCTATAGTATAAAAACTATTGGTTTCCAAGCCTTTTAATTAAAGAGGTATTTGAAATCAAATACTTTTCGTAACTCTAAGTGGTTATTTTCAAACAGTATTGCATTTTTACGTAATGGTCGATTACGTTTGCCGACGGACGGCCAACACAAAACTAAAATATTTACTTGTTTTTTTATTACGAAACAACAATTTTATGAAAATAAAGGGTTTCTAACCTGACCGGATTATACGTAAGTTACGTTCAAATGGATTATTTTATTGAACAATATTGACACCCCCGAATGCGTATCAAATTTTTAACGGCTTTTATGTATATTTTTTTACACATTGGTATTTTTGGTCAAAGCATATCCTATATACTTTTGAATGTCAATCAAACAAAAGTAACCTTAATTTTACTTATAGTTAACCAAGTTCGTATATCAATATGAGCTTAAATATTGCTTGCTGTCTAAGTAAGACTAATCTCAGTCTTATTACAAACTAAGTGAGTAGTTAAATCAATTTGAGCTATAATATAGGTAAAGCACGCTAAGTTTTCAAAAATATATTTAGCCGGACGGTCGGAACATGAGCGTTGCTTACAGAAATATTCAGGTTAATAATATTATCACAACATTTGAGACTTAGACATGCGCAAATGTGGACACTGTTTGTTGCTGACACAGGACATCATCAAAGTATTCAGGTTCGGACCAAAATCAACCCAAAAAAAGGTGGAAGCAACTCACGGCCCCGACGGAAGACCAGCGTTTGATGGCCAACTTCATGCTGAGTCACTAACGTTTGGCGACTCTCAGCTTATTTTATCTATTTTTTATTATTTTTTCGTTTTGTTTTTAAGCAGAATGGGCTCTGTAACTAATAGTTTGCAATGTTATTCTTCTTCTTCAACTGAGTTCTATTCTATAAAACAATTAATGAAGTTTGGTATTACGGGCAAAGCGCGGCAATGAGAAGTTGATTGTGTGGAGCGGTTACGACGTTGCCGCGAACTCAAAATGTCAATATGAAAATCAAAACGGTCTTTATTTAGTAAAATTACAAGGATCATTTTAAAACGTCTTATAAGCTAGGTGAATCTAGCGCCAGTTCTTTGCGACCTAAGCTGGTAAAAACTTGCATCTTGGCTCTTAGCGTTTTTGTGTATGATCCTTGTTAAAGTACCTACTTAATTTTGTCGTTTTTGAAACTTCAATTATCATTTTATATCGTAGACCCTCTTCGTAATAACGTCATATTGTGACGTTTATGTCCACATTAACACAATAAAAATTATGCACAGTTATTATGCACAGGTTGATTTCATATTAATTGTATGAAAATTAAATATTCATTATTGTTTTGTATTCAGCACAGGATAATAAACAGGTTTGATCAGCGCTTTAAAAGATTTAAAAAATAAAAAATCTTACAAATAAATAAAGAATATATATATGCTGGTTAAATTGAAATAATGCTTAAAATTATCGGTATCACTGTTTTTGTTTAGGTACTGGTAAAATAATGTAGTAGGTTCTCTTTTTAAACCTTTTTATTCATATTTAAGCTTAGCTCTTAAATGGGTGATTTAAGCTATGTTTGTTTCAAAACAGAGGGAGATAAAATATTTGGCCTATCTTAAAAATACCTAAATCTTACATAAACATCAAGAACCATCTAAGTTCCGTATATTTTTTACTACCTCAGTAATGGCATGAGAACCGCGGTACAAGGTACACAATGAGTAACCTAGACCCGGCACGGCGGGTCCCACACTTGAAATAACATAAAGCATAGTTTTCACTTGCTTATGTAAGATCTTTTAATTGCTAGTGTGTCCGAGCTATGTCGTTTTGCGTGAACGCGGGAAAATAGTAACTATTAAAACATACATAAAATATTTGAGACATTATTTTTTAGGCTGGATTCAACTAACTCAGATTAACGCTATTCGTCAGGAAAAAATATGTCAGACTCCTTTTTAGACTTGTCAAAAACAACTCAGAGATAAAAGACTTAAATCCACGCCAAAAAAATACTACATTATTATTCCATCAAATATATTTTTTATCATGAAACAACATTTAAAAGTATTGGATTACATCAGCTACTATCTGATTCTCTTGGTACAAGAGTTGCTTAGTTTGGGGCTAAATAATGCTATGTGGAATGTAGTATGCAATATTTATTTTTATATTTCATTACTTGTACTTATATTTAATAAATAAAAACACAAAATAGTTATTCTTCAACAAAATCAAAAGGATCACTTTAAATCAATGCATCTAGTATCTACCGGCTGATGCAGATGACGTTGATCTGTCACAGCATCAGTGCAAACACATTGATCTCTCTGTCAGTGGCACCTTTCCAATGTTTGTAAAAAAGTAAAAAAGATAACTATACAATGGCCGGCACTTTCTAAATCGCCGGCCGCGAATTTCAATTAGATTGTGTTAGAGTGATAGGTTGTAGATGTTTGTGTCACTGTGATTAAGATTTAATATCTTATAAAGAACTACAATTTTCCAACAATGCTAAATAGATAATGATTGGAAGTACCTACCTACGTATCATTACTATTCTAATAATTATGTGATAAATTGATACATTCTTCGCTGTTCAAAGAAAATCTAAAATCGGATTAGTAAATTAAATATAGTTTGTCAGTTTGTAGTAGCCGAAAAGCATATAAAATAAATATTGGTGTACCAGAAAGCTGTTATAATACTTATATATATTTTTTATCTACTAAATTACGCAGCTTTAGGCACTTTACTCTAAGCTTGTCTGTATTTTTATTCATTCAGAGAAAATTTTTTAAGTTTAAGTAAGTGATCTTATGGCTCGTCATTCGTCGTTTTTTATACAACTACCTGATGGAACAAGAAGATGGCCCGCCAGATGTTAAGTGGTAACCATCAGCTATAACAAAGCATTGCCTCGTAAGTCAGCTTCATAGTCTCCTTCAGTTATATTTTGAAACTTCAGTTATAGTCCCAACATAAACTCAGTCAAGGGCAAATAAATACTAAAAGATTACCAACTATCTACTAATTACATAAAACTGACCCTATTAAATAGTGGTGTACAAAAACACTGACCATCGCATCCCCGGGCATCGACAAAAAGTACCGTAACCTTTAGTTTTTTTATCGATATTGAAGACAAGGCCAACCTTAGGTTCGTTGCGCAATATTGCCCTGATATAGTTTACTTTGTAGATTTAGAAAACATACGTCCTTAGTACTGAATATTCGTTAAGACCATTGGAGATTTCTTCCGGGAAAGTACTACCACCGTACCGTTCTGTCGACAACCAGTGATGCTTGTATTGGTGTGTTTTGGTTAGAAAGGTATAATGGGGTGAAATAACACTTTCTAGAACATAATATAAGACACTGGAATGCTAAAATATTTGGCTAAATATACCTGAATATTTAATTGCAAGAATAATTAGGTACTTCAATAGTCCTTTGTTTCACAATTTTATTGTTTTTTTCTCTTATTTCACTGCCACTTTAAACTATTTAAATTATTACCTACCGTTTAAAAAATATAATTAACGCACGTTATTGTAGCGATATCATTTTTTTTTTATTAAGTAGTAAAACTAGTCTAGGTTCATTATGTTTATAAGACCTTTTAAAGTGATTATTTTCTTTTTTATTGAATAAATTAATTGGATAATATTAACAGCTAGCTGGTTATATTAATAAGACTGTAAGAACTACTCTGGAGGCCAAGGTTAGGGGTACATGTTTGTGCCGGCTCCTCTCCGCTTTGGTGGATTTGGCCTAATACCACCCTAGAGTAAGCACCCACCACGCGAGACTCCTGAATGCTTCAGTGGAGCATGGCCCACGTGGATGCATTGGGCCATTCAAGTACCTACCTGTTGACGTTTTGAAACTGGCTCACCCCGGCTTTGCACGATTTTAACGATAATGATATATTCACCTTAAAACACAAATCAATTAAGTCAGGGATAATCTTGCTATATCTAACGATGGATCTATAGACTGACTGTACACTTATATTTAGTAGTTAGAAGCTAGTAGTTTTTCAAAAGACATTTTTTTTCTGTAAAATCAAGAGAAACTTCTGAAAAACTCTGACAATTTTCACATTTTTTACGCCCCAATGACACAGTGCAATGTAAAGCGTACGTCCATAATGGAATTGCTCTGTTAGTTAATGATTTTTATATAGAAAAAAAAGGTTAAGCACTCAAATAGTTCGGGCATTTGCTTGTTTTATCTGTTTATATCATTAAAGCATAAAGGGACACTGCTGGAGTCAGTCAAAGGTGTGTTTTTTTATTATTTATTTATTTAATGAAAAGATTAAGTACAATTTTCTTTTACACAACATCGTGAAACCAAGTAAAGTTTGTGTCGATGTTGACACTGACTGTTGCATTTTTTAAACATACATACATACATAAAATTACGCCGGTTTCCCAAAGGGGTCGGCAGAGATCACGGATTTCCACTTGCCCTTACATACCTCTTTCGCTTCATTCACTCTCATAACATTCTTCATACATTCTCGTCGGTTTAGGGTACTCTTGACCTGGCCCTTGTATTTTTTAAACACAATAATGTATAGTTGTACCGACCTCGTGGGATAAAGGCAGGAAGATGATGATGATGATGTATAGTAGGTAGGTGGCTAAGTAGGTAGGTAAACTTCTTAAAATTAAAATGATGTGTATGTAGGTACACATGTCTATAGACAAGCATGACCCATAGCGGAACAGCGGTCTCGCAAGTGTGGATGAGCTCTGTTTGATTCTGTTGGCTGGCTACCACGGCTCATGCCTCCACGCCGGCAGCGGAGGAGCATCGGACCATGACTCCGGTTCGATACCCGAACACCGAACTTGACCTTTCGTTACGTGCACATACGGGCTAGAGCGTTTTTATCTACGATAACATGGTATAGATGACACAGTCACTTAGTGCTAACGCTCTATATGTACTAGCTACTATGTACTAGCACCCGCAAGCGGTTTCGCTTGCTTGTTACTGGTACCAGGGTAAAAAAGCCTATTTATTTTAAGCTACAAACTATATTCCATGTTCCATCCAAATTAGTGCAGCAGATATGGAGACAAACTTTTGCATTTATAATATCAGC
The DNA here is from genome assembly GCA_932294275.1 of Chloroclysta siterata. Classification (NCBI taxonomy): domain Eukaryota; kingdom Metazoa; phylum Arthropoda; class Insecta; order Lepidoptera; family Geometridae; genus Chloroclysta; species Chloroclysta siterata. Next base: position 13,594,166 of record OW028591.1, on the reverse strand, counting down.
TAAGTACCTAACATGTCAAATCTGACTTGACTAAAAAGTTAAATTTCTAACAAAAAGTATTGAAATAACAAACTATAATGCGGAGTCTTCGAAATTTTTAAAAGTAAAAAAAAAAAAAATATTACTACCATGTTTTATCCCGCCAAAGGAATCAAATTCATGTCTTTTGTAGTTATGCACTATGCCACGGAAGTCATGTTTTATCATCGGTGTTTGCGTTTAATACAGCGTAGTCCATTTCCAAACAGCTCAATCAATTTATAAAATACTGGCAAAAGTGGGCACGTGCCTAATGTAGTGCACGTAAAGCTATAGGTGAAGTTTGGTGGCTGAGATCTGAAACCCAATATCCAAATGGGGTTGAAGTTTCAACATTTGATTTATTATGTGACAGATAGGTTATCCTTGGACGAATTATTTGATTAAGAATTTCTTATATTCTCATTATGTGTAGCTCTCGTATTATAGCGACCAACTTGTTCGTCGCGTATTAATCGTTCGGTGAATTTATAGTACAAAATGTGTCATCTCAGTGTCCCAATCTCATAATACAGTGTGTTCCACGTATACGCTGCATGAAATAGAAGTACACGGCCGTAAGTAAGACACTCGGTATACTAAGCAGTATGCCAAGGCATGTCTGGATTTTATTTCACACTTATTATTTGAGAGCACTGGTGGTCTAGTGGTAGCGGCCTCGCCTTCCGATCCTAAGGTCGTGGGTTCGAAACCGGTCGTGCACCAATGAGTTTTTCTGTTCAAAAATGTATTTGCACAATGACAGTACTCTCAAACGGTGAAGGAAAACACAGTGAGGAAACCGGCATGTCGTGTAACCTAAAAAGTTCTTTAACATGTGATAAGTGCTCGAAAGGAACCTCTTGAGGCGCACTTAAAATCCTTTCACCACACTGTTTCGAAAGAAACTAGTGACACGACAAGAGAAGAGATTTCACACAATTTGATCAAAATGAGCGCCGTTGGCCTCTTGAGGGGTCTATCAAGGCTGGAAAATACAGACCTGAGCATTTTTTTGCTCTTCAGAGTTTAATGTGTAATTTAAAACCAAAACAAACATTACTGAATTCATCCATTGACCCAAAAGGCGATTCATTGACCACATCAGCTGGGGGCTTGGAGGCAGCCACCGAGCGAAACCATACTGCTTCAGTGGAGCATACCACACGTGGTGCAGACCATTCAACTTGTGCGGCGTTCTTTCACGCACTGTGCCTGTGCTGACGTATATCGTACGTCAGTCGTAACTGTCATATTGACAGGTGTCAGTGATGGAAAGGTTAATCTGTTTAATTGTATGACATTGTGTTTTAAACTAGCTAGATTGTAAGCTCTGAGAAGTTGGAGTTGAATGAAAGTTAGGTGCTTTTGACCCACACCATTACCGTTTCGGAAAAAAAAATCTCAAAAAGTCATTTTTGACTATTTTTATATGTTATTCGCGCGAACGAAACATGAGGCACTCATTTTTACGATTACAGCTTAAGATAGCCACCGTTGAACATAATATCCTGTCTTTGGGGTCCCTAAACGCAGGACGAACGATTTGGAGTCTTTACTTTCAACGAGGAGTTTTGATAGCAGTTTATAGTTTATCCAGAAAAGACCACAAAATTGGAATTAGAAATAGAAATAATCCTTATTTGCTGGAAACAACAATAATTCCTTATATCTCACCAAACACATTAATTAGCATGCAGTTTATTTATTTTTTGGAAGACGCCCCCGTCTTCTAATCTTGTTGTCTTTTGTGGGTTTTGAGTACTGTTTCCTCTAGTGGATGGGAAATCTCCAGCTATTCTACGCTTTTGTCACTTCAACGAATTCTGAAAGTTTAAAGTACCAGTGACCTTGGTCCTTCTACGGATTAAAATTCATTCACAACCAATAAATTACGTTACGATCGATTATACAACGGCCTCCGATTATTTTGGATTATTTCCACAGCTCATCAGTCAAATCTTATTTAAACTAAGGTTAGGCCAAGTTTAACTTTAAGGTCGTGTGATTGTCTATGCTTTTTGTGGGTTGAATTCATTGTCACTTGTGTTTCTAAAACTATTGTAAGTAAACAATGTTTTTATATTTTGTTGATAATAATATTAGCGTAAAAATATTAAAACAATACGTATTTGGTGGTATGAATACACCTAAGATACTTCTAATCTCAAGTTGGCACTTAGAGATCTGAGGGGATATCTGCCGTGCCTGGGGATCAAAATGTTTCAGATTCTCTTAGGATTAATTTTCGTTTAAAAAATGTTCATCTCCATCAGCCTGAAAGGCTTAGTGTTCACTGGTCACACAGTAACAAGCGTATTATAACAATCTTCTGTCATTAAAAATAACTAATCACATTTACAATCTCCGGCCACAACTCAATGTCACAATTGAATCAAACAAAAAATTCCAGCAAACTACTTAAAATTCCCCATAAAAATTAACATCCTTTCCTGAGGGAAATTCATTTCACTCGCTCCCGTTTCCCGTGAGAGGCGCGAGCGCAGACAAAATGGCGGGCGGTGACGTCACGCCGGAAACGGCTCCGTTTTGAATTCGGAACGGTCGAACGAGCAATGGCGGTACATCCGGTGAAGACGTTTCGTTCACTGCGCCCGTGATGGGGCTTGCTCTAGATAAGTATTGTTTTCGATCTTTATTGGTAGCAGTTGCTAATGTTTTTAAAGGATTGAAATGAGTTTTATTCATTTCCCAGGTTTTTTATTGGAGCAGTTTAGCAGTATTTAATTTCAATTCTAACTTCAGGATTTCATCTTGTACAATATCTCTACAATCTATTTTACAAAATATGAAACTGAGAATAGGTCAAATAATACATTCATTAATCGTCTATCATAATTTTTGGTTTCCACTAAAACGAGCACCGGTGGTCTAGTGGGAGTGACCCCGCCTTCCGATCGTAAGATCGCAGGTTCGAATCCGGTCGTGCACCAATGGATTTTTCCTATCGAAAAATTGATGTGCGCAATGCCAGTGCTCTTAAACGGTGAAGGAAAACATCGTGAGGAAACCAGTTAGTACTCTAACAGCGGCGATGGGCTTGCAACCTGTCACGTATGGAATACCAACTACTGCAAAATGTGGGTATGTGCCAAATTTAATGTTTGGACGTACCTCTGACTACCCCCCTTAGACATCCTCAAAAGAATCTGGAGTTAGTACTTGGCACTAAGAGATCTGAGGGGATATCTACCGTGCCTGGGGATTAAAGTCGTGAAGCTGTTTCAGTTTCAGTTTTTACTAAAACATTATTCACCTAGTAAAGCTAGTTCAGCTTTCCTTCAGTGCCAATCAGAAGCGTCCCCAAGACGCTGCGCTGGCTGCATTGCAAGTGAAACTATTTTAGAACTATAAAAAAACAAGAGATTTCTTTTGTAAAACTATGTCCTATTTTCGGTAGAATCATAAGAATTCCGTTGTAAGGTTTTGTCAATTTATCAAGAAATTATTATGGAGAGTACCAAAACCTTAAAACTAATTTTATTGAATGTAGGCACACTGCGGCGTCCGTCTTCAAATTACAGTGCGCAGGTACATCTAACCACTAACAGTGTAGTGAGATTTATAGGCAGACAGTAATGATCGAAATGGTAAACAGCGATAATTGCGGTTTTGTAGGGATGGGACGCGATTATCGATATTTTATGTGGAACATCGATGTTTATGAAAATTACAATTTTTAAAGGATTGAATACTTACTTGAACATTAGAAAATTATAAAAAAACAAAAAAATCTGAAAGGCCAGTTTGATTGATGTTGTGGTTATTTCGTTCATCCCTTTAATGCGCTGACTTTGCGCCATCCCTTTCTTACCTATATTGCATGTAGCGTAGTTATGGGAATATAGGGTGTATAGCCTAATATGTATCCGAGTGTACTAGGTTGTATAAAGATTTCAAAGCACTACCTAGTGAGTTTATTCCGCAAATCTATCCCGGGACTGGTGTACTTATAAAGGCAGGTTGGAGACATGGTAATGGTTTAGGATAGATTGGTACACTAATGAGAATTTATTTCCCTTTGCTTATAATACAGACCTTAATTTTCTAATAATAATAAAGTCCACAATCTTGACACCGTAAAAACTTTAACTGATTATTCTATCGAGTATCGACATTAAAATTGGGCACACACTGACATCACTATAACATAGAACGATGGAACACCGGTGGCTAGATATAATATTGATTTTAGATATTGAAGTTGAGATCAAAATTGTTTGTACTGAAGCCATTTTGGAAGATTACTCAATTTTATAAAAAGGATATATAAATAAATTAATGACATTTTACTCAACGCCGTCTAAACTTTACATTAAGTACTTTAAGCTTATACTAACCAGATAAAACATAATACTTAAACGATTAGGTATTTTTTAATGAAAATTCATATTACCTAAAATACAATTCATACCCAGATAATGTGAATGTGTTTAGTAAAGCATTCATAGATCTTTTTTATATATCTGAGTATACTGAGATCTATGAATGCTTCACTAAACACAAAAATAAATTAATTAATGAAAGTTCTTTACAACCACAACTTACTAAATAATACAAAAAAAATATAGCTAAAAAGAGATGTAGCTAATATACAAATGGCGGTCTTATCGTTAAAAATGTTTGTTCTTGGTGCGAACCAAACCCACAACCTACAGCGCCGAAGAAACTACTATGAACTGAGCTGTAGTCTTAACAAAATCAAAAGGCATTTTTATATAACTAAATCATTATTAAATCATTATTATTAAACTTGGTAATAATTATAATAATTTATTTATTTTATTATTACCAACTTTCATTTATGTAAAACATATTTTCTAAATTTAATTTTATCTCTGTTACCATAAATGAGAGAAATAAATAAATATTATTGTAATTATTATCAATTGTTGGTACGAAATCACAAACACAGGCAAAAACTATGACAATAATCTAGAATGTACAATTATATTATTTATTTTCGTATGTACAATACGAAAATCAACAAACAAATAAAGCATAATTATGGTCCTAGTCAAAGTAGCGGTCTATACATATAAGTACCTATCACTTTGTATGTCTATGTGTTGAGTTGTTTTTTCTTTTGTTCTAAGTTTCGTATATCACAGGTATGAACTAGACTAGATTATTTACAGTTCACACCTCGAATAATACTTTGTCTTAACATAATTGGATTGTTCTACAAACTCGTCCATCAACTTTTCCCCCTAAAGGTCAGTCCGACGGAAGCGGTTGTGGTCACCACCTGCCACCATCATTGTTGAGATTGGATCTATTTCGACCACACTCGATGATGGTCAAATAGTTTCCTGTTTATAGTTTGAGATGAGTTTAATATTCGCAGAGATTTATTTCTATCAAGTGGTTAAATAAGTATACGGCCAACCTTATACCTATAGCTTTGTTTAGTTTGGTAGAAAAATAAATAAATAAATATTAGTGGACATTCCACACAGCACTATCTCGCCCCAAACTAAGCCAAAGCTTGTGATATGGGAACCAGATAGCTGATATACTACTTATATTCTTTTTTTTGTAAATACATACTTATAATATTATATATAACACCCAGACAGAGAACAAACATCAATGTTCATCACACAAATGTTTGTTCTTGGTGGGGATCGAACCCACGGCCTACGGCGCAGAAAGCAGAGCTACTACGAAGTGAGCTGTGAAGGCTGTCAAAAAAATTAATAGCTTCATAACTTGAATCCCGTGGCACCACGTCCTTAATAGATATTCCCTCGCGGTAGATATCCCCACGGTAGATATCCCCTTGTCTTTTAATCTAGAAATAATATGACATAATTATGCAAATAAAATCTAGAAATTAGGGTTTAATTCATATAATTAATACTGTGGACATTTAAACCAACGCTATCTAGGCCAGAACTTAGCAAAGCTTATAAAACGGTAACCAGATATCCTACTAATATTATAAACGCGAAAGTTTGTAAGTATGGATGGATGTATGTTTGTTACTCTTTCACGTAAAAACTACTGAATGGATTTTAATGAAACTTTACGATAATATAGCTTATACATCAGAATAACACCTAGGCTACAATGTATAAAGATATTGTGACTAATCCTGCGCAGACGAAGTCGCGGGCACCAGCTTCTCTGATATAATACTAATAATATATTACTTATAATATTATAACACTCCGAAAGAAAACACTCATTTATGTTCACCACACAAATGTTTGTCCTCGGTAGGGTTCGAACCCGCAACCTAGAGTGTACCAGGCAGAGCTACTACAACTAGGCTGTGAGGGCTGTCATTATAGAAGACCTTATTTTAAGAAGATAAGCTATTATCCAAGGAACAAACCTATACTCGCAAAATAACTTTCTCTGAAACTTTTGGATTCCCGAAAAACCCTCACCGCTACTTAACCTTTAAAATTACAAGCATAACGAGGCTCTACATCGGTAAGACTCAAGTTGATGGACGGAGGGTAATGCATCGTAGAGCACGTTCATATTGTATGTGATTTTCGAGGCAGTGCTTTGCTTTAGGTGATAGTTAGCCCATAACATCAGTTAAGCCATCTTATTCCATTAGTAATAGTATGAAATCCTTTTACCTTCCGTCATTGAAAATCTAAACATCCAAATATACAAAATTATTATAAACTTGTTTTTATAGTTATTGTAATAAAATCGTTTAGTTGCACTTGCGTGGTACCTATATTATTATATTTTTATTATAAGAAACCATGGAATAATCTACATTAATACCAAACTTTATCTAAATCCGCCTTTATCCAATGAGAGTCGCAAACCCACACTAACTTTATTGGTAAAAAGTAAAATACTAGTGAGAATGGATTTATTTATTTACATTTATTTTATTCATTAAACAAAATCCACAGCCCTTAATTTATTACAGAGTTTTCTTAGTGATAATTTTACAGCCAATGACGGATTTACTTTTTTTAGACTATTGGATAACAAGATAGTATCACCAATGACAAGTTAACTTTAAGAGTAGTAGAGCTCTTTGTGAAGGGCTCGTGCGGGGAAGTACTACCACCACGCCTTTTTCTACCGCCAAGCAGCGTTGCTATGTTTCGGTTTGAAGAGTGTGGTTGCCGGTGTAGTTACAGGCACATGAGGCTTAACATGTATCCATCATATAGTTGTATAAAAAAAAACTAAATATCGATATACGACCGGCATGTTACGGTCACCGTTTCCTAAGTAGCCGCTGTAATAACAGTACTGCCAAGGCTACGGTAATACCCAGGATCTGCGGATAACAGTACACTTGATTGTACGGCGGAGATGCTAATGTTTAAAGCCTTTCAATCAAGTTTTTTTGATTATTCTGAAAATTAAAGATATAAAGTTTAAATAAATAAATATTGGTGGGAATTCCACAAAGCACTATCTAGCCTATAACTATGCAAAGCTATGGGAACCAGATAGCTGTTTACCACTATACCTACCTTTTTTACATATAAAAAAATATACATTTGTGACACAGCAAAGTTGGTAGTAGATCTGCCTTCTGCGTTGTAGGCTGTGGGTTTGATTCCCACCGAGGACAATCGTTATGTGTGATGACATTATAAGGTAATTTTTGCGTTAGTATTCCGTTCCAAACAAGCTGCTGCGGTTTCCTCACGATGTTTTCCTTCACTGGCCAATCAAAAATATTTCGATAAAATCCCAAATCAATAACTTTTAAACCAGTTGAAGTACCTCTGAAAACGCTCAGTATTTATTTAGTCCGAAACCGGTAATTTGAGATAACCGAGTTGTGGTACCTATAAACACAGCCCGGGGCTGCAGCGAGTCTTTGGATAGCGGGACGTTCCATAAAACTTTTGTTGCCAAATAGGGTGTCATGTTTTTAAATGACACTAGTTGCCGTCCGCATTTTCTATCGCGTATTTGTAGTTATTTACATTTTGCGTATTTGTAATTGCCTATTTAAATATTCGTGGTTAAAGTACCTTATTTTCAAAAAAATAACAATTCACTGAAGCAATAACTAATTTTAAACTTACGTCAAAGTGCTTTACACCGAGCATGCAGAGCGTTATAAGTAGCTAACAGCCTTCACAGCTCATTTGGTAGTAGCTCTGCCTTCTGCGCCGTAGACCGTGGGTTCGATCCCCACCGAGAACAAAATATTTGTGTGATGAACATCTGCCTGGGTGTTTATATAAGTATGTATTTACCAAAACAAAAGTTTATATGTATTATATCAGCTATCTGGTTCCCATATTACAAGTAAAAATTTAAAAATTTCACTTTGATCGATACATGTTTTCCTACTCAAAAGTTTGCTTTACTAGTTTTCGTACATAAGCAAACTTTTAAGTAGGAAAACATGTATCGATCAAAATGAAATTTTTACTAAACTGTGTGCAATGTCAACATGGTACACAAAATGGTTGATTGCGATTTTTCGAAAATTAGTTTAGTGATTTTATATCTTTCAACATGTCGAAACGTGCGAGCGAGAAGTTGTTTGATAGTTGTCAGCCCCTTAAAAAAAACAATAAGTTGATAATAAAAAAATTCTAAAGGTTACATACGCGTTTGAAAACGTCATGTTGTATGTATTAGAATAATGGCTATAAAGATTCAAGTAAAAAGTATTTTCTAACCCTCGCTTGTCTTGACCTCTCATTTCTAACGTACAAAGGGTCATTACTCCACGACAGGTGGCGTCTTCCGTTAAAATAATAAAAAAACACCCTCAAGTTACGTTTGCTAGAAAAAAGTATCAACCCTAAGAATCAGCTGTTTCTTACAATTTAACACATGCCGACAGAACAGGAAACATCACCCTTATTTTTTTGGCAATAGAGTCCAAAATGATTAGATTTAGCTTTAGCAAAATTTAAGTTTGTTCTCTGTAGCGGTACTAGGAAGTACTTATTTGTTCCTACTTTTTTAAGGTAATTAGGGTGACTTTGAATGGATGATTGATTTATTGCGACGATCAAATTATACGGAACTAAGACCGTCTAGCAAATCACGTTCATGAGAATAATCTAACTGCTTCTAGCAACTGGCCTCTGCCGGCAGCTTCGCTTGCATGGTACATCAATATTAAAGGTAAATAAATATAAAAACCGACCAAGTGCAAGTCGGAATGGCGCACGGAGAGTTCCGTACCATTATCTATAAAAACGGCAAAGAAATCACGTTTTTTGTATGGGAGCCCCCATAAAAACCTCTAAAAAACGACATAAAAAGACTTTTATTTTATATACCACTTAGGTTGGCTGGTAGAAAATGCTTGAGCATTAAACCCTCCTGTACTTTAACTGCATGTTTTGTGCAATAAAGAATAAATAAATAAAATAAATTACAGGCAAATAATTAACATACAAAAACTGCAATATTCCATAATTCGTTATTCAAATACAGGATGTTACATTTTTGAGCACTTTCCGTATCATTGTCATCGCAGGAAATGACTTCACCCTCTATAATTGGTGGATCCACGCGTCAAATTTAAATAAAAAAAAACTATTACATCTATTGTATTTGAATGTAGCGGCATGTGTTTGCCGTTAGTTTTTTATTCGATTTCAAATGTTTAGCAGTAAATTTAGATTTTAATGGATTATTCACATGTCGATACTTATAAAGATAGGTTTAAGGTAGAAATATTGATATTGAATGGATACTGTACTTAGGCAAACTTAAGATAGATAATGCTAGTTAGTTTCTGGGTAGTGAGACAGAGAACATATTTGAGACTTTTTGAAATTAAAATATAGAGGAGCCAGCTATTATAAAAGCTATTCGTTATAATTTTGAAAATTAATTCCAAAACAAAACAAAACCGTTAGGTCACTGCATACTACAAAGCATGTATGGAGGTCAGTGCATTATGCGCATTTTGCTAGTCACCAATATTTTTGGTAGAAATTAAAAACTTACATAGGAATGTCAAACCCTTTCAAAAATTACGCGAGTAAGCTTACATTAGATACGCTGTTACATAAAAAATACACTATGTTTTATTAAATTATTAAAATCATTCATATTGATTTGATCTTTTCAACACCTTTTTTCACTAGCAAAAAATAATCAAATAACCTCTTAGGGTGTTTCAAAAGTTTTTTATACAGAACCTTTTTTATTCGTCCTGCCAGCCCTGGGGGTTAAAGACCCTGCCGCCCGGGGTTGACATTTGCGCGCAAAAAATCACGCATGCGCACGCGCACGTGGATAGTCCACACCTGTTTGCGACGCTTGCGGTTTGTTCGCCCTTTATCGGGTATTTTGATTAGATTAACCGTTCTGCTGTTTTATTTTATATGATTATTGATAACAAATTGACATAAACGTCTACGTGATCGTCATTAAATATTAGTTTTTATTAAAACTAAGTGTTAAGACGTTTAAGGTAGGTTTCTTTTTTTGGTCAATAAAAAGGTGTTTTTTTTTTCATACTTTCTTTCCCAAGTCGGATTAGGGGCGGCTGTATGACCAGCCTACGAGCGATTCCGCTTATTTCTGCCACCAAGCAGCGTTGTTGTGTTTCGGTATGCCTCAAGTTGATAGACGCTGGGCAGTGCATCGTAAGGCACGAATCGTAATGCAAGTTATATATTAACTTGCTAGGATTTTTTTTCTGATGGTTACTGATGGTTTATCTGATGATAAGTGGTGGTCTTTCCTCACGATGACTCCTGATGGGATCAGGATCACAAAGCATCATATGATTACTTTTTTCTTATAAATACTTTTTGCTTATAAGTACTATTTTGACATTATACAATCACGCAAACGCTATAGTGGCACTAGTATTAATTGATCTTTCGTGCTGGGAACGCTTGGACATGTTTTGCACTTTATTGTATACCTTAACCTCTATCCTACCGTTAAAAGAAAGTAAGTTCTAACCAATCATCCCTACAATTAAAGTCGTTACAACGATACCACCCTCACCCTAGGGCTGTCAAACTTAACATTTTATTTTTTTCAATGTATTCTTCCGTTGCATGACGAGTCATCAACCGACTTAATGCAAGATGCGCGGGTTCGATTCAAAACTACTTAACGATAGCAATCAAAAACGTCTAAAAAATCTAAATATTAAATTATAATCTGAGGACAAGTTTAGCATAAATAAGAAAAAAATATTGTCCATAAATGGGCGGTTTTAAAGCTGAACGTGAAATATTCCAAACAACCCTTCCATTTTAATAAGATAACGATATACGGTTGAAATCTCCTTCAATCTCCTGAAATGAAATATCTATATTATCACGTTTTCTAAAATAATAAGGCAGTAAAAAATTCTAAAATGATGTCTTGAGGTAGTCAAAGGCAAGTCCAAAAACAACATAAATAACAACTGGGGGTGTTTATTAAATTAGTCGTTACAGCTACACCCCCACCCCAGGGCTGTCACACATTTAAAATTTAAATTCATTGAATATTTACTCGAAACAGGTGCAAAATGTGTGGGAAACGTTAGTATTTGCATAACTGTTTCTATAATGCATGGTATGTAATGCATGGCGGTAATACCACATCACTATTTGAGTATTACCATGATATTGTTTTATGATAACTGTGTACTACTTTATAAATAAAATAAACATTATTGGACTTTCCACACAGAACTATCTAGCCCCAAACTAAGCCAGAGCTTGCAATATGGGAACCAGATAGTTGATATAATACTTAAATCCTTTTTTTTTTGTAAATATATACATAAAGTATTATATAACACCCAGACAAGAGAAACATATATATTCTACTTTAAAAGTAAGTAACTTCTTGGTAGTAGCTCTAATCTTTCTTCTGTGTCGATCGAACGATGACACGGCTTCGTTGCCCCGTGTGAAATGTCCATTAGTATTTATTTATTTTTCAAAAAATAACTTGTTTATTTATTTGTTTAGCACTGACTACAGCATAGTAAATATAATTAATATGTTTGGATTTATTATTATTTGTTTTTAGCCTGCAGTTAGCTCAACTGTTTCATATGTATTTGGTACATTTTGTGAATACTTTTTATTGATTGCTATTTTCTTTGTAGATAATAAATGTATGTTGAATCAGTTTTTTTATAACACTAACTAGCTGGTGCCCGCGACTTCGTCTTCGCAGGATTAGTCATACAATATCTTTATAAATTGTAGCTTATGTGTCAATAGTCAATAGTCAATAGTCAATAGTTAATAGTTTTTACGTGAAAGAGTAACAAACATCCATCTATCCATCCATACTCACAAACTTTCGCGTTTATAATATTAGTAGGATAAGATAAGTTGCCATTTATCCCCCGTGACACCACTACTTGGCTCAACTACATAGTTCAACACTTTTGACATGTTTAATTAAGTTCTACTAACAAATTATGGATCATTGACATCTGAAATAAATGAATTGAATTGAATTGAATAGTGCTATATGAAAATTTTATTGTCTTTCCTGTGACACTACCATTCTCAATACCTGCTGGAAACCATACCTACATCATTTCCCGTGAAACCAGTAACTTCCCATGGCTCTGCTGTTATTCAAAATTGAATGAAATAATTACTAAATTAGTGTATAGAGTAAATATACAAAATACTAATACAAATAAAAAAATAGCACCACTATATGCTACAATAACTGTTTTTTCAAAGTCACGGAATTAAAGAAAGTAGTTACGCCCTAAACCTACCCCAACAATCCAACCGCCAGCCCTGTTTTGGCGCGAAAGGCACGTGCGCGTGCGCCGTTACGTCAGCTGAGACGCAGGTGTGTAACGACCTAGGGTAGCTACCCCACGACAGGTTGTGTTGATTTCAATGATTGGACGATACTATCTAACTGACGATTAGTCAATGAAGGAGAAAGCGGGAATTCTTAAAAAACTACTTTTTACAAAAAAATGCAGATAACACGTCATCTTGACGTCATAGATACAAGTATTTACAAAATGTATAAAATACACAAATGAAATAAATAAGATTGAAATTACTACACAGCCTAGCCCCATTCTAAGCAAAGAATCAGATAGCAGTTATAATATTTCCATACTTTTTTTGAAAATACATCATTATAATAATTATATTTTAACAACTACACACAGAGAAAAAAATTGTGTTACACAAATGTTTTTTCTTGATCGGGACCTAAGGACAGAGCCACTACCAACTGAGCTGTTTTTATTTTTAATATAATTTATGTTGGGATGCCAACAGTTTACACTTGAAACAATTCAGATACTTATAGAATAATATTTTTCCTGACTGACTGACTTGCACAACGCACAGCCCAAACCACCGGTCGTGGTATCAAACAACTTGAAATCAGGATTCATTTCTTTTGCTAGATACATTAAAAAAAACCTGATTTCAAGTTGTTGTGTAAGTAAAGTATTCTAGAAATTTTACTGACGGGTCTCCAGGGGAGTCTTGCAGGGTTGAAGAATGTTTGAAAACATAAACACGTTTGCTAAGCTATGGCTTATCACTCGTTATCAGCCGCAGGTGCATTGACCTCTGCATTACAATACAATAGGGCAAAAACAACAATTATCCAGTAATTATGCTGAATAGTTGCGTGATGAGGTAGGCCTATTTTCAATGAAATTTTATTCATTGTGACAGCCCTCACATCTCCGGTAGTAGCTCTCGTGGTAGGTAGTATTATTTTATTTTTTATTTCACATTCATCACCATCATCTTCCTGTCCTTATCCCACTTTATGTAGGGTCGGTACTTATAACTTTTTCTATCCACGCATAGTTTGCTGTTTTTAGTTTTAGGAAAATTTTAAATTAATGCATGCAACACTATACCTCTATAATTATCATATTCACATATTTGATTACGAATCTAGATCTAAGAATGAATATTATTAATTATTTTTTGCTTATTCGATTGTAATCTGTTTTGTGAATTTAAATAAATAAAATAGTTACGCATGATAGGAACGCGCCCCACGATGCACTATCCAGCGTCCATCAACTTGAGGCATACAGATGTTAAGACTCATGTGCCTGTAATTTCACCCGGCAACCACACTCTTCAGACCAAAATACAGTAACGCTGCTTGGCGGCAGAAAAAGACGTGGTGGTAGTACTTCCCCGGACGAGCCCTTCACAAAGAGCTCTACTACTTTTATTGATTTATTTGAAGAGTCGTTTTTTATTACATTTCGTAAATGTTTTAAAAAACTGCCTCATAGCTTAATAGCCTCCTTATTTACCAACAACAAAGTTAAAACATGTACATTAGCTACATGATTTCCGTCTGCCAGTCCCGCACAATAGTGTTATTAGGAAAGGTGCGCCGGCGCCGACAAGGTCAGGTAATACGTGTAACATGACTCATGTTAGTACTTATTCGCGAAGTTGTTTCAGTTTCAAGATACTATACACCTGGTCTAACGCTGTTTTACTGATTATCCTTTAGCCTACCTTTTATACCCTGTAGATGATATTTTTGTATGCCTCACTAAGTTCGATTGGCACCACTAGAGCTTAATTAGGGTTTTGTACCCAAAGGGTAAAATTGCTAAGACTCCGCTGTCCGTCCATCTGTCTGTCTGTCTGTCCGTCTGCTACCAGGCTGTGATAGCTAGACAGTTGAAATTTTCAGTGAAATTGTTGATATATTTCTGTTGCCGCAGTTGTTACAACAGATACTAAAAAACAGAATTAAATAAATATTTAAGGGGCTCTCATACAACAAACGTGTTTTTTGTCGATTTTATAGATAATGGAACGGAACCCTTCGTTTGCGAGTCCGACTCGCACTTGGTCGGTTTTATTTATAAGTATATTATTTTGTTACAAGGATCACACAAAAGAACGGTAGGAACCAAGCCGTAAGTTTGTTGTCTGTTCTTCTAGGCTTGGTCGCGTGGAACTGGCACCTAGAATTCTAGTTTCGAGACGTTTCAAAGTGAATCTTTAAATTCTATTGAATGTTGGCTTTGAGTTTTCGATAGAGTTAAAATCCGCATACTTTTTTACCATAAAAACCTTCCGTCGACTACAATCTCACCTGTACCGGGTATATATAGCTGACAATGGAGCAGAACGTCTAGAAGACACCTATTCACTCTTGCCTGGAAAAAGCAGTGAAGAAAAACACTAGTCAGCTACACCAGTACACCTTAAGTGTATAAGCCAATAATGCTAAGTAGATTGTCTATTGGATAGCTCTATTGAAATGCCGTTCTAAAATGTGCTTTTCGATGCGTTGTCGAAGTCATGTAAAAACAATGTCCCTCTCAGGCTCTAAAGCTATCAGATCATTAATTGATTGATTGAAAATACTTTATTGCACATTAAAATAACAGCACAAAGGCGAGCTTATTGCTATAAAGCATTATCTTCCAAATAACCTTTGTGTATTGTGGACATAAGATGTGTCAGTAGTGCACGGGAGAGGAAAATAAGTAGATAGGTACCTAATACATTTTAAAAGTAGTAAAATTACATACAGATGCTAAATCATAGAGAGGTTGATATAGATTAAGTGCATGTTTCTGGACTCTATCATCAAAATCAAAAGTCTTTGTTCAGTAGAATTACTAACTTATGAAACATTGATCTTTTAGTAACATTTTGAAAAAATGGCTAATATCACAAGAATTTTATAGCTTGCAAGAATATTTAGATAAATAAGTGTCAGTCATAAATAAGTACCTACCAAAGTAAACTAAAGTTCCTTTAAAATTAAGTTAGATTTAAAATTAAGTTAGATTTAAAATTAAGAAGTTTTATTAGATAGAGATAAAATATATATTAAAAAGTTTAGGTATGTTAAACCTACATTTAAATTCATAGAATTTAAGCAAAATGTTTGTAACATTTAATTGTACGTCCGAATAGGGCAGACTGTTTGTACTTTTTATATACTCACCACCTTATACATTCAACAGTTTACAATAAAGATTATTCTGATTCTGATTCTGATTCTGATTCTGATTCTGATTCTGATCTTCTTCTTGGCGTATCACTTTCTTTCGAAATGGTGTGGTGAAAGAATTTAAAGTGCGCTTTATTAGCCTTCCTTCTTTCGATCATTTGACACATGTTTCTTTGATAGGTCTAAAAAAATCCCTTTTGACCCCTATCGTTGAAATTAAGTAGCGTAAACGAACCAGCAACGAAAGCCCCACAAAGCTCAACAAAGTAACCTAGAAAAAGACAAAGCACTTCACACGGCTGTTCCCACGAGCAATGTCTAGGCCGTGTGATGTAAGCTTATGTCACGACGCTCCTCAATGGCGGCGAAAGGAAATCTCTTATCACTTTTTTGAATAAGGCACATACACACGCAGCGGGTTCGGTGCGTTTTGTGCCAGCCTAAGAGCTGATTTCACCATGCTCTAGTTACTAATCAAGGATTAACAGGCCGTTTATAACTGTCAAATGCGTACATTCTGACATATTTAACGGCCCTTTAATCCTTTGTTAATCTAACAGAGCATGGTGAAATCAGATCTAAGCTCGCGACAAGTTGTTAGTAGAGCTCTTTGTGTGTGGCTCGTCCGGGGAAGTACTACCGCAATGCATTTTTTTATACAACTAGCTGATGGAACAAGCAGATGGATCACCTGATGTTAAGTGGTAACCAATTTGCCTATTTCTGCCGCCAAGCAGGATTGCTGTGTTTCGGTTTGAAGGGTGAATCAACTTGAAACATACAAAATTTAAGCCTCATGTTGATGGACTTTAGTCGATGAAGCCAATAAAGAGAAATTGCTTAAATATTATTGTTAACAATTATGTCTAATACACGAGTGACGCTGCGTGTACCAACTAGTTTATAATAAGGACTTGCTATAAAAATTATTGTAAACATATGTTTATGTTTAATTATAAATATGTTATATGTAAACATTTTCTAATTTGGGTGTCAATTAATTATGAAAAATAAATATGCGCCTAGTATTATCGCACCGTGTGTTTTATCCCTTAAAAGTAAGTGTTATTAGGAAAAGGTGACAAAATGGTGATAGTAGCTTCTTGTTTTGTATGAATGATTATTGCTATCAAATCATAGTCATTTGGAACTCACTGGATCCTTGGTCACTTATTTTATATTTTTTATAGCTTTGTCAAAACAAAAGTGTCGTTTTGATTACTTTAAGCACCGGTTGTCTAGTGGGAATGACCCCGCCTTCTGACGGTCGTGGGTCCGAATCCGGTCGTGCACCAATGGATTTTTTTTGTCGAATTTATGGATCATCATCATCATCATCATCAACCTATGTTCGTCCACTGCTGGACGTAGGTCTCTCCCAAGGCGTGCCACTGAGCTCGGTCTTCGGCTCTTCTCATCCAATGTTTGCCAGCTACATTTCGCAGATCGTCGCCCCACCTCGTCGGAGGGCGTCCTACACTACGCTTACCTAAACGCGGTCTCCACTTCAGTATTCGTTTGCTCCAACGATTGTCAGTTCTACGGCAAACATGGCCGGCCCACTGCCATTTCAGCTTGCTAATCCTTTGAGCTATGGATGTATCATACAAAAGAGCGGTAGGAACCAAGCCGTGAGTTTGTTGCCTGTTCTTCTAGGCTTTGGTCGCGTGGAACTGGCACCTAGAGTCACCTAGCTTTAAGACGTTTCAAAGTGATCCTTGTGATTTTATTGAATAAATACCTTTTGACTTTGACTTGACTTTGACTATGGTAGATCTACCAGATATTAACACAAAAGCAATGAAAGAATCTACCAAAAGCATTGACGTAATTACGCGACGAAGTAATGCATGCGACGGTACCATTTTACATTTTAATAAAAGTAAACCATTTAAAAAACATACAAAAATTCCCCTGCACTAAAAGTACCCGGAAAAGTATTAACCCTATTAATTTAAAACGCAATCGGTTTAACTCACGCAATGAATGCTCGCCGGGGTACATATGACCATCGGCATGTGAGGGTTGAACGGAGTTATTCGTGGGGGTCAGAGTGACCAATTATCATTTTACGTGATGAATGATTTCTGTCAATTTCTGTCTTATGGGGTCAATTTACAATACTAATTAAAAACACATTTTTTTCAGTTTTTACAACACCTCTAACTTGCTCTAACTGCCTCTGACTACATCATTACATATCTTAATTTGATAATAATTCAAATCAACAAATATAAATAATTAAGATACAGTAACTCAATTGTATCGTGTGAATTGTGGTGTAAATAAATAAATAAATAAATATGTATGTATGTAATTTACAGTAATACTATGTGCTATGAATTGTATAAATTAAAAAAAAACGAGATATTTCAGTTTTTTGAACTTGACATATTCCTCAAAAGTCTGTGTTCGTCAATATTTATAAACTTAGATTATTTTTGTTGTGGAATACCTATAGTAGAGCCCAACAAAGGGTAGCTCAATTATCGTCTTGCGCTTGCGCAGGGGCAAGTTAAATCTACCGTAAAATTGCTATTGTTTACAAAATAACTCATTTTTAAATTTACACTCGACGTTACGCTCCGGGGGTAATAGAGGGTTGCGAAAGTTTTGGGGTAAATTTAGTAATTCATAGCAATTTGCTGTAATTAGGGTATCTAGATCGCGATCTTTTCTTTGTTTGACGGATTTCTATATTAAAATCGCAGTCTCATTTATTTGCGTCTGATTTAGACTCCTTGTACAAAACTAGCATCCACCCTTTGCTTTGCTTGGCTTTGCTAAGTTATTATAATTATATAATTTATTTATATACGCTTACTTTTGTAGTTTTATAGGCTTTTTTTAACACGTAGCATAAAAAAATGGCAAAATATGTAATGATTTTACTTAAAATCGGATCGAAGGAGGCATACTTCTTAAAATTTTAATCCCAAATATAACACAGATTATTTGCGTGAATCTATTAAATAAATGAAATACTAATTATACATAAATAAAATACTAATATTTAAATTTTGCATGATGTGTAATAAGAATATATTTAGAAATATTAAGAACTTTTATGGGAAATAAGTCTTTATTAGGTATTATTATTTATAAGTAATATAAAAATCTTTCAAAAGATAAACAATTATGAGACTATTGCAATCTCTTACCTATAATAACAAACAGTGTCAAGTCTTATTTTAAACTTTACTTAAATTTATGCAACATTTATAAGTAAGAGGGTAAGAAGAGAAGGATTTATGACACAAATGGGTGCCAACAAAATGGCGTCGAATGCTAAAAGTGGACAAAAAACGATGACATTGAACGGGTAATTGCTAGCAGCCGAAATGTTAGACAAAGGCATTATTTAATTATGAGTAGGGTGGCCACACTTTCAGAATATTTAAAATTAACTACGCTGCAGTTACTACGCACACACAGATACGCATCAGGCTATACTGTACTCGCTTTTATGTTCTTGCGACAATTTGCGTTGGCTTTGTGTAGCTTGATTTGTATCCTTTGTGTAGCTAGATTTGTAGCTTGATGTGTACACGCGGATAAGCAATAATACGCATCCGGTGATACAGCGCTCACTTCTATGTCCTTGTAGTAAGCGAGATTTTGCTTTGGCAAAATGTTACCTAAGGGTAGTCTAGGTTGATCTGTATCCGTGTGTACTACGCGGCACATCATGTTGGTGGATAGAGAAGGTTCAAAATTCATCATTCTAGAAAGGCAGTGGACTTCTTCAAGCTGATGATGACGATAAGGTACTTCACAAGAAGATGGCCCACGGGTTTACTCACGTTTACCTGCATAACCTCGGATACAAATTAGCTTTAAAGCTGATTTCACCATGCTCTGTTAGTTACTTATAAAGGACTAACAGGCCGTTAAATCTAACCTTAGATATCAAACGCGCACATTTTGACATATTTAACGGCCCTTTACTCCTTTGTTAATCTAACACAGCATGGTGAAATCAGAGCTATATATATATATGTTATTCCAGATCAAATATTTACGCTTCTATGCTTGATTTGATAATTGCGACTTTAATGCATCAATAAGATGCATCAGCAGCGTAGGGAAAGCAAGCAAAGTAAAAAAAAAACAAATTTTCTTTAATAATCTACCTTTGTCACAATATTTTATTTCAAAGTTAAACCACTGCGTACAATAGTAGTTTCTACCTACATAGTATCATTATTCATTCCATGATAGTATGAATGGAGAACACTGATCTCAGATCGATGACTTGATTGATTTTCTACGTCACTTAATAATAACGGTATTACAAACATCCAAACATCGTAACCTTCGCATTTTTATATTAATAGGATAGGATGTTCATACTACAGACTACGCAGTGGCCAAACGTAAATTTCTGGATGTAGATTTATTCTGGCATTACTATTTAAAATTAGCATGATTAGCAAAACTAGTCCTAAAAAAATATAATTTATTGTCACATTAATCACACTATAAATCGTATAGATAACCAGTTTTGGAACATGTCTGTACCTGAATGTCCGTATAGCTCGCGTGTGGTTACACTACACCAATGTATCGCGAATGACTAAATATACTATTTATATAGTTATGATAATTTTTATTAAAGGAAAATTTTTAAATACGATTTTTTTACTGCAAGGTTAGTTGCTTATAGCCTAAAAAATATTATAAATGAGTTAATATTAGAAGTTTGTGATTGTATGGTGTGTGTGTTTGCGAATGAAGGCGTGATTGCTCCATAACCATATAGGTCACGAAGCTTATTTCTGCTGCCAAAAAAAAAGTCAAAAGGCATTTATTCAATAAAATCACAAGGATCACTTTGAAACGTCTTAAAGCTAGGCTCTAGGTGCCAGTTCACGCGACCAAAGCCTAGAAGAACAGGCAACAAACTTACGGTTTGGATCCTGGTTCTTTTGTATGATTCTTTTACAATGTAATATAATATATTATTGAAGTTTAGTGAAGCAGCGTTACTGAGTTTCGGTTTGAAGGGTATGGTCACTGGTGATATTACAGGCACATAATGAAGCTCAACATAAATGTATGCCATAAGTTGATGGACGCAGGGCAGTGCATCGTAGGGCACATTCATATAGTGACTTGCGAGGCACTGCTTTGTTATATGTAGGTAATGGCTGCCGCTTTATGGTGGGCCAACAGGGTATTCCTCGTAGAGCAACGATTTTTATCCAGAGATTGAACCAAGCTAATGATCGATGTTGTTTAAAATGTTACATACCATGAATGTAAAATTATTATTATGCTTGAATTAATAAATAAATTATTATTATTTTAGAGCACTTATTCCTCGTAGAGCACCTGCGGTGTAGTAGTTACTAGTGTTGGGGTATTCTCTATAACCTACTACTTGATCCAAGTGTAAAAAAAAAATAAGCTAGGGACTTTTTATCCAGGTGGTAACTAAATTCAGGTGGGATGCATGTACTATATATAAATACATACAACAAAGAGGAAATAAAAAGATGGCGTTGAAAGACATGTATTTTTATTCAAAGGGTATTTGATAACTGGTATTAAATGAAGCCTACGTATTATAGGTGTTATGTAGTTATATACACAAGAGATACAGATCGAAGAATACGTGTGAATAATCTGTGGGAAGGACGGACCACACGGTGCGAGTGTTCTGAGATACGAATGTGTCTGCAGATTAGTTTTTATGTAGTTATCATAAAAACAGCGTTGCCAAGCTGCGCTGGTTTTCAGTCAGAGCCTTGAATAGGGTGTCGTCACTACAAATAAATGAAAATAAATAAGAGAGGATGATGGAAGAAAAAATATAATAATACTAGCTGACCCGGCAAACGTTGTTTTGCCGTATACTTACTACAATGACTATTAAAGAAGAAGGGTGAAAATTTAGGGTTGTATTTATTTTTTAATGCCACATTATAAAAAAATTAAAAAAAAATTGACCAAAAAATTTTAGGGGTGGACAATCCTTGTCACTCAGGGGTATGAAAAATAGATAGTAGTCTATTCTCGGACCTACTGAATATGCATATAAAATTTCATAAAAATCGGTCGAGCCGTTTCGGAGGAGTATGGTAACTAACATTTAACAACAAATAACTAACATTGTGAGAATTTTATACAAGGTGTTCCATAAGTTGTGTATATAAACTTCAGGGGGCTAAAGTACCCATCAATATGAACAACTTTTTCTAAGGAACCAACACTGTGAACGCGAAAAAAAAACAGCTGTTTCATACATTTTAGCCTGGTAGGTATTGAACTTTTGTATGAAACAGCTGTTTTTTTTTTCGCGTTCACAGTGTTGGTTCCTTAGAAAAAGTTGTTCATATTGATGGGTACTTTAGCCCCCTGAAGTTTATATACACAACTTATGGAACACCTTGTATATAAGATAATAATATTAATACATAGATAGATATAATTTGTCGATTCAGAAATACTATTTTAAACTACGGTAAACTGAGCAAACTTAGTCCGTGCTAGGTAGATTATCTACTTTGTTAAGCAGCAAAAGCTGAGTGAGGGCCTTTTTGGCATTATTCAATACCACTCTCTGCAACGGGACGGGACTGGCTATATTATTAATGTATTTTTTCTTTTTTATTGTTAGGTGTTTTTTAGCTGGTAGGTATTCTGTTTGTCTGTACCTGTCCGTTCTGTTTACTGTATTTTCTTTCTTTCTTTATCATCATCAGTCTGAATATGTCCACTGCTGGACATAGGCCTCCTTCATATTTTGGAGAAATTTCCCTTGATAATATATTGTGCATAAGTGGTTTATAATGAGATAATAAAAACTTTTTTTTATTTCAATCTATTTCAGAATATTTATGATACAAAAGATTTTGAAGCCGATATGAATCTAATACGTTAAGCTAAATTATTCTGTAAAAATAAAGCCATGTAAAAATCTGCGGGTTCATAAATTATGTTCTATTTTATCATATATCGTCCCACCACAGGTCAAAGACCTCACTGCCTTCCTTCAGTGGACCAGTTATTTAAATGGCAATCGAGATCGTCCCCCTAACAGAAAAGTTAATAATATTTTTCTTCACCATCGTTTTTTCTGATATCTCTAGACATATCCCGAGACATCCACTCACGCGCAGCACACATGCGCATTGTATTGTCAAAAGTTTCCCACAACCTTGCGTTCATTGGGGTAACCTTTTTGTACGGGCTTGTGTTTACGATGAGTAGTTTTAAAATGAAGATTTTTACCGGTGAAATTACAGACATGAGTTCATCATCATCTTCCTGCCCTTATCCCACTTCATGTGGAGTCGGCATATTTTCTCTCCACTTCCCTCGATCATCCGTCATCTCAGTCGTCACTACTTTCTTACCCATGTTCTTTCACACAGTCCATCCATCTTTTCTTTGGCCTTCCTCTACTTTTATATCCGTCCACATTCATACCTAACACACTTTTCGTTACATGACATTCTTCTCTTCACATGATGCCCATGACATGAGTAGTGTGAGCTAATGGCCGGGCCCTCAGGCAGTCTCCGCACGCTTATACAAGGTGTTCCATAAGTTGTGTATATAAACTTCAGGGGACTAAAGTACCCATCAATATGAACAACTTTTTCTAAGGAACCAACACTGTGAACGCGAAAATAAAAACAGCTGTTTCATACAAAAGTTCAATACCTACCAGGCTAAAATGTATGAAACAGCTGTTTTTTTTTTCGCGTTCACAGTGTTGGTTCCTTAGAAAAAGTTGTTCATATTGATGGGTACTTTAGCCCCCTGAAGTTTATATACACAACTTATGGAACACCTTGTATAGCTGAGATTAATAGCTTAACGTACCTTATTAAACACGGGAAACAAAAAAAAACTGATGTTTTGATATTAATTTGGATCGGCTGCCTTACCGCGAACACAAAATGGTAATTGAAATCATAAGTTTGAGGATAATTTTTACAGTATTTAAGACCTCTGAAATTTAACGGGGTATAGTTTATATTCATAGCTTTAAACCTAATGTTATAAGCCTTCCAGAGATTGCTAATGTTACAAAAATATCATCATAGTTTTGATTCCCATCATTATTTTGGTTTCGTTAATCTAAATGAGTACCAAACAGAACCGTCCCCAAGATGCTGGCAGCATTGCCACGCTAGCATAGGTCGCGTCATTTAAAAAGAACGCTGCAAGAAAGTCGAAGGGGTGTGTTTGCGCATTGGTACACTCGCGCAAACACACCCCATCCACTTTCTTCCAGCGTTTTTTTTAAATGACGCGATGAATATAACTCATGTTAATTTCTAGTACTAATCCACTACTACGGAAGCGGTAAGCGGAACAGCGCTAGATATTTAATTTTATGTCTTACTTTTTAGATATTTCGAATGGACATCTAAAAAGTCACGCCTGAATCGATTTTCTTAGCTAATCTGTTAAAAATCTAGCTAGCTACGCCTTTCAAGTGTATGAGAATTAATATAAACTTGAAATTAACTGTTGTATCTGGGTATTTCGCTGCGAATTCGTGCTAGGTCATTGACCAGGGTAATGCGATGTGTTTCTGATGGGTCTTTGTCATTCTCTTACAATGCATACAACGCATCAAGTTGGTGGGTTCAAGGCAGTGCATCGTAGGGCACGTCGTAGGTAGGCACTATCTTGCGTGACTACCCCTTAGCCCTCAGTTCACATATCACCTCTATCTTCTTCTTCTTCTTGTTATGTCACTAGTTTTTTTTTTCGAAAGGATTTTTTTGTCGCCTGTATAATATTATATTTCTTGGATATTTCTTGGAAAAATCTTTTGCCTTTTAATAAAAATATCGAGATCGCTTTGATCCTCGTTCATTGGACTGTGAAGAATGTCCAACTGGGAAGCTGAGGAACGGATTCATCAATGCGATAATCACTGCTTGGCAGAAAATCGCCCATCAATATTTAGTTCCTGTGAGGGAAGTCAGTGGCACGTCCAAACGGACTTATTATACTAACAAAACATAAATCTTCGCGTTTCCATAAAAATAGATCAACTAGGTTAGATGATAAAACTTTTTATAACTCCTGTGTTTTTGTTACAGGTACAAAATGGTGAAACTACAGAAAATACGAAAAAAAAACAAATGACAGATAACACAAAAGAAATAACGCAACAATGTAACAAGAAAAACGCAAGTTTCTACAAAAATACTCTTAAAAATTCTCCTATAGTCTTAGATAGTGCCAACATAGAGTTACAAACGAATAGAACCGCCAACGAACTGGGTGCCAAACTAAAGTGATATAAAGTGATGTGCTAGACTTTTTGGACGATGGATTTGCACACGCAACCTTTGGTGGTGCATTCGTACGAGCACCATGCTCCGTTGCTGGAAGTTGAGGGTCTGGACCCTCATAGTCCTCAGCAGAAGGTGCTGATACATGCACCGACGCTGCATAGCCAGGACTTGATGGGCGATCATCGGAATGGAGGTTGGTGGTGTTGAAAATCTTATTTATTCCTACACAGAGTTTTAATTCGTCTGCAGCCCATATGGTTATGTTGAAAATATGAATTTTAACAGTCATGGCAAAATGGATTTTAGTGGGTTAAAATAGAGTATTAATTCGTCTGCAGTCCTAAAATGGCTGGAACGCGTATTACAATCTCAGAAACTGTCTGATAATGGTGTAATTTCTGATAAACCAACCTATTTTTTAAAGCTGGAAAAACCAGGACGACTATAATTTCAGCGTTGTCATGTAGTTTAGTTAACTAATAAAGCAACTAGAAATCGATCCTTTTATACAACGTGTTGATGAAGTTATGTAGGGAAACAAAGAGCGTGTATTTAGACCAAGCACTGGAATACTTTGACGTGTGCAACGGTTGAATACATCGTTTTCGAAATTCCCATAGAAAAGTAAAATTAATATTTTCTCAGAAATTTGCAACAGCCCTGTCTGTGTACGTGTCAAGGTCACACGCACGCGCTTCTATCTAGGAAAGAGAAAAACAACGATAACCTACGAGATAATTTGAAATACTTACCTTTCGGTAGGTAGGTAGGTACGCCGCCAATCCCCTGACACGATATTTTTACTGGTTCCTATGGATTTTGTCATTATTTACTGGCTATAATAACACTGGATAAAACTGGATTTTGGTAAGTTTGCGAGATTTCGCACGACACAGGCTTCAAACTTCACACTAAACCATTACCTCGTAGGCACTGCTCATACACACACTGACTGACGACGGCTTTTTACATAACAATCACCATTTTATCACGTTTGAAGACATTTTCTCAACAAAACGTCTCAGTTCGTCTATGTGACCTTGGTACCGCACGCGTTCCGGGTGTTCGCTGCGATTTTTCGTAGATAATAATGTCTAGTGCAAAGTGTAACAGTTGCAAGTTAGTAATCAGTGAAGTTCTTGCATTTATTCAAAGCAAGCTAGAAGTAATGGATCAAATAAGTTTAATCCAGCTATGTGCAAGTGCGTTTACAGCAAATGATATCACAGATGCCAAAAATCTGTTATTTGACTGCGTTAAATCTTCAAAGAAGAAATCGCAGCGAAAACGAGATGGCAAAATCCAGAGAGACCTGGAGGACATTGTGGAAGTTTTTCGGGAATTAGATCCGAAAGAATTCCCCGTTTTTGTCGTCCGCGATATTAATAAACTACCCCCCGTTCATTTCGATCACATTGACGTATCCCGTTTGCTACGCGACTTATTGGTACTACAAAAGGAAGTAACAAGCATAAAACAAAATTATGCACTATCGGAAGAGCTCATAGCTTTGAAAAATGATGTGGAAAATATAAAAACGGCCTCTATTGTTAATAACTTTGAAATGACTAACGTCAATACGTTGCGACGTGGGGGGTCGAAAGTTACGGAATTAGTAGATAGCTATAATAGCGGGCCAATAGGTTTACTTCACATTCCAGAACCCCTACAAACTACGGGGAGTCCTGAAATCGTACCTAGTAGTTCGAGCACATCACGAATTAATACAAAACCGACTGAGCTTGCGAAAGAATCGCCACGTATAGCGAATTATCGTCGAGTTACGCTTGATAATACTGAGGTTGCGCCTAAGCCATTACTTACTCCTGTTGTTAGCAGTGAAGTAAATAAGCCATCACAGTTTTTGTCACCGCGTAAATTGTTCGCTCAGTTGGCCAGTGAAGATGGAGAATGGAGGGATAAACAGCGCAGCGATGAATGGAGAATAGTGCAGAGGAAAAGATACAGGAATAGACTTGAGACCTCTAAAGGAGAAGCAAAAGTAGAAGCAGAAAATAAGTTCAAAGCTGCAGACATAAAAGTGCCCTTATTTATAAATAACGTGGATAAATGCACATCTGCTGCAGATATTTCTAACTACATATTAGTGAAAACAAATGTTGAAGTGTCCTTAGAAAAGATTAAATCTAAGCAAGTACGAGAACATGATGCTTATAAAATAATGGTACCTAGAAGCAAGCTCTCCATTTTTATGGATGCGAAACTGTGGCCGGATGGGATAGCATTTAGACGCTTCGTTAGTCTGTACAGGCGAAACGAAGATGTAGCAAGCGATCATACAAAACCATAATGGATGTTTGCAAGCTAGTAAGTTTCAACTGCAAGTCAGTAAAGAGGTCAGCTATGTGTATCAAACAATTATGTAACACGGCGGACATCGTAGCACTCCAGGAAACATGGTTACTTTCACATGATATACCGTTCCTTGGGTCTATTCATGACGATTTCGAGTACATGGGGAAGTCGGCAGTTGATGTATCTCGGGAATTACTACGAGGCAGGCCGTATGGAGGAATAGCTTTATTGTGGCGAAAAAATGCATTCAATTCCATTACAGTGATTGACTGTGTTAGTGCGCGCATCGGAGCCGTGCGGTTTGAAATAGAAAACCGGTCTTTCCTTGTGTTTAGCGTTTACATGCCTACGCAATGCATAGATAACTTGCCAGAGTTTACGGAGTGTTTGAGCGAAATAAGTGCTATCATCGAGAGTAGTGAAATTGAATCGGTCTTTATTCTGGGGGACTTTAACTCGCACCCAACCGAGCTATTCGAAACAGAACTAGCTAGTTTCTGTTCTGATCAGACATGGATATGTGCGGATATCCTCAAGCTAGGTATCGGTTCAAGTGAATATACGTTTGTGAGTGATGCGCATGGCTCGCAAAGATGGCTAGATCACTGTGTTGTGACGCAGTCGGCCTGGGATACCATTAGAGACATTAAGGTACGTTATGATGTTGTTTGGTCTGATCATCACCCGCTAGAGGTGTACTGTGATTTAAAATTAGTCTGTAAAAAGTTTTTATCAAGTAGCATTACAATTGATAGGTCGGTTATCTGGGGGGAACGACAAAAACAACAAGTGAATGAATATTCAGGTATATGTAATGAAGGGCTGAGGTCAATAGATTTTCCTGAATCATTTACACAATGTGCAGATAGACGTTGTATAGATATGGCGCATAGATTAGAGATAGATAAAATGTACAATAATGTAGTATATATTTTAAGAGAGGGAGCTACGCGGACTTTTGTTCATAAGCAGGTTAAAAAAGGTAGCTATCTAACCGGGTGGAATAAACATGTGAGCGAAGCTCACAAGTATGCTAGACTCAAATATCAACTGTGGGTTATTAATGGTAAGCCTAGTGACGGTAAATGTTTTGAAGAAATGTGTGAAAGTCGTAAAATATTTAAGTCCAAACTTAAATGGTGTCAGTTGCATCAAGACCAAGTTAAAATGGATATTATTGCCAGTCAAAGGTCCGCCCAAAACTTTTCACAATTTTGGAAGAATGTCAATAAGCTTAACCCAAAGTCCAGCCTCCCAGCTAGTGTGGCAGGAGTCTCCGAGCCAAAGGATATCGCAGAATTATTTAAAGCCCAGTTTAGTGTAGAGCCTAATTTGAAAAAGTGTGCGGCACAGCAACATGTGATCGATACTGAGGATAGTCAGAGAGCTGAATGTAGTGTTCGAATTTCTGCAAAGGAAGTCAGGAGCGTGATTCAGTGTATGAGTAGAGGTAAATCACCGGGCCATGACGGCCTCAGTATCGAGCATTTGCAGAACGCAGGGCCGCATTTACCAAGAGTTTTGTCCATGTTTTACTCATTGTGCATGAGTCATGCATATCTGCCTCATGAACTTATGAAGACTATTGTTGTGCCACTGGTCAAAAACAGAACTGGGGACATTTCTGATAAATGTAATTATAGACCGATTTCTCTTGCTACCATTATAGCCAAAGTTTTAGACCGGCTTCTTGATAAATACCTAACTCGGCATATACAACTGCATGATGGTCAATTCGGGTTCAGGCCGGGACTGTCTACTGAGAGTGCTATACTTAGCCTGAAGCACACTACAAAGTACTATGTGGATAGACGGACGCCGGTCTATGCTTGTTTTCTCGATCTGTCAAGGGCTTTCGACACTGTATGTTACGATATACTATGGCGAAAGCTTAAAGATACAACGCTGCCTAGGGAAATATGTTCTGTCTTTGAGTACTGGTACGGTAATCAGGTTAATCATGTGAAATGGGCTGGGGCGCTATCCGGCGCATATGGCTTGGAATGCGGGGTGAGGCAAGGGGGGGTATCTTCGCCTCAGCTTTTCAATCTTTTTGTAAATGAACTGATAGATGGACTCAGCAGACAGCCATTCGGTTGCTATGTGGATGGCGTATGTGTAAATAATATAAGCTACGCCGACGATATGGTTCTGCTGGCTCCATCTATCAGTGCACTTCGGAAACTGGTGCTAATGTGCGAGACATTTGCTGCTAGTCATGGCTTGCGGTATAATGTAAAAAAGAGTGAGTTCATGGTATTCGCACCTAAAGGCAAGTGTCCGGGGAGTGTTCCACCCATTATGTTAGATGGTATTGCCCTGAAGAGGGTGAGCCAATTTAAGTACTTAGGGCACATTGTCACCGAAAATCTGAGCGATGAGCCAGATTTAGAAAGGGAGCGAAGGGCGCTGACTATTAGAGCTAATATGCTGGTCCGTAGGTTCGCTCGCTGTTCAAAAGAAGTCAAAATAACTCTGTTTAAAGCTTACTGTCAGTCTTTTTACACGAGCAGCCTATGGTATTCGTATACACAAAAAGCAGTTAGCACCCTTCGAGTCCAATACAACAATGCATTCAGGATGTTAATGGGGCTACCACGGTTCTGCAGCGCCTCCGGTATGTTTGCAGAGGCACGCACTGACGGGTTCGCCGCTTGCATGCGGAAGAAAACTGCGTCACTGCTGGCGAGAGTACGTGGAAGTCTCAATAGCATCCTGGGCATTGTTGCTCATAAATGGGATAGCCCCTTCCTAAAGCACTGTGTGCAAGTAATGACGGCATAGGATTGCTGTTTTTCTTACTATTAATCTAACATAGTTTTTAAGTTTGTATGTACTAACAATGTATGGATCATAGTTATCTGAAATAAAATTATATTATTATTATTATTATTATTATTATTAAAACAATGTACAACAACGCACGCATGTAAACACAAACAGGGTGACCATCTCAAAAGTGGCGGTTCTACCACACACCTGCCAAAAAATCTGTCAAAATCTACCAAGCTTGACGATAAAAATACCAAAAATATGACTTCATACCATCTCCTTCGTGGCTACGGAATAAATTAAATACCTACATTAGATTCAGTTACTATCTTTTGATCGTTTGTAACGGTTTGCAGTTATCTAAAACGAGATAGAAGTTGTTTAGAAACCAAATCAATAAAGGTAAAAAAGAATAAGAAGTTTCCAGTTCGGTAAAAAATTATAAATATTATTTCATTAAAAATTCAAACTAATAAGATTTTTCTTGAAATATTTAAAATCTGCCAAATGGCAGAAATCTGCCACAAATGG
The DNA here is from genome assembly GCA_932294275.1 of Chloroclysta siterata. Lineage (NCBI taxonomy): Eukaryota > Metazoa > Arthropoda > Insecta > Lepidoptera > Geometridae > Chloroclysta > Chloroclysta siterata. The sequence goes on along the minus strand of OW028591.1, from coordinate 13,563,372 downwards.
TAACACTGATCGGCGGCCGTCGGCCGTCCTGATTGTATATGCGTTTTTAAATGCAACCAATGACAGACAGGTTAGTCAAAGATTAAATAGGACAGACTAGACACTTCCCAAAATTGCAGTTGAATAATTTTGTCGTGTCAATGAACCATGGTGGTAAAGTAACATGTTACAATTTAAAGAACTATGAATATCATAAACATTGGTTTACGACATCTAGTAATTAAACAAAAATAAATATTCTATTAAATATTGAGTACGTAGCCACGTAGGTACCTAGTTACTGAATAGGTATTAGTACCAAAGATCTCAGAGAATGTTTACCGTGACTAGGGATTACAGTCGCGAAAATATTTCTTTTACATACCAAGATCTTTAAAAACAGCAACATCATTATTAGGTAGGCACATTACTAGGTAATTGGTGGCAGTTCTGTTACCTATTTTATCTAAGGTTAACAACTAGAGGTCAAAGAACAGCTGTAAATAGGGCTGCCTCATGATGCGTTTAGATTCATTTTAGATAAAAGTTTAAGAGGCATTTCATGAATGAAAAACTTTGAAATTTTAAAAGTCGTAGAACAAAAGTTGTTCGTTATGACCGGTAGAATATCCTGCTTTCGGATCCCTACAATTCTTAATAAACACGTTGTATTTAAGTGTGTCATTAATATTTTTCAGTATAAACTCACTAAAGCGAAAAAATATATTCCTACTTTTTAGACAAATATTTATAATACTAACTAGTTTCTCTAAGAGGTTGCTAAGCATAAATAATTGAGGTAAAGGAATGGTAGCTTTGGTGATAAAATGTATGAGGTCAAGAGATTGCCAAAAGGAATACTAACATAGAATAAAATATTGTAACTAAATTAGAAGTTGCAAAAGTTTTAGGTGTTTATTTTTATTTATCTACACTAATATTATAAAGAGGAAACCATTGTATTTTTGTATTTTTGTATGTTTGTATTTTTGTATGTAACGAATAGGCTCAAAAACTACTGGTCCGATTTCAAAAATTCTTTCACCATTAGAATGCTACATTATCCCTGAGTAACATAGGCTATATTATATTTTCAAAAAAATCAGGGATCCTTACTAAAACTTCAATAATGTAACCCAAGGTGGAATACAAAAACCTTACATCGCGTGCGCTGCGAAAACTATTGATGATAGAACAAAATAATGTACTACGATTTTGTAGAACACGTTATCATCTACAAAAAATGTCGCGACAGCATATGTCTAACTATTATAGTTATGTCACAATAAGTGTTCTTTTATTATAAAAAATTAATTGAAATGCCGCCGCCAGAAAAGGGTCTTTATTTGTACCTTGGTATTAATCCTTATCCAAATAAATCATTTCATAATTAAGACGGTTTCAATACCTATAGATTACTTCTTAAATTTTTCAAATCGGACATTCCATTCAAAAGATATGACGAAATTAAAAATGTTAACGGGTCCACGGGTCACGCTCGGGGTGCGATTTCATTCACTCAAGGAGAAGCGCGTGCAAATGTATGAAATAAGTAGACGCGAGGCTCGAACCCACGCTCTAAGTTTATCCTAAAATGTTCAAAAAATTTATGACCACCCATGCGAAGCTGGGACAGGCCGCTAGTTTATTATATTTATCTATTTATTATTTTCCGAAACATTAGTTTTGAGAGCAGATGTGTCTTATCTGATGTAGAGTACGACTTTTCAGATGAGCAGTACCAGGCGCACAGTAGCAACCAAAGTGGAGATGGTAAGTTTTTATATAATTTATTTAACATCTACCTATATATTATAAATATACCTATAGGAACCTATCTATATTTTATAGGTGCCGCGCTATAGAAAATAAAGAAATAATCATCTTCACGACTTTAATCCCCAGGCACGGTAGATATCCCCTCAGATCTCTTACCAAATACGAACTCAATATTCTTTAAGGATATTTAAGGGTAGTCAGAGGTATGTCCAAATATTACATTTAGTATACCCATATTTTGCTGTAGTTGGTATTCCGATCGGTAAATCTTGTATATTTAAATAAGTATTTTAATTAGATAATTCAAAAGGTAAGAGTTGAGTTTCGATGGATGACCTCTAATTATTAGGATTTTATCGTATAATCTTATAACGAAACCAAAATATAATGAACTTCTAAAAGTCATATAAAACTAAAGGAGAAAGAAAAACACATTTATTCGCCCCGATTATTTGCACTGATAAACTACATGGAGGCAAGAGTAGTAGAGCTCTTTGTGAAGGGTTCGTCCGGGGAAGTACTACCACCACGCCTTTTTCTGCCGCCAAGCAGCAACGCTGTGTTTCGGCTTGAAGAGTGTGGTTGCCCGTGTAATTACAGGCACATGAGGTTTAACATATGTTTGCCTCAAGTTGATGGACGCAGGGCAGTGCAACGTAGGGCACGTTCCTATTGTGCGAAACATATGAGGCAATTCTTTGTTATAGGTGACGGTTATCACTTTACATCAGGTGGGCAATCTGCTAGTTCCATCAACTAGTTGTATAAAAAAACAAAAAAAGGCATCTACAATGCATCCTACTCACTTCTAAAATCCGGACTTGCTTTTAGACCCTCCTACTAAACATATCATCACACATTTTCAATGATCTTGTTTACCAAAACATCTAGGATGTCATCTCATAACATTTATAAATATTGCATTAAAATCGTTAAAATTGATCATCAAATGCAAGCTAAGCCACAATATATCAACCAAAATATGTTTTAAAACCTTATTGTCATCATGTTCAGGTTCCCAGTCAAAGAAAAAGTGTGAAAGATCGTTCACTTTTTCAATGGAACAAACACAATTACACTACTGTGTATGTAAACGGTTATGTTTGTGTGTGTGCACTTATTGATACAACGAGGTGTGGTGAGAGTGTAGCTGAGCGGATAAGCTAAAGCGATTTATCTATAACTGTTATGCTGTGTTTAAGTGCAAGAGCTCTTTTTTTTTCACGAGCCCGAGCAAGAGATTGTGCTCATGAATACGTTTTTTTTTACATTACCCCAGTTAACAACTCTGAAATGAAATGAAATATTTATTGTTTGTGAAACTAGGTAATGCAGGGTTTTCAGATTAGGTATATTCACTTGGATCCTCTAGTTCCAACCAGTCGGTGTACAAACAACTCTTCTACAGAATAATAGCATTCGGTTAACAGTAGGTTTTTAAATTATTTTGAAATAGTTAGTTCCTTAGTTTCATCTTTAATGACGTCAAGAATTTTGTTGTAGATTCTTATTGTCTGACTTCATACTAATATTGGAACAATATGAATTACCTAATGGAACAATAAAAACATTTATTCCCAATTGCTAAATAGGTTGCGTTATATATATACTGGAAATAAAACAAAGTTTCCTTTTGTTAAACTAATTCGGCAAAAAAAGCATAAATTAATTGCATATCTTGTTTGAATGCCTGCAATGCTATCGCCATCTATGAAGCCTTATGGAAACAAAACTTAAAAAAAATGTTTTGCATTGTTTGTAAAATATTTTTTTGTAATTGTTTAGGTATTCATTTTGTCATGTACTGTAACGTCGGTTAATCTACCGTGGGACCAGCGCGAGCGGTTTGTTAAGCTAAGCTTCTATCGTGAACCCGCGATTACTCTGCCCCAACCTCAAAACAAAACTACCGGCCGCCATCGATCGAACTAATTTCACACCGATTTAGGCAAGTGTACTTGCACAAAAAACAGTCCATTCACTAGGCAGCTACTCGACCGCTCCAAACGTGTTCTAGTGAAATCTCGTATGAATGGGTTTGAAATTATCCGAGGTCTAAGACGATATCGGACCCTTAGCACCAGTTTGGACCTCTTAAAATTCCTAATTCGAAAACTGAATGCCAATCGGTAACTCACAAAAATAAGTACACTTACCTACTTGTTTTTTTAATGATGACGCAGCTGGCACTATTTAAACCTACATCAGATACCTACGAATTGAGTTTTATTTACTAATTACAAAATAAAATAAATTCAAGTAAAATAGTGGTTATGCATTAAGATGATGACTTAAACGACGACCTCGTTTGTGATCTAAAACGTCAGAAACTTGTGCTATAGGCTGGGCTTTATTTGACGGGGTTTTGATGACGTGTTACTTTTTTGGAGTAGATAATGTGATTTTAATATTTTGATTCCAGTGTATCATGAGATTTATCATGCTATGAGACTCTCAGGGTGTTGAAATATCTCTTAGTTTTATTGCTGTACCCTTAAATATGGTCAATCTAATAGGTAAAAATAAAATGGGTCTGCAAACAGGTAAATATTCTCCATCTTACGAGTTTTTTTTTAACATAATTTTTAAGAGAATTGCATACAACAGAATAAAGTAAAATGCCTCGTATAATATATTATTATAAGTATTACTGTATTTTGTAGATTTTGTAAATGCTTCTATTCATTATAATTTTCTATGTAAATAAATGTCTTTTGTACAAAATAAATAGAAACAACATTTGGTTTTGTTGCAATTGGTAGCTGATACAAATTGAATAAAATATTCTAAATATGAATAAAATATTATAAAATAATTATAAATATTATTAAATAAAATATTCTCTTTTCAAATGCTTTTGAAGTGTTGACAGAAGGCGAAGAAAGACTGTAGGCTAAAAACAGTTTTATATTAAAGCAGTAAATATTTTCTGATTTCTGTAACCGGCGCGGTAGAACGCATGCCCTTACTTACTTACTAGCCTTCGATGAAAAAAAAACTCCAGACGTGTTCCGTCAGTTTTTTGCTTGTCAGCTGTGAGTTTCGCTCTCTACGCGCGTGACTGGCGTGCATCGATTTGACGTTTTGATCACTTCGAATCAACCTGTAGTGTAAATTGAGCTCTATCACAAAGAAATAAAGTTCATGTACTAAGTTTGACAGAAACGCATAATCAGCCTGTTCTTGTTCTGTATTATTTTTTCAATTCAAGACAAATTTTTGAATTATGCTTTATGAGAATAAACTATTTTTTTTTTATTAATGTTTTTTGGTCTCGGGCTTGATCATTGTGTCCTGTTTTCAAGAACCCAAAGAAAATTTGTATTTGCTTACTTTCAAAAACTTATAATGTTTGAAACTTATATATTTTTTTATGCTACTAGGTCATGGAACAAGCAGATGGCCCACCTGATTTTAAGTGGTAACCCTTACCTACAACAAAGCATTGCCTCGCAAGCCATGCACGATAGAAACGTGCCCTACGATGCACTGCTTTGAGTCCATCAACTTGAGGCATGCAGATGTTAAGCCACATGTGCCTGTAATTACATCGACAACCGCACTCTTTAAACCGAAACACAGTAACGCTGTTTGGCGGCAGAAAAAGGCGTGGCGGTAGTACTTCCCATGTAGCTTCATTCAGCATGTAATTTGGACGCGTCTATCATAATATCCGGAATGAGGATGATGCTGATGATCTCATCATCATCATTAACAGCCTAAGTGTCTGCCAATCATAATTGTTTCATACAAAAGTTCAATACCTACCTGGCTAAAATGTATGAAACAGCTGTTTTTTTGTCGCGTTCACAATGTTGGTTCCTTAGAAAGAGTTATTCATATTGATGGGTACTTTAGCTCCCTGAAGTTTTAAACCCAATTATTGGAACACTTTGTATACACTCATAGATGAAAAGTTTTTGAGTCCCTACATTCGTTGGCTTGTTTGGTTTAGCTGTTTTTACATAACCTTTTGTCGATAACTGGTATCTTAACCAGAATAGTTTAAAGTACCTACGTGATTTCAAGAGTAGTAGAGCTCTTTGTTAAGGGCTCGTCCGGGGAAGTACTACCACCACGCCTTTTTCTGCCGCCAAGCAGCAACGCTGTGTTTCGGTTTGAAGAGTGTGGTTGCCGGTGTAATTACAGGCACATGAAGCTTAACATCTGTATGCCTCGCAAGTTGATGGACGCAGGGCAGTGCATCGTAGGGCACGTTCCTTTCGTGCGTGACTTACGAGGCAATGCTTTGTTATAGGTGATGGTTACCACTTAACATCAGGTGGGCCATCTGCTTGTTCCATCAACTAGTTGTATAAAAAAAAAAAGTGATGCAATCCTAAACGAGGAAATCCGTAGAAGAACGAAGGAACATCAGCCACAGTTAAAATGAGAAGATAGTGTTTGTATTGGAGAGACCTAACTAGCTCAATAACTATAATAAATCAAGGGTTTATCTCAATTATTCACCTCTATATGATTAGAATTGTCTCAAAACTCTTAAAATGACTAAAAAACATAACTTCTTGTAAACCACCAACTATCACAAAACATGGGGGTGCTTCGGGTGGGCCAAGAGGTGCTTAATATCTGGACCACTGGCTTGATTTCCTGAGACTTGTCTTTGGCTATTTTTTCACTAACAAGACATGCTAATATAAACGCGAATCCCGAATAGAACAGAATAAGAGTGTGGTTGCCGGTGAAATTACAGGCAAAAAGACAAAAAATAAAAAAATAATTTTGATCGATACAAGTTTTCTTACTTAAAAGTTTGCGAAAACGAAAACTAGTAAAGCAAAGTTTTGAGTAGGAAAACATGTATCGATCAAAATGAAATGTTTACTAAACTGTGTGCAATGTGATTGCACACAAAATGGTTGATTGCGATTTTTCGAAAATGAGTTTAGTGATTTTATATCTTTCAACATGTCGAAACGTGCGAGCGCGTCACATTAGCTCTTGTCTTCGCCTTTACATATGTATGCCTCAGGTTGTTGGACGCAAGGCAGTGCATCGTAGGTCACCTATCGAGCGTGACTTAAGATGCAATGCTTTGTTATAGGTGATGGTCACCACTTAACATCAGGTGGGCCATCTCCTTGTCCAGCTATATGTATACGGAAAAAATAAAAACAGCCATGTGAAATGCCACCATAAAGAACCACCGCGCATCAATGTAGAGCTTTCATTCACGATACACTGTGAATGAATCTTCGATGGCGTGGAATCGACACCGCGACCGCAAAACCAAGACTTCCCTGGGAACCGGTGATCCTTGCTCAATTTTATTTTTAATTTTATAATATTGAAAGTATAATGATAGGTTGGATGGAGCAGTGTGAAAACAGACTACATTTTCTTCAATACCTTATTTGATTAAATCCACAACTCTAGGTGTACGTAGGTTACTTAAAATAATGAATGAATGAATATTGGTGGACTTTTTTTTAACACAACACTATCTAGACCCAAACTAAGCCAAAGCTTGTAATATGGGAACCAGATAGCTGATATAATACATATATACTTTTTTTTTTGTATATACAATACATACTTATAATAAATAATAACACCCAGACAGAACAAACATCTGTTCATCACACAAATGTTTGTTCTCGGTGGGGATCGAACCCACGTCCTACGGCGCAGAAGGCAAAACTACTACCAACTGAGCTGTGAAGGCTGTTATATTAAATGTAACATTGAAGCAAGCCGTAAGTTTGTCGCCTGTTCTTCTAGACTTTGGTCGCGTGGAACTGGCACCTAGAGTCACTACTTTAAGACGTTTCAAAGTGATCCGTGTGTTTTACTTCAAGTAGTTTCAATATCTTAAGCATACAGATTCAGATGTTAAGCCTCATGTGCCTGTAATGTTACTGCAACCACATCCTTCGAAGCGAAACACGGCAACTCAGTTTGTCGGCAGAATGGGTATGGTGGTAGTGTTTCCCCGGACGAGCCCTTCACAAAGAGCTCTACTACTCTGATAATCGACAATAGAATAAATACTTTTTGTCTTTGAGTTAAAGCCAATAACGGATATACATTTTTGATTAAAAGTATTAAGATTAACGACTATCACTAAACAAATTCATAGCTTAATGCAAAAACCTATTTTTTGCATTAAGGTTTCTCCTCTATTGTCTCAATGAGCACTCCCAACCCACTCCACATAACACAAAGGTTAACTGGAAGAAAATGCTAATTAGCATTAAGTTCGCCTATGTACTTTATTTATGTTCAATAAAGAATTTTCTTATCTTCTTATCTTATCTTACCTAATATGGAACTTCCAGTGACGTCACTACTCACACATATCCGTTACAAACACGTGGAATGAATGTTGTAAAGGCTTTGGACTATAAGTTGAATTTATAACTGACCTTACATACTTTAGTTTTTATGAAACAAAAAACTGTAAAAGATAAAAAACAGTAAAAGGACATTTTCTCACAATCCCCCGCCCTCACGTACTAAACCTGTTCGTGTCCGTAAGTCATCGTTAGTCGGCGAACGCAATTAGTTCCGCGCCGGGAACCAAACCCGCTCTCCGGAAGTCATCGTTTTGAATAGTTTTAATATTTAGTTTTGAGTTTGTATTAAATGAAAAGTTCATGGGATTTTTTTAGAGAAGGATAAAATGCTAACTTTTTCATACCCAGGCACGGTTTACATCCTCTTAGATCATTTAGTCCTCAAGATTTTTGCAGATAGATTAGGGCTTTTTTTAACAACAATCAGATGTCCCACCTGATGTTGAGTGGTAACCAACACCTATAACGAAGCTTTGCCTCGTAGGAATACGATAGGAACGTCCCCTACGATGCACTGCCTTGCGTCCATAAACTTGAGGCATACAGATGTTAAGCCTCATGTGCCTGTAATTTCACCAGCAACCACACTCTTCAAACCGAAATAAATGGCGGCAGAAAAAGGCGTGGTGGTAGTACTTCCCCGGACGAGCCCTTCACAAAGAGCTCTACTACTCTTATAGGTAGTCAGAGGATTTACTTCAATAAATATTATGAGATTGTTACAATAATAATAATTGGTGCACATTTTTGATAGTGCTATGTAGCTCCAAACTAAGTATATATTTGGAAAATGATACATTTTTTGTTACAAAAAATGTTTTTACTTATTCCAAGAAGCTAAATCTGAGATGTCTACAATGCATATAAATTGCTGAGGTTTTGTGATATTTTTAAATCTTATACAGAACCTTTACACATTCCGCGTAGACCCTACGGAACTCTAACATAGCTAGAAAGAGACAACAGTACCCGACCGGTTCCGCTCCATTAGACACGCCTTTGTTTAAATTTTGACAGCTGGTCCGCCAATCAGAATCTATAAGACGATTCTTTATTTGAAACCAAAAGGTCCTAAATCACCGTCATTTGCAAGCAAATGTCAAGCTTGTGAGTTTGCGTGTAAGGTTGTTATTACTTAGTTTTGGTTGATAGTTGTATGTTTTACTGGATATTAAAGTTTTTTTCAAATGGTTCACGATAATGTTTATTTTAGCCAGCTTTGCTTTATTTTTTCTTACTTTTCTTGAAAATTATCATCGGAAAAATAATGATGGTAATAAGTATATGGTTAGCAATTGCCATCTAAAAACGAACTCCCTTTATTTTGATCTTGACTATTTGGTTTCCTCACGATGTTTTCCTTCACCGATTGAGAGCACTTGCATCGCACACATTTATGAATTTTTCGAAGAGAAAAAATCAATGGTGCAATACTGGATTCGAACACACGACTTTGTGCTCAGAAGGCGGGATCACTTCCACTAGACCTCTAGTGATTAATAGACCGTTCTTTGGCCACAATCTCACCTGATGGTAAGCGACGATGTAGCCAACGATGTAGCAGAACGGTCTAGAAGACACCTATTCATTCTTGCCCTGAAGACCATAAAAATAAATGAATCAATAATCAAATAATTGATTTATATTGATGCAAATAATATTTTCAGAACTGATGATCTTTTAATCTATCAATGTATACCTGTATGTATACCTATAGGGTGTAAAAAGCTCACTCACAATACCAGAAAGTGCAGAACTACCCCTATACCCCGTGTCTAGATAAATTAGTTTCATCTCTAGGGATGCTAGGATAGTTTAAATACAGGTCCTGATTTACAAAAAATTGTATTTACAGGATTGCTGAAGCCGGAAAGGAAACAGATTTTTCTCAATATTTTTATTTATTTATTTTCCCCTTTCCTGTGAAATCACTAAGTAATCATTGAAGAGTCTTTTTACATCTTTTTTTATACTTCTGTTCTGTTGATGGAACAAGCGTAAGGCCCACCTGATATTAATTAGTCACCATATCACAAACCACTGGTTCCTATCGTAGGGCACGATAGAAACGTGCCCTACAATGTACTGCCCTGCTTCCATCCCCATCTTGTATTATACTTGTAAGTACTGCTACTGTCAATGTGACATTACGACAACGTTCTATCATTGGATGAAATAGATAAATCTATAGAGACATAGAATAATATGATTATGAATTATTGGCTAATAACAATCTAATGGCTACTAATGGGTCTAATCTGATTAATGTCCTATACGACATGTAGGACTTAGACCCTATGTGCACGCATGCAACCGTCTTTTACGTGAAAGTTATACTCAAGAGGCATTTAGTCAGTTACAACACGGAATCAACTTTAGGGTGCATTTTCCTTCGTGAGTCAAAATTGGAGTTCATTTTGTTTATTTATTTATTTGATCATCACCACAGTGCAAGTAATGGTACTTTGCACTAAATAATATAAGATGCAATAAAGCCCGGTCTACACCGCGAAAGGGTAATGAGCGAGAAATGGTTAGCGGAACGGACTCCTTTTCAATTAAATAGGTTTACATTTCCACCAACAAAGAGTTTTATCTTTTGATTTCCACTGCAAAAGGAAAAAGAGCTGAGCGAGTTCATTTCAACACTTTCTGCTCGCTCAGTCCTTTCCGCTCGACTATTGGTGGTGGAAATACAAGCATGCAGTTTATTCTTGCGAGATAAAAGGAGTCCTTAATGGCTCCGCTCCGCTCGCGGTGGAGTCCGGGCTTAATAGGCAACACACAGTTCTGAAAAAAAAGAGCGAGCTCACATACCAACATATTTTCGCGATAAATTCGAATATGAACAAAAAATACTGTTCTATCACATGGAATACTTTGAAACGTCATAGGTACGTGAATCTAGGCGCCAGTTCCACACGACCAAATCTAGAAAAACAGGCAAGAAACGAACTGCATGTTTCCTACCGTTTTTTGCTTGGTCCTTTGTGTGCAACTGATAGCCGATTGTTGCACAAAATGACGTCACTTTTGCAAAACGATATTTTTTTACGAACTTCCATATTATTATAACATAAATAATGGTTTTAGAAACCGCCATCTAGCTTCAAATTTAACAAAGCTTATGATAAAATAAGATCAATGATAATACCAATAAAGGCATAAAAAAATCATAGAACAAACATCTACGAGTAGGTAGGAGTTATCACACAAATATTGTCCTTGGTGGGAGCCAAACCCCCAACCTGCAAAAGACGAGTCCTCAATGAAACTCATGTCCTGGAAGTTTTTACTACCCCCTTAGACTTATTTTCACAATATGAAACAATGAATAAATGATTATGATTAAAATTACTATAAACAGAACTGGGGCCTAATCACGAATTAATTTGACTTTAGTAGCGTAACGGCCGGTTTCTGAAAGCCCGATCAAAACTAATCGCATGTCAAGTCACTTGCTATCTCTATCTAATTCGATGTAATAGCTGAAATGGCGAGTGACTTGAGAACCGATTAGTTTTGATCAAGCTTTCAGAAACCGGCCGTAAGTGTATCGTATCCTAACTACAACGCAATAAGGAGGATATTAGTAGCTTTAACGCCACAAATGTCAAAATGTTTTAGTGATCGAGGCCCTGACTATACCTATTATAAACGACATTTGCAAGGGAATGGATACTTTGTCGTAGGGGCTGACCATTGAGAAGAGTCAATCGATTTGTCAATCTATGTAGGTGGTTACTAAGGATACATTAACTTATATTCTTGTTATTGATTACACGTAGAATTGACAAGCATTTAAGAGTAGGCAAGTACAATGAGACATTACAACACAAACAATTTGGTTATTTTTTATAGATGAGTCTTTTAGGAATCATATAGGATAGCGCACATTATTATTGAACATAATTTTAAATGACCTGTTATGACCAAAAATAACCAGGTAAATAAGTAACGAGTTCATGGGAGAAAATGCATTAAAAATTATCAATTTTAATCATTTTAATTTAATAACTAATAATTAGGTACAAAAACTTAAACCTAAAATAAAAATAAAAAATGTGACACCACACTAAATCAAGTTGCTTCAAACAAAGTTCAATAAGTAGAAATTCGTTCTAAAACTTAATAAGACTAGTGTTGTGCAAACACGATTATCGAGGCTTATCGATGAGATGAGTGTGTTATCGCGCGAGGGAGATAGCGGTATCGAAAGGATACCCAGAGATGGGACTTGACGTCACTGAAGCGCGTTCGATAACTGTTTTTATATTATTTTAGGGCGCTCTCACTCTCTGTTAAGTCAAAGTCAAAAGGTATTTATTCAATAAAATAACGTCTTAAAACTAGGTGTATCTAGGTGTCCACGCGATATTGATTAGACATTGTAACGGTCAAACAAAACAATAGTAAAATGACATAAGTGTCTCGTAAAAACAAACATTACGATGTAATGTTGTAAAGAAATATGTAAACGTAAAGAATTTATAAAATATACTGATAAACTTTCAAAACTTGCCAAAACTTTCAGTAAAACCAGGGTAATGTTGTTTTGCAACTTTACCTTTAGCTTTTCCATATAAATATACCGGCAAAACTAAATAAGAATTAATTGAACAAAAAAAAGTCGTATAGCAAATTCAAAAGAGGAAAATTACTTTCGGCCCTCCCTCGGGGTGGCGAATCCGAACGCACCCCGCCACGTGCAGAGAGTAGAGAGTATTTTGGCGCCGACGTGCGCGGTCGAGCGAATCGCGCGGGAATCTGTGCTGTGTTCCAATTATGAAAATTCGAATTTTATAAATAGAACGTGTGAATAAAAATAGTTTTTAATGCGGTAGTTTTTTGTTCGAGGCTCTTTTTTTATCGAGTGCCAGTGAAAAATTTTTTTTTTGACGCAAAAAATGGATTGAAGTGAATAAAATAACAGTTCGGTTTCGATAGTTTTTTAAAAGGTTTTAATGGTGTTTTTTTTATTACAATACTTTATAAAAACTACACAACGCGATACTCCTTTGAAAATAATTATACTCAAACTGTGATTGATATATCCCATAAAAACAACTTACAAGGAACATAGGAACTTATAATATGACGTGTAAATTAATATGGCATGTAATTCTGATACGTAGTCTAAATCAGAGCTGCTATATCGGATGTCAACTTGCCGTGTGAACTTACAATACAGACACAAATTATTATCTGTGGTATTATGCTCTGGCGTCATTTAAATAAAATAAAGAAAAAATAAAACTTGAATGACTTTTCAAAAAAGTGCCAGGGCTAAAAAACTATATTAAAGTATTGAATTATGACCTGCTTATAGCATTGTGGATTTATGATAAAAAGAAGGATTGTGTATCAATTTAGTATTTTTTTTTGCACATGACAATAAACAGATGAGCAAATTGAACAGCTTACTTTTGATAATTTAATCTAACAGAGATACATTTTATAAAAGCTCTTTTATAAAAAAACTATGCAAATAGTGGGTGTTATAACATGTTTTATCATATTATTTCAAAATGTCTGGACTAAAAAAAGATATTAAAGTATTTAATTATGACCTGCTTAAAGTATTGTGGATTTATGGCAGATAAAAAGAAGGATTGTGTATCAATTTAGTATTTATTTTTTTGCACATGACAATAAACAGACGAGCAAATTGAACAGCTTACTTTATTATGTTATTCTAACAAAGATACATTTTATAAAGGATCTTTTATAAAAAAAATACAGATAGTGGGTGTAATAAATTTGTTGTGGAAAACAGGTGCTTCTTGATCTGCAGTGATGAAAATGAGAAAAAGCGAATCTCACTACTTCGGCTGTTTCTTTCTTTAACCAATTTTGGTAACAATTAGATCCCTCTCAAAGTCTGAAATATTTTCCAAGACCGATGCGTATCATAATAATAATAATTAAAGTGTGATTGATTACTAATTTTTCTAACTAGCTTAATATAAACGTGTGTTGCGAATCGCAAGCACAAATACTGAGAATATCCTTCAAAATGATCGAATTAAGAACTCAATAGCTTCTACACGAGAGTTGCGCAATTCAAACAAAAAAGCATCTAATGAAACGCCAATCCCACGGCTTCTAAGATATCTGAAACCGATCCCCTTGTCACAAGCCATCGAGCTCTGCAGTGACCGTAAAATACACCTCAAAATCTACACCAAGTCATCTACTGTCCATTGCTTGATTAGGACGTATTTCTTAATTAGAATTCGGTGAAAAAGATTTTTTGGATTTTTTCTGGCATATTTGCGAAAAAAATGTTTTGTGGAAGTGTTAAGTGAGTTTTTTTTTAAACAATGACAGTGAACAAGTGAGCTACTTAATTTAAAAACCCTTTTTGAATATCAAAAGATAGTTTCATAAAAAAACTAGGCGTCAACGTTTACCTTGCATCGGTTTCGGTGTTTCGGTTTGAAAGGTTTTTGGATTACAGGCACATGAGCCTTACGAGGCACGTGTGCCTCAAGTTGATGGACGCAGGGCAGTGCATCATAAGACACGTTCATATCGTGCGTGACTTGCGAGGCAATGCTTTGTTATGAGTGACGGTGACCACTTAACATCAGGTGGGCCATGTGCTTGTTCCATCAGCAAGTAGCATAAAAAAACTTAATACTTACTCGGTAAATTTAAAATAAATAAATCCAAAATATCATAAAAATTACCAGTGTCATTCATTAAAAGCTTTATAAAACAGTTAAAACTGATGACAGCCATTGATAGCCGATAAATTTATTAAAATGCAACAAAAGACAATGTTCAACCGCGATAATTCCGACTTCCTTTCACAATTGCCCGATTAAAAACAGATAATTATCGCTTCCTCGATTAAAAATCGCCATTCTCGTGAGAATCGAGAACTTATGAAGCCACCTGCCACTATTCAACCGGAAAAGCAGTGGTCAAACACCGGAAAATCGCCCAAAAACCAGTAGAAATTGGCCTAAACGAAGCGTAAGCTAACAAACCATAGACTGAAGACACCGAGCACATTAGTGCAGCAGTGCTTAAAGAAACAATCAAAGTAGCAAGTTCTTACCTATCTACAGATAGGTGATAGATACAGTGTACACACAAACTGCTTCAAAATTAATGTTTTTATGGAACTTAATCACCGGCTCGCTGTTGACGTTTAAAGTTTAGAATACTTAACAATATCAAAAAGAGACGAATTGCTACCAACGTAAACGTCATCATATTATCTGGAGGGCCGATCGCCCTTAAACCGTTCATTAAAATGTTGTCGACTTTTTTTCATCTTAGATAAATTATTTAAAAAAAAAAATTATACTAAGAAAAAAATTGTTCGTACCTAAATTACTTATAGTTCATACTTTTCTCGTTTCTATACTGTTTACACCTCTAAGCTACGCTAGTCAAAACTACGTCGATGTTCTACGCTCTTTGTCGTTTTTTCTTAAAAATCATTAGTGCATTGAAATTAACAGCCGAATCGTTTTGACAAATAAGAAGGTAGGTACTTAGTTTTTTTTTTCATTCTATGCGAAAGTGATTGGTTAGATCAAATTAATAGGCGGTGGACTGAGTTAAAGTCTGCATCATCGGATTTTGCAGATCGATAATTGGCAACGGTCCATCTAAAAAAAATCTTCTTAGCACTTCAATTTTTGTGATTAAAAAAATCTCATAAATTATAAATAAAACCTGTGATAAAAAAAAGAGTTACATTTTTTACTTAACTTTTTAATATTTTACAGCAACATATTCAAAATAAATCAGTGAAATAAAAATTAGCTCCAAAAAATATGTGATAAAACATTTTCCGAATTCAAACTTAGAACGTCTACAAAATGGCGCCGTGATGGATTCTTTTCAGTGTCCGTTGACAAAAGTGACTGTAAAACGCTTTTAGAATTTCAAGTGAAGTGAAGTGAATGTTTCAAGCTGGAGGGTCAAAGCAAAGCTACTTTTGCCGCCCTTTTCGGCCTGAGGGCCGGCGGCGGCGTCGATCTTTCCGCCGCATATAGATACAACCAGAATATGATGGAATATTACACATGTAAGTTATAAATACCTAGAATTACATTTGGGAAACCTAACATAAACGAACGTCACTAAATTCTATTTCGAGTTTTTTGTTCTTCTGGCGCTGGAGTCTAGTCCTTTTGCCAAGTCTTATTTGTTACATAGAATGTTTACTTCACTGCTGATTTTTATTATTATCAATAATTTTGAAATAGCAAGGTAGTGTTGCAGCTCCATTATTTATAATTTGTATATTTCAAGTTATAAAAAATGGCTTACTGTAATGTAGAGCTATACGCTATTTCACGCAAATAGCGTTCAACATCCTTGAAGAGGTCTTAGTTAGGGATTAGTCAGACACACGTCCAAGAATTTTATTACATTTGGGTTATTAACTAAACTAATAATCCAAACTAAAACCTGAGCCATGGGTTTTCTAAAAGCATAATATAATTTAAAGCTTAATCTTCCTGTTGCAAAATTATGAAAATACCACTCGACCTTTTACTTCGCTCATTTATGCGGATTATCTTGACGTGTCAAGTGAATTAATTACATATAAATTATTCTTCTTATTTTATGTGTGGCTATTCAGTGGCTGTAGGGATTGCCACGTATTCGCCAACGTCAAGTTGTTATAGAAAGTGATAGCAGTTTTCTTTAAAACCTATTCAAATTATTTTCGGTAAAATCAGGATTTATTCAGCTTCCCTTTCTATAACATCATTTTGAAAAATTCTTAGTTGGCCCGGATGGAAGAATATTAAAAAAGGTGTACGTTCCTATTAGTGCCATGAGGTTTTAAAGACGCCATTTTATTTAAGTCTGTTGCTATCTTTTGTTTCTTAATTATATGTATTATTTTTGAAGGTAAAGTACGTAACCATTCAACTTTACTATTTTGAAAGCACCTTTAGTTTGGTATTAATTTAAATTGAACTATATGTTAGTCGCAAAGACGTCGCAGTAGCAAATTTAGAGCATTGATGTGTATTGACATTGGGCAGATTAAATCAATTCCTACCATGATATTATTGTAAAGTTGGTTTACCTATTCACCAACCTAAATATGAAGCTTTGCAAGTTTGATATTATTATCGTCATATTACATAGCTATCCATAACTAGGTACCTACTAAAATAGCTCCCCATTCTGCAAAACAGCCCACAAATAAAACCCTTTCCACGGATAACGACATCAAAAAATCTGCCAAACACCCATAGCTATTACGCAAAAACAACCGCATAACAAGATTATCATAACGACAAACATAAAAAGCTCTCCATCGCATCTGAGTCCCGAGATTTCATACCACCCGAAAAATTTCCCTCCGAAATTTAGATCGTTACTAACCCACCAACGGCAGGGCTCGGAACGCGCGGGAGGGCAGACCTCGCGCTCCGATTGGCCTGTTTGCGGTGGGCGGGTCGTGGTTTACTGGTGTGCGTAGGTGCGTTCGCAATATATGGTTAATTGGGAGGCTGTATGTCTGTTGGTAGGTTGTCTTGCATGTGTCGAATGAGCAAATTGGGTATGCTTTGAGATGATATTAGATTTTATGGGGGAATTTGATGGGGATTTGTTGGTTTCCGCTTGTTATACGGCAGAAGGGTTTATAGTCCTATCGATTTCGTCAAATGTTAGTGAGTTCAGGTTATGAACAATGATACATACTAAACTGTAAAGTATCGTAGTAAAACTGTTCAATATGCAATAAAATAATGACGATGTTTATATAACTTAAGGCGACGACAAGAGCTAATGTGACTCTCGCTCGCACTTTTCGACATGTATAAAGATATAGTGATTTTATCACTAAACTCATTTTCGAAAAATCGCAATCAACCATTTTGTGTGCAATCACATTGCACACAGTTTAGTAAAAATTTCATTTTGATCGATACAAATTTTCCTGATTAAAAGTTTCTTTCTGTACGAAAACTAGTAATGCAAACTTTTGAGTCACATTAGCTCTTGTATTCGCCTTAACCCTAACTTCGTCAATGATCTAGTCAAAGTCACAATAACGGTTTATCTATCTAGGCCGGTTTCAGGCGACCAATCCTTGAAGAACTGGCAACAGACTTATGCCTTGGTTCCGAAGATTGTATGATGTTTCTAACAACACCTTAGTGAAGTTTTAGTAGTAGGTACGGCTACGTGCTGCGTTTTTAGCAGAGTTCCTTAAAAAAACGCAACACGCGCATTTTTTCTATAATTTTGACACTATAAATGAATGAATTTTTATTTAACACACATAAAAACATACACAGAGAAAACGACTGATACAGATAAAAACAAAAAATAAAAAGATCTTTATGGGAACTATACTTAAGAAAAGGAAAAACACAGTAGATAAAAAATAAAATTTAAATACAATATAGGTTGTGCCAGCAAGTTGCCCCTGTGCCTCTGTGGGTCAAATTTGGTCCCATCTCAGCTTAAAGCCACTCCTCAACACATTGTGTTGCAAAGCGACGCTGGTTTTCAGATGTTTACAGTAGGTATATCGAGTCTAAATCAAGACAAACACCCATATCAATTGCTGTTAAAAAAATCTTATTTTTCGTGTTGACAGCTCTTGTAATTGTTGTCCTTTTATCGGACTCCTACGCCAAAATAACAACCCACGTTCAGTTTACATTGGTTTGATTTATATAATAGCTACTCGTATAGTGGCCAACTCCGGTGATAGAAAGGATATCTACCGTGCCTGGGGAACAATGTTGTGAAGCTGTTTCAGTTTTTTTTCTAGTGATAGATGTTTAAGACCGTTTGAAGCTCTCGTTTGGACAGAGTATAAGTATTAATTATAAATAAATATAAATAATGGAGGAGTAGGTAAGACAGTGTATACGTGCGGAGTCAGCAGACCACGAGTTTCCTCACATAGATTATGTATGTTTCAGTAAATAGGAAGCTACATATGCTTAACGACCCAACAAGAACATTCTGAACACCATAATAAACCACAACCCACTTAAAACTAGGTATGTCAAAAACAATAAAATTACAACAAACAAACTAAATATTTTAACAACTTCCTGTGCCTACGAATTGAATGACTCATCCATAGTTCACGAGAAAATTATGGCTCAGTACATAAGATCAGAATACAATAGAAGTGAATGACATCAACATGACAAATTTAAAAATGCACACACAAGATCTTATAACCCGTATCTACAAGGAAATAGAGTCTAAAATTAGCTTAGCAATCTAAAATAACAGTTGAACAAGTTGGCCTGTAACACAAGATTATGAACGCAACTCGGTGTCATATATCACAAATGTATGTGAATGCGCTACGCACACACGTGCGGCACGCCCGTGATTGGCCGGCGCGTGCGCGTATAATCGTACAAATCTGACGTTCCAAACTAGTTTTGCTGGTAAATTGTGGAGATTTTTAGAAAGGTGGTCGGAAAATTAGGTCTGTTGTAATGTAACCGGTACAGTTGCGTGGCAGCGGCCGCCAATTAGAATAGCTGGGCCTTGTTATGTAAATAATATTGCAAATATTTAGGTAATGGCGTAATGCATCATATAAATAGGGCCAATTATATAAATAATATATTATTTCATGCAAAGAAAAGACTAGTAGTAGTAGGTATAATAGATCTCGTTGTGAAGAGTTCGTCCGGAGAAAACCTATCACCATGCCTGCCGATATGCTTGCATGTCTGCCGCCAAGCAGCGTAGCTGTGTTTAGGTGTGAAGGATGTAGTTGCTTTAATTACAGGCGCATGAGGCTTAACCATCTGTATGCCACAAGTTGATAGACGCAGGGCAAAGCATCGTAGGGTAGGTTCTTATCGAGCGTGACTTGTGAGGCAGTGATTTGTAGTAGGTATTAGTTACCACATCAGGTGGGCCATCGGCCATCATTTACGTATAATATACAGACACATCCAAACCAAGACGTCAATTAGCGTCTTTTGCAGTGAGGTTTTATTCTTCAGATCTTCCTCATTCAAAGTCAAAGTAAAAAGGTATTTATTCAATAAAATCACAAGGATAACTTTAAAACGTCTTAAAGCTAGGAGACTCTAGGTGCCAGTTCCATGCGACCAAAGCCTAGAATAGAAGAACAGGCAACAAACTTACGGCTTGGTTCCTACCGTTTTTTTGTATGATGATCCTTGTTACAATGTATTATAATACAATATTGAAGCTCCAGTGTGGTGCCTATCGAATTTAGTGAGGCGTAGGCATTCAGAAAGATCGAGAGAATTCTTACCACCAAACTGACGTAATTCTCATCGTAACTATTTTATTTTCCTTACATAAATCCGCAGTTTTTGTCAGACATTTTAAATATAGCCTCGAGCTGTTTCCTGCTGCCTGATAAATACTCATAATACTTATATATTTCATAAAAAAATAAAAATAATGTAACATACATCGTACAAAAGTAAAAAACATGTTTCAACTAGTCGAAATGTAAAAGAAAGATGGCGGACGGCGTCGGGCGTACGTCCGGTCATATGCTAATACGCTTCCTTTAGCCACGCGGATGTTATAGTGCTGGTGATTCAGGACAAAACATAATGAAGTACAAACTCATATTATATACAGATAGGAACTGGTTTTAGCGTAACTACGTAACTTCAAAGCTCAGAATATAATTTTATGTAACGCTGGCATTTCATATCGCTATTTGTGTTCGCGTATTCGTCGTATTTTACCATTAAAAGATGTGTAGTGATCCTATTTGTCTATATTTGCCTATTGTTCATGAACAAGACGAATACGGAAATACATACATACATAAAATCACGCCTGTTTCCCATAGGGGTACGCAGAGACCACGGATTTCCACTTGCTACGGTCCTTACATACCTCGCTTCATTCACTCTCATAACATTCTTCAGACATTCTTGTCGGTATAGGGTACTCTTGACCTGGCCCTTCTCTTGAACGTCTGCTATCTGATCAAGATACGTCCGCCGAGGTCTTCTCTTCCCAACAGTCCCATTTACGCTCGCCTGATGCACATATTTCGAATACACGAGCGTATAAAACGCGAATACCAGAATTACCTCTTAGCACTCAAGATCATCCAAATATTACACTTCCCACAATTTTCAGTAGGCAGTTGACAAGCAACTTACCTGAAAATTATCCTTTCTGAATAAATCTCACAAAAATGTACCCAAAATATTAGTCATGTTTTAATATTTATAACAAAAAAACATCGCAGTCATAAATCTAAAGCTGTACTCATTCAATTGGATCCGGGGGGGACCACTTCCGGTGCTTCGTAGTGAGGGAATTTTGATTTTAGTGGAGCATCGTGTGCTGTAAATGTATGGGTATTTCATCCAACTATGGCTGGTATTTATTATTTATACAGGGTGTAAGATTTCCTCTCAAAAAGTGAAGGCACAGAAACATATTCTGTTTTTTCGTATGAGTTGATGGGCTTGCAACCTGTGTGTTTGTACTGCAAAATGTAGGTATGTGCTGAATGTAATATTTGGACGTACCTCAGACGAACCCCCTTGGACATCTTAAAAAAATGTTAAGTTGGTACTTGTTACTAAAAGATCTGAGGCGATATCTACCGTGCCTAGTAATAAAAGTCGTAAAGCTAGTGTCGAGCTGTTTTCTTGTTGATATGTGAGAATCGACAGAGAAGCATCGTCCTAGGGACTAGTTTAGTTTGCATGGTTTTTCAGTTTAAGTTTTCACTGGTCATTTTCATTTCATTTTTCTATTCAAGTATAATAAGGGTGAATGTACGATATCAGTGCTCTTAAAAGGTGAAAGATACAAAAATACCAAAATCTCTATACCCTTTTTGATCGAGTGAGCGAAGCGAACGAAGATCTTAGTTTCAACTTGGGCGATTTGGCATTTTATGTATGTATGTATGTATGTATGTATGTTTGTCTGGCGATAACTTTAGAACCGTTGATCCGATCTACATAAAATTTTATATGTCGATAGCTTGTACTTGAGAAATTTACTGGTAAGTAGATGAGTAAAATCGGACGAAGGGTTTTTGAAATATGGGGTTTTTTAAGAGGGCAAAAATAAAAAAAGTTACATAAAAAAATCAAGCTACATGTCATATGAAAGGGCTTTGTTTGGACATTCTAAAACAATTTTTACTTTTTTTTTGGGACGCTAGGTCTTTGAGATAACACAAAAAAAGTTAAATTAAGATAACCAGCGATCGAAGAGCTCCCATCTCTAAGAGTTTCGTTGATATCAAGGTTTTTCTACTGGTCGGCCAGTTTCTTTGCTTTTTCTTATTTTTTTTTCTTGAAATATATTAAGGAGGTACTCAGTTCTCATAAAATGGTGACGACAACCAGGTCTGATGATGGAGCCAAGGTCTTTTCAACGGAACTCTTCAATAAATAGGCCAATGGAGTTGAAACTTGGTTACCATAGCAAGTTAGTAGGCGGTAGTCAGAAAAAAGTCCAAAGATAATGTTTGGACTTGCCTCTGACTACTACCTACTCAAAGTTTTGATGCGTTCGTCGGGTCGCATCACGAGATCTCAGTTCGGGGAGAACTACTAGTTTAAGTAGTTTTTTTTTACTTATTTAGATTACTTTCTGATAAAACACTTGAACGTCTTGAACTCAAACCAAACTTTGAAACGTCGTGAACTCAAACCAAATGTTTTTTTATTGTTTCCAAAAGATTGAGACAATAGAAACATTAACTATGAGATTTTCTTTTAAGTAAGAAATACTTGTCATAGCAGATCTCGCTCTACCTTGGGTCTATTTTTAACAGATTAATATTAAGGCGTTACATTAGTAAACATTTGAATATACAAATAAAATAGAACTAGATCAATCTACACATACTTAATTGCGCAATTCCGCAAAAAACGGTAGGAAGGAACCAAGCCGTGAGTTTGTTGCCTGTTCCTCTAGGCTTGGTCGCGTGGAATTGGCACCTAGATTCACCTAGTTTAAGACGTTTCAAATGTGATCCTTTTGATATAACAGAATAAATACCTTTTGACTTTGACTTTGACGAACACCATACCTGGGGGGGTATGCTTTAGGTACAGGGCAAGCCTTTTTCATCTAAACCTCCGGAAAGAAAGATCTGTTATTTCAGAGATCAAGGCAGTAAGTAAAGTAATTGAAATAAAAGCACCCTGTGCACAGGTGCAAGGACGTCATGCGCGGGCGCACTCCCCCCGGCAGGATGCTATTAACCTGTGACTTTCAACTTGACCCGCGCTTTACCGCTCAAATGTTTACACTAGTGGCATTCCAATAGTCTACCTTTAAAGGGGTTACTTAAAACCCCACAACCCTTGATTAATACAGAACATAGAACTTTGCAATTTCATAAGAAAATAAGTAATAATAAAAAATTGTGTTTAACCACTTTGGTTCATCCATCCATAAACATTCTCTTACATATATCAACTAAGATATCCCCCATCGATTCAAGAAACCTAAACGTATAATTATGGTGTCTTACTCAAAACAGGTTAGGATTTTTCGAGCTAGCCTTGGTTTTTCTCATGGAACACATGAAAAAGATTTGAAAATGATTATAAACGAAAAACCAATTCTTCGTATTATTGTAAAAAATATTTTGTAAAAATCAGTTTTTCGCAACCTAAACTTTACTTAATTTAAATTATAAACTAAAACTTAACGTAGAGTTCGTAATCAACTCCTTCTGTCTATAATCTTTGTAATTAAAGTAAAATAAATAAATACAATACAAATACAAATAGGCTTTAGCAGTCCTTATGCCAAGAAATGCCAAAGGGATGACCTTAAAATTCTTCTCATCTCAAAAAAATTCTCATCAGCAATTATTGCTGATGAGAATTTTGTTATTAATTATTGGCCACTAGTATGCAATGATGTCAACCCCAGCTCCTGCATTTGTAAAGGCAGGATTCACGGTTTCAAAACTCTATCAGCAATATTCGCCATTAAGGGGCTGACAACTATCAAACAACTTCTCGCTCGCACGTTTCGACATGTTAAAAGATATAAAATCACTAAACTCATTTTCGAAAAATCGCAATCAACCATTTTGTGTGCAATCACATTGCACACAGTTTAGTAAAAAAATCATTTTGATCGATACAAGTTTTCTTACTTAAAAGTTTGCTTATGTACGAAAACTAGTAAAGCAAACTTTTGAGTAGGAAAACATGTATAGATCAAAATGAAATTTTTATTATACTGTGTGCAATGTGATTGCACACAAAATGGTTGATTTCGATTTTTCGAAAATGAGTTTAGTTATTTTATATCTTTCAACATGTCGAAACGTGCGAGCGAGAAGTTGTTTGATAGTTGTCAGCCCCTTAACAAGCAGTAACATTCAGGAATAGTAGGCAAAACCTACCTGTCCCAAAGTGATAAAACAACGTCAAACGCACAATAAGGAAAATTAGGACCAGAAGTACAAAAGGGTCTTTTCTCATTAACCTGGCGCATATTTTCCTAAGTCGTAAGTAGGAGGAAAAAGAACAGTGGAACACCTGGGGTGAATAGTAGGGTGGGTACAGTTAGAAAGAAAGATTGCATATTATTTTGTAAAAGCTGTAGATTTCTTGTTTGTTTTTTTAACCCCAATTCCACAATTGGGGTTTTGATTCACTTGGAGTGACGTTTATTAAGATGTTTTATAATGATCCTTGTGTTTCAAAAAGCCTTTTGGCTCCGACTTTCGATTCGTTTTCTGTCATCTTGGGGATGAAAAAGCTATGTTGCTTATAGATTTTTCATTTTTATTGAACATATCTTAGCGTTATCTTAAGTTATATTGTGTAATTTCGGAAGCGTTTTAATGTACATCACTTGAGGTGATGTTCATTCATAGTTTCAGTCGCAGTGTGAGTAGTTATAATGAAAGTGTATTATACATGTGTATTGATTCTGTCCTGATTGGAACTGAGTTCTGATTCTACATTTCACAATGCCAATAAAAAGCAGAAAAAGGCGTGGTGGTAGTACTTCCCCAGACGAGCCACACACAAAAAGCTTCTACTTCTACTACTCTAAGACTAGACCATTCTGTAGACTGGACCATTGTAAGTACATTATTAGTTATAGAGCTTAGTAATAGAAGAGCTCTTTGTAAGAGAGTCCGGGGAATCTACTACCGTATTTATTTCTGCCACCAAGCATTGCTTGTTTCCATTTTGAATATTCATCCAGAGTAATGCACGCAGTGCCACACAGGGCATGCTTTTAGTGGAAGTGCTCTACAACATAGTGTTATCGTTATAGGTGGGCATCTCTGATCTGATTGTTCAATCACTTTTTATCTATAAAAAAACTATGTAGGTAAATGCTCGTAGAGACTCGTTTCTGTTAGTAACTGGTGCTTAAAGCACTGTAGTTACTGTACCGTACTTCAGTCCAGCATCGCCATCTTGGCTATTAAGGTTAATCACTTCAAAACAAGGGATGCTTAGTTTTTCTAACAATTCTAGTTTACCTTGTAGTTGGCACAGGAAGATAAATCATCAATTGGCCAAGAGGGTGCTGCACAAGGACATCAGCGGACGCATTTCATTTTTCAACAGATTGAAAAGCATATTTTATTGCAATTTTGACAATTTTGATCCCGATCTGTATTTAGTTAGAAGTTTTACAGAAAACCTACAGGTTCAATTCTAAACTAAATCGAGATTGTGATCGAGATGGAATTGGTTTTCGGTAGTAGCCACTCTGGACCCTCAACTTAGAACTATAGACTTGAAATTAAAACCTTTTGGTTTGGGTGAGGAAGGGAGGTCTCTTTTAAAAAGTATAAGACATGAGAAAAGTGTAATTTCTTCTATATCTTGATAGAGAGCTTTATATTGTGGCCGCGCTAAATTACATTTTGCTTAAACGCGTATAATTGAAAAAAAAACTATTGGAAACAAAGAAAAAGTTTTTATTTATAACGACGCTGACATAACAAGTGCGACACAAAAAGACACTTATTACTTACTAACAGAGATCTTAAACATAACACATAATAGCTAACTAAAATCCAAACATAAGCATGATAAAACTATCCAGTCATAACCAGTAAAGACGCAGTTTTGATCGTCATTCAATTCTGAAGCTCCTTAACCGGGTATAAGACACGATGATAAGAAACACTTTCCCGGCTATACCCGGGCGGCGGGCGAGGCGTGACGATCGATCGGTCACGCCCCGCGCCCGGACGAATCGATACCGCGCTGTTTGTTTTGATTAGTAGCCTCGGATTGGGATTACAAAGATGGTATTTATATTATGCATCAAGGTAATAAAATCTTCAAAGTATCTACGAAAGTTGACGGCCCTCACAGCTCAGTTAGTAGTAGCTCTGCCTTCAGCGCTGAAGCCGTGAGTTTGATACCTCGTCTGCAGCACAAAATGTGATGTTAATATGATGTGATGACTGTCAATCTTATCTAAACAGACCAACATTTGGTTTACTTAATTGAATAAAAGAATATGGATATGATTCGTACCTTACACCGTGAACGAGGCTAATATAAGTTAGATAAGATAAGAAACCAACGTAGATAGGTATCGTATTGTACAGAAATTATTTGGCTATAAATGAATTTATGATTATAAGTATAACCCGAAAAAAACCCGGATAAAACGGTCCATAACCTATCTCGTTAAAAAAACCGGATAAGTTTACCAGACACTGCATCTGCACAATACGGCACAGGAACATTCCCGGCCGTGAACCGGGTATCGACCGGGCAACCGCGCGGAACCGGGCGTGTCGCGCAACCGAGCGCGACCGGTCGATGATCATTCAGGACCCGGGTAAGAAGTGCTGACTGTACTGTGCATAGATACGGTTACCAGAGTATGTTAGCGGACTCAAATCTCTTTTCGTCATATCTAGCTAGCTAGGTACCTCTAAGATAATCTTCCCGGGATTTTAATATGTACGATTGAAACGTAACGTAATTTTTGTATTAAAATAAATATTTTTGTATTTGAATTTTGTATTATAAACTGGTTACCACTTAACCACCATCAAGATATATTGCTGAAAAAGTATCCTGCTTAATACATCAGAAACTTTAAAAAAAACTCAAAATTGGTCAAAATCAGTCAAAACTAGATTATATTCCATAGATCTCTCTTCTTCTCTTATTTATGACTCCATCCTTCTTGGAAAAATCTTGCCAGTATCAAGCGTCCATCGTGTCAAGTACCGGTTATAGAGGTAGTATAAAATTCAAACGACTGTGTTTTCTTTGTTTTTCATGTTTAGAGCTCGCCAAGTTAAAATTTGACTTGTCGATTTACCTACTACAAAATATACGGCAAACATTTTGTTTCAAATTAAGATATTACATAATATATACTTTTATTTCAACACTTTCAGCTGAAACCTTAAGCCGTGTCAAAGGTACCAGCAAAATTACGCAATAGAACATAAAATACATTAGAAAAACTCTTGTCTGTCCCGCCTCCTTATAAGCATCAAACAAAGTATAGCGAGATATTGATCCAAAACTTTGTCCACAGGTCACGGCGGCGTCAACCAACTTGGTGGAGTGTTCGTAAACGGGCGACCGTTGCCCGATGTGGTGCGACAGCGGATAGTAGAGCTGGCGCACAGCGGCGTGCGGCCATGCGACATCAGCCGGCAGCTGCGCGTCTCGCACGGCTGCGTGTCTAAGATACTATCCAGGTCAGTGGAAGGGTTACGTCTCCACCAAGTTGGCTCTGCTGATCTCTCGATTCAATCCACGAGTCTGCAAGACCGAACCTGTACGAGGCTCGGTGAATTCCGAACCAGCTCCGCGTTCGATGAGCTCCAAGCCGACTCGGCGAGGTTTCATGACCTCCAAGTGTCGAAGAGGTTGGACGACCTCTCAGTTTGCACTACGAGGCATGAGCTCCACGCTGACTCGACGGGGTCGGACCTCCGAGCCAGTTCTGCGAAGTTATATGACCTACAAGCTGTCTCTGAGCGGTTGGATGACCTCCCGACCGAGTGTGGGAGGCTGGATGACCTCCAAGCCGACTCACCGAGGCTGGATAGCTTCCAAGTTGGCTCTGCAAGGCTAGACGACCCCGATACTGGCTCACGGCTGGAAGACTTCTACCTCCACCAAGGGTCCATAAACGGGCGGCCGCTGCCAGAAGCGGTCAGGAGGAGGATAGTCGAGCTGGCGCGCAGTGGCGTGCGCGCCTGTGACATCAGTCGCCGGCTGCGCGTCTCGCATGGCTGTGTGTCCAAGATACTGTCGAGGTCAGTCTAGCCAGAATAACTTAATCCCACAACTGGGCACTCAATACCGAAACAATGTCGATGCTTACGTGGGGAATAGCTATATGGAAGTTGGTAACAGGCACCATTTTGGACATCTACAAAACGCGAGCAAATCCATCAAAAATGACAATGCGAAGTGAACGACACTCGTCACGACTCACAAAGTGATCGATTTTGCACTGCTTTTCTCTTAAACTGCCTAACTACACAACAAATTGATATTTTTGACTTAAGTCTCCGAATTCCTACAAAATAGTTTATTATATTCAATACTAGATCTAGGTAAAGCTACAAGTACATTCTCTCATAGTTATAAAAACTAGTTGAATTTCAACTCGTGTGTCTTCACGATCCACTTTCCTAACTGCGTGTACTCATTTGTCTGCGTCTGTACTTTGTGTACGGTACGGTTCCGCGCGACGCGCGCGTGCGCCGATTCTATTCACATCCGCTAGACAATACACTTATGTCATTTTCTTTTGTTCTCCCGTTTTGTAAGTTTTGTAGGGTACCGTAGCTTAAGTGGAGATATAAAACCTCATTTCTTTGGTTTTTTTTATTCATAGTCGGAGCTGTATTTACTATTTCTTGCATTAGAGTTAATGAATTAATTTTGGTGACGTTACTTAATAAAAAACTTGGAAAATTAATATGAATTATTTATAGCTGAAAACAGAATATACTAATAATATTCGTTTAGTGCTAGATAACGCTGTTGGAAATGGCATGCATCTTTTATTTATGTCATAATTTGTATTTTTCTTTTGGTTTAGTTTTCGCCACGATTTCATAATAATAATTAACTAATGTTTATAAATAAAAATAAAATTAAATAATGTTTATACAGGGTGTCCCAGAAATCAACGTCAAGCCGAAAACGGGCGATGGGCCAAGTTATGATAGTTATCAGAAAAATATAAAAAAAAATATTTGTCATGTACTTTTTGAATTATGAGTATTACAAAAAATAACAGAAAAACTGACACCCTATGATGATCTTTTAAGTCCTGTGACTACAATTATTAACTTTTCGTTGAACTTTTTTCTGTAATGTAACCATGGATAACCCTTCTGTAAAATACAAATCAAAATGAAATCATAACTGCCTCAGTTTAAAATAAAATGTTAGATGTTTGGCCAACATTTAATTTAAAATAATTACATCACCCAACTTTAACCGACTGTACCGTAAAAAAAATGTACTACACTATTTTGGCAAGTAACTTTAAAAGATGGCGCATTTAGTCAGGATTCCAAAATGGTATGATACTTGCTAGAGTACTCCTAAATTTTGAAAGAAAAATATTTTTTTTGAAATAATCCGGATTTCTTGATAATTTTATTTGATTAGATAAAATGTTTGTAACCTTTAAATTGTGGACTTAAAAATGCCTATGCTGCGTTTTTAAGTCGCTCACAATTCACAGGTACAAGTACATACCATTTCGACAATGTAAGTGAAACAGATAGAGCCGCCATCTTGTCGAAAGAGTAATATGGGTTATCAAGTAATTTGTTAGTTTTAGGTGAAAGTTTGAAATAAAATTCAGTCATTGGATTTCTTCAGTCATGACCTAACCTAACCTACATCTCCTTAAAAATGACCGTGTAATTTTAAGGACATTTTTAAGGAGATGTAGAGCTTGCATTACAGCTGAAGGCAAACAGTTTGAACATTTGCCGTAAATCCTTGATGTAATTAAATTAAAATCATGACTGAAGAAATCCAATTACTGAATTTTATTTGAAACTTGCACCTAAAACTAACAAATTACTTGATAACCCATATTACTCTTTCGACAAGATGGCGGCTATATCTGTTTCACTTACATTGTCGAAATGGTATGTACTTGTACTTGTGAATTGTGAGTAACTTAAAAACGCAGCATAGGCATTTTTAAGTCCACAATTTAAAGGTTACAAACATTTTATCTAATCAAATAAAATTGTCATGAAATCCGGTTTAGTTCAAAAAAAATATTTTTCTTCCAAAATTAAGGAGTACTCTAGCAAGTATCATACCATTTTGGAATCCTGACTAAATGCGCCATCTTTTAAAGTTACTTGCCAAAATAGTGTAGTACATTTTTTTTACGGTACAGTCGGTTAAAGTTGGGTGATGTAATTATTTTAAATTAAATGTTGGCCAAACATCTAACATTTTATTTTAAACTGAGGCAGTTATGATTTCATTTTGATTTGTATTTTACAGAAGGGTTATCCATGGTTACATTACAGAAAAAAGTTCAACGAAAAGTTAATAATTGTAGTCACAGGACTTAAAAGATCATCACAGGGTGTCAGTTTTTCTGTTATTTTTTGTAATACTCATAATTCAAAAAGTACATGACAAATATATTTTTTTATATTTTTCTGATAACTATCATGACTTGGCCCATCGCCCGTTTTCGGCTTGACGTTGATTTCTGGGACACCCTGTATAATAACATTATTATATAAGATATTAATGAAAAATCTGATATAAATAAATTAAAAAATAAGCTCACGAATAATCTAATAATCTTCAAGCTCGATAGACATTAAGATCAAAGATCACAATAGCTATTTTATTTCTTTCAACTCGTTGAACATCGAAGTATGAATAACAAACATAATTACTTAATTATTCTTGTCGTGTTACTAGTTTCTTTCGAAACAGTGTGGTGAGGCTCCTTTCGAGCACTTGACACATGTTATAGAACTTTTTAGGTTCTATACGACATGGCCGTTTCCTCACGATATTTTCCTTTGCTGTTTGAGAGTACTGGCATTGTGCACATAAAAAAAACTCATTGGTGCACGACCGGTTTTGAACCCACGGCCTTAGGATCGGAAGGCGGGGCCGCTACCAAGTGCTCTCACGGTATATGTCATTCACGGTAAAAAAATATACAGAACACTTTATCACAATCACCGCACGCACTTTACAATTACGTTCAAACCACTATAATTGGGCGCGTAAGTATTTTATTTTTGTTTTACTATTTCACTTATTATTGCATGAATTAGTTGAGTAAAATTCACTATCGCGAGTTAAAATCGTACTTTTACAACAGACATCAAGTTTACTGCTTTAGGAAGAGGCTAATTGTTGATAGTGACGCAATGTTTGCAGCCTACTAGGAAATCATTTAGTAATCGTTCGTTATTTGTATTATGCAACTGGGTGTAGAATTGAACCTTTGTATGTCCTTCCGTGGGCTACAAGGGGCTGACATCCGTCGAATCGTATACTCGCTCACACATTTCAACATATTGAAATCACTAAAATTATTTATGAAAATACGCAACCAACAAAGTTGTGTGGTTGTCAGCCTCTTCCTCCCAACATCTTTGAGCAGCGGTTTAGGATATGCGTTGTCTACATCAGGCAGGACTAAGATCCTTTATTGATGTAACTATTTCACACAATGGGTATTAGCAAAATGTAATGATGGGACGTAGCTCTGACTACCCCATCAAAGAATCTGGGGTACTTGGTACTAAGAGATCTGACGAGATATCGACCGTGCCTGGGCATCAAAATCGTAAAGCTTTTCAGTTTATTTCACACAGAAAATGAGCCTAACCTAAAAGCCAACTTAATCCAACTTAATCATGAAAACCGCTAACAAATCTTAGCTGCGAGTTAAACGGCCCTCATTTGCGGTGCGCCAGGCAGCTTTACGGCTACCGCTGTGCCTTACCGAATGTGTGGCTCTAGATGTGGCTAATTACTAGTCCGAACTCTGTACTATACTAACTATATGCTTCTCAAAGAGCACTAGTTCATACCCTATCAAATAACCTAACGAGAACTATCAAAAGATCAATCAAAACTTTGTGTGGGCTTGGATGTTGCTAATTAATAGTCTGAACAAACTATGCTCCCGAACGAGCACCAGTAGGTACATACACTATCAAAAACCTAGCGAGAAATATCAAACTTTTAATCATAAAAACAGAGATAGTGTGAGATGTCTAAAGAGTGTATTCAGAGCCGTTAAATACTATATTTTGAAACGGTAATTCTGTTTCAATTAATTTCCGTAAAATCTCAAGGTTTTTTTTAATTTTTTAACCTTCTAATTGCTGGTGGAACAAACAGATGACCCGCCTGTAGTTTCAGAGTGATCCTCTGTGTGTATCTCGTCCGGAAAGTACTTCCGTCATACCTATTTCTGCCGCCAATTGCTGTTTCGGTTTGAACGGTGTTGTTGCCGGCGAAATTACAGGCACATGAGGCTTAACATTTGTATACCTCGAGTTGATGGACGCAGGGCAGTGCATCTTAGGCACGTTCCTCTCGTGCGCGACTTGAGATAAATGCTTTTTATAGGTGATGGTTACTACTTAACTCCAGGTGGACCATCTGCTTGTTCCATCATCAAGTGTTTGAAATGAGCCTTTTTAAGGCGCACTTAAAATCCTTTCACCACACTGTAGAACTAGTGACACGGCAAGAAGAAGAAGTAGTATAAATAAACTAAAAAATAAAAATGCCTATGACAGACGTCAACACCAACTCAAGTTACACACGAGTGACCCAAAAACTGGTGTTAGCCCTCAAAACGGATGCTCGCACCGAATTCCCCCACAGCCATCGGATAAACACAATGAAAAGGCACAAACAGAGGCCGAGTGAGGCAAATAAATTGAATATCAAAAGCGAGTGTCGGAGTGATGTCCACTCGCTCCCGCGGGACTAGAGATGGGACACGTTATATAGACAAGATTGGGATTGGAAAGAAAAAAACTAAGGTTCAAGCATCTCTGAATAACGCTATAACATCAGATAAAAGAACCAAAAGACATCGAGAAACCTAAAATAAAACCTTTTACGAGTTTGGTAGAATCTACCCTGAAGCTAACATTCTTAGGATGAACTTTCACTATCGTCGACATAGAGTGCATTTTTGATATAAGTTCGTCTCCAATGACCACGACCCCACACGCGGTACGAAAAATCGGTTACATCGGACGGTACCGGTACCGTTCATCGTACGTTTATATACGAAAACCATTTTCAGCACACATTAACATGATTGTGTTACCCTTAATAACATCTAAAACTTTGTTTTTTTTATAAATTTCAATAACTTTTCAGTACCGTTAAGACTAGACACTAAGGTAGGATTAAAAGGACTCAATACAAAAAAAGGACCAAAAAGAAAATATTTACAAAATAGACAGCTACTGCAGCTACTCGTATTGAAAAAACAGAAACCTTAAATAAGTTTAAAACAAAAAAAATACTAGGTAGGTCATCCTACCGGAAACTGGGCTTAACAGTGGTAAGAAGATTTCAGATGTAAGCCGGTTTTTCTCCGTAAAATAATAATTATTATTATTTTTTTCAAAAAATAGGACATAGATTACATTTAATTACAGGACAACATTAGGTTAATCACCTGAGTTGTTCCAAACTGATCTTTGTGATTAAATTGAATAAATTAAAACTTAAATAAATTGAATTAAATTGAACAAAAAACCTTTTGATGGTTGTACCAATCTTGGGCCACGGGATTTCTTACTTATACAAGAATGTCCCATCACTAACAGCAGGTCAGTTTTCAATTTAAAACATACAATAGCAGCCCCTGCAGTCTCGTTACTATTGTATGTTGTATTTGACTCAAATCGCTCTGTTTCATTGGATTCTGACGATTTAACTAAAATGACTCAATGCGAGACAATAAACAGGCAAATTACCAGCTCAAAAACATTCTTACTCAAGTTGACGCTTCGCTCAAAGTTAGCTTTATATCTGTTTGTCGTTCCCGATTGGTGAGAGATGGCTTTAGTTTCAACATTGATATATTATATTATATTATATTACATTGTAAAAGGATCAAAGAACGGTAGGAACCAAGCCGTAAGTTTGTTGCCTGTTTTTCTAGGCTTTGGTCGCGTGGAACTGGCACCTAGAGTCACCTAGCTTTAAGACGTTTCAAAGTGATCCTTGTGATTTTATTGAATAAATACCTATTGACTTTGACTTTGACTTTGATAATCTTTTGACAGATTTTTGTATTATTATGTAAGGCCGTAAAATTAGTTTTGTTTTAGAACGGATATAATTTTTCCATGAATTACCAATGAGGCTTTTGCATACAAGGTAAGAGTGTGATTGAGCCATAAACATCTAAACATCCTTTTGCATTTATAGACTAGTAGGAGAGGATGTAAGATAAGATGTTAGTTATATGGTTCCCACAGTACAAGATTTGCTTAGTTTGGGGCATGTTAAATATTTTTTATATTATATTGGTGGACATGTTTTCTATTTTTAAATATTTTGCATTAAGATTTCACTTGGGACTTGACATTGAAATGTTTAAAAAATACATTTCGTTAAATGTAGGTAAAAACTATAAAACGAATAAAAATTACATGATTATGTTTGTTTTATCTTTTTAATGCATCTAGTCCTACAAAAGCAAACGTATAAAATCTCAGCTAACATACCTAAATGAAAGTAGTGCAGTCCTGTCGGTATAATTAGACGTTTTTATTGGTCTGCATCAGGCGCAGAAAGCGTGTCGGCGGGCACACTTCCGTTGTATGCGCCGTTTTGGAAACTACGCCGCGTGTGATGTACCAGCGATGGTACCCTGCGAGCTATCTTCCTTTAACCGAGGCAGGATTTATATCTTAAGCACATAATCTAGCCAAAAACTAAGTAAAACTTGTATGGTTTGTGCAATTTTAAATAACTTGCTGATGGAACGAGCACATGGCCCATTTGATGTTAAGTTGTAACCATTACCTTTAAAAAAACATTGCCTCGTAAGTCACGCTCGATAGGAACGTGCCCTACGATGCACTGCCCTGTCGTCAACTTGAGGCATACAGATGTTAAGCCTCATGTGCCTCTAATTACACCAGCAACCCAGTCTTCAAACCGAAACACAGCGTTGCTGCTTGGCGGCAGGAAAAGGCGTGGTGGTAGTACTTTCCCGGACGAGCCCCTAACAAAAAGCTCTACTACTCTAAAAGTCACGTTGGATAGGAACGTGCCCTATGATGCACTGCCCTGCCATCAACTTGAGGCATACAGATGTTAAGCCCCATGTGCCTGTTTTATGTGTGGCATTAATCAATAATTTTGTATTGAATTGCATTGTTATTGTGTTTGAAGCTACTTGTCACAATTTAATATGACATTGAAATCAATTTGTATAGTATTGGATATCGGGCATATTGCCGATCTAGATAACGACGGCAGGAGGGGACGTAACTGGCTTATCACGGCTTACAAGCTTATAGGCTTGTTATTGCATTGTTAAGGGCTTATTGGTATTTCTGTAAAACATTACACTGTAAAATCAATTTTCTTTGTGAATCTGCTAATTGTTTTGAGTAAAATTAATTCAAAAATATTTATATCTTTTGAAACATGTTTAAAAGCTCAATTATTTTCATATATTGCAAAAAGTAGCAAAACATACCAGCAGATTTTGTATAAAAAAAAAACTAAAATTAAGTCTGAAACCATTTTGTGACGCCTACATGTGATAGTTAGGTACTGAGCGACACTAATCCTAATTAGTAGGATTTTTTAAAGTTATTGTTATGTTATTAAGTTTGTGTCTTTGGGGGAGGCTTTTGCCCAGCAGTGGGACGACATAGGCTTAGCAAATAAACCAAGATTTTGAATTTATTCTGCTCTTCTAAAAGTTGTCTTAGTGTATCGTTGTCATCAGTCAAGTGCTACTCATAAAAAAAATATTTTATTCCTAAATACACCATTATTACAAACTACCATAAAACAGGTACTCACTAGTTATTCGAAACAAATCGACTGTCTTCAACGAAATATATCAACCTACCCCTAAAACAGTGCGGGCCCTCAAAGCTACATTACGATAATGTTAGGCTGTCCCACGGGGCTGCAACATAGCACCCTTGTTTTACACCCTTAGTATTATCAAGTGAAAAAGGCGTACAGAATTTTAAATGGAAAGGCCAATAAGTATAAATTTAAAAGGTATTTATTCAGACAAGGATCTCTTTGAAACGTCTTAAGGTGAACCTACTGCCAGTTCCACGCGACCAAGCCTAGAAGAACAGACAACAAACTAATGGCTTGGTTCCTATCGTTCTTTTGTATAATGCGATAGTGTCTACCTGCAGCCTAAAGCTAGAGCTTCACGACTTTTATCCACAGGCACGGTAGGTATCCCCTCAGATCTCTCTACTAAGAACCAACTTAATTTTTTGAGTAGGTAGTAGGTTCAATATAAACCAATAATATAAGCCCAATTTAATAATAAAAAAAATCATTTTGCCTTTCCAATAAACCTTTGAATATATTTTGGCAGCATGCCCATCCAGGTCATGTACACGATGTCTATTTCAAGTTGCCTTAAAAATCGATCCAGTATCAATGTATGAATATATATGATATTGAATTAAACAATTTATCAATCGCATTTATAATAATAGTAGGATAAAAAGATGATAAAACACTTCTGCCACCACCTGTACATCAATACACTCTCGCGTAGGGTGTGATCACACTTATAATTGACTTATCTGGATGCTGTTTGAAAGCTCTTGTGCCCACGCCTTTATGCCAAATTGGTTAAGTGCGGTTCTATCCGGCTTGATGCTAGCAGATTACGCTAATTCATGGTTGGGAATTAACCAAAGTTAGTTATACACTCGACAGTGGATCTTTATCGAAGCTTTTCTGAGGATGGAACTTACCCTTAAAAAGAACTGGCTCATAGATTCACCTAACTACGGATCTAGCTTAGGATCGGAAGGCGGGGCTGCTGCCACTACACCACCAGTGCTCTTAATAAAGCAAAATAAAACCGGCCAAGTGCGAGTCGGACTCGCACACGAAGGGTTCAGTGCCATTATCTATAAAAACGGAAACCCCCTTAAATATTTATTTTATTCTGTTTTTTAGTATTTGTCGTTATAACGGCAATAGTACCATCATCTGTGAAAATTTCAACTGTCTAACTATCACGGTTCATGAGATACAGCCTGGTGACAGACGGACAGACTGACAGACTGATGGACGAACAGCGGAGTCTTGGGCAGGTCTTAGGAGAGTTATAGGGTCCCGTTTTACAGATCTTTAAATTCTTAAAACAACATACGGTGTAATATTTTTTTTTGAAATGGCGTTAAAAAACAAAATGTTTAGAATTAAAAACGAAAGGCTTTTTAATCGATGTCAATTTTTTTATCAGAAGAACAGACGTTTTTTTTACTGATTTATTACCTGATGTTATTTCTGCTTTTACCAAAGCATGTCCACTGAGACACAGCAATACGAGCATCACGCTCACAAGCAGAAATAAGTATGCCAATCCAACATGACATTTTCATTTTGTTCTACGAAAAAAAAACCGAGAAATCACACCATATTGTCACCTAACTTATTCCCAAATCAATCGTAAAGCGGCCCCCGAAACAGCGTCCACGCCCCCGGGACATGGCATTAGGACAGCGAAATTAAATTCGTGCTCAATAAAATAATGGAAGTGTATTATGACAATCTGATTATATGGACACCCTTCTTTTGTTGCTCTTTTTGGGACGTTGCAATTTTTGATTGGATTTTTTTAATTGAATAGCGGCTAAAGTGTTTTTTTTTTTGAGGTTTGGCAGATGGCTATGACAGTGGTAGCTTTTTTATGAAGCTTGCACTAATTCAGTCACAATTGCATCGCATCCCTAATATTACTTTTACCTACGTTCTGTACCTATTATATAAAAGTTAATCTGTTTAATGAAAAGTTATTTTGTCGGTATCAGTGCGTGTATCATTACGTAAACACGCGGTATATTGCACACATTGGCTTGCCATGGCTTAAGCAGTAGCTTAACTTTCTGCGTTGTGGCTGTGGGTTCAATGCCCACTCAAAACAATAATGTAATGAACAATTAAAACCTAATAAAAGTTTATGGCTAGCTAGTTTTGGTTGTAAAATCTGATGTAAGTTTGGGGCTAGATAGCGTTGTGTACCCCAGACTTATTGGGATACAAAGCTGAGCCGACTGCCGAAGCAGCATGCTGTTTTTCGATTTGAAGAGTGTGGTTGCCGGTGAAATTACAGGCACATGAGGCTTAACATCTGTATGCCTCAAGCTGATGGACGCAGGCAGTGCATCGTAGGGCACGTTCCTAGTGTTCGTGATTTACGAGGCAATGTTTTGTTATAGGCGATGGTTACTGCTTCATTGTCATGTGGGCGATCTTCTTGTATCATCAGCAAGCAGTATAAAAATGCTAAATATCCAACAATATTTTAGAAATACTCGTGTCCTTTACAATTCTCCTAATTCTCCATCCAACGATACCTTCCGAACTAAGTTCTGCAACGCTCCACAGGTACTACGAAACGGGCAGCTTCAAGGCTGGTGTCATCGGCGGTTCCAAGCCCAAGGTGGCCACGCCTCCGGTCGTGGACGCCATCGCCGCCTACAAGAGAGAAAACCCCACGATGTTCGCTTGGGAAATCCGGGACAGATTGCTGAGCGAAGGCATCTGCAGCCAGGATAATGTGCCTTCCGTCTCTAGTATAAACAGGTGAGGGTTTTATCTTACTTCAACTGGGTTTGCCAATTTTGAGTCTAACACCTTTCATAATCAGGAACTGAAACTCTCGTCCGACTCCCAACACACTCCTTCTATTTGTCTGTTGAGTGCCTTTCAATTTTATGTGTAAGATACATATCTAATTTTATAGAATTGATTGATTTTATTCCAGTATTCAGTATATTTATTGCTTTATTGTGTATGTATGTAGATTTAACATTATATATTTAGTAATTAAAAACATAACGCGATAGCTTTTGTATAGTATGCTGTTGTTTTTCCTATCTCGACAGTTCAACACGAATTCATTGAACGATTTAGGCTTTCAAACAATGAAGATCCTTTCAACACAGAGCATATTTTGGTGGACGATGTATAAGATACATGTGTGTTTTATTAGTAAAGACATCTTTTCCTCGTATAACCATACGAGGTACAAACATTTACTTCTATCTAGTGAACAGAATAGCAGTAGCATCCAAAAACTTCCGAACAATGATCTTTAGGGATAAAAGTTTCATGGTTATTGTATTCCGACTCTTTTGCTGTTGAATTAAGGTATACTTTTGTTTGGTTTATTGTGGAAAAGGGTAGAGAGGCTGTTCGGGCTATATAATACGCGGATTGTTTGTTTTATCAAATTGAAACAAATTTTACTTTTATAAATAATTTTATATTAGTATTCTAAGTCTTAGAAAATGCAGTATTTGCTATCCCATACTTTTTAAATCGCAAACCATTTTTGCTACCAGACATCTTCTTGTAGCTATTTATTTTCTTTAATATGTTTTGCCCTTTACTGTTTGAGCTTTGGCATAAAATAATAAAAATGTTATAAATGAAACACTTTTGATACTAGAAAAGTTTTATTGGTTGTACCTAGGTAAGAATTATTAGTAGTATTGGATATTTTGGTTTTGTTATCAAAAATTATATTTTTTGATAACAAAACCTTTACAATTCAATAATCGATGTTAATGATAATTCACTATAATATCACAATTCCACAACTACCCGCGTATCCCGTAGCCCGAACGAGTTGCGTGACGGAACGAAGCGCGCCGGAAGTGCGGAGGGAGCAAAGATGGCGGCACCGGAAGTAGACACGTGCTCCGCGCACCGGACATCCCGACCTACAATCCATTGAATTATTGCTGGCTACAATGGAAATGATATAATATCGGAGATTTAATTCTTTCAAGATATTTTCATATTTAGAATGTTGTTGGAAATAATTTACAGAAACAAGCTCCCGAATGGAGCTCAGGCTTCTAGAATACTTAAATACTTACTACTACAACTGGTTTTCTCAAGGTTTTCTTTCACCATTTAAGAAGACTGGTATTTATTTATGCTGAAAGTGTTCGCCGCTCTATTACGTTAATACAATCACAAACAGCGACATAAAAAGCCTGGCTCCCGTCAAGGTGAAAAATAAATATCTTCATAAACATTTTACATGGGCAGTTGCCATTCAATTGCAATTTCAATCAACTAAATGATTTTCCTGTCATCATTTCATATCAACTAAGGTACTTAGTTATAAAAGAGGTATGCAATGGTGCGCATGAGGAGCAAATACGTAGGGTTTTTATTCATCTCTTGAGTTCCTCGGCCAAATCTGCCACTCTGCCAGCGCCAGCGGATGTCCTCGGCAGATGGGAAGGCGCAATGTGAGGGCACAAGTAGCGGCTTAAGTTTAGAAACAAGGCTTGGCTCGTTGGCTCGTTTACCATCGTCACGCAAGGACCATTCGGCTTGAAAATGGCTGGCACATTCACGGTGGTAAAGGCCCGCCGGATAAGTCGTTATGGCTGTTGATGTAAGACTAAGTGACCGTTTCACTATCGCTGTGTAACGCTATCCCTCACATAAAATGTTTATCTAGTCAAAAATTAAGGTAAAAATATTAACTGATGGATAGCGCTACTAAAGACTGTGAAACAGGTTCTAAGCCCTAAATAATATTATAACTGGAAGGCGAAGCGTAGGATGACCCCCCATGTCCTCAACCTCCAAAATGTCATCGATATATGGGGATTTCGATGACATTTTGGAAGTTGTCCATAAATTTGATTGGTCGATGTACTCTTATTGCATGCACAAATATAACCGATTCCAACTGACAAAAAATATTTAAATATCTAACTCCAAAACACTTGCCATACTTCCGTTACTAACCAACATAACATTTACCAAAATTAATAAACGGTAGCATGTATCAGATTAACCAATCACCGATAAAAATCACCAATCACCCAACTAATAATAAAACGTCAAGTGTGTATTTATTATCTAATCTGGCAGCACGCAATTACCTGTGGATTTGTAAACTGGCAACACTTGATGTCGAGTGCTTGGCGCGGGGAGTTTATCGGCCAATATTTATGCTGATGACCTTTTTACGGTGAAGCTTTTGCTCGTAATAATTTTTCCTTACAATATTATTTTCATTAGCTCATTTTATCCTTTTTGTTTTAAGAAACGCAGACATATTTTTATGTATAAAGACTCATATACAAATCTATCAATTTTTTTTTTTACTTAGATACATAATAGGATGATTTAATGCTAACCATTCATAGATTTAAGACTCTACTGACATTGTCGAAACAAGCTTTATCTTCATTTAATTACATACCTTTAGTAAAAGCTTCTTCTTCGTCTTTTCGTGTTACTAGTTTATTTCGAAACAGTGTGATGAAAGATTGTAAGTGTGCCTCAAGAGGCTCCTTTCGAGCACTAAGTACCTAGTAAGTAAAGCTGAGAGCACTGGTAATTTAGTGGTAGCGCGTAACCGGTCTTGTACCAATGAGTTTTTCTATTCAAAAAAGGAATTGGCACAGTACCTACTATCAAACGGGAAATGAAAACTCCGTGAGTAAAGAACATGTGCCTATACAGTTTTGTATAGAGCCGAAAAAGTTCTACAACTTGTGTCAAGTACTCGAGAGGAGCCTCTTTGAGGGTCTTGAAAATCCTTTCACCACACTACTGAAACACTACTGGTTTGAAAGAAGTCAAGAAGTCAAAAGCAAAAATGGAAAATGATAAATGTAAGCAAATCCAAATCGTCAGAGCCTGAATAACACATTACTGCGACCCCAGCAATGCATTGATACCAATAATCCAAGTTTATTGTTCCATAATGGACCCCAGGGCCCGGCCAATTTGAAATGGAGCGGGGATGGATCTAAAGAAATACATTATTGAATTTTCAAGCTGTACATTGAAACGTGTTTTTTTTAGATTTTGAATAATTGTTTATTTCACTTTATTTAATAGGTATCTCCTTTTCTGAAAATACTACAATTCGAGGTGTAGAGCTCCATTGTTGGGGCTTAAAAAATGAAATAAAACTGCGTACTAGATAAAAATAGTATGGAAATACAATAATATTTTATAAAATAAGGGGAATTTTAGACTATTATTGCTAGTGGGTCACTATTTGATTGAATTATATTACCTATTGATAACTTTTTTATTTTGTATTTAATCAATGAAACAGCTATATATTTCTCAGGTGCTCAAATACAAGATATAAACGATGTAGATGTGACTTTATTAAAAAACAAGTACACCTTGACAATTTTATTGTCCAGCCATCTCCATTTCACCCCTAAACGTTATTCCCGAAGTTCTCACTTCCACTTAAATAGATTTCTATTTTACCCCCTTGTGACCACATTTGCGAGTTCCGAAGCACATTAAGACCCCGTGCTGGTCACGTGACAGCCGCGTGTTGGTCACGTGGGTGATGCACTTAGGGGTCGAAATAGTTCTTGAATTGAGAGCGCAATGGCAGAAGAATTGACTGTTTTGATGTTTTGAAAGTTAGATTTTATCTAAAATTTAAATTCGATTATTGGGTTATGTTTCGAAGTCATTGTCATTAGGGTGTGATAAATACCATTTTTTTTTACGTTTAGAGATGTTTGCCTTCTTAATAAATAGTACCTCCGAAATAAACAAAACATAATAAAATTGAATAGGTTTACTTATAATAAAATAAAACGCCTAACTGTAACAAAACATAAAAATTAAATATCAAAACAATATCTACAAAATTAGTCTGATTTGATATCGAAATAAATAAGAGAAAGTTAATAGGCGTTTTTACTTATTGATACCAATTCATCACAGTCATCCAATGAAACCTAATCACATTTCAAACTCCACTCAAAAATACACACTCAATAACCATAAAACTGCCCTTCCAATAAAAAAGAAAAAGCCAACTTGCGTTTTCCAAGACATTTTAATCGGGCCCTGCCGCCAACGGGTAATTGAAGCTATAACTCTGGCAGCCCCGCTTTGACATTTGAATTTTTTGCGCTGGCAAGCGGAATTATATTTCTGGCGCGTAATTTTTATTTTTTTAGACTAGAATTTAGGGTGCTTGTTGGGTGTTATGCATTTTTTCTTCACTTGATATTATTATCAATTGCAAAATCAGGAAAAAAAACAACATCGTAACGCGATCAATAAAAATGTAAAGAAACTAACGGCATGTATATACATTATGTCTGATGTCCATTATAAAAATATCAACATCTCAGAATAAATTGTATAGTAAACTTTATATAAATTCAACCCCTATTTAAAAGATACAGCGATAAAGAACCTTCCAAACACGCAGTCCGCAAAACTCCTTTTGCGAGATCACAATAAAATTACAAAATGCTAGGACCGGCACATAAATCACA
Organism: Chloroclysta siterata; assembly: GCA_932294275.1. Classification (NCBI taxonomy): domain Eukaryota; kingdom Metazoa; phylum Arthropoda; class Insecta; order Lepidoptera; family Geometridae; genus Chloroclysta; species Chloroclysta siterata. The sequence continues at coordinate 13,519,806 of OW028591.1, read as the reverse complement.
GATATTTGCCAACAACACTTGCATTATGAGATACCATTAAAATGTTAGGGTTAAAACATGGCTGGCCCCGGCAGGAAACGGATATGATAACCGAGCTTTTTGTGGCAATTCTGAATATTTGCGGTAACTCTGTAGAAGGATTTTATTAAGTAATGCGTGGACAATGTAATATACTGTTTTGGTTTACCCATTCGCTTGACTTGCCCGTTTTAGTCACTCTGTGCAAGAATAATACCTACATTTATTCTTACATACCTACCTAGTGGTCATCTAGGTATGTAAGAACTACTTCGCTAGTCGCTACTAACAGTAAAAAAACCAGTGCTCTATAGTTTTTTTGCGGTACGTTCAACTTATATGGCAGCGTTCCACATACATATTGCGTAGACGTGACACACATACACTATTTTTATTATTTATTTTTTAATCTACTTATGTCTCATTTCTACGTATCTAGAATAGCTTTTTACCCTTTTATATGTCCTGTACAGATGTCCTGTACTTTGTCGTGTACAGTTTGTATAAATAAATGCCTTTCTTTCTTCTTTATAAAATATCAAATATAAAAAAAATTGTAGTAAGTCAAGGTAGCATTTTAACTTTTAATTAGTTTACTTACACTTTCAAACCTTCTTACTTACACTTTCAAAAAATACTTTCTTCAGAAGAGGCCCCCTATGGAAATAATATCATCATCCACTCAGTCAACAGCTAATAATAAACGAAACAATTACGAGTACACCATCAATCAACCGACTCTATTACACACCCTAATCTGACCTTTTTGATGAGTTTGCGAGACAATTTTTGCATATGTCAACCCGCGAGTTGGAGCCGATAACTCACGAGAGGGCGCCACTATCCATCATGGCGGGAAATGAACTGTCAGCCTCGGAAAATGGCCACAAACAAAATGGTGGTCTAATTTTTAGTTCGCGTTTTTTGGTTGGTTTTTCGACATTATTACAACGGTATTGTATATAGTTTTTATAGTATCTTTGTATTGACATATAGGTAAAGGAACATTGCATGTAGTGTATGTGCCTGGATGCCTATTACCTACTGGAAAGAAACTCCATGATAAAATTTATCACGATATTTTAATTTTCATTTACCTATCGTTTATGTAAGTATCTTTTAATAATAAATAATTACTCAAATAGTTTTTAAATCCGTTATTGGCTTTATGTTATACTCAAAATGTTATATTTAATACACCTAAAGATTTGATGATTTTGTTTATTGAATGAAATTATGTTTTAAACTCTAGGTAAGTGCCATTTCATAAAACAATCTCATTTTAAATTAGATTGATAAGTATAGGATTGGGAAACATTTTAGGTAGGTTATAACTATGTTAAGCAGGCAATATAAAATATTTCAAATCCTCTACAATAAATAAAATCGAGTTCACACACGTTTTTTACCCACAGGAAGCGTGACAAATCGCGGCCGCAGTTCAGTATATTGGAGAAGGATGTAGCGACGCGTGCGCGTTACTACCAACATTATAATCTGTGGCATTGCGGTATTGAAATTATAAGGGAATAGAAAATAGTGACGGGAAAACAAAGTTGCGATCTTGAAAAAGGACTCGATTTTACAAGTAGCTCTCTCTTTATCTTTATTTATGAAAATGTCCTAATTTTATAATCAAAACTCAAAATCATTTTTTTTTACTACTTAAAGATTTTCATGTCTTCTTTATTTTTAAATTTCGATTATTACACATGCTTCGTGTCCCACATTTAGCCGCCTCAATAACCTTATTTTTTATCTTATCTACTTCTTCGTGAAGATTTAAAGAATGCCATTAACCATATTTTGTTATTTCAATTTCAACTTAAAACAGTTTCGGAACACTAAAAAAATCTGTCAAACGATACTAAGCTTAAACTATTGGCATCTCTTACCAATGCGTAATGGCAAACAGAGACAGCGCTTATTTTAAGCATTATATAAATTTAAGCACAATTTTACAACATGAGGGTTTAAGTTTTCAATTGCATTTTCATGTCTCTAATTTCGAATAATCATCTGAAAAAAAAAATGCCTATATTCAGACCACATTTAAATTATAAGCAATGTTTAAATGAATATTACGATAGGTATGTATAAGTATAGGAAAACGTTAAAAATCTTTAAAAAATGTCCATATTATTGGGCAAAAAAGGACAAGTTTTTTGTACGAAACCATTTCAAGCCCTATCGTATCGTATAACCGCGTTTCTTCACAGATGAACTTTGTAAGTGCATTTTTGAGGTCCCCCAACCTAACGTAATGGATTATTCATGTCATTGCGCCTAATTGCGTAGTTTGTATCGTTATTACTTGAAAATTGAACTCATTTTTTAACTTCTACATTACTTAGCTGTTATTTATTGCATTTGTTTTGGGAGCAAAAATACATTTTATAGAATTTTTAATAGAACCTACCTACCTGTTCGTAGTGGAGTATTATTTGGTTTGGTACATTTACCTGCTTAGTTGTTTTTAGTCATTTTAATATGAAAAAATATTCTATAATTATGAAAACCTTTACCAATGGCGGAATGACCTAAAAACCTGACCAGAGGTCATCTACCTGCTCATCCGTGCATACACTTATAATTCGTATTAAAAAAATACTTAGTTGTTAATAAATAGTCGAAGGCGAACAACTGCAGTCATAAGACTTTTGAAATTTCGAAGTTTTTCATTCATGAAACGCCTCTTATACTTTCTTCCAAAATGAAAGTAACAAAACATGAAGCAGCCCTATTTACAGCTGTTTATTGACCTATAATTGTGAACTGTAGATAAAATAGGTAACAGAACTGCCACCACCAAGGTCCAAAGGTACCAAGGTCACTTACACATTATCAGGGTTGAGGGTTACTGCAAATTTCTGAGACAATAGGTATAAAGTTTTCTTTTGTATGGGAATTTCGAAAACGAAGTATTCAAATTTTGCATACGTCAAAGTATTCCAGTGCTCAGTCTAATCTCTTGGTGTTTGGCCATAAAGGGGTATTATGTTACACGTTGTATAAGTATTGGTAAAGTTACATACATCTTGGTATAAATAAATAATCCAGTATTGTTTTGTCCTCAGGATCGTAAGAAACAAAGCAGCAGAGAAGGCGAAGCACGCACACAATCAGCAGCAGGCCCAGCAGGAGCAGGAGATCAGCTCTGCGCAGGGCAGCGTAGTTTCTGTAAGCATCATTATCTTCTTACTGAAGCGTAGAGTAGGATACAAGATACAAGATTTGCAGAAAGGCACTGCACTTTAGACTTATTCACACGTTTCGGGTATCGCAAAATGTATATTGTACAAGAGAGCTCTCTGTATGTGGCTCGTCCGGGGAAGTGCTACTACCATGCTTTATTCTGCCGCCAAACAGCATTGCTGTGTTTCGGTTTTGGAGGGTGTGGAAGTCGGTGAAGTCGGTTGATGGACGCAGGGCAGTGCATCATAAGACACGTTCATATCGTGCGAGACTTACAAGTAGTATGTGGGCCATCAACTTGTTCCTTAGCAAATTGTAATATGAAAACATAAAAAGTGGTTCTACCGTAGATATTATGCCACTTTAATGCCATAACAAAAAAAGTGGCCAGAGCTAACTCATTCAGTAATGTACTTATTGGATTTTTTATTTGAGCATGCATCATCCCAATCATAAATGACAAATCCTATGGCACTTTAAAATGTTTATTTAAAGTGCCAATCATAACTTTAAATACAATTCTTCGTAATCATTCATCATCTTTGAATGTTTCCCAGGTGATAACCCACGCGGGTAATGCACCCGGCACGACCACGGTCCTGTCGCCGACCACCGAGCATCACGTGACCAACACCGGCAGTTACAGCATCAACGGCATCCTGGGGATCGAGCAGGTCGAGGGGCTGCATAATGGAGGCACCGCGGGCATGAAGAGGAAACGACACGAAGACCAGGGTAGGTGGCTAGGTGCTCCAAGGAGTTTTTTTTTATTTTATTTATTTAATAGCAACACTATAATATTACTTGTATATTGAGATGCACCAATAAACCTTTGCAGGTCTGTCTATGTGCTCACATTCGTCTATTTACATATTTTATATGCACACAAACCCTTGCAAGTAGGTACAAGGTATAGATACAGTTATTATTACGCAACTCGGATGGAATGCTCATAAAGTGGCAATATTTGTCAGGTTCCTTAAACTCAGGGGCAGCTTAATACACCAAAGTGTAAAAAAAAACTAGCTAGTTGTAGTAGTTGTAACAAGGATCATGCAAAAGGAATGTAGGAACTAAGCCGTAAGTTTGTTGCCTGTTCTTCTAGGCCTAGCTTTAAGACCTTTCAAAGTTATCCTTGTGCTTCAATTGAATAAATACCAAATAAATAAGTCAAAAGACTTTGACTTAGTTCACCAACGAACTTTTATACTAAGCTAGCTTTTATATCTTATCTAGATGAGACAAAACAAAACTAAATTCTGTTCTTCTAGGCTTTCGTTGTGGGACACTGGTGCCTAGATTCACATTGTTTATTTGACGTTTTAAATCCTATGACCCTTGTAATTGACCGAATATAGACTGTTTTGATTTAAATAGCTTATCGGAACATGACTTGATCCTTAGCAGAATATTAAAAAAAAACAAGACCAAACGATCACGATGACGACGTCTTTGAACTACGAAAATAAAGGCATAATATAGAATAATATAACATAATTTATAAATAGCACTTAGAATGAAATTTCAGTAATTTTCATAACATTGAGTTGAACAACATAATTTTACAAGATAAAATGAAAATCAGAACCAATAAATATGAAAATTACCTTTTAAACTTATAACTCTACCCTTTCTGAAAGCTTCGAACCACATGGGCCCACTTCTGCAGCTAATGAACTCTATCTATGTAAAGCTGTGTAGTATAAAACTTGTAAGTAACTCTAGTACTTTACCGTAGAGAGGGTCGTTTTATAACCCAAAGTTACGTAGTGATGGGAATATTATCGATAATTACTTGTATTCACTCACTGATTGATTTTACATTTTATAGAGTTACAAAGTGTTTATCCAAAAATCACATTTTTTATTTGATTATCGTCTTAAAAACGAAGTAAATCTAACCCAAATTCACAATCTATAAAAAATGGCAACTTTACGACTTGGTTTTTTAGCAATAAGATTGAAATTTATAACATGCTATATGAATTATAAATGATTGAATACACTGGGGAAATATTTTGTAAAAAGAACCATACAAAAAAAATTACAAGCCGTAAAATAAAGAACCAAGATTTAAGTTTTTTGCCTGTTAAAGGCTTGGTAGCGTGGCGCGGGTGCCTAAATTAATTTTTAAGACGCTTTAACTTGTGCTAATAAGGATTTAAAAGCGATCAGTTTATTTATAAATTATTTTTGACTTTAACTAAATGAAAAGAGATTGAAAAAAAATAAAGTTGAATAAATCTCAATCATCGATATCGATAGATCTGTTGATGCCCATCCCTAGCAACCATAGTGATCACAGAGCGAGACCAGTAAGATTTACTGGGCTATTAAATTTACTGCGCAAATTGTGGCCTTATGATTATAACTCTTAAATTCTCTTTAATATCTTCTCGAACTTTGAACAAAGTTCGTAAATTACTATGGCAAAGTTAGAAGCTACATATATTATGTTAGGGGTCATTTTGTTGTATTTTGTAGTTTATACAATTAATAAATAGCTAGCAAAAGTTCTTATACATTATTGGCACATAGAATTAAAGAACAAATTTTCTGAGTAAAACTTGGAACAGTTGGATACCTGCCTACTTATTACGGCCTACCTGATTTTAGGTGGTAACCATCACCTTCGACAAAGCATTGCCTCGATAGTCACGCACAAACGTGCCCCATGTTGCAATGTCCTGTGTCCATCAACTTGAGACAAATGTTAAGCCTCATGTGCCTGTAATTACACCGGCAACCACACCCTTCAAACCCAAGCAACTCCAAACACAGCAACGCTGCTTGGCGGCAGAAATATGCATGGTGATAGTGCTTCCCCGGACGAGCCACACACAAAGATTTGTGTGTGGCTCGTCCGGGATTTTATTAACGGAGATTTTATTTTTTATACAACTAGCTGATGGAACAAGCAGATGGCCCACCTGATATTAAGTGGTTACCGTCACCTATAACAAAGCATTGCCTCGTAAGTCACGCACGATAGGAACGTGCCCTACGATGCACTGCCCTGTGTCCATCCACTGAAAGTCAAAGTGACGCCAGTGAAAGCTTGTTTATTGTTTTTTCTAGCTGAACTTGATTTATCATAATATATAAATTATAAGTATAATAAATATAAGTTATATAAATCCTTGTTACAGATGAAAACCGAGATTTCAACAGCCATTCAGAAGACGACGTCAAACGACAAAGAAGTCATTATAATGGCGACCAAATATACTCAAACGTAAGTGCCTTAATCTGTGCTATTTATTCATTGAGAAGGCCTTGAGCAGAATCAAAGCTGGCACTCAGGTAGTCACTTCTTTTTAGGGTTCCGTACCCAAAGGGTAAAACGGGACCCTATTACTAAGACTCTGCTGTCCGTTCGTCTGTCTGTCTGTCTGATGAACCGTGATAGTTAGACAGTTGAAATTTTCATAGATGATGTGTTTCTGTTGCGCTAACAACAAATACTAAAAAACAGAATAAAATAAATATTTAAAGGGGCACCCATTATAACAAACGTGATTTTTATGTTGTTTTTGTAGATGATTTGTAATGGTACGGAACCTTACGTGTGCGAGTCCGACTCGCACTTGGCTGGTTTTATTTTTATTATGTCACTTGATTCTTTCGAAACAGTGATGAAATAGTTTTTAAGTGCGCCTCAAAGAGCTTGACACATGTTTTAGATCTTTTTAGGTTCTAGGACAAACATTTTTGAACAGTAAACTCATTGGTGCACGACTAGTTTTGAACACATGGCCTTAGGATCGGAAGGCTGGACCGCTACCACTAGTCCACCAGTGCTCACAGTTGTAGTCACTAATTTTATGAAGATTTTCATCATTCTTCCTATTCAACGATGAACGATTCTGAGTAGTCTCTTTCGCGTTTTTAAACATCTAATAGCAAGCTGGGCTTTGGGCTGCACAGCCTGTCTGCCTATCCTATCTTATGTACACAGTGCCAGTACTCTGAAATGGTGAAGGAAAACATCGTGAGGAAACCAACAGTGGTGATCGAACCCACGGCCTACGGCGCAGAAGGCAGAGTTACTACCAACTGAGCTGTGAAGGCTGTCAAAGTGTCAAGTGCTCGAAAGGAGCCGCTTTGTGGCGCATCTAAAACTCCTTTTACCACACTGTTCTGAAAGTAAACTAGTGGCACAACAAGAAGACGAAGAATAACCTATCCTATTTTCTGTAAATCTTGAGTTGTGTTAATCTTGAGCTTTCCCCTCGAACTTAAATTACGCTCACGAGAATCCGTTACCTACTAAAATACTAGCAACATTTTCAATAAAGTGCCCAAAAACAACTAAACGCTTTGTAACCGAGCGCGAATTGGCGCGTAAATCTGTCGGCCATCTTGTCGTGACGAATGGCGGCGGCCGAGCGTTAATGACGTCACTTCCGTCCGCCATTACACCTTTACACGACTGATGAGTGCTGAAATGGTTTCAGGAGAAGAATAACAAATTGCAATACAAAAATAAATAAATAAAACCATTTTAGGCTGCTTTATTTGAGGCTAAAGTACAGTGTGTGAACCGGTGGACTCAAAGTGTAATAATTAGTGATTCTTGATTTGAAATTGTTTCCCATGTTAGGTTTGAAGAAAACTGTTATCACTTTCTTTAAAATAAATTACAGCCTTATTCACGTAAGAATTATTCCATATGTCTCAGGCAAGATTATACCTACGCCATTTTACCTTTTTTTTACTGATATTATCTAGACCTTGGAACCGTATGTCTTCCTAAGGTAATTCTTTCCAGATAGCATGAGTACTCCCTGCCTGCGGGAATGATCCAAATACTGGTACCCATTTTTCGGTGTGTTTAGTGCGTGGTGTTGATGTGCGTTGTTGTTCCAGCTGTGGTCGTCGTCGAAGTGGAGCCTGAAGGACGAGTACAAGCTGCTGACGGAGCTCGGCGGCGGCGGCGGCGCGCCCGCCTACTACGGCGAGCTGTTCGACGCGCCGGCGCCGTACGAACACGCCGCGCACGCGCACTACACGCCGCACTCAGGTAACTAATGCGCTACGCATCGCACTCAACTACACTATAGTACACTACACGCCGCACAAAGGTACACATATACAAGTACACTATACCTAGTACACTAAACCTAGTAGTACGCTACACGCCGCACTCAGGTCCACTATAGTACACTACACGCTGCACAAAGGTACACATATATAAGTACACTATACCTAGTACACTATAGTACACTACACGCCGCACTCATGTACACACATACATAGCACACTATACCTAGTAGTACACTACACGCCGCACTCAGGTACAATATACATAGTACACTATACCCAGGTACAGTATACTACACAACGCACTCAGGGTGTAACTATAGTAAACTACGCGCCACACTCAGGTACACTATACCTATTAGTAGACTACACGCCAGACTCAGGTACACTACACGCTGCACTCAGGTACACTATAGTAAACTACACGCCGCACTCAGGTACACTAAAGTATACCACACGCCACACTTAGGTACTCTATTGTACACTACACGCCGCACTCAGGACTAGAGTAGTAGAGCTCGAGTAGTAGAGCTCTTTGTGTGTAGCTCGTTCGGGGAAGTACTATCACCATGCCTAATTCTGCCGCCAAGCAGCATTGCTGTGTTTCGGTTTGAAGAGTGTGGTTACTGGTGCAATTACAGGCACATCTGTATGCCTCAAGTTGATGGACGCAGGGCAGTGCATCGTAGGGCACGTTCCCATCGTGCGTGACTTACGAGGCAATTCTTTGTTATAGGTGATGGTTACCACTGAACATCAGGTGGGCCATCCGCTTGTTCCAACAGCTAGTTGTATTAAAAAAAAAAAAAAAAAAAAAAAAAAAGAGCGTGGTTGCCGGTCAAGTTACCGGCACATGGGACTTAACATCTTTAGGCCTCAACTCGATGGACGCAGGGCAGTGCATCGTAGAGCACGCATAGACCTGGCTTTTGTCTAAAACGTCTGATATCAGATCGAGATACCTACGCCAAGGTCTTCCCTTCCCAACAGTCCCATTTACTTAGTTGGTGCAACTTAATAATTAAATAAAATATCAAAATGTATCATAATATATCGAAACATTTAACCTAACCTAATATTCTTAAAAATATAAATAAAATCTAAATTTAGAGCTTTTATCTTTTTATTTTATAGGTGGGATAGGTTAATATAAGTATAGATAAGATACCTATAAGACATCTGCGGCTTGGCTGTGATAAACCATGAATGGATTATCAAGTCTGACCACATCCTCTTGTGAAAGGTCCACTCGCGCCCCTCTCAGTAACTCGAGCCGGTAACGCGAGCCGGGATCACCTGCTTCCTAGATCTGCTGCGGACTTGTGGTTGCATTGTGTCGCATCTTTCGTGAATGAGCTGTTTAGAAATGTATGTAACTTTAGAAAGATACAGAAGAGATCATTCAAAATACTGGAGAGATTCGTTCATTCATCCTGTCAGAGAGTCGTATTATTTACTATTAGCTGCCACCCGCGGCTAACATTAAAATTTAGATATTTTCAGTTTATTGGGTTTGTTAATTTTATTTCCCTTTTTCTTCTTTGCTGAAAGGTTGTTATTTATCACGGTTGTTATTTGATTTTTACAAAAGTTACGTTACAGAAAATAATTGAAAACCTAATTGTTTGAGAACCTTCTGCGCATTGGGTTTGATTCCCAAAAACAAACCCTTTTGTAATGAACATAGCAGCTGCTGCTGCTACGTAGCAGATAGGTCGCAGTATGGGAAACAAATATTCTGAAATAATACATAATTATAATGCTTATTTAATGTAATTACATTTTTTATCTTAAATTACCCTTATATATAATATGTCTGGGTATATAATGCATCTATGAAAAAACATCTATGTTCATTACAAAAGGGTTTTTCTTTGGCAGGAATCGAACCCAATGTGCAAAAAATTAGTTAATCAAATAACAACCGTGATAAATGCTAACAAAAAATAATCTCAGATCCTTGAAAATTAAGTATAAATTAAATAATTATTAAACAAGCGAATAAATTTATAAAAAGCTTCTCATTTGCATTAACCATTGAATAAATCCGCGTTGTGAGAAACGCCGGCTCGTAAGTAGGTGAATGAGAGACGAGTGTGAATGAGAGATTCCCATGGTAGAGTAACCGCAAGTGATTATGCGGTCATCTCGTAGCACCTGATGTTGAATGTTCGTTTTGTTATCACATGGGAATCGAATTGTGAAGGTTAGTGTTTTTATACAAATTGATTTTTATAAATTGGTAGTCTTCAATTGATATGTATTTTTTATTACGAGCTTAAAAAGCTACAGTAAAATATAATGTAGTTTTTACTATTATAAAAAGAAAAAATAGCACAAGCTCTCCACATCGTTGTTTTGAGGTATTTGATGTATGCCTAAAATACATAGTTGAAGATAGTGACATAGTTACACTGGTGGTCTAGTGGTAGCGGCCCCGCCTTCCGATCCTAAGGTCGTGGGTTCGAAACCAGTCGTGCACCAATGAGTTTTTCAAAAAAATTATGCCAGTACCTGACTTATTTTCTTTCCTAATCATCGTAAGAGAAGATTAGTTTTAGGTGATGGTTGGTTACAACTTATCTTCAGGTGGGCCATAAGCTTGTACCATCGGCAAGTAGTATTCAAAAAAAATAACACCTAAAAATATAACATAAACAGTACAATGGGCGGTCTGAAAGCTATCTCATAAAAACACATTAATTTTACTAAGTTTGATAAAATTAAAGTGAGTGTGACATAGTGAATAGTAAAATATCCACGATAAGAAAAAAACCAACTTGGCAGAATACAAAGCAAGAAAAATAAACCTTGTTACAAAATAGTTCACAAGAGTTAAACGACCAATAAACACCTCGATCCCTTTGACACCACAAAAATCTGTGCCAAGTGCGAAGACAATCCAAAAGCACAGTTAGTTCGAATGCCATGCCATAGGCTGTCACCGCAAATTTTCAGGGCGTGACAAATAATGGTATAATCATGGTGTTTTATAGGAAATGGGCAGGTACAGGGGTTCGGGCGTCCGTTACTTGACGGCACGAGTTTGATTGTCTGTGGGCGGGCGAAATACTTGACACACTGACATGGACCGTCTAACTTACGATTTTCCTAAAAGTAAAACCATTTACAGCAGCATTCTACCATTTTCTTTCTTAATCCATCGTAAGAGTAGTAGAGCTTTATGTGAAGGGTTAGTCCGGGAAAGCACTACCACGACGCTTTTTTCTGCCGCCAAGCAGCGTTGTTGTGTTTCGGTTTAAAGGGTGTGGATGCCGGTGAGGTAACAGGCATATGAGATGGACGCAGGGCAGTGCATCGTATGGCGTGTTCATATCAAGCGTGACTTTCCAGGCAATGCTTTGTTTTTTTTTTTAATACTACTAGCTAATGGAACAAGCAGATGGCCCACCTTATGTTAAGTGGTAGCCATCACCTAAAACAAACATTGCCTCGTAAGTCACGCTCGAAGGGAAAGTGCCCTACGATGCACTGCCCTGCGTCCATCAAGTTGAGGCATACAGATGTTAAGCCTCATGTGCCTGTAATTTTACCGGCAACCACACTCTTCAGACCGAACCCCAGCAACGCTACTTGGCGGCAGAAAAAGGCATGGTGGTAGTACTTCCCCGGACGAGCCTTTAACTAGAGCTCTACTACTCTTAAAATACTACTGTTATAGATGATGGTTACTACTTAAGAGACCTGCTTGTTCCAACACCAAGTTATTATGCAAGGCAAATGCCTCCCAACTCCCTTCCATTCCTTACGGTCTTAGACATTCGAGGACAATTTTTCCAAATCTAATAGAGATGGAACTTCCTATAAAAATACTTTTTGCACTCTGTTTTATAAAGAAAGCACAATAAGTTTTTCCTTCAATGTGAAATGCGTGTTAGAACGGTAGGAACCAAGCCGTAAGTGGTGTCACGGAAGACCAGCGTTATAGTAGCGTATGCTGCTATAGCATTTATGCTGTGTGACGGCCAATTTATGTCACTTACTTTTAATGTCTTTTCTTGTATTTTTTATAAACTGTGTACGTGTGCCATGAATAAATGATTTTGTATTGTATTGTATTGTAATGTAAGTTTAGTACCTGTTCTTCTAGGCGTCACGTCGCGTGAAACTGGCATTACCCTAGATTTAATACGTTTCAAAGTGATTTTGATTTTATTGAATAATTACCTTTTGACTTTGACTTTGTGCTTTGCAACATCAACAGTGTCACTAATGTGACTTTCCTCGCAGGTACCAACGACTCGGCGGGGTCCAACGGCGGCGCCGGCGGGGAGCCCCCCTCGGCGGCCGCGAGTCCCGACGCGGCGGCCCTCGTGGTGCTGCAGCCCCCCGCACCGCCCTACCCCCCTTATGCACATTACGATGGTAAGATATATATACACATTCAGCCTTTGATTAAAAAAAAACAACTTCACGACTTTGATCCTCAGGTTGTCTAAGTCTTTGATTAAAAAAAACAACTTCTTGACTTTGATCCTCAGGTTGTCTGAGTCTTTGATAAAAAAAAAACAAATACACGACTTTGATCCTCAGGTTGTCTAAGTCTTTGATTAAAAAAAACAGCTTCACGACTTTGATCCCCAGGCACGGTAGATATCCCCTCAGATCTCTTAGTACCAAGTACTAACTCCAGAATCAGATTCTATGACGACGTCTAAGGGGGGTAGTCAGAAGTACGTCCAAACATTACATTTGTATACATGTGGGTATGTGCCGAAATGTTATGTTTGGAAATATCTCTGACTTAGACGACCCTTAGCTGTTCCCAAAGAATCTGGAGTTCGTACTTACTACTGAGAGATCTGAGCATATCTACCGTGCCTGGGGATCAGTCGTCAATCTGTTTCAGTTGAATTTTATTTCAGTTTCCATTACCATTCTTTCAAACGCATAATCCAATACTTACACTTGTCTGTGATTACTTTCTGAAAGTTTGATAAGAGCCGTAAAACAACAGCAAATATACCGTTCGATAAAAAAGCAAAACGATAAATAAGCTACTTTGTAGGAAGTACAAATAAAGTGCGCATTTATTTAAGTCTTATAATGAAAACAGTGCTTAGTTTACTAGGTAAAGCTCGTTTCAAATAATTTGCAGAAAAAAAGAACGTATAATCTAAAATTCTGTAAACAAAATCCCAAAATATGTTGGCAAACATCAGCAATGAAAACAAGAAAGTAAAATAAGAAAATATCGTTTCCACGCCCCCATCGCCACTTCAGACGACAATAAAAATCCACGCACCGAAATGAAACAATGAGAGAAGAGCTAAAACAAAAGTAGTCAAACAGAAAAACAGTTCAAGAATCACGATGAAAAAACCCGAGTCGAATAAAGCTTTCGACTTTGTCGAGTACCACTCCGAACCACTCCGAGGGAAATCTAATTTTCTCCTCGGACCGCTCGCCTCTCTGTGTTATAACATCATAAAATATCATACAGAATCCACTGAGTTTTAGCACTTATGCATATTACAAGGAGGTTTCAAAATGGAGTGGCGCAGGGCGCTCGTCTGGGGACGCCGCTTCTCTTTATGCTTTTGGTCTTTAATCTACCGCAATCTGCTTATCCCGGGATGGGTGGGGGGAGGCCCCCTCCAGACATCTTTAATAGCTCATTCGGGGTTCTATGCAAATAATTTTAGAGGGGGGAATCGTATGGCTTTGTCTGGAGGGGGTAACGAACCGTGTCACGAGTTTGCGATGCGACAGAAGTGCTTTTGAGTATAGTAGGTACTTCGTAGGCTCACTTTGGTTATAAATATTAAACTGTCACTTTTAGGGGGTGGGGGGGGGACGTGGTTACGCGTATAAAGCTCGTTAGGGCGTTGATACACGGTGGAATTTGTCGTGAGGCGTGGTTAAGTTGGGTGTTTTGATTACACGGCAATATGACTCGATTTAGATAATGTTTTGCGTAAATGTGCTGACTGACATTTTGTTTTTTGTAAGTTATGACCTTCTATGAGAACCCATTTTGTTAAGTACTTACCCTCTTTATTATGGAGTCTATTGAAGCGTCTGCAAAAGCACTAATAAGGTAGACGATCTATGACAAAACAAATCTTGAAACGAGTTCCGAAAGTTTCAACTGGTATTATTGGTTAGAAAATACTAGATGCAAACGATTTATTTTTACTTACCGAAACTGTCCTAATGTTAGGCCCGTCTGCCCCTCATATTCAAAATCCTCACATCCTCACCTCATTCCCTACCACCATTAACGTACATCCACTGGGATAAAGCAAATTCTTTCATACAAGCATTATCATGGATTTATCTGTGTATTACAGATGAAAATCAAAAAACGTTTATTTTGTGTCACAAAAACGTCGTCGTCTATACTAGTGTTTGATGCACTAATATAACGCTGGTCTTCCGTGACGCTAGACATTTCTGATGCTTCTGCTAACCTAAATACCCCGTTTACACTCAGCTCATGTCCGTGTAAATATGCAGAGACATGAGCAGGGACTTGGGCAATGCGAGAATGTAATCAGGCCACTTCCATGTCCGCTCGCGTTGCCCGTGTTGCGTGAACACACATTGCCGGCGACGCTGCCGCAGACATATGGACGGCAACATTTCCGTCCACGCGAATGGCAGCGCGAATGTCTAAATGTAAACGCAGTATAAGGTTCTTATGAAAAGATTGACTGAACAAGCTGATAGCCCCTATTGTTAGACCTTTGCATTACCTCCTCAACTCACACGTCTGCCGGGGTCGTGCCCTATTGTACATTGCAATGGTATCAAAGTCTTATGTGTGTGTAATATTCCAGGTACGACAACGCTAGCCAGTGAATACGCATACGCCGCGCCCTACTCGCAATACTCGCCGTACGGCGGGCCCTACTCGCATTCCGCCGCCACAGGCCTCCTGACGAAGTGGTAAGTCTACATTCACATACCTCCTGACTCTACAATAGCTTTCCCAGTGTAGTTACGAGTGCCATGGTAATTGCAAATCATCTTCAAAAATCAAAATCAAAATATGTTTATTTTGTGTCACAAAAACATAGGCGAAAATTAAATTTAAAGAACAATACTGTACATAATACAACATACAACAAAAACGGTCATCACTCAGCGTTATGCTGTAATAGTGTTTGATGCACTACTACAACGCTGGTCTTCCGTGACGCCGGAGTACAATGGCAGCAACTGCGGTGCACAGCACCATCTTTTTCTCAAATAAATCGAAATAATAACAAGAGATCAGAAATTAGGGTTAAAACAAAAGACACATTAAATAATAAAATACGGCAATATACATACATTCTTACTTCTTTTATAAGATGAACAACAATATAATATAATAATAACATATCAAATTAAACCAAACGTCCAGAACGACTACCTGGGTGAGATACTATTAACAGGTATTTCTTTAGAGAGAATTTAAAAGACCAAACGGATTCTTCAAACTCGCACGATCACTTAGCAAGCCTTCCCTTCCTTAAGTTTTGTGCGTTAGGTTCCATTTCATCAAAGTTTTAGACCATCTCTCGGTTTGCATTTGTTTGTCAATTTACTTACACATCAAATCTCTCATCAAACCGTTACGTTACCCATAAAACCTCGTTTTACAGCCTTTTAAACGTAAGCGTTCAGCAACCGCTGAAAAACAAATGGCCATCCATACCGTATAAATCTACACCGGTTTATCACTGACCTCGGTCAGGTGTGCCTCAGGGAGATATTTTATCACCTGTGCTCTTGCAATGGTATTGTTAATTGTTTGTTTTTGAATTGACTCTCGTTTTAACAACCATTGTTGTAATGATTTTGAATGTACCTATTATGAAAATCGTGAACCTCATTTAAAACCTTTATTTATTCAGTCACTTACATTAAAAAACAATGCTATAAATTATATCTAACAATTAAAATCACAACAACTACTTAACTATAAATTATAACTAATAAATACGATAATAAATAAAAATAAATATTGGTGGACTATCCGCACAGCACTATCTAACCCCAAACTAAGTAAAAGCATGTAATATGGGAACCAGATAGCTGACATAATACATACCTATATATCCTTTTTTTTTGTAAATACATACTTATAATATTATATAACACCCAAACAGAGAACAAACATCAATGTTCATCACACAAATGTTTGTTCTCGGTGGGAATCGTACCCACGGCCTACGGCGCAGAAGGCAGATCTACTACCAACTGAGCTGTGAAGGCTGTGTTACTGTCTACCTAATATTAGATTGATCGAGGTCGGTGAAATTACAGGCACATGAGGCTTAACACCTGTATACTTAACATCGTAGGACACGTTCCTATCGTGCGTGACTTACGAGACAATGCTTTGTTATAGATGATGGTTACCACTTAACATCAGGTGGGCTAATTGATTGTTTCATCAGAACGTTGTATTAAATAAAAAGTATATCGCACGGGGCACCTATTTGTAAACCTCAAACTTGTATGTTATGTTAAGGGCTCGTACGGGGAAGTACTACCACCACACCTTTTTCTGCCGCCAAGCAGCGTTGCTGTGTTTCGGTTTGAAGAGTGTGGTTGCCGGTGTAATTACAGGCACATGAGGCTTAACATCTGTGTGCCTCAAGTTGATGGACGCAGGGTGGTGCATCGTAGGGCGCGTTCCTATCGTGCGTGACTTACGAGGCAATGCTTTGTTATAGGTGATGGTTGCCGCTTAACATCAGGTGGGCCATCTGCTTGATCCATCAGCTAGTAGTATAAAACAAAAAAAAAACAATAAATAAAACTCAAACTCATCATCATCTTCCTGCCCTTATCCCACGCTAAGTGGGGTCGGCATAACAGGTTTTCTTCTTCCACTCTCCTCTATCATTCGTCATCTCAGTGCTCACACCTTTCTTACTCATATCATCTTTCACACAATCCATCCATCTTTTCTTTGGCCTGCCTCTCCTTATAAAACCATCCACATCCATTCCCAACACTCTTCTCGTATTATGACTTGCTTCCCTTCTCATGACATGACAAATAAAACTCAAACTATCAATATCGATATACAGTAAGTCGATAAACAATTTATTGAAACTACTTTACGGATAAAGAATCGCTCAACAGTATTCTTTTGATCCCACCATCAAATTAGATGTGAACTTTCATTCCCATGGGTGACACATCAAAGCTAAGGGAAGCCGGTGGAAAATTTCCTTCCCGTGTTCACAGAGTTTCAGGCTTTAAAGCTTTTGGCATAAGGGCTTTGTTTTCTGATCGATTATAGAAGCAAACTTTAGCTACGAGTAGAACCAACAGGATTTGAAATGTCTCAAAGTTCTATTGAAAGTGTATTGTTAAAAAATAAAAGTAATAGAGATATTGCTTTACTTTTATAAGTATTGAAACACTTAAATTAGTATCTATACCAAACGTTTATCAGGTGGTAAGCAGTATATAAAAAAAAAAATATTAAGAGGTTATATTGAAATTGCAAAATGCTGTTTTTTAAGTAATTATGATATACTTGATTGATAGACTTGTAAGTGGTCTAAAATGAAGCTTTTCAGCATATAGTTATTATTATTTTGTTGAACACTGATAAAAAAAACAAAAATTATTTCAAAATAAATCCGTCACATTTATATCTAAAGTATCGTGTACTGGTCAAGGCAGACCATGAAAAAACTAGCGTTACAGCAACCAATACGAAATCAATCAATTACCCCGACATTTCAATCACGACCCCAACATTCCAACTACAAAAATCAAAAAAGCACAATGGAACATTTGTCTGCTGCCCTATTGGTCCCCACGGGCCGTCTGACAAAGGCACGGTCGGCTCCCCAGTCTAGGGAATAAGTTACAGACCCATTAAATTTAAGTGTTCGTTGAGAACACTTTTAAAGTTGTCTAATGAAAGGGTAGATTGTTTTCTGGGAGCTATAAATTTTGAGGAAACTAGTTGGTTTTGGCTTGATACTTTTTTCGTGAAGAGACATGTACAATTCCATTTAAACTCTTTCAGAATCGGAATCAGAATCGGAATGGTCTTTTTTCTTTTCTTTAATCTTTATTGTAAACTGTTCAAAATATAAGGTGGTAGTATAAAAGTAGTAGTACAAACAGTCTGCCCTATCCGAGCGTACAATATAAAGTTTAAATCTTTTCCGTACCACAAGTTCTATAAATATTTGAAAAATTATTAACACTAAAAATTACAAAAAAAATTACTAACATAATCAGTGAGGAACTATTAGTTTAATCATACAATAACTCATTATACTATATAAAGCTAAATTACCACTCACTCACTCACTGACATGCCAGAAAACGAAGAAGGAGTGGAGCTAGACCAAAACGATGTACTACGAAAATGTGTAGTAGCACCTAAATAGGAAAGGAAAATTATAGCGAAACTCCAAATCCAAGATGGCGTCGGTGTTGATTTGCGCAATCGCAGACTATGACCGATAGAGGGCGTCCGAGCGGCTCATCCGACTGAAAATAGGCTACGATTGGGGGAAAAGTTGAAAGATGGCGTCGGTGTTGATTTGCGCAATCGCAGACTATGACCGATAGAGGGCGTCCGAGCGGCTCATCCGACTGAAAATAGGCTACGATTGGGGGAAAAGTTGAAAAAAATAAAAAAAACAAGATGGCGGCCGCGCCGTTTCCATTTGAATTTTTACACTTTTTTGACTTGACTTTGGCGAATTACTTTGTTCTACGGAACTCCAAAGTCGGCAACACTGATTATGCAATTTTTTTTCTTATATCGTCGACATTTCAGGAAAATTATGACTTTTCAAAAATCCAAGATGGCGGAGGCTGTAGCGGCCATTTTGTAAAAGTGATGGTTTTTGCTCATTTTTCAAATCGATTTTTAAGGTAGATGGCAACATTCTAGCGGGACGAGTTGTACCGAGCGGTCATGTGATTCATTGAGGAGTTTTGCTTGGTTGAAAAATTTTCCCCATTTTTAGGGTAATTTCCGAGATTTTCCCCAAAAACATGAAAAGTAGAAATAATGACATTTTGAATCGAAACTTTGCCTAGATAGAAGGGTTGCCCTCCCCCAAATGACATTTGACCATTTTCGTTACTTTTAGTTGGCTACCCCGAGAGAAGTGAAACTTTTTAGTTTTTCGCTCTTTTTGACTTTGGCGAATTACTTTGTTCTACCGAACTCAAAAGCTGGCAACACTGAGTATGCAGAACGGTAGCCTACATCCTTGAGATTTCAGGAAAATTATGACTTTTCAAAAATCCAAGATGGCGACGGCGTAGCGGCCATTTTAAAAAAAAGTTTGCGATTTTCGAAAAAATCTCAATTTTCAAACCGAAATATTGGGTAGTTGGCATCCCCCGACCGGGATGATTTGTATGGATCGATTGTGCAGTTGGATTAGAAGTGTTGCCTGGTTGAAAAAATTTCCCCATTTTTAGGGTAGTTTCCCAGATTTTCCTCGGGAACGTGAAAAGTAGAAATAACGACATTTTGATTTGAAATTTCATCTGGTCAGGAGGAATAGCTTTCCCCAAATGACATTTGACCATTTTTGTAACTTTGAGTTGGCAACCCAGGGAGCAGTGCAACTTTGTAGTTTTTGGGAGTTTTTGACTTTGGCGAATTACTTTGTTCTACGAAACTCAAAATCTGGCAACACTGAGTATGCAGAACGGTAGCCTACATCCTCGAGATTTCAGGAAAATTATGAAATTTTAAAAATCCAAGATGGCGGACGGCGTGGCGGCCATTTTGTAAAAATTTTGTGTTTTTCGTAAAAATTTAGATTTTCAAACCAAAATATGGGGTAGTTGGCATCCCCCGATCGGGATAGTTTCTATGAAGCGGTTGTGCAGTGAAAAGAGGAGTGTTGCCTGGTTGTAAATTTTTCCCTATTTTTAGGGTAGTTTCCCAGATTTTCCTCGGGAACGTGAAAAGTAGAAATAATGACTTTTTGAATCAAAATTTCTACTAGCTGGCAAGAATGGGCTCACCCAAATGACATTTGACCATTTTCGTTCCCTGCAGCTGGCAACCCCACGAGCCATAGAAGTTTGAATTTTTCGGTCAGACCTGACTTTGGCGAATTACTTTGTTCTACCAAACTCAAGGTATGACTACCGTTTTTTCACTGATAGGTAGCTTGTATGCTGTATATTTCAGGAAAATTATGACATTTCGGAAATTCAAAATGGCGTCTCTGTCATTTCCGGTTTTTGAAACTTTAACCGATTGACTTCGTTCAAACGGGGTGTCCGAATGCGATTGACGAGTTTGTATGGAATTTTACACTATTTTTCATTTCTGCTGCATTTTTACTGCAATTAGGGGTTCGCATTCCAAGATGGCGGCCACGTAGATCTTTTTTCGAAACTTTAACCGATTGACTTCGTTCCAACGGGGTGTTCGAATGAGATTGAGGGGTTTGAATGGAATTTACAACTTCTTTTAATTTTTGCTGCATTTTTACTGCAATTTGGGGTTTGCATTCCAAGATGGCGGCCATGTAGATCTTTTATCGAAACTTTAACCGATTGACTTCGCTCCAACGGGGTGTTCGAATGAGATTGAGTGGTTTGAATGGAATTTACAACTTCTTTTAATTTTTGCTGCATTATTACTGCAATTTGGGGTTTGCATTCCAAGATGGCGGCCATGTAGATCTTTTATCGAAACTTTAACCGATTGACTTCGCTCCAACGGGGTGTTCGAATGAGATTGAGGGGTTTGAATGGAATTTACAACTTCTTCTAATTTTTGCTGCATTTTTACTGCAATTTGGGGCTTGCATTCCAAGATGGCGGCCATGTAGATCTTTTTTCGAAACTTTAACCGATCGACTTCGTTCCAACGGGGTGTCCAACTGCTTTTGAGGAGTTTGTATGGAATTTAAAACTTTTATTATATTTTTATTTATATTTACTGCCTTTAGGGGATTGATAAATAATAACTTAAAAAAGAAAAAGACGCGAGCTGCTTGCAGCTCGCGCGGCACGCAACCACTAGTTCTAAATTATAAAACTCTTCTAAATTGTAAAACACTTTTGTTAGAAGCCATTTTATTAAACTATTTCTAAAAATATTTCCATTTAGTAATTTTAATGGTGAAGGTTAATTATTAAATATTTTAATGGCAGAGCTCTTTGTGTATGGCTCATCCAGGGACATACTACCACGCCTATTTCTGTTACTAAGGGACATTGCTGTGTTTCGGTGTCAAGGGTGTGGTTACCGGTGAAATTACTGGTGTGAGATTTAACATCTGTATGCCCAAAATTAATGGACAGGGCAGTGCGTAGGGCACGTTTCTATCATGCGTGACTTGCGAGGCAATTCTTTGTTATAGGTGATGGTTATCACTTCAGCAAGTACTCGTAGTATAAAAAAACTCGTCTTTTTTATGGGTACATCTTTGTTTAGTTTGGGGCTAGATAGCGAGAAATATTCGCCATTATATATTTGGGCCCTTATTCATATTCCCTACCATTTTATAGCGGCTCCATAGAGTATACTTGTCACTGTCACTTTCATGCCAACGAGAAGACAACAGACCTATCGGCCTCATAAGCTAATGGAGCGCTCAGGGACCGATATAATTAAGACCATTATTATTAAAGTTTTGTTTATTTTTCCAGATATCAGCGGACGCCGTGCGAGCATTAGCTGTCGGCGCCAACAACGAACAAAACCAAGTGATATTGGACACTTTGACAAAACCAATTCAAATGTGACGATTTAATTGTATTCTTTATTAATTCCTTTAGAAATGCTCGTTGTGTAGATAGATTATTGTAATGTTATGTATATTTCGGTTAAATGTCTTTTTTTATTGATTGTATCATCTTTGCATTCTTCATTTCCTTTGGCAATGTTTGTACTCAAGTAAAACAGTGTTGATAACTCATTTAAATGTTGTAAATATTTTAATAGATAAGTAAATTGCCGACATGTTAGAATTAAGAAATTATCTCGATACTTTTTACCTCAATCTCACAAATAGATTTAAATATGTGTTTAAATTTATATTTGGAATCCTTTTTATGTAATGCTGTCTCAAATGCACAATTCCTTTTAAATTTAACATCGTTATTTCTATTATAAGTTCCCTAACTTATTTATATGTTGTTGTAAGCGCTACTGACGTCTAACCACGATAAGTGATAGAAGTCGATCAGCGTAACATTTTAGATTATTGTGAAATTACGATGAGATTATTTGTGTTTTTTTTACTTTTTTTATGTATAAAAAGTTAGTTATATGTATACGATGTATATAACAGATGTCGTATGCCATATAATAATTTGTATACAATTTGAATATGTTCAAAAATGTTAGTGTATAATTTTATTATTTGAATAATTATGAAGA
The DNA here is from genome assembly GCA_932294275.1 of Chloroclysta siterata. Taxonomy (NCBI): domain Eukaryota; kingdom Metazoa; phylum Arthropoda; class Insecta; order Lepidoptera; family Geometridae; genus Chloroclysta; species Chloroclysta siterata. Next base: position 13,497,194 of record OW028591.1, on the reverse strand, counting down.
TTATTATTTGCAATTCTTATCGTTTCCGTCCATTTTTTATATTTATTATTTTCTCATTTTTTATTGAGATCAATTTTGTAAATATGGCCTAGTACTTATATTTTCCAATTTACTCATAAATCCGAAATAATAATTATAAATAAATGATTTATATGAAAAGTCATACAGTTTAGAGGGAAGCCAAAGACTTTAACATCCCAGTTAAATATAGTCTGCCTTAATTTTGTAAAATAAAGCAATAATTTATCACCAAAGATAATGGCCTTTTTTAACTTTTTTAAGTTTAATTATGGCCTTTTTTGGTAAAATAAGTTCAATTTCTTTCAGAAAATCATAATCTTATAACAATTTTTTTGACACTACTTCTAATACTTTTAATTATTATTTACTTATAATATAAATCAAAAAAGGCTACAAACCTGTATAGATCAACCTAATATTGACTCAATTTTAAGTTATAATACTTATTTTGCATAACTTCCTTATTTATTACGCATTTCGCTTTTAATTTCTGAAAGCATATCGATAAGTGATAATTGTTATGTCATTGTTATAATAATAGATGAAATAATAATGATTTTGTTTAATTTTAATAAGAATACATTTATTGTAAGGAAAACGCACCAGTACGAAATAAAGGCATATGAGTTTATAAAAGACTTGATTTTAGTGTACACCTTAATGAAAGTTCATAATTTAACAAAAACAATACTTAACAAACTAGAGGTGGTCATATCGCTGAAAGCGATTTCTTCCAGGCAATTTTTGATCGAGTGAGCGAAGCGAACGAAGATTCTAGTTTCAACTTGGGCGATTTGGCATTTTATGTATGTATGTATGTATGTTTGTCTGGCCATAACTTTCAAACCGTTGATCCGATCTGCATGAAATTTGATAAGACGACAGCTTGTACTTGAGAAATTTACTGGTAAGTATATGAGTAAAATCGGATGGAGGGTTTTTTAAGGGGGCAAAAATAAAAAAAGTGACTTAAAAAAATCAAGTTACATGTCATAGGAAAGGGGTTTGTTTGGACATTCCAAAACAATTTTTACTTTTTTCTGGGACGCTCGGTTTTTGAGATACAACAAAAAAGTTAAATTAAGATAACCAGCGACCCAAGAGCTCCCATCTCTAAGAGTTTCGTTGGCATCAAGGTTTTTCTACTGGTCGGCCAGTTACTTTGCTTTTTCCTATATTTTTTTCTTGAAATAATTTAAGGAGGTACTCAGTTCTCATAAAATGGTGACAACGACCAGGTCTGATGATGGAACCAAGGTCTGTTCAACGGAACTCTTCAATAAATTGGCCAATAGAGTTGAAACTTGGTTACCGTACCAAATTAGTAGGCGGTAGTCAAAAAAAAGTCCAAACATAATGTTTGGACTTGCCTTTGACTACCACCTACTCAAAGTTTTGGTGCGTTCGTCGGGTCGCATCACGAGATCTCAGTTCGGGGCGAACTGCTAGTATAATTAGTAAGTAGAGTCGACAGTCATTTGTTTTGAAGAAAATGGTGACGGTTACCTTCAAACTCTACTCGACTCTACTTATACCTCTGACTACCCCCTTGAGACATCCTCAAATAATCTTAGAATATCCACCGTACCGTCCGTATATAGTCGTGAAGCTGTTTCAATTTCAGTTTTCCATAATGCTCATTCTTGTACTTTGGCCACTTAGATCAAGAATACAATAGATAGAGCATCAAATAATAATACCAAGAGTAAGAGAGACGCAATAATACAAATTATACCTATGAGTGAGAGAAATATAATATAAATGTTTTGTCCCTTTCTGCGTATACGTTTTTGATTGTTTAGCACCAAGTTTGGTGCTAAACAAACCGCTTGGTGCTTGTGAGTTTACAGGTGTTTAGTGCCAAAGTTCTTTGAAAATAGTGTGTGCCTAGGTCCCAGTATACGTAGAGCTATGTTTATAATGTGGTTATCACAGCCTAAAATACTACAATGTAGTATTTTAGGCTGTGATAATGATACAGCTCGGAAAACTGAAAATTAAGCTTCCTTCGGTAAGTAGCACTTTTATGTTCTATTTGTCAATTAAACTATAAAACGGAGAATGCACAGTGTCCACAATTAATCATTTAACGGTTGTGTTTACTTTCTATCGCATATCATATTAGATTTCTAGAATTTAATTATTTTGTAAAATTGAGTATAGGTTACTATAAACCACACAAATGACATGGCTATTCAAACCGATACAGTTCTATAGAAACATAATTTGGCTGGGTTATACGATCTTTCGGGCTGCCAACAAAAACAAAATCTATTTGCCAAAAATGTTGGGAAACGAACAACTTTAGGGTGGATTCGACTCTGATATGTAAGGATAAGTTCAAATACACACAATAATCTAGAAAACAAATGACAATGGCGCAACTTATTATTACCTTATTCAAAGAAATAAGGTTTGTTTGACTTAAGTACATAATGAAAAAAAATATAATACAGGTATAGGTAGTAGGTACATATATTTTAATATCATTTAATTTATTTTTTTAGCTTTGCGTTACATTTTTATAATTTAAGTCTCCTCACGATTTTCATATGAGAAGTTGGTAGTTAGGTATTTTATGTCTGAGACCACCATCGCGTAGTATGATAAAATACCTACATATGCCTAATAATAACATGTTTGTTTTACAGATTTCCCAAAGATGCAACTACTTTGGGCTGGTGGGTTAAAGCTACGGGTTACCAAGCTCCAGGTCACCAAGCTCCAAAATCAAAATCAAAACGGTCTTTATTCAGTACAATCACAAGGATCTCTTTGAAACGTCTTAAATTGGTACTAGGTGAATGTACCGCCAGTTCCTCGCGCGCGACCAAAGCCTAGAAGAACAGGCAAGAAACTTACGGACTAAAAAACTTTTGGGCTATTTCAACATAAACGGTATCTCCGCTTTTTTTTCTGGATATAAAAAGTATGTTCTAAAATTTTGCTTTAAAAAGTGTGAATTAAGAAAATATTCTCATCTGAAATTGTTATGTACAAACTATTAAATATTTATCGTCTAATAAATAAATACGTACTTACACGTGATATATTTTAATGTATTTATGACATATTCATAGTGATGTTCTGAGAATAGCTGTATTCATAATGCCATCACTTCGCGCTTCAGGGCAAAGTGGTGGCATTGCTCAGGCTTATGGTCAGCTCTAGCATAAGCTGGCTTCCTCCTGTTAAGATGTATTGTTTATACCTACATAATTTAAAATTGAAGCACGCGTTATAAATTAACCTTTTGAATTACGGTTTCTGATGAGTAGGGATGTAGAATAAATAAATCAATGATAAATAAATAAATTGTTTTTTATTCATAAAAATTTTACCTAGCTGGTGCAGTAACATAGTTAAACTATTGGTAGGTGGTAGAATGTGAAGAATAGCACCACTAGCTAGCTCTGTCCCCCTCACTAGGAAAATCCAGGACTCTAGCTCGCGGGGCCTAGGGTTCTGATGTCAATGTCTAAAATGCCAGCTTAGTGCCAGTTCGCCCTGTTTTTTTTATTTTATTTTATATAAATATTGGTGGACGCTCCACACAGCACTATATAGCCCCAAAATAAGCCAAATCACAACCACCCAGTCAGAGAACAAACGTCTAGTATCACATCACACAAATGTTTGTTCTCGGTAGGATTGAACCCACGGCCTACGGCGCAGAAGGCTACCAACTGAGCTGTGTAGGCTTTTTTCTAGCTCATTCCTTAGAAGATATTAAAATGGCGTAACCTAGAGGAGGGTACAAACTATTAAACTGCAGAAACTAGCTTTAATTAAACATAATTAAACAAACAACTGGAGCCGCGGCGACAGCACAGCTTATGCTTGGTTGGGTGAAAATAGTAAGATGTGGCAACCCATAAATTGTATGTACTTGTTGTCCGTCTTGCTCGGGTATACGCTCGTAGGCAATCTATAGTATTATAAATCTATGTTTGGCCAGTAAGTAGTAGGTAAGTGCCAGCACCTCAGGCCAGCACGCAACGTATGACGTGTGACAAAAAGAAGAAAACTTACGGAATTGGAGCTTTTACACTTCTTCTTTATGGCACCTATATTTATGGCACCTGTCCGCTTGGAGGAAATATCATAGAAAAACTATTAAAATGAAAAAGCTATGTTGCTTCCCAAAATGTCAGAAAACGAGCTTTTACTCTGCACAAAATATTCATATTTCATGTCAAGTCAGAGTACAAGATAAATCATCTTTGGTGCAAGTGTCATGTCAGAGCAAACTTAAAAAAACGGACGAAACTCAACGATTATTGTTTTGGATTCGTTTTCTGACATTTCTGGAAGCAACATAGCTTTTTCATTTTAATTGTTTTTCTATTGTTATTTTGAGTTGTGTTGTGTAATTTGGGTGGTATTTTAACCAACATTACTTGAGGTATTAGCACAAAGTGTAAACATTTGGAATGAAAGTGTATTATGTGATATCCTGATTTGGCCGAAAATGTTTCGAATGTTTTGAAGAAAACCGCCACCATTTTCTTCAAAACAAAATGACGGCCGACTTGCCTATGGACTGACTTGACAAAAAAGTATTCACTAAACGAATAAATATTTATCACTTGACACTGGCAAGATTGTCTGTCGAATGACGGACAGGATAAATTGAGAGAAGAAGGAGATTATTGTTTGGATTCGTTTTCTGGCATTTTGGGAAGCAACATAGCTTTTTCATTTTAATTGTTTTTCTTGTGTTTTTTTGAGTTGTGTTGTGTAATTTCGGTGGTATTTTAACCAACATTACTTGAGGTCTTAGCACAAAGTGAAAAATTTGGAATGAAAGTGTATTTATGTGATATCCTGATTTGACTGAAAATGTTTCGAATGTTTTGAAGAAAACCGCCACCATTTTCTTCAAAACAAATGACGGCCGACTTGACTATGGACTGACTTGACTAAAAAGTATTTATACAAAACAAATCACTTGACACTGGCAAATTGTCTGTCGAATAACAGACAGGAGCCATAAATGGAGAGAAGAAGAAGAGATTATTGTTTTGGTTAAAATAACAATCTTTATCAAAAAGTTACATCAAATAGGTAAATCACACAGTAAAATGTACAATACTAATGTTTAAATTCACTTAGGGAATAAAACTATAATATTGTAAGTAGGTACAAACAACATAGCATGAACAAAAAAGAACCTAGTAAGTCTAAAGATGACAAAAATAAAAATCCACCTGAAAACGACGGCGGCCTGCCCAGAATTTGCTCAAACTCAGCTGAGCGCCCCGATGTGAAAGACGAACTATCTTGTGCAACCAATAAACCTAAAGAAAAAGCTCTAACGATAGATGAAGAAGTAATCAAACCTCCGAAATGTCCCCAACAAGAAAGCTTATGCCCCAATGTTAGTCAATCGAAAAAAGAAGTAAAAAGTAAAGAGTACAAGTGCAAGCCTAAAGAAGACAAGCAGGATCCTTGTGGACCAAAAAAAGATTACGAGTAATACGAGGAAAAAGAAATTAAACATTATGTAAACAACCTGATAATATTTACATCATAATGTCCGAGAAAGATTGAACAATTTTATTCTCTTAAATTACTATTTTCTATTAAATTACTTATCTATTAAAATTTATATGTACTAGTAATTTCTTTATTTTCAGGGTTCCGTACCCAAAGGGTGAAACGGGACCCTATTACACTCTGTCCGTCTGTTACCAGGCTGTATCTCATGAACCGTGATAGTATAACAGTTGAAATTTTCACAGATGATGTATTTCTGTTGCCGCTATAATAACAAATACTAAAAAACAATAAAATAAATATTTAAGGGGGCTCCCATACAACAAACTTGTTTTTTTTTGCCGTTTTTTATAGATAATGGTACAGAAACCTTCGTGCGCGAGTCCGATTCGCACTTGGCCGGTTTTATTTGATTAAAATAACGTATATTTACGTAGTGCCTAGGTAAACTGAGGTAAATATACTAATTTTTTTATAGTAAAGTTAGTTTGTAGATACATTGAGTATACAAAAAACGAAACATCAGTAGGTATCATACATATTTTAGTGTATACGTACATGGTTAAAAATACGATATCAGTTCTTGATTCTTAAAAACCTGCACAAAAATAGACAAACAAAGCAGTCAAAAAAATTTTTTTGAAGCGGCCGACGACCTTCAAAGTACTTCTTTCTCGCTCATTTCAATAAAGATAAAGATAAAGATAAAGATATTTATTGTCTATGGAAACTAGGTACAATATTGGTGTTAGGGTAAGAACAATAACAATACTTGCAATATTTTTAAAGATCAGTCTCCGACTGAAGTTAAAAAGTTAAATTAAAAAGACTGAAAAGTAGTAAACAACAATGTTTCGGAGAATAATATTACAAAAGTGTAGTAAAAAATCAAGATATCAAATAAAATCCCTGTAAAAAAATCATTTTATTCAAAACAATTTTTTCCTGAAATAAAGTTTGATTATGTACGAAAACTGGTAGGCAAAACATGTTTGGATCAAAAAAAAATTGCAGGGATTTTATATGCTTAAAACCATTGAAATATGCAGAAGATAAGTACTTTGACGGTAGTCTGCGTCTTAAGTTTACTGAATAAAAAAAATTAATCTCTTTGATAAATCTTCGTGCTTAGGTCCTCCTATCTAACTATTGACAGTTTTTTGGATATTCTGTAGCAAAATGGCAGAAAATTACTTCCACATTGAAACGTCTCGTAAAAATGTAAACACATAAAAATAAATCTAACAAACACAGAACGACCAAATTCAAAGGACCTAAAAACTATATTAGAATAACAATCATGAAAAAAAATGCAGGGAAAGAATGCGAACCAAAGCCAGAAAAAACGAGGTAAATAAATATTTAAAAATAATGTAGTAAAAATATGTATGTAGAAAATATGTATTTTACCATTGCAAAACATTTACTTGTACACCAGAAGATAAGCAGCAGCATCTCGTGAGTAGATACTTAGCACTCTCACAGAATGAGCCAATCTGCCTGCCAAGCGTGGTAACTTTGGCAAATCCCACTAAATATGGGGGGCCTAAAGGAGGCCTAAATTATGTATATCCAGCAGTAGATTTATACTAAGTTTAGGATATAAATGTAATCTCGATGCATTTTACTGATATGGTTGATTTCTAACCTACGTTAACTACCTGGGGTTACGTGAATTCCTGGAGGTGTAATTCAAGGCATTTTCTCTTTTGTCAGTAAAGTAAATCATTAAAAATAATATTAAAAATATAATGTTTTTCCCGAAACCATACAGATATAGGTACATGAGTCAGTTAACATCATGATAATTGATGCAGTGACTTTACTTACAGCAAAAACTGCTACTCTTTGAAAAAACACCCGTCAGCAACAAGCACCAAGTACCAAGGCAGAGTCTGCCCAGATCCTGAAAAGTTCAAAGAGAAATGCCCTGCTCCTATCGAGGTGTGCAAACACACCACGGTAATAGACGAATGCGCAGTCAAGAAAAAAAGACAAACGCCCCTGACGATTGAAGACGAAGAAATAGTTGTAATCCCAAGAGGCAAGCCACCTCAGTGTCCACCAAAGGATAATCCTTGCGCCAATGATAACAAACCTGTACTGATAGAAAAACCAAAGCCAAAAGACTATTCGTGCTTAGACGAAGACTAAAAACTCTACCTCCATGTAGAAAACAAGTTTTGATATCATTCCATTCAACTAACCTACACTTTACTCGAATTAATAAGAAATAAAATGAATCAGTAAGAATGAAATATGAAGTTGTTTTATTCAAAAATAGGTCAGTGTACATCATAGAGCAACACGGAGGGGAGTGGCCGTAGCGTTTAGTACCGATACAAAACTGTCTGCCATTTTTTGCGGGGGGAAATTTGTGTTACGCACACTTTCTCAAATTCCCACACAAAAATAATCGTCTGTCACTACGAAACTCACACATACCTAATTAAAAATACACTAACAATATCATGCACACATAGATACATTCTGTGTCAGTTTTATTGTACGTCTAGGACCGCGTGGACTTGTACTTTGACAGAGGGGAATGCTTTCGAAGGCTACTCCCCTCCGGTCCGCCGGTGGCCCGTGTTGCTCTAAGGTGTACATACATACCTGCTCGTAGTATTTCACCACTATTTGGATTGGGTAGGTAGTTTTATTGTTCTGAGAGTTACCAGAATCTTTTTATCAGTATGTTGTCCTGTAAGTATGTAATTGTAACTACGAGAATATAACCTTATTTTGAAAAATATACTAATTTAAATTTTTACTATTGTTTTATCGTGTGAGTTATCAGTATTCTGTAGTTTATGTATTTCTGTTTTGGAAAGGTTACTGTCGTTACTGGCCTTCTCTCTGCTCAAATATTTGATACCAAAAACATCAAAATGACAGTGTTTCGTGAGATTTTTATAAATAAACAGTAAAAATATTAAAAAATGCAATAATCATAAATTTTCTAAGATGTAAATATGAACAATTGTATAATTGTTACCCTATTTGCCAAGACTTAATTAATATTATGAATTCTGAAAAATTGGGGATTTCTGCCTGTGATTTGGAGTCTTTGCAACAGGAACAAAGTACACAGACAAGTTCCGTATCGATTGATAACATTTTAAAACATTCTAACTCAAGGCCCTCACTTCCGAGAGATATTAGTAAATCAGACAAAGGCTCTATTACAGTTTTTGAATTTTGTCAAATCATACAAGATCCTGAATGCCCACAAGACATAACACTCATTAAAGAAACAGTTACTGAAGAAACCAAGCCTCATCCTTCGACCGACAAGGACAACACATCTTCGACATCATCAGAGGAATTGGCTGCCAACAGGTATAAATACTGCAGAGAAGTTATCAAACCTTATCTAAAACATTCGGTAGATTGTCCTGAATCCGAAGAAGAATTACTTAAAAACGCTATTGATTCGGTGAGTGAAGATTTTCCTGATTACCAACCTTGTTTTGAAATCTTTGACGGTCAAAAATATATTTCCGAAAAAACAACCGCACAAAGTTCTAGGAGAAGCAGCATCAGAGTAGACGCCAGCACCAGCACCTCGTATACAAGTTCTATCTGTGATTCAAACATGAAAGACAACGAGCAAAATAAATGCGTTTCTAAAACGAAATCGACAGAACAAGTTGCGCCTCAGTGCCCAAAGCCGGTAGAACAATGCAAAGAGCCCGATGACTCTGTAAAACCAAAATGTACCAAGAAAAAATCTACAGAAGGAAAAAAGAAATGTTCTCCGAAACCTAGCTCTGTGGTTCTTTGTGACAACTGTGTTAAAGAACCCGCGATAGGGGTCAAATGCAAAGATCCTTCTTACTATCTAACCGAAAGATGCAAAGACGCCGATTCTATACCAAACATACCTCCTGAACCCGAAGAATCATTCGTTGATAACCATAAAAAAACCATATCAACAATAAAAGTAGCAGTTGAAGACTTTGTTGGCAAAGTTTACAAGTCAACAAAGGATGCAGTAACTTTGATAACTACCGAAAGCGCAAAACAAATAGAAAAAGTCAAATTGAATAAAACTGAATCTAGCAATACTGATCGACCTCGAAAATGCAGCGATACCAAAGGTTCAGAAACTTTAACGAGCTTTAATTTCTTTCGAAAGGTTGACAGTACGGATACCCAAGATACAGGTAGTGACAGTAAGCCGGAGTTGCCTTCTGTTGTAGGCGTGATCGGCAATATCATTACAAAGGTTGATTCTACTTTATCCACGCTGAGCAACCACATAAGCATGGATAATCTGCCTGAGGCTCTTAAGCGTTCTAGCTTCAATGACTCTAGTTCTACATATGATAACCCTGCGCCACCTAAAGAAGTTTCCAATATTTTATTGGTTCCGACTCCAGCACCGGTCCCAACACCGGTCCCAACATCTAATAGCGTTTTCGCTACAATCAAAGAAAAGATCGTCTCGATGTTTCGCGAGGAGGAACCTAAACCAACGAAATCGGTTTCACGATCTTCAACATCTTCATCTTCAAGTTCGTTATCGGACACTCCAAAAAATGAAGAAGCCGATGATCTGATAAATAAAGTGATCGAATAACAATGCTACAAATCCACGATCTAACAATTTGAATAAAATTTATCACAAACTATCATGTAACTGTGTTTGACTTGAAATAAGTGTTATGCTAGACGAATTCCGACTATAACTTTCACCAGTGTGAATTGTTTTTCATTCTTTCAAACCCTACTGCATTGATTTAGGGGTTGAATTTCAATCTCTACGCACTAAGACAAAATATACCATCATAATCTCTTCTGTTCACGAGTAGGTGCTTTTTATTCATTTTGCTTAGATCTACTTTTCACGGTGATATAAGCAGTTAAACCCTGGATAAAACCTGTTAAGATTGTAAAACCTTGGTAAAAGCGCCTAAAATAAGTAGTTTAATGGCAAAACTTTTCACGAATTTCCTTAGCTTTCTTTCCTCATTTTTTTGACACTGACATTTTATTTGTTTGTCAAAATTTTATATTGAAGATAGAAAAAAACGTTTCAAACCAATATCGTTCACAAGCCATGTAAATTCTAAAAAATACTCAAAATGTCAGACCAACCCTGCGGTAAGAACTGTAAAAAGGAGAAAAACAAGTGTCTCCCTTGTATCGTGAATCCAACAGAGATGCGAGAAGAGCAAAAACCGCAGGACCGAGTAAGCTGCAACTGTGCCAAGAAACCATTTAGCAAAAGCGATGATACAAAGAACTAAATTTTATCCAAGAACGCTTCCAGTGACATTCTCAAGAATTTGAAGGTATATTAAAATGCTTTAAAATTTATACCCCATAAAACAAAATGATCCATCCCATTGTTAAGAATATGGTACCAAACGTGGTATCTTACCTGCAGGTTGATTACGTAACTTTGTTGCAATCAGTTTCTATATGAAACCAATAAGTATATAAAAGAATATGAAAGTTTTGCGATTATCCAACGATAGAAACACCAGTTGCAGTGTAATTTTGGTAGCTAATATTTGTCAAATAGTTATTCAGCCATTTACTAAAATAAAAATGAAGATACGTATTGTACAAAAATAGTTTTACCTACTTGTCTGGTACTTGTTACATCTTGACCGACCCTAAATCGAAAAAGATCGAAAAATTGTACTAAAGATCAATCGATCGATCATCTCAGCTTCTTCTGAGCACTTTTTAAAGATCTGGTTAATTGATCATCAGCCTGAAAAAGTCCACTGCTGGATATAGGCCTCTTATTTCCGGGAAAAATGATTTTGATCCTTTTTGCAATCTTCAACCAGCGACACGATCCTCACTATGTCACCGGATCAACTAGTAGGGAAGCCACGCTTAGTTTTCTGATTATTTATTGTCCTACGTACTTTTTTTTATGTTTATTCAGGTTACATTTTCCAGGAAACAAAATGGCTGTGCCAAACACTAAAGTGGACGTCAAACAGTGCGCTAAAGTTGAACCTGTCCACCCATGCGATCCTCCGTTGCCTTGTGACCCTTTCTTTGAACAGATCGACTGCCCCACGCCTTACATATGTCACGAGCGGCTCAAAAACCCAGCATACTCTGGAGAAATCAGTAATAATAAAGATATCATAAATATTATAATCAAATAGGCTCACGACTGAAAACCCCAGACAGGGTAGATATCCCCTAAGATTTATTAATACTTACCTAACACCTATTCAAGATTCATTGAGGATGTCTGATGAGAAACACTGCAATTTTGCAACAGATTTGATCACGACCAATATGTAACCTTTACTATGCTTTGTGGCGACTAACTGTATAGAGTTTAGTGGTGATCTCAAGTACTATCCATGTTTCAGCTACATGCCGGTCCGGTGCATTCATGCACGTAAAAGCCTGTAAGAAAGTAGAGCCCCCTCATATATGCGACTCCTTGAAACCTTGCAGTGAAGTAGTGCATGATGAGCATGCTAAAAAACCTCGGTGTGCGGAACCACCCTTGTGCTACGAAAAAGTCAAGAACCCTGAATCGTCTAATAAAATTGAGCCGTGCGATCCTACTAAATAAAATTTCAGTTTAGAAGCTTTGCGGCCGATTTCTGAAAGCTCGATCAAACCTAATCACTCAGACGAAATAGCTCAATTTTCTCAAAGCCTAATCATATGTCAAATCACTTGCTTATTCAAGTTAATTTGATGTTATAACTGATATAACAAGTGATTTGATATCTGATTAGGTTTGATCAAGCTTTCAGAAACCGGCCGTTAGTATTTTATTGTAGAACACATTTGAACTGAAATGGTAGTTTCTACTATCATATGTACGAGTAAACAAAACTATTAAAAATTATGGAAAAAAACTCTTTTTTAATCTCTAACGTACCTACAGAGTATTATTTCGACACGCTAAAGTGCATCATCAATGGTTGCACCTTCGGAATGGGTAGGTATGTGCGACAAGGACAAGTGTCACCATTATTACTTCATACGATGAAATGAATACAACCTTGTTGAAACCTACCAAGGAGATTGAAAACGAATTCTGCTGAGTTCTTGAATGACAGAAAAATAATATAACAAACATCACATCATCATACAACAATTTGACAGCAAGTCATCCAAAACAATGGCTTCGGCCAACACAAATTAAACAAGTATCTGTAATATGAACGTAAAGAAATGCCATGTAGAGCCTAACCCTGAACCGCCGCCACCAGATCCTTGTAAGCTACAGCGTATCAGACAAAAACAGAAAGCAGGAGTAAAATTTTGTCCAAAGCCTCCAATTGAGCCACCAAAGCCCCCACCGCCTTGCTTTGCCTTATGTTTAGAGAGAATCAAGAATCCTCCTCTGCCCCCGGAACCTAACGTCCCTATTGTCTGCATTGTTCAAAGAGAAAAGACCGGTACCACTCGTTGTGACGATATTTTAGAGGTTACTGCAGCACATCCTGATCTACCTTGGCCTGGTTGTACTCCACCGCCCCTCCCACCACCTCCTCCAAAGCACGATCTTTGCGAAGAACAAAGAAGACGATTCAGACAAGAGGAATGTAAAGAAAGGATGAAACGGTACCTAGAATAAAACTTAGAAACATGGATAAAATTACGAAAAACCCAGACAAAGCCAAGTTCACCGACAGTCCTCGAACTTCAACTGCAGACTCACAGATAGAGAAGTACAGACTAGAAATCAGCAAAAAATCTGAATCCGATTTTATAAACACTAGAAAACTAACAATACAGTCCACAGTGAAGCACGAAGTGCTAGAGTCTAATGAAATAGATAAACAGATTTCAGATTTGGAAAGTCTTATAAGAAGACTGCAAGATGAAATTGTAGAAATGAGCAACAACGCTGACAAACCCTATGATACCACCGAAGACGATGACACACCAGTGAAAATCAAAGATCTTCCGGTAGAAAGCGAAGAAAAACCTCACGAATCTAAAAAGGCTGACGATGCCATCAATACTGAGACAAATAGTCATGTGTACCCGGTTATAGTCAGAGATGTAGGCTTAAACTTAAATGATCAGTCTAAAAAGTTTGCTGATCAAGTGTCGGATCTGGTCAACTACTCAAGTACCTCTGGGGAAAATAACATTATAATGCCAGCCACATTATCGTCTATACGGCAAAATTTCGATGTGCTGTCGCATAAAGAGAATTCAGAAGATGATATGGACCCTGGTGAAATTAGGGCTGCACAAAATGACTACCACTTACAAAAGCTTATTGGTTAATTGAAAACTGAGATTAGTGAGAAACTTGAATCACTGAAAGACGTTACCGATGGAGAGCCTTTGAATAACTCCGATGAAGATATTAGCCACTCGTTTGGACCAAACTAATGGCTTAGGTAAAAAAATATAACAAAGATCTGGTTATATATGAAATTGTCTTGATGATGTACTGAATATAACGAATGAAGGAAACTATCAAGTCACACAAAAAATTCAGACATTTCAACAATTTATTCACAATAACAATTTCATACAAAATACATCATCTTGGTAAAATATTATATAATTTCATTCTACACGAAACATTCAATATAAATTATAAGCAAGCAATTTAAATATTTGACTAGAAATTGCTCAAACAATGTAATAGTTGATAATTTGTATAGTAGGTACATAATACATAACATTTCAATAAATAACAATTACCAAATTTCAAAGCTATATAAATAAAGTCAAAGGCAATTAAAAATACTTTTGTATATAAATTAAAAAATCCTTTGGCACATTTTGTTTTATTCGTCTAATAAATATCGATAAGGCACAGGCCACAATAAATTTGATTGAAAAATATTCATTCCATGCACAAAATTGTCTAAAATTTTCAAATACAACCAACAAATTAAAACCACATTCAACTACCCAAAAAAGCTTCAACGAGCCAAGTTTTTCGACATTCCGTAGACAATCACAAACATTTCAAAGCCAAGCTCTGAATAATATTCTATATTTATCTATTTATACACAAAAGTTTTGTCAAAAACGGCACCTCTTCTCGAGGCCGATCAAACCCTAGAAGGGTATAAGCCTTATGGTTGCCAACCATAAGGTTCAAAATAAACCCAGAATCATTTGTAAGACGCTATTTGTTTCTTAAAGCGGGCTGGAGCGGGGGTTGGTGGAACGGATGATATTGCTGAGAATATAAACTTTCCTGTAACAAAACAACACTGTATTACCAAACAATATACACAAATTAATATTTATAATACCTCTTTTATTTTAATAAAATGTAAGTCACATTTTTTAAGTAGTATAAGGAGGTAATAAGTATGACGCCGTCCCGATGGACCGAAAACATTGTGACGTGTTTAACTGAAAGATTTTTATAAGTTGTATAACTAAAGTCTTACCACATCAGTCGGTCTGTTAACAGCTGCATTCAATTTTCTTTCTTGAAGAATAATTTGATTAGCAGCACTGCAAAATAAAATTTATAGTTAGGGCTAAAGTTGATAAAAACAAGGGAAATAGGCAACAGTTTTTATGCTCTTACAATCTTCGTCAAATCGGTTCACAGTTGGCATGTGATAGAACCAATACTCGAACATATTATGCCCATATAAAATGGTGTTTAAATTTAAATAATGCTTAAAATTAGTGCTGTCTCTGTTTGCCATTACGCATTGGTAAGAGATGGCAATAGTTTAAGCTTAGTTTATAGATGACAGATTTTTTGTAGTAAGGCCGTTAAAGTCCGGGTCTCGTCCGGGGAAGTACAACCACTATGCTTATTTCTGCTGTTTCGGTTTGAAGGCACATTCAGGGAAATTACAGGCACATAAGGCCTGACATCTATATGCGTCTAGTTAATGGACGCAGGGCAGTGCACCGTAGGGCATCGTTCTTATCGTACGTAACTTGTGACGCAATGCTTTGTGATGGTTATTTACTAACATTAAGGCGAAGACAAGAGCTAATGTACCTGTCGCTAGCACGTTTCGACTTATTGAAAGATGTAAAATAACTTAACTGTTATTTTTTTTCTATAAGCTAAACATTCCCTCCAACCCTCTTAGGCAAGACTGAAAAACAGCGCCTGGTCTTTGGAGTAGGCATAGAAGCTTTTCAGCTATACAGAATTCAGAAATTCCTAAAATCGTTTATATCGTTTTTAGTAATTAGTTACACACCACTTTTTTATTTTATTTTATTTAAGTATACCTATTTATGTTCTTTCTAACTCATTTTCGAAAAATCGCAATCAACCATTTTGAGTGCAATCACATTGATCGATACAAGTTTTCCTACTCAAAAGTTTGCTTTTTGCAAAAGTTTGCATGCAAATTTTTGAGCAGGAAAACTTGTAGGGGAAATTACCGAAGAGTATTAAAAAAATTATCTTACGTGTCCATTTCCTCCTGAGTAAGGTCCAGAGCGTCTTGCATCTCACGGGCAGTGCTCTGAACAAACTCCCGGTCGCAGTACTTGCCGAGACCCTGCGATGTCAGCACCTGGACAATATCAGACTATGATGGACCAAGTATACAGGCCAGCTTGTAGAACTGACAACTAGATAGATAATTCACACATATCTAAACATTACTCAGGATTTATACATAATTCCGGTTGGTAAACAATGAGCTGTTTTTCTTTACGACTTTGAACCCTAGGCACGGTAGTTATCCATTCAAATCTCTTAAGTTTCAACTGGGGGGGATTAATAATATAATATTGGTGGACTTTCCACACAACATTATCTCGCCCCAAACTAAGCCAAAGCTGGTAATATGACAACTAGATAGCTGATAATACTTATAATACTTTTTTTATGATACTTATAATACTTTTTTTATGATACTTATAATACTTTTTTTTTGTAAATACATACTTATAATATTATATAACACCCAGACAGAGAACAAACATCTATGCTCATCAATGTTTATTCTCGGTGGGGATCGAACCCACGGCCTACGGCGCAGAAGGCAGAGCCACTACCAAATGAGCTATGAAGGCTGCACAAATTGAGGTTGTCCAAGTGTGAAAAGTATCCTATCTTTTAATTTTATATTGATTTATTCGATACAAATCTTAGGAAAGATTTATCACTTTAAAACTTCTTAAAGCTAGGTGACTCACTCGAGTAATAAGGTTCTCCGCAGGGCTCTCTACACAATAAGGCACGTTGTTGTTCTGTCTTGGTGTTTGGTCACGAGCTGCAAATAAATAAAATAATAATATAAGAACTAGCACACAATTAGAATCCACTGACTGTTTTATATTGCTTCTAAAAGAACATACCAATTCAAATTCAATTAAAGCGTACACATGCCAAGTTGCTCGTTCATATATCTCAAAAACTAGAAAATTTAAAAAAAGGTCACATCATGCTTTAAAAATTCAAAATGTCGAGACTTCATAATTTATAGGTACCTAGTACCTACTCAGACTCAAGTCATTCGTAAACACTTACGTCTCATGCATCACATGCACACTTCGGCCATACAAACAAGAAATAAATTGAATATTATTATTTTTTTGAAATGCATGCCCAAAACCAACATAATAAGATTATGCCTACCTACTCACAATAAAAACTTTTGGAATCTCTTATTTGATTGTTTAAGTAAATATTTTTTTCATAATATTCTACGAGTACCGAATAATATTCCAACCTACAATCGTCTCCTTGTTACGCCATCGGATCGTATTCCAACCCATTTATTTTCATTATTTTTATATACATTTATTCAGATTTCCTTAAAATAAAGAACACTATACAATCTTAATGCAATACTAAATGTGTCTTAAAATGATGTATCAACCGGGTACAATGAACTCTCAAAAGACATACTTACTCGTACCTCTTAATATTGGAATATAATCAAAACGGTATCATTAAGTTCAATCACATGAATCACTTTAAATAGTCAAAGTCAAAGTCAAAAGGTACTTATTCAATAAAATCACAAGGATCACTTTGAAACGTCTTAAAGCTAGGTGACTCTAGGTGCCAGTTCCACGCGACCAAAGCCTAGAAGAACAGGCAACAAACTTACGGCTTGGTTCCTACAGTTCTTTTGTATGATTCTTGTTACAATGTAATTAATACTATATTGAAGCTCCAGTGTGGTGCCAATCGAATTTACTGAGGCGTAGGCAATAGTAGGGGGGAGTCAATACTTCTTAGGGATACCTAGGATTATGGCTGGTGGAAGATTATTACAAAAAATCATAGGTTCCTACGGCGCATGCAACAAATTTAAGAGCTGAAAGACAATTGTAGTATCAAAATGTGGTAGCACAATCACATCACACTAAAACTTGACTTACGGCTATTTTTCATCAGCATTAAATCGTTGGACGTTTGTCTGCAAACGTAACATTGTTATAAAATGTTATACAGATAATACATGTCATGTATTTTTAGTGTGATACCACTGAACATCAGGTGGGCCATCTGCTTGCTTGCCAAGTGGTATAATAAAAAATCTCAAAAACTCATTAATGTAAACTACAAAAAAGTGGAGTAGGTACCATAACATCATTAAATAACGACCATCGTCAGTATCGAGGAAAAAAGAATGGGGTGCAATTGAATTCCTGATTTATTTCAATGAAGACCATAAAAGAACCAACCAATGAAAAAATACTAAGGCCCTTATTAATTGGTCGCTGAGCACTCCATTAGCTTATATGTTCGCTAAGTCTGTCGATATCTATTTTTATTTCGATGAAAGTGACAGTGACACGAATACTTTATAGAGTCGCTATAACGTGTCAGGGGGGGATCCATTTTCTGACATTTTGGGAAGCAACATAGCTTTTTCATTTTATTTGTTTTTCTAGTGTTATTTTGAGCTGTGTTGTGTAATTTCGGTGGTATTTTAACCAACATTACTTGAGGTCTAAGCACAAAGTGTAAACATTTGGAATGAAAGTGTATTATGTGATATCCTGATTTGACCGAAAATGTTTCCAATGTTTTAAAGAAAACCGCCACCATTTTCTTCAAAACAAATGACGGCCGACTTGACTATGTATGGACTGACTTGACTAAAAAGTATTTATTCAATACAAATCACTTGACACTGGCAAGATTGTCTGTTGAATGACAGACAGGAGCCATAAACGGAGAGAAGAAGAACGTGTCAGGGATTATTAATAAGAGAGTAACGGCCGGTTTCTGAAAGCTCGATCAAAACTAATCGGATGTCAAGTCACTCGCCATTTCAGCTATTACATCAAATTAGATAGAGATGGCAAGTGACTTGACATGCGATTAGTTTTGATCGGGCTTTCAGAAACTGGCCGTAAGAGTTTGATAAGAACCCGGAGATTTAAAAAATTGGTAGGTCGACAACTTCAAACTCAAATGTCTGGTAGGGCCATCTGGTGAATTTCTAGCGAACTACAGTGATACAGCGACACCTATCGGTATTTTCCGCAGAACCGACGGCTCCCATCTTGCGGTTACAGCTTCATACGTTTTCTTATAGGTGGTGTTTATCATAATGGCAAAGACCATATAACGAAGATGTTTCTCGTAGGTTTTGAAGAAACGGCCACCATTTTCTTCATAACATGACAGCCCAACTTGACTAAAAACTCTTTAATACAAGAGCTAATTTGACTCAAATTGCACACAGTTTAGTAAAGATTTCATTTTGATCGATAAAAGTTTTCCTGCTGAAAAGTTTGCTTATGTACGAAAACTAGTTAAGCAAACTTTTGAGTAGGAAAACATGCAACGATCAAAAAGATTATTTTACTAAACTGTGTACAATGTGATTGCACACAAAATGGTTGATTGCGATTTTTCGAAAATGAGTTTAGTGATTTATATCTTTCAACATGTCGAATCGTGCGAGCGAGAGTCACATTAGCTTTTATCTTCTTCTTCTTCTCTCAATTTATGGCTCCTGTCCGTCATTCGACAGACAATCTTGCCAGTGTCAAGTAATTTGTATTGAATACTTTTTAGTCAAGTCAGTCCATAGTCAAGTCGGCCGTCATTTTGTTTTAAAGAAAATGGTGGCGGTTTTCTTCAAAACATTGGAAACATTTTCGGTCAAATCAGGATATCACATAATACACTTTCATTTCAAATGTTTACACTTTGTGCTAAGACCTCAAGTAATGTTGGTTAAAATACCACCGAAATTACACAACTCAAAATAACACTAGAAAAACAAATAAAATGAAAAAGCTATGTTGCTTCCAAAAATGACAGAACGTGAATCATTAGCTCTTATCTTCGCTTTAACTATTTCCCTTGACACTGGCAAGATTATCTGTCAAAATGACAGCATTAAATGAGTGAAGAAGGTTCATTATTGGCCCGACTTAATTATGAATCTGTATAACATTTTACCAATTCGATTCCATTTTAATGTGCCATGATTTAGAACATTGACAGGACACATATAATATTGTAGGTATATTTACTTAGTTCTCCATCGAAAGCTCTTCTATGACAATCACAAAAGCTAAATATGACATAAAAATAAGAATAATGTGGCTTGATAAATAAATTGCAGAATTATTAATACCTATTTTTAAGGATATTTGGCTATTTGTTTTTTTTTCAACAGTGTTCGTTATTATTTTATAACATACTCTAATAATATTACAATCTAGCCATAATTACGGCTAATAGGTAATTTAACACTGACCTAGTTTTTTAAAGTAAACTACATCTAAGAATGTGTCCACTAACACTTTTCTTACTGTCTCTATTTAAGGCGAAGACACTTTGTTCTTGTGTTCTTGATTAAAGTTTTTCACCTTCACTACATGAATTATAACTACACTACACTAGTTCAAACGGTTTAGTTCTTTTAAGTCTTCTCACTATGTCCGTGTTGTCTTATTTGGAAAATGAAGATAGTATTGTTTAGCAAATGCGCTACTTTCTGTAATTTCTGTTTTTCTATCTCTGTTTTTCTGTTTTTCTGTTAAAGTAAAAGCTGTTTAATTCCTTTTGCTTACTAGGTATTTGAGACGAATTAAAATCGCTTGTTTCTAAGCATAAAATTGGACTAAGGAAATTATTAGTTTTGTAGTTTTAATTCTGAACGAGTCTCATCTATTGAAGTATTAATAAAGGTAAAACGCGATAAATACCCGTGTAATACTACAATATGTGTTATGATCGCGAGAGTTTAAAAAATACGCGTCTCATCTAGTCATAACAAGCCACATTACCTCAGTTTATTTAGATAAGTTAATAAAATGAGTTCTTACTCGATAACTTTGAATATCCTTTCAGAGTCCTTGCCATGGAGTAAAGGTTGCATCGCTATTTCTTCCTCGCTGTGGTTTCCATCGTCATATTTTCTGCAAATATAATATCTACCTTAGATGCTGGCTTTTCAGAAATTTTCCTAGCGGTACATACTACATCTACCTAGGGTAGGGTAGATGGATAGAATATAGAAAATATTTTATTGCATACAAAAACCTATTAAACGTTAAAAAACAAATATAAAACTACTTGCTATTTGGAACTTAAGAGCTGATTTCACCATGCTCTCTTTGTTACTAATCAAGGATTAACAGGCCGTTAAATCTAACCTTAGATGCCAAACGCATACCTTTTGACATATTTAACGGCCCTTTTATCCTTTGTTAATCTCACGCAGCATGGTAAAATCAGCTCTAAGTTACACACTTTTTCGTTAAGTTCACACTGTTTCGAAAGAACTATGGCACGGCAAGACATGGGCGGTCTTATCGCTAAACAGCGATCTCTACCAACAACCGTGGGTATAACTGAAAATATAGTAGGTATCTGAAGTTCCAAATACACTATTGTCGCTGACTGTACAATATAATCGTAGTTAGCAGGTAAGGTTTCGAGAAGGTACTTACAATTCTTCTTCAGGTATCTTCCCATCCAGTCCTAACTCTCGTCTCATCATAGAGCTTAGTGTTTGATCTTTTTGTCCTAAAACAGATTATATAAATAAATATTGGTGGACATTCCACAAAGCACTATCTCGCCCCAAACTAAGCCAAAGCTTGTGATATGGGAACCAGATAGCTGATATAATACAAATATTCTTTATTTTTTGTAAATACAAACTTATAATATTATATAACACCCAGACCGAGAACAAACATCAATGTTCATCACACAAATGTGATGGTGGGGATCGAACCCACGGCCTACGGCGCAGAAGGCAGAGCTACTACCAACCGAGCTGTGAAGGCTGTCAAAAATTGAAGGTAGTCACGGTGAAAAACAATAAATCAATATCAATAATTTCAAATGAATGAAGTCTTAAAATTATCATCCAAGAAGAAAAAAAGAAAGAAATATTTTGAGCCCTCTACATCCAACGATTTCCAGCGATCTTTACAATGTCATCGGTCAATCGAAAAGATACCTCAGCCGTCAGTATCTTAGGCAAAGAACTCCGTTATTTTAAAGAAATTTAATCAATAATAGTCAGAAGCGAATGAATTTATTTTGATTATTATGATATCCTATAATATCTTTACTGCGTCCAATAAATGAATATAGTTTCTTCCGACGCAGAAGTATCATCATGAAAAATAACTAGGCTTTGGTCGCGTGGAACTGGCACCTACCTTCAAGACGTTTCAAAGTGATCCTTGTGATTTTATTGAACCTTTTGACTTTGACTTTGAACTATTTTTATTACAAATCGTGATCATAAAGTTAGTTACCGTTCGTTTTATAGCTCACTGGTTCCGGCAAGTCCACTCTTGGCTCCCGTCCGTAGAAACCACCTTTACTATGTTTCTTGATGCTGGTCCAAACAGAACCGAAGAGAGTGTGGTTCCGCTGAAATTATTCACAAATTAGACATCACTATGGCTTATCTCCATTTTGTTTAAACAATATTTCACATAATTTAATGATAGTTGTTTAATGCCATACCTAAAATAATTTATTTTCGAAACACAGATGACATAAGAATAACTTTATTTGAATTTGAGCTTAAAAAAATACACACAAGGTAGGTACACTTTTTATCCGCATATTATATAACATTAAATCAAAACTTTTACAATCTAGCACGTTTAAAGGAGGTACACTTTTAGTCCGCATATTATATACGAGCAAGTACCTAGGTTACGTTATGAGAGCGATCTCTTCCAGGCAACCTTGGAAGGGTAAAAACTAATCAGAATTGACGGCGGTGTCACTTACGGAATATAATGATATTTTATTAGACCTATACATATAAAGTAGCCAACTCAACTCAAAGTAAAGTAGCTTTACGGCTTGACATCAAGAGTTGGACCTGTTCGTGGCTGAAAAGGTACACGAACCTAAGGAGATATTCAAAGGCAGTTGTAACCCTTGATGTACATACCCTATGCATAGGCTCCACCACCTCTCCGAGCATTTCGTCCAAGTTCCCAGATATAGCTCGCTTAAGCTCCGGCCCCGCCTCGTGCAGCGTGCGGAGGCCAGCTTGAAGAGTCATCTGGTTGTTCTGAAGAGACGACGCGGCTGCTTGCTCCTTGCGCTTTCTGAACCTGTTGTGTTGGTTCGGAGATGATGTTAGATCATAACGATCATAACTTTTTCAAATCTAAGCTCTTTTTTATACATATGCTGATGGAACACGCAGATGGCCCACCGGGTGTTAAGTGGTAACCACCTCCGATAGCACAGCATTGCATTGTAAGTCACGCTCGATAGGAACGTACCCGACAATGCACTGCCCTGTGTCCATCAACTTGAGGCATGCAGATGTTAAGCCTCATGTGCCTGTAATTAAACCGGCAACCACACTCTTCAAACCGAAACACAGCAACGCTGCTTGGCGGCAGAAAAAGGCGTGGTGGTAGTACTTCCCCGGACGACTACTCTTTGTACTACTTACTACTTTGTACTAAAGGCAAATATAATTTTAGTATCTACTGTGTATCTAATGGCCTTATTTATAAAAATCTGTCATGATGAACAATGACTTTCGTACTATTGGTACTACCAACATTAAAAAGTCCAAATTAAAGTGAAAGTTTTTTATGTTACTTGATTGTTTAAAAGAGCCTCCTTGCTAGGCGCTCTGTAAATCCATTGGCTTTTATTGGATCATTTAAATATTGTATAATTTTATTATTGTTGTTGAAACATTTTTCTAAAAATAAGTTTCTAAACGTTGGAATCAATGAAAAATCGTATATAATGTTTCCTCATGCATAAATAGTTTACAAACACAAAAATATATGTAATCACGCTTCGAACACGCAAAGAAAACTCAAAAAAATGTGAAAATTGGTGCACTTTGAAGCGAGTGATTGTAAAACATTTATGGAAATTATACACGGAGGAAACATGCTCGAAACTATCAAAAGTTTCAAAAATCATGCGCATAATTGGGTTTATGCAGGGACTGATGAGAAAAATCTTAAAAAATGCGTTAAGCTAAAACAAAAAAAAACTAAAGATTCATAAAATCAATATTTTCATATTAGATGTCATGTTTGGATGTGTCGTGACTGTTATCAAAATCTTTGAGAATGTCTTTCAACAAGTGATCAGAAGATATGTCTACCGTGCTGTGGGATTACAGTAATGCACCCTTTTTCTTTATTTACATATATAAATGCACAAAAAATGATTGTATGAATCTTAAACCAAAGAAATTTATATCAATGTTGGGTATGAAAGGTAAAATATAATTTAAGCAAAAGTGATGGCTGAAAAACACTTGTATTTTAGCCAAAAGTGAGCAAGCAAAATACAGCTGAATAAAATCTTCCATTGCTTAGAACTGGGGCGACAACTTACTCATGGTTCCTATAAAATAGAAATAATCATGTTAATATCTAGGAAGAATAATTAATTGTACAAAACACAAGGTTATAATAATTCTAAAGGACCTGATTAAAATAAGTGTATTTTAAAAACTGATTTTCATCAATATTCAAACGCGTCTTATATCGCTCTACAAGTATAAACACGTAAGAGCGCAATTAATAACTACTGTTTTACTTTCGAATAGAATCAAAGATTGCACTAACATTTGTATATATTTACAAGTGAAAACGTACCTTCTGAAATAGTCTTGAATAAGGAACGTGGCGTAGAATTTTCCAACTGTGATTTCGTTGGGGTCTCCTGGTGGCGGTACCACTTGGTCCAGGAGTTTTGGGGAAGTTCTTTTCCAGACTTTCTTGATGATCGCTCGCAGTTCCGTGTTACATTCGTCAATTGTTCCTGAATAGCAATTTAAAAGTGAAATGAGTTAAAATTTAAAAACTATATTCTTTTGGCTTGAATCGTAGGTACCTCAATAAATAAATATTGGTGGACATTCTTCACAACATCTATTCCCATACTAAGCAAAACTTTTACTATTGGAACCAGGAATAATATATACTTAGATATTTTTTCTTTTTAAATTATTACCTATTGTAATATAATATAAAACCCGGAAATCAGTTTGGAAGTCATTCAAAAGTCAAAAAGAATAAGGAAGAAACAGAGTTGTTTTTTTTTTCTTGGTATATAATAATTGATTGGTGTATTGATCAAACCTTTGGTCTTAATTTGGAGCTGAGTCCGAACGACAGCAAATAGCGTTGCGTTGAAATTGACGGTACCATCGGAGTTCAGCGGCATGTTCATAGACACTAGTCTTTTGCACGCAGTTCTGTGCGGGCACAGCTTACCGAAACCTGGAATCGACATCACATAAAACAGAGTTATAAAAAAACTTTAAAAAAACATTTACCTATTGTACATTGTGTTAACAAAAAAAAACAATATAAAAAAGAGTTTCTAAAAAAATATATTTTAAGATTAATTTTTAGGATCTTTGTCAGTATATCTTAGATTTTTTATATTTTTATTGTCTTTAACTTATTATGAAATATTTGATGCGATCAGCGGTCGCATGGTTTTGATATCACATACCTAATGGTGGACTTATTTTTCGTAAAAGGGTAACTACGTCCAAGTGTTTGATACGACCTTTTGCATCAGGATCGTACTCACTCCATAATCTGAAAAATGTTTATTATATTAAAAACTATTCCTCAAAACTTCTAACCATCTAGTCAGCAAATGAATAAGATTTATGACCATAGCCCTAACAATAAAAACTTTTGAGACCATTACACTTCCATTACAAGATATTACAATTGTTATAAATGCCTTGACACAAATTTAATGTTTTAAGATAGGTTTGATCCAGGGTCATATAACTGAAAAAACTAGTGAATGACGTCACATCACGGATGATTTACCTACTTCATTTTCGACTTCGTCTCGTTAGAATTTTATTAATATTTGTTTATCGCTTCTAAGAAGACTCAGAGCTGATTTCACCATGCTCTGTTAGTTACTAATAAAGGATTAACAGGCCGTTAAATCTAACCTTAGATGTCAAACGCGTACATTTTGACATATTTAACGGCCCTTTAATCGTTTGTTAATCTAACAGAGCATGGTGAAATCAGCTCTCAGACACTTAAACCTTTACCTTACAAACTCATCGAGGTGATGCGGCCCGAGGATCGACCAATCCCTCGTCAGGTAATCGAAGTTATCCATGATGACAGCCACGAACAAATTGATGATCTACAAATAAAGGAACTGGTAAGGTCTGATCTGGTTTCATCATCAAAGTCAAAATCAAAAAGTCAATTTAATTGAGTCACAAGGATCACATTGAAACGTCTTAAAGCATGGAGGTAGTATGATACTTAGTCTATGTCTTAAAGCTATGGAACTGTCACCACTATTTTGTAATTACCAAAAAAAAAACCGTATACTCAGTGTCAGTTACTGATCACGTTTATGTAGTTAAAACTCAAAAAAAATAATTAAAAAGAATATCCCAAGAAAAAGATGATAACTAGTTACCCATTATCCGTACGTACCTACTACAGAGTCTTATACCCGAGTCTCATTCTCATCCATTCATAAATTTTTGTCTCATTCAAAACGAAACAAAACGCGCCGCTCGCGCAATACTAACTATTATTTCATCTATGGCCGGCAAACTCGTGTCGAACTAAACACATACCCGCGGACAATTTTTATTTTACGGGTGTCACTGACCGCTGCGCTCGCACCTGCATCTAATTTAGAGTACTTAATTTATTGTGGTTTTCACGTTCACGATAGCTTGTCAGTACACTACCAGAGAATACGCATACATGTTACGTACTTACGTATTTTTAGTCTGGGGAAATGTGAGTGATTACCTACGGATGTACCGCGAATGGTACCCAAACAATCGGCAACCAAATTACTCCACGATGTCCAGCATATTATACCAACGCATATTAGACCATGGCTCTGTTTACGTGCCGCAAGGACGAGGAGGGCCTGCATACTCCCGAAACTTCTACGATGACCTCCTAATTGATTTTGAAGAAGATCCTCGGAGGAGCACGCGTGACGCGGCATGTCGCTTCAACACAAGCCAGTCCTGCGCTTGGAAGATTGTGCGCTCAGTTGAGATACACTACAGGAAGACCCAGAAGCTACTAGCCATCGCCAGGCTGGAGGATATTCCGTTAACAACCTGGCGGGAGCTATGGTTTCAGCAGGACGGCGCGCCACCGCACTATCATCGCGCAGTGCGAGAGTACCTATCTCAAGAGTTTGGCACCCGATGGATTGGTCGCGGTGGCCCAGTTTGCCTGGCCTCCGTGCTCGCCCGATCTGACACCCCCAATCTTTTTGTGGAGCGAAATAAAAAGACTAGTGTATGTGAGTGAGCTTAACAAATGTACAGGACCTAAAACAGCGCATTAGACGCTTTTGATAGTGCAAAGACTAAGTAATTTCCCACAAAAACAAGTTGTTAAAACGTGTGTGTGTTTGCATTGACAATGAAGGTGGACATTTTGAACAACTTTTAAAATACTGTAGGTTAGTGACGTGCGTAGTTGTAAGTACTTACTGTAAATAACTTTATTTGTTGTAAATAGCTTGACGGTCCTAAGCCCGCCAAAGTAGGTATGAAGAAAAATGGCAATTAATTACAAATAAAAGGATTAAAAAAAAAAAAAAAAATATTGCCTTTTTTATGATACTTACCTACCTACCTACCCATCGAATTATTTATCTAATGAGCGAGAGAGAAGGAATACGATGAGTGCGACAAGATGATGTGACGTAGGTAGGTACTATACCTACGCCGAGACGGTAGATGGAAGGAGTCATAATGAATGGAGTGTTTACGATGTTTACTAGCAGAGTAGTATTCCGTAGTATTTTCTTGTAGGGTGTCCATAAAATTGTGCAGGATTTTGCTTGAAAACAAACCTCGATAGCTTGGTGAAAGTTAAATATTAAAAAGTTTTGACAGTGCCAATAGCATTAGTAGCCTCTACTGCAACTATCCTTAAATTTTTTCTGGTTAATACAAAATAGTGGTGTATATAGATGACAGTTCCACTCAACAAAGCCAAGGTGGCGGAAACAGCGAGCGAGTCCATTTTAAACTAGCTGGCGAGACGCAGCGGACTCGCTTTACTCGTTTGATCCGCTCATCTCACATCATTCTCTGTAGAAACGCTACTATGTAATTTGTCACTGCGATTTGAACGGATTCCGTAATGACTCCGCTCCTCTTCCTAGAGCTGAGCGAGTTCATTTCAACACTTTCTGCTCGCTCAGTCCCCTCTTCTCGACTATTTGTTGGTGGAAATATAATTATGCAGTTTATTCTTGCGAAGGCCTTAATGGCTCCGCTCCGCTCGCGGTGGAGACCGGCCTTTAAGTTTGTTCCCTTGTTGTTTGCTATTTTTCAGATTATGGATAACAGTAGTTCTTTTGTATGCCTGAAAAATAACAAGTGGCCAACTGTTTACTAGAGGTGTTTTACTAGAGGGAAAACGGGACATTGAACCCTCTTAGACTAGGTTCCTCAAAGAATCTTGAATTTTAATTTGGTAACTTGGAATGAGATAGCAGTAATATCGGAATAATTACTGTGCCTGAGGATCAAAGTCATGAAGCAGATTTTTTTATAATTTCCATGGAATCTAAATCAATCAAACAACCAATGCACAGCATTCATCTATCAAGAAGAAGAGCAGTAGAGCTCTATGTGAAAGGCTCGTCCGGGGAAGTACTACCTCCACGCCTTTTTCTGCCGCCAAGCAGCAACGCTGTGTTTCGGTTTGAAGAGTGTGGTTGCCGGTGTAATTACCCATGAGGCTGAACATCTGTATGCCTCAAGTTGATGGACGCAGGGCAGTGCATCGTAGGGCACGTTCCTATCGTGCCTGACTCACGAGGGAATGCTTTGTTATAGGTGATGGTTACCACTAAAAAAACTATCATCCAGAGCGCTTACCAAAAAGGTGCAGAGTAAGGAGAAGGAGATGAAGTAGGGAAAAGCGAGCCACTGGCCGCAGTTGCCCGTCTTCTCGTAGAGCGTGGTGCCGTTCTCGATGGAGCTGATGCAGCGCGGCGGGTCGCCCTCGTCGTCGTTCGGAGATAGAGCCATCATTATATCTTG
The DNA here is from genome assembly GCA_932294275.1 of Chloroclysta siterata. NCBI lineage: Eukaryota > Metazoa > Arthropoda > Insecta > Lepidoptera > Geometridae > Chloroclysta > Chloroclysta siterata. The sequence continues at coordinate 13,468,248 of OW028591.1, read as the reverse complement.
CCACGCTTCGCCTGTAAATGCACGTCTCAAATGTGGTTCCAGCGAAGACTCGAACACGTAAATAGAACCGTTTTCCCTCCGAAGGGTAAAAAGCGGATATTTAGGTTTCAGCCGAAGCTTGAACCACATTCTTTCGATTGGCATCATAAAAACACAGGGTGTTTTTTTTCACATTTGAGCCGGTTCGATTTCCAGACGAAGCAAGTAGTTTTTAGAAAATCTTTGAATGGAGTCTTTTTAAGTTTTAAAAATAAAATAAAGTCTCCTTTCAGCAAAATATCCTATCTACAATACATAAGGTACTTAAGACTATATTTAAGGTACTTTCCCATCATGTCGCATAGTTTTGGGACGCCCTGTATACTAGCTTACTGATTATATTATATTAGACTACTAGTAGACTCGAGCAAGTCTAGTGACGTAATATTCAGTTCACTCTGGACCTCCGTCATGGATAACGGGTCAAACTGGGAACAACTTATGTACACAAATAGAAAAAATTACAAAGTTACCTCCAATTTTCCTTTTTTTCTCGTATTGTAAGCGCTATATAAAACTTGGGAACAAAATAGAAACTACATTTTTGGTCAGCATGTACCCGACAGAATAACGTAGCCTTTTTTGCAAAAGCGATTATTTTTATCGTTTAAATAACAAAATCCTTTTTTCTAAAAATGACTCTATGACATCAAATACCTAATCCTCGCCATAAGACCTATTACGCGGTATACGCTGTATTCGCTGCCGGTACTGTGGGTACCGCACGGGTTTCGCTTTGGGTTTTACCCACAAGGGTAGCGAAATCCGCTTTGGTGTGAACAGTAATATTACCGCATACCCCACTAGGTTTTCTCTACCCGCAGCGGCAGCGAATACCGCGTAGGTTTGAATAGGCCTTTAAGTTTTAACTTTACCTGTAGCAGATCTGAACAGCACCATGAGAGCTCCGCCGAAGGTTTGGAAGTTATTGTTATTGTTCACGATTTCGCCAAGCTCCACCTTACCAAAGAGCTGAAAATAATAACCATAGGTTTTTTATGACATGATAGACATTTAGCATACAGAAGTGATTTTCTGCCCCTGTTCTATCTACACTGCTTTTTTATCACTCGCTTAAGTGACCACGGCATCCGCGGTGACTTTTCATTCTGTAAGAGTAGTAGACCTTTGTGAAGAAAGAAGTAGTACCACCATGCCATTTTCTGCACACGAGGCACATGAGACTTCATCTGCATGCTTCAAGCTGATGGACGCAGGGCAGTGCATCGTAAGGCTAATTTAACGTTGTGTTATAGGTGATGGTTACCACTGGTGGGTCATCTGCTTGTTCCATCATCAAGAAATCTTAAAAAAAACTTGTATTCATTATACAAAGTGTTCCAATACTTGTATTTAAAAAAACTTCAGGGGGCTAAAGTACCCATCAATATGAATAACTTTTTCTAAGGAACCAACACTGTGAACGCGAAAATTACAGAGCTGTTTCATATATTTAATGAACTTCTGTATGAAACAGCTGTTCATAGTGTTGGTTCCTTAGAAAAAGTAATTCATATCGATGGGTACTTTAGCCCCCTGAAGATTTTAAATACAAGTATTGGAACACCTTGTATTATTTTTTGCAAATGTTCATGGTAAATCGTGATAACGTTACCTGCATCCCAACCACAGCGTAGATGAAGAACAGTAGAACAATCAGCAGGGCAACGTAAGGCAACGCCTGGAAGGACTTAATGAACGTCCACAGAAGCGTCCGAATCCGTTCTCCTCTGGACAGCAGCTTTATGAGACGCATCGCTCGGAACAGACGGAAGAATGTGATGTATTTCAGCAGCTGTGTAGCCTGGAAGTACAAGATGTGTGTTGCTAAAGGATGCAATAATCAATTTTTTGGTTAGATTTCACCATGCTCTGTTAGTAACTAATCAAGGATTAACAGACCGTTAAATCTAACCTTAGCTGTCAAACGCGAACTTTTTGACATATTTAACGGCTCTTCTTAATCGTCCTTTGTTAATCTAACAGAGCATGGTGAAAACGGCCCTTAGTCTTATAGCTTAAGTCCTTTGTTAGATTGGGTCTAGTTGGCCGTTTTTAGAACTCGGATTGATCGAATGAAAACTTCCTTTATGCCGTTGAAGACGGCAGTTGGTATTAGCCTATTAGTTGGTATTATTCTGCCTCGTGTGAAGAAGATTGTAAGTCAATTTGTACACGACATAAAAATGGAAAATATACTTGTATATTTGTCTGGGCGTAGTTAATGTCCAGGGATATTGTGACGAACTTACAATGATTAGGAACTTACTTTCATTAATAAAACTTATTTGTTTAATATAAATTAACTTACCTCTTCGCTTTTTATTGACTCGAGCTGAAATGAAAAAAAAAACAATTTAGATAAGTAATTATTTCTAATACAATCAAGATGTTGGGTATAACTTATTTTGTGTAGAAAATTGGGCAGTCCAAAAACTTCGTAAGAAATTGAAGCTAATAAAAACGTCACGTGGTCTGCCAAAAAAATAGAAGAGAAGTGTAGATAGATACCTAACTTTTTATCACGAAAATTGGGGTAAAATTACTATAAACGATACCGATAAAAATTATCATAATGTTAATATCCAGGATACTATTTAACTCTTGAGTCAAACTTTACCTCAATCAGTTCAGTAATTTATCTGTGAAAAGGTAACAAGTAGACCAACAAATATTCATTACAAAAAATACATAATAAATATTGAAAGTACTCACACCACTTGAAGTATCTGAAGGTCTATTTTCATTGACTTGCGTTACGACTATATCAATAATACTTCCGACCACTAGAATGAAATCTGTTGTGTTCCATGCATCACCGAAATAGTTCTGAAAAAAATATATATAACATACAGTTCCTGTTCGAGTAATATCGGAAAGGCACTCAACGTCTTAAATATCTTTTCTCCAAGAAACAATATCGCTACATAGTATAAAACAAAGTCGCTTTCTCTGTCCCTATATCCCTATGTATGCTTAAATCTTTAAAACTACGCAACGGATTTTGATGCGGTTTTTTTTTATAGAAAGAGTGATTTAAGAGAAAGGTTTATATGCATAATACAAGCATAATCTTTTAGGGATAACCCACAATAACCGTGCGAAGCCGGGGCGGGTCGCTAGTACTCTTATAAACACCCACAATAGAGTATCTAATTTTCATAACCGCCAATTCGACTGCGTGCGGTCCTTGTTTTTTTTCAACTTTGAAAAGAAAACCTTTTAAAGAGCATATCACTAGCTCGCTATCACTTCTGAACAATAAAAAATAATAGGTCTTTACCTATGAAATTGCCGTTCTGCAGTACTGGCCATTTCAAATCAAAATAATTTTTGTTTGGCTAAGAATTCTAATTTCAAATTAATTTTATTTTAAAAACATGGAATTCTTTTTCCAAAAGTAGTCATTTGTTTATTGATTAGTGTTACATTTTCATCGCATTTCAATCTTTTTCGTCATCATGGATACGTTAAAAATTCGAGTAATTATGGAATATGAGTACCGTCGTGGCAGCAACGCGGCACAAGCGGCACGCAACATCAACGACGTTTACGGAGCTAACACTATAAACCAACGCACCACCAGTTATTGGTTTGCTCGCTTCCGTTCTGGAAATTTCGACCTGAAAAATGTACCTCGCGGTCGTCCGAAGACTTTGGTCGACAATGACGAATTAAAGGCGATTGTGGAAGCTGATGATACACAATCTACGGTTGAATTAGCAGCAGCTTTCGACGTTAGCGTCAAAACAATATTGGTCCATTTGCGTCAAATTGGCAAGGTAAAAAAGCTTGACAAATGGGTGCCCCACGAACTCAATGATCGCCAGCGCGAAGTACGCGTCGAGACGTGCCTTGCACTCAACAGACACACAAATGAAGGAATTTTGAAACGCATTGTTACCTGCGATGAAAAATGGATTCTGTTTGATAACCGCAAGCGCTCAGCAAGTTGGTTGGATCCTGGTTCAGCACCTAAACAATGCCCTAAACGAAAACTTACCCCTAGAAAAGTGATGGTCACTGTTTGGTGGTCTAGCGCCGGTGTGATTCATCACAGCTTCTTACCAAACGGGGTGAGCATTACTGCAGATGTGTACTGTGAAGAACTGAACACAATGATGGAGAAGCTGGCACATCTCCAACCAGCATTGGTCAATCGTTCGTCTCCGCTGCTCCTGCACGACAACGCGCGACCTCATACTGCACAGCAGACGGTCTCCAAGTTGCAAGAACTGGGGTTGGAAACTATCCGTCATCCGCCCTACTCACCAGACCTTGCGCCTACAGACTACTACTTTTTCCAGAATTTGGATAACATCTTGGCGGGAAAAAAATTCAATACCCGAGAGGCAGTACAAAATGCCTTTGAAGAATTTGTTGCCTCCCGTCCAGCTGATTTCTTTAAGAAGGGCATCAATAAACTGCCACTGCGTTGGCAAAGATGCATTGATTGCATGGGTGATTACTTCGATTAATACAAATAAAAATACATGAAAAAAATTCGTTTAAATTTTTTCATACAAAACGGCAATTTCATAGGTAAAGACCTAATATATATTAGATCGCACCATTCGATAGATAGTCTCGTAAAAGAGTTACATCGTATTATATTGACATACCTACCATTATTATCAGCCGGAATAAGTCCACTATTTGACGAAGGTCTCAATATTTGGGAGCTATCACTATCACTACATAGTTTAAAACAAAGTCGCTTCCCGCTGTCTGTCTGTCCCTATGTATGCTTAGATCTTTAAAACTACGCAACGGATTTTGATGCGTTTTAATATTATATAGAGTAAATCAAGAGGAAAGTTTATATGTATAATACATGCATATTGCATAATATAGCAGAGAAACAAACAGTGATAATTTTAGAGGTTTCTAATGTGATCCTTAAGACGTTTCAAAGTGATCCTTGTGATTTTATTGAATAAATACCTATTGACTTTGACTTTGACTTTGACTTAATCAGTTAATATCACATTTTAACGTCAACGGTATACTTCATGGTCATCAATTTGGATTTACTAAAGGTCGATCAACGACTGATGCCGGCTCGACGCTCCTGAAGCACAAATATGATGCTTGGGAACACTCACAAGATGCGATCGGGGTATTCTGCGATCTGTCCAAAGCTTTTGACTGTGTAAGTCATGCCACTTTATTATCTAAACTTAAACACTACGGCATCCTAAACCGGGCTATTGATCTTATACAGTCTTACTTAACCAATAGAATCCAAAAAGTTGATGTTGGCGGTGAGAGGTCTTCTGGATCGGTCATTGATATAGGGGTGCCTCAGGGTTCGATATTGGGTCCTTTCTTATTTCTAGTTTACGTAAATGACCTTCCACCTTTTGTAAAAGATTTATGTGAAATAGTTCTATTTGCTGACGATACCTCTTTAATTTTTAAAGTCGACAGATTGAAGACTAACTTCGATGACGTTAATGCATCTCTGTCGCAAGTACTTAACTAGTTTACTGTTAATAATCTTTTGCTCAATGCTGGGAAAACGAAATGCATTAAATTTACTTTGCCAAATGTGGTTCAACGACCAACCAATATTGAATTAAATGGTGAATCACTTACCCTTGTCAATTCTACTATTTTTTTAGGACTTAATATTGATGCAAAATTGCAGTGGGGACCACACATCAAATCACTTGCTGGTAGACTGAGTTCGGCTGCATACGCAGTTCGCACAATAAGATGGCTTACAGATGAAGCTACAGCTAGACTAGTATATTTTAGCTACTTCCATAGTGTAATGTCTTATGGTATTTTGCTCTGGGGGAAAGCTGCTGATATACAAAGTATATTTGTACTTCAAAAACGGGCGATACGTGCCATTTATAAAATGAAACCACGTGACTCATTAAGGGAGCGATTTAAAGAAATTAATATTCTCACAGTCATTTCACAGTATATTTATGAAAATCTATTATACACTCATAAACACATAGATAGCTTTAAGAAAAAGAGTGATGCACATAACGTTAACACTAGAAATAAAAACAAATTATGTATTCCTAAATTTCGACTTCAAAAGGTAAATGGCTCGTTTATGGGGAACGGTATTCGCTTCTATAATAAACTTCCAGAAAGTGCCACTGGGCTTCCTATTAGAAAATTTAAAGTGTACATTAAGAATAATCTAATAAGGAAAGCTTATTATACTTTAGATAGCTATATTGTTGATAAAAATGCGTGGCCCGATGTCCCGGTCGCTCTGCCCATCGGCAGCTAACAAGTCTGCAATGTCTGTACTGTACTTACTATTGTGTGTTTTTTTTATTTTTCTCTGATTTAATAGATTGTATTTATGCATTAGGTATTATTAGTTTGAGGCGTAGCGTGTGCTGTCTTATAAATTTGATTATGTTTACCTTTTTCTGTATGCCTACGCCTCACTAAACTTCAATAATATATTATATTATTACATTGTAAAAGGATCATACAAAAGAACGGTAGGAACCAAGCCGTAAGTTTGTTGCCTGTTCTTCTAGGCTTTGGTCGCGTGGAACTGGCACCTAGAGTCACCTAGCTCTAAGACGTTTCAAAGTGATCCTTGTGATTTTATTGAATAAATACATTTTGACTTTGACTTTGACTTTGACTTTGATGTCGTGTTAGACATTCAGTATCAGCATTGCACCCGTGCGAAGCCAAGGCGGGTCGCTAGTAAATAATAAAATTATAATAATATCCTCACCTTAAATCTAAATGCAGCTAATTTAAAAATGAACTCCAACATGAACACCGTTGTTAAGATCATGTTTATGTAATCTAGGATCTGAAAACAAAAAAAAATGTTTTATGTAATATTTTTTATGTAAAATGTTTTTATATTATTTTTAATGAATTATATAAATTTTTTTTATAAATATCTTTCAGCACAATTACCCTTTTATAGTCTGGTGACGCATCGTGGAACTTCATCATGAGAGCGCCCGTATTCATGACGATGAAGAAAAATATAACGAATTCAAAGCGCTCTGACGTCACGAACCACCACGTCTTATACTGGATCCGATGCTTTGGAATGTATCTAGAAGAGTTCGCTTTTGTAAGGTTCCATGCGGGGTTATTAGTCGGTGATTGGCTGATGCGCGATGCTGCAATCATGCAACCGCCAATCACAAGCGTTTCGATTTTTGCTTTTTCAGTTTCATAATAACTTTAAAATTAACAAGTAACTTTAATATTTATGTTAAACAATACTAATACGCTAGTAACAGTAGCAAGATTTTCATTTAATTGGTTCGTTCATTTTTTACTCGCTCCCGTGAACTTTTAAAAGCTAAAAGCAATTTATATGGTAATCCAGGACACGAACAATATTAAATCTTAGTTTGACCTCAATGGATTTTATGGTTAAGTTGGTAGTTATTGAGCCAAACATCCAAACATCGTAACTTTTGCATTGTTTTTTTATTTTTTATTTTATTAGTAGTAATTAGGATAGGATAAGTATCTGGACATCTCTCCTAATTGCATTGGTGGAACGTTCTCGAACAGAAACCTATGTACCTCCTCACTGGCTTGGCTTTCAACGCGAATTCAATGCAGTTCCTTTGGTTTTTATCCAGTTCGCAATCCTTGAACTCCTGCTCGCCCTCCTTTTGGAATGTAACTATGACGAAACCGACGAAGATGTTAACCTAGAAATAAAAAGCTTTTCATTATCCCCTTCATTTAAGCGGCTCTAAAAGGTATACTTCTGTTTATTCTGTGTGTGGAGGCCTCAGCGACCATTATGAAATCCACCATTTTAACCTTTGTGTAGAGTCTTTATTTTGGCATTCATTCTATAATACTAACAAAATTACGAGGATTCAGACTAAAATAAACACAATATAAAATCCAAAAAATACACAAGATTCTGGAAATTCTTAGAAACCTTGGGAACCCAGTGGTTATTCTTTAGTTGTACTTATGTGATATAGGTGTCCTGATCAGAAAGTCTAATTTCCAAAGGGAAGTAAAAAGCCTAAATGTCATATCTAAAAAGAAAAATGCCTAAGATTCAGTACACCGTTTACACAGTCACAGTTTATGTATGCCTACGCCTCACTAAACTTCAATATTGTATTAAATTACTTTGTAAAAGGATCATACAAAAGAACGATAGGAACCAAGCCGTAAGTTTGTTGCCTGTTCTTCTAGGCTTTGGTCGCGCGGAACTGGCACCTGGAGTCACCTAGCTTTAAGACGTTTAAAAGTAATCCTTGTGATTTTATTGAATAAATACCTTTTGACTTTTTTTTTTAAATTGTAATTGTATTTACTGAAAATTTTTATTGTATAAATGTGAAACTACCTAAGAAGCAAGTAATCTAAAATGCAATACACCTACATAGCAAGAATGTCTTGCGGCTACGTATATAAAGTTTTTAAGCTGATTGATACGTGCAAAGCAAAGGAGGCTCCGCTATTTATTAAACTAACACAAACATGCATCTAAGGACTATTTACTTTTAAAATATTTTTTACGTTTCATAAGTATGCAAACTTACCATAAAGAAAGCGATGACAATGATGTAGCTAATGTAGAAGAACGCAACCAGTGGTCGAGAATTCTCTATTGGTCCATGTTTTTCTTCGTTTGAGTCCATTGATACTGATAATAAACTGAAATACAAATACGCCAAATGTAATGGGCCTGCCCTCGTAATTTTTTTTTATTCGGAAAACTAAATAAGGAAGAAATTTTTTAAACAATTATTTCATCCTCAACCAATCTTTAATTCTTGATAAGTATTAAAATTGAGAGAAATCTACCGTGCTTTTTTTTCTTTATTATTCAAATCAAAAAAGTGACCTATGCTATAGAACTATAATATTGCAAAAACAACAGATAAAGGTGACTCTGAGTTTTTAACCCCTTGACTGCTTAGAGAACATCGCGTGTTTAAGAATATTAAATTGATATTTTTTTAAATAAATGACTACAGTAAAAGTACCGTAGTGTTGTACAATAAAATGCATTGTCAATATTTACTTTGGCCATCCTTCAAACGTAGATACGGTGAACAATGTCAGCATCCCGCTGAGAACATCATCGAAATTGAACTTATTCTTCACCCACTCGCGGTTTTCTACTCTTGGATCCCCGTTCGTGTACACAATGTAACTGCCTCTGAAAATTATAAAAGAATTTCGATAAAGCTATTGTCTTATTCTGGTGACCAAGTTACTAACAATGTGATAACTTATTTATTTATTTTCTCTGCGCAAAAGGTATACATGCCATGACATTTTTAGGGGTACAATTTAATATGTTAAACCTGTAATGTGAGAGACTGGTGCCTGAGATAGGTTTTAAAAGAAAAACCTGTAATACAGGTACAATAGTAAAAATTCTAAAAGAGATGTTTGTGAAATGACTCACCTACATTCATCTTGTGTAACTTTTGTGACGTCATTGCATCTGAAAAATTTACCCTGAAATGACAAAGCAAATTATAAAAACCCTTAAATGTTCATTACGAACAAAACTATGAATCTGAAATCAATAATAAAGTATGAATTTAATGTTTCGAAGATAAATTATTAAGGACTAGAAATATATTAAAAATTCTGACCTTTTTTTTTCTATATGCTACATATTTTTCTAAATGTTCTATATGCTACAAAAGCACAAACGTTAACGATGCCAACATTTTAAACTTTACTACTACGACACTAACACGGTTTCTGAAAGCCCGATCAAAACTAATCGGATGTCAAGTCACTCGCCATTTCAGCTATTACATCGAATTAGATAGAGATAGCAAGTGACTTGACATCCGATTAGTTTTGATCGGACTTCAAAAAACCGGTCGTAAGACAAATAATCTAACACATACCTTGAACAGTTGAACGCCAACAACAGAAAACATGAACTGAAGCATTTGATTAATAATAAAAATGTTCCCAATAGATTTAATTGAAGCAAAAACACACTTAACGACATACTACAGGCACAAAAACAACAAAAAAACACGTTACCAAGTTGAAGTGGTTTTACCCATTCGTCCCAATGTGCGTTTGTACGGTAGAACGTTGCATTTTATTTGTAAAAAAGTGCAAAACATAATTTAAAAAAATACACAAAATTCAAAATAGCCTACTTACAGCGTTAGTCCTGTACAAAAACTTTTTAAATGTCAGTGTCCTGGTCTGACTGTGTAACACCGTAAAAACAAGAAAACACGGCTTGTAAAGGTACCTCACTGCTTGTATTCGAGTGAAATGTCCAGGTAGGGCATGTGCAAAGAAAAGACACTAAGCTCAGTTGAGTTGAGTCCAAAAAATCGCATTGAAATAAAAAATCACACAACACCTTTGGGAGAATTTCAAACGCATGCCAGTTAATTTTTTGGACCCACGGACAAAAGCGGAAAATGGTTAGTAACTAGTTTCAAAAAAGCCTCACAAACGAAATTTGATGATCTTGTGCAATTTTGATGAGTGCGAGACATACTTTGGTACTTACATTGCTCATTGCGAGTTAAAAATTTACCCAAAGGTGTCGTCAAAAAAACTGTTTTAGGATTTTCCCTACCTTGAACATTTGCACTCCCATGACGGCGAACATGAATTGCAGGAGATTGGTCACCAGCAAAATGTTCCCGATCGTCTTTATAGCTACGATCACGCACTGTACTACATGCTAAAATCAATGAAATACATCTACATTTACTAATTTTAACAGTGTCTGATTCTAATTCATAAAATAATGTTAGTTCAAGTCAGTCTTAGAATAATATCTAAATTTCAACAAAATAATAAAATGGTTAATAACTTTGTTATGTTTGAAAAAAAGATGCGTAAAACTACATCTAAACTTTTAATAAAACGGTTACTAACTTTTAGTCTATTAAGTTAGTAACCGTAGACTACAAGAGACAAAAAGTAAGACTATAGTATTTAAATGAAAACTACATTTTAACTAATAATAAAATGGTTACTAACTTTATTTGATCATCGCGTAATCTCATTACAAAATACAAGCACAATAACCAGTCTAGAAACGGTTAATAACTTTGTTTTAGAGTCGCGGTAACTGTTAGTAATCATTTCATTATGACAAATTTAAAATCCCTTTTTCATATTCTATGTAATTTTATAGCGGATCTATAACGTATATTTGTCATTGTCACTTTCATGTCAACAAAGAGACAGCAACTTATCGATCAATTTAGCTAATGGAGCCCTCGGCGACCATTACGAATAAGACCATTTTTTTCATAATATCGTAAATATAAAATACCATAAATGTTCTGATAATTCAAAACGTAAGTAGCTACAAAAAAAGGAATGGAGACTGACCTTTAATCCCTTGGCTCGGTTGATGGCTCTCAGTGGCCTTAACACTCGAAAAACTCTTAGAATTTTTATAAATGACACTGTAGTTTCGCTGAAAAATAAAAGAATACATTAATGAATCAGAATCAGAATCAGAATCATTTATTGACAAAGAATTAACACATTAACAATATATTGTAATGCATAATAAAGCCTTGGCTCGTCAAGCGTAATTTAACATTATTCATATAAAAATTTAACATTTAAATACCTAACGACTTACATAGGTACTAACTTAAAATAGAATGCGCTGTAAAGAGGCGACTTTGTCTAATTAAAATAAATAATGAGTCATATAAAAATTAAAAAGTAAATTTGACCTTAAAAGTTAACGTAATTACATAATTATAATAAAGTATGAATCATTCTCCGTCATAGTGGGTATAGTCATTGTCTAGGAACTCTTTTATGGTGTACAATGTCTTGTCTAATAATAGGATTTTGACTCGATTTATAAAACTGGGGTCATTTTTTATTAATTTTAGTTTTTGTGGTAACTTATTATATAATTTTATCCCCATTAATTTTGGAAGTTTTTTAGATATATTAAGCCTATGATATATTGCTGTCAGATGCATTGGGTTCCTGGCATGATTATTGTTATCACCTCTAGTATTATAATCTTTTAAGTTTAGCCTCACATACTTGATTATTTCCAAAATATATACAGACACTGATGTGAGAATCTGTAGCCTTTTATAAAAATCTCTACATGAGTCTCTGAAATGGGCTCCCACTAGTACACGAATAGCTCGTTTTTGCATTCTAAGTACGCGTTCGTAGTCTGTTGAGTTGCCCCATAGGATTATGCCATATGTCATTATTGAGTGCACATAGGAGTAATAAATTTCTTTCAAATTATTGTTAGACGTCATAGATCTTAGTTGTTTTAAGGCATAAATCCCTGTGGCCATCTTTTTACAAGTGATTTCTATATGATTCTTCCATGACAACACAGGGTCCAACTCAAACCCCAGTAACCTCACAACATTCGAACTATTCACTATATTTCCGCTGAATAAAGTGACAGGTATTTGACTCTGTTTTGGGGAAACGGCGTTAAAGAACATAATGCTAGTTTTGTCTTCGTTGAGTTTTAAGCCATTAATATTGAACCAGTTCCTTAACTCATTAATTGTGTGTCCTATTTTGTGAAGTAGTTCTTCTCTTGAGTCTGCCGATACTATAATAGTTGTATCGTCCGCATATTGGATTAGTTTACCCTCTATTTTGACATTTGATATGTCGTTTAAAAACATTAGGAAAAGGGTATTTCCCAATGAAGATCCTTGTGGGACGCCTATCTTGCATGTTTGAGGTGCTGACCTGAATCGCTTTCCATCTATCTTAACTTCAACGGTCTGTTCTCGATATTCGAGGAACGATTGTAAGAGCTTTGAACTTTTACCTCTGATTCCATAAATTTTCAGCTTCTCTATAAGAAGGTCATGGTCAACGGAATCAAAAGCTTTTGAAAGATCTAGGAAGATGCCAGCAACCTTTTCCTTATTTTCTAAGTGTTCTACAATATTTTCTATGCATTTTTGGGTGGCTGATGTTGTGGATCTACCTGGCCTATAAGCGTGTTGGCAATCTGATAATAAACGGTTATTAATTGCATGTTTTATAATAGCTTCTGACATTATGGATTCAACTAACTTAGATATGGTAGGCACTATAGTGATGGGTCTATAATTGTGTACATCTGACGTTTCTCCTTTGCCTTTGTATAGAGGGATCAATCTAGATTTTTTTAGATAATGTGGATAATTATCAGACTCAAGTATATTGTTTAGTAGGAAGTAGATGTGATCGAATAATTGGTACATCATTTCACATAAAAGGTTACCAGATATATCATATATGTCTTTTGTATCGGAGTTGTGGATTTTCATTTTGATTAGCTGAACTAACTGCTTCTTTGATATGCTGTAAAATTGTAGTTCTTCTTGTTCGGATATGAAGTTTTTTATAAACGTTAATGCTTTGTCATGATTAGGGGGGTTAGTTATTTGAAGGTTTTGTCCAATTGCTATGAAATGGTTGTTTAAGTGGTCTGCTATGTAATCGTTCGCGATCTTTTCGTTAGTTTCAGTATTCGTTAAGTCCCATCCCCATTCCTTAACGCTATTATTTGTATCCTCCTTAATTATGTTCCACACTTCCTTTTTTGGGTTCTTTGATTGTCTTATCCGATTTTCTATATACTCTTTTTTGTGTTTCTTCATCATATCGTTTCTATAAGTAACCTTTTCATCGATAAAGTGTTTGGAAATTATCTCCGGATATTGTTTTCGCATTAAGTGCAGGTCATTTATATCCCGTTGAATTTTAATAATATCGTTTGTCATCTACCTGCATTTTATTTCTATTTTGTTATTCTTTAGAATTACAGGAAAGTAAACATTCATTTTAGCTAGGACTTTGCTCATAAAATTGTTGAAGGTGTCAATATTGTAGTCATTAAATATGTTTTCCCAATCATAGGAAAGAACTGCTGTACAGAATTCGTATATTTTGGGCTCACTAAATACCCGAGTTTCAATTAGCCTTCTTTTTGGCATGCTATGTTTTTGCAATCGAACCTCTGCTAACTGTCCATAATGTCATTCGTTACATGAAAACGTATGGGATAATTCCACTCTCTTGTCGTGTCACTAGTTTCTTTCGAAACAGTGTGGGGAAAGGCTTTTAAATGCGCCTCAAGAGGCTCCTTTCGAGCACTTGACACATGTTATAGAACTTTTAAGGTTCTACGACATGCCGGTTTCCTCACGATGTTTTCTTTCACCGTTTGAGAGTACTGGCACTGTGCACATAAGTTTTTGAACAGAATAACTCATTGGTGCACGACGGGTTTCGAACCCACAACTTTTGAATCGGAAGGCGGGCCGCTACCACTATACCACAAGTGCTCTCCAAGATAATTTCACTTATATCGGTAAATTTATGAAAATTGAGTGGATAAAGATGTTAATAAATATTTTTCTATGCATATTTTTATTATTTTATTTATCTCAGTATCTTGTATTTGAAATATATAACAACCAATAAACATAATAATAGCTTGACAAAGGATTAAAGGGTCATTAAATATGTCAAAATGTACGCGTTTGACATCTAAGTTTAACTGCCTTTTAATCCTTGATTATTAACTAACAGAGCATGGTGAAATCAGCTCTTAGGCTCATGTGCCTGTAATTTCACCGGCAGCCACACTCTTCAAACCGAAACACAGTAACGCTGGTTGGTGGCAGAAATAATTATGGTCTCTCACAAGTCACAAAAAGCTTTACAACTAAAATACTCTTAAACTATTTAAATCAGCATAAGTAACTCACCCGTTTATAGACACAAGTGAAACGACCACAACCAACAGATCTAGGAGGTTGAACGCAGATCTACAAAACGCGTCTTTATGGAATATAAACCCATAGGTGATCAGTTTCAGTAGTAGTTCGGAGGTGAATACTGCGGTGAAGAAGAAATCCAGCTTGCGAAGGATCTGAAAGAAAGGTATAAAATAATATAAAAGATACATATTCCACACAGTATTATTTAATCCCAAACTAAGCTAAGCTGTATAGTGACCAGATAGTTGTTATAAAACGGATATACTTTTTTTATAAATACATACTTATTATATATGATAACACCCAGAGAAACATATGAAATTAAACGTATCGACACAAAGATAGCAGAAATAAAAATAATAAACTAAAAGCCATAATCTAGTAATCGATTCTTTCGATATCGATCTTTAATTATTACAAACAAGCTGGTGCCCGCGACTTCGTCTGCGCAGGATTAGTCACACAATATCTTTATAAATTGTAGCCTATGTGTTATTCTGAGGTATAAGCTATATTATTGTAAAGTTTCATTAAAATCCATTCAGTAGTTTTTACGTGAAAGAGTAACAAACATCCATCCATCCATACTTACAAACTTTCGCGTTTATAATATTAGTAGGATATTTCATTGTGACATTATAGTTTTTTTTTTATGTAGATTGTATTTTAGCATCTCGATGTAACCTAGTAAGATAATTGTGTAAATAGTTACCTCGCTTTTCATCTCGCCACTCTTGTTGTTGACCGGGTCTTCCATGGCCAGCATGAGCGAGGAGGCGAGGATGCACACCAGGATAAGGTTCTTGAACCAAGAGTTGTTCTGGATCTTGTAGCAGGACACTCGAAAACTGATGAAAAAAAATAAAGACGAAGATAGAATATTTTAATATTTAAGAAGTGACAAGACTACAGTCCAAAATTTGAGTTTTTGGAGGTATCTCTGACTATCTCTTTAGGCATCATCAAACTACCGTTGTTGCTACTTGCTACTAAGAGATCTGTGAGGATATCTACCGTTATTCTTAAACATTTTTTGATCTAATATGTCAGTATCTGTCTTTTTTGTTTATCTACACCAATATTATAAAGAGGAAGGATTTGCATGTTTGTAACGAATAACCTCAAAAACTACTGTTACAAAAGTTCTATCACCATTAAATGCTACATTATCCCTGAGTGACATTTTCTACCAGCCAACCTTGACAGGCCAATATTACCAATTAGTCTTGGAGAATATGAAGAAGCTGCTGCCGTCAGGGATAGGCTTCTCCTGCGACTTGATCTCCACGTCGGAAAGACGCCGCGGCCGTGCTGAGATGGTGGCCTGCCGCTTTGGAGGCGATGGCTCTTTTTTTATGTCCCCTGGAAACAGGAGTATAATGACTCAATGAAATTTATGGTAATACAATCTGCTGCTCTCGGCCCTGAATGCTAAAATTAGTACCTCTTTGGTAGGTTCGTTTATGTTTTCTACCCCGTTCCCGGTATTTTTTCCGAATAACAAGTACGATATGCTTATCAAGTTACAAACTACTACTTTAAGTTTCGGTTTAGTGGTTAAGTACAGATATCCTAACATAAAAACATCGTAACTTTCGCATTCATATAACGTGTAACATAATACCCCTATACGGCCAAAGACCAAGTGATCAGACCAAGCACTGGAATACTTTGACGTGTGCAAAAGTTTGAATTCTTCTTTTTCAAAATTCCTATAGAAATTTTAAATTAATTTTGTCTCAGAAATTTGCATCAATCTGATAATGTGTACGTGACCTTAGTACATACGCTATTTGCGATTCCTAATTGGTGGCAGTTCTGTTACCGATGATATTTTATCTACAGTTCACAATTAAAGGTCAAAAAACAGCTGTCAATAAGGCTGCGTCATGTTGTGTTACTTTCATATTGGAGGAACGTTTAAGAGGCATTTCATGAATAAAAACTTCGTAATTTCAAAAGTCTTAAGTCAAAAGGTGTTCACTATGACATGAAGAATACCCTGCTTCCGGGGTTATAGGGGTATTATGTTACACGTTGTATATTAAGTTAGAGTAGAATATAATTTAAAGTAAATCTATGAGTACCTAGTGGCTTGAAATAATTTTATATGAATTACGTTGTATGAACTTAAAGTGTACCGTACCATTTTGTTTTATCTCGACGACGCCAACAAGAGCTTCGTTCACGTTATCCTGCTGATCTATTTCCTGTTCCTCCATCACCTCTTCTTCGGAACCCGTCTCTTCATACTCGTTTTCAGACCTGAAAAATATTAACTTAACTAACCATCATTAACCATCTTAGCTCTGATTTTACCATGCTGTCGTAGATTAACAAAGGATTAAAGGCCGTTAAATATTTCAAAATTGACATCTAAGGTTAGATTTAACGGCCTGTTAATCCTTTATTAGTAACTAACAGAGCATGGTGAAATCAGCTCTTAATATTCTCGACCATCAGTCCACCCAGTTTTGTTTTTCTCGTTTTTTGGTATTTTGCGCGTCTTTCTTAGCACCCCTCATCGGGCTAGCTAAAAATTCTAGTGACTCATAAAAACTCTAACAAAGGTACAGAAGAGATAATTTCACTGCGTCTAAGATTACCGTTGAATATATATTTTCATGGCCCGGTAGACTTAATTCACCTGGGAGTATAAAGTGCTATGCACGGTAGACTTGGTCCGCCTGGGAGAACTAACACATAGACATAGACATAGACAGTTATTTATTGGCCACAAGAACACACAACATATAATTAGGGTAATGTAGGTAGGTACAAAAATGAACAAAACAGTGACAACATGATGAAACATGATAAAAGGTATAAAACACAAAACAATTAAAACAAACGACTATTTTACAATTAATTCAATAACAAACAAATTTTAACTTATCTTTAATTTGACTATATACCTACCTATGGAACATATCTATTAAATATTACAATGGGTACCTAATAATATTGCTGTGTGCTACAGCAGCAAAAAGGTCCCGGCTCAGCATTATGCTTCTCTATCCGAAGACAGGTCAGCGCTGTTATTCTGCCGATACCTTGGTGCAGTCACTGAACCCCATGAAGAGCAGTGTCAGTGCAAACCATATGTCTATACTACATACGATCTCTAAACATTATACATAAATACATACATAGTCTTGTAATACTGATTGGATTTTTATTTAAGTTAAATTAGTGCAAGTGTTAAGTGAAGGTATAATATGATGATAGTAAATAAGTATGTGTGATTTGAGCTGTGAGCTCTCCTGATTACACAAGTCTCTTAAGAGCCAGGGTTTCACAAGAGAGCCCACTACGTCTGTGCTGTATATGAAGTGTGTTGGAAACACAGCTTTCATATAATTGAAGCCCTAATCCAGTAGACTCAATTCACCTGGCTTAAACAAACAAATGATCCATTTTTTTTTCGACAAGCTCGTAATCCCAATTATTACAATCTTGACACTTTAGTTCCAAATAAAAAAAAACACAGTTCGGCCCTGATGTGTGTATTCTGTGCTGTTTGTAAATAATGCACTTACCTGGCCACTCTTTTATATTTTTTGTAAGGCTGGCTATCAGAACAGAAAAAAATTCATTAGACTTATTACAGCTCAAAGTTAATCAAGACTCAATATAACTGTTTAAACCGAACACTTTTACTAAACATGGCTGAACTTACTTATATTATATTGTTACCTTCTTGCAACCTGTTGTTAAATAAATTATTATTGTATTGTATTGTATTTTACCCTTCACTGGAATATCCCTCTTCTTCATTCACATATTCGTCGTCGGTCTCGCCTTTGTCTTCATCTAACACTGGATTTCCGGCTTCCGGATGCTCAGCTGCCTGTTGATTATTAAATCAAAATTAAAGGTCATATTCAACATTCAAAATCAAATTTGGCTCGAGCTTATTCAGACAGATATTAAACAGATACAGATACAGATACTTTATTGGTAAAACAAGTTTACAAAGGTGGAAACAAAGGTGGAATCCGCATTATTATGCCCATATTTATATCAAAACTATCATGAAGTGATTATTTTGTTTATTTTGAAGTAATAGGAAGATAACTTTGAAGTAATTAGACAAAAGTTTGATTAAAAAATAATAACTTTATTATTATCTTGCAAAGAGCTTAATCGCTACGCACGCGCGCAGAGGCATAGTAAAGCGCGTAGCATCGTTCTAAGTAAGTACACCAATATGCACATTCACGGAGATTTTCGATACTGTATCGATTGGCAGATTTGGGTGCGGATTCAGCCCTTGAAAAAGGATGTGGTCACAGCCACCCGAAAATGCGACTGCGAGTCTGATATATACTCGCTCATGACCGATATAGTGCATTCTGCATAATTAGACATTTTTACAATATATAATATGACGGTCTGGGGCCTTATGCTCACTTCGAGCAAGATTATCTCACGGTAGAGATGACGTCATATCTCGTTCAATAACTCGTTGACGTTGCGTCTCGCATGAACTTTGTATGAGAAAATTGAGGAGTGAGATGGTGAGAATGGGGATAAATAGTTATCGAACGAGATATGACGTCATCTCCACCATGAGATAATCTCGCTCGAAGTGAGCATAAGGCCCCTGACCAAAATTTTGTACAGTGTTGTAGTTCCACGTGAACAAAGTCGTGGGGCAAACACTGTGTGAGACGTCACACGGCTATTAGGGTTATGGGCATGCCCATCCTTATAAAGTCCTTCCGGGTAGGCAACGATACGAAAAATCTCCTAGCGTTATTGGCGTCTATGACGGTTATCTAATTCGTGGTGGGGGAATAAGATCTGCACTGACCCAGAGTCCCAGTGGGGTGTATTGTGCATTGTCCCCCTGCTAGCTTCAATATTGTATTATAATACATTGTAACAAGGATCACACAAAAGAACGGTAGGAACCAAGCCGTAAGTTTGTTGCCTGTTCTTCTAGGCTCTGGTCGCGTAGAACTGGTACCTAGAGTTACCTAGCTTTAAGACGTTTTAAAGTGATCCTTGTGATAATTGAATAAATACCTTTTGACTTTGACTTTGCCCAACCTCCACCCGCCCAACTCCTTAAAGTGACGGAGCAGAAAATATGTGTAGGTAAAAATAACATTGACAGCTGTCAAATATTACATTTTGTTTGTTTTTGACATAAACCATGTCAAAAACAAACGCTACAGCAAACAAACTTTTTATTGAGTTAATCTACGGATTCATTTTCTGACATTTTAGGAAGCAACATAGCTTTTTCATTTTATTTGTTTTTCTAGTGTTATTTTGAGCTGTGTTGTGTAATTTCGGTGGTATTTTAACCAACATTACTTGAGGTTTTAGCACAAAGTGTAAACATTTGGAATGAAAGTGTATTGTGATATCCTGATTTGACCGAAAATGTTTCCAATGTTTTGAAGAAAACCGCCACCATTTTCTTCAAAACAAATGACGGCCGACTTGACTATAGACTGACTTGACAAAAAAGTATGTATTCAATACAAATCACTTGACACTGGCAAGATTGTCTGTCGAACGACAGACAGGAGCCATAAACGGAGAGAAGAAGAAGAAGAGTTTATCTACGGCGAGGAAAGCAAGGTTGGTAGTTGTATCAATTTATTAGCAATCCACGCATCTTTATTTTTATATACAGGAAATAGATAAATATTTCAGGGACTACGAGAAATAGTTCTCCCTCGTGGTCCCATTAATGGCACAAAATAATGGGACCACGAAAAAACGGCGAGCAGGACCTTGGGCAACAATATTCAAGCATTCCCGGTGGTGATTTGGATGCAGGGGAGAAAGACCCGATCAGCTCCTGCTGTCCAGTTTTGGACCTGGCTTCCTTAGTTTTGGAGCAATGCAGTACCAAATGCTCCAATGACGGTGATCACTTACCATAAAGTAGGCCGTTGTTTGCCTGAATCAACATTTGTTTTAAAATCTAGCTTTGTTTTTAGAGAACTTACATCTGCTACTTTTTGTATTTCGTCCATCTCTTCGGCGTCACCCAAGTTGTCGACCGCGATAGCCAAGAACACATTTAGAAGGATATCTGTACAGTCTTTAAGGAAAAAGTTGGCTTCTGCTTGTCATGTCACAAGTACTCGAAACAGCGTGGTGAAAGGATTTAAATGAGTCTCAACGAGGCTCCTTTCGAGCACTTGACACATGTTATAGAACTTGCTACGACATGCCGGTTTCCTCACGATGTTTTCCTTCACCGTTTGAGAGTACTTGCATTGAGCACATACATTTTTGAACAGAAAAACTCATTGATGATGACCGGTTTAGAACCCACGACCTTAGGATCGGAATGCGGGGCCACTAACACTAGACCACCAGTGCTCTCAGTCAAGACAGTAAATAAAAATAATTCACTTATTGCAATTTTCAATGGATCATTTTGTTAATAAAGCTTACATCGATTGTATGACAGCCTTCACAACTCAGTTGGTAGCTCTGCCTTCTGCGTCGTAGGCCGTGGGTTCGATCCCCACCGAGAACAAACATTTGTGTGATGAATAAAGATATTTGTTCTCTGTCTGGGTGTTATCATATATTATCATTATGTATTTATATATGTTAATACATATGTACTTTTTTTATCAGCTATCTGGTTCCCATATTACAAGCTTTGGCTTATTTGGGGCGAGTTAGTGCTGTGTGGAAAGTCCACCAATATTTATTTATTTATTATTTATTGTGAGTATTACAATTATACATGTTATGTAAAGGATACAGTTGCCGCAGATAAAGATGACGATGAAGTAGATAGAGGCCAGCATGCCGGGCGTGCCGGCGCCGCCGTACGCGTTGATGCCTTCGTACATCACCACGTTCCAGTCCTCGCCCGTCAGGATCTGGACAATTCAATCATTATCATCACTACATAGTATAAAACAAAGTCGCTTTCTCTGTCCCTATATTTTTTTTTTTATTGTCTGATAGCAAGAAAGAATGACGGAAAATGGACATCGGCGAT
Source organism: Chloroclysta siterata (assembly GCA_932294275.1). NCBI lineage: Eukaryota > Metazoa > Arthropoda > Insecta > Lepidoptera > Geometridae > Chloroclysta > Chloroclysta siterata. Next base: position 13,446,513 of record OW028591.1, on the reverse strand, counting down.
TACGGAATGGTGGCCAAAAGACGCTCAACGACCACGTGGCAGACCACCCGCCCGATGGTATGGTAGAAGAAGTTGGGTGGCAATGGCAAAGACTGGCACAGGACCGGAGAGAGTGGCGTTTTAAAGGGGAGGCCTATACCCAGCAGTGGGTGCATACAGGCTGAATTTATTGATTGATTGATTGATTGTCTGATAGCTGGACGTTTGACTGCCATCTCACCTGATGGAAAGTGAAGATGCAGTCTAAGGAGCACGCTTAGCTATAATCCAATTGTTCACTCTTGTCTTGAATATTCCTAAGTTATTATAACTCCGGATATACTGACGATGGTAGAGAGTTCCACTCCTTGGCATATATCCCTATGTATGCTTAAATCTTTAAAACTACGCAACGGATTTTGATGCGGTTTTTTTTTATAGAAAAAGTGATTCAAGAGGAAGGTTTATATGCATAATAAAAGCATAATCTCTCAGGGATAACCCACAATAACCGTGCGAAGCCGGAGCGGGTCGCTAGTTTTTAATAATACTTAAGAGTAGTAGATCTCGGTTTGGTTACCACTTAACATCAGGTGGGCCAGCTGCCTGTTCCATCGGCAAGTATATTAAGTATAAAAACAAACAGTAAGCAATAGGTATTAATTTAAAAAATTTGGTTGTCATTTTGATTACAACCATATTGATTGATACTTTAGCCCCCTTAAGTTTTCAGGAGTGGTATTTGTACACCTTGTATACATTGAAATCGGTTTTTTAACCTTCAACGTTCACCAAAAGGCAAGAGTGAATAGGTGTCTTCTAGACCGTTCTGCTCCATCGTAGGCTACATCGTCGCTTACCATCAGGTGAGATTGTGGCCAAAGGATAGTCTATTAATTATTAAAAAAATGCGGCTAAAAACATTTTTTTTATGAAAACTTGATTGAATGAAAGTGATATTTTTGCTAAACCTTTGCAATATTATTCTCCGAAACTCGATGTGAACGATTTTTCATAACTACATTCAGTGTTTTTATACCATCAAAAATGTTGAACTATGCTAGCGAACTGTGTGTGATTGTAGTCTGAATACAAGTATTTACAAAATACATATGAAACAGTTGAGCTATCTGCAGACCGCTGCAAACGATCTAGAGATAGCTCAATTAATTCAAATCAAAGTTTTGGTAATTTTACCTGAAACATGGTCAGAACAGCTTGCCAGAAGCTATCGAAGTTGTGTTTCTCCTTCTCAGTTTCCGGCGCGTAGTCGAACTTCCCCCCGAACACCTGCATGCCCAGGAGAGCGAAGATCATGATGAACAGGAACAGGAGGAGGAGCAGAGAGAAGATGGACTGGATGGAGTTGAGGAGAGAGGCTACAAGGTTGGACAAGGAACGCCAGTACCTGGAAAAGGTTGTTTAGTTATTTTCTGATATTTTCCCAATCTCATCCTTCATCCTCATTTTTTTCTTTTTTTTCTTTTTTTTTCTCATTTTTTTATTGTATTTATTCTCTCTCTAAATTATTTTCCTGATTCTTGTAACTGTTTTGCTGTCTTTTTAGTACCGATTTAAGTTTTTTCTGGGTTATAATTTGGATGTTTTCAAGAGAAGAGTGAATCTTTTAAGTCAGCGTGCCGTGGAACGCATCATCATTTATCATTAGGTGAGATCAAACGTTTCGAGTCCACTGATATATATAGTGGAAAGTATTTCCGGGAATTTCGGGAATGCCGGGGATTCTGAACCCTTTCCATCTACCGACTTTCCGCGATCCTCAGGAAAACGCTATAACGTTTACCTAATTGTATGGTGTGTGTTCCCGTGGCTACTAAATTAATAATAATTGTATGTCTCCGTAAAATTTGGAACTTTAAAGATTCAAAACTTACTTGGTGACCTTGAAAACTCTCAGCAGCCGGACGCACCGCAGCACGGATATGCCCAACTGTGGGATGGTGTCGGTAGCGGTCAGCGCCAGTTCCACGATGGAACACACCATGACGAAGCAGTCGAAGCAGTTGAAGAGGGATACGAAGTAACCCTGAAAATACAGGTCAGGTTAGTTTTTACAACTTAACATGCTTCTTCTCTCAATTTATGGCTATTAATTTATGGCTCCTGTCCGTCATTCGACAGACAATCTTGCCAGTGTCAAGTGATTTGTATTGAATTTAGAATTTAGTCAAGTCAGTCCATAGTCAAGTCGGCCGTCATTTGTTTTGAAGAAATTGGTGGCGATTTTCTTCAAAACATTGTCAAATCAGGATATCACATAATATACTTTCATTCCAAATGTTTACACTTTGTGCTAAGACCTTAAGTAATGTTGGTTAAAATACCACCGAAATTACACAACACAACTCAAAATAACACTAGAAAAACAAACAAAATGAAAAAGCTATGTTGCTTCCCAAAATGTCAGAAAATGAATCTCAACTTAACATTTAAACTAACCTTAACTTTGACATTTTGCATTTTAACACTCCACAAAATTTATTTAATATTGTCAATTTCTTATTTTTCTTAATTTATCAATATCATGTCATGTCTCGAAAATTTCACAATTCCTATTGAAATTAATAAAGGTTCTACTAAGTACGCTATACTCAATACATATTGCTTACATGTTTAGTTTAAGTACTTACAGAGTTGTTAATTTTGTCTCATTATTTATTATATTTATTATGTCAAATTATCTTTTTTATCATCTAATCACTTACATCTATTTAACTTATATAGCTGTTGTTGTAGAGAGCACCGGTGGTCTAGTGGGAGTGACCACGCCTTCCGATCGTAAGGTCGCAGGTTCGAATCCGGTCGTGCACCAATGGATTTTTCCTATCGAAAAAATTTATGTGCGCAATGCCAGTGCTCTTAAACGGTGAAGGAAAACATCGTGAGGAAACCAGTTAGTACTCTAACAGCGGCGATGGGCTTGCAACCTGTCACGTATGGAATACCAACTACTGCAAAATGTGGGTATGTCCCAAATTTAATGTTTGGACGTACCTCTGACTACCCCCCTTAGACATCCTCAAATGAATCTGGAGTTAGTACTTGGTACTAAGAGATCTGAGGGGATATCTACCGTGCCTGGGGATTAAAGTCGTGAAGCTGTTTCAGTTTCAGTTTCAGCTGTTGTAGCTAACTACTTCTTTACTATAACTTACTTGAAACCCCAAAGCGTACATCTTTACCAGCATCTCCATTGTAAACAGCACTACAAAGAGGTAATTTGCATACGTCTGAAAGTCATCCAGCCACGCGTCTTGCCTAAAAATCGATACGCGATGTTTGATTATTCTTTAGAAATCAAATTATTAATACAGCAACTTCATTTTTTTCTTATACTACTAACTGATGAAACAAGCAGATGTTAAGTGGTAATCATCACCTAAAACAAAGCATTGCCTCGTAAGCCACGCACGATAGGAACGTGCCCTACGATGCACTGCACTGCGTCCATCAACTTGAGGCATACAGATGTTAAGCCTCATGTGCCTGTAATTACACCGGCAACCACATTCTTCAAACCGAAACACAGCGTTGCTGCTTGGTGGCAGACAAAGGCGTGGTGGTAGTACTTCCCCAGACGAGCCCTTCACAAAGAGCTCTACTTCTCTTAAACATGATCGCAAGATGGTAAATGAAGATATGTTGATTAAAAGAGAAACAAAAGTTTCTCATACTAAAACGGGTATAATGGGAAAAAATTAAAGTATATGAAATCAATGACAATAGGTAATTAAAATGTCACGAGAGAGGAAAACGAGATACAACAGATACTTACTCAAAATGTTCAGTAGCTAAAACTAAAGTATTTAAGAATACGAGAACTATAATGGTCCAGTAGAATGCTTGAGACTTCACGCCTTTCCTGCAAGCTCGTCTCATTCTTCTGTTCACCTGAAAATTAAAAAAAAAAATAACATTTATTATGAACTCATACCATCATTACTCATTTTATTCGGCAAACTTTTAATCTTGAATTTAGCTAACATGATTAATAGTAGCGCAAAAGGTCTTTGAAAACTTTTATTTAATAGTAGCTTTATATCTTATAGGTTAAAAAGCTTGGGTATAGTTTGTAGATCAAAATAACAAAAGAGATCCTAAAACTGTACCTTGTCGAACCTCCTAAAGTAAACCTTACAAGTAGGCGCTTGCGTTTGTTCACCATTGAAGTTAATGTTGCTTTGAGACCCTTCGTAACTTCTTTTGTCTTTTTTACCTGAAAATATCGAAAAAAGTTATATAAATTTGATAATAATTTGTAGAAACAGATCAAAGCCGCTGGTCAAAGCCAATTAAATAAAGTAGAAAAAATATTTAAATGTTAAGAGCTCTCTAAGAAGCAAAAATAAATCGAAAAAATTAATAAAAAACAGTTAATTAGACAAGTAGTTCAACAGCAAAACATGTAATTTACTGACTCAATTATCTTTATACTAGCAGTTATTTCCAACATATTTCAACCTCAGTATTGTGTAGGATATTACAAGTCAAAATGATATTCGATTTGGATGTAGGTAAGTTTCCAATGTTCAACTCTTCTGCCTTACCTTGAGAATCATTATCATTGTCTTTCTGACCCTGGTCATTTTCTAAATCTAATTCTTCAGCTACCGTGATCCAGTTCAAGTAGCCCTTTAAGTCTTCTTCAAACTGTTGTCTTTCTCTTGTCTTCTGGAAGTCACCTCGGTTCTTAGCCTTCTCTCTTTCTTTTGAAAACTCTCTAAAAAGTAAAGTCTTTTTAAGAATATTTAATGCTTGTGTATTGTCATAGACAATCTTATACAAACTATTAAATAATTTATTTAGCTGCCTTTGACAATTGCTATTTTACAAATAGGTACTCTAGATTACTACTTAATTCTAAACTATTTTATGTAATAACTATCTCCTCCTCCTCAACAGCCGTCGCCTCTACGTCGTAGGCCTCCCTTAAATCTTTCCATATGTCCCTTTCTCTTGCAATACAAACTATTATCTAAAAGTCTAAACTAAAAAGTCTAAAACTATTATCTAAATATTATCTAAAAGGTACTAAGTGAAAGCTTATTAGTTACCATTTGCCATAAGTAGACAAGTCTAAGTTTTTTTAATGTCTTGCTGATTTGTTTTTATTTAACTAGCTGATGGAACAAGCAGATGGCCCACCAGGGGGGGTATTTTGATTCATTCGATATCGGATTCGTTACGGAATACCATTTTTGAATTTCGAATTCAATATAATAGAAAACGCGATTAATATACTTAGGTGAAATATGAAATAGTTTAGCATTTTACATTAAAAACATTGCATTTTTAACCATTTCAGTCTCTTGTTTACCATTTATGAACCATCTACAGTTTTATTTAATTTTGATTGTTTTATTATTCGACTTTGTGATTTAAGTAAGTATAGGTAAACACGCAAAATTTTTGGCGGGAATTTCTTTTATTTTTTCCCCTTTCACGGAAAGGTTTCCGCCACTCAATAGCTGTCGGAAAGTCACTCGTTATCTTTTCGAATCCTAATGTCAAAAGCTTTGTCTGAAATGTCAAAATCGCAAAATCCAAATTCAAAAAATGACTTTCCGTAACGAATCCGATACCGAGGAAATCAAAATACCCCCCCTGATGTTTAGTGGTAACCATCACCTAAAACAAAGCATTGCCTCGTCATTCCCGCACGATAGGCACGTGCCCTACGCACTGCCGCGTCCATCCACTTGAGGCATGCAAGTTGATATTTAGCTGATGCAATTTGTGACTTACCCAGACAACACACCGAGAATAAGGTTCATGACGAAGAAGTTGCCAAATATAACCAGCGTAATGAAGTAAATCCACACCCACGTGTTTCCTTTCACATTCGCTATCTGAAAGCAGAAACTCTCTGAATGATTTATGAAGTGTTGACATTCACTACAAAACATTAAATGATTACTAATACAGATTTGGATTATAATTAAATTGCATAATAATTAAGTAGACTAACTAGTATCTACATAACATAAATACTTATTTGTAAGTTTGTAAATTCAAAAACATAATAAAAAGAAAACTTTGTACAAAAGCTTACTATAAAATATCTGATTATATAGATGACAAAAAAGCTTGGGACTGATCTATGCTCCAACTCATTAAAACACTATACAATTAAGTAGGTACCATAATAAAATTGTAAAAAGGATCATACAAAAAAACGCTAGGAACTAAGCCGTAAGTTTCTTGCCCGTTCTTCTAGGCTTTGGTCGCGAGGAACTGGCGATAGATTCACCTAGTATATAAGACGTTTCAAAGTGATCCTTGTGATTGTACTGAATAAAGACTGTTTTGATTTGATTTTGATTTGTAGAGCTAAAGATGTTATAGAAATAAACTGTGTACATATTTGTATTTGTGTATTGACTATGATCTCCATCCCTGATTGAGCATTGTTTTATATTGAATAATGTTAAATGTACACTATTTTAAATGTAAACAGCATCGGGAGCTATTTTTTATCCCCCTCTTTTCAAGTTCTTCTGTAGTTCTTGGGTCATTATTTTTAATGAAGACCAGCCATTACTCAGCTGTTCCCTCCTAGTCAGCCTTAGAAATCTAGAGAAAAACCTAGTCTATGGGCGCATAGCTGACTAGCCCTATAGTTACGAATTTTATCATCACCGTTCGTTTGTAGCTTAATTTCGCTTTTGTGTTTGTGGTTACAACATTGTATAATGATAGTTAGATTGTTCTTACAGCGTACATAATATCCGTCCAGCCTTCCAGCGTGATGCACTGGAACACTGTCAGCATAGCGTAGCCGATGTTGTCGAAGTTGGTGATGCCGAAGTTAGGGCCAACCCAGAGCCCGCGGCATTCGTAGCCACTGTCGCAAGGCACGCCGACGTCGCTCTCTCTGCTGCAGGAAGATGGGTCATCTGCCGTCTCGTCTGAAATAACCAAAAGGACGTCTTAAAAGAGTTATCTACAGAAGTCTAAGCCACAAAAGTCAAAGCAAAAAGGTTTTTATTCAATTGAATCAAGGGTCACTTTGAAACGCCTTAAAGCTAAGTGGATCTAGGTGCCAGTTCCACGCGACCAAGCCTAGAACAGGCAACAAGCTTAAAGTCAAAGTCAAGGTCAAAAGGTATTTAATCAATAAAATCACAAGGATCACTTTGAAACGCCTTAAGGCTTAGTGGATCTAAGTGCCAGTTCCACGCGACCAAAGCCTAGAAGAACAGGCAACAAACTTACGGCTTGGTTCCTACCGTTCTTTTGTATGATCCTTGTTACAATATAAAAACTATATAGGAAATACTTAGGATAGGTTTACAGCTAGCTACATTATAGAACCGATTTGATTCCAAGCCGTAGCTTCTATCATTCAGAAATAAAAAAAAAACAAAACGTTAGGAACCAAACTGTTAGTTTGTTGCCAGTTTATTCTTTTTATAGAACTAGCTGATGGAACTAGCAGATGGCCCACCTGAGCAGTAACCATCACCTATAACAAAGCATTGCCTCGTAAGTCACGCCCGACAGGAACGTGCTCTACGATGCACTGCCCTGCGTCCATTAACTTGAGGCATACAGATGTTAGGCCTCATGTGCCTGTAGTTACACCGGCAACCACACTCTTCAAACCGAAACACTGCGTTGCTGCTTGGCGGCAGAAAAAGGCGTGGTGGTAGTACTTCCCCGGACGAGCCCTTCACAAAGAGCTCTACTACTGTTTAAAGTAGAATGTAAAGTTACCAGTTCTTCTAGGCTTGATTTTATAGATGTAATATATGTATATGATTTTACGGAGTTCAGTCGAGGAAAAGAGGTCAAACCACTCTTGGGATCCACCAAATAGAATAGTATATAATAGTCAGCAATGGTGGTTTAGTGGTAGCGGCCTCGCCTTGCGATCCTAAGGTCGTGGGTTCGAAACCGGTCATGCACCAATGAGCTTTTCTGTCCAAATATTTATGTGCACAATGCCAGTACTCTCAAACGTTGAAAGAAAACCGGCATGCATCTTGAGGAAACCGGCATGCCGTAGAAACTAAAAAGTTCTATAACATGTGTCAAGTGCTTGAAGGGAGCCTCTTGAGGCGCACTTAAAATCCTCTTACCACACTGTTTCGAAAGAAACTAGTGACACGACAAGAGGAGAGTAACTAAGTATAAGAACTCTTACTAGTGCCCAACTTGAAGCAAGTATCATGCAGCACTCCTGAGAACAGCTCCAGGCCAATGATAGCGTAAATAATGATGACGAAAAGCACCAGAAACGCTATGTGGAATAGTGGCACCATGGCTTTCAGGATTGAGTTCAGCACGATTTGCAGACCTGGGAAAGAAAAGTTCCATAAAGGAGGTTGCTAATATTTTTCTAGCTTTTTGGGGGAATTCGAAAACAAGTTTTCTTACAAAGCATCAGTGATATCCCTTCCATCTTCCTAGCACTGGATAGTTTTTTTTATACTACCTACTTGTTGATACAGACAGATGGCCCACCTGATGTTAAGTGGTAACCATCACCTATAACAAAGCATTACCTCGTATGTTACGCATATATATATATGCGTAACATATGATAGGAACGTGTCCTACGATACACTGCCCTGCGTCCATCAACTTGAGGCATACAGATGTCAAACCTCTTGTGCCTGTAATTACACCGGCAACCACAATCTTCAAACCGAAACACAGCCACGCTGCTTGGCGGCAGAAAAAGGCGTGGTGGAGTTATTTGCACAAGTAGTTTGTACGTCGAGTATTCTTTGCACAAGGAATTTGCATCAAGTATTTTTTGCGCAAGGAGATTGTATACCATTAAGATGGAGGTCGAATGTGGTGTGTTTTAAATTCAAACACCAAAAAAGTGATTAAAAGTCTTTTTCATTGTTTTCAGTGAATAAAATAGGCTTTTTAGAGAGGGAATAGTATAAATAAATAAATCAATTAATGATACTCACTCGGTACTCCAGATACAAGACGCAAAGGCCTCAGCACTCTGAAGGCTCTTAGCGCCTTCACGTCGAAAGAGTCCTTGGAAATGTACGCAAGAGCCATACTCGCTATACTGGAATAAAATAAAGAATTTATTAAGACCACAAAGCTCATAAAAATAAATAGAATATTTGTAGCCGATTAAAAAAAATTGTGTGACTCTTCAAGGTTGCTTTGGTCATTTATTTATTTATTTGTAGCAAAACCAACAGCACAATAAAACAGAAGTAATTATAGTGGGATGAATGCACTCGCAACACATACAAATAGTTTAATTAGAATGTGGAATGCTCTTGGGTAGGCAAAGATAGTCTTTTGTTTCGAACACTTCTAAATAATCTTTTTATTTTTTACTAGCAGCAAAACCCGGCGTTGCTCGGGTTAAAATACATCGCATGTTTAATGGTACCTATAAGAAATAATTAAGGATCCATTTTCTAAAGTAGATAATGAGATTAGATCCTAAGATATTATTTTGGATCGATTTGAACAGTTAAACTCATTTTGGAACTTTCTAGATCATTCCAGAAGCTTTCTGAAATATTCTAGATCGATTACAATAATTACACGGCTTTTTGGAACTTTCTAGATCATTCCAGAAAGTTTTAGAACTTTCTAGATTGATTTCATCAGTTGCGCACATTCGGGAACTTTCTAGATCATTCCCGAAATTCCCGAGATTTTAAGAATTGTACAAAAGTTTTCTGTCCTTCTCTAATATGTATAGTTAGAGAAGGACAGATATACATTATTCCACATTTTCGCCACCCACAACCACCCACTTCCACCCACCCCGACCAAACTCACTTATGACGCTCCTGAAGCACATTTATGATGCTTGGGAACACTCACAAGATGCGATTGGGGTATTCTGCGATCTGTCCAAAGCTTTTGACTGTGTAAGTCATGCCACCTTAATATCTAAACTTAAACATTACGGCATCATAAACCAGGCAATTGGTCTTATACAGTCATATTTAACCAATAGAGTGCAAAAAGTTGATGTTGGCGGTGAGAGGTCGTCTGGGTCGGTCATTGATATAGGGGTACCTCAAGGTTCCATATTGGGTCCCTTTTTATTTCTAGTATATGTAAATGACCTTCCACCTTTTGTAAAGGAATTATGTGAAATAGTTCTATTTGCTGACGATACCTCTTTAATATTTAAAGTCGACAGATTGAAGACTAACTTCGATGACGTTAATGCATCTCTGTCGCAAGTACTTAACTGGTTTACTGTTAATAATCTTTTGCTCAATGCCGGGAAAACGAAATGCATTAAATTTACTTTGCCAAATGTGGTTCAGCGTCCAACCAATATTGAATTAAATGGAGAATCACTTACCCTTGTCAATTCTACTATTTTTTTAGGACTTAATATTGATGCAAAATTGCAGTGGGGTCCACATATCAAATCACTTGCTGGTAGACTGAGTTCGGCTGCATACGCAGTTCGCACAATAAGATGGCTTACAGATGAAGCTACAGCTAGGCTAGTATATTTTAGCTACTTTCATAGTGTAATGTCTTATGGTATATTGCTCTGGGGGAAAGCTGCTGATATACAAAGTATATTTGTACTTCAAAAACGGGCGATACGTCCCATTTATAAAATGAAACCACGCGAATCATTGAGGGAGCGATTTAAAGAAATTAATATTCTCACAGTAATTTCACAGTATATTTATGAAAATCTATTATACACTCATAAACACATAGATAACTTTAAGAAAAAGAGTGATGCACATAACGTTAACACTAGAAATAAAAACAAATTATGTATTCCTAAATTTCGACTCCAAAAGGTAAATGGCTCGTTTATGGGGAACGGTATACGCTTCTATAATAAACTTCCAGAAAGTGCCACTGGGCTTCCTATTAGAAAATTTAAGTCATACATTAAGAATAATCTAATAAGTAAAGCTTATTATACTTTAGATAGCTATATTGATGATAAAAGTGCGTGGCCCGATGCCCCGGTCGCTCTGCCCATCGGCAGCTAACATGTCTGCAATGTCTGTACTGTACCTACTATTGTGTGTTTTATTTTTCTCTGATTTAATAGATTGTATTTAATTTTATGCATTAGGTATTATCAGTTTGAAGCGTAGCGTGTGCTGTCTTATAAATTTGATTATGTTTACCTTTTTCTGCATGCCTACGCCTCACTTAACTTCAATAATATATTATATTACATTGTAAAAGGATCATACAAAAGAACGGTAGGAACCAAGCCGTAAGTTTGTTGCCTGTTCTTCTAGGCTTTGGTCCCGTGGAACTGGCACCTAGAGTCACATAGCTTTAAGACGTTTCAAAGTGATCCTTGTGATTTTATTGAATAAATACCTATTGACTTTGACTTTGACTTTGACTTTATGCATACCAGGAGACCAAGGGGTATTTGCCATCCCAACGGGAAGTTGATCGAAGTTGCGGATCATAGAAAAAATCGTGGACACACGTACGAACATTAGCATTTTATATAATATATTAAGATTTCGTCAATGTAATTCGTCTATCTTTGTCTAAGTTTTACTTATATATTAAACCTTCTTCTTTTCGATTCAAGACTAAGTCAAACTTTTTTCAAACAACTTGACAACTTTGGGTGGGCCACCTTTCTAATGGCAGGATAGCCTACGAAGATAGAGTTGCCTACACCACCAGTATTTTCCTTACTCAATAGTCATCGTCACCACCAAGAAGTCCACTGCTGGACATAGGCATACGTTAACGACAAATGTCAAAATTCATTCGTGGTTAGGCATCTCGTGGTCATCATCAGAGGACCCTCTCTAGCTCTCTCTCTCTTGTCGTGACACTATTTTCTTTCGAAACAGTGTGGTGAAAGGATTTTAAGTGCGCCTTGAGGCGCACTTAAAATCCTTTCACGCTCATTTCAAGCTTTAAGACGCTCGTTTCAAGCACTTTACACATGTTAAAGAACTTTTTAGGTTCTACGACTTGCCGATTTCCTCACGATGTTTTCCTTCACCGTTTGAGAGTACTGGTATTGTGCACATAAATATTCGAACAGAAAAACTCAAAGCACGGTTTCGAACCCACGATTTTAGGATCGGAAGAGGACCTTACCCGATAGTGACAATGGTGAAGTCGAGACTGTTCCATGTGTTCCGCAGGTACGCCCCCGGGTGGAACAGGAAGCCGTACGCAATTATCTTCATTATGCACTCTCCGGAGAAGATAAACATAAATATCCATTCTACTTTTTCCTGGAATCAGAACACCATGTATGGGATATACAAGAAATGAGTAGTAACTGCATTCAACACTAATAGAAATAATGTTTTTCGTCCCAGACTGTTAAGTATCTTACAGTTATCTATTTATTTATTTAGTAGTTAAGTCTAGAACTGTGGTGTATTCTGCGTTGCGCTCACTTTGCGAGACTTTTAAAACCGACCAAGTACGAGTCGGACTCGCGCACGAACGTTTCCGCACCATACCATCTATAAAAACGGCAAAAAAATCACGTTTGTTGTATGGGTGCCCTTAAATATTTATTCTGTTTTTTAGTATTTGTTGTTATAGCGGCAACAGAAATACATTATCTGTGAAAATTTCAACTGTCTAAGTATCACGGTTTATGAGATACAGCATGGTGACAGACGGACAGAAAGGCAGACAGACGGACGGACAGCGGAATTTTAGTAATAGGGTCCTGTTTTACCTTTTGGGTACGAAACCCTAAAAAGACTTAAAGTACTTAGCATTATCTACTAAAGAAGCCTAGAAGCCCTTACAGGGCTAGTTTTATTTTTTATTATTTTTATTTAACAGTCTTTAATAATCAGAATAATCTGAATAATCAATTTATTGGTAAGTAATAAAAATCATTACATATAAATAAAATAGATACTTACTAATATTGCATTAGTGTTGTTGGTGTCCCCAGATGGGTATGGAGTGAATACTGCAAGCGCTATACAATTCGCAAAGATAGTCGTCAATATCATGTATTCAAACGGTCTGTTTATTTGTTGAGGAAATCACTGTATTCAGATATCAATGGAATATGTTGTAGTGCGATAAATAAATATTAAAAGTCATTTCACGCAGCGCCATATAGCTTCAAACACTAAGGTATGGGAACCATACTTGTTTTTTTTTATAAATACATCATCATCATTGTAATCGTCTTATGAATATCGTTCTTACCCCTTTCTGGGCGTAAGTCTCCCTGTCAATTATCAAATTTTTTTTTTTTAATACAAGAATTTATCAAAGCTTTAAGCTTCTAGAAAATTTATATTCATATTGATTTTGGCTCAGAGTATTGAAACAATCTTCTTCTAATCGTATCACTAGTTTTTTTCGAAACAGTGTGGCGAAAGGATTTTAAGTGTGCCTCGAAGCTTCTTTTGAGCATTTGACACATGTTTTTTTCTCTGCAGTCTCTATGACCTGCTAGTTCCCTCACGATGTTTTCCTGGCACTGCGCACATAAATTGTTTTGAACAGAAAAACTCATTGACGCCCCAGGTTTTGAACCCGACCTAAGGATCGGAAGGCGGGCCGCTACCACTAGACCACCAGTGCAGTGCATTGAAACAATAAAATTAAATCTATGTCGTACAATACCACTTCCTAGCACATAGATACAAAATAGTCTGGACTGGATTAGACATTGGTATACTATGCCGAGTGTAATGGGGGTTAGTGCCAAGTGTCGCCAAATTACAATTTTGCTGGTAAACGCTAGAAATACACTCAGATAGCTGGGAATAATTGCCCTAGTTACCTAGCTGTTGCAACGGTTACCAATATGTTTAAAACAAACATACTGGTATTACCAGAATTCAGAAACGCAAAACAATTTATAGTGCAATTAATCTGCTCTGAGTTTTTTTTTATTTTAACTGATGGAACAAGCAAATGGCCCTCCTGATGTTAAGAGATAATCATCACCTATAACAAAGCATTGCCTCGTAAGTCACGGACAATAGGAACGTGCCTTACAATGCACTGCCCTGCGTCAATCAACTTGAGGCATACAGATGTTAAGACTCATGTGAATGTAATTACACCGGCCACCACACTCTTCAAACACAGCATCGCTGGTTGGTGGCAGAAAAAGGCGTGGTGGTAGTACTTCCCCGGACGAGCCTTTCACAAAGAGCTCTACTATTCTAATCGTACTAAGCTTATAATTATCAAACTTGTATCAATATGTTGAAGTACGTTCGATAAAAAAACATCAAGAAGTTGGCCCATGTTTTTTTAACGAATCAAGTTATGGGCCTTCAGCCTAGGATTTAGCTGAGTTAGGATTATTAGGTATAGGTAACCTGCATTATTTATTTATATGTTTTCATTCTATTCATATGTACCTATTTTCCTACTTACTAAACGCGAAAAAAAACAGCTGTTTCATGCAAAAGCTCAATACCTACCTGGCTAAAATGTATGAAACAGCTGTTTTTATTTCGCGTTCACAGTGTTGGTTCCTTAGAAAAAGTTATTCATATTGATGGGTACTTTAGCCCCCAGAAGTTTTAAGTACTAGTATTGGAACACCTTGTATAATAGACATTACTTTCATAAGTCATTCTACAAACATCCATTCATTTGCTGTAATTTCATAAATTTTTTGCAATTAAAAATTATATACAAATTGATCATCTATGTTGGCAAAGTTTTATTATCATTCAAACCTATGAAAATTTGCAGAAATCCTCTTTACTGTTTTTAGAATATTTAAAGTATTCACTGGCTCATCTGCAAGTATGTCCATTCCATCAAAATTAATCATACATTTTCAGCACGTTACTGACGCGTATTAACATAGGTCTGCGTGGAGCACTCTTCTCAATGAACATTATATACTCGTACATCATATTGCACGTGAAATGTAATCAGTGACTCACCATTCAAGCATCGGCAAATGGAAGTAGTTGCTGGGTTTTACGGCCGGTATTTACGTCGGCTACCGGCTGAAGTTCTGACGTCAAGATTCTCAAAATATTTTTGTAATTGGTAGAGTTGTTGTTCATCGCAAGCTTTTGTCATTGTCCATCTTGCTTGCTGTTTGTTTGATGCTATCATTGGCAAGCGAAAAGAAAAAAATGCTCCTCAAATATAAACAAAAGAACTAGGCTTTTCGCTAAACCCATTTTTTTGGTATGGACCTATGCAAGGCAGAATTTTCAAACTATGCTTGTCGCGACGAGTAAAGACTGACAGACGTACGTTATACCTACAAACTACGCAGCGTCAAATCTCGATCAGCTCGATCACACTTCTATGCCACGCAATGGCCTTAGTCTAACTTTTATTTTGCCTCTTAAAAATTAAGGCCCTTATATATTCCCTGCCATTATATAGAGTATACCTGTAACTGTTGCTGTCACTTATCAGTCAGATAAGCTAATGGAGCGCTCAGTGAGCAATATTAATAATCCCATAAGAATAAGATGTCGGATAATAAAGGGGAGCGGAGAGTGCGAGAAAGTTCGGCTGACCCCACATGAAGTGGGATAAGAGAACGCAGATGATGGCGACTATAATGAGACAATCAAATATACAATTCCTCCCAGAGGTGACAAAAACCTCCTGGAGGCCACGTTTGGACGAGTAAATTGGGTTCGTTTAGGGTTTATCTGGTCTTTAGTTAAACGGAGCCCCAAGGAATACGTCTTCATACACTGAAACGGAGTGGGTTACCGATTTCTATAGCCTCTTTAGTCTTTTTAAAAGGATACTTCCACTCAACGATATCATAGCATAGTTTCCTCAGCGGGTTCTTCAGCCCCAAGCACAGCAGACTCCGCTTCGGTTTCTCCGG
Organism: Chloroclysta siterata; assembly: GCA_932294275.1. NCBI lineage: Eukaryota > Metazoa > Arthropoda > Insecta > Lepidoptera > Geometridae > Chloroclysta > Chloroclysta siterata. The sequence goes on along the minus strand of OW028591.1, from coordinate 13,430,747 downwards.
CTGTGGCTTGCCCCGCGGCCGCGCTTGCTTGCGAGGCGCTGGCGCGGCCGCCGGGTCACCGACGCTCTCGGCGCCTGGCGTCGTTGGCGTCTGCGGATCTATGGTCGCCATTTTGACCTGGAGGTGCAAAAATTGGATTGATCAACGATAACAATAGAGTCAATGTTGTAGATCATAGATCATAGATAGCGAATCAAGATCTTACACTAAAATCCCAAATAATTATCAAAATGTATGTGCACAGTGCCAGTACTCTCAAACGGCGAAAGGAAAACATCGTGGGTTTTCCCCATAGGCATATTGGAAACTTATTTTTTTTTATGTTTCATGTTTTTGCTCTTCGAGAGAAAATCCTGTCACCACACTGTTTCGAAAGAACAAGTGACACGCCAAGAAGAAGAAGACTAATAGATACATAGACTAATAGATAGATACATATAAAGTTTTATTTAGCAAAGACTCTCGAGAATCGATTTTCATTTAACATTTTTATAAATACCTCTATATTAATACAAATTCCCCCGGTCATCATTTTCTAGAAAGACCATAGAAACTCCTAAATAATTTTCTTCTTAATCGATAAACGTCACAAAAATAAAAATGCCAACTCCAGACGTCGCCTGCTGAGAGCGTGAGTAGTCGACGCACTGATCTAGCTACGTTGCCATGGATCCATGCTGAGTTTACACAAACTCTGCCAGACAAAACACTTATCTTGTACCGCTAGTGGAAACCCCATGTTTTGCAGCAGTAGGCCGTAAAACCCAAAACCAAAGTAAACTCTTGTAAACTTTTAAACCAGAAATATACAAAAAAACATCGATAACATCATCTACATTTAGATAATGACAGCATAATTTCCTCGAAGCTATCAGAGAGTGATGCTATACGTCAGATAAAAATTCCTGTCTTTGTTTTTCAGTCTAAATTCGTGACTCATTAGTTTGGTCGATCCACCCTTAGAAGACAATGTATATGAAGATAGCTTAGCGAATGTCTTGGTTAAGTAAAATTAATATTGACTGAACACACAGTTTTTATGATACATGTTGATGGAACAAGCAAATGGCTCACATGACGTTATGTGGTGACCATCACCTATAAAGCATTGCCTGGTACGTCACAAAGCAATGCTACGATAAGACCGTGCCCTACGATGCTATGCCTTGCGTCCATCAACTTCAGGCATACAGATGTTAAACCTCATGTGGCTAAAATTTCACCGGGAACCACACCCTTCGCACAACTCTGCTCAGCTGCAGAAATAGGCATGGTGGTAGTTCTTTCCTGGACGAGCCCTTCACAAAGAGCTCTTCTACTCGATATTCACGTATAAGAACACCAACAAAAGTTGGTCAAAAATATTTTTACTTTTTTAATCCAAAATATGTGGATTAAAAAAGTCATTGAGACTTATATCAAAAATATTTAGGGCAAGTGGCCCTTCTTAGTTTCAACACCCTATAAACCCAGTTATGGCGGATTTATGACCCATTAAACCTATTTCGATGCAGAACGAACAAATAAATGAGCAATCCATCCAAAGTACTTTATGTTTTCATCAAATACAAATCGCATCATAAATGATTTAGTAATCGTAAATGATTGATGGGACTTCCTACGGAAATGTAAAGATCAATGGCAAAATTGCCGATGATTGAATCATTCGTTTGACACATTACTAGTTTTCTTGACCAGCCAGCAATTTTCTTTTTGACACATCAAATTTCTTTTGTATCGTCGAAATACGAGGAGGAACTGTAGGGTACAGACTCTCCAGACTAGATAGAGAGAGACTCTGTACCCTACTGTTATAAAGTTTGTTGTGAGTAAAATTAGTTAGTTAAAGTTCACTTGTTTAATAGTTATGAAAAGTTATCAAGTTGATTTACGCTGTGACGGGTTGTTGTTTGACAGGTTGTTGTCAACTGAATGTAATTGGACAGAAAATCACGTCGTAGCGTAAAATGCAGACCCGGCGTAAAACGCAAAACATTTACTGTGCGGTTTGCATAAGCCGTACATGTTTTGGTATATTTTGAATACAATTAAGTATACAATGTTGACAACGTACGTTTATAAGATATACTCGTACAAGGGACATTAATACGAGTACGATCACTAGCCGTTTGTTTGTTTGAGCTATGGGGGTATAAACAAGATCCACTTTCTGTTTACAAAATACACCTGCGGAAAGCTAAATTGTCTCTTCTCTTGCCGTGTCACTAGTTTCATTAGAAACAGTGTTGTGAAAGGATTTTAAGTGCGCCTCAAGAGGCTCCTTTCGAGCACGTGACACATGTTACAGAACTTTTAAGATTCCAACATGCCGGTTCCCTCACGATGTTTTCCTTCGCCGTTTGAGAGTACTGGCATTATGCACATACATTTTTGAACAGAAAAACTCATTGGTACACGACCAGTTTCGAGCCCACGACCTTAGGATCGGAAGGCGGAGCCGCTACCACTAGACAACCAGTGCTCTCAAACAGTGATGCGCGTGCAGTGAGGTTATTTGTAAAAACATGACATGCGTGAGCATCTGTCAAGCTAATGTCATTTTCACAAAATGTATCTTTCCAAACAAAAAGTGCATCTTCACTATACCCCCTGGTTTAGGGTTGTATTTCAAGCTTTGTTTAACATTTCCACTCTGTATGTAGAGTACTTGGTGTGCTTACTAAACTACCGCTAATGTACTTTTCTCTCGCACATTTCAGCCACTTAACTGGCATTTTTTATGCGTTTACAGCCTTCTTAAACGATTGCGGGTACCGTAACCTATAGACGCTTGCAACTCCGAGGCATCACACGCGTGCCAACCCTTTAAAAATTTTATAACGCCTTTTTTTAATAACTACTGTATTCTTCTACTTATTTAAGAATCTGTAAACCGGGCTTAACATTATTTGCCTACAAAAACATTTTAAGCGCGCCAGTTAATCATTCTTTCTCCGATTGACGCCATAGGAGATTCAAAGAAATATTTGCTCCAATACAAATCATTAAAACATTTACCGTGTTCTGTTCATCGTTTCCTGCAAGATCGTTAATTTTATAAGTCTTGTGTATTTCCTACTGAAACCATGATTTTCTAGAAAGCTGTGGGTGGCCAATACCAATATAATACAAGGGTAAGAGCTGATTTCACCATGCTCTGTTACTTACTAATAGAGGATTACCAGGCCGTTAAATCTAACCTTAGATACAGGCACATGAGCCTTAGAGCTGATTTCACCATGCTCTGTTAGTTACTAATCAAGGATTAACAGGCCGTTATATCTAAACTAAGATGTCAAACGCGTACATTTTGACATATTTAACAACCCTTTAATCCTTTGTTAATCTTAGACAGCATGGTGAAATCAGAGCTTAGCCTCTTAGGAGTGTTCTTCACAAAGGCGAACTTTTTAAGCAGCATCTTGAGCAAAATATGACGAATATGTCAAAATTGTATAAGAACTAAAAAAGCAGGCGGTAATTTAAACATTTGGACGTGTCTTTGACCACCCTCACGGATCATCATCATCATCAGCTTGAATATGTCCACTGCTGGACAGCCTATCCTATATTTTGAGGGAGAAGATTGCCGTAGACACTTTGTGGCGGATTGGCAAGGTGAAGAGGATAGGTCCTATTCTATTCCAGCGCCATCATCATGTCACCGTGTCACAAGAGGTTCAAAGCCGGATGTCTACCGTGCCTTGGGATTAATGAGGGAATGAACGCTTTATTATGTCAAATTCAATTTAGGCCCAGTTTCACCATGCTCTGTTAGTTACTAATCAAGGATTAACAGGCCCTTAACCTCCACACCAACTTCTGAATCACGAATTATGTAGGCTATATTTATTTCAAGTTTCATCCAAATCAAACGAGGCGTGCTGCGTGATTGAGTCACAAACATCTGTCGTACAAACATCTAAGCTTTTGCATGAATAATATATAATTATTATTAGAATGGGCGAGGGCAATCAAAAAATAAAATTAACAACTTTATACAAATATTTACAAAACTCAAAAAAACTGTTGAGACTAAAAATATTAATAGCAGCCTCCCCTTACGACTTTTCTTGTGGTATCGTGACGTAGCTTTTATACAAATAACACAAACTATATCAATTCGAAGAAGTCCATCCAAGTAAGTTAATCAATACACAGAAAGCAGAGCTAAGTACTACTTAATATATTTGTTTTTTTTTTTCATCAATTTTTGTTGAAAATGCAATTTAACAATTTGGTCTCTATCCGTACTTTACCGTGAAAAACTAAGTTAGAAACTTGTGTTTAGACACAAGGGTTTCTGCTTCGGCTCTGATTGAGAGATGAAATGAAATGAAATGAAATGTAATTTATTAAAATCAGTAACAAACATTACAGTATCTTATTAAATTGGGTTTATGTATAACAATTTCGATATTTCCTGGTTGGACAACATTGGTACCCAAACTAGGATAGGTAACCCTGTGTTAGGGCATACCAATGCCCTCCGCCGAACAGATGAGGCTTGAATTGTATAAAACAATTACATTTTAAAAGTATTATTCAATTGAATTAAGCGTTACCTCCTCGTGCTCCTACTAAATACTCCTACTGATAGGAGCACTGGGACACCCATGTCCTGATGCTCCTACTGCAAAGGGAAATTGTAAAACGCTAAGTAGGAGCATCGAGACATAACGAAAATAGAATTACTTATGGGCATACTCTGAAGAAGTAAAATACTGAATTATTATTACTATTTATATGACAAGAAGGAAAATTATGGATAGGATGGCTCATTTTGTGATTCATCAACAAACAAAACAAGACAAACAAAAACTAAACAGTAGGTACGCCTACCGTTTAGTGTATTTTTACCTATTCACGCCAATGTTCCATTTTTATCGATGCAAATACAGTTTTATAATCATTATAAGAACTATTTCTGCCTGTTTACGATGCTCTGTTTTTGTTGTTACCGTTATTAGTTTGTAGCGTTTTTATACACTACTTGTTGATGGAACAAACAGATGGTAAAGCATTGCCTCGCAAGTAACGCACGATATGAACGTGCCCTACAATGCACTGATCTGCATCCATCAACTTGAGGCACACAGATGTTAAGCCTCACGTGCCTGTAGTTTCACCGACCACAAATAGGCATGGTGGTAGTGGTAGTACTTCCTCGGACGAGCCACACACAAAGAGCTCGTAATGTTTGGACGTACCTCTGACTACCTCTAAATTTTTACAAGCATATTATGTCGAGTATCATTATTTTCTTGCCCTTATCGGTACAACAGGTTTTTTTCCTCCACTCTCCTCTATCAGCCGTCATCTCAGCAGTCACTCCTTTCTTACTCATGTCATCTTTCACACTATTCAAACAGTACGAGATTATATTGATAATAATTAAAAAAAAATCGAGTAAAAAGTAGGTATATTTAAGATCGTTGAATCATTATCCCATAGTGAAGTCATTCGAGGCATTAAAATAGCTCACAAAGTGTGTAACACGATAACTTAATTTCAGCATTATAACTAACTACGCCGATGTACTACGTCTAGACAGGACCACATGAAGGGTGTCCTCATACCCTTTTACACCCTGCTGATATACTCGGACCTACCTACTTATAATGTAAGAGAAAATAATCCATAGGCTACCCAGATTTTAGACTTTTTTATACTTCTTGCTGATGATTCAAAGTGATCCTTGTGATTTTATTGAATAAATATCTTTTGACTTTGACTTTGATGGAACCAGCAGATGGCCCACCTGAATTTAAGTGTTACCTAGCCATCACGATAAAAAACCATTGCCTTGTTAGACACGCACGATAGGAAGAACGTGTCCTACGATGCATTGCCCTGCGTCCATCAACTTGAGGTATATGTTAAGCCTCTTGTGTAACTTCACCGGCAACCCCAAACCGAAATATAGCAACGCTGCTTGGTGACGGAATTAAGCATGGTGGTAGTAGAGCTCTGCTGCTCTTGAAAGTCTAATGTTCTATATTGTGTTTAATGCCCACTTGCGCCATTTTCAAATGCTTTTGAAGTTAATTCGGAACGGTTTTGGTTCCTCCTTCAAAACAGCGTCACCATAAAGTACATCCTACTTATTGTCGTACCTTTTATGTTCAATGTTTTTAGGGTTCCGTACCCAAAGGGTAAAACGGTTCCCTATTACTAAGACGCCGCTGTCCGTCTGTCACCAGGCTGTATCTCATGAACCGTGATAGTTAGACAGTTGAAATTTTCACAGATGATGTATTTCTGTTGCCGCTATATCAACAAATACTAATAATCAGAATAAAAAAATTAAGGGGGCTCCCATACAACAAACGTATTTTTTTCCGTTTTTATATACGGAACCCTTCGTGCGCGAGTCCGACTCGCACTTGGTCGATTTTTTTTTGTGTTTTAATAAAGGTTTTTTTTCTTTCTTCTACTTGTCGATGGAACAACCACCTGATGTTTCCCAATCAATTCCTAGATGGCGTTGTACGTACAAGAAACATAAATAAGTTTATTTTCGTTCGATTGATCCGGCACAGATAACGCAATAAAATGCATTTCCTGCTGGAATTCCTAACAATACTATCGCTCACTACCGCTAGCAGGGTATGGAACATGACTTTTGGAAACAAATATATTTAAAGAAAGTTCGTAGAAGTTTTCGTTACAAGGTTTTACCAGTATCAGTACGTTATTAAGGTACGTATTATGATGCCAAAAGATATGTGTCAAAATTTTACAGATTACCTACAGCGCAGAACAAATCTTAATTCTCAATACCACACTACATTATTAGCTATAGTCTATGCTCTGATGTTTATATTTCCTTTTTTCTCTTACGGCTTGGTTCCTACAATTTTTTGTATGGCTCTTTTTACAAAATATTATGGCCTTCTTTGCCACGGGCCTTGAGTAAGTTCTTATTTTCTGACAAATCAAATTAACAAATAACAAGCAAACTCTAGTACAGTTTCAGATAAAATGCTACCGAACATTTTTGCACATCACAAACACAATATCCCCGAACTCAATGACCTTATTAGATAGGCTGTATTGATTTTCAACGTATCTATCTACCCTCAAACGGATTACCGCTTAACGATAAGATACTATCATGGTAAGCCGCTTTGGGGATCCTTTTAGGTATGCCGCCTGATCGTCACGTTGTGAACTCGTGAAGTGAAAAGTTCAGGGGTCACCAATAAACATAGTAGAGCTCTTTGTGAAGGGCTCGTCTAAGTACTACCACCAAGCCTTTTTCTGCCGCCAAGCAGCGTTGCTGTGGTTTGAAGGGTGTGGTTGCCGGTGTAATTATAGGCTCATGAGGCTTAACATCTGTATGCCTCAAGTTGATGGACGCAGAGCAGTGCATCGTAGGGCACGTTCCTATTGTGCTTGACTTACGAGGCAATGCTTTGTTATAGGTGATGGGCCATCTACTACTGTTGTTGTTGCGACTAGGTTTTAGATAATTGACTCGCGGATGGTTCACATATCCCTATATGGGGAGCTTTGTCCAGTGAACTTTTTTAGGTGGATGATGACTGATAAAATGCACAAATAACTTGAACATTTGAAATACAAAGCTTACAGCCGGTTTCTGAAAGCTCGATCAAAACAAATCGGATATCAAGTCACTTGCTATCTCTATCTAATTCCATGTTATAGCTGAAATGGCGAGTGACTTGACACCCGATTAAGTTCTGATCGAGCTTTCAGAATCCGGCCGTAAGTCTTATTGACTTCGGCATACTGTTAATAAATAACGCTTGTCCAATTTTAAATAACTAAAAAAACAAAGAAAACAGAATACTCGCCGCTTATAAACATTTTCATATATTTAGACCGACTAATGATTCATCAGGCTCTTTGTGTTATCCATGAATAAAATATTATTGACTACTCCGCATACATTAGGCAGAACTCATCAAACGTGAAGTCCATCGACCACTAAACCTGTAATGAACCCGGATATTTTTTCTATCTAAAATAAGCGGACAAAATCAGGTCAGAGCTATCAATAATATTCTGTTGCGATAGAAAGCTTGCTCAATAATGGCTCAACTTTCTTGTCTGTTCTTCTAGGCGCGTGGAACTGGCATTAGTTACGTCAATTTGTTCGTACAAAAACACAATGTTAATACAAATTCACTGGGTAGGGACATAACTTTAGATGCAGCTGTATAGAGTCTTTGTCAAAAATTAAACTAGGTATAAAATATAAAAGATTTTTAAAATGTCACTGTAAAACTATGGAAAATACACATTTTATTTAATAGAGCGGCTGTCAAAAGGCTTTGTCAGTTCTGCTTTGAGATCGGCTCAAGTAGTCGATATCCACTACTTACGCTTGACTTAGCGCAAGCCTAAGTTTAGACTGATTTTTAACGACTCTGAATACAAAACAAAGGCTAAGCTTCCGATTTTGACAAGCTCAAGCGTAAGTTCACGCTTACCCTCGTCTCTGAATCTCAGCCTTAGATTCATCAAATTTATAAGTCATTTCAAAGTGGTTCTGGTGATTCTATTGAATAATTACCGTTACAATTCAATTTGAGTACTAAAACATCTGAGTGATCCATGTGATTTTGTTGTTTTTTAAGGTTCCGTACGCAAAGGGTAAAACGGGACCCTATTACTAAGACTCCGCTGTCCGTCTGTCACCAGGCTGTATCTCATGAGCCGTGATAGTTAGACAGTTGAAATTTTCACAGATGATGTATTTCTGTTGTCAGCAAATACTAAAAAACAGAATAAAATAAATATTTAAGGGGGCTCCCATAGAACAAACGTGATTTTTTTATAGACAATGGTACGGAAACCTAATTGCGCGAGTCCGACTCGCACTTGGCCGGTTTTATTAACTTTTCCTAATACTTTAGTAAGTAATGTAGGTAATTAGTTCGGCATAAATGTTTTTAAACTGTTGCATAAAAATTGCAGATCATTGTCCTACCGCTACTTGTGCGTGACGTCATCCAATCGAAGAGAAAACTAATAATTCTAAGTCTTTATATTGGTGGAAATGAGTGATTTTCAGCATAATAATTAATATCAATTTACTTAATTTACCAACGTGTACTATCATACCCATACTGTAACAATATACCAATTTAGGCGCAACAAAACCATTAGCAACGTTATTTAGAAAAAATTTAGTTAACATAACTTTTCGCCCACAATTCCAGTATTAACAGCATAGACTGCGGTTCCTATTATGGAGACAACTAGGTGGCCTGTTTCATTAGCCTTGTCAATTTATAGCGGCACTTTGAGTTATATTTGTTACTGTCACACTTATGTCAACGACGAGAGATTGCAACAATTTTTTCCGCAATTTAGCAAGCAACAATTAGTAATTATATTTATCTTAATGCGTAGGAGTGTACTAAAAATGAATTCCTGAAATTCATCCCCAAAAATGGTGCTGTGGGACTACTGGGATGGTTTCACTAGTGTGTAACAATGTTATGTGGCATACAATACAGCTTAAAATTAAGAAAAAATAATGACACATTATGCTATTTTTGTATCAAAAACAACACCTGTTACGAATTATCTGGCTTGGCAACAATGATACGCTTTCCGCGATTCTTTGCGACCCATAAAAAAGTGTATTGTGATTGTGTTATGTATACAGGGCGTAAAAAGACGACTGCTGAACATGAAAGGGGGTGTTACAGCACCCCAAAACCCATAAATTCGAGAGCACTGGTCCAGTGGGATTACTTCGAATTCCAACCGTAAACCCGTCAAATCAAAAGTTTTTTATTTCGGACAAAGTATACAATCAATTGTGTTAGTAAATGGTAGATTAGCCTAGTTGTTAGTGATGAAATAAAAATATAAAAAAAGTAAAAATATAATTATTTCAGTTGATCACCCTCCGCACGAAATGCACATTGGGGAGGTACACCTTTCCGCAACTGTTTTTAGTATATTGTTGTGGCTACCTCGAATTCTAGCCATCAGAGACGCTGTCTTTTTGCGGAGGATGGCATAAAAGTCATCCGTCTCATACTGCGCAAACAGTGAAGGAAAACTTCGTGAAGAAACCAGTTAGTATTCTAACAGCAGTGATGGGCTTGCAGCCTGTCACATATGGAATACCAACTACAGCAAAATGTGGGTAAGTCCAAATCTATTATTTGGACGTACCTTTAACTAATCCCCGACATTCTCAAGGAATCATGAGTTCGTACTTGGTAGCAAAAAATTTGAAGGGATACCTACCGTGCCTGGGGATTAAAGTCGTTAAGCTGTTTTTTTCATTAATCTTCGTAAATAATAAATAATTAACTGGAATCCTTCATATAAAGTGGAATTCCATGAATGATATTACATGAATGGCTGAGCATAAACATTTGAGTGACGTACCTAACTATTTGAACGAGAATCGATGAAAATAAATGTAAGATATTATTTTCTGTGGCTGGGTAAACGTAGGTCAGGGTTATTTTTGAAAAGGTAATAACAACGATATTTATCTTTTAGAATCTATAAATAATATTATGTTATCTGCTTGTTCCATCAGCAAGTAGCATAAAAAATATGATTTGAGTTTATTTCTCCAAATGGTACAAAAATAGATAAATAAATATTACACTAAGCTACCGTCCATCCGTTCCCTCTCCACTATTCTATAGTCTATACAAAGTGTAACGTAATACGCCTATAACCCCGGAAGCAGGGTATTCTACCTCTACAGGTCAGGAAATGCCTCTTAAGCTTTTCCCCAAAATAAAACTAACACAACATGACCCAGCCCTATTTACAGCTTATTTTTGACCTTTAATTGTGAACTATAGATAAAATAGGTAACAGAACTGCCACCAATTAGGAAACGCAGAAAGCATTTGTACCAAAGTCACGTACACATTATCAGGATTGTTGTAAATTTTTGAGACAATATTAATTTTACATTTGTATAGGAATTTCGAAAACGAAGTATTCAAACTTTGCACACGTCAAAGTATTCCAGTGCTTGGTCTGATCTCTTGGTCTTTTGCCATATAGGAGTATTATGTTACACGTTGTATTATCATTACCATATTTATAGTAAAAATTTGTGAATGATGGTTAAAAACTCAACTGTTTGTTTAAACTGAATCATAATGATCAGCAATAAAAAGTTCATCTTTGAAGAAAAATGTAGAGTCGATATACATAGATGTAGTAGATACTGCAATAGTAGCCAGAGTCAACAAACCCAGTTAGTACAAACTGGATTTGTTGTATAAGACGTACCTATATCTAAACATTTTTATTACTGACTGACTGAAAATGAGGAGGGATTTTATATTTTACGTTTTATGCGTACTTTGATTCAATAAAAATCAAAATGGTCTTTAATCTGTTAGTTACTAATCAAGAATTAACAGGCCGTTAAATCTAACATTAGATGTCAAAGGCGTACATTTTGACATATTTAACGGCCCTTTAATCCTTTGTTAATCTAACAGAGCATGGTGAAATCAGGCCTAAGTGAATCTACCGCCATTTTCTCGTGCAAGCAAGTGTAGGAGTAAAAAGTAGAGAAACTTCCTGTCTTAAGCCAACGCAAGAAATTCTACACATCAATTCATTGATGACATGTCTGGGGTATGTTAACTGAAGAGCTTAACGACGGTAAGTTTGTTGCCTGTTCTTCTAGGCTTTGGTCACGTGGAACTGGCACCTAGAGTCACCTAGCTTTAAGACGTTTCAAAGCGATCCTTGTGATTTTATTTATCCTTTCACCACACTGTTTCGAAAGAAAGTAGAGACACGACAAAAAAAAATGAATAAATACCTTTTGACTTTGATCCCCAGACACATATCTCTATCCTCTCAGATCTTTAAGCACCAAGTATGAACTTCAGATTTTTTCTGAGGTAGTTAGAGAGTACGTAGTAAAAATGTAATTAGACTCATACACACATGTTTGTATGAAAATAACACCGTGTGTAGTCGGAGTAAGTCAGGGGAATTCCACTAGTCCTACAAAATCTAAATATAATAAAAACGTAATGCTTTTCAAACTTCACAGGAGCTAAGTCCATTTAGATTATGTATATTAGATAAAAAGTTTGTAATTAACCTTTTTCTTGTCGTGTCAGTTCTTTCAAATCAGTAAAGGATTGCAAGTGCGCCTTAAAGAGGCTCCTTTCGAGCCCTTGATACATGTTCAGAACTTTTGAGGTTCTACGACATGCTGGTTTCCTTACGATGTCTTCCCTGTGGACATAAGTTTTTGAACAGAAAAACTCATTGAATCTCATTGACTTTTTATTCGAGTCTAAGCAAAGTCACAGGAAAAAGCAGGTTACAATTTTATAATCTACGCTCGAATTGATATGGTTTGAAGTTCTCCAGCAACGGATATGTAAACATAGAATTGCTAGTTTGTTTTTAAAAGGAATTCCAAAGAAAATATATATTCTACTTCTCAGTTTCATTAAGCTTCGTATATTAACTACAAAAACATATCAATAGTATGTTGGAACTTAATCAAACGGAGATTCTGCTGTTTCTACAGTTATACTTATGTTTTTGACTTCTAAAAATACAAACGAGGGTAGGCAGGTAGATGTTTCTTCGGAAGGTCAGTGTTGTGTTCATCGTTGACATTGTGAAATACGTGAAAATATTTACCTCTAATTATGAATCCACAGAATCACTTTCTCCTTTTCATCACTAAAAAATCACTAGAGCTTCGGAAATAGGCTATAAAATGACCTCGAAATGATTTGTCACCGAACACGTCGAAAATATCACTATACACCACAGCACTATTTTTAACCATTATGTTCTGGACACCATTTTCTGGCTTCTTTCTTTTTTTTTATAAAAAAATCACTTTTTGACACAAAATTCCCGGTTTGAATTTCGAACGCTGGGCGCAAATGTTTTATTTTTAAATTCCGTGGCCGGGCGCGTCTGCGGAGTTTTGAAACGTATTTAGGTTAGAATCAGCGGGACACGCACGGGCGCCACTCACACATGCGCAGCCAGACTGCTCGCGAAAACGTCAAAGATTATGTTGGTTTGGAGAAGAATCCTGGAATCTACGATCGTGCGGGAATGTGTATGAAATCGTTTGGTATGCAGGATACGATTTTTCACGATCTAGTATGGAAATGAGTATTCATGTCTGGGAATTTAGAGCTTTTTTATGCTGAAAATGTTTGTGATCTGCATAAACCACAGCGTTTCTAGAAAATTCTCATACATATGAAAAATATAAGGATGAAAAACTCTATGTATTTAACGAAGAACAAAAAACCATTAAATATTATTTACTGATTAATAAAAAATACATTATATGACCTGATTTGTAGAGCTTTAACGTCGTAACTTTTGTAACTGTCTTTAGAAACCACAAATACTTAATTGCTTCATCAATCTAAGAAGGACAGCTTTGGGGATGTCCACCGTGACTGGTGATTACAGTCATGATATGATGAGTTATATAGATTTTAACTAAAGAAAGCTTTAAATTACAAGCCTATTGTAGTGATTTCAGGACAAGCCTTTCCCTAAAACATATCTGAAGTGGAAATCTATGCCATACTAGGTATATGAATCAAAAACAATTTTTGGAACTACAACTGATCGCAAACTGGAATAACAAAGTTGGAGACGAAGAACGAACGGTGGGCTTAGATTCGTTTTTCCTGAGAAATATATGGGGGAGGCCTATGTCCAGTGGATTTCTTCAAGTTGATGACAATAACTGATCACAAATGACTTATTAAACAACACATCCTTTGCAGATTCCCACAGGAATGGAACCTCTGATGAGGTTGTCAACGTCATCACCTTCTACCTTATCTTTGGAAACTCGCACATAGAACGCGTTCTTCTGGCAGACTAGCCGGCATTTACGTAGTTCGGCGCACTTTGGATATTACTGAAAATAATCGTTTGTGTAACGCCCCTACTGCTGGAATCGGCCGATGATGGCAAATTCGAATGGTTATTGTAGTGAACTTCCTCGTTGCTTTGCGAACCTTTGGTGCTTTGCAGTGCAAGGGTCAATCGGATACGATAACCATTTACATTAAGGCTGGGTAATACCATCCCTTCTTGCCTGATTAAGAAAAAAGAATCGCAAAGATCTCATTTTATTATTGTTTTTACAGCAAATAAAAGCTTCATTTGTTCAAGGATATACAGTACATCAGCATGACGAAGTGATTATAATTATTGGACTTACTTACTCGAAAAAAATCGCAAAGTTACCTACTTTTTTTTAGTTTTTCTCGTTTTGTACTCGTTTTGTTCGTTTTGTTTTGTTTTGTACTATTTGACTTTGAAACAAAATTAAACAATAATAATTTGGGTTAAAATATCAAAACGAATCATATGTCTCGATTTTAATCATTCTATATGCCACAAAATAACTAAAACTGTGTAGGGAATCCTCACCTTAAGTGGTTATCGTAACTGAAGTGGGTCTGGGAGAAGTCATGGCCAAAGGAGACTGAAGCTGTGATGGCGGGTATCACCTGACCTGCTCTACGGCCAGTGACTGAATTTGGCATTAGACCAAAAAAGTAATCAGTAATATATCAGTAATATTTATTCAGAACAAAGTTACAAAGTGCACAAGTTACAAAATAACGATGAAACTGCGAAAGTTATAAACTGTGATGCTATGTAATTAGCAAATATATTTTTTACTCAATTTTTATGATCAGCAATAGCTTATATGTCCTCTTTAAATCCGAGTTCCATGCAAGAAAAACTACAGACAGTTAAATGATGATGATGACTAATTTATATATAGTTTTAAAAAATCCTTTTGAAAAAGCTCGCCCGGAGAAGAACTAAGCCTGAACCAAGTTTATTTTAGTTTATATTGTCACTTTGAATGTTGAAGGGTGTATGTGCTAGTGTGAAATATAAAGCACATTTAAGAGTACCTAATAGAGCTCTTTGTGAAGCGCCCGTCCAGGGAAGTACTACCACCACGCCTTTTTCTGCCGCCAAGCAGCGTTGCTGTGTTTCGGTGTGGTTGCCGGTGTAATTACAGGCACATGAGGCTTAACATCTTTATACCTCAAGTTGATGGACGCATGGCAGTGCATCGTAGGGCACGTTCTTATCGTGCGTGACTTACGAGGCAATGCTGTGTTATAGGTGATAATTACCACTTAACTTCAGGTGGGCCATCTGCTTGTTCCATCAGCCAGTAGTATAAAAAAATACATAAGACTTTTATATATATCAGCTAGGCTGCTTCTTCCGCTTCATCTGCTGGAATAAGCTTTCACAGCTCCACATTCGAGTATCGATCGAGAACTCATAGTAAAGTGAAATAGTGACGTCCACGACAGTGATTCAATAAACACGCGAAGATCTGTGATGGACGGATGAATGTATGTTGGTAATAAATAGGCTTGTTTTCTTCAATTTGAAGAAAATTTTGTTTCTTTGGCCACCGCACGAAGATCACTCTAGGAGTTTTCAGTAGAGGTAGCCGCGAAACATTTTTTTTATACATGTGGTATAAAAATCATCAAAGGTTGAAACTCAGCGCAGACGGCAGACTACCAACTAAGCTGAACACACATAAATATATAGGGCTGTCGATGTATTTAAAAGTAGTAGAGCTCTTTGTAAAGGGCTCGTCCGGGGAAGTAACTACCACCACGCCTTTTTCGCCTCACAGCGTCAAGGTTGAGACAGTATTTTGTAATTATAATTAATCAATGTCATGACAATGACAAGAAACATGACGTAGAATGATCCTACTGGTATTCTTCCGGGATAATAGGTGCGGGTTCAGTTCCCGAAGAACTAAAGTATGCAGGATATCAATTGCATAAAGTGAAAAAGAGTTTATCCAGCTGTTACAAATAAAAAACACTGGTTCGTTATTAACATAAGAAGAGTAGAGCTCTTTGTGAAGGGCTCGTCCAGGGAAGTACTGCCACTACGCCTTTTTCTACCGCCAAGGAGCGTTGCTGTATTTCGGTTTGAAGGACGTGATCACCGGTGAAATTACAGGCACATGAGGCTAACATCCTGTATGCCTGGACGAAGGGCAGTTCATCGTGGCACGGACCTATCGTGTGTGACTTACGAGGTAGTGCTTTATTTTAGATGATGGTTATCACTTAACATCAGGTGTGCCATTAGATTATTCCATCAGCAAGTAGTGTAAAAAAGTACTTATGTATTTACCTAATTATTTTTTTTATACATCTAGCTGATGGAACAAGCAGATGGCCCACCTGTACCTGTACCAGTAATTACACTGGCAACCAAACTCTTCATACCGAAACACAGCACCGCTGCTTGGCGGTAGAAAAAGGCGTAGTGGCAGTACTTCCCTGGACGAGCCCTTCACGAAGAGCTCTACTCTTCTTATGTTAATAACGAACCAGTGTTTTTTATTTGTAACAGCTGAATAAACTCTTTTTCACTTTATGCAATTGATATCCTGCATACTTTAGTTCTTCGGAAACTGAACCCGCACCTATTATCCCGGAAGAATACCAGTAGGATCATTCTACGTCATGTTTCTTGTCATTGTCATGACATTGATTAATTATAATTACAAAATACTGTCTCAACCTTGACGCTGTGACATTGGGGGCTCTGCCAAACAAAGCCTTTGGAAACCTTCGTAGGCAAAAACTATATTCGACCTTGTTGCCTACAATTTAAAAGTGATATTCGATTGTTATCAAAACAGCTGTCTATGAGAATAATAGAAAACACGATTCAGAAGTGCTTCATCTTCTGATAAAAATAATTAGAGATAGTGCTCTCTAAAATAATTATTTTTGGCATAATACCGGCAAGCTAAGATTCATTATGACAGATACGGTAAAATATAAAGAGTAGTAGAGGTCTTTGTGAAGGACTCGTCCGGGAAAGTACTACCACCATTTTCTACCGCCAAGCAGCGTTGCTGTGTTTCAGTTTGAAGAGTGTGGTTGCCGGTATTACAGGCACATGAGTGCATCGTAGGGCACGTCCCTATCGTGTGACTTACGAGGCAATGCTTTGTTATATTTGATGATTACCACTTAACATCAGGTGGGCCATCTGCTTGTTCCATCAGCAAGTTGTATAAAACAGATCTTTTAGTATTTAATTTATTTATACAAAAACCAGGAGACAAAGGAAGTAACACCACAATTTGGCCGTCGCGGTTGGGCCATGGCCCGTTATCGTCGTATCCGGTGACGTCATCCAATAATGTAAATATAATCTCGTTATTGCGAGATTTAATTTTATCACCTTTTTTATGGTAAATCGATGGAGTCAATTTGGTTTGACGGTCGAATGTTTTTCCATACTCTATCAGTTGCTTTTGTCTAAAGTCAAAAGGAATTCTAAAGTCACAAGGGTCACTTTGAAACGTCTTTTTATTTATTTATTTATTAGGGGACGCCAATAGCACAACACATTATACATTCATAAAAGTTGTAACAAAATAAAACTATAAAATGTGTGCAAATTACAGGCAAGCACAACATTTGTGATATAAATCGTCAGTCAACAGCCAACAGTCGAGTAGAGCCATAACGTCTTAACCTTTCTTAGTCGCTGGGGTTTAAAACACGCCAGTAATTTAGCGTGGGGTGTTTTATACCCGATCGACTGTTTGATCGTCTCTAGTTATGTTAATATTTGTTCTAGCTTCCTAAAATTAGTGGAACTTTGTTATTTAATCACAAAAACACTCTGTGGCGTAATGTTGATTTAGAGTGGAAAAATCCAAAACATTATGTTATAAATGCTATCAGCATGTTTGTTCCTATAATGAGTTGATTTAAGAAAATATTTATGGCACTATCTGTTTTAAAAGAGTTTATCTGTTAAATAAACTATCTGTTTAAAAGACTTTATCTGTCTGATTTGCATGTATTTAGTTGTTTTTTTCTAATTCTAAAACCGGGGCGTAAAGCACCCCACGCGAGTACTTACGTAAGTGTTTAGGCGCGAGTAACTAAGGGTTAAAGCTATATTAATCTAGATGCCAGTTCCATATGACCAAACCTAGAAAAACTGTCAATAAACGGTTTGGTTCCTACTTCCTACCGTTCTTTTGTATGATAATAAAGTTTTTGCAGTAAGATGTAGGTATTTAAGTTACACATTTCGAATAATCCTTTAAATATGTTTGCGTTGAATATGTATTCAATTCAATATATAAATTAATTTTATTGTGACTATGGTAGATGGAGTAGAGCAGGCAAAAAGTAAATACGATGTAAATGTACTAAAGTCCATAACATTAATTATGCTCAATGATAAATATAGGAACTGGCACAAATTGTCAACTGACGGATCAAAAATAGGAAACTAGGCAGGTGCAGCATTCTACGATCCCAGTCGCAATTTGAAGGCAACATACAAAGTTACATCTCATTATAATTCTCTAATGTCTTTCGAGCTCTTTGCAATCTCAGAGGCATTATCTTATGCGGTTACATTAGATGCTAGAAATGTAGTGATATTGACTGACCAGCCGAAGTGCTCTTCAACATATTAGTAGCTCGATGTAAATTCGGTGTTCGAGGTGCATCCGTAGCCTATGGCATACTAGCAAAAGCATTATCTCTGATAAGCAAATAAATGGAATGGATCTGAAATTGCTATGGGTTCCTTCACACATTGGTGTTCAAGGTAACGAGGAGGCTGATAGATTAGCTAAGCATGCAATTACAGTAGATGTAAAACCCTTTATTTTGCCTGAAAATACGGAAGTGTTGTGTAAATATAAATATAAAGTTTTTGAAAAAAGGAACAATTATTTTGTAAATATTTCAGAGTGCAAAGGAATTTGGTATAGAATTGAACTGTTTTTTTAAAAGTTCTTTATTAACAGTAATAATTCAAAAAACACTTAAAACTAAACACTGTTTAGCTAAGTTGAATACTTTTAATACAACTTAACAGGCTAAGGCGCCTCTAAAAAGTTTTTAACAAAATTATTATATAAGGGACATGCACACTAAACTTTATAAATCCTAACTTAGTTTTTTTTATATTAAAATTAACTGTTATTTTTTGTTGTTCATGAATAGAATTGTAAAATAACCCTCTCGTATACAGGTGGTTTGTAAATAGTAAACTTAAGAGATGTCTGACTGTAACTGCTCACAGGCTGCGCTCCGGACATGTTCCTCTTGCTAAATTCAAACACCTCATGATCATTTCTGACGGGGAGTCAGAAATACCATACTGTACCTACCATTTGTGGAGTTATAGAAGATGTTCACCATTTTCTGGTGGAATGTGAGCGGAGCCAGTCTCTGAGAGCTCACATGCAAAACCAATACGACTAAATTTTTTTGGATGTTGGTGTATTACTTCAAAATGTACTATCTGCCCCATTGTGTGAGGCAGCTAGGGCACTATTCACTTTAGTTTATAATATTATTATGTCGTACATAGTTTATTGCAAGCTGTAACAGGGCTGACATAGTCGCTCAGCGACTCAAAGTCCTTAAAATTGGCAGAATAATATAAATAAATAAGTTACACATTGGTAAAATATAGTATATATGACGATTGGTACTACAAGTTCAAAAAGGATAAACATTTTTGTTAAACAGAAGTTTTTACGCTAGCCTTTTTTTATTGAGCGCCATCTATGACAATAATATCGAACTATATGTAACGCCATCTACGCAAGCACACGTAAGTAATACAAACTAGTTAGTATGTAGCGCCATCTAGTCATTCATAGAAACAAAATGAAAAAGGAGTATTTCAAGTTGCTTGACTGAAATCACAGATGGCGTTATAGCTGAAGTAAAGTTTTAAACTCCATTCAGCTTCAAAGGTCGTTGAACCAAAGATGATTGATTGCTCCCATAATGTATCGTCTCGTCTAAAATGTATCAAGCTGAATACATAAAACTCTTAATATCAGCTGTGACCTACATTATACAATGAGCATAACATTTCATCATCATCAACCTGAAGAATACCACTTTTACTGCCTACTACTATTTTTAATAACATATTTTTTTGTACTACTTGCTGTTGAAAAAAGTAGATGGCCCACCTGATGTTGCGTGGTAATTATCATCTCTAAAGCATCTCCTCGAAAATCTCGCACGTTGTGAAAGTGTTCTACGATTCACTGTCCTGCGCCCAACATGAGGCATAAAAGATGCCTCATGTGCTATAGTTTCGACTTTCGACCACACCCTTCAAACCGAAGCTCAGCAACGCTGTTTGATGCTAGAAATATAAAAAATAAGCATGAAGGTAGTGCTACCAGCGCGTAAGCCACGCCCATTTTAAACGAAGAACATTATAGAGCCTTCTTCATCCACCGACCTTCCGCAATCTTAACGTCGTAGAAAATCCATCAAGTGGGGCGTCTTGCGCTCTTTTTCGGGTTAGTGGTCGCTGTTTGAGAATCATCATTCACCAGCGTCTGTCAGTTCTTCAAGCTTTATTATTATGGGGTTTCTGAACTCTTTCTGCGGTAGATAGATAGAAAAATCTTTATTGCTCAAATAAAACATACCTACTGTACATAGGCGAGCTTAATGCTGGATAGCATTATCTACTAGCTAACCTTTGGGTACTGAGGAATCATTTTTGGGTAGTGCACACTAATGTGCACTACCCAAAAATGATTCCTCAGTCTTTGCTTTCTTTAGTATAGGCCTTCATCTAAATGAAGGCCTATACTAAAGAAAGCAAAGATTTAGAAAAGTGTATTCTTAAGTGTGTCTTCAAAAGTGAGGTCTTATACATAGCTTAGCATTATGTAATTCTATTAGTAGGTGAAAACCAATAGTTTTATACCAATCATCGAAACTTTAAATTCTTTGATAAGACGGTATTGCAAAATAATATCCTGCTACGCGCACGCTACGTCCTGCTACGCTACACCTACGCCATAGAAGTGCTACGGGCGTCTACGGTAATCTTAACATACGTCTTTAGAGACGTTTTAGAAGCTGTGTTTTAAAACCAACTCTCGTTCATGAGTATATTATGTTCTAAATCTATGAAAGTACTACTCGTATAAAAAGCACTAAAGCATAGTTGGAATCAATGAACATCATCTAGATATAAAAAAAACTTGCGATACTGAGTTACTGAAAATTAAATAAAAGAGGCTTATATCCCTGCTTGAAACCTTCATAAAATAAAAGTATACTTTTTTTTATATACAACTAGCTGATGGAACAAGTAGATGGCTCACCTGATGATAAGTGGTAACCATCACCTATAACAAAACATTGCCTCGTAAGTCACGCACGATAGGAACGTGCCCTACGATGCATTGCCCTGCGTCCATCAACTTGAGACATACAGATGTTAAACATCATGTGCCTGTAATTACATCGGCAACCACATTTTCCAAACCGAAACACAGCGTTGCTGCTTGGCGGCAGAAAAAGGCGTGGTGGTAGTTCTTCCCCGGACGAGCCCTTCACAAAGAACTCTACTACTCTTAAAATATACTTTAATATGAATATACTTTCACGACAGTGGTACATGCACTTTATAGTAGTAGTAGTTTATAGTAGTAGAGCTCTTTGAGAAGGGCTCGTCCGGGGAAGTGCTACCACCACGCTTTTTTCTGCCGCCAAGCAGCAACGCTGTGTTTCGGTTTAGAGTGTGGTTGCCGGTGTAATTACAGGCACATGAGGCTTAACATCTGTATGCCTCAAGTTGATGGGAGCAGGTCAGTGCATCGTAGGGCACGTTCCTATTGTGCGTGATTTACGAGGCAATGCTTTGTTATAGGTGATGGTTACCATTTAACATCAGGTGGGCCATCTACTTGTTCCATCAGCTAGTTGTATAAAAAAAAATATAAAAAAAAAATGCATAAAATTCTGGAACGAAGTCACGGGAGTTCACTTATGCCTTGGCTTCGACGTCATTGCCCGACTCCGCATTGCAACAATTACAACTTTTAATTGCTTCGTCTCCTTTAATTGCTTGCCAGTAGGTACAATCACTACCTAACTAGTGTACCTATGTTAACATTGAGTAAAAATTATCAATAACAACAATTTTCACGATTTACAATTTAATTTGAATAATGGTTATTTATTTAAAATAATATCCTTACAACTATAATTTCCGGTCACTGTAGACATTAACACACCACAATAACCTTGTATCTGATTAAGATTTTATAAGAGTTCTACGAGTCAGACTAATTTCCTTTATATTATATTTTTATTAACCTGTGCAATGCCGTATCCGGTAGGTTATATTAAAGTATAATTATTAATATCCCTTTTACAGGTTCCAGGGTCGTTACGACCCTTAATCGTAAATCAAATTAGCTGTCAGAATCAAACCCCTGAAATTTCATCGTGAAATTCAGGTTGGTTATTTACCGTTCAAGATTTCCTGACCTAATATAAACCTCCATTGCAGCTACAACCTTGTTAGAGTGAAAGCTGCAATGCGCCAAGCATTCTACCAGCAAATAGTAGAAACATTAAAATAAGTCACCAGTCGTTCACCTCTTGGCCAATTATAACGAAGGTTTAAGAATCTGTCATAAATTTGAGAGGTATGGCCCTTAATGTCATGGCCACACACGCCCTTTTAAAAGTTTCACATAAAAATCACAAATCTTTTCATTGAAAACAGAATAAAGATCTACGGTACGCGGAAATCATAAATTCTTCAATTTAATAGCTAAAATTAAGTCATTAGATCACATTTGAATCAATAAAAGCGATTTGTCTTCAAATCTACACGCAGAAACGTCACATTTGACGCGTAAACGTCAAACGTCAACCCGCCATTTTGGAGCCGTTTATTGGCCGCCGACGGGGTTGTTGCAACAGAACGGACGGAAGCATGTCCGTCTCGCTCTATCCTAGTTACATAATACGGAAATGGGTGAGCAGTGTTACGTTTTGAGTCGAGTTCCGCATGAGGGTAAGTCGGGGGGGTGGGTATTGATTTTCCCAGAGCTTGCGGCAGTCTCCTCACGCCGGTGGCCAGCGCGAAAAACACACCGGATCGCGCTCGCGTTTACACAAAAAAGACAATTTAGCATTCCAAATTCGAATAGTCCAATCACAATATCGAAACACAAAATAAACGTTCGAAAACGTTACAAAAAGTGTGCGGTTTTTGTGCTGGGAATCCAACTATGTGAGTATTGAAGCTACTGCCACATTTTTTCTCTCCAAGGCTCCATTTTAATCAGTTTTATGTGTCATTGAGGCTTTTTTATTGCGGTCCCTGCGGTTTTCTTTTGTGTTCTTGATAAATGTGTTCATTTTCCACCTTTTTGTTGAATACTGCGCTTCAATTTCTTTTTTAATTGCAATCAGCTGTTCACGCCCGGTTCAAGGCGTTCCATATTGACACACAATGCATTCTGTTTGTACGATATTTTCGCCGATTGACCTGAATTATTTTCAATTTTGGAGGTGTCAAATCTTTAAATTATTTGAATCTAAATCTTTATTATTTCATAAAAAGGTATATGTATTTTACCTTACCAGCTTATCCATAGGCCTAAATATTCTGGACCTCCCCACAGCATGACGCACGTTCATTTTGACCACACGTTTTAATCACACCACCGTCACTCCATCACTGCTTTATCTCAATGATGCGTATACATTACTGTTCGCATGGAGCTGTGTGCTCAGCACCATGAATCGATGAGGCAATGTATGCGGCTGAGATGACTTCATCTTGGTGACGTCGAGCTGACGTCACTCGTCCTTGTGTGCCGAGGACCCCATATGCAATTAAGTGAGGATTAGCGAGATGGGGCCCATTAGTTTGCATGGAAATGGCGATATTAAATTGTGGAATGGCCTGTTAGAATGATAGGATTTCATTTGAGGTTAATACATCAGCTGTTTTGTGGTCCATAAAATGTAAAGACTTACTAATAAGTAGGTTTGATATGTTACTGGTCTTTTTATGTTATTCTGCGTTAGGTCAACGGTCAAGTTGAAGTAGAGTGGTCCTGAAAAGGTCCTTATAACATATAATTGGTCACGTATGAGCACTGGGCTAGATATAGCAACCACGCCGTCTGCAGGCTGATCACGAATGAATTTTGACATTTGTCGCGTTAACGTATCCTTGTGATATTCGACCTTATTCTGTTGTCGTTAAGGATACGATACGTTCACTCGACTAACGTCAAATTCGTTCGTGATTAGCCCACTGATCTTTTGCTGCTAGTTTCAAAACCCATGAATTTTTATATACTAAAGTTTTCATATAGAAAAAAATATCATAAGAAGTATTGTGGTAATACAGTATACAGCTCAGTGGTATACAGCTCACGTAACTATTGACTAGTTGGTTCAGTACCTAGATAAGTGAGAGCACTGCAGGTCTAGTGGTAGCGGCCCCACCTTCCGATCCTAAGGTCGTGGGTTCGAAACCGGTCGGGCACCAATGAGTTTTTCTGTTCAAAAATTTGTGTGCACAGTGCCAGTATTCTCAAACGGTGAAAGAAATCATCGTGAGGAAACCGGCATGTCGTGGAACCTAAAAAGTCCTATAACATGTGTCAAGTGCTCGAACGGAGCCTCTTGAGGCGCACTTAAAATCCTTTCACCACACTGTTTCGAAAGAAACTAGTGTAGTGACACGACAAGAGAGAGAGTAGATAAGTCTGTTTAGACTGAGAGGATGTTATAGATGCCGGACAAGCCTGTATACTCAATTCCATGTTCCAGGCACTTAAGCCTTGGACGTCCTATAGGCGAGCCTCGCTGATAAGGTGTCATTGATAAAATAAGGACTCCATGATCTGGAAGTCTTAGGAACAGAAAAGTCAAGCTCATTATACTCATAACGCACAATGCAGTCAGAAATAATAGAATATTTCTATAACCAATACAGAAGACTAATCAAGCAGCGTTGCTGTTTTGGTTTCAAGGGTGTGGTGGTAACCTGTACGTCTCGAGTTTATGAACGCATGGCACCGTAGGGCACACTCCTATTGTGTGTGGCTTGCGAGGCATTGCTTTGTCATAGGTGATGGTTACCACTTAACATCAGGCGTGTCATCAGTTTGTTCCATCAGCAAGTAATTATAAAAAAGGGCTAACTCCAGAAGCTTTCCCTTTTATTATTTATTATTACAAGTAGTAGTAAAGTTTTACTAGTTTCTTTCGAAACAGTGTGGTGAAAGGATTTTAAGAGCGCCTCAAGACGCTCCTTTCGAGCACTTGATATATGTTATAGGTTTTTTTAGGTTCTACGACATGCCGGTTTCCTCAGTGCACGACCGGTTTCGAGCCCACGACCTTAGGATCGGAAAGCGGGGCCGCTACCACTAGACCACCAGTGCTCTCTATTAGAGCTCTTAGTGAAAGTGTTTGACCCTGGAAGTATCACCACCCCAATTTCTACCGCAGAATAATTCCAATTTTAAGAATCAAAATGATAGCCGCAATGCGTAGGGCACGTCCTCGGTGGACGTGCTCTGTGAGGTAATGCAGTGCTCGAAAGGAGCCTCTTTGAGGCGCACTTAAAATTCTTTCACCACACTGTTTCAAATGAACTAGTGACGACACGATAAGAAGAAGAAAAATGCATAGCATTGCAGATGCAAAAATGCAATGAAGAGTAGTAGAGTTCTTTGTGTGTGGCTCGTCCGGGGAAGTACTACCACCACGCCTTTTTCTGTCGCCAAGCAGCAATGCTGTGTTTCGGTTTGAAGAGTGTGGTTACCAGTGTAATTCTAGGCACATGAGGCTTTACATCTGTATGCCTCAAGTTGATGGACGCAAGGCAGTGCATCGTAGGGCAAGTTCCTATTGTGCGTGACTTACGAGGCAATGCTTTTTTATAGGTGATGGTTACCATAACATCAGGTGGGCCATCTGCCTGTTCCATCAGCTAGTTGTATAAAAAAAATGCCAGTTTTAGGCATAGCTCAACATCAGTTGGGCTACCTCTATCACTTTTTCTTATAAATCACTTTTAATGCTAATTTATCACCTATGGATCATACAGCCCCCTATATTACCCAATTCCCCACTATCATCCGCATTACTCTCTCGGGTTCACTCAAAAGGTGCTATTAACCTCTGACCCCATCTATCTGCATGCTTTCTCATTTTACTTCAACATACTTTCTCGTTTTACGGAAAGCGTTTTTCTATGACATGACTTGGGCGTGATTCTTAGCACGCGGCCGGCAAAATGACGAAAATAAGTAAAGGTAATTTTAAAGATATCAGTAACTTGCGTCCACAACTTTGCTCGCGTGTTTTCTGTATTTGCAAACATCATTATGGTACTTCCTTTTTTATACCCAAAAATCCTATAAAATTTTCGGGATTAAAAGTAGCATTGGCAATTTTTGAGTTACATTTTATGCAAAATTATATTGTATACCAAGTTTTTAACAACTCTGTCCAGCTTTTGTGGAGTGTAGTTAGCCACAGTCGTCCAAAAACTTAAAAAAACAATCTATGTATATTTGCACAACTATTTAAAAACCTTACACATTATAAACGAACTCTGTTTTAACTGTAGTGTAGTGTTTACCTATAGTTAATAACCGATAAGGTACTTCAGATTCCAATCTGCAGGCAATGTGCCCAAAAGACTAGCAACATTACCCCTTTCGATGGCTTTCGTAATTCTCTGTCCTAGGTAAGCGTCAGTCCTATGGTCATTAGACATACTGAAAATTTATTAATCTAGAAATGTAGCGATATAAAATGCTTGAAATTTGATAATGCTCGAAATTTCCAAAAAAAATCGTTCTAGAATGTAGCGATATAAAATGCTTAAATTTGATAATTGCAAAAAAAATACCATTATATTTTATACACTTTGGAGTGACCAAAATCCGTCACTCCCACTATTTACTAGCTCATACGAGCTTACTTTTACCTACACATGAAGTGGCATGTGAGCATATGGGGTGTTAGCCTCGGCTGTGACTTGGCTGCTTGCCCGCGTGTCCTGCCAAACCTTTGCGGAGGCAGGAGCCGCATTCGTAAGCATTTGTGGACATGCCTTGGAGCTCGGATGGCTTTATAATGAGACTGTTAACATGACCGAATACGTAGCCAAGCAACGTTGCTGTGTTTCGGTTTTAAGGGTGTGGTTGCCGGTGTTATTACAGGCACATGAGGCTTAACGTCTATATGCCTCAAGTTGATGGACACCGGACAGTGCATCGTAAAATATAATAATAGTATTATGTGATAGAATTAAGTAGTGATCATGTACAAGGCGTTTGAATGCGGGTTTTGAAGACGTATATAATAATGACGTATGAAATGTGTCTAATGACGTAATACGTGGAAAATTAATTTATTAGCTTGCATTTTTCCTGATTATGTTTGTCATTAAATCAAAAATCCGTGTTTGCAGTTTTTAAAGTATTTATAATATGGGTCCTGTGTTTAGATAGGCAGAACTTATTGCACGATAAAAAACAAAATGAACATAATCCTGCACGTATCTATACTTTAACTACTATGATGCCTTAAATAAATGATTATTAAATTAATAAAATAAAGTTAGGATAAGGTCATGTACGTACCGATCATGAATTTCCAGTGGATTCAATTTCCAGTCGGCCTGACCTACTCTCCTTCTAAAATCCTGTCCGAAGCATTAGCGTCCCGTAAATAGGGTCATGAGTTGAATTTTTATAATGTCTTTATTTGTATCTTTAACAAATTCCCGTGTAAATTTAATCAAAAATATAAAAGTTAATCAAGCTTGTGCTCTCCTCAAAATTTATAGTTCATAATACTATAATTGCTTATTATAGAGCTTAAAAATAGGGTTTGAGGATAACGATAATACTTAAAATAAACTATGCAAGTCGAGAGTCACATTTTATAATATACCTACATAGTAATAACTACGAGTATTACATGAGTTGAAATAGTTGTCTCTCACGAGGTTTAATTCATCTGTATAAGTAAATGAATTAAGGCGAATAGAAGAGCTAATGTACCTCCTTTTCGACATGTCGAAAGATATAAAATCACTAAACTCATTTTCGAAAAATCGCAGTAAACCATTTTGTGTGCAATCACGTTAAGTACATTTTATAACATACCTTCTTACCTTGCCTCTCACGAGGTTTAAATCATCTACAGTAAATGAAAAAGGCCTATTTACTGTCTCATAGTTATGAATTCAAATCCATCGGTTGGTAGGCTTTTATTGATTTCAACAGGCAATTTCGTCGAAAAATATGGGCAGTAGGTAGCATCATTATGGCGATAATGGTAATACGAGGAAACACTAGCTAGTTATAGTTTACCTTGAATATTTCTTTTACCTAATGTTCGATTGTGGTTATATAATATTATATTTGTACATGGTTTGAATACTACCGAAAACGAAAAAGGAAGTATGTACACTTACAGTATACACAGTCAAAAACAGTTTTTTAAGTTTTAGAAAAAGAATATGGAAGTTACAGATCAAGCAGCTGACCCACCAGATGATGAGCGGTTACCTCTACATGTAATATGCTTTGATTTTTGGGCTAAATGACGTTATGTAAAAAACGGAAACAACGTTACGTTACACAACGTTACTCAGATCTCTTAGTACCAAGTTCGAAATCAAGATCCTTTGAGGATGTCCAAGGGGGTTAGTCAGAGGTACGGCCAGATGTAAAATTTGCTACAAACTTTTTCTTTGTTTCAAGGGGATGGTTACCACTTAACATCAGGTAGGCCATTTGCTTGTTCCACCAGTTAGTTGTATAAAAAAACTCACATTTTGAAGTAAGTACATAGTTGGTATTCCATACGTGACAGATTGCAAGACCATCGCCGGCGCCGCTGCTGTAAATAAAATACTATACAAGGTGTTCCATAAGTTGTGTATATAAACTTCAGGGGGCTAAAGTACCCATCAATATGAACAACTTTTTCTAAGGAACCAACACTGTGAACGCGAAAAAAAAAACAGCTGTTTCATACAAGAGTTCAATACCTACCATTCTAAAATGTATGAAACTACTGAAAATAGCTTATTCAATTATTTACTATGTACCATGACGTCATACCCAGGGTCAAAAACCCAGCGATACAATTTATTCTCAAGAGATTCAAGAACGGTGCAGCCGACCGTGTCGATTCGATACGGCGGCCATGTCAGCAAAAACTGTTCGCTCCAATCTGGGGGCTATTCTCATGCAGAATATATTTATGTCTATCATACAAAAGAACGGAAGGAACCAAGCCGTAAGTTTGTTGCCTGTTCTTCTAGGCTTTGGTCGCGTGGAACTGGCACCTAGAGTCACCTAGCTTTAAGACGTTTCAAAGTGATCCTTGTGATTTTATTGAATAAATACCTATTGACTTTGACTTTGACTTTGACTATTCAGAAATCAGAAATCATTTATTGTCTGTAGTACAAAAAAGATCTTATAGCTATGGTTATGTACAGTTTTAACAGTTTGTCCGTTCCGGACGTAGGTACAACAAAAACGCATTGTTATATTCTAAAGTTTTCACCCAAGAACCAACTAAAACATTTTAATACCCATTAAATAGGTACTCCTAATTTCTTGCAAGTAGGTATATGACCTATAAGAAACCATGAGGTAGATATTAAAGAGCTTCCAATTTTATCGTTCATAATATTCGTTTATTGTATTGACATACATATATTCTACTACAAGATGGTGCCCGCGACTTCGTCTGCGCAGGATTAGTCACACAATATCTTTATAAATATGTCTATGTGTTATCTTGATGTATGAGCTATATTATGGTAAAGTTTCATTAAAATCCATTCAGTAGTTTTTACGTGAAAGAGTAATAAACATCCATCCATCTATCCATCCATCCATCCATACTTTCAAACTTTCGTGTTTATAATATTAGTAGGATTGAGCTTGCTCAATTTGCACCACGTAATTTATAATGTTATAAAGCTTGGCAAGGTAGATTACCTACTTTGTTAGGCAGCAAAAATCTGAGTCTGGGTCTTTTTGACATACACACACGAGACGGGACTGGCTAGGGCCAAGTTTCTTTAAGAATAAGAATCATATATTGTAAAACTGTGTAAATAGATCTTAAAGGTGTATTTTTGTTCCAAATGTACCCATTTCGGGCATATAATATTACTATACTATTCCTATAGCCATCCTTGACCACCCATTGCAAATAATAAATCCACAATAATAGGTAATCTAAGATTAATTTAAACTTCTTCTTCTTGTCGTGTCACTAGTTTCTTTCGAAGCAGTGTGGTGAAAGGATTTTAAGTGCGCCTCAAGAGGCTCCTTTTGAGCACTTGGCACTAAGACTCTGCGACCCTTGTAGCTACCAACTTTATTTCTTTTAAGTATGTTTTTTACTATAGTTTGTTTTTATTACGTCATTTGCTGCTGTAGCATGTATGTAGGTTTTTAACATTGTTTTGTTTTATTTAAGAGCACCGGTGGTCTAGTGGGAGTGACCCCGATTTCCAATCGTAAGGTCGCAGGTCCGAATCCGGTCGTGCACCAATGAATTTTTCCTATCGAAAAATCTATGTGCGCAATGCCAGTGCTCTTAAACGGTGAAGGAAAACATCGTGAGGAAACCAGTTAGTACTCTAACAGCGGCGATGGGCTTGCAACCTGTCACGTATGGAATACCAACTACTGCAAAATGTGGGTATGGGCCAAATTTAATGTTTGGACGTACCTCTGACTACCCCCCTTAGACATCCTCAAAAAAAGAATCTGGAGTAAGTACTTGGTACTAAGAGATCTGAGGGGATATCTACCGTGCCTGGGGATTAAAGTCGTGAAGCTTTTTTTTTTTTATATTTCATTATTATGTTTTGTATGTAGTCAATAAATTATTGTCTATGTCTATATTTCTGTTTGTCTGTACTGTAGCTGTCATTTCTGTATTTTGTATGATTGACATACACACATAAATGTATTTTCTTTCTTTATTTATACCCCACAGTACTTACTAATTTTACTTGAGTTGAAACAATTATCAATTATTGTGTATCCTTGCTGATGAATAAACAGATGGCCCACCTGGTGTTAAGTGGTAACCATTACTTAACAGAGCATTGCCTCATACGTCACGCACGATAAGAACGTGCCCTATGATGCACTACTCTACGTCCATCAACTTGAGGTAGATGTTAAGCCTCATGTGCCTGTAATGGCATGGTCATGTTTCTTAAGGCAAAGACAAGAGCTAACGTACCTTACGCTCGCACGTTTCGACAAACCCATTTTTGAAAAACGCGTTTTTTCGAAAATAGGCTTAGTTCGAGCGAGGTACATTAGTTTTTGTCTTCGCCTTAATGTTAAATGGTAGATTACATATTAAATGGTTGATTGGTTTAGGGCATGGTAATGTTTGGAGTCGAAGCTCTAAAGTCTCTCTCTCATAATCTGAGTCTCTGAGTCTCGTGAGTCTTTATCGTAAACACATGAGACAAATGTCGATTGTGTCTAGTGAAAATGAGAATAAGACCCTTGGGGCATGTATTATCTATTTCGTGACATTCTATTACTCGAACAGAATATCTGCCTCGGTAATATCCTATCCTACTAAAACTAATATTATAAATGCGAAAGGTTAGATGTTTTGACAGCCTTCACAGCTCAGTTGGTAGTAGCTCTGCCTTCTGCGCCGTAGGCCGTGGGTTCGATCCCCACCGAGAACAAACATTTGATGTGATGAACATAGATGTTTGTTCTCGGTCTGGGTGTTATATAATATTATAAGTATGTATTTACAAAAAAAAGCATACTAGTAGTATATCAGCTATCTGGTTCCCATATTACAAGCTTTGGCTTAGTTTGAGCGAGTTAGATAGTGCTGTGTGGAATGTCCACCATTTTTATTTTTTTTGTTTCAAGCTGTACTGTTTAATTACACCCAGGACAAACAGTTGAATGATGAACTTTTATTTATTTATTTTTATACAAGGTACTTAAAGGTTTAAGTAAGTTTTAGGTGAGCGTGGTATGGGCATGTTATGCGAAGGGAAGAATGTCGTGTTACGAGAAGAATTCTAGGGATGAATGTGGATGGATAGGAGTAGACGTAAGCCAAAGAAAAGATGAATGGACTGTGTGACAGATGATATGAGTAGGAAAGGAGTGCCTGCTGAGATCGCGGTTGATAGAGAAGAGTGGATTGGTTTTTATTTGGGTGCTGTACTCAAAAACTAATATTATCTGTTTGCCTCAAGTAGATGGACGCAGAGCAGTGCATCGCAGGGCACGTTAGTATCGTGCGTTATTGATGATGGTTACATTACTTAACATCAGGTGGACCATCAGCTTGTTCCTTTTTTTTATACTACTAACTGATGGAAAAGATAGACGGCCCACTTGATGTTAAGTGGTAATCATCACCTATAACAAAACATTACCTCGGTCACGCACGCTAAGAACGTGCCCTACGATGCACTGCCCTGCGTTCATCAACTTGAGGCATACAGATGTTAAGCCTCATGTGCCAATTACACCGGCAACCACAAGTACCTTTTATAACAAAAAAGACATGCAATTGCAAGTAGGGTAAAAGAAATGTAGCGGTTAACGTTAAATTCTTCATTCTTCATCAGTTTATATGTAGTATATACGAGTAGGTACCAATAGGAGTGCCGTGTAACAAATTGCCTCCACCCCCCCCCCCTCCCCCTCTGTGTCGAGATTGGACTGCACAGCCTTTGAGCAAATAGTTTGTCCACAATCTTGTTTCATTTCTAGATCGGTGGATAGAGGCTTGGCTACA
Organism: Chloroclysta siterata; assembly: GCA_932294275.1. Classification (NCBI taxonomy): domain Eukaryota; kingdom Metazoa; phylum Arthropoda; class Insecta; order Lepidoptera; family Geometridae; genus Chloroclysta; species Chloroclysta siterata. Next base: position 13,398,069 of record OW028591.1, on the reverse strand, counting down.
CTACAAACAATGCTCACTTGAACTGAACGCCAAAATCGATGGAGTTTTGGCGTTGTTCCACCGAACTATTGCCGTTTGCTCGATTGAATGCAGTTTTGTTTTATGTTACTTTCAGCTGAGCACCGGTGCCGGTGGTCTGGTGAGAGTTACGCCTTTTTTTTTTACTTTTTTTCTATTTAATACGAAATTTGACATTTTGATCGTGGTATGACATAAGTCACGAGTTAGAATTCATGCGCCACTGGATTTTTTCTTTAAGAAATCATATTCCCACTGCCAGTGCTCTCTCGTTCTCGTGGTGAAGAAAAACACCGTGAGGAAACAAGTTAGCAATTTAACAGCGGCGATAGACTTTCAACATTTCACGTATGGAATACTAACTGCTGCTAAATAAGGGTATGTGTCATTATTAATAATTGGACGTGCCTCTGATTACCCACCTAAGATACTACTCTAGCTTTAATTATGTAATTTTAACCATGTTTAAACTAAGTCGGTGTGAATGTATCGCTTGTAGTAAGCTACAAGCATTCAACCCACCTGCTGGAGGGCGGTAAAGCAAAGTAAAAATGGCAATTAGGTATGATTTATATTTGTTTTTAACTTACTTTATTTACGAAGAAAAGTACAATAAATACAAGTTATTTTCACACACAGCTCAGTTGGTAGTAGCTATGCCTTCTGTGCCGTAGGCCGTGGGTTCGATCCCCACCGAGAACAAACATTTTATGTGGTGAACATAGATATTTTTATTTTATATTTATCTGGTTCCCATACACATACACAAACCTTGCAAGGTTTGTGTGGGTGGAAAGTCCACCAATATTTATTTATTTTAAATAGGTACGCTATAAGCTTTTTACCTGTGCATGGGCGTCAAAGTCGTGATGCTATTTTGAAGTTTGGAACCCAGTTAAAAACAACCATAATTTGTTAAGGCACACCACACAGTTTGACCCAATTCCTATCATTGAGGTACGAAAAGTACCTGATAGTGCATAGTACACACAGATACACATCAGGCTATAACACTGCTCGCTTTTATGCCCTTGTAATAAGAGTCATTTTTATTTGGCTTTGTGTAGCTTAATCTGCATTCGTGTGTACATAGTACAAGCTAGGTGCGTGATAAAAGTTTGCTTCGACAAGATAAATGGTCGACAAAAGTTTCAGCAGAAAGATAAACTGAATTTAAGTTTATAGCCAAAGTGTTAAGCATTGAACTACCTTCTTTGCCCAAGGTATTTGAACTTATACTGCTTCGTAAAAGCGTTTTTACGTAAACTTAACAAAACTTGGCAGTGTTTCCGTTCTCAAGCCGATTTTATGCCGTCGTCATTTTGACTGCATTGCCAATATATGGCAAAATAAAGGCTGAGACTGTGAACAAGCCTTTAGATTATTTAAGTAATTATTATTGGACATTTTCACACTGCTCCACACACAGATATATATATACATAGATAACGCAAGTATCACGATTTGTATTGAAACCAAGCGTGCCGACTTTTTAATACCTACTCTGACGTCACAGTCGAAATTTAGTGACGGGAAATCTAAACCGATTAAAAGACACCGATGCCGCCGATGCCCCTCCGTCCCGCTACGATTTAAACGATTCAACTGGAACCGCCGGCGCCGCCGTGATCGTCTCGCTCATACCTACTCATAGATTTTATATCTGTGGTCCCGCTCGCTCACTCCGCGGTCGCCACTACAGTACGCCTTGTAGTTTCAATGTGAGGAGTCGTGCTCACCGCGCTTTTGAGCCGTTTCATTCTGTCGACGCTTTTGGATACCTTCGTTCGCTTAATCTCAAGTAAGTCTACAAATAAATATTTGTTAATAATTCTTTAAAACACAAGGGATTAGTATAAACATGCATGTTATGAAACAGTCGTTTTTGATGACCTATTACGAATCGATTTACATGAATGACATCGATTTTCTGACAGACGAATGATATGGACAGACAAATGATATTAACGGAATTAAAATAAATAATAAAAAGTAAAATTAATATTTTCTTAGAAATTTGAAATAGCCCTGTCTGTGTACGTGTCAAGGTCAATGCGCACGGTCGCAATGGTAACGCGCGTGTTATATTGACGCTATTTTAAATATATAAGTTGCTAGGTAGGTAGGTGCATAATTATGTTTAAGTACTTAGGTACCTTTTACCCCGTAGGTAAGTAAAGGTAGGAAATCACAAAAGATTTCATGAAAACACATAAAACCAACGTAAGTATCTACTATCTACCTACAAGATGAATGCCAGTCAAGTCACAATATTATAACTGATTTTGATGAATTTTCTCATTATTTATTGGTTCTAAGTAGGTAACTTAATGGATATCAGTGGATATAACTAAATATTGACACATTTTTATTAATTTATTCACACTCTTACACACACACAAGTTAGTTAGGCCTATAACACCTATATAAGATGATTTAAACAGCGTCCACTTAAAAGGCCTATAGATACGAGAGCGACAGGCATGACCACATTTTGTGCAAGAATATTGTGTCGTCCCTGTAGAATCTACAGGGACGACACAGTGACACAGGACGAATCTACAGAGTAGATGGTAGAGGAAGAGCAGCACGTTGATGTCGCAAAGTGCGCTTGTGAGACAGCAAGTGAAGCCATGCTCGGTCATGGGCAATGACTCCTTCGAAAAGAGTTTTCCTCCAACTGTCTCGGTCTTTCGCTTTCTCCGCTTGAACCGAAGAATCGGCTTGTTTTTATCAATAACTACTAAATTATCTCTTATTATAATGGTAAATATCATTTGTCTGTCCGATATCGATTATTCATATTCTATGTAGGACGAACAACACTAGTCGCGAGATTTGACAGACGAATGATAAGTTGCCTGTACCACGAAGACGAAGCGATGCGCGACAGTATCGCTTGTTCCGATATTCATCGTCTCTTAACTCAGAACGTCAGATTAAACGCTCAAAGCAAACGCGGCAATGTAATGTAAATATGGTTTACTTAACGTTAATCTATAGTTACTTAGGTATACTCTTGAAATCACAGCTTGGAATACTTTAAAATTAGTTTTAAAATGAATTTACGCATAATATGATTTAAAAATTACTTACCTGTGATATGAAATATATCCTTGCCTTGAGGGGCTAGAATTTGTTGAGCTATTGCAATTCAATATCATGCAACGAGGCATTTTATACAATTTTGCGGACGTCTGGCTGCAACAACGGACGCGCACGGACTGTAAGCAGCGGCGGCCAACCTAGACGATTCGTAAGGGTTCGGACACGGGAAGTACAAGCATTTGCGTTATCTATGTATATATATATCTGTGGCTCCACACAAAAGCAATAATATGAACTAAATTAAATCAAAGATAAGATTTTGGTGAAAAGATTTTGGATTTTGACCCCCAGTCACGATGGTTATTGTTATATAAATAATCTCTACTCTAATATCAACTTAGGATTATTTGAAGATGTCATATGTAGTCGGAGGTACAATGTCCAAATATCACATTTGTTACATACCCACATTTTGCAGTAGTTGGTAATCCATACGTGACAGGTAAAAAGCCCGTCGCCGCTACGTTCGAACGATTCGTTAGAATACTAACCGGTTTCCCCACGGTGCTTCATTCTCCGATTGAGAGCATCGCGCATATTAGAAGAAACCCAGCTAACGATCAGATGGCAGCGTCCAACACTAGACCACCGGTGCTAAAGAAATGAAAATTAAATGAAATCCTTAAGGCGAAGACAAGAGCTAATGTGACTCTCGCTCGCACGTTTCGACATGTTGAAAGATCACTAAATACATGTTTTCCTACTCAAAATTTGCTTTACTAGTTTTCGTACATAAGCAAACTTTTAAGTAGGAAAACTTGTATCGATCAAAATGAATTTTTTACTTAACTGTGTGCAATGTGATTGCACACAAGATGGTTGATTGCGATTTTTCGAAAATGAGTTATGTGATTTTATATCTTTCAACATGTCGAATCGTGCGAGCGAGAAGTTGTTTGATAGTTGTCAGCCCCTTAAAGGATTGATACATCGACAAGGATAGTTGAATAGTAGTAGAGTTGTGTGTGGCTCGTCCGGGGAAGTACTACCACCACGCCTTTTTCTGCAAAAATGTTTTTTGTATTAATTCCATGTTTTAATGATAGAAAACGAAAGTTATCTAAAGATATAATTTACGATATCATATTTTACGATACAATATTATTGCGATATAATTTTGAAAGTTATGAATGTATAATCTAGCGCACCCGACTGTACTGTACTGTGTAGTATGCATTAGATGGTGAAGAAGTAAAAATGCTAATATTGCATTGCTCCGGCAACTTGGAGCAAAGCCAAGATTTTATTAGCTTTTACCATATTTTCTACCGTCAGCTTAGAGTTGCCAGGGTTCAGCGGAAACTCCGGTCTTGACACATTTATTTCTAGACTTTTTGCATCTTTTTATAGCTGAATCAATCAGTTAAAAATATAACTTCTAGTCTTTTAGTAGACTCTAAAACTAAGATTGAAATATTTTTATTGTATCTCTCTTCTTTTAATTATTTTTTATTAGTTTTATAGTATTACTACTTTTATAATGTACTACATTTTCTTTTAATTAATTGTTTAAATACAAAGTTAAGCGTATTCCCGTACAGGTACATAATATATTTTTATTCTTCATAGCTCAAATACAGGAGGGTTCGATCCCATCGAGAAAAAAAACATGACGTGATGAAATTATTATAATGTTGGTTCTCTGTCTGAGTGTTATATTATAAAAATACGTATTGTGCTAACCTATGTTCCCACAGTAGAAGCTTATAAGTCATGGCATGTATACCTATAACGATTTGCGCAGAGGAAATAAATAAATTATCTTATCTTATTTATTATTCCGTGGTATCCCAAAGAATTTTGACTTTCACAAAAAAATATGCTTAGTTTTATCCGGTTTTTCCCGGATTTATCTCAACCCTAGGTTTTAAAAGATTGAATGTTCAAAAGTACTTACTCCATATCGAGAACATGCTGACAGCCAATTATTTTAAACGAAAATTTGATGTTATTGAAAGCGTAGGTACGAGGTTGTTGCCGTAAGTTATATTTAGATATTTAAATAAGGTCATTCTCATATCTATCACTATCTGCCGCCCGCGGTATCAATCGCGTATTAGTGGTGATTGCATATAAACATAGATGTTTATTATCTTTTTTTTTATATAACTAGCTGATGGCCCACCTGATGTTAAGTGGAAACCATCATGAAACCAAAGCATTGTCTCGTAAGTCATGCACGATAGAAACGTGCCCTACGATGCACTGCCCCGCGTCCATCAACTTAAGGCATACAGATGTTAAGCCTCATGTGCCTGTAATGACACCGGCAACCACACTCTTCAAACCGAAACACAGCAACGCTGCTTGGCAGCAGAAAAAGGCGTGGTGGTATTACTTCCCAGGACGAGCCCTTCACAAAGAGCTCTACTACTCTTAAATAATATATGTCTGGGAGTTATATAATATGATGAATGTATTCACAAAAAAGTATATTACGTATTATATCAGCTATCTGGTTCCCATAGTACAAGCTTTGCTTAGTTTGGGGCGAGATGGTGCTTTGTGGAATGTCCACCAATATAAGAAAGAAATAAAGAAACATTTATTTGAACACAATACACAGAGAGCACAAAAATAACAATATCGTTTTGTTTCAGTTAGCGAATGCATCCCTGGAATACCGGGGCGTGAACTTTACCCCGTGACACCCTCGACCGGCCCGGAGGCAGACACCAGATGATCGGCTCATTCTGGAACTTGTGCCGCGCGTGCCCTTCCATGCCCGTCGATAAGGTACGCTGCCGGTGTCTGTCAAATTCTTGAAAGCATCTGCAAACTGCACAGCAATCTACTGTGGTTTTATGTGCACAATGCCAGTACTCTCAAACGGTGAAGGAAAATATCATGAGGAAACCGGCACGTCATAGAACCTAAAAAGTTCTATAACATGTGTCAAATGCTCGAAAGGAGCCTCTTGAGGCGCACTTAAAATCCTTTCACCACACTGTTTCGAAAGAAACTAGTGACACGACAAGAGAGAGAGTGGTTTTACAAAGACACGGGACACAAATATATATGTTTTCCTACTGTGGTTTACGTTAAAGGGCTTGTATTCAACAAGCTGGTGCCCGCGACTTCGTCTGCGCAGGATTAGTCACACAATATCTTTATAAATTGTTATTCTGATGTATAAGCTATATTAAAGCTATTGTAAAGTTTCATTAAAATCCATTCAGTAGTTTTTACGTGAAAGAGTAACAAACATCCATCCATCCATCTATCCATCCATCCATCCATGCTTACAAACTTATGTTATAATATTAGTAGGATAAACTCGCAAATATTACTTTGAGACCTCTTATAAACTAGGTGGTTCTAGGTGCCATTTCCATCGGCCTTAAAAACAGGGGCATTATTCTCTATGACATAGGAGATTCCGTGCCATAACCGTGTGACGTCACAGCGTGGTCTAAACGCAAACGCGATTCATAAACCAAAAAATGAACTAAGAATGACAACTAGGAATGACAACTAAGTCATAGGGAATACGGTTTTGTCCGATTTCCCGCCGCTGTCTAGTCGTATCTGTGTAACGCGATTGCATTGGCAATAGAGAATAATGCCCCAGGCAAGAAACTTACATCACCAAGATCCTTCCTTTTTTGACATCGAGTCTATTTTTTTAGTGTCGTTTATTTTTGCTGAATATAATATTAATCAACTACAGATGTATGTTTTACATCTGTTTTTTTTGTTGACAGTTAAACAGTAAAAAAATGTTTTTATTTTATTTGAAACAATAAACGCTTTATTTACTTTACCTTTATTATGTTGACTTATTTCCCAACCGGTTGTGTTTGTTTGGAGGGAGATTCGTTCTTAAAGCAAGCAATTACATTTGAATAAGGAACAAAGGTCATGAACTACCCCCATACCACAGTATCTATTATATTAACTACAGCCCATACTTAAAAAACGCTCTAAGACGTAAAGGAGTTCAGTCTCATGCCTATATACACTGGTAGGTATATACATGCTCTATAATATAGAATACGGTAATGCGATCATAACTGCTTGAAGGCACTTTGGAAATACTGTCAAAGATAACTGATTAGGGTAATCAGAGGTTGAAATGACTATTATAAACTCTTGCTTATTAGTCATTAAATCGATCGGCACCAAAGCGGGCCAGACATAATAGCTGAGCTCGTATGGCTTCCGTGTACCTATGTATTCAGCTTAGGTACTCGTCTAATAAATTGTAGACCTAATCCTATAACCTGTCTAAAACACCGAGCGCGGGCAGTTTTAGCTATACATAATATATGGAATAGTGAAAGGTCAAGATGGTCAAGCGGCGCATTAGAGGGTTTATTTTGTGGCTGTTTCTGTGGAACATTTTAAAGTGTGTATGTGTGTATTATAAATATTGCGTTGGTTTTTGGTTTGAAATATAGTTTATATTATGATACCATTTTAGGTTAAAATCTTAAAGCTATAATTATTATTTATTGCTTGTTAGTTTCGATTACAAAAACTTAATTTTTACCTATAAATTATCAAAAATATAAAAAAACATAATTCAAATAATACATTAAAATATCAGACACCTTTGCCATTAACCTGGGTTTTTTTTGCGCTTCTCATATTTAATAATATAGAAACGATCAACAGGATTGGCCTTGCTTTTTTTCTTTAGTTACTAGTGACCTTCATGTCGTTTTATAATCAAGTCAAAGTCTCGTGTAATTTTATTAGACGTTTAATTATTTGCTATTCTAAAGGAAAATTGTCCTAAAAAAAACCGAACCCGTGAAAATTAGCACACTGTCTGAACCCAAAACTTTTGCAAACGCGTAAACTCCCTCTGCCTTTTTAAGACGATACGGTCGTGTTTCTTCGACACAAGAAACTTAACCCCCGCTTACCCTGGTAGGTATGATAATTTGTTCTCTGTGAATTTTAAGATACACATAGGAACAATAAAAGTTTGCTATCCAAAGATTGCTATCCAAAGTCTTTGACAAACTAAATCAGCGGTTTGTTGTTTAAAGGAATACCCTCGTCACTACCAAACAAGCATTATTATTCTGGAAGCACTCCCGTGATCATGTTTCGGGTAAGCCGAGAGCCTTGTCAAATAAATGAGTGGGTAGCACTTTGGGGGTTTGGTTACAGTGTCCCAATGATTTCTTTTGTCTAAGGATAGTAGATAATAACTTTTATCTACTTCGTACGTATACCTATTTGTCATCTTCCGTTTTAAATATCAAATAAACTTCAATCATGTTTAATGCGCATCAACTAAACTTATATCAAATCGTTGATCTTATTTTCATCATAGGCTACGTAGCTAAATTACTTCATAGTTAGGTTCTAGTGTAGTATTGGTGGTTAGTTGTAGTGTATTACTTAGGTAGCTGAAAAATTTACTTGAGTTTAATTCTAGAGTTTTAAATTAAAAATATTGGTGGACTTAAAAATTGGTGGTTTAAAAATTCTAGAGTTATATAAACAATTTATAATAAACAAGTAAATTAAGTAAATGAGTCGCGACTAAAACTACGAGTAATTTTATATCATCTTAAAGGCAGTGCTCAGGTACTAATTCCACGCTGAATTCCAACTGAACTCTCATGATAAAGAATTCATCCCAAGACACGCCCAACGGTTAGGTATTAAGCACCTACCTATCTCAATTCTTCTAACACAGCGGTCGTCCATTGTTCTAAGTGTCGTATATCCCGCCTCTAGGTCCCTGGGGATGGACGGTGGAATTACTTGCCAGCCTTCAACGAATGCCTTTTGTTCTAGACCTTTTGTTGTTTTATTCCATGATAAAAATAACTTGGATTCGAATAGAGGTTCATTTGTAACAGCTAAATAATATTGTGAATAACGATAGTCTTTAAAAAAATAATTTAAATAACTGGCACCCCAACTATTTGACCCCATGTTGGGCGCCAAAATAAGCTAATGTGCAAAAACAAACCAACATTTCATAATACTAATTACAAATTCTTTAGTAAACTTTGCAGCATGAACAGTCTTAGCATCCTGAAAGGGTTTTTTTTGCCACGTGTTGGGCGCCAGTTTTTGTTTTAATAATTTTTCAATGTAAAAAAAATCTATGGTAAGGTTACACAAAGCAATATCATCTCAGTTTATTATATGCATTAAGCTGGATTAAAAATTAAAATCATCTCTTACATTATTCAGTGGCACAAATCCAGCCTTCTATGAAAATAATATGACTTATCATAAAAACCCGTCACAAAAGCATACGTCACTCCCAGGGTTGGCATTCTAATGTTCACGAAGAGTAACAATAACTGGGCAAAACAACGCTGAATTATGAAAAGGCCACTGTTTCAAATTTTCACATGAAAGCCGAGTATAGTATATAGGTTTTTATGGAGCGTTATTCATTCAACGAGTTGGAAACACAATACTGTAATTTGAAGAGGCTTAAGAGGATAGTAAAGAAGTAATAGTTAATCATGTAATAGGTACTAAACAATAAATTTTAAAACTTTTGTTACAAACCTAAAGTTTCTTGAAACGAATTTTATCGTTTCTTACGTCTGGGCAAGCAACATTTTTAGTGCTTGATCATACTGTTAGTGTACCCTATAGACTTCACAGGAAATTGTCGATAAAACTGTTATAAAAAGCTTTGACATCCAAGAACCGTGAAAACCCAATATAACCCCACATTTCCTTTTTCAATACAACGGCTTTGTAATATCCGCCAATAGGGGCACGCCTGCCTGCACGGTGATTGGTCGATTTATTTTCCGAGAACCGCTTCGTGATTGGTGTTCGAGGACAACGACCTTGCCGGGAAATTCACCTTGAAACTTTTGTGTGGCTAATGTGTCGGCTAAAATGTTTGTTGTGGGACATCAGAAGGTTGAGATTACACACGAAATGTACACAGACTCGTATCTATTTGCGACTTTTTAAACGTTGTAGTTCTAGCCCAAAAGAGTATTGTCGTGAGTGTATTGTTTTTTTTATTTAGCTTTCAAGTTCGTATGAGCTATTTACTCGTATCAACTTTGATGACTTTTTGAGAGTAGTAGAGCTCTTTGTGTAGGGCTCGTCCGGGGAAGTACTACCGCCACGTATTTTTCTGCCGCCAAGCAGCGTTGCTGTGTTTCGGTTTGAAGAGTGTGGTTGCCGGTGTAATTACAGGCACATGAGGCTTAACATCTGTGCATACAGATGTTAATGGACTCAAGTTGATGGACGCAGGGTAGCGCATTGTAGGGCACGTTCCTACCGTCCGTGACTTTCGAGGCAATGCTTTGTTATAGGTGATGGTTACCACTTAACATCAGGTGGGCCAACTGCTTGTTCCTTCAGCTAGTAGTATAAAAATATTTTAATAGGCCGGTTGCAGGACTAGGTAATTTTTTTATTTATTAAAAAATATTAGAACGGCTATACATCCGATTATACTACCATGATAGTCTACGTCCCTTAGTCTCTGGCTGACACAAGTCCCCGACTTACGACTTTTTTAGGACATAACTATTTTCCAACAGTCTCTTTGTATAAATACTTCCTAACAAACTTTCTTTGTTGTGCGTTGAATTATGTATGTTAGTTTCATTATTTTATTTCAACATAAATATGTTCATAAACTTCCTGATTTTTGTGGGAGAACTTTTACCATATTTTCTTCTTTGAGACTTTTATCAGTTTTTTTATTGTACAGTCAAAAGATAGTGTGCCAAGTTGTGCTCTGGTGGTTTATTGGTAACATTCTCGTTTTTGGTCCTAAGTAAGGAATCCAAACCGTTCCAGTAATGGATTTTGCGTAATATCTTGTCTTGTAATATCAAATTGAGATTATCATCATCATCATCATCAACCTATGTAAGTCCACTTTTGGACGTTGTTCTCTACCAAGACGTGCCACTGACCCCGTCTTCGGATGTTCTCATCCAGATAAATTGAGATGGGGATTTCATTAATATCACGATAAGAAATAAATGCTATTATTTTAAGAGAATCTTCATCTTTATTTTTCAAACAGTGAAATGCCCGGTCACGTCCTCAGGAGACGTGCTCTGAGAGGTAATGTAATTGTTATAGGCACCATGCAGTAACCGCTTAACTGTTGCTTGTTCCATCATTTTTTATTACCAAAAAAACTCAATGATAATCAGCAATACCTCTAGAAACCTACTTTTTCAGTAAACATTTTCAGTTTTTGTTATGTAAAATATACTTATTGGATCGCGTAAAAATACCAATAATATGATTTTGTATTGTATTGGTATTATAATATCTAAATAAGGCTTTACATCTTACCTTTATACAATTCCTACTGCAATGGCTCGATTTTATTCTTTTGTTACGGGAATTTTATAGTGCTTTAGAGCTTAGGGATATTTATGTACTTATGTATGTTTATAGATAGAGAAGCCATTACCCAGTACTTATATAATAATAAGCTAAGACGTTCTAAGCCTCAGGAAAATATCGATAAAATTGCGGTTATCGGCTCCGCACGTATTGACTTTGTCTATTGGTAGGGGTAGTTGTGACGGCATGGAAAGAGACCTGACTTGCGCAGAACTGACGATAAAGGCGTGGTAGATGGCACGTGGCTCGTGGGTGATATGGCTTTCGAAGAAGTTTGGTAGTTTCGGACTATTGATACTGACTGGTTTCGTTTCAATGACTGAAAAATTCGTTGACTAATAATATAGTCTTTAGTTGCATGATGAGCTATGCAGAGCATGGAAGTGTGGAACTGGCTTAAATGAGCTTAGCACTTACGACGGTTCAACGTATTTCTTGTAATATAATTGATTAAAACTCTTTTGATTAAATACGTCATTTATAAGTGATAGAGGCCCTGAACCCAACCTGTGACTCTGCTTTAGAATCCACTCAGCGACTTTATTTATTTCTATTTCAGCAATAATTAATGGAAAGTAACCATAAAAAGTAATAGCTTATTCAATAGACAATCCCATATTCCAAAGACAAATAAAGCCACCCTTATAATCCAAATATAGATCCAGTCGGCACGCGACGGTCAGTGCGTGCGCCCCAGACTGGTATCGATCCCACCACCTGCCGGCAGCCGGCCACCACTCCCACACGCTCCACTTCTTAGTAGTCGGCCATCGCCCCGCGTGGAACCACAAAACCTCTGCTTACAAACAAATAAAAAATAAAACTCGCTTACAAATATATAACTGTCAAATCAAAACGTCAAAAGTTCCCGCCGATTTCGAAATTCGAACGGGTGTTGCGTGTTTGTGGTCCACTTTTTTGCACATTTTTAGTGCGATTTATTATTTTGTGCCGTGAGAAGTGTTCGACAAAAAGTGCCAAAATGTTCTTATACGCGCAATGAGGTGATTCACTCTGACCTGGATCTTGACATAATCTCAATTTACATCGTTAAATTTCATAATTGCGCGGCTGATATGCGCTGTTTGAACTAGGTATTACTCAGCACGGCCGAGTTTTTAATTCGGTAAAAACTCCGGCTGTCTGCAGCGAGTAGTAAAGTTTTTAATGACTTTGTAATGTTCTAGTCTGATTGCAAATAAACAAAACACAACGCGTGTACCGATTCTAATAACTGATCAAAATTGCTTTTACCGTAAATGTCTTCACACCGTGAAGTCTAACAATAGTTTGCAAGAAAAGGAAATTAGTTATCAGTCAGTTATCAGATGCAAATCATCATGCCTGTGATTATCTATCCCCTCTAGCTAGAGCGAGAGGTGTATCCCCGTCTCGCTTGGCATACTAACCCGATCGAGCGTTTTATAGATTTCTTGTATATCAGCTGTTGTTCTGCAGCCGTGAATATAAGCAATAGTGTTAGATTGATAGATAAAGAGAAAAATGCATGGATATTTGCATAGCCTCACGTCATAGGCTAGAAACATTGTTGAGTCAGAAACGACAGGCGCATGCGCGCTGCGGACGCAACCAATTACATTTTTTGCGTTAACAATTTTCTAAATTCAAAAGGCGCGCTTCTGTCTAGAAAACGAAACGATTTTTTACCGACCAAGTTCTATTTTCGAAATTGTTGTTTATGGTGTAAAGTGACGAGTTCTGTGAAATGGTGTGATTTTGAGTGATTTTATCGAGACGTCTTCTTATAATGGAAAGGAGTGTTTTGGCGACGCCAAGGAACGTTCACTGGGCTTCTGATGTAAGTATCTCGCACGTTTAAGGTTCAGTGTGCGTTGACCTTTGACCTTTCTTTGCGTGAAGAGCAACCATTCGTTCTTTACGGCGTGAATATGCAAGTGAATGGGACACGTTGAGGGTTAGCAATTGCCTGACTGCTTATTTAGCGGTTTTTGCGTATATTTTTTTCTTATCACTGACACAATGGGTACAATCGGAAGATCACCTTGGGAGATTACATTGAGCTGGAATTTAAGATGTTTCTGTAAAACAATGGAAAAACAACGTGAGATTGAAATACTGCCCTAAAGATGTGTTTATTGCCTGAATGCTAGGCTTGCTGCTTACCAAACCTAGATATTATAAGTACCTGCTTAGTTATTATGTAATATAATACCTAATGTTTACTTCACTAGGTAAAACATCCTTAAAAACATCGGTAAATTGAAAAGTGGATCATAATTTTATTGTAATAAGGAAATGCCGTAACAGCTCACATCCATTAGCGTAAATGAAATACTTTTAATGAGTCATAAAAATCTAAAAGCCTCATACTACAGGCTATAGCAGATTAGTTGGCTCTAAGCTAGTCCTCTGATGAATCACGTGACTGAGCTGCGCAGCACGTATTCCTGTATGAATTTACGCTGTGCGCAGCTCACGTGGTTAGTCTTCAGCGGTCAACTTGTGTGTCGTCAAGTATAAAGCGGTAAATGGTGAACTGTATGTCTGTATGTCACCATCACTAAACGTATATTTTGTATGTATTTATTAGATACATTTTCATTAATTCCTGTAAATGGCTTTCTATTTTATTATTCTATAACAGGGTTTCCTCGTATTTCAATTATTACGATAGACTTTTAAGTACGTTTTAGAAGACTTTTCCTGAGATTTTGTTTTTCCCATGAAGTTTAATGAGCTTGAATCTTCCGTGACTCAAGTCAAATACCCCGTTTACACTCAGCTCATGTCCGTGGAAATGTGCAGAGACATGAACAGGAACTTGGGCAATGCGAGAAAGTAAACAGGCCACTTCCATGTCCACTCGCGTTGCCGCTCGCGTTGCCCGTGTTGCGCGAACACACATTGCCGCGATGCTGCCGCAGACATATGGACGGCAACATTTCCGTCCACGCGAATGGCAGCGCGAATGTCTAAATGTAAACGCAGTATAAGAATTCGCTATCCGCGTGCCCGCTGTCGCTTCACTCGTTCGCATGGACCAAACCCGACATTGTTTTTACAAATAAGTCTGTCTACATGAGCAAGTTTATAAAATTAGATATCGGAAAACGATATAACGTTATCGAGCTAGGTATTGGTCCAGAAAATAAGTGTATTTTTGAAGATGAATGTTATTGAAATACCAATATATTCGTTCGCACGCAAGAACCTATTTTCATACAAACCTCTGAGCTTGACTTTCGGGAATCCCATTCTTAATTTCTTCCGGAGGGCCGGCGGTCTAGTAGAAGTCAGCCCGTCTTCTGATTTCGTGGATCGTGGGTTTGAAAATATTGAGCATCACCTTTTTTCTTCAAATAAAATTATTTATGCTATGCCAGTGCTAACATACGGTAAAGAAAAACATCGCGAGAAATCCAGTTAGTATTTTAGCAGCGCCGATGGATTTGCAACCTATACGTATGGAATACAAACTACTGCATAATTTGGATCTACTAGATCTTCTGGTACCAAGTACTAGCTTAAGATTCTTTGAACATATCTACAAGGGGTGTCAGAGAAACGTCCAAATAATATAACATTTGGTAGCATTTGGTACTCCAAAATATAATATACATATAAATGCACAACGCAATGATGTAAATGCAAAACGCCATCTAGCTCCAAACTAAGCAAACTTTGTACACGGGACAACTTTTCTGTATAACAATCACACCAATAATGTCATTGGTTGTTATCGATCAGGAAAAATGAAGCTTAATTAATTAGCAGTATTATTAAAAAAAACGGTTATTTATATATTTTTAGGGTTCCGTATCCAAAGGGTAAAACGGGACCCTATTATTAAGACTTCCGTCCGTCCATCTGTCTGTCTGTCCGGCTGTCTCAAGAACCGTGATAGTTTGACAGTTGAGATTTTCACAGATGATGTATTTATGTTGCCGCTATAACAACAAACACCAAAAAAACAGAATATAATAAATATATAAGGGGGCTCCCATACAACAAACGTGTTTTTTGTCGTCCATCAACTAACTAAAGCAAACATCTGCATTTAAAAAAAATATTAAATTATAGTATTATTGAATACGATAAGTGCATCGTATTCAAAAATAAAATTTAAAACGCGATATTTATGACGACAGTTTTTTAACCGACCGAACCCTTAATCAAGTTCCCGTTTATATTTTCGTAAGTTACCGTCTTACACCTTATAGAAATCGCAGAGACTCCTTTGCTATTACAAAATCTAATTATGTTTTTTGTTAGTCTACAATTAATGTTTATAAAAGCTAGTTTATTTTGCTAGATGATGTTGCTAGTGGTTTTAGTTTTAACATTTTAACATCTGTAATAATTATAAGTCTTGGCCTTGCCTTATAGATCGACATCTGTACTTGTGTACATACGTCAGGCGCATAGGCGCATACGAAGGTTCGCGTGGAACTGGCACCTCAATTCACTCAGATAAATTTAAGACGTTTTAAAATTATCCTTGTGAATAAACACCTTTAAGAGAGCACTGGTGGTCTAGGGGTAGCGCCCCCACTTTCCGATCTTAAGGTCGTGGGTGCGAAACTGGTCGGGTAACTATGAGTTTTTCTGTTGAAAAAATTGATGTGCACCGTACCAGTACTCTCAAACGGTGCAGGAAAACATCGCGAGAAAAACCGGCATGTCGTAGAACCTAAAAAGTTCTATTACATGTGTCAAGTGCTCGAAAGGAGCCTCTTGAGGCGCACTTAAAATCCTTTCACCTCACTGTTTCGAAAGTAACTAGTGACACGACAAAAAGAAGAAGAAGAATACCTTTTGACTTTGAATTATGCCATGATTTTGTATTTCGCTTAGGTACACAGCGACAAAGTGTTACGGGGGTGGTCAGTGAACATAAAAATAAACCCATGATATTTCAATTACCTTTCCCGGTAGAATATAATCAGGATAAAGATATTTATTTCTTTATATTAATAAATAATCGATAAGATATATTAATGGACGATATTGATCACGGTCACCATTAAATTAGGTATAGCTTGTACCTGTAGGTACTCTTCTCTTGTCGTGTCATTAGTTTTTTTCGAAACAGGTACTATAAGTGATACAATGCTCATATACCTACGTATTTTTTGTAAGTACATGCATAATAATACATATAACACCCAGACGGAGGTCCAACATCAATGATTGTTCTGTGAGGGGATCGAACCCACGGCCTACAGCGAAGAAAGCAGAGCTACTACTGAGCTGTGAGGGCAGTCTTTTAGGAATTTTATTGATTAAATACGATGTTTAATATGTCGCCAATAAAAGAAATAGGGATAGAATATCCCAAAACACGTCCTGACTCCGATTGTTACAAATAGTTACAAATGGTTGCGTGGCTCGTGTCGAATCACAGCCATTTTATCATGGCAAGGTCCCGAGTGAAAATGTCACTACTGAACCGTTGAGGTCATTCTACATTCGATCGCTTTATTTGGTGGTCTACCCGACGTGACAAAGTGGTTTTTAGGGTTCCGTACCCAAAGGGTAAAACGGGACCCTATCCGTCCGTCCGTCCGTCTTTCTGTCTGTCTGTCCGTCTGTCACCAGGCTGTATCTCATGAACCGTGATAGTTAGACAGTTGAATTTTTCACAGATTATGTATTATATTTTTGTTGCCGCTAAAACAACAAAAACAAATACAAATAACCTTAACGACTGTAATCCCCAGGCCCGGTAGACATACTTATTAATTATTACAAACTCTGTGCATGACACCTGTACTTGAGCGGACCGAATAGAGCAATTAAGGTGGCTTGATATTGGTAGAAGAGAGTTTGACTGAGCCTCGACTCAAAAGAAAAAAAAATACAACTTTTAATTCACCTGTAGAGAGAGTAGAAATACCGATACGGAGCTTTATGTTCTACTTCTAATTTTCATCATACTTGCAACATAAAGTTCCGTATCGGTATCTCTACACGGAACAAAAACGAAAAACGAAAAACCAAATATGGTAAACAAAACTCAGACTTGGGGTACTGATCTTCAACAATTTTATTTGCGAGGAGAGCTGAGTTATCGCCGACTCCGTTCCGGCGGTGGTCGAGATCATTATGATTGTTTCCCAACTGCTACGCAAGATGTTTCCCAACACTTTCACTGCGCCACGCCGAGACAATGGCGGTTTTTTAGCTCTTAGATAACTTTGTCTTGCGCGGTGCAAAGAAATCTAGTTATGAACTATTTGAAGCCATGGGTTTTCTAATGCTTATGACCAAACAAACGATAATCTCTATATATAAAAATCGGTTGCCGTTCGTTTGTCTCGCTGAAACTCGAGAACGGCTGGGCCGATTTAGATGATTTTGGCTTTGAAATGTTTGTCGTAGTCCAGGGAAGGTTTAAACGGTGAGAAAATATGGAAAAATTTCGAGGAAGATAGTAAAAATAACAATTTGGCAGCCTTCACAGCTCAGTTGGTAGTAGCTCTGCCTTCTGTGCCGTAGGCCGTGGGTTCGATCCCCACCGAGAACAAACATTTGTGTGATGAACATAGATGTTTGTTCTCTGTCTGGGTGTTATATAATATTATGAGTATGTATTTACAAAAAAAAGTATATAAGTAGTATATCAGCTATCTGGTTCCGATATCACAAGCTTTGGCTTAGTTTGGGGCGAGATAGTGCTGTGTGGAATGTCCACCAATATTTATTTATTTATTTCTTTATTTCATTTTCCGATATAAACTGTAGATTCTAGCTAAATGTTCTACCTAAAGCGAAAGGAGAGTTTTAATGTCGTTAGGATAGGTGATACGAACTACACCGGGTCATCTAGTAAGCGAATATATTTGCCAGTTTATGAAGCTAGTTAGTAGTAGGTATAGTAGCTCTCTTTTTTTTATACTACTAGCTAAAGGAACCAGCAGATGGCCCACCTGATGTTAAGTGGTAACCATCACCTATAACATAGCATTGCCTTGTAAGTTACGCACGATAAGAAAGTGCCCTGCGATGCACTGCCCGGCGTCCATCAACTTGAGGTATACAGATGTTAAGCCTCATGTGCCTGTAATTACACCGACAACCACAATCTTCAAACCGAAACACAGCAACGCTGTTTAGCGGCAGAAAAGGGCGTGGCGGTAGTACTTCCCCGGACGAGCCCTACACAAAGAGCTCTACTACTCTTAAACTTGGATTTAAAAGCCATATTCATTTGACGGACAAGTTAACGAGGCATCATCATCACTATAACTATAGTCATAGTTAACTTGTCCTCGTAACTTGTCTTGTGTAATTATCATAGCTCTATTTAGACGTCCTGCAGACCCACAGTTTTCTACATTTTCAGCATGAAACAAATCGCCCACAAAATGCCTCCATTCCCAACAAAGACGAACAATAATAATTGAGTGATGAAAATCGAAAAAAAAACGACGTTTGCTGTTATATCAATGTAGGATAATAATTAAGTAAATAAATGTTATTGCTAACATAATATTTTGTTATAAGATACATGTTGTTAATATTTTTTCATACATTCATTTTGTAGGTACCTAACTGCAAGTTTCAATAAATACAAAAAACAATACAAGTGAAAAAAAAAAGGTTTTTATCTACTATTTGGTTCTACTATACTTTAGCTCTACTGAGTATGGGGCTAGATGGCGCTGAGTACTTACACATTAATTTAATAACTTCAGCAGGAACATACCTTAACTATGACCTCTTTAAAATTAAACAGATGTGCAGGCACCATCTTTTGTGAATAAATTAAAGCATTAAGACGTACATAGAGTAGCCATTAGGCTCAAGACACTCGTGACGTCACGAGAGCACTCTACGTTGCTCTACCGACGTAGACTCTTTTGGGTAGAAAACCGTTTACCAGCGCCGGTGCGGCCAGTACGCTGATGGCGCAAATCTCGCGGCAAACCTTTAAACTGTTCACTGAAGCGCTCGTAGCGTGTCGTTTTAAACCAATAAAGTAACCTTAACATCTTTCTCCCTGACCATTCGGTAGTGAGGAGTTGATTTTCATCTGAGCACTTCCGATGCTTAAGTGGATAGTTTTAGAGGTCTGTCCTAGCTATAACAGTTGCAAGGCTACGACGAGACCTACAAATTTTACCAAGTTTCACTACTTGTTAATTCTATGAGAGGTGTCTAAGGAGGCTTATGCCCAGCAATAGGTTAGTACAAGCAAGTATATCATTATTAAACTTATAATCTAGTTCGATCATTTTATCTGATATAACAACCTGTTTTTTACGAAATGTGAGGCCCGGCTCAAGATAGCATAATGTGACATCCACTTGTGTGACCTAATTCTAGCATTTCCTAAGAAAAAAGTGGTGAGTTTACCTCACAAGGCTATTAAAACAATATTTATAATGAAAATACCTACACATCTACTACACTGATTACAAAAATATGTATTATTGGACATTTTACACAGGCCATCTAGCACAAAAACCTAAAAATAATTCATATTTTATTTGTAAAATCTTCCACTAAACAGTTAAATAAAGAAATTATTTATTATTTAAAGCATTTTGAGACTTATAGCATTTTGTTATAAAAATGCTATAAGTCTTTGACAACCTCTGTAGTATGATGGAAGCCTCCCCGTCTGAGGCGCGAAAGGAGCTTGTTTGATTCCCGCGGCAAGACAAACGTTTGTATAACCTGCAAATGTTGTTCCGGGTGTCACGTTAACATCGCTGTAAAAACTTAACTTGACAATTTGATTTTTCGAATATCGGATTTCGTATTAAGTTGCAATAAGCGCCCCCTTAAAAACATTAGTTCTAAGCAAGCCGAATTATATAATCCGAAATTCCGAAAAAAACAATGTCAAAACTCAGAATAGACGTACTGGTGATAAGAAGAATATCCAACACGATGTGCCATTGCAACGGCTGTGAGCTGTAGATGAGCGGAATCTCATGCTAATATTTGACTAAGTAATTGGTTCGTCGTCTTGTTTAGATAGCAGATAAGCATAATGGATTAATAAAAGCAATTTGTTACAATAAACTTACATAATTTTGAAGAGAAACGGATAACAGACTAAGGGCCGGTTTCACCATGCTCTGTTAGATTAACAAAGGATTAAAGGGCCGTTTAATATGTCAAAATGTACGCGTTTGACAGCTAAGGTTAGATTTAACGGTCTTTTAATCCTTGATTAGTAACTAACAGAGCATGGTGAAACAGGCCCTTACCCTCAGATCTCTTATACCAATTCAAGAGTATTAGAGGATGTTTTTATGAGTAGTAGAGCTCTTTGTGAAGGGCTCGTCCGGGGAAGTACTACCACCACGCCTTTTTCTGCCGCCAAGCAGCGTTGCTGTGTTTCGGTTTGAAGAGTGTGGTTGCCGGTGTAATTACAGGCACATGAGGCTTTGCCTCAAGTTGATGGACGCAGGGCAGTGCATCGTAGGGCACGTTCCTATCTTATGTGACTTACGAGGCCATTCTTTATAGGTGATGGTTACCACTTAAAATTAGGTGGGCCATCTGCTTATTCCTACAGCTAGTGGTATAAAAAAATGTCTAAAGAGTGTAGTCAGAGGTACGTCCAAATATTATATCTGGCACATAAGTAGTTGGGTAGTAGTATTCCATACGTGACAGGATGCAAGCACATACCCGCTGTTAGAATAGTAACGGGTTTCCTTCGATGTTTTCCTTCACCGTTTTAGAGCACTGGCATGCTCACTAAACATTTTCAACTATAAAAATCCATTTGTGTAAGGGCGGATTCGAACCACCGACCAGGTGGCAGGATCACTCCCATAAACCAACGGTGCTCTATGATTATTATTTATCTTTAAATATATATATTTTATGCTACTTATTCATTGAACAAACAGTTGGCCTGCCTGATGTTAAGTGGTAACATTCACCAATAACAAAGTTTGCCTCGCAAGTCGCGCGCTATAGGTACGTGCCCTACGATGCACTGCCAGCGTCCATTAACTTGAGGCATACAGAAAGTTATTATCTTTATTTAGTAGGTACTCAAATGCACTTTCCTTTCCTTGCTATTAGAACATAAACTTTTTGCCTTTTTAATAAGAACATAAATTCTTGATCATACAAACTATTTGAGTATACAGGGTGTCAATAGCTAGCTATCTTTATCATTTATTAATTTTGGCACCAAAATGCAAAAACCTTTCTTCGACACCCGGGCAATAGAAAAAACATTCTACTTGAGCTATCGACATCCTGTATACTCATACAGGGTGTCGATAGCTATCATATACAGGGTGTATTATATACGTACATGTTACAATCTATTTGCGCTTGAAGAGCTTCGAGAAAATTGCATCGCTGCCATATTACGGACGTGCCGATTGGTGCTCGGGATGGAAGCCTAGACTTGGTGGTATTGATCGATAGCTCAACTGTTTGTGAAGTAGGTACTTCGTCAGGGAAAGTTCCTTTATCGGATCTATTTCTAAATATGTATTTTGTACGGTAATACGTGTATCTATTGTAATTTTTTTTGTAAATAAATGCTTTGATTGTAAACGAAAAAATACATTATTTCTAAAATAAAATATACTTATAAATAAAAAAATAGAATTATAAATAGTGGAGGACTTTTTCCACAACTCCAACTAATCAAACTAAGAAAAAAAATCAAATCGATCGGTCCTATCAGCTGTCTATTAAAAAATCCTGTCCACAAAAGAAATGTAGGTGAACGATTGTCCACGCTGATGCGGGGCCCATAGCCTGGCATCCATGAACCTGTAGCTTGTTTTATCTGGGTGTATCAATCAAAGTCAAAAATCTTAAAACTAAGTGAATCTAGGTGCCAGTTCCCCGTGACCAAGCATAGAAGAACAGACAACAAACTGTTAAACAACAATCATTATCATGAGATGAGAATGGCACTCGGGTAGAAGACTCTGTAGTAGGTACGTACGGATAATGGGTAATTAGTTATCATCCTTTTCTTGGGATATTCTTTTTAATTATTAATTAGTTTTAACTACATAAATGTGATCAGTAACTGAGGATACGGTTTTTTTTTGATAATTACAAAATAGTGGTGTATAATCAAGAATCGATATAGAGGAAGGTAATTTGGCTGTCAAACCTTATTCCAGTGGAGCGGAGTAGAAACACACCCAAATATGCCATTCGTCATTTGAGACCGCTCGATAATACTAATTATGAATGCAGGAAATAATTAGGTCGAAATGTGAGCGCTTCGGCATTTTGGTTTTGATTTATCGCGTTTGAGTTCAATTAATGGGCTTTTTGTGCTTTGGAATAGTATCACTATTTTTTATAGATAAGATATAGATAAAATACAATAGTGGTTTAGATTGTTCGGTGATTTGTTGCTAGTGTAATCTCATGCACATCGTGTTATCCACTGCTGTACTCCTTTAGTAGTACATCCGCTTTCCTACGACTTCTATTTTAGCGGACTAACTTACCAAGTGACGTCCGATTTTAAATTATTTTAAAAAATATATAATATTTACTAATACTACAAAGAGGAGAGATAAGATTTGTATGTTTGTAACGAATAAACTTAAAAACTACTGGTCCATTAACATCAGGTGGGCCATGTGCTTGTTCCATCAGCTAGTTGTCTACACTAATATTATAAAGAGGAAACATTTGTATTTTTGTATTTTTGTATGTAACGAATAGGCTCAAAAACTACTGGTCCGATTTCAAAAATTCATTCACCATTAGAATGCTACATTATCCCTGAGTAACATAGGCTTTATTATATTTTCAAAAAAATCAGGGATCCTTACTAAAACTTCAATAATGTAACCCAAGGTGGAAAACAAAAACCTTACATCGCGTGCGCTGCGAAAACTATTGAAGATAGAACAAAATAATGTACTACGATTTTGTAGAACACGTCATCATCTACAAAAAATGTCGCGACAGCATATGTCTAACTATTATAGTTATGTCACAATAAGTGTTCTTTTATTATAAAAAATTAATTGAAATGCCTCCGCTAGAAAAGGGTCTTTATTTGTACCTTGGTATTAATCCTTATCCAAATAAATCATTTCATAATTAAGACGGTTTCAATACCTATAGATTACTTCTTAAATTTTTCAAATCGGACATTCCATTCAAAAGATTGACGAAATTAAAAATGCTAACGGGTCCACGGGTCACGCGCGGGGTGCGATTTCACTCACTCAAGGAGAAGCGCGTGCAAATGTATGAAATAAGTAGGCGAGAGGCTCGAACCCACGGTCTAAGTTTATCCTAAAATGTTCAAAAAATTTTTGACCACCCATGCGAAGCTGGGACAGGCCGCTAGTAAAATATAAAAACTTTAAAAGTTAAAACTAAAAACTTCAAAATCGTAGCTTCAACGTTTTTATAAAAAAACCCTTTAATCAAGAACGTGCCTTTCAGATAATTGGCTACCAACATGCATTTTCTTGATTAACAAAAAACTGTTCTCGCATTTCGCCTGAAGCTTCTGGCACTGAAATTCGCAGAATACAAATCTTTTGTTTTACACGAAAATCTGGAAAAGGCAATCTGAAAATCTTCTGATAAAAGATAAAATCATCTCAACACTTTTCTTATATTGGAGTCGTTGCGTCAAAGAGAAGATTTAGATAAGTGACCTGACGGACGACTGTCTGTTTCGCGTAAAGTAGGTACACGTTCGATTACCATACTGGGACAATTGTTTTTGTTTTTTCTACAGGTAGTACAACTTGTTGGTGGAATAAGCAGATAAGCAAAACAGAAACCGCTTCACTACTTTTATCTCCAGGCACGGTGGATATCCCCTTAGATAACTTAGGACCAAGTACCGACTTAAGATAATTTGAGGCTGTCTAACGGGGGTAGTGAGAGGTACGTCCAATTTGCATTTGGTACATACCCACATTTTCCAGTTGTTGAGTATTCCATACGTGACAGGTTGCAAGCCCATCGCCGCTATTAGAATACTAACCCGTTTTCCTCACGATGTCTTCCTTCACCGTTTGAGAGCACAGCATTACGCATACACCTTTTCGAATAGAAAAATCAATTAGTGACCGGACTCAATCCCACGACCTTATGGTCAGAACCTCGCCTTCTGATCGTATGATCGTGGGTTAGACAGTTTTTTCCTACCGCTACCACTCGACCACCATTGCTCACTGGTGCTGAACAGGCAATGCTTGCTAATGGTTACTACTTAGCATCAGGTGGGCTTATGGTATAATTATCGGCTTAATCAATCACCAAGTCGCAGAAAACTACTTGAGATATCTTGGCTGTGACCTTATTTACAGTGAAAAGAAGTTGAGAAGGGTAAGTATGTAGAGTTCAAGACAAACGTTGTAACGTAAACAACGATGGCCGATTGGTTCATAAAATCAATAAAACAAACATTCACGGCACGTGTCGGCCATGATGTGTTGATGACGCAATTATTCCATCTCATTTTGTTACTTTAGTTATCATCCTGTTGTTGAGAGCACCGGTGTTCTAGTGGAAATGCCTTCTGATCGTAAGGCCGTGGGTTCGAATCCAGTCGTGCACCTATAGATTTTTTATTCATAAGATGTATATGCATGCGCAATGCTCTCAAACGGTGAAGGAAAACAAAGTAGGGAAAACCAGTTAGCGGCGATGAGCTTGCAACCTGTCACGTGTGGAATGCCAACTGCTGTGGGTATGTGCCAAATGAAAAGTTTGGACGTACCTCTGACTACGCCCCTTAGACATCCTGGAAAGGATCTGGGGTTCGTAATTGGTACTGAGAGATCTGAGGGGATATCTACCGTGCCTGGGGATTAAAGCTGTTTTCGTTTCTTTACAAAATACGTCCTTATTCTCAGATATTTCTTTGCAAGTTAGGGTCAAAGTTATTGGTCGGTTACGTCCAATGTTTGCTTAGTAACACTTCGTTCACAAAGCCCTTGTTAAAGCCAAAGCGGGTCACATTTTTATCGCAATTTTCTGGATACAATATTTGCAAGCCCAATTTCCCAGAAGCTATAGTCGAACTCAAAGTCAAAAGGCATTTATTCTGTTAAATCACAAGGATCACTTTGAAACGTCTTTGCATTAATATTTTAAAACCTTTATAAATAAATAAGCTTTTTTATAGGTAGTTCTAAGTTTTTACTTATTAAATTAAATTAAAAATAAATACTAAATTAAATCTGCCTAAATCATCTTTTATAGATGGAAAAGGCGTATGATGATGATGATGATGATGATGATGATAGGTTTATTAAACATAATAATAATAATAAATTGTATTGGAATTACGCTATCGCATTAGGTTAACCTGTAAGGATAGAGTAAGAATGATGATGAATAAATAAATAAATGAATAAATAAATAAATAAATAATTAATCTAATCTAAACTTCATATCCATCTATAAATACACTGCTGATATTACGGAATGTGCAATGTGCATCCACTCAAGACAATCCACTTTCCACTCAAGGTATTTTCTATTGTCTCTAAAAGGATTGAAGGATGAAAGGATTTTTTCAATCTAGGTGTCAGTTCCCCGTGAACCAACCCGTTGACCAAGCATAGAAGACTGGCATAGGTAATAGAGAAACTCGTTTAGTTTGCACTAGCTAAAAACAGAATAAAACTAAAGAAATCTTTTCTATAACTTTGCAAAGTAAAATCTTATTAAAAAAAATATGTCGATAACACATAATTATATCATCGATAATATTCACATCACTAGGGTCCAAGGACCTCTCGAACATCGATACGATTTAGCCGTAGACAGAGAAAACTAAACCCTTCTCATTCTTATAAGAGTTTTTCTCAAAGTCGCCTTTCAATGACAGCCCTCACAGCTTAGTTGGTAGTAGCTCTGCCTTCTGCGCTGTAGCCTGTCGTTAAAGGTCCACCAAGAGTAGTAGAGCTCTTTGTAAAGGGCTCGACCGGGGAAGTACTACTGCCACGCCTTTTTCTGCCGCCAAGCAGCAACGCTGTGTTTCGGTTTGAAGAGTGTGGTTGCCGGTGTAATTACAGGCATATGAGGATTAACATCTGTTGCCAAAACATGATGGACGCAGGACAGTGCATCGTGCACTTTCCTATTGTGCGTGACTTAACAAGAAATGCTTTGTTATAGGTGATGGTTACCACTTAACATCAGGTGAACCATCTGCTTGTTCCATCAGCTAGTTGTATAATAAAAGCATGTTTATATTTATATTTTTATTTATAATTAATTACCGCGTTTTCAAAACTGGGTTCGAGAAACAAACATTCCTATTGTTGCTAATTGTGCGTAAAACAAACCCCCGAAATTAAAAATAAATAGCAGAAAGGAAATATATATAATAAAAGGAAAGGTAGAAATAAAGCAGAACAAACAATACAAGTGTTAAATTCAAGTAATTGAGAATAAACACGGATCGGCTCGGAGGCTCAGGCGGTAATAAAAAATCATGCCTATTTTATTACCACAGTAAGGTAAAATCTATAGACAATAAACTGTGATAATAATTGTCAGCCTATAACACTCACACCTAATCTGGGAAGATACTTACTAAAGGCCCTTATTCATATTCCACGCGGCTTTTCTTCTTCTTTCTTCTCTCCATTTATGGCTCCTGTCGAATGACAGACGACAGGAGCCATAAATGGAGAGAAGACAATCTTGCCAGTGTCAAGTGATTTGTATTGAATTAATACTTTTTAGTCAAGTCAGTCCATAGTCAAGTCGGCCGTCATTTGTTTTGAAGAAAATGGTGGCGGTTTTCTTCAAAACATTCGAAACATTTTCTGTGAAATCAGGATATCACATATTACACTTTCATTCCAAATGCTTACACTTTGTGCTAAGACCTCAAGCAATGTTGGTTAACATACCACCGAAATTACACAACACTACTCAAAATAACACAAGAAAAACAATTCAAATGAAAAAGCTATGTTGCTTCCCAAAATGCCAGAAAACGAATCTTCTGTCCCACGCGACTTTATAGTGGCTCTTTAATAAAGTATACTTTTTGTCAATGTCACTTTAATGTAAACGAAAAGAGATATCAATGCTTATTGGTAACATAAGCTAATGGAGCCCTCAGCGATCAATATTTATTTAAAATAGCCGGAATGTTATGTACTATCTCGCCCCAAACTAAGCCAAAGCTTGTACTATGGGAACTAGATAGCTGATATAATACTAATATACTTTTTTTGTAAATACATCACTTATTTTATAATATAACTATCGACCCGCCCCGGCTTCGCACGGTTATTGTGGGTTATACCTAAGAGATCATGCTTGTATTATGCATATAAACCTTCCTCTTGAATCACTCTTTCTATAAAAAAAACCGCATCAAAATCCGTTGCGTAGTTTTAAAGATTTAAGCATACATAGGGATATAGGGACAGAGAAAGCGACTTTGTTTTAAATTATGTAGTGATCCCAGACAGAGAACATACATCAATCTATAATATTTACGAACTATTCTACTAACATAATCGCTTCTATAATATTATATGCCTTAGCCACATGCGGTGGAAACTTTTCCTCACATTCTAGCATGTATAACAGGCAATCTTCTAAATTGATTGGAGGTAGTATCGGCATCGAGCTCTCGCTGTAATTACATCAGGTTATCTACGATATGTGGCGGATACGTGGGGGATCTCATTTGTAAGAGCGAACACACTTCATACCTAAGTTGTTACGAGTTAGTTAGGTAAGTGCTATCTGTACCCAAGTCTAAGTTTAGTTATTCGTATAGTTTTTCGTAACGTCAGGTCTTTTTGGATGGAGACTTGTGAGTTCTCAGCTTATCGAATCTCAATACAAAGAAGGCAAAACGTTACGAAAAACAAAACTCAGACTTGGGATAGCTACAGCTGGCTGATCACGTAACTTTGTTGCAATCAGTTTCAATCAGTTTCTGTTTGTAAAAAGTAAATATGATGGCTATGCGGTTACATTTTAGCTGCAGTTGCTAACAAAGTTAGATTACAACTGGTGTTTCTATTGATGGATAATCGCAAAACTTTCATATTCTTTTATATACTTATTGGTTTAATATAGAAACTGATTGCAACAAAGTTACGTAATCACCCTGCTGGGCGGTCTGTGGTGGGCGGAAACATGCATAAGTGCTCATGGATGTATATATATGTATGTATATATCACAGAGAAAAGTTGCGAGATGTTGACAATTCCCCATTACAATTACCAACGTATATGTTAATTATGTAAAGAGAATCATTTATTTATAATGAAAATAGTTTGAATACAAGTATTTACAAATATACAAAACACTTATGAAATAGTTGAGCTATCTGCAGACCGTTTGCAGACGATCTATAGATAGCTCAACTGATCGAAATCAGTGCCAATTGAGTTTGGCACGAATGACATCTCGGGGCGATACACTAGTTTATTTATTCGATAAAATATAATTCATATTTGTTTAAGGTACTAACCTACTTAATGCTCAATAAAAAATTGAGAATCTTTTACAAATTTCCTTTATTCGAGATCATCTCAATTTGAAGAATGAGTCGGATCGAGCAACGCCGCGCCAGGCGACACTTTCTCTTTGAAATCTAAATCGGCGATCTTCATGCTAAAATTATTATAACCGTTCATACAAATTGTAAAACGAATAGCGTCAAAAAACAAGGTGTAAAACTACAACTCATGAAAGCTGAAGGCATATAACTCCAATACTGTAAATGGAGATGGTTTGTAAGCATATTCTGTGTACCTGAATCCAGAGGCGGCGTAAGGCGTGGGCGGTGTGGGTACCGCCCACGCCTTACGTTAGAATTCATTCTCAACTTACAGATTTATGCTTCGGCGCACGAAATGAATGTGAATGAAATAATCGATATTTCTGATAAACTATACAGTTATAA
Source organism: Chloroclysta siterata (assembly GCA_932294275.1). Lineage (NCBI taxonomy): Eukaryota > Metazoa > Arthropoda > Insecta > Lepidoptera > Geometridae > Chloroclysta > Chloroclysta siterata. The sequence continues at coordinate 13,368,769 of OW028591.1, read as the reverse complement.
TTGATAAATCTCATCTTTGTCGTTTCTGATACTTCGTTTATATTTTCTGGCAACATTAGTTGCCGTTAAGCTGCTATCGGCTCGGGGTTGCACCATCAGAGGGCCTCGCGAAATGTACCTTTCCCACATCTTACGCCGCCACTGCCTAAGGCCCAGTTTCACCATGCTCTGTTAGTTACTAATCAAGGATTAACAGGCCGTTAAATCTAACCTAAGCTGTCAAACGCGTCCATTTTGACATATTTAACGGCCCTTTAATCCTTTGTTAATCTAACAGAGCATGGTGAAACCGGCCCTAAATCTTTTCTAAGGCAGCTTATGTTAAATAAAAACAAGAGCATCACGCTTAAAATAAATACCTTATAAGCTCAAACTTATAAAAAACAGAAAAAAGAGTTTTGGTGTTCCTGGAGTGTACTGAAACACAAAACAGAAACAACTTCACGACCTTAATCTCCAGGTACGGTAGATATCCCCTTAGATGAGGGTACTAATTCCACCATAAAAACATTCAGTATTTTTTTTTTCGTTCAAGCATTTCTTAGAGATAAGAAGAGAAGAAATAAATATATTTTTTACACCTTGTATCCTAATAAGTATTGTCTAGATATATCAAACATAACACACACGAGAAAGGCCAAAATGACTTCAAATAAAGACAAGAGGAGAAAACAAGTATGAATTTAATCCAATTAATATAGAAAGGGGCCTACATTCCTACAAAATTGATAGTTACTCTACGTACATGTGGCGCCTGTGTGTTAATGCGATTATCAGTGTTTATGGCCAGTTTCTCTTGCAAATCTATGTTTGCAATCTTTGGTACAAAAACTCGCTTTAAAGTAATATTGTTTTAGTGAATTATCATTTACGCAAAGTTTTTTTAAATGTGTGTGTAGATTATTAGTATTAGCGTTTTCTATAATATAATTTTGTTTAGGATAATATTGTTCTCGTTTAGTTTTTGCATTTAAATATCTTAATTTAAAATAATAGAAAAGTATAAGTAAGTGGAAACTGAAAACGCTAGATTTTTTTTCGATTTTCTCTTTAACTACTGATCAATTATTAAGGCTGTTTGTTTCCCTAAAATAAATAAATAAAAAATTACTTCATAATTTCATCACGATGATTTTAAGAAAGAACTTACACTAATATAAATTAGAGAATTGAATTTGCTAATAGTAAAATTTTCGGAATGAGTGACCTTTGGTTGATCCGGCCTCGTTTAGGTTACATGCGAGTAGTTTCATACACATCAAAAGCAAATCAAATCAAAATATTTTATTCATAAAATACAAGTTTTAACAAATAAAGGATTGGGATCTAGGCCACGCCTTCCTACAGTCGTGGGTTCGAAACCAGTCATGCACCAATGAGTTTTACTGTTCAAAAATTTATGCCAGTACTCTCAAACGGTGAAGGAAAACATCGTGAGGAAACCGGCATGTCGTGGAACCTAAAAAATTCTATAACATGTGTCAAGTGCTCGAAAGGAGAGGCTCATCTCGAGCACTTTCACCCACACTGTTTCGAAAGAAACTAGTGTCACGACTTGTCAAGACTGTTGACTTGAGAAGAGAGCTCTAAAACCTGTATTAGAAGATTCCCCTCTTTTCTGTAGTTCAAGGTAGTCTTGCAAGTTATAAGCTACAGTTACAAATAAAATTTATTATAATAAAAAATAAAACTATACGCCAGTTTAACTTTCCACGATAACTGCTACTGTTTACGACTCCGGTTATCGAAGGAAGCTTTCTGAGTTCGTAGTTATCAAAACTAGTATCTTCAAAGGACAATGGTATAATAGTATAAATATGTACTTATGATGTGTTGAAGCTATTGATTATTTTACACATACACAGGTACATGACACAATAACTTAACTCTTTCAAAATTTTATGTTTCGTGTCTGTTATTTCAACTTTGCTGAAATATTAATCCCAAAGCACGATATACTCGCATTAGGCAAGTGATATACGTTAATCGTTTTATTTTGTTGGCCTACTTTTTGTGACAGACGAAGGTAGAACCGTCTAAATGCTGAAAAGTCATTTATTACCAATAGGCTTTTATTAATTTTAAATGAAGCTATTCAATACTTTTGAACATTCTCAGACAGCGATATATAGTGTAGTTGGGGCTACACGCTTCTACTTTGGGAACCAGATAGCTGATAAAAAACTGAAACGCCTTCACGACTTTGATCCCCAGGCACGGTAGAAATCCCCTCAGAGCTCTTAGTACCAAGAACTAACTTAAGATACTTTTGGTGGATGTCTAAGGGGGGTAGAGAGGTACGTCCAAATATTAGGCTAATTGAAAATTATAAAGGTTTTGACAACCAGACACAGAACAATAAACATCAATGTTCATCACTCAAATGTCTCGGTGGAGATCGAACCCACAGCCTACAGAAGGCAGTGCTACTATTACTACTAGCTCTGCGTCCAACCTGTATTTAATCAGTAATTCTGTTTATTGCAGCTGCACTCCGAATACCGCAGCACGTACAAATGGCACGAGTTCAAGGAGCAGCAGGCGCAGGGGGTGGTGAAGCAGCCCGCCCCCACCCCGCCCAATGTACTACCCCTCACCAGGGGTAAGTTTCAATCACAATTAATCAGTATGTATCATTTTAATCGTCAGATCGTTTTAGACATCGTAATGGTCCACACTCACCTTTAATCTTTCATATCAATCAATCAATAATAACCAAGTAATCAAATTATTACAAGCTATCAATCAGAGTTAATCGTCAATAAGTCGGCACATATAAACCAACTGATGATGTTCGGCATCGAAAGAACGTTCTGTCCGAGGACCCTTTTAATTACCTTTTAAACCCATGAGTTTTACCTTATTTTACCCGACATCTAGGGTAAGGCTGTTTACTGCCTTGGCTGAATATTTCTTCTTGACCAGCCCTTTCTATTTCCACGATTCAATATATTGAGATGCAAGCGTTATGCATCATAATGCATTTTTCACGATGATAATAGTTATATTATCTTCATTTAAAATAACTATAACCAGATCAAAGTTATATCCACAGTTAGTAAAGAAGGAACTAGTTTCGAAAGAAACTAGTGTCACGACAAGAGAGAGAGAGTAAAGAAGAAAAAAAAAATCCTACGACACAGTTATTGATAGTATTGTGGGTAATGAGGAGATTTTCATCTTATTTTCATACTTCTTCATGTTTTTAGTTTCTGTCGAAACAGTGTGGTGAAAGTATTTCAAATGCGCCTTAAAGAGGCTCCTTTCGAGCACTTGACACATGTTTTAAAACTTTTTAGGTTCTACAACATGCCGGTTTCCTCACAATGTTTTCCTTCGGCATTTGAGAGTGCCTACTACAAAATCAAAAAAAAGTTTATTTTGTGTCACAAAAACATAGGCGAAAAATAAAGAACAATATTGGTTAAGGGGCTGACAACTATCAAACAACTTCTCGCTCGCACGTTTCGACATGTTGAAAGATATAAAATCACTAAACTCATTTTCGAAAAATCGCAATCAACCATTTTGTGTGCAATCACATTGCACACAGTTTAGTAAAAAAATCATTTTGATCGATACATGTTTTCCTGCTCAAAAGTTTGCTTTACTAGTTTTCGTACATTAGCTAACTTTTAAGTAGAAAAACTTGTATCGATCAAAATGATTTTTTTACTAAACTGTGTGCAATGTGATTGCACACAAAATGGTTGATTGCGATTTTTCGAAAATGAGTTTAGTGATTTTATATCTTTCAACATGTCGAAACGTGCGAGCGAGAGTCACATTAGCTCTTGTCTTCGCTTTAAGACAACAAAATCGGTCGTCACTCAGCTTTGCTATAGGTAATAGTGTTTTATGCACTACTATTACGCTGGTCTTCCGTGACGCCTGCTCTCGATTCATGCTTGAGTAAAAAAAAAATCACCAGGTCCTATGGAGCCAGCGATGCCTCGTCGCAAGAAGTACCCTGGAGTGGCGTACAAGACGAACGAGCTCTTCGACCCGGCGCCGGTTGAGAACATGCGGCTACAGCACAGCTCTGGAGGCGCTGGCTTCGACAGAGCTAGGGTGAGCATCTCATCGTATCCCTTTCTTACATGCCGCTAGAGGTCGCCGCAATATTATAGATGCACCAGCAAAATATTGTGTTCTGACCCTTAGGGTCTGGTTCTTTAGGACAAGTTGGAGCCATGAGTGACAAGTCGGAGGTGGTTAGGACCAAGACAGGATCCTGGTACTGTCCCGGTCCTGTGGTAGGTACTAACTAAATGAAGGAATGGATTATATTGAAATAAATCATATTGGTTAATTAACTTTGGCTTATTTCAAAGATTTTCGATTCTTTTTATTTATTAAACTAGCGGCCTGTCCCAGCTTCGCATGGGTGGTCATAAATTTTTTGAACATTTTAGGATAAACTTAGACCGTGGGTTCGAGCCTCGCGTCTACTTATTTCATACATTTGCACGCGCTTCTCCTTGAGTGAGTGAAATCGCACCCCGCGCGTGACCCGTGGACCCGTTAACATTTTTAATTTCGTCATATCTTTTGAATGGAATGTCCGATTTGAAAAATTTAAAAAGTAATCTATAGGTATTGAAACCGTCTTAATTATGAAATGATTTATTTGGATAAGGATTAATACCAAGGTACAAATAAAGACCCTTTTCTAGCGGAGGCATTTCAATTATTTTTTTATAATAAAAGAACACTTATTGTGACATAACTATAATAGTTAGACATATGCTGTCGCGACATTTTTTGTAGATGATAACGTGTTCTACAAAATCGTAGTACATTATTTTGTTCTATCTTCAATAGTTTTCGCAGCGCACGCGATGTAAGGTTTTTTACTGAAGTTTTAGTAAGGATCCCTGATTTTTTTGAAAATATAATATAGCCTATGTTACTCAGGGATAATGTAGCATTCTAATGGTGAAAGAATTTTTGAAATCGAACCAGTAGTTTTTGAGCCTATTCGTTACATACAAAAATACAAAGTTTTCCTCTTTATAATATTAGTGTAGATAAATAATATGGTCCAGTCTATAGATTGCAATAAATTACTCGTAGTTTATGTACGAGCGCGTTTATGTCTTTTCTATGAAAATCAATTATAAACTGCATACATTGTGTATTATTTTTATAGTTTATAAAATTTTTAAACACGCTAATAATCGTAAGTTGCATTAGAACATTCGGTACTGAAGTGCCGGTCAGTTTTTTTTCTGACAATCCATTGTATGTCAAACTTTGAGGTAGATATGTTGGTAGATATTCAAAAGGCTGAATGAACGCAACAATAATAATCAATTTCTTTGCTCACAGAGTGCTCAGAGAAATGCAGAAGGCGCTGGGAGACGCAGCAAGTCTGAAGGGCCGCGCCAGCCGCGGTGGACCGACACTGTCGAACCCAAGGTAAGACCACACTTAAGAGAACACTAGTAAGACTAGGCTAAAACATTATTTAAAACCCCAAGTTATAAACAAAATGAACAGTGTTTAGTAGTAAGTTTTGGAAGAAGACTCTTTGTGAAGGGCTCGTCCGGGGAAGTACCACCACCATGCCTATTTCTTCCGCCAAGCAGCGTTGCTGTTTCGGTTTGAAGGATGTGAGTGCTTGTGAAATGACCTAACATCTTTTATGCCTTAAGTTGATGGATTGGGCACGTTCTTATAGGCCATGACTTGTTTTTAGGATAGATGGTTACCACTTCACATCCTATGTATGCTCCATCAGTACGTAGACATAAATAATCCTAAATGTATGACAAATGATAGACCATCGAACCCACTTTGTTCATATATCTGTGGCTTTTTAAAGTGTCAATTTAACACTTTATCTGTGTGACAGGCAACAACTGCCATGGGCGAGGTGATAGCCGCCAAAGAGCCTGAAAACGCGAGCACCGAGTACCGCAACCAGTTCGCGTGGCCCAAGGAGGAGTCCGTACCGAGGAAGAGCATTTCCATGGGAGCGCTGAAGAAAGCCGCCGTGGCTGAAGGTAAGAGCCATTTTCGGTGTAGCTTGTCTATCTAAACTCATCGAAAGACTATTTGTATATTGCAGCGCTCGCTAGAAAATAGGTCTTCTTCTTCTTGTAGTGTACTAGCCTGAAAGAGATCGCTCTCAGCGATAAGGTCGCCCATTATTTAACCTTAATCAATAAATAGTTAGGTATCTATCTATCTACTAGTTCTTTCGAAACAGATGATGGATTGTCAGTGCGCCTCAAAACAGGCTCCTTTCGAGCACTAAATAAGAACGAGCAGAAAATAGGTAGAACGTAAAGGTTAGGGATACCTAGGGAAATCAATTATTCAGTTCCATCAACTTTTATCCACAGGTACTTTCAATAATTCGTTCTAATTTCTGTTAAAGAATCTTGAACATCTAAACATTTCTTTGCTGTGGAAACTGAAAAATTGTAACAGCTTCACGACTTTGATCCCCAGGCACGGTACATATCCCTTCAGATCCCTTAGTACCAAGTACGATCCCCAGATTCTTTTTCAGAATGTCTAAAAAGGGTAGTCAGAATTTGCTGTGGAGGTCATTTAATATGGTGTGCCTACTCAGATAACAAAATTACAAATCTGACCACCCAATACGGCGGTTAGGTTAGGTTATAGGTTAAGGCCCAGTTTCACCATGCTCTGTTAGTTACTAATCAAGGATTAACAAGCCGTTAAATCTAACCTTAGCTGTCAAACGCGTACATTTTGACATATTTAACGACCCTATAATCCTTTGTTAATCTAACAGAGCATGGTGAAACCGGCCCTAAGGCGAATACAAGAGCTAATGTGACTCTTAATTCATGACGAACACTTTCGAGCACTCCCTAGACTCTGAAAACTCTATTTATATAACTTTAACGAGGTAAATTAGAATAACTTTGAAATTGTGCAGGTATTCAGACGTGCCATGAACGTACATAAAATAACCAATTCAGTTCATCGCGAGAACGTGGACGCAATGTCTAGTTAAACATTCTGGTATAGCTCGGCCTGAACTAAAATACTCGTGATCCAATTTGGCCGCTTTTTATAGCAAATACTTTACGACCTAGCTGTCGCTCGACCTAGAGGTCAACCTAGAGGTCGTACCTAAGTCATCAATCAACGGAGCTATAATAACAATCTCTTCATAAAATCAAAATCGAAACGGTCTTTATTCAGTACAATCACAAGGATCACTTTGAAACGTCTTATATACTAGGTGAATCTATCGCCAGTTCCTCGCGACCAAAGCCTCGAAGAACAGGCAAGAAACTTACGTATTGGTTCGTAGTGTTTTTTTTTTGTATGATTTTTTTTACAATAATGGTACCTTTTACTTAAATTAAAAAGCTTAGGTAACTCTTGTCAGGGTTCTGATGCAGTTTCCTCCAAATAAGGCTTTCTAATGTGGCCTGTTAAAATAATAATCAATAAACTCCTAGAATAACAACACATTATTTTTTTACATTAACATTTAAATAAATTTTGCTAGTAATTTAAGTAGGTATAGATTTTACTAGGTGGCATAGAGATTAGTATAAATAAATAATAATTTTGTAAAATAAACAAAAAATATAAATAAATAAAAAACATATTGTAGGGATTTTATAAGAACTCTTCAATTCAAATTTTTATAAACTCTTAGCCACTCTAGTCTGTAATAAGACTGTATTTTGCTAACTTGTAACTTGAAGGACCTAGACCTAGACCATATTAGCTCACGAAATGCTAGTCACAAAATCCATAATATGGGATCAATATAGGACACCTACATAAATTATTTATTTTATATGCTTTACCTCAAGTAAGTATATACTTACTTATCTACTTACCTACCTAATTTGTTTCTTATTTCTTCTTTTGTGTGTCAAATAAAAAATCTTCTATATTGTTCGAATATAAAAAAGTCTATTCATATAAGCATCATGAAGTCAGTAATAAGACTGTATATTGTTCTAGGGGTAGGTATATTGTGCTCATGATTTCTATATTAGCATCATGATTTCACCAACGAGCGACGCGATGAATTGTTTATACAGCGTAGTTTCAAATATTCAGATGAGCTAGTGGGGAATACTGAGAGCAAAGTTATCACTCTGTTGTTGTACTTGTTATAGGTAGTTTAGGTAGTTACCAAACAAATGGTGCCTGCAACAGAGTTGTTCAACAAGTACCAACCGTCAGTTATGCCACAGGATAAATAATAGTACCACTACGTTGTTACCCTAACTTTGGTGCCCTGAGACCCTCGTAGTTACGTATAACACGAGTTACGTCCTAATGGCAAAGAAATAGCACCGATTTTCTTATGTCCGCTGTGTAATCTGTTTATGACGGTCATCGCTCTACCCTTAGTGTCGTCTAGAGTACGGGACATGCCTTTGTAACCAAGGTTCTAGTCATTTAGGCAGCTAACACAAAAAATATTCATTCGTGTCGTCGTATAGCATCATTGGAACCAATGTTTTTGACCTGTTCTATCATATTGAAGGTAAAGAAAGAAGGCCCAGTAGTGAGACATAACAGAACCCAAAATTACATTAGAAACTGTAGGTAAAACTTATGTACGATTAGTTTGGACTTAAAACGCCATAAAACGCATATTTTAGTAACTGCCGCTCAATACACTCTATACAAACTTCGCTGTCATAACCATACTAGTGCTTAAACTAAAAGCGAATTCCACTCACCGTCAGTTAAGTTAAGAACTCGTTGTATTATGCATACAGTTTACAACAGAGTTCTAAGGGACTATTCAAATTGCAACAGTGTATGAAAGTGCATTTTAGCTCAAGTAGAGTTTCTAGATGAAAGGGACCAAAATTTCCCGAAAATCACCAGACTTACTGACGTATTGTCTGTAAGTCTATCTACAATTTGTTGTTGGAGTATTGCGGAACTCTAATCAAACCTACAAAACGTATGTATAACGTATTAATTTCAAATCATGACCGAAAATCATAATTAGTGAGGAAAAGGAGCGTTTAAGGCCAAATGGCAATATCGTAGTCTAAAAATGACCGTTTTAAGAGTTATTCTAGTTTTTATTTATCTTTGTGTGATACTTAACCCAATAAATATAAGAGTAGTTCTATCTATGACCAAGTATTTTTTGTAATAAAACTATGTATTAACTTCTAATTCTGTGGGGTTCTGGTTACTACGGTAGACATGGACAAGAGCATTGTAAATATAGCGCAAGAATTATGAATATTTCAACTTGAAAAGCACAATAAAAGAATAAAAGAGTAATAAAAGCGCTTTTAAAGCCCAGCTTATGAATTCTCAATGCCTTGTGACCGTGTGAAAACTCGCGAAAAGTATTTTATGAAAATGCAGCGTAGAATTTTGAATAGAGATTTTGGTTCTGAAGTAACTACTGGAAGTCATAAAAGAGATTTATTCAAATGATGCAAAGTTTAATACGTATTTTTATCGTGGTTGCTACCTACTCAGCTGTAGTATTAAATAAAATTTAAGTTGTTCAAGCCTTAAACAAAAAATATATAAAAGCTGGCCACATATTGATAAATATTTCTAAACATCATCAAGGTATGTATAGGTTGGGTACGTAGGTTAGGTAGGTAAGTATATTGAGCAAGAAGATGAATACCATTGAATCGGAAATCAAAGCTTAGGCCAACCTTACTACAAATATTTCAGGTTTAGTAGAAGCTGAGCCTCTGATGAACCACGTGGATGGAGATCACGACGACAAGCGTTACATAGAAGACTATCTCTGGAATGGACAGAAGCCAGGAGTTCAGAGGTGAGATATCATACTTTTAGACTAGTTTACTATAAACATATATTTGTATACCTCATGATTTTAGTCTCTTAGTAACCAAATGAACCTCACTCACTCATAGAGTTTTAGTGTTTCTTACTGTTACTTTTTTACTATATCACAAAAAAACATCAAAATGGTTAAAAAGTTCCTAACAAAAACTTTCTACTGCAAATCGAAATCCATTTTATCAACATATGAATAAATCATGATGTAAACAAAACCAATTAGAAGTCTATCGAAGTAAACCAATTACTTTCAGAATGTTTGTACAGTGTTATTCAATTGAATGTCATTTATTTTTCAGAAATTTGTTTAATTATTGTGTAAAAACGTTCTGAATTTCCAATTGCTTCAGCTTTACCACATACTTCACGAAAAGCTTACCATTCTCCAACCCAATTAGTTCGAACTTATAGATTGTTTCATTTATATTGTTATTTCTAATTTTGATTCTGGCATGCTTCATTACTTTTGAACACAAAACAATTTCTAATAATATTCTCGAAACAGTCTGTAAAAGTTTTGCAAAACACGATCTATGTATAAATTGACAGTGATACTGTAAAAAGCTTTTGCTTTAGCTAAAGCGGCTTCTTTGCAATTGATTTCATCAAAGACATCACCATGAAATGGGTTTGGAAAATTATCATCCCCAAACTATTTTAAATCTACAAGCGAATACACAACACTGCTCATACTTACTCACATTAATTATTAAATAAATCCGTTAAGTTCCGGACTTAAAAGGTGATAAATCTAATTAACTAAACTGTATTCCTTCTTTTTCTCATTTGAACTTTGTATTTTGTGACAATAGAATTTATTACTTAACCCCCTCAACTTTTTCAGGTGAAGATTTCTCCTTTTGGAAATTGCTAATAGCTTTCATATTTATGTGTCTTTAGCTTATGTACTAACTTTGATATTGAAGAAAACCTTTACACGCTATCTAGTACTGAATAAAGAAAATATTATTTAACTAATAATGTTTATGATGTCAGAGTAATTATTTTTCTGAACAATTAGACTTACATAACACGATTAATATAACACAGCTTTGACAATCTTTGTATTCTCATCAAAAATAATGGTAGCACCATTTATTTTACTAGCTCCAACCGCAGTGTCATTGAACTTACAACACATATTATCTCAACTATTGCAATAAATTACTTGTTTCTTTATTCAATACCTACCTACCGTGAGTATTTAAAGCTTAAATAGATAAGGTTCCCTTCAATATCCCGTTCTGCCCACTCCTTACTCAAATTACTTTTTTCAAGCAGAACAAAGTCTAAATTTCGTTTTTGGTATTTGCTTTGACATTTCAACTGTCCTCACGGTGGCGGTGTTTAGGCCGAGTAGTTTTAGTCCAAAACTAACATTTAGTACGGAATGAACAGCTACAATAGTTTTTTTTTTAATACTCAATGTGTCCTGCACTTTGTCGATGTGAACGTTGGTTGAAACTGTTTGATTAGATCTGTATTTCGATGTATCACCACACTTTGAACACAGTCTAGCAGGCCACGGGGCGCGCGCCCTCACTCTTTCGGTCCTTAGTCTCTTCCGTTGAACATCCTAACCTCACCATTGCGAGCTTGACAATTATTTGAAGCATGTCTGTTCTACTAATCCGGCTCGGCGCGAGCCGTTTACGTTGCTACATCATCATCGCAGACCGACCCACACGGCGGCGTTCTAAGACATAAATGGAATTTTCCAGAAAATCGACGTTCCGTAACGCGCTATCGGCCCTCATATCCAACGGGGAGGATCGTTCCAAAGATAATAGAAAACGTTACAAAAGCGAGTACAAAAAGAAATTTAGACCGTTCTCTCAATACGTGTACGAGGCGTCTAAAGGGACATTTACGAAATGCAGGGGAAAAGGGAAGGTGAAAGACGAAGCCAGCGAGAGGATGCTGGGAGATGTGGGCGCGGGGGCGGGTGGGGAGACGAGTGCAGACGTGGGCCCAGCTGTGGTCGCTGGCCCGGCTGTAGGTGCGGGGGAAGACAGCGCACACACTCTGCGGGCCGCGGGCCTGCAGCCACTGGGGCTGGCGCAAGGCGATTCCTGGTACCGCGAGGTGATCGACCTGCGCAAGCGCGCCGGAGAATACAAGGTCTGCGCTATATTCTACGTCACTAACCCCTACTTACTAAGACACTACTTACTAACTGAAAGGTCACTCGAGCGAACAATAATATCCAGTCACTTCAAAATGGAACTGATCGATTCCTGTGGATTTTGATTCGTCACCTGGCATTGAATCCTTGGATGTTTTTCGCTAGAATAGTACTCAATAATTGAGTGTATAGTGAGTGATTACTAATTTTTAAATAACTAGGGACTGTTTAATAGAAACCCCTTCAATGTTGTCTACTAATTCAAACAGAACAAAGAAAGCTAATGGCGTACTTTGACAATTTGGTTTATTAGTTTCAACGATAGTTTCTTGCTACAGGCCACTCCTTTATCTTTGATTTATCAGTTTTCAAATAAATTTTATGTGTTTAAAAGTTACTTGGTTTAGTAAGTAAGTCGAATGTTGACGTAAACAAATCATAATAATATAAACAAGAATGATTTCGATTCGAGAAACATAATCGCTAAATTTACTGTTATAAATCATTGAAACTGAAATCTTAGTTACTGAAATGGGTAGTGGTAGTCTAAAAGCGATTAATATTCATGGTGGTAAACAACTTAATGGACGTCGTTACAAGATTGATGCGAATGAGAGCGTAATAGGATTTGGTTGCAACTGTCCGCTATATCCACGTTGAGGAATAAATTACTTACTTTCCAACTTCGATTAATGAATCATTACTGTGCTCACTGGATCTTGATTAACAAAGAAATTTGCATAAAGTAGTGGATTACTCGCTGACAGGCGACACAGGAGACAAAAAGAAATACCACGTATCAAAGTTTTGTAGATATTCTTGTCTTGTAGGATATAGGATATATCGGAACTCCGATTAGCTGTCTTTGTTCTGTTTTGTTTCTACGTCTCTTCTTCTAAAACTTTCCCGTAGAACCATTTGTTTAGTTGTTAGTCAGGTTGAATAAGAAAACCTTACGATAGTGATGAAATTTTATCGATCACTTTACTCAAAACAAATCTACACGGCTGGGCCAAATCATAAGACTTTATCGATATTGAAGATGAACCGTACACCGAATTATCCGAAATCATTCGTCGGAATCGCCTACATTTTGACTAGTTTTCAGTCTCGATAAAAGCCGTACGTCATAACGCCAACGCTTCCATGATCATGCTTCATCATATTCAAGAGTGCCATTTTTGACAGTACCGCGGCTGGGGCACAGAACTAGCTCCTGAACACATCACTCAGCTTTACAATAAGCAAATCGAACTCTGGTACCAGGTGTCCCGCCGGTCCTCGTTGTCGGCCTTATCACTCGCTTCCACCAATCACAAGTAAGTGATGCACTGGCGGATCCGGCTCGAAGGACCAATGTTAATAGCTTTGCCTGCGATACCGATTTCAGCAGACTCCCGTTGGTCACATACCTGATTACCTATTTAAAAGTATTATTTACTTTAATTATTACCAAAAATGTGTTTACTGTTATTCTCCGCAACGTCACCGAGGAAGTTGAAAGTTTAAAGCTAAAATAAGCACAAAAAATTTAGGTACCTCTCGCTTGTTGGTCCTTCGTACCAGGATGCGTATGTTCTAGTTTAACCATAAGTATATAACTAGTGGCAGTAAGGCTGATGCTAGAATGGCTTGAATGGCAAAAGATAACGCCATTACATGCGTATATGTAAAATAGCTGCGTAGTTTCCAATCATCAGCCTTTAGTTCCCTTAAGTTTCCAACTCCTTAAAAGCCATCTTCCTACCGCGATATTACCAGCTTTTAAAAATTCAAATTGCATTATTATAATTATGTATTCTTAGAAATAGTTTTTGGTATTTATTAAAAACTGTATTATGGAACTTACGGCTTTATAGACTTAAACGTTGAACCTCTTTTCCAGGGCTATGCCGCGGGACGAGAAAGACGGCAAAGATGGCAAGGACTCCAAGGGCCACTCCCCGAAGAAGTACCGTTCGTTCCGCTCTGCGCCGCACCAGTCCATCCACGCGAAGCTCCAGGAGACCAAGGCCTTGGAGAGGTCCCCACAGAAGTCGCCCCAGAAGCAGAGGAAGAAGCTGCAGGGGCATAGCTTCGATGAAGGTGCTTCTCACGATGGTAAGATCATTTTGTGCAACTGATTCGGTCACGCGAAGGGAAAGTCAAGCTTTCGGGCTTGCATTCACTGACGATTTCTGCAAAAGGCCGAAAAATTTAAAAACTGCGGAAATAAACTCTCACGTTTGGGAGTTTTTTATATCATGGCTTTTGTAGCTTCTGGTAAACAGTATACAATCCTGATGAATTGACTTTGTTTTGAAGAAACAGTTGGATGCTCCTACAAGGTATTTAACAAGGGACACAAGTTTACGCACTTACATTCTCATTCTAGGGGCAAAAGCGGGCGAGAACGCGTTGTTTAAGTCCCCGCGCCGGCGGCCTCGTTCGGCCGACCCGGCGCCGGCGCACGCCAAACTCATTCCGAACGGGCATGAGCCGCCGCGCCCCATCAAGCCGACCGGTGAGTCTGCGCACGCAGCTTTTGTGCTACCAGTCTTAGGCGAACAAGGTACCGCTTCACCACGAGCGGAGCTAAACTTTACACTGTGGCATCTGTCAAGTACCCACATGAAAAGTCACAGACAAGGCTGCCGCCGCCGTGGCTAGCCGGACCTTGTGCCTTTATAGTGTTGCCATTTTAGTCGAATATAACTATTGTGGTAGTAGTAGGTATTTTTGGATGGTTAGATTTTCGGTTGAACTGAAGTGAAATGTGTATTAGATGACGTTAAAACGATTACCGTCTAGCTACTGAAAACAAATCATACAACTACAATCCGTAATGTACCTACATGAGATTGATCGTTATCAGTAATATTACCTAATTCGTTCTGAGCTAGACTCTGTCATCTATCTCTTACTACTGAGTGTGTAGAATATTATCTAATCTGCTGTTATCCTGCCTGATGCTTGCCCCTACCCCGTGTCTATTGGCGACTCTTGAGAATATGGCTCTAAAATCAACTATCAATAATGAGTTTCCATTCTAAATTTACATTGTTCAGCAGAACATCTCCAAAATATTCCACAAAATACATTGTAGCGGTCCTAGAGCCAATTTCTCACCAGCCAAAAAGTTCAGTAGAAAACATTTCTTGTAGGTTTGGCGTTAAGTAGAGGAAGTAGTCATAGAGTTAGGTCAACGTCGAGAGGCGGCCGGTCCCCATCTGCCCCAGTCAAAAGCGGGATTGTGGCGAATGGGCCCAGTGGGGCCAATGGGACCATGATGAATGGGGGCATTGAATCAGCGCGAGGCCGCCGCAGCCGCAGCGTTTCGAAAGTCGGAATAAAATTGGGTGCGTAATATGTGGCAGTTGCGTCGACGCGCTGTACATTTTCTGAATCGGCTTTTAGACCTGTGACGCTTCTGTGAGTGAATTGGCGATGTGCAGACTTTACTAGCCTGTTTGGCTTTTTAAAAACTTTTGCTCTCTCTTTTGGTTTGAAATTTGTACCGATAAGTAAAATAAAACACGCTCTACATATTTAAAAACATATTTGGTTACAAAATTCAGTTTTTGATTCGTCTTGTCTTTATATTTAGTTCAAAAAGTTTTTTTTTTATATTCGGCTTTTTGTGTTGTAATTACCAACAGTCTGCTTACATTTTATTCTAACAAATATGTCATCAGTGCGTCTACGCAACGTCCGTCACAAGCATTGATTGGCTCCGACAACGGGTATGGCTTACACGACACGTGGTGTCAAATGTGATTGTTTGTGTGTACCTACCACCACCCTGCACTAGACCACTTGTAGATTGTGAACGTATTGCAAATTGGGAAAAATCACGAGAAAATGGGTGGTTTGGAATGGGACCAAACGAGACTAGGTGAACTGCGAATGGGGCAACATGAAATCTTCAGTAAATTTGTGTAACGTCGGGGTCAAAAACAAAAGAAATAGGACCTATAAGAGATGATCCCAAAAATGTGTACCTAATAAAAGTCATGTTGCACTAGAATGTTGTTTGGAATAAGACCTCACAGATTGTTGTACAACAATAGGTACATCACCTAGCTCTATGTAAGTATTTGTTGTGTTTAGAAATAGTCCACAAAAATAGATTTCATAGCTGCATGTGATGTGATACCGAAATTGTGTAATTATATCTAAATGTTATCTTAGACAATGGTTTTTATTATAGTTGTCTTTACATTTAATTGTATTTCCAATGTTGTGGTTCAGACCTTAGTAAATGTTTTTTTTTTTAATTTTGCCGTTGTTTAGTCATCTGCGTTTTGTGTAGTAGATTAGTACCTACCTATTTCAGAAATGTTATTCCCTTGGCATGAACTTTCTCTGCTTAAACCAATACAAATGTGATGTGTAATTGTTATTTTTATATTAAGTACCTACCTACCTACTTACATACCTCCAATCATCATCAACGTAGTAAGATTGAGAATTGTTTACCTGAATATGTTTATATTAATTTTTAATACATTATGTACCCATATGAGAGGTAGTAGAGATTTCAATGTGTCTTCTTGCCACATCTCTTCGAACCTGTATTTCAGCGGCAACTTTACAATCAATTCAGTCACAAACAAATCACACGAACACTGTTACACCTGAGCTGTCAAAACAGTTTTCCAAGCTATTAATAACCCAATGCATAAATCAAACATTCCAGACAATGAGATGATTCCATCTCACCGCAGCGCGTCGGTGGCCAAGGATCACTTCTTCGACGATTCTCCCGTGGTGAAGTCCCCCCCTGAGCCGACCAGGGTGAAGTCTCCCGAGCAACTGAACATGCGTTCTCCTGATCCGGTCAACTGGACCGTGCCGCTGGACACCGGCAAGACATTTACTGTCACGCAGAATGTTAAGAACGGTGAGTACTACAAAATGGTTATGTTTAAGTAGACGATGGTGTGAAACTAATTTTACGATTTGGTACGACCTACAATAATTATCATTAAAATGTGTTAGTATCTAATGCGCGTTGATTGGTAGATTAGTTACTTACCTACTAATTTGTCTACCTGCATAAAACAAATATTTATTCTTCATTTTGTAAATATTCCTGACTTACTAAGATTCTATTAACATCCTAACAGAACCTATCTTCAATTTTTTCAAAAAATCCATCTTCAATTCCAAAATTATTAGGTATTTTTTGTAAGTTACAACAATTTGGGATATACGAAAGTGGTCCCATTTTTAATAATTCATTTACTCGTTTACTACATACCTGCCCTTAAATATAATAAATATTTCGTGAAAATCGTAAGATCAGTCTTAGTAAAGTTTGTAAAACCTGCGCAACGATAAGGAGTATCTTTTTCTTCCACTAATCATTTAGAACTTCCATATCGGTTTTTTATGCACAAACATTTGAGACTACCCCACTAATTGGTGATGGTGCAAAATTGTAAAATGCTTTTAACCTGGCAACAGTATGAATGAGATGCTCTTTGAACTTTTTTTAACTTATAAGATAGACATAAGTTTGTGATAGGAATTTTAAGGTCCAAAATCAGAACACAATCATGTTCATACTCCATACACAACATAGTAGAACATGACTCTACCACCCCACAGATAAAGTTGTAGAGCTTGCAACACTGACACAGTGACACAAAATCATGCGCGTAGATTCTGAAAATAGAATCATTTTTTAGATAAACATTCAGAAACCATTTTACATTCCATAAGTGTTTGTGATCATATTATATCATATTCTATGCCCACAGAAAACACAAGCCGGTACTTACCTAGTACTTCAAGGCTAAACACATAAATATTAGAGAAAAACAAGAAAAAAAACGCAACAAAATAAACAGGGGTTCAAGCACCTTTCACGGAAACTGTGTGAATTGACCCAATTTCTAAGACGATTCAAAGCCATTTTAATAATCCACTGAATATAAATAACCAACGGTCTTCTCGCAATTACATTTTAGATAATTGGTAGAATAAAAACATGACTCCTTAACCTGAACAAAACAAATGTCTGTGGACATAGAATGTAAAATTCACGTCATCCGACCATACGAATCGCTCATTTTCAGATGAGAGCATTAAGCGCCCTAGCTCAGAGTTTAAAGGTGGCTCCGTGGCCGAAGAGGGCGCCACCGTGAAGCCAGCAGGTACGACGATCGCCACCGCCTAGACCATCGACCATTTACACCAGTGTGACAGACAGCCATGCGACAGTGAACTCTGCTGATATAGCACAGTAAGAGATCACTGGCACATCATGACACACAATCGACACCAGAAAAATTATATAACCTGTTTTATATTACTATATGAATAGTTCATGATTAAATTGTGTTATTCCAATAATTGAGATGCTTTTTTATTTTGACCGTACTCCGCTGAGGCGTCGAACACGTATGTATTCACTTGTCCGTGTGTGTCTGTTTCGATGTTTGCGTACACTGTCACTTTGGCACTTGATTGTTCCATCTCATTCCGTTCACTTGCATGTGCCTGTCCTTGTCTTCGAAAAGATGCTGTAGTGGCTTCATATCAGAAGTCTCGTTGACCACAGCCTCTGTTAGGCACAAGTGACGACTTTACAGCCTTCAGTTGGGAGTCACTTCTTTCTCACTAAGAATAATTTCCCGATAGAGCAGATTATTAATATATTATCTCTACGACCTTACAACGGCATCTTTTCTAAGTTCAACCATATACTCGTATGTATGTTGTAAGCTAATTGTTTCGCTTCATTCATTGCGACTTTCCATTTCCATGAGGTTATGCATGTTTCTTTCGGTGAATTCAATCTTTTGAAAACGCATGGTTGAAGTCAAAGTAGCATGTTCGGGTGATCATAGAGATCAAAACATATCTTTACTTACTCAAAAAACAAAAAAAAACTGTAGATATAATGTAACAAACAATAGTTTAGTCCTTCTGAATATAAATGTAAGTACTTTCTACATAATTTATTGAAAAAACTAGTAAAAGTTTCTTGTTGTTTCTATTGCTCTTTATCTCAATAGTGGTAACTATCTTAGCTATTCCTAACTGACAGTAACGTCATACTTTATGTATCTATGTATTGTGTGCTTATAAGTGTATAACAACTTGGGAGTTTCAAATATGAAAAAATACATTGTTAAATACCCATAAATGATAACTTGCTCATAACATGTAAATGAAACTCCCAATCAAATTTTAGCGTGCCACTGTTGCGTTAAAACCAACGATAACTTTCCAGAAATCGCTCCGATTCACCATCAGCAAATGTCACCAATTCGCTCGCTGAAGAATAAAAGCGAGTCGCCCACGAGCCTCAGCAAGCGCACTGATAAGACCCCCACCACTCCGATCAGCCTGACTCCCATCGACGAGACCAAGGCTCTAGACATGAACAAAATAAACGGCATCAACGGTGTCAGCACCAACGGTGTGAACAGCAACGATATAACCCCAGAGACTCCTACTCAGGACGTGCAGGAGGTGATCAAAAAGTCTACTGAAGCGACTCAAGTCGCGCCGGGAATAATAGATACAGTTGTAGTGAATGAGCCTCCCGCGGGAGGCTTGACCGCGTCAGAGGTACTGGACCGAGCTCGCACGAGGTTCGATAAATTTTGGGGCAAAAAGGAAGAAGACAACGTGTAGTCAAACTGAGTTAGACCATTTTACTGTCAATTGAAACACTTTAATGCATCATAACACTATCTCTAAAACTGACAGCGAGCTAATTATAATGTGCATTTATAAATTTAAGGTTTTAACCGTAATAAATCTATATCGCAATTGACAGTAAAATGTTATGAAAGTAGGAAAACTGAGCAACGTTTAAAACTGATAAATAAGAAAAGCTTCGCTTTTTAAGATGACTGTCTTGTATTTAATTAATTATCAATGATTTTTATTAAAATTCAATCACTATCTATTGAATAGGAATGTGGTGGTTTGTGATAGTAGTTTGATGGAAGAAGTTAAACTAGTTTTTATTTCAGATAATTATTATTATTTTTTAATTACCTACAGAAAATTTCACATTGTGTGGTTTGTAAAATGCGATGGTAACTTTGATGGAATTCTCATTTTTTATCTGCTGCTTGTGTAAGAAATAACCAGCGTACCTACTTATAATATCGGTGATTAAAATAGTCTCTTAATTTTTTTATCTAATTTAAAATCATTGAAACGTAGACAAATTATTCAAAAACCGTTTATTACAAGTTAAAATAACACGGCTTCGTAACGCGTTAAGAAAATTAAAACGATTCATAAAACTTACGTTCTATGTCTGAAAAGTACGTTCAGAAACTAAATGTACAAACCATTTGGCTTGAAATTTTATTTTATTAATGTTATTAGCCTTATTCAAATAAAACCTCGAGTTAACAAAACAAAACGTACACCTACCATACTCAATGCCGTCCAAGCTAACGGTAGTTGTTAGTGAAAAGGTATAACCAACGTTAAACACAAAACTTTTAATTTTAAAGAACACGTTCACTGATTTTAGTTCCCGAACGAACTTTTTCCTGTCAGTGCGACATTTTGGCGGGAGACTAAATTATCAATTTTTGAATTAAATCTAAAAATAACTTTGACCTCTCGTGAGATAGGTAGGTAACAATAAACATGGAAATATCACGTAAATCTTGCCGTATTTGTCTTACCGAATCCGAATTTAATGTTTCACTATTCGGAAGCTACTGCCGTCGGACAAATATGGTGGACAAGGTTCTAGTCTGTCTCAAACTAGTGATCGAAGAAACAGACATGTTAGACACGATTTGCTATAAATGCGCTGAGAACGTCGAAAGGTACTATAATTTTATTATGTTCGTGAAGAAATCTCAGACGAAATTGGTCGTGCCACGCCCCAATGTAGAGCCGCTCAGTCGTAGGGTGACCTCATACGTAAGAGAGCAAGTATTCGACGCCGCGGATTACACGTTTTCATTTCTCGAAATGCCAGAAGAAAAAAAGGAAGCGAAGTCTTCTAGTCCGTTCTTTTCTTACTTCTCTCCTCATGTGGTGATGAAGCAGTCTGAAGGCGACCACGTGTGGAAAACTCCAAGGACCCTCGAAAAGCAGGAACTTAAAAATGATAAAAACTCAGTAAAGAGACAGTGCAAGCCAACAAGATCTAGACACCACTCTAGAGACTTGTTTGAATCGCAATCTCAAGATGTAGAGGAACCGGAGCCAAGGTCCTTGGACTGGAAACTTACTCCAGACGATAATATCCTCAAGCGGGTTAGGGACAAATGCTTTGGACGGTCTGATTTTTAATTTCCACAATTTTATGGCATAATTTAACCATGTTGATTCATAGCCTGAATACATTGTAAAATATAGATTTATTTCTGAAGTATAGCTTAGCATACTGTTGAAACTTCAATTATAATATTGTTTTAGGTACTTGTATTTTTCTTGTTAAATTTACTTGATTTTAAAATTAATATTGATTATGTTTTTATAATATGTAGAAGTGTAGAGACAGGGTAAATTTATTAATGAATAATTATTTTGTAATAGATGTGAAACTGGGTATAAATTTTTCTCTACAATTTTGCGGCAAGTTTTAAGCTACTTTAGATATTTTAATGTAACGCGAAATAAAAGGTGAACGTGGAGACGTGGTAAGCAAGTGCCTTCTTCATTTGCCTCGTCTCAATTTTGCCAATGCCTTGACAGTCTAAAATCGAGCATTTCAATTTATTACATACCTACTTAATCATAAATAATTAACTGTATGGAATGTGTAGGAATAAATGTTAATGTGTACTACAGTCTTTTTGTAAGAAACTCATAGCAAAATGATTGTGTAGTGTGTTTAAAATTTTGTTTAGTTCCTATCAAAGTCCATCTAACATCCTTCCATAATGTTTAAAATTTCCACGTTATTTTTTAAGCTTTATCTGCCTGCAGTAAAGTCAAGTTTGAAAGAACATTTGCCTGAATGAATCCGTCTAAAGTATGCCTAATTGATAACGTAATAGAAGTTAGATTTCTACATACTAGCTTCGTAGTAAAAGTCTTTTTACGCGAATTCCATCCTGTAGGTAGACATTGTCGAAACTTGGACTTTACTGTGGGCGCATCTATAATCTTTTATCATAGAAATGTAACGAGAACTTGTATTGTATGTTAGGAGTGGTACCATGATGGTTAATACTTATAATTTCACATTTTAAAAGCCATTTTCTTCACTTACAATAGAAACGTGGAATGAGTTTACATAAGTTCCTAATTTTTTTTCTGCGCACAAACGAAAGTTTAAGTAAGCCCTTACTGTTAAAATTGATGTAGAGTATAGTTTTATTCTTCATAGCTGGTAATTTATGAAATTTTTAGCTTTGCTACGGGTTTATAATAGCGTGTGTTGATTTTCAGTTGTTACATCAAAATGGACACCTAAATAAAATTTGAAAAATAATTTGCATTTTATTTTAAAACCTAGAACCACTAACTATAGGTATGAAGGTTATAAAGGTTAGGTAGTTTACTTATATCGTAGTAATTAAACCTCAAATTATGTATGTAATTCATGACTTTATTTTATATTGATTTTTATTCGTACACAATTATATAGAGAAAATAATTCCCTTGCTCTATTTAAAGTTTAATAATTAAATCACATTCAATAGTTTAGCGCTAAATTTTACGTAACGATCAAATAATAATACTAGCGTTTAGAAACGCATGTCATGCTCGTTTGCTTACTGTAATCATACAGCGCGGCGCTGCAACAAATAGGTTGGTAAGTCAAATATTTTATGCAATTTCGTTTCTATACGCAAATATTATTGTTTACTCATACAATGGTTATGATTAAACCGCAGTACATTATGGCAGGCTACACAAATACACCGAGATTTAAAATGTTACTACTATGAGAAATACAGAAGGAATCACGGCCTCAAATTAGTTTTATGTGGCAGCCCCGACAAACGCTACAAGAATTTTCTGACATCTTAATAGGGTGACAACGTTTTACAAGTTTATTTATTAGTAGTATGCCTTATTAACAAACGAGTTCAACGAATCACCCAGTGGACAAGTAATTTGAGATCGCAAATACGGTCGAATACATACACATCAAGCAGACAGACAATAATAGTAACAGTATTTTGCTCAACACTTGAGCAGCAAAACAACATCAAAATTAATTTAAACAGTCATGGTCCCAAAACAATTTAACCAGTTACTATTACAATGCTTTGAGCAACTCTATTTGACTGAACATTTTTTGATAATTTAGACAAAAAACACAAATTTAATAGGAAAAGTTGCTCAAAACACCAATTATTATGCTCAAAACAATCTACACAAAATTCATTGTACCTTTTTGGTCGATTAAAAATAGATGCATCAATCAAACGATAATTTAAAAACAACATGGGTAAATGTGGCTACCCTGTGTTACCATGCACAAAAATAATTTACAACTAAAAATAGATAATCGAAGATAGGTAGGGTTCGAAAAGCCTTGAAAATTTGTAATGATTGTAAAATAACGATGAAGCCAAAAACTGAGATCACAATGATACGGCGACAGAAACCTGTTGCTATCGCCTGACCATTGCGATGCCAGCCTAAATAACTGATAAACTACGTAAATCCTCTATAACAAAGGCCTTATTTAGGAAATATTACAAGGCGAATGGATTAAAATAGTATGAAAAGGATAATTATTGTTCTTAGGGCATTGAATCTCCACATGTTCCATCTTGCAAATGTGCAAGAGGAGAGTGAAATATAAAATTACAATATTTTACACCAATTTTAATTAAATATTATTTCTTTGTGTTATTGTGATTTAGGGCCGGTTTCACCATGCTCTGTTAGATTAACAAAGAATTAAAGGGCCGTTAAATATGTCAAAATACGCTACGCGTTTGACAGCTAAGGTTAGATTTAACGGTCTTTTAATCCTTGATTAGTAACTAACAGAGCATGGCGAAACCGGCCCTTAGTAGATAATTGAACTTTGACATAAGGTCAAATAAGGAATGTGGTTGTACAATATATAACTAACAGATAGATGAAATACTATATCTTCAGGAAGGCTTATACATAACAATTTATAATACAATTATAAACTGACTGATAATAACTATTATTATAACTCAAGCGTTATAAATCCTTATAAAAAATCAAAAGATAAACAATGCTTAAAGTATTGCCATCTCTTACCAGTAATTACAAACAGTTACAGGGCAAATTTTAAGCACTGTTTAAATGTGAGTAACTATAAGTATGGAGGAGTGTGCGAACAATGAGTTAATGTCTAATAAACAAATGTGATTAATAAAAGCCACATAACAATAATTATAACAAAACAATAAAGGAAGACATTGTTAAAAAACTTCCGAATAATGAACATAAAAACAAATCAAAATGAATTTTCAAGACGGTAATGTCCTGTCGGTGAATTTTTTCGATTCGAACATTCTAACATTAGTTTCTGTAGTTCAAAGAGAGAAAAATATAAAAAAACAGCGTAAATAAAACATTATATCTAGTTTTATTCTGCCAATGCAGTCCACTAAGTCGCACATTTCCTTGAAGTTATCGAGGATTAGTTTGGCGGAATATTACTAGATATATGTTTAGTTTATTCAAATTATACATTAGCTTTAATTATGAAGCAAACGCGCTGCGATACTAATGCTGGTTTCATACTTTACTTGGCCTTTTTGTGGAAAATGCGAGAACTATAAATCTGACGACTGATTTGATTTGTGAATGGATTCCATAAATCATAATTATGTTTTTTTGTGTTGGTAGTACTTCATGACTGGTCAACAAAAATTTACAATTTAATTTAATAGTACAGAATTCATTTTTTTTATGAAATAGCGCTTATAGAATAGGCCAAGCGAAGTGCCAACTAAACAGACGATAGAAAATAAACAAAATATGATTAAATGTTTACAAAGCTTATTTAAAAGTAAAATGTATATCACAAAAAATAACTCTAAACACTAATCGAAAGTGTACAAAAGTTCTAAACTAAAACTAAACTAGAAATGAGATTTAAACAATTTTTGTTTCGTTATAATTTATATTATTGAGTGTACAACAATTTCATTTCAAAACGAATACGTAAAACTTTGACGCCTCAACATTCTAATACTGACAAAGCGGTACAGGATTTTTTTAATCGGGTGTGGTTCGACTGTGGGCGAGCTATCGTATAGGTTATATTCAAATATCGCGATAAGCTCACATTTACAGTGATTATTCAGTATCAAAAGAACGACTGTAGCAACGTTTTGCGCGGTCATCATTTGTATGGGTGATCGCTAGTGGCATCTGAGTGCTTTCGTACCAATGGCATGTTTAACTAAGGCCTTAGGATGGCCTAAATATGCCGCTGGCTCATACAAACTTACTCAGAGATGATTTTTATATTATTCAAACAATAATAACTGTACAGCCTGTACGATAGTTGTCATAAAACTCACCAAACGCTTACCCGCTCACAATCTACCCACACCTTCACTAACTAAACTTCATTAAAATCTAAAGGCCTGGTCAGTGTACGCTGACGCGTACAGTTAGTATCGAAAGAGACGCACAGCGTGTATATTAGCCAAATCACAATAATATAGCTATAACATATCTCCAACTTTACCTATTATACGCATCCGCTACCGCGACAGCTTGTAACTTAAGCCGAGCGCTAAGGGCAGCTTACAGCGTTTTTTTTATATTTATCACGCACAACACCAAACACCAATATATTTGACTTTATCTATAACGCCGAAAATATGAATTTTTACACCATAATACGACCCGCGACAACCAGCCAGCCTCTCACTCGCACAGTACTGTTAACAATATTGTGCGAGTAAGAGGTAATGATAAGCGCCGCCATTTTGGCATTGTTTCATTATTGGCGCGAGTTATAATACTTATTATAAAGAACGGTTCCTACTAAAGTAGAGTCGAGGGATGAAGTGTAAAATCAACATTAACTTGATGATCACAATGCACGAAGTGACATATTTGACTTGGCATAGCGTATTCATAAATATCCATGAATTTATTGTCTGATCTATTATAGTCTCATTGATCTACGATTTGGTAGACACCGTCCTTTAGAATAAGAAGACGAGCCTATAAGTAACAGGAAAACATCATAGAAGAAAAATAGTTTTTATAATATTTTTACAATCAAATCTATACTTTATATTTCAGTCCCAAAAAAGAGTAATTCGCGGTCAATTTCATAAACGTTTTGAACAAATTTTTGTTCGTCTCTTTCTAACTTATTTAGTATTTGATGATATGGAAAGAGACACAATTAGTAACGGATTTGAAACTCGCGCAATTATTATTTCGTCGTTGGCTTAGAAACAGAACTAATCAAAAATATATACTCTATTCACTTTATCACACTAAATCTATACCTGCCTCTCGCTCTAACTCTTGCCCGCTAATGAACACGCGTTATTTAAATTTAAATTAGTATTATATTTAAATTTGAGAATGAATAGCTGTGCATAATCTACTAGGTCTTTTGTTTTAAACGTTTTTAAGAATTAATTTAGTTTAAAACTGAATTTTAGGTTTTTTTATTAAGTTTTCATTTGTATCTAGACCTCGCAAAGGGACTATTTCAAATGGGCCAGAAATGTATTTAGTTTAACTTTACCCCTGACGATTTTGACCTTTATTTCTTAGGAATTTAATCAAAAGTAGCACAGCATTCAATCACAAAAGAAGCCGAAAGCTTAAACTATCGTTATCATCAATTCACAATCTAATATACTTGTTAAACATTCATCATTATACAGAAATATTTAAACATACAATAACGCTACATTTGACATCTCTTTTATTATCAATCAAACGCGGATCTTTTGTCTCTATCTATTACGTTTCAGAACTCCTAAAAACATTCTACCAAAATCTACTCTCTCTTGACAATGCCACTTCTAGAATTGGTCGAGGTGGTCTGTGTAATTTTATTTATTAGAGGCGTTTTGATTAAAATTTCTACTACATATTATATGATCCGCCCGACTTCGTACGTGTTTAATAATTATTAACTTTTTTTGAAAATCAAGCCATTGATTAATCAAAGTCGGAGTAAGTTCGAAGCTTTTTCGAAATAAGCCCGTTACATGACTTCGCTCTATTTTATGTAGTGATAGGACAATTGCAGTCATGAAAATGTTTTGAGATTGCTCACGTGGAACTGGCCCTTAGATTTACCTAGCTTTAAGACGTCTCAAAGTGATCCTTAAGATTCAATTAAATAAATACCTTTTGACTTGACGTTTATTCATATTCCACGCCATTTTGTAACTGTCACTGTCACTTTCATGTCAACGAAAAGCGAGAAACAGAATTTATCGGTCATTTTAGCAAATTGATCCAGTAGCCGGAGCTAGTATTTTTGTTTTTTGTTTGCTCATTAAGCGCACGTTTATATTTTTGACCATTGAAGTATAGTATAATAGAAAAGACGCGACAAACAAACCTAAGTCGCCACAAAAAATAACACAATACATAACCATACTCGTACGGGCGAATACAAGAGCTAATGTGACTCAACATATCGAAACGAGCGAGCGAGAGTCACATTAGCTCTTGTCTTCGCCTTAACTGAGGCTATAAAAAAAGAGGAAGAAGCCATCATTAAATAGTACAGCATAATGAAATGTAACGTCTTTCTATTAGATAATACACACAGATACGCATCAGGATACAGCTCGCTATATGTTTTAAATAGCGTCAATTTTAATTGGCTTTGTGTAGCTCGATTTGTATCCGCGTGTACGTAGTACTGCCTCAATGGTTCTGACAAATCTTTTTTAATTTTGACCAACAACAACAATTTGAATCGATGAAACAACAATTTGAAGTTTTATTGACTTTCAACCAATTTCTATCGTTAATAGTTTTAGTAAGAAATGCAACGATTTCAACGCTTTTACAGGTATAACGATCAAGTAGCTACGAATACATAGTGATTCATTTTAATATATGTTATGATGACGCTTAGTATTCTCACAAAATTATTATTTAAGTCTCATACAAAAAAACCCAAAGAATCGAACCATAAGCTGGTTGCCAGTTCGTCTAGGCTTGGTCACGTGGCACTGACTTAGAATCTGTTTTGAAAGACGATTCAAAGCGATCCAATTGATTTTTATGAATTAAATTTTTAGATTTAGATTTTTCACAGGATTAAATAATTCACCTCATATTATTTCGATAGATATTTGCATAAGATGTCAGTTACCGTTTCGTTGAACACTGTTGCTCTCATTTCTCGCCGGAAGACGAACTGGAGACGCGGCCACGCCCCTTCTTCCTGCCTTCCGGTTCCTTGTCCGCTGGCTTCTCTTCCGGTTTAGAAGGCTGAGGAGTGGGGAAGCTACCACTCTGGAAGAAACACAATAAGTAAGTAAACAAGTCAATAGCATCTATTGTAGATGACTTATACAGTAGACTTATGTCCTGTACCTGTCATACGGGATGGCATTTTTGGATGGCTTGCCTATTTACCTACCTGCTTGTGCTAAATGTTTAGATTTAAATTACAATTTATTTTGAAAAAATAATTTGTAATTTAAAAAATTATCTATACAAACCTCACTGCTCAGTTGTCCTAATCTACCGGTAAAACCTGATCAATTATAGGTTTTTTTTTATACAACTAGCTGATGGAACAAGCAGATGGCCCACCTAATGTTTAGTGGTATCCATTACCCATAACAAAGCATTGCCTCGAAAGTCGCGCACGATAGGAACGTGCCCTAGGATGCACTGCCCTGCGTCCATCAACTTGAGGCATACAGATGTTAAGCCTCATGTGCTTGTAATTACACCGGCAACCACACTCTTCAAAACGAAACACAACGTTGCTGCTTGGCGGCAGAAAAAGGCGTGGTGGTAGTACTTCCCCGGACGAGCCCTTCACAAAGAGCTCTACTACTCTTAAAAACGTAGGATAAAACTTGATTGTACAAGGCTACATCATAAATCTAGGCGTAACTTAATAAAGTACAATAAGCGACCTTATCGCTGAAAGCGATTTCTTCCAGGCAATTTCTTCAGGGAGCTGACTAAGCCGCGGATTTAGTCAGAGAGCACTTGTATTACGAATAAAAATATCAATAGGACTGGTTTGGAACCAGAGATCTTATCGAAGGCAAGGTTATGCACGATAGGACCATGCCCTGACGCACTGCCTTGCGCTCCATCCACTCGAGGTACACAGATGTTCCCTCAAGTTCTTAACCTATCTTTTTTTTTAGAATAATATCTCGAGACTCTCTATCACAGGTATTCCCATACTTAAAAGGGGGTCTCAAACTTATGAAATGTACTACATACTAAGTTTACTGCATTAAATATTTTGTATTTGTAAGAACGAATAAACAGCGGATCTTGGAACCTACCTTTTTCTTAGCATGCTTGTCGTGCCTCCGCGGCGGCTTGTGCTCGTCCTCGTCGCGTTTCCTCGTCATCACGCCGAGCAGCTTGCTCACCATGCTACTGGCCCTTTTGCTGTCACCCGCGCTGGCTTCCTCCGGAGACTGGAACAAGGGAAGAATTCTTACCAATGGAAGGGTATAATATTTATTTAGTTATACAAAAAAACAAGTATGGACTAGTCAATATGAATAAATAAACCTATAAGATGCATTAGAACATCATTTACATGAGCCAAAAAGTGCCTTACTCAGCTTTTTTTTTAAATTAATGATGGAACAAGCAGATGGCCCATATGATTTTAAGCGGTAACCATCACCTTGAACAAAGCTTAATGCTGCTCCACCGAAGAACGACGAAGCAGCGCTTATTTTCAGTAAGCTACAACTGCAGCCACTCTGCTGCTGTATGTAGGTAGGTATAGAATAAAAAGGAAGAATAGGTATAAAATGTAATGTACCGCAGTTGCTGTCATTGTACTCCGGCGTTACGGAAGACCAGCGTTATTGCAGTACACCAAACACTTTTTTAGCTAATTGCTAAGCGACGACCGCTTTTTTTGTCCTAATTAATATTTTTCTATGTATTTTGCCTACGTTTATGTGACACAATTTTTTTTTTTGATTATAAATAAATGAAACAGGTAGCATGTAAAGGAACTATGTACGTTATTAAAATAAGGAAAGGTAAGTTATTTGAATATTATAGCACTACCTTATTAGCATCAACAGACTCCTGCCTCTTCAGTTCGATCTTCTTCACGGACTCTGTTCTCTTCGCTTCTAGCTTCTCTTGTTTCTTCTCTGCTTTCTCTTGCTTCTTCGCTTCTTTATCTTCTTTATTGGATTTCTTGATGGAGCCGGTGCGCTCCATAACTTTTTCCACCTATAATAAATAAATAACTTATTAATCAATATTGGTGGACATTCCAAACAGCACCATCTCGCCCAAAATTAGGCCAAAGCTTGGCTATGGGAACCAGATAGCTGATAACATACTTACATACTTGGGAAACATTAATTATTTAATGAGATACGTGAGTCGTAGGTTCGATGACTGTTGCTGGTCAGTGAATGATCGGTAAACATAAAATATGATCAAACAAAACTGTAGATTAGTTGAGTAATTATTCAGTGATAAAACTAAAATAAGGTCCAAAACAAACTTAAAACCCCAGAATCTAGTCTTAATTTTAGGGTAGTTCTAATTGTTAAAGTTGATTAAACGCGAACGATGCCGCGGGCTGATGCTCATAATAATAAAATAATTAATTAAGCTACTAGCATTCACCCGCGGCTTCGTTTTCTATGTAGCTAGCCGGCGCATAAAAGTACCCTACATGATTTCAAGTATCAACCAAATCCGTTCACTCATATATAATTTCATACATACATTTTTGATCAATAAATTATTTTACCTTAGATTTATCTTCAACCTTTACTTCTGGACTCTTCACCTCCTCAACCTTCTCCACCTTCTCCTTCTCTATTCTCTTCACAGAGTCTTGCTTCTTCAGCTCCGGTTTCTTCCTCTCCTGGGGCTCGGCTTTCTTCAGCGGCTCCTCTTTCAGGCTGGAGTCCGACTTCTTTCTTACTTTAGGGACCTCTGCCGGTTCTGGCTTCTTGGTTTTGTCTTCGGGCAGTTTTTTTACTTCGATTAGCTTCTTTTTGTCTTCGAGTAGGCTTACTTCTAGGCTGGTTCGGCTGTCGTCTGTAAATTAATGTTTATAAAACGTCTAACTAATGGCACTAATGAGTAATACCAAGCAGGTTTAATATAGTCAGTCTGATCAGTGTTTAAAGTGATTGGCGGATGCCGCTCGAGGTTTCATGTTAGTCTCATGAGTGCCACATGTGTGTCTCATGTGTGCCTTCCGTGTGCCTCATGTGTGTCTCATATGTTCCAAGTTGGTCTCAAGTGTGTCTTGTGTGTCACATGTGCGTCTCGTGTGTGTCACATGTGTGTCACATGTGTGTCTCTTGTTAGTCACATGTGTGTCTGATGTGAGTCTCATGTGTGTCTCATGTGTGCCTTCCGTGTGCCTCATGTGTGTCTCATATGTTCCAAGTTGGTCTCAAGTGTGTCTTGTGTGTCACATGTGCGTCTCGTGTGTATCACATGTGTGTCTCTTGTTAGTCACATGTGTGTCTGATATGAGTCTGATGTGAGTCTCATGTGTGTCTCATGTGTGTCTCATGTGTGCCTTCCGTGTGCCTCATGTGTGTCTCATATGTTCCAAGTTGGTCTCAAGTGTGTCTTGTGTGTCACATGTGCGTCTCGTGTGTGTCTCTTGTTAGTCACATGTGTGTCTGATGTGAGTCTGATGTGAGTCTGATGTGAGTCTGATGTGAGTCTCATGTGTGTCTCATGTGTGCCTTCCGTGTGCCTCATGTGTGTCTCATATGTTCCAAGTTTGTCTCAAGTGTGTCTTGTGTGTCACATGTGCGTGTCGTGTGTGTCACATGTGTGTCTCTTGTTAGTCACATGTGTCTGATGTGAGTCTGATGTGAGTCTCATGTGTGTCTCATGTGTTCCTTCCGTGTGCCTCATGTGTGTCTCATATGTTCCAAGTTGGTCTCAAGTGTGTCTTGTGTGTCACATGTGCGTCACATGTGCGTCTCGTGTGTGTCACATGTGTGTCTCTTGTTAGTCACATGTGTGTCTGATGTGAGTCTCATGAGTGCCACATGTGTGTCTCATGTGTGCCTTCCGTGTGCCTCATGTGTGTCTCATATGTTCCGAGTTGGTCTCAAGTGTGTCTTGTGTGTCACATGTGCGTCTCGTGTGTGTCACATGTGTGCCTCTTGTTAGTCACATGTGTGTCTGATGTCAGTCTCATGTGTGTCTCAAGTGTGTCTCATGTGTGTCTCATGTGTGTCTCATGTGTGTCTCATGTGTGTCTCATGTGTGTCTCATGTGTGTCTCATGTGTGTCTCATGTGTTTATGAGTCCTACGTTTTAAGCTTAGCTTAGCCACGCAGTTCGACCCACATTAGCAAATCTAGAATAGCCTCACCAATAAAGATCTCCCTGGACGTGTCCAGTAGAGAAGCATCCGCGGAAGTGTCGACGAAGGACTCGTCTGACAGTGACAGCGAGGCGAATGACGTCGACGCGTCAAAGTTGATGGAGCTGACAGACTTGTCAAGGCTCGTCTTAGGCGATGACGTGAATATACTGGGCGTGGTCTGTTTCGCCGGGGTCCTGGGGAAAATCAAATAGATTTTTCGTATACTTAACACATGGTACAACGACAACAGATGGATCAAGTCACAGACCCCAAGGCAGACCCCCAGCCCGGTGGTCCAACAATATAGTAGCGGCAGGTAATAACAGAAGAAACAGCGTTACTACTTTGATCCCCTTGTTTTTGTACTTGTTGCTAAGACGACTACGAACGAAAGGGGGCCTTTCGTAATCGTCAAAGGGTCGTCAATCAAAATATCAAACTTTTTTTATCTTAATTTTGTTTAAAAAAATCAAATGTGAGTTTTATTTTGATGTGTTTATAAATGATATACACTATTTTCTTGCAGGTTTATAAACTACCGAACAGTTTTACAACCGAAAGCAAGCAGTTTTGGTTACCTATTCGGCATATTCCTAGCATGGTGCGTGGGCGAGTCCTTCTCCTCGGCTATCCTCGGCAGAGGGGGCTCCTCCTTGTCCTGCGGGGGCGGCGTGGGGGGCGCGGGGGGCGGCGCTCGCCACACGACCCCCCGCCGGGGGCCTGCCGTTACGGCCCCTGTCGACACCGCGCTCACACCGCCGCAACATAGCGGGGAGATGGAGCATTTAGACTCGGCGGAACGGGGGTGCAGTCTGTAATGTCAGTTAGCATTTTTTAAGATTTATTATTTGAGGAAAAAAAACTATAACTGAACTATCAAATTAAATAGCTACCTAGTTTAAAGTGTCGAAAACATAGTACAAAAATACGGTTAGGCATGAAAACAATAATGAAACACAAAAGGCAGTCAATAATTTCGAGCAAGCAAAGCAATAATGATAATGCATGGAACACATAACGAATGGAAAGAATGATTTTTGGAACAGGGGTGGATGACGATCTTTGCCCAGGTGGAAGTCTAGTAATTACGGCAGAGAAGCAATATATTAAATAAACAATTATAAACATAATTTATATTTTAACCCTGCTGTCATCTCATGTAAGAGAAATAATATCATTCCGATCCATACAAGTTCTCTTTTTTGTCAGCCTCATAAAATGTGAGGTGAAAGCTAGGCTCGGTCGCGTGGAACCGACCTAGATTTAACTAGTTCTAAGACGTTTCAAAGCGATCCTCGTGATTCAATTTGATAAAAGAAATACCTTTCTATTTCGAAAGGACAGACGAGGTGAGGTCAGCACCGGAAGTCCGAGTCTGACGATCGACTCGGACGTTTCGAAAAACAAAAAGTCAGGCTTCGGGTACCGAGGTGAGGCAATATCAGTGGTGCCAACTTAGGGTATTTTACTCTAGATTTCGAGTAAAATTGAACATCAGGGTAATTTTTAGGGTATGAATTTAGTTAGGGTATTTTTTGGGGTAACCCGATGCAGTTGCGTTGCCTCTTTTATCATTTTATCAGCACCAATATTATCTAATACCGCTGTAGAAAGATCATTTTCGGTTTATGCTATTATCATACAATCTGAAAATTCGATTCATCTGTAATTTCCCCCACACTTTAATAGTAAAATAAAAATGCAATAAGCATGTCTATGTCAATTTGCAGTAAGATAAACTTTAGGGTATTTGTTCCATATTCACACCAAATTAAGGGTAGATTTGACCAAGCATAGGGTAAAGTGAATTTAAGAGCTGGCAGCACTGGGCGGGACGTAGTGAGGGGAGAGGCTCGGTGCGGTGCGTACCTGTCCGGCGAGAGCGCGCGGCGCAGCAGCGGCGAGGCGGGGTCGCGGCGCGGCCACGCGCGCCGGCACTCGCGCCCCGCCAGCGGCGACGGACTGCGCGCCTCCACGCGGCTACAACGCACACACTCACTGCTACACAAGGGCGTCCAGGGCCAGCCCGTGGGGGGGGGGGGGCAACTTAATATTGCGGAAGACTACCCCGCGACTTCGTCTGCGCATTATTATTTCGCGTAGCTAATATTAGCGTCGCGTAGTACATATGTGTAACTCTAGCGGCTTTGGCAGCGCACGCAAGAATAGCTCGCAGATGGTAGATTTATTCCTACTTACTTAACACTTATCGTCATATTTTGGACCATTCACACAATATCATTATAAATTGTAGCCTATGTGTTATTCTGATGTATATGCTAAATTATTGTAAAGTTTCATTAAAATCCATTCAGTAGTTTCTACGTGAAAGAGTAACAAACAGCCATACATCCATCCATCCATCCATCCATACTTACAAACTTTCGTGTTTATAATATTAGAGAGAAAAATATTGTTCAGGTTAAAACTGAACACGCAGCGAATATGCACAAATGCCTCGTATGCAGTTATGCACGTTCGCTGTAATTACCCAAATTCGAGTCAGTTCGCGTTTACCAGTCTTGGACACATCGTGTGCTCAAACCATTGACCATTTAACCATTTTAATTATTACCATTTTACCATTTAATCTATAAAATCTAAGTTACGTTTGTTTTATAGTCTAAGAAAAGTTGTGTTATTATTATACAATTTTACCATCTAAACTCACGGCTTTTCTATAACCAATTCCAACCAATTTAACCATTCTACAACAAAAAGGAAAAAGCATCTCTGAGGTCACCATAGCGCTGAAGAGATACTACTTTCTACATGGTCCTTCGAGTTAATAAAATTAAAAACCATACCAGTGCCTAAAGTGATACAGTGTCGCTTAACCAAGGATTGCAGTGATTTCTGGATTGGACTGCGGTGACTCGTTTGGAGAATACAAGGTCAGATCAAACCATTTATTATCTTACATTACCATTTGATTGATTTGATATCGTACCAACCGTAAGATGGATTCTGATTCTCTATTTATTAACCAAACGGAGCTTTATGAAACCTTGACCAAGTTTTTGACGAATATAAAGAAAGATGGGTCCGAAAGAAAAACCGTCGATAATTATAAGCGGAAGAATGATATGGTAGAAGCTTATTGGCGTGATTACCAGGAAAACCATAGAAAATTATGTGAGCTTGCTGAATTTGACCATCCCTACTTTCTTAAGAATTGTTTTGATATAGCACAGGAAGTCTACATCAAAATAAAGGAAGTAATTGATAAGACCATGGATCAATTAGGTAGGAAGCAGATACCAGGTGCTGCTAGTCCCCGTATACCGGAAAAGGAGACAGGGAAATCTTTACCACAGATTCAGACGGAGAACGTTGACCGTCGCAGACCAGAAGCGAGGGCATCACAGCCGCAACCAGGCACATCCTCTCGTTACGAGGTAAGCCCGCAACGCGGACATTTTTCTTCGTCGGGAGAATGCAGCAAGCTGGACGAGTTGGTGAAGAAGCAGAGTATCAATTTCAAAGCTTTCGTAAGAACGGTGAGTAAGCTGCAAGTTGATAAGTACGAGAACAAATGGCAGTTTGAGTACGCACTTAAATCGCTGGATAGTCGCTGGAGTGAAATCGATAAACTTCATTGGATTATCGAAGGTGAAAATGGAGGCGATGACAGCACATACCAGGAAGAATTTACCAGACATGAGGAGACTTACTACAGGCTGACGGAGAGCATCAACCAGAAGATGTGGTCAGTAAAACATCATGAAAAGTCAACCCCTCAGATGACCATACCCGTATTTCATGGAACCTATAACCATTGGGTTTCATTCAAAGATCTTTTTAGCGAAGCCATCGACAAGAACCCGTCTATGTCTAACGCCCAGAAAATGCAGTTTCTAAAGAGTAAGGTAGCTGGAGAGGCAGAGCGTCTAATTCACCATTTGCAGATTAGCTCTGACAACTATAAAGTATGTTGGGAGATCCTAAACCATAGGTACGGTAATAAGAAACTTATCTTCTCGTCTCATATCACCACCGTACTTGGCATTCCCAACATGCAACAACAGTCTATGCCCATGATCAAGAAGCTGCACGATGTAACCAAAGAGACATTACACGCCATTCAGAACCTAGGAGTGGACATTACGACATGGGACCCACTACTAGTGCACCTAATAGGCCAAAAGTTGGACAGTGAAACTTTCACTGAATACATAGAATCTGTCAAAAAGCCCAGAGAGCTTCCCTCTCTACAGGAGTTCATGGACTTTTTGGAAATGAAATTTACAGCACTAGAAGCTGCGCGTCGTAAGCAAGAACCAACCAACCAAAGACCCATTGTCCCACAACCAACAAAACCAAACCAGAATATCCAAAAACCAAAAAAACATTTTCAACGACCAAATTATTACCAAACCAATTATAAAGAAAATTCTAATTCTAATATGAATACATGTCACGTTTCACGATCATTGACCTGTGCATTGTGTAATGCTGAACACGGTTTATGGCAATGCTCGCAATTTCTACAAATGACGCACGAGCAAAAATTAAAAAAGATTGAAGAATTTAATTTTTGTTTAAATTGTTTATGTAGCCATTTCAACAAGCCGTGTTCGTCTACAAAGCGATGTCGAAAATGTTTAGGTACTCATAATACCTTACTTCATGAAGCGTTAGTGAGTCAAAGTGCATCTACATCAGCAAAACCAAATACTAAGACCACCAACAGCGTAGCAACAAAAGAGAGTGCATCTAGGTCATCTCACGTGTCCTGGGGCGACATGTCGGAAATACTTTTAGCTACCGCCGTAGTCAACGTCAGAGGGGCGGATGGCACTCAGCACAAGATGAGAGCGTTGGTTGATCAGGGGTCTCAATTATCATTGATCAACGAGAATGCAGCTCAAACGCTAGGGTTGAAACGTACCAATTTTAAGGGACAAATCTTTGGAGTAGGGGAGAAAGAGAATAACTCTAAAGGAATGATAGAAATAACCATCGAATCGTTTCATACTGGGTTCTCTTTGAAAACCAATGTTGTTATAATGAACAACTTAATCAAACGCCTCCCAAATAGAACATTTACCAAACCATCGAAATGGGACCACTTACAAGGGATAAACCTAGCGGACCCAGAATTTAATATAAGTAGACAAGTGGATTTGCTTCTAGGTGCAGATGTTTACAGCAAGATCATGCTAGGAGGCATCTTAAGGGGAAGCAAAGATGATCAACCAATCGCTCAACAGACTCAGTTAGGCTGGCTATTATGCGGATCAATGAAACCACACTACCACTGCAACGTTATCCTAAATAACACCGAGGATTTAC
The DNA here is from genome assembly GCA_932294275.1 of Chloroclysta siterata. Lineage (NCBI taxonomy): Eukaryota > Metazoa > Arthropoda > Insecta > Lepidoptera > Geometridae > Chloroclysta > Chloroclysta siterata. The sequence goes on along the minus strand of OW028591.1, from coordinate 13,331,108 downwards.
TCAAATATTGGGAAAACGAGGACATAAATCAGAAGATTGAATTGTCAAATAGTGACCACGAATGTTTAAAATATTTTTTGGACACTACAAAGAGATTAGAATGCGGGAGCTACGAAGTCAGGTTACCATTCAAACCTGAGATCAAGGATAAATTGGGCGCTACCAAACCACAAGCTTTAGCCCAATTCATAAACTTAGAAAAAAAGTTAGAGAAAAACCAAGCTCTCAAAGCTGATTACCATAAGTTTATGAATGAATATTTATCTTTGAACCATATGATACCATCAACCAGTAACCAGACGCCCGAATGCTACTTACCACACCACGCAGTTACTCGGGCCGAATCAACCACTACCAAACTGAGAGTAGTTTTTAATGCCTCAGCTAAATCTACATCCGGGTACAGTCTGAATGACACGATGTACCGCGGCCCGAATATACAAAAAGATCTTCAAGAACTCATTTTGAAATGGAGACAGTACCAGTACGTGTATACTTCGGATATAGAAAAGATGTACCATGCATTTTATCCAGACCAAAAGGATAAAACCACTTATGAAACCACGCTAGAAACAAAGAACTCGTTTTCAAAACAATCGATCGCGGTGGTCCAATCGGAAAATTGCGCAACGATGTTTGAAATAATAAATAATTTATTAAATAAATTCAGCTCAATAACAAAAATTATTCGCATTGTCGCATGGATATCGCGATTACTAGCTTGCAAAAAACGAGTTCACCAGCCTTACCTCGAATTACAAGAACTTCGTCGCGCAAAAATGCTGATAATCAAAACCGTTCAACAAATTGAATTTGCTAATGACATCGATTCTATAAATAAACATCATAAGGTGCACTCCAAAAGTAAGATTTTAAATTTAAATCCGATCATAGATGAACATGGGATATTGCGAGTGGGTGGAAGACTGAGAAACGCCCACATAGATCTTAGAATGAAGCATCCCATCATCTTACCACACGACCATCGTCTTACCATGCTAATCATTAACCAAGCCCATGAATTGACATTTCATGGTGGAATGCGTCTTACTTTAGCGAACCTTCGTCAACAGTATTGGATTATCGGCGGGTATATGGCTACCAAAAAGTTTATACGAAAGTGCGTGAAATGTAGGAGGCAGGATCCCATAAAGCAGTACCAGCTCATGGGAGACTTACCAGCATCAAGGGTGAACCCAGAAAAGGCGTTTCATCACTGCGGTGTAGACTACACAGGATTCGTAGAAGTAAAGGCGAATAAAGGGCGAGGCATCAAGACCACAAAGGGCTATATAGCTATCTTCGTATGTATGGTCACGAAGGCCGTTCATATAGAACTCGTGTCCGACTTGACCAGCTCAGCGTTTCTAGCAGCTCTCCACAGATTGGCAGCCCGAAGAGGAGCTCCACGTCACATATACAGTGACAACGGAACCAACTTTGTGGGAGCAAACAGAATCTTGCAAGAGGAATATAACCAGCTTCAGCAAGTATTCAGTGAAGGTTTCTTTACAGAGATAACAGAAATGGGCATAGACTGGCATTTCAACGTACCAAGCTGGCCTAACGCTGGCGGTTTATGGGAAAGAGCAGTGCGCAGTCTTAAACATCATCTTAAAAGGGTCATCGGTCAACAAAAACTGACGTTTGAGGAATATACCACATTATTAACCAGATTAGAAGCTTGTCTAAACTCACGTCCTCTTTGTGCACTGTCAGAAGATCCAAATGACCTCGATTTTCTAACTCCAGCTCATTTCTTGTCGGGGAGACCAGGGACTACGATAATTGAAACAGAGCAAGATGCCAGAACCAGGTGGCATCTTACATCTAAATTATTTCAAGATCTCTGGAAAAGATGGAAGTCCGAGTATTTAGTACAACTTTCATCTAGAACCAAGTGGATGGAGCCACAGAAAAACCTCACCATCGGAGATCTAGTAGTCATCCAGGATGATAACCTACCGCCGGGAAAGTGGGCTCTTGGACGCGTAATCGATACGCATCCCGGCGATGGAGGCCTTATCAGAGCGGTCTCACTAAAAACTAAAAACGGGATAATGAAGAGACCTATTGTTAAGCTCTCAGTGTTGCCCATTAACCAGGACAACACTACCATTCAAATACCACCAAAACCAGCAACCAAACTACCAGAAAAAAGAGTAAGAACCAGGTCAAAGTTTACTACAATAGCTACGGTATTACTTGGATTTATGATGTTATTATTACCAACCTACGGTCTTCATGAAATTAAACAGTTACCTAGCAACCAGACGCTTTACTTTGACCCCATATCGAAAATTCAACTAATCAGAGATAAGTGGACACTAGTAGTTTACTACGATATGGGACCATACTGGACAGGCATAAATACCTACGACAAGATATCAAGTTATTTAGATAAGTTGTGCGCTACAATACAAAAACAATCTCATTGTAATACGATCATGCTACAAGCCCGCCACGACTATCAGGAACTGGAATACTACAATGAACTTTTGTTAACGCAGCATTTTGACGTCCACGCCAGACAGCGACGATTTGTCAACCAGACAGAAAGGCGCCGGCGCCGTCGGGGTCTTATCAATGGTATCGGGTATATTGCAAATGACTTGTTCGGCGTGTTGGACTCTCGCTTCGCAGAGCAGTATGTGAAAGACATTGAAACCATACATCGCAATGAGAAACATCTGTCTAATTTATGGAAAAACCAGACATCCGTAATAGAAGCAGAGTTCAACCTTATGAAGAAAATGGAAAATACCATGGATAAGCAACACAAGCTTATAAATAAAAAGTTAATGGAACTTCAAGACAACGCCAGTATCTTACAGCGTGAAATACAAAATATTTCATATATCCAGGACTTCACATTAACAGCAATGGCAGGAAATACTTTACTCCAAAGTTTAAGGCGACTTCAAGATACGCTGATCGACACAATTACCGATATCTACCATGGTCAAATCAGCATGCACTTGCTCACACCAACCCAGCTAAAACGCGAGTTACAAACCATAAGCGGCCAGATGCCTAGTGAACTCGCACTACCAATTAGCAACATAGACAATGACTTCCAGTATATTTACAAGCTACTAAAGGTTAAAGCTAGAGCAACGCAAAAGTACGTTATTATAGAAGTCACTTTTCCGCTTATTTGTAGAGAGAGCTACCAACTCTACAACCTAATACCAGTCCCACACCAAACGAGTACCACCATGATAACAATAATACCAGTCGCAGAATATGTAGCAGTTGATTTAAAGAAAGACGCTTACTTCACCATTACCGCGAATGAGTTATCAGCCTGCCTACAACATAATTCAGCGTACATGTGCCAAGTACTCAAACCTATCCGGCACATAAAAAATGATGAAAGTTTCTGTGCAACAAATACATCAACCAAAAAATGCAAATTCATAGAATCAGCCTGTATCGATAAATGGGTAGAATTGCATTCTTCGTCTCAGCATTTATATTTTTGCTGTGATAATTATACAATAAAAATTATATGCGAAGAGCGAGTTATGATTCGTCAGCTAAGTCAAGCCGGGGTTATTGCCATGAGCCAAGATTGCGTAATCAAGGGCCAGGACTTTTCGGTATATTCAATACGTCACCAGTCCAACCAGATAAACATAACGCCAACCATTCACGTGCCTGAATTTGACCAGATTAACCACATCATAAATATACAATTCCCAGATGGAAAACCAGCATATTATGATGAGAACGTAAATACATCCATGACCAGTCTAGAGAAGGCAGTGAAAGAATTAAAGGCAAGCAATGCTGACGTTGAGGATATGTCCCCACACGATATCCATCACTATGCCATAAGCCACGTGTTATTAGCGGGCGCGCTAGGCGCTGTAGCAGTATGGGCGTGCAGAAGCGGACGGTGCCGGGGACGGGTTGCTGAGCATCGCGGCGAGGGTCGCCGCCGGCAGGAGTCTGCGGCGACCCCGCCGCCTCCGAGGCCTCAGCGCCGCAAGGCGGGACGCTCCCGACAGGAGTCGGTGGCGACTCCCCCTGCGGTAAGGCCAACCAGTGAACCAATTCAAAGTGAAGTGCTCATTAGTGCTAGTGAATTAAATGATAAAAGTGATGTTAGCTTTCGTATGAAAAATTACGTTGAACAATGGTCCATCGCGGACAATAGTGCGGATAAACGGGCCACCAGTATTACACGAAACACGGGCATCCAAAATGAAGCTTTTACTATAGAGGACTCGGAAGTTTAATTTAACTAATATTTTTTATATTTAATAAAACAATGTGCTTTTTTACTTTGCCTTTTACCATAATTAAGTTATAAATTAGTACCAAATCGATGTTTTATAAGATTTTACCATTATATTACTAAAAGTTAAGCTAGAAGTAATTTTACCATAAGCATGCTTTCTTTGTTTTGCTCGAATTCACTTGATGTTTGTTACTCATTTATCATCTTAGACATCATCATCATCATGCGCTTCATCTCGCGCTCGGGAATATGTTCAGGTTAAAACTGAACACGCAGCGAATATGCACAAATGCCTCGTATGCAGTTATGCACGTTCGCTGTAATTACCCAAATTCGAGTCAGTTCGCGTTTACCAGTCTTGGACACATCGTGTGCTCAAACCATTGACCATTTAACCATTTTAATTATTACCATTTTACCATTTAATCTATAAAATCTAAGTTACGTTTGTTTTATAGTCTAAGAAAAGTTGTGTTATTATTATACAATTTTACCATCTAAACTCACGGCTTTTCTATAACCAATTCCAACCAATTTAACCATTCTACAACAAAAAGGAAAAAGCATCTCTGAGGTCACCATAGCGCTGAAGAGATACTACTTTCTACAAATATGAATTGTAGCTAGAGTGAATTTACTCAAGTTTTGACTTGCGGGAGGTATCGGCAAAGCAAGACAATTGCACGGCCTTAGGACTTTGGTTTCTTTGCAGTTGGCTACATTTTAATCTTTAGGAGGGGGCAGCTGCCCCTCCCTGCCTCCCCTTGGCAACGCCCTTGCTGCTACAATGTACACAAACTGAACTATGGAACGCATCATGCCTACTATGTCACGTGGGAAACTGACCACCGGCCGTTGAAGGACTATGAAATTTCATAACAATTGGTGATGAAACCCGAGTTTCAAATATCAAATACGATCATTATTATTTAGCCACTAATAATTATATTGGAGGATAATTTGTAGGAGATTTAGGGACTATTTTATCCCATAGGCAGTCTATCAGTATAAACAATTTCATGGTTATCTTAGGCACGGTAGATCAATCTTAAAAGCCGGTTCGGGCAGTTTCAAGACGAAGTTAGAACATAGTACAAACACATTATTATAAATGATTATGATTACACATAGTGAAATGTTAGACACAAATGAATGTATTGCAAAACGCTGAGATTGTTAGTATGAAAAATTCTAGAAAAGTACCTTATATTTATATCTCGAAGAAACAAGAACGAATTATTTGTTTTTTTTTTCTTGGTCCTGTTTTGTTTTTTTGTTTCTTTTTTATTATTTTATGCAGCATCCGAGTTTGTGTGTCAAATAAAGTTTTATATCTTCTATTTAACCTATACCCTAAGCATAGAGTGAGATGCGCTCACTATTTTTGTGAAATAGGACCCCTTTTTTCGAGTCATACATTAGCACTCATGTTGAGAACTTTCGGGATCGCAATACACAAAAACATAGAACGTAACTACATTGTAAAAGTTTTGATTCCAATTTCGGTTGCGCCACAGTTTGTTGTATAGTTTAGGTACCTGGTGGGGGACTGTGGCTGTGGCTGTGGCGACGGCGAGGGGGTCCGTGCGAGTGGAGACAGTGGCATGTGCTGTAAGGACGCGCGTCTCACTTCGGATCCCCCCGCCACTAACTTGTGCTTTAGCCCGTGGAGAGATGATGGCCTGAAAAAAAATTATGCCAATTTAATTTTAAATAACAAAGTAAGTACTTTAAGGACAGCTAGCTAAGCATATAACAACAGAATAACGTTAATAAAAGATTTCTAAATCTGATTATAGTTTGCTGTTATTATCTTATCCATAACTTATTTGATTAGGCTTGAAATAAGCATAGTTCGTGGCCTGGAATAACACGAAAGCTACTTTTTATAAGGATAGGGAGAAAGATAAGGATAATTTATTTGCATAAACATGTGTTAAACAAGGATGGTAATATAAACACCTACCTGTTGTTTATATTACCATCCTCGAAAATGTGACAAAACATGCTTCAACGAAGACCGTGTGCAAAAAAAAAATAACCTAACAGTGTATAAAAAAGCGGAAAATGGAAGTGGGCGAACAAACTAGATAACTAGTTTTCGTGCAAACTTTTAGGTAGGAAAATTTATTTGGATCAAAATTATATTATTGCCTTTGTTAAGCTATTCTGCGAAACATTGTTGTTTGGCATTTTTCATAACTACCTCCAGTTGGTTTAGTTTTATATCTTCAAAAATGTTGAAGTGTGCTAGCGCGTCGTCGTTTGACGGTTGTCTGCTTCTTAATAGAATGTGTAATGTGTACCGTTGGTAGTGCGTAGTGGTGCTACTGTGCGCCGGACTGTCGGCGGCGGGGGACGCCGCGGGGGACGGTGAGGACGCGCACTCTCCCATCGATACCATCTGTAATATCAGTGGAAGTTAGTACATGCTTCTAGAAAAATATAAAAAAAGGAACAAAAGACTTTCGACACCATCTACAATACAACTGCAAGTTAAGATCATGGAAAAACAAAAAAAGAACAAAAAATTGGTAAACACGGTATATATTCCCTCAGATCTCTTAGTACCAATCTAAAAAGATCTAAAACATGTGTCAAGTGCTCAAGAGTGTTCTTTCACGACACCGCTTCGATAGAACTAAAATCCCCACCGAGAACTTAAATTTGTGTGATTCTCTGTCTGGGTGTTACATAATTTTATAAGTATGTATTTACAAAAAAAAAGTTTATAAGTAGTAAGTATTTCTGCTATCTGGTTCCCATATCACAAGCTTTGGCTTAGTTTGGGGCGCGATAGTGCTGTGTGGAATGTCCACCAATATTTTTTTTTATTTAACTGTGACACGTCAAAAAGAAGAAGTATGTAGTGCAGTGGTTATGACCTTGTTGACCTGATGCATCTCCTGCGAGGCGCGCTTGGTGGAGATGCGGCGGAACAGCGAGCAGCGGCGGCGCGGGCGCGGGCGCGGGGGCGCCGACGCGCGCCGTCCGCAGCCCGCGCGCTTGCGCCCGCCCGCCTGGAACATAGCGCATTCTTACTTACATACGTCACTTTTCATTAGGCATTTATTTATTTACAAGCTGGTGCCCGCGACTTCGTCTGCGCAGGATTAGTCACACAATATCTTTATAAATTGTAGCCTATGTGTTATTCTGATGTATATAAGCTATATTATTGTAAAGTTTCATTAAAATCCATTCAGTAATGTTTACGTGAAAGAGTAACAAACATCCATCCTATCCTAAGTATATTATTATACCCGTGTAATCCTACTAATATTATAAACGCGAAAGTTTGTAAGTATGGATGGATGGATGTTTGTTACTCTTTCACGTAAAAACTACTGAATGGATTTTAATGAAACTTTACAGTAATATAGCTTAAACATCAGAAGAACACATAGGCTATAATTTATAAAGAAATTGTGTGACTAATCCTGCGCAGACGAAGCCGCGGGCACCAGCTTGTATTTCAATATGTATCATGATCGCGAAAATTTTAAAAATACTAACCTGTATAGTAGTCTGGTCCAGCGGCGTCGCTCTAAGCGTGGCGTGCGGCGCCGCCAGCAGTAATCTCAGCACTTGCGTGTGCAGCAGCCCTTGCACGGACTCGCCGTTCAGCTGAGTGATAAGGTCCCCGGCGCGCAGCCCGGCCGCCCACGCCGAGCCTTGCTCGCTCACCGCCTGCGGATATCACACTTATTATTAAGGCAGTAAGGTTGGAAACCAAATGTACGATGTAGCTATTCAAAGCTATCCACTGCTGCAGCTAAAGTGCAGTCTTCGTCTCTTCTCATCTAGTGCTTACAAACCACATTTCGCAGATCGTTGCTCGAAATTTATGGAGGGCGTCCTAAACTACGCTTTCCTAAACGCTAAAGTATTCATTTGCTCCCACGATTTTCGGTTCTACGGGAAACATGGCCGGCCCACTGCCATTTCAGCTTGCTAATGTAATCCTTTGAGCTATATCGATTACTACTAATTCAGTTTTGAGTTTACAGTTTGTTTTATTTTCAGTCATATCTTATTTTTTACAGTAAAAATATAGACGCCCATATTGTATTTCCATGACGACACAATGTTCTATATTCAATATTCAACCTCATATGCTGTTTACTAAAGAACTAGTATGTGGTATATAGAAAATTGTGACGTCACAGAATTTCAATATGGCTGTTTTTTTATATTATGGCAGCAGAAAAATAGTAATAGTATCCGCGGGCGGCCACATCTTCCACTGTCTTCTAAAGAGCAGGTCTCATTGTACCTCTTTATGGTATAATACACAAAGTTCCGACTACATCCCAAACTTTGGATTTCACTAAAAACTTGCATTGGTTTTTTTCCTGCTTGAAACAGTGAAATTATTACAGTCACACGCAAATCTTTTGTTGGCGCCATTTTCACGGAGAATGAAACAAATATTCAAATGTATATTTTTTCTGAATCAAAACATTCGAAATTTAAAATTTTAAAAGTTTAAAAAAGGTTGCATGAATTACATTCTTTTTAAATTAATTAAATAAGTTCGTCTCAAAACTTATGAACACATGAGGTATATACTACTTATGACTACTATAAGGTTATATGCTAGGATTATCTTTAGAACAGTGTTGGACAGACTAGACCTAAGACACGAAACATTTACCTACTAGGAAATAGTATAATGGAGATGCCGAGGCGAGTAGCTGTTGGCCCGCTATACAGGCTCGATAGAGACCTAGTGTGGGCAACAAAACTTAACAAGGTAGACTACTACAATGCTTTGATAAGTAAAACAACTATTGTTTAAATATACCTAAATGAAACTGTTTTTGTATTATAACAACTATGTTACTACCCCTGTACACTGTTCTGTTTTGTATGTGAAATAAAAAAAAAAAAGTATTAATACACTTACAGAAACGAGATGGTGCATAGTATAATAGTCTGTATCGCCGTAGTAGACCCGCACGGTGTGGATAGTGAAGCCGAAGCCGCCCGGCCCGCGACGCACCACGATCGGTGGCTTCGACGTTTGAATCAACCTGGAAAACGAATTGTATTGACTTAATTATGTCAAAAGATGTCAGGAAACATAATAAGGAACAATTTGAATGGTCAATTCTAATGGATTGTTTGTAAGAAAATCCGAAATGTTTTATGAACTGCACAGCACAAAAATGCATATACACGTAGGTGGGTGGTAGTTATTTGTGACGTTTCGACTTTCGATAGTTTTGGCTCTTTGTAACCCTGCTGGTTGGAACAGAAATAAATGGAACAGTATAGGGAATAGCGCACACTGTTCTCTGTCTGGAGACCAGAACAGGACCAACAGTCAATCTAGGTAAAAGTGTAACCCCACTATGATAAAAGACTGCGTTACCAGTAGGTAAGAATGCGTCCTGCGCAGCTTAGTCACGTGGTTCGTGGTTCAAGGGATATTTTTTTTATCGTCTATCGCTATATTTGGACTTACCTCTGACTCCTCCCCTCAGATAATAAGACAGATCTGAGGGGATATCTACCATGCCTGGCATTCTCCAAAAATTCTTGTACTTGATAAGTCTGAGGGAGTATCAACCGTGCCTGAGGAGCAAAGTCGTGAAGCCGGTTCTGTTTCTGTATACTTACGAGTGGTTAGGTAGCGCGAAGGGTGAAGGCGGGTCGCGACAGGGCGAAGAGTCGCGCGACGAGTTGGTCGACGAAGTGTTGCCCGCGCAAGGAGAACCGGCGCCTGCGCTTAGAGTACTGTCATCCGCTGTAACAAACAAGATAATAACAGTAAACGAGTGCCCAAACTGCATTTAAGGACAGCCAGTCGGGGTCACCAATATACGGGTTAATATAACAAAGATGGATGGATTGTGTGAAAGATGATATGAGTAAGAAAGGTGTGAGCACTGAGATGACGTATGATAGAGGAGAGTGGAAGAAGAAAACCTGTTGTGCCGACCCCACTTAGCGTGGGATAAGGGCAGGAAGATGATGATGATGATGATAACAAAAATGAACTTCCCTGAAAATAAGGAGTAACTACATAAATTGCCTCTAGATTCTGATATGGGACATAAAATGAAATAAATAAAAATGTCATTTGTATTTATTATTGTTAGCTGCTGAGTATAGGCCTTCTCTTTAATACGCCACTCTTTCTGGTCCCTTGCGAGTCTCATCCATTTATTCCCAGCACTCACTACAATGTAGTTCGACCAACGGGCGGGTGTTCTATCACCGAGCAGCGTTTCTGTGTTTCAGTTTGAAGAGTGTGGTCGCCGGTGAAATTACAGGCACATAACGCTTAACATCTGTATGCCTCAAGTTGATGGACGCAGGGCAGTGCATCGTAGGGCACATTCCTATCGTGCGTGACTTACGAGGCAATGCTTTGTTATATAGGTTGATGGTAACCACATAAAAGTGGATGCAAACGGGCTAAAGTGATGATTCTTACCCGGATGTATAACCAGCGACAATCCAGAAGTGCTGGCGGATCTCCTCATGGACTTGGCGAGGATAGTCGGCTTAGTCTTCTCAGGCTTCTCCGGTCTATCGGGACGGTCCAGGCTCTTGTGGAGCTCTATCATCTTTGGCGAGTCGTCGCGGCACGCTAGATCGCTTCTGGAACAACATTAGTATTGAAACAGTCTGCAGATGTCGTGTGTATGTTTTAATGTGATTAACAAATAATAGAAAGTGTTAAGCCTCATGTGCCTGTAATTACACCGGCAACCACACTCTTCACACCGAAACACAGCACCGCTGCTTGGCGGCAGAAAAAGGCGTGATGGTAGTACTTCCCCGGACAAGCCCTTCACAAAGAGCTTTACTACTCTTAAAAGTAATCTATTAGGTAGATAGATAGCATTAGGTAGAAGTATCTATTAGGAGCTGTTACAACAATTATGATTTGCTTCATTTGGTAATTCTTTTTATTCTTTGTATAAAATACATAGAAGGCAAATACACATATAAATAAGAATTTATAAGCCATATAAATAAACTAGCGACCCGCCCCGGCTTCGCACGGTTATTGTGGGTTATCCCTAAGAGATTATGCTTGTATCATGCATATAAACCTTCCTCTTGAATCACTCTTTCTATAAAAAAAAACCGCATCAAAATCCGTTGCGTAGTTTTAAAGATTTAAACATATCATCGGCGTAAGATATGCTTATCCACCTTAAGGGTGATTTTTCTGTGAAGTGACCACAACAAAAAAAAAGAAGGTGTGACCAGTAACCCAAAACCAACGCAAGGCAAAATTGTTTCAAACTGGACAACACAGACAAAGTGTGAAGACTCAAAAGAACCAAACCTTTTGAGTTAGTGCAGTGATAAACCTAATATTGTGTAGTGATAGTGCTACTTATAATGAACACAATAACTAAGTGTAGCCTTAAATAGAGACTGTAAGAAAAGTGCCAATGGACACATTCTTAGTAATATTATTTCTATAAAATTAAGTCAAAGCAAAATTACTCAATAGCCTACTTAGCTAGATTGTAATGATATTAGGGTATCGCATATCAAGCGCTGCACTAATTTAGTAAAAAAAAAAAAAACTGGATAGCTATATCTTACGCCGATAGTACTATCGGCGTAAGATATAGCTATCCAGTTTGAAACAATTTTGCCTTGCGTTGGTTTTGGGTTACTGGTCACACCTTCTTTTTTTTGTTGTGGTCACTTCACAGAAAAATCACCCTTAAGGTGGATAAGCATATCATATAAGATAATAAGATATAGCTTACGCCGATGATACATAGGGATATAGGGACAGAGAAAGCGACTTTGTTTTATAGTATGTAGTGATGTAACTCACGGCTTATGCCTGTGCGAGACGTGCGGGTGCGGGTGCGGGTGCGGGTGCGGATGTGCCAGCAGCGAGGGCTGCAGCGGCGGTAGCGGCCGCAGCGGCCGGCGCCGCGCCATCGGCGACACGTCGTCGCTGTCCGTCTGCGACGACTCCGCGGTGGACGCGCTGCCGCCCATTATCTGCAACGATACGGGACATCAACGGGGATTCCCATACGTCTCACACAAACATCAACAAATTACAAGTTTCAAATGATCGGGACTTAAATAAATAAATATTGGTGGAATTTCCACACAGCACTATCTAGCCCCAAACTAAGCCAAAGCTTGTAATATGGGAACCAGATAGCTGATATAATACATATAATATACTTTTTTTTTGTAAATACATACTTATAATATATAATAACACCCAGACAGAGAACAAAAATCTATATTTATTACACAAATGTTTGTTCTCGGTGGGGATCGAACCCACGGCCTACGGCACAGAAGGCAGAGCTACTACCAACTGAGCTGTGAAGGCTGTGAAGACTTAATGAAGGATTCAAATAATTAATTTGTATAAATTGTATAATCTGAATTTTAATAATTGTACTAACACATTTGACATGTTTAATTAAGTTCTACTAACCAATTATGGATCATCGACGAAATAAATGAATTGAATTGAAATGTCACGCACGGAAGACCAGTGTTAGTGTAGCAAGAAGGAAGGATGTCGTAAGGATAGCGCTGGGGGCAAATCCCAAATGACTCGTGAGTTCACATCTTCACTGCCTTATGAATTTGATTGCCTCTACCGTTTACTGTTATGCCTACGCCTCACTAAATTCGATATTATGTATTTATTCATATTACATTGTAACAAAGAATGGTAGAAACCAAGCCGTTCATACCGTTCATAGCCGGCATGTTCTTCTAGACTTGGTCGTGTGGAAATGGCTTCTAGATTGACCTAGCTTTAAGGGGTTAAGGGGTTAGAGGCGTATTACAGTGACCTTTGTGATGAATACCTTTTGATTTTGACTTACATTAAAAATGTTTCACACAAATTACAAAAAGGCAACCTTAAGTTTGTACTTGGTACTAAGAGATTCTTTGATGTTTGCACTTACCGGGCATTTGGGATGATGATGCAATGGCGCTGTCGGCGTGGTGGGGGGACCGGCGCTGTCAGGAGTGCCAGGCCAGCTGTCCGTGCTCTGTAAACACAAACCAATGTTCATCATCATCTGCCTGAATGAATCCACTGTTGGACATAAGACATAGGCCCCTCTAGTCTTTCGCCGTTAATGAATATTATAGGCGAGTGGCGACATTAAATTAACCAACGTATCTGGTTGCGTGTATCCAGAAAAAAAAAGTACCACAATTTAATGAAAGAAGGATAGGCCTCGTCTTTAATACGCCACTTTTTCCGGTCCCTGGCGAGTCTTATCCATTCCAAGCACTTACTACAATGTCGTTCGACCAACGGGCGGGTCTGCCTCTAGGTCTTTGAATATGAATAAGAGGATGTACGTGTGCGTGTGCGTGTACGTACCCTGGAGTCGTGTTCGTGCGAGGAGTGCGCGTGGCGGCGCCACTGCGGCGAGGTGGAGCAGAAGGCGGCGAAGAGCCCACCTTCCTCCGCGGACACGGCCACCGGCTCCGCGCCCTCGCCCGCCTCGTCCGTCTCCACCTCGCTGTGGTTGTAGCGGTCGCACCTGCCTGCACACAATCACAACACAATACAATCATCATGTCATACCTCAAACTCAATGGGGCTTACTACCCTGCACGCAAACACAATAAGAAGAGGCCTACTCCACAATCAATAATATCAAGCGATTCTATCACGAATTTCCAGATAGTTTTGTGATCCAAGGGGAAGTGGCTAGATTTACGAGCCACAGTCAGTACCACGCCGACTTGTGCGAATGTACGTAGTTTGCACTCGTTATCTAACCAAAGTTATTATTATTTTGTTGAGCACAGTAACATTGTTCACTGTTAAATTAAATCTGATTTTTATAATACATAAACACTTAAAGTTATAATACATAAAGTTATACACTTACTGTCAAAATAGCTTGTGTCCTCATCGTTCTCAAGCTGCGGTATGAACTCAGCCTTCCGTCTCAGCAAGTTGTTCCAATCCAGTCCGTAAAAGTAAATGTGTTCCTGAAATTAAATGCTTGTTTTTAAAAGCGCACGGCTTAAGGGGCTGACCGGTGTTAGTAAACTACTACTTACTAACTATTACTATTCCTATTGACTAATATTTTTGAATGATGAAAGACTCAGTTTAAGTCATCGGAACCGTTAGGATCTTTATGAGGATTATTTCATTCATCGGACCCCACTTAGCGTGCGATAAGGGCAGGAAGATGATGACATAAGCACACCAATAAAAATAATTTGTTACTTGAAAAGTGTACAAACAAACGTGTTCTTTAAATATTACCTTGACTTGATGCGTGCCTCCGGTACCGAGCCGGTCCCGCGGATTCCGCGACAGCAGCTCAGCTATGATAGCGCGAGCTTCCACGGCGATCGGGAAATCCTCCTCTGAAGGCCACTCGATGTCATCTACACATACAAATTTACTATTAATGTTGCAATTTTTTATACCACTAGCAGATGGAACAAGCAGATGCCGTACCTAATCTTGCAACGATGCAATGCCCTGCGTCCATCGTCAACTTGAGGCATACAGATGTTAAGCCTCATGTGCGTGTTATTTCAGCCACACCCATCAAACCGAAGCTCAGCAAAGCATCGTGGGTATACTCTCCCGAAGGAGACATACACAAAGAGCTCTAATACTAGCATAAACGTATTATAGAGCTATTGAACAAAATGTGGAGTCAAATTAAAATCTAAAATCTCTAAAAGAGAGAGAGTCAAATTCGAGTAGTCTCTTCTCTCTCTTGTCGTGTCACTAGTTTCTTTCGAAACAGTGTGGTGAAAGGATTTTAAGTGCGCCTCAAGAGGCTCCTTTCGAGCACTTGACACATGTTATAGAACTTTTTAGGTTCTACGACATGCCGGTTTCGAGTAGTATTACAGCTCAGTTGGTAGTAGCTCTGCCTGTAAGTTGTGGGTTCGATGCTCACTCAGACCAAACATTATTACGACAAACACAAATGTTAGTTTTATGTCTGTCAGCATTCATAAGAGTGACTTGTAGATATCAAACTTACCATTGACAGTATGAGCGAATAATTCCTCTGGCGTGTCACCGAAAAACGGCACACAACCGACGAGAAACTCGTACAGAATGATGCCCATAGACCACCAATCAACAGGCTTGCCGTATCCCTGAAAACAAAACAAGAATGTAAATTTTGATGGAGCTAACATTTTTTCCAAAACGGCAGCACTCATGAATTATTTACTCCCATTATACAAAAGCCGTCGCCAGCTATTTCTCGATTTTCTTTTTGGGTTTTCAAGGCTAATCAAGGTTACGATCAGGAACCTGAACTTTTTATCCCGAGTAATTACCGGGAATGGGGTCTTTCTGTCTCTTGTCGTGTCACTGGTTACTTTCGAAACAGTGTGGTGATAGGATTTTTAGTGCGCCTCAAAAGGCTCCTTTCGATCACTTGATACATGTTATAGAACTTTTTAGGTTCTACGACATGCCGGTTTCCTCACGTTGTTGTCCTGCACCGTTTGAGAGTACTGGCATTGTGTAAATTTTAAAACAGAAAAACTCATGGAAATGGGGTAGCAAACATGAACGAACTTAATAAAGAGAAAACATCTTAAAATATGAATGTTAGAAATCATTACTAAAGTGAGAGAGGACGAGGGCGGCAGCTAGTTATAAAAAAAATTTTAAACTTGTACAAACCTGTCTAAGTATAACTTCAGGTGCAATGTACTCCGGGGTACCGCACACTTGCTTATCGGAGAACTGCCTCGCTTCTCGGTCCGCGTACTCTTCATACAAATTTGTCGCCACTGAAATAAAACACGCTTGTTTATAACAACTCTTAAGAAGTTCTATAAATTAGGTATCGTCAAGGCAAGAGTGGTGTCCAGACCGTTCTACTTCATCGTCGCTTACCATAAGGTGAGATTGAAGCCATAGCAGTCAGTATAATTAATTATAAAAAAAGAAATAGACCAGAAGATCTACGAAATGGCCACTTATAAATGACAATAAATACATTCACACAAAAAAAGGCATAAAAAGGGCAACGGGCGGCCTTTTCGGTCTGTTGCGATATCTTCCAGGCAAAAAAGGATACGCAGGTAAGTACTATAAATTTTTGCCACTGTTTGACGCACAGTTTTACGATAGTACGTAATATCTAAAAAATGTATGTAAGCACTTACACGACATCAAACCCATCTTGCTGAGGCCGAAATCAGTCAGTTTTATGTGGCCAGTCGCTGTGATAAGTAAACTGAAACAAATATATTTATTTATATAAGTAAGATTATGATGAATGGGAAAGACAAAAGTCATTTCTACGAATTTCATGATCAGGCAGAGAGCAGACATTGTCAGGTCAAGGTGAAAGTTATATGGAAAGGTCAACGTTAATGTCGGAGGCAAAGTCGATTTTCACTTCAATGTCAAGTTCAACGTGTACGTCGTAATCGAAGTAAGTTTCACTTAACATTAGTAAGTGTAGTTCAATGTCATATTAATATCGTAGTTCAATGTTTTATTTTGTAATTTATGGGTTTTTTTAATGCCTGAAATAAAAGTATATTATTATTATTAAAAGTAATGTCATAACGAAAGAGAGTCAAAGTTATGGTTTCCAATTCAAAGTCATGTTCAGCGACATAACCAAAGTCAAATTCATGTCATTATGTAAGTTAGAGTAAAAGCTGAGGTTTCTACTTCAAAGCCAAGTTCCCCCTTCAAAGACAACATCAGCGTCATAATCAAAATATTGTCATAATAAGAGTGGGTCTTCCTCTTCTTTTATTTGTGGCTGTTCAGTGGCTGATAGGGTTTGCCACGAATTTGCCAATGTAAAGTTGTTATAGACTTAAAATAAAAAGGCGGAGATCTAAGAGTGAGTAAAGATTAAGGTTTCCCCTTCAAAGTCAAGGTCAACGTCATATTCAAAGTCAGCATCATATCCATATTCAAAGTAATGTTCAGGCTTCAAATACTGACAGTTTTACCCATATTTGTATAATTTTTTGCAGCTGTTCAACGTTTTGCATTGTTTTTATTGTTTGTGATCTTATGTTTGTGTTCAAATAAATAAATATTTGATTTGATTTGATTTGATTTGAATGTCATAGTGTATGACAGTACTTTGAATATGGATGTGAGTAAAGGTAAAAAAAAAGTTAAATCATTCGCCGAGGCCAACACGGCCTCAGCGAAGTAATGTCATGATGTCACTACATTATGACATTACTTCGCTGAGGCCGTGTGGGCGTGTTGTAGTAAAGGTGCAGGTACATACTTGTCCGGCTTGAGGTCCCGGTGCACGATGCCGTAGGAGTGCAGGTACTCGACGGCCAGCACGGCCTCGGCGAAGTAGTGCCGCGCCATGTCGTGCGGCAGCGGGCCGGCTACTAGTAACGTGGCGCAGTCGCCGCCCTCCACGAACTCCAGGATCAGGCACAGGTGCCGCTTCGTCTCGAACGAACAGTACATTGTCACCTGGATCAACATTATTATGATGTTAAGTGGGAACCATCACCTATAAATAAATAAATAACTAAATAAATATTGGTGGACTTTCCACACAGCACTATCTGGCCCCGAACTAAGCCAAAGCTTGTAATATGGAAACCAGATAGCTGATATAATACATATATACTTTTTTTTGTAAATACATACTTATAATATTATATAACACCCAGACAGAGAACAAACATCTATGTTCATCACACAAATGTTTGTTCTCGGTGGGGATCGAACCCACGGCCTACGGCGCAGAAGGCAGAGCTACTACCAACTGAGCCGTGAAGGCTGTCAACAAAGCATTGCCTCGTAAGTCACGCACGATAGAAACGTGCCCTACAATGCACTGAACTGCGTCCATCAACTTGAGGCATACAGATGTTAAGATGCTTGTAATTACAGAAACACAGCGTTGCTGCTTGGCGGCAGAAAAAGGCGTGGTGATAGTACTTCCCCGGACGAGCCACACACAAAGAGCTCTACTACTCTTTCAATAATAATAAAATAATATTAATTATAATTTATTCTTCTTGTCAGCTGCTCAGCTGAAAATCTGCGTTGTGTTATAATACACCCAACATTTATGCTGAGCTGAATACCATTTTAGCATAGATACTTAAATGTTTAAATCCCCTCTTCATTGGGTAATTATATTAACTCACCACAAAAGGATTATCGGCAAAGCTTAGTATGTCTCGCTCTGCGAAGGCTTGTTCCACCTGGTTCCTCAGTATTAGATTGTTTTTGCTTATTTTCTTCATTGCGTACCTGAAATAGGAGTCAATAGTCAGTTAGAAAGAGAAGGAGAGATAAGTACTAATAGTTTATAAGATCCGAAGACTAAATTTGCGTGAACTTAAGCGTATATCATCTCTCTTGTCGTGTCACTAGTTTCTTTCGAAAGAAGTGTGGTGAAAGGATTTTAAGTGCGCCTCAAGAGGCTCCTTTTGAGCACTTGCTTGACACATGTTATAGAACTTATAAGGTTCTACGACATGCCGATTTCCTCACGATGTTTTCCTTCGCCATTTGAGAGTACTGGCATTGTGCACATACATTTTGAACAGAAAAACTCAGTGGTGCATGACCGGTTTCGTACCCACGACCCTAGGATCGGAAGGCGGGACCGCTACCACTAGACCAACAGTGCTACAACGTATGTGAGCACTGGTGGTCTAGTAGTAGACCGCAACCCCATAGACCGCAACCCCATAATACGAAGTTGCGCTAACGACCTGCGCCATCGGACGCTTAAGTGTAACCCTATAAAACTTTATTTATAATAAGTTTTTTATGATAGTAAGGGCCGGTTTCACCATGCTCTGTTAGATTAACAAAGGATTAAAGGGCCGTTAAGAGCCGGTTTCGAAAGAAACTAGTGACACGACAAGAGAGAGAGAGAGGGCCGGTTTCATTATAAAAATTAATATATAGTAAGTTCTGAATCTTTGACAAAGAGCCACGCGGTATTACAGACTTACCTCTGCCTAGTCTGCTTGTGCTTCACCAAATATACAGCGCCGTAGGCACCGTTTGAGATCAGTTTGATGACTTGATAATCGCTTTCGGAGGGCGGGGCTCCGTTAATGGAGCCCGGGGCTCCGGGAGGAGACTGGCGGCCTCGCAACCTGCAAATTAACAAATTAAAACATACATTTATTTTTAACTGTAGTCAAAGTCATGAGGTATTTTCTACACTAATATTATAAAGAGGAAACATTTGTATTTTTGTATTTTTGTATGTAACGAATAGGCTCAAAAACTACTGGTCCGATTTCAAAAATTCTTTCACCATTAGAATGCTACATTATCCCTGAGTAACATAGGTTATATTATATTTTCAAAAAAATCAGGGATCCCTACTAAAACTTCAATAATGTAACCCAAGGTGGATAACAAAAACCTTACATCGCGTGCGCTGCGAAAACCATTGAAGATAGAACAAAATAATGTACTACGATTTTGTAGAACACGTCATTATCTACAAAAAATGTCGCGACAGCATATGTCTAACTATTATAGTTATGTCACAATAAGTGTTCTTTTATTATAAAAAAATAATTGAAATGCCTCCGCTAGAAAAGGGTCTTTATTTGTACCTTGGTATTAATCCTTATCCAAATACATTTTTCAAATCGGACATTCCATTCAAAAGATATGACGAAATTAAAAATGTTAACGGGTCCACGGGTCACGCGCGGGGTGCGATTTCACTCACTCAAGGAGAAGCGTGTGCAAATGTATGAAATAAGTAGACGCGAGGCTCGAACCCACGGTCTTAGTTTATCCTAAAATGTTCAAAAAATTTATGACCACCCATGCGAAGCTGGGACAGGCCGCTAGTATTCAATAAAATCACAAAGATCACTTTGAAACGTCATAAAGCTAGGTGACTCTAGGTGCCAGTTTCACGCGACCAAAGCCTAGAAGAACAGCCAACAAACTTGCTCCTACCGCTTGCTTGCTGGCTTAGTTCCTACCGCTTTTTTGTATGATTCTTGTTACAATGTATTATAATACAATATTGAAGCAACAGGTCATAGAAGTTATTAAATACACTGAAAACATAAGGGAAACACAAACCAAAACGTCATCTGTTTATATTTTCATGTATTTTTCTTTCAAAGTTCGCGGAATAATTTTTGTTGACATTAGTATGGGACGTCTGAAGTATAAACAAAAAAATAATTGTCAAAATCTATTCACAATCGGCGGAGTTATCGCGTAACAAACATATAGTCGAATTGAGAACCTAGTTTTTTTTAAGTCGGTTCAAAATTAATAACATAGTCCAAATGAGCTTACTTAGAAGGCGAAGCGTTCTGAGGCGGCGGCGGCGGCGCGGGCGGCGCGTTCAGCTCCGCCAGGGGATCCCTCGACAGCCCCAGTTTGTGGATAATGTACTGCGGAATGTCGGTCGTGATGCCCTGCAAATAAGGCTCGGATTAGCGTGACAAATATAATATAGGTAATAGACATGTCTCTCTGCTGCCATCAATAGTCGATAGAAATTTAAATGTCCTGTCCTCAGAAAAAAGTATATAAATTAAACACGGTAGAGGTTTTGCCGTATTCACCACGCTTGTTGCGGATAGGTCGTCGTCTGTCAGGAACCCACGGTGTGCTGATCCTCCAAATCCTCAGTAGTACACAAGGTGTTCCGATACTTGTACTAAAAACTTCAGGGGGCTAAAGTACCCATCAATATGAATAACTTTTTCTAAGGAACCAACACCAAAAAAACAGCTAGTTCATACATTTTAGCCAGGTAGGTATTAAACTTTTGTATGAAACAGCTGTTTTTTTTTCGCGTTTAGTGTTAGTTCCTTAGAAAAAGTTATTCATATTGATGGGTACTTTAGCCCCCTGAAGTTTTAAGTACAAGTATTGGAACACTTGTATATGGCGACCTCAGTGTCGACATTCCCTTCGCCTCGCACGACATCCATGAGCGACGTAGTTCGCCGGCCGGTTACCTGCAGATGGCGCGCGTGTCCCTCGGCCGCCTCCAGCAGCCGGTAGAACCGCTCCGGGTCGAACTCGAGGCACTCCAGCAATCGCGCCGGCCGCGCCATCGCTAGGATCAGCCGCGTGACTAGCGGCGCCACTTGGTTACCCGCATCCGTTGACTTCTCTCGCGTCTACAAAGACAGAAAGAAAACTTTATATATTACAAGCTGGTGCCCGCGACTTCGTCTGCGCAGGATTAGTCACACAATATCTTTATAAATTGTAGCCTATGTGTTATTCTGATGTATAAGCTATATTATTGTAAAGTTTCATTAAAATCCATTCAGTAGTTTTTACGTGAAAGAGTAACAAACATCCATACTTACAAACTTTCGCGTTTATAATATTAGCAGGATGATAAGTAAGTATTAACAAAAAAATAAGTACTCAAGTTAAGTCAAAAGTATCATTATTATGTCAGCTATCTGGTTCCCATAGTACAAGTTTTGACTTAGTTTGGGGCGAGATAGTGTGTGGTATCCAAAAACTTTTTAACATTTTAAATTTGACCTACCTACATACAAAAGAAAAAACCAATAAACAGTAGGTGTCAACAGGTGTAACAAGACAATGTCTACAACATCATGAATGAATGAAAGTACTTTATTGTAAGGCAAAGTCAAAAGGTATTTATTTAGTTGAATCACAAGGATCACTTTGAAACGGCTTAAAAATAGGTGAATCTAGGTGCCAGTTCCACACCGAACAGATCAATAGTACATTTAAAAATTACATTCTGAATTTTCAGATAGAGTATTTACCTCAGCTAATAATCGGTCCAAGCTGTCCGCCATGTCGTAGAAGTAGCTGCTTGTGACTTGTTTCGACTCGGATTTATGTAGGCAGTCCCGCGCCATTTCCAACACCTGAAATCAATATCAAACTTTGAAGTTATAGCAATAAGGTTTAAAATCCTGCATTGCAAGGCATTATAGACGATGTATAAATTGTAATAAGGTTGATGATATTGTTTTACCTGTCTTTGTACAAATCTCTCGATGGGTGGCCGATCTGGTTTCTTATCTAATTCAGTCAGTTCGTCGATCAACCCAATCAATCTGCCAAAGAAAATATAATTTAAGATATATATTTAAAAAGTTTTAGAATCTTACTTTACTCCAAACGCATGATAAACAATATAGGGACTTTAAAATAAAATCCTAAGAACTACAGATACTATGAATTAAGTATTACTCGGTATCTGGTCGGATATCAGACAGTATCCGTTCGAGTACTAGTTTATTATTAGTAAATAGAATAAGTGCCTAATTCACCATCTTTGAGTAACGCTATCTGTCTAGCAAAAATATACCCGCCTTTGTTTTGTTTAAATATCTAAAGTACATAGATAGAAAATACTTAGAAAATCAAAAAGAATGAATACTCATACATATCGTGCCATGTCATATACCTTTGTGCATGTATTTTGTGTAAAAAATAGAATTTATGAAATAAGAATACTGATATAATGTTCTTACTTATCGTCCATAGCGCGCTGTGCGGCCGGGAACCGAGCCGCGAAGAGTGAAGACATGGCGGACACGGCGTCGTCGCGAGACCCGCCCGAGCCGCCGGACCCGGAGCCGCCGCCAGATCTGGATGGTGAACTGAGGACACATATGAAACTATAAGGCTCATGACATATTTCATTCTGGGTTTGGTCTATGTACACCAAATAGAAAAATTTGAAAAAAAATTGAAGATTACCATTAAAATGCAATACCATACCATACAAAGACATAAGCTTGACAGGTGCTAACTCGAAACTAATTTCATTTTCATACAATTTATCTTTCCCTATAGGCGTGTTTCCCAACAACTGTATCTTGTCTAAACCCCCAAGCGAACTATACTTAGAGGATGGTAAAGGTGCAGAGCAAGCCATCTCAATGACAACCTTTCCGATACGGCATATGGATTAAAATTTCCCCAAACACTGTTTAAAATTATCTAGAATATAAAGACCTGTTTACAATGTAAACTAATACGATGCTTACCTCAGACTTCTAGAGCGCACTCTTCTGGCCGGACTCTGCGGAGCGGCGGCGTGTCCACTGCCCCCGCTGTCAGACAAGGATGCCCAGTTGTTCATGCCGCTGCCTTGCGAACTGCTGTAAAGTGGACAGTGATCATGTTAATATTTTCCACCAGGAGATACATGAATATAACACAGAAAGGTGTTCCATGGTAGCAAATAGGGGCCCCTAGTTCATATTTGATATACTGCCTGTCTTATTCAATCGAAATCGCACCGCACTGGAGCTTGGCAGATTATTTAAAAAAACGGTGCGAACCAAACCATATGTTTCTTCTCAGTTCTTCTAGGCTTGGTCGCGTGGAACTGGTGTCTAGATGCACCTAGCTTTAAGACGTCTCAAAGTTATCCTAATGATTCTATTGAATAGAATGTCAGACCTCTCAGAGTCTGTTTGAACTATCACATATGGAATTCCAAGTGCTACAAAATGAGAGACATCCAAATATTACATTTTGGCACCCACTTGGTACTAGGTATTAAGCGACCTGATGGGACATCTACCGTGTCTAAGGATAAAAGTCATGAAGTGGGTTCAGCTTTTTTGACTTTGGTTCCGTAGCAAACCATGACTCCTAAGTTAAAGTTGGAGAGTCATATATGACTAAGCCCTGGGTTATCGTAAGCCAATATTTTAATGCTTACGCTTTGGTCCGTCAGACTTGCTGATAGTCGTACGTCAGCTGTGGTCACCAGTCAGCACTTACTTGAGTGAGTTCTGGTGCTGGTGGCAGTGCGGACACGGCGCCCGCGGCTGCGGCTCGCACGCCTGCGCCGCCAGCAAGCGCTCTTGCGACGAGCATTGCGACTGCAGCAGTAACACACGATACATTATCATACAGAAACTGTAGCACAGAAAGCGAATATATTTGACACGTATCGACATCCAAGTTATCATCAGAATAAAGAAAACCTAAAACGATTCCGTGTCCTCCATCGACCGACTTTCCGCAATTCTTACTATTCCGCTATTTCATGAGCTCTTTGTGAAGGGCTCGTCCGGGAAAGAACTACCACCATGCCTGTTTACACCGCCAATTAGCGTTGGTGTATTATGATTTGAAGTGTGTGGTTTTCGGTGTACAGGCACATGAGGCTTAACATCTGTATACCGCAAGTTGATGAACGCACGATAAGACCTGCCTATCGTGCGTGATTTGCGAGGCAATGCTTTGTTAAAGATGATGGTTACCACCTAATCACGTGGAATATTTTCATGTTCCATCAACTAGAAGTATAAAAAAATACATAATCAACATCCAACATCCTAAAGAAGTCCAGGAAGAAAGATTTCGTGCCCGTTCCATCCTCCGACATCCCACGATCCTGACAATGGCGATCCATCAGGTAGAAGGGCGTCTTACGTTTCGTCTTTCAGTCCGTGGTCGCCATTCGAGAACCTTTATTCCCCAGCGGTTGTCAGTTCTAGCTGCGACCTGCCCATTGCCACTTCAACTTGCTAATCCTGCTAGGTATGTCGGTTACATTGGTTCTGCTTAGAATTTCGTCATTTCCGAGTTATACACTTCTCGGCAAATAAGCAACACCCTGTACTGATGTTAGGTTTTTCTGTAAAAACATTAAAGTACCTAACCTTCCACACGATAATCTGAGATGGACGATAGCGAATTTCTTGGATGACATTCAAGATAGAATGATAAAGAACGCGTCAAGGTGAAACATACTCTATAACAACTGTCTCAAAGTACACTATCAGATTAAAAACAATCTGCCAGCAGTATTATTGTATTTCTGTGTATTTCAGGGCAACTGAGTCATTGAATTTTTTTATTGTTCTCAAAATAGTTGGTCGAAGCATTAGGGTCATGTTTTGTCACCTTCAAAGTTTACAGTCACTTATTTGACTAACAAATAAAACCTATTAGGTATATTTTATGACTCCAAATTGTTATGTACGATGATATGTTTGAATGTACTAACCTATGTAATAAAATTCTTACATAATTGCCACGAGCGACAATTTACTTCTAAACTACCAAGAGATTTTACAATGTTTTATATTGTATTCGTCTGCTTGTCTAATCATCTGTTTGTATGTGTTTCTAAATGATAATGATCTTATTCAATAAAAAATGTAATATGAGTCAAAGTCAAAAAGCATTAATTCAATAAAATCAGAGAGGTCACTTTGACTGACTTTGACAAACCAAACAATAGAAATCATATTTTGTCTGCAATCTCGCCAGTCTAGCCTACTAGAGGTTATTAACTACTGCATTTTATCAGCACCACATGTCTAGGTCACACTAATTCGCACTTCTACTATCGCTAGAGATTACTCAATGTGTCGGTTTCGTAAACAAAATGCACATACAAATGTACTTTCCTATTACCCAATACATAAAAAAATGAAAAAAGGAACGCGTTTAATCTGTACCTGTAGCGGGGCGCACGGTGGAGATCAAGGCATTTTTTTTTATATTAAATGCCACAATCGACGCTATCCTGCTTTGAATGACAGTTTATGGTCCACGCAGAAAAGGACACTAATAACCTTACTTAGGCAATATCTAATATCTCTCACCAATAGGTTTCTTACAAACTGTGATAGGAATAATATTGATCATTGTTTCAATTTTAACGTATTAAAGTAGTCATAAAACCATGGCGGATACCTTCACCTTTACTAAGAACACAGAAGTTTGCCTCTAGCTCACACCTCCCTAATACCCATAAAGATGAAGATCATGGCAGAAGCTATAGGTACTTACTGACAGGCTGGAGCTGCCGGGCGTGGTTCCGTAGCCGGAGGACGGTAGCGACGCCACTGACCACCTGCGACCATCGCTGGAAATAAACAACATTCATTTTGTACTTCCCAAATAAGTGCCCGCACTTTTTGGCAAATTGACTTGAGTCAATTTACCAAAAAGTTAATCCTACAGAATCTAGTAAAAAAATAATGTGAGGGGGGACTTCTGACCAGCAGTAAAGCGGATCTAGACTTTTTTAGATACGATTAGTTAATTTTGAGATTAATCATAAATCTACTCTTCATTCTGCTATTGGAACCCCATACAAAGGAATACTTTGGGAAAAAAGACCTTATTTTCTACAGTAGGCTAATTTCTAACAGGATAATACTTACATATCCTTAGTTTTACTGCGGTTAGACATGTTAATAGGACAATAACCTTATTATAAATACTTGATTACTAAGAAAATACGACCCAACCCAAACAGAAAACAATTCTTTTTCCTGGCCATGTTTCCTAGTACCTTATATCAAGGCGCATACAAAAATTGACGTATTTTTCAGACCTACGTTTTGAATTCTAGAAAAACCTTTACGTCCTGATTGAACAGTAATAGGGAAACTCACACGTGGTGTGTTCTCGGCAGGAGAGACACTTCAAATATACATGAATACAAGAATGATTTTATGAATTTTTACGACATCGAATTCAGCGACCTTTTTACCTTAGGTATAAGAAACAAAATGCAAGATCTGCATCTTTCGGGGACCATTTCTCCCTTTGGAAGGGGAAAGGCCCCCAGCCGAGGACCTACACCCAAAATCTAAAGAAGGAGGCTGGAGACAGGGGCCTAAGTTTATATCCGTAAAGGAGACCCGTGAATAATATTCACGTGAGTATAATATTTAATAATGTTAGCGAGACTTGCAATTAACCCATCATTTATCAGCAGTCTCAAGAAGACAGGCCAACCCTACCGATTTCCAGGACGAGATATTTTCAGCAACCAATCCAATCCAATGTTGTTGGTCCTTTGGTTGGGAGGGACGTCTTCTTTTTTCGTCTTCCGCTTTAATTCTACTTGTTATAAATACTTACAGGTCTTTCCCGCGCTTCACGCTGGATGATAGAAGTGCGTGGTGCAAAGGATGAGCGTGATGAGCGTGCGGCCAGCGGGGGCCTTCAGCGGGGGACAGGGGGCCTGTGCCGGGGGAACTGCACCGACCCGATCCAACCTGAAATGTATGGTCTTATCAGTTCCTGTGTAGACAGTCCTTTATAGCGCATTAGAATACATTGTTATGATAACCTGTAATACGTCACTCTCTTTAGCCCTGGCCCAGAAATCCTGGCCTAGTCTCGAGCGCCTTTCCAGACAACTATGTAATTACAAAGATTTAATATAGTCCCAAAAGTTATTACCCGAGTGGGAACTATGTAATTAAATTGAACTAGGACTATATGTCTATTTCAAATAATCTGATTGGTCGTTTTGACTCCTCGCCGACCCGCTCCGCGTGAGTGGACAATTGAATCTTAATGTTGGCGCAAAGGTTTCGCCATTGATATGCTACCGATCCATAAGTAAAATCTTAAAAAAAAATCGACTTCATAAACACTAAAAAGAATAAAATAAGTTCCAGTCGTAACTACTTGTCCTAGCTAATTTTGGAGTTCAAACATCCAACCAAGTAATAAAAGGATTTGTATGCATGTTGATTGTATCTTTATTTCGGACCCAAACAGAATTAAATAATTTAAGGAAAATTCCCGCAACAACAGCCATTCTAATTTGCAAGCCAGATTTTAAAAGCTTTTTTTGTCGACGTCCATAGATTGATCGCACGAGAACGTGTTCTTCTTTCATCACGGGTACAATAGCCTCCGCAGTACCTAAACGAGAATACTGACTGGGGACTAGTTAAATCGTATGGTCACTGTTCACCAACACATGAACGTGTGGTTACCCATTTAGACTCATGTTTTATAACAAACTAGCGACCCGCCCCGGCTTCGCACGGTTATTGTGGGTTATCGCTAAAAGATAGACATATACAATCCCGGACTTTTTTGTAGACCTTTTTAAGGTGTACAATACTGTAGTACATTATCTATCTCGTAGGGTGCAGCCAGCGTTTGCAATGTAAGCGCAAAAAAATGTGTTTATTTACAACATCACATTATAATTAGAAACCTCTAAAATTATCAGTGTTTCTCTACTATATTATGCATTCATACATATAAACCTTCCTCTTGCATCACTCTATCTATTAAAAAAACCGCATCAAAATCCGTTGCGTAGTTTTAAAGATCTAAGCATACATAGGGACAGGCAGACAGCGGGAAGCTACTTTGCTTTATACTATGTAGTGATAAACTAGGGGGCGTATCTTGCGCCGCATTACGCGAGAATTCTATAGATCTATAGAATCTAGGCTCACCTACTTTGTGGAAGGCAGAATAGGCCGAATAGATGCGTACATAAGGTTATTTCCAGCGCTAACATCACCTAGATGACGATCAAAAGCTATTATAGCAATTATATTTCTTATCCTACTAATATTATAAATGCGAATAATGTTTGGATGTGCTAGATTTGCATATAGGCTACTTTTTATCCCGAAAATGTTACCGGGAACGCAGTAAAAAAAAAATAATGAACCCAAAAAAGGGAAAACGCGAGAAATATTAATGTTAGCAATCACTACTAATACGCGAGCGAAACCGCCGGCGGCAGTTAGTGTTAAATAAATGCAAGTGAACATTGAGCCTATGAATTTTATTATCTGTGGCAAGTCGCGAGCGATTGATTTTATCGATTAGATTTTTTGTCGATACATCTGATTGGTTTAGTTAGACTGCGATGCCTATTTATGCGCATGTTTCATCTTATTGTGATAAAAAAAGTTTTGGTTGTGACTAAACATCGAACTCCTGGAAACATCATCATCACAAACAAATAAAATATGGAATAAAAATGCGCAATAACATAAAAAACGAGAGCAAGCCTTCAAATATGGTCGTAGACTTCGTCATGGGCTATGAATTAAGATGGGCGTGACGACCTAGATGGTTTATTATTCTTGTTTCTATGGCAGTTAGACTGTAGAATATCAGTCATCAATTGGTAATTCCAGTCTACAGGCATTATGTAGAACTGCGACACTGGCGTAGTGGCTAGGCCTACAATGTTTCCATACGAATGCTCGGAGCGTAGGTTCGTAAACGGAAACAGCCTCACGAATTTAATCCCCAGGCACGGTAGGGACCCCCTCAGATCTCTTAAGATTCTTTAAGGATGTCTATGGGGGGTGGTAATTAGATAAAGTATACGAAACCCTAAAACGAATGGAAGATAGATAAAATAAGGTAGGCACAAAAAAAAAACAAGTCGTAAGTATGTTGCCTGTTCTACTCGGCATGGTCGCGTGGAACTGGCACCTAGATTCACTAACTTTAAGACGATTCAAAGTGATCCTTGTTCAATTGAATAAATATCACTTGACTTTGTATGGGTACAAAAACAAAACCAAATCTACGTAAACAAACATGAAACGGTGTGTTGTGTAACTTTGTTAGTTGTAATAGGTTTCACATACTTTCCTTGGCATTTGCATAACCAGCTTATAATGATCAAAACATCTGTGATTTCTCTGAGTTTTGATAGGTACTAAGAGTTATAAAGGTGGTAGGTAAGTAGGTAGAGGACTAATGACCTTATGCCAAATCCGTGTTTTGGCATACAACCAGATAGCTGATACAATAGGTACATTATAAAACATATTTTACTATTTTTATTTACTAACAACTATGTTTGTACCTAACCAAGCCATGTGTAAGCAATAAATATATTGAGTATTGAGTATTGAGTGGTTCGCCCCGAACTGAGATCACGAAACTCTTAGAGATGAAGCTCTTGGATCGCTGGTTATCTTAATTTAACTTTTTTGTTGTATCTCAAAAACCGAGGATCCCAGAAAAAAATCCCTTTAATATGACATGTTACTTGATTTTTTTATGTAACTTTTTTTATTTTTGCCTCCTTAAAAAATCCCATATCTTAATAACCCCTCATCCGTTTTTACTTATATACTTACCAGTAAATTTCTCAAGTACAAGCTATCGACTTATCAAATTTCATGCAGATTGGATCAACGGTTCGAAAGTTATGGCCAGACAAACATACATACATACATACAAAAAACATAAAATGCCAAATCGCCCAAGTTGAAACGAAGTTGAAAGAAGAGCTGCTACCAACTGAACTGTGAGGAAGGATATGCTATGACTGAAAATTTTAAGAAAATCTAAGCTTTCCCTTTATTATTTTGGGTTCGTAAGGCAGCAGGTACGTACTTCAGCAGCATACAAACACCATAGGGCGGGTTTACACACAAGCCATTAAGTGATTCTGTTGACGTAACATCGTGAACTTAAGTGGCGGTTGTTACTCGTTGGAAATAGATACAAGGAAACCGACTTGCTGTAATCATGCTAAATATAACCAAGGGACGCACGTGCTATGTTTACGATTACTCCGCTACTGATAGACGGGCTTACGACTGTGAACCTCAGACATGATAGACTTTCTTTCAGATAGAGTGGATGGGGCGTAGATATCGTAGGCTAGGTGGTGCACTGCACCAGGGCCCTCTAACCTAAGCTTTGTAAAGAGAGGTCAGCCAGCTCCCGAAGCTAGAAAACCTTGAGCCTGCTCAAAAATGTTTTTAATGATTTATTTTAAAGGCCATACAAGTTCAAGTTATGTGGAAAGAGGGGGTGAAGGCCCGATTCTTTCTCTATGCACCAGGACCCTTGTCCACCTAGCTACGCCACTATATAGTGGTACAAGATCAGTAGTCTGTACGCTACTCAAGATCCTCTGAGGAAGACTAAGGGGGTAGTGAGAGGCATTAAACTACACACCTATCGGCTCTTTAAGAATACGGAACGAATACCCTGGCGATGTTTTCCGTCACCGTATGAGAGCTTTACTAATTAGTTTACATAACAATGCATTACGAGGACAACCGGACGACATACATTTCTCGTGATGACCTTGTAAAGTGACAGTTTTATTAGATAGGGACGTACGGGCATTGTGATCTGAATCGCTGAAGGAAAACATCGTGAGGAAACCAGTTAGTTTTCTAGCGGCGATGTGCTTGCAACCTGTCACGTATAGAATACCAACTACTGCAAAATGAGGGTATGTAAATCATCTTCCTGCCCTTATCTCAAATGTAATATTTATAATTAAATTATTTAATTTATAAATATGACTAGCTGCCTGTCCCAGCTTCGCATGGGCGGTCATAAATTTTTTGAACATTTTAGGATAAACTTAGACCGTGGGTTCGAGCCCCGCGTCTACTTATTTCATACATTTGCACGCGCTTCTCCTTGAGTGAGTGAAATCGCAACCCGCGCGTGACCCGTGGACCCGTTAACATTTTTAATTTCGTCATATCTTTTGAATGGAATGTCCGATTTTAAAAATTTAAGAAGTAATCTATAGGTATTGAAACCGTCTTAATTATGAAATGATTTATTTGGATAAGGATTAATACCAAGGTACAAATAAAGACCCTTTTCTAGCGGAGGCATTGCAATTAATTTTTTATAATAAAAGAACACTTATTGTGACATAACTATACTCCTCAAAACAAAATAAGGGCCACTACAAATTTTCGGAATATTTTTTTTTTGGTCAGGAATTTGTCCTCGAGTTGTTTTGAATTTTAAAAAAGAATGTTTTTTTAGTTATATTCAATCAAATTTATTGCATTTAAATAAAAAACACATAATCTTTGGAAGTTTTTATTTTTTTAAACTTTTTAAGGTATTTTACACCTAACAATAGAATTAAACTGTAGACTGAATGCACCACTGTGTTATTTATTTTTGTTATGACTAAAAACGGGTATGTCCTTCTCTTTTAAAAACACATTCTTGGAGTCTTACTAGCATGCTCTCAATAAGATGGCGGAAGTTTTCTTCTGGGATCTCTTCCCAGCACCTTTTCAGTAACTGAATCAACTGTAGCTGGTTGTGTACATCCTCTTCAGCTGCCAGGACTCGACGTTTTAATTAGTCCCAAAGGTGTTCAATAGGATTCAGGTCAGGGCTGTTAGGAGGCCATGCCAAAACCGGAATATTGGCTTCTTCCAATACAGAGATGGTCGCCCGTGTTGTGTGCGGTCTTGAATTATCCTTCATGAGGATGAAACCATCCACCGCTCTTTGTGAAAATGGGATGGTATATAACCTGACTACCCTTTCGATGTAACTCTGTGAAGT
The DNA here is from genome assembly GCA_932294275.1 of Chloroclysta siterata. Taxonomy (NCBI): domain Eukaryota; kingdom Metazoa; phylum Arthropoda; class Insecta; order Lepidoptera; family Geometridae; genus Chloroclysta; species Chloroclysta siterata. The sequence goes on along the minus strand of OW028591.1, from coordinate 13,298,838 downwards.
CACATTACCCTCATTCAGAAAAACAAGGTCAGTTTTATCTTGTTAGCTGATCCCGCCCCAGACCATGACATTGGGACCTCCATATCTGTCGCGTTCGCAAATATAGGGATCTGAAATCTTTCTCCGCTTCTTCTCCATACTCGTATACGTCGATCGTCACTAAAAAATATCATCTTACACTCATTCGTGAAGAGCACCTTACGCCATTCCTTCATGCCCCATTCAAGTTGCTAACTTGCAAACCTTAATCGATTTGCACTGTGAGTCCTCGTCAGTTTAGTGCAAGTTACAGGTCTTCGTAAACCTTGCTCGTCTTCGTGCAAACGATTTCTAATTGTCTGGTCGCTGACAACGATACGAGTAGTTCGGCGTAAACGGTTTTCTAATGCACTTGCTGTTACAGTACGATCACGTCGCGCAGTAAGTCACACGTACCGGTCTTTCTGGGCGGTGGTAACACGAATTCTTCCGATCCACGACGCCGGGATACACTCCCAGTCTCTTGATACAGGTTCCAAAGGCTTTGAATAGCCCTTCGCGAATATCCCAGCTGTAAAGCCGCGAAACATCGTGATTAACCAGCCTCGATCATCGTTACGGCTCTGGTAGCTGAAGCATTGTCCAAATGGTGTTGGACTCTTGGCATTTTAAGGTTAAATGATCGAATTACACGTTTAACTTCCAAATACAACCGTAGCAGTCAGTGGACTAGTGTTAAAAGAACTCAGAAATCAAATTAAAAAATAAACAAAACTTCCCACTTCACGATAAGTGAGACATAAAAAATGTTAACCATACCGTCAAGACTAATATCGCCTAGTACTTCACTGTATCGTTACGTATTAACACTTGAGAGCACAGTGGCATTCATAAAAAATCGTTATCTGAACCAGAGTCAGCAAAAAACGTTCTCAAAACAAAAATACTCGGGTGGCCCTTATTTTGTTTTGAGTAGTATATAATAGTTAGACATATGCTGTCGCGACATTTTTTGACGTGTTCTACAAAATCGTAGTACATTATTTTGTTCTATCTTCAATAGTTTTCGCAGCGCACGCGATGTAAGGTTTTTGTTTTCCACCTTGGGTTACATTATTGAAGTTTTAGTAAGGATCCCTGATTTTTTTGAAAATATAATTATAGCCTATGTTACTCAGGGATAATGTAGCATTCTAATGGTGAAAGAATTTTTGAAATGGGACCAGTAGTTTTTGGGCCTATTCGTTACATACAAAAATACAAAAATACAAATGTTACCTCTTTATAATATTAGTGTAGATAGTGTAGATTATATTTATGTATGTTGGGCAGATTAAACGAAATAATTCGCGGGAAGGAAAGTCGGTGGATGAAGAATAAAAAAAATTACCACTAAGAGCATAAGAGCGAGTGGAAAATTTGTACTATCGACTCCGATCATAAAAACGATATGCATGCTGTATTAATAAATTATCATTGATCATGATTTTGTGTTGTAAATGACAAAGACCGTATTATTAGTGTTATTATGTTGATAAGTACCTCCGTTTACGGCCAATCTAGATTAGCAGATTATTCTTTAAAATGAAAGTAGATCAAGAATTATTTATTAACATGGCTCAGTATTGGACCGTTATGTCCGAGACCTTGTGGGAAGTTGTTTGGCTGAATTACTAGAGCAGTAGAGCTCTTTGTGTGTGGCTCGTCCGGGGAAGTACTACCACCATGCCTATTTCTGCCGCCAATAAGTGACACTGCTGTGTTTCGGTTTAAAGAGTGTTGTTGCCGGGAAAATTACAGGCACATGAGGCGTTACATCTGTATGCCTCAAGTTGATGGATGCAGGACGTGCCCGTTAATATCGTATGTGACTTACGAGGCAATGCTTCGTTAGGTGATGGTTACCATTCCATTCCATAAGTAGTATAAAAAAATACATAAAAATACTTTGTACCACTTAGAGGAATCGTTATAACTTTCTCTGAAAAAGCGTCATAAGCTACACAAAATGGAAGCATCGTAAACATTCCAAATGAGGTTTTAATTAGGGATCTAATCAAAGTTCGCGCCTGACGACTGAGTTGTGCGGCGAAGCGACAACGCAATGTAAATTAGTTAGTCAACTATTCGTTTTTTGTCTTGTTATACGTGGGTTTTTTAGTTTAGTTCTGTAGTGCTCGAACCCTTTCACCACACTATTTTGAAAGAACTAGTGACACAATAAGAAGCTTTGTAAAATTGTAAAACGAGCCTTAGAAACATTATTGCACTTGTTATTATATTCTTATAAAAAAAACTGACTTCCCTATTGACCTTACAATCGAATGTCGGGGTCACCAGGGATCATTGATCTATCAATGAAAGTCATCAAAACTCAAAACAAAGTCAAAAAAATAAAATTATGATTTAGATTTTGAAAACAAAGTCAAAAGGTATTTTTCAATTAAATCACAAGGACCACTTTCAAACGTCTTAAAGCTAGGTGAATCTAGGTGCCAGTTCCACGCGACCAAGCCTAGAAGAACAGGCAACTATAAGACAAGTCGCGATTTATGCGCGTAGCTTTATAAAATGCCTAAAGAGCAGCCTACCCTAACCGCAAGCACAGAATAAATAGCAGTATGTCGTAAGTTGAGTCATATTACGCACTGTAGATCTAACGTTACTGCGGTATCTTTGAGATACAGAAAAATGACATCTTGATACTAAGAAATAGCGCTCTTTTTCGATCGAATCCCTATGGTATTGATTGTTAGAACGTGGTTGACGGTAAATTGAATTGATCATGACATAAATAAGGCTGATATCAGAATGAAAGAGGCTGCAGCAGAAAACTTTGAACTGGTTCTTTTTTTTACCTTGTATTTTTTAAACAGATTATATTTTTATTTAAATTAATTAACAGCCATGCTTACATCATGGTGGTAGTATTTACCTTTGAACAACTCTTGAAACCCACATATTATTATATACCGAATTATAACTCGACAGCGAATAACCTTGTTTTTTTTGGATGACAGTTGTATATAAAATCAAACGTACCAAAATTGTGCACACAACCTTTCTATCTGAGAGCATCGTTCAAAAATATACGGTCATAAATAGTAATAAATAGTCATAATACATAAAAACAAAATAATCCATAAATCAAAGAGCCGTATCGTATTCGTAAACAATGTCAGACAATCTTTCTAGCACTAAGTCCTTGTACACAATGGTGCACAATTGCCGGTTGATGATAATTTACTACTAGATAATAGATATTAGATAGCAAAAGAATTATTATATACTTTGTAAAGCATCTTACACCCAGACACAGAACAAACATCTATGTTCATCCCACAAAATATGCCTAGAGGAAATCGATCCCACAACCAACAGCGCAACAGGCAGAGTCGCTACCAACTAAGCTGTAAGGTCAGTCAATTGAGCTGTACATTTTGCGATACCCGAAACGGATAAATAAGTCTAAAGTGCAATGCCTTCATAAAAACAACTTAAGTTACACCTAATTCAGGGAATAAATATCTTGTTACCGAGAGGTCATTCAAAAATATGCCACAACTACCTAGCATACTGATGAAACCAACCACTGTGGCGTGTACTGTACAAGGCCCTTTTAGATATGCAATCGATCATTCTGTGGGCAGGCAATCGAATTGACAGATAGCACATGTGAATCGATTGTATATCCAATGTCGGTTATAAATCAGTTACCTACTTTAACAAGCATAGATGACAGCTGACAGAACAATACAGTTTCAGATAAGGTTACTCAATATTATTGGCCTCTAGGTTTAATCAACATTATGATAATGGAGGAGAGAGACCACCTTCTTAGTGGAATACCACTTAGGGTACGTCCTCAGTGCGTATGCTCAGTGAGGTAAATTGTTATAGGCAGAGGTAACCTCGGATCATCAGCATCGGCAGAGATCACTGGTGGTCTAGTGGTAGCGGCACCTTCCGCTCCGAAGGTGGCTTCGAAACCGGTCGTACCAATGAGTTTTTCTGTTCAAAAATGTATGTGCACAATGCCAGTACTCTCAAACGGTGAAGGAAAACATCGTGAGGAAACCAGCATGTCGTAGAACCTAAAAAATTCTATAACGTGTGTCAAGTGCTCGAAAGGAGCCTCTTGAGGTGCACTTAAAATCCTTTCACCACACTGTTTCGATAGAAACTAGTGATACGACAAGAGAGAGAGATCAGCTTTTTCCTTAACCTTTTCAAATCAGAAAGAGTCATAATCTGCCTGAAGAAGTCCACTGGTTATAAGCCAGTCATCGATTCCCAGAACGAACGATTTGAGCTTTCTCTATCCACCCACAGACTTCCTGCGACCTTTACAATGTCGTGAACCAAAGTGATTTGCGTAGATCTTATACTTTCTTCAGCCTCGTAATCTATGGAAACTTACCACAAGCGAAAGTCTAAGTGGGAGTTGCGACACCGGAGTAGTATTCCGAGTTGCGCTCACTTCTCACAAGCACGGTTTTCCGTGTAGGTTTTATATGGAGTCACGAAATTTCTCAACCCGGCCGTTAGGGGCGCTTACTATGACTCCATACAAAAACCAGAAAGCGGGTCGCAGACAGAGAGCGCAATTCAAAAAACATACTCAGTGAGCCACAAACTGCGAGCTCATTCAAAGAACCGTCGTATCTCGCTCGAGGTCAATCAAGGCACGACTTCTGAAGCGATGGTCAAACCAACATAGATGCTGATAGGATCAGCATCCCCAGTGACAAAACGGTGTTGATCAGTATCGGGAAATGACAGGACATAGGTTTAAAGAGTAAGCCCTGCGTTTCAAAAATCTGACTTCTGACGGCTGTCTGACATTTTTTCAGATTCAGAGCACACAGACGAGACGGTCAGAATCCTGCTTCTCATGCCAGAATGCTCATACATGTCCTGCGCGCGTCAGGCTTTGCCGTCAACTCTTTTGATAAAGTGCGGCCGGCCTACTACACTGTACCCAGAGATAACAGAAGAGAGGTGACTGTACCTAATATACCAAAGGACTAGAACTGTAACTCACCACAAGTGAAAGTCTATGATGCGGGGGCGGCGGAGGCAGCCTGGACGGCCGCCGTGACACGGAGCATGGCTCTTTCTGTAAATACAAATATTTTATTGTGGTAAACTTAATCTATAATCAAATAAACCTCAAACGTGAGCTGGATTTAAAAATATAAGAACCAAGTGGCGGGCTTTCCATAACCTAATTCTAATTATTTATTGTGACTCACATATTTTATTTTATTACTTACTTATTGACATTATATCTTATGAATTCAGAAAACTGTAAATTATGTATTATTAAGAATGTTATTGTACTTTTAATTATTCTTCAATTTGATTATAGGTAATATTAATAATTTTAAATTTGTATAATATTATTTATGAGTCACTGACAATGTGTAATTTATTTAATCATCATTTAATTTTTAATTTAATTTATTTAATTTTTAATCATCCTTTATTTAATTTTTAACTGCTGTATAATTTCGTTAATTAGTGTAATTGGTTTTAAGCCGTGCTAATTATTAAATAAATAAAAAAAAAAAAAAAAAAAGCGAATAAGGCGGTTAGTTTCAAAGCAATTAATCTGACCTATTACGCCTACGAGATGTTTTCCTTCGCCCATCCTCCGAGTTTCATTGAGTGGGATGCTCAATTTAATACATGAATAATGAAAATAATGAAAAATAATTCAAACTTACATAATTTATATGTATTTGTCTGTCTCATATCGTCGTCATGTCATTTATTAAGCATTCTAACATCCGACGATTAAATATAGAAATTTTATAAATAAAATGTTTTCATCTCAATCGAGGAATTAGGGTTAAATTTCTAAGAAAATATATTTCAGGACTTGGAATAGCATTACATAATTATAATGTTATATCAGAGTCTGGAAGCTATTTAATTTACTTCTGGGGAAGTAAGGCTAAGTTGGATCTTACCGTTTACCGTTGAATATCTTACTATAATAATCAACTTTTGAAATATAGTGAAAGTTGAACTTAAATATACACGGAATTTTACGCAAAACAACTTACGAGTAGATAGGTACACTAATATAAAAAAATCTAGAAGAGTAAAAAAAACAATACAGTATTTTAACAGTATTTTACAACAATAATATTATTGTTTGACCATTAATGAACTTACAATGTGGACGGAGAGTGTGGGCGCCGACTTCCCGAGCGCCGATCTGCGCATACGCACGAGGTTAGATCTCGCGCTTTTACCCGCATCTGTGAACAATTAGACATTCATACTTTAATTCAAAATGAATTTTTTTTGCTTAGATTAAGAACTTTACGATTGTGACTCTAAGCACGATATATGACTCTCCATTTTCTATGTTTTCAGGTTTAGCTGCACTAAGCTGTATACAATTCGTAACCTTCAAATGGCAATCAAGCACAACACAGCACAGCATAAAAAAAAATAGAGAGCATAATAAAATGAATGAACTCATCAACGGACCTCATGACTTTCGGATTATTCGAAAAAATAAGTCTATAAATGCGACCCCTTCGCATTTATAGACTTATTTCCAAAAATCCCCTTAGCCTCCCCTGCGAGTGGCGGCAGTGAACGTAGCAGGGGATTTTTGAGTTTTGTAAGAGATAATTGTTATGTACTGATACAATTTTGAAAGTCATAAAGTATATAAATAAATGTCTATGTCTATAAAGTGCAGTGTACCTTCGGAGGAAAAGCGAGTTATATAGGCGAGAGAAATGCAATTACTAAAGCTATTCCGAAGGCACGAAGTTCAACTACACTTTGCCATCAGAACTCCTTAGATAAGCAAAGTTCAGATATCGACTTTTCAGATTCCACTATCTCTAGTTTGCGAGAACATCCGTTAGCGAGTTACTACGAGATAACTTGCTGGTCCGAAAAGTTTTACCTGTTTATAAACATGAATAATTATGTAAATAAACAAGGCTTACTGTATACATACATATGGCTGGTGGTGACTCATTCGACTTAAATTCAGTCATATTAATTTTGTGGCATAATGGCCAACATGAAAGTGGAATTCTGTGAAGCTAGCTCTATTAGTATCATGCAACTGTCCAATAGTCTTATTTTCCTATCGGAATACTTTTATTTGTTAAGCGTTTACGTTTAGAGGCAAGTGGAGTTTGTTTGGTGATTCCTAACCGATTGAATTATTAAGGCAGCAACGGTCTATTCTGTCACTATTTGAGTCCACTCGTGGCTTTTACATCTCAAAGCTTTCGGCCTTCGGAGGGTAAGGTCACGTTAACGCCCAGCTCATGCAGTAGTCACGTTAACGCCAGGCATGCCGAAAAATAAAACAAAAACAGTTGGCCGAAACAAATTTTAGCACGTTGATTTAGTCCACGTGAATTGCCATCTTTACAAACATAACATTGATCGCTCTTGACGCAAATCCACTAGAAATTTAATATAGTCAGTCATACCGTCATACTTCTAAATCACTTGTCTGGTGATATGCGTAACTACAGAATAAACATAGGACGATTGCCAAAAAACGTTAAGTACCCATAAAACACAAATAACAGCGAAAACCATCGATTTACATTGTTTAAAAATACATGTTATATGTCAAACATACCCAGATGACAGATGGAAGATGATTACCGCAAAGCCAGCGGCTTATCTGTTGCCTGATTCAAAATATTGGGTAGAACAATAGTATACTGCAATAACACTAGCAGTCTTCAAACCGAAACACAAAGCTCTACTACTCAATTATACAAACGCAAAGAGCGAGCTGGACACGCTTCGACCGCGGAAGTCGGACTAGTGGTCATGTGTAATCTCATCTCACTGAAGAACGTAACCTGATTTACAAAGATGTTTTCTACATAATCATGAACCATTCCAAGCATTCTGTTATTGAATTATATTATCGCATGTGTACCCAATGAGAATCTGCCGAAAGAATATGGATTGAAAGATAAAAAAACAAGAATCAAGGGGGAGGAAGTTCGTACAGTGGACACCGAAATACCTGGATCCCGTATACATTATACGGGACTAATCTCGGTCGAAAATTTTGTGAGATCCCGCTAGACTGGCGGAATTACACAGAAGATCATACGTGTTACTCGGCGGCGCGTGGTCTATTAGATACTTCTGGTATTTGTTACTAATGTCAATATATGTTTCTCATATTTAAATTACGTGTATTGTATTACAATTGTCAATGTATGTTTTTGATGTTTATGTTGGTATGTCAATTTCTGTCTTAATATTGATGTCTAAAAATATAACTAAATCATTTAAAAGGATTCGTTTTCCGGCATTTTGGGAAGCAACATAGCTTTTTCATTTTAATTGTTTTTCTTGTGTTATTTTGAGTTGTGTTGCGTAATTTCGGTGGTATTTTAACCAACATTACTTGAGGTCTTAGCACAAAGTGTAAGCATTTGGAATGAAAGTGTATTGTGATATCCTGATTTGACTAAAAATGTTTCGAATGTTTTGAAGAAAACCGCCACCATTTTCTTCAAAACAAATGACGGCCGACTTGACTATGGACTGACTTGACTAAAAAGTATTCATTCAATACAAATCACTTGACACTGGCAAGATTGTCTGTCGAATGACAGACAGGAGCCATAAATGGAGAGAAGAAGAAACCATTTAGATTCATTTTCTGTCATTTTTGGAAGCAACATAGCTTTTTCATTTTATTTGTTTTTCTAGTGTTATTTTGAGTTGTGTTGTGTAATTTCGGTGGTATTTTAACCAACATTACTTGAGGTTTTAGCACAAAGTGTAAACATTTGGAATGAAAGTGTATTGTGATATCCTGATTTGACCGAAAATGTTTCCAATGTTTTGAAGAAAACCGCCACCATTTTCTTCAAAACAAATGACGGCCGACTTGACTATGGACTGACTTGACTAAAAAGTATTCATTCAATACAAATCACTTGACACTGGCAAGATTGTCTGTCGAATGACAGACAGGAGCCATAAATGGGAGAAGAAGAAACCATTTAAAATGTACCAACAAGCTTGTTTAATTTGGATTAAAATTAAAACCATGACAACGAGGTCTATTAGGTCTTTATTATGATTGATTTGAGACGTTAAAGTCCACTCTGCGGGATCCCGTAAATACCTGGATTGAAATTATCTTGCGGGATTGCATACCCTAATTTGGTGTAATCGCGACTTCTATAGCCCAGTCGAAGGTTTTTTCAACAAGACAGAACCAATTCAGTCACACGATCACATTTTTATTGCCAATAACACTCTGGCATCAATACAATTCCAATATTTTGTGGTTTCAATTACATTATATTGGATCAATCGACTCTATTGCAGCTCGTTCATCGCTCCGAGGAGGGTGAATTTCATTTGAATGCTATTTTAATTTAGTGAGGCTGGAGTTTAAAGACAAAATCGATTTATATTTTTATCCTCATTTCATATTTTAATATGAAACGACGGACCGCGGCGAAGATGGAGGGACGAAATAGATACCTTAAGGATTGGTCTACACAGCTACAGTAGCCTAGAGCAGAACAGACTGGAGAGAAGGAAGGGGGCCTTTGCCCTGCAGTGGGGCTCTGAGTACTACTCATCAGGCTTACTAATAATAAGTCATCATGATATCGATAAAAACCAAAACTTTTAAATTCAGCCGAAATTATTCGAAAATTTGGCACAGTAGAGCTGAAAGAAACGACAAATTTGCATTGAGGGATTAATTCATTATCACGTTTAATTACAAAGGCATGACGCAAGTTTCTTAGATATACATAAACTTCGATATCATGGGCTTCGTTTCAAGTGAAATTATCGAGGGTTAGATTATTCACCACCTTCTTACTAAGCCTTCGTCAAGTATAGATAACGACGGAAAGGCCACGTTTCGGTTACTCTGTTTCATTGGGAGACTATATGGTGACCGAATGCTTCCTTCTTGACTTCTGGGCAAAATTTGTGTTCTTATTGTAATGGTCTAAAATCATCATCTTACACCATACAAGAAAAAATATTTAGATTTAAGATATATTCGATTTAGAAATACATTTTTATTCAGATTTATTCTTTTACCACCAGGCATGTGACAAAATCCAACACTAACAAATTCACTATGATTTCAAACACGTAATACACGCGAGTTATTTTTCTTTCGGGATAATAATATAAACGTTGTCACACTGTAATTTATTGAAGCAAACAAAAATACATATGTAAATTTAGTAGCGAATGAAGTGTTTAATTTAAAAACATTGAATATTTTTACAAATGCTTACGTTTTACTAACGATGTGTATTTTTGTATTAACTAGTTAGTCACGGACGTAACGTAAAAATTGGACTAGGTAGATTACTTTTAACGAGGTCTAACATCATCGTAAAAGCAAACGATACAAGACCCTGACTGTTTTGGGTCATCGTAGACAACTTTCCACTACTTCAACCGAGGTGTTGGTTCTAACAGGCGCGGCGAGCGGCAATGGCTTGCAACCTGACACGTATGGAATACCAACTTTTGCAAAATGTGGGTATGGGCATAATGTAATATCTGCAGGGTGATTACGTAACTTTGTTGCAATCAGTTTCTATATGAAACCAATCTACACTAATATTATAAAGAGGTAACATTTGTATTTTTGTATTTTTGTATGTAACGAATAGGCTCAAAAACTACTGGTCCGATTTCAAAAATTCTTTCACCATTAGAATGCTACATTATCCCTGAGTAACATAGGCTATATTATATTTTCAAAAAAATCAGGGATCCTTACTAAAACTTCAATAATGTAACCCAAGGTGGAAAACAAAAACCTTACATCGCGTGCGCTGCGAAAACTATTGAAGATAGAACAAAATAATGTACTACGATTTTGTAGAACACGTCATCATCTACAAAAAATGTCGCGACAGCATATGTCTAACTATTATAGTTATGTCACAATAAGTGTTCTTTTATTATAAAAAATTAATTGAAATGCCTCCGCTAGAAAAGGGTCTTTATTTGTACCTTGGTATTAATCCTTATCCAAATAAATCATTTCATAATTAAGACGGTTTCAATACCTATAGATTACTTCTTAAATTTTTCAAATCGTACATTCCATTCAAAAGATATGACGAAATTAAAAATGTTAACGGGTCCACGGGTCACGCGCGGGTTGCGATTTCACTCATTCAAGGAGAAGCGCGTGCAAATGTATGAAATAAGTAGATGCGAGGCTCGAACCCATGGTCTAAGTTTATCCTAAAATGTTCAAAAAATTTATGACCACCCATGCGAAGCTGGGACAGGCCGCTAGTAAATATATAAAACAATATGAAAGTTATGCGATTATCCATCAATAGAAACACCAGTTGTAATCTAACTTTGTTAGCAACTGCAGCTAAAATGTACCGCATAGCCTTCAAACAAATTCTGACATTTACATGACAAACAGAAACTGATTTCATATTTACTTATTACAAACAGTAACTGATTGAAATTGATTGCAACAAAGTTACGTGATCAGGCCAGCTGGACGCACTTCGGACTTCCCTTAGATAACGTCAAAGAATCTTAAGTTAGTACTTGGTACTAAAAGTGCATATCTACCGTGCCTGGGGATCAAAGTCGTGAAACTGTTTCAGTTTTTTTGTTAACAGACAATTTAAAACATCGCCTCGTCCGAAAGGGAATTCATTCTTTAAGACGAACATGTCTATAAGTCAATTTCTATGTAAACGCAACGACACCAAACATGTCAGACCTGTTTAACAAGCCTGCATATCAAGTAAATCAACAAGTAACGCATAATGTAATTAAAAGTATATATGCATATAACATACATATAATGGAGAATTTTAATATGCTGGCGAATGTGTCATGTGTTTGTTGATATACCTACTCATACAACGGCAACTTACCATGGCAAGGACACACCTCTGGCGCGCCTAGAATTAACAATTTTAAATGGATATAAAAATACCCACATTTCGATATTAGGTCACCTGAGGGCGTATTTTACGACCTCAGAGTAACACTATATGTCACATTAAAATATTTTCATTCATTTTGGTTGATGGACGCAGGGCAGGGCATATGGCACGTTCCTATCGTGCGTGACTTGAAACAATGCTTTGTTATAGGAGATGGCTATCACTTAACATCAGGTGGCCCACCTGCTTGTTCCACTAGCTAATTGTATTAAAAAAAACACTCTAGTATAGTACAACTACACTATAGTCATACAGCTAAATTGATAAGCAGATAACTTCACACACAATTATTTACAAACAGGCCATTAATTACGATGCTGTTACGGATCTAAAGTTACTATCGGTCAACATTACAATGATAAACTACCTAGAGTATGGATACACCTACTAAATAGTTTTGTGCTTCTAGAATGGACCTATTAATATCAAAACATTATGAAAAAACTTACACTATGTTATGAATTATGATCAACTAGGTGCCAACTTCAATTAACTTTTTTTAAGTATAATTTTATTGGATGTAAAAAATATTTTGTTTCGTTAAAATAACGAATAAAAATATTTTAAAATACAAGCTGGTGCCCGCGACTTCGTCTGCGCAGGATTAGTCACACAATATCTTTATAAATTGTAGCCTATGTGTTATTCTGATGTATAAGCTATGTCGTATGGTTTCATTAAAATCCATTCAGTAGTTTTTACGTGAAAGAGTAACAAACATCCATACTTACAAACTTTCGCGTTTATAATATTAGTAGGATTACCGGGTAATTCATTAATATATCATAGAAGCTGACATTGTACGTCATAGACATATAATAATATGGCGCTTGTTTTCAGTTTTTATTCAGATAAACCAACCAGTTTTTTTTATACTTCCCTTTATAACTACACATTTCCCGTTTATTTATTCAACAAACATCTAATGGTGGCACTTCACATCGCTATTCTTATTCGCGTATTAGTCGTTTATCTCCAAATACAACGAAGTGAAGCCTATATTTGCCTGATTTCAACGTACAAAACGCATACGCAAATACACGAGCAGATAAAAACGCAAACACCGAATCGCGATGTGAAATGCCACCATAAAAGCTACATAGTTGCGTTCTATTTCAGTCATCCAATATTTTATCGAGGTGTCTCACAGTAGCTATTTATTACGTACGACGCGACGTTTAACCCGACTTCGTCCCTTATTACAAAAAGCATTCCTGAACTAAAAGTTTCAGCTGAAAACATAAACTTCAGTAGAATGTTGAAACCTTTTTTCGTAAAAGCAAATAAAAGTGAGTTGAAGTGCTTATTTAAAGTATTTTTAAACACTTAAGTTAAAATAAGAAGTGTTTTTGGTGTAAACTGAACGCTTTCTATCATTTTATGTTAACCTTACCCTACTTCGAACTAATAATATATATGCGAAAGTAAGGATGTTTGAAAGTATGGGGTGAAACTTAGAGCAAGACTTATCTACATATTTATTAAAAAAATAAGATCTTTTTAAAGGTAAAAAAAATATTTCTGTGCCCAATCTTTGAATGGCGTCCAGTTTACCCCGCCTTCCTCTTGATGACAAAATGCACGCATTCCTGCACAGTTCGCGGGCGAATATCAAAATATCACGCACGTGGGTGACTTAGCTCTGCGTCCGTGGGCTCGCTTCCAAATGTTTGTTTCTTTTAGGTTTGATACGATATAATATAGCTTACATCACAACGCTATTCTACCCACTTCCTCTGCAAACGATTTGTACTTCAGGCACGGAATAAAAACAAATTACCCAAGTCAGTTTTTGTCGTTTTTGGTTTTATCTATACAAAACCCGCTACATGGTTTGTATGTAGACGCGATAAGCCCCTATTGGTGCCGAGAACTTGATTTTGGTAGTCGCAGTATTCACGTCTAAAACCCGCTAAAAAAAGTGACGTTCTAAAGACTTTAGAACGTCACTTTGCTTCACTTTGCACTATGCGTGATGATCTTTTTTCATGGACCTTGAGAACATTGCCCCATTAAATTAACTTTATTCGTTTGATAAAATTCATTCAATACTAGTCTTATAATTTTGATCAACCCGTACAGCTCACATTTCGATACAGTTGTTGAAACATTGCGTAATGTCAGATGCGATATCGATGTTGAAAGAATTCGTGTTTTGAGTGGAAATGTTTAGAAAGCATTGTGTTCACTGAATTTATAAAAAAATAAAATATAAGCGAGTTTTTTTGCAAATTTTCGGATTAATGCATTACAACAATTGCATTATTCTGTAAATTTATTAAAAGCGTAGCTAAGCTTTGTTAAATGCTTCAAGATTTTGCAATTACAGTCGCAAGTCCTAGACTACACATACAAGCTATTCAAATTTCTAGAAAAACCAATATACTGGATGCCCATATCTCCCAAAACGTGCCATTGAGTTCGGTCTTCGGCTCTACTTATTCAGTTAATTCAGCAGCTCTACCCACCCTTTGGCGCAAATATCAACATCCATATCCATATTTAGCCGATCGACATTCCATTTTGTCTTATACATATACCTGATTATTGGTTACAGGTGCAGAATCAATACAAATCGTACCTACTTTATTTAATAGTGAATCGTACTAAGTTGTGTTGTGGCTTTTACGAGATTATGTTATAAAAATGCGACATTATGATTGAACCCGCTGTTGATTCACAGTTCATGCTAATTACTTTTTCAAGCCATAAACATAAATAATTTACATTTTCACAGCATTAAAACCCGTAAATAAACCCAAAGTGGAATATTTGATGTGTTCGCGTTCCGAGCGCACATTCCGACAATGGAGGTAAACAACGGGAATTATTTAGTACACCTACTACACCGTTTATTGCTGCCTTGATTAGCTTAGGGTCGAGGAAATAGCAAAACTTTCATCTTTAATTCAGATAGGCAGGAATGGCATGAGGATACCCCAGGAAGAAAGTTCTGCACGTATTGAACATATGTATTTTCTGTGGATTAGGCCGACTAGGCTGAAAGGATGGTAAAAGAGCTGTGTAAGTCTACGTCATCACACCCTTATCGCAGGCACTACAGCTTCCTATAGTGGCTCGAGTGAAAAATTTACTCTTGACCGTGTAAAAATAATCTACCAAAGGCTTTTTCTAAGATTCTTAAATAAAAAGAGGTTTTTTTTAATAAAGGTGAGTGCACGTGCTCGTTGGTTTAACAAGGATACGAATTGTATCGCCCTCAAACCCCCTGGCTCAAAGGCTTTTGAAGCAAGCGTTTTATCAAAAACTAGCGGCCTGTCCCAGCTTCGCATGGGTGGACATAAATTTTTTCAACGTTTTAGGATAAACTTAGACCGTGGTGGGTTCGAGTCACTTCTAACTCGCGCCTTGCCCGGGCCCGCGCTGGGTGAGAACGCGCCCCGTGACCTTATATTTTTGAAATCTTTTGAATGGAATGTCCGATTTGAAAAATTCAAGAAGTAATGTATAGGTATTGAACCAGTCTCGAATATGAAAAGATTTATTTGGATAAGGATTAATACCAAGGTACAAATAAAGACCCTTTTCTAGCGGCGGCATTTCAATTAAATTTTTATAATAAAAGAACACTTATTGTGACATAACTATAATAGTTAGACATATGCTGTCGCGACATTTTTTGTAGATGATGACGTGTTCTACAAAATCGTAGTACATTATTTTGTTCTATCATCAATAGTTTTCGCAGCGCACGCGATGTAAGGTTTTCTTTTTCCACCTTGGGTTACATTATTAGAGTTTTAGTAAGGATCCCTGATTTTTTTGAAAATATAATATAACCTATGTTACTCAGGGATAATGTAGCATTCTAATGGTGAAAGAATTTTTTAAATCGGACCAGTAGTTTTTGAGCCTATTCGTTACATACAAAACAACAAAACAACAAAACAACAAAAATACAAATCTTTTCTCTTTATAATATTAGTGTAGAAGACACACCGAATCTGTCGATTTTCTTGTAGTGAAACTCTGCACTTTTGAGTTTATCAGGTGAAAGTTACTCAACCTTTCTCCTACAAGTTGGAACCGCTTTCGACATGGTCATCCCATTTTGTTTGCCTCCGCTAGTCTGAGCCAGGTTCCAAGACTTACATTTTCAGTATATCGTAAAAAGTACTCTGTGACTTACATAGAGGAGACACTAACCGCCTTATTATAAAACGTGGTTTAAAGATAAATCGAAGATGTTACTATAGTTAGACCGTGACTTAGACCAAACGTTATTATAAAACGTAGTTTATCTAGCATAAATAAACCTGATAGACCCTTGGTTTAACAATGGTTTATCTGGTAAAATGGCCGCCACAGCACAGCTGACATGATTTGTTTACTTACGTTTTTGTCAAATCAAAAACCTAATTTTAGGTTTAAAGATCTCTAAAATGTATTCGAAGTGGAGTGCACTTCAAATAAAGGATGAGCTACGGAAAAGAAAAGCATCTACCACTGGTAAAAAAGACGCTCTCATAGAAAAGGTAAATATCTAGACATCTATCAATAATCAGAGGCTAAGTTTCATCACAATTATTCCAACTGTTTTTTGTCATTGTAGACTGAATTCGTACGACAGGAACAATCTTAATGGAGTAGAAGACGAGTTGGACGATCAGATTCCGGAGTTTCCTGCCTTGGATAGCTTTAGGGACGAAATGCAAGCACTAATCTGTCGGCGTTTTCAAAACATCGCATTCAAAAGTTTGCAGAAAGGTAAAAGATAATATCTGCTTAAATGCTGCGAGGAAATCGTTTAATAAAAGAATATCATAAACTAATAAATATTGTGGACATTCCATACAACACTATCTAGCCCCAAACTAAGCAGAGCTTGTTCTATGGGAACCAGATAGCTGATAATATAATCTTTGGATATTTTTTTGTAAATAACTACCTACTCATAATATTTTATAATATCTACCCAGACAGAGAACAAATATTTCTTCTTGGTGGAGATTGAACCCACACCCTCCAGCATAGAAGGCAGAACTTTACCAACTGAGCTGTGAGCATGTATTGAGCAATGCACAATACACCCCATTGCGGGATGTCCGTGCAGATCTCTTTCCCTCACCACTAATTAGAATTAGAGGGATGTTATAAGTTGTTAATCATTATTTCAGGTTTCAGTACTGCCTAAAGGAATGACTCCCTGATGGAATCATCTCATGTGCTACCTAGCAAGCGGTCTAAGTCTATGAAAGTAATATACCTATAACCCAGTCAAAGAAGAAGACAATTATAAAGTCTATGTGCAAAATTTAGCAATAGGATTTTATAGCACCTCGGGCAGCAATATGCCTTATCTGGAAGTCATCAAGCAGGCATTAGCCAACAGTATTTTAAAATATCCTTTTATATGAAGAATACTTAAAACCAGCAATTTTTAAATACCTATACAAGGATTATTATTCTGTATTAAACCAAATTAATGTATTTAAATAGTTTCATTTATTGAACCTAAAATTGCAGCATATTAGACACACAAAATAGTTTTTTGATGCGAGGGGCACAAAATAGTGATGTAATTCTTCTCTAACAAGTTTTTATCACTTCAAATCCGGTATAGAGCCTTTCCTTTTAAAAATGTAGTAATATCTTTTCCAATAAACAGATCTTGAATATTGTAACCTCTGACTGTTATGATGCTGTCTCCGGGCTCACACAATTTGAATAAGTCACTTCTTTCTACATTTGTCTGTCGCTAATTGACTTGAACCAGCATACGCAGGGAAGCAATATGATAGTAGAGTAGACCTCCAAGTGTGTCTCCAACTAGCATCTTCAATGTATTGTTAGGTATGCTTGTAACTGCTCCATGAAGCTTGCTGGGCTACAGGGTTCCTAGGTTTTTGGATCCGTATTTCTGTCCCATCAATGATAAATTTAGTATTTATATCATATTTCTTTTATCTCTCGGTAATGCTCGGTGGAGAATTTGAATTTTGTTCCTTTTTCATTCAATATTATTAAAATGGTTATTTTTTATTTGCTTCGGAGCAGGCTATAGTTCTAAGACCATACCACCTAGTCTTACGTTTTGTTTTTTTTTCTTTTGTTTATTTTTGCAGTTATATCTTGCGTGATTTTTTATAAGTAGAGATCGTATATTATTAAAATGGAGCGAGCTCAACACTTCTCCGTTACACGCATCAGTCAGATAGTAATATTGTAGGTTGTGTGTAAAAAGTTCTAAACTAAATGGTGCTTGCTTGATATAAAAAAACGTTATTATAACAACAAATTGAATAATATTTTATTTATAAAAATGTATCTAAAACATCAAAATACAGAAAATATCAACAAACAACTCTGTTGGTGGTAGAATGACTGAGGGAAAAATACAACGAAAGACGAGGTAGTATGATTATATGACTATAGCCTGTATAATATCTGTGGATATTAGTTAAACTATGGACTAACTCTAGTTTTACGTATTCCTTGATTAAACTGTGTTTTGTAATACGAACAAGTTTAGACTAGGAATTAACTTTGATACCAAGACTAGTTGTTACCACGTTTTCGTTGTATTTTTTTCTCAGTCATTCAAGCACAATCCCGATGCAACATTCCGTCTATGAGGTGTTGATATTTTCTTTACAGATGATGTCTTTTGAAGATTTTTTTTAATTACAAGATTAATCAATTTGTTCATAAAATATTTATTTAGTTTTTTTTAATTTAGTTTAGAATTTATATTTCACACGATTTTTACTTATACCGATATGGAACTTTACAAAACCCGCAATGAACACGGAACAAAAACGTAAAACGAAAAACGAAATATGGTAAGCAAAACTCATACTTGGGGTACGGATGCGTGTATCGGAGTAGAGCGCAGTGTTGCTGTTTTAGCATTTTTTGTGCTAAATTTAGCATATTTCTTGACTCTTTTGCATGAAAATTTTGCATTTAGCTTAATGCATATTTTGGCATTTCATATCAAAAGTCAATGTCAAAAGATTTAATAGGTAGTAAGGTAAGTATGGCAATTCTATAAAGGAACCCAATTCCCCGAAATTAGTTTGTGATTGTTTTTACGTAGGTAGGTACGTATTCTTGTAACGTAGGTAGGCTTGAAGAACTGCCAAAAAACTATTAAAAAGTTAACTTACTTCATGACGACCCCAGTTGCGTAACGCGCAAACCACCTGCATTTCAGGGCTCAAGGGGCATCCTCGAGGATCGTTGGACAAATCGTTACGCACTAGCTTTACAATTTTGCCGCCAAAACGTTTTGTAAAACGATATTTATATCGAAAATCTTCATCACATAGGTCGAATGGATTTATTCGATCACGCCGTCTAATAAAGCGCTTCAGAGTGGTGGCGGTCAGTGACATGAAACATCAGCTCACCAATAAAAAAACAGGAGAAAACAGTAGTTAAAGTAAAAAAAGGCAGATTTCATACTTTCCTCATACAACAATTAAAACAATCACCTACTTTTATTAGTTACATAAATTGTTATATTATAACATTGATCACACACAACATAGTAAAAAACGAAAATCAAAGTAACGAGTTTTACCAGTTAAACCATATTTAAACTAGGGGTCTATCGGGTTTATCTTTAGACCATAGGCGAACAATGGTTTATGAGATAAACTACGTTTTCTAATAACGTTTGTCTAAGTCATGGTCTAAGTATAGTGACATCTTTGATTTATCTTTAGGCCACGTTTTATAATCAGGCGGAGTAATACGAACGAGTTTAGACCAGGAACCAACTTTGACACCGGGTTAAACCAAGACTAGTTGGTACCAGGTTTAAACCTAGTTTAACTGATATTTTTATAATAAGACGGTAAAAGTTTTAAAGAGGGCTTGAGCTAATTAGCCTAATTTCCAAAAATGGCGTGCGATCTTGCCTGCTCGGCTGTTGACAAGTAAAAACTAAATGAGGTCGGCATTCCAAAACGAGTCCATATTCCGGGTTAGTTTGGTAAGAATAGCTGAGACTTACTTAATTAATCAATGACGTTAACGAAATAATTCATGGCTTAGGTTCAGTGCACCAAAAAGTGATAAGTGATAAAAATATCCGCAATGCAATTGCAATTCTAGATTTCTGTTAATCTTTACGAATAAAAAACCATTATAATTAAATATGCCTTCAAAGCTATGTTGTGAACTTGTGACACAAAATATGGCCCGAAAAATGTTTTTTCATTACTTATTGAGTGGGACACTCACGTGGGTTAGGACCCTTAGCACGCATAACAGTGAATCAAAATCCAAGGTAACCTATTATATACGGCCCATTTGGGGCAAAATATGCTGCTTCCGAGCCGAACGCGAACACATTCATTAAACCTACATGCAGAACCAAAACAAATTTCCTAAGCGTTGTTACGCAAGCGAAGTTTCACGACATTGAATTCTTTGCCAACAGTGGGCGTGTAGTTAGAAGGTAGCTGTCGAATGCAGTTTCGTATGACCGGCAAAATACTTTGCGTGAATCGGACATCGAAATCTGAACGGGCGTTCAAACAAGCATACTGATAAATTAATTCAAGCTGGTGGGATGTGGAACATAATATATTCGATAGCATCAAAATAGTTTTATTACTGTAACGAATTATCCATCCTTGCATCCTTGTTATGGATGGATTTATAAATGGGAAAGCGTGTATAAATCCAGTTAAACTGTTGAACCGGTCGTGATGAATTTGAAACAGGGCCCGTTCGGCCATACGATAAAATCTTGCGATTCAAATTATCTAAATTGTTAAAACAATTAATAATTGACCATATCACGACGACATAACAGCAACTAAATTTGGTGAATGTCAGCAATTCGGAGAATTGAATCGTAATAAGAATCCATGGTACGGCCCAGAGGTAGCTTTTATCCTGGAGACTAACGGGTTATTTTATCAATAATATGAGTAGTAATGCATAAACATTCTGGTCAAAAAAACAAAAATCTAAATATTTTATTCAAAAAACACAAGTTAAAGGAATAAAATGGGTTGGTGGGATCTCTTCTTTTAAGTTCTAAAGTTTCAGGTAAAGTCTACATTCGCTCTCGGACATCACAGTTTCCAAAACCAATTTTGGTGATGTGGAAGTATTTACAGTAGTAGTAAGCTGAATCTGAACGATCAATACATTCATAAAAGGCTTTCAATTTGTAGCTTACTTTTTTAAAGCGTTCCTGTAAGAGGCTGGCCGAGGGGGGGGGAGGGCGTGACGTCATGACTTTACGTCTCAAAGGTCGCTGTTTTATAATGGAATCACGAGAAAACGTCAAAGGAACAATGAAACAGTTCCTAGTCTTTGATTGGTTCCTATTCCTAGTCATGTTTTTTTTTTTTTATAAAAATAATACCAATTATCCAAGCTTGATATGAAATTATTAAATTAAATTTAGTATTTCATAAAAAGCAATGCCAATTATTCGAATACCTCTAGATTTGAAGCAGAATGTTTTCATTTCAGCCATGCAACTTAGTAACAGAGCAACTAGGTCACGCATGTTCGTGAATAGTTTATTACAATAATTTAGTTCATAGGGTGTAAGGCTCGTCCGGAGAGGTACTACCACTACTTTCGATATTTCTGCTGCCAGTTGCTGTGTTACGGTTTGCTGCTGCCAGTTGCTGTGTTACGGTTTGAAGAGTGTGGGTGCCAGTGAAATTACAAGTTCATGGACGCAGAGCAGTGCATCGTAGGGCACGCTCATATCGTGCATGACTTTTTTTAGGTGCTGATTACCTTTAACATCAGACATACAAACTAATTTTAAGAAAGGTTTAAAAAGTAACGACTGTAAGGGCACTATGTATTATTGCTACTAATCTTTATTCTGTGGTAGGTAAGGTACTATTATTAATTCTGTGTTATGGGTAAGAGTTTTAAATAAATTCTTAGACTGCGTTTACATTTAGACATTCGCTCTGCAATTCGCGTGGACGGAAAGGTTTCCGTCCATGTCTGTGGCAGCGTCGCCGGCAATGTGTGTTCACGCAACACGGGCAACGCGAGCGGCAACGAGAGTGGACATGGAAGTGGCCTGTTTACATTCTCGCATTGCCCAAGTCCCTGCTCATGTATCTGCACATTTCCACGGACATATGAGTGTAAAGGTGGGTATTATTCACAAACTCAGGGAGATTCGGTATTATCGAACAAGGACGTCCTTTGTTTGAAAATGCCACGAATTTCTCTACGAGTATGTATAAAAAAATAGATACAGATTCACGAGTTTCATCCCCAGTCACGGTCGTATTTTAATTAGGAGGTAAAATTACAGTAGATATATTTTTTTGGACTAGACAAAAATTTGTTGTCTACATTTATGTACGAGGCCTAAAAAATAAAAAAGCCTTGTAACTCATAAGAATCGAATGGTGAAAGGATACCGAGCCACTTATTTTCAAGTGTAGCTGTTTAAAATCAAGACACGAACAATTAGGCAAGTGTTAATTTTCAATACCTATTATAATAACGGTCTTCAATTGTATTTATTGTAATATTCTTTGTGAATAAATGTATATTATATCGAATAATAATAATCAATATATTTTTTACAACCCTATCTAGCCTTTAATTAGGGAACCAGAGAACCAATGGTAAGTACGGGAACAGCGCAATAAAATAACATAGGCAAATTTAAAGGTAGTTATGGATCACCATCTTCCTGCCCTTTTCCCACTCTAAGTGGGGTCGGCACAACAGATTTACTTCTTCCACTCTCCTCCATCATTCGTCATCTCACTCACTCACTCCTTTCTTAGTCATGTCATCTTTCACACATTCCATCCATCTTTTCTTTGGCCTGCCTCTCCTTCTAAAACCATCCACATCCACTTCCAACACTCTTCTCGTAATATGACTTTCTTCCCTCCTCATGATATGCCCATACCACGCTAACCTATTGCTCCTCAACTTATCCATCACAGGCGCTACTATCAAACTTGCTCTAATATACTCATTCCTTATTTTATCCATCCTTGTCACACCGCACATCCATCTCAACATTCGCATTTCTGCTGCATGCACTCTTCTGTCATTCCTTTTTTAAAAGTAGTTATGGATACGAAATATAAACAAGAATCAGTTGGAACAGCTGGTGAATGTTGGTGAGCAACTCTCCCATTCAGTTTGGCGCTGCGCTGGTATGCAGAGCAATTATAATTTTCATTCATACGTCGTCACCTGACGGCTGTGTTGTCACAGATTGGAATCAAACCTTGCTCACATAGTGCGAGAGACATGGACCGTTTCCTTACATCGTAACTCACATACACACACACACACAGATTCACGGCTTTCTTCCTCAGCCACGGTTGATATACCTTCAGATCTCTTAGTATGAAGTACGACTTCTTGAGGGTATTCAGAGGTACGTTAAATTCAGTCTAGTTTAAATAGTTAGTCGAAAAACGAACTCAGTCATGCTTAAATGGATCAGCTGTTGTAATCTTGTTGTGCCGGCAAACAACGAAACCTTAAGCTCAAGGTCGTTTAATCATGTGCAAGAAAACATTTATTTTGTCGGAAATTTAAAATGTACAGTAGGATGATGTAAGGATATAAACTTGGGCTCCCGATCTACTAGTACCTTGAACATTTCTCGGTCTCTTTGCAGCGAATTAATTGATCAGCGTCTATCAAACGAATGGCATCATGAAGGGCGAAATTGTTTGAACTTGGCCACAGAAACCAAAAGACTCAGTAGGACACGGTAAGCTACCCATAATTTCAAGACAAACCCCGCTTTTTAGCGGTTGAGTGTTGGTATTTTTTTTCATAGTATTTCAAAAATCTTATTTTATTTTCTACTAGCGGCCTGTCCCAGCTTCGCATGGGTGGTCATAAATTTTTTGAACATTTTAGGATAAACTTAGATTGTGGGTTCGAGCCTCGCGTCTACTCATTTCATACATATGCAGCGCCCGTTAACATTTTTAATTTCGTCGTATCTTTTGAATGGAATGTCCGATTTGAAAAATTTAAGAAGTAATCTATAGGTATTGAAACCGTCTTAATTATGAAATTTATTATAAAAGATTTATTTGGATAAGGATTAATACCAAGGTACAAGGTAAAGACCCTTTTCTAGCGGCGGCATTTCAATTATTTTTTTATAATAAAAGAAGACTTATTGTGACATAACTATAATAGTTAGACATATGCTGTCGCGACATTTTTTGTAGATGATGACGTGTTCTACAAAACCGTAGTACATTATTTTGTTCTATCATCAATAGTTTTCGCAGCGCACGCGATGTAAGGTTTTTGTTTTCCACCTTGGGTTACATTATTGGAGTTTTAGTAAGGATCCCTGACTTTTTTGAAAATATAATATAGCCTATGTTACTCAGGGATAATGTAGCATTCTAATGGTGAAAGAATTTTTGAAATCGGAGCAGTAGTTTTTGAGCCTATTCGTTACATACAAAACAACAAAACAACAAAAATACAAATCTTTTCTCTTTATAATATTAGTGTAGATAGTGTAGATAAGTTCTGTACCCCAAGTATGAGATTTGCTTACGATATTTCGTTTTTCGTTTTACGTTTTTGTTCCGTGTTCATTGCGAGTTTTGTATGAAGACGCGATATTGATACCGATACGGAACTTTACAAAACCCGCAATGAGCACGCAGCGAAAACGATTCGTTTTTGTTCCGTGTTCATTGCGGGTTCCGTATCGGTATCTCTATCGCGTCTTCATACAAAACCCGCAATAAACACGGAACAAAAACGTAAAACGAAAAACGAAATATCGTAAGCAAATCTCATACTTGGGGTACTGGTAGACTGACAGTCCGTAACAGAAAAGAGATTGATTACTAGTAATTAAGTATATTTTCATTAAATTTTGTTTTGTAAGTAGAGACCAGCTTGATATAATAGATTAGGCTTATAAATTACACATTTCGGCGATGCCCTGTTATTCTTATCGATATAGTCAGCATTATTAGCTAGCAAGTTGCACTGTGTCAAAACTGTTCGGTCAATTAGACCATGAACTAAAAATTACAATACCGCTTCATAACGTTTGTAATGGTAATTATTTAATTAAGCGTTTATTTATGGAGTGGGCGGAGACAGCCGCACTGACCTGATAATGTATGTGGCAGTTTTTAATGTTATTGAAATGAATTTCAATAACAGTATGCCCAATTCGACCGCCGTTTTGACTGTTGTGGTCCCAAGGAAAAGAACCCTGTCCTCTCCCGTGGATATCGTGAAAGGCGACTATGAGAAAGCACCAGGGGATGGCTAGCAGCATCTCTTGAGTTCAGCCACCAATCCGCCAACCAAAGGTGACTAGGAAAAAACCCCGAGGGAGGCGACTCATTCAGGATGAAAAGTCTCCATAAACCGACTTCCCGCGATCTTCACAATGTCGTCGTACCATCGGCCATCTTCGCTTTGTCTTCCGTTCCGAGGTAGTACACCAACTACTGTTACCCAGCAAAGGGATACCAAAAATAAAAGCGAATGTAGTTGACCAAAAATTGTAGCAAACTTGTTTTTTTTTTCAATTTAAATCAGTGCATCGATCAAGTCTAAATGCTTTTAATCAGGTCGATAACACTGAATTCAATCTAGCGATAGGACCCACCTACAGTATTTGCATACCCGCTTGATAAGATAGACGCGAGTCGAACTATGGACCGTCTCGAAGGAGCCTCAAACGAGACGATTTTTTTTAATGCAGTTTTAAGAAACAGTATGCAATGATTCACTCGCGTGTTATTATCTAAAAACAAGCTGTCGCGACAACAGTAAAGTGGGTTCTCGATTGTAGACTGATCCTCTGTCGGAAAATCGATGTAGGTAATTACTAAAAATAAAGCGTTTTTGACAGCACGTCAAACAGCAATAGTGATAGCGGCGACATTTGTATATTCAACCACCAACGACTCTTCTGACTGCTAACTGATACCGCTGTCGCATCAACTGTCACATCGTTTTTAGATAATTAAGCCACTCGTGAGATACATTAACTTAAACTAGGCTATCTCAAAAAGACAAGACAATGTGCCCGCCCGGCGTAAACGTTGCGCTCTAGTAAACCCAGGCACTCTACATAGTTATTATAAGTACATACCTAAAATACTACTTAGGTAAAACTCTTCAAATCCGGTCAAATGTAAATGAGCTTAACAAGCCTTTTGAATTTTGATTCAACCGAGTCTCAAGAGTGTTCTATTTTAGATAAATGCGTGTTCTTATGCTTATTAGCTGTAAGTAACTTTCAAGGCGAAACACGTTTTTGTTCTGTCTTAAAGCCCTGACAACCCTCACAGCTCAGTTGGTAGCAGATCTGCCTTTTGCGCTGTAAGCCGTGAGTTTGATTACCACCGAGAACAAACATTTGTGTCATGGAGATAGAGATTTGAATCAATCTTATAACATTAAAGATACGGAGTTATACTGATACTGATACGTAAGATAATTAATACCTATATTCAACTTTCAGAAAATTTAAGGAAAACAATACGAATATTAGATTCAGTTTAATTTGGGTTCTGCAGGTAATCCAACCTCACAGAAGGTTCTCTTCCGTAATCCAACTTCAACAAATTTCTTCCAAATTTATTTCACATTCGCACCTCGAAAAACTTAGACGTAGAGTGAGACTTCTGTACGTTCACTTTTCTTTTGTCCAGGCTACAGTTTACAAAACAGTTGCCGCTAGCGGTCTAGACTGGACCAGACTAGGCACAATGACATGCCTTTTTCGTAACACGATGATGTCAGGCAGGATTGCGTACCTATGGCCAGAGAATGTACCTACCCGAGATGAAACGCTGAATAGTACGCAACTTTATTGTACTAGAGTAGTAGTCTTAAGACTAAAATAGATATTACTGAGCATTGGCGACTAGATTTATTTACAAATGCCTTGTATGCTTTTGACTTTGATATAGGTAGTTGACCTTGGTAAATTCAAGATAATCTTACAGAATCTTAGGAAGTTCCATGTGAGAAAGCCTAGAAGAGCTGGCAACAAAGCGGCTTGGTTCTCACGGTAATGCTTACTTCTTTTGTTTCTAACTACTGGGAAGATTTCAACTCAATCAAATCTTGTATCTGTTACCACAATAGCTACACAACAAACTGGTAAATACTTATTTATAATACATAAAAACACTCAGACAGAGAAAAAACATCTATGTTCATGACACGTATCTCGATCAGATAGCAGACGTTCAAGAGAAGGGCCAGGTCAAGAGTACCCTAAACCGACGAGAATGTATGAAGAATGTTATGAGAGTGAATGAAGCGAAAGAGGTATGTAAGCAAGTGGAAATCCGTGATCTCTGCCTACCCCTATGGAAAACAGGCGTAATTTTATGTATGTATGTATGTTCATGACACAAATGTTTGTTTTATGGAGATCGACCCCACGGCCTACAGCGCAGAAGGCAGAGCTACTACCAACTGAGCTGTGACGCCTGTCAAACGAGTGCATTCGTGCTTCAGAGAACACATTAATCTGTCAGTTCTGGCCATAACAGTGTTCAAGCCATGACGAAGGCCTTCAATCTTCCTTTAAACTTTGTCACATCCGCTCAGTAGCTTAGCTGCAATAGGTAACTTACCGCACACCTAAAGCATAGCGACATTACCATTCTAGGTAAAACAGATGTTCAATTGACCTAGAAGTTTACCTGTTTTCCATGAGTTTCTATAGTGGACTAAAATACGGACCGTATCACTTCGGAATAATCATCGAATCTGACGAACGTAAACGATTTCGTTTAGGTTTTCAACTGACTCTTAAAGCAACACGGTCCGAGTTCTTATCACGGTACACCCACCCTAGGTTAGGTAGGTACCTATCTATCAAAAGACTACTGTATAAAAAGCCTCATGTGCCTGTAATTTCACCGGTAACCACACCCTTCAAACCGAAACACAGCAACGCTGCTTTGGCAGCAGAAATAGACAAGGTGGTAGTAGGTATAGTCAAATAGAGACGTCCACATGTAAGCGATCGGCAATTTCGATGCAGTCGTGCAGTAAAAAAACCACTAATGGTGCTAATTTGGACTTTAGTATTAACAGAATAAGATCTTTCATATTTGACACAATTTTAGTTAATTAGCTGTTCACTGTGAACATTGTTGAGTCGCATTACGGCAAGATTCGTAGCTAATAGCTATTTTTATTGCCAGTTTATGAGCTGATTAATGTTTTAGTAAAGTTGTAGTAGAGCGAAGTAATAACAATATTTCCGTTTTTAGTAGGCATAATTATGTTACTGACCTACTTTGTTATTTTGGCTAATGTTTGGGAAACGGCTAGATCACTTTGTAGAGAGAAGAGAGAATCTTTGATGCAAATTTTCTATTTAATAGTACCTACTAGAATTCGAATACAGATCACCGGTGGTCTAGTGGGAGTGAACCGGCCTTTTAATCGTAAGGTCGTACGTTCGCGAATACGCCCGTACACAATGGTAAAAAAATTGGATTTTCTGAATTTCGTGAGGCTATTATAGTTTTTTTTCGAATCAGTACTTTTGGTTCCCATATCAATAGATAAGTGTAAAGCTTACAGTGATTATGAAGTAAAACAACAGAATTTTTTGATGGACTTATTATGTACCTGATATTATGAGTGGATGCTCTATCAAGAGCATCCACTTTATTGTTTCTGGCCAGTTCTTAGGCCATAGTTCTAGCCATCAACCTGCCGGAACGTAGATCCACGTGTGACACAATTCATTTTCTATTTAGACAGCCTTCACAGCTCAGTTGGTAGTAAATATGTCTTCTGCGCCGTAGGCCGTGGATTCGATCCCCACCGAGAACAAACATTTGTGTGATGAACATAGATGTTTGTTTTCTGTCTGGGTGTTATATGTATAATTACAAAAAAAAGTATATATGTATTATATCAGCTATCTAGTACCCATATTACAAGCTTTGGGTTAGTTTGGGGCTAGATAGCGCTGTGTGGAAAGTCCACCAATATTTATTGATTTATATTTTTTTATTGTGTCTAGAATCCCAGCATACAAGAGGTTAAGTTGGTCATTAATTAAATTAACAATCGTCAAGTTGTTTAAAAATTTAATGATAGATAAAATATTTAAAAAAAAATCTTAAGGAACATCACAAGATCACAGTTTTTCAAAACTACCTACTGTTTTTTTTACAAGATTGGCTCAAATAGAAATACTCAATGAACCAGCTATTTTCCGCATCAGCTAGTGCAAATTCTCAACTGTCCTCATTTATGATTAACACAATAACATGCCTTGTGGGAAATTACAGTAAATGCAGAGGTACATTACCTACACAGGTCATAAAGGTTTCATTAATTAGCTATAACAATGACATCTATTAAACAAACTATCCCATACCTACAAACCTAGTAACTGCAGCAACTTTCCTCATTTTCTTTACTTACAAACATGGACCAAGGAGGTCTAAAAAGGTCACATTGAGCAATTCATCTTCTATTAATTTATTTCCCAAATTCCTAGCAGTTTGATCACCCTGATGTCAGTGAATTTTAGTAAGGTATCCAAACAAGTTTTCCTATCAAATAAAAAAAATGTATGAAGAAAAGTTCTTTGGTTCAGTTATTTTATATATAGATTGTATTTATGCATTAGGTATTATTAGTTTGAGGCGTAGCGTGTGCTGTCTTATAAATTTGATTTTGTTTACCTTTGTCTGTATGCCTACACCTCACTAAACTTCAATAATATATTATATTATTACATTGTAAAAGGATCATACAAAAGAACGGTAGGAACCAAGCCGTAAGTTTGTTGCCTGTTCTTCTAGGCTTTGGTCGCATGGAACTGGCACCTAGAGTCACCTAGCTTTAAGACGTTTCAAAGTGATCCTTGTGATTTTATTGAATAAATACATTTTGACTTTGACTTGACTATACTTCAAAAAGTATTTAACACCATTGTTTTAACAGTATCATCGATGACACTTTCGCATCAGCAGTTACTCTACAAAATATCACTAACCATCCTTTCATTGTGTAAGTTTACTCCTATGGAAGCCCTAAGAAGTTGGTAGGCAACAGTTACTGATTAGAAAAATACATAATAGGTTTAATGACTTATTGTTACCAAAGTAGGTAGTAAGTATGTACCTACATTCATTGAGTGAGACTAGAGTCAGAGTTAACATAATATTGACATAACTACCCACCCAGTTATTATTAAATACCTATCTATGAATAAATAGATATAGATTAAGTTATTTTCTCTAGTATTCCTAAGGTATTGGTTAGGTAGGAACATAAATACAGGGTCGGTAATGATAAGCAGCATTGAAGGTGGTATTAAAGAAAGTGGATTAAGCATAGATGATTTTTATAAGTTTAAGTGTTGATTTGAGGGTGACATAATCTTGTTGATTAAACCCTCTTTAATAAATAAAGATTAAAAAAAAAAAATGGGTTAGATAAATGTCTAAGCCTTTACCATCACAGAGTAACACTAGGTACAGGTACATCAGATAAAAATACACTTGGTCTCTTTATTTGACCGATATGGGACAGGAAATCATATTTTAAGATTTGTGTCAATCATGTGTACTATAAAAAATAAGGACAGATATGGTAAATAAACTCTAAGAGATGGTAAAACCTGCCCTTAGTAGCCAACTCTGATATGTAGTTTTTAAGCTGCCTCAACCCTTTTTTCATGGAGTATCTCTGGGACTTGAAGCCAGGAAGGGCTCTCATGAAAATGTTACTAGCAGCCACCAATCCCAATGGCAACTGAGAATGTTGCTTTTAACTTATTCAATAATTTTGGAATTACTAAGCAAGCTACACCACCAGCATTTCTTTACTAAAATAGTAGTAGAAGTACTAGAATAGTAATACCTAGTTAAATTGGTTTAAAAATTAGTACCATTTTGCAACACATTGTCATCACATTATTTTATTTTTAAGAGTAGTAGAGCTCTTTGTTAAGGGCTTGCCTGGGTACTACCACCACACCTTTTTCTGCCGCCAAGCAGCGTTGCACATTACATTACAGGCACATGAGGCTTAACATCTGTATGCCTCGAATTGATGGATGCAGGGCAATGCGTTGTAGGGTATGTTCCTATCGTGCATGACTTACGAGGCAATGCTTTGTTATAAGTGATGGTTACTACATAACATCATGAGGGCCATCTGCTTGTTCCATCAGCTAGTAGTATAAAAAAAAAACAGAAAAGCATCATAAGGCAGATTACAGATCCAAAAAAATTATGGTCTCAATAAGTTTCTAATACATGCCCAAGTCAATAATAAAAACATATTACAACACTTGATACAGCTTGACCTAGATAATAATCATGTACTGCTGATATTGAACTGATTTCACCATCTACTTTCTACAATTTTAACAGAATTTATATCAAAACGCAGAAAATATGCATTGCATTTAACAATTTTGTTTATTTTGGGTCAGTATTTAGAACTTTTTTTTTATTTCTAATATGGTTAACCTACCTCAGCCATATCTCTGGAGGAGCTAGAGAATTTATTCTAAAGAAACTAGTGACACGACAAGAAGAAGAAGAAGCTGTGTATGTACAAGAAGTTGGCAAGTTCGTAAGGGTACCTTCCGGTTTTGTTTACTATAAACTATGTACCTACATGAATGATAGTCGGTAAGTTCGTAAGGGTACCTGGTCTAGTTTTCTTTAGTATAAACTTACCTACTTGTCCAGAATGATAAGGACAGACAAGATCTAGTATGTGTGTCAATGTTGAATGGGAAGCAAAAAACATTGAGTTTTTTGTTTTATATGCAGGTAAGCTAGAGTAAATGTAGGTAGATACAAATAAATATACATAAATCAAATTAATTGCACTTGGCATTTGGCAATCGAGACCCCATCCATTCACGCCTTCGCAACGTATTGACAACAGTGGAACCTTGAGAAATAGTATGCGAGACCCATACAAAGATGCCGATTACCGATCAAAATAATACAGATTTGATTAGGTTTACCGACCTTCAGCGCTCTGATTCAATGACGGAGGAGCCCCCGACGAAGATAGGTCCTTCTTCTGCCCCGTCTTGGACAAATCCGAGTCGGAATCATCGAAAACTAGCGTCCTCACGGACTGTGAACAACGACGGTCCATATTCACTTCACTCTCACTTCCGCAAGACCACTATTTTAGCTCTCGTATCCCCCATTTAAATCCCCCGCACGATCACTGTACCGTACATACTGCTAGACAACAATTCAACATCACAATTATGTTATTTACGAATGCAGTTTTCTCTCGGTCTATGCAATTTTCTTACTTTGCCATGATATTGTAGGTAAATAGAGCGCGAGCGCGGTACACGACTTCGCACAAATCGAATCGAATCGAATAGACAAGACAAGACAGTCGTCCGCGACAGGAGTAGTATTGTTCTGTGGTCGTCCGTCCACCCGCCACCCCCGAGTCCGGTTATTGTACAACATGATAATGTACAGCACGATAATGGAGTCCGGTTATTGTACGACATGATAATGTACAGGACGATAATGTACAGCATGATATTTGGAATCCACTTTGGTACCTTTTTGGATTCGTTTTATCTGGGTGTACATTATCGGGGTGTGCATTATCTGGATGTGCAATATTGTCACATGTGATTAATGTGTGTGTAAACGTTAATGTACAGCATGATAATTGGAAGCCACTTTGGTACCGTAAAAATTAATTTCTGGCAAAAGTAATTTATATGTTTCAACATAACATAACCAGTCCGACTCAACGGTACTAAAGTGGCTTCCAATTATCATGCTGTACATTATCTGGGTGTACATTATTGACACGTGACGATATTGCACAGCATGTTATTGTACGGGATGATAACGTACACCCAATAATTCAAACCAGTGGACACGGATTATCTGGGTGTGCGTTATCGTGCTGTGCAATATCATGCTGTACATTATTTGGCCGTACATTATTGGCTCCCCAATCCGACTTGACGTTACTAAAGTGGCTTACAATTATCATGCTGTACATTATCTGGGTGTACATTATCAACACGTGACGATATTGCACAGCATGTTATTGTACGGGATGATAATGTACACCCAATAATTCAAACCAGTGGACACGGATTAACTGGGTGTGCATTATCATGCTGTACATTATTTGGCCGTACATTATTGTCTCCCCCCCCACCATAGATTTATAATACTATAGATTGCCTACGAGCGTATACCCGAGCAAGACGGACAACAAGTACATACAATTTATGGGTTGCCACATCATACTATTTTCACCCAACCAAGCATAAGCTATGATGTCGCCGCGGCTCCAGTTGTTTGTTTAATGATGTTTAATTAAAGCTAGTTTCTGCAGTTTAATAGTTTGTACCCTCCTCTAGGTTACGCCATTTTAATATCTTCTAAGGAATGAGCTAGAAAAAAGCCTACACAGCTCAGTTGGTAGCCTTCTGCGCCGTAGGCCGTGGGTTCAATCCTACCGAGAACAAACATTTGTGTGATGTGATACTAGACGTTTGTTCTCTGCCTGGGTGGTTGTGATTTGGCTTATTTTGGGGCTATATAGTGCTGTGTGGAGCGTCCACGAATATTTATAAAAAATAAAAAAATAAACAGGGCGAACTGGCACTAAGCTGGCATTTTAGACATTGACATCAGAACCCTAGGCCCCGCGAGCTAGAGTCCTGGATTTTCCTAGTGAGGGGGACAGAGCTAGCTAGTGGTGCTATTCTTCACATTCTACCACCTACCAATAGTTTAACTATGTTACTGCACCAGCTAGGTAAAATTTTTATGAATAAAAAACAATTTATTTATTTATCATTGATTTATTTATTCTACATCCCTACTCATCAGAAACCGTAATTCAAAAAGTTAATTTATAACGCGTGCTTCAATTTTAAATTAAGTAGGTATAAACAATACATCTTAACAGGAGTAAGCCAGCTTATGCTAGAGCTGACCATAAGCCTGAGCAATGCCACCACTTTGCCCTGAAGCGCGAAGTGGTGGCATTATGAATACAGCTATCCTCAGAACATCACTATGAATATGTCATAAATACATTAAAATATATCACGTGTAAGTACGTATTTATTTATTAGACGATAAATATTTAATAGTTTGTACATAACAATTTCGACTATTTCATTCATAGAATATTTTCTTAATTCACACTTTTTAAAGCAAGATTTTTGAACATACTTTTTATATCCAGAAAAAAAGAGGAGATACCGTTTATGTTGAAATAGCCCAAAAGTTTTTTAGTCCGTAAGTTTCTTGCCTGTTCTTCTTTGGTCGCGCGCGAGGAACTGGCGGTACATTCACCTATTACCAATTTAAGACGTTTCAAAGAGATCCTTGTGATTGTACTGAATAAAGACCGTTTTGATTTTGATTTTGGAGCTTGGTAACCCGTAGCTTTAACCCACCAGCCCAAAGTAGTTGCATCTTTGGGAAATCTGTAAAACAAACATGTTATTATTAGGCATATGTAGGTATTTAATCATACTACGCGATGGTGGTCTCAGACATAAAATAACTACCAACTTCTCATATGAAAATCGTGAGGAGACTTAAATTATTAAAATGTTACGCAAAGCTAAAAAAATAAATTAAATTAAAATAAAATATATGTACCTACTACCTATACCTATATTACATTTTTTTTTCATTATGTACTTAAGTCAAACAAACCTTATTTCTTTGAATAAGATAATAATAAATTGCGACATTATCATTTTTTTCTAGATTATTGTGTGTATTTGAACTTATCCTAACATATCAGAGTCGAATCCACCCTAAAGTTGTTCGTTTCCCAACATTTTTGGCAAATAGATTTTGTTTTAGTTGGCAGCCCGAAAGATCGTATAACCCAGCCAAATTATGTTTCTATAGAACTGTATCGGTTTGAATAGCCATGTCATTTGTGTGGTTTATAGTAACCTATACTCAATTTTACAATATAATTAAATTCTAGAAATCTACTATGATATGCGATAGAAAGTAAACACAACCGTTAAATGATTAATTGTGGACACTGTGCATTCTCCGTTTTATAGTTTAATTGACAAATAGAACATAAAAGTGCTACTTACCGAAGGAAGCTTAATTTTCAATTTTCCGAGCTGTATCATTATCACAGCCTAAAATACTAAAATGCACCACATTAGTAACTTAACTCTACGTATACTGGGACCTAGGCACACACTATTTTCAAAGAACTTTGGCACTAAACACCTGTAAACTCACAAGCACCAAGCGGTTTGTTTAGCACCAAACTTGGTGCTAAACAATCAAAAACGTATACGCAGAAAGGGACAGAACATTTATATTATATTTCTCTCACTCATAGGTATAATTTGTATTATTGCGTCTCTCTTACTCTTGGTATTATTATTTGATGCTCTATCTATTGTATCCTTGATCTAAGCCCCCCACACAGAACACAGTACCGATCCACAGAGTACCGTACTTATCTGAGTGACTGACAGTTGACAGTCGGTCGTCGTCCCCGTTTATCCATCCATCTGTCAGTCAGTGGTAGATTACGTTATCTACGGACGAGTTGTCTATATTTTTGTTCACCGTGAGCTCTTATAGAGAGCCTGAAATAAGAGCCTAGTCTATTGGTAGAATTCTAACAGAATTTAATCACTACTTGTGTTATTGATACCATTCAGGAGTTTAGTACCTCCATGATTCAGGACAAAGGCAAATGACTCGTGACATAAACTGATTGATATGATGACTCACAAAGTTGACGCTAGAAAATAGAACGAACGTTCGATTCCTACCCGCATATCCCAAATCAAGGTGTTGTATACCTTTATCGTGGTCAGGTACACACGGACAGATCAAGCTACACAAAGCCAAAGAAAAATAGTATAGCCATAAGTGTTGACACACGGATTGGCATTGTTGAGCAACGACGACCGACGTAACAAGTAGCAGAGCGCGGGCGCGTTGCTCCTAGGCTAAGAAGCATAAGTAGTTAAAGGGATCAATGTAGTTCAAGGTATAAATTCATGACCTCTTTGAATAAATACTAGAAAAAATACTAAAATTCACTTACGAATATAATTATGGTCTAAGAACTTTCGTCATCAACATCTACGTTTTTATTACATGTCTACTACAGTAGACATTTAATAAACAGTAGTAGTAGATTGTTTACCAAGGGAGCAAACAACTATTTTTATGGCGAGAGTGTTTTTTGAATCCAGAGCGGAGCGAAGGATTTATAGAATCCTAAGCGTAGCGAGGGATTCAAAGTACTTCACTCGAGCTTAAAATAGTGTTGCTCCCGAGGTGGACACTCTACTTTTTATCACCCTCTATGAGAAAATAGCTTAGTGCAACTTATGAATAATCACAGTCACGAAGTCACGAAGTCACGAAGTCACGAAGTCACGAAGTCACGAAGTCACGAAGTCACGAAGTCACAAAGTCACAAAGTCACAAAGTCACAAAGTCACAAAGTCACAAAGTCACAAAGTCACAAAGTCACAAAGTCACAAAGCCACAAAGCCAAAAAGTCACAAAGTCACAAAGTCACAAAGTCACAAAGTCACAAAGTCACAAAGTCACAAAGTCACAAAGTCACAAAGTCACAAAGTCACAAAGTCACAAAGTCACAAAGTCACAAAGTCACAAAGTCACAAAGTCACAAAGTCACAAAGTCACAGAGTCACAGAGTCACAGAGTCACAGAGTCACAGAGTCACAGAGTCACAGAGTCACAGAGTCACAGAGTCACAGAGTCACAGAGTCACAGAGTCACAGAGTCACAGAGTCACATAGTCACAGAGTCACAGAGTCACAGAGTCACAGAGTCACAGAGTCACAGAGTCACAGAGTCACAGAGTCACAGAGTCACAGAGTCACAGAGTCACAGAGTCACAGAGTCACAAAGTCACAAAGTCACAAAGTCACAAAGTCACAAAGTCACAAAGTCACGAAGTCACGAAGTCACATAGTCACATTGTCACATTGTCACATTGTCACATTGTCACATAGTCTCATAGTCACAATCAAGTAAAATCTGAATTTTAGTAAACAATTATGAACAAAGGTGGAATGCGCGTTCCACGTGTTTTTGTTTATTTTTATTTAGTTCAGGCGCTTTTTTTTGATTATAAAGCCTGCTTGTTCATACAGTGTTCGTGATCTCTTTGGTGATTAGAACTTTTACTCAATAAGCACATTCCAAATTCAAATCACATTACCGCCCGTGGGATCAAAGTGCTATTTTGCTGCCTGTTTTCGAAGAGCAAACTATCTCCTTTCGAATTGATGTGATAAAAAAATATTTATATTTCTACCAAACTGTTTGGTATTTTTTGTACGGGTATAGTTAATAAAAATGCGATGCCTACTACTTTCTATCTAGCTCATCTTGTGTTATAGCTCCATCTAACAGCAAAATATAGAAACATCTAGGTCTCAGCTGCCATTGTTAAAAAACTTTACTTTACACTTGCCAGCATAAAAATAACTGATTCATGTTTATTTTTTTGAATTTACCGAAAATTAAACAAATACTTAAATATTCAGAGTCAATTGAATGTTTTCTAGGATACTAGTATCTGTCAATAAATATTTCTGGGCTAGATAACTTTTATTTTATGAGTTTACTACTGCCATCTAGTGAGTAAAATACAAAAAAATAAGTTGTACCGTCAAAAGAAACGGAAAAACACGAACGTGCGTCGCCTCAGTAGATATCAGCTGAAATTATTCGGCTAAAATGCCCTGGCACGGGCATACGTAGTCGTCGGTCCGCCATTACGACGCAGCCGAAGACACGTTCGTCGTATTTAGTTCAATATTTTCGTTTATAAATGAGTATTAACGCTCATGAACTAAGTAATCGACTTCTGAATGCGTTGGATAACAATTACAATGTAAGTTTTCGACTTTTGATGATAGTAAGTTCGGAAACGAGCCGAGATACGAATTCGGTCCACGAGCCCATGGCACCCGATTCGATGTTGCGATTTAGCCACTTGGGAGGTTGTCCCCGGAGCCGCCCTTACTGTGATGTTACTCAGGAGTTCTGTTGGGACTGTCCCGCTAAAAAAGTTTGCGTTGAGTGCGGGTTCCGGAGCGGATATGTACAGTGTCTGGATAGCGAGCGTCGGAGCTCGGTGGGGTACTGACGTCGTCAGCGCGCCTCCCCGTCCCTCGCGCGCTGTCTGTAGTGCCAAAAATTTTGCAATGTGATAATATAGAATTGTGCCACGCGTGACCTCTGCTGCGGATTATTAGTCCCACGGATTGGGACAAGAATGTTTTTTTTGTGTTCAACGACCCTAGGTGAGTATGATTATTGTAGTGTGGTGTGGTGTAGCTGAGATCACGTGTGGGTGCAGCCAGCATCCTGAATTTCTGTGTGCCTGACTACATTGATTCATGTGTGTATATCATGCAACTTTATTGTGCAATTGTTAGGTATTATTGGTAGCAACCATCCTGTGATTGAATCCATTAGACTACAATGTCAGCGGTGTAGTGCTTCTACAGTGAGCC
Source organism: Chloroclysta siterata (assembly GCA_932294275.1). Lineage (NCBI taxonomy): Eukaryota > Metazoa > Arthropoda > Insecta > Lepidoptera > Geometridae > Chloroclysta > Chloroclysta siterata. The sequence goes on along the minus strand of OW028591.1, from coordinate 13,260,363 downwards.
AACTACATAAGTGGTGTCTACCTAGTTACCATGCTCTTCCGGGTTGCTATCAATATGATTAGTATTTTAATGCTTCATGGTTGATAACATTTGTTGTCAAACATTATACCTTAGAAATGCATATTATTTCAGAATAGGATGAGTGGAGTAAGGTTTTTTATTTCTATAATTATGTTTCTCTAGTATTTTCTGCTGCAATTTCTCTGTGAGTTGTGTCACCAAGTGTTTGCAAAGTGTTACCAACTATTGGAGAGTCCCCTTGCCTGTGCTAATTGACAGTCATGGCTACATGATCCTTGCCATGTGGGGCCAGTTATCAAGTGCTAACAGTTTTGCTAGCATATTCAGACTAACTTGAAGTCGGCTGTTTGCAAAGGCTGCTTCCAAAGGAACCTCTTGAACAGCATAATCCCTTACTTCATGTTGTAAACTGTACCATGTTAACCTTTAAAATATCACCATTTGAGTCGCAAAGATATGCAATTGTCTCTGGCTCCCAGGCGTGCTGGTCCAAAGGTTCCTATCTTTTTCTCTGTAATAGACACATTCACTGTTGCTAGCATGACACATCACATATTATGCAATCTGGTGTAAATTAAAATTCAAAATATGTTGAATAGCTTTTATCAATCGTAAAATTTATTGACAGTAAGTTTTGACTTTGAGGGCAAATACATAAGCCTAATGAATAATTTACAAATGTTTCATACATGTTATCATATTTAAGAACACAAGGTCTTAGAGGTTTAATAAATAAATAATAAATATTGGTGGACATTCCACACAGCACTATCTCACCCCAAACTGAGCCAAAGCTTGTGATATGTGAACCAGATAGCTGATATAATACATATATACTTTTTTTTTTGTAAATACATACTTATAATAATATATAACACCCAGATAGAGAACAAAAATCTATGTTCATCACACAAATGTTTGCTCTCGGTGGGGATCGAACCCACGGCCTACGGCGCAGAAGGCAGAGCTACTACCAACTGAGCTGTGAAGGCTGTCAATAATCAGAGGGCATGTTAAAAATGTAATCTGAATCCTACCTATTTAGCTACTAGATATTCCCTATCTACTAACTGATGCTTCACATTTTACATTTCTGCTAACACCTAAAACAAAAACCTACAAAAATATGCTGAATGAATGAAAAACAAGGTAGGTAGGTAAATTCTAATCCAAACAATGGAAATCGCAATAGCAGATAAAGTTTAGATTGTTTTTTTTTGCCAATTCCACCATAGCACTGATTGTGAAAAGGCATAAAACAAGTTGTAAACCGAATGAGAAACTACAGCCATGAAACTTTGGTGATGGTTATTTTCGTATGAAAAGAACATATAAATGGCAAATATCTTATGCTGGACAGCTTTGGCAATATGTCACATTTAATTTTAGGTTTTTGGCTCTATTTTAAATGAATCTAATTCAAAAAGTGTTTACCCTCAGGTATGGTACAGGCCTTGCCTCTATATGGCATTCAACTTCAGCTAATCTTTGACAGATATCTATGAGGGACCATGGTCTTCTCATAATCAAGAGAAAAATATATCAGGCTTTACTTGGTTGTATAAAACTAAGTACTCTTTAATGGCAGATCTGCTTTAATAAAAATTTTATTTTTTTCACAGATGTGAATGTTAACAGATAGTAGTTCTTGTCTAAGCACCCCGGTCAATCCCATGTTGATCTTGAGATTATGAAGGGTTTTTGCAATTTTTTACATGGGCTTAGTTCGCTAAATTCGCCATTTAACAAATTGTTTCTGGAGCAAAACAGCTCAGCATGCATAATTTTTGAAGATACTATCCCATCTCTTTACAGCAAAGATATGTAAGGGGTCTTTGGGCATACTACTCTCTACTCTGTGACAAGTTCAACAACCTCTAAAGAGGGTTTTCTCTTGAACAGCAGCCCTTGTTATGTTCTTGATAAAATGTAATGTTGTCATTGAAATTATAGGAATCAGATTACAATGATAACAATAATACTTTTATGGCTAAATGACTAATGACTATAATTTAAGCTTTGTAATACTACAGAATAAATAATTGTACTACATAAAACCTAATTCTGTAATGTTATGGTTTGGTAACAAACAGGCTAACATTTACAAGGTCCTTTCGCTTTATTAGATAAAAAATTATAAAATAAAAAAAAAAAACTCTAAAAAAAATCTGTTTCTGTACTTCTATTTCTTGTTAAATAAATACATTTTGATTTAAAATACAAGACCAACTAAACCAAGGGGTACTTGACACATTGTACCAGCGAAGTCCAAACCAATCATTAAGATTGTATCTTGAGCTTACTAGATTGTATCGGATACGCATCAGGCTATACACTGCTCACTTTTATGTCCTTGTAGTAAGGGTCAATTTTCTTTGGATTTGTGTAGCTTTTTCTGTATTCGTGTGTACCTAATTCTCAGACAAAATAATTTATTTTGTCTGAGACTTAATTACGTATCTTTCGAGAGCAATTTTGAAAAAGTTTACTATGAGTTATCCTTGCTGTTACATGTTGCTCACTTTGATATTTTCTTTGCAGGTTGTCGACATGCATACCGTCAACGAAATCATATCCATATTGGAGAAGTTCAATATCACAAAAGAGCTGTTGGAGGTGAGCAAATGGTTTTTTTATACAACTAGCTGATGAAACAAGCAGATGGCTCACCTGATGTTAAGTGGTAACCTATAACAAAGCGTTGCCTCGTAAGTCACGCACGTTAGGAACTTGCCCTAAGATGCACTGGCCTGCGTCCATCAACTTAAGGCACACAGATGTTAAGCCTCATGTGCCTGTAATTACACCGGCAACCACACTCTTCAAACCGAAACACAGCAATGCTGCTTGGCGGCAGAAAAAGGCGTGGCGTACTTCTTCTAAAAAGGCGTTTATTCGATAAGCGTGCTGAGAAGTAACGAGTCTCCATACAAAAAAGGCCTGACGTTACGAAAAACAAAACTCAGACTTGGGGTACAGATAGCTGATGTAATACTTATACATTTACTTTGATTTGACTCTTGATACAAATTACAATTGATAGAAATTGTTTACGGCTGTAATTCCCATGCACAGTAGACATCTCAGATACTGATCAAGCACACAATGGCAAGGAAAAATGTTGCTTACTATGAGGATAAAAAAACAGTGTATAGCTTGAAGCGGATCTGTGTGTATATAAAGAAAGTGGAAAAATTGGCCCCTGCCCGCTGTTTGTAGTAGTTGTCTGTTTGCAGTACCTTTCGCGGCTCACATCTACCTGGGGTTAACGACCTCATGCTGAACTACTTTTGTTTATGTCTCAATATATTTGTTCCAGACCACCAGACTTGGAAAACATGTGAACGAGCTACGCCGTAAGACGTCAGACCCACAGCTGGCGAGACGCGCCAAGGTGCTGGTGAAACGATGGCGCGACCTTGTCATACCCACTGTCGCCTCTCCGGGACACACTGGTAACTTTTCCATCACAGTACAGTCGAAAACTGCAGCTTTTTAATCACGCCTGTAAAGGAAGTTGCAGAACATACCTACAATACCAGATATGACCAGATATGACCTGAAGGATTGAATCTCAGAATCTCTGAAGGCATCATCATTCTTCCTGGAAATGTTTGGGCGAGGCCTATAGTGGACTCAGTGGACTTCTCATGCTGATAATGATGATGATCAAGTTCTGTGTACCGTACATAGGTACTGGTACCCATAGGGATTTTATTTTCTGTATTGTAAGCGTGGGATGAAGTTATGAAAGTTCTTAGCTCGCCCGATACAGGCATTCGTATTTTCCATACAAACCTCTTTGGAAAAATTGCTCGAAAAAAAAAATATGGCTTGAGGTATGTTCCATGTTATGGCATGTTCCATTCCATTAAATATCAATTGTGGTGTCAGAATAAAATTATGAAATACGTTAACAAATGCATTATAAAAACGACGCACCGTCGCTCATTGCAAGTGCGTAAATCAATCAATCACGAAGTTAAGAAACGCGATCTTGACATACTTTGGCGACTGTTTTGCGGTAGCTCTGGTTATCAATACTTCTTACTGTTATTAAGTAACACCTCAGCTTCTTAACGTCTCAGATAGACGACAATGCTACCCAAAGTCCTAGTTTTGTTGTACAAAAACGGCCTGTCGATAAAGAAAACGAAAAACGAAACTCAGTAGACGTGCTTTGTGACGTAATTCAATTCTTAAAAACACAGGTGGGCTATCTTCAGGATCCCTAACTTATTCTCAGTAACTAGACACCCACCCTGGCTTCGTGCGGGCTTGCATTCTGACGATCTATTAGTATGAACCGGGATTTCTTGTTGTGTCACTAACTCTTTTGAAACGGTGTGATGAAAGGACTTGAAGTGCGCCTCAAAGATGCTCTTTTCGAAGACTTGACGTATGTTTTATAACTTTTTAGATTCTACGACATGCCGTTTTCCTTACGATGATTTCCTTTACCGCACCGTTTGGGAGTACTGGCACGGTGCACAAAAAACTTATTGGAGCACTACCGGATTTAAACCCATGACCTTAATATCGGAAAGAACCGCTACTACTAGACCACCAGCGCTCTCCGATAAAATGTATGATGAACCGACATAAGATAAATAAATAAATATTGGTGGACATTCCACACAGCACTATCTCGCCCCAAACTAAGCCAAAGCTTGTGTTATGGGAACCAGATAGCTGATATACTACATAAATACTTTATTTTTTTGTAAATACATACTTATAATATTATATAACACCCAGATAGAGAACAAACATCTATGTTCATCACACAAATGTTTGTTCTCGGTGGGGATCGAACCCACGGCCTACGGCGCAGAAGGCAGAGCTACTACCAACTGAGCTGTGAAGGCTGAAAATGTATGTTTATTTTTGTTTCAGCCTTGCCGGGGTCGAATCGATCGTCGGCAGAGAGACAAGTGAGGAGGTTGGGCGGCACTCCGCTTACGTCGCCGGCGCTGTCGCGGGTAACATAGATCTTGCTAATTGCTACAAAAAGAACCTACTAAGTGCGCTTACGCTAGTTCTGTTGTAATTTTGAGCTGCAATCGTATAGCCGTGCCGTTTTTGTCCCGTGTTAACGAGACAACCTTAGAATTGCGGCTAGAATTTCCGACTGTGGTAGTTTTCTGCTGCAATATCGTGTTCGTTCGTTCATAAGCTCCTTTAGGTACGCTACTAAAAGTTAACTTCATAACGCATGCGCAAACCATCAGCGCTCACGATGTCAAAGTCAAAGGACGCTTAACAGATTGGGCGTGATTTCCGCGCGTTTTGACGCTTAAGCTTGTATACACGCGAGCTGTGAATAACGCTACAGATGGGGTCAGTAGCAATATGCAGCGACGTAATTGTTACTGAGCCCAACTGGTTTGCGCGTACATGGGTCTAGTTCTATTGAAAGTACCATGTAATCCCGGTTACAGATTAAAAGCCGATTTCACCATGCTCTGTTAGATTAACAAAGGATTAAAGGAAATCAGCTCTTAATCTAAGACAGCATGGTCAACATTGCCGCTCGTTTTATAACAGGGTGTCACAAATTAAAAAGAACTCGAGTGTGAAAATATACGAGCTTCGCACCGAAAACGCGCCCTATCTGTAATCGCCCGAAGTGTCCATGTGCCGGGAACCCCCGGAAAACATTATGACAGTTATAATTATAACTTTGCAGCAAGTCGTGAGCCCGGCGGTGCCGAGTCCACGACCTCAGTCACGGCCTGGTGAGTACCTCGCTGAATGTTATTAGATATGCAACGGAGAGCTCCCGTGGTCTAGTGGTAGCGGCCCCGCCTTCCGATCCTAAGGTCGTGGGTTCAAAACTGGGCGTGCACCAATGAGATTTTCATTTCAAAAAATGCCACATACTGTGTACTCTCCAAACGGTGAAGGAAAACATCGTGAGGAAACCGGCAAGTCGTGTAAATAGGTCTTCAAAATGTGTCATGTGCTCGAAAGGAGCCTCTAAACATCTGAACCTAATAACTTTTTATTTTTATTTTTTTATACCACTAGCTGATGGAACAAGCAGATGGCCCTCCTGATGTTAGTGGTAACCATCACCTATAACAAAGCATTGCCTGGTGTGTCACGCTCGTTTGGAACGTGCCCTACGATGCACTGCCCTGCGTCCATCAACCTGCAATTACACCGGCAACCACACTCTTCAAACCGAAACACATTGCTGCTTGGCGGCAGAAAAAGGCGTGGTGGTAGTACTTCCCCGGACGAGCCCTTCACAAGGAGCTCTACTACTCTTAATTTTCGCATTTACTCGTATATATTTTTAAGAATAAGGTAGGATAAACTGACCCATTCTGAAAATTAACATACATAGAATATAATTTAATTTGAAATTTTAAGTTTGTAGTGTTTAATCAATAAAGAGTCGTCTATCATTCAAGTTTCAACATTTAATATTTCCTTCCTGCATGTTAATAACAGTGATATGACGTAACACAGCCATACGCCAGCAACAAAGTATTCTGAGAATAAATAATTTGAACTCCGGACTCCCACAGTTTAGTTTAGTATTAGGTTTCCACAGCACATTGCAATGTCAGCATTGTGTATACACAAGCTTTACTATAGCAGTTAGTCTACGTAAGTGATTAAAAGTATTTGGATTTTTAAATATGGTTTCGAAAATTATTGCCGTCCTTGTTATTTCACTTTGTTAGAGAGGGACGGCAATGTTTTACTGCTGTCAATTTAGTTTACTTTTGAAACATAACAGAATCGAAAACAGTTGCGGTCGCACGCGGCGTCGCTCGTAGTAGTTATTACATCATATTGAAGATATTTTTATAGGTTCGTTAATATATATATTTTTCGGATTTAAATTAGCGTATATTTTAATCTAAATTACAAACTATATTTGCTCCCAGCTTTATCCAAATCGGTACAATGGTTAGCGTGTGACAATAACGTCAAAATCTTATACTTACATTGAACGTCCCTAACTTTCACGAAAAATGTTAAGATTAATATTTCAAAATGTAATATGCTTTCTAATAACTAATCACCAGGCACGGTACTCATCCTCTTAGATGTTTCGATGTTTCTAATGTAATTGTACTGTATGTTTTGAATGTGATTACAGCATGGGGCGGTTACGAGTCGGATTCACAAGACGTGATCCTAGTGGACGACGATCCTCCCCCGCCGCCCGCGCCTTCCCCGCTCGCTAGTCTGCACAAGCCGCTGATGCCATGTGAGTGTTCCTTGTACTAATAAATTGGCTAAAAAAAAACAAAAAAACAGGTACTCTTCTCTCTCTTGTCGTGTCACTAGTTTCTTTATAAACAGTGTGGAGAAAGGATTTTGAGTGCGCCTCAAGAGGCTCCTTTCGAGCACTTGGCACATAGAACTTTTTAGGTTCTACGACATGCTGGTTTCCTCACGATGTTTTCCTTCACCGTTTGAGAGTATCTACTGGCATTGTAGTCAGAGCCACGTTCACATATCTGCATTCTGTAGTAGTTTTTTAACGCTTTCTTGATGAAACTGTCGGTTTTGGGCCCCTTCCATCTGTCTCTTACTCTGAAACGACATCACAGCAATTTTATAAGGAAGACTATATTTAGGAAAATGTGTTTAATGAAGTCTTTGATTCCAGCCGTAAAAAGACCGCCATCCCCGCAACCGTTATATGATGAGAAAAAAGCGAAAAGAGACAAAAAACCTAAGAAAAGAAGGTAATACACGTAAATTTTTTACTAGCTTGTAGCATCAAATTTTATCTACATATAATATAGTACATAATATGCTGTTTATTCTTAAAGTCTTATTCATATTGGTCACTGAATGCTCCATTATCTAAACTGGCCGTTATGTCTGTCGCTGTCTCTTTTCGTTGACATGAAAGTGACAGTGACAAGTATACTTTATAGAGCCGCTATAAAATAAAACGGTTCCTACCGTTTATCCCCTGATAAATAACTGAAACAGCACGACTTTCGACGATCCCCAGGCACGGTAGTTACTTAGTACCAACTTGAGATTCTTTGAGGATGTGTTATGTGTCTTTGAGGAGGCACATTCCCACATTTTGTAGTAGTTGGTATTCCATACGTAACAGGTTGTTAGCACTTCGCCGCTGTATAAATATGGATAAGGATCTTATTTAATATTCCCAGGGGTCACAGCAGAGCAGGGTCCGGTACGGAAGCGACGTCACCGCTTCCAAACATGGGCGGTATCACAATACCCGCATCTCCTCCGCCCCCCGCCCACGTTACCGCCGCCCTGCCACCGCCCCCCGCGCCCCTTCCTCCGCCCACCGCCCCCGCGCCCCTTCCTCCGCCCACCGCCCCCGCGCCTCTGCCCCCCGCCGCGTGGCGGGATCGGAACGGCACAGAGCGACGTCGGAATGGAAAGAAGAACAAGCTTGATCCTTATACTGCTATGGTGAACAGGATGCCCACCGCCGGTGCTAAAAAGGTAAATCATAAAATTATCCTTCCAAAGTCCTTCTGCGCTACTTTAAAGAGTTGGCCAGGCAGGATTTTTAGATACCAACAAACTGACTAACTAAATTCTCATTTAATTTATATTTATAGATGTCAAAGAAATGGTAAAATAAATACTTACCAAAACATATAAAAAAAAACTATTTCACAACTTTTCATTGACGACAGAGGAAGTTGATTGAAAAGTTTGTTTACTCTGGGAATATTATGTAGAACGTTTAGAAAAAAAAGCTAAATATTATGATGACGATCTTCATCTTACCCATCTTAAGACTTCATCATAAGAGGTCTTATGATGGGTTGTTGAATCTATAACTATGAAGTTACGTCCTTAAAGTTTATCTTTTCGTGTCACTCCTCTCCTCTTGTTCTAGTGATAACCCACGAAACGTAAATCTACTCAATGTATCTATGTCAGCTATCAGTGATATTTTGAATAAAAGCCACTGTCGCAAAATACTCGTAAACCGCTAAAAAATTACAAATACGAAAGTGATGAAGAATAGTATAGAAGGCGCTCACGTAATACCGTGTGCTGTGAAAGTTTTTGCCTGTATTTATATCACACAAAAACTTCTTCAGATATTATAAGCACACATGTGCTAATCTAGAACGACATCTTTCCGTCAACATAGCTTGACTTTTGAAACTGTTGTATTTTAGGTGAAGACGACGAAGGAGCTTCTAGAAGAGATCCAGTCTCGTGGAAGCAAGCCGCCCGCCTCGCCCGGCTCACCGGACGTCATGCTAATAGAAGACAGTGAGTAAACTTGTACCAAAGTGTAAATCAAAATTTAAAAATTGGAGGACTACCACACAATTTCGTCACAGGTTCGTCCTACAATGTTATTTGTCAAGAGCTCGATATATTCAGTGTATCGGTTGTTTCTATTAAACATTTCTTCTAATGAATTTATTACCATTATCATAATATCTTTTTTGTTTTAATAATTTTATATTGTTAATATTTTTCTATATTTATGAAATTTTGTTGGTAAAGGTATCCATTATTTACGTAATGTGAGCAATAAAACTGCATGCTGTGTGTGTACGGCTACGTACATTGTCGTGGCATATTTACCTATGTACAGAGAGACCGCTCGAGACAGTCGCGAGCGAAAAGCGAACTTACCTAACTAACTTTTTTAATGTGCGGTTCTAACTGGGATCGTACACTGTGTTTGCATCTAGAAGGCCGTTCAGCTGATTAAGTTTTAAGATGTTTGCTTTTTGTGAAATTTTGTTGTAACTGCTGGTTTGAGAACCGATCAATAAAAAAATCATAAAAAAAACAATGCTTAAATCTAGTCCCGAACTTAGCGAAGCCTGTTAACTTATTTATTTTGCAATTTCAGCCTTCCCGATCAAAGTGGACTCCCCCCTCCGCAACGGCGGCTCGTCTCCGCGGCCCCCCTCCCCGGCGCCCGCGGCCGCGCCGCCCCCCCGGGAGCCGCTGGAGGACGCGCGCGAGTACCGCGAGTGCACGTGCGCGGAGGCGGCGGAGGAGGCGTGCCCGGCGGCGCGACGCGCGCGCGTGCTGCCGCTGCACGTGCGCGCGCTGCACCACGCCTACCTGCCCGGCGTGAACGGCACGCGCGCGCCGCTGCACCCGCACCAGTTCGCCGTCCGCAAGCTGACGGACCCGGAGCGGCCGGACCTGTTCGCGAGCGTCGTGCCGCTCTACAAGTACTCGGACTACGCGGACGACCGCTGCGCCAAGAACATGTCCCGCGTGCCGCTCTGCGCGCACCTGCCGTGGACGGAGTTCGCGCCGGCGCCCGCGTCGCCGCCGCCGCCCCCCTCGCCGCCGCCGCCGCGCCCCTACCCGGCGGACGAGCTCGAGGAGCGGCCGCAGCCGGCGTCGCGGGACGACACGCGCGACAGCGAGGCGACCGACTGCTCGCTGGAGGACGCGCGCCTCGACCCGGAGCCGGAGCCGAGCCGAGAGCCGAGCCTCGAGCCGAGCGAGCGGCTGAAGGCGCCGATCCTGTCGGTCGACGAGGAGACGCAGTTCTTCGCGGTCGAGAAGCCGGAGCGGATGGACGTGCAAGAGGATTTCGAGACGGAGCACCGGGATCACCGGACGGTCGAGCGGACGAAAGGAGACCTCACCGGGCAGGAGCTGTACGACGAGGTTCGGCGGACGATAGATGACATCCCGTACGACTACGGGCAGATGTCGCTGCCTCCGGTGGTGACCCTGCCGGAGGAGGCGGAGGAGGCCGGCCCGGCGCTCGAGGAGGCGTTCGTCCGGGCGGAAGCGGAAACGGAACGGTTGGAGTTCGACCGACCGCCGCGACCGGACAACTTCGCCGAGTGGCATGAATGCGCGAGGTTGGGCGAACTCATAGCTTTACCGTATGTGGTGATAGACTGAGACCCTGTGATAATATACACCGGTCCACCGGAGACTGATAAACAACTGTCCGAGCGACACAGCTGTGTGATGATGAATGTTGTACATTCGATAATCATCTTTATGAATAAGGAAGGAGGGAGGTATTGTGTGCAAGTTGGGTGGTCTCGGTGGAACCGGCTAAGTCAGACTGTTCTGTGTAGTGCCAAAACGTCTCCGTTGTCACCGTGTTGTTCCAAGTGTCCTTATATTAGTTTTAAGCGTATCCCGTTGTATATAGGAGTGTATAAGTACTCGAATATGTACATACAGTTGTAAGTTAGCTAATGTAGTTAGGTAACGAATGAGTGCGATTACAAAAATAACCTGAATGCTGCTCGTGTGCTCAAAACCGCGAGATTCCGGACGCTTTTTGATATATTTTTAGTTAAAAAGTTTATTTAGTATTTATAGTCATGTGTCCATGTTTTTTAGTCATGTATTTATTTTGTATCGTTTTGAGTTTTAAAATTTTTTGTAAGTATGCGGTGGATCGAATTGATTACCTGAAGTACGACTAAGGTTTTTGACCGCTGTGAAGCTAGCTGTAGGCTGCAATAGACTGTTTAGTTCTTGAAAAATCTATTGCGACGGCGGACTTCACAACAGTTCAGGTCCCACGTCTGTGCTTTGCTAATCTACAATTCATTGGTTTCGCAAGTCTGACAATAATATCTCTTCCTGGTTATAATGTCAATAAAATTGACTAAAAGCCAGTTAAAGTTTAGCAAAATTTACTACTAAAATGATACCAAAGTATAATCTAATCTTTTGCCTGCCATTATCTGCCCCAGCCAACTAGAATAACTTAAATAATCGTTTTTTAAATGATGGAAGCTTAGATCTACTACCAATGTTGTTCATTCTATTTATATCTATAGGGCTTTGTGTACAAGTCTAATACAGCCAAATTATGACGTCGTGTTCATGATTTTGAGCCCATTACCTAACCATAGATTTCATGAAATAGTATAGCTATTGTCACTCATAATACGCCAAGTCTTTGTCAATATTGTAAGCTACAATAGCAACAACCCCACCTTCTGATCACGAGTTCGAATTCAGTAGTATACCTATGGAGTATTTATTCGAGAAATTTCGCAATGATAGTGTTCTCAAACGATGACGATAAACATCGTGAGGATACTTGTGGGTTAGTCAGCATCACACTTTGACCATTCTTTCTGTGGTCGACTCAACTGTGCTTATGGTATAGGTGCCAAGTATACTCCATCAAAAATATCCAGGCATTACTGAAAACACAGAGTATTACTGAAACAACCATAGGTGCAAAGCTCTTTTTAATTTGGCAATATTAGGACTTTGTACATAAGTCTGTTATAGTCTCCGTAGTAAAAAGCTTACATACAAACCGATCCACCCATTTTTCTATAAAAATACACCTTTCCAAATAAGGCAAACGAGAACTAGACTATCCAACTGATTTCTTGTTACCCATTGTGATTAAAATATAAAAAGATTAGGTAATTAATATTAATAGGAGTTCCAATTGTGTATTATACATAATATCGTAAGTTTATATCATGCGAAAATATCACTTAACAATGTTAAACTGGTTCAAAGTATATTAAAAGTATATGAGAAACTGTACTTACAAATAAGGGTAGATTTGACTATATCAATGTTATCAGTAAAATAATCCCTCTGGTACTTGGCGGGCTTGAGTTCTCTATTTCTGCTTGAAGTTGATTGAAGCTGTTTGACCAAATATGTAATTTACGACCGTGCAACCAAACGGTTCATTTAAGTTATCGCCAAGTTCTAACAGTATACTATAAAAATTCAGCGTTGAAACTTTGGAAATAAGCGCTCAATTCAATACTTGTTTACATGGCCTTTACAGTGCTGCCCACAATTTCACCAATCGTTTATTTGTGCACGTCGTTCTGTGCCAAAAGGACGTGTACAGATATCACCACTGCGGACTATACGCAGCCATACTGTACAATTTTGTATTTTCAATTTTCTATACCTTCTTTTGCGTTGTACCATTTTTGATAATACTTTAAAATTATCATAAATTTAAGAAACTATCTTACAATTTTTAGAACTTGAATGAATTATGCTTCTCAAATACAAAATGGCTTTGTTTGTCAGTCAGTTTCTCGACGTTAAAAATTACGTAGGTGGTTATGAGTGTTGAGTATTGCTCGGTTTTAAGTCCGTATTCTAGAACTAAACTCTACTTTATACCGAGATTTGAGCTTTGATTCTGTGGCAGTACACTCCGGTCTCGATTTAGTTGGATTTGGTTCTGTACTGTCTGTTCTGTAGTATGCTTCCTCACGCGACACCGAGATCCTAGTAATCTACAGCTTTTGCGATAGTCTGATTTATATTATGAAAGGATATTGAATTAGAGCTAAAAATTTCCTGTGATTTAGTAAAAGAAAATTATATTTTGATAACCTTTTAAATTGTGAAGATCACAGAATTTTATTTTTCTAAATAATTGATTCGACTCATTGTTCACGAATTTTATAAGTTTAATAGACTTTAGTACTGTATCTAAACTAAATTGTATGATCCTGTTCTAATAGCAATAGACTGAAGTGTCACATTATCTATTTACAACATTCACAATCTCATTAAATACTTTTAAGCCAGCACACAAGTGAAAATAACTACATTACTTTCATAGTATAAAACAGGCATCATTCACCGATAGTGTAACCATATCACATACTTATAAAGTTGTTCTATTTGTTTGAATAAGCTTAAAACTAGTGATAATATTCAATTCTCATGCTCAGCTAATCGCCGCTGTTTATAAACTAATCAGAAGATAAATGCAAAAAGTTTTTAAATATCTATAGCTATTCATATTGGTTGAGAGAAAGACTGAGTCCCAAAGGTTTCTTCCCAAGATTATTAATATAAATATTTATAGTATTCCAAAAGTTGCAACGCGTGGAATCTAGTATATGGCTCAATACGGTAGCTAATAACATGGATGACTCCGTTTTGTTCAAAAGGTAAGTCTAACACGAATGCAAACTCAATTTGCAACTTTTTAGGATTTTTCCCTTTTGTGTATATGACTAGGTTTTAAAAGCAGCATTCTAAATGATTAACTTAAAAACAGCGGTGAAAATTGTACAATTTCATACAAAAATCATAATATAGAAATTATTTTTCCATACGCGCATCAAAATGCATTGAAAACTATTTAGAAAATTTGATATTTCGCTTCGGATGGCCCACATTTTTTTTATTTTGTTTGTTTTTTTCTTTGTTGAGTGTGTTAGGATGTGTTATTGGGCAAAATAATGTCGGCCTCCGGAGTAACAGGGATGGTATATTAGCGAGGTATTACTAGATATGATGGTTATGCGTGGTACGTCCTAAGTTATTTTACAATCTGTACCCCAAGTATGAGTTTTGCTTACCATATTTGGTTTTTCGTTTTACGTTTTTGTTCCGTGTTCATTGCGGGTTTTGTATGAACGCAATAGGGAACAAGACGCGATAGGGATACCGATATGGAACTTTATGTTCTACTACTAATTTTCAATAAATATTGTAAGCAAAACTCATACACTTGGGGTACTGGTATTGCATTAACTATAGAGTTGCACAATTCGCACATAGCACAATGCGCCATAGGTTGTGATTCCAATAGTGATCGATCAAACTAAAGCACTAGATTTTACGACAAAGTTTACACAAAAAAAACCTTGGACAAAAAACATACCTAATGTGCGTTATTGCGTGCGATAATCTTACACACTTCTACTGTAAACATATTATTATACTAAAAGCAATAATAATGATGCCTCGCTAATGTATCAGTTCTCTGAAGACTGGACAATCTAACAACATTCAAAGTTATTTTTTTTATGTTGTTGGGTATTCTGTGTCTTGACGCCTTTCAGTGGATCTGTCGTAGAGTCCTTGATTTTTTTACTACGTTGAATATTGTAATTAGATTAGACAAATTGTTTAAATTACTTGTTATTGAAGTACTCTTTGTTCTTTTGCGTATTTTTTGTTAATGTATAACATTTGACAATATTAGTTACACCCGAATCTGAGTTTTTGATTATGTTGCTTAGCATTATACAATGTTGTGTAGAACTATGAATTTAATTTTGTTATTTTGTCAAATCAAGATCGTTATTGAAAACACTAGGATGAATTTACTTGCCGTTTTTGTTATTCGACTGATGAAACAGATCCACTGTTCTGGCGCAGTACCAAAAGGCCTTACGTGTAATGCGCGGCGGAGTCCGGGCGCGAGCTTGTATACTCGAAGGTCAACGCCTTGTTGGACGAGATCCAAAAACTTTGGTAAAATATAAAAGCAAAATATATGTGTTTTTATTACGATTTACATGTTTTATTTATAACTTATGTACCTAATTAGGATGCTGTTGAAAGCGATTGAAAGTTATACACGGAGCCAATAAAGAACGAAACCTGTGTTGCTAGCTAGTGGCCCTCCGCGGCTTCGCTCGCCTGATACCATCTGACTACACCTATTAGACATCCTGAAATAATCTTGAGTTAGTACCTACTTTGTACTAAGAGATCTTATGGAAACCCGTTACCTTAATCCGCTAAGGACTTCGGTTTCGTTCCAATCGGTTGCTCCCGCGCCCGCGTCTTCGCTCACAATTACGGCCGTCCCCAAAATTAATCTTTGATAATTGAACCTGAAGTTGTCGAAACTCCTATCATTGATATGTATACAAGGTGTTCTTATACCAATATGAATAACTTTTTCTAAGGAACCAACATTAACTGCGAAAAAAAACAGCTGTTTTATACATTTTAGCCAGGTACTAGGTATTCAACTTTGTATAAAACAGCAGTTTTTTTTTCGCGTGTACAGTTTTGGTTCTTTAGAAAAAAATATTCATATTGATGAGTACTTTAGCCCCCTGAAGTTTTAAACACCAGTATTGGAACCTTGTATATGTATAGGCATAGTAAAATGAAAGCTAGACAGACATTTCTATCTTTAGTAGGGAAAAACAAGAGATAGATTGAATATTGGGAACGGCTGTTAGTAGTGACAGCTGCATAGGATCCTTATTATGACAACTGAGTTTTACAGGTTCCCACTGGGAACTGGTAAGATCCTCAAATTTCTCATAGATAAGAACAAGTGTTCACCTTGGCGTTTTTCCTAGTTTGGTTGATAGATAGGTAATAAAAAAAAGCATGACAAAGTTACTGTTATTAAATTTTAATAATATCAGATAAAAATTACAATTTATACACAAATAAGGCACGTCTCCCAATAAAGGGAAGATTACACTGCGCTTCAAAAACGCTAACGCTTACAATAATATCATTAATGGCACTTGTTAGTTTAGCTTTTTTATTTTTCCTTATTTATAAACAAAAATAGAGTCCTTCGTTATTTGAAAAAACAACTAAAGCTTGCAATTTTCTATAACAAGCTTTAGTTGTTTTTTAGGATTAAATAAATCTAAAGTACCTCAGTATTTATAAATTACCTACGAGATTCTTTGTTAGCTATTAACGAGTACTTGGTGTTTCGTTGTAAAAATGCCAATTTTTCTTAAAAATTGCATATTAATTTCGTTGTAGATTTAGGTAGGTATACTTTTGATTAATCATTATTTTACATATAAATACAAGTTTTATATTAATGCTTCGGCGTTTTTTACGCTACGTTTGCTTGTACTGAAACGCGTCGAAAAAACGGTTAACACATTGTTACGTCACATTAATACATAAAAATAATTTTAGACTAAAACGAGCTATTTTTCACTGATTCATTTAGTTAATAGAGTCAGCGTAAACCAAGCGGAAATTCCTATAGTAGTGCGCTGACCCTTTTCCTGGGTTCTATATTTCTTATCTACAAATGTTTAAAATTGACAATGGACTAGCCATAACTAGATGATGGAAGTAGATGGTTATGGTAAAAGACTCACGCGGGTCATAAACTAGCGTTCTTTCTTTTTGACTGTGAAATAAACCCTTGAATCCACAAACCAAACCCACTGATGCTCAACCTTGAAAGAACGGCAGTGGATGACCCCATTATAGCCCATCACTACCACGGAAGCTATACTTACCTAATATAAAAAAGTCCAACTGATGTTTACATAATGACACAAGGCATGGCGCAGCAAAGGGGTAGGCAGATGGGTACCGCTGTCTTTGTCTCAGAATGCTTTTCCTTGCTCTTGGATCCTGACTCGTACTCGTACATTCCCCGGCCGTGTGCATAGCGCCCGCCTCCGGCTTGCATTGCCTGTAAGTCATTATAAATTAAATAAGCTTATTAAAAAATATTTTCGCAGCCGGCAGCACATCAGCAGCAGAGCTTGTACATCTTGGGTTCCTACAAACATTTTGCTATGGCTGCATGGTAGAAAATACTAAAATATTTTGAAACTAATTTATGAAAAATAAGTCTGCGCGGGGGAAATAACTGAGTTACACATTTATGAGAAATAAGTAGGTACTTCTATAAAAGTGCCATCTGTTGAGACCTTGATAGAAAGTGCATTTTTTATAGGAGTGTTTCACAAACTTGTAAAGCTATGACCCCCAAAATCTAAATAGCGACAGTTATTACTGGGAGAAGTTTGACAGTTCCGACCACCAATACGTAAAACTGAGTGAGGGCTTTTTTAGTTTTTTTGTTCAGATTTACGAACTGGTATTTAGTTTTAGTTGTATTACTTACACTGCTCTGCTCGTATCCACCGCCAACCACCGCTGGTCCGTCTTTCTTCTCAAACGGCACGTGGCCCGGTGGGTAGTACACTGCAGGCCCTGAAAAAAGACGATAATTTG
This sequence comes from Chloroclysta siterata, assembly GCA_932294275.1. Classification (NCBI taxonomy): domain Eukaryota; kingdom Metazoa; phylum Arthropoda; class Insecta; order Lepidoptera; family Geometridae; genus Chloroclysta; species Chloroclysta siterata. The sequence goes on along the minus strand of OW028591.1, from coordinate 13,242,660 downwards.
TTAATATCTTTCGAAACAAAATCTGATAGTATCAAATCAACCTCCGTAATTAGTTACTAGTACTAGGTACTAGTAGGTATTGCCACAGATAAGAGAATACGTATTACTTAAAAAACTTTATAATAATATTTTTATTTTTATTAAAATTGTAATATATAATGTAAAACTAAAAAAATCAATTAACTTGAATGTAATAATTTACCTGCAACATTACGGCTGCCCCCTATCGGGGTAGGCTTGACAGTGCCCGCAGGGGTCTTGTTGTCGAAGCCATTGGGCGTAGCATTCTGTGCGCGAGAACTCTCGTGCGTTACCTCCACCTTGCGACGAGTGATGCCATCGGGCTGGGTTGGGAAACGCTATAACAACATGGTTAATGATAAATGCCGATGGATTTTCTCTTCGAATAAAATATGTGCGCAATGCCAGTGCATTTAATCAGTGAAGGAAAACGCCTTGGAAACCAGTTAGTATTCTAACAGCGGCGATGGGCTTGTATCTTGTCACGGAATACCCAATACCTACTGCAAAATGTGTGTATTTACCAAATGTAATATTATGACGTACCTCTGAGTACCCCCTTCGACTCCCTCAAAAAATCTTGAGTTGGTACTTGGTATTAAGAGATCTGAGGAATATCCACCGTAACCGGATATTACAGTCGTGAAATTGTGTGTAGCTTTTATCACTACATAGTATAAAACAAAGTTGCTTTCTCTGTCCCTATATCCCTATGTATGCTTAAATCTTTAAAACTATGCAACGGATTTTGATGCGGTTTTTTTTATAGAAAGAGTGATTCAAGAGGAAGGTTTTTATGCATAATACAAGCATAATCTCTTAGGGATAACCCACAATAACCGTGCGAAGCCGGGGCGGGTTGCTAGTAATTGATAATTGTGATTGTGTGATAATAACTGATATGATAACAGAACAGAATAGAACTAGTGATATATAGTAACTTACAGCTTCCGGGAAGTCAGCCAATAGGTCATCCAGTTTCTTCGGCGTCTGCTGGTGTCCGGGGGAGGGCGTGGTCGGGCGCGGGAATGGGCCGGGGGAGGGGGTGGGACGGGATGTGTTTTGCGACGAGTACGTTGTTTCAGAGTATTTGTACGAAGTTGGACTCTGGAACGTAAAAGATTATAATGTATGAAATCACACGTAAAGAACTTGGTTAGTAGGTAAACTATCAATAAAAGATTAACTATCAATCAATCACTTGACTTGGCTTTTGTGGCTTGTTGCAACCATTCTGCTAGTGTCCGTTTTCTGCATAAACATAGTAGGAGGGGGTTCAATAAAATATGGTCAGCTTTTAGAGGAAGATTCGCTCATAATAATAAGTTATGCGAGGTCCTAGTTCTACGAGCTATACGGCCTGCATGTTACCACATCAAATTCTGAGAGCTATATAGGACAAAGGTTCAGCGTGGTTAATATTTGGATCTTAGAGGCCCACACATCTACAGTGACCCAAAACTCAAAGAACAAATGAGAAGGCAGTACAAAAAGTACAGGTTCATAATTATAATGTAGACTTACGTATGGGCCGTGTCCATTGTGCGGGTCGGAAGGATACAGTTTGGTCTCGTTAACGGGGGAGGGGTAGACCATGCGTTCGGTGGTGTTGTCTGTCACTGAAATTTAAATGAAAATACAGTATTATTTTAATGAATTAATTTTTAAAATAAAATAAGTAAAGCAATTTAGCCTTTGCAGTTTTTCTCGTAACCTATGTACTGCAGTGACTTATATAGCTTCAGAGGCAGATTTATCATATCGTCCCTATTAACAGGACGCCTTAGGGTTTGTCGGGGTAGCATTTTAGATAAAATATAAATAAAAACATAATGGTGGAATTTCCACACAGCCCTATCTAGCCCCAAACTAAGCAAAGCTTGTAAAATGTGAACAAGAACAATACTTAAATACTTTATATTTCGCTATATAATACTATAATAACACCCCGACAGAGAACAAACATTTATGTTTGTCACAAAAATATATGTTCTCTGTGGGGATCGAACCCACGGCCTACATCGTAGAAGGCAGAGCTGCTACCTACTGAACTGTGAAGGCTGTCAGATAAAATAAACAGAACAACTTAAATTGTTCATTGTAGTAGTTTTCAAAGTGTACGTAACGTGACATAACTCACCATCAGTAGTGACATGTGTCCTGTACTCCCGCGTGTCACGGATGTCCCGTGTCAGAGTATTCGTGTCACGAATGTCACGAGTCAGAGTGTTGTCACGGATGGTATGCGTGCAGTGCGAGCAGTACTGGCATCCGTTGGGGGACGCGGGAACTGGCAAAGTGGCCGGCAGCTTGCTTGTGTTCGTAGATCTGAAAAGGAAATATATGAACTTATATCTCAGAGAATTAGAGCTCTTTGTGAAGATCTCTTTTAGGGAAGTACTATCACCATGCCTATTTCTGCCGGCAAGCAGCGTTGCTATGTTTCGGTTCGAAGAATGTGGTGGCCGGTGAATTTACAGACACAAGATGCTTAACGTCTACCTATAGGCCACAAGTTGATGCCGTTGATGCCCTACGGGTAGTGCATCGTAGAGCACGTTCATACCGTGCGTGACTTGCAAGGTAATGCATTGTCAGGCAATGCATGTAGGCCATGTGGTTATTCCACCAGGAAGTTATAAAAAAAATCTTCCAAGCCCAATTATACGCTATGTCGGACAACAGCGGTATGTTAATATCATAGGAGCACCAAATAACTGTCTTCGAACTGGAATAAAAGATTAAAGATATAAAGGACGCACGTTGCCGACCGATTTGATATCGCAAGCGTCCATAGGTCACGGTAACCACTTGCGGATTGTGTGCTTTTTAGGCTAGTTAGTCTATCTAATACTACTTACGTTCGTATGTTCTCAGTGGTGCTGACGTATCGTTCCTGGTCGGAGAGCGGCGGCAGTGGCACGGTGGTGGGGTCCTGGTCGGCAGGGACCTCGTAAGTGTACGTCTTGACGGTAGTCGTCACTTTGTTCATTGGGGTACTGCTTCGGGACAGCTGAAGACAGATATTTTGGTCAGAAAAGGTCACCATTGCCATGTCTCATGTCTAAGCCAAAAAGGCTTTATTGATTTATACTTTAAAATCATAAGTGGGTAAAGCTGGTAAATCTGATGGTAAGAGAGCTCTGCGAATAAATCTAATATATCTCTTATAGGTGCAAAATCCATGGGGGGTTCAAAGGCACTTAAAAACATCATCTTAGGCAATAAAACAAAGAAATGCTTTCTATTTAAATAGAAACTATAACTATTTACCTAATACATAAGTTAGTAGGTGCGTTTTAAAGGAGCAGTCAGTAGTACTTACAGTAGAGGTGTTAGACGTCACGTGGTGGCAGTGTCCGCACACCGGCGATGTCGCCGGGACCGCGATCGGGACCGCAGGAGATAGCTGCGACGGCACTATACGTGACTCTGGAAGTTAACCATTTAATTTTTTAAATGTATTTTATTATTGGCAACATTTAAAACTCCCGATCCATAACCTAGAGATTAGGTTTGCTGGAAATAAAGCCACACTGCTGTCTCAAATCTTTAATATCTATTCCTTGGGGGTTCTAGAAAAAGTTTTAGAATCTCTGATCGAAAACAGAGTAAACCTAATCTGCCACTAGATGGCACCACTTGGAAGATAAGAAAACCGAGAAATATTATAAACTAGCGGCCTGTCCCAGCTTCGCATGGGTGGATTTACATTTTTTGAACATTTTAGGATAAACTTAGACTTAGTTCGAGTCTCGCGTCTACTTATTTCAGAACTCCATAAATCTATCTCTTACCTGTTTTCTCCTCCCGGTACAACTCCTGTCTGATCTCGGAGGAGCGCGCGACGGGGGGCGGCGGCGGGGGGCTCGACCCCCACGAGGAGCTCTCGAGCCGCTCTTCACGTTTCAACGTCGAGTAGCCGCTAGATGGCGCTTTTGGCACTCTGCAATTATTAAACGTTCTTCGATTCAGTATTTATATTATGTATTTGTAAGAGCTAGGAAGTAGGATGTCTACGCATTGTGTACATGTTAATGAGGACACCGATATATGAACAAACCACCTAACCTAACATTTGAAGCCTTCACAGCTCAGTGGTAGTTGCGCTGCCTTCTGCACTGTAGGCCGAAGGTTCGATACCAGCACAGATGAACCAATATATGTTTGTTCTCTGTCTGTATCTTATTTCGTAGTCTGGGGTTTCGAGACTATCAATGAATGGAGAAACTTAAGCTAACGGCTGGATTCTGAAAGCCCGATCAAAACTAATCGCATGTCAAGTCACTTGCTATCTCTATCTAATTCGATGTAGGTAATAGCTGAAATGGCGAATGAATTAACATTGATATCCGATTAGTTTTGATCGAGCTTTCAGAAACCGGTCGTAGATTTATCAAAGTGCCAGTACTTCCAAACGGTGAAGAAAAACATCGCGAGGAAACCGGCATGTCGTCGTAGAACCTAAAAAGTTCTAAAACATAATGTCAGGTGCTCGAAAGGAGCCCTTTTAAGGTGCACTTTAAATCCTTTAGCCACACTGTTTCGAAAGAACTAGTGACGTGACACGATAAGAAGAAGTGTTACTTACCCTTTTCTGTAATCGAACGATGTGCTCTCAGCCGTATCCGATGTATATCCACCTAAAAACAAAAGAAATTATAGCATCAAATATCATTAATTTAATTGGAGTGTCTCAAGGAGCGATAAGTGTGGCTTGCGGGTTCGATTCCCACAGCGTGACAAAGGTTTGCACAATCTGCAAATTAATTATATGTATTGTTCTGCGTTTTGGTGTTGTGATGTCAGAAGAGATAGGTACCTACGTAGAATAGCCACGACGACACAGGGAATTCACCCATTATAGGTATACCTACTGGAAGACGTGTGGGACGCCCTCCTACTCGACAGACCGACGACATGTTCGACGATGTGTTCAGAAGAATTGTTTGACATAATGCCTACATCTTCATTCTATCAACGCACTGCTCGCCATAGGCAGGGAGCTCATCCACACACCTTGGATCCAAGATGGTCGCACACTGTTCGGTTTCAGAGGAACTTCCTCCCGCGCACTCTAAGGTTGTGGAATGCGCTCCCTGCGGAGGTTTTCCCTGGAGAATACAGCATGGGGGTCTTCAAAAAAGGTGTTCTAAAATATTTAAAGGGCCAGCAACTGGTGTGACATCTCTGGTGTTGCAAACGTCCATAGGCTACTTGGTAGTATAAAAAAAAACATTAAAAAACCAGAATCATTCTTCCTAGATATGTACAAGGGAGGTCTATCAGCAGTGGTAATCCCTATGATTTTTATTTATTTATTTTTTGTAAAGTTTTAAATCAGTTTTCTTTATGTAAATGGTGTAAATCTTGTTCTATTTGTCTACTTACTCTTGTAAAGCTGCCTTTCCTGGTCTTTCTGGAGGTCGTCCAGGAGCGAGTCCAGTTCTTCCACGTTATGAGATAGGTCCTTGGTCGCCTTAGAGGTCTTCACTTTGGAGTAGCCTGCAATGGAACACAACAAATTGTTGTAAGTGGGCAACTAATTTTCAGCTACTAATTTTGTATTTTTAACCGTCTTTAAGAAGGCAGAAGTTCTCAATTTGGCTGTATGTTTCTTTTTTTTGTGTGTTTGTTATGTTAGTACTCCGCCAATTATGAATTGATTTTGATGGTTCTCGACATCGGTCAAGTAGCTTTTGAAAAATATAAACAAAACACACAGATTACGTGTATGGTACCTTCAGCAAAAGTTTTGTTTTATTTTTTAAATTTATTTGAAGTAGGTTTTTTTTTTGGAAAAATTGTTTTTTTATTGCAGAATTTATACAATTTCATTCCGAAAGTTGTTTGTAGTTGTTTTCGATTTTTCATAACTGCATTCAGTGATTTTATACCTCAAAAGATGTAGATATGTGCGAGCGAGAAGTTGTTAAAGAGAGAAAATCAGTTAAACTCTTACCTGGAGTAGAGCTGATGTTGCTCTCATAGTTGTAAGTCCTGGTGCCAGTGTTGATGGCTGGCAGTTCCCTCTCTTCCCTCTCGTAGTAGTAGCTGCTCTCTGCCGCTTTGGGCACCGTTTTCTGCGGGATCGTGAATTCCTGAAACATGATGATCAGAAATTATTAATATCCCATTAATAATGGACTAGATCAATGAGTTAAATCACGCTCGGAGCAGTTAAGATATGGGGGTCCAAAGGAGGGTAAACCAAGAAAAAAAAATAGTAGGGGTCTCGTCATCGTCAGTCATAATTTATAATTGACATTCCAAAACATTTTATTTTTCTCTAGGCTTTATCGCTTTTAGTACGATGAAAATTCGGTAAAATTCGGAAAACCACAAAGACCCTTTTCTCAGAATTTCTAAGTTTTAAGACTTTTCAAAGTGATCCTTATGATTTTATTGAATAAATACTTTTTATATAAATAACTAGTGGCTCGTCCCAGCTCCGCACGGGTGGGCTTTTTTTTACATTTAAATATAGCCTATGTTACTCAGGGATAATGTAGCATTCTAATGATGAAAGAATTTTTGAAATCGGACCAGTAGTTTTTGAGTTTATTCGTTACAAACATACGAATTTTTCATCTTTAAAATATTAGTACCTAACCTATAGATAAATAACTTTGACTTTTGCTATGTCTACCGTGCCTGAGGATTACAGCGAGGGAATTATTTTTAATTTTAACGAAAACTTACCTCAACTGTCCTCATGTCCTTCCTATCGTACTTCCCTGAGGGTAGTTTCTCCTCCTTGTACTCATAATGGTACTCCCTGGTACCTCCCCCAGTGCCATTGCGGCCGAGAGAGTTCAACTTGCTTCCCTTCGGCAACAAGTCGGTTTTTATCATGTCTGTAACAGTACAACCATAAAACAATTTAATACAAAGTAATACCACAGATTAAAACAAAACATAAATACAAGAATGGACGTCAAAGTAGGTGACATAATGAGACTGTTGCAAATTGCAAATTGGCGTTAGCAGCATGCGTTACTTCCTTGGTGACACCGAAATCACAGGAAACTCTACGCCTCACAAGTCAGCTGTTAAAAGCTTTTGCGTTAGGTTAAAGGAGGTAAGAAAGTAGTGGATTCGAATCCCATTTAAGAAGACAAACATATTATGAGGTTAACATGGAATTTAACTATTAAAGGACTGCAAAAAGTGGGGGGAAATAGTCTACCGAAAAACAAAGTAAGCGAAAATATAAGGTAGATTCAAGTATTGGCTCTGCCTAGCCCTAGCCCTAGCCTAGCAAGTTATTGCAAGGAGGTACTCACCAAGCTGCTCATCCGTGTAGGGCACGGTCCCGGAGCTAGAGTACTCCTTGTACTCCTTATGCTTGCTGTACGATTTTGTCGCCATTTTGGAGAATTACCTGTGTTCAAACAGACATCAAAAGTTAATTCTTCGAAAAAATCAATCTCCGCCTAAACACCATGTGCATCAACATCAATCAGTATTACCTATTTCCCCACAAAATGTTACCACACCTCAATCAAGAGTGTGCGTATGCATAGTACGCAGACTACGGGACATTTTAATTTTCAATATAGGTACCGAGAATAATAATTTTGTGGTACCTACTAGGATTGTAGTTTGCATCATTTATTTCCAGTTTAAACGTGCAAATGAGTGTCTAATGATATCCATAAAAGTAAAAGTGACCTAACCTACTGTACCGTTCAGTACCGTGACGAGATTATCAACAGTGGCGTAATAAATATTTAATTCACATCATATCGATGTAATCTACCTATAGGTATCGATGTCGTACTATATTTGGACAGAGACACCAGATCCGGTAAAGCGTGGGACGGAACTATCGATACCCGAAGAGCAGGCTCAATATTTGTGCAGCCAATAAGATGCAATGTTAACACTGTTTTTAGACGAGGTTTTTTGCTAGTTAAATATCTAAGGGCCCAAAGAACCAAGAAGCGACGACTATAGTATGACTTTCGACTTTATAGTGACTACGAGGAACAGATACACTGCTGAGAAGGTGTAGTCACAGGTTCAATTACGTTCCACTCCAGTTTCTAGGGCCCTATTATGATACCTACTTTTCAAGCGGTTTTTTTTAGTAGTGCAAGAGTCAAGTTTTAAAGTTATGTATAACATTTGAACAGGTGTCGCCCTTGTGTCTCCAAATCTGACTATGTACGGCGACTGTGTCATGGCTCGCAAACAAATGCCAACTGGTTTCTTACCTTACCTACCTACACATACACATAGCTTAAAATGCCTAATGAATAAAAAAATAATCGTATCCCTATCTATACCATACAACCATACCAAAGTGCTCCATTGTCTGAACAATTCAAACCATTCTCTTTCAAAAAGCCAAAGTATTTTGAATTAACTAATACATAATTTAGTCAATTGTAACTGTACTTAGTCTTACGTGGTCTAACATAGTGTTGCGCCGGACACCTAGCAACTTGTTTCGTTATTTATCCTGACGTACAGGTGTTTTAAATGAAATATCTTTTCAGCCTGTGCCAGAAGAGGCTCTGTCACCTAGATGATAAAAATTTCAATCAAGTTGCTGAAACATGTTTTCAGTCCGTTTCAGGATATTGCCCATCAAGCCATGAAATATTCTGAAAGCCCGTTTTCAGGCATTTTCAGGACCTTATGTAAAGTGACAGTTAAATAAATAAGTAAGTAAATAATCTCCTGGATTATTATTGTGCATTTTGAACATCTATACGAACCCCCGAGCTCGTAAAAATACCTATCCCTCATACAAATAAACTCTACATTTTCAATCTTGATTATTACTAGCTCTTTCATTGTCACTATACCCATTGATGCTAATGACAAACAATGACAATAATTTGAGTATCGTTTAACTTTTAATATATTTTTCTAAGAAAGACCATAATGTTTAAAAACACTTACGCATAGAAAGCTGAATGCTACCACTGCACTGACACCAACGGATTTTTTTTACAACTTATTTTTGTATCTCGTTCTGTGACACGTCTAAATATCAACTAACATAACACAATAATAATATTTAAATATAGTTAAATTGAAGCGATCCTTGGGACAGCTGACTCACTTCGGGAGAGGTGACTCAAAACCTGTAGAGACGACGAATGATGAATTAATTGGAAATTAACGAATACTGCCTAGCTCGTAAGAGCCTAGGTACTGTAGGTACTGAGATGACGGATGATAGAGGAAAGTGGAAGTTAAGAACTTGTGCCACATGAAGTGGGATAAGGGTAGTGCCTAGGTACGTAAGGGACCAATGTACCGTTACAATTTTTTTTATACAACTAGCTGATGGAACAAGCAGATGGCACCTGATGTTAAGTGGTAACCATCACCTATAACAAAGCATTGCCTCGCAAGTCACGCATGATAGGAACGTGCCCTACGATGCACTGCCCTGCGTCCATCAACTTGAGGCATACATATGTTAAACCTCATGTGCCTGTAATTACACCTTTTGCCTTTTTCTGCCGCCAAGCAGCGTTGCTGTGTTTCGGTTTGAAGGGTACCGGTGAAATTACAGGCTTAAGAGACTTCATCACTACATAGTATAAAACAAAGTCGCTTTCTCTGTCCCTATATCCCTATGTATGCTTACATCTTTAAAACTACGCAACGGATTTTGATGCGGTTTTTATTAGATAGAGTGATTCAAGAGGAAGGTTTATATGTATAAAACATGCATAATATTGTAGCGAAACACTGATAATTTGACTGAGGTTTCTAATGTGATGCCGTAAATAACATATTTTTTTGCGCTTACATTACAAACGCTGGCTGAACCTTGCGATATAGATCAAAAATAATGTAATACAGTATTGTACACCTTAAAAAGGTCTACAAAAAAGGCCGCGATGGTATATATGTCTATCTCTTAGGGATACCCCACAATAACCGTGCGAAGCCGGGGCGGGTGTTAGAGGATGATTTATAACGCCGAAACAAATGTTGCACAATCTTTTTATTTATAATAAACAGTATGTTCATACTACAAAACAATACTTTCATTTAAAAGGTTCCAAAACTTAAATAATCTAATTTCACTACGAGCACACACTTTAGGGGAACGGAGATGGAGGAACAGTAACATGGCTGCCGAGCCGGAAGTCCTATGCCACAGATAATAATTCACTAGGGATGGGACACTTCCAGTAGTGATGAGCTAGTGACAGTCCAACACTCCTCCTCACGAGCTTATCGCTCATGATAGGCCAAGTGACTCCCTCAGCATCAGGAGCCTTGGTCCAGGAACACCCTTTGTGAGAATGTCAGCCTCCATTTCCAGAGTAGGTTTGTATTGGATGCTGATTGTTCCTTGTTGAACGCATTCCTTGATGAAATGCTGTTTTATTTCTATGTGCTTTGACTTCCCACTGATTACTGGATTGTAGGAAAGCATCTGGGCAGCTTGGTTATCACTGAAAATTACAACATTATTTATAGTAATGCCTAAATCATTAAATAGCATTTTCAGATGAATAGCTTCTTTAGCAGCTTCAGTTAGAGCTACATATTCAGCTTCTGCTGTTGATAGGGCCACACATTTTTGCTTCTTTGCTTCCCAGCTGATGCAAGCATTTGCATACTTGAAACAGTAGCCAGAGTAAGATCTCCTATCTATTTTGCAGCCAGCCCAATCGGCATCAGCCATTCCATAGAAATCTTTGCTTGATTTGGTGTAACATATACCAATATCTATGGTACCTTTCAGGTACCTCAAAATGCGTTTTGCATACTTGAAATGCTCTTCACTGTAAGCATTATTGAACTGTGACAGGTAGCTCACTGAATAAGCTATGTCTGGCCGACTTGCCACAGACAAATACATCAATGTTCCAATTAAATTTAGGTATGGAATATTTTTGTCACAATTTTCAGATTTTTCCAGCTTTAGATATGGTTCAATTGGAGAACTTATTGGTTTACAGTTTTCCATATTATATTTCTTCAAAGCTTTCTCAATATATCTTTTCTGGGTTATTTTTAATTTATTATATTCATGTTTTATTTCAAGGCCAAGTACATTTTTTGGTTTTCCAATGTCTTTCATTTCGAAACTTCCATTTAGATGCTTCTTTAATTTATTTAATGAGCTTTCATTTGAATAAGCAATTATTAAATCATCAACATATACTGCAACTATTATTTTATCTATGCCTTGTATTTTTGTATAAATGCATGGATCAGCTGTTGTTGCTTTAAAATTCATCTTTTTCAACTCATGGTCCAACTTATAGAACCATTGACGACCAGCTTGTTTCAAGCCATAGAGTGCCTTTTGTAGTAGACAAACTTTTTCGCCTTTTATTTTATTTATATCTTGTAGCATATTTTTGGCTTTGTTGAATATTTCTAAATTTTTATTTTTACTTTCATCCAGTATTATTTTTGTGAGATATTCTTCTAAATATTCAGGTTTTTTCATTATTATTTTTTCATTTAGATTTCCATTTAGATATGCAGTAGTAACATCCATTTGATGTAGACTTAAATCTTGTTCAACTGCAAGTGCCAACAATGTTCTGATTGAACTCAGTTTTGCTACAGGGGCATAGGTTTCATTATAATCAATTCCTGGTCTTTGAGTGAAACCACGAGCCACCAATCTCGCCTTTTTGACTATTTTTTCATCTGGGCCTAATTTTTCTTTTAAAATCATTTTATAGTCCACTATATTTTTACAATTCTTTTCCTTTTGTTGAATTTTCCATGTATCATTTTTTACGTGAGACCTTATTTCTGATTTTATGGCTTCTTGCCATTCATTTTTATTTTTGATATCTTTTTCTTCAATTTCTTCACACATGTAGTTGCACTCATCTGTACCTCCAAGTTCATAATCTTTGGACCACACAGGGAGTTTTTTCAATCTTGATGATCGGATACCTAAAGTAGGCTCTGTTTGATGAGGTAAGGTAATGTTTTGTGGACTTACGTTTTCAGCTACACTGACCTCATTGTCATCTTCATATTCGCTGAAAGAGTGCATTGTCTCATCGTTGCCATCATCATCATCATCATCATCATCATCATCATCAGCAGTATAAGTGCTTTCTCTACTTTGCTGAAATAAAGAAGGCTGAAAATGAAAAGGCTGAAAGAGTAAGTTAGTAGTTATCCTCCTTTCTTGTTCTCTCTCTTTTTCTTCATGAATGCTTTCATTTTCTATGTCAGGTTGTTCCGGTTCAGAAAAACTTAGATCATTTTGGGCATCATTGTTTTGATAGTACATTTTTCCATCCAGTACTTTTACATCTCGACGCACAATAACTGTATTTTGTTTTGGTAGGTATATTCTGTATGCTTTGCTGTACTTTGCATATCCAACAAACACACCTTCACTTGCTTTAGGTGAAAACTTTCTATGTTTTTTCTGTTTGTTGAGTGTAAATACCTTTGATCCAAATATGTGTAGATGTCTTACAGATGGTATACGGCCAACCCATTTTACATAAGGTGTCTCTCCATTCAGAGCTTTTGCTGGACATCTATTCACAATATAATTTGCAGTGAATACAGCTTCTGCCCATAGAACTTCTGGAACTTTAGACTCAATCATCATACACCTGGCTTTTTCCACTAAGGTTCTATTTTTCCTTTCTGCCAGTCCATTTTGTTGCGGTGTGTATATGACTGATAGTCTTCTCTGGATACCATTTTCTTGTAAATACTGGTTGAATTCTTTATTACAATATTCTGTACCATTATCTGATTGTAGAAACTTTATTTTATTTTCTGTAAGTTTTTCCACTTCTTCTTTATATTCTTTGAATTTTTCTAACGTTTCTGATTTATTCTGTATGAAGTAAACATAGCAATAGCGGCTAAAGTCATCAATAAAAGTTAAGATGTATCTTGCACCACCAATGGTTACTTGCGGCATAGGTCCACACAAGTCAGTATGTATAACCTCCAAAATCTGTTTTGATTTCATTCCATCATTTTTGGGAAAAGGTAACCGCGTCATCTTGGCTTTTATGCAGGTTTCACAGTTTTGAAATAATTCATTTTTGTTTAAATCTAAACCTGATACCAGATTTTTAGATCCAAGATCTTTTAAATCTTTTTCATTTAAATGTGCCAATTTTTGATGCCATTTCATTAAATCATTTTCAGAAATATTATTCGCCTGCTCATTTGTTTTTAAGCTTTCTAAAGAAGTCAGATAAAGTCCTTCCTTTTTGTCTGCAGTCAGTACAGTTTTTCCTTGGCTATCCTTTACATATGCCTTTTTATCGGTGAACAAAACTGTATGGTCTCTTTCAGTTATACGAGCAACAGACAGCAAATTTGTTGATAACTCAGGTACATATATGGTATCATTGAGATTTATGTCTATATTCTTATAAATTATTGGGACTGTCCCTGTACCTTTAATCTCTGCGCTTTGGTTTGATGCCAGTTTCAGCTTGCCTTGTCCGGCTTCAATTTCTGTGAATTTCTCAGCTTTCCCAGTCATGTGTGATGTACACCCACTGTCCAGGCACCAAACGTCATCAGTAGCTGCAGTATGGACCATATTTGCTGTGTGCTCTGAAATAAAGAAATTTTTAGAATTTTTCTTTTTATTTTCATTTGTGTTAGAACTTTGGTTCTTGTTTCGAGACCAGCACTTGGTTGATTCGTGACCAGTTTTGCCACATACTGTACACTTGACATTTTTTCTTTTATTTGAGAAATAAGCGCGCTCCGGTGTGTTTCTATCATTTTGACTTTTGTTCCTGGTCCTTGCCTGACTCTCTTCAACGACCTTTATTTTTAGTTCTTCAGGAGTTGGCAATTTTTCACGCGTTTCAATAGCGATTCGAAAATTTTCGTAGGACGTCGGCAGGCTGTACAATATGATTATACTTAGTAAATCGTCATTTATTCCCACGTCCATGTTCTTGAGCATATCAACACAATTAAAAATGGACGCTAAATGATCCTGCACGTCATCTTTATCCAACATTTTCTTTAGGATTAATTGCTTAAGCAATGCTGCCTTTCTGGCGGGACCCTCGCTTTGGTATATAGATTTCAATTTTTTCCATATTTCGGATGCAGATTTGCAATTTTTCACTTGTCGTATTTCTGTGGGCGATATGAGGAGAAATAATTCAGATCGCGCCAACAAATCCTTTTCGGCATCGGGCTTTGGGTCACTGATAGATTTCCACAAACCATTTTTTACAAGTACCGCTTCAGCTTGTATTGCCCACGTATCATAGTTATTTCTGTTTAGCAGTTCGATACGATATTGCGATATTTGATGAGAAGTTGTAGCCATGATGAACCCAACCACGCTCTGCTACCATTTGTTAGAGGATGATTTATAACGCCGAAACAAATGTTGCACAATCTTTTTATTTATAATAAACAGTATGTTCATACTACAAAACAATACTTTCATTTAAAAGGTTCCAAAACTTAAATAATCTAATTTCACTACGAGCACACACTTTAGGGGAACGGAGATGGAGGAACAGTAACATGGCTGCCGAGCCGGAAGTCCTATGCCACAGATAATAATTCACTAGGGATGGGACACTTCCAGTAGTGATGAGCTAGTGACAGTCCAACAGCGGGTCGCTAGTCTACACTAATATTATAAAGAGAAAAGATTTGTATTTTTGTTGTTTTGTTGTTTTGTTGTTTTGTATGTAACGAATAGGCTCAAAAACTACTGGTCCGATTTCAAAAATTCTTTCACCATTAGAATGCTACATTATCCCTGAGTAACATAGGCTATATTATATTTTCAAAAAAATCAGGGATCCTTACTAAAACTCCAATAATGTAACCCAAGGTGGAAACCAAAAACCTTACATCGCGTGCGCTGCGAAAACTATTGATGATAGAACAAAATAACGTACTACGATTTTGTAGAACACGTCACCATCTACAAAAAATGTCGCGACAGCATATGTCTAACTATTATAGTTATGTCACAATAAGTGTTATTTTATTATAAAAATTTAATTGAAATGCCACCGATAGAAAAGTCTCTTTATTTGTACCTTGGTATTAATCCTTATCCAAATAAATCTTTTCATAATTAAGACTGGTTCAATGCCTATACATTACTTCTTGAATTTTTCAAATCGGACATTCCATTCAAAAGATTTTAAAAATATAAGGTCACGGGGCGCGTTCTCACCCAGCGCGGGCCCGAGCAAGGCGCGAGTTAGAAGTTTATCCTAAAACGTTGAAAAAATTTATGTCCACCCATGCGAAGCTGGGACAGGCCGCTAGTATCTTATATGACTCAAGTTGATGGATGCAGGTCATCGTAGGGCACTTTCCTATCATGCGTGACTTGTCAGGCAATGCTTTGTTATGCGATGGTTACCACTTAACTTCAGGTGGCCCATATGCTTGTTAAGTCAGCAAGGTAAAAAAACATCCTGTGGCCATGGGTCAGGCTGACCCACTACTTATAGAAATCAATTATTAATAATAATGTTATGTCACATTCTAATTTTAAAATGTCATAACCTCAGCTAGTGCAAGCGCCAGCAGTTAAAAATAACCTCAATATGAAAAAGTTTGATGCGATACACGTCGAATGTCCTAATTTTGTTGTATTTTTACTCCGTGGTCTCATTTCGAGACCGTTTAAAATTAGTCCGCGGGGAAACACATTCATAAAATGGTATGTTTATTTGGTACTAAATAAAAAATAAAAAACGTTCGGATCTGAAGAAAGTTTTGATGTTTAGGTACACGTCTGTTGACTTTGAGGTTTAATCACGTATAATCAGTACGACTCAAATACGAATCAAATATTTATATAAGACTTGCTAAGTTTCAAAACAGTGCTAGTAAAGGAACCTGGCTTGGACAATAAAATCCGTTTCCTATACAGAAGACCAGTAGTAAAGTACAGCGTAGGAGGATCGGTGAATGGGTGACGCAATGCGCCCACGCAGCGCTAAAGCCTTCGAGACATTTTTGTGCGATGACATGAAGCCAGATTATTGTAGTTTAACGCCTCTGACGCCTACTTACAGGCGTTTTTCGATATTTGTTATGACATGAGTGTGGTTTGAGTTTATGACCGTAAAAGAGAAATCTTGGGCCCTTATGACGTGATTATTTCTTCAATCAGGCATATCTTATCTTATTTATGACGCCAGAGTTTGCCTGAGGCTAATTGGTGGATTATTCGTTTCAGGCTTAGATATAAACTCTACCTAATTTAATAAAAAGTAGGAATTCTTAGTTTTTATTATCACAGAACAAATTAGTATAAAGTGTGACATAGAAGTTTATCGCAGATTTCTCTATTTAATTTTAATAATAATCATATAATGCTAATCTGAAAATCTCACCGCCGGTTTCTGAAAGGCCGATCAAAACTAATCGGCTGTCAAGTCACTCGCCATTTCAGCTATTACATCGAATTAGATAGAGAGAGCAAGTGACTTGACATGCGATTAGTTTTGATCGGCCTTTCAGAAACTGACGGTCAGAGATGCAATTTGCAAGTCCATTAGGTCAACAACAATATGTCTGCATAATAATGTGTCAACTTTACCTACTTCAGACCAAACCAGTTGTCGTTTCTTCGATATGATTATGATGATCAAGTCGTCCAGGCTGATAACAAATGTAGGGCTTTGCCCAATATCTACACTAATATTATAAAGAGGAAAGCTTTGTATTTTTGTATTTTTGTAAGTAACAAATAGGCTCAAAAACTACTGGTCCGATTTCAAAAATTCTTTCACCATTAGAATGCTACATTATCCCTGAGTAACATAAGCTATATTATAATTTCAAAAAAATCAGGGATCCATTCTAAAACTCCAATAATGTAACCCAAGGTGGAAACCAAAAACCTTA
Source organism: Chloroclysta siterata (assembly GCA_932294275.1). Lineage (NCBI taxonomy): Eukaryota > Metazoa > Arthropoda > Insecta > Lepidoptera > Geometridae > Chloroclysta > Chloroclysta siterata. Next base: position 13,225,800 of record OW028591.1, on the reverse strand, counting down.
CATCGCGTGCGCTGCGAAAACTATTGATGATAGAACAAAATAATGTACTACGATTTTGTAGAACACGTCATCATCTACAAAAAATGTCGCGACAGCATATGTCTAACTATTATAGTTATGTCACAATAAGTGTTCTTTTATTACAAAAAATTAATTAAAATGCCGCCGCTAGAAAAGGGTCTTTATTTGTACCTTGGTATTAATCCTTATCCAGATAAATCTTTTCATAATTAAGACGGTTTCAATACCTATAGATTACTTCTTAAATTTTTCAAATCGGACATTCCATTCAAAAGATATGACGAAATTAAAAACGTTAACGGGTCCACGGGTCGCGCTCGGGGTGCGATTTCACTCTCTGGCGTGCAAATGTATGAAATAAGTAGACGCGAGCCTTGAACCCACGGTCTAAGTTTATCCTAAAATGTTGAAAAAATTTATGACCACCCATGCGAAGCTGGGACAGGCCGCTAGTAATGTATAATAATAATACGGTACTTTTGTAAATAATACCGGCCTGCGGTTTCTCTCCGAACAAATTTGGAAATTCAAGACTTGTAAGAGTTTATTTTATCGTCCAAAAAGGCATAAATTTTGTCTTTTTTTATTAAGAAATCGGGAACCCAATATTAATGTGACATAATAATATTTAATTTCCCGTGTCCCTTATTTTTAACAAACTTGCACAAATTAAAGGCCTAGGATCTTTAAATGGTACCAACTGCTATGATATCTTAGAGGAAATTATGTCTACCGTGTCTGGAGATTGCAGTCGTGAGTCTACTTATTGATCATTTAATTTTTTAATTCATTCAATTTAAAATGGAGGTAAAGCATACCCAAGAAGTCCAAGATCATCCACTTCTGCAAAATATTCAGCAAACAAATTTATGGCTCGACTTATCTCGCGTTTCTCGCGAACCAAGATGTACCCTTGACCGCTATTCGCCTCGCATGACATCATCTCTGTATGCCTTTTATTTTGCTCAACAACTCTCTCTCTCACTCCTTTGCTTTCGATATCGCTGTTTCGGTCATGTAATTAAAATGCTAAACTCTGTTTTGGATTTCATGGGTTCTCGGAATGTCGAAGAGATGTAAAAGCAGACCCTTTAGTTTCGTTCGTTCGACAGTCGTTACCAGTTTGGAATGGGTTTAATAAGTTATTAAACCTAACATTATGCGCATTATGGTACTTCTTGTCAAGTACCTATGTCACTTCATGAATTATTTTTGGTCCACAAACTTAGTTTGTAAATCGTCCTGGATCCTTAAATATTGAACGTTATCTATCTACTCACTGTCTGCTTTGTCAGCTTTAAAACTTTTAAGAAGTTATTGTCCCCAGATTATCTCTTGAACGAAAGCAGCAGCATCTGCGTATTACCATCATAAAAACCTACGATGATGATTGAAGGCTACACTGAGATGGGAGAAACCGTTATAAACTTAAATGCTCCCTCGAGCTAAACAATTAAGAAAACAAACAAGAAGAACGGTCCCAATGAACAATTAGCACTAAACTGAGGTGAACCTGCTTTTAGATAGTCTTGGCTAATGAATTACTCATCGTTTTGAAGTGGTAGGTAATTGATCGAGTGAGCGAAGCGAACGAAGATCTTAGTTTCAACTTGGGCGATTTGGCATTTTATGTATGTATATATGTATGTATGTATGTATGTATGTATGTATGTTTGTCTGGCGATAACTTAAGAACCGTTGATCCGATCTGCATGAAATTTGATACGTCGATAGCTTGTACTTGAGAAATTTACTGGTAAGTATATGAGTAAAATCGGATGAAGGGTTTTTGAGATATGGGGTTTTTTAAGAGGGCAAAAATAAAAAAAGTTACATAAAAAAATCAAGTTACATTTCATATGAAAGGGCTTTGTTTGGACATTCCAAAACAATTTTTACTTTTTTTTTGGGACGCACGGTTTTCGAGATAAAAATTAAAAAGTTAAATTAAGATAACCAGCGATCCAAGAGCTCCCATCTCTAAGAGTTTCGTTGACATCAAGGTTTTTCTACTGGTCGTCCAGTTTCTTTGATTTTTCTTATTTTTTTTTCTTGTAATAAATTAAGGAGGTACTCAGTTCTCATAAAATGGTGACGACGACCAGGTCTGATGATGGAGCCAAGATCTGTTCAACGGAACTCTTCAATAAATAGGCCAATAGAGTTGAAACTTGGTAACCATACCAAGTTTGTAGGCGGTAGTCAGAAAAAAATCCAAACATAATGTTTGGACTTGTCTCTGACTACTCCCTACTCAAAGTTTTGATGCGTTCGTCGGGTCGCATCACGAGATCTCAGTTCGGGGCGAACTACTAGTAGATATCCGTTTTGGGAGATGTGAGTTACAATATGGTAAGATGTTCTATTGTTCATCATGGGATCATGCCTGATTTTATATTAATTTAACATGCGTAGGTCAACGACCAGGCTAATAAAAATTGTCTAGGAAAGGGTGATGGGGATAGATCCAGTGTATTTTTCAACGAACTTCGCTTTCATGAATAGGGTTTATTTAATCTTTTAGATATTTTTACACAACCATGGATATTTATTTATGTCATAAAAAAGCAAAAAGTATATAGACTAATGTGGGAGTTATTTTTAAATAAAACAAATACTTTTATCACACTTGGCAAGACGTATTTGCAAGGAAATACTAGACTAGCCTAGAGATAAGCAGTGATAAATGATTTCCTATTTAGACAGAGGACAAGAACAGTTCGCCAACAAACCCACAAGGTGAAGATAAAACAAAGGTACTACTTCAAAACAACAAAAAAGAACAGGGTGTAAGTAAAGGCTTAGTAAGTAAGGGTGTAAGTATTTTTAGCTTAAAATTATCAAGTATAGCACCTAAACTTCTAGTAATTACCTACTGTAATGACAATGAGTCAAGTTCCATTTAAATTTTCATCAATTATAACTCAATTGGACTGAAAATTATAATTACTATGTAAATTGAACTTCAATGTCAACACTGACGGTCGTTCTGAATATCGTCGTGACATCATTCACAACAAGTTTGCAGTCGATGTCATCTGGCTCGGGTCAAGTGTCTTAAAAGTCACTGTTCTTGGATAAAGACAAAAACATTATATATTTTGTATTTGTGGTTTGGCAACAGATGGTTTCAGTCAGCTTAGCGGTCACCCATTCTATTTGATCATCGCGCTAGTTCATTGAGGATGATTAGGCAAGCTAAGCCACAACGTTGAATAGCAGATGCATGCGTTAGTCAGTCTATTTGTCATTTTACAATAAAAAACATATTTATAACGATTTAGACTGCTTATCAACGCGATGACAGCATACCTACACCTACAGAGGTTATGAGGTACGTTCAGATAAACTAGTCATTATAGCTTTAGTCGATCTGTCAAACCTTAGCAGGTCATCTGCTTTGGACAGGGTCATTGAATAAATGAGATTATTAATTAAATGATCATCACCTATTAACGAATACTCAATTTTACAAATAAGAACCTTAGTTTATGTTTTTTTTTGTAACTAATTACATGAAATATTTATATAATATATTTGTCGTAGGAAAATGACTAACAGTACTTCTTTTTGTTTAGTTTGTAATTGCAGAAGAGCCTACCTGCCTACCTAGGTATTAAAACTAAATTAGTAGCTGTCTATCAAGGTGTTTTGCCATTACAGGCGCTTGTATTATCTGTCTCGAGTCTAACTTCTGTCAAAAAATATTATAGTGAGTACCGAAATAGACGGCCTAAGAAAATACCTATGAGTAGGTAGACGGTTTACTGTTAATTTAGTGTGAAAAAAGATAAGACGACAAGAATAAAGGTCAGCTTACATTACATCACAGCATAGCCCAACATGTTGGCCCAACACATCAAATAACAAAATTTCTCAACATGTCTGTCTTTCTAAGTACCTTGGTAGGGTAGACACTACCTAGATATAATAGGTTTATTTAACTGAAACTGAAACAACATCACGACTTTGATCCCAGGCCCGGTAGATATCCCTTCATAGCTCCTTAGTACCAAGTACCTACTAACTCCAGATTCTTTGAGCACGTCTAAAAGGGGAAGTCAGGTACGTCCAAATATTACATTTGGCACATATCAAGTCATTTAACTAGTCGCAGGTTAAAAAAAAGCAAACACTAAGAGATTGACATGACAGCCTTCACAGCTCAGTTGGTAGTAGCTCTGCCTTCTGCGCCGTAGGCCGTGGGTTCGATCCCCACCGAGAAAAACATTTGTGTGATGAACATAGATGTTTGTTCTCTGTCTGGGTGTTATATAATATTATAAGTATATATTTACGAAAAAAAAAGTATATAAGTAGTATATCAGCTATCTGGTTCCCATATCACAAGCTTTGGCTTAGTTTGGGGCTTGATAGTGCTGTGTGGAAAGTCCACCAATATTTATAATAGTCCACCAATATTAAAGACACTTTGGCTACTTATACTAAAAGATATAACAAAATTAACTCAAATGTCACACAACGAAAATTATATAAAAAAAGCCATTAACAAATCTAAAGCAACGTGGAACATCATTAACAAGTATAATTGTAACCAACCCCGTGAAAATATAACAACATTAAACATAAATGGTAATGACGTAACCAATCCGAATGATATAGCAACCGCATTTAACAATTACTTTATTGACATCGTAAAACTTAATGCACATTCGAACATTTCTTATAATATGAACTTTAATAACCTTAATTCTATTTTTTTACTCCTATTGTACCTCACGACATTCACAATATAATAAATTCATTAAAAAATACTAGTAGCGTAGGATTTGATGGCATAACGACTAAAATTATTAAAGATGTAGCGTTGTACATATCACCTATTTTGTGTAACATTATAAATAACTGTTTAGAGAATGGTGTTTTTCCGAATAAGCTTAAAACGACGATCATTAAACCGTTACACAAAAAAGGACCACGAGATGAAGTGGGAAATTACAGACCGGTAGCTCTTATTCCAGTACTTTCCAAAATATTTGAAAAAGTTATATACAACAAGCTTTATAATTACTTAGAAGATAAAAATATTTTAAGCAATAACCAGTATGGTTTTAGGAAAGGTCGGTCCATCAATATAGCCATCTATGACTTTCTTTGCCAGATCATGACCAATAGGGATAAAAATAAAACTGCTATTGCTTTATACATGGATATGACTAAAGCTTTTGACCATGTTAATCATGATACACTATTGTACAAGCTTGATATCTATGGAGTCAGAGGTAATGCAAACAAATTAATAAAATCTTATCTTAGTAACCGGTGTCAGATGACTCAAGTTAATAAAATCTGTTTAAAAACACACATTGATACCGTGTATGAATCAAATGCCAGAAGAGTGTGCCATGGTGTTCCCCAAGGAAGTGTCTTAGGGCCGCTCTTATTTTTAATTTATATCAATGACATACCGCAAGTAACCGATCATTCTATGACACTTTTTGCTGATGACAGCACGGTTTTATTCATAAATGACAAAACACATAATTTTGAATTTGACATTAACTCCACTTTGACATCTATAATTAATTGGTTATCTCTTAATAATTTGAATATAAACTTGACAAAAACTTTTATTATGAATTTTAAGCAAAAAAACAATACTAAACTTGACATTGATATAAACTATTTAGGAACTACAGTTAACGAAGTTGATAAAACAAAATTTTTAGGACTCATTATCGATAATAAATTAAATTGGAAATTACATATTGCTGAAATCTGTAAGCGATTGAAACAATTTTCCTATGCTCTCTATAAGTTACAAAAAGTTACAAATATGTCTGCCCTTCTTACTGCCTACCACGGTCATGTATCGTCGGTTTTGCGATATGGCACGATATTTTGGGGTAACTCGGCTAACAAGCTTAATGTCTTTAAGGCACAAAAACGCTGTCTTCGCGCTATTTGCGGTCTTCAAAGGTTAGACAGCTGCAAGGATCATTTTATTAAACTAAAATTACTTACTTTTCCATCGATTTACATTTATGAAGTAGCTGTTTTTGTTAAATGCAATCCTAAATTATTTTTGGAGTTTGCGGCCGGAAGCCGCTTGGAGGGAAATCTTCGTAATGTACCATGTAGAACACATTTATTACGCATGAGTGTATTTTGCATGGCTCCTATAATATACAACAAAATTCCAATATCTGTTCGCCGGCTGTCCACTACCGAATTTAAAACTAAATTAAAAAATATATTGATAAATAAAGCCATCTATAGCGTCAATGAATTTTTGTCTGACTGAATTATTATTATTTTTATTAACTTTCTTTCTTATTTGACTTTTTTCCATTTAATTTTGATTTGAATTTTATTATGTATTATTTATTTGATTTGAATTTTATTATGAATTATTTAATGTTCCCAATTACTATTTTTATAAATGATTTAATTTAATGTAAAATTTGTAAATTAGTTTGTAAGAAAAAGCTTTGTATGCCTAATGGCAGAATCTAGTGTTCATCTCTAACCATGACATCTGTTTTTATAAACCTACCTAGATTCACAGAGAATAAATGATTTATGATTTATGATTTATGATTTATTATTTATTTATTTACTAGGAGATTGAAAGAAAAACCCTACATGTAAAATTTTCGGTCTTTTTCTTTTTTAAGCCGGTAATTTGATAGTGATGATACCTACAAAACTTATGCAACATCGTCGTACCCTTTTTCCCTGCTGTAATCTGACTCATAAATAAACAGTTTGAGAGATATTCTCAAGAAAACCAGAAATAGATGAGCCACAGATTAAACAGTAGTAAAGTCGCGAGCGGATACGCAAACCCATGCTTCCTACGCCATAAACCTATGGCATGAAATAAATTAACCCCAGGGACATAAATAGTCTGGGTCAGAGGGACCCAGATAAAATTAATACTACTTTGACAAGGAAACCTACCGTGAGGGTTAACTCTCAGCCATGTTTCACCCACCTGATATTGAGCGGTTACCATTGCTTATAATTATAGCATTACCGCATAGAAAAAAAACAACAAAACAACAACGTCTTCAACAGACGACCCCTTTGTGGCATTAATTACATTTGTGTCTCACTGAGTGACGTAAATATGTTCGGAGGTTATTATGCCTGTGGTTGTAAGTAGGTAGGTACTATTATTTACTCTATGGGTAGGTAGCCTTATTTATATTCTGTGGTACTCAGTAAGTTATGTTACCACCTACATTCAAGTATCAAGGTGGATTACTCCTTAAAGTCTATGGATGAAGTGGTAAAAACGTATGACTACGCGAGGTTTAGGTTTATAGGTACCTATGAAGTTAGTCTAAATGCGACACTAGGTATGTATTAGGTACTGTGGCGCGGCTTCGCTTGTGTGTGAGATGCGGATTTTTTGGCGATAACATACCTAGTACGAGGTTACATAGTAACATAGTGACTTACGAGGCAATGGTTTGTTATAGGTGATGGTTAACTTCAGGTGGGCCATCTGCTTGTTCCATCAGCTTGTTGTACTTACAAAAAATAACAAAAAAAGTAGGTAGGTACGTTATCGCCAAAAAATCCGCCTTTGCCTCATTTTCTTTTATAAATATTACAGCGTGACCAAAAAGAGTAGAAATTAATAGGGGGGCCACTTTCCATACATTTTCGACGTTCTCTCACATGCGGTCTTGCACGCACCTATGCGAAATACTCGCATGTCAAATTAGTTCCGTTGGACTTTTTGGCCAGACTGTACCTTGCTTTACGTCACAGTTAATGGCCACCGACGACGTAGCATTGCCTACGACCATCACTCTGCAGTGCTATTCCATAGGCAAATATTATTAATATTATTAAAATTAAGGTTATTTTATTAAGTACATTGCCCGGACGAACTCGTTCACGGATAGCTCTACCTAAACAAAAAAAAACTACTTCTACATATTTGTCAAAAAGTTCCCTACAGGCGCTAAATCGACATCTTTATAGGTAGTATGTTTTTAAACAATTTAGCTTATCAACTTGAATGAGCACACAACAACCTGTAAATGGAGGAAGATAACTTATTTTGCCACAAGGTTATCAGGCGGACAATAAAATAAAAAAATTGAGCACGCAAAACCAGTTTCGTGCTATTTTTGTTCTAACTCGTAAAATTTATTACGGATACCTACCTACGACGAGTGTTGGGTTATCTGTGGTTGCTCAGGCTCCATTTTGGTTTTATAGTTTCTATGGTAAAATTATAAAGAACTACGAACAAGCAAATATAGTAGCAGATAGAAATAGGTATAATGTGAGCCAAAGAATTATCAGCAATGCCCTTTTTTATTGGAATTCGGAAAAAAAAGACTCAATAAGAATCTTTAGGGCCGGTTTCACCATGCTCTGTTAGATTAACAAAGGATTAAAGGGCCGTTAAATATGTCAAAATGTACGCGTTTGACATCTAAGATTAGATTTAACGGCCTGTTAATCCTTGATTGGTAACTAACAAAGCATGGTGAAATCAGCTCTTAAGCTTTGATCAAAACTCAAAACGTGGCCCCGCTAATTTCATGTTATAAGGAAAAAGTAGATTGTCTATCTAAGGACCAAACAACAATTTTAAAGGCGAGAGTGTTTCTTTGAATCCTAAGCGTAGCGAGGGATGGTTTTTATAACCATTGAAACAAATGACCAGGAATAGCAGATGAGCTCACCTGCCTATCATGATGCAACTTCCTGATGGCGCAGACGTGGAAGCCCAGTTGGCACACGAGATCACGACAGAAATACATGTACCTACCTATGTAGTAATATTTGTAACGCTTATTTTACACACGTCGATTCGGACGAGCATATCTCACGGGGCGGGTTTTTCTTGGTGCCTAGACTATTTTTTTATACTAATTTCTGATAACAAGCTGATTGCTGATGTGATGTGTTATGTGATTGATCACCAAAGCATTACAAGACACGCACGATAGGAACGTGCCTGACGATGGACTGCCCGTACTTGACGCATAGATGTTAAGCCTCATGTGCCTGTAATTTCACTGGCAACCACACCCTTTAAACCGAAACACAGCAACGCTGCTGGCGGCAAATGTAGGCATGGCGGCAGTACTTCTACGGACGCGCCACACACCGAGCTCTGCTGCTCTTAAAAACTAAACCGAAGCTGATGAACATCGTTCGCAGCAGATACGACTACGCAAGCCATTATGGATGATGTAGTGCCAGTATAATGTCTCCATCAATAGGTCAACGGTCTCTTGTGGGAGGGACATTAGAGGTGGTGGAAGAAGTCACTCGGACTATTGCCAAAGACACAAATAACACTTGTCTTCTCAAAGGATTCGACTACACTCAGTGACTCAACACGTGAATGAAAGAAAAATAATAAAAAAGGTAAATCTATGAATGAAATCGGAGGGTTCACAGTCAACTTGCTACAGCATAAACAGTAGGTCACCTGGCACTGTTTATCCTATTCCACTAATAGTGAATAATCAAACCATATTAAGCATGATGCCAATAATGTACCTAATAACTACGTGCGTTGCGGCCGCCAATTGCATCTAAACTATTTGCCTGCCTCTAACCACGAACACACCATGCAATAATGCGCCAACACAAACTATCAACTAATTCCGAAATAAGCAATCAGAAATTATTTGTTGTATAACTGTAGTACAAAAAAGATCTTATAGCTATGGTTATGTACAGTTTTAACAGTTTGTCCGTTCCGAACGTACAACAAAAACGCATTGTTATTATTTTTTTTTTTTTTATACAACTAGTTGTTGAAACAAGCAGATGGCCCACCTGATGTTAAGTGGTAACCATCACCTATAACAAAGCACCGCCTCGCAAGTCACGCACGATAGGAATGCGCCCCACGATGCACTGCCCTGCGTCCATCAACTTGAGGCATACAGATATTAAGACTCATGTGCCTCTAATTACACCGGCAACCACACTCTTCAAACCGAAACACAGCAACGCTGCTTGGCGGCAGAAAAAGGCGTGGTGGTAGTACTTCCCCGGACGAACCCTTCACAAAGAGCTCTACTACTCTTAAAACTACTATTCTAAAGTTTTCACCCAAGAACCAACTAAAACATTTTAATACCCATTAAATAGGTACTCCTAATTTCTTGCAAGTAGGTATACGACCTATAAGAAACCAAGAGGTAGATATTATAGAGCTTCCAATTTTATCGTTCATAATATTCATTTAAGTTATAAATGCATTCTAAAGAGACATGAAATAACACACGTAAAAAAAAACAGAAAAATATAGACTGATGAATACAATACTTATAGCAGAATTAAACTAATATAATAAAATAACAGAATAAAAAAATGGTGAATCATAGGGGAAACCTGTAAGGAAAAATGCAAGGGTACCTACCCCTATTATTCGGGCTAACTTGACCGGGCTTTATGGGGTACTATCTATTTGACATGTTGTACTACCGAAGACTCCTAACGGCCGGTTTCTGAAAGCTCGATCAAAACCACAGACTAGATCAAAACTAATTGGACTAGAACAAAACTAATCGGATGTCAAGTCACTCGCTATTTCAGCATCGAATTAGATAGAGATAGCAAATGATTTGACATCCGATTAGTTTTGATCGGGCTTTCAGAAACCGGCCGTAAACATTAAGCTTGTACCTTGGACTTCTGAAGTCAATTTAATACAAGTAAATACCTACTTCATAACGGAGTTGAGGATGAAAACGTTGCTTCTGATAACGGTGACATTATTTTGAATATCATAAGGTAGGCTAATCTTAGTGCAAGTGACACACGCAAAAGGAAGTCGCAGGCAGAAGGAGTTAATCTCTATGTTTTGATTTTAAAAAACTTCCTTCAGGAGACCCTGACGCCCTGACATAGTTGGTTAATAGAGTCGTATAAAACCAAGTCGTGCAGAAATTAATAATGTATTTTCCACGTAATGGCAGAAACAATGACCTTAGTAAGAACAAGGAAAATAAAGATACCTACTACCTGCCAACAAAAACAGCATGTAAGGTATTGATTAGAAATATTATTGAATCTGGGTATTTGTTGAGTGAAAAAAGAGCTGTACCTACATACAGTTTTGAGCGAATTAAAATGCTTAAAATAAGTGAACAACATTGGATATTGAATAACTAAAAGTAGTAGTAGCTTACAAAAATGAATAGGAGTGGTTATTTTCATGGTTGAAGACTTGGAAGGTGTATGTAGACCACAAAAAATATCGAAATATTTGAAACAAGCTGGTACCCGCGACTTCGTCTGCGCATGATTAGTCCCACAATATCTTTATAAATTGTAGCCTATGTGTTATTCTGATTACTGTAAAGTTTCATTAAAATCCATTCAGTAGTTTTTACGTGAAAGAGTAACAAACATCCATCCATCCATACTTAAAAACTTTCGCGTTTATAATATTAGTAGGATAAGGGCCTTTGAAGAAGTGGAAGGTGTAGATCGAAATATTTGAAATAAGGGCCTTTTGGAGTAGCTGGGCTTAGCTGAGAAATATATAAAAGTGGAAACAGATCACGCACGATAGAAAGCCATTGATTCGCACAGTTCTGTTAGAAATAACTGGTTTCGTACACTTTGGCAACTCGAGAGAAATCTACATTTAAACCTGTTTCCGACGTTTAGCATCAAACTTTAAATTTTAGGAGTCATTGCTTAATCGAGTAGACTTTTAAATGTCTAGACTTTCAGAAATGCTAGATTAACCTTCTAACGTTAGACACACGGATATAATCAAGTTGTAACTAACTTGAAACGTTTTATTTAGAAGGGTCTTCATCAGGATGTTAATGCGATGAGATCAATGAGGTCCGCACCGCACCATTAATTTTATTGCCCATCACATTATTAAATCACATTGTTTTATGGAAGGTTAGGCCAGTGATCAAAGTGCGGCCATAGGCCTATGAGGTTTTCCAGTAAGGCACGGAATCCATTCACCATCAAATGTTATATTGAAATTATTTTTTTATACTAGGTACTTGCTGATTACACAAGCAGATGGCCGACCTGATGTTAAGTGTCAACAACATCACCAAAGCATTGTTTCGCAAGTCACTCACAATAGGAACGTGCCCTAAACGTACTTGCGTTTTATGTTGATGCACTGCCCTGCGTCCATCAATTTATGGCATGCAGATTGTAGGAGTTAAGCCTGTAATTTTACCAGCAACCACACCCTTCAAACCGAAACACAGCAACGCTGCTTGACAGCTAAAATAGGCATGGTGATAAACAGGCCGTAGTATTAAGATTAGAAAAAGATTCAGGAATGATTATGACGTCAGATAGTCAAACAAGTTCTTGGGTTTCTAAACACAAATAGCGATAATTGCAACCTTATTGTAATTTTAATTTAGGTGGATAATACAAGTATTTACATGCATTGTTCCAATACGCGTGTTCTGGTTCCTATGATCCATGTGGAAGGTGGAACAGTGCCAAGTGTAATATTAGCGGCGGCGTGATGTCATCGGTCTGTTTACCGATTCCACAATTGTTACTGAGTTTGCCAATAGCATGCTATGTGGATTGGAAGATATCAAACCTTGGAGCCCATTATCAAAAGCGCGCATTGGTCCTATGGTCAAAATTTATTGGTGTACGACATGCTGACTTAACGGCGAAACGGTCAATCATATCTTCAGTGATCATTTTTACAATATTGGCAGCTGTAGCTGCAGACTGTAAAAGTACCCAAAAATGTTACTTCTATTCCCATTTTGTTTTCGCAAAAGGACGGCAGCTTAGCAGGCTCCTAAATATTTGAGTTTCCAACATTGGATTACAAAAAATGTATGTCCTTAAAATTTGATTTCAGGGAATGTTTCTTCCTACCGTGCCTGAGTGAGGATAGTCCTGTTTTGAGCGAATTTACTTTTTTATTGTTTTCATATAACATTAAAAAAAATTGTAGTGAGTCAGAGTTATCTGCAGCAATGATAGCCTGAATAAGATGTGACTCCCTCAAGGTGCCCGTATAGGGCCGTTGTTGTTTATTAGATACGTGTTCAAGGATGTGTCACATTAGAAACATAGACAAGTAGCTGTAGCATTAAACACAGAATAGTACTACGACTAAATAGAGTATAGTTGTAGTAGTGTGCGAAAGAGTTCATCTAGGGAACTACTCTACCACCCTACCGTCGCCAAACTGTGATGCTCGCATTACCATGTTTCAATCTAGGGGTATGAGTTTTTTTCAATACAAATTGCTGGTGGAACAAGCAGATGGCCCACCTCATGTTAAGTGGTAACCATCACCTATAAAAACATTTCATCGTAAGTCACGCAGGATAGGAACGTGCATTCACGATGCACTGCGTCCACTCTGCATACACAGGCATACAGATGTAAAGTCTCATGTGCCTGCAATTTCACCAGCAACCACACTCCTCAAACCGAAACAAAGCAACGCTGCTTGGCGGCAGAAAAAGGCGTGGAATGCCAGAGACTAAAGTGATGGACGCAGTGCCATGTCACATAGGACACATCCTGGGTGGACGTACTGGTGGAATCAAATTTACGGGTAGCCGCTCATCATCAGATGGGCCAACTGCTTTGTCGGTCATTTGTTGTCATAAAAACAAACTGTGATTCAGTTCTTTTGTGTTAAATGAGATGTTGCATAAATAGCGTTACTTAAAAATAGCCATCTCTACAAGTCGGTTAGAGTGTTAAGAGTAGTAGAGCTCTTTGTGAAGGGCTCGTCCGGGGAAGTGCTACCACGTCCACCACCACGCCTTTTTCTGCCGCCAAGCAGCGTTGCTGTGTTTTGGTTTGAAGAGTGTGGTTGCCGGTGTAATTACAGGCACATGAGGCTTAACATCTGTATGCCTCAAGTTGATGGACGCATGGCCGTGCATCGTAGGGCACGTTCCTATCGTGCGTGACTTACGAGGCAATGCTATGTTATAGGTGATGGGTTACCACTTAACATCAGATAGGCCATTAGCTTGTTCCATCAGCTAATTTTATCAAAAAAAATAAAGTGACTCAAGACGGATTTACCTATGAGTACACTTTCTGCATAATTCTCAGTTCAATGCATGATGCGAACACTGACGCATCTCATATTTTCACACACCGAAATAGCCGTGAGTTTACTTGGAGGAATGAGAACAAGACCTTCAAATACGTTTCGATTCTTAAAAATGTAATCATTGCTATCCAATAATATTTTACTAAGTAGGTACGATGTCTACATTAATATAATTACCAATAATACACCTAGTAACCCACTACCTACCTAGGTACAGTTTAGTTAATGTATGCTAAGGAGTTTTTACCTGAAAAACTGAAATGGCTTTACGACTTTGGTCCCAAGGCAATGTCTAACAACTCTTCAGAATAGGTATATTCCAGCGATGTTGGAATAAAGCTTTTTTTTTAATCTATATTTATGGAACTTTGCGTCTTTTATAGACGATGTTAGTTCCATCATACCTTCGTTTTGTCTCAAAGCTCAATCAACAATTCGTAAATGGACCGGTAGAGCCTGTTAGCCACGTCAGATGTTGGCATAGCTAGGAATAAAGCTGAAAGTGACATGTCTAACAGAATACAGTATAGGTACCCCATTAATATAAAAGCAGTACCCTCAGAGAAGTCTCCCCTCAAACATTCCTTGATGAGATTAGGATCGTCAAGAATTCTCACAGCACGCTTCGGACCTAATCAAAAGGTTCAAGCTGGTTTCCAAGTAAGGAGCACTTGATACATAATTTAAATTGTTTTTAATAATGCGTTGTCTAATCTTAAAATATCTCCGTTCAATAAAGAAATAAGTAAGTCTAAGTACCTATATTCGCAAGCTGAGACAAATGACAGTAACCCTACCAAAACATCACATGACTTTGGTTTTGTGCGGTTACTGATGCGTTTATAAGATATCGTTTTATGTAGAGAGTCTTTAGAAGAAAAAACTCGGTTAGTTGTGTCCATAGTTACTGAATGGAAAGGCTCAAAAGTAGCTAGCTATTTTTCAGTTGGCTCACTTTTGAGCCTATTCATTAATAATGGATGACACCATTAAATGTAAATATTTTATGTTATATGTATAGATCGGTTGAATTAGGGTTAGTTAAAGATTAAGTTTTTATATGAGACTAGCGGCCTGTCCCAGCTTCGCATGGGTGGTCATAAATTTTTTGAACATTTTAGGATAAACTTAGACCGTGGGTTCGAGCCTCGCGTCTACTTATTTCATACATTTGCACGCCAGAGACTGAAATCGCACCCCGAGCGTGACCCGTGGACCCGTTAACGTTTTTAATTTCGTCATATCTTTTGAATGGAAAGTCCGATTTGAAAAATTTAAGAAGTAATCTATAGGTATTGAAACCGTCTTAATTATGAAAAGATTTATTTGGATAAGGATTAATACCAAGGTACAAATAAAGACCCTTTTCTAGCGGCGGCATTTCAATTAATTTTCTATAATAAAAGAACACTTATTGTGACATAACTATAATAGTTAGACATATGCTGTCGCGACATTTTTTGTAGATGATGACGTGTTCTACAAAATCGTAGTACATTATTTTGTTCTATCATCAATAGTTTTCGCAGCGCACGCGATGTAAGGTTTTTGGTTTCCACCTTGGGTTACATTATTGGAGTTTTAGTAAGGATCCCTGATTTTTTGAAAATATAATATAGCCTATGTTACTCAGGGATAATGTAGAATTCTAATGGTGAAAGAATTTTTGAAATCGGACCAGTAGTTTTTGAGCCTATTCGTTACATACAAAAATACAAAAATACAAAGCTTTCCTCTTTATAATATTAGTGTAGATGTATTTTTTTGATGTTTTATTATAGGGCAGTGTCGTCGCTCAGCGACAAAGCCCTTAAAATAAATAACAAAAAAAAAAGTAGGTACCTATATTAATTACTAGCGGCCTGTCCCAGCTTCGCATGGGTGGTCATAAATTTTTTGAACATATTAGGATAAACTTAGACCGTGGGCTCGAGCCTCGCGAGCCTACTTATTTCATACATTTGCACGCCAGAGACTGAAATCGCATCCCGAGCGTGACCCGTGGACCCGTTAACGTTTTTAATTTCGTCATATCTTTTGAATGGAATGTCCGATTTGAACAATTTAAGAAGTAATCTATAGGTATTGAAACCGTCTTAATTATGAAAAGATTTATTTGGATAAGGATTAATACCAAGGTACAAATAAAGACCCTTTTCTAGCGGCGGCATTTCAATTAAATTTTTATAATAAAAAAACACTTATTGTGACATAACTATAATAGTTAGACATATGCTGTCGCGACATTTTTTGTAGATGATGACGTGTTCTACAAAATCGTAGTACATTATTTTGTTCTATCATCAATAGTTTTCGCAGCGCACGCGATGTAAGGTTTTTGGTTTCCACCTTGGGTTACATTATTGGAGTTTTAGTAAGGATCCCTGATTTTTTTGAAAATATAATATAGCCTATGTTACTCAGGGATAATGTAGCATTCTAATGGTGAAAGAATTTTTGAAATCGGACCAGTAGTTTTTGAGCCTATTCGTTACATACAAAAATACAAAAATACAAAGCTTTCCTCTTTATAATATTAGTGTAGATTAGTGTAGATTGGAAGTAGGTCGGTAGTCGATGTCCGTCATTGTAAATAGTAAACAGGCTATCCAACTTCCCACGTGATAGTAAACACACTGTTCAGTTTTTGAGCCCGTGGGCGATTGAAAGGTCTCCCGCGTAGTTATGTACTGTATATAATATAATACACCTATATTACCTATTAGGTGTAGGTAGACAGGAAAGGCTTATTAGGACATCGAGACGTTATGGAAATAAGATTCTCATAAGTAGGTTGCAAAAAAATAGACCTGCCTAGGAACTTCGGTAGTACCTAGTAGGTATGTGATTGATAAGGTAACGTACCTACATAGAAATGATTAGAATTCAGAAGTGGGATGAAAAGGTTGGCCACACTAGACTCTTTTTATACAATAATCTGTGCAATGGTTAGGTACATACTATTAAGGACTTTTTATTTACCCCAAGGAGGTACCACATGAAGGAAAAAATAAGCTCAAGCAAAACTTGCCTAGGCAGGTAGGTATACCTACTACCTATATTCATTCTAGACATGGTTGGTTGGTTTTATCACTCTAAAGATTCGCCATTCCGAAGGCCAGTTGTTCCTAGGTCCTAGGTGTATGGCCTATCCTAGTTGATGTGAACTAAAATTACTATTCTAATCTGTGGTCGAGGTGTAGTCTGTATGTACAGTAGGAGCACAGGTACATGATCTCTCGGTCTAAGGTAGGTAAGGTAGGTTACCTACCTAGGCTAGACTAGGCGCACCATATTCGCGTCTAACGGCAGAGCAAGCTACGCTACTTTCCAAGAAAAAAACACTTTTAGCCAAGAATTATAAATAGTTCACGTAACATAAACATAAAGCAAATATTTTACACCAATAAATCCCAAGGTCATACAAACCTACCTATTTTGCGCTTATTTAAATACTTTTAGGTATGTACTAACTTACCTAATAACCAAGTTATTTATTCTGAAAGTTTTCTTTCTCCAATTATCCAAATCATAACACGAAACACTGTCATTCACAGAAACATCTTTTTCATTTCATATGTTCCAGAATTTGTTTACGATGTTTTTTTTATTTTCGAACTTTCGTCTTTCGTACGCAACCGACTTGTGTTGATACGCTCGCGCGCGGAATGAAGTTGCGCGCGCGCCTTGGCTGAAGCGGAAACAGGCACTGCTGGATGCTGTCAGCCAATCAGATTATTTTAACGGATGGGATGTCAATTTTCAACCGTAAAACTTTAGTATAAAACATATTCTAGGCTGCCATAGGTTATGGGCGTTTGAATATTATATTATGAGCCAGTAAAGTAAAACTCGCGTTTAATTTTTAATTTAACTTTTGATATCGATTTCAAGAACCATCTCTTCATCATTATTTTATGCAGAATGGTAGAAGATCGTGTTCAATCTTAATATTTATTTATCATATAAGTAATGCACAAAACACAAAGCTCCAAGCAAGCAATGGAGGGCTTATTATTCAAAGTGTTATTATATTATTATATTGAATTGAAATAGGTATTCCTAATCCTAAGTACTTACTAGGTTCTTCCTACATAACGCAATCTCAAAACAAATTCAAATCATTCTCATCTCACTCGGTTTCTCCTATGGTAGCGCAAAGCCCGCCCTACTGCTTCGGTTTTTTTTTGTACGTAAACGCAGCCCGTAATTTCAGAACCATAGAAAGCCCATACGTGAAACGCAGCTAGGAATTCATTTTAGTTTTTTTATGTTTGTGTTTGATTTGGTTGTAGGTACATTCCAGTCACTAAATTCCAAAACATAATTCCATATATATCCACTCCATTCTAAGATTCTAGCCATGCTTTTCGTGGTCAGCGTCATCTGTTGAATGAAAAAGAAACAATTAACGCATCTATCTTTGCGCGCGAAGTAAGAGCACCTCAACGAATAGGTACCTACTTGGTTTACGCTAACCGCATAGAATTAGTTCAGGGAATAAAAATTAGATGGCGTCTTTCACAATTATTTCCATATGCGTGCGCAATCCTTGATGAAAGAAAATTAAATTCTACGAAATGTTTTCTATTACTTGGTCGTCCTATCTCAAACACAGAATGTTTATTTCGCCTACGATACAATAATAAAAATTAGATTATCTATCTAAAATGACCTAAAAACCGTTGCAGATTAGTGATGGGATACTTCTATCGATGTGTGAGTTTGTCGATAGATTACTACCTAATCTAGACATAATCAATGTACTTTCACTCATACAAATAAAATTGCACAGCATCTTTTTCACACTACCTACTTACTAATAAAATGAAAATTTTAAATTGATTATTATGGAATAATCTACACTAATCTACACTAATATTATAAAGAGGTAAACTTTGTATTTTTGTATTTTTGTATTTTTGTATGTAACGAATAGGCTCAAAAACTACTGGTCCGATTTCAAAAATTCTTTCACCATTAGAATGCTACATTATCCCTGAGTAACATAGGCTATATTATATTTTCAAAAAAATCAGGGATCCTTACTAAAACTTCAATAATGTAACCCAAGGTGGAAAACAAAAAACCTTACATCGCGTGCGCTGCGAAAACTATTGAAGATAGAACAAAATAATGTACTACGATTTTGTAGATCACGTTATCATCTACAAAAAATGTCGCGACAGCATATGTCTAACTATTATAGTTATGTCACAATAAGTGTTCTTTTATTATAAAAAATTAATTGAAATGCCTCCGCTAGAAAAGGGTCTTTATTTGTACCTTGGTATGAATCCTTATCCAAATAAATCATTTCATAATTAAGACGGTTTCAATACCTATAGATTACTTCTTGAATTTTTCAAATCGGACATTCCATTCAAAAGATATGACGAAATTAAAAATGTTTACGGGTCCACGGGTCATGCGCGGGGTGCGATTTCACTCACTCAAGGAGAAGCGCGTGCAAATGTATGAAATAAGTAGACGCGAGGCTCGAACCCACGGTCTAAGTTTATCCTAAAATGTTCAAAAAATTTATGACCACCCATGCGAAGCTGGGACAGGCCGCTAGTGGTTAATAAAATGTATAAAAACTGAGTACAGAGTAAAACTGAGAATAAATTTAGGTCTAGGTACTTAGGTAGTAATTCCACTCATAAAAAATATATCTATTTTTTTTATACAACTAGCTGATGGAACAAGCAGATGGCCCACTTATGTGGTAAATCGTTACCGATTTTATAGGTGATGAGATGTGACTTCTCATAATTATACCATAGATAAAAGAATACTGAGAGATTACTGTACGGTAATTAAAATACCTACTCTCTCTGAGTGAAAAAGACTGTTAAATCTGCATAGATTTTCTTGTCATTATCGGACAGAACCTGTTGGTGACATATTACGCTGGTCAGTTTTTGTGATTCAGTATGTTACTACTATCCTTAAGGTAAATCATTGTAAAAGTAGGTAAGTAATTATTTTATAATAAAACACCATTGGAACTTCGTTTAATCGTCATCTTTATGTTGATAGGTACTGTTTAATATTAGGTTCTTTTGATGCTGTTGTCTGTACGTAGGTGCTACCGTTAATAAGTATTTAAATTAGAGTATTTGGTATTTCCCTACCATGCAATTTATTATGATTCTTGACATCACCATCACAAATAATGAAAATTTAATGGCCAGCCGGATTTTATTGTAGGTAGGTAGGTACTTAAATCACTAACTAAACTTCCTTTGAAATAAAAGGTAACCTGCCTAATGTATGTAATAATTACCTGCTAACCGACCCGACCACGTTTATCTAGCTGGCTAAAAACCTGAAAAATCGATTGTCGCAGAGGATATGGATGTATAATGTTTAACTCGGAACAGACTTTGCTATAGGCAAGGCGCGGCGCCACACGCACAGATAGAGGAATAGTGATGTGGTGTTTACAACATCGACAGTCTGTACTTTTGTGTGCAAAGGTGTTCGTTTTTTTCAAGCTGGTACTTACCTACCTTTTTTGAATTTGATTAAATAAATACCTAAATCTTTTTGGACGATTTTATTTATTTATGCTTTAATGCACGCATCAAAATAAACTAATAAAGTACATTATGAGGGCTAATGCTAATGCATTCTTTACCAGCTATTCTCTACCATTTTCTAATCTATTTTCTACTGTTTTCAATCAGTGATATTTAGTCCTACTCTTAGCAAAGCTTGTAACTACCATGGGAACCAGATAGCTAATAGAATACTTTTGCACAACACCCATCCATACAGAAAGCAAAAATATATATTCAACACAAAAATATTAGTATCTGGTGGAGATTGAGCCCACCACCTACAGTGCAGACGACATCCTACTTACTACGAACTGAAACGTTATATGCACTGATTATGTGCATTTTCTTGTATGATATAGATTATATACGTTTATCTGGTAGAATATCCCATTTATTTATTTATTTATCATTTATTTCACAAAACACAATGTTATAGCACGTCAAGCCGAAAACGGGCGATGGGCCAAGTCATGATAGCTATCAGAAAAGTAAAAATTAAAAATTTGTCATGTACCTTTTGAATTATGAGTATTACAAAAAATTACAGAAAAACTGACACCCTGTGATGATCTTTTAAGTCCTGTGACTACAAATATTAACTTTTCGTGAAACTTTTTTCTGTAATTTAACCATAAATAACCCTTCTGTAAAATACAATTCAAAATTAAATCATTACTGCCTCAGTTTAAAATAAAAATTTAATTTAAAATAATTACATCAGCTAACTTTAACCGACTATGGAATATTTTTTTTTTTTCTGATAACTATCATGACTTGGCCCATGGCCCGTTTTCGGCTTGACGTTGATTTCTGGGACACCCTGTATAAACCAAGAATGACGAGCGACAAATGGACGTAGCTATGCGCAAAGGAACCAATCCACAGACATGTCAAAATGGACTTAAATAGACAGAAAGCTTTTAAAATGCACGATCTACCAACCCTATAAAGATCAAAGTGATCTGGCAATTTTGACTGAAGAAAACATTTCCTCGACAAAGTTACCAACCCAACAACCAGTTGTACAATAAACTATGGTATGGTACTATAAGGTAACCCGGCAATCTGAAAAATCTACAAGTTTATTTTTTTATATAAAGAACCAAACCACACACACATGCTTCTTTGTTAAAGCTTTTTCATTGTAGCAAAAATTCCTTGTTTTTAAATATTTCTAAAAGTATGATACATATATAGATTATATTATGTATATAGAATAATTACTATTAATTACTATTTACACTTGTCGCGGACGGGTGTGTGTGGTGTGGTGAATAGCGTAAAAACAAGAGGGCTATAAAAAAAATATTACCGATCATACAAATATTTGTCATAACATGAGTAGGTAGTGATAGTGAATTACTAATTCTTAATCACTACCTATAATATTTACTACTTTAACAATAAGGGTACCTAGGTAGATAGAGTTTTAGTAACAGATGGTTTATATTTTATCGATAAATTAAACGTTTATCGATACACATCACTACGAAATTCGCTGATTCACCAACCCACATAGTCCCGCAATGGTGATATAATGCAGCTTTGACCTTATTGGTCGATACGCCCATGCGGCATTCAAATCTACCAATCAGGACGTCGAGCCGGTAGCGTCATTCCCCTCTGACGCCGGTAGTATAAAAGCCCACGTAACGGATTTTCCAGCGTTCACATTCGTTTGGCAAGCCTCTTAACCGGTCGCGCTGAACGACGACTGATTTAATTTATATCCATTTTCTACGATAAGTTCAACAAACTTCAGACAAAATGGTGAGTTATTCTTTGTTTTTCGATACCGTAGTGCAAATATTCATAAATAAGTGATTTTCTCGATTTTTCCCGTTGATCAAATACCGGGTGGCCACGCCACCATTTTGTCGGCACTTTAGCCGACCAATTCTCAAAGACCCCCACGCTAAAGATTTTTCTTTACGTACGTAATAATATCAAACTGGCAGGAGAATAGAATAAATAACCCTTTTCAATATCAAAACACTTATAGCTTCTTGATTCTTCTGCTAGAAGATGCGATATTGTTTCAATTATCTTGACAGACACCTTTCATTAGAGACATTCAGCCATATCGATTTTGTTCTTGACCGAATTCAAGGTTTCTATGCCGGCCTATCACGCCCGTTTTTTAGATCTACACTACTTATATTGTAGTTTACAGGAATTGCTGCCATTTATAGATTTATTTACTTGAATTACCTAGAAGGATGTAAAATAAATACTGATTTCAATGACGTGTCGGTCGATGACCTCACTCGGGCGAGGTTATAGACGTGATGTCACCCCATCGACATCCTACAAAGATGTCGTTCGATCAATATTCTGTTTTCAAGAACTTACAATTTGCATTTGACCTTCACGCAAGTTATCTTCCATTAGCGTAGCTATTTAGCGGAGCTGTAGGTAAGCTAGGTACAGTCGCGTCTAGCTAGGTAGGTCACAGTCTCACAGTAACTATATCTGTAGGTACTTACTAAGTAGATGAGTGCGTTATGTACTTTCTCTCGAACTTTGTATAGCCAGTCAGTACCCAACCTCGTTTGATACCTAGTACAGTAAGCTTTCACCTTTTCTCTTGCATTGTAGAAATTATGCTCGTGTCTCGCTGGCTGTATTGGTATACTTACCACATAGAGCGGTACTTTCGTGCGCTCTAGATACCATTGGGTGTCACTGAACCCTAAATAATTTTTTCTTTGATGGGCGACTAAAATTTATGAATGGGAGACCAAAACGGGATATCCGGATTACTGTTCATTAGCTAGTTTATATTAAAATTATTTCAAGTAAACTTGAAACTTTCAAGTAGACAGAAACTTGTCGACTCCTATCTCCCATGTGCTATGTTGATCATGTCCTTACGAATTTATCTCCTTTGTTTAGCGTGAGTGCATCTCAGTACACGTTGGCCAAGCCGGAGTCCAGATCGGAAATGCCTGCTGGGAGCTCTACTGCCTGGAGCATGGCATCCAGCCCGATGGCCAGATGCCCACAGACAAGACCATCGGAGGTGGAGACGACTCCTTCAACACCTTCTTCAGCGAGACCGGAGCTGGCAAGCATGTGCCCCGTGCCGTGTTTGTGGACTTGGAGCCTACAGTAGTAGGTAAGGATCAAGAAACTTCCTAAATTTGTTAAGCTTTATCAACCAAATACATAAAACTTTCTGTATGAATAAAATTTAAACTTGTATTGATGAAAGCTTTCCTTGCCAACAGATGAGGTCCGCACCGGCACATACAGACAGTTGTTTCATCCAGAACAACTTATCACTGGTAAGGAAGATGCCGCCAACAACTATGCCCGTGGTCACTACACCATTGGCAAGGAAATCGTAGACCTAGTCCTGGACAGGATCCGCAAGCTCGCCGACCAGTGCACCGGTCTCCAGGGTTTCCTGATCTTCCACTCATTCGGAGGAGGCACTGGATCCGGTTTCACTTCCCTTCTCATGGAGCGACTCTCCGTCGACTACGGCAAGAAGTCTAAGCTGGAGTTCGCCATCTACCCCGCCCCTCAGGTGTCCACCGCCGTCGTGGAGCCCTACAACTCGATCCTGACCACCCACACCACGCTGGAGCACTCCGACTGCGCCTTCATGGTCGACAACGAGGCCATCTACGACATCTGCCGCCGGAACCTGGACATCGAGCGTCCCACCTACACCAACCTGAACCGGCTGATCGGGCAGATCGTGTCGTCCATCACGGCCTCCCTGCGGTTCGACGGCGCCCTCAACGTCGACCTGACCGAGTTCCAGACCAATCTGGTGCCCTACCCGCGCATCCACTTCCCGCTGGTGACCTACGCGCCCGTCATCTCCGCCGAGAAGGCGTACCACGAGCAGCTGTCCGTCGCCGAGATCACGAACGCGTGCTTCGAGCCCGCCAACCAGATGGTGAAGTGCGACCCGCGCCACGGCAAGTACATGGCGTGCTGCATGCTGTACCGCGGAGACGTCGTGCCGAAGGACGTGAACGCCGCGATCGCGACCATCAAGACGAAGCGCACCATCCAGTTCGTGGACTGGTGCCCGACCGGTTTCAAGGTGGGCATCAACTACCAGCCGCCGACCGTGGTGCCCGGCGGCGACCTCGCCAAGGTGCAGCGCGCCGTGTGCATGCTGTCCAACACGACGGCCATCGCGGAGGCGTGGGCGCGGCTCGACCACAAGTTCGACCTCATGTACGCCAAGCGCGCCTTCGTGCACTGGTACGTGGGCGAGGGCATGGAGGAAGGCGAGTTCTCCGAGGCGCGCGAGGACCTCGCGGCGCTCGAGAAGGACTACGAAGAGGTCGGCATGGACTCCGCCGAGGGCGAGGGCGAGGGAGCCGAGGAGTACTGAGCCACTGAATATGATTGATGGCGCACTCGCACCGATACATTCCGGTGTTAAGAGAAATAAAAAATAATTATGTCAAATTTTCGTTGTTTGAACTGTTACTTTCCCCTCAACCAATAAACATATCTATCTAGGTACCTAGGTAGGTCAAGTAGTCTGTAGGTAATTTATGAGAACAGCCTAGAGTTCTGATTTCAACAAAGTTTTGAGTAGGTATAATAAAATTGCCCGATAGGCTGATAAAGATTTGTTGCAAAGAAATCAATAACTCGTGCTTCTGAGGCTGCTTAGTAGATCCACGCGAGAATACCTACATTTTCCATTGTGTCTGGAATCCCAGCACACAAACGCAAATAACGTAGAAACTGTATTAACTACAAATTAAAAGGCAGTGTTTTGGAAAACTAGGTAGGTACTAAATCTTGGCAAAGATTCCAGGTCTCTAGCTCGCGGGGCCCAGGGTTCTGATGTCAATAAACATACAAGAACTTAAAAAAATATCTATTAGGTAGGTACCTACAGTTTTTGATTGGTCAAAAACTGTAGGTAAACATTTTAAACTTATTGACTTAAATTAAACTTAAATCTGAATAGGTATAACTTAAATTTTAAACTGCAATCTCTGTAGCTAGGTAGGCCCATACACGGCAGATATGAGCAAGGTCACTCCTGCAGAGGCTTGGCTCAAGCCGTCTGGGGTGGGATGGCTATATTACTTTTACTGCCCTATTGATCCAGCCAAAATTGCTGATGGTCACGAGCCGATGGCCCAAGTATTCCCCTGGACGAGCCACATTCTGCGTGGACGAGTCCATCCATTAGGACGAGTGACCGCGTGGTATTAGCATCTAAACGCTTTCGTGCTTCTGAGGCTGTAACTCTATCGGTGTCGGTCATCTAGGTAGGTAGGTACATCACGCCGCGCCGGAGACGTGGGTTGGAAACACTCCCTTCACCAGAGACGGTCACTAGCTCATGCAAACTTACTTACCTGTGTTCTTACTTCTTCTCTTATCTGTGACATAGTCCCAAGCGACGTGCATCAGTTGACCAAACTTCAATAATAAAAATATTACTTTTTTCAAAACCTAACTATAAAACTGATTATACCTACATACTAGTAGTTCGCCCCGAACTGAGATCTCGTGATGCGACCCGATGAACGCATCAAAACTTTGAGTAGGTAGTAGTCAGAGGAAAGTACAAACATTATTTTTGGACTTTTTTCTGACTACCGCCTACTAACTTGGTATGGTAACCAAGTTTCAACTCTATTGGCCTATTTATTGAAGAGTTCCGTTGAACAGACCTTGGCTCCATCATCAAACCTGCTCTTGGATTGCTGGTTATCTTAATTTAGCTTTTTTTGTTTTATCTCAAAAACCGAGCGTCCCAAAAAAAAAGTAAAAATTTTTTTGGAATGTCCAAACGAAGCCCTTTATTATATGACATGTAACTTGATTTTTTTATGTAACTTTTTTTATTTTTGCCCTCTTAAAAAACCCCATATCTCAAAAACCCTTCATCCGATTTTACTCATATACTTACCAGTAAATTTCTCAAGTACAAGCTATCGACATATCAAATTTCATGCAGATCGGATCAACGGTTCTAAAGTTATCGCCAGACAAACATACATATATACATACATACATACATACATAAAATGCCAAATCGCTCAAGTTGAAACTAAGATCTTCGTTCGCTTCGCTCACTCGATCAATAAGTAGACTAGCTGTACCCGTGAGACTTCGGCCGCAATAATCCATTAAAAAAAATCTGATATCTATTGGGATAGCAGACAGCCTCAGAGGTCATCAATCTAGCTCATGAGGTACCTAAGTAGGTATTCAGCGTATGTAGTATAGTAATGACTTCCTTCCTATGCTGCGGTAGGTAGGAGTACACACAACACAATCACGGATTCAAGCAACTCATACCATCGCGCATCGTGTCGACCGATGACCGACGGACGGCTCGTCGGTGGAGCAGCTGTACGATTTTTTTTCTCTATGAACCTCAAATCACCTTTTATTTGCAATAAAAGAAACCATTCGAAATTTGAAAAGATATTGCTGCCAGGGAAAGGGCCTATTCAAACTCTTCAGGTAAAATGTTGTTTAGTAAACCAGAAAGAATGCGTAGGATGACATGAAAACGGCCCACATACGGCCTACGGAGACAATTACCTACAGCATCCTTGACGTAACCCACACGATAAATAAATATGATTAGTATCTGCAGACACAAGACTCGTTTGTAGGTTTGTAAAACTGAATATGACATCATTTTACCGAGTGCCTTATATGGTCACGGCCGCCGGCTCGGACGCGGAGTTGTTTGCGAGGTAATGGGTCCCAGATGGTCGCCTTTTTTGCGTGCCAGACACATTCTGTTGGTGACCTACTTTCTATACCTGTGTTCATTTTGATCAAGCTATGGAAAGGGCTATAACAAAATACTTGCAGCTTTTAGGGTCTTGATATTTTTTATGGAATTGTATTGTGATGTTAAGTAGGTATGTTTTTATTTAATACAACTAGCAGATAGAAGAAGCAGATGACCCACCTGATGTTATGTGGTAACCATCACCTATAACAAAGCATTATCAAGTGTCTAAGATAAATTACACCGGCAACCACACTCTTCAAACCGAAAAACACAGCAACGCTGTTTGGCGGCCGAAAAAGGTGTGGTTGTAGTAGGTACTTCTCCGGACGAGCCCTTTACAAAGAGCTCTACTACTATTGCCAAAATGTATGTTATATAGGTACCTACCTACCTTAGGTCTTCTTAAGTATTAGGTAGTATGTCTGTCTCAAACAGAAGTCCGCTATTGGACATAGGCCTTCCTTAAACATTTGTACCTACCTACCAAGTTTGCCAAATAACCACAACATGTGTGCAACACGCAACCCAAGTCTCTGGCATAGGAAGTATACCTACCAACTACAGAGTGTCGATTCTCTAAACAACAAAATCACAGGGTGTTTCACTTCACCTGAGTGGATCCGTGCTAACTTCGATCACGATGGCATTTCCACTCGCCAAAACACTCACGCGGGTGTCGCTATGTGATGGGTGAATGAATTAAAGATTGCCAAATAAAAAAAATACTGCGAGATCCGCGGTCACTTGGGTGAGTGTTGTTTTCGGAATAGCACTGCTGTAACCTAAGACTGTCGGCACTAAGATTGCAACTTCTGAACCGTTGCGGCCGGCCTTGTGATCTGAGAAGACAGATTGAATTTCTATCCTAGGAGGTATCTAGTTTGATACATAGGGAGAATACGGTAATTGTAGGTTACCTTTGATATAAAAAAAATAAAAAAATGCTTTCCGAAAACAATCCGTAAATAAAATTACCTACAAATAGGTTCAGCAGGTTTGTGTAAAGGCTTTTTTGAACCGGTATAATGAGGAACCTTTAAATAATCTACATCTACACTAATATTATACAGAGAAAAGATTTGTATTTTTGTTGTTTTGTATGTAACGAATAGGCTCAAAAACTACTGGTCCGATTTCAAAAATTCTTTCACCATTAGAATGCTACATTATCCCTGAGTAACATAGGCTATATTATATTTTCAAAAAAATCAGGGATCCTTACTAAAACTCTAATAATGTAACCCAAGGTGGAAAAAGAAAACCTTACATCGCGTGCGCTGCGAAAACTATTGATGATAGAACAAAATAATGTACTACGATTTTGTAGAACACGTCATCATCTACAAAAAATGTCACGACAGCATATGTCTAACTATTATAGTTATGTCACAATAAGTGTTCTTTTGTTATAAAAATTTAATTGAAATGCCGCCGCTAGAAAAGGGTCTTTATTTGTACCTTGGTATTAATCCTTATCCAAATAAATCTTTTCATATTCAAGACTGGTTCAATACCTATACATTACTTCTTGAATTTTTCAAATCGGACATTCCATTCAAAAGATTTAAAAAATATAAGGTCACGGGGCGCGTTATCACCCAGCGCGGGCTCGCAAGGCGCGAGTTAGAAGTGACTCGAACCCACCACGGTCTAAGTTTATCCTAAAACGTTGAAAAAATTTATATCCACCCATGCGAAGTTGGAACAGGCCGCTAGTAATAAATAAATATTGGTGGATTTGTGCGAGCGAGTCGGTAGATACTATTACCTAATATGTATACACTAGCGGCCTGTCCCAGCTTCGCATGGGTGGTCATAAATTTTTTGAACATTTTAGGATAAACTTAGACCGTGGGTTCGAGCCTCGCGTCTACTTATTTCATACATTTGCACGCGCTTCTCCTTGAGTGAGTGAAATCGCACCCCGCGCGTGACCGGTGGACCCGTTAACATTTTTAATTTCGTCATATCTTTTGAATGGAATGTCCGATTTGAAAAATTTAAGAAGTAATCTATAGGTATTGAAACCGTCTTAATTATGAAATGATTTATTTGGATAAGGATTAATACCAAGGTACAAATAAAGACCCTCTTCTAGCGGAGGCATTTCAATTAATTTTTTATAATAAAAGAACACTTATTGTGACATAACTATAATAGTTAGACATATGCTGTCGCGACATTTTTTGTAGATGATAACGTGTTCTACAAAATCGTAGTACATTATTTTGTTCTATCTTCAATAGTTTTCGCAGCGCACGCGATGTAAGGTTTTTTGTTTTCCACCTTGGGTTACATTATTGAAGTTTTAGTAAGGATCCCTGATTTTTTTGAAAATATAATATAGCCTATGTTACTCAGGGATAATGTAGCATTCTAATGGTGAAAGAATTTTTGAAATCGGACCAGTAGTTTTTGAGCCTATTTAAGTCTAAGTTTACCTCTTTATAATATTAGTGTAGATGTAGATTACCTACTAGGTATTATAGGTAAGAAGGTACATAATATATTTTTAATATCTGTTTACCGCTGATTAGAGACATTGAATTAAACGTTTCATTAACCTACTGAATGCATTCCAATTTTATGCCAAGGAGCAGAGTCGAATCCCATGGTTTCAGGACAAGTCGGGAGTTATTTTGGGAGTATGCGGGAAGGTTAGGGGTTGTCGAACCGATACAGTTAATTTTAACTGCAATGGCTTCCAGTCGGTCGTGCACGAGTTGCTTTTTATAGTTTTTTTGAACTTTTTCTTGGGTTCAATGATCTTTAGGCTTTTGGAAAAAGTAGGAATAGGTACATATTTATTTAGAACATTCTTCATGTTAGTATGGTTGGTGAATTTACTGTATCAACCAAATAGGCAGAGATTTTCAATTGATTAACGGCCGGTTTCTGAAAGCCCGATCAAAACTAATCGGATGTCAAGTCACTTGCTATCTCTATCTAATCCATCCGATTAGTTTTGATCGAGCTTTCAGAAACCGGCCGTAAGTTACTTATATCTGTAGGTATTCTACCTACTACTTATGTGATATTATAAATGCGAAGTTATAAGAATTTTGAGTTGGTACTTAAGGGATGAAACTGTACCTACTTAAAACCTAGCTGTTAGATTTTTTTTGTACTACAGTTAAACAATAAATAATTTCTGATCTGATTTACCGTGCCTGGAGATCAAAGAAGTAAATAAGCTATTCTCTTTTTCGAGAATATAATGTTCTTGACTCAATTATATTTAAACGGCTGGATCGAAATGGATAAGTTTAAAAATGAAATACATGGTCGGTAGATATACCTAGTTTTTGACCCGAGATAGCTTAAAATGCAAGAAGTATTCATCCGCGTACCTACCATGCTAAATTGAAGTGGCAATGGGCAGATCATATACTTCGAAGAACGCCTCCAATAAAGATTCTCGAATGACGACCACGAACCGTAAGACGATATAGAAAGTCGGTGGATCGAGTAGGCTCAGAATCGTTCTATCAGGAATTTAAAGGGTCTAGCATACTTAGTAGTACGTATTTCGCTAGAATTTACCTAGATAGGTCGGTTAGGTACAATGCAAATTGATTTTAGTTTCATATTAACTCAGTCGCGAGATTTATCCTTAACACAAATATGACTCAGTACATTAACAAACAAGTCTACATACAGGACAATAATAGCGTTCTTCCGAGGAATTTTAATAATAATAAATTCAAATTATTCAAAGTTATTTAGGTAGGCATATTGCAGACAGCTTGACGTACGGCCTATACCTAGACCTTTTTCTAGGGTTTGTAAGGTAAATAAAACTAGAGTAATATTAAAAAATGTCTTATATTCCAATATTCATTTATTAAAAACAACACAATACAACTCCAAATATAATACACTTAAAAAATGAAACAATGTACATAAAATTAACTCAGCTATGGCGTCTAAGGTTATTCACACACGGCGCGACACCCACGCGACGGGACCACATAAGGAAATGAGATGCCATGACATAATCTGTCATATTATTACGTGATTGATTGCTTTTACTGGATCCATTTTAGGAATTACTTTTGTGTATTTCCTAGTTCTCTGTTAACGTTATTGTACGTCGAGGTCACACAATATTACCAGAGGACCATTATTATTACTAGAGGTCTGAAATTTGGCACAGTCACTCTTTGAGGGGTATATACGCTCTTTATGAACCGATTCTTGAAAATCCGCTCCCCAAGCTGTTAAAAGTGTCAAAGTTTGTATGAAAATAGCTTCACGCGAACGAAGACAATTCACGGTAGAAATATGTAGTTAGTGCTTTTAAAAACAATTGGTAAGTGACAAAGCTAGTGGTCTATTAGTGGGTGTCGCCCCGTGTGTCTGGAGCCTTGAATAATAAAATACTGAACATTCTATAAAATACACGCATCAAACGATGTAATCATATTACATTCAACATTTGGAAGTAGGTAAAACAATTTACAATTATCATTGGAAGCTTATTCGCTACTTATTTACCGTAGTATTGACCACAACTAAGTGTGACCCCTTCACACTTAGTTTTGTGTCCAATATAACCTTATTTATAAGTAGTGTGAACAGTAATGCGACCGCCAAAATTTTTTGATTACTTTGATTACATGCCACTAACGTGTATGAACAATATTAGTTCTCATCAGGCCCGATTGAGGCACATAACGCGTCGACATACAAACCCCGCTCTAAGATGAATCTTGCGTCTAAAATGATTTATACAGAATCAGTGGCAACAATTATTTTATGCTTTTTTTGCGCACGTATTGACCAAATCTTTCCACATATCTACAAGTATAATAATTTTAATTAAATTTCTATTGCATTAAACCATCCAAAATAAGACTCTAACGGCTGGTTTCTGAAAGCTCGATCAAAAGTAATCGGATGTCAAGTCACTCGCCATTTCAGCTATTACATCTACACTAATATTATAAAGAGGTAAACTTTGTATTTTTGTATTTTTGTATTTTTGTATTTTTGTATTTTTGTATGTAACGAATAGGCTCAAAAACTACTGGTCCGATTTCAAAAATTCTTTCACCATTAGAATGCTACATTATCCCTGAGTAACATAGGCTATATTATATTTTCAAAACAATCAGGGATCCTTACTAAAACTTCAATAATGTAACCCAAGGTGGAAAACAAAAAACCTTACATCGCGTGCGCTGCGAAAACAATTGAAGATAGAACAAAATAATGTACTACGATTTTGTAGAACACGTTATCATCTACAAAAAATGTCGCGACAGCATATGTCTAACTATTATAGTTATGTCACAATAAGTGTTCTTTTATTATAAAAAAAAAATTGAAATGCCTCCGCTAGAAAAGGGTCTTTATTTGTACCTTGATATTAATCCTTATCCAAATAAATCATTTCATAATTAAGACGGTTTCAATACCTATAGATTACTTCTTAAATTTTTCAAATCGGACATTCCATTCAAAAGATATGACGAAATTAAAAATGTTTACGGGTCCACCGGTAACGCGCGGGGTGCGATTTCACTCACTCAAGGAAAAGCGCGTGCAAATGTATGAAATAAGTAGACGCGAGGCTCGAACCCACGGTCTAAGTTTATCCTAAAATGTTCAAAAAATTTATGACCACCCATGCGAAGCTGGGACAGGCCGCTAGTCGAATTAGATAGAGATAGCAAGTGACTTGACATGCGATTAGTTTTGATCGGGCTTTCAGAAACCGGCCGTAAATTTCGAATAGATTTATGAAATATTGCTGAATGTAGGTAATTGACAGGAACACAATGCTGAGGATGGTTTAATACAATAGGAGTGTCAATAATTGAAGTTACAATTTGTAGGCACGGTTTCATGTGGATAGGTAGTGGCTTGGATTTTGAACCACATGTATACAGCTAGATGTTCACTACTATCTATCGATGGAATTAATGTTTCGAAATGTTACAAGCTACGTTACAGCTAGATATTATTGACATCGCACAAACGGGATCACACAATGTAATTATGATATCACAGACAACGAAGATGCTATAATATTTAATCTTAAGATAAAATATCGCTCGCCATACAATCATAAGAGCCATCACACACGGTTAATATAATCTA
Source organism: Chloroclysta siterata (assembly GCA_932294275.1). Taxonomy (NCBI): domain Eukaryota; kingdom Metazoa; phylum Arthropoda; class Insecta; order Lepidoptera; family Geometridae; genus Chloroclysta; species Chloroclysta siterata. The sequence continues at coordinate 13,192,322 of OW028591.1, read as the reverse complement.
TTTTCATATGACGGTATTTTAAGATACTGAGCGATAGGGCGACTTCATCTTAAGATGCCTTGCTATGGAAATATATGTGAACATTTTCAAGAGAATGAGACCATAATATACATATATTATAGTATCTTAAGTGTGTGATATAATATTTTATCGTAAGGTTTCTTAAGATGAAATATTAGAGCATCTTCGTCGTCTGTGGTACGCTTTAGGCTTTGTTAAATCTAGTCCTACTCAAAATTACGAACTTAAAATTTAGACAATAGCTTACATTATCGTTAAATAATACGGTCAAAGGTATTATGGGCATTTGGGATCCATTTACGTACTATCGCAGGCACTGCGATGGTTAAACTCCGTAATTTTCAAAATTATGCCATTTCTTTTGTATTCACGTCTCGTAGATCTAGACTTCCTAAGCCAAAAGGCATGTATTCAATTGAATCATAAGGATCACTTTGAAACTTCTTAGTCTTAGCCAGTGGCGTAACTTCCGAAGGGATAGACAGTGCCGGGCACCAGGGCCCACGAGCTCAGAGGGCCCTCGGACCCTGACCAGCAAACCTCGTATAGAACTAGCTAAAATCGTTCCCAGGTTGCAACACGACTAATTGTATATGTCATGTTGTGTACGCATGTTTTAAGGTGCCTTCTAGCTCATAATTAATTGTATATTATTTTGTCATTTAACTGATTGTACCCTGTCTTGTGCTGTGCCTAAATAAATAAATAAAATAAAATAAAATTTAAAGAATACAGGGGAATACCCAAGTTTATTCTATTCGAAACTTGTGAGGACAATAATTATATCATTTGATTAGATAAAACCCTAAACAGTTAATCAGTTAGGGCCTCCCCATTTTTGCACCAGGGCCATCAGTTACCTAGCTACGCCTCTGGTCTTAGCTAGGTGATAGATGGCCGTTCAGCGCGACCAAGCCTAGAAGAACAGGCAACAAACTTACGGCTTGGTTCCTACCGCTCTTTTGTATGATCCTTGTTATAAAATAATATAATAATGAAGTTCAAGTCCAGAAGAACAGACACATAAAAAACGACAGAAACCACCAGACGTGAATACAAAATTGTTTTGAAAACGGTGATATTATTAGGCGGTACAGACTGCTCCAAATAATGCCTTGTGTAGTATTAGCCCCATTCGGCGTACTTTACATAATTCCGTATCATTTTGTATAATATAGGTTAGTTATTACATTCGATGACACATTTTTACTAATATTACATTATTACATGAGCAAAAGTCGTGCTGATTAACGCAATTTTAAAAAAGTCTACTAATATAAGTACAGTCGCCTGCACTAATAGTGTCAGGCATGCATATTGTTTTTTGGTGCAAACTCACTTATTCTTGTCGGGTTACTTCAATAAATAAACTATGAAGTGTCTTCATAGTTTTATTTATTTTTCATCTTAATGCAGGTGACTGTACCTCAAGACACTAATGATGACACAAAGAGAGGATTAAATTAATCAAACAGCCAGTGTGAGATTAATTATACTTTATAAGCTAAATACTAATAACATTTATACAAAATTAATATAACAAGGTTAGGAATGATTTCATTGTCAAAGTTATTCGTTGGAACATCCCGAAAACTGTTTTTTTTATACAAGGTGTTCCAATAATTGGTTTAAAACTTCAGGGGCTAAAGTACCCATCAATATGAATAACTTTTTCTAGGGAACCAACACTTTCAACGCGTAATAAAATAGCTGTTTCATACAAAAGTTCAATACCTACCTGGCTAAAATGTATGAAACATAATTACTAGTAGTTCGCCCCGAACTGAGATCTCGTGATGCGACCCGACGAACGCACCAAACTTTGAGTACGTAGTAGTCAGAGGCAAGTCCAAACATTATCTTTGGACTTTTTTCTGACTACCGCCTACTAACTTGGTATGGTTACAAAGTTTCAACTCTATTGGCCTATTTATTGAAGAGTTCCGTTGAACAGACCTTGGCTCCATCATCAGACCTGGTCGTCTTCACCATTTTATGAGAACTGAGTACCTCCTTAAATTATTTCAAGAAAAAAAAATAAGAAAAAGCAAAAGAACTGACCGACCAGTAGAAAAACCTTGATGCCAACGAAACTCTTAGAGATGGGAGCTCTTGGATCGATGGTTATCTTAATTTAACTTTTATTATTTTATCTCAAAAACCGAGCGTCCCAAAAAAAAAGTAAAAATTGTTTTGGGATGTCCAAACAAAGCCCTTTCATATGACATGTAACTTGATTTTTTTATGTAACTTTTTTTATTTTTGCCCCCTCAAAAAACCCCATATCTCAAAAACCCTTCATCCGATTTTACTCATATACTTACCAGTAAATTTCTCAAGTACAAGCTATCGACATATCAAATTTCATGCAGATCGGATCAACGGTTCTAAAGTTATCGCCAGACAAACATACATACATACATACATACATACATACATACATAAAATGCCAAATCGCCCAAGTTGAAACTAAGATCTTCGTTCGCTTCGCTCACTCGATCAAAAATCTAAGATATCCGAAAGAGTTTTAGCAAGGTAATATAGAGAGAGCGCCACTTATTGACTTGAGGAAAACGGTAGGTAGTGAGGTAATGCGATTGTTATAACCAGAGGTTACCGTTCAACATTAGGTTCTCCGCTGTAGCATGCGGGTTCGATTCCCAAAAACCAACATTAGGTGATGAAAAATGATGTTTGCTCTCAGCCTGGGTGTTAAATTGTATTATAAATAAAAGGTATTATCGCTTAGTTTGGGGCTAGATAGCGCTGTGTGAAATCTCCGCCAATAATAATTTATATAATAGGTTATTTTCAAAAATTTGCATTACTTTTTAGCTACCAATTCAGTTTCAGAGATAGTTCCACGCTTCAAAATATAAATAAAAATTCATTTCTAATATTGCATCTTGTTAGCTCGTTATGATCTAGTGGACTATAGCTATAATATTTTAAATAGCATAGCGCCGCTGCCTTTTCTACCTCCATTTGGTATAGACATCACTGTAAAAAAAAAAATATGACTAAAATCTTATAAAATGAATTATGAGTTTGATGCAGGATCAAATTCATAAAAAAAACATCTGTATGTAGTTATGAAAAATCGTAAGTCTCGCACGATATGAACGTGCCCTACGATGCACTGCCCTGCGTCCATCAACTAGAGGCATACAGTTGTTAAGCCTCATGTGCTTGTAAAAATCACTTAACCCATTTTCTAAAAATCGCAATCAACCATTTTGTGTGCAATCACATTGCACACAGTTTAGTAAAAAAAATAAACATTTTAATCGATACAAGTTTTCCTATTCCTACCAGGAAAATGGGTTTAGTGATTTTATATTTTTCAACATGTCGAAACGTGCGAGCGAGATGTACATTAACTCTTGTCTTCGCCATAACCAATATTGTTATTTATCGCCTATGTTATTGTGATACGAAATAAACGTTATATGATTAGATTTTAGAGGGTGTGTAGTAATGAATAGTAGTTTTTTTTCAATAGTGTACTGTTATTATTTTATAACACACTCTAATAATATTACTATATATATAAATTACGCGTCACGTTGTTTGTCCGCTATGGACTCCTAAACTACTTAACCGATTTCAATCAAAATTGCGCACCGTGTGCAGTTCGATCTAACTTAAAAGATAGGATAGCCTTCATCTCAATTTATAGCCGCAATAAAGCCCTAGGGCGGTAAGTAATTAAAAAAAACACTTCTTTCTTTCAAAAAGTTCGCGTACATCTAACCATCATACTGGCAATAGACATCATGCATTCAGCCCAATGACCAAAGAGGTCGCTTTGCTATTCAGCCTTGTCTTCGTGTCATCAATTTTAAATATCGAACGGAGAAGCTCAATTTCGATCTTGAAAAAAAAATTAAAAAGTTCTTTATTGATTCTTTTTAATGAAAAAAGGCGGGAATAGAAAACTTTTACTTTAAATATTGTTTATTCTCGTAATGCCGGTTTTTTTCTACTTACCTAACAATCGAGATGTAAAGCAGAATAGTTAGCTCGCCCTTGCAGCCCTTGGCTACTAATCTACTATTATTGCAAATTTGACACCGCCCAACAAAGTGGGCACGGGTCAGCTAGTATTAATAATAATAATAATAATACATTTATTTCAGGCAACCTGACATTATATAAAATATAATGCCATGACCCATATCAATAAATACCTTACGGACTAACATACATATAATATAACTTACTTACTATACAAGGTGTTCCATAAGTTGTGTATATAAACTTCAGGGGGCTAAAGTACCCATCAATATGAACAACTTTTTCTAAGGAACCAACACTGTGAACACGAAAAAAAACAGCCGTTTCATACATTTTAGCCTGGTAGGTATTGAACTTTTGTATGAAACAGCTGTTTTTTTTTTCGCGTTCACAGTGTTGGTTCCTTAGAAAAAGTTGTTCATATTGATGGGTACTTTAGCCCCCTGAAGTTTATATACACAACTTTTGGAACACCTTTATATAGGCATAATGACGGCTAATAGGTAATAGAACACTGACCTAGGTAACTAGACGTGCATAGTGTAGAGCACGCGGCGACGGCGCTAGGGCGGCGGCGGCGGCGCCAGCAGCGACCAGTACTGCAGCAGCGCGCCCGCCAGCGCCTGCGCCGCGCCGCCCGCGCGCCGCGCGCCCGCCAGCCGCGCCAGGCAAGGGTACAGACCTGCGAACAAAAAAAGTACATTCGTATTATTACAATCATAATTATTACATCATAATAATATGACAGCCTTCACAGCTCAGTTGGTAGTAGCTCTGCCTTCTGCGCCGTAGGCCGTGGGTTCGATCCCCACCGAGAACAAGCATTTGTGTGATGAACATAGACGTTGGTTCTCTGTCTGGGTGTTATATAATATTATAAGTATGTATTTACAAAAAAAAAAAGTATTTGTGTATTATATCTGCTATCTGGTTTCCATAACACAAGCTTTGGCTTAGTTTGGGGCGAGATAGTGCTGTGTGGAATGTCCCCCAATATTTATTTATTTATTTATATTTATTATTTCGATCACAATTATTAAATCATATTTTTTTTACTGATATTTTCTTTATGAATTTGCTATTGAAGCAATGCATGCAGCATAAAATAAATAATAATAAAATATAGATAAAATAATAATATAATAATAAATTATAGATAAAATAATAAATAAAATAAATTTTAATTTTACTATAAAATCTGTCAAAACATAAGCCCCTGTCCTCATTAAAGGATTTGGTAACGCCTTTAGCGAGAATTTGATGACGGGGCAGTAACAAACATCTATGTTCATTGGATTTCAAATGTTCCTTGTAGCTCATTATGATTTATTTTGAGGTTTACCTCTATTTGCACCGTCACACACCACCCAGGCTTCGTCTGAAAACCAGCACCGCACTGTACCTATACCTATCTAGGTACTGTGCAGCATAAAGCTGAGACGATGGCCTTTTTGATCCCACACAACGATGCATGGGTATCGTAGGTACCTACATTTTATTTTAATATATTATTATTATTATTTTCACCTGCTGTTCTACCTACTGTTTATTGTTTTTAATTTAATACTTTTACCTACTTGGGTAAAATAAAAAGTTTTCTTTCTTTCATTGAACCCACAGCCCACAGCGCAGAAGACAGAGCTAGTTCCAACTGAGCTGTGAGGGCTGTATCGACTACGACTGTTCTTACCTATTAGTTTCTGCCAGGCGACGGGATCCACCTTGCCCGGAGGAGCCTTCTTCATACTTTCCGTGAGCGTGGTTATCGCTTTTAGCACGAATGAGATCTCCGATAGCTGATGCCTGTAACAGAACCACATTATACCATCACGTAATGCGTTCCCGCTCTTTAATGTACTTCCCGCTCCCACATATCATGTTTTTTTTATACAACTAGCTGATGGGACAAGCAGATGGCCCACCTGATGTTAAGTGGTAACCATCACCTATAATAAAGCATTGCCTCGTATGTCAGGCACGATAGGAACGCGCCCTACGATGCACTGCCCTGCGTCCATCAACTTGAGGCATTCAGATGTATTTTAGAGTAGTCGAGCTCTTCACAAGGGCTCTACTACTCTAAAAAGTTAAAACCTAGTTCTCAAGATCCTTTGGGGATGTCTAAGGAGGCTATAGTCAGAGTTCAAATAATCTATTTGACCCTACTGAAGTTTTCTTTTGTTGTTTTATTATGCCAATAAAACAAAATATTATGTTCCAGCTTCGGGTTCTTACCTCGGCAATGGTTCCGTATTGTCGTCGTCCTGCGTGTACTTGGATATAACCTCGTGATACCTGTCCAATAGGGCTACTATAGCTAACGGGTCTGTGTCATCTGAAACAACAAAAGATAATTAAATATTTGTCGGTGCAATCGATGCATTACTCTGTGTCACTATTCCTGTTCTTCTAGGCTTGGTCGCGTTGAACTGGCACCTAGATTCGCCTAGTTATCTCATCCTCGTCGCCATTGTTATTCTGGTTGTATTGGCGGGAAGTTTCAAATAAAGCGACATGCGTACAATATAGATCCATGTATTCGACTGCCTTGCGGCGGGTCGCAGGCCCACATACCACAGACTATCTGCTACATCATGTGCCTGCCATCATGACATAACAAAAATACATTTATTCAGTTGTCATAGATCCCTTAAAAATAACACATATTATAGGTAGCCATAATAATAATCAAACCAATATAAATCTAACATTAAACACTAACGGCCTTACTACATAAAATCTGTCAAACAATAAACTTTGATATTTTTATATATTAAGATATTTTATTTATTAAAATTAAACTATGCTTCAACTATTGCCATCTCATATCAATGCGTAATGGCAAACAGAGACAGCGCTAATTTTAAACATTATTCAACTTTAAACACCATTTTATAGTTTATGGGTAAGTAGGAACACTGAACACTGGTAGATAGGTACACTGAGCACTGGCAAGCAAGACCTTTCAAAGTGATCGTTGTGATTCAACTGAAAAAATACCTTTTAACTTTGAAATGTGGGTATGTGCTAAATGTTATATCTGGTCGTACCTCTGGCTACCCTCATTAGACGTTCTCAAAGTATCTGGAGTTCGTACTTGGTACCAATAGATCTGAGAGGATATCTACCGTGCCTGGGGATCATTCGTTAAGCTGTTTCAATTTTTTTTTTACTGTGACTTTGCCTGCAGTGTTCTTCTGTGAATAATGAATTTACCTTCAACGCCAGTCAACGATTCTATATCCTCTAGCATGGAGAACTGTAGGAGCGTTTCGAAACACGTCCGCGCGAATTCTTCCCTCTCTTTCAGTTCTTGCTCGTTTTCTGAAACAAAATACCTTTAACTTTAACCAATTTAAACCTAAATTATTAACTTTATTCAAATGTTTCGGATTAACGCCTTTTAAATAATCTATTGTAGACCTAAGCAAGAGCGAGATCTCCTATGACAAGTATTTCTTACTTAAAAGGAGATTTCATTGTTGGAATATTTTATGTATCTTTTGGAACAATAAAAACATTTGTATTTGTATTTGTAAAATACACCTATAAACACCGTAGCTGCGACTAAGTTCTGTTCAAACTGGCATGGAATGGTACAGTGGTCTGCATTGAGAAGGTCTAATAATATAATTTTTAAAATTACTTTACCATTTCAGTGTTCACGTTTGGAGGCGAAAACAAAATTTATGACAGAATCTTGTCATAAATTTGTCAAGAGTAAACTCAAGAAGCGCAGGTTCAATCATTCATCGATACAACAGTAAAAATAATATTGTCTGAGAAATTTGCAACACCCTTGATACTGTTTACGTACGTACCAAAGTCACGTACACACGGAACGTACAAACAGCAGTGAATAGGGCTGCCTCATAGTATTTTTAGTTTCATATTGGAGGAACGTTTAAGAGGCATTTCATGAATGAAAAACTACGAAATTTCAAAAGTCTTGAAACAAAAGTTGTTCGCCATGACCTGAAAAATACCATGCTTCCGGGATTACAGTAGTAGCTGGAGCCCGCGACTTCGTCTGCGCAGGATTAGTATTTAGAGTAGCTTATATTAGCGTTGCATAGTACATATGTGTAACTCTAGCGGTTTTGGCAGCGCACGCCAGAATAGCTCGCAGATGGTAGATTTTTTCCTACTTACTTGACACATCGTCATATTTTGGACAATTCACACAATATCTTTATAAATTGTAGCCTATGTGTTATTCTGATGTATAAGCTAAATTATTGTAAATTTTCATTAAAATCCACTCGGTAGTTTTTACGTGAAAGAGTAACAAACATCCATCCATCCATACTTACAAACTTTCGCGTTTATAATTTTAGTAGGATTACACGTTGTATAACTTTTATAACACAAGCCCACAACACAGGTTCTCCTAGGGTGGGAGCTAGCGTACTTGCATTTTGTTTTCTGTACCTACCCTACCTGTAATACTTAATTTAATTACCTACTAGTATTTGATTGTATCAGCACTTTTTGGTTTAATTTTCTCATGTAAAATTGTCATCAAATAAGCAATAAATAAATAAAACTTACGAATCGGCAGCTGCGCCTGATGATGCGCGGCCGCCCTGCGCAGCAAGGCGAGTAGCGGCGCGCGCCGCCCAACCGGCAGCCGCGGCCGTGCGCGCAGCGCCAGCTCTCGGATGCCTTCCACTAGGGCACGCCCGCTGCGGCCCCACCCCACGCTGGAACAGAAAAAAACAGCTTCTAATACCCCGTTTACACTCAGCTCATGTCCGTGGAAATGTGCAGAGTCATGGGCAGGGACTTGGGCAATGCGAGAATGTAAGCAGGCCACTTCCATGTTGCGCGAACACACATTGCCGGCGACGCTGCGGTAGACATATGGACGGCAAAATTTCCGTCCACGCGAATGGCAGCGCGAATGTCTTAATGTAAACGCAGTAAAAGAGTAGTAGAGCTCTTTGTGTGTGGCTCGTCCGGGGAAGAACTACCACTACGCCTTTTTCTGCCGCCAAGCAGCAACGCTGTGTTTCGTTTTTTTTTTTTGCCCACCTGATGTTAAGTGGTAACCATCACCTATAACAAAGCATTGCCTCGTAAGTCACGCACGATAAGAACGTGCCCTACGATGCACTGCCCTGCGTCCATCAGCTTGAGGCATACAGATGTTAAGCCTCATGTGCCTGTAATTACACCGGCTCAACATTTGTATGCCTCAAGTTGGTGGACGCAGGGCAGTGCATCGTAGGGCACGTTCCTATCGTGCGTGACTTACGAGGCTACGCTTTTTATAGGTAATGGTTACCACTTAACATCAGGTGGTCCATCAGCTCGATGCATAAAAAAAACGACTTTGATCCCCCAGTCACAGTAGATATCCCCTCAGGTCTCTTAATACCGAGCACTATCTCTAGATTCTTTGAGGACGGCTAAGGGGGGTAGTGAGAGGTCCATCCAAACGTTAGATTTGGTACATACCCACATTTTGCAGTAGTTGGTATTCCATACGTGACAGGTTGCAAGCCCATCGACGCTGTTAGAATACTAACTGGTTTCCTCACGATGTTTTCCTTCACCGGATGAAGTCGGTTAAAAAGTCTTTGTAATGTCCGATAGTCTTTTGGCTGCGATAAAAGTTACTAACTAGCACTTTGATTTTTCCGTACCTACCAATAAACCGTAAAATATCAAGGCGTTTAGTTACTTACGGTGGTTCGAAGAGGAATGTTTCCAGAACTTTCGGCAGCGCATCCCAGAAGTCTTCGTACGCCTCGGGAGCCTCCCTCGCCAACGGTAGACTCGTTTGTAACACCTAGCAAAGTGGTCATGAATGAATTTGTAATACATACACATATATTTAACTTTAAACTAAACACTATACATCTCACAATCTAGCTGCTTATGCATGGCAAAATGTAAACTGCTTAAATTGTTGGATAAATAAAAGAAATAAATATAAATATTGGTGGACATTCCACACAGCACTATCTCGCCCCAAACTAAGCCAAAGCATGTGATATGGGAACCAGATAGCTGATATACTACTTATATACTTTTTTTTTGTAAATACATACTTATAATATTATATAACACCCAGACAGAGAACAAACATCTATGTTCATCACACAAATGTTTGTTCTCGGTGGGGATCGAACCCACGGCCTACAGCACAGAAGGCCGAGCTACTACCAACTGAGCTGTGAAGGATGATTTCAATAAATCAATAACGCCACAACGACAGATCCGATTTGCATGCAACTTTGAATAGTAAACTGAAAAAGCATGACTATAATAGTTGAAATAGCAAAAATATATATGCATATACTCTTACATAATTCTTGTAACCTAGCTCTAGTTATCTTTATCAGCAGAAAATATTAGAAAAAACCGGCCAAGTGCGAGTTGGACTCGCGCACGAAGGGTTCTGTACCATTATCTATAAAAACGGCAAAAAAATCACGTTTGTTGTATGAGAGCCCCCTTAAATATTTATTTTATTCTGTTTCTTAGTATTTGTTGTTATAGCGGCAACAGAAATACATCATCTGTGAAAATTTCAACTGTCTAACTAACACGGTTCATGAGATACAGCCTGGTGACAGACGGACAGCCAGACAGCCGGCCGAACAGCGGAGACTTAGTTATAGGGTTCCGTTTTACCCTTTGGCTAGGGAACACTAAAAATGACAGAAACAGCTACATGACTTTGATTCCCAGGCACGGTAGTTAACTTAGTACCAAGTACCAACTCAAGATTCTTTGCGTATGACCAAGTGTAATATTTAAATATTACATTTGGTCCATACCCAAATTTTGCAGTAGTTGGTACAGAAATAGATTATTATCATATTCTATTAGATAAAGCAAGTAAGTAATAGTAGTTATGTAAATACTTGTAGTAACAATCCGGATAGTTGAGCGGCTTCTTCGGATACCTCACTCGCTCTCCGCCGCTTGTCTTGTGCACATTGCAACACTGATGTATGTAACGCCTGAAACAAATATAATATTGGTGGACTTTCCACACAGCACTAACTTCTAATTCGATTAGCTAAAATGATAGAATAGAATAGAATAGAAAATATTTATTTTACGACACAAAATATAATGATAAAATTAAAAACAAAAAGATACACAAGAAGACATATTAAAAAACATTATAAATATAGTATCGTAAAAAAGGCTTCCACTCAGCATTTGCCATATGAGCCTAGTGGCTTGTATGGCGCTGGTTTTCAGTGACGCCGAAAGTATGATCAAATCTGTTGCTATCTCTTTTCGTTGACATAAGAGTAACAGTGACAAGTGTACTTTAGAGAGTCGCTTTAAAATGGCGATTAATGAGCGCGTCACAATTATAGTAAAGTTGAATTATTACTACATTAGAACGGACATACAGCTTAATTTGGGACTGGGTAGTGTTGTGTGGAAAGTCCATCAATATCTCATAGTAGATAACTTCTAGTACTTTAAAGGTAAAATTCACAAAAAGAGCTTTGCTGCTTTTGTGAATTTTAAAACGTTGGTTCTTGAAAACCTTGATGTAATATAAAAAAAAAAAAGAATTAAGTGAATCTGAGAACATCCTAAAGAAACCATCGTTGATATTGTTTCTTTCTCATTTCTTCTTTCTCTCTTCTTCTCTCATTCTCTTTTTTTTGATTTCTTTTCTCAGCGTTACGTTAAGTTTTAAAAGAAATAATAATAACGTACTTGCAACAGTTGCGGCAGCGCCGACTGCGCCGGCTCTGGCGCGGCGCGGTACAGTGCGACGGCGGCCGCGAGGCAGCGCGCCTGGCCGCCGCTGTTGCTGTTGCTACCGCTATTGCCGGGCGCGCTGTACTGCGCGCCGCACGCGCTCGCCACCGCACTCAGTGCACTGAACATGCACGGCAGCAGCTCGTGACGGAGTAAAGCTTCCTGGAACGTGCAGTTATCAGTCTCAAATCTTATAAACGATATAAGTTCTTATAAAATTCTACCGTAATTTGAGTTTTTAAGAGAAAAAAACCAAGATATTTATTTGGAGAAATAAGTGTTACATAAGTTTTTATTATAGAAGGCCACTGCACTCTAAACTTATTCACCCTTTGCGGGTTTAAGTAGGTACAAGTTAAACGTATAAATAAGTTAACAAACTTATATTATCGTTCAAAGTATTATCTAATTGAGTAAAGGCACTTTATGTAAGAAGTAACATAACGAAACCTCCATTCGGTACAGCTTAAAACTTCGGAGTTCAAGTAAGACTGGGTACAAACTCGGTCTCAAATTAAGGCAGAACCCCTCATAACTGATACTGACACGACACAGGAAGACCTTATTTCATAAGACCTCTACTTTATGCACATGAGTGTATGAATGTACCTTATGCACAGTATCGAGACAGCGCAACGCGTGTAGACTGACGGGCGCCGAGGGGGTAGTCAGCCCCTCCATGTTCCCCGATCCCACGCCGCCCACCACTGGGATACTGCACATCAGGGATAGACATTCGCCTAGTTTCTGCACGTCCGCTGGGGTGAAACTAAAACAAACAAGAGTAAGTTGTTGAAAGCGTAACGTAGAAGCGAAACTACGTTCCAACTGGGCCGTACTTATTAGGTATTCTAGTGCTGTGAAACAACTTTGAATAAAATATAAATAAATATTGCTAGACATGCCACAATGCACTATCTAATCCTAAACTAAGCAAAGCTTGTACTATGGGAACCAGATAACTGATAATACTTATAAGTATACTTTTTTATAATATTTTACAACATGACAGACAAGAAATAGAACAAACATCTATATTTTCAATACAAAAATATTTGTTTTTTCGACACAAGCAACCGGCCTAGGGTATATTACTATTATACCAGATATCTGGTGGCCCATATTATGAATGTGGATGGATATAGGAGTAGAGGAAGGCCAAAGAAAAGATGGATGGACTGTTTGAAAGATGGCATGAGTAAGAAAGGAGTGACGACTGAAATGATGGATGGTAGAGGAGAGAAAACCTGTTGTGCCGACCCCACTTGAAGTGGGATAAGGACACGAAGATGAAGATAATGAGCTGTGTGGAAAGTCCTCCAATATTTATTGTGTATTATACTCACGTCGGTCGTATGTGTTGGAATATCAACGGGAATATCTGAACAAGAGTAGTGAGGAAGTTCTGTGATGGCACATAGATATCCGCCGCTTTGCCGTCTTCAATCACTGGAACAAATAATAATACAATAATGAAACCATTTTAAAAGTCAAAGTGGAAATTACAACTTAGGTATATACAATTTACCCAAGTATGTATAAAATATTATTCAATATAAATATATTAATTTATTATTAATAATTATATATAAGTAGTGGTTCACGCCGAACTGAGATCTGTGATGCGATCCGAACGATCCGAAAATTTAAGTCGGTGGTAGTCAGAGGCAATATATTAGGACTTGCTTCAAACTACCGCCCACTAACTCGGTATGATAACCAAGATTCAATTATATTGGCTTATTTATTGAAGAGTTTCATTGAACAGACGTCACTGTCATCATATTATGCGAACTAAGTACCTTCTTGGGCCCTTATTCATATTCCCGGCCATTTTATAGCGGCTCCATAGAGTATACTTGTCACTGTCACTTTCATGCCAACGAAAAGAGACAGCACTAGAGTTATCGGTCTGATAAGCTAATCGAGCGCTCAGCGACCAATATCAATAAGAGGGTAATTCTTACAAAAACAAACTGGTATACTCACTGGTAATAGAGTGCGTGGGCAATGCGGACGCTATATTAGTCCAGGCGGCCCACGCCGCGCTCCACACGCGCCGCTGCGCCTCGCCCTGCCCCTCCTTCTCTGCCACCCCCACCACTTCCCCCGCGCCTGTCCCCGCCCCCGCCCCCGCCGCCCCGCACACCCGGCCCGCGGCGGACACTACCTCTTGGAACGACTTTAGGGCTGCCACTGACACCTGTCAAACATCAAAACGATCTTTATTCTGCTCAATCACAAGGATTTCGTTTAGTATCGCCATCTAGTTATGAATTTGGTACTAACTATTGATAGCAAGCAACAACCCATCCTTCTGAAGCGCTCGTGCCATAACCTGCTCGAGTCGACAACCCTTCGAACCGAAACACAGCAACGCTGCTTGATGGCAAAGATAGGCATGGTGGTGGTACTACGTGATGGTTACCACTTAAAGTCAGGTGATTGTCATCTGATTGTTCCATCAGCAAGTCGTATGAACAAACTAATTATAGCTTCTTCCTACTCTCCCTTACTAGTGGTTACCTCATGGCTTCGCCGGAGCGCGAAGTCAGTGATGTAGTCCAACAGCGCCGCCCAGGAGCGGTGGAAGTCTCCCACCGTCATCAGCAGCGGGAAGCGCGAGTGGAACACTCGCGACACGCCTGACAGTGTCAGCACCTGGTGAAGTAACAAAACATGTACCTACTCCTTTTTTAGCTTAGTACTCAACGTAACTATATTAATATAGCCCTGTGCAGTGGCGTAGCTAAGTGGACAAGGTAAATATTGGTGGACTTTCCACACAGCACTATCAAGCCCCAAACTAAGCCAAAGCTTGTAATATGGGAACCAGATAGCTGATATAATACATATATACTTTTTTTTGTAAATATATACATACTTTTAATATTATTTATCACCCAGACAGAGAACAAACATCTATGTTCACTACAAATGTTTGTTCTCGGTGGTGAAATAATTGGGGGTTGAGAAAGAATTTTGTGAGCAGGCTCAAGGCTTTCTAGCTTCGGGAGCTGGCTGACCCTCTCCTTTCAAAGCTTAGGTTAAAAGGCCCCCTGAGCCCCGGGCCCTGGTGCACTGCACCACCAGGCCCCACGAAATCTACGCCACTACGGCCCCGTGTCAAAAACTTATGTGCAACTATTTAAAGGCGAGTGTTTCTTTGAATCCAGAGTGGAGCGACTTTAGAGTCCTAAGCGTAGCGAGGGATTCAAAGTACTACCTGTGTTTCAGCCCATTGTTTCTGCGCTGTGTTCCTCGTGTGGTGTATAAGAATGTGCTCTCCTGTGTCCACTTTTTCTGAGCTCGCTATGTTTGACTGTTTCTGGACCTGCATAATTAAACAAAGGTTAATTATGATGAATACACAATTGTTATTTATATTTAGATAGTGCTGTGTGGAAAGTCCACCAATTTTTTTTTATTTAGTTATATCTTTTTTAAGTTTGGTCAATGATGAAGTTTTTGATGTGACAATAAAATATTAGTCAGTAGGCATTTGTCAAATGCTAGGATGTGTTTCTGAGTACACTCAGATGATGACTACTCAGGTTTAATTTTGCCTCTAGTGATAGCAAGAGAAAACCAAACCATTGACCAATACACAGACATTTGTCAAACTACTTATCGTTGCACATAAAAGCTACTGAATGTATTTAAGAAAACTCTCAAACAACCAAGTTTCAGGGAATAACATTATCAGCAAAACTTTCATTTTGATGCAAACAAAATATTGTTCTCATAAAGTTTGATTATAAGTACGAAAAATTATAAAACCAACAAACAAGTGTCAATCAACGTGCGAGCGAGAAGTGGTTCAATGATTGTCAACATCTGACGTAGTAATTCAATTCCATTCAATCGTGTAAATAAAATAATATTAGCAAAAGAAGTGATTGCATGAGCATGTGAAAATGTGTTGAGTGAGCAGTGTATGAGTTAGTGAGAGTAGTTATAGTCGCATTAAACACTCGCTGCAAACACTGTCATAAATTATCGGAACGAGACAGCAATATTGCTCTCCCTCACGCACTTAGGAGAACGGCACGATCCTTTTGTTAAAACGCAGAGATGAGCATTATTGGAGTCGATAAGAACTATCGATACATTCATACCGACTACCGATTATGACTCCGACCGGGCAACCACCGGGCGCTCTCGCTGGGCCATTCTTTTTATCGATAACGTGCATGCGCCCGCGCCGAGTACTCTCAACACTGTGTTAAGATGATTTATGACCGAGTTTGCAGCGAGTGTTTAACGCGACTATAGTGTAAGTAAGTTACCTGGTCCAGCATAGGGAAGAGTTGCGCCAGCAGCGCGCGCCACGCCGGCTTGCCGAGCAGAGTGCCGTGCGCGCCGATGCAGCTGAACAGCGTCTGCGAGGCCGCGCGCCGCACCGGCGCACGCGGCTCCGTGCATAGCTCGCCTGACGAAGTCAAACTCATTAGCTATTTATTCAATGTTGCGCCTATTTCACCAGCTCTGCGTTACCCTATCCGTCTAAGTAAATATATCTGTCTTTGTTTTTTATAGGTCTAAAGTAGGGCGCACGGATAGCGCAGTCCCGCCGTTTCTCTTCAGGAGCAAAATAAGTCCAGTCAACGAATGGCCAAAAAGGGGGTGTAGAGTGCGTGAGACGATTAAAATCAAGTAGAGCCTCCTAACACTGACAATGAGGATGCCTTGGAGAATATTCCTTGGTAGAACCCTCACGGCTTAAGAGAACGAAAACGTAATTGGCATATCGGTCTATAATGTAGATAATCGTTTAAACGATGTATAGGAAAGTTTGGTAAAAATCTATTGTCATGGTCATGGCGACCACTTTTTGATTTATGACTTTGGAAATTAGTAGTTTTTCATTCATAAATGCCTCTCAAACGTTCCTCCAATATAAAACTAAACGCACCATGACACATGACACGCCCTATTCACAGCTGTTTGTACGTTCCGTGTGTACGTGACTTTGGTACTAACTGTATCAGGGGTGTTGCAAATTTCTGAGACAATATTAATTCTACTTTTGTATGGTAATTTCGAAAACGATATATTCAACCTTTGCACACCTCGAAGTATTCCAGTGCTTGGTCTGATCACTTGGTCTTTGGCCTTAGGGTGTTATGTTACACATTGTATAATAAATGAGAGTAATGAGGTGTTTTTAGGCCGTATAGGCCCTTTCAAATACACTTACTCAGTCGCATATAGAGACACATCCACAGCTTGTCCAGCGGAGGAAGGTCCGCGTGGTTGGGCACCTCGGGGCACACGGCCGTGTCGTTAGCGAGCGCGACCACGAGCTTGTCGCGGTTGTGGTATAGGTAGTCGGAGATGTTCCACTGGAAATATTCACTGAGTCAACTTATACACCACTATTTTGTAATTACCAAAAAAAAAAAACCGTATACTCAGTGTCAGTTACTGATCACGTTTATGTAGTTAAAACTCAAAAAAAATAATTAAAAAGAATATCCCAAGAAAAAGATGATAACTAGTAGTTACCCATTATCCGTACGTACCTACTACAGAGTCTTATACCAGAGTCTGATTCTCATCCATTCATAAATTTTTGTCTCGTTCAAAACGAAACAAAACGCGCCGCTCGCGCAATACTAGCTATTATTTCATCTATGGCCGGCAAACTTGTGTCGAACTAAACACATACCCGCGGACAATTTTTATTTTACGGGTGTCACTGACCGCTGCGCTCGCACCTGCATCTAATTTAGAGTACTTAATTTATTGTGGTTTTCACGTTCACGATAGCTTGTCAGTACACTACCAGAGAATACGCATACATGTTACGTACTTACGTATTTTTAGTCTGGGGAAATGTGAGTGATTACCTACGGATGTACCGCGAATGGTACCCAAACAATCGGCAACCAAATTACTCCACGATGTCCAGCATATTATACCAACGCATATTAGACCATGGCTCTGTTTACGTGCCGCAAGGACGAGGAGGGCCTGCATACTCCCGAAACTTCTACGATGACCTCCTAAATGATTTTGAAGAAGATCCTCGGAGGAGCACGCGTGACGCGGCATGTCGCTTTAACACAAGCCAGTCCTGCGCTTGGAAGATTGTGCGCTCAGTTGAGATACACTACAGGAAGACCCAGGAGCTACTAGCCATCGCCAGGCTGGAAGATATTCCGTTAACAACCTGGCGGGAGCTATGGTTTCAGCAGGACGGCGCGCCACCGCACTATCATCGCGCAGTGCGAGAGTACCTATCTCAAGAGTTTGGCACCCGATGGATTGGTCGCGGTGGCCCAGTTTGCCTGGCCTCCGTGCTCGCCCGATCTGACACCCCCAATCTTTTTGTGGAGCGAAATAAAAAGACTAGTGTTTGTGAGTGAGCCTAACAAATGTACAGGACCTAAAACAGCGCATTAGACGCTTTTGATAGTGCAAAGACTAAGTAATTTCCCACAAAAACAAGTTGTTAAAACGTGTGTGTGTTTGCATTGACAATGAAGGTGGACATTTTGAACAACTTTTAAAATACTGTAGGTTAGTGACGTGCGTAGTTGTAAGTACTTACTGTAAATAACTTTATTTGTTGTAAATAGCTTGACGGTCCTAAGCCCGCCAAAGTAGGTATGAAGAAAAATGGCAATTAATTACAAATAAAAGGATTTAAAAAAAACCAAAAATATTGCCTTTTTTATGATACTTACCTACCTACCTACCCATCGAATTATTTATCTAGTGAGCGAGAGAGAAGGAATACGATGAGTGCGACAAGATGATGTGACGTAGGTAGGTACTATACCTACGCCGAGACGGTAGATGGAAGGAGTCATAATGAATGGAGTGTT
This sequence comes from Chloroclysta siterata, assembly GCA_932294275.1. NCBI lineage: Eukaryota > Metazoa > Arthropoda > Insecta > Lepidoptera > Geometridae > Chloroclysta > Chloroclysta siterata. The sequence continues at coordinate 13,173,711 of OW028591.1, read as the reverse complement.
TACGATGTTTACTAGCAGTAGTATTCCGTAGTATTTTCTTGTAGGGTGTCCATAAAATTGTACAGGATTTTGCTTGAAAAGAAACCTCGATAGCTTGGTGAAAGTTAAATATTAAAAAGTTTTGACAGTGCCAATAGCATTAGTAGCCTCTGCTGCAACTATCCTTAAATTTTTTCTGGTTAATACAAAATAGTGGTGTATACGCAGGGCACGACCTCCGTGGGCGTGGCATTTATGCAATTCTTAAAGGCGTGGTAACCACTCAACATTAGATGGGTCACATTATCTAATTAAAAAATAAATGCAAGGGTGAAAAATACATAATGTTACAATACAAGTGTAGTTAGCTTTAAATTTCAGTTTCGTGAGACCGACTGTTTAAGCTCTTAAAAATCCTATACATTAAGGACGGGATATTAAATAACAAAAAATACGATTGTAAGGCACAGTAGGTAGATAACCCCAGATCTCTATACTTACTCAAGACCTTTATAAGGTACCTAAAGAGGTAGCCAGTAGCGATAAGACTTCCCCATTGTACAGTTTTTATTTTATTTATTAGCGTACTGGTAGTGTACTGTTTTTTTTGGTGTACAATAAAGTATTTTCATTCATTTAATTTATTAACACAATTATTCATACATTCATTCCATTCATTCGATTCCATTCGTTCCCTGTTACAAACGGTTCATTAGTTTCAAACGATTCATTCATTTCATTCTTTTCATTAGTGTCAAACGGTTCATTCGTTTCATTATTTTCCTACTTTTCATTTGTTTCATTCCATTCATTCGTTCCGTTCGTTTCATTCATATATTATGAGCACTGGTGGTCTAGTGGTAGTGGCCCCGCCTTCCGATCCTAAGATCGTGAGTTCGAAACCGGCCGTGCACCAATGAGTTTTTCTGTTCAAAAATTTATGTGCACAATGCCAGTACTCTCCAACGGTGAAGGAAAACATCGTGAGGAAACCGGCATGTCGTAGAACCTAAAAAGTTCTATAACATGTGTCAAGTGCTCGAAAGGAGCCTCTTGAGGCGCACTTAAAATCCTTTCACCACACTGTTTCAAAAGAAACTGGTGACACGACAAGAGAGAAAGAGAGATTCATATATTAATTGAATTGAACCAGGAAGGTTCGGTGCGTCGGTGTATGTATTTGTTTGGGCCCACCATGAGTCCGACGGCGGTGAGGCTGATGTTGAGCTCCTTGGTCTGGTGCGCGAAGGCGGCGGCCGCCGTCAGCACGCGGCGCAGGCAGCGCGGCCCGGCGCTGCCCAGCAGGTCGCCGCCCACCACTTGCGCGCACTGGAACGCCGACCGGATCAACTGCTCGCTATTCAAAATGTATATTATATTGTTATTTGTGTAGCATTTAGTATGTATTATTTATTATACATATTTAGATTCTGTAGGTAATTTTACTACTTTTTAAATGTATTACGATCTACTTTTTTCCTCTCCTGTGCACTACTGACACATCTTATGTCCACAATACACAAAGGTTATCTGGAAGATAATGCTTTATAGCATTAAGTTCGCCTTTGTACTGTTGTTTTAATGTGCAATAAAGTATTTTCAATCAATCAATCAATCAATATTAATAAACTAGCAGCCTGTCCCAGCTTCGCATGGGTGGTCATACATTTTTTGAACATTTTAGGATAAACTTAGACCGTGGGTTCGAGCCTCGCGTCTACTTATATCATACACTAGCGGCCTGTGCCAGCTTCGCATGGGTGGTCATAAATTTCTTGAACATTTTAGGATAAACTTAGACCGTGGGTTCGAGCCTCGCGTCTACTTATTTCATACATTTGCACGCGCTTCTCCTTGAGTGAGTGCAATCGCACCCCGCGCGTGACCCGTGGACCCGTTAACATTTTTAATTTCGACATATCTTTTGAATGGAATGTCCGATTTGAAAAATTTAAGAAGTAATCTATAGGTATTGAAACCGTCTTAATTATCAAATGATTTATTTGGATAAGGATTAATACCAAGGTACAAATAAAGACCCTTTTCTAGCGGAGGCATTTCAATTAATTTTTTATAATAAAAGAACACTTATTTTGACATAACTATAATAGTTAGACATATGCTGTCGCGACATTTTTTGTAGATGATGACGTGTTCTACAAAATCGTAGTACATTATTTTGTTCTATCTTCAATAGTTTTCGCAGCGCACGCGATGTAAGGTTTTTGTTTTCCACCTTGGGTTACATTATTGAAGTTTTAGTAAGGATCCCTGATTTTTTTGAAAATATAATATAGCCTATGTTACTCAGGGATAATGTAGCATTCTAATGGTGAAAGAATTTTATGAAATCGGACCAGTAGTTTTTGAGCCTATTCGTTACATACAAAAATACAAATTTTACCTCTTTATAATATTAGTGTAGATTAGTGTAGATAATGAATATTGATGGAATTTCCACACAGCACTATCTAGCCCCAAACTGAGCTAAAGCTTGTAATATGGGAACCAGATAGCTGATATAATACATATATAATTATATATTATACTAACATAGGTTAGTAGTTAAGTCTCGCTGACCGGATCAACTGCTCGCTGGGGAAGTTATAATAATATACTCTCTCTCATGTCGTGTCACTAGTTTCTTTCGAAACAGTGTGGTGAAAGGATTTTAAGAGCGCCTCGAGAGGCTCCTTTCGAGCACTTGACACATGTTTTAGAACTTTTTAGGTTCTACGACATGCCGGTTTCCTCACGATGTTTTTCTTCACCGTTTGAGAGTACTGGCATTGTGCATATAAATTTTTGAACAGAAAAACTATTTGAACTACCGGTTTCGAACCCACCACCTAAGGATCGGAAGGCGAGGCCGCTACCACTAGACCACCAGTGCTCGTAATATTATACGAACACATTGGAGTTAACTCGGAGATGGATCAAGGATCATACAAAAGAACGGAAGGAACCAAGCCGTAAGTTTGTTGCCTGTTTGTTGTTGCCTTCTACGCTTTCGTCGCGTGGAACTGGCGCCTAGAGCCACCTACCTTTAATACGTTTCAAAGTGATCCTTGTGATTTTGGATGACAAGTTCTACTTGTCATCTAGAAATGCCACTGCGACGTTCCCTCTCTAGGCAACAACGTGGCTAATCCTGGTCACACACCAACGTAAACCCTTACCTGTGATGCGAAGATATGGCAGATATGATCTCCATCATCAGCGGCCAAGCTGCCCCGAGCTGTTCCCCGCGCGAGTGGAGCAGTCTCGCTGCACACTCCAGCTGTCTCGCTCTAACGTCGCAGTGACGTACCGCGCACAGTTCCGATAGCGGCTCTAGTAATAGACGTTCTCGGCCCTGTAAAAATGAATATTTCAAATGACTGCTCTTTAGTTAGGTACTTCTTGGCAGCCTGATAAAGTGGTATAGGAAACCGAGATATTTTTACCAAATGCTCGTTTTTGGAAGTAAAAAAACAAAAACTGAAACAGCTTCACGACTTTGATCCTCAGGCACGGTGGATATACCCTCATATTTCTCAGTACGAAGTACTAATATAAGATTCTTTGAGGATGTCTAAGGGTAGTCAGAGGTACGCCCAAATATTACACCACCAAATATTACACGTACCCACATTTTGAATGTTTTGGCTAGAAATTGGCCTACTAATTTCCTACTCAAGTGTTGACTACAAACTACGGCTCGCTTACTTTGACCGGCTTGCAAGCTTCACCAATACACATAGACACAGTCTATTTTGATATTACATTGTAATAAATAACAGAATAAATCCTTAAAACCTCATAAAAAGTGTTGGAATCATCTATCAAGAGCGTGCCTCAGTGTCAACCTCTAGATCGATGTTTACAGGCCCGTCTAACACGTTTTGACCTATCTGTAGCCCGTTGCAAGTGATCCATAGATAGCAATTAAGTTACCTCATTAAGAAGTTCCGGGTTAGCATGGTGGTACTGAAAGGCAGCCTGCACCAGATAGGTAACAGCCTCAACTCCCCACTCGCGCATCCTTATGTGCGGATGTTGGCACACTTCTAACAGATGGTTGGTGATGGGTCGCCACATCACCTCTATCCGGTGCATGTTGGCTAGCCCTGTCTCTAGGAGTTTCGCTACTGCGAATAGGGATGGTTCCTGAAATTAAACGTAAAAATTCAAAGTAAAAATCCTATCCTACTGCTACTAACAAGGGCGTGGCCAGCCCATCGCCCAGGGGGGAGGAGGAATGAGATAAATATGAATTGTAGGTACAGTCAAGAGCATGAAACTTTACAGCTTGCAGCGCGAGTCTTTGCCTCTATGGCTATTGTAATTGATCGAGTGAGCGAAGCGAACGAAGATCTTAGTTTCAACTTGGGCGATTTGGCATTTTATGTATGTATGTATGTATGTATGTATGTATGTATGTATGTATGTATGTATGTTTGTCTGGCGATAACTTTAGAACCGTTGATCCGATCTGCATGAAATTTAATATGTAGATAGCTTGTACTTGAGTGATGGTGACGACGACCAGGTCTGATGATGGAGCCAAGGTCTGTTCAACGGAACTCTTCAATAAATAGGCCAATAGAGTTGAAACTTGGTTACCATACCAAGTTAGTAAGCGGTAGTCAGAAAAAAGTCCAACGATAATGTTTGGACTTGGCTCTGACTACTACCTGCTCAAAGTTTTGATGCGTTCGACGGGTCGCATCACGAGATCTCAGTTCGGGGCGAACTACTAGTAAGAATGGTTTTAACTTTGGTTTCTTTGCAGTTGGCTACATTTTTTAATCTCTAGGGAGGGGGGCAGCTGCCCCTTCCTGCCCCGCTTTACGACGCCCTGGGCTACTAATACTATTAGTGTGAATTTAGTGAGTGGTTGTGTGTGTGTGAGGGTGTGTGGATGTGTGTGTGGATGTGTGTCACAGATGGCGGTGTACATGTATGTGAACATACGCAAATGTATATGTATGTGTGTGTGTGTGGATGTGTGTCGCAGATGGCGGTGTACAAGTATGTGAACATACGCACATGTATATGTATGTGTGTGGGTGTGAATGTGTGTCGCAGATGGCGGTGTACAAGTATGTGAACATACGCACATGTATATGTATGTATGTGTGTCGCAGATGGCGGTGTGAAAGTGTGTGAACATACGCACATGTATATGTATGTGTGTGTGGATGTGTGTCGCAGATGGCGGTGTGCAAGTGTGTGAACATACGCACATGTATATGTATGTGTGTGTGGATGTGTATCGCAGATGGCGGTGTACAAGTATGTGAACATACACACATGTATATGTATGTGAGGGTATGTGTGTGGATGTGTGTCTCAGATGGCGGTGTGCAAGTGTGTGAACATACGCACATGTATATGTATGTGTGTGTGTGTGTGGATGTGTGTCGCAGATGGCGGTGTACAAGTATGTGAACATACGCACATGTATATGTATGTGTGTGTGTGTGGATGTGTGTCGCAGATGGCGGTGTACAAGTATGTGAACATACGCACATGTATATGTATGTTTGTGTGTGTGGATGTGTGTCGCAGATGGCGGTGTGCAAGTGTGTGAACATACGCACATGTATATGTATGTGTGTGTGTGGATGTGTGTCGCAGATGTGGATGTGTGTGCAAGTGTGTGAACATACGCACATGTATATGTATGTTTGTATGTGTGTCGCAGATGGCGGTGTACAAGTATGTGAACATACGCACATGTATATGTATGTGTGTGTGTGTGGATGTGTGTCGCGGATGGCGGTGTACAAGTATGTCAACATACGCACATGTATATGTATGTGTGTGTGTGTGTGTGTGGATGTATGTCGCAGATGGCGGTGTACAAGTATGTGAACATACGCACATGTATATGTAAGGGTGTGTGTGTGTGTTTGTTCCAGCTCATATTAGGTATTTTAGGGCTATTGGAGTATTGTAAGTACTTTGTAATGTCTGTGCTAAGTGCATTTTTAGTCATCAATAAGGAATTATTTATTTTTATTACTTATATCCGTAACGGCTGCACGGATTTGGATGAAAATAGGAATATTGATAGTTTGTAACCTGAGATAATATACTTTTTATACAAAACTACGAAAAGCACTTTGAAAGCCTCGCGTTAAACTGGCGTCTAGGTTCACCTAGATTTAAACTTTCATGTAAAGTCTTTATGCATGAGAATTATAAGGATCGCTTTGAAATGTTTTATTATGGGTGAAGTTAAGTACCAGTTCCTCGCGGCCGAAACCTAGAAGAAAAGAGCAAAGAACTTCCACTTGACCAAGCGTTTCTTCAAACATTTTATTTGATAACTCACCCTGTTCGAGTACGCCAGCTCCATAGCCTCGTTGGACAGTTTGCAGAGGGCATCAATGAGATGATGCAACGCCACGTCATCCAGGTTCTTAGAGGACTCGAACACTCGCGATAGCATTGCCGATAGAGCTGTGACACAAACAATAAAACTACATCATCGTCATTATCAATCTGTAGAAATCCACTGCTGGACATCGCCTCGCCTATACATTTCCAGGATATATATTTCAAAAGATAAACCTAAAGAACCATCTTTTGAGGTTATATGGCAGTCTTATTGCCATCTCAAATGCTTAACAGAGACAGAGCTAATTTAAGCAACGGAATCTAGTTGTTTATAGTCTGTTTTGATTTTTTTTCAATAAATGTACAGTGTAATATTTAACAAAGCAAAAATCCCAGTGCTTTGCTGCAAAATAACAATAAAAATACGTATACTAAATAAAATATACAATACATAGTATAAATATATTCCCATAAATTCAATACATATAAAAACACACGTGACCAGCTAAGTAGACAAACAGTGCGACAAGGAAAATAAAATAATAAAATGAGGGTAGTTCTTAGATCTATCATTGAAAGAATGCCGCCTTTTCCTATCATTACTGAATTGTAGCATGATAGAAAAGGACAATATTACTTTGATGAATATGTTTATAACCCAAGGCCAGCAAGCTCCATCCCAGTGCCTCGTGACAGACAAAAGCGTAACCCTAATGGTTGGACCTCATTCATAATATTGCACAACGTACAAAAATCGCTCCATACTATATGTAACATAATATGCTAATAGTTTGATAAAGTACAAAAACTAGTAAAAAAAATTAGGTGGGATTTTTTTTGGATCAATATGATATTTTTGCTGAAACTTTTTAAAGCTTTTCTCTGTGTAAATTATTATTTTTTATAAATATCTTCAGAGCACTTATAAAATATATTTCATGCTCAATCGAGCTGTTGCTTGACGTTTGTCTCTGTCACGAAAAGAGAGCAACTAAACGAATATATGAGGCCCAACCAAAAATATGCATTTATTTGGAACACATCAGCGAAATTAACTCAACAATTTCAGCTAGCAGTTGGCAGTTATGTTGGTTTAGTACCTTAAATAACCCTTCCACAGTTACAAAAAATAGTTTCCAAATAAATACAAAAAGCCCGTTATAAAATGCACAGTTTTATACCACTCATGACTCCGAGTGACTCTGCTACGGGAACTTGCTGACCTGAAATACGGCGTCAACAATACAATACTATTCACTGTAGATAGAAGATAGCATAGTAACTGAATCCATTGATTGACAGGTTTCTCAGCCAAAACAATCTTGCTAGGTAATGCTATTATTTTATTTAATCATTTAATAAAATTAATAGAACACACACAATTAATCAAATAAAACATGTAGATTTTAACATTGTTCTGTAATTATATTTTTTCTCCCTTTGTTTTTCTATTGTGTTATGATGATGTATTATTCTTCCTATATGTTTCATTATCATGTTTTGTATGTTATGTGCTCAGTAGTAAATAAATGATTGTCTATGTCTATCAAATTAAAATAATATGTGATAAATCAACAAACAATGTCAAAAAAATAAGTACATATAAAAATTATACACTCATAACTAACAAATATTTGAATTAAAACTACAGTGGTTTAGTTGAACTTTACCCAACAGTGGCATAAATAGCAATTATGCTATGGCTTGTTTTTGGAACCGTCAAGTGTCAAGATATAATGCACAAGGTTGTAGTAGCATTCTTAGTAATTATTGTGCAAAACAAACCACAAATTGCCACAATAAGTTGCTAGTATCCTGCTAAGTATCCTTAGTTTTCTATGAGCATTATATGTCACGTTATCGGACAAAGGCCTTCCCTATTCCCTTCACATAGTGCAGTCTTGTGCTGTGATGGTCCATTCACGGTGATATTTGATATCTCATATATCTTTACAATAGTAATGATTAAATGAACTGTTTTTTATATTTAGAAAAAGATAGTTACCGGGCAAGTCCGCCATGACAGCGGATGTGCTCATCACAGCGTTAGTGTCGGCGCTGGCTCGGCTCGCCTTCATACTGCCGCCGGTGGATGGCTTCAGGCCCAGGATCCACACCTGGTGGAATTTAAAATACGGTCAGTCTAAATTAAAACCTCCTGATGTTAAGTGGTTACCATCACCCATTGCCTTGCAAGTCACGCACGATATGAAAGTGCCCTGCCCTATCAACGTGAAGCATACAGATGTAACTCTCATCTCATCCGGCGACCACACCCTTCAATCCGAAACACAGCAACGCCGCTTGATGGCAAAATAGGCATGGTGGTAGTACTTCTCCGGACGAGCCAAAGAGCTCTACTGCTCTTATATAGGTTTTCAGAGAGAGAGAGAGATAGGAAGAAACTCATGAGCGGATCTCGGCGAGGTTTGTGCATATTATATTTAGGTCTTGATCACGAATACATTTGGACATTTGTGGCGTGACGATATTCGACCTTATTCTCTTGTAGTTAGGGATACGATGTTAAATTGTCCCTGTTTAGTTTACCAAATGCTGTAGAGTGGTGAGGACCGGCAGCCAGGCTTGCTGGATGGTGTCTCCGTCGCGTTGCGCGGCGCACAACAACGCGCGCATGGCGGTCACGTGCCGTGACGTCACCATCACGAATGACTGCTGCTGACCTGGAATGGAATTAGGAATGGATGGATTGGTTCGAATACGCTCAAAAAGCGGTCGGAGCCAATGAATCTTGCGATTGTGAAATTACTAACTGCAAGGTAAAATAGCGGTCAAAGCCATTATTAAGCCGGCGGATTTAGTGTTAAGCAAGAAAAAATATGCCTTTTTGGAGGCGATGAACTTTTGGCTTTGCTCACCACTAAATGCCTCAGTGGGCCCAGCTAATAGGACTTTATCTCTCTAGAATCTAGATCATCTTCAACACATTGGTTAAAACTCCCATCGAAATCAGAACAAAGCCAGAGAATTTCCTCCAGTTTTGGCAATTAATTTAACATTACCTTAAATGTATTGGACTATCTAATCGCCTGTATCCCAAGAATGATTTTCGTTTTCCGTATCGTGAGGCCGTTTTTGTATGGACTCGTGAGTTCATAGCACGCCCGATAGAGGCGCTCTCTCTTCGGGTCTCCAAGCCGTTTTTGTAAAACGGCTTGACGAAAAACAAAACTCAGACTTGGGTACTGGAATTAAATAAGTAACTTGGTCTATTACCTGGCGGGGGAGCAGCGGTAGGCAGGGGGGTCCCGACCCACACCACCTGATGCCGCAGCTCCGGCTCGGGCGCCGGGGGCTCGCGCCGCCACGGGCACGGCCAGGCGCCCAGGGCCGCCACGCAGTAGGCCGCCGGCAGGGCGCAGCGGCACAGGGCGGCTATGCAGGCGTCGCGCCCTACGGCGTGACCCATCTGGAAAGAGACCAAGTTTTACTTCGTAGGTATTATCAGCTCTTAAAAAGGATGCAACGGGATGGCAGTACCTGTGAGAATGCGTTGTGCGTTTTGGTTTACATTTGGTTTGGATAAAAATAATGAATCGTGTTTCTGGTCTGCGAACCCTTTCCAAGAAGAGTGAATTATAGCTAAGCGCTCACTCTCGATTAGGTGTGATATGGCAGTCAAACGATAAGGTACCAATTATAATGATTGGGATTATTTGTATGTACTGTTTTTCTACCTATTACCAGCAGAACTTTCTTATGGCCTGAATCTCGGCAGAATACCAGCGCCTAATACTAGTGGTGGCCTACGCTGAGTCAGAATCTCTTCAAGGCAAGAGTGCATAGGTGTCTTCTAGACCGTTTCGCTCCAACGTCAGCTACATCGTCGCTTACCATCAGGTGAGATTGTAGCCAACGGACGGTCTTTTCATAAAAAAATACAAAAAAAGACTATGCAGCCTCAGCACAAACACCTACAGACAAATTTAGCTGCTTATTAATTTCCTTCCACTTTAATTTGTTTTGCATGTGTATGTGTTTTTTGGCAAATAAATGTATGTTTATGTCTAAAAATGAGAAGAACATACCTTCCCGCTGACTCTCGCCAGAGTCTGTATAGCTCGGAGTATGTTCTCTAGCTCGCCGACGCTTGCTTCAGCCAACACAGACAGACCCCACACAAGACCGCACCACGATGATTTCAGCAGCTGAAAACATCACCATTTAATTATAATTTACAGAAAGAAGGCACGGTAGATGTCCGCTCAGACATCTTAGTACCACACACCAACTTAAGATTGTTTGAGGAGGGTAGTCAGATAAGGGTCAAAATGTATTTTTTTACACATACACATTTTGCAGTTGGAATACCTCCATACGTGACCATCGCCGCTGTTAGAATATTAACCTGGCTGATCACATAACTTTGTTGCAATCAGTTTCAATCAGTTTCTGTTTGTAATAAGTAAATATGGCGGCTATGCGGTTACATTTTAGCTGCAGTTGCTAACAAAGTTAGATTACAACTGGTGTTTCTATTGATGGATAATCGCAAAACTTTCATATTGTTTTATATACTTATTGGTTTCATATAGAAACTGATTGCAACAAAGTTACGTAATCACCCTGCAGATCTCCTCAGAAATTTAATTTCAATCAAAACTGTTTTTTTTTTCATTATAATAATAATAATAATAGTATTTATTTCCAAAAAAGTTACAAGACAAGACTAAGTCCAACGCACCTTCCTGTTTTAGCTTTCGCTGTGTTACAGGAAGTAGCACCTTTCCCAAACATGACATGTATGTACCAGAAAACTTACTTACTAAAACTAGTGGTACTAAAATTGTAATGACATGGGTTACTTTAAAACCTCTTACAAACTAGATGAATCTGAAACATTATAGAATCCTCACAGAAAATAAGTTTGTTCGCTATCTGGGTGCTATTTAACATCATTTATTTTGAGAGTAGTAGAGCTCTTTGCGAAGGGCTCGTCCGGGGAAGTACTACCACCACGCCTTTTTCTGCCGCCAAGCAGCAACGCTGTGTTTCGGTTTGAAGAGTGTTGTTTCCGGTGTAATTACAGGCACATGAGGCTTAACATCTGTGTGCCTCAAGTTGATGGACGCAGGGCAGTGCATCGTAGGGCACGTTCCTATCGTGCGTGACATACGAGGCAATGCTTTGTTAAAGGTGATGGTTACCACTTAACATCAGGTGGGCCATCTGCTTGTTTCATCCACTAGTTGTATAATTTTTTTTTATAAATATGTGTTTTTAATAAATATTTAATACATATGATTCAGCAATCTGATCCCCATAGAACAAGCTTTGCTTAGTTTGGGGATAGATAGTGCTGTGTGAAATGTCTGTCAGATAAAAAACACAATAAAATACATTAAATAGATTTACCTCTAGTTTCAACTGGAATTCCTTATCCTCGACATCTTCTATCTTCTGCACGACGTTAGAATTCTGGTCCGCTTCGCCGTTGTGCCCGTTGTTAGTTATTTCTTTGCCACTCTTGTTATCTACATCTAAAATATTAATTTGTTAAGACGCTGACAACCGCTAATGTACATCTCGCTCGTACATTTCTTGTTATGTTATTCTCCGAAACTTAGTCATTTTCGACTTATTGTAACTACAACCAGTGATTTTATGTTATCGAAAAAAAAGGACTTTTATCATTTAAATATTAAAATCCTATTTTCTTAAAATAATTCTTTATGACATCAGATACCTGAAACGGTGTCGGGAATCCTCGCCTTAAACTCTCACACTGTTTTCCTCACGATGTTTTTCAATACCGTTTAAGAGTATTGGCGTATGCGCCTCAGTTCATTAGAGTCTAATGATTAGACTACTGATTTAAGTAAATATCTACCCAAAAGTGACTGGGTTTGAAACAAACCTTTTATGCTAGCAGTTTTGTTAGAATTAAGCTCCTTATCTTCAGTCTCGTTCTGTGCATCGTTTTGTTCATATAATTCTTGCAATCTGAAAATAAGGCAAATTTTCAAACAACTGTTTTAGCCCGTAGCGGATAGAAAGGATTGGAACGCTCATTGTCAATACTACTCTCTCTCTTGTCGTGTCACTAGTTTCTTTCGAAACAGTGTGGTGAAAGGATTTTAAGTGCGCCTCAAAAGGCTCCTTTCGAGCACTTGAAACATGTTATAGAACTTTTTAGGTTCTACGACATGCCAGTTTCCTCATGATGTTTTCCTTCACCGTTTGAGAGTACTGGCATTGTGCACAAAAATTTTTGAACAGAAAAACTCATTGGTGCACAACCGGTTTCGAACCCACGACCTTAGGATCGGAAGGCGGGGCCGCTACCACCAGACCACCAGTGCTCTCAATACTATACTACTTATAATCATCCATCTAAATAGATTCTGGGGGTTCCATCAGTATGCCTCAAGTTGATGGACACAGGGCAGTGCATCGTAGGGCACGTTCCTATCGAGCGTGACTTACGATGCAATGCTTTGTTATAGGTGATGGTTACCACTTAACATCAGGTGGGTCATCTGCTTGTTCCACTAAAAATTATGTATATAAAAAACATTTTTTTTATTACTATTTTTAGTGAGCTGAGGTTTTTTATGAGCATTTTTGTATGGCAAGAAATAAATAAAAGTTTATTGAAGCCAAGAAAGCTACGCCACAAACGAGTCTTCCTCAATTTTCTAACATTTAAACATGCAAGAACTTGCATTTCGTCATGCACTGACCTGAAGTACTCCGTCCCCTCGATGGTGATAGCGATGGATCTGATAATCTCCATCAGGCAGGCGTAGGCCACTGAGATGCCGTAGCCTTCTTGGATTGTTGGCGCTTCTGTGCGATCCAGCATCTCTATGCTGAAGTGGAAACATAAATAATAAATAATAGCAGGAATTTTCTGACAGCCCCAAAATAAGCAAAGCTTGTATAAGGGAACCAACTAACTGATAGAACAATAAAACTTTTGTCGTAAATATACTAGTGTAAGAGCAGGCTCGAGTCTTGCTCCCTTGCATCCACATCATCATCATCGGGGATGCTGGAACATTGCTGCCACCAACCCAAAGTCCTGCTCCGCTACTTTAACGAGCTGGGCAGGCTGGGGTGAGGTTAGCAGGGAGACAATGCACAATACACCCCACTGTGGGACGTCAGTGCAGATCTCATTCCCCCACCATGAATTAGAATTACAAGGGTAGGAATTTGCTTAAAAGGCATAATAGAGCAGAAGTTTTTTAGCGTATCACCGTCAACTCTACATTATGAGTTAAAGTCCCACTCAAGTTTTGTCCACACGTCAAATTTTGGGATATTCCAAACTCCTTGTGTTTTTTGACATTACATTCAAGACGGGTTTTTTCATACCTTGGGGTTTTTTATACATAGTTCTGATTCCCTCAGATGCGAGTATCAGAACCATTGGTACCATTTGAAAATCATGCAAATATTTTTCCCACTGCAGAAGTCCCCTCTCAAGAGGTAAAGGTCGGTAGACTAGATGACTTACTAAACAGACTTGGCAGTGCCTGGTTCGAATGTGACGCATAAGGGTAGCCACACTCCCTTCCAGTAGAATCCTGCTATTTGTGGCAGCCCTGATTGACCTGAAACAGAAAATACTTAATTAACATTAATATAAAACAGAAACAAAACAAGTCCTGGAGCTGTTTCTTAAAACTGAGAAAACAACTTGTTTTTAAAATCTTACAAATCTTATGAATTAATTACTAGACGCTAGAACCGGTTTTAAGAGTAGTAGAGCTCTTTGTGAAGGGCTCGTCCGGGGAAGTACTACCACCACGCCTTTTTCTGCCGCTAAGCAGCAACGCTGTGTTGACAACATGAGGATTAACATCTGTATGCCTCAAGTTGATGGACGCAGGGCAGTCATCGTAGGGTACGTTCCTATCGTGCGTGACTTACGAGGCAATGATTTGTTATATATGATGGTTACCACTTAACATCAGGTGGGCTATCTGCTTGTTCCATCAGCTAGTTGTATAAAAAATAAATAAAAACTAGTGGTTCGCCCCGAACTGAGATCTCGTGATGTGACCCGACGAACGCACCAAAACTTTGAGTAGGTGGTAGTCAGAGGCAAGTCCAAACATTATGTTTGGACTTTTTTCTGACTACCGCCTGCTAACTTGGTACGGTAACCAAATTTCAACTCTATTGGCCTATTTATTGAAGAGTTCCGTTGAACAGACCTTGGCTCCATCATCAGACCTGGTCATTGTCACCATTTTATGAGAACTGAGTACCTCCTTAATTTATTTCAAGAAAATAAAATAAGGAAAAGCAAAGTAACTGGCCGACCAGTAGAAAAACCTTGATGCCAACGAAACTCTTAGAGATGGGAGCTTTTCGATCGTTGGTTATCTTAATTTACCTTTTTTGTTGTATCTCAAAAACCGAGCGTCCCAGAAAAAAAGTAAAAATATTTTTGGAATGTCCAAACAAAGCCCTTTCATATGACGTGTAACTTGATTTTATTATGTAACTTTTTTTATTTTTGCCCCCTTAAAAAACCCCATATCTTAATAACCCTTCATCCGATTTTAAAACCAGTAAATTTCTCAAGTACAAGCTATCGACTTATCAAATTTCATGCAGATCGGATCCACGGTTCGAAAGTTATGGCCAGACAAACATACATACATACATACATACATAAAATGCCAAATCGCCCAAGTTGAAACTAAGATCTTCGTTCGCTTAGCTCACTCTATCAAAAAAAAACGGGATCGACAGCATCCGAAGCACGTAAGCTCTCAGAAATGCCGCTGGCGGTCACCTATCCAATTGGTGACAGAGCAGGCCGTTGCGACCGTTTCACATAATGCGAAGAATGCAAGGTCACACTCCATAAAACAAATCAAGTTGGTTGAGCAATTGACGGAAACAAAATGCTGGATAAAAACATTATTATATTCGTGTGTCTAATTTTCGCGTTAGTTCATACTCAGTTTGACGACGATGGCTTGACCTGTAAGAACTTCATACCAATGTTCATTAGTTTGATAAAATGGGCTATAGTAGGGGAGCCCAAGAGGGGATTTCGGGATTTCCTCGAGCGCGGCAGATTAATATACAGGGGGATACCTTGTACCTGGTTAAGAACCTCCACCAAATATGAGCCCCATATATAAAGCCGCGCGTCGAGGATAAAGGATCAGATTAGTAAAAAAAAATTGATCATCAGAAAATCTCGAGGGCGTCAGATTAAGTTAGGGTGAGTTAATTACATGCTAAAAAGTGTATATTCCACTAATCTGACAATTTGAGAGTGACGTAAAGAAAGGGGAGGGCTACAAAGTTGTAAAAAAAAAACGTCATCTCGACATTCTCGAGCGTGGCTAAATTTAATTTTATTTTGAAGTAAATAATTCAAGGATAACGAAAAATATATAATCTGACGATTTCCACAAGCCGAAGTAACAAATATTCGTCGATAAAGTTTAGCTGCGTGGTGCCTATATTCCCCTCTGCGCGCTTCTGTTTCGTGCCATGAAATCGAGCCAGAAGAAGAAGATGATTCTACTAATGAAGATGATGACTAATTAATAATTTATTGCATATTTTTTTAAATTATTTTCTTATAAATACAAGTATTCTACTTAACAAACTTATACTTTTTATTTGCATGCTATTTCCTGAGCTTTTCAATTAATTAAGTTGAATGGTTTAAAAAAATCATAATAAAAATATTTTATTTTGTCAGATTAGGCGAATCCCTCTAGATAATCGTCAGATTATGAGACAGCACGTCTAGGACATAAAGATGAACCATATATATCTTAATCTGACGCGCTTGAGTATTCCAAAATGGCGATTTTTTTTGCATATTAAAATAATGGCTGCGAGTTTGCGTCTCATCGAAATCGTCAGATTATTGAATGAGATTTTTTTTTAGGTTCACATAACACCCCCTTAAAAAATCTGACGCACTCGATATTTTTTTTTTTTTCATTTTCAACCCTTAAGTACGACCACCCCCATCATGCAAACGATCAGATTAACATACGTACATTATTAAAATACGTAGGACATTGGTGCTATCAATATCTGACGCGCTCGAGTATGTCCATGCAACAGTTTTTTTTTACATTTTTGAAAATCTATAGCCGCTCCCCCCACCGATGAAAAGGTATACTTTTATAAATTTTTTTTCTTCTTATCATCTAAGCTTTGCAACCTCTCTCTCTATGACGCTCGAGGATATCCCCATTTAGCATCATGGCCTCCCCTACTACTAGTGATAATCATGTCCCCAACACCACCTCAGGTTATTGTTACCTATCGTAGTGCTTGAGACATGATTATCACTAGCCCATGTTCATAGATAGCACTCTTGCAGCCTAGTTTGCCCGACGCACGTGAGAGACTGCTAGCTGTGCCCATATCTTACATTATTTGTCTCTTTCTGTCGTATGAGGAAAGGATGAAACAGAACGCTAATCAGTGGCCTAATCACGAATGAATTTTGACATTTGTGGCCTTAACTTGTCCTAGCGATATTCGACCTTCTATACAGGAACATGGCACGATTGAACACGGATAACTTTTTATCACCGCCAGCAACTGGGGAAGAATGGCGACTACGAACCAGGACACAAAACGTGAACGTAATATCGACCCATGAACATAGTGAAAAATTAGGAAGTCTGTGCATGGAGAGGTTAAATCGAATTCATTGTTTTTGGAAATTATTAAGTAGGCAGACCAGCAAACATTTCATTCCAACGATCAACTAATATACAGGATCTTCCGCTGATAATTATTTTTCTACAGCTTATCTTGCAAATTTTGTTACAGCCGAACAACAAATGAGGAACGAAGACACATTACAAGCATACAAGATACGTTGTTCTCGTCGCTTCACGCCGGGCGCCTGCCTCGAGTCCGTCACCAGGGTGTGGACTTTCGACTTTCAGATACAAAACTGCACGTGAGTGTAAGCAAGTGACTGTGTTTTTTTTATGAGAAAAAAATATGGAAGCATTTGAACCATTACCTATCCATGCATTTTCTCCACAGAACACGTCTCACCAAGGACGTTTCGTATAATGACATTGAAATGCATCTATCACTTAGGGACGTAAAGGTTTTAAGTCTCTTGGGCCTAAGTTCTGATTTCACCATGCAGTGTAAAGCCCAGTTTCACCATGTTCTGTTAGTTACTAATCAAAGATTAACAGGCCGTTAAATCTAACCTTAGCTGTCAAACTCGTACATTTTGACATATTTAACAGCCCTTTAATCCTTTGTTAATCTAACAGAGCATGGTGAAACCGGCCCTTAGATTAAAGGGCCGTTAAATATGACAAAATGTACGCGTTTGACTTCTAAGGTTAGATTTAACGGCCTGTTAGACCTTAATTAGTAACTAACAGAGCATGGTGAAACTGGGCCTTAATTTGCACCCATAACCTTCAAATTGGCACAGCAAGCGAGCATCATCGTTTGGATAATTTTATTATACAGCAATATTTGTTTAATGTTGGTTGTTTATTATGTTACTGATACACTGATCACGTGGAACCGTTAGTTACGTTCCAAAATGAAAATAGCAAAAACAAATTCGATGAAGAGTACATTAACGGTTTGAAAGTTGTGCTCGGACAAACATTTAAAACAACGATGTTTCGTCAAATTTTTTAGGAGTTTTTCTTTCGCTTCGCTTGCTCGATCAAACATTTGTATATACAGAGAAAGGCTGGGGTGTCAGTCATCTCGCCGCACCAACAGATTCCAGACCTACAGCGCTTGCATTACGCGATGCCGCACGCTGATTGATCTGTACATGCAGATTCTAACGTATGATGGAAAAAACAGCTCGAGTCTCTTCTTGAGACAGAGTGAAGGTACAATTTGACAGCCTTTACAGCTCAGTTAGTAGTAGCTCTGCCTTCTGCGCCGTAGGCCGTGGGTTCGATCCCCACCGAGAAAAAACATTTGTGTGGTGAATGTTTGTTCTCTGTCTGGGTGTTATATAATATTATAAGCATGTATTTACAAAAAAAAGTATCTATGTATTATATCAGCTATCTGGTTTCCATATTACAAGCTTTGGTTTAGTTTGGGGCTAGATAGTGCTGTGTGGAAAGTCCTCCAATATTTATTTATTTATTTATATTTATAATTCGGTCAGCGGGTTTTGGCAAATGTGAAGTCGTGTGGCAGAGTATTTACGACCATAAACAGAAAAACTATTATACATATAACATTTTGGCAATTCCACGGCTAATTTCACAAATATTGCTGTGCCCTAACAGGGTTTATGTTTGAAACAAACAATGTACCTACCTACTTTAAGATCCATATGTAACAACATAAGTGCAATAAATGATTCTATTCTATTCTATTCTATTCAAACCGTTCTTGTTTCTGACTACGTTTGGAAGATATTTTTACTATTTAATATCCTAAGAAGTTGGTACTAAGAGATCTGAGGAGATAGCTACCGTGCCTAGGGATTAAAGCCTGTTTCAGAAATATTAAAGTAACTGCCTCTAGATGCAGATGGAACTTGATTGGTCTTAAATTAATAAATGAAAGATTTTTTTGGGAATCTCACAAACTAAGAGATAAAAAGCTCATAGCTGTACAATGCAGTCTTTTGGGTATTTAATATACAAAAGAGCTATATTTTTTCAATCTGCAGTTGCCTATTTATTCCAGGTCTTCCCGGCAGACGAGAAGGTTCAGACTACATCCTCAATACTCCACCATCAGAAGACGATATAGTCGAGGAGTCATCAGGAGACGAAGCTATCAACTCCCACTTCGCTTATGGAGAGGTCGAGACTAATGATGATGATTATATTATACAGTGGCATTGATTGCAAGATTGAAACTTATGATATTAAATGAACTGCATGCAATACACTATTTCCAGTTCATTTGGTTACCATAGTTTTTTTTAATATTGCTGATGGAACAAGCAGATGGCCCACCTGTTAAGTGGTAACCATCACCTATAACTAAGCATAGACACGCAAGTCACGCACGGTAGGAACGTGTCCTACGTCCATTAACTTGAGGCATATAGATGTTAAGCCTCATGTGCCTGCTTGGCACATGAGGCTTGCGCTGCTTGGTGGCAGAAAAAGACATGGTGGTAGTACTTCCCCGGGCGAGCCCTTCACAAAGAGCTCTACTGCTCATTAAAGGCATACAGATGTTAAGTCTCATATGCTTGTAATTTCACCGGCAACCACACCCTTCAAACCGAAGTCTTATTCAGGCTAGTGATAATGATGATTGCTTACCTGGGGGAGTATTGACGTTGGCCGCGACAAACAGGCTTTGTACGTAAGCGCCGAGCGCGTTCACGATGTGCTGAAATATCTTGGTGGAATGTGGCTTCATGTCGTAGCATGAGCAGAAGGACTTCAGTAGCTCTGAGGAGAAAAAGTTAAATTTAGATTAGAATATAATAAAAAATATTTTATTTTCGTCACAAAAACCTTAACCTACAAAAACAATGATGAGAACAGACACCACTCGGCATTTGCTAAAGGGGCAGAGCCTGCAGTGGAGTAGTTTAGATTACAAAAAATATATATTTCAAGCACCGGTGCCAGTGGTCTGGTCTAGTGAGAGTGAACCCGCCTTCTGATCAGGTCTTGAGTTCAAATCCGTGCCGAATCGCACCAAATGATTTTTCTCTTCGATTTTTTTTTTGCAATGCTAAAACAAGACTATCAAAATGTTTTGACAGTCTTCTATGTTTTTCTTCAAAAAATTACTCTAGGTCCCCGTCGGTACCAGCATCGCTCCTGAACTGCATTTTGAAAGAATTGTGCTGCAAAAAGTCAGTGTGCAAACCTTTTTAGGTAAGTTACTAACCAGGCTGGATGGTCATCTTGTGGAGCACTTCCAAAGCCAAGGCCCTCTGCCACAGCGGTTTGTCCGGGTCCAGGAACTTTATTGTGAGGGATAGGAAGATCTCACATTCCGTTACCTGAAAAAACAATTCATTTAATCGTCTCTTCTTGTTGTCGTGTCACTAGTTTCTTTCGAAAGGATTTTAAGTGCGCCTCAAAGAAGCTACGAGCACTTGACACATATTTTAGAACTTTTTGGGTTCTACGACATGACATGTTCTACGGTGAACGAAACACACACACATCATGAGGAAACCCTCATGTGTGTGTTTCGTTCACCGTAGAACATGTCATGTCGTAGAACCCAAAAAGTTCTAAAATATGTGTCAAGTGCTCGTAGCTTCTCACGACACTCACGACCTTAGGATCGGAAGGCGAGGCGACTACCACTAGAACACCAGTGCTCTAACTGATTAAATATGGTCTGACACACAGAACAGACTAAACAATTTGGACTTGTGCGAGAGTGTGCTAGCTAATAAGTTATTTTGTTCGCCCCACAAAGTCGTACGATTCCTTGCATTCTAACATGTAGCATAGTAATAGACCACCAAATTATATTTCTTCTCCTTGTATACTCACCAGAGCGGCATGGTACTTGTGCAGTATGACAGATACGAGCCGCAGGAGCCGCATTGTGACGGGATAGTGCGGCCGCTCCGTCGCAGTGGGTCCGTTCGAGGCCGGAGGCAACGCGCCCGGGATGTGGAGCGATGTGAATGCTGCCCTGTCGAGTAACACTACACATTAGTGGTCGGTTTCTGAAAGCTCGATCAAAACTTATTGGATGTCAAGTGACTTGCTAGACTCAGTAGACTCAGTAAAACTAGTAGAATTTTGTTTCTGGATTTTAACATTTTTTTTTAAGTTTTAGTTATTAGTGTTTATTGTTTTGACTTACCTATATTTAACGTTTGGCGAAAACAGTCTTATGATCAGCGCACATACATGCTCCTTTAGCAAAAATTTAAACTCTGTTATCTGAAAACAAAATGGAGAGCAAATACAGAACTTCAGACAGTACATTGCATATTCTATTTATGCATGCATATGTATATTCTAGCAGCGGTAATAGGCTTGCAACCTGTCACGTATGGAATACCAACCACAGCAAAATGTATGTGTCAAATGTAATATTTGGATATACCTTTGAATCTCTTCAGTTCTTTTTTTTATACAACTAGCTGACCGAACAAGCAGATGGCCCACCTGATGTTAAGTGGTAACCATCACCTATAACAAAGCAATACCTCGTAAATCACGCACGATAGGAATGTGCCCTACGATGCACTGCCCTGCGTCCATCAACTTGAGGCATACTGATGTTAAGCCTCATGTGCCAGTAATTACACCGGCAACAACACTCTTCAAACGGAAACACAGCGTTGCTGCTTGGCGGCAGAAAAAGGCGTGGTGGTAGTACTTCCACGGACGAGCCCTTCACAAAGAGCTCTACTACTCTTAAATCTGAAGGGATATCTACAATGCTCGGGGATTAAAATCGTGAGATTTAACAGTAAACTCAGTGGTTGAACTGAAACATACATAATTTATGGATTTTTCAAACATACATTTTTTTTTTAAGGATAATCTCCTAACTAAACAAAACGAAAAACCTTTGAGGAATTTAAATAGTATCTTCAATTATATAAATATGTCACCTCGGGAATGCTTACCCTGAAAAATATGGGAGAGAAATCAGTCAGTACTGTATCCAATAGTTCCAGTCCGAATGTCTTTGGCACGTCCGTCAGTCCGACCAGCCAGTGCGCTGAGTCGCCATTGACTAGCTGAATTATATCCTAAACAAGAAAATTATTTTAAACAAGAGTTAAATCATATTATAATCCCCACACAGTTCACTTGGTAGTAGCTCTGCCTTCTGCGTTGTAGGCAATGGGTTCAATACCCACTGAGAACAAACATTTGTGCAATGAACATAGAGTTTGTTTTGGGCCTTATGGTGTAAATAAAGAAATAAGTATTATAATTAGTTATCTGATTCCACTAGAACAAGCATTCCTTAGTTGAAGGCTAAACTGTGCAGAATATTATTTCCGCCAATATTTACCATTACCATAAAGAAGTGCACACATATACATATAGGACATATAGGCCTCTTCTATGCGCTTCTATTTTGAGCCTTCTTCATCGACCGCATTTCTACGATATTTACAATATCATTGGTTCATTGGCTTTAACTCTAATAAACACTGGCATTCATCCATTCTGTTCAATATCCTAAACTAATTTAATAGCCATCACTATTGTTTCAGTTTATTAGAAAGGGGCGGCGAAATTACTTTACTTTACAATTGGCAACAAAATGGACACAACACACAGCCACTGAACCGCCATAAATAAAAGAAGGAGTTTTCTACTAAGCTGATCTATCAGGTACTGAAGACAAGCAAAACATACCTGTAAAATGAGATATGCGTCAACAGCGCATGGCTTAAGGTCTTTAGGTGCTTTGTTGTTCGTCTGAGGTCTTATATCAGCTGGGTTCACTTTGAGAGTCCCTAAAACAAACATTCAAATTATTTTAATTTACAGTCAAATCTTTTATCTAATAAGTCAATGTCAACCCTCACTCACAGGTACATCTCAGATTTCTTGGTAGCTCTTAAAGATCTTATATGTCTATAGTCAGAAGATCATTTAAAAATTACATTTGCTACATGCCTATTCTGCAGCATTAGGAAATTCAAAATATCGAAATACCAGTGATCTCAAACAGGAAAACGACGAGTACCTAAATGATTTGAAAGGTCGGTTAAAAGTAAGTTTGCTAGTTACTAGCTATTGCCCAATATGGTGACAAAGTTTTTAGGTCGTTCCAAAGGTCCGTCATATAAGATACAAATATTGGCGCAGAACCACAAATAATAGCGTACTAAAAAAGGGTTTCCGAAATACTGGGTAAACGCAATTATAGAATTGCCTTAGATGTTTGTACCTTCAGCTTCCGCTAATGCTCGCTCAAATACTAGAGCTACAAGTTGGCGCACGGTGGCGGCGGCCGCGTGGCTGGTACTTATATCTCGATTCTCATTTGTGGTCACCATTTTCATGCACATCACCATTGTCTGAAAAAAAAAAAATAAGTTAGAAATCCAGACCGGCTGCGCCAGTTTTTATGACTAATCGAGTTTGAGTTGCCATCCCTGCAGGCTACGTAAAGTTTTGTCATAATATGAAGAGAAGATTATTATAATATTATTCTTTGTGAATATCATTTAAAACTGTTGAAAGACTATTATGACATTTATGGCTTACATAGGAAATCTATTAAGCTATTTTACATTGAACATTTCCTTATCGCAACACACTTGCAAGAAGTTGATATGAAAAGCAAATGTGTCGCACAAATGTTCTAGAGTTCTCAAGTAAAATGGTGAAAATGACATCAGAACAAATACAGCGGCAAATTTAAAATAGATATTCTCACCCTTGCCAGTGTGTCTCCATGCACCAGATCTGAGGTGGTCATCAGCAGGGCAGCAGTCTGCAGCAGCTTCAGCTCTAGCACAGAGCCTTGGCCGAGGTTGTAGAGACAATCAACCACATGCCGAGCCCCTTTAGCATCTATACCCTGCTGAGCGATCAGACGCTGGATTGTGCCTAGGCAGAACTGCAGATAAAAAAAATTGTTCAAGGAACCAGAAAGAATGGAGTAATTAAAGAGGCTTTTATTCAGCTGTAGGTTGATATAAGCTTAGCGTTGTTCATAACATAAAATAATAGATTCTAAAACTTACCAAAAGAGCATTACACAAGGAGGGTATTATTATTAATATTCTGAGTTAGATACTTGAATATTCCTAAAAATCAAAGTACCTACCAGTAAGTATGTATTAGCATGATTCAAGAGAAATAACAAACCTTGATAATCTTTAAATCTTTTGACTCGCATCCTTGCACCAACGGATACAGAATTTGGTTAACAACTCCGTAAAGGGATGCCTGAGGGTTATTTGCTGCCAGAGACAACTTTTCTATTGCCTCATCACATGCCTGAAAGTAATATGTAAAGATGACATTGGTTAAATTATATTTGTGCTTATATTTGTGCAGACCACAGTTATAATTACTACTCTGACATCTGCTGTTATGATAGCTAAATACCTTGTGTGACACATAGAAAGAATACCTAAAAAACTATTGTTAGATACTTGATAACAACAGAGAATATAATGCAATGGAAAAAAGATGTGTGGGATGTAATTTACCTACTATTTATGTGGGATTAGCAGTGTTTTTCAAGGCAACTAAGAAACTAAATTGTTTTGCAAAATTTGCAGGTATTGGGTCAATGTGTAAGTGACAAGGATCATTATAAATGATGCAAATAAAGGAAGCTAAGCGAAATACCATTTCAAATTAGATTTTATAAGATTTTTTATGGTATTATCAATTTGTAAATACATAAAAAAAAGCCGCAGTGTTAAAAGATTATGAAAAGCTTTCGTTACTGTAATAAACGAAAATAGATAAAAACCTCTCTTATCTGAGGATATTTCTTTTTTGTTTCTATGCTGAGAGTCTTGAAGTCACTTTGCAGGACTTCCATGAATTTCTTTGTGGAATCATCACCAGTAACGGCACTCACGAATGCCATGTTTTTACTCTGATTATTATTGTGATTCACATAGTTCACGCGAAAAATACAGAAAATTAAAATTTATGCCATGTACACAATCGAAATCACGTTGAATACAGAAATGCGTTCAAAAACAAATTGGACATCGGTACAATGGATGGATTGGATGGATTGGATGGATGGCACTGACACTGTTGAGAACTTAGATCAAGTATATAAATCTATGGTTGAGAAGTTCGTTCGATCGAACGTCTGGCAGTCTTAGCGAGTCCGTTTATTGTACGACATGATAATGTACAGCACGATAATGTACTGCATGATATTTGGAATACACTTTGGTACCTTTTTGAATTCGTTTTATCTGGGTGTACATTATCGGGGTGTGCATTATCTGGATGTGCAATATCCGTCACGTGTCAATAATGTACACCCAGATAATGTACAGCATGATAATTGGAAGCCACTTTGGTACCGTAAAAATTAATTTCTGGCACTTCGGCGGCCGCTACCGCGGCACGCTCGCTTTGCTCGCTCGCCTCGTGCGTAATTTATATGTTTCAACATAACCTAACCAATCCGACTCAACGGTACTAAATTGGCTTCCAATTATCATGCTGCACATTATCTGGGTGTACATTATTGACACGTGACGATATTGCACAGCATGTTATTGTACGGGATGATAATGTACACCCAATAATTCAAACCAGTGGACACGGATTATCTGGGTGTGCATTATCGTGCTGTGCAATATCATGCTGTACATTATTTGGCCGTACATTATTGCCTCCCGATTGGATGGCACTGTTGGGAAGTTCGTTAGATCGAACGTCTGACAGGCAGTCTTAGCGAGTCCGTTTATTGTACGACATGATAATGTACAGCACGATAATGTACAGCATGATATTTGGAATCCACTTTGGTACCTTTTTGGATTCGTTTTATCTGGGTGTACATAATTGGGGTGTGCATTATCTGGATGTGCAATATTGTTACGTGTAGTTAATGTGCAGCCAGTTAATACACAGCATGATATGTACAGCACGTTAATGTACAGCATGATAATTGGAAGCCAATTTGGTACCGTAAAAAATAATTTCTGGCGTAATTTATATGTTTCAACATAACCTAACGAATCCGACTCAACGGTACTAAAGTGGCTTCCAATTATCATGCTGTACATTATCTGGGTGTACATTATTGACACGTGACAATATTGCACAGCATGTTATTGTACGGGATGATAATGTACACCCATTAATTCAAACCAGTGGACACGGATTATCTGGGTGTGCATTATCGTGCTGTGCAATATCATGCTGTTCATTATTTGGCCGTACATTATTGGCTCCCGTCTTAGTGTGAAATGGATTGGATGTCAATGTCAGTCATTGTGGCAGGACCTCAAAAATAGGTAGGGCCATAACGGCCCCGTGCTTAGACTAAGTATTATTATTACCTCCATGGCCCCGTGTAACTGGATGTAACCTGGATTATTAAACCGGAAAGGATTCCATAATTCTTTATTTGAGTTTTTCTTGGCCCACATCATACCTACTCCTAGT
Source organism: Chloroclysta siterata (assembly GCA_932294275.1). Lineage (NCBI taxonomy): Eukaryota > Metazoa > Arthropoda > Insecta > Lepidoptera > Geometridae > Chloroclysta > Chloroclysta siterata. The sequence goes on along the minus strand of OW028591.1, from coordinate 13,147,369 downwards.
ACATGGGTGGTATAAAAATAAAATAAGATATAACATGAGCGATAAGCGTCTGTCATATATTTTTCGAACGAAACTTTCACGTCACATTCTACGCACTTATCTATAAGAAGAAACGTCAGTTACTTAGCTAGCATTTATATCTCCTGACTTTGTAATCTGTATAGAATGGAACGTTAAATTATTTTCAGAGTCAAAAGTTACCATAACCAAGTATTTTCCCAAAAAATCGGTAAAAAACTCTGAACAACGTCGTTTGGCTGAAATTGTTCAACATCCAACGCTCATTGGATTCCCGATTGTTATTTTATCGACACTGTAACCAGCTATCTGACTTCACCTTTTGCCTGATGTTTTGTTTCCTACTTCCATATAAATTTTACTACTATTGTTATGCTGCCTTTGAACTTGGAACTGAAATATAAAAATTCGTTATATTTAATTATGTATGATAGATAAAATAGTGCATTTCATTTCTATTAGATAAACCAGATTTTATTGGCAATAATTAGGTCACACTAATTAAAAAATCATAAATGGACTTACATAAAAAATAATACAATAACGGAGAAAAACATACAATAGTTATTTCTCCGATAATTGTAGCCTCCACACATACACCACTTTATGAAAGTGAAAGAAGAAATGCAAGTGATCGCTGATTGATCATTCATTGACCTGCCTGACCTACTTTTTACGGTGACATTTTTTTCTAGTGTAGCAACATCGAACCAGTACTGATTGTGCAGAAGAAGAAAAAACAATGGTGTGAGTGATTCTTCTAACTCCAGATTTTTATTTGTAAGTTTATAGAAACCTATATCAATCTAGCGGAAATATCGTTAGTGTCGCGGGTCAATGGAAAATTTTACGCATGTAACGATGCTGATACCGAGGTACATAACCCATAATTAGCAAAGAAAAAATCGCCTCTAAGATTGACGTGCTGTCATTTTAGTTTTTTACTCTATTTATTCAGCTTGATTCATCTATGCGCCATTTACTGCAATAGAGCGGCCGATACCTGCAGATTCTATCACATATTAATGTAAAATTGCGAATCCATGGAGTTATGTGCCGTAGTGATCTTTGGTGCAATGTGTCAAGTGCTAATGTGATCGGTGATTTGCAATGTCTCGTGAAAAATCTCGTGCCGGCTCGTATTTAGCATGATTTCATTGCTGTTTGTGTAGTTTTTCGTTGGTAAGTACGTCGTAACAGTATCGGGCTATGGGGTATCTGATGAAGTCTTTCCTGACAATTGACAGCTCCATAATAGTACATTGTGAATTCAAATTCGATGCAATTAGCTTGTGGTAAACAAAGCAACATGTTCGTTTTCGTTTATGTGTAAATAAATCCTTTATTTGTAACCATAGTATAGAAAGTGTCACTCTATTTGTGACCATCATGTGGTGCAGAGGATTCAACTAAGAATGATGTACAGAAGCAGGTGTTTTGTATCATTATTTATGCTGCGTGACCTTGAACTCTCATAGAGTACAATACAAATAGTGTAAAATTCATGGTAAATACAATAAATACTTCTGACTTTTTAAAAATATTCCAAGATTGATCTTCCAATAAAATATGCTAGTGTGAAATTAAATCGTTTTTTTATCAATCCATGTGACATATTAAGTATGAGTTATTTGTTTGCCGATGCATTATCTGATGAGATTCTATCATCATTGGTAAGGTTCATTATCATATAATCGAACAGACTGAAGCACTATTATTTAATTTGTAAAATCATATGTTATCTTTGAATTAATTTGCTATAAAGTTTAAATGTTCATGAGTAGAAGAAAAATATCAACTTGGAGAGGTTGCTATAACACCTTTGGTTGTTGATTAAGTACAATGCTTGTCCTTGAAAATAAGTGTTTTGCTGTGGCAATGCATCCAGCATCTTATTGCTTACGATTGGCAGTTTCCTCACATTCAAATCAATTGAGTCATATGTTAGATATTGCTTGCATCATTTATAGATATCTCAACCATTTCTTATTTATTTCGGAAATACTTTAATTTGTTGTAATTTTTTTCTCAGATAAGAATAAAATGTAGTATAAATACTTAGAGATTCTCATATGATTTATTTATTAAGAAAATTACGAATCAGGTGAGTGGTGCTACTAGGTACAAGAATTATATGACATAGTTTCTACTTACCTTCTATGTGTAGTTGACTTAACTGTTAAAGTAAAAGTATATTTATTTGCAGAATTACATGTAATGAGATGTTAAATATGTTTGATTTGAGCCAATGTAATTATACGGTACCTATAAGGGCATGCAAAATTAAAACAATTTAGGTAAAATAAGAATAAATTATAAATTGTATGTGTTTCAAAACTATTCTCAAAATCTAATCTACACTAATATTATAAAGAGGTAAAATTTGTATTTTTGTATTTTTGTATGTAACGAATAGGCTCAAAAACTACTGGTCCGATTTCAAAAATTCTTTCACCATTAGAATGCTACATTATCCCTGAGTAACATAGGCTATATTATATTTTCAAAAAAATCAGGGATCCTTACTAAAACTTCAATAATGTAACCCAAGGTGGAAAACAAAAACCTTACATCGCGTGCGCTGCGAAAACTATTGAAGATAGAACAAAATAATGTACTACGATTTTGTAGAACACGTCATCATCTACAAAAAATGTCGCGACAGCATATGTCTAACTATTATAGTTATGTCACAATAAGTGTTCTTTTATTATAAAAAATTAATTGAAATGCCTCCGCTAGAAAAGGGTCTTTATTTGTACCTTGGTATTAATCCTTATCCAAATAAATCATTTCATAATTAAGACGGTTTCAATACCTATAGATTACTTCTTAAATTTTTCAAATCGGACATTCCATTCAAAAGATATGACGAAATTAAAAATGTTAACGGGTCCACGGGTCACGCGCGGGTTGCGATTCACTCACTCAAGGAGAAGCGCGTGCAAATGTATGAAATAAGTAGACGCGAGGCTCGAACCCACGGTCTAAGTTTATCCTAAAATGTTCAAAAAATTTATGACCACCCATGCGAAGCTGGGACAGGCCGCTAGTAATGAATAATTTTAACTTGATGATAACCTTAGACCATGGTTTGATAAATGTTTCTTTAAGAAAAACTTTCATTTTTTTCTTAAACAAGCATTGTTTAAGAAAAAATCTCATCTTGATTAAAGAAGGTGAAGTTTTATTTATTATTAACAAATAAAACTAAGAAAGAGTTATTACTTTTCAACTTCAATAGTCTATCTGTCCATAATTGTGACAACAAAGTATGTATGTGAAGACAAGACTTGTTTTTGTGTAAGGATGGATTCAAAAATAAATGCCACCTGCCACATAATTATTCATAAATGATAATCTTGCTAGACACTGATTTCTCTGATAAAGATAATTTGGGAATATACTTATAAACATGCACTATCTAAACAGTTGGCATAGGAATTTAAATAGCTCATTATGTTGATGTTCTTTGGTTTTATGCATATAAATGTTTAACCTTTAACTAAAAAGACAGGTGTTATAGGTATAAAGCCTTTGCAAGGAAAGAAAGGAAGAACAACATTCTTCAATCCTTTTATCCGTCTAGTCATCTCACTCTGCAAATCTCCCAAACAGAGATTTCAAGAGAAATAAAAAAAAAAGGAATTTTTTATTGGTATTTAGATGGTTCTTAGTTATGTTTTATAAAGCATGGCATTTATATTTTTTTATGAATCTACATAACTTGTTTTTTATTGTTTCAGATAACATCAAAAACCTGCAAGGAAACTTTCCAAACTCTTCCTGAAGACTGTTTTTTTTTAGTTTAAAAATATTTTTATTTTTCAACTTATAGTTTAAAGAATAGTTTGGGCGGAAACCAGAGAAGGATGCCAACTAAGCGAGAGAGAATAAAAAGACGGAATTAGCTTCATATTTATTATTGAATAAATTTTAATCCATATTTAATTATTATTTAGTATCATACTCCAATGAAGTTTTAAAAGCTTTGGAATTGCTATTTATTTAGTCATGAATATAATCAATTTTAACGTAAGGATTTGATAAAGGAAATATGGACAATATGTCTTCAAATGTATCGTTACGGAGTAAGCGGAAAGACAACCTCATAACGAGGAAGCAGGATAAGTCCCCCGAGAAGACCATTCGGGGGACGAGAGGGGCTTACAGAGCTGTCCCATCGACTTCCAAACGGACAGATGATGAGGATACAGGCTCCACGGAAAGACTGGATAGACCAAAGAAATTCATATCGCAGAATAAGAGCAGCTATGGACTGGGGAAACGGCCGGACTTCTCTCTTAAGAACAGGAATGTGCATTTAGCCTCATCTCGCTATGGACAGGTGAGCTTATTAATTAGACTTTAACTTAAACAAGTTTTCTGATAACTTGTGTGAAATATAGTTCCTTGTCTAACAGTAGAATACTATGCAAGATTGTTGATTGATACTGTTGTATTCTTAACGCTATGATTGCGTCATGCTCCTTATGTTTCTGAAATATTTATTTATTTAACAGTTTTTGTTCACATGCCATTCTCTGTGTTCAAATTATTTTCTCATTTCCTATGTGCCTTAGGATCACGCCATTTGTAAAAGGTGTTAAATTTTTTGCTGTCGATTTTTACATAATGTTTTTTACGGCAAATAGACGCTGTAGTTACTCGTATTTTCATAGATAAATAAACTAAATTTGCGATAATACACCTTTCTATTATGTCTAAATGTAGCACATAATGATATGAGACTAGTTTCTGGTTTCTGAGCCATATAGTTCAACAACAATCGATTCGTTACTGAAATGCCAACTGCACTCAACTTATCATCTGTTGAAAAGAGACGTGATTTATGCCAAGTCATAAAGTTTTGAAAGTGTTTAGCAAGCACGAAAATCAATGAGCCAAGTTTGATTGTCCGAGTGTACGTTGATCACACACCAATCTTACAAATACTTTCAATTTTAGTAATAAATTGACTATTCTCAATATTTTGTCTTGCAAACATTGAGAGGTCTCAACATGCCTTTTTTGCCTTACCTTTTTTCACCCATGCCTTCAGACTTCTGGTCAATTCTTATTTCAATTTGGGAATTTTCGTTTTTGGCATATATTGCATGGATTTGAGTTATTAGCCTCTTCGATTCGATATGATGGACCATAGGTTAGACCTGACTCCTTACACTAGTCATATTACTACAGGGGTTTATCGATGTTTCTCATTTCACCATTCTGTCTCATTTTGTGAAGGAACCACTTTTCTTGATTCGGAGCAAACGTCTCATTCGCAGAATACTGAAAGCAGAATATGCCAGGCGCATACACTTGTCGTTTCCCCCGTTCATTTTCAGGACCTGCAATGTCGTCGGTACATTCAACGCTTCATCTTCCGGTTCAAAAACTATTATTCCCCAGCGGTGGTCGGATCTACTAGCTATACGTCATACCCATTCCTCCTTCAATAATTCTGAGAGTTTTGTGTCGATATGACCTTGGTCCTTTTACGGAATTCCTATTATTTCCGGATTTTATTACGTATGAATTTCTGAGCATTGCTCTAGTCGTAGCTCGTTGCGAAGGCTGCTCTCCAGCTGGACACATACATGGACTTCTTCACGCTTATGATGATGAGCCAGTCGTTATTTTCGCCATATTTTTCTCAGAATTAAAAGCAAACAGGAGATTTCGCACGTGTTGCTCAAGTCAAACTTTGCAAACTTGCAGGGTTCCAACAATTCGTAACGACAAACAGACTATTTTGTACTTGCGATAATATTTGATTTGATTATGCAAACCTTGACGAGAATACTAGTTTGATTAAGGATCGCAAGTGATAAAAAATACAGACTGCGTTAAATTTAAGTGCATTGCACTCCTTACTAAAGCTATGCAAAGTAACTAGTAAGTAAAGTCATAGCCAAAAGGTTTATTTATTCAATCGAATCGCAAGGATCACTTTGGAAACGTCTTAAAGCTAGGTGAATCTAGGTCCAAGTTCCACCAAGCCTAGAAGAACAGGCAACAAACTTACGGCTTGGTTCCTACCGTTCTTTTGTATGATAAAACAGCATAATGCTCGCATTGCTGTGTTTCGAATTGAAGGGTATGGGTGCCGGTGCAAAAGCAGGCTCAATAAGCACATGTGTGTCGGCGTGATGTGAATGCGACGCAGTGAAATGCCACATATGGCACAATACACATACAATGCAAGAATAACTGACGCAATGCAAAAAATACGCAGTTTATGACCACAAGAAGCATCGAAGTCCAAAGGTGTTAATACATTTTAAGACATTTTTGAAAATGTAAAATCATTTCAATGTAGTTATGAAAAATCCAAAAATATACCTACACACAAGTACGAAAAATAGTAAAACATTTTGTATTAATCACAAAAAAAAAGTTTTACTAGTTTTCGTACCTACTTAACAATTTTTTTTGTTAGGAAAACTTATTACGATCATGATGATTTTTATGGCGAACCTGTGTAATTTTATTCTACGAAATTTGACTGTTTGCGGTTTATCATAACTACATCCAGTAATTTTATATCTTCAAAAATGTTGAATTGTGCAAGCGAAAAGTTGTTTGACGACATAAGCCATAAGCAAAATATGGGAAAATTATTAGGTATCTTTCACCGCCCACGTCATCCTAGATCGTCCATCGGTCCATTTCATTAGAACCCTTTCATATTTAAAGCGATTTCACTTATCAATAAAAAATATTGTCATTTTATCTAGTGACGCACGTTACCTCTTTTTTAGTAGATATCTACTAAAATTAATACCAACCTAGATTATTTATCTAATAATGTACTTACCTGAATGCACTCGAAAGGAAACAATGCAAACTGTGTTTTACGCAGAACTTATTAGTCATTCGTGTGTTTTCAATAAGTTAATGTTTTTAAAATTCTTGGACATGACAGTCTCACCTCGGACACCGATCAGACACCTAGGTTTTAGAGTTTTTTTCCATTTTTCTTTTCGCTTCAAATATTTTTGTATGAAGTGGTTTAGTGATCGATAAGTGAATAAGGATTATGCTCTTTCTTATGTCATCTTCTTGGAAATCCAAGATAAATATTATCGATTTTTGGACTTGAAAGTGTATTTTAAGAAACAGTTATGGTGAACATATTGTGTAGTAATGTTGTGTGCTGTTTTTGCGATCTGTTTTGTGTTCAACAAGTACATGAGAAGTGGATTTTAATTCAGAATTGGGTAAGATATAAATAATATCACGCCTGTGCGCTTCATTCACTCTCCCATGTTGTGCCTTCCCCACATGAAATGGGATAAGGTCAGGAAGATCATGAACTATTCTTCATACATGCTCCTTAGTTTAGGGTACTCCTGACCTGACCTGGTTTTTCTCTTATACTGCTGCTATCTGATCGAGATACGTACGCCGGCCGGGGTATTCTTTGGGATACGCTTTTATTTAATAGGATGAAGAGGTTTTTCGGAAGGATTAGGCAGCGATCACATATTTATTTTTCGGTTTCAAAAATATAACCCAAATAAAACGAACGATAAGTTTTTTGTGGAATAAATGTGGTCTTCTGTCCTTCTTTCGCGGATGGATGTTTGGCTGCAGGGTGTGCGTGTAGCTTCAATACGGAAACTCATCTCAAGTTCTCTATAATACTCAGTCTCTGTGGTGTGATGATGACTAGCATATGAAGTTATAGGGAATAGCATATGAAGTTATAGTTTAAAGTATGATACATTTTGTTTACAACACGAAAACCTGATCAACTAATGTGTCAAAGGAGCTATCCATTCTATAGCCTAATCTAACTAATTAGTCATTAGTCACAGAGTCACGACCTTCCCTGTCTGGTCATGATTGAGGAATGCTCTTACATCATGAGATTACACTTTGGTACCTTGTAAAGTCGAGTACATAACACTAATCCTCGCTAGACGTACTTCGTTTGAAAAGTAATACCCGATCGTATCTCCTTGATCCTTAAACTTTTGGAAATTTGATTATGTTGCCCAAATAAAAAACAATCTAGAGATTATCCGCAATGGACCAGTGTGGCAGACAACGAGTGGGTATAGAACGTAATACTACGTATAAGTGTCGTTACTTAAAAATAACGCCAGCAGTTAATCTGTGCAGTAGGCGGATTATGGGTTTGATTGGTGGTATGAGATGATTCGTAGACCACGACAAAACTCCGTCGCGCTATTAATTTATCTGTTCACCTGCCTGGTGTGCCAGTGCTTCAGTGTTCTTCTTAACCGGCAGAAAAAGTCAAACAGTTCTGTACCATCATGGAGCTGACTGGATACTTACTATGCCCGCTTATTCATCTAACACTTGTTATATTCAGCCTTCTGTAAATTGCCACTAAAATAAGACAAAGGTATTAATACTGAGCACACAATTTAATCTATTTTAATTTATACAATATTTTAATTATAACGTTTAAACACTTAGCCATACATTCCACACAGATACTTAGAACACTTGCAAAAACACTTTGAACAAGGTAGGGGAGTATGAGGAGCTGTTGCCTCTACTTTGAAATAATTTAAACTGAGCCGAAGTTTCGTAATTTTCTAAAAACGTGGAGTGTCACCCCACCATTGCTACCATTGCGGCCATTTTGCCACGGAATGTTTCTTGAAAAGGACCAATGGCGCGGCGACACTGGTATTTCCTGCCTACAGACTTACTTAATTTTACAAACCAAAAATAATAATAATCTTTTAGCGGAACTAACACTTTTAAAAATAATTGTGAAATTAACAACATAATTTTAAATTAATTTGACTACTTACATAAAATGATTATTTTCATGTTTAAACAATACTGTTAATTAATTGGACTTGACTGAAATTAAATCAAAACTACTAAATTAAATCTATTTTTCTATTTAAAACCGAGCACCGGAACCGCGGCGACAACATCCGGCCGTCCTGCGCACGCATCCGTCCCTGGATAGCGTCATAGTCTAGTGTAGTGGCTGAGAACAAATTAAACACAAATCAGTCAATGTTACATTGAAATCAGTGTACATGGATTATTTTGACTGAGTGTCCTTCACTCTGCTATTCCATCAACGGCCAGCAGATGAAAGACTCCTCAACCTCAAATGTACAAATTAACATGAAGTTATATTACTGGTATTCAGACTTATCTAAAAACTGTTCCATCGACGGCCAGTATAAAATATAATTTTATGAATTGTGATTTTCCCTAGGCGATGCCTTTGGCCAGCCCTAGTTGCATATCATCACAAGACTTAAAATAAAATGCTGATACTTTTAAATTGTCTAAACACCAAAATATACATTCATGTTCGAAGCAAATTCACTAGACACACATCACAAAAAACAGAATCTAAAAAGCCTAAGCTGAATAATATTTTACTTACAGTTATTTTCAATAAAAACCCAAATAAAATACCTGACAACATCTTAGGCCATTTTCAAATCTCTGGTATCTAGATCTGCCAACTTTATCCAAGGTTTCATATTTTCTGCACAAGTCGTTCCTTCATAACGTTTAGTAGATCGTTCAGCGCCTCGCATGTCTCTCACTTTGTAACGATCGTGACCCAATATATCGGTCACCTGAAAGGGGCCTTTGAAAAGTGGCAATAGCTTGGTACTCTGTCCTTCATTTGACTGACTGGGAATTTTAATAACAACTAAATCTCCAACATCGTAAACTCGTGCTTCTTTTCGCTTCGAATCAAATATCTGCTTTTGTTTGTCTGCGCTGGTTTTGATTCGACTACTGACTGCATTTCTTAGTGAGGTAACATCGACAGGTGGTTCTTCGTTATCATTCATCAACTTATCTGCGTCGGTTTGAAGTCGGTATCCGAAAAATACTTCGCTCGGTGTTGCCGAAGTCGTCTTGTTAACAGTGCTATTTATTCCTTGTTGAATGCTAGCAATATGCGTATCCCATTTATTATTATCGGTGCTAGCACCCATACTTCTCAATGCATCAAGAATAGTACGATTATAGCGCTCTACTTGACCGTTCGAGCGTGGCATGGCAGTTGCTATAACATGTTGTCGAATGTTTTTGTCTTGACAGTACTTACTAAATAACTTAGACGTAAAAGAACTTCCTGCATCACATATAAGTCGCTTAGGGTTGCCGAAAACTTTAAATATTTTATCTAATTCATTAATTACAATTTTGCTTTTTGTATTACGCACAGCCGAAATGAATACAAATTTCGTAAAAGAGTCTACGGTTACTAAAAGATAAGTATTATTTTGCGTGGTTTTTACAAAAGGGCCTAAATGGTCTGTGTGCAATGTATGAAATGGCTTGGCATATTTTGGTATAGGAAATAACATTCCTTCCTTTTTGCCGTGGACATTTTTAGAGTAAATGCAGTTAAGGCAGTTTTTAATATACTTTGACACAACTTTTTTCATTTTTGAAAACCAATAAAGTGATTTTATTCTTTCTATTGTCTTGTCCACGGCAAAATGGCCCAAGTCATCATGGTTAGCTCGTATTACCTGCCAGATACATTGTTTAGGAACTACCCATCGTCTGCCATATTCCGTTCTACGATAAACCTTATTACCTAACAGTTCATAATCATTAAACATTTTTCTGTTAAGCTCGGCCTCACCTGATTCTAAAATTTCTCTAATTGCACAAATACGGGGGTCTTGCATTTGAACTGACAATAACCAATCACCCTCAGTAATAGCAGACACACTTTCACTACATATGGGAGTAGAAGCACAGACCGGATTGCGGCTTAACGCGTCAACATGCTGCATTTGAGTTCCTGGTTTGTGTATGGTATCAAAAGTGAATTCTTGTGTCAGTAGTACCCATCTACCTATCCTAGAATTTATCTCTTGCTTATTAATTGTATATTTGACTGCATTACAATCAGTGTAAATTTTGAAAACAGATCCTAATAAATAGTGACAGAATTTTTGCAATCCAACTACAATAGCCAAAAATTCTAACTCAAATGAATGATAACGTTTTTCTTCATTAGAAGTCTGTCGGCTGTAAAAGTGAATCGGTTTCTCCCCTTTGTCAGTTACTTGGGTAAGAATGCAACCTAATCCATCACGACTGGCATCAGTGTACAAAATTGTTAGTCATCAGTGTACAATTTAGGGTCGAAAATTGTTAATAAAGCATTGTTTAACAACTCGTATTTTAATTTACTGACTGCTGCAACTTGATCTGAACCCCATTCCCATAGAATGTCTTTTTTCAAGAGCTTCGTTAATGGTTTCGCTATGATAGCACAATTTTTTATAAATTTGCGAAAATAATTTATGAGTCCCAAAAACTGTCTCACCTGATGTACATTTTTGGGTTCAGGGTAATCTTCAACAGCTTTCAATTTCTTTTTACCTGGACGGACACCCTCGGCCGAAATATCATATCCGAGAAAATTAACAGAGCTCTGAAAAAAGTGACATTTACTTAAATTTATGGTCAGCCCATTATTTTGTAAGATATTTAATACTTCTTCTAATACTTTAACATTTTCTTCCATACTATCGGTAGCTATTAAAAGATCATCCATATAGCACATAACCTTATCAAATCGAAGTTTTCCTAAAACTGTATTCATTAACCTTTGAAACACTGACGGTGCATTACAAAGACCAAAAGGCATCCTTCTAAATTCAAAATGGCCGTCAGGAGTCACGAATGCAGTTTTAGCTATCGAACTTTCATTTACGTTGATTTGATAGTATCCACTCTTCAAATCTAAGGAAGAGTAATATTTACTACCTTTTAGTTTATCTATCAGTTCTTCCACAATCGGCATAGGGTATTTTTCTTTCACAGTGACTTTATTAAGAGACCTATAATCGACACACATACGTTTCTCTCCCGACGGTTTATCAACCAACAACACTGGACTGGAATAAGCGGAATTACTTTCCCGAATTATGCCGTTTTTCAATAAATCATCAACTATTTCTCGAGTTGCAGACTTTTCAGATTCAGACATACGATACGGTCGATGACATACAGGTTTGTTGGTTGTCAATTCAATATCTAGCTCTACACAAGCAGTTTGCCCCAAAGATTCTAAATCTTTTGACACAACCCGCGGGTATTTAGCAAATAAATCATTTAACAATGACATGTGTTCGACCGAGTCTGAGTTAAGCATGGAGGATTCTATCAAAGCCACTTGACTGATAGTTAAATGTTGAAAAGATAAGATGTTCCCTACACGTGCGTACATAATTCTTTTGTCTTCAGTAAAATTCCTTCCAATCAGGATGGGACAGCCAGCTAATTCATCACAAATATATAGCGTTATATTTAGTTGAGCATTATCAACCTTAAGATTAACCTGTACACCCTGGGTAACTTGGGAACAAGAATCAATTTTGAATCCAGTTAACAAAACAGGCGCATTTAAGTTAAATGGAAGGAGATTCAAATCGTGAGCCAGAGAAGTTGTTATCAGGGAACAGCTACTACCCATATCAATGAAAGCCTGCCTTTTACATCCATTCAATTCAACATCCTTCAAAAATTTATCTTTGAGGGTAGGTGTGACAATTAATTTAACTTCACTTTCTTTTTCGACTTTTGTTTTTGGTTTAGACCTGCACGCAAGCTCCAGATGACCAAACTTGCTACATGAATTGCATTTCACATTATCTTTTTGAGTGCAGGTAGACTTTTTGTGTCCGGCTTCACCGCAACGATAACAGGTAATGCTTGAGTTATTTACGAGATAATTGTTTGAGGCAACAGAGTTAAAGTTCGAAGAATTTTCTGACTTTCTATCAAAATTTAATAAAGGTGGGCGGGTGGAATTTCTAGAATGCAAATTGCTTTGCTTTTGAACAAGCTTTTGTTCCGGTTCAGAATGAACTTTTCCATGCAAAAACGAAGCTAAGTCATCACAGTATTTAAAATTGCCAGCTTCTGCCGCTGTGCTGATATTTTTATCGCCAATAGAACCTACTATAACCGAAATAATGTCTTGCTCAGAAAATTCTAATCTCAATTTGTCAATCTTGCCTTTTTGCTGAAAATAAAATTCATATAACGATTGGCCATCTGTAGGTTTTGCTTGAATCAAGTCTTTTAGCAAACTATACATATTGCGCTTAATTTGGAACGTATCCAGTAAAGTATTACGCCAATCGTCCCACTTCCAGGTAGTCCATCGTGTCTTATTTTTTTGTAGTGAATCGTACCATGTTTTTGCTGTATTGCGTAATTTTTGCAAAGCTTGATATTGTAAGACACGATCGGACCAACTGAAAGCGCGAGCATTAGCTTCTACAACATTTATCCACATTGCGATATCGTCCACTAAAGGGTCAAACTCGGGAATCACTGATGATAAAATAACGTTTTGGCTTACTGCGGGAGACACACGCCTGGTGCGTCTCGATTTTCTGTGCCTATGTCCATCAGAGCTGCTACTTGATGAAGAACTCGAGCTTGAACTTGTAGGTGTCGCTCTTCGTTTGTTTTTCTTCCCTCGTGTTCTCTTACGGCTTCGCGGCATTGGGCGTGTTTTTTTTTCTACACACTTCTGATGTAAATTGCCACTAAAATAAGACAAAGGTATTAATACTGAGCAAACAATTTAATCTATTTTAATTTATACAATATTTTAATTATAACGTTTAAACACTTAGCCATACATTCCACACAGATACTTAGAACACTTGCAAAAACACTTTGAACAAGGTAGGGGAGTATGAGGAGCTGTTGCCTCTACTTTGAAATAATTTAAACTGAGCCGAAGTTTCGTAATTTTCTAAAAACGTGGAGTGTCACCCCACCATTGCTACCATTGCGGCCATTTTGCCACGGAATGTTTCTTGAAAAGGACCAATGGCGCGGCGACACTGGTATTTCCTGCCTACAGACTTACTTAATTTTACAAACCAAAAATAATAATAATCTTTTAGCGGAACTAACACTTTTAAAAATAATTGTGAAATTAACAACATAATTTTAAATTAATTTGACTACTTACATAAAATGATTATTTTCATGTTTAAACAATACTTTTAATTAATTGGACTTGACTGAAATTAAATCAAAACTACTAAATTAAATCTATTTTTCTATTTAAAACCGAGCACCGGAACCGCGGCGACAACACTTCTGCGCTGTAGGCCGTGGGTTCAATTCCCACAGAACAAACATTTGTGTAATGATCACAGATGTTTGTCCTCGCCTAGGTGCTGTAATATGTTTTAAGTATAAAATTTTAATAATGATGATGGATGACCTCGATACATTTGCTGAAAATTTGACCTCAAGGGCCCAAGACCGTAAAGAGCGAAAGGGGGATAGGGAGGTCTTTGCTCTGCAGTGGGACGATGCAGGCTGAAATAATCATAATAATTTAATAAATTAGCTAATTTAAAAAAAAACGGAAAAGTTTGTTGTATGTATCGGAAATCTGATTACCTTATTGTACACAGGTATATTCTACCGACTAACTTCATTATCTTCGCGTCCTGAGAAATTCATTACCAAGCAATTGAAAAATTGGTCCTCGTGAATTGAAAAATTGATGCCGGATTGATGTAGACAATTGTTTGCATATTCAAAGCGTGATATTTGGTTCAGTGGTGTTAGGTTTGTGTCGCAAATTGTGTGTGTGTGACTTTGTTGAAGCGTCACTTAGTTTGTGGTCAGAACACTCGGAACTTTATGTACGTGCCTTTAGACATACAAGATTTCTTTCCCCTACGAGTTAATTGTTCATAGAGTACAATTTTGTTTAAAGTTTTCAACAAGGGTTTCCATTTCTAAGGTTCCTTTCTCTTTCATTTTCTGTCACATTTATTTGATAAAAGTGACGAGTAGCCCGCAGAGTCCCAAAGGTCATTCATTTAACATCTCCGCTGTGTTGAAATTGCACACCACTTTAACCGCAGCCTATTGAGTACGTCAGTGGACTACTGTGCTAATCTGTGTTCGTTTTGTATCGTCTATTCGTGGTGACGTCTTATCATACTTCCCATTCAGTACAGATTACGGACGCTCGATCAGTGCATTTCCGAACTAGAATTATTGTGAATGGAACACTCATTGTTTGTGCCGCTGCGTTACGCGTGTATACCGTAGTACTATTGTTCGTTCGGTGGTTATACGTCTTATACTTCTGTGGCTGTGTGATGTGAATCGTCATTTATGACGAAGTTATTTTGATTTGTGGAGAATTGGATGATTGATTGCATTCATGGGAATTTTTGGTTTATTTATTTTTAAAGTTGTAGGATTCAAACCAGTTCTTTTGTTAGAAGCTAGACTGGCAGGTTTCTGTGATAAGGAAAACTTTAACTCTTGCTGAAACTATAGCAGTTTGTTTTGATTTTGCAAATATGTATATCCTTAGGGATACAGTGTCATTGACCTAAAGGCAAGGCTATTGTTGCAATGAGGATACCAGAGTAATATTTCCTCTTGTTTGCTTTTGTTGATTGTTGTCTGCAATCTTCTCTCCATAACCATCAACCCTTACAGATGACATCAGGCCTGCACGGGCACGGCCATCAGATCTCTCAGCCCACGCATCACCTAGACACCGCTACTGTTATACCAGCTAAGGAGAAGACGGTGCATGGCAAGGAGAAGACGTTCAAGGTACGTATTTATGCCTCGTATTCTTGGACTCAATCTGATTGAAGACTCCAGTATTTTTTGATAGTTCTTCTTTGAAGAATGTCATCAAACCAATACTCGAATCTTAATTCCGGCTTGACTATTTTTATTAATACGAGGTCTACTGTTTGTTTTTCTAGGTACTGCCGAAAGCTGAAGAATATTATGTTATTTTTTTACGTTTTTTTTGGGTTTATAGATTTTCCTAGTTTATAGCTTTCAATAGGAAGAAAATCGCGTCGCCGCTGATCAGAGGTCCCAATAACATCCTTGGTGTCATTGCTGATACATTACATTATAGATACAATTATATTCTTAAATAATAGTTGCTATCATAATGGTAGGCACTCAACAGAGAAATTAGATGAAGTGTGTTGGGGTCGGATGAGAGATTCTGTATCCCGACCCCCAGATAGATGGGATAGCCTCTTCTTCAACCTTGCGAGTAAAGCATAGGTGATAGGCCTGTTCTTTCAGGTTTGGTGGCGTGGAACTGGCACCTTGATTCACCTATCTTTAAGATGTTATTAACGTGTCAAAGTCAAATTTAGTTGAATCACAAGGATCACTTTGAAACGTCTTAAAACTAGGTGACTCTAGGTGCCAGTTCCACGCGACCAAAGCTTAGAAGAACAGGCATTTGGTTAAGTCATATGCAATACCTTCCGATGTAAAGTGTTTATGGATGTTTTATTTCCAGGTGGTAGTACCCGGCAGCGAGGTCGGCGTGATGAAGGCGCCGGTGCTGGGCGCGAGACCTTACGGCAACGCGCTCGCTATCATCCACACGCAGCAAAGCAGTACCTTCGATATGCTCAACTCTCTTACCACGAGTGTGGTCAGTACCGCTACTGTATTTTCGAATAATTAAATTCAATCATTTTATTGAATTGCGGGACAGTGATTTTTTATTCGTAATATTGACGTGTTTTATGTTTGTTCCAGGCTAGTCAGCCGGTGGTCGGCGTGGGCGGGTACCGGCGCCGCAGCTCCGGGCAGGGCGCGCTGTGCGACCCCGAGCTGGACGACAGCGGGAACAAGCTCGTCGCGCGGCTGGAGGACGACGCCTTCATCTCGGAGCAGGATCTCGTGAGTCGGACCTTGTCAATGTACACGTCTCTCTTGTCGTCTCACTAGTTTCTTTCGAAACAGTGTGGTGAAAGGGTTTGAAGTGCGCCTTTCCTTTCGAGCTCTTGACACATGTTATAGAATTTTTTAGGTTCCACGACATGCCGGTTTCCACACGATGTTTTCCTTCACCGTTTGGGAGTACTGGCATTGTGCGCATACATTTTTGAACAGAAAAACTCGTTGGTGGACGACCGTTTTCGAACCCACGACCTTAGGATCGAAAGGCGTGGCTGCTACCACTAGACCACCAGTGCTCTCTATGTACACGTGACGTGATGATTGCCGATGGAGTAAACCTCGCCGGTTAAGTTATAGGCATCAGAGGCTTGACATCTGTATGCCTCAAGTTGATGGGCGCAGGGCAGTGCATCGTTGTGGCACGTTCCTATCGATCGTGACTTACGATGCTACGTTTTGCTATAGGTTATGGTTACCATTTAACATCAGGTGGGCCATCTGCTTGTTCCATCACTAAGTTGTATAAAAAAGAATACCTTGTCCGAATGAAACCCACCAACTTTTGAACAAAACTATTAACAATCAGAAGATGGTCGAAAGATGGTAGGACATCATTCGGTCAAGGGCTACCTCTATCTTTTTACAATATGTATATGTTTAGTATTGGCATCCTATTTTAGCATGTATGCTCTCTCGCTCGCTTCCAAAGCGTACGCGCGACAGTGCACAAGTGCTCCGCACATTATATTCAATTTTTTTTTTTTTTTTTTTCGACTGCCTTCACATCTCAGTTGGTAGTAGCTCTGCCTTCTGCGCCGTAGGCCGTGGGTTCGATCCCCACTGAGAAGAAACATTTGTGTGATGAACATAGATGTTTGTTCTCTGTCTGGGTGTTCTCTCTATTAAGCCCTGTGACAGTATAAAATGTTGTGTTTATGTACTTAGCAAGTTAAGATACTAAACTCAGTGCATTAAACTAAATACGGTGTTTTCATCAAGTATCCCATACAGTATATTTATAAGAGAGATGAAAAATATCCAACGTCGCTTACATCTATTTGGTCTTGCTGCAAGTATGAATGAGGTAATAGTTGTGTGATGGTTTCAGGAAGAGAACATAGAGATAGCGACGGCCACGCAGAAGGGACTTCCGCACCCGACGACTGACGTCACAGGGGAGGAACAGCCGCAGGAACAACAAAACGGTAAGAAAAAAACTAGTTGCCGCTAGTTTTACTATCTAGTAATTACTAACATGAATATTTAAGGCTTTCTACATGACTTCCCTTAGACATCCCCGAGGAACCTGGAGTTCGTACTTGGTACCAAGAGATCTATAGGGATATCTACCGTGCCTGAGGATCAAAGTCGTGAAGCTGTTTCAATTTTTTCCCCTTTATTGGGTTCGTTTATGTTTCTATCCGGTAATTTTTCGGAATAAAAAGTATCCTTATGCTAGTTCAAGTTACGAACAATATTTGTTCCAAGTTTCATCCCGATCGGTTCAGTAGTAAGGGCGTGATTGAGCCACGAACATTCTAATATTCCAACATCGTAACTTTTACAAGGTGTTCCAATACAAAAGTTCAATACCTACCTGGTTAAAATGTATGAAACAGCTGTTTTTTTTTTCGTTGCGTTTACAGTGTTAGTTCCTTAGAAAAAAAATATTCATATTGGTGGGTACTTTAGCCCCTGAAGTTTTAAACACAAGTATTGGAACGCCTTGTATATTTGAAGGTAGTAGGATCACTACGCAATATAATAATGTGCTATTTTTATCGGTGCACGTTTGGGATAAAATAAATCGGGGCCGGAATCTTACTACCCCTTTTTCGATGCTTGTAACTTTTTAATATTTGATATTCCTCATTCCCTAATGTCTATAATTGGTTTTGCAGGTCTAGCCTACGGTCCTATTTACGAACTAGACAAGCTTGAAGAGAAGGACAAGGAGAAGGACGATAAGGAAGATGAGGAGGAGCCTATCGGAGTCTCACCATGTGGCAGGTGAGGTTTATTTAACAAAATAAAAAAACAAAATGATCTTTATTCAGTTCAACTACAAGGATCACTTTGAAACGTCTTTTAATCTAACGATTACTTTCTACGATCCTGGCAGTGTGTTTGGACGTGCCTCTTACTACTATTAGACAATCTTAAGGCGAAGACAAGAGCTAATGTGACTCTCGCTCGCACGTTTCGACATGTTGAAAGATATAAAATCACTAATCTCATTTTCGAAAAATCGCAATCAACCATTTTGTGTGCAATCACATTGCACACAGTTTAGTAAAAAATACATTTTGATCGATACAAGTTTTCCTACTCAAAAGTTTGCTTTACTAGTTTTCGTACATAAGCAAACTTTTAAGTAGGAAAACTTGTTTCAATTTTTGATCGCAATCAACCATTTGAAAATGGTTGACTGTGATTTTTCGAAAATGAGTTTTGTGATTTTATATCTTTCAATATGTCGAAACGTGTGAGCGAGAGTAACATTAGCTATTGTCTTCGCCTTAAAGTCTCAACGGCCTCAAAGAGTTTACTCAAAATTTGAAGATCTGAGAAGATGTCTACCGTGCCCAGGTGTTTACAGTTGTGAGCCTAATACATGCAAAGGTTCATGCAAAGGTTGTCTGGAAGAGGTACAGATGGTGATAGAGGCACTTTTAGCGCCAATTGTGCCTCTAGTTTTTAGTATTTTGCGTTCTTTATTGTTGTTAATTATCAGTTCCTTACATTATCAGTTAGTGAATGTGACTTGTCACAAAAAGACTCTCCTAACACTATACACTCTCGCCTGATGACCGCCTCACCTGTTTCGTCAATCCTCTGACTTTGTACTTTTTCAGGTTTTTCAAGTACGACAAGGAAGTCGGTCGGGGTTCCTTCAAAACGGTCTACCACGGACTGGACACGCAGACCGGAGTGGCGGTGGCTTGGTGCGAGTTACTGGTACGAATTGCGATTGATTTGTTCATTTCATTTACTATATCATATATTTATAATCAATAATATCGATTTATTCAATTTATATTTTGTTATACACTATGATTCATTTGTGGCCAATAATGAATTGTCTGTTATATCTTCTGACTATGACTTACCACAGCTCAGTTGGTGGTAATTGAATGTAAATTATAGTAAAATTATATTAAATAATATTTATAGTCAAATTATATTTTTTTTGTATTCCAGACAATTCGTTAAATAATTATATAATTTATATGTATTTTAGTTTCTAAGTTATTTATTTTAACTACTTTATTTAATTTATTTCCTGGTACATACGGCTCCAATTTATTCATCACCAATTCATATTTCCAGGAGAAAAAGCTGAACAAGACCGAGCGCCTCCGTTTCCGCGAAGAAGCGGACATGCTGAAGAAGCTGCAGCATCCGAACATAGTGCGCTTCTACAACTACTGGGAGGGCACCGTCGCCAAGAAGAAGAACATCGTGCTTATCACTGAACTCATGCTGTCCGGGACCTTGAAAGCGTAAGACAAGTTATAAACCTATATTTCACAGCCTTCACAGCTCAGTTGGTAGTAGCTCTGCCTTCTGCGCCGTATGCCGTGGGTTCGATCCCCACCGAGAACAAAAATTGATGAGCATAGATGTTTGTTCTCTGTCTGGGTGTTATTATATACTATAAGTATGTATTTACAAAAAAAAGTATATTATATGTATTATATCAACTATCTGGTTCCCATATAACAAGCGTTGGCTTAGTTTGGGGCTAGATAGTGCTGTGTGAACAGTTATAAAAAAATATTTTTTATTTTTTATAACTGTTCTTGAAAGTGTCATGAAAAA
Organism: Chloroclysta siterata; assembly: GCA_932294275.1. Taxonomy (NCBI): domain Eukaryota; kingdom Metazoa; phylum Arthropoda; class Insecta; order Lepidoptera; family Geometridae; genus Chloroclysta; species Chloroclysta siterata. The sequence continues at coordinate 13,126,816 of OW028591.1, read as the reverse complement.
CCTAAACTGGTCAAGAAAAGGTATAAACATCAAAGGGAAATTCCTAAGCAACCTACGATTTGCCGATGACATAGTGGTTTTCTCAGAAACTGCGAAACAACTTGAAGAAATGATAAACGAGCTAAATACTGCGAGCAGAGAAGTCGGTTTGGAACTAAACTCATCTAAAACAAAGGTCATGACTAACAACGAAGAAATACCTATCAAAACTAACAGTAAGCCACTAGAATATGTTCAAGAATATATTTATCTAGGCAAACAGATATCTTTTAAAAAATCTAGACACCACGACGATATAAACAGACGGATCAACATGACATGGAACAAATTCTGGGGTAACAAAGAAATACTCAAATCTACTCTACCGCTAAAACTCAAGAAAAAAGTCCTGGACTCCTGTATATTGCCATGTCTCTCCTACGGTTGCCAAACGTGGATATACAACAACAATATAAAAAACAAAATACAAGTATGTCAAAGATCAATGGAACGCAGTATTTTAAACATAAAAAGGAAAGACAGAAAAAGAAACGCAGACATAAGACAAACAACAAACGTTATAGATGCTTTAAAACACTGCAAAAAGCAAAAGTGGAAATGGGCTGGCCATGTTGCACGTATGGAAAATGACAGATGGATCAAAAAAGTGACAACCTGGACAGGACCACACAATAAAAGGAAACAGGGAAGACCGAAAGAGAGATGGATGGACGAGATAAACAAAGAGGTGGGCGAGGATTGGATGAATAAGGCAAAAGATAGAGACGCTTGGAGCAAAATGGAGGAGGCCTTTACTCGTTGAGAGGTCCTTAAAATTAACACTAGGTACATAGTTTTATACAAATTATTAATTGCATGTTTAATTTAAGAAATCAAATTCAATAATAACAATGTAAATATATTTCGTAATTATTATCAAAAATTTAATACTTATAAAAAATGTATCGTAATCTAATTGAAATTTAATTTGATTTAATTGTAGTTTAGTTTAACTGTAATTAATTTTAATTGAAATTTGATTTAATTGTAATTTTTAATCTTTGTTAATATTTTATCTTAGGTAATAAGGAAATAAAAGAGGTTTATTATTATTATTATATAGTGCTGTGTGAAAAGTCCACCAATATTTTTTTTTTTTTCCTCACAACTCAGTTGGCTACTTCCATCTATATAAAGCCACGCCTGTTTCCCATAGGGGTACGCAGAAACCATGGATTTCCACTTGCTACGATTCTTTATCCATGCACGTTGGTTTAGGGTACTCTTGACCTGGCCTTTCTCTAAAATGTCCGTTATCTGATCCAGATACGTTCGCCGAGGTCTTTCCCTCCCAGCAGTCCCATTCACACTCGCCTGATGTACCTGTGTTTTTAATCTTCTTTCATCCATCCTCTACATGCCCAAACCATTATTTTATTTATTTAACAAAATCCACAGCTCTTTAGCTGTATAAAATGTAACATATGAGTATCTTAAAGCCAATAACAGATTTTCATTTTTTCCGAGAACAAATATTTGTGTGATGAATATTTGTTCTCTGACTGGTTGTTATATGATATGTATTATGTACTAATGTAAATACATACTCATTAGTAACTAATGTGTAATATTTGATTAATCTATTGGCTATCTGGTTCCCATAGTACAAAGCTTTGCTTAGTTGGGGATAGAGAGCTCTGTGTAAAAAAAGCCGGCAAAGTTCGAGTCGGACCGCCACGAAGGGTGCCGTACCATTATCTATAAAAACGACAAAAAAAAACATGTTTGTTGTATGGGAGCCCCCATAAACATTTATTTTGTAAAAAAGCAATATTTATTTTTAATACATTTTGGTAAGGGGCATTTGAAGCCTTTCCTCATTCAATAAGAATCTTCGTATCTGTGTGTTATTTTCTACTAAACTATATTTTGTACGTTTTGTAAATACTTATATGCATTGTGGTTTTATTTGTAAATAAGATATTTAAACTCATGAAATTATCTCTTTTTCCAGATATCTGCGAAGGTTCAAGACGATCAACACAAAAGTCCTAAAGTCATGGTGCCGCCAAATTCTCAAGGGTCTGAACTTTTTACACTCAAGAACACCGCCTATTATACACAGGTGAACATTTTTGTACTCTACAACGTTCTTTAAGGCCATCACTTGGTTGGGTGACCACCAATGGCATTATCACCTACAGGTCTACTTTAAAACATTCAGAAACATGTGTCTCTCCGGCTCTTGTTTAGTTTGCTTATAAACAAAAAAACCGGCCAAGGGCGAGATCTATAAAAACGGCAAAAACATCACGTTTGTACTATGTATAGCGGCAACAGAAATACATCATCATCTGTGAAAATTACAACTGTCTATCTATCACGGTTCACGAGATACGGCCTGGTGACAGACGGACGGACAGCGAAGTCTTAGTAACAGGGTCCCGTTTTACCCTTTAGCTACGGAACCCTAAAAAAGACAAAAACGGACTATTTCCAATCGTAAACGTTTCCGAATGTTTTAAAATAGCACTATTGTACCCTAAGTCTGAGTTTTGTAATTTTTTTTCTTATTCCGTATCGTTTTCCGAGACTCGTGAGTTCTCAGCACGTTCTATAGAAGCGCTAATCGAGTGTCCTTAAAAAACTGAGGGGGATGAAACTCTTGTGTTTCGGAGGGCAGTTGTTAAGCGGCTTAAAATATCTGTTACCAGAGTTCGCCACTAACTATACAAACTTACCAGTTGTTTTCATTATTGCAGAGATCTGAAATGCGACAATATATTCATCACTGGCACTACGGGCAGCGTGAAGATCGGAGATCTAGGACTTGCTACTTTGAAGAACAGAAGCTTTGCCAAATCTGTCATAGGTTAGTCTTTTTGTTCTTTCGTGTCTTCTTTTAGACCGCACTTGTTTGAGCCACGTGCGGCCAAGTTCGAGACGGACTCACGCACGAAGGGTTCCGTACCATTATCTTTAAACACGGCAAAAAAATTACGTTTGTTGTATGGGAGCCCCCGTAAATATTAATTTTATGTGTTTCGGTTTGAAGAGTGTGGTTGCCGGTGTAATTACAGGCACATGAGGCTTAACATCTGTATGCCTCAAGTTGATGGACGCAGGGCAGTGCATCGTAGAGCACGTTCCTATCGTGCGTTACTTACGAGGCAATGCTTTGTTATAGGTGATGGTTACCACTTAACATCACGTGGGCCATCTGCTTGTTCCATCAGCTAAAAAAAATGATTCTGAGCCTTCTCCGACCACCGACTTCCATTCCATCCATTGAACGCTGGTGGCAGAAATATGTATGGTGGTAGTACTTCGGTAGTAGTACACACACAGCTCTACTACTCTTATAATATCTGTATTGTCACCCATCAGGTACGCCCGAGTTCATGGCCCCCGAGATGTACGAGGAGCACTACGACGAGTCGGTGGACGTTTACGCATTCGGCATGTGCATGCTGGAAATGGCCACCGGCGAGTATCCATACAGCGAGTGCAGCGGACCCGCGCAGATATACAAGAAAGTCGTGTCGGTGAGTGTTCTTAGTGCTATGATGATAAGGTTTCAATTGCTTTGGCAACGCAAGGTAGGATTAGCATGATTTCATTTTGATGCAACCGGAGAGTATCCCTACAGCGGACCCGCGCAGATATACAAGAAAGTCGTGTCGGTGAGTATACCTTCCTGCTATGATGATAAGGTTTCAATTGCTTTGGCAACGCAAGGTAGGATTAGCATGATTTCATTTTGATGCAAGCGGAGAGTATCCCTACAGCGAGTGCAGCGGACCCGCGTAGATATACAAGAAAGTTGTCGGTGAGTATACCTTACGGCTGTGATGATAAGGCTTCAATTGCTTTGTCGACGCAAGGTGGTCACTGGATATGGCGAGCAAGATTTTGTTGTGGTACATTTGGCTTCTCGCCTTTCGCGAAACGACATCCTTCTAGATCCTACTTACTATATTAAATAAATCACGCAAAAAGAGCCCACCAACGGCCCAGTTCGCTCACCAAGCTTAAATATATATATTTCTTTAAGACTAATGTACTTCTCGCTCGCACGTTTCGACATGTTGAAAGATATAAAATCACTAAGCTCATTTTCGAAAAATCGCAATCAACCATTTTGTGTGCAATCACATTGCACACAGTTTGGTAAAAAAACTATTTTAATCAATACAAGTTTACCTACTCAAAAGTTTGCATAAGTACAAAAACTAGTAAAGCAAACTTTTGAGTAGGAAAACTTGTATCGATCGTTTTGAGAGTACTGGCACTCACTGTGCACATCAAGCAAAAAAGGCCCTCCAGCTGCGAGTCCGCTCACCAAGTACTTTATTAAATATTTATATCATTTAAAATTCCTAATAAAATTTGATCTTGGTGATTATTCAGTAGGGTGGAAATTTACTTTTATTTATTTTGTGCAGGGAGTAAAACCGCAAAGCATGGAAAAGGTCGCCATCAATGAGGTGAAAGATATCATTGAGTCCTGCATCAAGCCAAATAAAACCGACAGGTAATCTATCAAAATATTTATTAACCACTCCCCCGTACCTAGTCTGATGTAACATATTTTGCAATTTTACATTTAGTAATTTATGAAATTAAAACAGCAAGTATGTAGTTTAAATTTAGTGTTGTAATAATTAGATATAAAATATTATATTTTAAAAAAATGTGTTGTCACAAAATTTGGGACTCCTCCCCGCCCCTTGTCACACAATGTCACACTTCGTCGACCCCCTCCCTCCCCCTTAACGTGTGATGTAATTGAATATGGATGGCCACGTACCTATGTCATACCAAATATTGCAAACTACGCCAAATGTGCTAAATGTTATATTTGATATTTGAACATAACCCCCCTATTAGACATCCCTGTCTGACTATACAGTAAGTGACTTTTTAGGTGACAGTGACGTTCATGTTGTCATATAACCTACCCACATGACATTGTAATTTGATTTTTAATTTGGATATTGTTTTAATTGTATTGTTTTTTTTTTTATTATTATTGTATTACTACTGATTGACCAGATTTAATTTCTTTTATAAATTAATGTTTTGTATGCTAAGAAGCGGGATCTGGAGATTCCAAACCACACCCACCTACCATCTTATTATTTTTCTGTAACCTGGATTCACAAACAATAAATGATTTATGATTTTCTACTCTCATTAGACATCCTAAGAGTTGGTACTTGCTAACCTAACCTTCTTTTTTTACTATGTCTCTAGTAGTTCTTTTACTATGTGTCTAGTTTTTGTACTATGTTCTTTTTTTATTATGTATCTGTGACCCACAGGCCGAAAGTGAAAGATCTTCTGAACCACGAGTTCTTCGGCGAAGACATTGGTTTGCGGTTGGAAATCGTTGGCCGGGATTTAGTGACGTCATCGGACATAGCCAAGATACAGTTCAGACTCAAGATCATCGACCCCAAGAAACGGTAAGGTACTAACTGATGATGTTTTTTTTTGTTTTTTACACATCACATTACACAAAGTTTAACTGAAAGAAAATGCTAACAAGCATTACGATCGCCTATGTACTTCTTTTTGTGCAATATATAATTTTCTAATCTAATCTATATTAATAATCTTGTAAATGTCTTTCGATATAGAGTATTTGTTTTGGAGAATACCATGTAATATGTAAATGATTATTCACCCTAATAAGACAAATTGTAATATAACAACAGTTCATGATAAAATTAATGAATGATGTCAGGGCACTTTCTTCATTAGATTTGCTTCCTTATACCTTCGGTATACTACTCCTGCTGTACAAAAGTCCTTATTATCTATCAAATTAAAGGTATAAAAGTAATGATGCAATTATGAAGTACCCGAAGTCTGAGTTTCTGTATGGAGACTCGTTCTCAGTACGCCCGATAGAGGCGCTTATCAAATCTCCATACAAAAACTGACGATACAAAAGACGAAATCAAAACTTAGACTTTAGGTACAGGTGACTGTACACGAGCGAAGCTGACACCTAATGCCGGTGAATTATTATCGGAGATCGGATATTCGGATGCATATTTACCTAAAGTTGAGATGTTGGCTATTATGGAAAGCACTTTTTATCGAAAAATCCCGGGACACGGGAAATAAAACTTTGCTTTTGTCTAAAAATCTCGGGATCCCAGGAAATTCAAATTGAAGTGACACGATTTTTTTTTAATAAATTAGTTTAGCGTATGACATGCGGTACCCTAATATCATTACAATCTAGCTAGGCAGGCTAATGAGTAATTTTGTTTTGACTTAATTTTATAGAAATAATATTACTAAGAATATGTCCATTGGCACTTTTCTTAGTGTGATACGAATGACAATTGGCCTGTTACAACGTAATATGCCCCTCGGGGCCCAGAATCACCCCCTTTCGGCTTAGTACACGTGTAACGTAGCACCCTGTATACATCCGATTATTTACGCAATCCCGGGATTTTATTTTTAATAAAAGTATCCTAAGAAGCCGCTTCCATAATTTGTTAGCCAAAAACTAACTTTAGGTAACGTTTAGATATGCATCCGATTATCCGATCTCTAATTATAATCCAACTTCTTTACTCATTAGTTCGTACACCCACAAAGAGAACGAAGCTATACAATTCGAATTCGACATGGACCACGACGACTGCGAGGAAGTGGCTAACGACATGGCGAAGGCTGGTCTCATCATGGAAGAGGACGCGAGGATAGTCTTCAAACTTCTCAAGAGTCAGCTGATCAGCTTGAACCGGTGAGTTTTACTTATAGCCAGAGGGTTGTAATTAGTAGTAGAGCTTAAGGGCTCGTCCGGGGAAGTACTACCAACACGCCTTTTTCTGCCGCCAAGCAGCAACGCTGTGTTTCGGTTTGAAGAGTGTGGTTGCCGGTGAAATTACAGGCACATGAGGCTTAACATCAGTATGCCTCAAGTTGATGGACGCAGGGCAGTGCATCGTAGGGCACGTTCCTATCGTGCGAGACTTACGAGGCAATGCTTTGTTATAGGTGATGGTTACCACTTTGGTGGGTCATCTGCTTATTCTATCCGCAAGTCTTAATAACAAAAATCCCAGTATTAGTAGATAATATTATTATGGTATAGCCTCAAAATTATTTGAGGATGTTTAAAAGAACTGTTTGTAATTGTAGAAATACTACAGAGATAATTTACAAAAAAAAGTATATAAGTAGTATATCAGCTATCTGGTTCCCATAACACAAGGTTTGGCTTAGTTTAGGGCGAGATAGTGCTGTGTGGAATATCCACCAATATTTATTTATTTATTATACTCAATGTGCTGTAGGAATTCAGAAGCTATTGATGGTATTATGTATTTGTGCCTAGGAAGTAGATTTCCAAGTGTTATTATTGAAAACTATAAAACGAAGCTAGATTGCCAATTAGAGATGATAGGAACTTGTTACAACCAACGTTTTCTGTCTTTTTCACTGTGCATGTATATAAATGTGGCATAAGTTTAGTGATTTTATATCTTTCAAAATGTCAGCCTTCAGAATTTTTTTCGAGATAGACGAGGGTTCAATAGCGCTCTTCCAGGAATTACATGGGGGGGGGGTTGTATCCATAACCCCCCCCATGTACATGGGGGGGGGGTTATATCCATAACCCCCCCCCCCCAATGTAATTCCTAAGCTGGATAGCTTATGCCGTTATATTGGATGTCCAGTAAGACGATGGGTCGACGACATTGTCAGCGTCGTGGGCAGTAGATTGATGAGGGTAGCCCGAGATCTTGTAAAATGGAAAGAGCATAGACAATATGCCTATGCCCAGCAGTGGGCTAAGTCAGGCTGCGGATGATGATGGTGATGATATAGCTGTAGGTGTTGTTAGGTTATCTAAATTCAACATTCCAACGATTATATTCCTTATACAATAGCGGGCTGAAACGCATGCAATAGCTTGGCGCTCCTCTGTTTATCGCACAGAACAATTACGTTAGATTTCAATCGGCAAGATAATGCGTTGACCTTCGACTCGTCAATTGTAAGTACGCGATGTGATCGAGCGGCATTATGACGTCAGTAATGGATCGAAACTATGGATCATTTACATATTCGAAGTTAGCTCTTAAATATTTGAGGTTTTCTTTATTTTTTTTTATACACCAGTTATAGTTTAAATAATTTTGTGTACAAAATGTACAGAAAAGCAAATTACGAAAAAAAGTACTAAATAAAATATGAATTTACATAAAATCTACATTATCACTATCACTACATAGTTTAATACAAAGTCGCTTTCTCTGTCCCTATATCCCTATGTATGCTTAAATCTTTAAAACTACGCAACGGATTTTGATGCGGGTTTTTTTATAGAAAGAGTGATTCAAGAGGAAGGTTTATATGCATAATACAAGCATAATCTCTTAGAGATAACCCACAATAACTGTGCGAAGCCGGGGCGGGTCGATAGTTCAGTCATAAGTCATATTGTGATTGGGTTCAAGATGAGTTTCAAATATGTAAACTTGCCTGTATCTTGGATTTTGAATGTGACTTGGAGACTTTACCAACTTCTAAATTCACTTCCGTTATTATTAATATCATTGTTGCTGCATACTCATTCAGCCATGGCATAATAGTAAGATAGTCCGATCTATTTAATAAAAACACCAGGCCCTTTATCAACAATATTTAACGAAACAAAAGATTACCAAACAGCAAAAAAAAAATTCTTGAATCAGATAACTTAGAATAATCTTCATAAAAAAGTCTAACTTATAATTGGTTTATCTATTTACGTTAAGAATCTGTTTGTTTAAGATAATTTCACATACAATTAATTTTTTTAAACCTATGCCATTATATTTGCATTGCGTTTTTTTTTAAACTTGATAATTTCCTTCTTACATAACCGATATAATAGTCCTATTACAGTGTCTAGTCCACGTCTAGCCTGCGTTCGCTCGCGTGAAATGCCTCCACTAAAGCCCAATTACTAAAGACATGCTAATACCGAGCGTGCTTCGTAATTCTCTTTTTGCCGGTGGATTGTTTGCGTGAAATCGGCGACCGAGCGTCCCGCCGTCGGAGTGCGTCACGCGATTCTGTACCGAACCTGTATTTGACTGATTCGTACTATTTGAGGATAGAATTTGTATTTGGCAAAAAAACTGTACCTTTTTTTAACTTACTTTTGGGGCCAAAACAAACGACTCTACCAGAAAATATATAACTAAAAAATGTTGTAACAAGTCGGAGAATAGAGATTATTTTGGTAATAAAGTTTATAAGGCAAGTTTTCTAAGGTTCCTATCGTACAGGCTAGTTGGCGTTTTGCAAAAGGAAATGTTTACTATTAAAAGTACGAAAGGAGCCTCTAGTGCACGAAAGGAGCCTCTTGAGGCGCACTTAAAATCCTTTCACCACACTGTTTCGAAAGAAACTAGTGACACGACAAGAAGAAGAAGACTATTAAAAGTAGGTAATAAAACCTAGCTATCGCTGAAATCTGTATTGGGTTTTCAGTCCTAAACCACTACTTTGTCTACTTCTGTTGTTTTCTATCGCCATGCACAGTTTATTTAGCTTGTAATTTTGCAATGTATGGATAATGTACACATACAGAATCTTTACGCCATGGCCTTATGTATGTAAGACAGTAATGGGTCGGCGATCCCTTTCAATTTAGTGCAATTTCGATAAAGCACCCGGAATCTACATGATTTATTCATCGATAGTTGAACAATTGCCAAATTGAATACAAGGAAAACTTGGGAAACTTTTTTATTATTAATTCGTAAATAGCGACGATAGGTTTGGACGTAGCTCTGACAACCCCTCCTTAGAAATCCTCAACGAATCGGTACTTGGTAATAAGAGATCTGAGAGGATATCTACCGTGCCTGGGGATAAAAGTCATTAAAGCTGATTCTGTTATACAAAGTAGAAGTAGATGGAAGCCGCAGATTTCGCGTTACTATTTCGTATTGTGTCCAATTGTATTATTATCTGTTACCTCGATATTTTAGATCGAGTCCTTATTTAGTTAATAGTTTTCGAACAATCAGATTCCACACGCTACGTAATAAGGGGATATTGCATTAACGCTCTTTCGCATAAAGCATTAATCCGTTCTTTATTCGCAACATTAATTGCAATGGTATGACGCAACCTCACACGTCCGAATATGCGAGCCGTGAGCGAGTAATGCGGTCTGTACACAAAGGCACGGTCGTGTACACGTGTAATTGTTGTTGTTTTTTTATTAAAAAGTTGTTTAAAATCTTTAATGAAAATAGATTGTCAAATATATTGACAGTGAGAAAAGAACCCTTGGAATGGAACCTTGGCAAACAAATTGTTTGTAAACTTGTGGAACTCCGTGCGACCTCGTTCGCGTGAGGCTGTTTTCAAACCAACTTCAGGCTTCAACTTAGGGTTTAAATTTCAGGAGTTCCGTTCTTAGTAAATTTGCATAGTTGTAACAAATTGCAAAAAGATACCTTTGTTTCTTAATGTGTATTTTGACGCGTTGTGCAACAGTGTTCGTGACTGAGATAAGTGAATGTTGTGTAAATAAATGGTGAATTTTCGGTGCAGAAAGTAAAAATATACATAAAGTGGGTTAAGAGTTGAATGTTAAATAAATCATATCATTAAAGAGGATGTTAGCAAATTGTTATCAGTGTGTGAATTTAAAACGATCTACGGGATTTGAACTCTATTGGAGGGTAATTGGTGTTATTATTGCTAAACTAAACATAACTGTTCCATATTTTGAAATGAGGGGTCGTTTACTTGCGAAATATATGAACAGGAATTTAAAAACGAGTGCAAACAATAGTTAAACAAACATCTTATACTACTATTGAACTCCCAATAAAAGTACGATTTATGTGAATAAAACTGTGTATACTGTCGCGAACCATTTTAATACACTGCAGAAATATACACACATCAAACCATTTCCTACCACCTACCTGGAGATTTCAGACAATTGATTTCCCAACGTGATTAAGACAAATGTTCCACTTTGTACGAGTTCAAGTAACCTATTTGCCGTCATCTCTCCGTACAAGCTCCCAAAATCATGATAAAAACGTTACCCTCCATGTGGGTCGCTTAGTTGCAAAGAACCTAATACTTTCACAAAATTAAATACTTTCATAAAATATGTGTTATACCGTATCTTTACAACCTACCAGAAAATGGTAAAAAGATATAAAAATATTCACTACACTGGCTCACAATAATACATAACATGTGGCGGGGCTAAAGTCACCCCCACGGTTCCTTGCATCTCCACCTCGGAAGGTGGTTCTGAGGCCAGGCGGATACGGCACTTGCTGAACAGTCTTGACACGAAGCCACAGGAGAGCATTCGGGATAACTCGTCTCCCGGGCACATTCGCTTACCTGAAATAACAAATGCGAGCAATGATTATGAATATGACTCAGTGGTATCTAGCGACCCTGCTTTCTGATCTGTAAGACTTTTCGTATCCGTTCATTCTAGATTTGTTTTATTCGAAAAAAAAAACGGAGGTCACGCTAGCCAAATTATTGAGCATTAGTAGATTCCTAAAGTTTACCTGTTTGAAACGGGATAAACTCCTGCGGTTTCAGTAGGCTTCCGTCTTCAGCTAGGAACCGGCTCGGTTTGTACTCCTCAGGTGCCTCCCATACATCAGGGTTCATATGTAACGCCCACTGTAGTGGTATCACCATCGCTCCTTTAGGAACTTTGTAGTTCCCAATGAAAGTGTCCTGAAATATTTTTACTCTTAGGTCTGATTTTATCAGAGTTGTAGCTCAGAAAGTGAACGACTGTTTGCACAATTACATAAAAAGTGGAAGAATAAATCTTCTTACGGCTTGCTCCAATTCGCCATCATTATTTTTGTCACACTTACTTCCACGCATCCATGTGGTAAGCCAACGGGTGTGATGGAGCGGATGCGTTGGGTCTCGCATATAGCTGCCATGAGACGAGGCAACCTCGCACTGTCCACCATCTGGTCTTCAGTACACACTGACAAAATCTCTTGGCGTACTTTATCCTGAAAAAAATTACTGTCTGTAATGCGTGACAAAAATATATTTACGTGTAATATTATCACTTGTCTCTCGTGTCACCAGTTCTGTTTTGGGGTAAACTTGCTTCAGTTTATTAACTAGGTGTATATATGCTTGCAAATACATATATATGTATGTATATAGTGCGATTCGCTTTTTATACTACTTTTTACTCATGATAATTTTTAAAAAAATACCTGTTCTTCTGGATTTAGAGCCATAAACAACAGGAACCACGACAAAGTGACCGATGTTGTGTCCAACCCAGCCCCGAACATATCAGCCAGTAGGAAATGTAGTTGCTCATCTGTCACAAACCTCGACGACTCCTCTCCGCTCTCGAACCTTCTCTTTTGTTCCATGAGGAAGTTATCCAAAATGCATTCTCCGTCTGTGGGAATAAGGATATTCGGATCGAAGAAGTGTTCCTCGTTATTCAAAGCGTGCTTGCTGTACTTGATGCATTTGATGTGTCCTTCTGGATGATCGTTGAATAGGTCGTTATGCAGTTCGTATTGTGCTCCTTTGGGCTTGTCGAGACCTAGCATGGTTCGTCGTCGCGCTATCATGCTAGCGTATAGCCTGTGGGTTTGTGCTTGGCCGCGGATCAAAACCTCCATTGTTTTTCTGGTGGATGATGAAAAAAACCTGTAAAGTTATGAGAATCTTGGTCAGGATTGTCCTAGAACAATATAAAAAGTTGTTGTTTTAATATGTATATCGTGTTGTAGTTACAGGAAGTAAATTTTTCAACTTTACACGCACACTCTTGTTCTTTCATCATCGGCCATCCCCTTTTACGGTATACCTTTTGACCACGACCATAAACGAACATGGATCATTACGTATATATTTAAGCCGATCGTATCTAAAATCGTCATTGTAAAAGTAAGAACACTTACCTTACGAAAGGCAGGAAGTTTACAGCACCAGCCACGCCCATCTCATGGCACCCTTCTTCTTGTATTTGCCTGAACCAGACCCAGGTCTTGTCTTCAGGTGGAAACTTGAACCCGAAGATGAGGTCGTTGACGACGTTCCCCAGAGAGTTTGTCAGCATGTGCTGCAGGTCTACTTCAGAGCCTGATCTTTTTTCTATGTTCTGTAATTGTGAAAGTTATGTTTAGACAGTGGCGCGTCTTTGAAGTCATCTACGTCTGCTTGACAATAATATTTAGATGATTATGTGGAGAGTATAGTCTTATTGTCTTGGGTTTATTAGCGAAACCGTTTTTACTCAGTAGGATCGCAAGGATCACTTAGAAATGGACTTCTTCAAGCTGGTGACGATGATAATAAATAAGCGAAACACAGCTCTCAAAATATAAAAAGGCCTAGTTCCCAATTGCGCTATTTTCAAACGGTTTACATTGATGCGACGTTTGTGGTTGCTACCAATTTGTACGTTCAATAGTGATGTATGAATTGAATATTTATTTATTTATTTATATTTGAACAAAATCCACAGCTCATAAGATACAATGTAAATACGACTTAGGTTTCTAACATACAGCCAATAACGGATTTACATTTTTAGAACAAGAAATGTAGGTAACAAAAATCGACGACAGTTAAGTACCCCACTATAATAATGACTTAATAAATGAGTGTCCGGGTGTGTGTGTGTTGTGTGTGTGTGTGCGTGTGTGATGCTGTGACTTCACCCATAACTCCATCTAAAGAATCAGGAGAAGCCAGAAGCGTGGCTAGTGTAGTGAATTAATATTACGCACTGATGTCCGTATCATATCAGAATTAACGCGACTGTCCCTCTGGCTGAGTCTCTGTCTTGTTAGGTCAGAAACAACAAAAACAGAATCAAATTGAAATGATTTTACTAATTGATTCAATACCCTCCAACATTTCATGAAAATAAGAGAAAAGATCTTATTTTGAAATCCAAATAGCTTCGGGTTAGTCTTATTTAAAAGTTAATATGCAGCTCAAGTGTCTTCCCGTCGTGTTTCGATTTATAATATTTAAATATAGTCAAATGATATATTATACACTATTTATTTAAGCTATCTCTTCAAAAAATGTCATCTCGCTATTCTGTGGATTAGCCGTGAAAAAGTTACAAGTAAACAGATACACTTTTTGGTATGGATGGGATGACGTCCACAAAACTTGTGTGCGTATTTAACTGACGTGTTAAAGCGAATACTACCGCTTAGAGTTGAGTGAGTTAGAGTTAAGTTTGTTTTCGTATATAGCAAATTTTTTGGATCAAATTTGTATTTTTACTGAACTGTGTGCACACAACTTGGTTGATTGTGTTATTGCACACAACTTCACTGAAAAAAAAAATCATTAAAAAGAACTGATAAAACGTTCATGTGTACTGCTTTGAACAGTACCAGGGGAGCCTGCCGAGCAAATCAGTAACATTTACTGCTCCTAAAACAGTTAAAGTTCGAGGCAACATTTTACCGTTATGACAGTAAATTTAAATGTTTTGAGTAGCAAAAATGTGTAAAAAATGTTACTGTTTTATACAGTCAAAAAATTTTACTGTTTTAAACAGTAAAAAAAATTACTGTTTTAAACAGTAAAATAAAGTTACTGTTTTAAACAGTAAAAAATGTTACTGTTTTAAACAGTAATATAATGTTACTGTTTTAAACAGTAAAAAAATGTTACTGTTTAAAACAGTAAAATATTAGTACTGTTTGAAACAGTAAAAAAACTAATGTGCATGCACAGTAGCGGGTACTGAAGTGAGCAGTTACAGGTAATGTCAAGGATAGTACTTTTTAATGCGCAAGAACAGTAGCGGGTACTGTAAGTGCACAGTTACATGTAATGTCAAGAATAGTACTTTTTAATGTGCAAGAACAGTAGCGGGTACTGTAAGTGCACAGTTACATGTAATGTCAAGAATAGTACTTTTTAATGTGCAAGAACAGTAGCGCGTACTGTAAGTGCACAGTTACATGTAATGTCAAGAATAGTACTTTTTAATGCGCAAGAACAGTAGCGGGTACTGTAAGTGCACAGTTACATGTAATGTCAAGAATAGTACTTTTTAATGTGCAAGAACAGTAGCGGGTACTGTAAGTGCACAGTTACATGTAATGTCAAGAATAGTACTTTTTAATGCGCAAGAACAGTAGCGGGTACTGTAAGTGCACAGTTACATATAATGTGAAGGATAGTACTGTTTAACGTGTACGCACAATATCGGGTACTGTACTTACTGATCAGTAACAGTACCCGCTACTGAGAATGCACATTAAAAAGCACTATCCTTCACAATACCTGTAACTGTACACCTACAGTAGCGAGTACTGTAAAAGCACAGTAAAAGGTTGTGAAGGACCGTCCCTGATACCTACTGCCTACGCAGTACTGCATAGGTAGGCAGGTATGCAGGCGACCTGAAATAAATTAAAAAAGATTTAATTGAAGTAATTTATTTAAGATGAAAAAACTAAAAATAAAAACGTTGGTCGCTCTTCCAGGACATTTCTGTTTCATCTTCGATGTGTGAAATAAAGCTTTGGCGCACTTCTGCGACTCATGTTCTTTTTCGTTTCATTTGCACCGGGCCAATGATGTGCGGCAGAAGTAGCAATAAGTCCAGGTTGCTCGTTTCGGGAATTTGATCTGTAAAGCAACAAGAACGAAAATTAGTGACTAAGATTTTTATCGTCGAACGTTTATAGGTACCTACTCTTTACTCAGGAATTATACTGACAACTGGTTAGTTCTATGAAAAAAAATCGTGTCGAATGTGACAATACATTAAACTAATTTAAATTACAAACTAACCTCGTGCAAATTGCTTCAATTCTGCCAATGATGTGCGGCAGAAGTAGCAATAAGTCCAGGTTGCTCGTTTCGGGAATTTGATCTGTAAAGCAACAAGAACGAAAATTAGTGACTAAGATTTTTATCGTCGAACGTTTATAGGTACCTACCTACTCTTTACTCACGAATTATACTGACAACTGGTTAGTACTATGGAAAAAAAATCGTGTTGTATGTGACAATACATTAAACTAAATTAAATTACAAACTAACCTTGTGCAAATTGCTTCAATTCTTCCACAAATGGTGATCGTGTTGATGATGAGGAGTAATTTGCTCTTTAGTAGCGGTAGTTTATCATCCAATGAATGTTCATTTTGAGGATACCAATGATTGAAGTCTGCAGTGAGCTGGAATTAAGAGATGTAATGAGAGAGAAGTATGTTGTTAGAAAACCCCGAAAATTTTACGACTAAGTCCAATACAAAAAGTCGTAAACCGGGTGCCATGTGGTTGCACACAAAATGGTTGATCTCTATCTCTAATGCTTATGAATTGACTTACCTTCAAAATAATTCACGTAGGTACTTCTCGAATCCCCAGTCTGTAAGAAGTGTTTTTGTGGTATCGTCACTCATACACTTTCGCTAAGATTGATACACAACATTTTGCACTGTCACACACAACTCAACTGAAAAAAAGTTTAGGGTTTATATGATTCTTCCTAAATTGTGATATTATTACAATTATAAAACCTCTATAATATTGAGTTCACAGACAGATAGTCAGATACGGATACGTTTACAATATGTCTGGCTTGTCGCGAGGTCAGGAGGGAAGAGAGCGAATGTTTCGCGCGCGGCCACGCGCTCACAGAGCCGGGTTATGTTGGCTGCCTGTGAAGGGGCGTCGCCGAACCGCGCGGCAAGTCCTACCATTGGCGGCCACACACAGTGCAGCCATCACAATGCCAAGATGCGCTCAGAATAAGATGCGTTCGGAATATACAATAATAGATGATTTCGGAATACATTAATAGGTGCGATCGCCACAAAAGATTGAAGAAATAATTAACAACTTGCCGAAATTATACTGAACTGAACATAGCGAAGGGTAGAAGGCAACTAGCTAGCCGTGGGTAGAAGGAGTCGGACGTACGCGTCTGGAGCGGCTCATACTGTAGTGAGCCGTCAGTACCGGCTCTATTTCTTTTGGAGCGGCTCAACAGCTCTCATGCCAGCCTAATATAAATTTTATTCCTAGGTTGATAGGGTCTACATTAGAAAAAAGATATCCAGATCAAAAATTTTGCTAAATGAATTTGAATTGTTTTGTCTAGATAATATGATCTAATTTCCAATGATGCATTTTTGGAGCCGCTCATCTGTGGAGCGGTTCTCAGGTCTACTCATAAAATGTGATACACAACTCAAACGGTTCAAAGATTGGTTTTATGATAAACAGAACCCTGAACCGTTTGAGTAGAATATTTATTTTGATTCATTGGGAGGTTTTCTACGTACTCGAACCGTTGAATCGTTTGAAGTAATATCTGCACGGGTGAGTTAGTGGAGTTAGGATGAATTGAAGGATTATGGTTCTTTTTAGAAAAGCATGTTTTTAAATGGGTTACGAATTTGAATTATTAACTTGAGTTGTTTTAGCAACAGCCCGTGGGTGCCCTCGCGTTTTAGCATACATATTTAAGGATATTTTGCGTTCAAGGCTCGTCATAATTTGCATAAATATTTTACGTTTTATCGTTTAATCAAGTAAGGTTCATTTTGAATAGTAGAACTTTTACTTGAATTTTTTTTCATTCCGTCGTTCATTGTTAGCAATATTTATTAGTTATTGCTAACATACAAATTCACGGAATTTTTCCTGTTTATTTTCCGCAAGACTCGTTTATTTTTCTACAAAATTATTTTTATCGTAGTATTTTTTTGTTTTGGCGTCTAGTCCTTTTGCCAAGTCTTATCGGTGCTTGCTTGGAGTATTTGAAGGTACCATGAAAATAAATTGGTCCTTAAATTCTGAGCCGTTTGAACTGCGGTTCGGCTCCGGCTCGAGACTGTAAATGAGCTGATGCGCTGCAGATCATGTTTTTTGAGTGAGTTACCCATGGCTACAACTAGCGTGTCGCACGCAGCGGCCAGCGGCGGCGCGGCGTAAGCGCGGGGGGGGCGGAGGAGCGGCGCGTGTTACGTACTTACGCGAGCGAGCATTTGCGTTTATTGTTTGAAACATTAGATTCAATTAAGTAATGAGATAAACAATATTTTAAATTGTTATTATTATTATTAACAGTTAGTTTAATCGTTTATTCCACAAAATACAACTCGTAAGAGAGGGGAAGGTTAAAAGATCCACATGCTTGGAAAACAACAGCAAACAGCGAATAGGTAGGTAGATACCTACCAAACAATAAACACGAACATGTGGATGGGTGTTTGTTTGTTTTTGTTTGTGTTTGGCTGTTTTCGTTTGTGTTTGCCAGTGATCGACGTCGGTGTCGGTTTTTGTGCACAAATCACAGGTGTTCGACAAACGTGTCGGCGATGTATCCAAAAGCTTGTTAGGTATCTAGCAAGGCGGCGGCCTTGTACGATTTTTGTGAATTTTGATCATCCTCCATCGTCTTCGTTTCCTTCTTTTCCCTCAAACTCGTCGTCCGCTAAGTTTGCCCATCCGGAATATAGGTATTAGAAATCTTAATATAGGTACCTACCTACTAATGTTTCGATAGTCAAAATGCACGTTACGTACCTACCAGTCTTCCGAACAAGTGAAAATAAAATTTTTCGTGTCAACTATTGTCAATAAATACTTATGTGTAATATAATAAGCCTAATAAGATATACTTACCTACCTAATATGAGGAGCTTTTGGAGGGCACCAATGAGCATGAAAAACAGACAGACAGACGCGAAACGAAACTTTATTTTATACCTATTATGTAAGGATAATACCTATACCTATTATGGATTAAGTAGAGGTAGTTATTTCTGTGCACTAACTTCTGGTAGGTATACCTTCACGTAACGTTACTAGGTAGGTAGGTTACCAACATACGGTTGTTTGAATTAGGTACTTACTGACAGTAGGTTGGCTATAAGTAGGTAGTAGGTAGGTTGGCTATAAGTACGTATATATATTTACATAAAGGTAGTTTTTTAAACAAATTGGCAATCAAATATTTATTTCGGTTATAACAAAATAGGTACCAACAAATAGGCACATAGGTAGTTGAAATAAGTAAGTACCTACTACACTACGTAAAGCTATTTATTATAGTGCAAATATTAACACGTCCGGGTAGGTCAACTAATAATCGTACCGTTTAACACAAAAAGTGAGAGTACGGCACAAACCAACGAGACAAAATTCACGTTTTCATCATAGTCACAAAAATGGTTAACTCAGCGCCAGCGGCTTTTTAATATTCGAACGGTAGTAGTTATAGCACCTGAAGTAGGTATATATTTTATAATGGCTTGAAAGTTATTAGTTAATGAATGAAACTGTTTAAATAACAGTTAAGTACACTCAAATAATTAAAATATACTGCTTTAATACATATCTATCTTTTTATGAGGTAGTGATCAGTCAGTTTTAATGTGATATCTTTTAAAGTAACTGTTTTGTTCATTTAGTGATAACGTTCAAATCATTACAATTTACTGATACAATACAGATCATTTTGTAGAGGTCATGTTCAGTCAGTTGTACTGTTCTAGCATTTAAATTAACTGTTTTGTTCATTTAATGATAACGTTAAAACCATTACAATTTACTGATACAGCACGGACAATTTTTGGAAAACTATGGTGAGTTAGTTGTACAGTGCTATCAGTTGAAGTAACTGTTTTGTTCATTTAGTGATAACGTTCAAATCATTACAATTTCCTGATACAATACAGATAATTTTAAAGAGCTCATAGTCAGTCAGTTGTATTATACTATCCGTTAAATTAACTGTTATGTTCTTTTAGTAATAACGATCAAACCATTACAATTTACTGTTTCAACACAGACATTTATGGAATACCATGGACAGTTAGTTGTACTGTGCTATCCGTTGAATTTACTGTTTTGTTCATTAGGTGATAACGATCAAACCATTACAATTTTCTGCTACAACACAGACATTTACGGAAAACCATGGACAGTTAGTTGTACTGTGCTATCCGTTGAATTAACTGTTTTGTTCATTAGGCGATAACGATCAAACCATTACAATTTTCTGCTACAACACAGACATTTACGGAAAACCATGGACAGTTAGTTGTACTGTGCTTTCCGTTGAATTAACTGTTTTGTTCATTAAGTGATCACGATCAAAACATTACAATTTACTGTTACAACACAGACATCTATGGAAAACCATGGCCAGTTAGTTGAACTGTACTATTCGTTGAATTAACTGTTTTGTTCATTTAGTGATCACGATCAAAACATTAAAATTTACTGTTACAATACAGACATATTTGGAAAACCATGGTCGGTTAGTTGTACTGTGCTATCAGTTAAAACAACGGGTTCGTTCATTTAATGATACGGTTCTAACCATTAAAACTTACTGACATTACAGTAATGGTACCAATTTTTTTTTTTTTAGTTTTTTTATTAATTTGTACTGTTTAATCAGTTAGAGTTACTGTTTTGTATTTAACTGTTATTGAAACATTTGTCGATAATGTTTAAAGTAGTTAGTCCTAATGAAAATCTCTTAACTGTGTGACAGTAAGCAATCATTTTTTTCAGTGTTGGTTGATTGCGAATTTTCATAAATAAGTTCAGTGATCTTATATCTTTCAAGATGTACTTTGACCGATGTCAGCCCCTTAAACTTAATAGGTATATCTACTCTAGTTTTCGGAGCTTCGTTCTACTTACATCTAGAATCTCGAACACTCCGGCTGCGATACGTTTTTCTAACGTCTCTCGGGACACGCTGTGTTTGCTCATGCCGAAATTTTTCAGCCACATTGACACCAGCTTCCTTTGATCCTTCCATAGAGGTCCTTCTGCGCAAATTAAACCTAAAAACAAAGTGGAATACAGTTTATTATTGTAAGAGTAGTAGAGCTCTTTGTGAAGGGCTCGCCCGGGGAAGTATTACCACCATGCCTTTTTCTGCCGCCAAGCAACGTTGCTGTATTTCGGTTTGAAGAGTGTGGTTGCTCCTGAAATTACGGGCACATGAGGCTTAACATCTGTATGCCTCAAGTTTATGGACGCATCGCAGTGCATCGTAGGGTACGTTCCTATCGTGCGTGACTTACGAGACAATGCTTATAGGTGATGGTTACCATCAGGTGGGCCAATTGCTTGCTCCATTAGCAGTATAAAAAACTCGTCAGATTACTACATTGCAGATTCATAAACCTTATAGAATATATTTGAAATGTAGAGGGAATATAACAGTCATTTTATTTCGAAATCGTTACTGAAAGCAATCTTTGACTTTCCTGCAGCCGTATTTTAACACATTTAAAAGTAACAATAATTTAAATACCAATTTGCTACGATATGTCCATCCAATAGTAGCTTTTGTACACCAAGCTGGAAATTCCAGCATGTAGTATTGTTATTTTGTATAGAGTGTGTGTTGCTCTACATTTTGTTAATTTTCCTGTTAAACTTCCAATTTAATTATTTAGTGATTGGATTTAATACAGATCGTTCGTAGTTCGTATAATTTGTCATAAAGATTACCTAGTGTATTTAAGTAGTAACAAGATCGAGTTTTTAGAACGTATGTGCTTCAGGGGTAAATGAAGTCCCAAGATACCAAATTAATCTATTCGCTCGCATTGTTTATTTTAATTGGACGTATCGTATATAAGTTTGTGAGTATAGTTTTTACAATATTCTTATAGTTTATTTCGTAACGTTGCATAATCAAAGGATAATCTTGAAGTAGGAAACTTTTTATTTTTAAGATAGCACCTTGAAAGGTTGGCAGGTAGAAAATGCTAATAGCATTAAGCCCACCTTTTATACACCAATTTTTTTATTATTGTGTAAATAAAACGTGAGATAATACACTTAAAAGCTATTGACTGATCAGGTCAGGTACTCACCATTTCCATTCATAATCCCGTGCGTCAAGTATAGAGGCGCTCGCCCCGAGATACTGTCCTTCGCAAACGCTTCCCTTATCAGCCGATGATCTGAGAACACCACCGCGTAGATATTCCCCATGCTGATACCGTAAACTGGACCGTATTTCTTAGCCAGATCGACTAAAGTCAAATGCGGCCATTTTTGGTTGATAAATGGCAGGTAACCCACGATGGGCAGGCCCCACGGCCCGGGCGGTAGGGACTGCCATTCTTTTATCTTCTTGCAAATCCAGAAGCCGGCTACGAATGTGCAAACCCATAGAAATAATAGATCCATGGCTCGGCTGTACTAAAATAGGATAAGAGAAAAGATAATCAAAACTCGATAACATGTTTAACATATTTTAATTCACATGAATTCTTGTGATTTGTATTTAAAAACTTACTTGTCTAAAGCAGGTTATATACCAAACTTATAGCTTCACTCTTTTTATCGTTATTTCTAGTATTACTATAGCAAAAAAAAAACGATTTATTTACATAACATAACCTTAATGTATCTACTGCGAAATGGCCTTGGGCCTGTTAAAAAATATGACATGAGTGAGTCACAATGATACCAACCTCTTAAAAATATATAGGTAGGTTCGGTAATGTGACGCTTTTGATTACATAGCTCTAGGCACAGTTGAGTAATAATGAATGACGTATTTTATAATTTTAACTGAAATGTTATATCGATTTACAAAGAAAATTACAATGCATACTTTACAAAATGTACAAAATACATATGAAACACTTGAGCTATCTGCAGACCGATGCAAACGATCTAGAGATAGCTCAACTGATTTTAATCAGTGCCAATCGGAAGCGTCCCCAAGAAACTGGCTGCATTACCACGCTAAATGTATGTTATATCGATGAAATGTATCTTAATTTGAAATCACATTTTACATCGTTATTCAAATAACTGTTACCATTATTTTTATCAATACATACTCTTAATTATTTATATACAAGACATGATTGTACATAATATGTTATAGATAAATTATCTTAATTTTCTTTAAAATAATTCGCACAACGGTTCGGCCATTTGTGATAGCTAGATACATTAAATAAAAAGTACTGATATACTATCGGTTTTTTTTACCTATCGTATTATCTTTATACAAACTAGTAGGTATATTAGATTGTCATCACTGACGTTTCGTATCAATAAAAATACGTACCGGCCCGATGACTGCTGTGAAGGTCACAATAATAAAGAATTTTCTGATCTGTATTTAATATTAGGCTAGCGGTCATGTGGATAGACACTAGCCAACTGACTTTATGGACCGAATCACCGAACTATGGAATAATCTCTTTGAGAATGGATGTATTCACCTTTTTGATTTACAAATATCTCAAATTATGCAGTAAGCGTCCGGACCAGGGTACGTAAAAACATCTAAATGTGATGCTTTTCAAAGAAATGAACTTTGTTATGGATACCGTTATATTTTGCCATTCAATTTTTTTTTTCAAGGTGTATTAATCTGTAAAGCAGGTAAGCGTTTTTTAAGGTCGACCGCATTATCGCTTAACAGCATCATCATCATAATCAGGTGAGATTGCGGTCTGTTTTCCTTTCACGATGTAAAAAGCTGATAACGTTGCATTTGTAATCTCTCCGAAAACTCTTAAGATTGAAACTCGCTAACTTAAGGTGGCTTGTGCCGTCAGTTTATCGACGTAAAAAACAACATTCCATGTGCCGCTGCATGTATATTTTTTCAGTCAATTAATCTTAAATACAATTTCAATGAAAATAAGCTACGTTTAGGTTGAAATCTTTAAAGCTAATTGATTAGATGCTGTTTCTGGTGATTGCCTCACTGGACATGCCTTAATAAAAATTACGCGGTTCACCAACACAGCTATTATACTCTTAACCTTTTAAAATTTGGCGACATTACAATGTTTTTTAAGCAGTGATCTGACCCTGAAATATTTATAGCCGAAACGGGTAACCATAGCAACGGCAGTGAACTAAATCTAGCTGAAACATTCAGTAGGCTTCAGCTGAACTCCAAGCGACCTCGCGTGATACCTTACTTACGTTTTGGATACTTTATTTGCCGATTTTTTCTCGTTGTTTTAGGTAAGGTGCGTGACCTTAAAAATATAAAGCGTTTCTTCCTAATAACTGTCATTTTTTGAAAGTTGTAAGACAGCAAGAGGTTTAGAATTTGAAAAAAGGCGGTAAGACTACGTTTATTACGTCCTTTCGAATTTTAACTAAAAGTCTCTCTTCACGAAAACATCAACCTGTATTACTAGTTCTCCTGGGATCACGAACCATCAGAAAATGTATATGACTCGCGATCTCATTTTGACCACATTTTCCCCAAAACCTGCAATTTTCGCCGATACACTCCGCCACCATAATTTGCAGCTGTCAATTTCGTACGTAAAATAGGTACTGGGATACTTTATTACTTCATTTACATTTGAAATTAAAAACAGATATCTTGTTTATTCTTGCAAGTTACTCCTCAGTCCTCAATCTTGAAGAGACTGAGATAAATGAAGCTACTTAGACCATCCGGTGTTTTGTAATGTGAGTCAGATGAGATTAAATAACAAACGTATCAATGAACGAGTCTTGTGTACTCTACATCGCTAAGTTTATAACGCGCTGTTATTCTTTTCGCTTCGCTAAAAGCTTATTATTTTATTCAAACTCGATAGTTTAATAAATGCCAATGCTTTCTAGAAAGCTGATGAACTAAACCTTACCGTTCTCAGAACAGGAGCTGTAATTAGTGGTACAAATCTCTGTACTTACTCGAAATCAAAATCAAAACGGTCTTTATTTAGTACAATCACAACGATCACTTTGAAACGTCTTATATACTAGTGAACTCTGTGTACTGTGTGCACTGAATTTCATCTTAACCTTTCGTATCTCGTTTTTTAATCTTGAGCTCATCATTGCTAAGTCGAGAGCTGCTGAAAACCTGGGTTTGAAAAATTCTACTGGCGTGGTGTTAAGATCAGCTATTCTAATGGTTTTCCTAAGACCACTTAGTGGTGTTAAAAGTTGTTGTAGCCCGTTGATTTGAGCTACTTAAAAGTGGGCAAGTTGTGAAGTAAAGTTAATAAGTGCACAGCGCAATCCGCCACGGATTTAATGACATATAGTGCGGCAAACTTATGTGTTCAGTCGAGAGAGGATTCAACATCGAAAATTGTGAAACAAAATATAATAATTACTATAAAGAGAAATGAAATAGCATCACTGGTTCTTCTGCGGTACGTTGGTAGCACTGTACATACGTTTAGGCCTGTGGTCCGTAGCCGTTATGACGTCAGTGATTGGGAGTTTTGTTTGTCAACAGTGAGAGAAGCGAGAAGAAGGCGCAGATGAAGTTCAACCAAGAAGCAATCATCGAACAGAACAGGCAACAGCAAATCTACGATCAGCAGCAGTTGTATGAGACACTGCAGGTAATATCTACTACTTATTTCCTATCTAATTTGGCCTTTGAGCAGTGTTGCTCGCATTTACGTGTTTCATTCAACCGTTATTATTTTGTGTTTCGGTTTGAAGAGTGTGGTTGCCGGTGTAATTACAGGCACATGAGGCTTAATCATCTGTATGCCTCAAGTTGATGGACGCAGGGCAGTGCATCGTAGGGCACGTTTCTATCGTGCGTGACTTACGAGGCAATGCTTTGTCATAGCTGATGGTTACCACTTAACATCAGGTGGGCCATCTGCTTGTTACATCATCTAGCTACATAAAATAACTTTAATAATGTCGTGATGACCTGACAGCGTACTGACCTATGTTAGTAGTTAGAAGTAGAAGTAGTCATTCATCAGTAGTAGTCTCTCCTCTCGGAGAACGTGACAATAATGTTGCATTAACTGTTAAGAGCAGTATTTACATGTTGTCCACGATTTTGGTGCAGAGGAGCAAAACTTCGATAAAAATGTGCATTATTTTCCAGATGAATATGATTCAAAATCAACAACAGCCAGGCAACGTGGATCAAGTCAACGCTGGACTTCTGAACGGGGTTGGATCCCAGCCTTTGGGAGCCGTGCAGTGAGTAGACAGACCATTAGATTCATATCCATTCGTAACTATAGTAAACTCCATTTGTTTTGGACCTAACCTTGAGATCAGAAGGCAGAGGGCGGGCAGAAGGCAGGGGACACAATTTACACAATAGACTTAGAAATCCCTAAAGCTTACGACAAAATATTTCAGACTGGACCAGCAAACGCAGCTGTTTCAAGCCCAGCAGCAGTACCTCCAGACGCAAATCCAGCTGAAGAACGAGGAGACGGCCATGAAACTGTTACAACACAACATGATGCAGTCTAGGGTGTCGCCGGCTGACCAGCAGTTGTTGCAACAGCACGCATTTTTTCAACAACAGGTAACGAAACTGCTGCTCCCTGTTGCTGATGCGTACTTTATGGAGTTAAAATAGAGACAAAGAAATTAGTTTTTTGTCACTCTTATTGTTTATATTTCTAATTTTATATTGTTGCGTATCAATCTCATTAACTCTGACACGGGAATACGGTGGTCAGACTGTTTACAACGGATGTGATGGATTTTTACTTTATTTAAAGTAGGGTCAACGGTCTCTTCTCTCGGAAAACATAACAAAAAAGATGAATTAACAGTTAATGAGAAATCTTTTTTAGGTAATGGAACAGAATCTCCTGAACCAGCACATGCTGGAGCAAACGGTAGAAGGCCAGTTGATGGAACAGCAACGGAACTACCTCGAGCAGAACCAGTCGCAGACGCAGATGCAAAACTTCAACCAACAGCTGACGGCTGACCAGATCAGCAACCAGAATCAGGTAGGAATATAGTATTACTGTAGATCGATCTTATGTAATAGCGTGGCCTGCTGCTTCACTCCAGTCCTCCAGTTACATCCCAGTTAAAAGTAAGTCCACTTTCAAAACAGCTTATTTATTTCCAGGCGCTACAACAACAGATCATTCAACAGCAAGACTGCATCATCGCCCACCAAGCGGCCACCATCCAACAAAAACAGTTTGAGGAACAACTTCAACAGGACAACATCATGAACGCTCCGCAGAATCTCGTTTCAAACCAAATGCTCGACCCTTCCTTACAAAACTTACAAAATGTCTTATCACAAATCATCCAAAGGCCAGACACGTTGCAGTCTAGGAAAGAGTCAGAATCGGAAAATCAACAGACTCAACAGCAGCCACAGATGAATCAGCAAGAGAATATCGAGCAAAGTCAAGAGCATGATATGCAACAGAAGATGCAGAATCTAATCGGCGCGCAAATGCAACAGCAAAACTATAATCAACAAAACCAATACTACAAACCTATTCTCTCCGCAGCCGTTGACCCCACCATCATGGTCCAAAACCAACAAGTCGTACAAGCTCAACAACAAGTGGTCCAGGCGCAACAACAACTCAACGTACAGAAACAAATGTTACAACAGCAACAATATGTGTTACAACAGCAGATGATCAATCAACAACAAATGCCAGGTCAGACCCTCTCCCCACATCATATTAGGAACCTACAACACCAACAGTACTTAGCTCAACAAGAGTTGCAGCTACAAAGTCAGCAAAACTACATCGATCAACAAAACTTAGCTCTGTATGCACAAAAGCAGCAACTTATCGGTCAACATCAGCAGAAAGTCGAAGAGATGCTGCGGAACCAGCGGCCGATGTACCAACGACAAGGTTCAGAGCACAGTCAGATCAGTTCCACCACAGACCATCACGAGCAATACATAATGCCTGAATACCAAAAACAAATCCTACAACAGCAAATGTCCATAGATCAGATTAACTATCAGAATCAGTACATGGAGATGCAGAAACAACAGCAAATCCAAGAAGACCCTTACCAACTACTGCACACGATGCCAGGGCAGTCGTTACAGCATAACTTAGTTATGGCACAGAATTATTTGGTGCAGCAGGAGCGGCAGATATCTAGTCATGAAGGCACCCCGGTGCAAAATTACTCCGCCAATCCGTTGCAAATGTACCAAAATCAACCTCAGCAGTTGATGCAGTACCAAGTAGAACAGGCGATCCAGCATAACATGGATAAGATGAATCAGTCGATGCCTCAATCCATGACGTCTGTACCTCAGTCTATGCAGTCGATGCCTCAGACGATGGTGCACCACATCAACCAATCGCAACAGCAAGGACAATCTATGCTACAAGGGCAGTCCCTGTCACAGCCTCTTACTATCCCCCACTCTATCCAATCGGTGATGCAGTCCATCCCTCAGCCTTCTCAATCTATTCCTCAACAAGTCAGTCAGCCGACGCAGAGCATTCCCCAGCCTATTCAATCAATGCCTCAGCAGATTCCAACCCAAATACCCCAGTCTCAACAGCTACCCTTATCATCACAACCGCTACCACAGTCAACTCAACCGCTTTCACAAACTACTCAACCGCTACCTCAAACGACTCAGCCATTACCCCAATCAACCCAACCTCTACCCCATTCGTCACAACCGCCCCAATCAAGCCAACCACAAGCCATCCAACCTCTCCCCCAAATGATTAATACCCAGCCGATGCTACCTCCCCCCACGTCCCATTCTGTTGTCCAACCCACTCAGAGCATTCCCCAATCTTCCCAAACCATTCCTCAAGTACCTCAGTCTCTCCCCACTTCCCAACCTACTACAGAGTTGAATCTCCAAAATTTGAGTTTGCCAGAGGAAAATGGATTCAATAACAATGGAGTGAAGGAACAGTTTTTGACTCCGATGAGTGAATTCCCATCCGGTGCGACGCACGGGGAAGCCATCAGGCAGCCAGAATTAAGTTCTGTCGGGGAGAAGCAAGAGGAACAGGCAGAAGGTGAGAAATTATCATCAATAATGCATTCTCTTCATTCCTACATTCTAGTTAGAGAACATTTTCAGGAAACAGTGCAATCTGCTTAGCTCCCACTGTATTTGTATTAAATTTGTTCTTCCAGTGGGCACAGCGATTCCTTCTCCGATAACGAGCGAGAAGAAATCCCGTGGGTCCAAGAAGCGTTCCCGGGAGAAGGACAAACTCCCAAAGCTCTCCGTTCTGGGCGTCAATGAAGAGTCTACTGTTGTGGAATGCCAGTTGGAGTCGAAGTGCAACACTGTCACGTTCAAGTTTGACGTAACCGATGTCAACCCTGAAGAGATTACTACTAACTTGGTGAGTGAAGTTTTATCTGTATGTAAAAGAAGCTATAATGCTTTTTCGATCGATCATTCAAATTTAGATTGCCTACATACAGTTTTGTTATAAAAGAACAGAAAAAAAACATGAACAATGCATGAATGAAGTCGAATTGAGGAGAATTAATTGTCGACTTCTTTCAATGTTTTGCTGATCCGAGGCAAATCGTAAAGAATTTTAATCATTTACATTTTTATCAATTATCATCTCTAAGATTTCCTTTCTCTTAGCCATTTTCTCATTTAAAATGTTTCAGGTATCAAATAACTTGCTCCCGGAATGGCAGAGCAGCATATTCATGGAACTAATCAGGGACATCGTGACGCAGCTGCAAACTAACCCGGGCGTGACGCCCGTTTTCAACCCCGCACACCATTCTGCACTCAGACTCAACATTGATAAGGTTCGTTTTTATCTAAAGCTAGTAAAAGAACTGTTTCGTTGCTCACCGACAATTGATGCAGAGCAAAAATTATACATAAAAGTCATGATTCATGAAGCTGCCAAAACCAGGATGAGAGGAGACGTACTGGGTTAAGCTCTCTCAAATCGTGGCACTGACGATTTGAGAGGGCTACGTCCAACAGTGGTGCTACTATAGGTTCATCATCATCATAAGCAGCTTGCAATAACCCACAGCTGGGCATAAGCCTCTTTCCTTAGACGCAACTCTTGTCGGTTTTGGACCTTTCGCATACAGGACTTACACTGTACGGCAAGAATGTCATCTACCCTCCGGACTGTTAGTCAGCTACTATAGGTTGTCTGCTACTATAGGTGGTGTCCTACTATAGGTTGTCATCATTATATAAATATTGTTGGTCCCAGACTGACTACGACTCGGAGACGACGGAGCGCGAAGAGAACCTAACGGATTCTAACCAGGACAACTCTGAGTGCACCACGCCCACCGCGTCGCACGACAACATCGCCGCCGAACTGGCGCTCGAGCCCGCGCCCCCGGACCCCGGTGCCCCCACGCCCCCTGACCCTGGCGCCCCCGCGCCCCAGGACCCTGGCGCCCCCGTGCCCCCGGCCTCTCAGGTGCCCCTCGCGCAACACGACCTGCTGCCGAGGAAGATATCCACCGCCTCTTCTATAGGTGAGACAGCGTGCTTCCTCTTTCAGATAACTGTCTAGTCTTAGGTGCATTTGCCCTAATTAGGCCTACGTCCGCTTTGTGAGATCTGAAGGAATTTATTCTAGTCTTAGGTACTAAATGCACATAACCTTCGAACCCTCAGCTAGTCCCAGCTTTCTCGACCTGGAGGGTTTATTGAAGTCACCACGCTTGGATTAATGACCAATACTGAAGAGATTGGTATTATATACTCTAAAAATTCTTCTGTTCATCCCCTGGTGCGCTCTCTTAGTCGCCTCTTACGACCTTAACGGGAGGTGTTGGTTTTGTCCTGTTCTATGCATGGATCACCACGTAATTGATTGTGTAACATAGAATAAGACGACCGTCCACCGGCAGGAAGGCTGTCCAAAACTTCGTCGTCCAATTCATATTATAATAATTAGTATTCTCCAGCGTTTGTCTGTTCTACATGCTATACTGACAATATTGGTAACCCCCAGGTTCAAATCAGTCGGACAGCGGGTCGCTGGCGGAGCGCGCCGGCAGCGCGGAGTCCGCCAACGGCGAGAAGAAGGCGCCCAAGCCGAGCCGCAAGATATCCCGCTTTCTAGTCAGTCCCGTGGTGGACCGCGGAGACAACCTGCCTGAGGAGGCCATTCCGGAGATCGATAAGCTGGAACCCAAAGAAAACGGACTCGATCAGGTTAAACTAGTACCAAAAATAAATTAATAGGCCGTGCGACTGCTTAGAAAGTAGTATAGAAAAAACATTGAAACAACCTTTTTTATAAAACTGACTGGCAATTGCACGATTGGGCCGATCGATTGAAAGCGATTACGTAGTCTATAGATACCTGAAACATCAGAGGTATCCCATAAGTGTTGCTAACATTCCTAAGATAACCGATAATTATTTTCCTTTATGTTTACTTTTAGTCTGATTAAAATATTTTAATTTATATTCATATTCATGGAGTGATCACAAATCGACAGCAAGGTTCCGTTCAAAAACTCAATGGATGATAATTTCAGTCAAGGTTAAGAAGTTCTGTATGGGCGTATCTTTGTTTCTTTTTTATCATTAGTATTTTGTGTCGTAGAATTAATATTTTATATTCTATTCTATTAACATTTTATATGTAATTTCATTTTAAAGTAGCAATCCATTATAAAATTTTCTCCGCAGGTAATTCCTCAAGAAAACTACGTTCCTACTCACCAGTATTCGGCGCCCGCGCCACAGTCGCTCACCGACCACCGGCCGGAGATGAAGCCGGCGGAACCGGAACTGAAGCCGGATGCACCGCACATGTCGCAGGAGGTCACGCAACCTCACATACCGCAGGTAAACAACCGTTACGGAACCGGTTTGTATCCTATTCTGCCGCCAAGCAGCGTTGCTGTTTCGGTTTGAAGGGTATGCTTACCTGCTTCACATCTGTAAGCCTCATGTTGATGGACGCAGGGAAGTCATCAAGGTAACTGATTTGTACAAGGACAAATACTACATACCCACATAGGATATTTGGTAAATATTATATTTCGACGTACCTCTGAGTCTCTGACTACCCCCTTAGACATCCCCAAAAAATCTTGAGATCTCTTAGTGCCAAAAAATTTTGGCACTAAGAGATCTGAGGGGATATCCACCGTGCTTAGAAATTGAATAAGTGAAGCTATATTATCCGCCCTACCACTTGTCTATTTTGATTACTTTATTGTGAATATTTTAACCAAAAATTTATTTTTAAACGGTATTATTTAGTTTGCCCAGTTTATTAGTCAAATTTTGTAATTGAAGTATGACCACTTTCCAGTTAAAATCAAGTTTGCCTCCCACAGGAGCCGTTACAACAAATGCCAGTACCACAAGAAGCACCACAACCGTCGCTGATCGAGTACAAAGCGGATCCTCCGCTGCCGGAGCCTCAGATGCCGCTGCACAGTGCCATTAACAACAGCCTGCTGACCGCCACTATGCTGCAGCCGAACCTTACCACGCCGCTGCAGATCGCCACGGACTCGCCTCTACTAGGTAACTTGTATAAATAAAACTTACTACAGTTGGACATATAAAACAAAGTTACAGATGACATGTTTGTCGTTGGGTAGAGCGAAAGGACATCAGGACACGTTTAATTATGACCAGGCTATACGTACCTCCCTCGAACACACACGCGTTAGGCACACATGTTCTTTTATTGTTTTGTATGTGTATGTGTTTTTTTAGCAAATAAATGTCTGTTTACGTCTATGTCTACATGAAGTGAACTACCACTATGGCTTTTTCTGCCGTTCAAGCAGCGATGCTTATGGTTGCCGGTGAAATTACAGGCACATGAGGCTTAACATCTGCGTGCCTCAAGTTGATGGACGCAAGGCAGTGCATCGTAGCAACTTAGTATAGTGCGTGACTTACGAGGTAATGTTTTGTTATAGATGATGCGGCTCATTTAACCTCAGATGGGCCATCTATTTGTTCCATAAGCTAGTTGTATAAAGAAAAAAATAATATAATAATGTTCCAGGTGTAAGTCAAGTGGGCACGCCGGCCGCGGAGCTAGTCCCCGGCATGTCCGCCTGCGTGTCGGAGCCTCCGCCGCCGGCGCAGCCCGCGCCCGCGCCTGCGCCCGCGCCTCGGGACAACATGCCCACGCACGACAACATACAGAGGATGCTGCTCAAGCAGAATATCATCAGGTAAGCACGGTACGAACCCAGCCGTAACTTTGTTGCCTGTTCTTCTAGGCTTTGGTCGCGTGGAACTGGCACATAGATCTGATGGGGCCGGCAGTCTATAACCGTATTCCTGACACTGTAACGAACAAATTGGCTCATTGACCAAGCCTATTATAGGTTTGACAAATTTATGATCTAATTTGCGACAGTCTTCACAGCTCAGTTGGTAGTAGCTCTGCCTTCTGTGCGGTAGGCCGTGGGTTCGATCCCCACCGAGAACAAACATTTGTGTGATGAACATTGATGTTTGTTCTCTGTCTGGGTGTTATATAATATTATAAGTATGTATTTACAAAAAAAAAGTATATAAGTAGTATATCAGCTGTCTGGTTCCCATATTACAAGCTTTGGCTTAGTTTGGGTATTATTTATTAATTATTATTTGAAATTTGTATTGTATTTATTGTATTGTGTTATTGTGATGACGTGTGATCTTTTATCTGATACGAATAAATTAACTTGAACTTAGATTCACCTAGCTTTGAGACGTTTGAAAGTGATAACAAGAATTAAGGTACAAAGAGCGGCCTTATCGCTAGGACAACCTTTGGAAACAGTAGACCTAAATCGTTAATCTTCTTAATAATTTTCAGTCAGCAACAGAATCTCTCCGGGCCCAATCTGCTCGGCCTACTAAACCAGCCCGCTTTCCCGCAGCCGGAGCTCGCTCTGCACAACTCGCTGCTCAACACCGCTCAGCCGTGTGAGTACTCCACTGTCGCGTGACCTAACGTGTATACATCTACTGTATACACGTTGTATACACCTGGTGATTACATGAAAACAAAGGGCAGATTTAGTAGAAGCAGTGAAATGAGTCGTTGCTTGTTTTTTAAATGTTCAAACATAGGACCAGTCTCATTGTCAACTAGTGCTTTGTCGGAAAATTTATGAACTAAGAATTAAGTTCTTTTAACACACTATATCATGCGTGACTTGCGAGGCTATGCTTTGTCATAGATAATCGTTATCGCTTGGTGAGCCATCTGCTTGTTCCATCAGCAAATAGTATAAAAAAACGACTAGCTCGACAGACAGAGAAAGCGATAACGGTGAGATTGGTTTAAACAACAAGAAACGTCTTATTTTAAAGCTATTGCTATCGCTACTGCCTGTCCTTAGGTAATCAACCAGCAGGTTACATAAAAAAGTACATCTGCATTATTATTAGTGTTTTTATATTTTAGCTTGTATTTTGTTATGCGGTTATGTTAACCCGGCCGGTTTATACACGTTGTATACATTGTATACATCAGGCGTATTCACGTTGTATATAATTATTCATCAGATTTAGTGTATGCATTGCATATACACACGTTGTAAACAATAGGTATACTAGAATCTAAGCACGAATCTAGTGAGTAACCATGCGTCAAGAGCATAACAAACTACAAAACTCGAACGTTGGCCTCGAAATGTAATTCAGAATATTATGTATTGTGAACACGGTTGGGTGGTGTATGACGCGAAAGTAAACAATTGCATGTGTAGAACTCTGATGTAATATCATATTCAATTTGACTTTTTGTTTTACTTTCTTTCAAGGTTACAACAGCCTACGTTTGTTTGATGTACATTGTACACTAGATAACGACGGATAAATTTTCTTAAACTGACTTTAAATACCTACACTGAAAAATATGAAATAAAACCTTTGCTGAAGGAAACCACAAACGAATGAAATAACACACCCACAATCCTTTGATACATATTATGAAACATGTCTATATACAGTTGTTAATAGAAGCTTAATGAAGCTTCAAGAATTGGCTTTCAAGTACATTGGCTACAAGTTACATACGCGGCCGGCATTCTCAGTATTTTGTGTTTTTTTGTTGCTTTTGACCCCTATGTAATAATTTGTGTAATATCTCGATTTTTCTCTAATTACTAGAATTCAAAAT
Source organism: Chloroclysta siterata (assembly GCA_932294275.1). NCBI lineage: Eukaryota > Metazoa > Arthropoda > Insecta > Lepidoptera > Geometridae > Chloroclysta > Chloroclysta siterata. Next base: position 13,091,969 of record OW028591.1, on the reverse strand, counting down.
AATATAGTTTAGCATATTCTTTTCTAGATTAGGTTGATCCTTTCTCGCGGTGTTAATTGGCCCTTTCAACAACTGCTGATCGATTGGACAATAGCCTACCCGCTAACTTATTCTTATGTCGTACATTCATATATTTATGATTCTTTACCTCCAGCAACTCAATAAAACGATATGGGGGTCGGGAATAATAGAAAATCTGTGTCTAGAATTCCAGCGTTCTACAATATGACGAATACTTTATCTATCACCACACTATTTGCACAGCAGTTGCACACTAGCTCATGCGAAATACAGTAATCCTAACGTTAAAGATACGGCTAGGCTATAGTCTACCTAACAGCACGTTTGACTCAGAACTGTCCTTCTCAGAAACAATAGCCCACTGTTTTAGTTACTTCATTCATTATGCTCGTACTATACACGCAATTTTTGAAAATACCGAAAAATTATCTGATTTCCACAAATATAATAAATATTCGTGAACATTCCATTAACTAAGCAAAGCTTGTATGGGATATAAGGGACCAGATAGCTGATAGACTTTTTTATTAATACATAGCTACACCAATATTTATATTTAAATTGTGTTCACACAAATATTAATATTGTACCTTTGATTTCTATATTGAGGACATCTTGTTTTTTCGGTATAAAAAAAATGCTTGTATATAATGTTCTTTGTGAATGTACTCGTTCATTGTATACTCGTGCTTGCGTGTGTGTGTGACTAACATGGCGTGTGACGTCAGCTGGCGGGCGGCTGTCGGCGCAGTACACACAGAAACAGTACTACCAGCCTATGCTGCAGACGGCTAACGAATTTATGGGTAAGTGCATAAGGTTGATTGTGTAGCTTGCGGTCTGTTTTGCTAATCTACGGCGTACTATTGTGTTTTGAGAAATAATACCGATATCTGTTGTTGTGAATATTGCTCCAGGGTCCTAGTTTGTCTCATGGCAATATCGCGGTGAAAATATTTTTGAATATTTTTATATTTAATGTATTAAAAAAAAAATGGCTCATGTTTGTAGGCATCTCATCAGATCTGATATCTTGGTACCTACCTAGTTGTTTACTGCTAGTAACTGTTAGTGTTCAGGCTAGGTATATACTAAGAGGCTTTATAGATGCCTAAAAAAGGGGTAGTCAAAGCTACACCCGAAAATTACATTTGGCACACATACATTTAAAGTTCCTACTACTAATATCAAAATAAAGTTTGCTTAGTGTGCGCAGTAGATTTTCAGCTTCAGACCTGCTTTGAAATGTAATTTCTACCTATGTAAGTTAGATGTCTGTTAAAAATAACTTTATGCCTCTTGATTGATTTGCACTTCATATACCTACTGTCCCCTCATTTTAGTTCTCCACGATATTTGTTTAAATATAAAAACATTATGTCTAAATAATAACAGAGAAATTTAAATTTACTCTTCAAAAATAGGCGGTGTATAACAAAATGACTGGATATTTGATTTTGTTTTAGTCTGAAGGATCCTAAGTTTTCGGTTTAGTCTTTGTAGTACAACCTATGTAGACCAGGTTATAAAAAGACCCTATTCCATAAATAGCCGATTCTCAACAAACATTTTCCACCTGAGCCGATCAGTGAAGATACTCAAATTATCATCTTTTTATAGATTTAATTGTCATCGTGGTAAGTGTAGGGAACAAAAGATTTTTATTAAACTTACGGAAATCTGATTTAATTAAAAATAAAACGAATAAACCAAGTATAAACAAATAATAAAAGAAATATGCACCTATGGCATAACAAGAGGTCAAGAAGATGACGTAGAGTAGACTATTCAATAACCTATAATCAAAAAGTAGAAGAAATAGAAACCTATTAGGGCAATACGGTGAAGGAAAACATCGTGAGGAAACCGGCATGTCGTAGAACCTAAAAAGTTATAACATGTGTCAATTACTCGAAAGGAGCCTCTTGAGTTTCGAAAGAAACTAGTGACACGACAAGATGAAGAAGGGCATTACAAGATACAATGAAGATGAAGTAGGCTAGAATGCAATGTGTGAATCCCCGCAGCCCAACAGCAAGCGCTGCAGTCGCAAGTGAGCCTCGCCGGCGGGGCGATGGGCGGCATGGCGCAGTACGGGCTGGGGTTCGCGCTGCCGCCGGCGCTGCCGCCCTGCAACCTGGCGCTGCAGCAGGGCATGCGCCAGAACCTGATGGCGCAGAACCTGGGCCAGAACCTCGGTGAGTGTCTCTGGCACCGGCGGACGGCTGGCTAAAAGAAAGAAAGAAAACATATTTATTTGCAAATACTTAGCTACAGTTTAAAAATACTTAACGATAAAACTAAAAAAAATAACATGCCAAGAGTTGCAAAATGGCCCCTGACTCAGCATAAAGTTAGTTGGCCAGCACCTAACGCTGGTCTTCCGTCAGGGCTACAGCATCGATTGACAGATACCTTCATCTAAAGCATGATAATGCCTTTCACTCTTTCACGGCCCCCAAAAATCACATCCCTCGAATATGTCCAGCGATCGGCATATACGCTCTCTTTACTGAGAAACACTCCATACTGATCTTTAAAACTGAGAAAAATGAAATTAAGATGGCACATGGTTAATTTTGACATGAAACATTTTTCAGGTTTAGCTGGTCAAAATCTAGGATTAGCAAGTCAGAATCTCATCGGCGGTCAGAATCTTGGACTGGCCGGACAGAACCTCGGCCTAGGCGGACAGAACCTTAGTCTGGCCGGGCAGAACCTTGGTTTAACCGGACAGAACCTGGGCCTGGCTGGACAGAACCTGGGCCTGGCTGGACAGAACCTGGGCCTGGGTGGGCAGAATCTGGGCATTATTGGGCAGAACCTTGGGCATTTCGTGGCGCAGAGGGCGGTGCAGAACGCACTGGCGAGAAGGGCTGTTGATATGGACCTTAGTAAGTTATTTAAAATGAATCATACCTTCACAATTATTACCAAAAATAGTAATTACTAGTAAACGCATACTTATATCTCTTTCAATATAATTATTTGTATTCCAGGCATGACAAACGCTAACTCGACGGGTTCCACGCAACCTGGTACGCCAAATAAAGGCCAGACTTATACAGAATACATGCACTCTCTACAACAGAAGCTCTCTTCTATATCTAACAGCGTAAGTACTACTTTTCTTTGTCAATAATTGATAGATCTATTTTTTATTGCATAAGGATATTTTTTTACGTTTAATTAATATTAATAAGACTATTAAATATTTTTAAACAGTGGAACAAAAAATACACGACATACACATATATGTTTTTATTTCAGCATTTTTTGTGATTGTCAATATTGTGATGTGCAATATACAGAAGGAGTAGAAATTTACAGTTGTATTAAATGATTAATTCTACCTATGAGGGTTTGCTTGAAACGATATCCGTCATTACTACGCTTTTGACTTCAAAACTTGTAATAATTTAAAATAATCTTAAGGCCAGGTCAAAATTAATCCTGTTCTTCGAATCTTTGGTCGTGAGGAAATGGCGCCTAGACCTACTTTATAAACGTTTCAATGTAATCTTTGTGAATGAACTGAATAAAGATAGTTTTGATTTGATTGCTTAAGCCCGGTCTCCACCGCGAATGGGTAATGAGCGAGTAATGGTTAGCGGAACGGACTCCTTTTCAATGAAATAGGTTTACATTTCCACCAACACAGAGTTTTATATTTTGATTTTCACTGCAAAAGGAAAAAGAGCTGAGCGAGTTCATTTCAACAAATTCTGCTCGCTCAGTCCTTTCCGCTCGAATATGTTAGAGGAAATACAAGTATGCAGTTCATTCTTGCGAGTTAAACGGAGTCCTTAATGGCTCTGCTCCGCTCGCGGTGGAGATCGGGCTTTATAATTATTTTGAAAACGTAACATTTCCACTCTTTCTGGTAAAGCTTTGTGTCCGTGTCACTGTTTCTTAGTACCAGCAACATTAGAATTAGCATTGTGGTTGTTGGCGAATGAACTAGTGTGGCGAAAGGATCCTGTACTGGTCCCATCACGGCTATATTTATGTGGCTTAACGTCCGTGAAATTCTGTGATCCTACTGCATTCAGCTTACCATACGTTAAATACATTGTACATATTTGAAATTCCTCTCATAAATGTATTTTGTATATTTGGCATTAATAAATATGAATACTGGTGGTTCTAAAGACCATTCCTGAAATTTTAAGGTATACAATGATCTAAACCAGGATGTTCGGAAAAAGACAGTCAAAAGAAATCCTGTTGTCTGATATTATTACAAAAGCACTGGAGGACTTTTTATCATTCAAAAAATCATACAAAAAAACGGTAGGAACCAGGCCATAATTTCGTTCCCTTTTCTTCTAAGCTTGGTCGCGTTGAACGGGCTCCTAGATTCACCTAGCTTTAAGATGTTTCAAAGTGATTTAATTGACTTCACTTTGACTTTGCTACTTTCATTCAGAAAACAGTATAAAAAAACTGCAATGTATTTTACAAATCCATTATTGTTTACAATCCGTGTTAATCGATCGAAAACATAGTCCAAACTTCTAAAGGTCCTTCAGTTTTCGGGAGTATTCTTTTTAGACTCTGTAAAAACTAGCAGAATTTCACTGACGTTGCGTTTTATCTTATATTTTTGTTAATCAGGGTCCCGTTTCGCCCCAGTCACCACTAGAGTACAGTCCTGCTTTATCGCCCACACACCGCACACTACACAACATGCCTAAAGTGAGTACTATGTCATCAGCCGAACTTTGCTGTTCAAAGTTCGTGATATTGAGCAGGAAATGTCTGCTTAATATAAATGTACGTTTAAATTAGATGGATAAAATAATTGAGGGAACTATTTATAAGAAAATTATTTATTGAAATATGACTTTTATAAAGAATTTGAAATCTAAGATCGAAGGTTCTTGGGTCGACTATGGCGTATTGAACCGTAAAATAAAAATTGGGATACAGTTTATGTGGATGAAACTGCATAACATGTAGCCAAGGATGTAGTTTGGAGGCAGAATCTGTTAAAAAAATTACGTATTTAGACTGCCATTTTGCAATGAGCTTGCAGTTCAAATTAAAAAAGGCGGAATCAGACGAACCGTATTATTCACACTGACCACATTCTGCCATGTGATGTGGTTATGGATTGTGAAACGTATGAGACACTTACTTTTCGGTACTGTCCGATCGGATCACGTGATTACGAACACGAGAACGTCCCATTGAATCAGGTGACCATTCGACCGATCTTTTTAGTAATTTGTGATGTTATTCGATCTTGAGCATAGTGTAATATTTGTAGAACTGCGTGGGCGGCGTGGGGGGCGCGGCGCGGCACGTGGCGGCGCTGGCGGAGCTGGACCACGAGCTCAGCAAGATCAGTCTGCACTACAAGCACGCCGCCAAGCACGCGCCGCCCACCAGCCCCTACGAGGAAGGTAACTATGCCGACCACCACTGCTGGCATGTGCCACTCAACCGTTACAGGAATGACAACGCAAGCCAACGACAACTGGACTGCAGAACACCGATTGAATTACAAAGATTTTTATAATGTCCTAAAAGTTATTATCCGATTGGGGTCCACTTGGATAATAACTTATGGGACATTATAGAAATCTTTGTGATTTCCCTAAGCCCTAATAAAAATTTAGCTATTGAATTGCTTCGTAGTGTAACACAGAATGTCGATACGAACCTTCGTTTATCATTTGCAAGGTAGACCTGCTGAATTCAGATATCTCCCCAAAGTAACATTTTAGATAGATAGATAACTCTTTATTGATTACCACAACAAATGAATTGATTACCACAACAAATAAAGATACACATTTTTACTCAAAAACTAACAATTGTAGTAATACGAGTACAATGGGCGGCCTTAGGCAACCTTGGGTGGGATTGGACAGGACTGAACATAAAAAAGAGAGGGGGGTAGTCTTGTGTGGGTTTAATTAGACAGCTATTGGAGGGATTTTGGGGGAGTTTGCTGTAATTACACCGGAAACCATCCACACCCTTCAGATTGGAACAAAACTGTTGGGACATTATTACTCACAGGTGCAGCAGTTGTACTTCCCAAAATCAAAATATTTTATCGGGGAACTTGTAAGAAGTGGGGTAGGTAACAAAATAAACAACGATGATAGTTAAAATAGTTATCAAAACTGTGACGTAACTATCAACGCTCACCTTCTAGACTAAGTCTAAGAGGGTTCCTTATGTAAAAAAGAACTATTAAATAGTACAGTTGATTTTATGATGAGGACGTACGTTCAAGTAGTACGTGAGTGCGTGCAGATGTGTACGTGTACGGTGCGTGTGCAGATGCAGAGGGCGGCTCCGAGTGGGAGTGCGGCGCGGGGGGGGCGCGCGTGTCCCGCGCCGCGCCCTGCCGCCCCTACGCCGTGTGCCGCCTGCTGCCGCCCGCACACGGTACGCACCTCTACTGTGCTGTACATACCACTACTGTAATGTACACACCACTACTGTACGGTACACACCACTACTGTACGGTACACACCACTACTGTAATGTACACACCACTACTGTACGGTACACACCACTACTGTAAGGTACACATCACTACTGTACGGTACACACCACTTCTGTACTGTAAACACCACTACTGTACGGTACACACCACTACTACTACTGCACTGTACACACCACTACTGTACTGTACACATCACTATGACATTATAACATATCGACATAAAGAGATCGTGACTCTTTTTCTTTCTTTTCTACTTACACAATTGTCTTACACACTAGCAGATAAGTTGAGTGGTAACCATCACCACACACACAATATGAACGTACCCCACAATGCACTGCTCTGCGTCCATCCTCTGCAATAAGCCTCATGTGCCTGTACTTACATCGGCAACCACACTCTTCGAACCGAAACACAGCGTTGCTGCTCGGCGGCAGAAATAGGCGTGTTGGTAGTGCTTCCCCGGACGAGCCACACACAAAGCGCTGTACTATCTATTCTATAATCATCCAGGCAAGGAGAAGCTGGAGCTGCTGTCTCCGAGCCAGTTCCCGGCGGACGCGGCGCTGGACGAGCTGTCGTGCGCCGACAACAACTCGATGTGCTCGGAGGCGACGTGCGCGCCGCGCGCCGACACGTACGTGATCACGCCGGCGCGCGCGCGCACCTACCTCGTGCTGGACGCGCTGCACGACCGGACATCCACCATCATCGAGCCGCAAGCTGCCGATGCAGAGGTAACCTACACTCTTCATGCTTTGGGGCCGTCCATTAACCACGTGATGTTTTTTTATCATCTTTAACCCCCCTCAGCCCCTTGGTGATACGTTGTGAGGCTTAAGACTAACCCCCTCGCCCCCACCCAAAATCACGTGTGTTTTTTAGTACCTACAAAGATTCTTAATTTTTTTAGAATATGATCTTTAAATACAGGTTTATAGTATAATCTAATTTAACGGCGAGTCAAGGTCACACTACATGTCGCTTTAGAAATCGCGCGTTTGACGAAAAAATAAATATACACGTGATATCTTACTACACCCTCCTCCCCCCTTGTGATATTTCGTGATTTTTATAAACCCCCTCCCCCCCCTTCCAAGACACACGTGATTAATGGACGGTCCCTTTGGGGCTAACACTTGCCTAACTACGCCTCACCAAATTCGATTGGCACCATCCTGGAGCTTTCAATATTGTATTATATTACATTGTGACAAGGATCATACAAAAGAACGTTAGGAACCAAGCCGTAAGTTTGTTGCCTGTTCTTCTAGGCTTTGGTCGCGTGGAACTGGCACCTAGATCCCCCTAAGTCAAAGTCAAAGTCAAAATGTATTTATTCAATAAAATCACAAGGATCACTTTGAAACGTCTTAAAGCTAGGTGACTCTAGGTGCCAGTTCCACGCGACCAAAGCCTAGAAGAACAGGCAACAAACTTACGGCTTGGTTCCTACCGTTCTTTTGTATGATCCTTTTACAATGTAATAATATAATATATTATTGAAGTTTAGTGAGGCGTAGGCATACAGAAAAAGGTAAACATAATCAAATTTATAAGACAGCACACGCTACGCCTCAAACTAATAATACCTAATGCATAAATACAATCTATTAAATCAGAGAAAAATAAAAAAAAACACACAGTAGTAGGTACAGTACAGACATTGCAGACATGTTAGCTGCCGATGGGCAGAGCGACCGGGACATCGGGCCAGCTTTAGGCCTAGCTTTAGCTACTAGCGTACAAACTTTCATTATTTTTTTATTTATTTATACATCTCTTCTCTAATACTATAAGACTCAAAGTCCTGACTGACTGACTGACTGACATATAGACAACGCACAGCCTAAACCGCTGGTCCTAGGGACTTGAAATTTGAGGAGTACATAAGTCTTATGGCGTAGAGGTGCACTAAGAAGGGATTTTTGGAAATTCAACTCCTAAGGGTGTAAAAAGGGTTGAAAACGTTTGTATGAAAAATAGTATTCCTTGAACCTACAAACTTGAAACTTGGAGTACATATACTTCAAGGCAAAAAAAAAGGAAAGGCATTTTTAGTTTTTTAAAACTACCCTTAATAAGGGTGCAAAGGGATGTAAAAGTTTGTATGGGAGTTTTTTGACCGCTGGTCCTAGAGACTTGAAATTTGAGGAGTACATAGGTCTTATGGCGTAGAGGTGCACTAAGAAGGGATTTTTGGAAATTCAACCCCTAAGGGTGTAAAAAGGGTTGAAAACGTTTGTATGAAAAATAGTATTCCTTGAACCTACAAACTTGAAACTTGGAGTACATATACTTCAAGGCAAAAAAAAAGGAAAGGCATTTTTAGTTTTTTAAAACTACCCTTAATAAGGGTGCAAAGGGATGTAAAAGTTTGTATGGGAGTTTTTTGACCACTGGACTTAGAGACTTGAAATTTGAAGAGTATATAGGTCTTATGGCGTAGAGGTGTACTAAGAAGGGATTTTTGGAAATTCAACCACTAAGGGTGTAAAAAGGGATGAAAACGTTGGTATGAAAAATTGTATTCCTTGAACCTACAAACTTGAAACTTGGAGTACATATACTACAAGGCAAAAAAATAGGAAACACATTTTTAGTTTTTTAAAACTACCCTTAATAAGTGTGCAAAGGGATGTAAAAGTTTGAATGGGAGTGGTTTGACCGCTGGTCCTAGAGAGACTTGAAATTTGAAGAGTACATAGGTCTTATGGCGTAGAGGTGTACTAAGAAGGGATTTTTGGAAATTCAACACCTAAGGGTGTAAAAAGGGTTGAAAACGTTGGTATGAAAAATTTTATTCCTTGAATCTACAAACTTGAAACTTGAAGTAGATTTACTTCAAGGCTAAAAAAATAGGAATAACATTTTTGGTTTTTTAAAACTACCCTTAATAAGTATGCAAAGGGATGTCAAAGTTTGTATGGGAGTTTTTTAACGCGTGGTGCGATTGATTTAAAACTTGAGGTAAATATACTAAGAAATAAATAATTAAGAATAACACTTTGAAGTTTTGATAATTACCCCCGCAAAGGGTGCAAATGACTGTAAAAGTTAGTATGGGAGATTTTTAACGCATAGTGCGATTGATTTCAAACTTGAAGTAAACATACTCCACAATAAATAGATTAAAATCACGTTTTCACTATTTTAAAACTACCCCTGCAAAGGGTGCAAATGACTGCCAAAGTCCCAAGGTTTGTATGGGAGATTTTTAACGCGTAGTGTAATTAACTTCAAACTAAAAGAAAATGTGTTCTGTGGATAAATAACAAAAAAACTGTTTGATTTTCGAAAACAACCCCTGAAACGTTACCCTCCTTCGTTGCGCTCGAGTAAAAAGGATACAACGAAGCGTCAATGTTATATTCTGTGTTATATATGGGATATTCTCAAAACGGGAATCTTGAGTTGGTACGAAGAGATATGAGGGTATCTACCGTGATTGGGGATCAAAGTCGTGAAGCTGTTTCGTTTCGTTTGTTTTTGAGGTAGAAACTAGGAACAAATAAGTACATATTTTCCGTGTAAGGTTGTCTTTGTTGTATTTGTCATGTTTGTGCCAAACTCAGTCAGTACCTATACCTACCTACCTAATATAGGTAATGTACGCCTATAGGTATCCCATATACCTACGTAGGTATTTAAAATCTTACCCTTATAATATACAAATCAATGCGAAAGTTACGATGTTTTGATGTCTGTGGCTCAATCACGGTTCACCACTTCAACGCGTGCGAAGCCGCGGGAAGCCACTAGTCACTTATATAATTTTTAAATCCCTTATAGATCTGAAGGCACCACCATACCATGCCTGGGGATTAGTTTTTCTCGTTGTCCTATTCCATATGAGTGAATTACAGAGCGAGTCTACCCCCGAGCTGACAGAAGACGAAGACCGGAGCTACCTGATCATCGACGCATGCAGGTCGTTGACCTGCACGGTCATCGACCGCTCACTAGCGCTGCCGCGCGACCCCGCCTTCTCTCCCTTCACCGAGGGCAGGTACTCCGTCCTACATAACGGAGATATCGCTGAGGTAACTATGCCATCTCAATACTCACTACATTTATTGCTTACTCATTGTTAGTTTAGGTACATACATAGTTGTTGGATGTTAGTAAGAATCACATGGACTTTGCATAGGGTATAGCAACATGGAGGCAAGCCGAGGTTTTCGATTAAATAGTTGGTAGACAGGTCTTGCTTAGTACCGTTTAATTCATCATTTTTGATTCGTCTACTCCTGGGCTTGTATATCCCAAAACGCATCACTGTGTCCGGTCTGCTTCTCTTCATCCAGTGTTGAGCGATATGTGCACCTGCACCTTTCGTCTGATACCTGCACTGATACCTGCACTTTTCGGAGGGTGTATCGGTGTACCACAATTGGTGCACATAAACGAGGTCTCCACTCAAGAACTCCAACGAGAATTGGATGTTAAATAACTCTATTTCGAAATCAAATCAAAATGTTATAGGTATGTTATCTTATTAACAAAAGGTGGAAAACATTTATTAAACTTATAAACTAAAACACATCAGTCATTTTCCAGGGCACAGAAATGGTGTCAGCGACCGAAGAGCTGTCCAAATGGCGAACGATAGAGGTCCCCGACCGCGCGTGGCGGGAAGGGAGCGCGCTCTCCCCCGGCGAGTGCGGCGGGAGGGCGGCGGCGGCGCTCTCGGCGCGGGTGCAAGGCGGACAGGCGGAGATCGTGCTACAAGAAACTCTTACCGATAAAGGTATGTCCGACATTCAACACAGAAACCACGAAAAGCTAATGTCATTATATAGAATTTATTTTTCCGCAGGCGTATTCCGCATACAGAAAGTGCATCTCGTTTAGAATCCTGGTAGCACAGTAAGATGTATTCTTACTGCAAATTCCTAGTATTTGTTTTTACCAGATTTGCAGTACTTGCAATACAGCAATACATTTTGCTATGGGCACTCTATTCATTTTTAACTAATGTGTTGCCTGAAATATAGGGAGCACTGGTGGTCTAGTGGTAGCGGCCCCGCCTTCCGATCCCAAGGTCCACAGGTCGTGAGCTTAAAACCGGTCGTGCACCAATGAGTTTTTCTGTTCCAAAATGTATGTGCACAGTGTTAGTTCTCTCAAACTGTGAAGAGAAACATCGTGAGGAAACTGGCATGTCGTAGAAACTAAAAACTTCTATCTATAAACATTTATGTACTCGAAAGGAGCCTCTTGGAGGCGCACTTAAAAATACTTTCATCACACTGTTTCGAAAGATCGACACAACAAGAAGTATGATTAATAAATTGAAATTAAAATCTTTGCGACTTCCATAAACTATAAAACTTAAGTGTACTTTTTTTTTTAACACAAATGATGATGGAACAAGCAGATTGCCCATCTGATATTAAGTGGTAACCATCACCTATAACAAAGCATTGCCTCGTAAGTCACGCACGATAGGAACGTGCCCTACGATGCACTGCCCTGCGTCCATCAACTTGAGGCTTGTTAAGCCTCATGTGCCTGTAATTACACCGGCAACCACACGCTTCAAACCGAAACACAACAACGCTGCGTGGCGGCAGAAAAAGGCGTACTTATTTCCACCAGCTTGAACTTAGTTGTTTGTTATTTGTTCCAGCGCTGTGTCGGCAGGTGGTGCTGTTGTCTATAGAGCCGACTCAGTTATGACATGTGTAACGTTCACCTTTGTACCTTATATTTATTGTACGATGTAACATATACTTTATCTATATCATTACTCGTTAATAAAATATTCATAATGTGATATCTATAAAGTTGTTTCATTTTTATCGTATTTATGTGCGAAATGGTGGAACAAAACATCGTGAGGAATACAGTTGGTACTCTTGGGCTTGCATCCTGTCATATGGATAATACCAACTGATGTAAAATGTGGGTATTTGCCAATTGTGGTATTTGGATGTACCTCTAACTACCTTAAACATGCTCAAAGGATCTTGAGTTGGTACTATGTACTAAGTGATCTCGCCGTTTTTTTCGGAGGGAGAGAGGAGGAGCTGGGGATCAAAGTCTATTTCTGTTTTTTTATCTGGATATTATTTTTACAGTGGTTTAATAGTTAAGGAATGTTCAAAAAATAAAGTCTAAGAAACGTTTGTAATAAAAAAATCATCTATTAAACTTATCTTAGAATACATAAATAAACGATTCAAATATATTATTCAGTAGGAATATTATCATAAATGACTAGAGATGGAGAGTATCAAAGATATAAACGGTGTGACTAACAGGACGCCACTGAGGTTTCCCATCGCTGGACTAGCGTTATACCGGGTTACCTGAAACAATATAAACACTTATTGACCTCTCGTCTAGTATTCTCTTATCTGTGCTAGAGTGCAGAAAACGAATGCTTTTTTTTCAAATTTTCATTGTCAAAGCTAACAGAAAATAAAAACTGTTTAATCAAATGAATAAAACAGTTAAATCATCTTTGCTTTCGTTTATTGTTCAGAAAAAAGGTTACATAATTATAGTATATCTACGTTCTATTACTAGAAGCTACAGGCATACTATGGTTTGGACTTCGGACAAGAAATTCTGTTTCCCGACTCTTAGTGCCCGACCCTCGTAAAAAAATGGTAAAGTAAATATATGTAGGACAAAATAAGGCGAAAATATTAACAAAATATAAACAGGTAAGTATGACAAAAATTTAACAAAATAAGATGATACAAAACATTATCAAGTATATAAGTAAAACTAAGTTTATGTTGCAATTGAGTAGGTATTGATGTAAGACAAAAAGAGATAAGGTCACAAAAATGATATTATAAAATAAGGCATGGTTACTATAATTACTAGGTACTTGAGGTTAAGGGGCTGTCGCGCGACGTACGAGTTCATGGACAAGAAAGTGAGTTTCTTTTAACATTAAATTAGTTTTGTGAGATTGCAACACTGTTTATAATGTTGGTAGATGAATATTTATCTTTGTGATTAGTTTTTGAGGGTGGATATAAAATCGACACGCACAGCTAATGGCACTACCATTAATGTTGTGTGTAATGTGCCTATGTCTGACTATTGTGTAATTAATGTTTGTAAATTATGGACTAAGTTGTCTGAATTAAATGAATTTATTATATTATTATATTAATCGCTTGGGCAGAACGAAACGATAGTCCTTCGAGTGAGTCGAAAGGGTGTGTAGCCGTTACTGTCTGGACATGGAGAAGTAAGGTTTCCCGACGATGATGGGGTAAGTGCTAGCGAATAATCGAGTATTATGCAGGAGGGCTAAATGAGGTTTTGGAAAAACGATTCCGCGTTAATGAAGAAAGTCTACTTGTGTAGGTACATTTTGTATAAGCACTAGTTCGTTCGACCAGGGAAAAACGTTGTGAACGTTTGGGTCGAATAAGTGGCGATCATGTTCAGGTCCCATCGAGCGAGCTCGATGTATGGGCGTTAGTTATGTTCTGGACTTTTCATGCTAATTTTGATTACATGTTTGCTTTACTAGTTTTCGTACATAAGCAATGATAATGTGCGAGTAAGAGTAATATTAGCAGTGTGTCCCACTACTAGTATTCTCTTATCTGTGGTCCCACTCAGTGTTACCAGATGGGGGGGATTCCCTGCAAATTCGGGGGTTTTTTTCGACGTTGGGGGGAGATTTGGGGGGAAAGGTTTGTTGGGGGGATTTTCGGGGGTAAAAAAAACTTTGTCTAAATTCGCATCACATCAAAAAAATTCGCATCACTACTTTAGTGTACCTATAAACGTGTGTATTCTCGTCATAACAATACTATACTAAGTACCTACTTAAATTCAATTGTTCATTCATTGTAAGAGTCGGTGCAAGCAAGATAACTTTGTTTGCACGTGAGGTTGCTAAATTGGCCATTGGTATCTTATGCCTACCATTTTCAAATGCAGTTGTAGAACGAGCATTTTCACAAGTAAATATTATAAAAGACAAATTGCGCAACCGAATGGCAATAGAAACTGCCGAAGCGGTTCTCAGAATACGCTATTCATTGCCGAACGGTTGTATCAATTTCGTTCCGACATTGCAAATGTTAACAATGTTTAATTCAGAAAACGTATATATGTTAAATAAAAAAGATAAAAATGATAGTGATTGCGAAAATGATTGCAATGATAGTATTTGAAGCTGTAAATGAGGTTGAATAAATTTTTTAATATATTTGCTGTTTTTTTTTTTCTCCTATAAAAAGTGTTTTGGGGGTTTTTTTCACAAAAAGCTAATTTTCGGGGGCATTTGGAATAAAGTTGGGGGGGAAACTCATATAGTGATCTGGTAACACTGGTCCCACTGTAAGACAATTCCAGTCTTCGTCAACTTGCGCCACTGTGAATCAGTCTACGGCAGGCATCTATTTCATCTTTGCCGCAGTCTGCTGCGTAGTTGTTTCGTTTCGCGTGCCTACTACTTGTATCGTATCAAAAATACACACCTATTTTAACACTATAATTTTACCTAATCATGACTGCATTTAAAGACTAAACAACCAAAATTGATTGTCTTCCATTACATTACATGCTGATAAATAGATGTTATACCTAGCTCTATTATAGCCGATAAGTTAAATTACCTACTCATAGATAAGGTGGGCTTATTTTTTACTGTGAACAATAGGAATTACCACTAATTATGCTTTTCCTATATCCACGAATGACTCGAGGTTTGATAAAAGTGTTGTAGGTACATACCTCTTTTGCGCTACCGAGTAAGTATTAGTTTATAGGTAACTACCACCAATATTTATTTATTTATTTATTTATTAACTAGCGGCCTGTCCCAGCTTCGCATGGGTGGTCATAAATTTTTTGAACATTGTTGGATAAACCGTGGGTTCGAGCCTCGCGTCTACTTATTTCATACATTTGCACGTCATTCTCCTTGAGTGAGTCAAATCGCACCCCGTGCGTGACTCGTGGACCCGTTAACATTTTTAATTTCGTCATATCTTTTGAATGGAATGTCCGATTTGAAAAATTTAAGAAGTTATCTATAGGTATTGAAACCGTCTTAATTATGAAATGATTTATTTGGATAAGGATTAATACCAAGGTAAAAATAAAGACCCTTTTCTAGTGGCGGCATTTCAATTAATTTTTTATAATAAAAGAACACTTATTGTGACACAACTATAATAGTTAGACATATGCTGTCGCGACATTTTTTGTAGATGATAACGTGTTCTACAAAATCGTTGTACATTATTTTGTTCTATCATCAATAGTTTTCGCAGCGCACGCGATGTAAGGTTTTTGTTTTCCGCCTTGGGTAACATTATTGGAGTTTTAGTAAGGATCCCTGATTTTTGAAAATATAATATAGCCTATGTTACTCAGGGATAATGTAGCATGCTAATGGTGAAAGAATTTTTGAAATCGGACCAGTAGTTTTTGGGCCTATTCGTTACATACAAAAATACAAAAATACAAATGTTTCCTCTTTATAATATTAGTGTAGAATAAGCACAGTTGGGGGCATACACATGTGTGTTTACATGTTATAACTTATTGTATTGCCAGTTTACTTGACTTTGTTTGACTCCTAACTGCTGATCTCCACCAAAGCTATTTCTTTGGTGGAGAAAACCCTACAGTTGTTTTGCATATGAGTGCCCCTGACAGTACGAAGCAATCTCACCGTAGCGTTGATCCAGTTAGTGAAAGCTGAAGTCTTAGCGTTGACCCCCGGGAACCAGGGCTCTGCGCATCCGAACCCCCACGAAGTGACCCCCACCACGATGCCTCGGTACACCAGGGGGCCGCCACTGTCACCCTGACATGCGTCTCTACCTGTAAAGAGTAAATCAAATCAAAAATCGACTGCTTTAGGTAGCTGTAATGGGGTAGCTGTACATCGGCCCTATTAACCCGTTGTAGCATGAACTCATGCCCTTAGGTTGTCAGCACCCATACCATCCTCGCAGCCTAGTTGGCCTAATCCACCAGGAAAGACCCTGGAACTGACATCTGGATCCTGTAAAATACAAACCTAACGTTTTTAAATAGCACACATACCTCCTACACCCAGTAGCCCAGAACAGATCATGTTGTTAGTGACTGGATAGGGTCTGTTGGTCAGTTGCTCCAGCGCGATGTATTGCCCTCTGCAAATCGCGTGGCTGATCGTCCTTATCTCCACTTGTCGGAGGACTGGCGATGCTGTGGGTATGTTCACCTGGAAATTTAGATGTCAAAGACAAAAAAGTTTATTTACCTACCTATGATTAAATAATTGAACCACAACAACGGTCACTTTGAAACGTCTTAAAACTAAGTAGGTGACAGTTCCGCGCGACCAAGCCTACAAGAATTATGGAAGCAAGATGTAGGTCGTTCTCAGCGGACAACAGGGGGGCTATCGCCATGTCTTTTTACATTCTTGAAACGTCAATTTCGTACCGGCACCTACCAAATATTACACGTCATCGAGTCTGTTCAACTGCAACCAGATAAAAGAATAGCTGACAAGTTTTTTCGTACTAGATGACGTTTCGTTGTGCCGTGATGGCTTCATGTAACCCGTCGAGTGCTTCAAGTTTCAGACAGCCTATCGGCGGCAGCAATTGGATAAAAATGAAGCGTGTTTAATATAGTGCTGTTCAAGTTATGCGTAAAAAACTAATCTCAACTGTTTTAACCAATATTATTCGTTATAAAAATACACAAGGATATAAAACAAGGTTTCTTTGTTGTTTTGGTAGTCTTACTAGGCCTCTTTTATTACACATGTCTGTAATCTTGCAGTTTTTAATTTGAAACTGGAAGATATGTATATTTTGAATTCATAAGCTGCGAAAATAATGGATCGGCATACATTTGCTATCTTTTACAAGTCTAGTCTGATCGTAAGTAGTTTTCGAAGGCAAATATGTTATTTTTTCATAAAATTGCATTGTCTATTTCAAAAGAATTCAGTATTAATTTTATGTACATATTACATCCATTTATAATTTATTGAAATAAGTAGTTTGATATCAATAGTCTCGCCTCCAGCCGTATACCACCGTCGAGGGGTTAACCTTCTATCAATTTTGAATATGGAACACATCAGAAAATACGTTTACATGCATGGTGCGTATGTGTGAGTTCTTGGAAAAGCTGACCAGGTTTATTTGACAGATATTCGTATCGTGAGCTATCTTTATGCGATCAGTGTGGCAATGTTTCTCCATACACTGGACAGATTTTTAGCAGGTCTGTGAAGAGGTACTTTTTTCACAACTGTTTTGTGATTTACTCCGTTTGTAGTTGATTTTTAGTTCAAATAAGTGCTGTGTACTCATAATAAGTTCATATTTTAGGTATGGCGATCAATAAATACCCTTTACCATAGTTTTATAGACAACACTCTTGATTATGAATAAATTTACATTATTTGATAATTAGTCACATTGACGGTCTAGAGAGCGCCTATTCTTAAGATAGTAATAACATTTTTAAATGCTCGCCATTTGTGCCATAAAAGTGTTAAATCTAGCGCTTATAGCGATAAAATTGGAACACTGTCAATTGACACACTTGACTGACAGTAATGACATTAACCCGGCGAAGATTCGTTCCAAAAAGAGCATATCTAGATTGAGGTTGGTCATTATGACCATAATGAAATTACATAATTACTTCATATTTATTTAGCATATTTTTGTACTGAAAAATCTTAACGGTGCCTTAATCCTATAAAAAGATATGATTGTACCGTTATTTAACCTGTATAAAATTACGGCACAGCAAAAAATATGATGGAACAGGCAGATGGCCCATCTGATGTTAAGTGGTAACCGTCACTACATTGCCTCGTAAGATAGATCTCTGCTCTGCTCTGCTCTGCGTCCATATACTTGAGGCATACAAATTTATGATTTGAGCCGGAATTGCCCTGAGTAGCCCAAAGTGTCCTGGCGATACGTGGCGGCACAAGATAGCAAAATAGGGATTGATGCGCTTAACGCGAATCGAGTTCGTTTGTTTTGTATTAAAAAAATGACATTATTATCCACTTTGTAATTGTTATTGTAAAAGTGTAAAAAAATATATACAATATAGGTTATTGCTAAGAACGAATAAAACTTACTAAGTTTTATTCGTTCCTGAGCGCTTATTATTACTACTAACACAGTGAAGCTGCGGGCGGCATCTAGTGCGTAATAAGAATGGAACGAAATCATGTTTTAGAACTACTGCCTATCCAACAAATATCATAAATGCCATTTTCCCACTAACCTTCTTATCGAATTCAGCTGAAACGTAATTTGTGACCCGGAAAAGCATATAGGTTACTTTTTATTTCAATAGATATCACGTGAATGCTTGTATAAAAATAAATCAGCATATTATATCTTTCAGACCCTACAGCAGGGTCGTAATGACCCAAATTTATCCTCGCCAGGTTGGATAAATTTGACATGATGCATTCAAAATCTCTTCTAGCAATAAATAGTTTGTATCATTTTCAAACAATTTAAATACAAGTTTAGAGCCACAAACCTTCTTAAAAAATTTGTTAAGTATCTTTCATAGTTTAAATTTGCCAAACAAAGTGAATTTCATAGACTAAAGGTTTAATATGTACTAAAATCCAAAAACCGCAAATTACCGAAAAATATATGAAAATTTATGTTACCTAGTTTCGGAACGTCACTTGACCGTGAAAAACATGTCAGTGTGTTGCTCACACAGGTCAGCTTTAAGAAAGCTCACGGTACCATATATTAGGCAAACAAGTTAGTTATTTTTGACATTCACAACTTTTCAGATGACATAATGGCCGGCAACCAAAAGCAAAATGGTCTTTATTCAGTTCTATCACAAGGACCATTTTGGAACTTTCTAAGTAAATCTAACGCCAATTCCTCGAGACCATTCGCGATTAGGGCTTACAATCAAATCAAATATTCAAATATGCTCGAATCAATGAGTACCTACTAGTACCTAGTTCTTATTGATGAGCGATAACTTTTCTTATGAGACTGTTACTTTATATTTTTATTCAGCTTGTTCTATCAGTGGGACAGAAGCCTTTTTTTATACCTACAACTAGCTGATGGAAACCTGGCCCCTGATGTTAAGTGGTAACAATCAGCTATAATCATCATCAGCACTGCCTCGTAAGTCGCTCCCGAGGTGGTCTCATTGTCCCTGCATGGTGGAGCATGGCCTAATAATCAGAAACTTAACCGTACTGAACTACAAAGATTTTTAACTACTTACGTACTGAACTACTTCTACTCGTATATGAAACCAAATTATCGTACAAAATTATGAAGAACTTTCTGACCTTGCACTCATATATCATTTTGTCGCGACAAAAATAGCTTTGTTCGTAACGACTATAAAGGCTTTGTTATTAATACTTATAACTATAATATAATCGGCTGCAAACATACCAAATTTCATGCAGATTGGATAAACGGTTTGAAAGTTATGGCCCGACGAACTTTCATACAAACATAAAATGCGAAATCGACCAAGATCTTCGTTCGCTTCGCTCACTCGATCTATAATACCTAATAGTAGGTACTTAATACATATATCTACCTACCAGCCAACTTTAACTTAGTATTATCATCGTAAATTTTATAATCATTATTACTGTTGTTTTTAAGAGTAGTAGAGCTCTTTGTGAAGGGCTCGTCCGGGGAGTACCACCACGCCTTTTTCTGCCGCCAAGCAGCGTTGCTGTGTTTCGGTTTGAATAGTGTGGTTGCCGGTGTAATTACAGGCAACACTCAAGTAGATGGATGCAGGGCGTGCATCGTAGGGCACGTTTCGACTTTCGAGGCAATGCTTTGTTAAAGGTGATGGTTACCACTTAACATCGGGTGGGCCATCTGCTTGTTCCATCAGCTAGTTGTATACTAAAAATCAAATAAAAAACATACAAACGCATTTTTTACTCACAATTCAGCTCTTTTGCCCCTACTGCAAAATCAAAATCAAATAAATACTCTTTTTATTATGACAGTAATATTCGACTCTAATATTTCATAATATACATACCTACTTATGCAACCCTAGATCTGCGAAAAATAAAACCAGCTGTCAATTTGAATTATGTCACTAGTTTGGTAAAAGCATCTCAAATAATGTAAAAATTTTAAGAATTGTTTACTATTAATTTTATCTTAAAGTCTTTTTTGAGCCATCCTTTTGCCCATTCTAAGGCAAAGTCGCTACACCACAAGTGCTCGCAATCTTTGTATTTCAAAGCTATGCTCAAACGGCGGAAAATATGGAAAATATATGTGGTGATGAGAACCCATTAATTTGTTGATCTCTGGGTTCAATATTTCGCCTTCATAGTAACAACAACCTCTTGTGTAACAATCTGCTTTACGTAAAGTAAGTACAGGTACTTCTTCTATAAATATATTTTATTACAGGATATATCCAGGTTACGTTCAGCAATGGATAATGATGAGCCATTAAGAAACGCTGCGAATACACAGCACCGCAGACAACTGCAATGGAACTTCTGAATGACTGAATGAGTACTTGCGCTGCTTGCAGGGAATATTAGATATTTTTGTTCTACTAAACTAAGCTAAGCGAATTATGTCAATAAAAAACTCAGTGTTTGAAAAATTGTGTTGAAGTGTTTTTTATACTCAATAAACTAGTAGTTCGCCCCGAACTGAGATCTCGTGATGCGACCCGATGAACGCATCAAAATTTTGAGCAGGTAGTAGTCAGAGGCAAGTCCAAACATTATATTTGGACTTTTTTCTGACTACCGCCTACTAACTTGGTATGGTAACCAAATTTCAACTCTATTGGCCTATTTATTGAAGAGTTCCGTTGAACAGACCTTGGCTCCATCATCAGACCTGGTCGTCGTCACCATTTTATGAGAACTGAGTATCTCCTTAATTTAT
Source organism: Chloroclysta siterata (assembly GCA_932294275.1). NCBI lineage: Eukaryota > Metazoa > Arthropoda > Insecta > Lepidoptera > Geometridae > Chloroclysta > Chloroclysta siterata. The sequence continues at coordinate 13,070,588 of OW028591.1, read as the reverse complement.
TTCAAGAAAAAAAATTACGAAAAAGCAAAGGAACTGGCCGACCAGTAGAAAAACCTTGATGTCAACGAAACTCTTAGAGATGGGAGCTCTTGGATCGCTGGTTATCTTAATTTAACTTTTTTTGTTTTATCTCAAAAACCGAGCGTCTCAAAAAAAAAGTAAAAATTGTTTTGGAATGTCCAAACAAAGCCCTTTCATATGACATGTAACGTGATTTTTTTATGTAACTTTATTTATTTTTGGCCCCTTAGAAAACCCCATATCTCAAAAACCCTTGATCCGATTTTACTCATTTACTTACCAGTAAATTTCTCAAGTACAAGCTATCGACATATCAAATTTCATGCAGATCGGATCAACGGTTCTTAAGTTATCGCCAGACAAACATACATACATACATACATACATACATACATACATACATTCATAAAATGCCAAATCGCCCAAGTTGAAACTAAGATCTTCGTTCGCTTCGCTCACTCGATCAATTATCGATGACGTACTCGTATCAATTAATTAGGCATTTTATTTTGTAACCAATTCATGCTCATGCTTCGACATGCTTCTCAGTGTTCGAGCTTGTATGGTAAGATTTCTGAAGTCTGAAAATCTGATCGAATTTATTCTGTAGCTAGATGTGGCTTGGTTTTTTCTACTTAAATTGATTCATATTTAAATCCTGAAATCATATAAGTTTTGTTTCAGCTGAAGAAAGAGACTGCTACATTTTATAGTGCCTTGTAAATTAGGATAGTTTATTTGAAGCACACAACACAAAAACTGCGGTCACTATTTTAACAATTACCTACCACAGAGAGGTCCGCAAACATTTAATACCTTTCTGTCGCTTAAATACATCTATCGCTACAAGAAAGGCTGAGTTTTACAAATTCCATTTCTATATCCATCCGACATTCCTCCATACCATCTATAACGAAAGTGTGTCTGTAGGTATGTCTGTTTGTATTTTATGCTTTAACCTACAGATATCTTGAATCCCGAGGGTGGATACTTTATTTCATGATCTAATACGTACATTTTAAACATTAAAATATAAAACGCTCATACGTTCACTTACATCTATGGTCTTTTTTAATAAATTTAATGAGTTATTATGATTATATTATTTATTTTATACTTGATCGAGGCCTATACTTTTACTTTTGATTTATACTTGACTTTTTTTCCCATCATCATCAGCCCAAACAAGTCAACTGCTGGACATAGGCCTATACATTTCCAGCAAAAACGATTCCAAGCCCTCTCCATCCACCGACTTCCCGCGATCCTAACAATGTCGTCAGTCCATCGGGTAGGAGGGCATCCCACGCTTCATTTTCCTGTTCGTGGTCGCCTTTTGAGAACCTTTATTTCCCAGCGGTTATCAGTTCTTCGAGTTATATGACCTGCCCATTGCCACTTCAACTTGCTGATTCTGCGGATTTACTGATTTCTGATTCCATTCCGTAGTGAAACTCCCAGCATAGCTCTCTCCATAACCCGTTGTGCGACTTTGAGCTTGTTGATGAGGCCAATAGTAAGCGACCACGTCTCAGTTCCATAAGTCATCGCTGGCAACACACACTGGTTGAAGACTTTCGTCTTGAGAGCCTCAGCGGTATCTGTGACGAGATGATGTGGCGTAACTTCCCGAACGCTGCACATCCGAGTTGGATTCGTCGGCTGACCTCTTTATCGAAGTTGGACCTACCTAGTTGGATCGTCTGACCCAGATAAAACATAGTGGTCTTTTTTTTGTAATAGGTAATTTAAGAAGGTACTTAATTCTCATAATATGGTGACAGCGATCTGGTCTGATAATGGAGTCAAGGTCTGTTCAATGGAACTCTTCAATAAATATTCCAATAGAGTAGAAACTTGGATACCATAGTTAGAAAGCGGTAGTCAGAAGCAAGTCCAAATATAATATATGGATTTGCCTCTGACAACCACTTTCGAAGCCTTCGTATCGCATTACGAGATCTCATACAGTTCGTGGCTAACCACTAGTATTTTGTGAATCTAAAATAGTGACAGCATGATGATTCGGCGATGGAGCCTAGTAATGTTGAACGGAATAAATTGGCCTATTGAACCGAAACTTAGTTAGCATATCGTTATTTTTTTGGTAGGGGTAGTCAGAGCAGAGCACCCCTAAAAAAAGTAAACTGCAAAATACTACGTGGGTTATTTATTATTGATACAGAATTAAGTGACTGAGTATCTCGAACACGGAAGACATCCCGGACGTCAGCCTATACGAGATCGTTCGGATCTCGTATCTCGGCTCTCAAGCAGCTTAAGAACAACAAGGCACCGGGAGAAGACGGAATAACGACAGAGCTTCTGAAAGCGGGCGGAACGCCGTTACTTAAAGTCCTTCAGAAGCTATTCAATTCTGTTATCTCCGAGGGTACGACGCCAGAGGCATGGGGCAGGAGCGTGGTGGTACTTTTCTTTAAGAAAGGTGATAACACCCTCTTAAAGAATTATAGGCCCATCTCGTTGCTAAGCCATGTCTATAAGCTGTTTTCGAGAGTAGTTACCAATCGTCTCGCTCGTAGGTTTGACGACTTCCAGCCTCCCGAACAAGCCGGGTTCCGAAAAGGCTTTAGCACCATAGACCACATCCACACGCTCCGGCAGGTTATACAGAAAACCGAAGAGTATAACCAGCCACTTTGTTTAGCGTTTGTGGACTATGAGAAAGCCTTTGATTCAGTCGAAACCTGGGCAGTCCTAAGGTCACTCCAGCGATGTCAAATTGACTATCGGTATATCGAAGTGTTGAAATGTCTATACAGTAAAGCCACAATGTCTATCCGACTCCAGGACCAAAGCACGGATCCTATCCAACTGCAAAAAGGGGTGAGACAGGGAGATGTAATTTCTCCGAAACTGTTCACCTCGGCACTGGAGGATGTTTTCAAGCTGCTGTCCTGGAATAGGTATGGCATCAACGTCAATGGCGAATACATCACTCACCTTCGATTTGCCGACGACATAGTCATAATGGCGGAATCGCTGGAAGATCTAGGCACGATGCTCAGAGACCTCGATATTGTCTCCCAACAGGTGGGTCTTAAGATGAACATGAGCAAGACGAAAATCATGTCTAACGCTCATGTCGCACCCGTACCGGTATATGTTGGGAGCGATATCATCGAAGTTGTAGACCACTATGTGTATCTGGGTCAGACGATCCAACTAGGTAGGTCCAACTTCGATAAAGAGGTCAGCCGACGAATCCAACTCGGATGGGCAGCGTTCGGGAAGTTACGCCGCATCTTCTCGTCACAGATACCGCAGAGCCTCAAGACGAAAGTCTTCAACCAGTGTGTGTTGCCAGTGATGACGTATGGAACTGAGACGTGGTCGCTCACTATTGGCCTCATCAATAAGCTCAAAGTCGCTCAACGGGCTATGGAGAGAGCTATGCTGGGAGTTTCACTACGAGATAGAATCAGAAATGAGGAAATCCGTAGGAGAACCAAGGTAGCCGACATAGCTCGCAGAATCAGCAGGCTGAAGTGGCAATGGGCAGGTCATATAGCTCGAAGGACTGATAACCGATGGGGAATAAAGGTTCTCGAATGGCGACCACGAACAGGAAAACGAAGCGTGGGACGCCCTCCCACCCGATGGACTGACGACATTGTTAGGATCGCGGGTAGTCGGTGGATGGAGAGGGCACGGAATCGTTCTTCCTGGAAATGTATAGGGGAGGCCTATGTCCAGCAGTGGACTTCTTTGGGCTGATGATGATGATGATGTATCTCGAACAAGTGACTGAAGTTGTTTGAGTAAGCAAGCTAAGGTGATTGAATAGAATATTTAATAAATGTAATAGTTACAGAATCTTATGTTTAAATTTCGTTTTAAGTTTTAGTAAATTATTGGTAGCGGATGAAGTCGCGGGTAGCAACTAGTCTGATTATAATAATTATTCAGTTGACAGATCTTACAGCGGCTTTGCATATGGCTAAGTTTAGTGGACTATAAATTGAAAAATAATAATAATTGGACGTCATATCCCCCAAATTGTTCACATGCGCACTGGAAGATTTGTTTAAGACGCTGAGTTGGACCGGAATGGGCATCAACATTAACGGCAAATAAATCTTGAACTTACGATTTGCTGATGATATCGTCGTATTGGCAGAATCGTTGCAGGACGTACAACAGATGCTGAACAGCCTAGCTGCTGCCTCACGACGGATTGGCCTGGGTATGAACTTAGATAAAACTAAGATCATGATCAATGATCGCATTACCCCAGAGCCAATTACTGTCGCCGGAATACTTCTCGAAATAAGAAATACAACGATTTGATAGATGCAAATAAGAACCTTCGGAAGCTGCCGGAAACGTAGACTTCCACATCACTAAACAGCTCACAACAGTCAATTTGAGATAATGCTGGTTTACCCAAATAGATAATATCTGCAATTTCACGACATTTCACTAGTGGGTAAGCTATGGTATACGCCACCAAAGCTAAGACGAGATTTTAGATTTTTCGAATATGAGAGAGCTATTACGTACAATAACATAAATAAGGAAAGCTTACTATACTTTAGATAGCTTTATTAGTGATAAAAGTGCGTGAGCCGATGTCCCGTTCGCTCTACCCAGCTAACATGTCTGCAATGTCTGTACTATTGTGTTTTTTTCTCTACTTTAATAGATTGTATGTATGCATTAGGTATAATTCGTTTGAATCGTAGCGTGTGCTGTTTTATGAATTTGTTTACCTTTACCTTTTTTTGTTATGCCTACGACTCACTAAATTCGATTGGCGCCATACTGGAGCTTCGATATTGCATAATAATACCTTGTAACTAGGATCAGACAAAAGAGAGGTAAGCCGTCAAGCCGTAAGTTTGTTGCCTGTTCTTCTAGGCTTTAGTTTCGTGGAACTGGCACCTAGAGTCACCTAGCTTTAAGACGTTTCAAAGTAATCCTTGTGATTTTATTGAATAAATACCGTTTGACTTTGACTTTGCCTTTATCCTCGAAATTCACCAGATCTACTAAGTTAATTTGCAAGATAATTTACTTAGTACATAAATCTCGAGCGAAAATGCTACTGTCTAAATTTAGTGAACAGAGCTTAGCCATGTGTAAACCCGCGGAGAGAGTCGTTTATTCTTTTTCTTCTCCTTGATAAATAAAATCGAAAATTACCGAAAAAAAAGGTTAGAGATGTCAAAAAAGTTAAGTAGATGTCCAGAGAGAACAACACTATGTCAGCTAATCTACGCATGTGTGTGTTAGAGGTCAACTTATACAAGCCAGTTTAGCTCAGCCTTGTTTGCAAGACTGTTTTCACAACTGCTAATATTGACAGTAAAAATTTAGAGCTGACGATAGGGCCCCAGATTTAATTTTAAAATTAATAATTCCTTCTAGTCGTTGTTTCTTCGTTTCGTTGCACATGGTGCGCTAGAAAACGTTCAATTTACTTATTATTTTTTTATAACACTATCTGATGGAACAAGCAGATGGCCCACCTGATATTAAGTGGTAACCATGACCTAGAATACAGAAAATTGCTTCGTAAGTCACGCACGATAGGAACGTGCCCTACGATGGAATGCCCTGCGTCCATCAACTTGAGGCATACAGATGTTAAGCCTCATGTGCCTGTAATTACACCGGCAACCACACTCTTCAAACCGAAACACAGCAACGCTGCTTGGCGGCAGAAAAAGGCGTGGCGGTAGTACTTCCCCGGACGAGCCCTTCACAAAGAGCTCTACTACTCTTATTTGATACCTGTGTTTAATATGGGTAATTATTTGTAATTTACATCAGTTCTGCCCCACCCAGCGTGGATGACGGTTGAATTGTCGGGCACTTCCTCGCCCTGCCTCGGTATCAGGCCGATAGCTATGCTGTTGCTGAGGGTGAGGCTCGAAGCCAGCACCATGATGGCCACGTCGTAGTCGCGGACCACCACAGTGTTGTAGTACTCGTGGCAGATCACTGTTGAGACTCCGCGAGTTGAACCGCCTGTAAGTGAACACTATGTAGTATTTAAGAACAAGACATGACTAGACAAGACTGCAACAACGCCATATTTAAATATGTTACTCATAAAAACAAGCCATTAATTTGCCAAAAAGCTGAGCACCTCTAATACCTAGTAGGTAGTGTTAAACTTGATTTAGGATATAATATTCGTTAGGTACCTGTCTCTAACGTAGTAGTGCCGGCTCGTACAGTGTAATGAGTGTGACTTACAAGATTACCGCGTCTGTAAATAGAATATTTTGGCTCGAGGTAAATCAGGTTCTATTCAATCGAATACTTTTCATTTATAATGAATGTAGGTAGGCATTGCATTAAGATGATGAAGGAATTTGTTACTTGAATCAATCGAAAATAGGTTTTTATCCGGAAAGAGTAGTAGAGCTCTTTGAGAAGGTCTCGTCCGGGGATGTATACCTTACTACCACCATGCCTTTTTCTACCGCCAAGCAGCGTTGCTCAGTTTCGGTTTGAAGCATATGGTTGCCGGTGAAATGACATGCACGCAGGCACATGAGACCTCATCTGACTCAGAGCAGTGCATCGTAGGGCACGTTCCTATCTTGCGTGACTTACGAGGTAATGCTTGGTTTAAAGTGATGATTACCACTTCACATCTGATGGCCAGTATTTGCTCATTCCATCAGCAAGAAGTATAAAAAAAACTAAGTTCTTTGCCACTTACGGAACACCAACTATGTAGGTATTGCAAAATGTAATATTTGGACCTCTGACAACCCCCCTTAAACATGCTCGAAGAATCTAACATTAAATTAGTTTTGTGAGATTGCAACACTGTTTGTAATGTTGGTAGATGAATATTTATCTGTGTGATTAGTTTTTGAGGGTGGATATAAAATCGACACGCACATCTCATGGCACTACCATTAATCGCTTGGGCAGAACGAAACGAGTGTCCTTTCGAGTGAGTCGAAAAGGTGTCTAGCCGTTACTGTCTGGACATGGAGAAGTAAGGTTACCCAACGATGATGGGGTAAATGAGGTTTTGCGAAAACGATTCCGCGTTAATGAAGAAAGTCTACTTGTGTAGGTTACTACCTACCTACCTTTTGTACAAGGACTAGTTCGTTCGACCAGGGTAAAACGTTGTGAACGTTTGGGTCGAATAAGTGGCCTGATCATGCTCAGGTCCCATCGAGCGAGCTCGATGTATGGGCGTTAGTATTTATGTTCAGAGGGCTTATTACGAGTTTAGTGCCGATCGTCGATCGTTACGATACACCGAATTTTCTATGAAAATAAATCAACGGCATCTAGCGTATTCTTTGGGAACCTGTGTTTTTTTCATAGAAAATTCGGTGTATCGTAACGATCGACGATCGGCACTCGATCGGCACTAAACTCGTAATAAGCCCTCTGGACTTTTCCTGCGCGCGTGTTCGGCCGGCTTTTCGCCCTTGATGGAGGCGTGGGCACTTGGGAGCAATTGCCAAGCTCGAAGCTAACTTCCGGATGTCCTTTATCTGTAAGGGCTGAACAGCTGGGACGATCGTGTAGATCTTCCAACGAAGGCTGGTACACGCAGGAAAAAAATGGCCAACAAAGCCACAATAAATGCTTTGTTGATAATTTCCTGTCGCAGCAACTAAATATTTTGTTACTATTACAGAAAGAGCTTAGTTGGGATTAGCAACTTTTTTATTGTGCGCTGATTGCCCGTCGTTTAATGTGCTAGGAACAATTTAGTTTTGTCCTTACATCAAAGTTAATAAAAACTTAGATGTGCTAACAATAAAACGTTTTAGGTGTCACAATGTGAACATTGTTAATAAATCTGACAAAATAACTATAGTCGTAGCATTAAACTACCATCTGTCGTACAATATATATGTAGCTGTGTTAACAATAGAACGTTGCAAGTGTGTCAATGCAAACATTGCAAATAAATCTAACAAAGTAACTATAGTCGTATCATTTAACTACCATTTGTCAGACATTATATATGTGGCTATAGTAACAATGGAGCGTTGCTAGTGTGTCAATGTGAACATTGTTAATAAATCTAACAAAATAACTATAGTCGTATCATTTAACGACCATTTGTCAGACAATATATATTTAGCTATAGCAACAATGGAGCGTTGCAAGTGTATCAATGTGAACATTGTTAGTAAATCTGACAAAATAACTATAGTCGTATCATTTAACTACCATTTGTCAGACAATATATATTTAGCTATAGCAACAATGGAGCGTTGCAAGTGTATCAATGTGAACATTGTTAGTAAATCTGACAAAATAACTATAGTCGTATCATTTAACTAACATTTGTCAGACAATATATATTTAGCTATAGCAACAATGGAGCGTTGCAAGTGTATCAATGTGAACATTGTTAGTAAATCTGACAAAATAACTATAGTCGTATCATTTAACTACCATTTGTCAGACAATATATATGTGGCTATAGTAACAATGGAGCGTTGCTAGTGTGTCAATGTGAATATTGTTAATAAATCTAACAAAATAACTATAGTCGTATCATTTAACTACCATTTGTCAGACAATATATATGTGGCTATAGTAACAATGGACCGTTGCAAGTGTATCAATGTGAACATTGTTAATAAATCTAACAAAATAACTATAGTCGTATTATTTAACTACCATTTGTCAGACAATATATATGTAGCTATAGTAACAATGGAGCGTTGCAAGTGTATCAATGTGAACATTGTTAATAAATCTAACAAAATAACTATAGTCGTATCATTTAACTACCATTTGTCAGACAATATATATGTGGCTGTGGTAACAATAGAACGATGCAAGTGTGTCAATGCAAACATTGCAAATAAATCTAACAAAGTAACTATAGTCGTAGCATTAAACTACCATTTGTCAGACAATATATATGTGGCTGTGGTAACAATAGAACGTTGCAATTGTGTCAATGTAAACATTGCAAATAAATCTAACAAAGTAACTATAGTCGTATCATTTAACTACCATTTGTCAGACAATATATATGTGGCTGTGGTAACAATAGAACGATGCAAGTGTGTCAATGCAAACATTGCAAATAAATCTAACAAAGTAACTATAGTCGTAGCATTAAACTACCATTTGTCAGACAATATATATGTGGCTGTGGTAACAATAGAACGTTGCAATTGTGTCAATGTAAACATTGCAAATAAATCTAACAAAGTAACTATAGTCGTATCATTTAACTACCATTTGTCAGACAATATATATGTGGCTGTGGTAACAATAGAACGTTGCAAGTGTGTCAATGCAAACATTGCAAATAAATCTAACAAAGTAACTATAGTCGTAGCATTAAACTACCATTTGTCAGACAATATATATGTGGCTGTGGTAACAATAGAACGTTGCAATTGTGTCAATGTAAACATTGCAAATAAATCTAGCAAAGTAACTATAGTCGTAGCATTAAACTACCATTTTTCATACAATATATATGTGGCTGTGGTAACTATGGAACTTTGCAAGTGTGTTAATGTGAACATTGTAAATAAATCTAACAAAATAATTATTGTCGTAGCATTAAACTACTTTTTTTATGCTATAATTATATCGCTGTGGTGACAATGGCACGTTGCGAGTGTATTAATTTAAATATTGTAAATAAATCCTAACAAAATAACTATAGTCGTAGCATTAAACTACTTTTCATCTTACAATAAATATGTCGTTTTGATAAAGTCAAAGTCAAAAGGTATTTATTCAATATAATCACAAGGATCACTTTGAAAGGTCTTAAAGCTAGGTGACTCTAGGTGCCAGTTCCACGCGATCAAAGCCTAGAAGAACAGGCAACAAACTTACGGCTTGGTTCCTACCGTTCTTTTGTATTATCCAAAGTAATACAATATTGAAGTTTAGTGAGGCGTAGGCATACAGAAAAACGTAAACATAATCAGATTTATAAGACAGCACCTTTGATCAACAATCAACCTAGATTACGTGTGACGGGCTCAAAAACGGCCCGAGAAATATGAGCACAAATAAATTTGTGTTCTTATTTGAGTTAAGTATGCTCCAACCACCGCCAACGTGCGGACGTGCTAAAATGCCTTAGTGTGCTTTAAAACTGCGAAAATAACCCTTAAAACAGTAAGGTTTCAGAAGGAATGTCTTTTTTCCGGTAATTACATGTCAGTTTCCGTTTTGCGATACATAAATCATTGTTAACAATTAAAAACAAATAGTAGAGGAGTAGTAAAATACAAAGAAGCAAACAGAAACAAAACGAAACGATGTAGCTCACAAAGTAATAATGGAGAAAAGTACTTTATTTGTTGCAACATAAGGTTGATTACACAATAAATGTTATTTTTATCACATCAATTCGAAAATAGATAGTTTGCTCTTCGAAAACAGGTAGCAAAATAGCACTTTGATCCCAAGGGCGGTAAAGTGATTTGAATTTGGAATGTGCTTTATGACCACCTTTTCAATACAGAATTTATGACCACCCATGCGAAGCTGGGACAGGCCGCTAGTTGCAAATATGTCAGCTGTCGATGAACAGAGCGACCGGGACATCGGGCCACGCACTTTTATAATCAATATAGCTATCTAAAGTATAATAAACTTTCTTTATTAGATTATTCTTAATGTATGCCTTAAATTTTCTATAATCGTTCTCTAAGGAAACGTTTGGAGAAGGCGTATGCCATGCCCAACAATAGACTTCTCAGGTTGATGACAATTATGATTGCCTATAAAAGTACCTACCTACTTTCGATGGTGACATCGAAAGAGTGCTGAGAGAGCAGAGATCTCGCGATGTCCGTTATACCAATACACAAAGTTTGGACTTGCCTCTGACTATCACCTTCTAACTGGACCTATAGTTAGGTACTACCAAGTTTCAACTCAAATGGCCTAGGTATTTATTGAAGAGTTCCGTTGAACAGACCTTGGCTCCATCATCAGACCAGCTTGCCACCAGTGCTGCGTTCACTGTAGGTAGGCAGCTGTAACTATACCTACTGCACGCAAAAAAGGAAACGGTGGCGTTGTTGGATGATCTTCTCATTGCAAACTAAATAAAAACGTTTTAAAAGTAGAGGATATTACGATTATAAATGAATGACAGCCCTCATAGCTCGGTTTGTAGGTTAGCTCTGCCTTCTGCGCTATAAAGATAGATAGATAGATAGATAACTCTTTATTTTTCACCACACAGAAACAAAATACAGGATTAAGGCATACATTTAGGCAAAACAATGGGCGGCCTTATCGCTGAGAGCGATCTCTTCCAGGCAACCATGGACAGATAGAACTAATTTAATATTAACGACGGTGTAGTCACTTACGGAAAATATTATAATTTAATGACTAATAACCTACTAGGTATTTAAGGTACCTGAACCTATTAACAATATAAGCAATCCTAATACTTGCTATATCACGAAAACATATAAACTAATACATATAATAAATATATATAACTAGTGGCTTCCCGCGGCTTCGCACGCGTTGAAGTGGTGCTGTGATTGAGCCACAAACATCCAAACATCGTAACTTTCGCATTGATTTGTATATTATTAGGGTAGGATTTTAAATACCTACGCAGGTATAAGAGATACCTATAGGCGTTCATTACCTATATTTATAACCTTGAAACTTTGGCAGTGTTTTGTACCCTTTGCAGGGGTAGTTTTAAAATATTGAAAACGTGATTTTAAATAATTTATTGTGGAGTATATTTACTTCAAGTTTGAAATCAATCTCACTACGCGTTAATAACTCCCATACAAACTTTATTTATTTATTTATTTATTAAAACTTTCACACAAAATAGCAATTGACAATAAATAGTGCTGCTTCAATTTCAGTATAAAGGTGTAGTGCGAAGGTGCCAGTCTGATATGCAGAGGCAAAGCATTCCATAGTCGACTAGCTTGGACAGTAAATGAGTTACTATAAAAGGAGCTGCTATGACATGGAGTTTTAAGTAATAAGTTTTCCGATGACCTTAAGGCGAAGACAAGAGCTAATGTGACTCTCGCTCGCACGTTTCGACATGTTAAAAGATATAAAATCCCTAAACTCATTTTCGAAATATCGCAATCAACCAATTTGTGTACACATGATCGATACATGTTTTCCTACTCAAAAGTTTGCTTTACTAGTTTTCGTACATAAGCAAACTTTTAAGTGGAAAACTTGTATCGATCAAAATGAATTTTTACTTAACTGTGTGCAATGTGATTGCAAACAAATTGGATGATTGCGATTTTTCGAAAATGAGTTTAGGGATTTTATATCTTTGAACATGTCGAAACGTGCGAGTGAGAAGTTGTTTGATAGTTGCCAGCCCCTTAACGAATATAGGCCGTGGGTTCGATCTGGACCCACCGAGAATAAACATTTGTGTGATGAAAAAGATGTTTGTTCTCTATCTGGATGTTATATTGAATTCCAAGTAAGTATTAACAAAAAAAGTATCAGTATGCTATCTGATTCCCAAAGTAAGCACAAGCTTTGCTTAGTTTGGGGCTGTGTGGAATGTCTGCAAATATTTATTTTTATATAGTTATTTAACTGACAAAAAGGTAGGTAGGTATTTAACACTGTGTCGGTGATCGAATAAATAAATAAAAATTATTAATTCCATCTATTATATTTACATTAAAACCCGGCGAAACCTTTTAACATAGTTCTAAGTAGGCAGGTACCTACCTATACCTACCGTGTTTTCTTTCTCTTTCAATCAAGTTTAAAACAGCTTATAATTAATGTAAGAGTATGAGTTTTGCTTACCATTTTTCGTTTTTGTTCAGTGTTCATTGCGGGTTTTGTAAAGTTCCATATCGGTATCCCTATCGCGTCTTCATACAAAACCCGCAATGAACACGGAACAAAAACGTAAAACAAAAAACGAAATATGGTATGCAAAACTCATACTTGGGGTACAGGTGTCCATGGTAGAGTATCGTCAGTAGCGTACAGGTTCGAGTGCAAGCGAGGAGGGGTGTCGGCCGGATTGAATTCTGTCTCTGTCACACGCCGCGCCGCCGTTTAGTAGAATCTATAAAGTATTGCGTTCTGGATAAGGGTTACGTTTCTTTGGCACCGCCCCGTCTTATAAAATCAAAACTTGCATGCTTTGCTTCATTACCATTACTTAGATTAGACATAGGTACCTTTATCAGATAAAATTAAATGACGACGATGACCGATCAAAAAAAACTTCATAGTTAGTTATCGAATGTCGTCCAATTGCAATAGGTATAGGTATACCTAATGCGAAACTCATTATTCTATGTGTAGGCAGGACCTGGGCGACCGAGCTTTACTCGGTTTTTTTTAATACAGATTAACATAATAAATGAAAAATTTCCATTGACCTGTCCCCGCCGAGGTAGGTACGTAAAAAATACCTATCTACAGGTCTATATGCAATAATTGATCGTTTATAGGTATAACATAACATACATAATATACTAACGAAAGGTCTGTCTATCGCTATAACCTACCTACATAACATCGGAACAGAACATTCAGTCAGTACCTACCAAAAGTAATAGCGGGCATTACTTAGCATAGCATAGCGCGTCATGACGTCAGGTCATGTTTAGAGTACTGCGTACTGATAGCATGCTATATAACGCGGTACGAAATGTCATGCCATATGGCATTACACTATATAGTACTACTGTTTTGCGCATGTCTAGTTGTGATCTTGGAAAAGAATAAGTCCCTCAATCGAGATGTCGTGAGAGGCGACAAGTCAACGCAACCGAGGAATGGGCAGCAGCATTTCCGGAGTAGGGATTTCGGGGGGGCGCCAACGCGCCCCCACGAGGTCTATATCCATGTCTATCCTAAGTGCTTATCTATACCATCTAAGTATCTCTAATCATATTATTCCTTCTTTATTAGGTAGGTATTCATTCGAAATATTCAAAAAGAGGCAGAGGCAGGAGGTAGGTAGGTACCTAGGTACCTGAACTGAAGCCAACTGAACAATCATACGTGTGTATGCGTGCATAGGTATGACCTAAAAGAATCACACTTGAAAACTTTACATTAATCCGACGACAAAGTAGGTATAGATAGATAGGAAATTTAACAAAACTTATTTTGTGCCCACAGCAAAGACAATAAAACTTGTCGAAACATGTTCGGTTGGAGATGGCGGGGCGGCGTGGGGCAACGCAACGTGGCATTGGTGTTGCCAACGGTTTTATTAACACACCCGATTAGTTTCAATCGACGCCAGATGACATACCACCACAAATCCATCATAGTATTTAAACGAACTACTAACGCTAGATAAAATACAGCATGCAAAATTTCAAGTTCATTCATGCATGTTGCATAAAATTTATAGTATAGCTCCCATTACCTCATAATCATAATTTTTTTGGTAAGTAATATTTGTTTTCTAACATAATCTAAAAAATATTACAATCTAGCCATAATTACGGTCAATAGGTAATTTAATACTGACCTAGTTTTTTAAAGTAAGCTACATCTAAGAATGTGTCCACTAACACTTTTCTTACTGCCTCTATTTAAGGCAAAGACACTTTGTTCTTGTGTTCTTGATTAGAGTTTTTCACCTTCAACTACATGAATTATAACTTTACACTACACTAGTTCAAAAGGTTTAGTTCTTTTAAGTCTTCTCACTATGTCCGTGTTGTCGAGGAGCTGGATGGCCTCGACGTTCACATGATGATGAAGTCTATGTTCGTGAGCTTCTGCATATTTTTTTATAACATTGTCAACGAACTCAATATTAAGGTCCCGGTGAAGTTCATCATTTCTGACGTACCAGGGCACATTTACGATCTCTATGCACTATAATCTGGAAAGTTTGTATAATTAGGATGTTAGTCTTTTTGGTACAGCCCCACAACTGTATACTATATGTCTATATTGGCATTAGGACCTGTTTGAACAAAACAATTTTATTTTGAACTGACAAAGTGGAATGCTAGTTCATATCTTTTATTTTTCACATGAGCTTTCCAGCGAAGTTTTGCATCAAGTGTCATGCCTAACTACTTGGCTGTGTTTTCGTAGGATATGATCTTATTATTGATATACACTGGACAAAAATGTTCCTTCTGATTTGTAAAATTTATATGGACCGATTTAGATTAATTTAATCTGATTCGCCATTTTTCTGTCCAGTCGTGGACTTTGTTAACAGCCAATTGAACCTTTTCTACTGCTTCTACGTGAGTGCTTCTAAATAATGAAAAATTTTGCTGCCGATCGCGGCATTGTTGGGAGGAAAAAAAAACGAGTTTGCAACACTGCGCCTGCTCACGTCCACTCAGCCAGAGAGACACACACAGCCATTTGTATTGAGCGACGCGCGCGTCGCGCGCGTCGCTCGCTCGAGCGTACTCCTGCGCACTGGAACTTATGCGAAATGTAGATTCGTAGATTACCTATTTTAATTATATTTTTGTAAAAATTGATTTAATATTATTATGATTGTGATCTGCGTTACCTACCTGAAGTGTGAAATGGAAGAATTTCTTGATTCTGCCCGTTTGGGCCATATAAGGAACAGTTTCATTGGTAAGAGTTTTCATGTTATTTAATTTAATAGCTTTTTATGAAATAAGGATGGTCCGAATCATCTAAAGTACCTATCTACCTACCTTGAGATATGATTAAATTGAATACATGAATAAAATAGAGGCAGCAAAGTATTTTGTCGTTTTAACAAAGTTGTGATTTTACAAATTATGGGAAAATGTTTTTGGTGGTTCAATAATTTTATTATTAGGTATCTAGGTACTTCAGTATAATAATTAAAACCATTTAAATATTAGGTACTACACAGTTCCACCAATTTATCTATTCCGACGAGAGCGGCGCGGTGATGGCGCCAAAATTGTTGACGCCATTTTGTTTCGTACTTTGAAATCCATGTAGGTGTTGATTGGAAAATTTTATTTGAAAATTATGACGAGGTACATACGTATAATGTACCAATGTATCTGTGACAATTCCATATATTAATATGGTATATACCTTGCTTGCTACATACCTACCATTTACTACTTACCATTTTGGTACTTACCTAAAACAGAAAATGTAAGGAATTTCACTAGGTTATTCTTCTTAGTACCTAGTATTGTTATGTTTTGACCTGCATTATATCTACCTACCTTTAGCTTTACATTAGCTCTTGTATTCGCCTTAACAGTAACGGTATAATATAAACGAACCCATATAGGTACCTAATAATACTTATTTCTTAGAAAATTAACAGAAACTAAAAAAATAGCAAAATTGTAGTTATTGAAGTTGGTTGTTTTCAATGTGATAGCATTATCAGTTACATATACATTTAATTTTAACATTTAATTTTTATTTTTCAGATTAAATCGGATAGCAATGTTTCATCTCCTACCTATATTGTTCGTAACAGATGATGGGCCAGTAGATACGTCAATTCAGGTAAACCATAATTCATATTAAAAACTACCACCATTCAGTTGGTTTTATATTTATTAGAATAGGGAGAATGTACACAGGGTATTTGGTGGAACAATGTAGGGATTAAAGAAGCTGATAAAGGGTACCCAAGTGGTCATTTACCATCAACAACTTTCAAAAAAAAATTAGTAATTGGTAATATGCTGTTTTTTAAATAATGACTTGTTTATGTATTTTTTACAGTAATACAGTAATGGAATTCACTATAAGACAAAGAGTTGGAATATTTGGATTGTCAAAATATTGGAACAGCAAAATTTTAAAAATATTTAGCAAGAATGGGCACTTGAGGTATCTTTATTCAAGAAAGAGGTTACCGAAGTGTATTATATGTCGCTTACCATGTCGTCGGAGGAAAAGTTGTGCAGGCCGTAGTGGCCTCTTCCACAACAGGTTGATTACACATCAACGACTAGTTACTTCTTTCTTCAGAAAGTAAAAATGGAAAAGTAGCATAAGCAGCGAGAGCGATAGCAGGTGCTTTAAAAAGAATAATTCCAAACGTGTGAGGCCTCTTCCAGAAAGTTTTACTGTTGACGACTCTGATTTTGAATCAATCTCATCTCCACAAGAATATTTAAACTGGTTGCGGGGAACATCATCGCCCCGAGAGACAGTGGTGACAAAGTGGCTCACCACTTTTCAATTAAACAGTAAACTGAAAGCAGAAGGTCTATCATGCAAAGAATACTTTGACTGGTTTCCTGCCCTCACTTTGCCCGATGGACATGAACTGGTGAGTAGTTGCATTAGATATTAGAGGTTTAAAACCTGTCTGATCTCATCAACAAATTGACATATTCCGCTTCCCTAGGTATACTTATCTTTAATCCCTCATCATTATTTATATGTAGGTATATAATGTAGTTAATTTTACACATGTTATATGTTTTAATTGTATTTGTTGCAGTTATCCCTGGACTTACAGACAGTGTACCCAAATGCTGACAAAGTTTTTGAGGAAAAATTTCCAATTATTAAAACAAAGCTTCTGCAACTTCTGGCAAAAAAGGGAAGTTCTTCCAGGCAAGATCAAACTACGCTTGAGCTGCTCGATTTAGCTACCGGTAGGTAATTTTAATTACTAAGATTATATTGCAAAATATTTGTTTCTAGTATTTGTATTTTGTTACTAAGAGCCCCCTGCGGATTTACTATCATAATGGAAACATGCATGGGACGAGCGTTTTTTTGAGTAATCTTTGGATTTAAATGTTGCTTTATCTTTTACAAAAAAAAAATCATCATTCACGCGCCACGATGAATAGATAAAAAAACAATAGATATGTTTATAATTATTATAAAAGATTAAGATACTGTCCCTCGGGGCGATGATGTTCCCCGCAACCAGTTTAAATATTCTTGTAGAGATGAGGTTGATTCAAAATCAGAGTCGTCAACAGTGAAACTTTCTGGAAGAGGCCTCACACGTTTGGAATTATTCTTTTTAGAGCACCTGCTATCGCTCTCGCTGCTTATGCTACTTTTCCATTTTTACTTTAAGATAATGAAGTGTATTAATGTATTTTCATCATGTATTTTTTCAGTTGGAGAATACCAGGCATCATTAGCAGCATTTTTGGGAATAATATCGCTTTTACGTCAAGTGCCAACTGCTTCTGTACCAAGGAAAAAATTGTGGAGGCTGTCAAAGGAAGAAGTACGTTCAAGCTTTCTTACTCGTGTAACAACAGCTTCAGATATCGAAGGATATTGCGCCGACAGGGATGCATTTGTGGCTGCTAAAGGTATTCCACCCCAACCGTATGTACTTGCTGTAGGAAGTTCATGGGCTACAGTAACTCATTATGAAATCGTCGTTAATAACGGATTGAGATACCAAATGCCTGATGTTTGCTCTGCAATCAAAACAATTTATCACATCTATTGGGCACTAGATTCAGCATAGCCAAAAGACTCGGGTATTTGCTGGATGTTTATACAACGTGCAATGTTCAATATGAGGTCTAAGTATGACTTGAGGGTGTACCTCTGCGTGAATTGTTTCACGTATTGAACGTTTAGGTTTTGAATGTTAATTTACCTTATTGATTTTGGATATAATTTTTATCTAACAAGAATATGGTACCCTGCGAACTGTGCCAAAACTCATTTCAAAGTTGCCTCTAAATGCTCTGGACAGTTATAGTTCAATTCATATATTAGGCTTATATTTCGCTGCCTTGTTTACCTGAATGTTGTGTTTCACAATTATCAAACATTTTTTTTGTTTTACTGTACCATTCCTCAGGCAGGAATATTTTACTGTAACATTCCTTAATTGACGAATTTAATTACTTAATACCATATTTTTTGAACTTGGTTTAATTCTCGGTCATAATTTGGGTCTTCATAGTATTACAGACTTTGTAGAGAGTTTTTCCAGTAATTTCAGTTGTAGAAACTGCATAGTTGTCAACATGGGTCTCGGTGTTCTCTGCATATTTTCATTATGATTATGTCATTATTCATAGCGTGGGTCCTGATATTGTCCATTTCACGAGAATACGTAGGATTTACGTGTACAATGATAGGAAAATAGTCTTCCTTTGGTAACTATTGCTTTTGAATCGCATTATCATGCTTATAAAGTGACAGATACCCAGACTGATACGCAGTTAATTTATATTAATTCCCTGCAACATTGTAAATATCGGCTATGGTAACTCACATTCTGAACAGTACGTTGTTTTGCGAGAACCACTTTAAATAATAAATTATTGCTACGTTTGTGTTATGGAGAATACAAGAGCTATTGTGACTCACTAGCACGTTTCGACATGTTGAAAGATATTAAATAACTTAACTCATTTTAGAAAAAATAGCAATCAACCATTTTGTGTTCAATCACATTGCACACAGTTTAGTAAAAAAATAATTTTGATCGATACATGTTTACGAAAATTAGTTTATTGATTTTATATCTTTCAACATGCCTAAACGTGCGAGTGAGAGTCACAGTAGCTCTTGTATTTGCCATAAGTATAATTATAGTAGGTATGTAAAATAATAGTACATATTTTATAAAATGTGTCGTCGTAAATTTGTATTAAGTGTAAGATTATTATTACGTTGGTACCTACTCATAAAAGTAATTAATTTCGTGTAATCATAACTACTATAATATTTTACAACATACAAAGTACTGACTAGACTTGACTTGTACCCCAAGTCGTGAGTTTTTTTTGTTTTTGGTTTTCCGTATTGCGCGTGACCGCAGTTTTGTATGCAGACACGAGAGTTTTCAGCACGCCCGATAGAGGCGCTTATTGTTTCTCCGTTTAAAACTGCGGACTCGCAATACAAAGAACCTAAAACGAAAAAAACTTACGACTTAACAGACTTGGGTTACTACTGGTAATGTCAGATTTTATTGCAAGAAGTGTTCAAACTTAGACTAACTATTATGTAGGTACCTACTTATAAGAGAGTAATTCATTTTTTGTAATCATACCTTATAAGTTCTTATTTGACAATACACAAATACCCTGAAAATAATAGATTGTTTTTATCATAATTTGGACCACTGTTAGGTAAAACCGTCGTAGCTGCTATTGTTTAGTATACTTTAGGTGCTTAGAATTTAATTTCAGTAGCTATTTTCACAACTATACTGCCATGCATTGTTACTACGAATAAGCCTTTGTTTCAGTAGGGAATTATTGTACTGCCAGTACCTATGTATCTTATACTCATTTGTGTTTCAAACATAAACTAGTTTACTGTAATATAAGAGTATGTTGGCAAACTAGTTTATTGGGGTAGCTAAATGACAATTACCTACGATGGCATAATTACTTTTTTGGGAAATCAAATGAGTATTAGTTACTGGTACCAATACACTGTAAGATACAATTTTATTTAAATGCAGGAGCTACTCTACTTCGTGAAAACAACTATACTTCCTTGTTAATATGACAGAGCCTTTGCTGCAGTAGCGGTTTTATTTAAATGCGGGAGCTACGCTACTTAGCGAAAACAACTATACTTCCTTTGTTAATATGACAGAGCCTTTGCTCCAGTAGCAGTTTTATTTAAATGCGGGAGCTACGCTACTTCGCGAAAACAACTATACTTCCTTGTTAATATGAATGAGCCTTTGTTTCAGTAGCTAACTCTCCTTTGCTAAAACAACTACACTTTCTTTGTTTATACATAAAAGCTTTTGATCAAGTAGCAATATTATTTAAATGCAGGAGCTATATACTCATCTTCGCCAAAACAAATTATACTTTAATTGTTAATATGAAAAAGTTTTTGTTCGAGTAGCTTCTATATAACACAACTGTATTTTCTTTATAACTACGAATAAACCTTTGGTTCAGTAGAAAATGTATTATTACATTATTTGCTAATATATTTATTAGCTATAACCAAGGGTATATTCGTAGTAAAAAAGAAAATACAGTTGTTTTATATGGAAGCTACTTGAACAAAGGCTTTTTTATATGAACAAAGGAAGTATAAATTGTTTTTGCAAAGTTGAGTAGCTCCTACGTTTAAATAATATTGCTACTTGAATAAAAGCAAAAATGTATAAACAAAGAAAGTGTAGTTGTTTTAACAAAGGGCAGTTAGCTACTGGAGCAAAGGCTCTGTCATATTAACAAAGGAAGTATAGTTGTTTTCGCGAAGTAGCGTAGCTCCCGCATTTAAATAAAACTGCTACTGGAGCAAAGGCTCTGTCATATTAACAAAGGAAGTATAGTTGTTTTCGCGAAGTAGCGTAGCTCCCGCATTTAAATAAAACTGCTACTGCAGCAAAGGCTCTGTCATATTAACAAAGGAAGTATAGTTGTTTTCGCTAAGTAGCGTAGCTCCCGCATTTAAATAAAACTGCTACTGGAGCAAAGGCTCTGTCATATTAACAAAGGAAGTATAGTTGTTTTCGCGAAGTAGCGTAGCTCCCGCATTTAAATAAAACTGCTACTGCAGCAAAGGCTCTGTCATATTAACAAAGGAAGTATAGTTGTTTTCGCTAAGTAGCGTAGCTCCCGCATTTAAATAAAACTGCTACTGGAGCAAAGGCTCTGTCATATTAACAAAGGAAGTATAGTTGTTTTCGCTAAGTAGCGTAGCTCCCGCATTTAAATAAAACTGCTACAGGAGCGAAGGCTCTGTCATATAAACAAAGGAAGTATAGTTGTTTTCGCTAAGTAGCGTAGCTCCCGCATTTAAATAAAACTGCTACTGGAGCAAAGGCTCTGTCATATTAACAAAGGAAGTATAGTTGTTTTCGCTAAGTAGCGTAGCTCCCGCATTTAAATAAAACTGCTACTGGAGCAAAGGCTCTGTCATATTAACAAAGGAAGTATAGTTGTTTTCGCTAAGTAGCGTAGCTCCCGCATTTAAATAAAACTGCTACTGGAGCAAAGGCTCTGTCATATTAACATAAGAAGCATTGTTGTTTTCGCAAAGTAGCGTAGCTCCCGCATTTAAATAAAATTGCTACTGGAGCGAAGGCTCTGTCATATTAGCAAAGAAAGCATTGTTGTATTCGCGAAGTAGCGTAGCGTCTACATTTACATAACATTGCTACTGGAACGAAGGCTCTGTCATATTAACATAGGAAGCATTGTTGTTTTCACAAAGTAGCGTAGCTTCTGCATTTACATAACATTGCTACTGGAGCAAAGGCTCTGTCATATTAACAAAGGAAGTATAGTTGTTTTCGCGAAGTACCGTAGCTCCCGCATTTAAATAAAACTGCTACTGGAGCAAAGGCTCTGTCATATTAGCAAAGGAAGCATTGTTGTATTCGCGAAGTAGCGTAGCGTCTACATTTACATAACATTGCTACTGGAACGAAGGCTCTGTCATATTAACATAGGAAGCCTTGTTGTTTTCACAAAGTAGCGTAGCTCCTGCATTTACATAACATTGCTACTGGAACGAAGTCTCTTTCATATTAACAAAGCATTGTTGTTTTCACGATGTAGAGTAGCTCCTGCATTCAAATAACTTTGTTACTGTACATAATCATGAGTTGATTAAGTCCAACAACCTTAATACCGTGACTAAGCTTTAATGGTGGTTACAAAGGAAAATATTTAATTTAACAAAGTACAGCTGTTGCTCTTTTAAGTTAGTATTGTTATTACAGCAAAGTCACAGTTAAATAGGATTAGTTCCACAGACAAAAGACACATTGTTGTAGTATACAAACACACTTTATTGAAAAAATATTGTTGTATTAACAATATACAAACATTGTTGTAGTATCAATGCATATATTTTGTTAAAGATATATTGTCGCAATGACAATTTACTTCTTGACAAAAGAAACATTGTTGTAGTATCAATACACAAAATTGTTGTACTGAGATTGAACTTGACAATATAAACATTGTTGTAGTATCAATACACATAATAATAATTGTTGTACTGAGATTTAACTTGACAAAAGAAACATTGTTGTAGTATCAATACATATATTTTTTGAATGAATGTTGTTGTTCTGACAACTTAATTCTTGACAATAAAAACATTGTTGCCCGGACTATACAATATGGTGGGCTCTCCCCCGTTAAAGTTTTATTGCTGGAGCCAACAATATTTTTTTCTGCGTGTAAGCGGGCACAGTGCGCTGGCGTGTGTAAACGAGTGCCTGTGCAGTGGAGAGACCAAGGTCGACCGCATGGCCTTCTGCCAGCATATGTGGTAAAATCATGTGCGAAGCAGTTTACAGTACCTACCTATTCTAAGTTGACCCATTACCTCATCCTCATATTAATCTTGTCGTAAGTGCTGTCACCGTTCTGTGATAGCCCTCCTAGTAGGTATAGTTAAAAGGTACGATAACATCTACCGAGCCTGGGAATCACAGTCGTGAATATCTTCATATCGACTCTGATTCCCAGGCAGTTTCGTTCAGTGTTTTTTTTTTAGTTCTTAGGAGCTTGGGACATATTATTTAACCGTCCGATATCATCGTCATGGCTTAAAGGCTGATGCTAAGTTACAGCTACAGCCGGGATCGTTAGGTAACAGTTCAACAGTTTGCAGTAGGTATGTTGCTGATGTGTATAAAGAGTTCATTTTGCGTTTTCTTTATGAAGTCACTAGATAGTTTTTTTGTTTGTATACAACTTGCTGATGGAGCAATCAAATGGCCCACCTGATGTTAAGCGGTAACCATCACCTACTTTATAGCATTGCTTAAAGTAGTTAGTCGTAAGTTCCGCACGTTAGGAATGTGGCTTATACGATGCACTGCCTTGCGTCCATCAACTTGAGGCATACAGATGCCTGTAGTCACCTACTTATATACACCTACATCTGTGCCACTTCACCAGATGAATTAGCAGGTTTAACTGGGGATTCTTACTCATCAAAAAAGCAGTGAGCAGAGGTCAAGACATGGCGCCTTGTCACCAGCGAACCGCCACACGCTAGCCGCCTCTGATACAGCACCTGATACACCAACGATAATTATAGTTACCACAAAACTTGGTGATTACAATAATAAAAGGAAGTTTATGGTGTACGACCTACAGTTCGAAGAAAATAAATTGTTTTACCTGCACAATATAGGGAAATAGCTGGATATCAGCAGGCGTTCCCCCGATAATACGTGTGTGGTCACCGTCATTCTCTGTAGTTTTCGGTAGCGCTACCGTTTCTAAGGTGTACTCCAGTGCGGCACCTGGCAATCAGTCGTTTATAAATTCACTTTTCCGTCACATGATCCTTCACTATTTTGCTCAAACTTAGTTCATGAACTGACAATTACCTATACCTACATATTCAACCGCTTACTGGTGCTTTGTGAGTGACTGGTGAGATTTTTTTGTTTATTTAAAGAATTATACAACCAAGAGGAGCATGTCGAAAATAGGGTCAAAGCCAGCGCGAGGAATGTATTAAAAAAGGGTTCGTAGGTTTACTCAACTCTTTGCTTGGAGAGTGACCTCAACTATCAGGCTGTTTTGAAACAGACATGATGTACCCAAGACCTACTATTTCGATTCCGTATTATGCCAACTGATATACAGTATGTACCTAAGGACCTAAAATAATACTAGGTTGGCACCTAGTATTATTTATAAAATAATTAATTCAACTTCAATTAGAAATCAATACAAAACATGACTCACAACACGTAGATAGTAAGATCACTGAAAACCACTTCATGCCGCCGGCTTGTGTCCTACTGTGCCCTAAAAATGCCAATACCTGATAGGTACCCTTATCAGGACTGATAGGTAATCTGCTAGGTATTTTATGCGCAATCTCTAATTCCCAGAGAATAAATAGTTATGTCGATATCATTGAAGCTGGTTATGTTATTTTTATATTTGGTCCATACTCAGACTTTGCCTCCGCGTCAGTTTATTGAAATTTTAATTAGTATAGGTAGGTACCCGTGACAGCGCACAGTCAGATAGGAAAGTAAATTTTTGAAAATCCAAATTGACCTTACTTAGGGTTAGGTATTCGTAAGGTCACTTTGGATATTCACGACCTTACTACAAAAAATCTTTCAAACCATAAACTATGCTTAAGCTATTGCCATCTCATATCAATGCGTAATGGCAAACAAAGACAGCGCTAATTTTACGCATTATCTAAATTTAAACACCATTTTATAGTATGAGAGTATAAGTTAATTAATGCTTAGGTACTTGCTAACTGTCACTAAATAGCTGAAAAAAAAAGAATGAAACAGCTTCACGAATCACGAATATGATTCTCACGCTCGGTATATGTCCCATCAGATCTAAATATTTGTTATCACTGATTTGCAAAAGCCTCATAAAAAGATTATTGAATAACTGAAATTGCTAATCTACTTAGGTATATCGCTGTTTGAAATTGCAGGAATATGTAATAAAACATATATATTTGTGCCATATCTTTATTTTTCGTTAAACCAAAACAAAACACTTCACTTATTGCAACCATCACAACGCCTATAAACGATTTACATAATGTAACCCTACATTAGTACATAGTAAAGTATATAAAATAGAGAGAAAGAGCAAATAGATTCATGTAAAAAGATTCCAAAGATTCTACAATGAAATATGAATGATTATAAAAATAGGAATGTAAATGTTAAAGACACATTGACATGTTGCAGACTAAAAATAACGCTAGGTATATTCAAAAGTTTCTATAATTTGACTGATGATCGCGTATTTTATTGTCTGCAACATATTACTTAGAAATAATAATAGATTATAGATAGAATCTACGTCATTTTACAAGTTGGTCAAAGATTTTATAAGTAGATTTTGATCAAATAGTGTAAATTTAGTATATTTGGCTTTAATCGGACGAAAGTTATGATTATTTGTTAATATTCGATATATACCTAGAAGAAAGTTTAATAGTTTGTCACTCACTACAGTTATACGATCTACTAGATTTTATATAAATGGTCCGATTAAATATTAAATATAAAATAGAGAAATGCGAAGACACGAAGGAATGTAAAGTTAGTTTGTATAAAATGCAATAGTTAACATCGTAAATAAGTTGAAAGAGAGACTTTAAGTACATAATTAAAACAGATCAACACTTTAGAACTACATAAATATTAATTATAACAATTTTGTAATATTTGGCCTACTTAAGAAGAATCTACTTGAGTTGATAATTTTACAATTCTTTTAAGTTTTTTCTGCAAAAAGTTGTGGTAGTTTTCATAAGTACCTGTTTTATCACAATAACTGTAACACATTTGACTGGCTGAGTTTTTGGTTGTTGTGTTCTGTTCTACTTTTACTTATGTTTGGTTTAAGACACAGCATTTACTTGTAGTAGCGCAAGTATAATAATAGCTTTATTAGAAAATGACTATATTATAGTACAATGGATGGTTTGCATATTTTTAACTGTTCTATAGAACGTTTCGTTTCTGTCAGTTTTCAACAACATTTGTCGGAAACAAACATGTTATACTTATCCTAAGATCCCTTACTTCAAAATAAAAACAATGTGTTGAATGATCTGGGAAGAACTTTTTTCAAAAACTGGTTTTGAAAAAAGTTCTATTGAACTGCTATTTAATTTTTCTGGAATATTCAGGAAGATAATGACGTAGGTACCGTCGAAGGCAGTAATCGATTATCCTTTAAAATTTTCAAAATTATGTCTTTCCTTTTTTATACACGTCTGAGAGATCTAGTAAGCAATGGCAGATTTACAAGACTTAAACAAATTAAATATTGAAAATTATGAATTGTAGCTGGAACCATCTTACTGCAGACGACTGTTACACCCCGTGGTCTCGTTTTGATTTTGTCGTAAAGTCATAAATAGCAAAAATCTATCACCCTTTTAGCCTAAATAACGTTTAAAAGAAGTACAACATAACATATCAAACACACAACTATAAAGATAAAATATTTCAGATCTTTTTAAGACATTTTAATAATAAAATTCGAATTATTTAGCTAACTACAATAGGTAACGGGTTTGAGCTAGGTATTGCACGAAGTTTCCTTATGGGGGAGAGAAAATAAAATCCATCGAAAAGTCGATGACACAAAAAAATCTAATACAAATATTGCCTTCTCCGTAAATCATTACAACTACTGTAACGATGCGAGAGAATAAAAAACAAAAAAAATAATAAGTAAATTGTAAATAAGGCATTTCTGAAAATGGATACTTTTCCGAGGCTCAGAATCCTCCCCCTCTTATTACCACTAATGAACACTACTCTAGAACATTTGTTCGTATATTTAAAGGGATAAGTCGAGAAACTTCGATTTTATAACAACCCTATCAGAAAAGTGTAAGTAGATTCATAGATAAAGATCTAAATAGGGAGGGCGAATCTTATTGGGCGATTATGTGTTTTATTGCAACTGGACAAAGGTTCATTATCCAAAACATCATCGGACTATTATGTCAATTATTTTCTGAAGCGTAAAAGCTTTTGTAAATTCATGCCTATTCTACTATCTACAAATTGAAAGACATCAGAACAGAAAAACTAAAAAATTAGTCCATTTTTGTGCCTTGTAAGATTCGCCCGCATCCCAGTTAACAATTTAAACTACTCAAATCATTCGTTTTTCTATCTACGATTTGGCTAACTACGAATATCATTACATTATCTACTCTACATTTTGTGTGTGAAAGTTATAAGAGTGATTACTGCCAATTATTGGCACTGATAATAAAAAATCTATAATATAAATTTGATGACATTTTAAAAGAAAGAAAAGAGAAGATATGATTTAGAAAGACAATGTTAAAAATGCAGTGCCAATATTTGGATGTAACATCTACACGTGTAAATATCTAGTTTCTCTTACGTATATAAATATTATTTTGTCAATATAATCTTGTACATTTAAGTACTTTAGTAACCTTAATACCTCGATATAAGCGTCAAGTAAGGCGTAATGATTACAATTTGTCAATAAATAAATTTCTTTTTTTAAGACTTATCATCATAAGATTCTGGTGTCACAGGAAATCAAATTTGATTCGTATCACGAGGTAAATAGATTTTTTTTTTCTATTGTGCGATATGCCGAAGTTTAATGAGTGGTTGAGATGTAAATATGTTTTAAGACACACAGAACAAGAATTTTATTATTGCTATCGTAGATTATATAAAAAAACTATTCCTCACAGAGAATAAAGACAATACAGGACCTGACTTATTAAATAAAAAAAGAACAAAATTATTGTAAAGCTTTGCTGGAGCTCAGATAGACTACTTAGAATTTCAATTCGTCAGGCAAAACATGAACAAAAATAATATTAAAAAAACTTTTTAACAAATATTATCTTACCGAAATCCTACACGCGCACGTGCTTCAACCATTTTATGTTCAATGATTTTTTTAACTACAAAATTGTGAACGTCTTTAGGAGCTAGCAAAACTTTACCGATATTATTCAATAAAAGAATATTGTGAAGTAAATCTCTATTTCTACATTTTTCTTTGATTGCAACACCTCTATTTTGCGAGATATGGTTAACATTGGTATTTGGGTTATAATTTTAAGGTTTATTTTGGAACAAAAAAAATTCTTGTCATATCTAACCCTCGCTTATATCACTACATTCTTAAAACGCCCCATTTTTTCCCAAATATAATCAAAGTGTCCCTGTCTTTACCCTTGTGCAGAGGTTTACTTATTTATATAAATAATTAATGTTGTATTCTTGTCTGTGTGTCTGTGTGTCATCGGCGTGTCGGTCACGGCGGCAGGTTCATTTGCAAATTCTGCAGATACGCCGAGGTAGAGTTGAGCAGGCCGATTCGCTGTTTTTGCTTCCTCTGCTCTGTCATCTAAGAGTAGAAGAAGTTTGTTTAATAATCGGGAAAAAAGTCTATGCGGGAGAGATGTCTACTATAGTTAGCTGTTTTGTTTCAGACTATTGTAAATTTTTAAAAGGATTAGTTCAAAGCGACAGTACCTCACGTCTCAAGCTGCACCGCCCCCTTGGCAGTGCAGTGAGCGCGTGAACAGCTTGCAGCTTCACCTCGCCTTCCTCGCCCCCCCTACACTCACCTGGTCCCGCAGCTCAGTGAGCAGTGCAGTGAGCGCGTGCACAGCTTGCAGCTTCACCTCGCCTCCCTCGCCCCCCCTACACTCACCTGGTCCCGCAGCTCAGTGAGCAGTGCAGTGAGCGCGTGCACAGCTTGCAGCTTCACCTCGCCTCCCTCGCCCCCCCTACACTCACCTGGTCCCGCAGCTCAGTGAGCAGTGCAGTGAGCGCGTGCACAGCTTGCAGCTTCACCTCATCTCCCTCGCCCCCCCCCCCTACACTCACCTGGTCCCGCAGCTCAGTGAGCAGTGCAGTGAGCGCGTGCACAGCTTGCAGCTTCACCTCGCCTCCCTCGCCCCCCCTACACTCACCTGGTCCCGCAGCTCAGTGAGTAGTGCAGTGAGCGCGTACACAGCTTGCAGCTTCACCTCGCCTCCCTCGCCCCCCCTACACTCACCTGGTCCCGCAGCTCAGTGAGCAGTGCAGTGAGCGCGTGCACAGCTTGCTGCGCCACCTCGAGCTGCGCCTGCAGCGCGCGCAGCTCCACCTCGCCTCCTTCGCCTTCGCCGCTACTCACTAGCGACAGCGCGCGAAGCCGCGGGAACCAATCTAGGTCGTTTGACTGGAATGCAAGATAACGATGATGATCATGCTAGCGAGCGATTGGATTCGGAGACAGGGGAAGGTTGCCCTTCGTTGCCTCTTCATGTAGGACATGTTTATGAAAAAATAGACAAAGGCGAAGATTTCCATTCTTTAGTGGTTCGTCTGTGATAGCTAGAGAAAAAAAATGCTCTAAATGAGGCAGATATTATGGAGACGATGACGCGGACCTGAGATCCTGCTTCAACGTCCCGCATTAGTAACCAGAGCATACCTTAATCATGGAGTGCACGTAGCTCTCCGGGCCGGTGAACTCCGTGGGGTCCTTGACCCGCACCAGCACCATGAAGTACAGGTAGTGCCACATATTGTGTTCGCTCTTTATGTGTTCCTCGAACGAGACGGTCTTGTTGTCGAATGCGGATCTGTTCAGTCCTGGAACACACTAGCGAAGTGACGACAGACGAACGCAGAATATGCATTTATTAACAAAGCCTAAGGGCATCATGACTGCCATAAGTTCAATGGCAGCCATGTTGCCTAATTCTACCCTTAAGCAGCGTTGCAGTGTTTCGGTCTAAGGGTGAAATTACAGGCACATGAGGCGTATCATCTAAATGCCTCAAGTTGCTGGTCGCAGGGCCTTATCGTGCGTGACTTGCGAGCAATGATTAAGGGCCACCTGCTTGTTCAGTCAGCAAGAAGTTCAAGAAAAGTCTATCACCACCTGTTTAGGTTTCCAAAAAGCCATGCCGTTTGGTAAATCTGCCATTACCCATGAGTATCTTCGTATACAAGGTGTTCCAATACTTGTGTATATAAACTTCAGGGGGCTAAAGTACCCATCAATATGAATAACTTTTTCCAAGGAACCCACACTGTGAACGCGACAAAAAAAAACAGTTGTTTCATACAAAAGTTCAATACCTACCTGGCTAAAATGTATGAAACAGCTGTGTTATTTGCGTTCACAGTCTGGTTCCTTAGAAAAAGTTATTGATTACACAAGTAAGTATTGGAACACCTTTTATACCTACTATGAGTTACGTTGTTCCCAGAACAGATCCCTTGCATCACCTCCCATAGACGTCCTAAGAGACGACAGGGAAAGCACCGGAGTTTAGATAGATAGATAGATAAAACATTTATTTGCCTAACTAATACACAGACACAAAAAATACAAAATCAGCATAAAAAACAACAGAATTCAAACAACAAATAAAACAAATAAAGTTGTTAAATAAACAAAGAGTTTGTCACCAAGACGCCTGCCTGGTGGTGACTACTACGTCAACCCCTTTTCTAGATATGGAATATAATATAATAATAAATATAATATATATAAGCTGACATGGCGATAATATGTAACATACCGCATATAAAACATGTGTTCTTGAGTATTAATTCCTTCTGCTGCTTCTCAGAGCGCAGATCCGCGAATGTGTCGATGATGACGCCGAAGATGAGGTTCAGCACTATGATAATCACCACGAAGAAGAACAGCAGGTCGTACACTACGCGCGCCACGAATAACGGCTCCTGAAGACAACAGTACACAACAGTAGTAAGACTGAGTTTCGATTTTAGTTTTATGTAGCGTCAGGCTGGATTGTATACTCGACAAGCACCTCTATCTGGCGCAAGAGCGTCGCCAGCCCATGGGCCAGGAGGGAGCAACTTAATGTTATGGAGGATGAGAAAAATATGAATTGTAGGTAGTCATGAGCATGAAGCTTTACAGCTTGCAGCGCGAGTCTTTGCCGCTATGGCGATTTTAATAAGAATGTTTCCAACAACTTAGGCCTTAGGACTTTGGTTTCTTGGCAGCTGCCCCTCCCTGCCCCCCTTTGGCGACGCCCTTGATCTGGCGTGCTGACAACTCTCGTGGATCTATACAAACCCGAATCCGAAATACGAAAGCTGCACTGCTGTGTTTCAGTTTGAAGGGTGGAGGCCTAGCACCTGTATCCCTCAAGTTGATGGACGCAAGGCAGTGCGTAGGGCACGTTCATATCGTGCGTGGTTTGCAAGGCAATGCTCTGCTATAGGTAATAATTACCACTTATGGATAGGCCATCTGCTAGTTCCATCAGCATATAAAAAACCCTAGATAGATAAAGATGAAATAAACTATTTTTTCCTTTATTACCTGTACGGTTAGTGGGGGGGATGGGTTGCTTTAGGCGGGAATTGGCACTTTCGTTATTACCAGAACGTAAGTGGTGGGACGGCTGGGTTTAGGTGGGGGTTGGTAGGAAGGTAGGGTTTGCACTTTTTCTTTATTACCTGGATGGTTGGTGGTGGGACAAGCGGGTGTAGGCGATAGTTGGTAGGAAGGTAGAGTTGGCACTTTCTTTATTACCTGTATGGTTAGTGGTGAGACGGGTGGGTACTCACGAAACTAGCCGGCGCGCGCAGTATGTCCCCGATCCCGCCGCCATTCCTCAGGCCCTGGTTGAGCGTGGTGACGATGCACATGATGAGAGAGTCGCAGCTCCTCTCCTTCAGCTCTCCGCCCACGGACACGAGGCGCGAGGGGCGGGAGCATTGACCCCCCTCCTTCAGATATTTACTGGAGGGGTCGTCGGCGCAACTCGGCTCGAAGCGCGGGTCATCATCGTCTGTTACATTTAATTGGATTACGACTATAATCCTCAGGCGCGGTAGTCATACCCTCAGAGGTATTCGTGTTGTGTTGTGTATGGTGGTGTTTTAGTTGTCTTTTTAATCTTTGTTATTTCTTGTATTTACTTGCTTGTCTTTTTAATCTTTTTGGAAATAAACATTATCTTATCTTATCTTATGTGTACTGACCGTCGAGGCGATCCACGCTGAGCAGGAAGTGGTCGCGGAAGAACATGTATCCGACGATGGAGAACATGTAGACCAGCACCAGCGCCAGCACGGCCGTCAGCAGGATGGACCGCCCGTTGCGTGTCACTGATCGCATCACGTTCAGTAGCGTCTCTTCGCGGTACACTATGTCGAGGAGCTGCCGACACGCAACACACGCGACTGTCACACAACGTCATCTGGTGCCCGACTAAGCGAACCTTGGGCTATGACAACTATCACATTACATATTCTACAGCCTTCACAGCTCAGTTGGTCTGCCTTTTGAGCAGTAGCCTGAGGGTTCGATCCTCATCGAGAACAAACATTTGTGTGATAAACATAGGTGTTTGTTCCCGATCCGAGTAAACATTTATAAAAATAAAAAAAAGTATGTAAGTGTTATATCAGCTATCTGGTTCCCATATTACAAGCCTTGCTGAGTTTAAAGCTAGATAGTGCTGTGTGGCAAGTCCACAATATTTATTCTATTTATTTATTACATTATAATAAGGATTATACAAATGAACGGTATGAAACCAGTCGTAAGTTGGTTCCTGTGTTCTAGGCTTGGTCGCCTGGAACTGACACCTAGATTCACTTAGCTTTAAGACGTCTCAAAGTGATCCTTGTGATTCAACTTAATAAATACCTTTTGACTTTGACATATTTATGACTTCTAAAAGAATTTTATAAGGATCTCATTGAAACATCTTTTAAACTAGTTGAATCTTGGCCCCAGTTCTACATGAACAAGCTTAAAAAAACAGGCAAGAAACTTAGGTACGGGTTCCTAGCGTTTATTTTGTGTTCATTTTTACAAAATAACACGGAAATTAAGCTCCAGTGTACGCCAGTCAAATTTAGAGGAAACTTAGAGGCCATCAAACATCATCATGAGCCTTGATGAGTCCAACTCCGTACATAGACCTTCCCATGTTTGGGGGGGGAAGGGGTTTGCCGTAGTCACCACACTTGGTATGGCTGATAAGTGTTAAGTACTCAAGAGATGTTGCTACCTATCCCCTGGCTCTTACAACATCGATGGAAGATGATGTGGGCGTCGACGTGATGTGCTGAATCCACCACGCCCAGAAGAAAGAAAAGAAAGACAGACATACTACTCACCAGAACCGAAAAGAAGAAAGGGTGGCAGCATATCCCGAGGAAGCATATCAGCAGGTAGACGGAGTGGTACAGCAGCTCTGGGTCGGTGGCCACGTGCCGCGGAGACTTGGACAGCGTGCCCTGGTTGCCCATTATGGACACCAGGTGGATGCCCTTCACCACTATCTGAGGGAGAAGGGATGTTTCTGTTACCAATTACACTAGATATTCACTGATATAATAATTTACATACTACAGTGTAATCATCTCCTACAAAAAATCATTGCTTCGCCAGTGATACACGATAGGAACATGCCCTATGCACTGCCCTTCTTTCATCAACTTGAGGGATGCAGATGTTAAGTCTCATGTGCCTGTAATTTCACCGGCTATCACACCCTTCAAACCGAAACACAGCAACGCTAATTGGCGGCAGAAATACTACTTGTAGTATTTGTGTGGTGGTAGTACTTCCCCGAACGAGCCTTTCGCAAGGAGCTCTACTGCTCTTAAAACTTATAATTATTCGCTATTCTCCTAAATCATCAAGAGATTCCTGTATGTGTCGCATACTCACAGTGAGCATAGCCAGCGTCCACAGTGTGGGCTCGGGCCCGGCGGAGTACATAAGGCGCACTATGCCGGACGCCAGCAGCGCGCGCACGCCGGAGGAGCGCGGCAGGCAGGTGACCAGGGCGCCCGCTACTCCGTACATACTCACAGTGAGCATAGCCAGCGTCCACAGCGTGGGCTCGGGCCCGGCGGAGTACATGAGGCGCACTATGCCGGACGCCAGCAGCGCGCGCACGCCGGAGGAGCGCGGCAGGCAGGTGACCAGGGCGCCCGCTACTCCGGACACGCACCACACCACCAGAGATAAGTGCTGACCGAGTTCTGAGAATACATGACATTTTTTTAATAAAAAACCTTATCAAAAAATGTCATAAGATAAAGAATGCTTGAAATACTTATGTAATATGACAGACACCACTATATTTCATATCACGGAAGACCAGCGTTATAGTAGCGTATGCTGCTATAGCATTTATGCTGAGTGACGGCCAATTTGTGTCACTTTCTTACTTTTAATGTCTATTCTTGTATTTTTTATAAACTGTGTATGTGTGGCATGAATAAATTATTTTGTATTGTATTGTATTGTATATTTTGTTAATGTCTTCACGTGATCTACGATAAAATAAAAAAAATTCATTCAAACAAACAGAATAAACAAAGCTTTTTATAATGTCCCATAAGTTATTATCCGAGTGGGATTTGAACCCATGACCGTCCCCTTTACACGGAGCTGCGCTAACCACCTGCGCCATCGAACTCTTATAATCACACTCGACGAATAGCTCAGGGACATGCTACTACGGTACGTAGGCAGTCGTGGCATAAGTACCGTAGTAAACACTGAAACGAATAAAACATTGAGACAGAAAAAGCAAATGCAAAACTATGCCCCGGGTGAGGATCGAACTCACGACCTTAAGATTATGAGACTTACGCGCTGCCTACTGCGCCACCGAGGCTCATAAAACGAGGTCCAAATTACGCTACCATAAGGAACAACACGTATATAAATATTTTTAGATCTAGTATATTGTTCTTTTATTAAGCACTTACTTGGATTTTCGTCTTGAAATGGATAGAAGAAGGCCACTATGACGTTGATTAGAACAGCGAAGTTGAATAATATATTGCTCCACAATGACATGTAGGACGAAACCCAGAACAGAAGTGGTTGACCTGCAAACAATCCAAACTGTAAGCTAATTTTTTTTTGGAAATATAGTTTTGTATTCGTATTTATTGTTCGAAAAAAGGTAAAACGAGACTATCTAAATAATAACAAAATAAATACCTCATATGAATGCTTTTTAAATTCCGCGACTACTTTTTGAAAGCGTACCTCGTAACTTCTTCTGCCACTTCATCTCGTGGAAAAGGTTGTCTAGTCTTGAGAAGAAGTCTGCCACTTTGCTGCCCTAAAACAAAAAAGTAGGTACCCTCTTTTTTCATAAAAGAATAAATTAAAGAGTAGGACAAATATGTGAAATGAGGTATCATTTAAGGGCTTTATTCATTCAATCCAAAAAAAACATTATTTTTAATATGTGTCATATTGGTTTTTGAAATATTTTGAAAACATTACAAGTTAGAACGGCTACCATAAAGTGAGCTCTCATTTGCTAAAGTATCAATTACTTCATAGCTCAGGTATGATTGGAGCTAGGTCTCTATTAGGAAGGGCCGGCATAAAAAAGGATCCACACCGCTATGTAGTAGAAGGTAACTTAAGGAACACGCCAGGGGATGGCTAGCAGCATCTCACGAGTACTAAATGGCCTGCCTGACAAGCGGGTCAATGTCCAAAGGTATTATTTATACAACTGAATCACATGGATTACTTTGAAAGCTTTAAAAGATAGAGGTCTAGGTGACAACAGCGAACCAGTCGACCAGGCTGATGATAATGATGATGTCAAGTTAAGTTACCAAAACTTCCAGGATACCTTCTTATAACTTATTCTTTCATCTGTAATGTTCTTTTTTTTATAATATGAAGGGCTATATTTCTTTAATCATTGTTTTTTAATATTTATTATTTTTTAATAATATACAATACAATACAATACAAAATAATTTATTCATGCCACACATACACAGTTTATAAAAAAATACAAGAATAGACATTAAAAGTAAGAAAGTGACACAAATTGGCCGTCACTCAGCATAAATGCTATAGCAGCATACGCTACTATAACGCTGGTCTTCCGTGACACCAGTACGCGACAACGCAGCAACTGCGACACCCATGTCATCGGTACAGTAGGTACATTCAATAATAATATTATCCTAATTAAAGACTATAGTTATAGTAAAACATAATATAAAAAAAACTAAAACATTAAGACTTGAAAATAAAATATATTAACAATAATAAGCACAATAAATATATTCACTAACTCAACTTATAAAATATACTAAACTAACCGGGGACCAGAACGACTACCTGTGAATTTTTTTGAGAGCTCAACAGGAAGTTTTTTAATTAGTGTTTGAAAGACCAAATGGAGTTTGAAAGACCAAATGGAGTTGTTAAATAATAATAATATATTATGTTACCTGATAATATGTTATGTTACCTGATCGTCACGCTCCGCACTTTGCAATACGCGGTGCTTACTGTCAGCAGGCAGATACTCGCAGATCTCCGGAATGGGGAACACTATCTGTTCCATGCTCCGGTCTGTGCGGACTATCTGCGAACATTCAACATTTGTTGAATGAGAACAGTAGTGGTCTAGTCTAGTGGACGGGACCCCGCCTTCCAAGATCGTGTTCGGTTCAAATGCAATCGTTCAAAAATGGATTCAACAGGTTATGAAGAAAATATATTTTATGGGTAAAATTATGATTACAAACTTATTCGTGCTTTAGAGTAACTATCGTTTTCCGAATTCAGAATCCCAGTATTTAGTAAGTGGATACTTACGAAATACAATAGACCGACTGCGCCATTTACCTAATGCGTGATGATGTGTCTGGCGCAGTCGGTGGGATATTCAGGTGAGAGACCAGTATTTAGTTAGCAGTATTTATTTACGACTGCGGCATACACCTAATCTTGTGTCATGATGTGTATGGCGCAGTCGGTGGGATGGTACGACAATGAGATGGTCGTACCTCTATCTGCGCCGTGTGAGTACGGTAGTACTGCAGCGCGTGCGTGTGCGCCGAGGCGTGGCGCGCGGGCGCGAGGCGCACCAGCGCGCACAGCTCCTTGTTGTGCGCCGCCAGCTGGTGGCACAGGATGTAGATGTTGTGCCCCACCTGGGAAACACACTCGTATTACCACAGACATACTAAAAACAGGGAGTTAATGTCTGTCGAAGAACACCATAACGTCATAGATTGTAGAATGCGACCTGATAACGTACAGAGTGTGTATTCTGAGTTTTACTCAAAGACGGCCGTGCCGTGCGAGCCCGTTTTGGAGAGGTTTTTGTATGGAGTCACCAGACTTCTCGACATGACCGCTAGGGGCGCTTGTCATATCTCCTTAACTCGGAATACACACTCTAGTGTTGTTTTTACGTCTTGTTTTTACCCGCACCGATACAGGCACAACGGCTGGCCCATTATTACTATTCACTTAAATTCTACCTGTATCTACTCCTAAAAGAACGCGAATCATTACCTTGCCGTAACACAGTTACGAACAAGCACGGGAGGTAAAGTTTCTCAAAGTGTCTACCCGCAAAACCGTAAACATTACAATTTGTAGACCTGAAAATTTATATGCGAGTGGGATTTGGGCATGGGCTAACTACCTGCGCCATCAGATCCTAACCCATCCGAGAAATAACTCATAGGAATCTGTTAACACGGTACTTACGCAACTAGATCCATCTACAGGACTGACAAATTATTGTCAAGAGCCCTGCCCGATAACCGAAGTTACATTATAAAACTAAAAAACACTGTACTGACCTCTTTCGGAGAAACTCCTTGCACAGGCGTATCGTCCTCTGAATCGGAGTCCGCATCTAAAGCGTGCTCCTGGTGAAAGGCGGAACAGGCAACATCAACCTGTTGACACAATGCAAACGTTGGTATATTGTCTCTATCCAGACCTATTTCACTGTCAAAAGACGTAAGAATATCCCATGCCCTATAATTTCTTTTCGTAGTGGCTTTTTATTCTTTAATAAGAAGGATTGTTTTCAATCATCATCTGTTAGCCCTTTCTATCGCCATCACATCACACATTCCATCTAACTTTTCTGACACTTGGAAGAGAGCAAAGTCGAATCTAGTAATGAGCAAAGCGAGCCCCCAGAAAAAGAATCCATTAATGTGAAATGTCTCTGCAACAGTTAGAATAGTCATAAATCACAAAGACCTTCAGGGACAAAATTTTTCGACAGTGACCTGTCTCTCAGAAGCTCACAAGATAAGCCATGATGATGGAACTTACCAGCTGTTTCGGATTCATGTTATACAGAATCCGTTCGGCGTTATTCTCAGAGTCATTTCTGGACTCCATTATAGCAAGTAGCAGTTTGGAGGCGTTGTTCTTGAGTTCTAGGACCAGGTCCATACGTGTCTTGCCGAGGGGGTTAATGTCGTTCAGTATCAGTGCCGTTATGATGTCTAGGCCGTTGCTTTCGTGTGTCGCTATGCAGTTCTGGTTGTCGTGACATGGCCCTGGAGGAAGAAATTGAAAATAATAAAGCTCACGTTGGGATCCCTAAGCGCAAATGACATCCTCTCAGATATCTTGGCACCCAAGAGCATATGGTAAGGGAATAAAATAATATTTATTCATTCCGTCCATCAAGACCACCCGATGGATGACTGTCCTACACTTCGTCTTCCGGTTAGTGGTCACCATTCGAGAACCTTAATTCCTTGTTTATTTGGAAAGTATATCGATGGCCTGGGTCACCTACGGAATTCCTCGTTTCGGACCAAAAAACTACGCTCATTAGTATAAATTTAGTTTCTAGCACATTACCCTTTCTTGCTTACCTTGACAATACTCAGTCAGTGTCTCAAGTGTCTGGTTGATAAGTGCCACGTTGCCCTCATTGATGTAGAGGCCTAGGAGGCCTAGGCCTCCCGTGGTGGACCCGCAGATGCAGTCCAGGAACATGAGGGTTTCCGACACTAAGTTGTAGTTGGATTTGTTGTTTTGATTGCGGAGAAGATTCTGAAATACGTTAGACAAATATTGATAATTCCTCATGCTTCTGCAACACTTATACCTATTTTGGCCATGTCTTTCTTATAAGGTCGGCTAGGCTGAGAAGATGGTAGGTGCTGGTTCCATGAAAATTCTGTCTTCACTACGAGACTTATATAGAAGAATTATAAAGGGTTTTTAGTGGGGTCTGAGCATTGAATTGGACCGTTCCATCTTCCGTGGATGTCTTAGGTAAGAAAGAGGAAAACGCAATGAAGGATTGACAGCAATATCTCCCGAGTATTGATACCAGCTCTGTGGTCATCAATCCACCTGCTAAACTATGGCAACCCTACCAATGATTAGCAAATCTATGGGGTAGGCTTATGTCCAGCTGTGAACTTCTTTAAGCTAATATGATGATGAGATTACAGAAGACATATTGTACCTGTAGCTCCGGATTGTGGTTCTCACAGAGCAACTGCAGACACCTGAGGATGGGTCTCATGACGGAGACCTTGGCCGGGAGGACGTCTGAGGAACCGCTTTCGCGCTTCTTCTCAGACATTATCTCCTCCAGAACTGTTGTACCTGTTTCACAATGGTGACGTAGTACTTTATGGATATGGAAGATCAAGTAAGGGTAGTTGTTGAAAATCTCCCTGTAGGCGAAGACCAAAGCGAATGTACCTATTTCTGACATATTTTTTTTATAATTATGAATAAAGTGATTATTGATTATAATTGATTATTGAATGTACCTCTCGTTCGCACTCACTCGCTCACATTGCAACTAGTTAGATTGTGATTTTTCGAAAAATGAGTTTAGTGATTTTATATCTTTCGCCATGTGAATTCGAAACGTGCAAGCAAGAGGTACATTAGCTCTTGTCATCGCCTTTATATTTAATTTCGTAATAGGTCTGCGACTGCGACAAGTGTACCGACCTTTTGAGTTTCAACGTTGTTATTAAGAATAAAATCGATATATCCATTTTATCCATCCATATGAAGCTTTGAAGTGGTGGAAGTGGATTGCCTATTTATGGTTGTTGTGGACCATAGGGTCCATACTCCGAATAACTCGTGAGAGTGTGAGTACGATGGCGCGAGTGGTTAGCGCAGCCCCTTATCAAGGGGATTATCGTGGGTTCAAATCCAACTCTGATCCACTTTTAGGATATTATAAAAAATATTAGCTGAGGAATGGTTACAAGTTACGTCATAAAGGTGCTTCTACGCCTGCTACGGGACCAATAAGACGATAGCAATGAGAAAACAATCTTACCATGCGACATGGTGTGTATATCGGAGTATGCGTGGACAGCGGAGCCGCAAGCATTTGTCACTTCGTCATCCATCTCTTCCCCCACAACTATGGGTCCGGGGATGGGTTTGCCTGGAGTGTATGAACGTTCAAATGAGCTAGTGGCCGAGGAGCTGTGATGGACTTGCCTTGGAGTAGAACCTTTCATCACCTTCGTGGACGCCGTGTTATGCGACTAAGGGAAACCACTAGGGAATAGGCAGCATTAGCATTTTCTAAGCACGCAATACCAAAACTACGGGTAAGTTTGTTCTTTAAGGCTTGGTTGCGTGGAACTGGCATCTAGATTCAACTAGCTTTAGACATTTTAAAGTTTTTGACATCAATCCGCCTGCCGAACCTTGTGCCTTCGACAAACCCCTCAAAATATGGGAGCCAATGGAAGCCAAAGTCTAGCAGAGGTCTTATTCAGGCTTCTTCTTCTTCTTGTCGTGTCACTAGTTTCTTTCGAAATAGTATGGTAAAAAGTTTTTAAGTGCGCCTCAAGAGGCTCCTTGATAGGCTGATAATGATGATGAAATAAAAATATTGCTTATATAATTAGCCCTATCTCTGTTTTTCATCACCGATTGGCAAGAGACGGCAATAGTTTAAGCATCGTTTGTCTTTGTATGTTTTTATAAGGGTGAGCATGAAAGAAGTATACCATCAGGAGAGACTGGCTTCTTAGCTTCTGTGTGGCTGGACCGCTGCTTGTCGGAACTAGCGGCGCTGGTACTGCTCGCAGCGAGGGATCTGATCTCCTGCTGTGCTTCACGCATTTTGTCGTAGAAAACCTAATAGACACAGACATCTTTGTGTATAAGTTAATCTAGTAAAATATCTTCAACTAGCAATTAAAGTTTTTTTATACCACTTTCTGATGGAACAAGCGCATGGCCTACCTGATGTTAAGTAGAAAGTGTAGCAACCATCACTTATAACAAAGCATTACCCCGCAAGTCAAGCACGATATGAACATACACTACGATGCACTACCCTGCGTCCATCAACTTGAGGCATACAGATTAATTACAATATAATTTTATAAATA
This sequence comes from Chloroclysta siterata, assembly GCA_932294275.1. Lineage (NCBI taxonomy): Eukaryota > Metazoa > Arthropoda > Insecta > Lepidoptera > Geometridae > Chloroclysta > Chloroclysta siterata. The sequence continues at coordinate 13,029,034 of OW028591.1, read as the reverse complement.
ATAGTAAAATACAGATAGAACCCAGAAATATCGATAGGCAGACTTGGATGGAAAAAGCAAATGAGAGAACAATCTGGAAACACTTGGAGCTGGTATTTATCCAAAAGAGGCTTTACAATTATAACCTTACTAGCTAGTAAGAGAAAATAAAAGACTATATTCTTTTTAAAATACAAAATAAATTATACTTACTTTCAAGAAAGCTTGTGATATTTCACCGTTCTGTAACTTGGTGAATATACTCTGTTGTATTATAGGGTTGCCGCCTTCGAGGAGAGCAATACCTGTGAGATAGAAAGGTTAGTATTAACAGTGTAATATCAGTTACACGTTTAATGGACTTTTTGACACATCCCTACTCTAACGATGGGACAAATAACCTGCAAATCAGACTGACATTCGTCTAACAATAAAAATCGAACGCCCACTTCTCACATAACGGCCGTCCAGAGACATACGGCCGGTTTCTGAAAGCTCGATCAAAACTAATTGGATGTTAAGTCACTCGCCATTTCAGCTATTGCATCGAATTAGAGATAGCAAGTGACTTGACATGCGATAAGCTTTCAGAAACCAGCTTATAGACAGGTAAAGTTTCTTATTCGTCGTCAAAACACTCACCTAGTTGAATAGCCTCCAGAAAGATGGCAGGTCGATTGGTGCTCTTAATCACCAGGTCTACCACGAGGTCCGAAGCGCCTTCCTTGTCCAGGTGTGCCTGGACTTGCGCCAAGGTCTGTCCAGTACGCATCAGGACTTTCGCTATAGTAACATGTACAATGTATTTGAAACTGGTGTGTAAATATTTAAAAGTCATCAAATCATCGTAGGCTGGTATCACCCACTGCTGGCAGTAGGCCTCCATCATTTTATGCCTTAAAAGAGAAACTCTTTTTATATTTGAATATAAATTCGATTAACTACGTTAAGCAACCTACTGCGTGGTCGCCATTTGGATGGTTAACTGGTGGACTTTTCGCTACGATCCGTATTCGGTTAATAGGTCCTTGGCTGACAGCCGGTTTTTGGGAGCTCGATCAAAACTAATCGGATGTCAAGTCACTCGCCATTTCAGCTATTACATCGAATTAGATACAGATAGCAAGTGACTTGACTTGCGATTAGTTTGGATCGGGCTTCCAGAAACCGACCGTGAGTCTAATCAACACTGTAATCCATTTTACATGAGTATACATCCATTTGATAATGGATGTTCAACATTGGTATTCTGCCAGGCCTTGAGCGGTCAAAGTTGGCCACTTGCTCATACGAAACTTACATTTTTCGTGACGTAGCTTTTAAAATTCTACCAATTTCTGTCTTAAAATAGCATAAAAACGCGCCGTGCGAAGAAGCAGCGTGTGATGCCTAGAAGCTTTCTAAAAATGTGCGCATTTGTGATCATTCATATCAATAACGCAGTGTCCACGTGACAGGCTTGTGACAACCTTACCAGTTTTGACCAGCTAGAAACAATGCAAACAACAAAAATTGTGGTCGGTTGGTGTTCCAAACATGGAAGTAGAAAAAAGATGAAGGTGGTTATTTGTCCCAAAAGCATGACCAATGAGAGAAGTGGCACAAAGAGATTTATGTGTTTACTAAGCACAAATGGGACCCCCGGAAACAAACGGTACTTTGAAATTCAATAAAAAAAAGACTCAGTTAATTCTGACGTGAGTTAAATTTATTCTAAAATAATAAATAGACAAGACAAAGACCCTTAAATTACAAAGCTAAGAAAATCCCCTTGACTTTGTACTAAATGATATGAGTTTTATAAAAAAAAAATACACAGATGTATTAAGAACAAAAAGGATTAGGAACAAGGTATAAAAAATTTACATCCCCCTATTATACGTTAGTTCGTTTTGAGTGAACCTGGCGCAGCACAAAACATTGAAATAGTAAGCAGGTATCCCACGCTGATTTTCAGCTGAACTTGATCTACCATGAAAATAATAATCTTTTTAAAATACACTGCGGGGCAACTGAGTAACCGTTCCACAGTTAAGTCGCTGCCTCTCTTGCCGCGCAGTTTAAATCAAAACGTCAATACGAAACTTGAGCTTATTTTTTTTAGACAGCAATACCCCAAGTCTGTTTTGTTTTTTGAGACTCGATCAGCGTGCTGAGAACTGTCGAGTATCCGTACAAAAACGGCTTGATGATACGGAACCAAAAAACAACACTCAGACTTGGGGTACAGATACATAATATGTATCTGACGACATATTAAGTACGTCAACAGCAGGGGTCGGAATAGGTAGAGTTTTTAAGTACCAAATGACGTCAAATACGCTACTACGACATCTAAATATGGATACGCCTTTCAATCCCTGTGTCGGAAACGATTTGGGTTCGAAATCAAATGTGATAAAAACTGACTTTACCGTTTCGAAAACTTTCCGAATGTTTTAAAATAGCCCTGCTGTTCGTGTAACGTGTAACGCTACTAAGTTTGTGTATATAAGAAAAAGGAGTTTTAGAAGACAATAATATCAATCTTAACATCAGGTTGCTTGTTCCATCAGCTAGTTATAAAAAAAACGCATAAGTTTTAGAAAACATTTTTTATTAATCCCCAATTCCGGGTTTAAAAGGTTTATCCATGTCAAGATTGCATAGGTAGTTTTACGTCATTTGGTACTTAAAAACTCTACCTATTCCGACCCCTGGTCATCAGATATTATTTACCAATAAATGCCCCTTTGACAACAATACAACTTTTGTATACTTATGTTTGGACACCAACCGTCACGTATTGAACCCACCTCTTTTCGGCTGATGTTGCGGTTCTGCTCGCATGCGGTGGAAATAAAGAAAAACATATCTACATCTAGATGTTACTATAGTTAGTGGTGGAATGTGATATTGCCATAATAATCATTAAATTGTATGAATGTTTAGTTTTTGCTTATTTTAGACAGGATAACGACTGAAATCCCCGTGCACGGTAGACATCTTAAGATTCAATTCCATTATTTATTTGCAAATTAATAATTTTAAAAGTTTTACAATTTAATATTATACATTAAATTATTCTGATGGTGGTTTCACCAACTCAGAATAAATCCATCTGTGAAATGGAAAAAAAACGCGTAAAGGCGCAAATGCTTTTGTTAGACGGATGGCGCTTTCAGAGTAAGTCAAACCGCCCTAAGAAATATTATGGCAAAGACACATAATCCGTAAAACAAGAATCAATTATGATGTACTCTGAAAATTATTTTAGGGTGTATCAGCTGAACTTAATTGAAAGTGATTACCTATCTAAATAATAGTTCAATTTATTAGAAGAAATGAAGTATACTACTACTAAATACCTACTACATAATCAATTTAAATTCTTCAGATTTCTGTAATTACTTACATCACAAAACTATGGAGCTGTTACTTAAAAATGTTCATGTTGAAATATTGCTCATAGTTAGCTCAGTCACTGTTTGATATTACTCATTGGTAAGAGATGGCAATATTTTAATATTGTTGAAAGAATTTTATAAGTAAGACTAGTTCAAACAAAACAGCTAAGTTCCTACTGATTGCAATTTACTCACTTATCCAATTCTACGTCTATTATAAGGCTAAAGTTGATTGTGCTAGAACTTTCTAAGTGGTTCAAAACCTTAGTATTGTTTAGTTTTAAAACCACTCTAGTTAATCTAGTTAGTCGAAAATCTTTTTATTTACTAAAGTTAAGTGGTAGTTCTAATTAGTCGAAAAAGAACCTTATTTCTTTATGGATAAGAACTTACCGCCAGGTCCGTGTGTTACCGCGACTGATGGAGGCGGCTGGATCTTCGGCTCAGATTTTCGATTGATGAAGTATTGTGATAATAGTTTGTTGCGAAGTTGGTTACCCTGTGTTGAGATAAAATTATAATATAAATAACTAACAGCCCCAAACTAAGCAACAATTACGCAATTGAAATCATAAAGTAATTTATGTTGAAGAGAAAAAAATATAAATGCAAAAAGAAATCTTCCCGTACCGGGAATCGAACCCGAGCCTCCTGGGTGAAAGCCAGGTATCCTAGCCACTAGACCATACGGGATACTGACGATAATCCTGAAATTCATTATCAAAAGGTAGGATACAATTTTACACCGAGAAATAATAATAGGAAAATAACCTATGGGGTAATATAATTTTAACCTTTATAATGATCAAAGTTAGGTTAAATTATATTCAAGTCTTTATGTCCATGGAAATAACGTTTAAATTCGAAAGCCGTACCTTCTCCCCATATTCGGGATCGACAGCCATCATCTCTCGTAAAGTGCGTAGTACTTTAACGCATAGTTTCTCTTCCTTTTCTTCTAGAAGCTTCTCTGTGTGGCGAATCAGTCTGCAATCGTAAATGATCACCTTAACATTTTTTCTTTTATAAAGTGATCTCTTCCAGACAACTTATAGTAGTAATAAGATGTCTGGAAGAGATCGTTTATTTAGCGAAAAGACCGCCCACACACAGCTGTCGTTACTTTAATTTTGCTGCATTTGAAACTCTCAGCACATCTCTCCATAGCCCATCAAAAACGACATAAATACTAACCTAGATATAAATATTCCACTGGCATCGGGTTGAGTGACCTCCCCCGGGCTAGTGAACAATAGATGCGGCTTGTACAGTATATCAACTAGAAGCGAGAGCTCCGCTTGCAGTAACGGGCGTAGTTGCTCTTCTAGTAACGCCACTATCTCTTGTAGACCTTCCATTACTGAGCGGTCGTTTTGTAGATTAGTCTGAAATCATAAAATCAAAATTATAGAAGAATAAGATATAAAACTCTTATCACTCCACCCGTTATCACTTTACCTGTGTTACTACCTTGTTTTTGTAAGTAAGTTTTATTAAGGTATTTATTATTGATTTTTAAAGAACTGAAATAATATATCTAATTATGAATAAAAACGTAAAAAGTCGCCCGACTTTGTTTGCGCAAAGCTTTTTTCACTAAATTCAATCCCCGTTGGCCCCTACCCTATACCTGCATCGGGAAACTACCCTCTATTTTAAACGCCTAAAATTTCTCATAAAGCATTTGAGATTATTGGTGAAGCAGTCAGTGATATAAAAAAATCGAAATCCGTTCAGTCTTTACACAAACACCCATGCAATACTTATCCATACATACTTGTAGGCTTTGGTCGTGTGGAACTGGCACCTAGAGTCACCTAGCTTTAATACGTTTCAAAGCGATCCTTGTGGTTTTATTGCATAAATACTTTTTGACTTTGACTTTATAATATTAGTTGGATATAATGTTACCTGAGAAGCCATCTTCTCCAGTTTCGAAGTCTTGGAAGCGAGCAGCCATTTGCTGGTCTGCCGCGAGAGAGCGGCCGCCTTCTCGAATACGGTCTGTATCTTCGCTTCCAGTTCCAGCGGTATTGCTATGCTGCGAGATTTTGCTGTCGACATAATTTTTTTTTGTTAAATTAGGTACGACATTGTTAAAGACCACGGAGTATTGGACGGAAATAAAAAGTAATCAAATATCATCCGGATTGTAATACTTAGGCACAGTTAGAGAGCATTATGTCTAACCTGTCTAATGATATATGTAATGTTCATCGTATCGTAGGGCACGTTAGGAACGTGCCTTACGATTCAATGCTTTGTAACGGTTACCACATAAAATCAGGTGGGCCATCTGCTTGTTCCTTTCAAAAAAATACTGCCAGATTTCGGAACTAGGAGCCAAAACTTACCAACTTCACTCAAAGTCCTGATGCACTTTTCAACGTTGAGTTTCTGCGGCGGAGTGAGCCAGGGGCACTGGTAGATACTGAAGGTGGTCTGCAGCAGTTTCACGAATATTGACTGCCGAGTCTGAAATAACAACTGGAAGCTCAGATTCTGTCTTTTTATGTATTAGCTCTTTTGGGAGTTATTGTTGTATTATGATTTAGGGCAGCATCCTATACAACGTGTAACATAATACCCCTATAACCCCGAAAGCAAGGTATTCTACAGGTCATGGCGAACAAATTTTTGTTTTATGAATTTTGAAATTTCGTAGTTTTTCATTCATGAAATGCCTCTAAATGTTCCTCCAATATGAAACTCAACACACCATGACGCAGTCCTATTCACTGCCCTATACGCTGTTTGTACGTGACCTTGGTACTTACGTAAACAGTATCAGGGTTGTTGCAAATTTCTGAGACAATATTAATTTTACTTTTGTATGGGAATTTAGAAAACGATATATTCAACCTTTGCACAATCTTTCATCTTATTTTTAAGTAAGATACTTTAAATTTAACAGAAGATATTTTTAAGTAAGATACTTAAAAATTAAACAGAAGATTGTTGTAATCATGGCTTGGTCGCGTGTAACAGAGGAGAAGATTCACCTAGCTTTAATACTTTTAAACTGATCTGATTAAACTGAACCATTTCGTCGTAATAACAAGTCCATACTTCGTGCGAATAAATACATTTCATTTCATGAGATACTTACGTGAATTCAGTAAAATTTTTCCAATCCGAAGCAAAATGAAACACAGGAAAATGGACAGCATGAGAAAACGACACATTAGCAAAGGTACATTGAGTAAAGGTTGAACTTCTGTATAATGCGTAAGGTATTAAATGTGAAAATTAAGTTATGAAATTAAAATGTGTTGTGGTTACAGTAAACATTTGCAGTAATACATATTAGAGCTCTTTCAGATATAAGTACTTAAATTTATATAAATTTTTATTTGGTATCCTATACAAATTAGCGTAGCGTGTCTTTATGACACCGTTGTGAAATATTCAAGTAAAATCCTGTCCATTCGAAGGTTGTTGCTTTGTATGCCTAATGGAAGAATCTAGTGTTCATCTCTAAACATGACATCTGTTTTTATAAACCTACCTAAATTCACAAAGAATAAATGATTTATGATTTAATGTCTGGAAGAGATCGCTCTCAGCGATAAGATCGCCCATTGTACTTTTAATGTGTTATATGTCCTTGTGGTATACAATAAAGAGTTTATCTATCTATCTCTTTGTGTGTAGCTCGTTCGGGGGGCTGTGCCTGTAATTACACCGGCAACCACACTCTTCAAACCGACACACAGCAACGCTGCTTTAGCGGCAGAAAAAGGCATGCTGGTAGTGTTGGAGTTGTCGTTACTATACCTGAACCGTGGTGCTCTGATCGCTGAAGGGCGAGTTGAAGAACGTGCAGATAGTGTGCATGAGGACATCTGTGACGTAGCTAGTCCACGCGCCGCCCGGCGTCTTACCTATCAAGGGCAGACTCATGATCTCAGCCCTTGACGGCCCTGGAATGTAAAACACGATATTTTTATTCTAAGGACACAGTTTAACTCGCAAGAATAAACTGCATACTTTTATTTCCACCAACAAATAGTCGAGCAATATGCGATGAGTTCCACTCTTTGGCGGTTCAGCTCTAGTACTCAAGTTTAAGGAGTAGTAGAGCTCTTTGTGAAGGGCTCGTCCGGGGAAGTACTACCACCATTTTCTGCCGCCAAGCAGCGTTGCTGTGCTTCGGTTTGAAGAGTGTGGTTGCCAGTGTAATTACAGGCACCTGGCTAAAATGTATGAAACAGCTGATTCTGTTTTCGCGTTTACAGTGTTGGTTCCTTAGAAAAAGTTATTCATATTGATGGGTACTTTAGCCCCCTGAAGTATTAAATACAAGTATGGGAACACCTTGTATAGTAGAATTGTGATCTCACCCGGCGCGCTGCCGCTTGATTCAGTATGCAGTATCGCATGCATGTCCTGGAGGAAGGATCGCTCGAACAGGTCCCACATGTAGTTGCTGGAGTATATCTCCTTCATCTCCACTTCTGTGTCGATGTAGCAGTGGTTCAAGAAGCCCACGTACGCTTCTTTCACCTGCGACAATAATACACTCATTAAAAGAAAAACGGAGGAGCGGAAAGAAACAAAAAAATATGGCAAGTGTCCAGCAGTGAAGTGAGGCTCTGTCTCCTGTAAAAAGCCTTAGCTTTGGCCCTCACCCGAATTATATTATTTAAGGTGTACTTATTAATTTAAAAGTAAAAAAAAAATGAGATTAAAATTTAATTTAAAAGTCTTGACACTTTCAGTGACAGTGACCAGTATTCTTTAAAGAGACGTTATAAAATGGTGGGAAATATTAAAAAAATACAGAAGAATGCTAAAAACTAAGTTTTTTTTTATACAACTAGTTGGTGGAACACGCAGTGAAGTGGTAACTATCACCTATAACAAAGCATTGCCCTACGATGCACTGCCCTGCGTCCATCAACTTGAGGCATACAGATGTTAAGCCTCATGTGCCTGTAATTACACCGGCAACCACACTCTTCAAACCGAAACACAGCGTTGCTGCTTGGCGGCAGAAAAAGGCGTGGTGGTAGTACTTCCCCGGACGAGCACTTCACAAAGAGCTCTACTACTCTTAAAAGTTTGTTGCCCGTTCTTCACACATAACACAAACTGGCACATAGATTCACCTAGCTTTAAGACGTTTCAAAGTAACCTTGTGATTCCATTTAATAACTTTCGACTTTGAAATGGTGATTAAGCATGGTAGGTAGGTTGTGGGTTCGATCCGCAACGTGGACAAATATTTATTATGTGAACTGATGCACATAGATGTCTTGAGAAATGTCTACAAATATTTATTTATTATTTATTTAAGAACACTTACTTCAGGTATACAGTCAGGATGCGTGATCATAGAGACGATATCGTCTAGCGGCAGGAGGCTGTGGCATTTGATCTCCGTGTACACATTCTTGCCCATAGTGCAGCATGTTAGAAGCTTTACCAGCTGGATGTGATACCTGCGCATTACAACAGTAGTTATAACTTTGCATGCTTTTAAGTAGAACATGGCTGAACTTAGATCCTACTAAATATTATAACCGCGAAAGTTTGTAAGTATGGATGGATGGATGGATGTTTGTTAATCTTTCACGTAAAAACTACTAAATGGATTTTAATGAAACTTTACAATAATATAGCTTAAACATCAGAATAACACATAGGCTACAATTTATAAAGATATTGTGTGAATTGTCCAAAATATGACAATAAGTGTCAAGTAAGTAGGAAAAAATCTACCATCTGCGAGCTATTCTGGCGTGCGCTGCCAAAACCGCTAGAGTTACACATTATGTACTACGCCACGCTAATAATACTAATCCTGCGCAGACGAAATCGCGGGCACCAGCTAGTAGATTATATTTTTCACCTTTATTTTAGAAACAAACGTTAAACGTGTTTTTTATAAACCTTTGTTTCGAAAATAAATTATTATTGTATTGTAACTTCAAAGTCGGTGGGAATTTGGTGGACGGAAAAGGGTCAGAATAGTTCTTTCTGGAAATGCTTAAGGGTGGTGTATGTCCAGCAGTGGGCTACACAGTAACTACCTTACCTACCACATTACCTACCTTCTAAGCCTAGGTACTTACTACTCTAGGTTAGACTACATTTTTGAGTGTTTTTTCAATTTACCAGTTTAGAGCTGATTTCACCATGCTCTGTTAGTTACTAATCAAGGATTAACAGGCCGTTAAATCTAACCTTAGATGTCAAACGCGTACATTTTGACATATTTAACGGCCCTTTAATCCTTTGTTAATCTAACAGAGCATGGTGAAATCAGCAATTATCATTATTATTATTATTATTATCTTTGTGTGCTTTATACGACATTATTTTATCATGTACCTACTTACCCACTTAAATTCAAATACCTTCAGGCTGATGATGATGATGGATGATAATTACCTCAATACTTCTGGCATTTCATTGGTCTGCTTGTAAAGCCTCATCATTTGCAGGATATAGTTGAATGAGACCTTGTCGTTGTAAAACACGAGTACGTCTTCGCCCGCGTTTACCATCTGAAATCATATCGAGATACCTCACAACTCAGTTCGTAGTAGCTCTGCCTTATAAGCTGTAAGTTATGTCAACTCTAGGTAAGTATTATCTATTATACAGCAGGCACGAAAAAAAAACATTCCAAATAGTAATTAGTATGTCAAAGTAAATTTCATAAGGAATTATTCATTAAAAATAGTCAATATTTAGGTCAAAATGTGATTAAGTCGAATGTTGAATTAAAAAATGGAGAATCCTACTAATATTATAAACGCGAAAGTTTGTTAGCATGGATGTTTGTTACTCTTTCACGCAAAAACTACTGAATGTATTTTAATGAAACTTTACAATAATATAGCTTATACATCAGAATAACACATAGGCTACAATTTATAAAGATATTGTTGTCAATTCTGTTGTTTAATTTTCCTAATTTTACCTAATTTGACAGCACTAAAAATATTGCCGTCCCTTTCCAAAAGAGCGAAACAACAAGGACGGCTATAATTTAAGAGCTGTGAGATTAGGTTAGTTTAGGATAATGCAACAACAGAATCGACACCATTGTGTTACTAATCCGGGCACCAGCTTGTGGTAAATAAGAATGGTTACCTCTTGCATGACCAGGTCCTGGCTCCGCCGGATGTAGTGCGTGTCGGCGTGGACGATGGTCTGCAAGAAGTGCAGGTAGGCGGGGCGGCGGCCGCGGGACTCGATGCAGTGCACGAAGTGCGCGACCACCTTCTCGTTGCCCTCGTGCGCGCACAGGTTGGCGTTGTCTTTGAAGATGGCGCATACTGTTTGGGCTTCTCTTATCTGTGAATACGAATTAAATTAACCTACATTATGTCAAAGTCAAAGTCAAAAGGTATTTATTCAATAAAATCACAAGAATCACTTGAAACGTCATAAAGCTAGGGTGACTCTAGGTGCCAGTTCCACGCGACCAAAGCGTAGAAGAACAGGCAGTAAACCTACCTACTTAACTTCAATAATATATTATATTACATTGTAAAAGGATCATACAAAAGAACGGTAGGAACCAAGCCGTAAGTTTGTTGCCTGTTCTTCTAGGCTTTGGTCGCGTGGAACTGGCACCTAGAGTCACCTAGCTTTAAGACGTTTTAAAGTGATCCTTGTGATTTTATTGAATAAATACCTTTTGACTTTGACTTTGACCTCTCTTTTTTATGATCCTTTTACAATGTATTATAATATAATATAGAATCTCCAGAATGGTGCCAATCGAATTTAATGAAGCGTAGGTATAACAGAAAAAGGTAAGGGTAATAAAATTCATAAAATCAGCATCATAATAAACAGCTTCACGACTTTGATCCTCGGGCACAGTATGTAACTCTTCAGGTACTAGTACTGATAGCACTGGTGGCCTAGTGGTAGCGGCCCCGCCTTCCGAACCTAAGGTCGTGGGTTCGAAACCGGTCGTGCACCAATGAGTTTTTCTGATCAAAAATTTATGTACACCGTTCGAGAGTACTAGATCGTGAGGAAACCGGCATGTCGTAGAACCTAAAAAGTTCTATAACATGTGTCAAGTGCTCGAAAGGAGCCTCTTGAGGCGCACTTAAAATCCTTTCACCACACTGTTTCGAAAGAAACTGGTGACACGACAAGAGAGAGAGAGTTACTAGTATTCTCTTATCTGTGCCTCAGGCTTTTATTGCCAAGAATTAGCTCTGAGGATCTACTCAGGTACTTTCTGAGGGTATCTAAGAGGGTAGTCAGAGACGTACCTCTGACTACGCCGTACTTATTTTTGTCATTCTATCATGCGTGATACGTCACACATGATAAAATGAAATAGAAATAAGTACGGTGGTAGTACATCCCTGACAAGGTCTTCACAAAGAGCTCTACTACTAATTGAATTATAGCTATATAACAGAGGTACCCCAGCGTTCAGGAAGAGGTCCAGGTGCTTGTGCAGGATCGCCTGGTTCTGCTGGTTGCCGAGGCAGAAGTGCTGCAGGAACTGGTGCGCCAGAGCGAGTAGCTCGTCCATCGCCGGGTCCGCTTCGTCGTGAGGCACCTGGAAATAAAGACAGTCAATAAAAGTTTGAAACCAGAAAATTGGTGACCCCAATATTTTGACTAGACGATTGATAGAAACAACTTTTTACTACATAGATACTTATATACATTTTTAGATACTTATTTTTTTTGTAGATATAGCCCAAACTAAGGAAAGCTTTGGGCACCATGGAATTTATAGAATACTTAAGCACTTTTATCTGTAAAAATACATTATAACACTCGGTAGTCAGTATACTCATTTACTGTCTATCTAGCCCCAAACTAAGTAAAGCTTGTTTTATAGGAACCAGATGGCTAGTATAATATTATTATACTTTTTTTTTGTAAATATATTCACGTATACAAAAATACCAAACAGAAAACAAACATGTTCATAACACAAATGTTTGTTCTCGGTGGGGATCGTACCCACGGTTTACAGCGCAGAAGGCAGAGCTACTACCAACTGAGCTGTGTAGGCTATCGATCGACAATAATATATAAACTATAAGACGTTTGGTTTTATTTTATGCCAAAACCAGCTCACAAGTATCTACTATCGACACAGTAGGAACCAAGCTGTAAGTTTGTTGCCTGTTCTTCTAGGCTTGGTCGCGAGGAACTGACACCTAGATTCATCTAGCTTTAAGACATTTCAAATTGATCCTTATCATTCAATTGAACCAACTTCAAAGTGAAAAGGTATTTACCCTTTTGACGTTGAAGTTGTTCTACGTTATATTACCTGTAGAAGATCTAAGACGATGTTATGCACTCCAATGTTCCTTAGCAGCCGCTGCTCGTGCCTCCTAGGCCGGTTGCTCTCTCCGCTGCCGCTGTTGCCTTGAGTGCAGTACTTTATCATGCGCAGGAGAATCTGTAACAAATTTTTGATTATAAATTGTCAATTGCAAATAAGAACTGAAAATGGACGGTATGGAAAATTTCATCCGCTCCACTTAATGGCTTGTTTCTTTTTGGTTTTTTTACAACTTGCTGCTTGCTTGATTGCTTTAATATTATAATAATAATATAAACATTCCACACAGCACTATCGAGCCCCAAACTAAGCCAAAGCTTGTACTATGGGTACTACCAGATAGCTGATATAATACTTAGATAAGTTTTTTTTAATACATACCTATAATAACATTAAATATGACACCCAGACAGCGAACAAACATGTATGTTCATCACACAAATGTTTGTTTTCGTGGGGATCGAACCCACGGCCTACGGTGCAGAAGGCAGAGCAACTACCAACTGAGCTGTGAAGGCTGATCGAACAAGCAGATGGCCCACCTGATGTTATACTACTCGTATTTCAGTTGTTTTTACCACGCGCGGGTAATTTGTGGAACGAACTTCTGAGGTTTTCCCTCGGAGTTACGACATGGTATCCTTAAAAGACGGGTTTTTCTTTTCTTCAAAGGCTCGTTTGGACGTTTGCAAGCCAAGGCATTTTTTTTACTAAAGTCGAGTAAGGTTCCAACCTCACCTCTTTAATTTTCTCGTATTCGTTGTGATCATGCTTCGCAGTTTTCGATGTATCGAGTACGTTGTCCATCGAAGCGTTGCGTTCTAGCACCGCACCGCCCGGGCCCACTGTGCCTGACATGCCTGCAAAATATACATCGAGTGTCTGACTGCTTGATTATATGAAATAAAAATGCACTGCATTTTGATCAGTTAAATTCCCTGACCTTCCATGACCCTTAGGCCGTGGGTTCCAAACCGGTCGTCAACCAAGTATTTCTGTATTTCTGAGTCAAAAATGTATATGCACAATGCCAGTACTCTCAAAAACTGAAGGAAAACACCGTGAGGAAACCGGTATGTCGTAGAACCTAAAAAATTCTAAAACACGTGTCATGTGCTCGAAAGGAACACTTAAAATCACTGTTTCGCAGTTTATTAATGGCACAAGAAGAAGAAGAAGTGATAATACATTTGACATACCAGTGTGGTCGTCCATAAGAGCTGACCGTCCTTTGTTGAAGACCCACAGCTCAGACTTCTCAACGCTTTGCCGGAGTAAGTCTAGATCTGCCTTTATCTGCTTGTACGATTCCACGTCAGCATCAGAAACCAGGAGTTGAACCTGCGAATGAAAATAAAACTGTTATGACCATATTTGTTTAAAGTTCAAACACCATATTTCGTGTGAAGGCACAAGGCACACATGAGATCTCTGTTAGTGTTAATTTTATTGGATGGGTGACCCTTACTCTAAACACAAAAACAAAATATAAAAAATTTACATACTTCCATAATATATTTTTATTATAATCAATAACAAATAATTACATATTATCTATTTGTTCCCCTTGTTACCGTCTTCCCGATTACGATACGCTAATTTAAGCTTCCTTTTACCTACTAAGAGATGGCGCTACTGTGGCAAAACATTACTCTGAAAATTAATTTCTCCTTAGTAAATACAAAAAATACCACTTTATGCACGAACTCAGTTAATCTCTTACCGTAAATAGTATTTCTACGCATTTTTCTATTAAAATAACATTCTTTTTGCACAAATTTTCATAAAATTCTTTTTTTTGACTATTGAATTCCTAGATCGCGCAAACGGTATTTTCTCGACCTTTGACCTTATATCCAACTTTTGAACTATACCCAGTGGGGTCAGCTGCCTTGCGGTAAGCCAGTATCGTCAAGCTGGGCTAAATTGACGTTCAAATCAGATGTTCGCCCGTATGGGTGGAAATTACTTACCAACGCATTGTGTTAACGAAGCGTGGTTTCTTCGAAACCACCGCAAGGAAGAGCAACGCACCCGGGATAAAGTCGCGGAGTACCTTGACCCCTTTTGGCAAAATAGTTTAATTTCTTCAAAAAGAGTCATACCTACACTAATTGCCGCCCGCGGCTTCGCTCTTAGTGACAATTATTCTTTTTGATTCATTCTTGTTTTCTACTCTGCTTTTTCGGGATAAAAAGTAACCTAAATGCTAATCCATGTTTCGACGTGTTGTTTCACTCTATTGGTTCAGTGTCAGTAGGATGCATGTGGCTTCACTCGCTTTTGGCAGCTTAAATATTGAATTTATAATCGAGCCCGCATCTTGTGTTGGTAAATATGTGGGTACAGTCAAAACTACTTACTTGTTTGAATGCAGCCAATACTTCTTGCCGCTGGCTGAAGTGTCTGAACAATAATGCTAGTGCGCCAGACACTAATGCGGCCGACGCTCCTTGCGAGCACAACTGTAGTAGCACTCTAAGTACCATCCTTCCGCCACACTCGTCCAAGTCCAGCCCATCCCTGGATTTTAATCATTAGTTTCAGATATGCAGAAATAAAAATTGACTAGCAAAAGCTGTGGTGATTTGGCATTGTGAACTTTATTGTACTCCATGTTTGTTTTCGTAAAGCGATGTGGCTGTTGATGGTAGGTATCTAACAAGCTTAAGATACGGGCGTTTATGTTTGACAGCGCGACTGAGCGTTCATGAGTAAATACTATTTTTTCGAAATTTCTCGAAAGCCTGGGTAATAAAATGAAGGATGCGTACATGTGGATACTTATTTGGCTATGTGGGCCAATAATAGCTGGGTAAGTAAACACTTCATAACAATTAAACTTGGACAAAAAGATCAGAAAAACCACAAACAATTAATACTTCGTAGGCATTCGGAAGTTTGTCATACAATATTAGCACAGGGAATTTGTATATACATATCATTTACAACAGCACATGGGTTAACATTTTATTGAATAACAATTAAAATATTTATGAAATAAAATACAATGGAGTAGGTACACACTCTAGCTCAGACTTGTGCTAGCTGTAAGGAGTAAGCACAGGAAAGGTCTTCGTTAAATTTGCTAAATTATTTCATAAAGAAATGTGTATTACTCACTGGAAGTTCTGAATAATTAAATAAATTATTGGAATTAAGGTATAACCCATTTCCTTCAAACGAATCTAAAATATATCGGGCAAGTGCGAGTGAGAGGTAAGTATTGTTAATAATAGTGAGCGACTGAGAGGTCAAGATCAGTGGTGCTATTTTAGATTCGTTTCTTTAATGAAACGGGTTATAAGATTATGCTAAATGTACAAGTTAATAGGTTATTTGGTTTACAGACTGAGATGATAAGTAGTAGGAATTATGATCTTGTATTCTATATGTAGGTTATTAAGCATGTTTTAATAATTTCCAAAGCCGCACACAATGGTTATGTCATGCCTAAGCGTAGACTAAGCGTAGATTAAGTTGCCTATTACGACAGGATTCTGCAGGGTTAAAGTTAGATTCAAATCGAGAGTTGGTAACACTTTTTATTTCTATAGTTGCATGCTGTCGAAAAAGATGTTTGACTTATTTTATTTATTTAAGATATTCAGTAAAACCTCGATATATACATATAGATATATTCTTTGGAATATTTACCATCCGGAAAATGTTGCTAATATTGCATTTGTTCATTTTAAAAATTTATTTACATCATTTACCTAACTACATGCTACTATTTTATAAAATTAAACTGTAAAAGACGACGTAGTATAAGGAAAACTACTAATTCGTTACAGATAAAAAAGTACACTTTAGCAGTCTCAAGAGTGCAATCTCTGTGTCTTTCATATTTCCTCGGTGGCTTACCATGTTTGTTCAAAATGTTAAAATGTGCCAGTGAGAGAAGCTCGCCTTTGTATATGACTGCTATCTGCTATGTAAGATTTCTGGCAATGATGTATGTATTGAATAAGTTAATATGTTTATTGTGCATAATATTGTTATTATTTACTGTAAGTTGTAACGATGACATGGGTGTCGCAGTTTCTGCGTTGTCACGTACTGGTGTCTCGGAAGACCAGCGTTATAGTAGCGTACGCTGCTATAGCATTTATGCTGAGTGACGGCCAATTTATGTCACTTACTTTTAAAGTATTTTCTTGTATTTTTATAAACTGTATACGTTTGACATAAATAAATGATATTGTATTGTACTATAAATAATAAAATAATGAATTTAGGATTTCAATAAACCAGTCAAACATCGAATTCTTGTACATGCAGCCACACTATCGCATTCCATGCATTGTATGTATGATCTTACTAACAAATCTACATTTTTTGGAAGACAGCTGTCTGGCACAGTCTGTATATCTCTGAAATAATTGATTTATATTAATGATAGTACATAATTATTAGAAGTATAGCTTACATATACCTCCCTTAGATACCCAGAGAAATTATAGGATGTCGAAAAACTGCTTTCTAAACCTCAAAGCATAAATATAATATTGGTGGACATAAAATACAGATATTATTTCATGTCTATCAATATTTTCCTATGTCTTGAATTCACGGTCGTTAGTGTATTTGTTTTTTTTTCTGAATAGAGCATCAGACCAACAAAACATGGATTGAAAAGAATAGATAATGCTACTTGATGGAGTTATAATTTCCCGTTAGTTTTGGAAAGCAGTTTTTAATAAGTTTGCGTTTATTTCTCCCTAAGAAAAAAATGTTTTCCTTTAATACATTTTGAAAGTTAGGAGAATTTACATATCAATTTAAATTAAATTGTGGATGTGCCTTTGATTACCCCTAACTTCCATACTCAGAGACATTAATGGTTACCTAGTAGGCAAGTATAAGTTTCATTACTACATACTTCATGTTTTACCATTCGTAAAAGAGAAATAAACGCAATTAATTACCCGTCACCATAAAACATGCTTTAGTCACTAGAAATTAAGTTTTCTACATAGATTTTAGTTTGAAATAGATAGATAAGTTTATGAGAAATAGAAATTGAAACTGATTGATAGTAGAATTTTAGCTTTATATATGTTATAAAAATTTATTGTACAGAAAGAGAGAATATTAACACTATACAACTAGGTACACAATATTGATAACTAATAACTACTATAGAAATGGTAGATGGAAAAATCCAGTATAAAGCGGACTGGCTACCGATTGAGCTGATGTTAGTCGGAGGAATGTATATCAAATAAAAAATAAAATCTCTGCCTGTGTTTTAATAACAAAAAACGGGAACCTGTCGTCTCTTGACGTCAAAATATAAATCACAATCACAAGGATCACTTTGAAATATCTCATAAGCTAGGTAAATCTAGATACCAGTTCCTCGCGACAAAGCCTAGAAGAACAGGTAAGAAACAGCTCGGCTCCTATAGTTTTTTGCATGATAGTGATACAATCATGGTCCTTAATTTTTAGTTTTTGTAATGAGTTGGAGCTAGTTCGATCCCAAGCTATTTTGACATCTTTATCAATGTCAGTAAGAGGTAGAATTCTGATGGAATAGTGCTTAAAATTTAGTTTTAGTTATAAGGTGGCTAGTAAAATCCCAAGCTATTTTGACATCTATATCTAGGTCAGTATGAGGTATAATTCTGTTACAATAGTACAGCACCCGGCGATAAATTTTGCACATCGACCTTTGGAAAGAGACAATCGGCTAATTTCGGCTTCGTAGAGCGTTATCTCTGTCGCACGAAACACTAACAGTCCGGTATCTATTAAGAGCTGTTAAAACAATCATGATTTGCTTCTTTTGATAATCTTTGTATAAAATACACCAATTTCCAAAGGTCGATATGCAATAAACTGTACCTAATTTTTAGTTTTTTTAATGAGTTGGAGCTAGTTCAATCCCAAGCCATTTTGACATCTATATCAATGACAGTACGAGGTATAGTTCTGTTACAATAGTAATTAATTTTTGTTGAAATTTTTATTAGTTTTATAGTGTATACCTACACTTAAGGGGAAGGTCGTGGATTCAAATCCCACTCGGATAATAACTTTTGGGACTATATTAAAATCTTTGTAACTTTTGTTGAGTTCAAGCTCGTTCAATCCCACCCAAGCTATTTTGTCACCTACACCAGCCTTTCCCAAAGCGGGCGATAACACCCCCTTGTGGGCGCTGCAGGCCTAAGGGGGGCGGTTTTTATTCTCAAAGAGGGCAGTAGACAAAATAAGTTTGGGAAGCCCTGACCTACACCGATGACATTACGAGGTACAGTAGCGTGCGGGCTCACCGGCAGCTGAAGATCCCCTCGGCCTGCAGTCCGATGGCCTCGACGTCGGCGCGCGCGATGCTGTCCGCGCTGCGGTCGGAGCCCTGCTCGAACTCCTTCTTGAAGATGGACAGGAGGCAGCTGATGCGGTAGTCCAGCCGGACGTCTAGGATGAACTGTGCAGATGACGAGCTTCAGGAGTTAATATATTAGGAGAGCACTGGTGGTCTAGTGGTAGCGGCCCCGCCTTCCGATCCTAAGGTCGTGGGTTCGAAACCGGTCGTGCACCAATGAGTTTATCTGTTCATTTATGAGTTTTTGTTACGTGATATAAGTCAAGTAAGAAGTTGCTTATCAGAAGATATAGTGGCCATTATAAACGTTCATTTGCTCTCAATTTTTTTGAGAGCACTGTGTCTAGTGGTAGCAGCCCCGCCTTCCGATCCTGAGGTCGAGGGTTCGAAACCGGTCGTGCACCAATGAGTTTATCTGTTCATAAATTTATGTGCACAATGCCAGTACTCTCAAACGGTGAAGGAAAACATCGTGAGGAAACCGGCATGTCGTAGAACCTAAAAAGTTCTATAACATGTGTCAAGTGCTCGGAAGGAGCCTCTTGAGGCGCACTTAAAATCCTTTCACCACACTTTTTAATCTAGTGACACGACAAGAAGAAGAAGGAGTTAATTGACCGCAGCTTCCAATTCAAATTTTACAAATTTGAAAGAGTGGAACTCTTTGGCATCTTCTGAATCGGCTTCATTGTCGCTTTACTGATGGTATAGCGATGATGACGCCGATTCACTCTTGCTTTGAAAAGATTCAAATTGTAGTGATCAGAAAAAAAACAATGTTTGTGTGGGCATTCTAGCTAGAACAGTCTATAAAATTAGAAAAAAAAGAAGTGAACTAGCACCGTTGGCGTTGGAAGTCACCCCGCCTTCTGATCGTAAGGTTGTGGGTTCGAATCCGATTATGCACCTATTGATAGCGCTATTACTTATTTATCTAGGATAATATGCAGCTTCTATCTTTTGTAAATGCGTACTTAAATAATATATAATAAAACCCAAATCAGAACAAACATCTATGTTCAGCACTCAAATTTTAATTTTAATTTTTAGTAGGGATCGAACCCAGGGCACAGGAGGCAGAAGTTTACCAAATGAGCTGTGAGGCTTAGTTTTTGTGAAAATTGTGATATTTTGAAATATTTGTAGTGCATGTTACCTGCAGAATCTCTATGATCTTGAGTTTGGTTTCCATGACGAGTGGATGTTCCTTCGCCAGCATCAGAGCGGACGCACTCCGCTGCAGGCCGGTGCCGGCCGCCGAGTTGTTACCGCTGGTCTGTAACACAACCCTATGTTAGCCCTCTGAAACTGAGGTGGTAGTCTGTCAGACGCCGTCGATCATATAAAACGTTGCCAATTATCGCGTGATTAAGCTCTGTCTCAGTACCTTCATGCATTGATCCCGGCAGCAGGTATGTGGCAGTGTGGTTTTTCTTGGCCATAAACCTGCTTTACCAGTTTCTGTACATTATCTAACTTTTTGGTAGGAAAACTTGTTTCTGCTATTCTGCTTGGAGTTAGCGAGAAGTTGTTTGACGGTTACCAGCCTTATAAAGTGCAAATATTTACATTAAATTTTATAGTCACGTTAAACTCCCGCTGCAAACTCGGTCATCAATCATCATAACACACGCTTAAACAAAAGGATCGTCTGTTCTCCTAAGTGCGAGAGAGAGAGCAATATTGCTGTCTCGTTCCAATAACTTATGACCGAGCCTGCAGCGAGAGTTTAGCGCGACTATAATTTTACCGTCAATATTTTCCCCTAGAAACCGCCGCGGCTCCTTTTAATGAATAACATATTTTCACACATCAATTTAGGTAGGTAGCGGAAGCTACTTACATTTCTCGCAACTGATCCCAACGTGATTGACGTCATCACAGCGCCCATGTCTCCTATACTCCGAAGCACGCCACCTTCCGCTGAAAAAAGTCAACTTTGTTTAACCATGTGTATGTACGAAGCAAGGTAAGGAGTGAGTGTACAAACTATCATTAATAGTCTACTGACACGTCACAATTATCGATCAAGAATTATTATGGTCTGAAGAACTCCGTTCGTTGTCGAACGTGTATTTTTACACCCTGTATATTTGACCAATAAAAAAACTTACGTTTATTTGTTTCATTATCCTGAGCTGCATGAACAGTAATACAAACAAACTATAAAATAGAGATGCATATCAGGGACAATTTTTTTTAACTTTTACAAGCAAAACATTATAGTGAAACATTATAATTCATCATCGCTGTTGGAGCGGGAACGGCGTCCGCCGTTCATCGCAGCAATCACCGTTCAGCGCGGCATCACTCACTCACTCTTCTATTCAGCCAAACGACCCAGCAAACATTATAATTTTCAATCCAGTATTCTAACCTAAGTACCAAGCGAAATTGCAAAATAGGTGAATATACGTAGTATTTGTACATTCAACACAAGTCTTGATAATATCTTCCCAAAACCTTCCTGCAAGCCTAGATTATATATAGATAGATAGACTATAATTAGCCCTATCACTATTTGACATTTCTATTGGCAAAAGATGGCAGTAGTTTAATCAATATTTATCTTATGACAGATATTTATATGTTTCATAGTTATAGTTATATATATTTATATAGTTATAACTCGATTAATTATGACACGAATCTAAAACGGCGCCGCTCATCAATACCACTCACGAGAGCGAGTGAGACATAACAATTGTTAACATCAGAGTGTGAGTGAGAGGTATAGATCAGCAGCGCCATCTTAGATTCGTTTATTCTCTTACTTACATTCTACGCCCTCGCGAGTAAGTGCGTTCGATTCGTTGAGAAGATCCATCGCTGTGACGCAGTCGAGAATACTGAGTAGTGTCTTTGTTAATCGCAAGAGGTCGCTGAAGCTGAAAATAAAAAAAGGAATATATCAAAAGCGTTGACGGGACTACCGTTTCTTGCCTACCGAGTTCTTGTATACAAAGCTGTTTCTTGGCTGTTCTTCTAGGCTTGATCTCGTGAAACTGGCGCCAATAGGCATCTCGTTTATAGGAAGTTGAAAAAATTACTTGAATGTGTCCCTGGTTACTAAACTACCCCACCTGGTACTTGCTAAATCCAACCACAGGCAAGTGAATTTTAAAGTTGGTGTGGAAGGCCCTGTTGAATAAACCCTCTTAAGCCCTCTTGGTTCCCAGGGGCCCAAACAAGATCCATTTTTGCGTTGCGTCAGCAGCTTTTTTTATACTACTTGCTGATAGAACAAGCTGAAGGCCCACCTGATGTTAGGTATAATCATCACCTATTACAATCAAGTTACAGTCAAGCTAATGCCATTTTTATCTTTCCTCAGGCGTGAAAATACAAAACAGAAAGGGGTGTCTAGTCTTTTCAGAGCTCATACACTCCCCCTCCCATAGTTAGCTACTCACCTGTAAAATCCAAAATAGATCAGCTCCCGCGCCAATTTGACCACTTCAAAGGTCAGCTTGTTCTGGTCGTGGTCGCTGAAGTACCAAGTTTTGGTGACCACGTTGCAGAGGTAGTTCTCCACGAAGGTAATGGTTGAGGCGAACTGTTCTTTAACCTTCTCCCGGTTCGCGTCTGAACCACCCTTTACGCATTGGTAGCTGTTGGATTAAATTAAATTTTGGCATTGAGATATGGATATTTTTATAATCCTATGGTGATTTCACGACATATTTAGCTATTGGCTTCGTAAATCGATGGATGGTGAGAACTAGCGAATACAGATTAAACACTTGTTTTTAAAAAAGAGGTGCAAATTTAAAAGACAGCAAAGCTTATGAATAAAAAAAATATTCAGCAAATTGTGTGCAACGTTGCAACTAAATAATTGTTGAAGGTTTATAGAATTACTACATAAAAAGTAGGCCTCTTTTCAGAATGCAATGTATTGTATCAAATTCGATTGTTATAGCAATTTGTATATATTTAGTTTTCGAGTTCCACCAATTTATATTATTACGGAACTGCATCTCACTTCACGTTAGTATATAATGTATAACTCACTCGTGTATATGTATGAGGTCGGTGACCTCCGTCCAGAGGCGTGCATACTTGACCGGCGTGACCGGCTCCTGCGGGTCCCGGTCAGCGTGCAGGTGCAGCATCAGTATATAATGTATAACTCACTCGTGTATATGTATGAGGTCGGTGACCTCCGTCCAGAGGCGTGCATACTTGACCGGCGTGACCGGCTCCTGCGGGTCCCGGTCAGCGTGCAGGTGCAGCATCAGTATATAATGTATAACTCACTCTTGTATATGTATGAGGTCGGTGACCTCCGTCCAGAGGCGTGCATACTTGACCGGCGTGACCGGCTCCTGCGGGTCCCGGTCAGCGTGCAGGTGCAGCATCAGTATATAATGTATAACTCACTCGTGTATATGTATGAGGTCGGTGACCTCCGTCCAGAGGCGTGCATACTTGACCGGCGTGACCGGCTCCTGCGGGTCCCGGTCAGCGTGCAGGTGCAGCATCAGCCGGCAGAACGAAGCGCGCAGCTCGTATGATAACAACGAGTTTGACATACATCTGCAATAAATTATAAACTCCTTGATCACGAATACATTTTGACATTTGTGGCGTAGGCGTATCCTACTGATATTCGACCTTATTCTGTTATACTTAGGGATACGATACGTTTAACGACAAATTCATTCGTGATTAGGCCTCTTATTTTATTGTAGTGTACAATACGTTTACGCGACTAAAAAATTCGTTCGTGATTAAGCCCCAGACATTATATCGCCTATTTGGATCCCTTAATACAAGCTTTGCTTAGTTTTAGGCTATATAGCGTTGTGTGAAAGGTTTCACCAATTCATTATGATTGTTTTACTCACTGCAATATCAGGTGTATATGCAACTGCGCAGACAGACTGTTCAGCGCCAGATACTGTCTGTTAAGGCACATGTTCGAGAACAGATCCAGTTGGTGTCTGTAGTAATCCAAGATGGCGGCCGACTCACAGTTCGGGTCCTCGCGAGCTCGCGCCGCTAGCTTTGATAGGAGGCAGTGAGACTGAAACGAGGTATATAGCATTAAAATTTTAAAATGGTTTACTTAGCGATAAAAGTAAAATAACAATTTCAGTTGTGGAATTATGAATTTTTGTTATTTAGAAAGAAAGGTTACATATGCCCTAATTAAAATAGACAATTATAAATTTATATAGTCTATTTTAATTATAAATAGGCTAATAATTAATTTTCAAATATCTGATCAAATGTTTTAGGAAAAAATTTGAACGAATAATATCAGAAATAATGTCTACTTGTCGCAATCTTATTTAATTCTTATTAGTCTCATTTTTTTTTATTAGTTTGCTTCACTAGAATGAATGCAGGTCGCTGAACATACTATTGAAAAGAAAATAACATACCTTTTTATCATTCCATAACAACATAACGTCGTCATCTTTAACGGTATACTTGCTGGTTTCGTCGTATTTCGTGGACACCAATCTGTAAAATTAATTAACTGGCCTTGACTTCACCAACATTCACCGGCGACTAACTTAACCAGACAGAGCAAACCCATCATCATCATCATTATCATTTCACAAAGGTTATTATAATGTTGATTATAACTTTTGGGACAATAACTTTTGTGGTTATTCGCAGAGTGTGATTAGAGTCCGATGGCGCAGGTGTTTAGCGCCACCCTGTATCAAAGAGAAGGTCGTGGCTTCAAATCTCACTCGGATAATCGCTTTTGGGATAATATTTTTTTTTTTGTGATTTCCTTAAGTGTAGTAAACACTATAAAACTAATAAAAAATTATTATCATTTCAACCAGTTTTCACTGGGTAATAGGTGTCCACTTTATCCCGTACCTTGAGTATTTTATTCGCTCATTCCCAGCACTCACAACAATGTCGTTCAACCAACTGGCTGGTGGTCTGCATAAAGGTTTTCAGCATCATCATCATCTTGAAGAAGTCCACTGTTGGACATAGGGCTCCCCTACACATTTCCAGGAATAACGATTATGAGCTATTTCCATCCACCGACTTCCCGCGATCCTCACGATGTTATCTCTCAATTTTTGATTAAATAACGAACGAAAAATATTTGTTTTTATCCCATAGTAACATTACCTGGTCTCAATAAGAATATCCGAATTCTTGGCGCACAGTACACTTTTACAGATGAGTTCTTGTGTGACAGCTATAGCCTTCTTATTGGAGATGCAGAGATCACTCAGGTAGTCCAGGAAACGGGATTGCCATGTCTTCATGTTTTTACGAACGAGACCTAAAAAAATTAAATCACATTAGCTCTAATCTGAGACACGATAGACATCCCTGACATCATCAGATTTAGTGTAAAATTGAATAAATTTTAGATAATTTAAATTCATACATTTTAGCCAGATTTACCTACCTATTGAACTTTCGTATGAAACAGCTGTTTTTTTCCCGTTCACAGTGTTGGTTCCTTAGAAAAAGTTATTCATATTGATGGGTACTTTAGCCCCCTGAAGTTTTAAATACAAGTATTGGAACACCTTGTATAAGTGCTCGAAAAGTGCCTCTATAAGGCCTTTCTGTGGAGAATCAGTGACACGCTTGTCGTTTGAGTCTGAGAAGTAGATCAGATCAAGTCGTTAATATAAGTACGGAGATCATCGGGAACCAATAATAGCAACAGGGTAGTTTTAAGTAAGTGGCATTTCGAGATGCCAATTAAAAAAAAAAAAAAACATCGGGAACAACTCACCAACTTTGCATTCATAATAGTTACGAGCAATATATATAATACTAGCGACCCGCCCCGGCTTCGCACTGTTATTGTGGGTTATCCCTAAGAGATTATGCTTGTATTATGCATATAAACCTTCCTCTTGAATTACTCTTTCTATAAAAAAAACCGCATAAAAATCCGTTGCGTAGTTTGAAAGATTTAAGCATACATAGGGATATAGGGACAGAGAAAGCGACTTTGTTTTATACTATGTAGTGATTTATTTTCGTGTTTTTAATATATATAAATATTTTTATTATGTGAGACAAAATAATAAAATTTACATTTCCTATTTTTTTTAAATAAACTAATTAACTGACTTACCAACAAAAGTTTCGATCTCCGAAGCGGTGATATGCTTCTCCAGCAGTTTCCGATTGTTGTGCAACAGCGCTGTTATAGTGTCCTCTGCGAGGATGTCGTACCCGATCTGCTTCTGCATGAAGCCGAAGTGCTTCGCTATGTACTCCTGCAAGAGAAGCGTGGAGTGAGGTTAAGTTTTTTGTTTCAATTGAGGGTAGTTATGAAAGTTGTTTTCTTTTTATACAACTCGCCTTGTTGCCTGTTGCTCTAGGCTTGGTCGCGAGAAACTGGCACATAGATTCACCTAGCTTTAAGACCTAACTTTAAGACGTTACAAAGTGATCCTTGTGATTCAATTGAATAAATACCGATGACTTTACTGTGACTTAAAAAAAAACTACTGTTTAAAAAGTGTGTACGTGAGATGTGAGAATGTGCCACTAATTGTGTGTTTTTGTCTTCTTTTTCGATGAGGCTTAAATTATGAGTCAAATAGAATCACAAGGATCACTTTGAAACGTCTTTTAGCTAGGTCAATCTAGGTGCCAGTTCCACGCGAACAAGCCTAGAAGGCAACAAACTTCTCGAGTTGATGGACGCAGGGCAGTGCATCGTAGGGCACGCTCGTATCGTGTGAATAGCAAGGCAATGATTTGTTAAGGTGATAGTTCCACTTAACTTTCTACCAAAACATAAGGGATATTTAAAAAAAACTGATACAGCTGCACGACTTTGATCCCCAGGCACGGTAGATATCCCCGCAGATATCTTAGTATAAAATATAAATAAATATAAAGAACAAGGATGTAAACAGAAATAATAATTATTGTAAAAACTAGCAATCGTACCTGGTTTTTCCTGTAATCCTGTTGACTGAGCCGCAGTATTCGGTAGCACAGTCGAAATATGTACTTATAGGCCGCGTAGCGTGGGTCGTATAGTTCTTCGATTTTAAGGAAAGGTTCACCGTCGCCTGAATCTTGGAATGGTCCCTGTCGGGTGGAGATAAGGCTCAAATTAGTAAAGTAAATTAGTATATATGATTTATGAATGATTTTTCAGATAGCGGTGCAATAACCTAGTCACATTTGGTCTTTGGCAAACAAAGCGAGCTGCTCCAATTTACTTGAAAAAGTGTTATGAAGCTATATTACCATACATTCAGTTTTAAATAACTTGTCTTCCATTGGTAACAAATGAAGCCCCTCAAGAAAAGAATACACATGATCTAAACATAAATGATTCAGCTATGCAAACTTCAATTTCTATAGAATTAAGTTGATCTTTTCGGTCTTTGGTACCTCTTGTTCATTCAATTTTAGACTTTACCACCTAATCTATTCAGTGGTTTCATTCTTCAATTTTTTTAAGAATTGATTCAATGTTGTAATTCCACTCATCATGAATGAACTTTGGAACATACAGGATAAATTATAAAGTCGTTTCTGAAGTATTTTGCAGTATTTTGAAGAGTCTCAATAACCTTGGATCAAGGATCTGATTTTAGACCTTATATCACTAATGTATAAAGTCGTTTCTTACTTGCAGTATTTTGAAGAGTTGCCTCAGTATATACTGCTCTCGGACCAACTTCTGCCGATCTCGGTTCGGGTTGTCGATGGTTAGTTCGAGGGCTTCAGATTTGTTGGGTTCGTTTTCGAAGCCCGCTATGAAGTAAACGATGTCTTGGAGAAGGCAGGTCAATGCCCTGGGAATAAAATATTACCACATATAATTTTCTTGCTAGTTTAATAATTGTTTATTTTAAAAAAAATCTTGTCCGGTATAGTAAGTGTGAGTTCATCTAAATCGGTAATAGTGTGATTGAGTCACAAAACATCTATTTAATTATTTTATTTACTTATTAAACTCGGTTGCAAACCAATTACATTCACAACATACAACATCCCAATATCTAAGTTTCAATATTATTTATATTATTAACAAATAAATAGTGCTATAATAACTGAGGAAGGTCTCTCTCATATTTAAAACTGCCAATATTGTAAATAAGAGAAACTTTTGGTGGGGATACCAAATTGGCCCACAGATAAATAGGTAATAGTTTTTACTTTGATTTCCAGTGGAGCCATCTAGTTTCGAATTCAGTAACAATTACAAAACAAGCTATTACAATTTAAATAGCTATTTCAATTCCGACTGTTTAGTGCAAACAATAATAGCACTTACTTCCTCTCATTATGCTCTATATTTCCGTGGTGTAGCTTGGTTGATAAGGCGGATAGTACTTTGCACGCGTCGTTCGCAAAGTCCAAATCTCGCACTTCGCTCGGCGACACTGATATTAGGGCGAACGCCTCTTTGTCTTCTTTTATTTGAGAACAACCAACCTGCAAAAAAAAAACAAATTAAAAACGATTTTATTCTATAGAATTACAAATAATCACTTTGAAAAAGGGTAAGTAACATATAATTGTGTTATGGAAATCCGTTTGCTATTTAAATACAATAAGATATTGGCTGAAATTTTACTACCAATATTTCAATGATTTATTTATTTGACGAGTATTTCTAGGAAACGATTTATTGCCGTATATTCTGAGCGTCACTTTTTTTGACATAAATAACTCATTGGATGGATATGGCAAGAGTTTAACCTTTATATTTTCTTTGACAGAGATTTTGACTGCGGCGATTCCATCACCTAAATCAGATTTTATGCAGACGAGGCGTTAATAGAATCTATTACGGTATTGAATTATTTAGTATTCAAATTACGGTATTTGGGACTAAATCAAACGACTTACCTTGGACATAACGGGTTTTTCTTCTTCTTTGTCTATAGGTATAGAAGTGGAGTGTACCCATGTGTGTGTGCATAGGTGTTGTAGTCTGTAAAATATGTTACTATTAGTACTTAAAATCCAATCAGCGTACAGGGCGTATTGATCGCGTAAGGCGTAGTTGACGTTGTATAGCGTAGTGTACGTTATCAGTTTAAAAAAGTGAAAGTGGAAAAAGTTGTAAAATCTCAATTTTTAGTGAGTTCATGCTGACGACGTCATCTGACGTAGTTCAAGTTACTTGGCGTAGTCTACGTTACCTGTCGTAGTTTATGTAAGCATACTTAGGGAGGTTGACGTAGTTATAGTGAAGTGGCGTAGTGTTGAGAGGAGTCTAACAGAGCTAAAGTTATAGCCATCCATGTTGATTTAGTTTTTAAAACGTTAACATTTTTAGTGCTGTCAAATTCAGTTAGTTTAGAATACAGAATCCACCAAATCTTTTTTATTATTATACAATAGGTTAGGAGGTCGACGTTACATGAAGTTACGTCATATGAATACCCGACGTCACTACGTATACGTAGCAAGTCATGGGACGTATTTGACGTTACCTGACGTAGCTACTCTGCGGAACGGGCGAGTCGCAGTGCGTCATAGTCGTAGGGTCCAACTCGAATAGGGTAGCTATCTCTGACGAGTGGGGAACTGAAACCAGTGCGTATGCTGGCTCGTCTGTTTCCACTGGGCCATCGCTGAAAGAGCAATAGACAAGATTAGAAGAGTATATAGTTAAAAATAAAGATAAGAAGCAATACATCATTATGAATATCATTTTGATCCTAAAAGTTTGATTATGCACGAAATCAAGTTAAGCTTATTGTTGTCAAGTGTGTGTACTTTTTTTGGAAGTTTTTAATATTTTTTTGGTAGGAAAACAGGTAGGTTTGGATAAAATTGAAATTTTGGCTGAACCTTTGTAATGATATTCTCCGAAACTGGATTGTTGGCAACTTCATCATGATCATCATCAACCTACTGCAGTCCACTGTTGGACATAGGTCTCTCCCATGGCGCGTCACTTCTTCAGGCGTCTTCTTCAAAAGTGTTAAAATGAGCGAGCGAGAAGTACATGCGGTAGAACTTAATATGGAATACTCACACAGGTCGTATACTAGCTTCAGCAGCGAGATAGTGTCCGGTGGCGAGGTGCTTGAACCTGAATATAGAGTTCCAGTGGCCGGCGCCACCTCTGCACGGGTCGTGTTGAACTACCTACAAAAAAACATTGCCAGCTAGAGTTTTTTCAGAATATTGCCAGATTAGACGTTTTCTTAGAGAATTGAGGTAAACCATGACGATTTATGGGGGTTTCGTCAAAAACATGAATGTAGACAGTTTAGATCGTAGTAGAAGCTTCTAGAAAATGAAAACCTCAATCCAAGGTTAGCCCTCAGAAACTTTTGTAATACATTAGTGTTAAGATCTCTCTTATTTATGTATCTGTATTTTTTTTAAATAATTTAAACACCCCTTTCCTTTTCTTATCAAACTCTGTCTGGAAGAGATCGCTATCAGCGATAAGACCGCCCATTGTACTACTTTATTTTATATTTTAAGTGTTTTTTTTGTTCAGTTCGGTGTACAATAAAGTATTTTTCATTCATTTCTTTCATTCATTCATTCTTTTCATGTCAGAAACGTGTCTTCTTTATAATAAAGTTTCCTTTTTTTAACTTGAATAGCCTTACCTCGATCTCCCACAAAGCTTTGCTGCTAGTAGCCGCAGTAGCGCTACTACGTCCAGTAGTCCTCAGAAACACGTGTTGTTTCTTCTGATACTCGTCCATGGTCAGAAACTTCTCTTGCTCCGCGTGAAAGAGACGGACTACATCGCCTCCTTTCAGTATGTCTTCTAGATTCTCCTTGTGCTCGAGGAACAGGGTCACTTTCCATGATGTTGAGGAATTCACTACGTTGACCTGAAAAAGGTTTGCAGATGGTCAGACTATTTTTGAAATGTTTCTTCTATGTACCTGGCACCTATGTATATGGCATGACAAGATGCGCTCGGTTTTATCCTACTAATGGATGGATGGATGTTTGTTACTCTTTCACGTAAAAACAACTGAATGGATTTTAATGAAACTTTACAATAATATAGCTTATACATCAGAATAACAAATAGGCTACAATTTATAAAGATATTGTGTGACTAATCCTACGCAGACGAAGTCGCGGGCACCAGCTTGTAAGTAATACATTTGTAAATATTACAAATTTATTACTTACAAGCTTTTAAAATTTCTTAGTTTATTTCTTCATTTTATAAAAGCCTTCTCCCATAATAGGGAGAAGGCTCCTAAAACGCAGTCTGAATTAGTTCCTGAGCCTAATTTAATAACGTTTCGTACCATATTGTGTCTATAAAATTATTTGTATTTTGTATGAAAGAAATGATTGTGTAATTTGATAGTAGACTTGATAGAGACTTGTAAGACCTGTAGATGGAGCCACGGTAACATAAGTACCGTATAGTATCCCTGAGTTATCAGCCGAGTGTGATTAGAGTCCGATGGCGCAGATGGATAGCGCAGCGGAAGGTTGTCTTTAACCCTCATAATGACTACCCCAGGCACGCTAAACCTAAGATATTTCCTCGAGAGCGTTATTGAAAAGTAAATCTAAAGGGGGTCATGAATGTCCAAAGAAAATGAGATCAAATAGATCAGTATCCATACCTCCATACATCCCGCGTTGTCAGGTAGCTCGTGATTGGCGGAAACATGCAACACTTGCTGCCCCGCGTTCACGGGGTTCATAATGACCTTGTCACCGACCACGACGTTGTCACCTGAAAACAAATAGTACCACTAGTTATTTTGTCATAATCATGGAAGATAATGGAGTAGAATACCAATTTTTCTGTCAATTCACTTCACTATAAGTTCACTCTCGATTAGGTCTTTCGGACCTTTAATTTTATTTATTAGCAAACAAAACAAGAGCAATATACACACATTCTTACGTTTCCGAATGTTTAGAGTAGACCTTTTGAGACCGCGGACAGAAGTTAATACTGTATACAAATCGTGTTACAATCATAGCTCACCCGTGGACCGCAGTTTGTAGAAAGGCATCACGTAGAACCACGAGCCCTCGTTCCCGTTCGCATCCAAATGTACCCGCATTGCGTTCTTCTCTAGCAATGCAGGCAGTCTCTTATTCACCTGAAATCGAGACCAAATTATAACTAAACAGTTTAGAAAACATACCACCGAGTTCGATCCCCACCTAGGCAGCCACATGCCTCTGACATGAAAAGAATGAATGAATGAAAGAAATGAATGAAAAATACTTTATTGTACTGAACTGAACAAAAAACGACACTTAAAATATAAAATAAAGT
Source organism: Chloroclysta siterata (assembly GCA_932294275.1). Classification (NCBI taxonomy): domain Eukaryota; kingdom Metazoa; phylum Arthropoda; class Insecta; order Lepidoptera; family Geometridae; genus Chloroclysta; species Chloroclysta siterata. The sequence goes on along the minus strand of OW028591.1, from coordinate 12,996,836 downwards.
AGTACAATGGGCGGTCTTATCGCGATCTCTTCCAGACAGAGTTTGATAAGAAAAGGAAAGGGGTGTTAAAATTATTTAAAAAAAAATACAGGTACATAAATAAGAGAGATCTTAACACTAATCTATTACAAAAGTTTCAAAAATTATAACTAAACAGTTTAGAAAACATACCACCGAGTTCGATCCCCACCGAGGCAGCCACATGCCTCGGTGGGGATCGAACGGGTCTAAAACGCAGGAGGTAATACAAGATGGGGGAATGAGATCTGCGAACCGCAATGAGGTGTATTCTGCATTGTTCTCCTGCTAACCTCACCCCACTTTAAAGGTAGCGGATAGTGGACTATGGATTAATAGATGCAATGTTCTAGCATCCCCGAGGGTGATATGGATGAAGGGGAGCAAGACCAGCTCTTGCAGCCTCGTTTACACCTAACTTCGTTTGTTGCAGAACAATGCAGTACTACACGCTTGTGGCGTAGCTATCGTAGGGCCAGGTGGTGCAGTGCACCAGGACCCCGGAGCTCAGGGGGCCCTCTAACCTAAGCTTTGAAAAGAGAGGGTCAGCTAGCTCGTGAAGCTAGAAAACCTTGAGCCTTGTTCACAATTGTATTTTTTTAATGACTTATTTTAAAGGCTAATATAAGTTCAAGCTATGTGGAAAGAGGAGGTGAGGGCCCGATTCTTTCTCTATGCACCGGGGCCCTTAATCACCCAGCTACGCCACTGCTGTCTGTCGCTCCGAGGCAGAGCTACTACTGAGCTGCCAGAACTTGCAAACACTGAGCTGTTTACTCCAGTTTTCAGTAGATAGTCATACTCACAGTGAGGTACTTGTTGGACTTGACGTGCAACAGTTGTATGACACTGCCGTACTGAACGACGGATCCGAGCAGCTTCTTGTTCTCCAACTCATTCTGTTTCTTTTCTATCTCAGCGGCATGCTGGAATGGAAACAAAACCATAACTTTATTGGAAAAATAAACAGACTTGAAATACACTGAAAAACACAAATAAAACTTTTGATGAAGGGAACAAACCAGAACGTCATAAGTGTATAATTTATTTGATTTTGTTGCTTTTTTCAAAAAGCGCTGATTTAATTATATAAGGTGTTCAAATACTTGTACTTAAAACTTCAGGGGGCTAAAGTACCCATCAATATGAATAACTTTTTCTAAGGAACCAACACTGTGAACACGATAAAAAACAGCTGTTTCATACAAAAGTTCAATACCTACCTGGTTAAAATGAAGTTTTAAGTTTTAAACAAGTATTGGAACACCGTGTATAACATTTATATGGGACCACTTCTGAAGTATGACTTACCAAGCAAAAATATAATAATAAAAAAATATTTTTAATTGGCAGAGTAATCGCGTAACAAACATACAAAATAAAAAACATACTTTCGAGAACATCGTTCGTTTTTGAAGTCTGTTAAAAATCACAAAGATCATTTTGAAACGTCTTATGAACTAGAAGAAACTAAGTGCCATTCTCCAAAGCTTATGACGAACCATAAAAAACATAATATATACTAATTGCCAACGTAAACTAAGATTCTTTGAACAATCAGCTACACATCAAGTTACACACCCTATATACCCATAAATACTGTACACACAATACAGAGAATGGTAGAAAGGCCAGTGGCGGGCAGCACGTTAATATAAATACATAGTTCAAAGTCAAAAGGTATTTATTCAGTTGAATCACAAGGATCACTTTGAAACGTCTTAAAACTAGATGAATCTAGGTGCCAGTTCCACGCGACCAAGCCTAGAAAAACATCATTCTTTTGTATGATCCTTGTTACAATATAATATTATATTGAAAAAATGTTCTTAATTCAAACAGAGTAATCTGATGCGTTGCTGTGTGTACTCAAGTGACTCAAGACACATATTTGCAGAACAATGCAAACATTTCCCCAATAGCGACTTTGACGAACAGTGTTGTTGTAAATGAACGAGTAAACATTCAACGGACTTCGGATAATAGACAGATTCATGTTTCATTTGCACATTCAAGCTTAATTTACACATCCATGCGTCTATCAGCATCTAACCATGATTGATTGAAGCGTTTGTTCAATGCTCCAGGCGGGTGCTTTTGAGATATTATTAAACTGTTTAAGGCGAATACAAGACCTAATGTACCTCTCGCTCGTTACGTTTAGACATGTTGAAAGATATATAATCACCAAACCCATTTCCGAAAAATCGCAATCAACCATTTTGTGTGCAATCACATCGCACACAGTTAAGTTTTCCTACTCAAAAGTTTGCTTTACTAGTTGTTGTACTCTTCCTACTTTTGAGTAGGAAGATTGAATGGATTCAAATGATTTTTTTACTAAACAGTGTGCAACCCAAAATGGTTGATTGCGATTTTTCGAAAATGGGCTAAGTGATTTTATATCTTTCAACATGTCAAAACGTGCGAGCGAGAGGTACATTAGCTCTTATCTTCGCCTTAATGAACTGAGCTGTGAGTAATTTGGGTGAAAGTCAAGGTTACGACAAAATATCTGATAATAGAGAGAAAGCAAAACACATTTCGGACAAAACATCATTGGAAGTGTGGCGCAGCTGGTTTTTTTTTTAATACCACTTGCTGATAGAACATGCAGATGACCCACCTGATGTTAAGCGGTAACCATCACCTGTAACAAAGCATTGCCGACATGCCCTACGTGCCCGACGTACACTGCCCTATTTTCATCAAATTGAGGCATACAGATGTTAAGCCTTATGTGCCTGTAATTTCACCGGCAACCACATCACTATTCAAACCGAAACATAGCAACGCTGCTTAGCAGCAGACATAAGCATGGTAGTACTTCCCCGGACGACACACACACAAATACTACTCTTTTGAATCGCCGATTCATGACAAAGATGATTGGAATTGAGAGGTAATGAAGTTTGAATAGTATTTGGATAGTTTTCATAAAACAAAAAATAAATAAAAGGTCGATGAGGTCAAAGTAAGTTAAGGAGTACTTATTTTAAGTGCCGTAAAAAAACAGAAAATTGGAATAGTTCCTGCGTAAAGTTTATAAACCAAAGGAAACACTATATTTTTTTTTTCCTTCAGACTCTACCTATAGCGCTGAAAGAAATATAAAATCTATCCTGAAAACACCATTATTTCTCTATAAAATATTGTTATTATCATTTTAAAACTTTCTTTAGTATCAGATGCCCTAGAAAATAAATTAACACAATACATTAGTGTCTCACTGAAGTTCAACTCACCAACAAACTCAGACAACTGTGATTCTTAATACAATGGAGTAAAGTCTATTTTAAGAGTGAAAATAAGTTGCCACACAAAAATAGCCTTTACTACAAAGGAAGATGCTTTATTAGACGATATAAATCTCAGTAATGGAAGACATCGCATTATTGTGTTGCTTGAGAAAATATTGAATAGGTTTTGTAACAAATATGATGATGAATTTGCCTGAAAAAGTTTGCAATGATAGCTTTATTTATTACAAGCTCGTGCCCGCGACTTCGTCTGCGCAGGATTAGTCACTCAATATCTTTATAAATTGTAGCATATGTGTTATTCTGATGTATAAGCTATATTATTGTAAAGTTTCATTCAAATCCATTCAGTCGTTTTTACGTGAAAGAGTAACAAACATCCATCCATCCATCCATACTTACAAACTTTCGCGTTTATAATATTAGTAGGACTAGCAACTCGTCCCAGCTTCGCACGGGTGGACAATTATTTTTTAAACATTTAAATATAGCCTATGTTACTCAGGGATAATGTAGCATACTAATAGTGAAAGAATTTTTGAAATCGAACCAGTAATTTTTGAGTTTATTGTCACAAACATACAAATCTTTTCTCTTTATAATATTAGTGTAGATTAGTGTAGATGGTAGCTCTTCTTCACATAGCTATTTGACGAATTCGAAATTCGGCTTTTTTTTTATATACAACTAGATGATGGAACAAGCAGATGTTAAGTGTTGAGCATCACCTATAACAAAGCATTGCCTCGTCAGTAACGCACGATAGCACCGTGCCCTACGATGCACTGCCCTGAGTCCATCAACTTGAGGCATACAGATGTTATGCCTTATGTGCCCGTAACTACACCGGCAACCACACTCTTCAAACCGAAACACAACAACGCTGCTTGGCGGCAGAAAAAGACGTGGTGGTAGTACTTTCCCGGACGAGCCCTTCACAAAGAGCTCTCCTACTCCTAAATTCTTACATCTTCACGAACAGCGGTATTCTGTATTCGCGTTTTGTCTTTTTCGTTAAAATTGGGCAAATATAGGCGAACAGAGTCACCACACATCGTCGTATTTGGGAAAAGACGAACACGCGAACAAGAATAACGATGTGAGGTGCCACCATTAAAATCTGTCCATCTGTCTGCCGTCTTTTACAATTGGATAATAACAAATTGTGTTAATTGAAGACTGTTATAATAACATTTATTTCCAAAGAGAATAACATTAAATACAATTACAAAATACAAATGAAACAGTTAAGCTAAGCTATTTGCAGACCGTTACCAGCGATCTAGAGAGAGTTCAACTGATTTAGTTAAAACATTTATAAGTATGGGTAAATCTTAGTAGGAGTATGATCCCGATGACCATATGGTCCCCAATCCCCCAAATTGGTCCCGTAGAACAGCCATCTAGATATACCTAGTTTTAAGACGTTTCAAAGTGATCCTTGTGATTTTACTGAATAGGTACCTTTTGACTTTGACATGCATCGCCTAATGCCAATGTCCAATACTCATTTATAGGCTAGTGATACCTAGTAACGCAATCGGCAATCGTCATACAATTATACAAGCATTGTGTATTTGTGTATTCGTAAAAAAAATGGCTGGTGACAACGAAATTTGTGGAAACACCAAGAATTCGAGAGAAACGTTTTCATATTTTTTGTCTAAAACAAAACGGGTCACTTCCGCAATTGAAATAATATTCTAGGCCGGTATACGATCCAAAATAAATCACATTTGAATAACTGGTGGTTGCGAATTGATTTACTGTTCGGTAATTAAAATACTTTTATTTAGGTTCCAGGCCAAAACAAAGTCGGCAAGATTTATTCTAAGATTTATGGATAAATATTTTTATATCCGCACGGAATTAATACTATTCCAGTTGCATACCCTACACAAGGGCCTAGGGATGGATGAAAGAGAAAATTCAGCACGAAGAGCGATGGCGTATGCTGAGATGGATTTACGGAGTGACGAGAGAATATAGTCTTTGAAATATCTCTTTCTTGAGTTTCAGACACTTTTCCTAAAAACTTCATGTTCGTCAACGGGATGGCCCAATTTAGTGGTGAATAATCTGAAACTCCTTAATTTTAGATATCTAAATTTGTGTCGCAAATACCTATGTTATACTATAGCTGTGATGTAGCCCGGAGAAAAAGCACTGGTGGTAGAGGTAGCGGCCCCGCCTTCCGATTCGGTTGTGGGTTCGAAACCGGTCGTGCACCAATGAGTTTTTAATGTTCAAAAATTTATGTACACAATGCCAGTACTCTCAAACGGTGAAAGAAAACATCGAGAGGAAACCGGCATGTCGTAGAACCTAAAAAGTTCTATACCATATGTCAGTGCTCCAAAGGAGCCTCTTGAGGCGCACTTAAAATCCTTTCAAAAATCCTTAAAAACCACACTGTTTCGAAAGAAACTAGTGACACGACAAGAGAGAGAGAGAAAAATCGTCTTGACAAACCAAACGGACGACAAAAGGAGCCTTTGGAGATCGATGCGGTGCCGATGGGGTGTGTTATTGTTATTTTATTTAACTTGTGTATACATGAGAAGACCATTCACTTATCGCGAGATCTCCGAAACTACAAAGCCTAGAGACCTGAAATTTGTCACTTCCAACCTTCGGTAGGTCAATCTAAGTAGTCGCCTTACTAAGAAACGACTTTTTATATTTCGCTCCCTAAATGGTTAAAAAGGAATGTCAAAACTTGTAAAACTTACGTTTAACCTCTTCAGCAATCCTGTATCGGTGTTTGAATTGGCGGACTGCTTAGCTGTATTCCAGAACTGCTTTTGAGCGGAGTATCGGTTCATAGGACATATCTTGAACAGGCAATCTGTAAATAGAATACTGATAAAGTCATCCATCAGAAGCCAAGAAGTTCTGTACCCTCAGCGGCAAGTGACTGATCGAGATCCAACTGAAGAGCGGGTTCGATACCCGCGGTGGGACACATATTTGCATCATCATCCTAAGCCACATGAAATCTAATGCTGGGCATAGGCCTCGGCGGCAAAAGGCCAGATTTTTAAAAACTACTGATACTATTTATAATTTGTTGAGTTTAATCGGTTTCCTAGGACTAATATGAAAACTGTACAAAATAATAGTTTGTAAGAATTCCAACATTTACGTTCGTAGTAGGTACCTCGACCTACAGTTTATTTAATTTATTAAGTAAACCTTTTTGTTTTACTACCTAGAATAAAACAGACATGATTTACTGTTGTAATAAAATATTTTAATTTTTTCAATGCCAGTATGCTAGACACTAGTGTCGAGAAAGCGTCGAATGCCAATGTTGACGTGTAAACGTAGCTTAAGTTTTACTAAGGCCTGTAAGGTTTCACCATAGTCAGTCAGTTACACTAACAGCTTGTTAAGCCTTTTAACCGACTGATATGGTTGTTTAGTGTTTCGCTATGCCTTAACAAAGATTTATCTTCTTAAAAGCTGATTTCACCATGCTCTGTTAGTTACTAATAAAGGAATAACAGGCCGTTAAATCTAACCTTAGATGTCAAACGCGTAATTTTAACATATACATCTAAGGTTAGATTTAACGGCCTGTTAATCCTTGGTTAGTAACTAACAGAGCATGGTGAAACTGGGCCTTATAATGGCCCTTTAATCCTTTGTTAATCTAACAGAGCATGGTGAAATCAGCTGTTAACTGGTCGTTAATCTAATCGCTTAAAAATAGGTTAACAGTGCACAAAACGAGCTTCTTTGAGGCGCACTTAAAATCCTTTCACCACACACCTTTGACCACTCGAAAGAAACTAGTGATGCGACAAGAAGAAGAAGTTGGTTTAGAAAGATATATTTTTTTGTCAAAATGGACGCGATAATCAAACTAATAATTTGTTCGTTTTATTCAATGGGATGTGATACATAAAAAAACTTTAAGATCCTAGTTAATTTTGATGCCCGATAAGTTAGCTTTGGCAACAAGAATTTGGTGAAAGCGCCAAAGTTTCACACGTAATTTCAGGTTGAGTGGACAGAGTAATTTATTCAGGCGTAACTCCGTTTTAGAAACTTGCCGTTGTCGTTGGGCTCAAGAACGTACTTACTGAAGCGCCGTGAATAAGCTATGAGAAAGGAAAGCCCTAATCATTTTAAACGATTAGTATGGACGTGGCGCGGAGTTTCTTTATCATTTAAATTTAAAACAGTTTCCTAATTTGATTAACTTTCGTAAAACTTTTTTTTTTATCTAATTCATGCTGCATATTTGTAATGTTATTCTCAAAAACTTGGTTGTTTGCGATAGCTTTACGATTTTTGCATGAACTGCTTTTTTCCGCGTTCACAGTGTTGGTTCTTTAGAAATAGTTATTCATATTGATGGGTAGATACTTTAGCCCCCTGAAGTTTTCAGGAGTGGTATTTTTACACCTTGTATATTTGTAAGTGCGTGCGAGAAATTGCCTATAGGTTGTTAGAGTCTGAATGCGCAGAACTTATAGTAGATAATACAAAAACATACCCCGGAACTTTTTGGGCGGATCAGTCAGGTCGCCTGCCTCAGGGCAGACTACGCACCTGTCATCTACCAACCTGTGAAACAAAAAAATACATTATTTACTAAACTCAACCGCCAAAACCACTAAGAACCCCAATCCCAGGCAGTTCCATGATTCCTGTAGATTGCGGTGGATAGAGAGGGGAGGCCTATGCCCAGCTGTGGGCATCTACAGGCTGATGATGATGAAACAAACCATGTGTGGTCAAGTGCCCGAAAGTAGCCTCTTTGAAGAACATTTCAAATTACAGGCACATGAGGCTTAACATCTGAATGCCTCAAGTTAATGGACGCAGAGCAGTGCATCGTAGGGCACGTTCCTATCGTGCGTGACTTACGAGGTAATACTTTGTTATAGGTGATGGTTACCACTAAACATCAGGTGGGCCATCTGCTTGTTCCATCAGCTAATTGTATAAAAAAAACCTTTCACCACACCGTTTCGAAAGAAACATGACGTGACAAGAAGAAGGACATATAGTATAGTGCTGGTGCATATGGGCATTTGAAAGAAGCATATTGACTTCCACGGTATTTTTTTTAAACCCATAACAATCCTTAGATATATCAAAAATGTGTTACTAGTAACTTCCGAATGCCCGTGACCTATTGATTTTGGCTGGTAAGTGATACCGCAGGACTAATCTATAATTCAGTGGTGACTGTTGAGTGGTAACTGATAGCATAGCGCTATGCTGACAACCTGTGTTTACGAAGAAAGTTGTCTAATAAATTCCTATGTTAATATTGAAATATTCATAACAAATGTTGTGAAGACGGGCGGAACTTGAGATATTTACATAAGTTATATTTGCTAGCGAATTTCCATTTCTTGTCGCCACAAATTTGAAGAGGATTTGGAATTGCATTTTTCATAATAAACCTCTTGAGCTATTTATTAAAATGTCTATCTGTTTTTCTGTATCCTATCCTACTAATATATAAATGCGAAAATTACGATGTTTGGATGTGCGTATATGTATGAGTTTGTGGCTCAATCACGCTTTAACCTTTCAACCGATTGCAACGATTAGAATAAAATATAGTTCTTAACCCGGATTAAGATATCGGCTACTTATTTATCCCGAAAAGTAAACAGAAACGGCCTAGGAAAAACTAATGAGATCGAAAGCTTTAAATATTTATGTTAGCAATCACCGCTACCACGCGAGCTCAAAGAGATTCACCAAGAGCTCTATTACTCTTACATAGTAAGTCAATTGTTGAACACATCCTCCACCCACATACTTCACGCGATCTTTAGAATACCGCCCATCCATCCTACGCCTCTTCCTGCTTGTGGTCACCATCTGAGAACCTATATTCCTTAGCGGATGTCGGCTCTACTAGCTATGCACTGTCCACTATCAAATTGTACAAGTATTTTATCATTACCAGAGACACATTGATAAAGTGCGGATCAATAAACAATAAGTAATTTGACCCCATCTCACACGACGCCAGTTACTGCTCGGTATATAATACCTACATAGTTTCATTCTATGAGATTCTAGGAAACGAATAATGCTTATGCATTTTACAACATTGAATATTGTGACTATAGAGAGTATTTAAATTATTTAAGAAAACAAATACCAAGAATTATATAAGTTATGTTTTCCTCACTAGGTTAGGTATCTAATGTACCTATTTATTTATTTTAATTTATTAGTACGGCATATTCCAATTACACTAATCTCTAATACTATAAAACTCAAAGTCCTGACTGACTGACTGACTGACATATAGACAACGCACAGCCTAAACCGCTGGTCCTAGAGACTTGAAATTTGAGGAGTACATAGGTCTTATGGCGTAGAGGTGTACTAAGAACGGATTTTTGGAAATTCAACCCCTAAGGGTGTCAAAAGGGATGAAAACGATTGTATGAAAAATTGTATTCCTTGAACCTACAAACTTGAAACTTGAAGTACATGTACTTCAAAGCTAAAAAATAGGAATAGCATTTTTAGTTTTTTAAAACTACCCTTAATAAGTGTGCAAAGGGATGTAAAAGTTTGTATGGGAGTTTTTTGACCGCTGGTCCTAGAGACTTGAAATTTGAAAAGTACATAGCTCTTATGGTGTAGAGGTGAACTAAGAAGGGATTTTTGGAAATTCAACCCCTAAGGGTGTAAAAAGGGATGAAAACGTTGGTATGAAAAATTGTATTCCTTGAACCTACAAACTTGAAACTTGAAGTAGATGTACTCCAAGGGTAAAAAATAGTAAAGGCATTTTTAGTTTTTTAAAACTACCCTTAATAAGTGTGCAAAGGGATGTAAAAGTTTGTATGGGAGTTTTTTGACCGCTGGTCCTAGAGACTTGAAATTTGAAAAGTACATAGCTCTTATGGTGTAGAGGTGAACTAAGAAGGGATTTTTGGAAATTCAACCCCTAAGGGTGTAAAAAGGGATGAAAACGTTGGTATGAAAAATTGTATTCCTTGAACCTACAAACTTGAAACTTGAAGTAGATGTACTCCAAGGGTAAAAAATAGTAAAGACATTTTTAGTTTTTTAAAACTACCCTTAATAAGTGTGCAAAGGGATGTAAAAGTTTGTATGGGGGTTTTTTGACCGCTGGTCCTAGGACTTGAAATTTGAAAAGTACATAGCTATTATGGTGTAGAGGTGAACTAAGAAGGGATTTTTGGAAATTCAACCCCTAAGGGTGTAAAAAGGGATGAAAGCGTTGGTATGAAAAATTGTATTCCTTGAACCTACAAACTTGAAACTTGAAGTAGATGTACTCCAAGGCTAAAAAATAGTAAAGGCATTTTTAGTTTTTTAAAACTACCCTTAATAAGTGTGCAAAGGGATGTAAAAGTTTGTATGGGGGTTCTTTTGACCGCTGGTCCTAGAGACTTGAAATTTGAAGAGTACATAGGTTTTATGGCGTAGATTTGTACCAAGAAGGGATTTTCGGAAATTCATCCCCTAAGGGTGTAAAAAGGGTTGAAAACGTTTGTATGAAAAATTGTATTCCTTGAATCTACAAACTTGAAACTTGAAGTAGATGTACTCCAAGACTAAAAAATAGGAAAGGCATTTTTAGTTTTTTATAACTACCCTTAATAAGTGTGCAAAGGGATGACAAAGTTTGTATGGGAGTTTTTTGACCGCTGGTCCTAGAGACTTGAAATTTGAAGAGTACATAGGTCTTATGGCGTAGAGGCGTACTAAGAAGGGATTTTTGGAAATTCAACCCTTAAGGGTATAAAAAGGGTTGAAAACGTTTACATGAAAAATAGTATTCCTTGAACCTACAAACTTGAAACTTGGAGTACATGTACTTTAAGGCTAAAAAATAGGAAAAGCATTTTTAGTTTTCTTAAACTACCCTTAATAACTGTACAAAGGAATGTAAAAGTTTGTATGGGAGTTTTTTGCCCGCTGGTCCTAGAGATTTGAAATTTGAAAAGTACATAGGTCTTATGGCGTAGAGGCGTACTAAGAAGGGAGTTTTGGAAATTCAACCCTTAAGGGTGTAAAAAGGGTTGAAAACGTTTGTATGAAAAATTGTATTCCTTGAATCTACAAACATGAAACTTGAAGTAGATGTACTCCAAGGCTAAAAAATAGGAAAGGCATTTTTAGTTTTTAAAACTACCCTTAATAAGTGTGCAAAGGGATGTCAAAGTTTGTATGGGAGTTTTTTAACGCGGGGTTCGATTGACTTAAAACTTGAATTAAATATACTAAGAAATAAGAACGTTACCCTCCTTCGTTGCGCTCGAGTAAAAAGGATACAACGAGGCGTCAATGTTTGTAAGGGATATTCTAAAAACGGGAATCTTGAGTTGGTACGAAGAGATCTGAGGGTATCTACCGTGCCTGGGGATCAAAGTCGTGAAGCTGTTTCGTTTCGTTTGTTTTTGGGGTAGAAACTAGAAAAAAATAAGTACATATTTTCCGTTGAAGGTTGTCTTTGTTGTATTTGTCATGTTTGTGCTAAGCTCAGTACCCATACCTACCTACCTAATATAGGTAATGTACGCCTATAGGTATCTCTTATACCTACGTAGGTATTTAAAATCCTACCCTAATAATATACAACTCAATGCGAAAGTTACGATGTTTGGATGTTTGTGGCTCAATCACGGCTCACCACTTCAACGCGTGCGAAGCCGCGGGAAGCCACTAGTTAACAATAAACTTATAACATAAAAATTAAAATATTAAACGGATAAATTCGATAGTAACACAAATTCATCATAATGACGATCCTTATTTTGGTCCCGAGGAGCAGGAGTTACAAGTTTTACAAAGATATTAAGATTTTAATCTCTAATACTATAAGGCTGGTATTCAGAGACATCAATGAAATCCAAGCTACGACTGCGCAGAGAGAAGCATCGTCGAAGCTGATCTTTGGATTTTGTATTCAGAGACATTCAGGATGTCAAACTTACTGTTATCTTCGCTTCGAGTACACTTGTCATCGAGTTCGATATTTTTTACTCTGTAGATAGATTACTGCGAAATAATACAAGCCTATAATTATTGTTCAAGATGTACGAAGGTTTTATTTAGGTAGATTAAGTAGGTTTTACTACAAATAAACTCAAGGATTTTTTAAATTTATTTTACGTTTGCTATAGATATTCGATACCTGGTTTTAACTGTGTTTTTAATATAAGGGTCTTGTTAGGGTTCATCATAAACCTTGAAAGCTATTTTTGGATCCAGGAGATGCGCTTTGAATGAATTACGAGGAAAACAAAATACAAAAATTGCATAAAACGGAACGTAATTCTGTAAATTTTCATGATGTTGAGAGACTGATTGCCAAAGACGCGTAAAAAATGCGTGGAACGAAATACTTTTCAGCCTTACCTTTTTCGGATAACTTGAAATTACATTTATTATGGTTTTATTTACGTAGATTAGGTAGTGTAGTGTTTGTATCTACCTAGTAGATATAATACCCTATCTCATGTGCACAAGCGGTTATGTAACTGTCAGTGTCAAAGTCAAAGTCAAAGTCAAAGTCAATAGGTATTTATTCAATAAAATCACAAGGATCACTTTGAAACGTCTTAAAGCTAGGTGACTCTAGGTGCCAGTTCCACGCGACCAAAGCCTAGAAGAACAGGCAACAAACTTACGGCTTGGTTCCTACCGTTCTTTTGTATGATCCTTTTACAATGTAATATAATATATTATTGAAGTTAAGTGAGGCGTAGGCATACAGAAAAAGTTAAACATAATCAAATTTATAAGACAGCTACGCTTCAAACTAATAATACCTAATGCATAAAATTAAATACAATCTATTAAATCAGAGAAAAATAAAACACACAATAGTAGGTACAGTACAGACATTGCAGACATGTTAGCTGCCGATGGGCAGAGCGACCGGGACATCGGGCCACGCACTTTTATCATCAATATAGCTATCTAAAGTATAATAAGCTTTACTTATTAGATTATTCTTAATGTATGCTTTAAATTTTCTAATAGGAAGCCCAGTGGCACTTTCTGGAAGTTTATTATAGAAGCGTATACCGTTCCCCATAAACGAGCCATTTACCTTTTGGAGTCGAAATTTAGGAATACATAATTTGTTTTTATTTCTAGTGTTAACGTTATGTGCATCACTCTTTTTCTTAAAGCTATCTATGTGTTTATGAGTGTATAATAGATTTTCATAAATAAACTGTGAAGTTACTGTGAGAATATTAATTTCTTTAAATCGCTCCCTCAATGATTCGCGTGGTTTCATTTTATAAATGGCACGTATCGCCCGTTTTTGAAGTACAAATATACTTTGTATATCAGCAGCTTTCCCCCAGAGCAATATACCATAAGACATTACACTATGAAAGTAGCTAAAATATACTAGCCTAGCTGTAGCTTCATCTGTAAGCCATCTTATTGTGCGAACTGCGTATGCAGCCGAACTCAGTCTACCAGCAAGTGATTTGATATGTGGACCCCACTGCAATTTTGCATCAATATTAAGTCCTAAAAAAATAGTAGAATTGACAAGGGTAAGTGATTCTCCATTTAATTCAATATTGGTTGGACGCTGAACCACATTTGGCAAAGTAAATTTAATGCATTTCGTTTTCCCGGCATTGAGCAAAAGATTATTAACAGTAAACCAGTTAAGTACTTGCGACAGAGATGCATTAACGTCATCGAAGTTAGTCTTCAATCTGTCGACTTTAAATATTAAAGAGGTATCGTCAGCAAATAGAACTATTTCACATAAATCCTTTACAAAAGGTGGAAGGTCATTTACATATACTAGAAATAAAAAGGGACCCAATATGGAACCTTGAGGTACCCCTATATCAATGTCAAGCTCCTAACCTGTCAATGTCAGCCACACGTCTTGGCGGGACGGGGACAGGGTTGGGCGGGAAAACCGAGAGACACGGATGGTGAACGATGGGACACGTACAGGAGGCCGGCTTGGTGTATCAGTGAGCCAGGGTTATCAATATAATACGGGATTTTACAGTGGCGACGAGGATAAAGGTCAGTGAATTCTATATTTTACAAAAGAAATAAAAGGAATCCAGATATGGCTTCTCGCTTTGTTTGTAAACTATAGTTTTGACCGTGGCTGGCGTGTGGTGGGTGCTCGATTCGACGAGCTATGGAGCAATAATACTGGTCTATCTAACGTATGAGACATAGATATGAGATGAATGCTTATCATAAATTGCATTTAACCAACCAACGTACTTACCTACTTATAATCATTTCACTCCAATCCAACCATCAGTTGTTTTATTGATTGTTATACCTACCGAGCTGCAGCAGGTGTAGCGTTGTGGTCACTGCCTATCTACTCGTGAGGTCGCTTAAACGGACAACTCGATGGATGGAGTACATAACGATTTGCAGTTTTGCGTTATACCTTCCTGATACAATTACAGTTCCAGGACTAAGTATCTACCTATAAGACATAGACATAGACAGACATTTATTTGCTAAAAAAAAAAAAAAACACACACATACACATACAAAAGAAAAAAGAAAGGAAATGGCTAAACAGATAGATATTGCAGTACTTTGTTGGTATGTAGGTGTTTGTGTGCTGCATGCAGCAGCAAAAGGGTCTCAGCGTATGCCTCACCACTATTTTAGTAGATAGGCGCTGTTATTCTACCGAGACCTTCAGCCAATAAACCTTGTGAGAAATTTATAAGTGTGGAGTGTTCTCTTATAAAATAAGTTACAATTAAGTATGTTAAAAATAAACTGTACATACAAATTAATCATATAAAAAATAGTATTAAACTTACACACTTATATCATACAGTGTGAGTCGTTACAGGTGAGTGTGTGTTATATGCATGGGCTTCCATGATTCCCCCAGTCTCTTAAGAGTGGTTATCACAGAGGGAAACCCACAACATGTGTGTGTGTTAATAAAGAAAGTGTTATAAGATAATTCTAGCATGCATGAAATGGTTTTAACTGTCATTATGAGATACCATTTATCTTCTATGTACATTCTACCGCTATAGTCAATTCAAAATAATAGAAAGGAAATAAAGAAATAGTACTTAACTAAACTGTATTTAAGAGATACCATTCATCTTTTTTGTAGGTAAGTACATTCTACCGCTATAGTCAAATCAAGAAAAAAGAAGATGATTATTAGATATGTGATACCAAGTACTAACAACAAATAGATGAATCAGAAACACTAAATGTACACCGGTACAATTAAACCCAATAGTAAAAGAAAAAAATCAATACTTTAACTTTGAAATGGATATGTAATAGGAATATAAAGTTATAAGTATAGGTATCAATCAGCAATTGGTTGATAAAATATGTACGATTAATTACTTGTCATATTATAAGGTGAGCTGTTAGCGGTCATGGATTACCTGCCATGAATGGGTTGCAGTTTCATGTTAAAGGTTTACCATTCAACGGGTTGAATAATTGTTGGTCAAGGATTTACCATTGAATTTGGAATTGGTTATTTGGAAAAGGCTTACCATTAAATTGGTTTCATGGTTATGGTTAAGGCTAACTATTAAATTGGTTGCTATGTTAACCTTAGGCTCACCATTAAATTGGTTGCACACTTTTGTGATCAAGGCTTACCATTAAATTGGTTGCACATTGTGATCAAGGCTTACCATTAAATTGGTTGCAAGATTATTGTCAAGGCTTACCATTAAATTGGTTGCACCCTTTTGTGATCAAGGCTTACCATTAAATTGGTTGCACATTGTGATCAAGGCTTACCATTCAATTGGTTGCACATTGTGATCAAGGCTTACCATTAAATTGGTTGCAAGATTATTGTCAAGGCTTACCATTAAATTGGTTGCACCCTTTTGTGATCAAGGCTTACCATTCAATTGGTTGCAAGATGATTGCTAAGGCTTACTATTAAATTAGTTGCACACTTTTGTGATCAAGGCTTACCATTAAATTGGTTGCACATTGTGATCAAGGCTTACCATTCAATTGGTTGCAAGATTATTGTTAAGGCTTACTATTAAATTAGTTGCATACTTCTGTGATCAAGGCTTACCATTAAATTGGTTGTTAATTGTTGATCTGAGGGTACCATTGAATTATTGACCCACAGCTTACCATTAAATTGGTTGTACAAGAATAACGTTTTCCATTACATAAGTTACTTCTTATGGATCAGAACTCACCAATAATTTGCTAAGAAACAGAATCGTGAATACAATGGCCTACCAACAAATTGAACAGAACTTTACAAAAAATACCTGAGTAGGTATGCACCTAGATAGCCGCATGTCGTGGAAGAAACACCTTCAAATGAAAAGGGACCAATTGGCCCTGAAGTACAGAGGACTACACTGCCTACTTGAGCGAAACTCAAAACTGTCGGTAGACAATACGTTACTTATCTACAAAACTGTAAGGAAGCTGATTTGGACCTATGGCATCCAACCATGGAGTACCGCCTGCATCACAAATATTAACTTAATTCAACGCTTTCAAAATGGAGTCTTGAAAAGTGTATCGAATGCCCCCTGGTTCATAAGAAATACCGAGTTGCATGACATCCTCAAAGTCAAAACAGTATCTGAAAAGATCAAAAGTACTGCTCAAGTCTACCAAGTCATACTAGAAAACTACCCCAACCAACTAGCACAGATACTCACGAATCCCACATACATGAGGAAACTTAAAAGATAAGATGTCATGCTTTTGAGTGACCAATAATGTACTGAGTAGACAATTCAGAAGTGTACTCTGCCTAACAATAAAACCTACAAAATATTGGTCATAGGTAGTTAAAAGAACTGATCGCAGATAAAACTCCACCAGATAAATTTGATGTACATGGAGACAGTGTGTTAGTCGGACTGAGAAAGAAAAATTGAAAAGATTTTCAGACATTTACTATGAAGCTGCTGACATACAATCGATAAAACAAAAAAGAGCAATACTATTACTCTTAGGAGGAACAGGAGTACAAGAAATATTTTATAATAGTATATTGGAAGCCAATAATTATGCAGAGCATTTTCTCCTGCAGTACAATAAATCATATAAATGACATATCTTCCATCGAATAGCTCAATTAGGAAAAGAAAGCTTTAAAACATTTATGAATAAACTACGAGACCAAGCGTTGAAATGCAAGTTTGATAAACCAGATGAACATATAATGGATAAATTAATAAAAACATGCACTTCAACTGAACTACAGCAAAAGATTTTAACCATGGGTAATGAAGCTACACTAAGCAAAGTCATAGCCCTAGAAAATACCTTACAAGCTGTAAATCATCAGATTGAAAACTATGAAAGAAATAGAACAAAATATGAGGTAAATGCTATAGCAGCAAGAAAAAAAATTGATGATGAGGGATGTGGAAGATGCGGCTGCATTGGGTATAGCTCCACAGATTCAAGCTGCCCTGCAAGAGTAGAAAAATGTAGAAGATGTGGTAAAATTGGACACTTTCAGAGTGGCTGTAAAAAACATGAGCAACAACTCAAATGGAAGATGGAAGCCAGGCAAGATAAATATAAAAGCTACACACGACTACGCAATAAACCTACAATAAACTAACTCTCGTAGAAGATGATGAAGTCCACTACGTTTTTTAATGTCATTTCGGATGCAAGTTTTGTATGCAACATAGGGAATCTAGGAGTGATATTTGAAATGTTAATAGGTCCAAGAAAAATTTAATTTCTGATCAGGTATGGGAAATTTGAAAGAGAACCAAGCAGTGTTCTAAAACCAAGTTCTTGAGGCAACCAAAGAAAAATTTTAGGACATAATAATGGTAGCGAAACACATATAAATTTAGATATGAAAACAAATTGCATTACTATGTTATGTTAAAATGAATGGCGCTAGCTCTTAGCTGGGCAAGGATACAGCAATATGTTAAGGAGTATTGAAACTTAAAATCAATGACAACCAGATTAAAACAGAAACCTTTCCCTAAACTTAAGGACGTCCTAGTAGAAATCCCGATAAATTACGCAGTCAAACCAGTCATGCGACCTCACAGAAAAATACCAATACCGATGGCAGAAGAAATAAAAAAATTTTAGAAATCAGACATTATTGAGGAAGTGCATGAACCATCAGCATGGGTTTCGCTATAGCACCAGTTTTTAAACATAGGCATAGTAAGGTTCCTGTGTCCCATATCCACATACGAGGCGCGCCAACATGGCAATACTCAGGGAGAACTTACACGGAAGGAGTAAAACCATTGACTGTGTTCATAGAGAGTATCTCTGGACTTAGATTGCCAAAAGGCTATAGAAGAACTTCAAAGCTTTCTTGGGCTCGTCAACTTGGTAATATATAAATAAATGGATCGTCAATTTGGCTACTATGACAATACCATTAAAATAACCACCTACTACAAAATAAATTATCCAAAAAGAAGAGAAGTTTTCTTGAAAGAAAAAAAAAAATAGACTAGATTCCTATGCTCAAAGACATAAATGACTGAGAAAACTATTCTGAAGCGAGAGATAGAGATAAGTAGCAGAAGGAAAAGGGGAAGGAATATGGGGACCGGAAAAGAAGAGCCGAAGATTCAGATATAATGGAAGGAGATAAGGTTTATGGGAATAAGAAGGAAAAGACAAATAAGGTGTCATCAATTATTAATCAGATAGGTGTAGTTGAAAATGTTGTCGCCGGTAATATAGCAGTAAGGAACCAAGAAACTGGGCTGAAGATAAGGACAGCGATTATTCACTTAAAATGCAATGGTCAATGGAATTCGGTAACACTTGGAGGAGACATGAGCGAACGACGAGTTGTCAGTACATCATACCAAATGTTATGGGTGCAGAAGTGATTTAAAGTAGTTTTAATTGTAAGATTCTATGTGGGGTCATTGTAAGTATATTCAGGTTTCTATTAATAAAAAATATTTAATAAGAAAGGGGTTGTAGTGTTTGTATCTACCTAGTAGATATAATACCCTATCTCATGTGCACAAGCGGTTATGTAACTGTCAGTGTCAAGCTCCTAACCTGTCAATGTCAGCCACACGTCTTGGCGGGACGGGGACAGGGTTGGGCGGGAAAACCGAGAGACACGGATGGTGAACGATGGGACACGTACAGGAGGCCGGCTTGGTGTATCAGTGAGCCAGGGTTATCAATATAATACGGGATTTTACAGGTAGGTTACACTACAATAATTTGAAAAAATGATACATTAAAATTTCTATAAATTATTTAATTCTCTTACTTATATAATAAAAAAATAGGAATAAATCTAATTTCAGACGACTTGAAATTACATTTCTGGACCATATAACACACACACAACACAGAGTCGGCACTTTCTTCATTAGAGGTGCTTCCTTCGGTGTACTACTCCGGCTGTCCAAAATCCGGAGAGAGGAATACGTCCTTATGTCCTCTCGTCCACATACCAGAGAATGCTTGCTCTCCCCAGTAGTAGTTGGGTCCAGGCAGGATACTGATTTTGAAAGCGATATCATCTCCAATGTTCGATCAAATACATTCACAATGACTTTCAGATAGGTAAATAATCCCACGGCGTGGAAGCTCTAGTGAGGGATCATCAGAGATTACGTGGAAACTCGACTACATCATCGAAATAAGATCAAATTTTATCAAAATATTCCATTGTTGGAAGATTGAATAATTTCATAGACAGAAGTTTGATTTTGTCAAAAATAGTTCTCCATTACTAGTTTGGCGCTAGTTCTGCTTTGAGATCGGCTCAAGTAGTCGATATCCACTACTTACGCTTGACTTAGCGCAAGCCTAAGTTTAGACTGATTTTTAGCGACTCTGAATACAAAACAAAGGCTAAGCTTCCGATTTTGACAAACTCAAGCGCAAGTTCACGCTTACCCTCGTCTCTGAATACCAGCCTAAGACTCAAAGTCCTGACTGACTGACTGACTGACATATAGACAACGCACAGCCTAAACCGCTGGTCCTAGAGACTTGAAATTTGAGGAGTACATAGGTCTTAGGGCGTAGAGGTGTACTAAGAAGGGATTTTTTGAAATTCAACCCCTAAGGGTGTAAAAAGGGATGAAAACGTTTGTATGAAAAATAGTATTCCTTGAACCTACAAACTTGAACCTTAGAATACATATACTTCAAGGCAAAAAAATAGGAACTGCATTTTTAGTTTTTTAAAACTACCCTTAATGAGTGTGCAAAGGGATGTAAAAGTTTGTATGGGAGTTTTTTGACCGCTGGTCCTAGAGACTTGAAATTTGAAGAGTACATAGGTCTTATGACGTAGAGGTTTAATAAGAAGTGATTTTTGGAAATTCAACCCCTAAGGGTGTAAAAAGGGATGAAAACGTTTGTATGAAAAATAGTATTTCTTGAACCTACAAACTTGAAACTTGGAGTACATATACTTCAAGGCAAAAAAATAGGAAAGGTATTTTTAATTTTTTAAAACTACCCTTAATAAGTGTGCGAAGGGATGTAAAAGTTTGTATGGGAGTTTTTTAACGCGTGGTGCGATTGACTTAAAACTTGAGGTAAATATACCTACTAAGAAATAAATATTAAGAGTGACGCTTTTAACTTTTGATAATTACCCCTGCAAAGGGTGCATAAGTTAGTATGGGAGATTTTTAACACATAGTGCGATTGATTTCAAACTAAAAGAAAATGTGTTCTGTGGATAAATAACAAAAAGACAGTTTAATTTTCGAAAACATCCCTTAAAACGTTGCCCTCCTTCGTTGCCCTCCTTCGTTGCGCTAGAGTAAAAAGGATACAGCAAGGCGTCAATGTTTGTAAGGTACATTCTAAAACCGGGAATCTTGAGTTGGTACGAAGAGATCTGAGGGTATCTACCGTGCCTGGGGATCAAAGTCCTGAAGCTGTTTCGTTTCGTTTGTTTTTGGGGTAGAAACTAGGAACAAATAAGTAGGTACATATTTTCGATAAAGTTACGATGTTTGGATGTTTGTGGCTCAATCACGGCTTACCACTTCAACGCGTGCGAAGCCGCGGGAAGCCACTAGTACTACATAAAATTCTGGTTAACGCAGACAGCTGACCCTGCAAGTAATGTTCAGTGGCAACGTCATGCTGAACAAATATTGGTACATAAGCAGCTTGCGCGAGAATAAACTTACAATATTTTTATTTCCATCCGCCTCGATGCTAGCGAGTTTGTAAAAGAAACCCCGCAGAGATTTAAAATTCAAATCTGCAGCTTGACTTTGGTTTACTAAATTTATGAAAACCAATGAAATACATCTGCCAAATTTTTGATCTTCAAGGAGGTTGTTTTTGAAGAATAAACAAGGCGAAAATATGAGCACATTTTTTCGGAATACCGGAATCTCTGCCAATGAATCGAATTACCATCAAGTGTTCCAGGATTTACAACCCCTAAAAAAATCTATAAAGGTCGGTACGTATCGTCGCAGATACAGAATTTAATATAAGTAGTACTCATAGCGGAGTATATTATTATATAGATAATTCTATTTATCTATATAATAATATATTCTGTTATATGCAAAATATATGTAAAAATAATAAAATTTCTTAAAGTGTCACACAAGTATTTTGGATCATCCTGTAGTTGGACTTGTTTACAACCTGCTAATTTCACGGCGCATGCAATCCGCCGTATCTCACTCCTACTAAGCACCTCAGTACGTTAACGAGTGAGACGGACGGGCTGGCATGCCGCCGCTGCCGTCGATCGGCTAGATAGTACCTGCCTATTGTTTTGCTGCCCGCCCGGCGATAGAAATAGGTATCACCTGTTTTTGTCGCCGTGCATTGTTTGAGTAACAAACAATGTTTCAAACTTTAACTTTTATATTTATTTTTCTGTTTATCTATACCTTGTACCTACTTGCAAGGGTTTGTGTGCCTTGATATTATTTAAGTAAAATATACGAATGTGAGCACCTAGACAAACCTGCAAAGGTTTATTGGTGCAACATCTCAATATATATGTAATATTATAGTGTTGTTAATAAATAAATAAATAAATAAAAAATAAAAGTGCCTCTGACCGTTATAATAAAGACTTAAAAATATAATAAAACTCTTCATTAAAATACACAACGAAACCCAAACCAAGCAGTGAAATGATCATAATCCTTAATTGAATATTCAAACCGCGTAATTAAAACCGGCATAATAAGATTCACTATTCTGGTGGGGTTGTCCAATGTACGGAAAAGCTCGGACAAGCCTCAGAGAAAAGGCCTTTAAGCGTAATGCGTAACAAAACCGATTTGGATGCCCTCGTCGGTTGACCAGACATTAATTTAACCTACGAAGCTAAAATCATCGGATAATCTTTATTTAAATCGGGGCGCCTCTGTTTGTATCATATAAAAGACTCCCGTATTCACATTTAGACTACAGCGGCGGTATACTAACTCCTCCTCTCAAAAGCACAGAAGTTCCATGGGACTGCACATAGTTGGAGGACTGACTTGAGGTTTCCTATTTGTTATCATCGAGTTGTATCGCCTTCGGATTTAAGGACTACTGGCGTGTACTGTGTACTAATGGACTGTCTGTGGCTCCGATGCTGTACAAGTGTTTGTTCAGCAGAGCGTATTTCGCGAGAAGTTCAGGACTATGCTGCTTTCAAACACACAGTCAGTCTACGGCAAATCTCAGCTTCTAAACAATAAATAAAGCACAATATGACAGAGCTTGTCAATGCTTAAACCGATGATTCAACGTATGTCTATGTCTTTTCCCGTACTCTGCCAGGATAATGAATGCTTACCGTAACCACCCAGTGTCATCGAACAGTATATTCACTTAACCCTCAGCCCCCATCGCTTCCTCCAGGCTGATCTATTAGCCTCAACTTCAGGAAAGGGATATAATCTAATTTGCATGTTGGAGGTCGAGAAAGCAATTTATCACCGTACCCTCGCCTTTTCCAGGTCATTTGACGGTTCGGGATAAAGTGATTGTCACAGTGTTTTTATAGGCATTTAGGGAGACTTTTCGTGAAGTGTTACGACAGGCAGTTGACCCTCGCAGAACAGGTCGTTTTGCGGAATAAAATAGCTTTATACCTTTGTTATAGATTAAAATAGGTAATAGACGAATGTGGAAAGGCTTGTATTTTTGAAGAATTTTTGACTTATACCGTACCTTAATACTAATATTTATTGTGTACTTATGCATTATCTTTTAAGGATGATACTGAAAACGGGGAGATTCGAAGAACTTTTGTGAGCGTTGAACTGTTTGGTAGTGGAGCTACCTGGGGTCTGGGAAATTGTAATAACATTGTTTTTGTACGAACAAATTGACGTAACTAAGTGTTCCACAAAAGTCCCTATGGTTTGAAATAAATGAATATGAATACCTTCTCTATTTATCTAGCACCGACAGTTGGAAGTGTGAACG
Source organism: Chloroclysta siterata (assembly GCA_932294275.1). Classification (NCBI taxonomy): domain Eukaryota; kingdom Metazoa; phylum Arthropoda; class Insecta; order Lepidoptera; family Geometridae; genus Chloroclysta; species Chloroclysta siterata. Next base: position 12,973,170 of record OW028591.1, on the reverse strand, counting down.
CGCAATAAATGCGATACATTCTTGGCATATTTTCCAATATTCAACTAACTACACGATAGTATCGGTTTCATTGTAAACTTACACTTTAATTTTTGAAATAATTAAATATTAATTGTTCTAGATGGTTTTATAAGTGGAAGCGTAAGTTCACAATACGCTTCGTCCATACAACAGGACACACACCGATCGATTACACACCTCAACGACCTTCAGAACGCCTATTGTTAAAATTTAAAGGAGTGAGGGGTTTCCTTGTTCCCAGTGTCAGCAAGAAATGTCTCTTACTTGGTACTACAAGAAACGCCTCATTTTCATCTGAAGATCCAGTTCACGTACAAACTACATTATTGAAATAGAGCTTTTAGCAACATCTAGAGCATTTAGAATTACTTTTAGCGCTGGCTACAAATAATATTAATATTTTGTTGGTTATTTAGTAGTCGAGAATTGGCAAATTTGAATTGCTTTTGGCAAACATTTGTACATTAGTAAAGAGAAGTATGCCTTTGTTACTTTGTTAAAAACAGTTGAAACAATGATGGCGTTTTATCCCACAAATAACATTTTTATTGTTTCGGAGTTTTTGTCGTATAAACTAGCAAGAGCTTTGATCTCAAGAATAAAAATGATAGTTTTTACCAACAATTCGTGTGAATCTGGTGTTAGCCTATCGCATATAAAAGTGTATAAGTATAATATCAGCTATGTGATTTCCATAGTACGAGATTTGTGGCTTGATAATGCCGTGTGTTCGCCAATATTTCTTTATTTATTTAAATTAGCTGATTTTAAGGGTGGTCAACAAGCCTACTTCATTTTACACATGGCTTACTAGAACAGCGTAAAGAAGGGCATGGTTAAAAAATCCCATGAAGTCTAGAATAGATTTGTTTAGTTCTAAAAATAATTACTACATAGTATAAAACAAAGTCGTTTTCTCTGTCCCTATATCCCTATGTATGCTTAAATCTTTAAAACTACGCAACGGATTTTGATGCGGTTTTTTTTTATAGAAAGAGTGACTCAAGAGGAAGGTTTATATGCATAATACAAGCATAATATAGTAGAGAAACACTGATAATTTAGATTTAGAGGTTTCTAATGTGATGTCGTAATTAAACACATTTTTTTGCGCTTACATTGCAAACGCTGGCTGAACCCTACGAGATAGATAAAAATAATGTACTACAGTATTGTACACCTTAAAAACGTCTATAAAAAAGTCCGTGATGGTATATGTCATCTCTTAAGGATAACCCACAATAACCGTGCGAAGCCGGGGCGGGTCGCTAGTAATAAAATAAAAATAAAAAACTACTATAAGTATTTTAAGAGTAAGAGAGTTTTTTGTAAAGGGCTCTTCCGGGGAAGAACTATTGCCTATTGCTGTCAAGCAGCGTTGCTGTGTTTCGGTTTGAAGGGTGGGTTGCCGGTGAAATTCAGGCACATTAGGCATACAGATGATGCCTCTCGATGATAGACGCTGGGCATGTTACTATCGTGCGTGACTTGCGAGGCAATGCTTTCTCATAGGCCCAACTACTTTAAAGCTCGCGATAGCAGCACAAACCATAGTCGTTTTTAGATGCTATTTTTTTTACAAAATGTATATATCCAGTTGTTAAATTGTTAATAAATAAAGAAATAAAAAAAAAATACTTCTTCCATAAGCAAACGCCGTAAAAAAAAGTGGAACTTACCCTAAGGTACTGAGGAATCCTGCTATGCTGTCCTCCGCGTAGAGGGAGACAATATCTCCCAGGTGCAAGAAACTGTCCCCCATCTTGGCGGCTCCTTACCCCCACCATGCAACGACACCTGCAAACAAATAAAAACATGTTATAATGAAAATAATAAGTTATAATTTATGATACAAATTTTGGTGTTAGCGATGAGGGTCCCAGTGGGGGTGGGGGTAACTTCAGAAATAATTAAATAATGAAGGCAATTATTTTGATATTTTGCTAATTTAAGGCATTCGGCATTGTTTCCCTCTTGAATTTCGCCTTAGTTTTGAACACATGTAATGTTTTGTATCGCAGTAAGAAATAACTGCAAATAAGCATAAAATAAAATCCAGGATAATATATCGTTTGCAATACGAGGGTAGTGATACTCGGTCAGTTAAGAGTAGGTTAGTAGCTACCCACCAACACTTCGAACAACTCGGCAAAGTGGAGGCTGCGGCAGTTTTTAAACTATTTAGTTAAGGCGCTAAAAACCGTTATGCTTATTACCGCTCGCACATTTCAGAATGTTTGAAGTTGTAAAATATTGTAAAACAACTAAGATTCGGAGAGTTTATTGAGTGCAGCGTCTTAAACTACGAAGTTCCAGCAAACAAGCCTAAACTAGTTTTACACGGATACAGATCAAGCTACACAAAGACAAAGAAAAATGCCGCATAAGGCGACGACAAGAGCTACGACAGTGACTACTTAAAAGTTAACTTATGTACGAAAACAAGTAAGTCAAACTTTTGAGTAGGAAAACATGTATAGATCAAAATGAAATTTTTCCTAAACTGTTGACTACTTTTACTAAAACATTTTATTGTAATTTTTCGAAAATGAGTTTAGTGATTTTATATATGTCGAAACGTGCTAGCGAGAGTCACATTAGCTCTTGTATTCGCCTTAAGCGTACCACAGACGATGAAAATGCTATATAATATTTCATCTTAAGATAAAATATCGCTCGCTATACAATCACTTTAAGCCATCAATCAAACACACGGTTAATATAATATTTATTTTCATATTACGGTATCTTAAGATACTGAGCGATAGGGCGACTCCTTGCTATGGAAACATATGTTAACTTTTTAAGAGAATGTGACCATAATATATATTATAGTATCTTAACAGTGTGGGATACCATAAGATGCTATAATATTTTATCGTAAGGTATCTTAAGATTAAATATTATAGCATCTTCGTCGTATGCGATACGTTTTACTGCAAGAAGAACATAAAAGCGAGTAGTGAGATGAGAGAGTAGCCTGATGCGTATCCGTTTGTATAATACACAAGTAACATGGGATACATACAACGAGCATAGTGACGCCTTCTCAGGGCTTTGCTAAAGAACAAACAACGAAACTAAAATATGCAAATCCAAAATCGTTTCAAAGCATGCACCACACCATACATCACCTAGCAGAATAGTAAGTAGAAGAGCCGAGCAAGCAAGCCGAGTAAGTACTCAGTGCCTGCCTACATTTATCCTAAAGCCGTGGGTTCGAAACCAATGAGTTTTTCTGTTCAAAAATGTATGTGCACAATGCCAGTACTCTCAATCGGTGAAGGAAAACATCTTTGGGAAACCGGCATGTCGTAGAACCTAAAAAGTTCTATAACATGTGTCAAGTGCTCGAAAGGAGCCTATTGAGGCGTACTTAAAATCATTTCACCACACTGTTTCGAAAGAAACTAGTGACAAGAGAAGAGCCTGCCTGCACGCAGCTTCGCTCAAGTTGAACCAACGAAATTAAAATGTGCAAATTCTAAATTGTTTGAAAGCATGCTCCACACCATACATCAAAACGTGTGATTATTTACGTTATAGCCAGCTGTTTGTGATCTCAAGGTGAGCGTTACACAATAGGAGCATAAGCTTCACAAATCACGCCGCAGATGTACTTTTTAAACGAAATTATTCAACTTTAATTTGGATGAACAGCCCTCATAGCTCAGTTGGTAGTGGCTCTTCCTTCTGTAGGTCAGACCCTCACCGAGAAATACGTGACGAACATAAATGTTTGTTCTCTGTCAGGGTGATATTATAAGTTATATATTAATAAAATAAAAAGTATAGAAGTATTATAATCAGCTATCTGGTTCCCATATTACAAGTTTTGCTTAGCTTAAATAAAATAAAATAAATTTAGGGCTAGATAATAATGTGTGGAAAGTCCACCAATATTTATTTATTTACTTTTATTTATGTGACCGCTAGAAGTGTTTTCATCAGTTCTTTGGTACTTAGGAGGCCACAGTTCAACAAACTGAAACAGCTTCACGACTTTGATCCCCAGGCACGGTAGATATCCCCTCAGACCTCTCAGCACCAAGTTCACACTCAAATTTTTTTGAGGACGTTTATGGTGTTTAGTCAGAAGCACGTTCTAATATTACATTTGACATTGACCTACATTTTGCAGTAGCTGGTCCATACGTGACAGGTTGCAAGCCCAACGCCACTGTTAGAATATTAACTGGTATTCCTCACGATGTTTTCCTTCACCGGTTGACAGCACTGCCATTGCGCTTAAATATTTCTAAATCCTACTAGACCACCGACGCTACATACTACATGTCGTTCATCAAATTTAGGACTGATAGTAGAAAATAGTAAAATTTTTACAAATATTTCAGAACAGTAACAATAGATCAGTAAAATGGGAAAAACGATGATGAATGCAGCAGTCGTTAGACTGTGTCGCAGATATCAGCACTGTTAAAAAATATCAAAAATATAACCTACCTATACAACACATTACCATAGAATGATGCTCAGTATTCACGGTACTAAATAAACAAAACACCGAATCGAGCAGTTGTGATTTAGATTAGGCTTTTAGGGATATTACCGATAAGCGCATTGATAAAATAATAATGTAGGTGATAAGGAATAATTATGTCAACTCTGACCTACTCTGTAATATCGACTAAGATTTAATTAATCATATTATTTAATTAATCATTCTAAAAACACATAATTGAACACTCGTGAGTGTAGCCAGAATGTTCCTTAAACAAGTCCACTAGGTCCTAAATTCATCTTTTAGATGGATGATTCAATGTGAGCTATCTAAGCTAAGTGCCCATGCATTTATATGGGTGAGAGAGAGGTAGAGGGGAAGTACTACCACCACGCCTTTTTCTGCCGTCAAGCAGCGTTGCTGTGTTTCGGTTTGAAGAATGTGGTTGCCGGTGTAATTACAGGCACATGAGGCTTAATAACTGGATGCCAAGTTCATGAACGCAGGGCAGTGCATCGTAGGGCACTTTCCTATCGTGCGTGACTTATGAGGTAATGCTTTGTTATGTTGATGGTTACCACTTAACAAATCGCATCACAAAAAAACATCAGGTGGGCCATCTGCTTGTTCCATCAGCTAGTTTAATAAAATAAAATAGACAAACTAATTTGAAACAACAAAATTAAGGCGGGTTAGCTGTGTATACCACTATAAGGGAGGTGTGTAAACATAGAAAACATTTCATGCCTCACTGTGGAAACATTCTACGATATTATTTTCCAATAAACAACTTGTCTGGAGTTATGGTGTCCATAACATAAGTCAACTTTAACTTTTACGACATGTGATCGATAACCTTAAAGACCTTAAGGCCTGGTTTCACAATGCTATGTTAGTTACTAATCAAGGATTAAAAGACCGTTAAATCTAACCTTAGCCGTCAAACGCGTACATTTTGACATATTAAGGTCCAGTTTCACCATGCTCTGAGAGTTACTAATCAAGGATTAACAGGCCGTTAAATCTAACCTTAGCTGTCAAACACGTATATTTTGACATATTTAACGACCCTTTAATCCTTTGTTAATCTAACGGAGCATGGTGAAACCGGCCCTTAACGGCCCTTTAATCCTTTGTTAATCTAACAGAGCATGGTGAAACCGGCCCTAATGCTTTGATTTCTACACAGCAGTTCATTTATAATTGCGTTATTGTGTGTGTTATTCTTTAAGGGACTGACAACCATCAAACAACTTCTCACTCGCACATTTCATAAAAGTTTGTTTTACTAGTTTTCGTACTTATGCAAACTTTTTAGTAGTAAAGCTTGTTTGGTTCAAAATGTTATTTATAAACATGTTTGTTATTTATTTTGTTATTGCTAAACTTGATTGATTGCGATTTCTCTTAAACAAGTTCAGGGATTTTATATCTTTCAAAATGTTGAAATGAGCGAGCGAGAAGTTGTTTGACAGTTACAAATACAAAACATTTATTCAGTAAACTTAGTATAAACATTTCATGGGTTTGAGACCCTCTTTTAAGTATGGGAATACCTGTGATAGACCTGTCAGCCCTTATCGGTTCCACGGTTAAACTGCTGAACCAATTTATGTGGTATAGTGCTTGTATTTTAGATCGAGCAAGTCAAGGGCCGGTTTCACCATGCTCTGTTAGATTAACAAAGGATTAAAGGGCCGTTAAATATGTAAAAATGTACGCGTTTGACAGCTAAGGTTAGATTTAACGGTCTTTTAATCCTTGATTAGTAACTAACAGAGCATGGTGAAACCGGCCCTTAAGCTTCAAAGTACCACTTCAAAACTACCTAAGCAAGATCTCTTAAAAAGCCGAACTTCGAAATGACATAAAACAACTTCAGTGCACAACGTATACTCTTTTCGTGTAAAAAAAAAGTGTGAACTATGTAGTTGTTAATTTTAAAATCTTTTTTCGTACTCCTTTCCCTGTATCAAGTCCTTTCTTTTGTCTACCTTAACACTACTAGTAGTTCGCCCCGAACTGAGATCTCGTGATGCGACCCGACGCGACGAACGCATCAAAACTTTGAGTAAGAAAGAAAGAAGAAAGAAAGAAAGAAAATTTATTTATTTACTACGACAAAAGTTAAAGAAATACAAAATAAACATTTAACATAAAAAATAAAATAAAAAAAATAACTTTGTGCGTCGCAAAACGGACTCTGATTCAGCAATAAGTTGGTTGCAAACCAACGCTGGTCTTCCATCAGAGCCGTTCGGTGATGCCACGGACGATTCAAACTAAACCAAACCTAGATATAACAATAATATAATATTTCGACATCATAAAGAATAATAAAAAATAACAGACACAAATTAATTAAATGAAAAATTGAACAGTAAAAAAGTTGAAAGTACGATGACTATTTCCTAAGGCAGACTATTGCAGATAATATGTTTTGTGCACTCTAAAAGAAAAACAAGCAACAAAGCAGACAAAATAGGGTACGGTAAGAACAAAATAAATATTTTTAAATACCTATATTAAAACTATAGCTTTTAGTAGGCATGTACTACGAGCATATCTATATAATGCTTATATCGTTTTTGTAACCCTCCTGTTTCTTCTGACATTCAAACAGAAAACATTTCAATTTGTTTTTAAAACCATGTGAATTTTGCAGGTTCCTTATCGGCGGAGGAATATTATTCCAGCACTTCGATGCAGCGTAGCGGAAGCTACCCCTGAAAGATGCAGAGCTGTGCCGCTGAACTGAGAGCCGCATCGAGCACTGGCGGGAGCCACAAGACCTAGAGTTAGACAACCATGTTAACTTCTCATAGAGATACGAAGGGGCTTCATGCTTTAGGACACCAAACAGAAGACACGCAAGATGCAACTTACGCCGGTGCTTCATTTTCATAAAAAGATTTTTATTGATCGAGTGAGCGAAGCGAACGAAGATCTTTCATATGATCAATTTTCATATCTCTTTCATATGATGAATCAAAGCCCTTTCATATGACATGTAACTTGATTTTTTTATGTAACTTTTTTTATTTTTGCCCCCTTAAAAAACCCCATATCTCAAAAATCCTTCATCCGATTTTACTCATAAACTTACCAGTAAATTTCTCAAGTACAAGCTATTGATATATCAAATTTCATGCAGATCGGATCAACGGTTCTAAAGTTATCGCCAGACAAACATACAAACATACATACATACATACATACATACATACATACATAAAATGCCAAATCGCCCAAGTTGAAACTAAGATCTTCGTTCGCTTCGCTCACTCGATCAACAAAGCACGTAGGCTAGGGCAATCAATACAGACCCTTGTGGATTAAGGTCCGCACGCGTTAGCACCCTCCCCTCTCGATTGAAGGTTAAGGGTGTACTTCAGCCCTCTCCCCGACTGCTCTGGATATAAGTATTAGGTATACTATTTTGCCATAAACTGATTTCGTTGACTGACCCTAAACATTTTTTATAAATTGAAATAGCTACAGAGACATAGTTAGAGAATAAATTAAATATTTGACCTACATATTTCAATTCTTCTTGTTTTCTTTATTAGGTAATCAGCCAAGTACAATGTAAAATGGATTTTTCACTGATATACAATTTGGTTCATGCTAGGATAGCACAAGAGTAAAACCTGGCTACAAAGGTACATAAAAAGCATAGAGGTACATGTAATGCCATCCAACACATAGTAAGGGACCTTGTTCAATTGGTCAGCAGAAAGAACTACACAAAGGAACCCTTCAGGTTTCAAAAGGAGGAATAGAAATCACCTTGTGATGATAAAAAACCAGAATAAATAAAGGTAAGAATTAGTACAACAATATAGACAAACGTACAACAGATTCAAAAACATGGAACACAACGACAACACGCAACTCACCGGCGTACCATCAATCAATACAACTCAACTAGCTTCATCAGTAACTTCAGCAGATCACACACGATATAAAACGTGTGGAGCAACAACTTATACCACGCTCTCGTCAAGTCTATATAGAAATAGCTGAACACAAGCAGAATCAAACCGAGCACACAGTAGCATAGTCTCTTTTCAATAACCATCTGAAAGTCTCCGTGAACGTGTCGCGGGCGATTTTGAAGCTAAATAGACGGGTTTAAAGTTGATTTTTAATTAGCTCATCAATTACACACGTAAGGCATAGACATCCTTATGTTTCCTTGTCACTAACGTTTATGTTTAAAGTGATTCGGACCATTATTCTCCAAATTTTAATCAACATTCAATGAACTGTAATCCCTGTGCAGGTACCAGTAGACTGTAATTAAAATTAAGGGATCGTTTAGATTTACAGTTAACATATCATAACATAACATAACCAAAACGCACTTTTACAACTTTAGCCAAAACTGTATAGTAAGTACAAATTCAGTGGAAGCTACAAGGAAAGTAAAAGAAAACCCGCGACAATACCATCAGTCACCATCACTAAGAACGGAGTTTGAATATGTGTACAAGCCTAACAGGCTGTAAAGAACAGAACTATAGTATTTTTCTCGATTTTCCGATGAAAACGCGGCTATTATGTGACAAATATTATCTTGAACTAGCTATTTCCATACCGTCAGATAAGCTCACTGGTATGTGGGATAATCAATACTGGGTGGTCAATCAAGCATCAAGAGGGATGTCGATAAATATAGAGAAAAATCTTGTGAAGCGTATTAAAGCTATACAAGGCATGAAGGTAATCTGTTTGTCACACTTTTTGTGTAGTGACCTAGATGGCAGGCCTGAGAGGCTCCGAAAGTGTGGTCGAGTGAGCTTTGCCGAGAGGCTTCTTGTCACGGTTATAATATAAAGATCTTTAAAAATCAATAGATTTACAGACTTTGTAACGATCAAAGTGTAAATTGTATGAAATTCGGTGCAGATAAACATTTGAACATTTTGAACAGGATAAACATAGGATGCTGTGACCTTTAAAAACGTTTAAGGAAAAATTCTTTTCCTTAAAAAATTGGCACATTAGTTTTTTTTAGAAATAAAAGGCTTCCTGCTTTTTACAGCACAAAGGTTGTGCTTAGTTGGGGGTGATTTGGGACCAAATTGATCTGCGTGAAGTGAATGTAAAATTCTAATAATTTATCTGAAAAATGTACTCACAAATAATAAAAAATATGGAAAATATGTAGCTAAGTATTTGAAGAGGGTATTTTTAAATGAGGCATTTGTTGTAGGGTAATAGGCTTCACATTTCGACAGGCTATAAAAAGGATGTGAAAAACGTGATCATTCAACATACGATAACACCCGCTTTTTAGTATAAAAGACGTACCGACAAAATATTAATACATCCGAGATGCCCAACTGATTAATAGAAGTCCGTTTAAGCCCGATATTCTTTTTAATTAGCCAGCACAAAACGAGCACTTTCCACGTAACAAACCCATGAACTGAGAACAGAAATTGAGGGTTCTGGCATACAGATAAACATCTGTTAGCAACAGATGAGTGATGTTCACATGGACCTTGTATTGTGTGATGCTGTTTATTTGACTTTCTGTAATGAAGGAACTACAATTTAGCTAGCCTGTAGTTTGCACTTAGCTGTTATTGTATTGTATACCTATTTCATGGTAGCTGTTAGATCTTTGTGGTATCGCGAAGCTTTTTGCAAATGAGCCTTTGTTCTTGCCAATGTTTATGCTCTAAGCTCTCTGATGGTCATCAAGAAAGATTTAACGAGACAAGTCGACAGAGAAGGTCAAGTTTGCAAGCTAGACTCAACAAATACCTAGAATATTGTCTCACTCCATAGAAGACAACCCGTGATTCTTTTGTTTATAGACTTTTAAGGCCATGAAATTAGTGGGATCTGAGAATTTCTTTATCGACTTCGCAAATTGAGATGTAACGATATGTACGCCTTTTGTGAAAAAATAATAATATTTGAAAACAAAAAACAGAAAAAGCATCTCGAATTTAATTCCAGGCACGGTGGATATGCCCTCAATACCTAGTACCAACTCAGAATTCATTAACCCTTGGTTTACCTGGTGACCCCAAATCACTTAATTTACCCCATGGAGTCCATGGGACTCCTTGCATAAAAATAATTGATTTTGGTCAAAATAAAAGTAAAATGTGTACTCAAAAATGATTTATTCTACTTAACAACATTATACTTAAAAGCTTTTATATCAAATTTCTTTATTAATAGGTAACAGTCTTGTTGACAATTGAAAAACCTAATAGACTAAAAAATAAGTACACAAAAATCAATGCAAACTTCGGGCTCGAAACTTATATACAATGAATCATTATTTTAAACTATTTCTTTCAATAACAAGTCTAAAATATAATCAATTTTTAAAAACTAAATTAAAAAAAACACAAGTTAATACAAAAAAACAAAACATGCAGCGCTTTCTTTCTCGTTTGATCCACCTTGTTGCTGCCCTCGCTCCTCGTCGTTGGACTTCTTATCATCACATCTTCTCATCTCAGACTCAGCTTCTGAATGAAGTAGATTGACAGACCATCTGTTTGAAGCCATTTGTAAGCCTAAAACATAAAAATAACATTGAAAAAATAATAACATTACAATCCAGCAGAACAATATTTTCGTCACACAAATACCCCCATGGAGTCCAGCGGACTCTATGGGCACAATTACTCACCTATACGCGTGGCGTAGGGGCACGTCCTCTTCACCCCGCGCCCGGGCCGTTACTGCAGGAAGGTACTGGGAGGTACTAGACCAAAATGAAAGTTCGCGCGGAGTCCCAGGGACCTAACAGGTAAATTAAGGGTTAAGGATGTCTGAGGTGCGTCCGTCCAAATATTACATTTGGCACATACCCACATTTTGCAGTAGTTGGTATCGAATTGAAAAATCTATTGGTACACGACCAGATTTGAACCCACGACCTTCCGAAATCGTTGGGGGTTAAAAAAAATGGTCTACGAACATTATAATTGGCTGGGAACTGGGGTTATCAGTACCTATAAGATGGTCTCTCAGTAAGACTAGTCAAAACAAAATCTCCCATCTCCCATTCATATACAGCTCGACGTGACTTGAAAATAAACGAGACCCATTAGCCAGGTTGTAAACTCGGCGAGCATCTATTATCTATGTACCAATACATGTTTGTATGTGTATACATATAGCTTCTTATTATAAAGATATCCCAAAATCTATTATCCGAGTGGGACATGCACCCTGACATTCCCTTTGATACAGAGCTGCGCTAACCACCTGCGCCATCGAAATCTAATCACACCCGACGAATAATTCAGGGATATGTTACTACGGTAATTATTATAAACTAACCTTCGCTCGCTTTTTCGCTCGTGTAGTAGATACCCGATTTATGTTAATTTTACTAGAGATTAAACGGCAGATTTCCGAAAGCTCGATCAAAACTAATCGGATGTCAAGTCACTCGCCATTTCAGCTATTACCTACATCGAATTAGATAGAGATAGCAAGTGACTTGACATGCGATTAGTTTTGATCGGACTTTCAGAAACCGGCCGTAAGACTATGACAAGTGCCAATGTACTTTCGCTCGCACGTTTCAAGATTTTGAAAGATATAAAATCACTGAACCTATTTATGAAAAAATAATATGCACGCAGTTTAGCAAAAATATCATTTTTATACAAACAAGTTTTCCTACTTAAAAGTTTACCTGCTTTACTATAATTAAGTGTAATTACATTTATTTAATTGACAAAAATATTCAGAATTTTTTTAATATTACGAATACTCTGTTTCATTCAAATTAGTCTACTCTTTACTGTGTGATTTAGTAAAAATGAAATTTTCGGCAGGACGCGAAAGATTTGTTTATGGTTCCAACACCCCTTAACGACTGAACCGATTGAGTGTTCGGAATATAGGTCACTGGATACTAGGTAAATTAGGCAGTGAAATATTTTCCGAAGGGTTTCTTTTATAAAAGAACTTTACGTATGCGGACTAATGGCGGGTAGACCAAAGCAGAGTAACGCTATTCGTCAGATTAAAATATTTCTGTCATAGTTTTCACCAGTTAGGGCCGGTTTTTTTTTTTTTTTTTTTTTTCTCGTAGATCACACAAGGTTTTTGACACAAACTTGACATAGGTAATTCGTGAAAATAATGATTCTATTAGAATTTCTCGCTAACGCTCCGGATTCTGCTAAAGTATATTTGTTTCGAAGAATATTTGGCTCTTGTAAAAACATAAGTAGGTACAGGTACTACCTATAACCCCTCGTAACAACCTGCAAGGTACATAGTATTAGGTGATATTCACACCATTCCACAAAGAAGAAAACTATATTCATATAGGTACAAGAAGGTATGTTATATATGCACAATGAGGAAAAAAATTGCGATTTGCCAGTGAATAACCAGCTTTATCGCTTAATCCTATGCAAAGAGACATGGAAATGTCCAAGGCCGACTATTTATACCAATACTACACACAAACGATAACATAATAGTAATTTAAAACAATAAAATCAAAAATCCCACAACAATAAGTTGTATTTTAATTTCACTGGGGACATTATGTATGTTAATTATATTGTTTATTTTTATTTTGTTGCATGTTAGGTTAAGATTCAGACACGATTTGTAAGAGAATTGTAATTGAATAAACGAATTGAATTGAATAATTATTGAAGTCTAAAATCTTCGTAACTTCATCACTACATAGTATAAAACAAAGTCGCTTTCTCTGTCCCTATATCCCTATGTATGCTTAAATCTTTAAAACTACGCAACGGATTTTGATGCAGTTTTTTTTAGTAGATAGAGTGATTCAAGATGAAGGTTTATATGTTTATTACATGCATAATATAGTAGAGAAACACTGATAATATGAGAGGTTTCTAATGTGATGTCGTAAATAAACGCGCTTGCGCTTACATTGCAAACGCTGGCTGAACCCTACGAGATAGATCAAAATAATGTACTACAGTATTATACACCTTAAAAAGGTCTACGAAAAAGTCTGCGATGGTATATGTCTATCTCTTAGGGATAACCCACAAAAACCGTGCGAAGCCGGGGCGGGTCGCTAGTAATTTTCTAAACTAATATTGTGAGGTAGGTATGTTACTTTTGTATCACGTCTAGTAGATCTAACCGATGCTTAAACAAGAGCTAGCGTGAATACAAAATAAATGACGTACTTATTTTTGAAATTTGCATTTAACGAGTACCCATCTCAGTGCAAGCACCAGTAGGTACTGTATCATTGTAAGTTAAATCTAGGATAGGGTGGTCTAGATTTACTTATGCAGTAGTTTTAGTGAATTTCCATACAAATACGAATCTTATGAAGGCGACAATCACAGGCAAATGTGGCTTAACATCTGTATGCTTTTTTCTTCTTCTGTATGCTTTCTTTCTTCTTTCTTGTATGCCTCAAGTTGATGGACGCAGGGCAGTGCATCGTGCATGTTCATATCGTGCGTGAATTTCGAGGGAATGCTTTGTTGATAACCACTTAACATCAGGTGCGCCTGCTTGTTCCATAAGTAGTAAAATAAAAAGACAGAAGAATACTTATGCAACCATTAAAATGGCATTTTCCCAAGCGCGACGTAACATACACTTATTATATAAAATAATGTTCAAACGATTATAATAACATAATTATTATGTAAGCTTCGTGAGCTCGTGACCAACTTTGGCCACGAGGTTTTATTTAAGGCCTTAATAAGGGCTCCGTAAGTAGTTAGGCTGGCTACAAATTTAGCTAGATCACCCTTCACGCATAATGCACTGCCTTAAGAGTCAAGAAGCCCTTTTACTCCATCATGACTTAACGACTACTAGAGCTCGGATTTAGAGCTTAATGTACCTTCAGAAGCACGAAAGCGCTCAGTTGTAACTAGCGGCAACCTAGGTATTACCCCGTTTACACTCAGCTCATGTCTGAGGAAATGTGCAGAGACATGGGCAGGGACTTGGGAAATGCGAGAATATAAACAGGCCGCGTTGCCGCTCGCGTTGCCCACACATTGACGGCGACGCTGCCGCGGAAATATGGACGGCAAAATTTGCGTCCACGCGAATGGCAGCGCGAATGTCTAAATGTAAACGCAGTATTCCCAAAATGGGTCCGCGCATAACACTTCGCTTCATAACAGAATCATTGAAACATAGATTGTCGTAACAGTGCAATACAGCTTGTTAACACGGACCATCAATCAATTAGAGCGCCAACACTTCACCGCAAGATAGATAGGTTCCTGCCTTTTTAATGGTTTCAACTTACTTCTCAAACTTAAAAAGTAAGTAGGCATCTAGTTATAACTTAGGTAGATATTATGACAGCCTTCACAGCTCAGTTGGTCTTAGCTCTGCCTTCTGTGCCGTAGGCCGTGGGTTCGATCCCCACCGAGAACAAACATTTGTGTGCTGAACATAGGGGTTTGTTCTCTGTCTGGGTGTTATACTATAATATTATAAGTATGTACATATTTACAAAAAAAAAGTATATAAGTAGTATATCAGCTATCTGGTTCCCATATCACAAGCTTTGGCTTAGTTTGGGTCGAGATAGTGCTGTGTGGAATGTCCACCAATATTTATTTATTTATTTATTATTAAGGGATTTATTACGATTTTCTCCCATCATCATCATCCACAGCCCGACTTCACCCACTGCTGAACTCTTACTTTACTGACTTCCCTTAGTCTGTGCTATCCACCACGATGCTGTGCCAGTCTAACCTTTTTTCTGTTTTAATGGAGTGTTGCCGGTGATATTACAGGCACATGAGGCTTAACATCTGTATATTCCTCAAATTTATGAACGCAGGGCAGTGCAGGGCACGTTCCTATCGTGTGTGACTTGCTAGGCAATAATTTTTTACCACTTAACATCAGGTGGGCTATCTGCTTGTTTCACAAGCTAGTAGTATAAAAAGCCTAAATGTTAATTCTCCAGGTCTGTTAGGCAATTAGCAATTCTAGCCAAGTCTACATCTATGGCGGCGCGGCTCGAGCCCCAACTGCGTACAATTAGAGCAATTAAGCTGCAAGGGAGATTTGATTGTTATGTCATCTCGTGATTGTTATGGGAATCTGGAATTGCTTGTTGGTACACTGTGCGTTTGTTAATTAGCTGTTGCATAGTGGCGAAGGACTTGACACCTGTACCGCATCGAATGCGCGTTAATTCGTTGTATGGTTTGATCAATCTTAAGGATCTGTCCATTATTTACAGCTCCATCTATGGGTTTTTAAGCCATGGGTAATTTCAAATGATCCACAGGCTCAGGATCACTCACTGATCAAACAGACATTATGTAGGTAGAATTTTCACATGTGAAAAAATTCTAACAACAACAGTTTCACATCTTAATTAATAATTCATTCATAATTAGGTATATATAGATCACAGCATCATCTAGCCCCGAACTCATCAAAGCTTTGAGTCTGCACAATGTAAATATACTACCACTATATCTACTATTATACCGACCCTGTAAATATTCTAGAAGCAATATTGGGCTTGCAACCGGTCACATGTGAAATACTACCACAAATGGTGGGCATGTGGCAAATGTATTGGTTGAATTGAAATATTTAAAAAGATTTAACTCTTACTTCTAAATTCGACTGAAAATTTGCGCTGTCATTGTTTTTTATAATGCATTGAAAGGAGATGGCAATGGTTTAAGCATTGTTTATATTTTTACAGATATTTATAAGTAAGGCTACTGGTGTATAAAAGCAGTGAAGTTGTGCTTGTCACCAGAGTCTGTCTGTAAAGAATAACCCCCTTCTCTATAAACATTACTTATGTCGAAGCATTGCTCAAAGTTAGCCCTCTCACTATCGGTCATTCACCATTGGAAAGAGCTGGCTATCGCTGAACACTGATGATCTCTAGACAGATTTTTATACACCATAAAAGTTTGGTAGTAGTTTAGACCCCAGAGAGATAAAAAACTGTCACCTTCGGGCTTCAGTTTTGGGATTTCCTTCAAAGTGCTCCCCTACATAGTGCATAGTTTTATAGTGCTTCAGAACACTAACCTCCAAGTTTCATACTGCAATTGTAGATCCGTCTCTCAGTTGGTGAGTAACATAAGAGTTTTACGAACCAATATCCTTTTAGTTCCATATTTTACCAAAGTTATTTTAGGTGTATGTTTGAAACCTGTTTTGTTCAAATTTTGAGATATTATTAAATCTCTCTTGTCAGTTCTTCTAGGCTTTCTCATATAGAATTGACTTTACATTCACCTAATTTATAAGATGTTTCCACTTTAAAATATCTTATTAATTAGGTACACCATTTAGGTTAAACTGAATAAATTAATTTTGAATTGGTAGTACACACAAACGAACCAGAAGTGAATTTCTCGCTGAACAAATTAAGCTCATCAAACATTGATTTAGTAACTAAAACAAGGTTGTTTATCTTTTGCGAACATACTTACCTACCTGTGTTTGTTTCACAACACTGTAAAACCTGAGTCTAAGTAGAAAGGTAGTAGGTATCTAACACTTGTTTGCTAGGAAACACCGAATTAAGTAGTAAGTTCTCAAAACTTTAAGACTTTATTCAATAAGAAGTTATAGGTACAGATTCTGCTAGTTCTACCAAATTGATATAAAAAACATCAAAACAGATCTAAAACATGTGCATAAATAGAGAGAAGGCACCAGTTTATTTATTGAAGGTAGGCAGGTAAACATGTTCTAAATTCTAATAAGATTCCAAATAGAGTATAAATTATTATAATCGTCAAATACGCAGGACGTGAGACCTGTTGGACTTCAGCAACACTGAGGTTACCCCAATTGCAGTCTTTTACAAGCAAAAACATCATAAAACCATTACTTTCATGTGCAATGTTTTAAGAGCTGAACGTTAAAGTTATGCAGATACCAAGACACCAATAACACCGGTAAGAGGTAAACAGAGCAGCTAACAGCGAAATTAAATAAACATTACTTCATATCGCGCTTCAAAATTTTAGCATGGAAGGAATACACTTTTTTTACGTTCCACCGCCAGATTTGTGCAAACAGTATTAAATGAGGTATCTTACCCTTATCATAAACAGCCACTCATATGATAACAGCACATAATCACAACAACAAAGTCAAATTAGTAATACAGTTCGGATTCTATGCGATCATTCGACTAAAACATGAAAAACTTTAATTTCCTTCGTAGTGACACACGAGAAAGCGAAGATCACCTTGCTTGCCCGACGAAGGCGCGCCACTGCTCGGTGTTGCCGGCGAATAAAGTTATACTCCCAAATAATACTCCCAATAAAAATAGAAAAACAGCTGACTAGCCAAACACGATTATATTGCACTTTAACGAATAGACAAATTACAAAATATCAAGGCAATTGTACTCCTTTTGAAATTAATGAGCGCTTTGACGCTTTTACAGATTTCATTTCGCATTCATAACAGTAATTTGCACATGGAAACGATCGAACACGTCGACAGACTTGTTGCTCGACACAAGGTTTTCTAGTACAATGATCTTGAGAACAGCAACGTTGCAGTTGTTTATTACCAAATCTTAATCTGCATTTTGAATCCATAGTTACTAACGCCAGCATAACAGGCATACTATTGTTGTTGCCAATTAGTGAACGCATCATTTTTAATTCTATTTGAGATGGCTTTGCTGATTTAATGGGAGATTTTCGCGGCGTGCGAATTTTTGTAGCTTTGTTGACTTTTGGTGGTTTTGGTTTTTGAAGCTGTCGTTTTGATAAATTATCAATTCCGGTATCTCCTGCACATATATCCAGGTTTTCAAAACGCTGTAAGTTGGGTGGTCCGGTGCCCCTCACATGCTGATTCCCCATTACTTATATTTTTTTAATTTACAACCTAAATCACGTACAATTTTGAAAAGTAGGTACCTAACTACTCAGTTACTTTTGGCAAAGTCAGTCAAAATCTCATGGAGGTAGTATATACTTAGTCTGCAAAATCTGAAATGAGTCCGGTTATTGTACGACATGATAATGTACAGCACGATAATGTACAGCATGATATTTGGAATCCACTTTGGTACCTTTTTGGATTCGTTTATCTGGGTGTACATTATCGGGGTGTGCATTATCTGGATGTGCAATATCGTCACGTGTCAATAATGTACACCCAGATAATGTACAGCATGATAATTGTAAGCCACTTTGGTACCGTAAAAATTAATTTCTGGCTTCTTCGGCGGCCGCTGCCGCGGCACGCTCGCTTTGCTCGCTCGCCTCGTGCGTAATTTATATGTTTCAACATAACCTAACCAATCCGACTCAACGGTACTAAAGTGGCTTCCAATTATCATGCTGTACATTATCTGGGTGTACATTATTGACACGCGACGATATTGCACAGCATGTTATTGTACGGGATGATAATGTACACCCAATAATTCAAACCAGTGGACACGGATTATCTGGGTGTGCATTATCGTGCTGTGCAATATCATGCTGTACATTATTTGGCCGTACATTATTGCCTCCCTCTGAAATATATGTGCCAAAAATTTACAAAAACATTTTCGTCGTTGTGCGTTTAATTAGCAGGAACGACTCATTATTAGCACTTTTGAGTCAAACAAAAGTCTTAGTAGTGAGTCGTTCCTTTCGTTGGTTCAAAAATTTTGACGTTTCTGGTTTTCTAGGATTTAGTAGTTTGTTAAAATGTATATAATTTGTACTATATTACTTACTAGAATTTATAAACTGTATAAAAATCTGGAAAAATTCAACAGCCTCTGCACCATAATCATGTTCTTGCTATGATGCAAAACTACAAATTATAGTACTACGCGCAACGGATCTAAGTCCCTCTGAAGTTAGGCACTATTGCTAATACATAACGATAATCAATTAAAAAAATCGGTCATATTTCGGCCCTTGCTCCCTCCTCACCCTTCGCTTACCTCCAATCGGACCCAAAAAGTGCGACTCCGCATCTAGCTGTAGCTAACTTCAGAAGGTCGGACCTAGGGCCTTATGCTCACTTCGACAGAGATTATCTCACGTTAGAGATGACGTCATATCTCGTTCGATAACTATTTATCCCCATTCTCACTATCTAACTCCCCAATTTTCTCATACAAAGTTCATGCGAGACGCAAGGTCAACGAGTTATTGAACGAGATATGACGTCATCTCTAACGTGAGATAATCTCTGTCGAAGTGAGCATAAAGCCCCTAGATCCGTTGCGCGTAGTATACAATGAGAGGTGTACAGTCAATTTGTCCAGCGCCATCTATCGAGGCATTTGAATTATTTTTTGTTTTATAAATCTCGAAACGAAACGAAAACCTCTCACTTAAATAGTGAGATGTTCCTGCTAACAATATGTACACGTTTTACATAGTTGGGCACCTATCTAATAATAATTATTATTAAACCAAATCAATCACCTCTTTGGTTAGACAACAACAACAGTCTTTCTTGGGTAGAAGGCTTAGGCCCAGTTTCACCATGCTCTGTTAGTTACTAATCAAGGATTAACAGGCCGTTAAATCTAACCTTAGCTGTCAAACGCGTACATTTTCACAGATTTAACGGCCCTTTAATCCTTTGTTAATCTAACAGAGCATGGTGAAACCGGCCCTTAGACTAAAGTATCGCACAGTACTTAATATGTTTAGGTGTGTACATTCTAAGTAGTACCAACCTACTTATTTCTATTCTGTGGTTATGTAATGAACTTACTACCTACCTACCTAAATATATTAAACAAGAACCCTACCTACCTCCTACTTACTTAAATGTAGGTAGGTAGGTACTAATCTATCTACCTACCTGTATCTTCATTGATCCATATCCGTAAGTACCTACCTACCTACCTAAATACTTCCAAAAAGAAATGATAAAGTCTACGTGCTCGATAGTTGTAATTTATTATCTGAAAGCTTTTCCGTTTATGATTTATTGATGTCTTCTCTTATTTAAACAGCGTGCTCTCTTTAGTAGCTGGTGCGACCCCTTTAGTAGCTGGTTTTGCGTGAAATCAGAAATTATTTATTGTATAACTGTAGTACAAAAAAGATCCTAAAGCTGTAGTTGATATGTACAGTTTTAACAGTTTGTCCGTTCCGGACGTACAACAAAAACGCATTGTTTTATTCTAAAGTTTTCACCCAAGAACCAACTAAAACATTTTAATACCCACTAATAGGTACTCCTAATTTCTTGCAAGTAGGTAATGACCTCTAAGAAACCAAGAGGTAGATATTATAGAGCTTCCAATTTTATCGTTAATGCATTCGAGACTAACCATTTTCTCAAATGATTTTGATTATATTTCCATAAAAAGGTTTAATTTTATCGGGTAAATTTTGATAGTTGCAACAAATGTACTTTTTTATACATGGTGTTGTTAATCTGAGGTATACATATATTATATTTATGTTTCATTCTTAAGGAATCGGCTCTGATAGATTATTTGTCAAAGAAATACTGAGTATTTTTCTTAATAAATAAACATATTTCCACCATTTGTACATAAAATAATCTTGAAATAAATAAGTAGGTAGGTAGGGTACCTAACCTACCCAGGGTAGCTGCTAGCTACTTATCAAAGTGGTTGTGACTGGTTCACAGTTACAAGGTACAGTTTGGCCAAAAAGTCCAGAAACGAAACTAATTTGACATGCGAGTATTTCGCATAGGTGCGAGCAAGACCGCATGTGGGTGAACGTCGAAAATGTATGGAAAGTGGCGCAAGTCGTTTTGGTCAAGCTTTACTAGTTATTTAGTTTTCTTAGATCTAAGTATTTATTCAGTCTCACTCGGACTATGTAGTACTTGTCTAGATCACTAGTTATCGCTATGTGAGCACAGCATCTGAATCCATGAGATCTTGAGCTGGAGTTGACTGGTTATATACTTTACTTATCAGAAAGTTTGTCTAGAAGCACGACCCTTTTTTTCATATCGTGTTTTAGTGACCCCAAGATGAAAATAAAAAGTCGGTCGTCGCTCAATTTTCGAACACCCTGTGTGTGGTTGCTTTAGCATCATGATACGATAGACACACCCAGCCTTATTTCAATAAATACTCATGTTTATTAAAGACAGTAGTTTGAACCTACTCCTCAGGAGACATGGCTTTATCCGTGGTGTTAGTTGCTTTGGCTCTAGTCGGTGCTGGTAAGTTGTGCACACCACTAGCTTGTAACTAGAACGTATTTTATGGGAATAAGTGACGGGCAAGCACATGGTCCACCTGATGTGGTGCTGTTACCTCTGCCTTTAAAAATGGCATTGCACTGCGTCCATCACTTTGAGACGAAAGGGTGTTAAGTCTCATTTGCTTCATTCAACATCCATAAAACTAGAAATCAACAAATGACTATATGAGCAGTAGGTAGGTATAGGTGGTATAGGTAAGACCCTCGACTGGTACTCTTCGTCCACAGCATCTGCAGCACCAGAGAACCGAGTGGTCGGCGGAGAACCCACTACCATCGAGAACTTCCCTTACGTTGTGTCACTGACGTATCTTTACCCTGGTCCTGGCATCACGGTCCAGCGCTGTGTGGGGTGCTTGCTGAGCTCCTGGCATGTGATGACAACAGCATTCTGTTTCACGTAAGAATTTTCGGGTTCATTTATTTATTTTCTAAGTAGGTACCTAGGTACCTACCAGTAGGTAATCATAGCAGTCGTAAAGTAAACTTTGAACACTTTGAACAAAACCCATGTCATGTCAATGTCAGACCTAGGTGGCAATAAGCGTTGTGAGATGCTAGATTGAATAAGTAGGAGGATGAATGAATATCTTAAAGGTACAGACATATACTTACTTTATTTTTTTTTCTTTGACAGCGGCTCGGTCCAGTCTAACTTTTTGGTCCGTGCTGGTTCAACGAACAGCCTAGCCGGGGGCACTCAGGTGGCTCTCAGTCAGGTTATCAAGCACCCTGACTACGTGGAGGTTCCGCGCGCTTATGACATCGCAATAACCTTTTTGGCAACGCCTTTGGGAATGACTAGCAATATAAACGTGCTGTATCTGCCTCCTCAGGGCATTTACATTCCTGACGGATCTCAGACACAAGTCGTCAGCTGGGGTTTCGAATTCGTAAGTACCTTATTACTGTACCTATTGGGACAACGGATATTTCTAAGATTATTTATTTGAATTAGGGTATACTTAATCCTAGTGACTAACTGCCATTCAACGAGGCAATGCAGCGTCTTGGAGATGCTTCCGATCAGTGGCGTAGCTAGGTTGGCAAGGGAATCTGGCCCTCACAGCCTCTTTCCACATAACTTGAGCTTATAATATTGGCCTTTAAAATAAATCACAAAACAAAAAAAAATTGTGAGCAAGGTCAAGGTTTTCTATCTTCGGGAGCTGGCTGACCCTCTCTTTTCAAAGCTTAGGTTAGAGGGCCCCCTGAGCTGCGGGGCCCTGGTGCACTGCACCACCTGGCCCGACGATAGCTACGCCATTGCTTCCGATGGCACTGATAGGGATCAGTTGAGGTATCTCTCGATCGTTTGCAACGGTCAGCAGATCTAATATTGTTTAAGAATCGATAAACCCCTGGTCTTACAGATAGGAGGACCTCAACTTGAACTCTTGAAAACGATCAACCTCAACAAAGTGGGACTCGAGGAGTGCCAGAGAATTTACGACGATAAGGTGGACGCAGCTGAGATCACTGATAGTAAGTTACCGGGCAAACTTTCTTTAGATGTAGTCAATTTTCTAAAGTGCAACATACATGTCTTGCATGTGGAATGGACTATAGAGGTAGGATAATCCTGCCCATTTCATGCTTTCATGTTATCGCTGTTCTATGATATAGTCACTATAAAAAGTGTTACACCATTCGCCATGGTGCGATTTAGGATTTATCATATAACACGCTGTGCAGTGAATTGTAGTGATATGTCTTTTTGCCATACCAATAGCGTGAATAGTTTTATTTTAAGCAATAGGTAAATCCGTAATTCTACCTATAAGTTTCAGAAGTCTTATTACACCCTGTATATCAATACTACATTTCTGAATCTTTCCATAAAACGAAAGGATATCAAGTTTATGATAAGAAAGTTGTTTATATTGTTGTACTTAAACCCCCCAAAGTTGTAGGCGGTAGTCTTATCATGACTTTAAAATTGAAATAAAAATTTTCAGGGGTAATTTGCGCGAATGCTCCCGGCCAAGGAATGTGCGCTGGCGATTCCGGCGCACCCATGGTGTCGGGCCAAACCGCTGTTGGCATCTCATCTTACTTCCACGAGTGCGGCAATGATGAAGTACCCGATGTCTTCACGAGAGTAGATCGCTACACTGATTGGATCTTGTCGGTGGCTACCACGCCAAGTGGAGACGTCCCAGTCAGAATTGCCGAATACTAGATTCTATCAAGATGGTATTTAGTTTTGTTTTGGAAGAATGAATAGATCTCTGTTTGAATAAGTAAATAAGATTATTGCGATTGACCTCGAAAAAATAATATAGCATGAGGTTTGTAGACTAAGTTTTATATTTTAACTAGCGACCCGCCCCGGCTTCGCACGGTTATTGTGTGTTTCTCTACTATATTATGCTTGTATTATGCATGTAAACCTTCCTCTTGAATGACTCTTTCTATAAAAAAAAACCGCATCAAAAGCCGTTGCGTAGTTTTAAAGATTTAAGCATACATAGGGATATAGGGACAGAGAAAGCGACTTTGTTTTATACTATGTAGTGATATAGAAATTCGAAAATAACAAAGTTAGGCACTTTTTTTTACCAACCTTTTAATAAATCCGTGAAAACGAATATCAAAATAATGAATAAAACATGTTTTTTGAACAATTCCGTGTCTTTATTTATTATGTACTAGATTTCACGTCAGATCATTCATTCAAATTAGCTTATTTCAAATCTATACATTTAAATGAATTGTAAATATGTTTTAGTAACGATAGGCACAAGTAAATGAATTCTGAATTCTTTGGACACACTGTGCTAATTGCATCGACACTACTTCAGGCAAGACATTGTATAAGGCACTTAGATAGCATTCAATAACGTATCAAGTTAAACTACACTTATAATCCAATTATCCTATATTATTTTTATCTTATCTCATAAAACGGCTCAATAGAGATTATAAGACTTAATAAATATCAAACTCGGTGGTCCCGCGTAGAATCATAGACTGGGTGATTTAACATTTCATTATTCAGTCTTATTCCTATAGACTTACAAATTTCTTATTAAACTAAGCGCCTATTTCAACATCTCTGCGTGACGCCATCCGTCTAGTACAAATATACCCATCTCTGTTTTTGACAAGTCTACAGTAGCGACGGAAATATTTATCTGACGTATAACGTTACTTACAGGCGAAATAGGCACTAAGTTTACCAAATACTCAATAAAATAGTCATAATACTATATTAAACAACAATTTTATCCATGCTAGAATCCTCATTTACAAAAATACAAGTTCCTTATGGGTCCTTTTGGCATAAAGATTACATAACACCTATCTCATATAATTATACAAATGTATGAGCAAAGATAGGAAGACAGGTAAAAATGGCATTCATATTGAACACATGATTTTGATACATTTCATACAATATTTGGAATGGACGGGACTTGCAATTACATAGTTAAACATATAAACAGATTGGTCACAACTTATTATATCTAGAAGTTAGCTACGCTTGTTATACCTAGACCTTATTTTAACTTATTATAATTATTCAATTTATTGCTTTCATCCACAAAAAAATTCAGCTGCTGCCACAACCATAATTAAATTAATTTAACAATAGAATTAAAGCTATGTTTTCTATATTATTTTTACTATTTTAGTAATGCCTAAATATTAAATCTCATTATACTTCAATAGCCAACCAACATATAAAATCCCAGATGCAATGTTTTCCTAAAGATTCACATTTATGTCTCTATAATATATAATAGTTTTAGATACATATTTTAATTTATTAGTCAAAATTACTGATAAAGAATATTGGCAGAGAATAAATTGACTGCACTAAAACTGTTGTCGTCCCTCTCTTTGTTAACAGAAGACTCTCAAATGAAGTTAGTTTAAAAAATACAACAACAAAATCTACACCATAACTAATGAAGATATGAAACAGACCTATGAATCTATTCCAGAATAGATAATATAAACAGAAAGTCCATCAATATTTATTTATTTATAAGGGGTAACTTTTTACCCATGTACTCCTAGCACATAATACTCCTTTTTACAGAACGCCACTGTATGCCTGAGATATAGATTTGAGATAGAGTAGGCTTGCCCAGCACCTATGGGATGGCGAACCAATAGCACGCGTG
The DNA here is from genome assembly GCA_932294275.1 of Chloroclysta siterata. Classification (NCBI taxonomy): domain Eukaryota; kingdom Metazoa; phylum Arthropoda; class Insecta; order Lepidoptera; family Geometridae; genus Chloroclysta; species Chloroclysta siterata. The sequence goes on along the minus strand of OW028591.1, from coordinate 12,947,371 downwards.
CCATTGATGGCACGTGAAACAATATTTTGGGCACGCCACGGATTAAACGTCTTGAATTTTTAGTTCAAACTATCCGCTACTTCGCCCGCCAGCCCATTGGAATTGTTGTTGAAATTATTATAATAATTATTAATATTATTATTTTAATGATTGAAATTATTAGACAGTACGTCTATCGCCTAATATGTTTTTTTTGAAAAAATTGCCCTTTGTATAAAAAAAGTTTGCCAACCCTGACCTATACCATTCGCAGAAGTGCTATTCTGACAACACCACTCGCTCAAGTGACCGCGGGAACCGCGGTGATTTTTCAATTAGAAATTATGTAATACATTCACCTATATCACTCTCTTGTCGTGTCACTAGTTTCTTTCAAAACAGTGTGGTGAAAAGATTTTAAGTGCGCCTCAAGAGGCTCACGATGTTTTCCTTCATTTGAGAGTACTGGCATCGTGCACAAAAATTTTTGAACAGAAAAACTCATTGGTGCACGACTGGTTTCGAACCCACGACCTTAGAATCGGAAGGCGGGCCCGCTACCACTAGGCCACAAGTGCTCTCACCCAACACTAAGCATTTCCTAGGCACTAAGGGTTATGCATGGCATACCGCAGCAAACTGATATCCTATCCTTAGTCCACTAAGGGCATGGCATACGAGATTTGAGTTCAGTCAGAAACAAAAATCGGATATGCTATTTCGATATTATACCCATAATAAGGGAGAAAAGTTGATTTACCTGAATATATCCTGTGACTATCATAAGTTTGGGTTCACTCAGAAAATAATTCTCGATTTCCTATAGAGGAGTTTGGTTGTCGAGGAAATTAAAGTCAGTTCCACCTGTGTTATCCTCAATCAGCAGCGGTTGGCACGGCAGGAAGCACGGTCAGAGTGACCGACGTGCCGGAGTGTTTGATCAGGGCTACCACCTCGGGATGCGGCAGGTTTCGGATGGGCGTCCTGTTGATGGCTATTATGGTGTCGCCCACGTGTAGAAGCCCGCAGCGGGCCGCTGGAGAGTTGTGGATCAGCTGACCTGAAATGAGTATGATTATATAGATAAATATTGGTGGAATTTCCACACAGCACTATCTAGCTTCAAATTTAGCAAAGCTTGTAATATGAGAACCAGATAAGTGATATAATACTTACACAAGGTGTTCCAATACTTGTGTTTAAAAACTTCAGGGGGCTGTTTCATACATTTTAGCCAGGTAGGTATTGAACTTTTGTATGAGATTTTTATGTATGTATTTTTTTCGCGTTTTGTGTTGGTTCCTTAGAAAAAGTTATTTATATTGATGGGTACTTTTTAAACACAAGTATTGGAACACCGTGTATAGGTACTCTATTTTTGTCAACACATACTAATATATAATGAAAGGTTTTCAAGTATTTATGACTTTGATCGTTGCAAAATGAAGCATGTGCTAAATCTAATGGACGTGGCTTTGCCTGGTCGCATTTGACATCAATGATCGGAGATTTCAGAAAGGCTCTGTTCGAGCAGTAGATAGACATATGTCATGTTTTAGACATGCCGGTTTCCTTACGATGTTTTCCTCCACCGTTTGAGAGTTTTGAAAATTTTGAAGTCTTTTGAAACTTAGTTTGTAGGCTTACCGATAGTGCTGGTAGCTTTATTGGTGGAAGATATGACGACGAATCCGAAGCCTTCCCCCTCGCTCCGCGTTACAGACACGTCGTAGGGCACGGGCGCCCACCCGGGACTCGTTTCGTACTGCACGCCGTACCTGAAATAATCACTACATAGTATAATGTTGTGAACAACATATCAAGTAGTGAAAACAGTGTGTAAGGAGGGCAGTTATATGACTAGACTTTAGAGAGAGAAAAGTAACATACGTTTCGTCTGAACATAGACGCATATTGTATTGAAACAAAGTATTTGTATTGAGACTTAGGGTACAAAGATTCATAAAAAAAATTAGCTAATTATTTTTATCTTATCTAACAATCGTTTAATTATACTTACATTGGCATCTGTGTAGGTGGAGGGTACATAGGCGCGGGATGTAGAATGTTGTATGTCGCTGCTGGTATGTGATGCATTACTGGCTCAGCGTTCCTAGAATACAGATAACCATTTGGTTACAATTGCTTGAAACAGCCAGATCTAGCAGCTATTTAGGAGTACCTATTTCTGTCTGTGAGTGTTTTGTGTGTGTACGAACATATACTTCTTACTAGTGCAAAGTGGGCTCTCAGGGTGCTTTTTAATTCTTAATCTATGACAATGGTGCTGACACATTAATTAATAAGACTATTCGGAGAATGAAGGTAAATGAGTAGCGACCACGAAACGGAAAGCAAGATCGCAGGAAGTCGGTGGACGAAGAGGGCTAAGAATCGTTCTTCCTGGGAGCGTATAAGGGAGGGCTATGTCCGGGGGGTCTACCAAAGATCCGGTACACGTGCCCCACGGCGCGCGAGTGCGACGCAGCGTGGGACACGTGTTATAGATATGATAGTTACGTGTGCAGATGGTGTGCGAGAGTGCCGGTGTCGGGTGCTGCACGTCGGCGCGGTTGTGGCGCACGCCGAGCGTGACGCGGCCTCGCGCCGCCGCCCGGCACACGTGCCCCACGGCGCGCGAGTGCGACGCAGCGTGGGACACGTGTTATAGATATGATAGTTACGTGTGCAGATGGTGTGCGAGAGTGCCGGTGTCGGGTGGCTGCACGTCGGCGCGGTTGTGGCGCACGCCGAGCGTGACGCGGCCGCGCGCCGCCGCCTGGCACACGTGCTCCACGGCGCGCGAGTGCGACGCAGCGTGGGACACGTGTTATAGATATGATAGTTACGTGTGCAGATGGTGTGCGAGAGTGCCGGTGTCGGGTGGCTGCACGTCGGCGCGGTTGTGGCGCACGCCGAGCGTGACGCGGCCGCGCGCCGCCGCCCGGCACACGTGCCCCACGGCGCGCGAGTGCGACGCAGCGTGGGACACGTGTTATAGATATGATAGTTACGTGTGCAGATGGTGTGCGAGAGTGCCGGTGTCGGGTGGCTGCACGTCGGCGCGGTTGTGGCGCACGCCGAGCGTGACGCGGCCGCGCGCCGCCGCCCGGCACACGTGCCCCACGGCGCGCGAGTGCGACGCAGCGTGGGACACGTGTTATAGATATGATAGTTACGTGTGCAGATGGTGTGCGAGAGTGCCGGTGTCGGGTGGCTGCACGTCGGCGCGGTTGTGGCGCACGCCGAGCGTGACGCGGCCGCGCGCCGCCGCCCGGCACACGTGCCCCACGGCGCGCGAGTGCGACGCAGCGTGGGACACGTGTTATAGATATGATAGTTACGTGTGCAGATGGTGTGCGATAGTGCCGGTGTCGGGTGGCTGCACGTCGGCGCGGTTGTGGCGCACGCCGAGCGTGACGCGGCCGCGCGCCGCCGCCCGGCACACGTGCCCCACGGCGCGCGAGTGCGACGCGCCGCCCAGCGGCCGCCCGTCCACTGACGTCAGCAGGTCGCCGGGCCGCAGCAGCCCGTCCGCGGGGCCGCCTGCAACAACACAACACGCTCAAGTGGTGACGTGACACGCGCGGATCGGACACAATACGCTCGAGTGGTGTGACCGTCTGAAAGGAAGGCACGCGCGGCACGGAGCGCCCGGCCAGAGTTCTGTTCCAAGTTTGAACTGTCGAATTTCAAAAACTACAAGATAGGACAGATGATATTCTTCAAAGTTAAAATTTAGAACGTAATTATTTGAATTGGTTCGACTGCCTCATAAATTTTACTATTAAAAGAGTCTATCTGCAAAAATGAATTTATAAATCGAAATGTATTTTTTTATACATAACTCGCGACCCCTGAATTTACTATATCAAAATTGTTTTTATGGTTTCAGATTTCCCCATACTGTCCCAGTTAAAAAGCTCAATGTGTAAATTGGATTCCTGACGGACGGCGACTTCGTGGTCGGCCGAGAAAGCGCTGGCGGGACGATCTATATTAAAATTAGATGGTGGGAGGAAGCTCACGATACGGAGAATTGGAAGTCCTTGGGGGTGGCCTTTGCCCAGCAGAGGGACGACACAGGCTAAGAAATAAAACATATAAGATAGGCATTATAGGTACGGCTACGCAAAACCTGCGACACCAGACTTTTAATCTTAGTATAGGCTCTGCACGTTACAAACTTGCGACACAACTCAGGTGATTAACCGAATGTTGTCCTGTAATTAAATGTAATGTATGTCATATTTTTTGAAAAATAAATTATTATTATTATTAGGGTTAAGGGCAGAAAGATGATGATTCTTTAGTGATGAATAGTTAACTAACCCGGCACAACATATCCGACAGCGACTCGGCTACCGTCCTCAGTGCCACCAACGATCCGGAATCCGAAGCCAGCCGAGCCTCGAGACAAAGGCACCAGGACATCTGCCTCGGGGTCTGTGCTACCACCTGCTTCTACCTGAAATAATAATCAATCAATAAAAAAATAAATAGGCTTAGCTAGAGCACGATTTATTGCGGTTTCGAGTGTGTGCCCGATTTCAGCATCAGTTAAAATACCAGCAAAATCAAAATCAAAATCATCTGTGAAAATTTCAACTGTCTAACTATCATGGTTCATGATAGATACAGCCTGGTGATAGACAGACAGACGGACGCACAGCGGAGTCTTAGTAATAGGGTTCCGTTTTACCCATTGGGTACGGAACCCTAAAAAAACAAGACCAAAGAGCCAGTCTGACATTTTCGAATGTTTTCAAATAGCCATATAGTGAATGCTAAGTAAAAAGTAGTTCGTAAAGGTTACAATAAATACTTACATGAGGGTAGTTCCCGACGTAGACGGAGTTAGACTGATGGTCAGAGAGTGGGTCCTCGTCACAAGATGGCGGCCGTCCGTACGGATGGTGCATGTGTCTAGGAGGCGATTGTTCTCGTAACCTATTTAAAGTCAAAGTCAATAGGTATTTATTCAATAAAATCACAAGGATCACTTTGAAACGTCTTAATGCTAGGTTTCTCTAGGTGCCAGTTCCACACGACCAAAGCCTAGAAGAACAGGCAACAAACTTACGGCTTAATTGCACAAAAAAAATAACAAAAAATAAGAAAGTGGAATTTAATGGGTAAGCTATATTTTCCGGCAAACCTTTTTATTCTTCGGGATATCTTCTTTTATTAACTGGATTTCTCAAGAAGTATGAAAGATGATCTTTCCAGTTTGAACCAAGAACCATAAACAAGAAAAATTGTATTACCTCCTTCCGAAAAAGGCTTATAATTGATCGAGTGAGCGAAGCGAACGAAGATCTTAGTTTCAACTTGGGCGATTTGTCATTTTATGTATGTATGTATGTATGTATGTATGTTTGTCTGGCGATAACTTTAGAACCGTTGATCCGATCTGCATGAAATTTGAAATGTCGATAGCTTGTACTTGAGAAATTTACTGGTAAGTATATGAGTAATATCGGATGAAGGGTTTTTGAAATATGGGGTTTTTTAAGAGGGCAAAAATAAAAAAAGTTACATAAAAAAATCAAGTTACATGTCATATGAAAGGGCTTTGTTTGGACATTCCAAAACAATTTTTACTTTTTTTTTGGGATGCTCGGTTTTTGAGATAAAACAAAAAAAGTTAAATTACGATAACCAGCGATCCAAGAGCTCCCATATCTAAGAGTTTCGTTGACATCAAGGTTTTTCTACTGGTCGGCCAGTTCCTTTGATTTTTCTTATTTTTTTTTCTTGAAATAAATTAAGGAGGTACTCAGTTCTCATAAAATGGTGACGACGACCAGGTCTGATGATGGAGCCAAGGTCTGTTCAACGGAACTCTTCAATAAATAGGCCAATAGAGTTGAAACTTGGTTACCATACCAAGTTAGTAGGCGGTAGTCAGAAAAAAGTCCAAGGATAATGTTTGGACTTGCCTCTGACTACTACCTACTCAAAGTTTTGATACGTTCGTCGTGTCGCATCACGAGATCTCAGTTCGGAGCGAACTACTAGGAATATTATAATTATGATCTCACCTCATCGGCGATCCCTTTATTCTGCTATTAGAAGAGTTGTTTGAGGGCGATTGGCTCTGCAGTCTTGTGGACGGTGAGTTTGCAAGTAACCTTTCATTTGCGCTGTGGGTGGATGGTGAATGACTTCGTAATCGACCTGGGAGAAACCATAGAGCAAATTAATTGACGGATATTCAAATCAAATTTACTTCAGTGTCAATAGTCGACACGACTTTTTTTAATGTTACGCTGGTCGTCAAAAAAAGGCAAAATTTTATGCATGTTTTAGAACTATACTATACAAACGGTTTAGAACTACATATACTATTTTTGTCAATAAAATATTGGTGGACTTTCTACACAGCACTTTCTGGCCCCAAACTAAGCAAGAAGCTTGTAATATGGGAATCAGATAACTGATACTGATATAAACATGAATAAGAACTTTTTTATCACATCAATTCGAAAATAGATAGTTTGCTCTTCGAAAACAGGTAGCAAAATAGCACTTTGATCCCAAGGGCGGTAAAGTACATTACCGCCCAAGGGCGGTAAAGTGATTTGAATTTGGAATGTGCTTATTGAGTAAAAGTTCCAATCACCAAAGAGATCACGAGCACTGTATGAACACGCAGGCTTTATGATTAAAAAAAAAGCGCCTGAACTAAATAAAAATAAACAAAAACACGTGAAACGCGCATTCCACCTTTGTTCATAATTGTTTACTCAAATTCAGATTTTACTTAGTTTTATGAAAATAAATAAAATTATAATAAATACATGATTGAGACTATGTGACTATGTGACTATGTGACTATGTGACTCCGTGACTCTGTGACTTCGTGACTTCGTGACTTCGTGACTTCGTGACTTCGTGACTATGTGACTTTGTGACTTTGAGACTTTGTGACTTTGTGACTTTGTGACTTTGTGACTTTGTGACTTTGTGACTTTGTGACTTTGTGACTTTGTGACTTCGTGACTTCGTGAATTTGTGACTATGATTATGATTATTCATAAGTTGCACTAAGTTATTTTCTCATTGAGGGTGATAAAAAGTAGAGTGTCCACCTCGGGAGCAACACTATTTTAAGCTCGAGTGAAGTACTTTGAATCCCTCGCTACGCTTAGGATTCTACTTTAGAATCCCTCGCTACGCTCGGGATTCTACTCTAGAATCCTTCGCTCCGCTCTGGATTCAAAAAACACTCTCGCCATAAAAATATTTGTTTGCTCCCTTGGTAAACAATCTACTATTAACGTGTAATAACTTACTGGAACCAACACTGTGAACGCGAAAAAAAACAGCTGTTTCATACATTTTAGCCAGGTATTGAACTTTTGTATGAAACAGCTGTTTTGTTTTCGCGTTCACAGTGTTGGTTCCTTCGAAAAAGTTATTCTTATTGATGGATACTTTAGCCTCCTGAAGTTTTAAGTACAAGTATTGGAACACCTTGAATACTTATAATACATAATAATACCCAGACAGAGAACCAACCTAATGTTAATCACACAAATGTTTGTTCTCGGTGGGAATCGAACCCCCGGCCTACACTACAGCGCAGGCAGAGCTACTACCAACTGAGCTGTGAATAAAATTCATATGGGTCTCATATGAATTTTATTCACAGCTCTATAATCTATAATCTATAAAAAGCGAACTCGTAGACAGTTTTTGGCAAGATACCATACCTGTGGAGTTAGAAGGGGAATGTTGCCGTAATCTGTTGTTAGATGGCGACTGGCGATGTGAGCCGAGCCCGATAGCCGCCGTTGTGGGTGAATGGAGCATGCCGTCTTCTGGGAAACCTGGAGGAACATCTTTTTAGTTTATTTTATAAGAAGACCCAAGCAGTTATGCTGTTTTGTAACGTGATATAATACGAATCGTAGAAATACGTATAAGAAGGGAAGTCAAGTAAGAAGTTGCTTATCAGAAGTTATAGTGGCTATTATAAACGTTCATTTGCTCACAATTTTTTTGAGAGCACTGTGTCTAGTGGTAGCAGCCCCGCCTTCCGATCCTGAGGTCGTGGGTTCGAAATCGATCGTGCACCATTGTGTTCAAAAAATTCTGTGCACAATGCCAGTACTCTCAAACGGTGAAGGAAAACATCGTGAGGAAACCGGCTTGTCGTAGAACCTAAAAAGTTCTATAACATGTGTCAAGTGCTCGAAAGGAGCTTCTTGAGGCGCACTTAAAATCCTTTCTCCACACTGTTACGAAAGAAATTAGTGACAAGAGAAGAGACTCACTCAGTGATAAAAAAAAGAGAGCGAACTTAATGTTGCAAAACATTATTTTCCAGATTAGCCTTGGTTTGTTTACTATGTGCTAATGGAACAAGCAGAAGTGGAACAACAAAGCATTGCCTCGTAAGTCACGCACAAAATAAACGTGCCCTACGATGCATTGCTCCCACTCCACATAACACAAAGGTTAACTGGAAGAAAATGCTAATTAGCATTAAATTCGCCTATGTACTTTACTTATGTGCAATAAAGAATTTTCTTATCTTATCTTATCTTATTGCTCTTGATACATACAGATGTGCCTCATGTGCCTGCAATTTCACTGACAACCACATCCTTCAAACCGAAACATAACAATGCTGCTTACCGGCGGAAATAGGTATGGTGGTAGTACTTCTTCGGACAAGCCACACACAAAGAGGTACCACTTAACATCAGGTGGGCCAACTGTTGTTCCATCGGCAAGTTGTATAGCAAAAAAAAATCGTGTCCTATGCATACATAACTCCGTCTGCGTGTAGACCGCTTAGTCTACATTGTAGACTGAAGACTGTAGACTTGTGGACTGTAGACTCTACAACGACGGATCCCTGGATGGATATCTGTCTCTGTTTAGCCATTTCCTTTCTTTTATTGTTTTGTATGTGTATGTGTGTTTTTTTTAGCAAATAAATGTCTGTCTATGTTTATGTCTATCCCTGAATACGTACCTCCATTATCGCTGCTATCGGCTAGACTGGCGTTCCCCCGCCAGTAGGCCGCGTTCATATCGACGTGCACGGTGGGCGTGGCCACTTCCCCCCAGTTGCCGTTCTCCCAGCGTCCCGCGCCCGCGTCCCAGCCGTTGCCGTTGTTGCCGACCCACTTCTGGCCGTTCTCGTCCCACTTCTGGCCGTTTTCTACCCACTTCTGGAAGGCAATTGCAATTTTGTTCAATAGTTCGCACATTATACAAGGTGTTCCAATACTTGTATTTAAAACTTCAGGGGGCTAAAGTACCCATCAATATGAATAACTTTTTCTATGGATCCAACACTATGAACGCGAAAAAAAAATGTTGTCAGCTGTTTCATACATTTTGGCCAGGTAGGTATTGAACTTTTGTATGACACCCCTTTTTTTTTTTGTGTTTACAGTGTTGGTCTCTTAGAAAAAGTTATTCATATTGATGGGTACTTTAGCCTCCTGAAGTTTTAAACACAAGTATTGGAACACCTTGTAAAAACATTTTCAATAGCGCCATCTGGCTCCAATTAAGCATCGCTTGTACACACGGTACGGTATACGTACGGTGTACATACAAAAAAGCCTGACGTTAAAAACACAACTCAAGACTTGGGGTACAGAACAGACTATACACGGCTCGCTTATAAAGCGTAATTTTTCTTTGGATCTACGTAACTTGATCCTGGTAACTGTAAATGTGGGTACTCTGGGAACTAGATAGCCGAGACAGATACAGAACTAACATCTATGTTCATCACACAAATATTTGCCGCAAGCGAAAAATCAAACCCACATGGGCTAGCTATAATTAAATTTGTCACACTTACCTGTCCGTTTTCATTCCACTTTTGGTTATTCTCGTTCCACTTCTGTCCGTTTTCGTCCCACTTCTGCGCGTTCTCAGCCCAGTTTCTGATATTGTTGGAGTTGTCGACCCAAGTTTCCTGTCAAAATATGATGGAAAAATGCAGCATACCTTAGCATGACACTTGTCGTGTCACTAGTTTTTTCGAAACAGGATTTTAGGAGGAAAAGATTTGAAGAGGAGTACCTTTTTTCGAGCTTTTGACACATGTTTTAGAACTGTTTAGGTTCATAATAACAATGTATAACATGTAATAACATGCCGGTTTCCTCATGATGTTTTCCTTCACCGTTTGAGAGTACTGGTACTGTGCACTTACGTTTTACCGCTTTTAGCGACCTCGGGATCGTAAAGATCGGTACCACTAGACAACCAGTGCTAGCACCACAAGACATGACACTCATTCTTTTGAATAGTACCGATTGTGTTTTGCGAAGAAATTAAGGCCCTAATTCATATTCCCCGCCACTTCATAACAGCTCCATAGCAAGACTTATCGGTCAATGTAGCTAATGTAACCCTGAGCGACCATTATAAATAATGCTATTGTAATTTACCTGTTCCTGCCACTGCGCCTGCGGTAACGTGAGCGGCATCCCACCTGGCGTGGAGCTGCGCCGGCGACGGTCTATAAGGCTCTCGCGTTCTACTCTCTTGTGAGTGGGGACTGCGTATGTTGCTTCTGTGGACATTGTACATCATATCGATACCATAACGGAACTTCCTGGCCCTAAAGTGAATTGAGTCATTTAAGTTCAGTCCATCCAGGTGAACCTATTAGGGGCGTCCATTTTTTACGTGAGGCGTTTAGGGGGGCATGGGATCACGCCTAACCTCACCCAATCTCACGTGAGGCAGAAGGGTGAGTCGGCAAATCGGTAAAATCACCTCACATATTAATGGATGCCTCCCTAAGTGAATCACAGGTCGGGATTCTATAAAACATACAACTAATGCAGAAAGTACCTGAATTCATTCCATTCAGTCTGTCTCTCAGTGAATCTTGCGTGTGGAGTGTGGGCGATCTTAATTGTTCAGCGGTGGGGGTTTTACTCCTGCCCAGTTGTGGATTTGTTGGTGCTACTACGGAATAGAAAAATAACATGTCATCTTTACAATTACAGCAAGTACAAAAAATTGAGCGACGTACGTTTGTATACCGCCGCGTGCGTTTTGATAACACGCACGACGTCCTTTCGAATACCGTCGCGTGTGGCTGTGGCCGCCACACCCGCAGCGTGTGTTACATAACAGTGAGTATAACCTGCATGGTGGCTGGTGGCGGAGCGGGAGCGCGAGGCGCGCGCCGGTGGCTGTGGCCGCCACACCCGCAGCGTGCGTTACATAACAGTGAGTATAACCTGCATGGTGGCTGGTGGCGGAGCGGGAGCGCGAGGCGCGCGCCGGTGGCTGTGGCCGCCACACCCGCAGCGTGCGTTACATAACAGTGAGTATAACCTGCATGGTGGCTGGTGGCGGAGCGGGAGCGCGAGGCGCGCGCCGGTGGCTGTGGCCGCCACACCCGCAGCGTGCGTTACATAACAGTGAGTATAACCTGCATGGTGGTTGGTGGCGGAGCGGGAGCGCGAGGCGCGCGCCGGTGGCTGTGGCCGCCACACCCGCAGCGTGCGTTACATAACAGTGAGTATAACCTGCATGGTGGCTGGTGGCGGAGCGGGAGCGCGAGGCGCGCGCCGGTGGCTGTGGCCGCCACACCCGCAGCGTGCGTTACATAACAGTGAGTATAACCTGCATGGTAGCTGGTGGCGAGCGGGAGCGCGAGGCGCGCGCCGGTGGCTGTGGCCGCCACACCCGCAGCGTGCGTTACATAACAGTGAGTATAACCTGCATGGTGGCTGGTGGCGGAGCGGGAGCGCGAGGCGCGCGCCGGTGGCTGTGGCCGCCACACGCGCAGCGTGGTGTCGGCGCGCGCGGGGCACTCCTTGAGCGCCAGCACGACGTGCGCGTGCGCGGCGCGCCGGACGTCCCGCGCTCCGATCTGCAGCAGCACGTCGCCCTCGCGCAGGCCGCCGCATCTACTGCGGTCCAGCACCTGCAGACAATTTTACAATTTTTCTTTTTTAATTCCTACTTTTACAATAGATATGCAAGAACATAGAAACATTAGTGAAGCTAGTAAATGATAAGTTGTAATATATTACCTTTTTGACTTTCTGCCCGTGGACACTATCAGCTATCGTAAATCCGAAACCAGCGGCGCCTCTTCTTAATGTGAGTACCAATTCCCGCCCGGCTTCCTCCGCTGTGCCATTTTCGTCCCGATGATCTGTAAAATATAAATTCTCTTGATTTCCTAGCCAATTTTTTTTTACATAGTAATAATTTGAATGAATGCCAAAAAAATCATCATCATCATTTTCCTGCCCTTATCCCACTTCATGTGCGGTCTCCACTCTCCTCTATCAGCCGTCATCAGCAGTCACTCCTTGCTTACTCATGTCTCAATGCCAAAACAATATTTGAGGCATAGTGTGGAGCTTAGGTCTGCCTTTGACTATCCTCTTTAAATAATATTTTATAAACAAAGATTTGAAAGGTCAATCTTCAAGAAATCTTTTATTTTTCTAAATTTATGAACATTCCAATAACTAACTATTCGGTGAAAATTCATGTCAACCATGATACATTGTATGTACAAACAATTATCTTTTATCTACCTACTAGAAATTGTATTTAGATTTATCATAAGTGGACTGTAATGTAAAGTCCGTCCGAGTTATTTATTAATAATAAAGTTCTTTCAACCAAAATACATACCCGTAGCCAAAGAAAGCAGATGATCAGCGGAAGGGCATCTTGGAGGCACAGTGTTAGTTTCATTAGCTGTTCCCAGCTCGTCCAGATCGAAGGAGCGAGACATGAGCCGCCTCTGGCCCGGACTGTGGTGCACTGGAGAGCTGTCCGGCTCATCGTGCCCTTGGCTCACTGACTCGTGGTCAGGAGAACGGATGTTAAATCTGGAAATGATAGTAATATAAAATAAATGTTATTGGAGACACAGCACACAGCACTGAATAGTCCCAAATTTGTAGAAAAAATACAAACTTATAATAGAATAGAATAGAATAGAAAAATCTTTATTTTGTCTGTTAAATCGAAATTTACAAAAGAGCTGTTACAATTTTGATGACAAAAAAGGCCACCACTCAGAATTTGCTGTAAGAGCTCAAGCCCATACAGCGCTGGTTTTCAGTGGCGCCATTAATATTAATTAACATCCAGACAGAACAATTATGATCATCACAAAGTCAAAAGGTATTTATTCAGTTGAATCACAAGAATCACTTTGAATCGTCAAAGCTATGAGGCTTTCCAAATCCATTAAGAAATATAAAATGGCGCTGCTTAATCTCTTGCTCACACAGTACTGTTAACAACTGTGTGTAAATGAATGGAACGCCAAAACAGCGTTGACATATTTTAGTAGATTTGTTAAAAATCCCTTCGATCCGAAAACAAACATTTAATCGATAAACATAGATGTTTGATTTGTGTCTGGGTGTATTATAGTATTCAAAATATGTATTCACACAAAAAAGTATATCAGTATTCAATCAGTTATTTGTTTCTCATTGAACATATCATAATTATATAGCTACGCTTAGTTTGGGCTAGATGGAATCGTGCGATAATATGCAGCAAAATTTGAAGGTAGATAATTATTCAAACCTAGTCTGCAAAGCTCTTGTAAGTGCATGCATGGCCACATTCTCGTCTGCGGGCGGGGACGTGGCGTCCACTGCCAGTGTACTCAGAACTCGGGTGTTGGGGTCTTCGTCGAACGTTAGCGGGTACCCTGGAATGTAAGGAATATTATATGCCGCAGCCGGTAATTCTATTCCACTTCCTAAAAAACAAATGTTTAGATACTTGAACACAACACCGGCGCACAAGAGTAGTAGAGCTCATTGTGAAGGGCTCGTCCGGGGAACAACCACCACGCCTTTTTCTGCCGCCAAGCAGCGTTGCTGTGTTTCGGTTTGAAGAGTGTGGTTGCCGGTGTAATTACAGGCATATGAGGCTCAATATCTGGATGCCTCAAGTTGATGGACGCAGGGCAGTGCATCGTAGGGCACGTTCCTATCGTGCGTGACTTACGAGGCAACGCTTTCTTATAGGCGATGGTTACCACTTAACATCAGGTGGGCCATTATACTTGTTTGTATAAAAAAAACGCATTTAACGTAATTTTTTAACTTATGCGATTGGAACACATATTAAGTAGGTACTCATATTACACGGCACTAAAACATCAACGATAATATGCTATAAATACTCATGTTGTATCAGTGTATCAGTAAATTATACCTCTAACGAGATGCAAGACAACTTCGGTGCCTGGAGTGATAGACTGGAAGATCTGCGCGACACGAGCGTGGGATAAACCACGCACGCCTCTGTTACCCACGCCAACTACCACATCACCGGGCCTCAACGCACCTGTGGAAATAATACATCAATCATTGACTGTTACATAGTTCACGCCCAAATGATCACGCTCTCAGTAACGCTTCGTGAATATCAGAAAATAAAAGTACCATGGTTCTTTCATTATTATATGGCGCAGCCGGAAGGATGAACATTTTATTTGTAACTCAATCATTTAGACTAGACCAATTGGGATTAAACTATAAATTTATCATTAAGGATAAGGTAACTCAACTAACTATGAAGAGAAGCCCTCTTTAGATAACTTACCATCGATCCAGGCTGGACTATTTGGAACAATGCTGCGGATTTGAAGGTAACCCTCCGTTTCTGGTATACCTTCAGCGCCAATTAGTGTGAAGCCTAAACCCTGTAAAAGAAGTTACGTCATTTTAATAATGGTAAACAAAAATACTAATTTAGAGCTGTTCTTATTCACTTTTAAGAGTAGTAGAGCTCTTTGTGAAGGGTTCGTCCGGGGAAGTACTACCACCACGCCTTTTTCTGCCGCCAAGCAGCGTTGCTGTGTTTCGGTTTGAAAAGTGTGGTTGCCGGTGTAATTACAGGCACATGAGGCTTAATATCTGTATGCCTCAAGTTGATGGACGCAGGGCAGTGCATCGTAGGGCACGTTCCTATCGTGCTTGACTTACGAGGCAATTCTTTGTTATAGGTGATGGTTACCACTTAACATCAGATGGGCCATCTGCTTGTTTCATCAACTAGTTGTATAAAAAAAAAAAAAAACTTAAAATCTTATTTCTGGTATGGGTGCCGGTGTAAATGGGTGCCGGTGTAATTAAAGGTACATGAGACTTGAGACGCTAGGTCTCAGCGTGATGGACGCAGTTCACTACTACGTAGGATGCATTCTCGGTTGGCTTGCTATGTGATATATACTGTTTTTTCAGCTGGTATGTAGACGCGATAAGCGTCCTACCTATCAGACGTGAAAAATAAATAGTTCTCAGCACGCTCGATAGGATCGCTTATCGCAAAAGTTGGAATAGCACTGATCAGCTTGGTCCTGTTACTTTACCTAATAAAAAGTCACAAACCTGAGTGCCTTTAGTGAGGGAGAGAGTGAATCGTTCGCCGTGCAGCTCCCCCGGCGGCGGCGGACCTTGCAAGTTGTTCTGACTGCTGTTGCCATTCTCTGCAGCTAACTTCTCCGCTGAAATCCATACCATACCAATTTATATACACAAAAGGTTTTTATAGACCTTTATCTCCACATAGTATCAGAGTAATTTAACCTATTTCGGTGGTAATTAGGTAGATGTATTAGATCAGAAAAAAACACTAAACACTAAAACTCTGCACTGTCTGGTACTGGTCAGTGAGGGGTCCCTGGCTTAGTATCTGCCGCCCCATTACCCATTTTGCGTGATTAACATCACAACACTGGTATTCTGCCAGAGCCTAGACTGGGTAAAACCATGGATTTATAACCACCACGGATTGAGTAGTGTCTGCATTGATAATTTAGGCATCAATGAAACCAAAGTAACACAACACCCATCTTTAAAAATATTAGGATACATTCAGTCACCAGTACATAATCGTGATGACTACGGCGACCCCCTTCCTTTAAAGAAGAAGGCCTATGTTCAGCACTGGACTTATGCAGGCTGATGACGTGATGACCATACATTGGCAAACTCTCAGCCAACGAGGCGATCAACTACGTCCCACGGACATTCGCCCACCGTGTCAGAGGTCGTACGCGACCATTTCATTGACCTGTGAGAAATCTGCAAACTTTTTTTAATTCTAGGTAGGTTTCAATTCATTCCTTTCATGTAAATTCTCAATATTCACACATCGCGTAACCAATGGACTATAACTTGGCATGCATGATCAATTGATTTGTACGTAACGATACGCTCAATTACAGACGGAGCTGTTTATCGACGCTTTCTTAGGTGTGGAATTTATGTAAGGTATTACCAAATAGTGAATAACTTTTGGGTGTCTGGCTTCCCTAATGGGAGGTTGACACGAGGCGATACCTTGTCGTAACCCATGGCTTTGTCATGCCTTTCTTGAGGATTACGCTCCATTACAGTGTAATTACAGGCACATGAGGCTTAACATCTGTATGCCTCAAGTTGATGAACGCTGGGCAGTGCAATGCTTTGTTATAGGTGATGGTTACCACTTAAGATCAGGTGAGCCATCTGCTTGTTCCATCAGCTAGATGCATTAAAAAACAAAACTAGGGGCGTGCGCTAGTGTCCCGTATACATCGGCATGGTATAAATTATGAATATTTCAGTATTAGTCACGATATTGGTTAGACGGAGACTAGCATCATTTAGATATTTGGTACTGCGTGTATTTATTATTCTTTGCCAGATGCATAATATGTGCGAAGCTAACATGTAACCCAAAATTATTTAATGAAAATGTTTACAAAAGCAAACATGTGATTTTTTCTAGAACATCAACAGTTGTCATAGTATGCAGCATGTTTACTAATGTAACATGGGAGGTTGTAAGCGTGGGCACAACTATTGAGGATTAAATGGCGACCCGAATAGTTGGTGGACAGTAAAGGCTTAAAAATGCTCTTTCGGAATAATTGTTGATGTTTCAGAAAGAGCATAAAAAAAATCATAAATACCAAAACTTTTGATGCACAAAAGCTTAATACAAAATCTTAATTTAAAACACAAGAGCCAGGATCTGATATCATTCCAAAGAAAATCCTTTAGGTTTTGTACTTTTTGTAAACTTTCTATATCTAGTGATATCAAACCATTGACACCGCTTACCTCTCAGCCTCCTAGCTTGCAGCACAGGGTTTTCATACTGAGTTCTTCTATTGATATGGTCCACATAGTAGGAGCCGTATCTTTCATCCGTGACTCGTTCCCAGCCATACGGTAGTTCATCCTCCCCACACTCTCCGAGTGAACGTTTACGGACCCTCGCTAGTCGAGGATCTAGCCAGTGTGATGTGCCAGTGTTGTTACTGAAAAAAAAAAAATAACTTAGTTTGAGTTAACTTAGTTAGTCTCTTTGTGAATGGCTTGCCTGGGGAAGTACTACCCGAGTGTGACTTGCAATGCAGTGCTTTAATGGATGGTTACCAATTAGCAGGTAAAATTGTAAAATAGTTTATTTCTCTCTTAACAAAATAGCTAACTTAAACATTATAGGCTTTTATAAAAGTAGACTGATGTGAAGTATTTGCTTGATCAGCAAGTACTAGGTAGGTACTAAAAACTAAAAAAATATGCAAAACAGATTGCTAAAAATGATCTAGGTAACTACATTTCATGACATAACACTAATTAATTGTTGCCAATCAATATCTTCTTGTTGTCTGTTCTTCTAGGCTTGGTTGCTTGGAACTGGCACCTAGGTTTAAGATATTGGGAAGTTCTCAAGCCATCTGTGTAATGCTCATCTAAATAACAACTAGGTATACATAATAAATCATCTTGAACAGATGCAATGGTGTTTACTTGTATGTAGATTCGGAGTAAAGCTCAGATTCATACTTACAATTAGAACTGCCTAGTTTAGGGCCCAAATACTGTTGTACACAAAACTTGTAAGAGATTGAAAACTGGAACAGGTAATTTTTTTATGGAAAAAGCTTTTTATTTCTATGACATTAAGGTCCATTTTTATTGATCTATGACATGGCATCACATTCAATAAACAACTATGCAAGTATGATAGCAGGTGCATTCAGTCAAACTATAAATAGCCAGTTTACTAACAAACCAGAATAGCAGCCCACATTCCAACAAGACACCAGTTTAATAACACAAAGTTAGTTTTTTGAACTAATAAATTCATTGACATTGTTTAATCTAAATACCTACAATTTCATTGAGCACATAAGATGAAACAGGTTTTTGGAGAAAACTGTATGGGTAAACTTACTCAATAAAATAGGTTTCCCCAGTAGCGGTAAAAGCTTTCTCCCACATAGGAGGCAGTGGTCCTAGGTTATATTCTTCTTCTTCATCATCCCTCTTGCCTTCGGGGCCTCTTACTCCCACCACGGAGCCTCCAACAGTGTTAACAGTACCGGAGCTATGAGTTGAAATACCAGCCGATGAGAGTTTGTCTGAGTCCACTGAGCTTTGGGCCATTTTATAGAGCATAAAATGTATTAGATCACATCACTTTTCAATGCTCCAGTTTATCTATGCAATGCACTTCAGTCTATTTTTAACGCGCTAACATAATTCAATATTTAGAACACCATTTGATTCATTTGCATCCTTTTTACTCAGCAGTAAGGAATTCCATAAAAACAAAACAATACCATCCAGCCAGTGACCGTATGAGTCATTTTGGGCCTGGCTCCTTTACAAACTTGTCGTATCGTGTACTTTTTACCGGGGCTATTTGGCGTGTGATTGATTCGTCGTCACGTTTAGCGCGATGCGATGCTTCTACTTTATTTGTTAATGCATATCATTTGCATCACAGCGCAGGTGCATCGTTAGCAACGAACGTCGCTCGCTCGTTAATCAACACATGAGACAATAACGGTAAATGACCACAAGATGACGATTACTGTGTTTGTATGTTATCCAGATTACTTTTTCAGAAACAGGTAATACTCGTAGATGTTTCCGAAAGTAGGTGCAACAAGTGTGTGTTATGGATAGGCAGGCAGACACACAACTTCACTCACTGCACTGGCTGGCTGGATACAGCTGTTTGTTTAGCTCTTTTGGATGTAGTGAGGGCACATTCCACTTCCACAATCACAGTTTACTCGCTAGCCTCATATCGTAATTAAATTAAACATGGCTATAGATAAAATTGCACGGTTTTCCATTTTTATTTTAACTAAAGAATTTTTGTTTGAAATTATGCAGCAAACGAACTTTTTTGGACAAATAAAATTCACTACACACGCTATCTATATTCTCCACCAACACAAATAAATAAAATAGGGATGCGCCACGCCAATCAAAACCATCTTACTTCTTTCTCGTTGGTTGTCTGTCTGAATCGGAACTGACAGGCTAGTTACTAACTAGCCTGTCAGTTTAATCACTAGCTAGTAGTTAGTGATAAAACTACTAGTGTGAGTTCCTGACAGTACCTGATATTACACTGTTTGGGCTAAATGCTGAATAATAAGTACTTACTTGAATTTAGTATATTTTATAACGCCCGAGTGTTACTGTGTGAAAGTAGATATCATGATTGTAATTTATTCTACGAGAGTGAGTTACTACTAGTGTTCTATTATGAGTAGGTACTGCATTTTCATCGTCTCGTGCATCCGCCGAACCTGGTTGAAGAACTTTATTTTTTAAACTTTTTGGTTACACCTAGGTTTATAGAACCAAAACATAGAAAGGTGACAAAGTTAGAACTAATATAAAATCTGTAAACCCATTTTATAAACTTATAACAATATCTAAATCGATGAATAAAACTATAAATCGATCCGTACGAAATCGATTTCAAGCTTCATTGATTCGATGATTTTAAATTCAGTGCTGCCATCTTAAGTGAATTTTTAAAATATCGCAAAAAATCTTTTACTCAATAGTTACTATTACTACTACTCCATGATAGATGGCGCTGCATGATAAAATTAGCTTTGAGGCTTTCTTTACCACAGTTTAAGCTTTGTTTTTTGTTGGTTTTCCGGAACGTCTATCCTTTTTTGTATGGAGATTCGATAAGCGCCTCTATGGCGTGCTTAGAACTCACGAGCCTATTTCTGCCGTCAAGCAGCGTTGCTGTATTTCAGTTTGAAGGTTTCGGTTACCGGTGAAATTACAGGCACACAGTGGCGCAGCTAGGTGGACAAGGGCCCCGGTGCATAGAGAAACCTACCTACCCAAATGTATAAAGCCCACACCTACAATTTGCATCCCAACTATGGGGAATGTGTGCTACCGATTTAATTTTTTGTCATCTTTAAGTAGGTACATTTACCAACATTGAAGCAAATAAATGATTTATGATTTATGATTATTTATGAAAGAATCGGGCCTCACCCCCTCTTTCCACATAGCTTGAACTTATATAGGCCTTTAAAATAAATAATTTTAAAAATATCTGAATGCATGATTGTAAAAACCCCCCTCAGACCACTTTTTTCGAATTACTTTTTATGATGGAAAAATGATCCCTATATCAAGACGGATCGATGGAGCTCAAAAACACACCTCGGTCATAGTTCTTTTCCGCAGAGTTAGGGGTAACAAAATTTTGATGACCGTAAAAACCCACCTTATCCTGGATGAAGTGGGTTTTTACAATCAACCTAAGGGCAACACCTGAAAACCGATAGCTTGAGTTGGCTTTGAAAAGCGACCTGAAACCATTATCAAATACGAATATTATAACAAAGTATTTAGGGAAAACTTTTATCTACACTTTGGACGGCCAGCAGTTGACATGTGATGCCAGCGCGAGACTCTAGACTTAAAAATCAATTCAAAAACTCGATGATGTAGCTAAAAGGGTCGCTTTCGCTTGAAACAAAAGACCGACGTGTACTGAGAACGGAGAAGGTAAAATTCAGTATCTCCAAATTCCATCACCTAGCACTTAAAAAGCTTGGAAGCGACGTGCCTGTAAGAACGATGGAATACATTGATGGAATAGTGAAAAATACATTCTTGCTGAAGATGATGCCACAGATTGTCGTACCACTACCACAAAAACCTGCGTACGGATCAAGGCAGCTCAGCATCAACTCTAATAAAATGGCATACCTAAAAAAGTGCGTTGAGTTTGTGCCAGAAGAAGAAAAAGTAAAGTTTTGGAACGAAATTTTGGAATGCCCTATCTGATCATGTCGAAAATGACGAATTAGATTAATATGTGAATATTTGTAAGTAATAACTTCGTTGTTTAGGTAATCCAAGCAAATAAAACATATTAAACATACAAAAAAAAATGGACTTTGATCGTAAAAACACACCTCGTACATGATGACTGTAAAAACCCACCTTATCCGAAATTTTCGAAAAATTATAAAAAAAAAGCTAATAATAATTAATTAAAAAAAAAATACATGTGGACTCTCTTATTTTACTCTAATTAAATACATAGAAAAATAAATTCATTTAGAACATTTTTTTTACACCAGAGAGTTTTTATTGATTTCCCGAAACTTTTGCATTTGGTCTGAGGGGTGTTTTTACAATCATGCATTCATCTGTGAGCAAGCTCTAGGTTTTCTAGCTTCGGGAGCTGGCTGACTCTCTCTTTTCAAAGCTTAGGTTACAGGGCCCCCTGAGCTACGGGGCTCTGGTGCACTGCACCGCCTGGCCCTACCATGGCTAACGCCACTGCAGGCACATGGGGCTTAACGTCCGTATGCCTCAAGTTGATGGACACAGGGCAGTGCATCGTAGGGCTCGTGCCCTTCGTGCTTGACTTACGACGCAAAACTTTGCTATATGTACCTACTAGTAGGTATTTTATCCTCTTATCTGTGGTTTAGGTGATGGTTACCACTAACATTAGGTGGGCCATCTGCTTGTACCATCAGTAAGTAGTTAGTATAAAAAAAACTACATTAAGTCAAAGTCAAAAGATATTTATTCAATAAAATCACAAGGATCACTTTGAAACGTCTTAAAGCTAGGTGACTCTAGGTGCCAGTTCCACGCGGCCAAAGCCTAGAACTGTTCTTCTCGGCAACAAACTTACGGCTTGGTTCCTACCGCTCTTTTGTTAGGGTTTAGGGTCTTACATATTTGGCACTTGTATTATACCACGTTTCACAGAAGTTTATAATCAATAGCGACAAGCCTGTAATAAGCATAAGCGTCTGATAAGCATAAGATCTGTTTTCTTTTCAGTGGCTTCATAGCCACAAAAATACATAGAAAACGGATTTCCTCACGGTTAGTGCATACTAAGCGCCAATGCACAGGTACTTAAGTACTTCTTTTATTTTAGTGAACAGGCATATGATCCGAAGACTTGGTCTCTGCCCCACTAGACCATCACCAGTGGCGGATTATATATTTGCCACCAGTAGGCTATTTAAAATTTGCTCTACAATTCGATGCTCTAGTTTACAATCATAATTACCTAATACATTTTATGTCAATTAAATTGCAACTTTATGGTTAGGTAGTGCAATATCATCCTCATTAGGTACATCAGCTTTTTCCCGTTATTAGTATGATTGTGTTGTGAACTAGGGGATCGATGTGTCAGTTCCTTTTCCAAAAGCTCACGGCCGGTTTCGGAAAGCCCGATCAAAACTAATCGGATGTCAAGTCACTTGCTATGTCTATCTAATTCGATGTAATAGCTGAAATGGCGAGTGACTTGACATCCGATTAGTTTTTATCGAGCTTTCAGAAACCGACCGTTAGTCTTTTAAGTAGCAGGTAGCAGTACATGATTGAGCTTTTCGTAGCTTAGAAGTATACCCAAGAACAAGATAAAGATAATATATAAGAAAAAATAAGGGCCTAATCTGCCGCCCTAGGCCTACTCAGGCTGCTGGTAAATCCGACACTGCCATCAGCGCATAAAATGACAACTTTTTATTGGAATTCATTTTCATCATAAAACTATTTTGAATGAATACATAAATATGTACATTATGTACCTACCTAGTCCCTTAAATAGCTCACGTAGGTATATTTCGTAATGATATTACAGTTTTATAACAAAAAATATGAAACGCTCGATAAATATAAAATAAAACATGATAACGTTAGCGCATTCATTAAATACTTTATGGATGAGCTCATTTTTAGCTAAGAACAGCGGTCTCTAGCGGTCTTGTTATTTTTCACGTTTTGGCATTCTACACTACTTTACTCTACCGAAAAGAACTCTACCGGAAGTATCAATAGTAGATTAGTAGCCAAGGGCTGTAAGGCATCAATTGCAGCCCGAGATATATAGGTGCACGAGCGCAGCGAGGGCGCCTATAGTTCGAGGGTGCAATTGGTGCTTACACCCGAGCTAACTATTCTGCTAATATATATATATTTATATTATATTTTTATATTATTTTAGATATATATATATATATGTATAAAATATTTAAAGTAAAAGTTTTCTATTCCCGCCTTTTTCATTAAAAAGAATCAAGTAAAGAACTTTTTGTTTTTTTTGTCAAGATCGAAATTGAGCTTCGCCGTTCGATATTTAAAATTGATGACTATTACACTCACACGAAGACAAGGCTGAATAGCAAAGCGACCTCTTTGGTCATTGGGCTGAATGCATGATGTCTATTGCCAGTATGATGGTTAGATGTACGCGAACTTTTTGAAAGAAATAAGTGTTTTTTTTAATTACTTACCGCCCTAGGGCTTTTCTAGCTACATTATTACCCTAGAGCGCTAATTATTATTATATCTAGTAAAATAGATATCTAGAAATCTCCCTAGACATTGAAGACGATGAAGAAATGTAGGTAGGTACCTACATTGCGTTAGCACATCCATACAAGCATCCTTTCATCGCAGACTCGCTCATCATGAGTCACTCAGTTTCCATCCAATTATTATTTCCATGCAAGCTCGACTATGATGCGATCTAAAATACATCGTTACCTAGCGGCTGTGCCACCTAAATTTTAATATTAAAAGCACATGAAATCTTAGTCACGTATGCTCAGTGGCCGGGAGCACAGACTCTGTGATAAAAATTCCATCTACTAGACTCATAAACATAGAATTGTGACACCCATATTGTGGTTGTGAGTGGCTGTGGTCATTCGCGCGCTTTTTCGGCAGCCATCTTGGAATAAACTTTTTCTTTCCACCCCCCGGAAGTAAGTGTGATCCGACTAATCATTCAACCGATTATGTGTGCTTATTGTGTAAGTGAGTGATTGCTAATTAACTCAAGTAAGGTAAGGTAGTATTTAACGAAATTGAACATTTATTCTTCTTTAGAAAGTAGTTTGAATAGTACTGCAGTTTATTCCTGAGCTCAGGGAATTAATTACGGTTGGTTACATCAAATTGGGCTTGGCAGAACGCTGGATTTCGTGAAGTTACGAGTAATATTAAACGAGCCGAGTGTCGTGGAGCGTGATGTGATGTAATCGGTTTGAGAATCCAGCTATTTTCGGATTTGGAATAAAGTATCGCTATTTTAAAATGTAGCGCGATTTTTGTGTAGGATGATACTTTTTATTCATGACACAGCCAGTTTTACAAGATATTTATACCTTTAAACTTCTCAATGGTATTCCCTCCGACCATTATGTTGGTATCCATTGTTTTTTTTTTATTAGGAATAGAAAATAAAAATAGTTGAAAGAAATGAAGAAGGAAGAAAATAGAAAACACATAGCGGCTAAATTTACCTATAATGTAAGCCATCTGCTAATTTATAGAATGGATTTAGCTGCAACTCTTTTTAAATTGCCGGGGTTCTGATGCAGTTTTCTCCAAATAAGTCTTTCCAATGCGGCCTCCTTGACTACCTTATACGACTTGACAGCGACCTTCTTTTTTATCTGGCTCACGTTACCTTTTCTTGGCCTTCCTCATCAAAAATAATATAATCACTACGTTTTATTCCTCAGCCTCGCTTTCCTTCTACCTTTCCTTCAATTAGGTTTTATATAGCTGTCAAGTCGTAGAAGATGTCCAAAGATTTTTCAACTGCAACTGCCGTCGTAAAAATGTGACTCCCTTTTATTCGTATAAACAAAACACTTTCATTCACTGTGTTGCACTATAATCTTTATATGTTGCATCATTTAGCCAACGTTGTCTTCACACACAGCGTAGGTACATAGCTATTTCTTTCTAAACGAACGTAGTGACGTACTTTTACTACCAATATACCGGGTAAGTTTTTTAAGGGTCCTCTGAGGTTAAAATCTGAGCGAGTTATGGATAAATGTTGTTAGGAATTGAAAAATTAAATGACGACGCTGATGACGCGTCGTCCTAAGAGAGGTTCCTAAGACGTCCGTGTGTCTTTTATGGTTTCGAATATCCCCATACCGTCTTAGTTAAAAAAAATACTGTGTGGCTCGTAGAACTGACAACCTCTGGGAAATATAGGATCTCAAATGGCGAAGAACCGAAAGACGAAGGGTAGGACCCCTCTCACCCAATGGACAAATGACAGAGAACGCAGATAAAACATGGAAGCATTCTTACCTCCAAAAATTACTCAAAAAATGACCCAGCCGGAGCTTGGTTTATTAGTAGTAAATGCAGGCAGTTTGACAGTCGACTGATGTAGAAATGTCTTAGGTGGCCTAAGCATTGGAAAGCAATTTAGCCCTAACCGTACTAGAAATAAGGAAGACTTTGAACTGTGCTAACAGACGTCATACAATTGCGAAAAAGTTCCAGTGACACTTATCTGTTTTTTCTGTACCACTTCTGTGTCTATTTCCTTTGAAAGAAAGCTTCTATATTTTATTTGCGTTTAATGGTGGATAGGGAATTTAAAAAAAAATCTTAAGGGAGGCCTCTGTCCGGCAGTAAACTGAGGCTGATGATGATGATAATGAGGGTCAATAAGACATGACACGACATATCTTACCTAGCTGCGCAGTGGGTATTTAATTAAACATATCTAATTATAATTTGAGTGTGTAGTGTTATTTACTCCGCGTTCCTTAATTAATTAGCGGGAAATGGGGGCAAGGATAGGTCAGCGCGTATGTAGGCTGATTTCGTATTTGTGTAGTAAAGCTCTATATTATAAATAAAATATTAATAAAATTGTTGCTTCCTAACAACTTTGGAACTGAGAGAAGAATTAGAGCCCCGTAAACTCCATTTTGGACGTAGACCTTCGTAGACCCTCTACGCCGTAGAGGAGTCACAGTAAAAATTCTCCAAAGTTTATTTTTTATACTACTTGTTGATGGAAATAACAGATGGACCACCTAATGTTAAGAAGTAACCATCACTTTTTTTACAACGAGTTGTTGGAACAAACAGAAGGCCCACATGATGTTAAGTAACCATCACCTTTAACAAAGCATTGCCTCGTAAGTACGATAGGCACGTGCCTTACGATGCACTGCCTTGCGTCCATCAACCTAAGGTATACAGATGTAATGCCGCATGTGCTTGTAATTACACCGGCAACCACACACTTAAAACAGAAACACAGCAACGCTGCTTGGCTGCAGAAAAAGGCGTGGTGGTATTTCTTCGAAGAAAGACTACTAGGCACAAGAGAAAGTTTTATCGGCGGCATTATTACATCGCGGCGAACGTCTGAATCAGTAACAGTTACAACTCTTGTGAAATACTTAAGTTCTTACTATAAATATATATATACTATAAATGTGTGTTCACAACGAGCCAGTATAAACAGTGCTCTGAGGAACAAGATTTACGAGAGGCTTTTAAGATAGCGGTGTCGTTCTGGAACGGCCGTAAAATACGGTAATCAAAGTCAAAGTTAGTGTTTTTTATTCCACCACAACGTGTAACGTGATTTGAATCCTGGTGTACGTAAAATTATGTATGATATAATCTTAACTCCGTATATATGACGGTAACCATTCTGGAATCCTTAGTTTTACCTGCATGCAACTTTCTAATGCACTTTTGTTTTAATAGGTGTTTAGGTAGACAACTTTTTTCTATAGGTAGGCGTTTTTGTAGGTATTTTTAACAATATAGGGGCCAGTTTTAGCACTTTCTTCCAGTGACATGAGCTTTGATTGCAATATTTAATACTATGAGTATTATATAGGCTAAGGAATCATGCATTCCAAGCATGCTTTGCAAATAGGTAGGTATATTTTTTCCGCATCTCAGCACGAAACCAAAACAGTACGTGACTTACGAGGCAATGTTTCGTTATAGGTGATGGTTACCACTTAACATCAGGTGGGCCATCAACTAGCGGCATAAAAAAAAGTACGTTCAACACTTAAAATACCATTAAAAACTGCATTCCCCGGTTACTAATCCCTAGCGATACATTCAAAACGACAAATCTCTGAAACGTTTCACCCATGCAGTAAAAATATCTCACAGCTTCCACGGAACATTAAATTAGACTCGCCACACGACTATTAATATGTTTATAGCTAGGAATGCCTGAACCCTGTGTCTCCAATCATTGCTGGGTCATGTGACATCTAGTCACAAGATTTGGGATGAATGAACGGTGTCACACGCGCCAAAGCCGCAGTACATATTGTCACAAAGTCGTGTAAACTCAGAATCACAAAACCGGGTGACGAGCTTACTACTGTCAAGTGGAGAGCACTGGTGGTCTAGTGGTAGCGGCCCCGCCTTTCGATCCTAATACTGCGTTTACATTAAGACATTCGCGCTGCCATTCGCGTGGACGGAAATGTTGCCATCCATATGTCTGCGGCAGCATCACCGGCAATGTGTGTTCACGCAACACGGGCAACGCGAGTGGACATGGAAGTGGCCTGTATACATTCTCGCATTGCCCAAGTCCCTTCCCAAGTTTGCACATTTCCACGGACATGAGCTGAGTGTAAACGGGGTATAAGGTCGTGGGTTCGGAACCGGTCGTGCACCAATGAGTTTTTCTGTTCAAAAATGTATGTGCACAATGCCAGTACTTCCAAACGATGAAGGAAAACATCGTGAGGAAACCGGCATGTCGTAGAACCTAAGTTCTATAACTTGTGTCAAGTGCTCGAAAGGAGCCTCTTGAGCCTCTTTCACCACACTGTTTTGAAAGAAACTAGTGACACGACAAGAGAGAGACTACTGTCAATTTTTTAATGCAAAACTAGCTTTCTAAATAATAAGATAATAGGAAACTAATTAGTGACACAATTAAAATAACAAGACAATCAAATTTACTGCAGTAATGCAACTTAAATCATCAGTGAAACAGGTACCTTACTCCGCCTAGACTATTTGCCAGTCCTAAGTACTTCCAGGAAATGATCGCTGGAATAAATGACTTCGTAACACATAGCTAAAGAACACGGGTAATAAATCATTCTGGCCGTTAATTATGGTTGAATAGAGTCGGCCTGTTCAGCCTTTACAGAGTTGCTTTATAAAGACACGAACAACCGTCGAACCACTTCGCTCACTCATTTAAACTCAATGTTTTAAGAAAAATCGCAAACAACAACGTTTCGGAGAAAAACATTAGAACATAACATTAGAACAATTTTTTTTATTAGGTTTAAGGTTGTCAACCTCTCAATTTACTCTTTTTTTCAAGTAAGGTATGCTATTTACTACAAAAATACATAATGGACTAGAATAAAACGTAAAACAATAAAAGTGAAAAAATCAAGGCAAAAAAAAAGGAGACGTGGATCCCTGTGCCGATAGACTCCTATTGTTCAGTACCCAAAGTTCCCCAAGGCTGTTTTTGTATGGAGAGTCCTGAGCTCTCGGCACGCCCGATAGAGATGTGGAGTAGATTGAATGAGCGCCTCGCTAATTCAATTTCCATACAAAAAGGGCCTGAAGTTACGGTAAACTAGGCTTTGGTCGCGTGGAACTGGCACCTAGAGTCACCTAGCTTTATGACGTTTCAAAGTGATCCTTATGATTTTATTGAATAAATACTTTTTGACTTTTTTTTTACTTTTAAACGAAACACAAAACTTAGACTTGGGGTCCAGAAATAGCGAGGACTGATGTCTTATTTAGTTATTATTCTGAGGTTTATATACTCGTACTTGATATTAGCAACGTATGTACAACTTGTATATGAAAAAATTGAAACAAAAAAAAAACTTTAATTTTTAATAATAATTCCTTTATTGACAGAGTTTGATTAGTAGTATTGATAAGTATCATTAAAAACACACAAATAATATAATGAATCTAAATGGAGCAACTATTTGATTAACCGGTTTAATTCCATGCAGCATTCATGAGGTTGAAAATCGTATAGGCCTGCTGAAACAGCTGAAAATACAAACATTTTTTAAAATTTATAACTAAAGGAATGAAGAGAAGCCTAAAACTTGATATTTACCCAAAATATCAAATTTTAGATTTATTCCTTTACTCAAAAATATCTGTAGGTACATACATACATCGAATCACGCCTGTTTCCCATAGGGGTAGGTAGAGACCACGGATTTCCACTTGCTACGATCCTGACATACCTCTTTCGCTTCATTCACTCGCATCACATTCTTCATTCATGCTCGTCGGCTTAGGATACTCTTGACCTGGCCTGTCTCTAAAATGTCCATTATCTGATCCAGATACGTTCACCGAGGTCTTCCCCTCCCAACAGTCCCATTTACACTCGCCTGAGGTACCTGTTTCGTTAATCTTCTTTCATCCATCCTCTATATGACCAAACCATCATAACATCATCGTAGGTAGGACAGCAGTAATATTCAATACGTTTAGTTCCAATCCATATGACGGACCGAGCATCTGTCACGGCCGCCGGAAGTTAGTATATAGCGGATAGCGCTGTATGGCCTTCTGAGCTCATCATACAAACTGTAACAGATCGTTTGTAAATTGAGATATTCAAGAGACAAAATAAAGATTTTTCTGTTCTATTCTATTCAAGTAGAAATCCATGGTCCCTTACTACCCTTATCGGAAACAGGCCTGATTTTATATACGTACTCGTATATAACTGTTATCAGTGGCGTCGCTAGGTGGACAAGGGCCTAGGTCTATAGAGAAAGGATTTTGTGAGCAGGCTCAAGGTTTTCTAGCTTTGGGAGCTGGCTGACCATCTCTTTTTAAAGCTTTGGTTAGAGGGCCCCCTGAGCTCCGGGGCCCTTATGTACTGCACCACCTACGATAGCTACGCCACTGATTGTAATACGTACGAGGGTGCTACGCAGACGCTGTTTAACTTACATCAGTGAGTGCATCTAAGCACACTATGCGGAACAGAGTGCGCAAGGCGACAGGGCGCAACCCTCGCTGGAGGACTATCCCCACAGAGCTGCGAATACCCCGGTCATACACTCTCTCCCAGCCGCAAGAGTACATGGCCAGTCTCACGTCTTCGCCCTGAAAAAACAAACGGATAA
Organism: Chloroclysta siterata; assembly: GCA_932294275.1. Classification (NCBI taxonomy): domain Eukaryota; kingdom Metazoa; phylum Arthropoda; class Insecta; order Lepidoptera; family Geometridae; genus Chloroclysta; species Chloroclysta siterata. The sequence goes on along the minus strand of OW028591.1, from coordinate 12,917,145 downwards.
CCACTTATCAACTATGTTTCACAGTTTTATCTTCTTGTTATGCTAGGCTGTACCCGTGTTTGTGTGTCAAATTAAAATATTCTATTTTATTGCCACTTCTACTCATATTTGTTTAGGTCATGACCCCATATAAGTTATCAAAAGGAAACTGGTTCAAATTTAAATTCAAAGTAACTTTTGTCCTTAAGTAAGCTATTCGGGGTTTTTAAGTATTTTATTTCTAATTTCAACTTTCTTTAAAAAAACAAGCTAATTATTATAAAATCCAGACAGAGAACAAATATCTATGTTCATCACACAAATGTTTTTTTCCCGGTGGGGATCGAACCCATGGACTACAGCGCAGAAGGTAGACCCAACTGAGGACCCGTATGGACTGTCAAATATAAATTGACACCATTTTATTTTTTATATGAATTTATATTGGTATATAAATTTAATCGGACAAGGTTTTATTGAGATATGAGGTTTTCAAAGGGAGGTTTTCAATTGTGTAACAATTAAGTTACACAAATATACCAAGTGAGGTGTTATATAAAAGGGTTTGGTTCGTACGTCCCAATACCTACAATATTCTATGACGTATTAATGATTTTTGAGATAAGATACAATTGGTTACCCTAAATAATAGGCGGTAGTCAGAGGCCAAATATCGAGTTTGGTATCATTGTAAGACTGGAGCGGACATCACGAGAGCTCAGTTCGGGGCGAACCACTAGTTTAAAATCGAGTTTTTTTTTTCCCCGCCGGTGGAAGGTGAGTAGTTGTCATCCTTTACCTTTTCCATCAGAAGATCACCGTAGTAGCACGGAGAGCTGCTGATCAGCACTCCACCGACAATGAATGTTATGAACTCCAAGCCCACATCTCCATGTTTCAGTCTCTGGATATAATTATAATAATATATGAAGAGCCTAAATATCTAATACGTAATATACATTTTACATAAACTAATAAAAAAAGACCATTTGAAAACATTCGAATAAGTCAATACCTGTATTTTTTGTTTATAAGCAAACTAAGCAAGTGAGTAATTTAACACATAAAAAGTGCCTAATCTACACTAATATTATAAAGGTATTTTTGTATGTAACGAATAGGCTCAAAAACTACTGGTCCGATTTCAAAAATTATTTCACCATGAGAATGCTACATTATCCCTGAGTAACATAGGCTATATGCAAAAACCTTACATCGCGTGCGCTGCGAAAACTATTGAAGATAGAACAAAATAATTTACTACGATTTTGTAGAACACGTCATCATCTACAAAAAATGTCGCATACATCAGCATATGTCTAACTATTATAGTTATGTCACAATAAGTGTTCTTTATTATAAAAAAATAATTGAAATGCCTCCGCTAGAAAAGGGTCTTTATTTGTACCTTGGTATTAATCCTTATCCAAATAAATCATTTCATAATTAAGACGGTTTCAATACCTATAGATTACTTCTTGAATTTTTCAAATCGGGCATTCCATTCAAAAGATTTTAAAAATATAAGGTCACGGGGCATGTTCTCACCCAGCGCGTGCCCGGGCAAGGCGCGAGGCAGACGGGCGTGTAAATGACTCGAACCCACCACGGTCTAAGTTTATCCTAAAACATTGAAAAAAATTATGTCCACCCATGCGAAGCTGGGACAGGCCGCTAGTTATTATTATTATTAATTAATTAATATTAATATATTAATTAATTAATCTACACTATAATCTACACTAATATTATAAAGAGGAAACCTTTGTATTTTTGTATTTTTGTATGTAACGAATAGGCTCAAAAACTACTGGTCCGATTTCAAAAATTCTTTCACCATTAGAATGCTACATTATCCCTGAGTAACAGTCCCTGGCTATATTATATTTTCAAAAAAATCAGGGATCCTTACTAAAACTTCAATAATGTAACCCAAGGTGGAAAACAAAAACCTTACATCGCGTGCGCTGCGAAAACTATTGATGATAGAACAAAATAATATACTACGATTTTGTAGAACACGTCATCATCTACAAAAAATGTCGCGACAGCATATGTCTAACTATTATAGTTATGTCACAATAAGTGTTCTTTTATTATAAAAAATTAATTGAAATGCCGCCGCCAGAAAAGGGTCTTTATTTGTACCTTGGTATTAATCCTTATCCAAATAAATCATTTCATAATTAAGACGGTTTCAATACCTATAGATTACTTCTTAAATTTTTCAAATCGGACATTCCATTCAAAAGATATGACGAAATTAAAAATGTTAACGGGTCCACGGGTCACGCTCGGGGTGCGATTTCACTCACTCAAGGAGAAGCGCGTGCAAATGTATGAAATAAGTAGACGCGAGGCTCGAACCCATGGTCTAAGTTTATCCTAAAATGTTAAAAAAATTTATGACCACCCATGCGAAGCTGGGACAGGCCGCTAGTAATATTATAAAGAGGAAACATTTGTATTTTTGTATTTTTGTATGTAACGAATAGGCTCCAAAACTACTGGTCCGATTTCAAAAATTCTTTCACCATTAGAATGCTACATTATCCCTGAGTAACATAGGCTATATTATATTTTCAAAAAAATCAGGGATCCTTACTAAAACTCCAATAATGTAACCCAAGGTGGAAAACAAAAACCTTACATCGCGCTGCGAAAACTATTGATGATAGAACAAAACAATGTACTACGATTTTGTAGAACACGTCATCATCTACAAAAAATGTCAGGACAGCATATGTCTAGCTATTATAGTTATATCACAATAAGTGTTCTTTTACTATAAAAAAATAATTGAAATGCCGCCGCTAGAAAAGGGTGTTTATTTGTACCTTGGTATTAATCCTTATCCAAATAAATCATTTCATAATTAAGACGGTTTTAATACCTATAGATTACTTCTTAAATTTTTCAAATCGGACATTCCATTCAAAAGATATGACGAAATTAAAAATGTTAACGGGTCCACGGGTCACGCTCAGGGTGCGATTTCACTCACTCAAGGAGAAGGACGTGCAAATGTATGAAATTAGTAGACGCGAGGCTCGAAGCCACGGTCTAAGTTTATCCTAAAATGTTCAAATGCGAATGCGAAAGCTGGGACAGGCCGCTAGTCATAAATAATTTCTGATTTTTTATATATTTTTTAATTTAATGTTGAAATGTGCGAAGCGAGAGTTACATTGAAAGTTGTAATCTCCTTAAGCTCCTCAAAGCGTAATCGAGTTTTCAAGGGCTTCATAATGTAATAACGTACCTCAATTACTTCATAGCATGTTACCGGCAAGAGGATCGTAGATGCCTTCAAAGTCAACTCGTAGGCCACCATGAAGCTCAACTGTATTTGATCTACAAAGCTGTCAACAGAATAAAAAGCTGGCAATGCATACCCAATATCTCGTATCTTACCGAACCGTCTGAACCGTTTATTATTATTTTATATTCTATTGTAACAAGGAACAAAAAACCGGTAGGAACCAAGCCTTAAGTTTGTTAAGAAAAACAGAAACAGAAACAGCTTCACGACTTTAATCCCCAGGCACGGTAGATATCCCCTCAGATCTCTTAGTACCAAGTACTAACTCCAGATTCTTTTGAGGATGTCTAAGGGGGGTAGTCAGAGGTACGTCCAAAAATTAAATTTGGCAAATACCCACATTTTGCAGTAGTTGGAATTCCATACGTGGCAGGTTGCAAGCCCATCGCCGCTGTTAGAGTACTAACTGGTTTCCTCACGATGTTTTCCTTCACCGTTTAAGAGCACTGGCATTGCGTACATAAATTTTTCCATAGGAAAAATCCATTGGAGCACGACCGGATTCGAACCTGCGACCTTACGAACGGAAGACGGGGTCACTCCCACTAGACCACCGGTGCTCGCACTGCTTTTACTTTGAACCTACTGAACTCGCGAGACAGATGCTCGTGCTTGTCCAAGGGATGTTTACTGAGGCAATGAGCACCCGATCAACCTTATCTCGGTTAAACATTTCGGTTGCAACAACCCTCAGCCAAGTACTGACTAAACATAATATTTGTCTCGCAAACGGTGACCACGGTCACACGTCTATCAGAAAAGTGTGAGTAGTAAGCTCTAAAGCTTGCCAGGAGAAGTACCTACGACCAACAGTTACTATCTGCCGTCACACCGTTGCTGTGTTTCGGTTTGAAGGGTGAAATTACAAGCATGAGTCTTAAAATCTTGTTTAAATTTGATGGATGCAGGGCAGAGCATCTTAGGGCACTTTCCTATGATACATTAATTGTAAAGACATGTTTTGTTACAGGTGAAAGACCTATTAAAACTAGGCAGGTTTTAAGCAGATTTCTATAAATATAAGGAATAGATTTCATCATTACTCATTCATACTACAAGCGAATTTCTAGTAATAATAATGATGAAATATATTCCTTATTCTCGCGACTACTCAAGTTACTGTACTTACTCGTAGATATACTGCAACCGTCTCACAATATCTTTTAATTTCTTCTTAACGTCTTCCAGGTCATCGTTGTTGAAGAGGTTATCTATTCTCGTCTTTACCACCTCTAGTTGGCCACAACCATGAAGCATAAAAATAGGGCCAAGTGGTACAAAAGCGCAGTACATTATAGATGAATAAAACCCATACGAAAATATTAAAAGATATATAAATGAGTACATAGCTATACTGTCTTTATTTTCCTCTATGAATGTAGGGTACACCAGGTCATACAAATGAAGCATGCGAACCTCGCCGTCAATCACCCAGTAAAATGCAATCAAAATTATATTCTTAGCCACAAATAATCCCGTCCCCAAAAAGGCTAGTAACAACCACTGCTCGCAAACACGTTTTCCTTTCATTGCAAATTCAAGAATGATTTCTTGTTCTTTTACTGACAACGATTTGGACAGTTTAAAATCTCTTTTCATGGTGTCCAAGAGTATTTTTAAATGCCGTTGCTTCCACAGCATGACGCCGTACTGAAACGTAATCACCAGGTACACGACGGATAGAACGCCGTTTTTGCACGTCTGAGAAAAATCTAGTGTCTTCAAGTTTACGTAAATTATATTATACACCAGTAAGAGGAATACCACAGTGTAGATACCGTGGAATAGGGCAAAATGAGCCAGCCATTGTAGGTCACGTTTGATAGCAGGATCAGACCTGTTCATCCTCATAGCGCGTAAGGTGATTTTGAAATGTTCTTCGTAATTGAGTGACATTATCCAGAAGTGGTGTCTTTACTTTGAAATAAAGTAACGATGACTGGTGGTCTTTCTTTGTCTTGAAAGTAAATGCATTGTCTTGAATTAAGGGGAATGTGTTGCTTTAGTTAGCTTGTTGAATTTTTTTTTATTAAAAAACTATTTGATGGTTTGCTGGATTTTTTGCGATAATTTTTTTATGGGAGATAGTTGGAGCTAGTCTCTTTCTCTTGTCGTGTCACTAGTTTCTTTCGAAACAGTGTGGTGAAAGGATTTTAAGTGCGCCTCAAGAGGCTCCTTTCGAGCACTTGACACATGTTATAGAACTTTTCAGGTTCTACGACTACGGTTTCCTCACGATGTTTTCCTTCACCGTTTTAGATTACCTACTGGCACTGTGCACATACATTTTTGAACAGAAAAACTCATTGGTGTACTACCGGTTTCGAAACCACGACCTTAGGATCGGAAGGCGGGGCCGCTACCACTAGACCACCAGTGCTGGAGTGTTGGAGCTGGTTACTGGATGTCTTTGGAATTTTTATTTCTGGAATAAGAATAGAAGCTGCCCTCCACATCACAATCCTCGAGAATTTATATTGTACGTATAGGTAAGTTTTGCGTTAATTAGGTAGTTTTTTTATACTACCAAATATGTAAACAACCGTTTGGGTTCACCTGATGGGAAGCAGTTACTGAAGTCTATGGACGCTTGCAACACTCTTGGTGTATCACACGCGCGTTGCTGACCCTTGAAATATTTTTAACGGCGGTTTAGATTTTAAGATATTAACAGAATGATGACCTAAAAACTGTAAATACAATTGGCTCTAAGGTCTAAACTATTCATTAGCATATTTGTCATCTTACGCTAGATAAATTTAGTAGGTATATACGTAATTGACTCATAATTTGGAAACTAGGAGGTTCCAGCATAGGCAGTGGCGTAACTAGGTGGACAAGGGCCCCGGTGCATAGAGAAAGAATCGGGCCCTCACCCCCTCTTTCCTATGTGGAAAGAGGGGGTGAGGGCCCGATTCTTGAACAGCTTGAACTTATATTTCCTTTTAAATAAATCATTAAAAAAAATTGTGAGCAGGCTCAAGCTTTTCTAGCTTTGGGAGCTGGCTGACCCTCTCTTTTCAAACCTTAGGTTCGAGGGCCCCCTGAGCTCCGGGGCCCTGATGCACTGCACCACTGCACCTACGATAGCTACGCCACTGAGTGTAAGTCCCAATTCTAGGTCTAGCTAAAAATCAAGTACTAAGGATTGTAGAAACGACTGGAATTAAATAATATATTTAAATTAAAAAATTGGCGAGCCTTAAAGGTTTAGGTCTTAATAATTATAGCATACATTTCCAACGGGCTTTGTTTGCTTAATTACAGGAGGTAGCTAGGCTAGATAGGATGTCCTGTTATTAGGCAGTAAAAGGTATACCTATTAACGTTAGCTTATTCAATTACATCAAAGCAGGCTAAATTGGAGAAAATTGTGTAATTTTCCCTACCAGTTATTTAAAAAATAAAACGTTCTAGAAAATAATATGTAGGTCTTTGAAAAAGTTAAAACTAATGCACTTTTCCAAACCACAATTATTGTTCGTACAATTTTATATGAAATGTCATGATTTGTTTTACAATTAGCTTTTGACTGCGTCATTGTTGTGTATGTATGTTATATTTGTGCCAATATAATCGATGTATGTTAGTGATTTAGCCGTGGAAACGTTAAAAACAGACAGATACAAAAACGTCTATATTAATAAATTTATGAATTTTTTATTGCTTCACTTAACACACATACAGATCAAACAAAGATTTCTATTTCTAAATTGGTGCATTTATTTTAATTGATAAGTATATATTTTTCTTTTTTTAATTCCATGCGGCATTCATTAGGTTGAATATGGTGTAAGACTGCTGAAGTAGCTGAAAAAAACGTCAAAAATATCAGTTAAATAAAAAGCATTCAGTAAAAAAAATATTATGAAGACCTTACTGCAGGCAGTAAGAACATACTCGCTTTACTTTGAGCATAGTTACACTAAAAAGTTAGGGAAGCAAACTTTTTAGTGTTATTAAGTTTTCGTAAATATGCAAATTTTAAAGGAAATCTTATTAGGATCAATATGATAGTTTTGCTAAACTGAGTGCAATGTGATTGCACACAACTTGATTGATTTCGATAAGTTCAATGATTTTAATAATTATATCTTTGAAAATGTTGAAATGTGCAAGCGAGGAGTAGGTACATTAGCAGTAGTCCATATCGTATGATATCCAAATAGTTTATTTTTTTATACAACTATGAACTATGAACTATGATGCACTGCCCTGCGTCAATGAACTTGAGGCATACAGATGTTAAGCCTCATGTGCCGTGATTACACCGGCAACCACACTCTTCAAACCGAAACCGGTTGACGTGGCAGAGATGGAATTATGACCGGCCCGCGCGCTATTAAAATGCACCTTATTGCTTTTAAAAACAAAATAAGCTCATTTACAAAGATGTAAGCTGTTACGTACGAGCTGACAGCTTACTTACTTTGTTCTGAGCCGTGTACCTTGGTATACGGGCACTTCAAATTAAGAAGAAAGGTATCATGATTATGAAGAAGAAAGAAGGATGTGGGTGCCGCTGAAATTACAGGCACGTGAGACATTATCTTTTACGCCTCACGTTAATGGACGCAGAACACGTTTAACTCGTGCGTGGCTTGCGAGGCAACGCTTTAATGATTATCCCTTAACATGAGGTCGGCCATATGCTTGTTAATGGTAACAAGTGGTAATAAAACGCACTGTGTATGTCTTCAAGTACGTATATATGTCTTCAAGTACTTACGTCAGCAAGTGCGTCTAAGCACAGGGTACGAAACAGAGTGCGTATGGCGACAGCACGCGACGCTCGCAGAAGGATGAACCTCACATTGCTGCGAATGCGTCGGTCATACACCCTCTCCCAGCCGCAAGAGTACATAGCCAGTCTTAAGCCTTCGCCCTGAAAGTACGATATTAATAACTACCCCACAAGTTATACATACACTGTACAGTATATTGCTATAACTGAGATATGATGGGGAATTCTAAAACCATCAAAGAAGCAAGGTAAAAAAAATAAATTGTATCCACCTATAATGGTTTCAGATTTTTCTATGCTACGCAAGTTCAAAAAACACTGTATAAATATCCCACTCTTCTAGTCTTCGCTCCATTTGTTCTTCTTCGCTCATTTATGGCTTCTGTCCGTCATTTTGAGAGACAATTTTGCTTTTGTCAAGTGTAATAGATAAAATACTCTTTAGTCAAGTCACTCCAAAATAAAATCAGCCGTCATTTGTTTTGAAAAAAAATGATGGCGGTTCCATTTATGCTACGAGGAAACTCCATTTTTGGTGCAATCGGCATTCTAACAGCTCGCACCTTGAGCTAAGACCACGAGTAATGCTGGTTAAAATACAACAGAATATTAAATATTAAATATTGGTGGACTTTACACACAGCACTATCTAGCCCCAAACTAAGCCAAAGCTTGTAATATGGGAACCAGATAGCTGATATAATACATATATACTTTTTTTTTTGTAAATACATACTTATAATATTATAGAACACCCAGACAGAGAACAAACATCAATGTTCATCACATAAATGTTTGTTCTCGGTGGGGATCGAACCCACGGCCTACAGCGCAGAAGGCAGAGCTACTACCAACTGAGCTGTGAAGGCTGTGAATATTAAAATATAAATTACATTAGAAAACCCCTTCGGCCGTTAATAAAAAGATATGTTGCTTCCAAAGATGACCAAAACGAATCTCAAGTTTGTGTGTTAATTTGTCTCCAGCAGCATTTCCAGAGTAAGCACCATCGGAGGGCTCGGAATCGTTCTTCCTGGAAATGTATAGGGGAGGCCTATGTCCAGCAGTGGACTTCTTTAGGTGGATGATAAATAAATAAAATAAATAATAAATTGTATGGATTTGTATGGAGACTCGTGAGTTCTCAGCACGCCCGATAGCGGCGCTGATCGAGTCAGTCAACTTCGGGTACTGTTCATGAGAAATATCAATTCTATAACGCTATCTATGTATTAGTTACGTCACCTTTTCCATCAGGAGGTCGCCGTAGAAACACGGGGAGCTGCTGAACATTAATCCTCCGACAATGAATATTATGAACTCCAAGCTCACATCTCCATGTTTCAGTGACTGGAAATATACAGATCAATATTAAATTTTAGTGCCGCCAAGTTAATATAGTCGTTAAGTCACATGCATACGTTAGTGGAAAATTTGAAAATGTATGGGACAGACACATTTCATGGCGATCGTTTCACAGAAAAGCAAAAAAAATTGCTTCACGACTTTGATCCCTATCTATATATATAAAAGGCAAAAGTGATTGACTGATGTATCAACGCACAGGCCAAACCCTTCGGCTAGAAACTTACAATTTTGCACACGTATTCCTCATAAGACGTATGCAACCACTAAGGAAGGATTTTTCAAAATTCATGGGGGATGTAAGTTTACATGGAACTTTATATTCCGTTAAAATTACTTAAAATATTTTACAAGAATTCTAATTTTAGTATATTTTTTTTATTAAACCTGAAGCGTTTTAATTAATTTAAAGTGGGTATTGTGCAAATATGTTATGCACAAAAAGCACTCGATCTGTTTTGCTGGACGAAGAGGCAGGAACTTCAAGTCATCAGTTAGTAGGTACCTGTTTCTTTTGACAAAATCTCGTGGCTCAAGATTGTTCCGTGGGGAAGAAAATGCGAAAGAATTGATTAAAGATGTTGCCAATCATATCAATTAACCATTATTTTATTTGTAAGTATTCAAAGTAAGCGTGCGCGAGCGAAGCTGCTGGTAAGAGCTAGTCGAGTATATAGGAACAGTAAATCCTCGTAGATCTCTTAGAATTCTTTGAGGATTTCTATTTTATTTATTTATTTTACGAAAACAGAGCTTAACAATGTGTCAGTAGTTAAAGAAGTAATATAGAAACAAACTAGCCTTATTATTTCATTTGGCCCATACCCACATATAAAAGTAGTTGGTATGTCTTTCAGTCGTTTCACATGTTCTGTCTAAAAAAAAGACTTAACTTACCTCGAGAACTTCGTAGCAAGTTATCGGCAAGAGAACCGTCGTAATTTTCAAGGTCATCTCGTAGGCAACTGTGAAGCTTGACTGAATAATATCTACAAAACTGAACAAAAATATAAAAACAATGTAAGTCGACGCAAGAAATCTGATATTCCATAATTTAAGAACAAATCTATGCAATAAAAACTGGTATTTTACAATTCACCAACGTACTAGTAAACATTCTGCAGCTGCTTCACTATATTGTTCAAGTTCTGTCTGACTTCCTCGGGGTCTTCACTGCTGAAGAGGTTATCAATTCTGTTCTTTACCAGCTCCATCTGACCACAGGCATGTAGTATAAAAATAGGGCCCAGTGGTACGAACGCTAAGTACATAGTCGATGAATAAACAGCGTACCCAAGCATTGATAAATATGTAGCAGTATAAACAACTATGTTATCCTTCCTATTCTCTATGAAATCTGGATAAACTAAATCATACATGGGGATTAACACAATTACTTCTTCCGTTACCCAGGATATTGAGATTAAAACAATATTTTTTAAAGGAAACAAAGCAGCGCCTACAACTGTAATAATGAGCCACTGTTTGCAAACATAATTCCCTTGCATTGCAAATTCGTAAACCGTTTTTTGCTCTTTCTCTGATAATGATTTGGCGAATAAATAGTCTTTTTTTATTATGTCCATAAGCAGTTGCAGCCGATCCTGGTTTACAACCATGACGGTGTACTGAAACGTTATCGCACAATATACAACCGTTAGCACGCCATTTTTACAAGTCTCAGAAAAGTTGTTTTGTTTCAAATTCACGTAAACGATATTGTAGACAATTAATACAAATATTGTGGTATATATCCCGTGGACTAGCAGGAACTTAGACAACCAATTTTTATCTTTTTTGATGGCCGGGTCTGATCCGTTTATTCTCATAGCGGTTAAAGGGGCCTTAAAAAGTTCGTTGAAATTTAGCTCCATAGTGGATAGATCTAGTCTAGAGCTCTTGTGAACCTTTTGAGATACAAGGTTACAGTTATCAGGCTTTATAGTGCAATCTCGTGTATTAAACACAGTATTATTTATTTAAGGGGTAGTCAAGTGATGCAGTGATTTTTTTATAATTTAGTAGATATTATGATATTTAATTTTTTAAGGTAAGGTATGTTACCTTAATTATCTCTATTATAAATGTGAGATTAGATAATATTAGATTAAATTATATACCTAGTTAAAAATATAATCTACCAAGTGTATTTCCTGCTAATAAGCTGTCTTTTTTATTTTTTATTATAATAAAATAAATAAATAATAAAATAAAATAGAATAATGGTGATAATAAACTTGCTTCAGATTGATCGAATAGGTCAAGTATATAAAGTGCCTTATGTTCTAGTTATATATTATTTTTATAACCATTCACTTATCCTTGCAAATATTTTTGATACATATTATAATGTTGACCTCCAAATTTGGAATATTCATTAAATCCTTCAATCACTAGATTTTTAATGAATTCTTTGGTTTTGTAAATAAACCTATGCACAATACCTACAGTGCAGTTAACTGAAAATGGGAGAAATTGTTTTTTTTAATACAGCTAGCTGATGGAACAAGCAGATGGCCCACCTAATGTTAAGCGTTAACTATCACCTATAACAAAGCATTGCTTCGTAAGTCACGCATGATAGGAACGTGCCCTTTTTAGTAAGAGCGAGCCTTATTTGCCATTTAACGTAATAGATACGTTTTAAACTACCCTCCTGTTATTAGATAAAAAAATGTATAGGAAAATGTGTTTGATTTGAATAGCTAATTCAATCACATAAAAGAAAAATAAATTGAATAATTTTATTGAAGACCTTTAATTATACAATCAAATAAATTGCATTGGAAATTGTTTAGCCCTTGAAAAAAAAGCAAAAGCTTTTAATTTATTTGTAAAAAATATTATATAGGTGCACTTCTTTTAGAATTAATTTGATTTTACCAGTGCAGACCGAAAGTGCAGTAATACAGCCGAAACGTACATCTGAAGGTGTACCTTCTAATCAATAATAAAGATGTATCTAGGAGTACTTTATTATAAGTATATTATAAGCTACATCATGCTTATAAAGCTTCAAAGTGATCCTTGTGATTTTATTGAATAAATACCTATTGACTTTGACTTTGACTTTGACTTTATCTGTGATGGAATCGTAAACCATTATTAACATAAATGTCTTAACTTTACTGACATATAAAGTAAATTAGGGAGATTTGTGAGAAGCTGAATGTGATGAACAGTTTAGTAAAGAGTTTATACACAAAATGTAACAAATAAACACGATTTACACAACGATGTATTAAATAAAACTTAAAAAACATGTTTTAATTATCTTCTTGATAAAACCACAAACTCACCACTAAACACACATTTTGTAGGTATTAATTACCCATAATTTCCCGGTTTAGTTTGATAAAAATTTATAAAATATGATATGCATTGTATATTTTGCAAGAATGTAGGACACGAAATCCGCAGATTTCCGACAAAGTTCCCATAAAATCGTGCGTTTACGAATTTTCATTATTACGATATGCACGACGAATTATTTTTAGAACCGACATTTCTGACCGATCCGAAGTCTGTACATATATTTTGGCTACTACTACAAACGTAGACGATACGATAAGTCGTTTCTCTACAGGATTTTGACTCCTTGGTGATTTTTGTGATAAAACCTTTTCGGTAAGTGCTAGTGGCCAGTATGACGTGTGGTTTACTTTTATATATTTTTGAATTTAGAAGCGATGACGCTCTTTAGAGGCGCGGCTCAAATTTCAAGATTCAACAATTAAATTAATTATTGTTTTAAATTAATGAAAGTAAGTGAATCATAAACTAAGCTTAAACTGTTTTTCTTTAAAAATACATATAAGATAAAATATTTCAGACAAAATGAATACATTTTAAAATAACCTCATGGTAAGAACCTTTTCATAATTTATCTTTTTATTTTTTATTCTCTTATTATAAAGCAATAATTTTAACATTTACTTATTACTAATGAATGCAAATAATGCCAGCGTTCTCGAGTTTGTTAGGAAAAACATCGTGAGGGAGCCCACGGCTTATCTTCACACATATTTTTACCTAGTACGAGTGCGTATTGTATTTTAAGAGTAGTAGAGCTCTTTGTGAAGGGCTCGTCCAGGGAAGTACTACCACCACGCCTTTTTCTGCCGCCAAACAGCGTTGCTGTCGTGCGTGGCTTGGCGAGGCAATGCTTTGTTATAGGTGATGGTTACCACTTAACATTAGGTGGGCCATCTGCTTGTTCCATCAGCTAGTAGTATAAAAAAATGCTATGGAAAAGACTAGGTACTAGTCTAAGATGGTAAAGTGTTAAGTCAGTCTACTAAATTTTCTATCATTTCCTGGGATGCAGGAGTTACTCCAGAAAAGGTGCTTCTAACGCTACGTAGCTCATATTAAATTATTATGTATATCGATAATACTTTATTTCAAGTTTTTAAGACTCATGTGCCTGTAATTTCACCGGCAACCACACTCTTCGATTCGAAACACAGCAACGCTGCTTGGTAGTACTTCCCCGGGCGAACCCTTCACAAGTAGCTCTACTACTCTTAAAAGTGTTTGACATAAATCGGTTTTACAAGATATTATTTTAAAAACAAGTAAAATAACTCGTTTTAGTCTTTATAATTCTATAATAAATGAATTGTACGTGAAAAAGACTAAGAGAGAAACTATTTATCGAAGTGATTATGATAAATTATCCAAAAACCAATCAATATCTAACAAAGTGTAGAATATATTCGTAATTCAGACACATTTGAACTTAAATACCAATTTGTAATTTGCAACGTCTAAATATTTACTATCTTAAAACAGATGGTGGTACTTATTTATACGCATATAATTTCAGTTTACTATACCATTAGCCATTCTCAACATGCTAAAACATTATTCCGATTCAAATAACTAGGCAGAATGTCAGAGTATTTTTTTCTGGCAATCCGTTAACATCATTGTTGGGTAATTAAAAAGACACCTATAGACAATGACAAATGAGGCGGAAAACAAATGAAAGAGAAAATCAAAATGGTGGACTTCCACCACCTTCTGTCAAATTAACATATCTTGGTGACAAGCGCGTGTCGTCAACCGCTAAAGAAAAATTGAATGTTATTTAATGTACATAGTTCTTATGTTGACAACCGCGTACCTATAATGCTAAATGCAATATTTTTCTTGTCGAGCTTTTATTTTTGCAATGTCTTTTTAATTGACGTTGAATGTTCCATTTCCTTTGAATTTCCAATTATTTTTGAATTCGCTTTGGTGAACAAAAATGACTACAGCAAAGTCGAGCTTTGGCATGTACTTACTTTTTAATTAATGACATCTTCACTTTGATGTGGTTTAAAATTTCTTCCTAAATAATATGCCAACGTTTGCAAAATATATGTCAATACAATGTATGCGAAAGCACTGAACTTTTGACCTATATTACTTACACGTGCCACCAAAGCTTGCCTAGAGAGAAAAACCTTGAGATGCGACCCAGAATGCTCGCGAAAACCTTCCTGTAACCTGGTTCGACCGAAAGCCTTGAACCTTTAGCCTCACGTAGCCTCCGATGGCCTTCGATACCCTCGGATGCCCTGGAATAACCTTGGAGTGACGTCACGTGTACTTTTGGCCTCAGCCAAGGACGTCCTTGCAGGAAGGACGTGGCCGCGAAAGGGGAGGTCGCTTCCGTGAACTGTGGGTCGCAAACCTTTGCCCGGGATTGTAAGGCCTTGACTCTTCAGATTTTTGATGCGTGAAAGATCTTCGAATGAAAGTTGAAAGACGTACAATTCTAATTTACTAAATAGTTACTTTCTGTATCTACAGATTTTTGTCTGCTGACAATAGATACTTAAAGTTTATAAATATCTGCTGTACAATCGTAATACCTACAAGTAATCCGGTCTCCATTTTTTTATCATAATTTAGTATTTTTTGTGATTTTTATACCTTGTAGTATCTTCATTCGCGTGTTATTGACAATGAAATAGCGAATTCCGTTTCTCCAGATGTTTCCATTCAGCAATGTTTGCTGTCAGACTAAGTGGCCGTAGCCTAGCTAATTTTTTTACTGTCCAGACCAATACACATTTACCGCATTTGATAACTCAGAAGCATCATCTGATGATTTCGTAATTCACATTTTTATTATAAAATGTTTTTATTAAATTAAATAGTGAGATCGTTGCTTTTAAGTGAGATAAATGGATGACTGGAAATGAATGGAGGAGACTTATTTCTGTTTTTATTACTTTTAGTTTTTTTAAACAGTTATTTAACGCTTTACTTTTATTAATCAAAAAAGAGTTATGAAGTTAAAAGTATTATATTAAATAAGAGTTTTCTTCTTCAAAAATAATATTAAATTCATAAAAATACTTTAATGCATACCATGAGCGTTTCCACACTTGATGTCATTAGGTATATGTCTTTTATCATAAGTTCTAAGTTTAGTTTAAAAAACGGTTGTCTTCAAGACATCGTTACCTGCGATAAGACCGCCAATTGATAGATGATCCCACTGCACTTTTACTGTTGTAACCTTATCCATACTGTCTTTAATAAAGTTTTTATTTATTTATTGATCTATAATATAATTTTAATTTGAAATAGAAATAATAGTGACACGACAAGAAGAAGAAGATTTTAATTTGAGAGTTCCACAATGACATGACCATTACCGGTGATTAGCTTACCTTATTTTTTTAAAAAAAGCTTAGCCTTTTTATTGTCTATACACGACATGGAGTTATAAGGTGTCAAGCTATCCTAACTAATGCCTCCTTGGACTAATCTTTTTTTTGAGTTTATTGTAATCTTTGATTCAAGCTTTGATTGCCTATTGTAAGTTAATTATTTAAAAAAGCCATATTGGTACTTGGTACAGCAATAGTGTATGCCTGGAATGGGTTGTTGGAACAAAATTACCTACTGTAAGATCTATTGTCACCGTTTTACATTTTTTTTCTTATTCTTCTTTTAGATACGTAGAAATGAGAGTAAGATACTATTCAATACACGTTCCCCTACGCTATCTACACACTTAAACTCCTGTCAAACAAATACAACTAACAAAATTGACGAAACAATTAAACGCAAAGGCGCCGGTAAGCATTCCGCGTATAATTTACCGTTAGCTGTCGATCACGCACAATGGGTGGCGGGCACGGAGCCAGCACCTGTCAGCGCCAATCAACGAGATGCCTCACAGCTCGACTCATGACTTCAGGATAGGGATATTCGAAAAACTTGAAAGACCAATCGTCATCATAAGCCACCTGTACCCCTAGTTTGAGTAGATATTGTTTTCGTTTTACGTCTCGTCAGGCCGTTTTTAAAATAAATAAATAAATATTGGTGGACATTCCACACAGCACCGTCTCGCCCCAAACGTAGCCATAGCTTGTAATATGGGAACCAGATTGCTGATATAATACTTATATACTTCTTCTTTTTGTATATACATACTTATAATATTATATAACACCCAGACCGAGAACAAATGTTTGCTCTCGGTGGGGATCGAGCCCATGGCCTACGGCACAGAAGATAGAGCTACTACCAACTGAGCTGTGAGGGCTGTCAAAGAAGAACATCTTTTTCATTACTCTTGATCAGTTGATCACTCATATCATAAACAATATTGTCAGTATTCATAATTTTTTCTTCATTTTGTACTAAATTAAGCAGATATTTATGTAAATATTTGCTCCCCAAAAGAAAATGCTAGCCAATATCAGAAACATTAGAAAGAAAGAAAAAGTTTTTATTTATGACGATACATGACATAACAATTATAGAGCGACACCAAAGACTCACTTCCTTAAATAACTGATTTAAAAAAAAAGACTCACTTAATACTAACTAACAGAGATTTGAAACATAACACCTATCTTCAAATGTACTACTCAACTGAGTATTAGAGCTCTTTGTAAAGTACTTCGTCTGAGGAAGTACTACCATCATCCCTTTTTCTGCCGCCAAGCAGCGTTGCTATATTTCGGTTTGAAGAGTGTAGTTGCCGGTGTTATAACAGACACATGAGGCTTAACATGCCTGCCTGTATGCCTCAAGTTGATGGATGCAGGGCAGTGCATCGTAGGACACGTTCCTATAGTGTTACTTGTGACAATGTTTTGTTATACGAGTATATAGGTGATGATTACCACTTACAAGCAGGTAGGCCACCTGATGTAATTTGGTTGTTCCATCAGCTAGTGATATAAAAAGAAAACCTTTTAGCACATCGGATATCCAATCATCGTAAATTGAATTAAAAGCTTCATCTATCGACATCCTGGTTGTTTGAAGATCACTTCTCGTGATGATTTTAGTTTAATAAATATTTTATAATTGGTTACGATGGACGTAGTGTGGGCGTTGAGTGCTTGATTTGAAAATACTATTTCATTTTTAATAGACTGGCGAATTTTTATTTTTGTAGTAGGTTGGTACAGCAATTAAAGATAGCTGGGTAATGACGTGAAGATATGATTTTGTTTTTTTATAAGTTTTTTTTTATATGTCGTACGGAAACGAAAAAAAACTCTATCTGGCCACAATAGCGGGCTGATGAATAATTTCGCGTAGACATACCTACATTTTCAGTCACTGTAGTAATCACTACTTAAAAAATAATTAGTTAACACCATACTACTTAGTTTAGCTAAAATATTGATAGTTCCAAATAAGTTTTCCTACCAACTCTAATAAAATCTGAAATACAGAAAAAAATATGATTGTTTCACGAATTATAGAAAATATTTTTATCCATATATTACCTAGTTAGTTTTTTTTTTAATATTGGTGGACTTTCCACACATCACTATCTAAGCCAAAGCTTGTAATATGGGAACTAGATAGCTGATATAATACATATATACTTTTTTTTATAAATACATACTTATAATAAATAATAACACCCAGGCAGAGAACAAACATCTATGTTCATCACAAATATTTGTTATCGGTGCGGATCGAACCCACGGCCTACGGCGCAGAAGGCAGAGCTACTTCCAACTGAGCTGTGAAGGCTGTCTAAAAGATAGATACCTAGTTTTATTATATAAAACCCTAGGATTTCAATCTAGTGTTTAATGCAGTCACAGAGCGTGCAATGATTTATTTAGATACTGCATTGCGAGCGTTGGTCTGATGTATTAGTCCTATTTCTAAACCGTTTGAGATGATAGAGGATATGACATTTTGAAACGACTTGCCCTAGCCAAATGAAGGGAGATTCACATTGAGTTATTAAATGTAGTCAGTGCTACCGAGAAACTAACTAGTGTCAGTCGCGAATACTACAAAATATTTACACGTTAGCGTTAGATAGACAGAAGATAGTTAAATATCAAACTCTTTAGTGTACACCACAAGAAAAGAACATGACATTGGGTATACGACTTAACTAAAATTACAGCGAAGCACAATGGACGTTTTTATCACTAGCGATCTCTTCCAAACAACTTTAGGATTATACAGGGTTACAGGAAAAGTCGTGCTAGATCCGTTAAGGGCGTGGAGTACCCATCATTCCTGACATATTTCACTATGAAACACCCTACCCTAAACTAAACCCTTTTCGAGATATTCGACTTTTAATTTTTTTATTGAAAATTGCCGATTTTTAGGCAATTAAATTTATTTTTGGTTGTTTTGTGTATCTTATTATTATTATTATTGCATTTTTACATGTGTAATTAGATGCTTTAGGACGTCAATCATTAAAATAGTGCATAAGTTAATTGAATAGACCGTAGTAGACAAGTGAAAGTTAAGAAATAAAAAAAAAATTAGAAAGTTTATTTTTCTCTAAGGGATATCTAAAAAAAATATTATGGCAATTCTTCGGCAGATGTTTTTAAAAATATCTACGTTTCATCAGCTATCTAACGAGGTATAACAATCTAGGGTTTGTATTACATTTCGTGGAAAAAAAGTAGTTGGGACGCTCCAGGTAGCAGTTCTAACGGTCCCGCGCCTATTGTCCTTCAAGTTCAGACACACCGTGAGAGCGAGACAAGTGACGATTTATGTAGGTATGAATGAAAGAAAAAATGTGTAGAGACCGGTTAGGGCTGGGAATACAACAGGGGGTATTGTTTTGGTTGTCAGTCTGCTTTTGTGCTTCGTACATAGTAGATGTGATATCGTTTTGCTCTTTTTCTCGACTTGGCTGTGATTCTGGACTATTTCTTCTGATTTGTGACTACTATACTTGTTAACCGGACTCTGATTTGTACCTGTGATACGGAAGTGTTGAAGATGACGTCCTACACACCTGAGGAATATGCTGATATGCTTATTTGTTACGGATACTGCGATTGTGTATCTGCGCAAGCTCGCAACGAATACGTAACTCGCTACCCCGGTCGTCGAGTGCCGGATGTGGCCGTTTTTGACAGAGTTTATCGAAGACTTCGAGAATCTGGCTCTGTTTTGAGACGTAATACAGACATGGGTAGACCACGAATTGACGACGAAGAACAGGACAATGAGATAGTGCAACGCTTTCGAGCGGATCCGACTACTTCCACTAATATTGTTGCCCGTGATCTGGGACTTTCGCAATGGAGAGTGTGGTTTACAGTGCATACTGCTGGCCTATACCCATACCATTACACGCCGGTACACGTTATTGAAGAAGGAGACCCCGCGAGAAGATTGGACTTTTGCAGATTTATGCTAAATGCTGACGTAGAAGACCCAGATTTTCTAAGAAATATCTTGTGGACGGATGAGTCCAAATTTGATAAAGATGGCATAACTAACTATCACAACGCCCATTACTGGGCCCCAAAAGCACTAAGGAATCCCAATAAGAAAAGAGTGAAGGGGTCCCAACTGAAGTAAAACGACAATGGCTGCGTACCGACTGATTTATTTATAAAAGAAACCTAACTACCCACATGTGTATTTTATCATATTGCTCAGATGATACAACATCTTTCCCTTTATAGAAACAAAATAAGAATCGATCAAGTGGAAACCTACTAAGTAATTAATAACATAATAAAAACGAATAGGTATTTAACATAATATAAGATATTAAGACAGGATTACTTAGCTAGGTACATAATAAAACATGCATTACATTCTTGCTTCCTGAAATATTTAAGATCTAAATTTATCAGAAACAATAATATATAATATTATATCTACACTTACTATGCAAATTTTGACAACAAAATAATCTTACATAGAAATGTATTGCATAACGGGCATAACATTAAATTATAATACTAATGAAATACAATAGGTAGGTATGAATATAATATGAATATAGTATGAATAGGTAGGTATTGGGATACCTACTTTTTAAAAGTATCAAAAAATATTTTTTTCTTTGCCTGGCGAGCGGCTGCCCTTTCAGCCCGGTCCTTTGACCTTGTAGACTCGGATTCAATAGGTTTACAAATTGCATTATTTGGAGCAACAACGTCTATTAGTTCCTCATCGGGATCATCATACACACTACTGTCACTCTTTTCATCCTCATCACACAGCGCTTTATCGTTAGAAGAAGGCGGCGTATTATTTACTCTCAATAAATGCCTACGGTTACGGCGATAAATCCTGCCTGACTCATCTTTTACAAAATATGATCGCGGTTGAGGAGCGCGACCCGTCACCCATGCTTCACGTCTGTTACTGCCGTCAACTGCAACCACCTCATCACCTGTGTCGAGAGCAGGTAGTTCCCTTGAACTAGCGTCATACCGGGCCTTTGCACTTGCTTGGTTATTCATAATATTTTGATAATCTATGGTGTTGTCCCTAGCCGGGTTAAGTTTATTGAAATGAATCGGCAGACGTGTGTTTAGCCGTCTACTCATAAGAAGTTCCGCAGGACTCGCGATACCATCTCTCGGCGCCGTCCTATAGTTTAACAGACTTAAATAAAAATCGGTACCATCGTCCAACGATTTTTTCAATAAAGTTTTTATGGTGCGCACAGCACGTTCAGAACGACCGTTCGACTGGGCGTAATTGGGGGACGATGTGGTGTGATTAAAAGCCCAAGAACTTGAAAAATTCTGAAATTCTTTCGAGGCATACGCTGGGCCATTGTCAGTTATGAGTTCCTGTGGTATACCGTGCCGCGCAAACTGGTCTTTCATAGCCTTAATGACGCTTTTAGAAGTTATACTAGTGAGTGGGCACACCTCGACGTAGTTAGAAAAATAATCTACTAATATCAGGAAGTATGTTCTTTTGTACTCAAATATATCAGAGCCGAGTTTCACCCACGGAAGACTAGGTATTTCATGAGCAATCAATGGTTCCCGCTGCGGCATCGCGGCGTGTCTCGCGCACACGCGACACTGGCGCACCGCGCGCTCGATGTCGTGCGACATCCCCGGCCAGTACATCACTTCTCGCGCGCGCCTTTTACATCTATCTATACCTAGATGCCCCTCATGTACTCTACCTATCATATCAGCACGGAGTTCTTCCGGAATAAATACTAAATCGTTTTTAAATAGAACGCCATCATAATACTCAAGGACGTTCCTATGATCCCATAATGACCTCACTCTTTCATCAGTTTCATACTTGTTTAGCGGCCAGCCATCCCTAACATTACGAATCAACAACTGACATGTGATATCTCTTTTTGTGTGATCGCGCACTAAATTAATCTTTTCATCACTAAATGACACATTTTTTATCAAAAAACATGACTGACTCTGCACCTCCTCCGACACTTTTTCATGCATTAATTCCGGAAGCGGAGCGCGCGAAAGTGTGTCCGCTACATACATATATTTTCCGGGTTTATACATTACAGCAAAGTCATATCTTTGAACGCGGAGCATCATCCGCTGAAGCCTAGCGGGTACATCGTTTAAAGATTTTTTAAAAAGTGATTCGAGTGGTTTATGGTCAGTCTCTACAAGCACATCGCTTTTGCCATATACATATTGGTGGAATCTCTCAAGCGCGAAGACGATAGCTAACATCTCTTTCTCGATTTGAGCATATCGCTGCTGAGTGTCGGTCAGAGTGAGGGAGGCGAACTCCACCGGACGCCCGTTCTGCAGCAGCACCGCCCCGAGTGCGTGCGAGCTGGCGTCCACTGACACCACGGCTGGCTCGTTCGCCGCAAACAGACTCAAAACAGGCGCATTACACAAGTCCCACTTTAGCGTTTTTACTACTTGGTCCTCACATGCACCCCATTGCCATTCGCTATTTTTTCTTAATAAGTTCCTAAGCGGGGTAGCCTTTTCGGAAAAGTTAGGAATGAACTTGCATAAAAAATTTACCATCCCCATAAATCTTTCTAATTCTTGCCTGTTTTGCGGACATGGCATTTCTTTGATGGCTTTGGTTTTACTTTCATCTATTTTCATTCCTTCTACACTAAATTTGTGTCCCAAATACATGACCTCAGGAACCTTGAACTCGCATTTCTCACGATTAAATTTTATGCCTACTTCTCTAGCTCTATCCATTAATCGTTTCAGACGTTCATCATGCTGGCTCTCATTCATACCCCAAACAATAATATCGTCGACAAATGAGTCTACCCCTTCTAACCCTTCAAGCAGCTGTTTGACCCTAGAGTGAAAAACTTCAGAAGCTGAATTGATCCCGTAAGGGAGACGTAAATATTGGAACCTGCCAAACGGCGTCCCGAATGTACATAGCTCGGCACTCTCCTCATCCAGCGATATCATCCAAAATCCAGATCTAGCATCCAACTTACTAAAACAATTAGCCCCTTTCAGCTGTGTGGCTATTTCCATAAGGGTAGGCAATGGAAAATGTTGTCGACGAATGACTTTGTTAAGAGGTCGAGGATCTAAACAAACTCTGATGTTACCATCTTTTTTAGCCGCTACTACGATAGCATTCACCCAAGGAGTGGGGTGAGTCACTTTTCTAATCACACCCAACTCCTCCATGCGTTCAAGTTCGGTTTGCAACTTTCCCCTCAAACTAATAGGTATTTTCCGCACCGGGCAGATGCAAGGAGATGAATCTTTATCTATAGGTATAGTGTAGTGTCCAGGTAGCCGCCCGAGACCCTCAAACAAATCGCTGTATATATCCATATTTAAACAATATACCCGTTGCACTAATTTCATTTCCTCTACTGCAAATTTACCTAAAATGCTTTCACAGTTATGATCAGATACTACAAAGTTTATACTATACTCTTTATTTTTATACATCCACTTTAGAACACATGATCCAAGAATAGGTAATAAACTTCCACAGTAAGACATCGCTTTAGGTTTAGACGGACTCAAATCGTGCAACATAAAACCTAACTTTAGGTAATTATCTTTGGAGATAACATTCAAATCGGCGCCCGTATCTAACTTGAACAAATGTTTTGTCATGTTATTTAAATTAAATAAAGTCTCATACCATTTGTCCCCGGATCGTGAATCATCCACAGCACCCACAGAGGAGATAAAGTACAGGTCATCGTCTCTCTCCTCCTGTACCGAATAAACCTTACTCGATCGGTTCACTGGACACATTCTCCTATAGTGGCCCTTATTACCGCACAAGAAGCACTTCACATTTCTCGCCGGGCATCTAAACCCACCATCACAATACGCACTGGAACAGGCCGCGCACGCGCTACCCTGCGCTGAGTGCGAGGTCCCCGCTGCGTCGCCGCCGCCGCCGCCAGCATGCGGGGCGCGCGCACCGAGCCCGCGGCCGCGCCCGCCGCCGCCGGCCCCGCGCCAGCGCTGCTGCGCCCAGCCGCCTCCGCCGCCGTAGCCTCGCGCACCTCGTCCCGCGCCTCGCGAGCTCCACACGGCATCCACTGACGCACTTTTTGACTCAATCTTTACACCTTCTATTTTACGGCTTTCCTCGTTTGAGATTTCATTCGATTGACATATGACGATAGCCTTTTCGAGTGTCAGCTGATCGCTACGTAGTAACCTGTCGCGTACGGTACTTTCTCTCACGCCGCACACGATCCGATCGCGAATCAGTCCGTCTTCCAGCTTGTCGAACTCACACTGCTGGCTCAAAAGTTTCAAAGCTGTAACATACTCGTCGATACTTTCCCCGTCCTCTTGGTTCCTCGTAAAAAACTTGAATCTCACCATCGTAGTATTGGGTTTTGTACCAAAATGGCCGTTGAATTTTTCAATAAGTTTTTCGATGTCATCACGGTCAGTTTCTGAACTGAACTTGAATGTGAGGAATATGTCGTAGCCTTCAAAACACACTTTAAACTATTTTATCGCAAAATATTCTGTTCACCGCTGCCACCATGAAGTAAAACGACAATGGCTGCGTACCGACTGATTTATTTATAAAAGAAACCTAACTACCCACATGTGTATTTTATCATATTGCTCAGATGATACAACACCAACGAAGATTCAGCGTGAATGTGTGGATGGGCATTATCTCCAATCATTTGATTGGACCTTACTTTCTACCGGATAATTTAAATGGGGAAAGCTACGAAAATTTCCTGAGAGCAGACTTGAGTGATTTGCTGGATGATCTGCCACTCAACCTGATCAGGGACATGTGGTTCCAACACGATGGCTGCCCTGCCCATTTCAGGAGAAGTGTCAGAGACTGGCTGGACACAAATTATCCAAACAAATGGATAGGACGAGGTGGGCCGTTGCCATGGCCAGCAAGAAGTCCGGACCTAACCCCCATGGATTTTCATGTGTGGGGGTGCATGAAAAGTCTTGTGTACAGCGAGCCGAATCCAGTTTCGTCTGTGGAAGACCTAAGAGAAAGGATTGTGGATGCAGCAAATAAAATGAGGACCACGTTGACCACTGGAGTAGTGAAGACTGGTCTCCGTAGAAGGATGCGACAATGTATCAGAAATAGAGGCGGCCATGTTGAACATGAACTGTAGAATAAGAAAAAGTTGTGTGAAAACCTTTAATAAATGACATTTCATGCTTACCTATTGTTTTACTTTTACTTTTTAGGGCTAAGTATAAATTTTCTTCTCCACTGTCGCCTATAAAACTAATTTTTTTTCAATGCAATTGAATAAAACCCTAGATTATTATACCTCGTTAGATAGCTGATGAAACGTAGATATTTTTAAAAACATCTGCCGAAGAATTGCCATAATATTTTTTTTAGATATCCCTTAGAGAAAAATAAACTTTCTAATTTTTTTTTTATTTCTTAACTTTCACTTGTCTACTACGGTCTATTCAATTAACTTATGCACTATTTTAATGATTGACGTCCTAAAGCATCTAATTACACATGTAAAAATGCAATAATAATAATAATAAGATACACAAAACAACCAAAAATAAATTTAATTGCCTAAAAATCGGCAATTTTCAATAAAAAAATTAAAAGTCGAATATCTCGAAAAGGGTTTAGTTTAGGGTAGGGTGTTTCATAGTGAAATATGTCAGGAATGATGGGTACTCCACGCCCTTAACGGATCTAGCACGACTTTTCCTGTAACCCTGTATAAGCTTTGGAATGAGTAACCATCGGATGTTTTCCCACTCAGCTGCTTCAAGAAAAAAGTTAATAAAGTCCTTCAGGGCAGGCAACGCAACGATAACACCACTAGTGTTGTTAGTGTCTATGGGCTACGGTGACTTACCATCAGGTTGGCCGTAAGCTCATTTATATGTCTAAAAAAAAAACGATTTTACCAGTGCCTGTCAGCACTGACTTCCCATTTGATTGACCTCATTACTGACTCAATGCATACCCGCCTAACCAATCTTACCGTGAAACTGAAATGGGAATCAAACCCGTTCTTTTAGCAATACGACTGGCCACTGGAAGCTAGCTCGTATGAACTAGTAGTCAGTTTGGTGACAGGGATTGTAGGGCCACCCGAACGCCTTTGTTATGACTCAACGACTGATCTTAGCCGGACCGATTGTTTATACTGCGGCCACACTTGAAGGTGAAGATCCGTGTTCGCGTTGTCGCGATAAAAGTTCGTAAGTAGATAATTTGGCCAGACGTGTTGCGACAACGCAAATCTTCGCGTTATCACGATAGTGTGGCCCCAGCATTAGAATGTACTGGTCAAAATATAGGTAATTAATTGAAAACATCTTAAATACAATACAATGAGCAGCGGTGGTCTGGTGGGAGTGGTGGTATCTACATAATAACTTGATTAAATTCACTAAGATTTAATTTAATATAACTAGGTATCTCATTTTTTACTGATTAACTAGGAAGCAGGTATAATAATATTTTTCAATGATTCGTAAATTAATCATTCAGAGCCCTCTGATCGTAACGTTCGAATCCTTACCTCCGACTAACCCTCTTAGACATTCACAAGCTATGTTATTTTAGTACTTGGTACTAAGAGATCTGAGGGGGTATCTACCGTGAGAGTATCCACCGTGCCAGGGGATCAGGTCGTGAAGCTGTTTCAGTTTCATCTTAAATTTAAAGAAAAAAAAATGCTATGGAATTAATTTTGACATAATAGAGTTATCTCATATTATTATCTAACATTCGAAGCCCATTTTAATCTAAAAAACGCGAAACAGTAAAGTTTTCATTAAACTTCCAAGAAGCCTAGAGCTTTGGACTCATAATAACGACTATTTATTTCTGTGTCGACAACATTGTGATCTTGTTATTTTTGGCGGCAAATTGTTGAGTCTCGGTATACTGTTACAAAATTAACAGCTCGCTATGAAATTAGCGCTATTGAATAACAAAATATTGGTCTTTTTTCGGGAGATCAAGGCATAGAACGGTAGGAACCAAGCCGTAAGTTTGTTGCTTGTTCTTCTAGGCTTGGTTTCGTGGAACTGGCAGATTCACCGACGTTTTAAAGTGATCCTTGTGATTCAATTGAATAAATACCCTATTAATTTGACTACCATGGGGCCGATGGGTGTCTATGGGAATGCAGATGCAGAATGCATCTATGGGAAATTTTGCAGTATGCCAGTAAAAAAAAAACTTGACAACCATAAGTTGGAAGAAACCAGATAGCAAAGACCCTTGCGTCTAAATACAAGTTTCTAACTTAGTTAGAGCAAGGTTCAACGTTATTCACTGTAAAGTACAGATAGAGACCAAATTGTTAAATTGTATATTCAACTAAAATTGTATTCGTCAACACACCGCATCCATGTTGCATCTACTACAATGCAAAATATACTGTATTTTTTTCTCGGAAAACAAATACTTATAAAAAAAGATACTTAGACCGAATACTGTCAATATCGAGGAAAGTCGATAGATGAACAGGACTCAAAATCGTATAATCATATGCCTTTGTCTAGTATTGGACTTTATGCTGCTATTGATGATAATGATTATTAGCTACAGCTAAAACTCTGTACTCTTCTTCACTAAATAGTTGAGATCCCATTTTAGATAATGAAGTATAATACAAGGTGTTCCAATACTTGTTTCTAAAACTTCGTGGGGCTAAAATACCCATCAATATGAATAACTTTCTCTAAGGAACCAACACTGTAAACGCGAAAAAAAACAGCTGTTTCATATGTTTTAGCCAGGTAGGCTTGAACTTTTGTATGAAACAGCTGTTTTTTTTAGTCCTCTGAAGTTTTAGACACAAGTATTGGAACACCTTGTACATTGAAAATTAGAAAATTAGAAAGAAAAAGTACTGTACAGAGGCGAGCTTCATGCTAAATATAATTTTCTACCAGCTAACCTTTGGGTAGTGGTAAGACTTTAAGGTTAGGTAGTGCGAGGAACCTCGTCATCATCAGCATGCGTCTGCTGTCAGTCCGTTTGCCGTAGTGAAGTACCGACTACTTCATAATTATAGTTTTAATTGAATTTATCAACTAAGGTTATATTAATTGCACAGTGGACAGTTATTAAATATGTTGGTGGTCATTACATTCTGCACTGTCTAGCCCCAAACTAAGCTAATTTTGTAATAGCTGGTATAATAGCTATAAAATACTTTTAGATGTTGTATTTAAATATCTTTACTATATTATAACACTCAGTTATAGAACAAATATCGATGTTAATCATACAAATGTTTGGTCACGGTGGGGATTGAACCAACGCCCTACAGCGCAGAAGGCAGAGCTGCTATCAACGGAGTTGTGAGGGAAGTCTATAAAATCAAACAGTAAATACAAACACCACACAAAACACTGCTTAGAACATTAAATGAAATACCTAGACTATTAGATCGGTACAAATTGTTTAATTGAATCGTAAGTCTCGAAACACAGCAATGATCGGTGTTTGCACTCTGCGCTGTCGCAACTGTTTGCAATTATTGGCAAGGATTTATTAGGGACGGTTCTATGCTAGACGCAATCAAAAAGAAGAGAGAATGACACATTTCAAAATAGATCAAAATGTATTTTTTTCTAAAAAATTGCCTCAACTTTGATTCTATTCTTGTAAATAAAACACGCTCGGTAAGTCCCTTTTCTGTTTTTTTCTCATACGTATAAAAGTAGCTAAAGTTGTTGAAAGAAAATTGTGTTTTCTACTAAATCATTTATTTTGATACTTGCGATGCCTAGTAGTATAGAACCTTTAGATTTAGTTACAAATTTACTATGCCTTTTAAAGTAAAACCAAAAAATATAGAGCGAGAATCTACCTAAGATGCCATATTACCAAGTTTCCGAGATAATTGATGGTTAAGTGACTCGAAAGGAGTATTATTAATTTGTTTTAATTCCAGTGCAATGGGAAACCTAAGTGCTCTATTCAATATGGTAGTGATTAGTTATAAAGTGGGTTAATGTCTCGTGCCTTTGACTACCCCTCAAATATTCTCAAGTAGGTTACCAATCGTATGCCTATTTCATTTTCATTGGTTACACAAGGTTAGGCGTATCTGGAAAAGATACCCAGAGTTTATTGAACTCACATCTGCATGACATTCCACCAGATGTCGTCTAAAAATAATCAAAGTTATACAATTCGTGTTTGTCCCCTTTTGATTACGCAAGCGAGAGCTGACCTACAAATGTGCCCTATAAATTGCGAAAAGAATTCCAATCGTACATTGTTATCAGAATAAATTCAGCACTATGTATTCTTAACTACAAAATGTGATAGGTATCGTTGCCAACGATTTAAAACAATAAAGTAAGATTACTGGTTCTTTATTGCATACTGTTGTCTCACGTGTCTGAGATCTTATAATCGGACATTAGAGATTTGTCTTGTCAACAATTTGATACAATTATTCCATTAATTGTTGTTTGTTTGTTTGTGGGTTTGTTTCCCCACCAAAAACAATCATTTGTGTCATAAATATAGATGTTTGTTTCGTGTTTACTAATAGCTCAAGCGATTCAAGTTAATACCAACCTGATTTGGTGTAGATCCCCAATGTATTGGCTCCATTGTTATGACGCTGACAGTGCTCTGCTGAACCAGATAGGTACTCATCAGTCCTGGGGGTATACCAAATCCATTTACATCTACAAACTAACATTTCTATATCTTGGATAAATCTAGAGAAACTGAAATGAATAATTTGATTAACTCAAATTATTAATCTGCTTTTGTTTAAACCTACTGTAGTGTCTAACATTATACTATGCGCGCTGACTGGGGAGGCAAGCGTGGGCGGGTAGCTATTAAACACGCGGTCGTCGTGTGGCACTCAATTCCAGCCAGCCGAACCAAGCAGACGTTAGCGTTATTATAACTATTGTGTGTATTATTTGGTACCCAAGCAACCTGTACAGTACAAGTGGCGACCCTGCCAGTGGTCAAAACCATTACAGTAAGTACCAAAAAAAATACAAAAAAAAAAGTGTAAAAAGAGTAAATGAGTCGGTTTTGTTCTGCAAACGAACGCTAGCTAATGCATTTTTATAGAACTTACGTACCTAGTTACGAAACACCTGAGTTGGCAGGTAGTAACCTTTTTTCGGCTGGGTTAACTTTCATAACATTCGTTTATGAAGTAAGATAAAACAACATCAATTTATGTACAAGTAGCAAGTACTACCCACTTGTTTGGGTAAAATATTTAACAAAATTTAAATCAATACGCTACCGACTTTTTGATGTTCGTACTTTATGGGACAATGCTGGTTTTTATCACGGATTGTACCTACAAACAGGCCTGTCGCCGTTGCGTTTGCAGAATGTAAACTTTAGTACTCGCATACAAAAAACAGTGTAACATCAAGTTAATTGTTGACAAATAGATAAATACTCTATACTAATAAACCAGTTACAGAAATACTCAGATATAATCTGTTTATTGAAAAAAATGAATTGCACAAGTAAATAACTACCTACACTAATACACTGAGTAAAATGTGTGAATGTTACCTAAGTGAGCGAATTTACTTTTGCTAAATTGAGTAGTTCTAGAAAGTACTATTTGTGCCTATTTTAACTTCGAGAACTAAGAACTTATAAGGTTCCACTGGAGAGGTAGTTTGATATGACAAACGATAGTACCTATAAAATTGCTGTTACAATTGATAGTTTGATAAAATTTTGAACGGTATCAGAACAAAAAGGTAGTTTGGAGAAATCTAAATGTTACCTAAATGTTGTTATATACAAGAGATAGTTTGACAAAATGTTGAACGGTATCAGAATCAAGAGGTAGTTTGGAGAAATCTGAACGGTACCTAAATGTTGTTAAAATTGATAGTTTGACAAAATGTTGAACGGTATCAGAATCAAGAGGTAGTTTGGAGAAATCTGAACGGTACCTAAATGTTGTTAAAATTGATAGTTTAACAAAATGTTGAACGGTATCAGAATCAAGAGGTAGTTTGGAGAAATCTGAACGGTACCTAAATGTTGTTATAATTGATAGTTTGACAAAATGTTGAACAGTATCAGATTTATGTTTTCAAGAGACAGTTTGGAGAAATCTGAACGGTACTTAAAAGTTGTTAAAGCAAATGATAGTTTAAGAGAACGTTGAATAAGTAGTATCTGAATTAAAAAGTTTAAAGGGTAGTTTGGAAAAATCTGAACGGTACCTAAACGTTGTTATAAAATGACAGTTTCAGAATACGTTGAATAGTATCTGAATTATTAATTTTAAAGGGTAGTTTGGAAAATCCGAACGGTACCTACAGTTCTTACAAAATTACAGTTTGTGAATACGTTGAATAGTATCTGAATTATGAATTTTAAAGGTTAGTTTGGAAAAACAGAATGGTACCTAAAGTTTTAACAAAATGACAGTTTGAAAATACGTTGAAAAGCATCAGAATAATGTTTTCTAAACGGTAGTTTTGATAAATCTGACCAGTACCTAAAAGGGAATTACTATCTTTAAGTAGCCCAATTAGAAATGATATGATATGATAAATATTGGTGGACATTCCACACAGTTCTATCACTAAATGATGACAGAAAATGAACATGTATCAAAAACCCCCATTAGAGCCTTTACCTACTTATCTCCATTATAGTCTAGATTGTTGGAGTGAATCAGCTTTAGAAGTTGGAAGAAATGTAAAAGGGCGCTTCAGCTGTATCTGATCGGAATGTATATTACTGAGTCAGCGGACAACGATGTTTTAGCATGGGTGGAATCACGGTACAATAAGCTCGGTACATATACCTACCGACCTCATAATATTTGCGGGTACGCATATAAGTAGCAGCTGAGTCGGGTGTTGCAATACCTAACCAAGCCAGACAAGTATTTTTCAAGAAAGACATTTTGAAATGTATTTAAATGTACCAACAATTATGAGGATAAATCATTATTATGGTATTTAGTAACCAGTATCACACAGAAAAAAAAAACGGTATGAACAAAGTCGTAACTTTGTTGCCTGTTCTTCTAGACTTTGCGTGGATCTGACGTACTGACTGATTCACATAGCTTTCAAAGTAATTTTTCGAAATTGAGTTTGAAAAAAAAAAGTACCTGTGCTATGAAGAAACCAATGGTGGTTTTAATATAGGTCTCTTACGAGTATGAAATTATAACATTGTGTTGTACACCATAGCTTGGATTTAACAGAGGTCAATAAACGACTGTTGCTATGTTGGTAATATTTTGGTACATGATCTTTGAACACTACAAAAAGAGTTGGGGATTCATGCGACGTGTCGAAAAATTAAAAAAAAAATCATTATGTTGGTTAGTGAAACTAAAACATAATAGCATCCTAAACCAGGTCATTGACCCTTACATTGACAGTTTTACTAAACGTAAAATAGTGCATGGTAGGGTGTGTTCCTATCGTGCGTGGCTTGCGTGGCGGTGCTTTGTTGTGGGTAGTGTTCTCACTTGAAAGCAGGTGGGCCGTCTGTTTGTCTGGTCACAAGGAAAAAAAATACTTAACTGGCTCACCCGTTGTTATAATGATTTTGTTAATATCAAGAAAACGAATTGAATTTAATTTACCTTGCAAAACGTGGTTCTACAACTAACCAATACTGTATTAAATGGGGAGTCAGTAAACCTTGCCGATTCTAATATTTTCTTTGGACTTAAAGTTGATGCAATATTGCAGTAAGTACACACATTGAAACACTTTCTGGTAGACTGTAGCAGATAGTACAATAAGATGGTTGCTAACTTGCTGATGATGCTAACAGCTATTTATTTTATTTACTTCTATGGTATACCTAATAATGATGTTACGTAAACTTTCTCTGGGAGTCAGCAGTTGCCATATATGCAAACCGTATTGTTTTTTCAATATACATGCCATAAATGCCTTTTAGTTTTAGAAAATGGAACTTTGTTACTCTTATATAAGTGGTTTATTAAAACATAGATAGCTTTACGGAAAAGATTGATGCCTGTAATATTAACAATAGAAACATTAAAAATAATGATACTCCTAGATTTATGCTAAATTCACATTTTCGGAAAAACTAAAAGATATTATAACTATTAGATATTACTAGACGAAAGTGTTACATATTTACAAAAGCAGGAAAGGGGAGCCATCAAAATTTAGTACCAACTACAATTGTGGAGAGTTTGATGCAGCTGTGCGAACTCAGAATGTAAAAACCTTGACCAGACCGATAGAACTATCCCACTACCAAGAGTATGCTGATATTTCGTTATGACGTCATAAGAAGATGTGCTACAGAGAGTAAAATTGGAATCGGTAACTAGTTAAAAAAGGTATAAAGGAAAAGGAAAGTCGAAGGTCTGAAGAAAATGGAAGGACTGTTTGGATGAAAATGATACAAGTAGATATATAGATGGAGAGATTTATTTAGTATAGTTTCATGGTTGTGAGATGCGACCCGCTACAATATTGTAATAGCATTTCTACTAGGCCTATATCCTGAAATTAAATGAGGTTTAAACTTATGCGATTGGGCTATTAGTAACTTGTAACTTATTATTTGGGCAC
The DNA here is from genome assembly GCA_932294275.1 of Chloroclysta siterata. NCBI lineage: Eukaryota > Metazoa > Arthropoda > Insecta > Lepidoptera > Geometridae > Chloroclysta > Chloroclysta siterata. Next base: position 12,883,478 of record OW028591.1, on the reverse strand, counting down.
TTCGTTATCACTGCCACTAATAGTTAAAACTAAGTGAATTGTATGAATATATCTTGAAGCTAGTACAACTGCTGATGAATATTGCTTACTGTGATTCTTAACGAATTATGATCTAGATGTGTTTTATAAAGTTTATATTACCTACTTCATAAGTTCCTAAATTTATATTTTGTTTTTGTAAAAGGTAGACGTAGTGTCTAACATTATACTATGCGCGCTGACTGGGGAGGCAAGCGTGGGCGGGTAGCTATTAAACACGCGGTCGTCGTGTGGCACTCAATTCCAGCCAGCCGAACCAAGCAGACGTTAGCGTTATTATAACTATTGTGTGTATTATTTGGTACCCAAGCAACCTGTACAGTACACCTACTAATATCATTTTTAAAGTTTGTCATGTATGCACCCAGTCATCTCCATAACAGCTCCACGTGTTTAGATAAGACACGTGTATACATCGTTTGTAACCTGGAAAAAATTTTAGGCTACTTTTTATCCGGTCGTGGTTTAACTCGCGTGGTACCGCGAGTAGAACCACGGGCGGATACTAGTAAAGCACAAATAATAATTTACATTGTGTGCAGACAAAACCGAGTTATGCCTACGACTGTTTTTCCTAGAAAGTCGGTAGGTCGAGTTCATGATATTTATGTCTGTTTTTAAGATTAACTAAATTAAATAATTGAATGCCTCATGTCGTACCTAAATAATCAATCATTCTTACGTAAATTACAGTTTTGACCAGCCGGTCGTATTCAAGAATTTTAATCTAGAACAGCTGCAAGCACAAAAAACTATCTTTCTTCGAAATGGGTTATTTTTGTAACCTACGACTTTCAATATCTGTTTCTTGAGGGCACAGTAATACAGTATATATTCTGTGCTTGAAATCTATACCGCTACAGTATAAAAAAATGCGCTATTTTCTTTTATAAGTTTTTTTCCTAGTTAATCCTTTTTCAACAGCAATATAAGCCAATCTAACTCCAGAATATTAAATAAATATTGGAGGACTTTCCACACAGCACTATCTAGCCCCAAACTAAGCCAAAGCTTGTAATATGGGAACCAGATAGCTGATATAATACATATATACTTTTTTTTGTAAATATTATCTTATAATTTTATATAACACCCAGACAGAGAACAAACATCTATGTTCACCACACAAATGTTTTTTCTCGGTGGGGATCGAACCCACGGCCTACGGTGCAGAAGGCAGAGCTACTACCAACTGAGCTGTGAAGGTTGTCAAAGCTGTGCATTCTGAGTGCCACCCTTGCTGTTTCAGTTTATAATTTACGTATAATGTACATTGATTTTGAATTATGTGTTGACTGGCAGAATACTATAGAGGACTTGTGGGTACGCATTAAACTAATTAACTGCACCATTAATGTTTGTACGGTGTATGTCCCCTCTTATATCTCAAGTGAAGTGTTCGAAACATTTTTAGAAAATTGTGGGAATAACCTGTTAACCGGTAGTAATACAAAAAACATGATACTTGGAGACTTTAACATACCTAACATACACTGGCAAAGTTCTGAAAACGTTATCAATGTGAACAACATCTCTAACACTAGATTGGCAATATTGACAGCTTTTATGGAATCCTTGGATCTTAAACAATTCAATACAACACCAAACGCGGCAGGCAACACACTGGACCTGATCATAACCGATATCCCTATGGTGCAAGTTATGCGCGCTGTTTCCATCAGCCCAACTGACGATAAGTATCACCCACCGCTAGAGTTCTTACTTGAATTAAATATTAAATCGCTCAATGAAAACAAATCTATTCCTAAACTAAACTTTTCTAAAACCGACTATGAAAAATGCATATCGGATATTGGGCACATTAATTGGTCAGATCACTCAGACGTTATGGATTGCAATGACTTTCTGCAATATTTCTATAATATTCTGTGGGAAATTATAAACAGGCATACTCCATTATCTTCGAAAAATAAATCACGTCATCCACGATGGTTTTCTAAGACACTCATCAAAGTTTTACAAGAACAAAACAAGTACCACCACAGATTTAAAATATACCACAATCCAAGAGACTACGATAGTTATGCCATACTTCGGATACGTTCTAAAAAACTAGTGAAGCAGTGCTTTGATAAATTTATCGAAAAAACTGAAAGCGATTTACCCAAAAACATTAAAAGCTTCTGGAGATATACTAAATCTAAGCGTATCACTAATAATCTACCAAACTCTTTAAATTATAATAATCAAGTCGCAAACTCGGGAGTAGATATAGCAAACTTATTTGCCGATTACTTTACGTCCGTATATAGTGCTTCTAACACTTCTGTTACGGAATATAATCCAACAACTTCTGGGTCTAATTATACCTTAAACACATTAAATTTCTCAGTAACTGAGGTCTTAGATTCTTTAAAAAAATTAGATGTAAACAAGGGTGCTGGTCCGGACGATATCCCTCCGATTTTCGCCCGTATTTGTGCCTCTGCTCTAGCTTTGCCACTCGCGATAATTTTCAATAAATCGTTGCATGAAGGAACGTTTCCAGATTTGTGGAAAATTGCGAAAATCACACCGATTCACAAGTCAGGACCTAAAAATGATGTAACCAATTATAGACCTATTAGTATTCTTAACTGCTTTGCCAAGGTTTTTGAAGGTCTTATTTATATACCTCTTTACAGCCATTTTAAACATTTGCTTAGCCCTTATCAGCACGGTTTTGTCAGTGGTAAATCAACCGATTCGAACTTATTAACTTACACAAACTATCTGTGCCTGGCATTTAATAACAAAAAACAAGTGGACTCGATTTATACCAACTTCGCCAAAGCATTTGACAGAGTCGATCATGAAATTCTCTTAAATAAAACACACCATTATGGCATACATGGTAATCTTCACAGATGGCTACGCTCATACTTGATGAATCGCACTCAATTAGTAGCACTCTATGGATATGACTCTATTCCATTTCGTCCTATTTCCGGTGTTCCACAAGGATCTAATCTGGGTCCTCTTCTTTTTTTGGTTTTCATTAACGATCTCCTCGAAATAATGACATGTCAATGTCTAGCATATGCCGATGATATCAAACTTTTTGAAGAAGTGTCTAGCATTGAAGACTGCTTGATTTTGCAAAAAGACTTAAACCTACTTAGTGCTTGGTGTCTAAACAATTCAATGTCTCTTAACATAAAAAAATGTCAACAAATAAGTTTCACAAGGAAAAAAATGTTTATTAAGTTTAATTACAGTATTAATGGAAGTGTTTTAGATCGAACCAGCTCAATTCGAGATCTTGGTGTAATATTTGATTCCTTACTGTCTTTTAAACCACACTACGATAACATTATTAGTAAAGCCAATAGAATGTTAGGCTTTGTTATTCGTACAGCCAAGCCCTTCAAGAGAATTGAAACATTTAAAACTCTATACCAGTCTTTAGTTCGTAGCCCATTACAATTTACACATCAATAAGATCGAACACGTACAACAACGCTTTTTAAGGTATATCAGTGGTAGAATTGGTCTCAGGAAAAAACTTCCAGGGTATGAGGATCGTCTTGGTTATTTTAAGTTAAATAGTCTATATAAAAGAAGAAAACTCAAAGACCTTTGTTTACTTCACAAGGTAGTCAATGGCAATCTGAGTGCAGACCTTTTAATGACACTAAATATCAGCATCTCAAAGCGTGGTCAGCGAAATCCTCGTCTATTTAGTATACCCCACTCCAACAACAATGTCTCACAAAATAATCCTTTGCACCGTATGTGCGAAACCTACAATAAAACATTTAGTGAACTTGATATCTTTCATCAAAACATGTTCAGCTTCAAAGCTGGCATTTTGTCAAAATTCTGAAATTTTTATTTTACTTAACTTACTTTTCTTAATATTTCTGTTTGTTTAACTCTCGTTTACTTATTTACTTACCTACTGTATTAATCTAAATGCTGTGTACAACTTTTAGGTTAACAAATTTACTCTACTTACATATTATCCGATTCATTGTGTCTGTCTATGTTTTGATTTGTTAACTGTTTTTGTACCCAAAATAAATAAAATAAAATAAAATAAAATAAGAGCATCTGGCTCAGCGCATCAGCATAGCCAGCAGCCAGTGGTGGTAGCCTTCCGATTGGTACTGAGTTGAGATCTCTAGATCGTTTGCAACGGTCTGCACTTCTGCAGATAGCTGAACTGTTTCATATGTATTTTGTACATTTTGTAAATACTTGTAGGTATTCATTCTAATTTTCTTTGTAAATAAATTTTCGTTTATAAGAAGCATAAATTCAAAAGAAAAGTTCAAATTATGCAACAGACATCGACACCAGGCATAATATTACCTCAGCTTGAAAACCAATTTTGTGTACCTACTAATGTGTAATGTTTTTTGTAACTTAATTAATGTTGGTACATACTACTATTTTACTTCCTGGTTTCAAATAGAAACCTATTGAAACTTACGTATCAAAGTTACGTATTTGTCGAGCAGAGCATGTGCTACGTTCAAATGAAGGAAGCTTTGCTGGTTCATGAATGAAAAGCGTCCCGAAAGTCGTATAACAAGCTTACACCGAATGAGGTGAATGACCACCTTTCCGGATATCATTCATATTATGAATCACCTGGCATATTGTTAGATAATCTGTGGCCGACGGGAAAAGCTCCGGAAAGCTGTAAAAAACCAACAACACTCAGAATAACGTTATTATTCTCAGCGACAACAGTTATTTCTTTGACGAGTGTGACGTCTGTCTGTCAGAAGTTCGAAATTATTATGCGAAAATGTGCGTTTGTTTATTTGTTACGTTTTCACGGTACTGCGTGCGTGTCAATGCACTTCTTCTTCAAATCTCAGGAGTTGAACCTAGTGGATAGCGATTTTAAGAGTAGTAGAGCTCTTTGTGAAGGGCTCGTCCGGGGAAGCACTACCGCCACGCCTTTTTCTGCCGCCAAGCAGCAACGCTGTGTTTCTGTTTGAAGAGTGTGGTTGCCGGTGTAATTACAGTCACATGAGGCTTAACATCTGTATGCCTCAAGTTGACGGACGCAGGGATGTGCATCGTAGGGCATGTTCCTATCGTGCGTGACTTACGAGGCAATGCTTTGTTATAGGTGATGGTTACCACTAAACATCAGGTGGGCCATCTGCTTGTTCCGTCAGCTAGTTATATAAAAAAAAAATCGCGTTCACTTCGATCATGGCATGTTTCCACTCGCCAAAACACTCAGGCGGGTGGCGCTAATGATGGGTGAATGTATTACAGAATGCTTAATTTAAAACTCCCTCTGCGGTCACTTGGATGAATAATGTTTACGGAATAACACTGATCGAAACAAATTACTTTTGCCATTACTGTATATCGAAACATTATTGTGACGTAAACCTACGACCGTCAAAAATGCCGACGCCCAGCTGGCTGGACCTTGTACTGTTTTACTATTTAATACATAAAAGTAAACCAGTAAAAAAATAAACTGCTCATAAATCTCGCTGTGAAAGCTGACACTCTGCCAGGACAATAAACACCTAGCGCCATCTTACGGTGAGTAGCCATGCTCTCAAGATCGATAGTCTAACGCCATCTACATTATTCAGGAGTGAACTTACGAACTCCTATTCAAACCTCGCTGAAAGAGAGGAACTGTCTTACTCGCTAGAAATCCGCAACATGGCGAAATTCATGTTTTATTTACGTACGCTAACCAACGTGAACTTGAGGTGGACCAAAATAACCTCAGTTTGACATATGAACGTAGGAAAACATGTAGTTTTTTATCGAAAATCTGAAAGTATTTTGAATTAATACGTGCGATTTATATAGATGGTAGTCAACATGGATTCAGGGTAAATAGATTTGGAGATTTTTGATTGTGTTTTGCTGTTTGGAATGCCTTAACGTCGATACCATTAAATGTTTTGATTCATTACACGTTTGTTTTTGTTATTTTTATGTCAGTTCTTTGTCTTAATTGCCTTCTCACTATCGCTTGAAGTTTTAATATTAAAGTTGGTTAATTTTGTCTGTCTGAAATATGTATATTCATTGAGATAAAAAAACCCGCTGTTTGTGCTTTTGAGATAAATAAAACCAGCCAAGTGCGAGTCGGACTCGCACACGAAGGGTTCCGTACCATTATTCATAAAAACGGCAAAATTTGTTGGATGGGAGCCCCCCTTAAATATTTATTTTATTCTGTTTTTTAGTATTTGTTATATCGGCAACAGAAATACATCATCTGTGAAAATTTCAACTGTCTAACTTTCATGGTTCATGAGATACAGCCTGGTGACAGACGGATAGACAGACAGACGGACGGACAGCGGAGTCTTAGTAATAGAGTCCCGTTTTAAGCTTTGGGTACGGAACCCTAAAAACCTAATATTGTGGCAGCTAGGATAGAACTTTTATTTTGCCTACCTCCTACATACATACCACCTACATACAATTTTAATAATATTAATACTAGGTATTTTTACAGTCTGCTCAACAAGAGATAGTTTACAAGAGAAACAATGTTAATTTGGTATTCATTTGCTGCGATTTAGAAGATTAACTTTTGAAGAGTTTAGCTTCTAGAGTTGACTACTTTATGAACTAACTACTTAATACGCAGATAACCGACAAATGACTTTTCAAACGCACATTGTAACATTTTTTTACTGAACCGTAACGTTATTCTCTAAAACTAGCTTGTGAAATATTGAGCGAGAAGTTGATTGACGGTTGTCTGCCTCTTAAAGCATAGTTTTACCTACCTGTCAATTTTAATATGCAAACAGGCGTTTGTAAACCTGGTTGAATGGTTTTAAAATAGGTGCCGCAGCGAAGGTCATGATCACCTCGCATGCTTCGACTTTTACTGCAAGTCAGAAATAGCTTTAAGGTGCTGACAATCAAACAACTTCTCGCTCGCACATTTCGACATGTTGAAAGATATAAAATCTCTAAACTCATTTTCGAAAAATCGCAATCAATCATTTTGATCGATACATGTTTTCCTACTCAAAAGTTTGCTTTACTAGTTTTCGTACACAAGCAAACTTTTAAGTAGGAAAACTTGTATCGATCAAAATGAAATTTTTACTAAACTATGTGCAATGTGATTGCACACAAAATGGTTGATTGCGATTTTTCGAAAATGAGTTTAGAGATTTTATATCTTTCAACATGTCGAAACGTGCGAGCGAGAGTCACATTAGCTCTTGTCTTCGCCTTAAAAAGTACGCTGACCACATAAGACTGGTCTCTTTCGTTTAGGGCGATGACAAATGCTAATGTTCCTCTCGCTCGCACATTCAAAGATTTTGAAAGACATAAAATCACTTAATTTATTTTTGAAAAATCGCAATCAACCAAGTTCACATTGCACACAGTTAAGCAACAACACAAGCAGCAATCCATGCAAGTTTTCCTGCCATACAAGGTGTTCCAATACTTGTACTTAAAACTTCAGGGGACTAAAGTACCCATCAATATGAATAACTTTTTCTAAAGAACAAAAACTGAACGCGAAAAAAAACAGCTGTTTCATACAAAAGTTCAATACCTACCTGACTAAAATATATTTAAGTACAAGTATTGGAACACCTTGTATAGTTTTCTAGACTAGTTTTAGTGCAAACTTTTTAGTTAGAAACTTGTATGGATCATAAATATATTTTTATCCAAACAAGATACAAGTAGGTACGTACCTAAAATCACAGCATAAAATAAAAGTCCCTAGGTACCTAATACGTTAGATAAAAAGTAACAATGTTTTTTTTTCTACGTTTGCTTTCTGAATGTACACAAACTTACCTCTATAGTAGGTAACCTTTCTCAAGCCTCAAACGTTTGGTGGCAGAAAACTCTTGTTAGGGTTAAGCTCGCCTTTTTACATGCCCTTTGTTGTTGTCTGTTTACTATCTATTATACATACATACATAAAATCACGCCTGTTTCCCATAGGGGTAGGCAGAGACCACGGATTTCTACTTGCTACGGTCCTTACATACCTCTTTCGCTTCATTCACTCTCATAACATTCTTCATACAGGGTGTAAACGCTTGTACGACATTAAATTAATACACGTGTAGTGCTACTATCTAGTATTGATTTAAAAAAAAAATTATTGAAATTCATTCATAATTAGTTTTTTTTTATTTTCAAACAAACTAATCATCAGTTAAAGCATAAAATTATACAGCACTCTGTATACGTACACAAACAACGAAACGTACGTTCATTCATTACTCGTCGTCGTCGGTGCCTATAAGTGCGAATATGCCGCGCACTCACGGCGCGGCGCTCAAAGGCGCCGCCGCGCCGGCCGGTAAAGCCGAAAGTCGAGCGCGCGGCAGAACACACACAAAATGTACCGCACACTAAAAATAAATAATAAATGTACCTAGGTTACCTCAAATCCGTAGGTTACCCCCCGCACGTTGCACACACAAATTTAATTGACGGGGAACGTTCGCCCGTACTTTCACCAACACAGCTGTTCGACACTTGCCTTCAGTTTGTCGAAAGCACCTAGGTACAATCCGTCTGCGCAGTTCTTGCACTGTATCGACTTCTTGTGCGTACCTACATCTTCTTTGATGAAGCCCCACAAAAAGAAATCTAGTGGAGTGAGGTCTGGCGATCGTGCTGGCCACTACACTTAGTTTAATAACAAAAAAACACATTGACAAGCGAAAATTTCGCGGTAACTAGATAGCTAGGTACGTAACGTATTTAGTTTATTATGAAAAAAAACACACACACAAAAAGCGTCTATTTCGCGGTACCTAAATCTAGCAATGCAACAATGCAACAAATATGCAATTTTCAAAATTAGATGGGTCAAGGTTGCTACCGAAACAATTACTAAATCATACGCGCTTCCTCAGTCAGTCGCTCTGTGGCTAGGCGTGGGCGACGCGGGACGGGGCGCGCTTCTCGTCTCTTTCCGACACGCACGTGAAATGTATCTGTCCTGGTCACGTCGTTCTAGATCGCACTTTTTGATTGTTTGTTCTGCTCAAACGCGTGTAAATTTGGTATTTCTATCTTTTTTTTCTTTTGATTCATAGACATATGATTTCGTGACCCCGGAAAGTTGACCTGAACACGACTGATAATAGGTACAGGTTGTTTTGAAATGATTTATTGGAAAAGTATCGATATCTCGTTAAATATTAAGGCTTTTTTTATAAAACCAACTCCTAAAATCTAAAAATGCCATTCCGAGTACGTGTTTCAATTTAATGTCGTACAAGCATTTACACGTTGTATATTCTCGTCGGTTTAGTGATGTATTTATTATATTGAGTGCAATTAAGCCCAAGGAGCTAGAATTCTTTCTCCACACTGGTTTGAAAGTAAAAAGAAGAATAAGTAATAACAGCCTTCACAGCTCAGTTGGTAGTAGCACTGCCTTCTGCGCCGTAGGCCGTGGGTTCGATCCCCACCGAGAACAAAACATTTGTGTGGTGAACATAGATGTTTGTTCTCTGTCTGGGTGTTATAAAATATTATAAGTACGTATTTAAAAAAAAAAGTACCTATATATATTATATATATATATTATATCAGTTATCTGGTTCCCATATTACAAGCTTTGGCTTAGTTTGGGGCTAGATAGTGCTGTGTGGAAAGTCCACCAATATTTATTAATATTTATTATTATTTATTTATAAGGATCCTTTCCTCCATTTACAGAGGCAGTACGGGGCTGGGTGATCAGCGCGATCCGCACTGGTACATTGACTCTGTCTTCGCATCATCACTGAAGGTCTCCCTCCGTCTCCCCACCAGGCAGTTCTTAGAAGGTATGTTATTGCACCAGCCACATCAGACGGCAGAGTCACGAAGCCCTCAGAAAGTAAACATCCATTAACATTACATCATCGTCATCATCATTACATTACATCACCCTAAGTCTGAGTTTTGTTTACCATTTTTCGTAGGTATTTCGTTTTTCGTAACGTCAGGTTTTTGTATGGAGACTTGTAGGATCTCAGCATGCCCGATAGATGCGCTTATCGAATCAATTTACGAAAAATGGTAAATTGGGGTACCGATGGACCGATGGGCCGACGGGATTGTGAGGATCGCGAGAAGTTGCTAGATGGAGATTATTATGATTAGCACTTAATTTACAAATTTTTGAAGTGGTAATGAAAACAATAAACAATAATTTACAGACTTTTACCATCCTTGGTTCCGACAAAGCACTCTCAAGAAATTTATAATAGGTATGAATTTGAATAATAAATCTTTTAATTATTTTGTATGTGTGACCCATTGTTTATGTTATACCTAACAGTTTGCTATCAGTGTATTCGTGTCTATATGTGTTTAGTAATACATGTTGAAGTTAAAATATGCAGTGGGTTGAACAGCTCTTTTTTAAGTCCGTCCAATGAATAACGTTTTAATGTTTGCTCAAAAGCGCCATCTATGTTTTACCATTCGTACTAAATTATTGTTACGTTGGTCAGCGTGTACTTTGGTGTGTGGTTATGCTGAATTCCGCTTGGTGGCAGCAGTGTGTCTGCATGACATTAATTTATATTATCCTGATTTTTTTATCCCAGTACATTGTCCGTGTAATAATTCATAATCATAATCTGAAACAATTTAAATTATCATAATAAATTTATTATTAAGAATTCAAGAGGAAAATTACACATGATTTTTACATGGTTTTTTGAGCTTTATGATGTGTATTGTTGTCACTTACTTTACATGTCTTTTTCATTAAGTGAAGTACTACCTACCTATCATATAATCCTAGCTTGGCAAATGTCTAGAAACGTGTGAGAAATTTACATGTGTGTGTTTCGCATAGCGAGCAAGATCGTAACAAGAAAGTGTATGGAAAGTGGCGCCCTCATCATTTTCAAGACTATTTTGCCAAACTATAGTTACTTGCAAAAGTTAGGAATTCTTCAAAGTTTATATCGTAGCTCTAGTGCCTAGCTACGAAATAAACTAAAAAGTTCCGTTTAGGCACTCAATGCACTGTAAAAAAAGATAAAATAAAGTCATATTGTAGAATAGGTACTCAAAGAATATTAAAATCTTTATTAGAAGAGGAAGACGATCTTAACGCCGCGTGTCGTCTACAAGGTGACACAGCATATTTATTATTTTTTTAATCAACGTAAATAATTTGGAACGTTTAGTGTCAGAAGTGTCTGAGCAATTTGTTTCTATAAAATGTTGGTCTAGCTTTTGTGAATAAAAATAGTAGGTAGGTAAACAACTAACTAATATTAAATACTCCGTCACTGATTCAAAGTCAAAAGGTATTTATTCAATTGAATCACAAGGATCACTTTGTAACTATAGGTGTCTTGAAACTAGGTGAATCTAGGTGCCAGTTGCACGCGGCTAACGACCGGTTTCTGAAAGCCCGATCAAAACTAATCGGATATCAAGTCACTTGCTATTTCAGTTATTACATCGAATTAGATAGTGATAGCAAGTGACTTGACATGCGATTAGTTTTGATCGAGCTTTCAGAAGGACTATAGAGGAACAGGCAATAAGCTTACGGCTTGGTTAACTTTGATACTAGCAAGTTTTCATGCTAAAAAGTTTCCTTTACTAGTTCTAGTATTTATGCAAATTTTTAAGAGTAGTAGAGTTCTTTGTGAGGGGCTCGTCCGGGGAAGTACTACCACCATGCCTTTTTCTGCCGCCAAGCAGCGTTGCTGTGTTTCGGTTTGAAGGGAGTGGTTGCCGGTGAAATTACAGGCACATGAGGCTTTAAATCTGTATGCCTCAAGTAGATGGACGCAGGGCAGTGCATCGTAACGTTCCCATTGCGCGTAACTTGCAATGCATAGGTCATGGTTGCCACTTAACGTCAGATGGTTCATTTGCTTGTTTCATCAGCAAGTGTGTAAAAAAAAATGTAAAAATACTCAAGTGAATACGCTCTAGCTACTAGCTGATGAAACAAGCAGATGGCCCACCTGATGGTAAGTGGTAACCATCACCTATAAAAAAGCATTGCCTCGTAAGTCACGCACGATAGAAATGAACGTGCCCTACGATGCACTGCCCTGCGTCCATCAACTTGAGGCATTACATATGTTAAGCCTCATGTGCCTGTAATTACACCGGCAACCACACTCTTCAACCCGAAACACAGCAACGCTGCTTTGCGGCACAAAAAGGCGTGGTGGTAGTACTTCCCCGGACGAGCCCTTCACGAAGAGCTCTACTACTCTTAAACATTTTTGATAACCACACTCACTAAAGATATAACACAGTTTTTATCACTCACTAATGGCAAAGTGACGTAGGAGTGTGGTGGCCCATGCTAACAGTGAAAATTTTATGAACATCCGTTGTATTTATTGAAAGTATGAGTGACGCAAGAGTTTTATGTTTTATTGGAGCAGGTGTAGACAACATTTACTCGCGTATAATGACTCTTTTATAAGTATAAATGTATTAATAAATCCCCCTCCCGTCCTTAGATTACTAATGCAAAGCGTAAACGTGTATTAGTCGTCCCCGAGACTGAAAATATTTGATAAATTTTCATTTATAAAAAGTTCTAAGTGATCTAATGGATTACTAATGGACTTACTATTCATGGATTACTGGATACTGATGGAAAAAATAAAAAATATATAAGTTTGTTTATTAAAATTAGATATTATTCAAGATATATTATATTATTTAAGAGGAGTACAGCTCTCTGTGAAGGGGTCGTCCGGGGAAGTACTACCACCACGCCTTTTTCTGCTACCAAGCAGCGTTGCTGTGTTTCGATTTGAAGAGTGTGGTTGACGGTGTAATTACCGGCACATGAAGCTTAACATCTGCATGCCTCAAGTTGATGGACGCAGGGCACGTTCCTATCGTGCGTGACTTGCGAGGTAATACTTTGTTATAGGTGATGGTTACCACTTAACAACAGGTCTACTTGTGCCATCAAAAGTTGTATAAAAACAAAGTTAGCATCAGAATTTCATATATTTTTACAGTTTGTTAATTACTGTAAGTATTTGTCTATGAACTAAGACAACGCAAATCCAAACACCACAGTTTAATAACAAAAGCCCAAAAAAATATAATATATTAAAATATTAATACTTTAGAAAACGCGAAAAGACTGTCGATATAAATGCTTATAAATTTTTTTTGCTGAAAAGTTATAACTCCATTCCAGCAGTATATTTTTTTAGACTGATGATGCTGATAATCTATTTTAAGCAGACAACCCCAAAACATTGCTGCGAATCGTGAAGCAATAGCAAAATGCGTCAAGATGCGTAGGCTATTGAGTCATGATCATCAGAAATATATCGTATCGCTTCTCTGTTGTAGGTTTTTGAGTCATGATCATCAGAAATAAATCGCATCGCTTTTCTATTACTTCTACGTAAAAATATTTACGTCTCTCCATTAGACTTGTCAAAAATATACCTATATGTATAATTTGTACCTGACGGATAGTGTTATTCAGCGATGGTGAAATAGGCACTAGTGTTACGTTATAACTAACGTATTTATGTATTTTATCGTAATATAGCATTTTTTTTTAAATAATAATACAACTAGCTAATGGAACAAGCAGATGACCCACCTGATGTAAAGTGGTAACAGACACCTATAACAAAGCATTGCCTCGTAAGCCACGAACGATAGGAACATAGATGCACTGCCTTGCGTTTATCAACTTGAGACATTTAAGCCTGATGTGCATGTAATTTAACCGGCAACACACTCTTCGAACCGAAACACAGCCACTCTGCTTGGCGGCAGAAAAAGGCGTGGTGTTAGTACTTCCCCGGACGAGCCCTTCACAAAAAGCTCTTCTACTCTCAACTATTCTACTTTTCACTCATGAAACTATTTAAAACAATTTCTATGATTTCATTGAACATTTTCAATTTGAATGAAGCGAATTCACTACAGTGTAGTGACTACACTTTGGTGAAAACTGTGCAATCTAATTCACGAATTTCAGCAAATGATGCCAAATTATTAAATTCATATAATTCGGGACGCACCGAGTTACGCCAGTCTACTAAACTTGTAAGCATTGAACTAATTAGTTGTCATAAACACTAAGCTTTATTTCTTGCTGCGTATATGCTTAGAAAAACAACAAATATCGCTTTTTTATTTATGTGTATAAATAAATTATTTGGGATGATGTTGAAACTGTAAATTCCTGTTTTTTTTGTATAATACCAATTTAAATTTTACTAGGCTCCTGTCCATGCAAAAGTTGTCTGGAAAAGAACGCTTGTACCGATAATACCGATCTTTTTTACCTGTGTTTTTCCTTAGTTTGAAAGGTGTACAATAAATAATTTTCGTTCATTTAGTATTCAAAAACAAGGTGAATAAATAGGGACTAGGTACCTAACATAAAATAAACGCAAAAACTAAATATAAAATTATTCACTCCCTGGTTCTCCCAGCTTGGGACTGGAGGATGATAGTTGATAGGGTATAACTAAGAAATGCTGTTCATCTTCTTCTTATATATAAAATTCTCGTGTCACAATGTTAGTTACTCCTCCGAAACGGCTTCACCGATTTTTATGAAATTTTATATGCATATTCAGTAGGTCTGAGAATCGGCTACTATCTATTTTTCATATTCCTAAGTGATAAGGGTTGTCCACCCCTAACATTTTTTTTTTATTGTCAATCCCTATTTTTTAAAAGTCATTGTAGTAAGTATATGGCAAAACAACGTTTGCCGGGTCAGCTAGTTACTAATAAATAAATGGATGGAAGTTTATATCTACTTAGACACACATTCACAGATATTGCCTCATATCTCATGCTAAGTATTCTAGATTCTGAAGTCTGAAGGGGATGAAGGGTCAGTGACACGTCCATATTTTACATCTTGGCACATGCATAAATAACATATGGGATGCAAACTCCAAAAAATATAGATGTTGAAAATATAAAAAAAAAATACCGACGACTCGACAACTTAAAATTTTTTATTTGAATGATTTTCAAACTTAGGATTTTTTAAAATAGTTCTTCCTGGAAATCGTATTCTCAGAACGACCTATTTTCAGAAGTATTTCTTTCAGTTGATAATCATGATAGATTATTTAATGACTAAATCATATTGATCAGCATAGAAAACTGCAGAATTGTAGTACAATTTGCAAAAAAATGTTTCAGCATCGTCGCTTTAATGAATTAGTCCAATAACTCTCCAGCGGAGTCTTGGACGAGGTGACGTAAGTCGCTCAGTCGTCATGCAAACACACAAGTATAGATGAGATGAGAACAGCTGGCAAACTACAGCTAAAAGTAGAGAGTAAGAGCTCTTTGTGAAGCGCTCGTCCGGGGAAGTACTACAACCATGCCTTTTTCTACCGCCAGCAGCTTTGCTGTGTTTCGGTTTGAAGAGTGTGGCAGCATGCCGCGGCATGTAAATTTTATGCTTGCATGACGTATGCCGCCGGCCATATTGTGTTATAAACTACTCATATCCTGTGGCCAAATCATATTCTTAAGGCGATTACGTTAGTGGAAAGGTTTTAAATGTATGGAACTGTTGCAACATAATTATCTGTTTAAAAAACTTGACGATGCGTGTTTTGATTTAATGAAATGAGTTATCAGATTACGGAAATGCGTAGCTATTGTCACTTTTTACGAGCACTATATCATAGTCTAGCATAGTGTTGATGGAATGAACAAACGGCCTGTTTTGAGCTGTGCACCAACTATCCGACCCAGTGCGTTGGTTTTATACACATAATTATTATAACATAGCACAGTACCTATAATAAAATGTCAGAATATATTTGGCAGAGGTTCAGGGTGCATGAAAAAGTGTGACATTCTCAAAATGTCTTACCAGTGACTCATTTAACGCCGTTTACTTTAGATTTGATTCAGATTTGAAGACTGAGGGTTCTGGACCAATCGCGATGAGGTTTAACGATAACGCTAAAACGAAACTAAAGACGTTAGGCCACTGCGTTCTACAGAGTTAGTATGAGATGACACATTTAGTAAGTCATATCGTTATATGCTATCGTATATAACGATAGCAAACAAAAACGGATCTAACATAAAAACCGTTGGGATACTCGTAGTATTATATGAAGAAAACTTACAAAAATTAGGCTCAGGTTTAGGCAATGTGTCTACCGCTGGTGTTGCGGGTACCAAGGCAACGGTAACCGCTTATCATCAAGTGCGCCATAAGCCTGTTTGTTTGACCATAACATACAAAATGTTGCGCACTGATCGGTTCAGTCTGTTCGCTCTTTTCCCCCTTTCTGATTTAGCCCACGCACTCTGAAATCCATCCAAGTTGTATATATTATTAATTCCTCCCATGAATACTTCGATTGTAGAGGTAATGTAAACAAACAATCAACCTCCTAGCTATACCTCCATCCCCCCAGATTTAGAAAAAGAAGGCAAAAACTGTAAAGTAGGCGAAAATAGGCTCTGATCAAGTCAGAGGGACGACGTAGTACCGTTTCGAGGCGGAAAAAAAAAAACAATCAACCTCCGTACTGAGGTTTCTTCTAGAGACATGGAGTTCTTTAAAAGGAGTTTTTGAAAGGTCAGATAAGATACTTCTGGTATTGCAGGGGTACTTATGCTGTGGTAACATTTTACATAAGGCGGGCCGTCAGATTATTTGCACATCGTGATGAAACCAGTTAGTATTGCAACGGCGATGGGCTTGCAACCTGTCACGTATGGAATATCAACTACTGCCAAATGTGGGTATGTGCCAAGAATATAAATCTTGGATGTACCTCTGACTACCTTCTTTAGACATCCTCAAATAAAGTCTTGAAGCTGTTCAGTTTGTGTATAAAAAAATTTAAAGCGGCCTCGGATCAGAACTCTTTGACCTCCCTGGGTGATGAGTGACACCAACCACAGAGGTCAAAAAGAGCTTTTCAAACACACTCATAACAACTCGTCTATTCAAATAAAAAAGATCACATCTCTCCATCATCTCCAAAGATCAACCTATTTCTCAACTGTCTTCCTGACAAATAGGATGCGATGAGTAATACTCGCGTACCATATCATATAGGTCACAGCAACCTTGCTGCCTGCGCCAATACCCTCGGTGAGGAAACTGGGTAGGTCAGGACCTTGGCTGGAGATGCGTAGCTTATCCGAGTTTTTAATGAAATTAAGATGTACACATTCAACATGGGTGAGATGATGGCATTTCACGGACAAAAATAGAAAATAAGGATCACTTTAATCAAATGATAACTTAATACTGATATGTATGCACACAGTAACACAATAGCATATAAGTTTTTAACGTACATAATTATAACATGTAGGTGCAGAGTAGAATAGCAAAACAAATATAAAAAATACAAGGTAGTCGGAGGCGTCCGTCTGCTAGGACGGACATACACGGACCTCCGACTGCCTGTGATTATTAAATTGTATCATTCGTCAAGACTGAACAACTGGAGTTCACTATCAAGAAGAAATTTAAAACATAATCTTGTTTCCATCCTTTTAGTTTGGGCAGACGGGTTTTTTTATTTTTTAATAAAAAAAATTTTTGATCTTGACACTTATGGTAAGAGAAACGTTTTCAAACAGCACAGTTGCCTTGTGGACGGTAGGTAATACTTGAACGAATCCGAAAGCGGATGCTGGTAACTAGCCAGCTAAGGTTATGCTAAGCAGTTTTCAGAGTAGTTTTCTTGAGTGATTGATATAGGTAGTAGGTTATGAATAAAATCAAAAATATTTGTTTTACACCTACGTGTGAGGGCAGTGATGTAAAACTGTGGTCTATCGATCAAAATAACGAAAAACATCTTGAAATAGAAGCTAAATATTGGATAACAACTCTTTCTGCATGCTTCGGCATACACAATTCAGTCGAGCTTTGCAGACCGTTGCAAACGATCCAAAGGCCATCTAGAAAAATATCAATAAGTGATCTCAGTACTAAATCGTAAGTAATAAAGTAATTGTAGTAAGCACCTTGTGTGTGGCTCGTCAGAGGAAGTACTACTTACCACCTTCCCTTTTTCTGCCGCCAAGCAGCGTATAGCTTTGTTTCGGTCTGTTCGGGTGTGGTTGCCGGTTAAATGACAGCCACATGACGCTTAACATCGCATTGTAGTGTACGTTCCTATCGTGCGTGGCTTGCGAGGCAATGCTTTATTTTAGTTGATAGTTACCACTTAACATCTGGTAGGACATCTGCTTATTCCATCAGCAAGTAGTATAAAAACCGTCCCTAAGAAGCTGTCTGATTAAAGGTGATGTACCAAGTATGATCCATCAAAGTGCGTACTCCAGTTTTGGACAAAAAAGGCAGTTGACTGCCAAAATATGGTGCCTGTCAAACGTCGTGTTCATTTTTGGACATTTACCAAATGTGCATTTATCCCGCCGCGCCTGCGTCACTTCACGCTAACAATTATTTTTTTAACTGACTTCCGAAATGGAAGAGGATCCCAATTCACGTGTTTTTTTTAATGTTTGTTATTACTTCGCCAATTATGAGGCTTAACATCTGTATAACTCAGGATGATGGACTCAGGGAAGTGCACCGTAGGACACGTTATTATAGTGCATGACTTAGGCATTGCTTTGTTATAGGTGATGGTTACCACTTGCCAGTTGGGCCATCTACTTATTCCATAAGAATGCTGTATAAAAAATGTTAGGACCAAACATTAAAACTCTAAAACATGAAAATGGTAAACTGTGTAAATATACTGAAAAAAATACATGAGAGTACTTATGTATTTTTTTCAGTATATTTACACAGTTTACCATTTTCATTTTCAATTATCCTTCAGTGGCATCAAAAGTGATCTTTCTTACGTAGTTATTATAATGTATTCTGTACACTTCAGCATCAGCGCTAATTAATATCTGCGTTATTTTTAGAATCAAAACAATCACTGAAAAATCATTACCCTTCTGGGCAGTCGGGTAAAAAAATATCGTTGAAAGGTTAAAAAAACCTATTGTTAAGTGCTAAATCTTCATGAAGAAGTACATGATTATTTAATTTTTTGAACGCATAAAATACTTGAGTCATTCGATGCAAATGTATTTGTTTTGTTCATAAAAGCTCGAAGAATTTCAACAATATCGTTATGTTTTGTATTTCCAGCCAATTTTTCGCACAATCTCTTTATGATAAGCTCTTTGATCTTTCAATGGGTGTCTTTATAAAAAGTGGATTGAACTCATAAAATAGAAGGTCATATTTATAATGCAAATATGTATTTAAATAAAATATTATTCGTGTATTGGTAAGAAAACAATCTAAACAAACTAGTTCCAAAACAATATCGCAAGACATATTTTTTTGCATAACTTTCACGTAAGTCATAGTAAAAACATTCGAAATTCAAATTAAAGAACAAAAAGGTTAAACTATTTAATATTTTTAAAATTAGAATGTTTACTTTTGAAACAATGCAATTGTTTTTCTGAGTTGTAGAAGACTACATAATACATAAAGATTGAGATATATTTTTTACAGCTGTTTAGATGTCAGTTATAGTTTTTGCATGCAGCTCATAATGTATGAAGAATATTTATTTTATTCTCTGAGCTCACATTCGTGAATTAAACACAACTATACAAACACCCAGGTTTTTATTTGGCTTTTGATATTTCAACCGTGTCGGTCGTACGAGCCACCGGGAAAATATACTTATTTCTTTTTAAATGTCATTCGTAGAATAAAACTCTACAAAATTTGCAGTTATGACAGGTAGGTCAATAAGCACTGAGTTTTTGTCGAAACCTTCACTGAAAACTCCTTGATCCAATGTCATTGAATCATAACCTGTCAAATTTAACCTTCGGGTGAAAAAGTGGCAAATATCGTAAACAGCTGCAGTTAATGACAGTTAATTCCATCAATAATTTTCATTTTGAAGTTTGACTTTGGAAGGAAAGGACAAAGAACTCTGCTGTAAACGTCAAGATTTAATTATAAATCGAATTATTGTGACCGAAATAGCTGGAAAATAAATATAATTAGTGCAAAATTATATAAATAATATCGTGTCGGAGGCGGTTGGGCAGCCGCTTCTAGTCAGTCGAGACGCGTTCCGCCGGGCGGTACATTCTGGAACAAACTAATAAGTATTATAAAGTGTCAAGTGTGTGAGTTGTAATTAAATTTGGAAATACGGTTGGTGTTTTTTAGACAGAGAATGGAGCCAGTACGGAATAATTAGTTTTTATTTTATTAATTTTTATTTTTTACCACAACTTTTTATAAGTACGTGATATAATAGTTTTTTTTTAAATAGATAATATCATAGTTTGTGTCACTCAACTGCGCGCTGGTATAGAATCGCTACGCAGCTACGAAAGTGCTACGCCGCTACGAAAGTGATTTATCGATGTTATCAATATTAGTAACAGCTGAAACCGAAGTTATTTTGACGTTGAAATATTAAAATAATATTTATACATAACAATATTAGGGATACATAAATCTAAAGCTTTTAGTGATATAAAAATATTTTTCATATTTAAAATCTTTAATATTACAAATTAATCCAACGAGTGTGTCATCCGAATTACGTAATTTATCTAGCTTGTAGAGAAAGAGGGATAAGAAAATGAGAGAGCGATAGTCCAAAAGCTAAATAGATTTTATTTCTATTCATATCCTTGTTTCAAAAACTCTGTGGGCTGCATTTACGAATATACTAAAAACTAAAAGTGTATTAATAACACTTTTCTAAAGATAGTTTTATATAATGACCTTCCTTGCGACATGACAGGTGTACAACTAGGCCACCACTCCATCATAAATGATTGACATATTGATATAAACTAACGACCTATGCCAAAAGCGTAAGTAATTTAATAACAAAAAAGACGCCTTTCTCATTACTTGAGACACATTAAAAAAAATGAAACAAAAAAATATTTTTTTAAAGTGACGTGCTCAACAATACTTATTTTATCATCAGTATCTTTGTTAATTTTACTTTTTTCAAACTACAAAAATAAGCTTTTAAGCTTTTTTTCTAATTAAGCAGGGTATAAGCTTTTTGGTAAACTGAAAATAAATTGTATACAAAATTATCGTACATAAAGAACAAAATCTATTTGTACGTTCTAATTTTATTAAATACAAGATGAAAATCATATTATGAAGTTCGAAAAGATCAAAGTTCGCTTCTTTCGCCTTTTCCGCCAGTAGTTCGAAACAAATACAAATAAATATACCAGTAAAAAATATACTGACAAGTAATATTAATCTTTTTTTGGTAAACTAAAGCTGAAAACAAAAAATGAACAAATGAAATAAAGGGGTAAAAGTTGTTTTAGCTAAAATTTCCTTGCAACGAATGTTACAGCTGATTACATTTTGAAATAAAAACTGGTAAAATACTACATTTACTATGATTACTAGTCACCAGTTTATTTCGAGCTCTCATAACTGAGCTTAGTTATTTTATTATACAAATAATTTCAAATTTATTAACGTTTTTTATTTAGAAGATTGAGCCAAAATGTTCGGTGTTATTTTCAGTCGTTAGTTATGTGAAAATCGAATGTCAACGAGCGTATTAGTGATGTTGAGAGCAGAGAAGAAGAACAAGGTCCAATTCTGGAAAGACATATCCGATGATATCTTAAAAAATGAGTTGGATTCATCTTACACTGACATTTCTGAGTAGTAAAAATTATTTGAAAAGTTTCGCGTTGAGAGATAGATTCACACTATTTCTGTACACGAAAGAAAATTATTACAAAGTCAAAGTCAAAATGTATTTATTCAATAAAACCACAAGGATCACTTTGAAACGTCTTAAAGCTAGGTGACTCTAGGTGCCAGTTCCACGCGACCAAAGACTCTAGGTGCCAGTTCCACGCGACCAAACAGGCAACAAACTTACGGCTTGGGTCCTGCCGTTTTTTTGAATGATCCTTGTTACAATGTATTATAATACAATATTGAAGCTCCAGTGTGATGCCAATATAATTCAGTGAGGCGTATGCATAACAAAAAAAGGTAAAGGTAATCAAATTCATAAGACAGCATACGCTACGAAAATATTATCGGTGGCGTTATCGTTTCCTCTTAATTTTACTTTTTGATGATATGGGATATATAAAACGATGGGAAAACTGACACCGATAATGAACGGTTGCTTCTTGGTTGCTTGTATTGATAGGACGTCAGGCCGTACCATGAAGTTTTATTGCAATTTTCTGAATTGATTAAAACAATGGAAAAATGGACTGTATCACGATGGCATAAAATTAATTAAATTTGTCAAACGGTCATTCAGAGAAATTAATTGAAACTGGACTTCGTGTTAGGCCTGTAGTACTTTCAAAGTCTACAAATAACTAAAAGAAATAAAAAAAATATCGAAATCATGCACTTAACCTACGCAGCTATAAAATTTCCTGAAAAACAAAAAAATCCTTTTT
The DNA here is from genome assembly GCA_932294275.1 of Chloroclysta siterata. Classification (NCBI taxonomy): domain Eukaryota; kingdom Metazoa; phylum Arthropoda; class Insecta; order Lepidoptera; family Geometridae; genus Chloroclysta; species Chloroclysta siterata. The sequence continues at coordinate 12,861,056 of OW028591.1, read as the reverse complement.
GTTTCAAGTCCTAGCATGGATCAATTTAATACTTGCATAAAGAAAAATACACATTAAGTATGCTACTTAAAAAAAGATGAGAACAATAGGCAGCCTTATAGCTTAAAAGCGATAATTTCTAGACAACCTTTCTCTTTGGTATGTTAAAACTATCAACTGAATATTTTATGAAATCACTTCACCGAATCGCTAAATCTAGTTACACACCACTTTACAAGTATTTCACTCAAAGGAATTCGTTACAAATCTTGAACGCCCTTAAAATGAAACACTACTGTTAATTTTATCCTGTTTAATAAACAAATCAATCACAAAAGAAAACATAAATGATAAACGCAATAATCAGCTGCTCGACCACTTATAATTCAATTACACCGAATGTTTATACCCCCAGTCGAGCTTTTAGACGTTATAAATAGATCTTCAGAATTCATTATGCTTCGGTGTGACATAAGAATGCAGTTTCCACACTGTAGTGCATTTTGTTGCTGGTTGTCAGACACAAACAAACTACCTTAAGCTCTGAAGAAGAGTGCTGTATGAGCTGTCAAATGCTGAAGGAAATCGTTTGGAAACCAGTCATGTGGTTGGAGTAGTGGTGATGGGCTCGCAACTTGTCCTGCTTAGCATAATGTAATCTGTGATCTTTTAGACAGTGCTTCTGACTAAAGTTAATTAAGATTTGAATCACAAAACCTGAAGAGAGACTTACCAGGCCTCAGTACTACAGTAGGGGGACCTATTGATTTATCAAGTATTCATTAGCTCTTTTCTTTGTATATTTTCATATTCCATAGCTTTTGAACATAGATAATAAACTTGAGAAATAGCTTGAACCAAGAAACTTTGTATTCCTAATTTCATTTCACTGTCAGTTATTTTTTTGCATAGCCTTTCTCTGCGAAGTTTTGTAGAAAAAAGAACAACAAAATAAAATTGGTTATGTCACACGTGCCAACTTCAGACTAAGCCCATATAATACAAGTTTGCACTCTGATTTTACTAATAAACTAAAAAACTAGTATACCTATATACATGCTGTCATTATCAAAATGAACTTAAATTCAAGAAATACTTTTACAAGCTGCGATGGCAAAATTATTTTTCTGTCATCTTGAAACTTTTCAAGATAACAGAAAAAGAATTTTGCCTTTGCTTTTTGTTAGAAGTTTTCCAGTGTTATTTTGGGTTTTTATACATCAAAAAGCGTCGTAATTTTATGGTAAATTTACCAAGTTGTAAATCAAATGAAGCCTATGTCTGTTTTTTTCATTCTGTCGTGAAAACAGATAGGTACACTTGTGCATTTATAAATTGAATGGAGTTTTTATTATACGCTTTTTTTATAATTTAGCAGTCAACCATGCATGCTCAATGCTACGTACGTTTATTGACAGTATTGACGAATCACCATTCTTTTATTTGACTAAAATCAGGATTGACTATCAGGGAATTAAAAAAGCTATTAATAAAAAAAGCCTATTATTCGGTCAGCGACTATGTAGATGATAGGACAATTCAATAATGTTGTCTTTTATTATAATTATTTATAATTATGCTACGCCCATGACTTGTAAACTTGTTTTACCAATAAAGTATCTGTATCTGTATCTGTATCTGGGATGATCAAATCAAATCAATGCGCCCATGACTTGTAAACTTGTTTTACCAATAAAGTATCTGTATCTGGGATGATCAAATCAAATCAATTCAGTTCAATCATAAGGATCTTTATGAAACGTCTTATTAACTAGGTGAGTCTCAGTTCCTGGCGACCAAAGCTTTGAAGAACAGGCAAGATGATTTCGTAACACATTTATTTCTACAAATAATTAAATCAGATTCAACCCGACATGGTTTTCGCAGGTGCTCGTCATATAAAATATTCGTGTAACGGACGGATATACAATTTTGTTACAAAATTCTTGGCTGCACACTGGTCACGGCAGACTGACGATCAACTAGCGTCACGTAATATATTGATATTGCTGCGTACATTCATATTTCTACGTTTTTGTACTAACTGGAGCTTCATAAGTGAATAACTAACTATCTTCTTGGACTAACCTATGATTAGCTATTGTAAATTAATTATTTGCAATGAGTGGTCAAGGATATAAGGATAGCGTACCAATCTACACTAATATTATAAAGAGGAAAGCTTTGTATTTTTGTATTTTTGTATGTAACGAATAGGCTCAAAAACAACTGGTCCGATTTCAAAAATTCTTTCACCATTAGAATGCTACATTATCCCTGAGTAACATAGGCTATATTATATTTAAAAAAATCAGGGATCCTTACTAAAACTCCAATAATGTAACCCAAGGTGGAAACCAAAAACCTTACATCGCGTGCGCTGCGAAAACTATTGATGATAGAACAAAATAATGTACTACGATTTTGTAGAACACGTCATCATCTACAAAAAATGTCGCGACAGCATATGTCTAACTATTATAGGTATGTCACAATAAGTGTTCTTTTATTATAAAAAAATAATTGAAATGCCGCCGCTAGAAAAGGGTCTTTATTTGTACCTTGGTATTAATCCTTATCCAAATAAATCATTTCATAATTAAGACGATTTCAATACCTATAGATTACTTCTTAAATTTTTAAAATCGGACATTCCATTCAAAAGATATGACGAAATTAAAAACGTTAACGGGTCCACGGGTCACGCTCGGGCTGCGATTTCACTCTCTGGCGTGCAAATGTATGAAATAAGTAGACGCGAGGCTCGAACCCACGGTCTAAGTTTATCCTAAAATGTTCAAAAAATTTATGACCACCCATGCGAAGCTGGGACAGGCCGCTAGTATTGTATATACCCATAGCCTTAAAAAAAATAATCTTACTGTAAGATCCATTTACACAGTTTTGCAATATCATTCTTAAGATTAAGAATGATTTATTGTATTTTTTTCATAAACATAAAAGATTCGAACTAGGCCGTTTTTAGACTTGGTCACGAAAGGATGGCTTGGTTCCTTCCGTTTTTATACAACAAATGGTAGGACACAAGTTTTAGTTCTACTAGACTTGGCCACGTAGAACTGGTGAGATGCACCTAGTTTATTAGAGGTTTCTGAGTGAGCTTTGTGATTTTATTTGACTTTGACTTCATATTACTAGATTTTATAAAAATTGAACATATGCGAGTCTTACGCCATACAAACGACATTACTATTTTTCAAATTTTGTGCATACTTTAGTTTGGAGAGTATACACAAAATTTGAGATTTCGCAGACAATCGTCAAATGCTTGTTTGACCATATCCTTAACAAGTCATAAGCTTAACTTGTCAATTTCGAAATTCGTCAAATCCTTTATTTATCATATCCTACTCAAGTCAAAAGCTTAATTTGTCATTTTCGCGATTCTTCAATTCAATTTTTCGTCAAAACGTATACACGTCAAATACGTAATTTATCTAGTCAATGTGAGATCGAACACTAAAGAGCTTCTTTGATCTTTGATAAAACCTAGGTGATAGGCGTAATGCAACCTATATTTGTATGATAAGTGTTTCAATTACTATCTATTTGCATAATTATAACTTTTTCAATAATGACAATATCAGTCAAATGTCAGTTACATAAATTATTTCATTTCACGTGATAGTTTCGCGTCTTTTATTTTTAAAAAAATAATTTATCCAACTCCTAAATGCAGTAAAAATAAAAAAAAATTGTTTAAAATCCATTCAAACTTGTCAATCTCATTCGAACACCCCGTTTGAACGAAGTCAATCGATCAGAGTTTCGCAAAAAAAAATCTACGCGGCGCCATCTTGAAATGCAAAACCCCTAATCGCAGTAAAATGAAGCAAAAATTTAATAAATACATACTTTTTGTGTTTTTTTTTTCAATATAATAATAATGATGTAATTTTCTATGATTTTATTTTCATCTTGACTGTCCTAAAGCTTGCTTGACTAATAGCTCATTTGACGAATCAAGTATAAGTATATTTAAGAATTTGACGAATCACGTATTTGACAAATTTATGCTTGGATCAGTCTCTAGTTTGATAAATCAAGGATTTGACGAATTGCGAAATTGACAAATTAAGCTTATGACTTGTTAAGGATATGGTCAAACAAGTATTTGACGACTGTCTGCGAAATCAAATTTGAGTAGGTATACTCTCTTTGGAGTGGAAATTCAGTCTGAGTGATAGGATGAGTAATTGGATTGGTGAATGATTCGAATTTTATTTATTTATATTTGCTACAATGTGGTTACAATAGGTTCTTCAGGTAAAAATGATCAGCACATTACTACAATCTAGCATGCAAATAAAATTATACAATACAATTATATGAAATGAGTTGTTAGAAACCAAAATTATTATGTCAGTATACAAAATTAGTATTAAATTTATAATGTCAGTTTACACGAAACGTCAAGAAAATACAAATACCAAATTTCAGAGTTAATAGTGAAATGTCTACAATATAATGTCAAAATAATACACACAATAATAATACCTTATATACCATAATAATATCTTTGGTACATACCTAATATCAAAAATTATTTATTTTAAAAGTCAATATTATTATTCAGGTAACCAGGATACTTTAATAGTTTCTACTTAGAAACTCTTTCACATTATAAAAGCTATGGTCAATTAGCCATTTAAAGAGTTTGTTCTTAAATTGTTGACGTGAAAGGATTTTAATTGACTCTGGAATTTTGTTATATATTCTAACACACATAACATAGCAATTTCTATTACAGATCTCAGTTCTTATTTTAGGTGTAACAAGTTTATTAGGGAATCTTGTACTGAAGTTATAAATGTCATGCTTATTATAAAAAAAATGGAGATGATTTTTTACGAAGATGCATATTTCAAAAATGTATAGGCCTGGAAGAGTAAGCAAATTTAGTGCTGGGAACAAGGGTTTACAAGACGTCAGGCGACTTACGTCACAAATACCACGAATACATTGCTTCTGGGAGATAAAAGCCCTATTGATCATCACAGAATTACCCCACAAAACGAGCCCGTACCTAAGATTTGATGCAACGTGGCCGTGGTATGCCTTTAGTGCCGTGTTTTTTGAGGATACTTTAGTTAGCCTCCACAAAGCGTATGCAAAGCGATTTATTTTGCTGCAAACCTTATTTATGCGCGACTTCCATGTGCAGTGCTCATCCAAGATAATACCCAAAAAGTTTGTTTCAGTAACTTCGACCAGGGTTTGATTTTCATATGTAATATCTAGGACCAGTTTTGGTGCAGATTGATTTCTAAACTGGATATATTTAGTTTTTTGTATGTTAGCTTTCAAATTATTAACCTTGAGCCAGTCCATGACCCGTGCCAGTGTATCATTCAAAACACCATTTAAGTTGTTGAGTGAGTTATTAGGAATAACGACTGAAATGTCATCAGCGAAGAGAGTGCAAAAATGTGGTATAGCTTGTGGTAGGTCATTGATATAGATAAGAAATAATAACGGTCCCAATATACTCCCCTGAGGCACGCCAACTCTATTTAGTAAAGGCTTAGATTTGTAAGAGAGGTGTTCTTTATTGTTGTCGAGAGCTCGTATTTCGACGTATTGGGTCCGGTTACTTAGGTAACTTGCAAGCCAATTGCGAACTTGACCTCGCATTCCGTAAGATTCACATTTCATTAAAAGTAGGTCGTGGGAGACAAAATCAAATGCCTTGCTCATATCGAAGAAGATAGCAGTTGTTTGTCTCCTCTGGTCGATATTCTTAACCACATAGTCAATGAGTTTGAAAGCAGCCAGGGTAGTCGATTTTCCCTTTTGGAAACCACATTGCTCAGGAGATAGAATTTCAAATTTATCGATAAATTTGGTGAGCCTCGTATGCATAACCCTTTCATAGATCTTGGCTATCACCGGTATTAGGGCGATAGGTCTATAATTACTGGGGTGTTCTTTGTTACCTTTTTTAAATATAGGTTTTATTACCGTCAGCTTTAATGAATCTGGGAAGATACCCTCGTTCAGTGAAATATTAATTAAATATGACAATATAGGATGTATGTATGTATGTAGTATGTGAGCATGTTTTCACGATATGAGTAGGGACCTGGTCGTAGCCAACCGATTTTGTATTGTTTAATGTATTAATGATTTTATATATTTCTTCCGGATCGGTTGGGAATAAAAACATGTTGGAGTCAATAGATTTAAGTTTATATTTGTATTGTGATGCATTAAAATTATTGTTATTAGTCAAATTTATAAAATAATCATTTAAAGAATTAGCTATGTCAATGGGATCAGAAAGGATTCTATCTTTATAATTTATTTTATCTATACTATTAACGCCAGACCTTGATAGCTCTTTCGCAGACGTCTCCTCGTTTATAACCTTCCAAGTAGCCAAGCAGATGTTTCTTGATTCATTTATGACAGAAGCGTTTTTTAGCTTTTGGGCTGTAAAGACGCACTTTTTAAGCAGTTTATTATAGTTCTGATACATGTTCTTGGTTGTTTCACTTTTTGAGGTGTAGTAATGGAACCTTAGTCTTCGTTTGTTTTCAGAAGAAACTCTGATGCCTTTTGTTAACCACGTTTTCCGTTTAGGTTTGTTATAAATTTTTACTCTGTTGTTTGGAAAGCAGAGGTCAAAAAAAAAGGCGCAAGGTCTCATGGAACAAATCAAAAGCTATATTAGAGCTACTTTCGGAGTAAACTTCTGACCAGGAGAGATCCGACAAACATGTCAGGAAGGTGTTAACATTATCAGTGCTGAAGTCCCGCCTTCTTATATACCAGTATCGAATTGGTGCGATCTTGTTTTCTACTTGAATAGTCAACAATTGAGCAGTATCATGATCAGATATGCCTAAGGGGAGAACTTCAGCCTTCGAGTTAGGTACATTACTAATTATTTGATCCAGACAAGACATTAATCTAGTTGGGGTGTTTATATGTATGTGAAAGTTGTAAGTTTGAACTAAGTTGGTAAATTCTGTTAGGTTAGATGATGGTTTAAGTAAATTTATGTTAAAATCACCTGCAATAATTATCTTTTTTTTCGTCTTAGGCCTTAATTTGGACAATACTAGCTCCAATCTTCTTAAGAATATTTTGGCGTCGCTATCCGGAGTTCTATAAATGCAAATAATTATACACTTATGCACCGGTATTTCGATTCCACATACCTCAAAAGAAAAATCGAGAGCAATTTCCTTTAAGAATGGAACTATTTTAAATTCAATGTGATCCCTACATAGGATACAGGTTCCGCCGCGTCTTTTTGTTTTCCTTGAGTACCAGTCTGCCAAAACAAAGTTAGAAAGTGTAACATTAGACTCTTCACCGGCCAAAATAAACGTTTCATCAAGACAAAGGATGTCGATCGACTTTTCTTCCTCAGAGAGAGTTTGCAAAGTTATATATAAATGTCTTTTTTACTGAGAAAGCCTTGAATATTTTGGTGTAGAATGTTCAAAGATCTTACAACATTTTTATGCTGTGAGCTCTCCGAACACTCTAATGACAAAAAAACTTGTCGTTGGTTCCTGTCTCACTGACAGTTTCTCGGAAATTATTCACAGGCATAGATCGAACCATAGGAAAGTAATCAAGCAATGTCCTTTTTATAGGTACAACAACAGTGGTTTGCTCTGTAGAAGCATATTGTTGATTGAAAAAGGTAAGTAGGTGAATGCATTAACGCGTATTTTTTCTGAGGAATTTTGTCGACACTGAGTAGCTTTTTAGACACTACTTCTCAATGAAAAACTGTTTATGAAGTTTGATTATTGTTTTAAATACTATTCTGGGTTTCCCCGTCACATGAGCTCTGAGTTCTGGAGTGATCATCTAAACTTTTGCATTATTTTATAACGTATGATGATGAAATCTTTGGCAAATTGTGTGGCTGCTTTTTTTTCCGTCAAATTACTCACTTGAATTGAAACGTCCACGCGATTTAGATCATTGTATTTTTCCTCAACCTAAGCCGTGATTCTGTCAACATTGTACAATGTATTCATCAGTAGGTAGGAAGAATGATTATGAATGAACTAGTGGCTTCCCGCGGCTTCGCACGCGTTGAAGTGGTGAGCCGTAATTGAGCCACAAACATCCAAACATCGTAACTTTCGCATTGTTTTGTATATTATTAGGGTAGGATACCTACGCAGGTATATGAGATACCTATAGGCGTACATTACCTATATTAGGTAGGTAAGTAGGTATAGGTACTGAGTTTAGCACAAACATGACAAATACAACAAAGACAACCTTACACGGAAAATATGTACTTATTGGTTCCTAGTTTCTACCCCAAAAACAAACGAAACGAAACAGCTTCACGACTTTGATCCCCAGGCACGGTAGATACCCTAAGATCTCTTCGTACCAACTCAAGATTTCCGTTTTAGAATGTCCCTTACAAACATTGACGCCTTGTTGTATCCTTTTTACTTGAGCGCAACGAAGGAGGGTAACGTTTTAGAGGTTGTTTTCGAAAATCAAACTGTCTTTTTGTTATTTATCCAGAGAACACATTTTCTTTTAGTTTGAAGTTAATTACACTAACGCTTTAAAAATCTCCCATACAAAACTTGAAACTTTGTCAGTCTTTTGCACCCTATGCAGGGGTGGTTTTAAAATATTTAAAACGTGATTTCAAAATTATTTATTGTGGAGTATATTTACCTCAAGTTTTAAATCAATCGCACCACGCGTTAAAAAACTCCCAAACAAACTTTGACATCCCTTTGCACACTTATTAAGGGTAGTTTAAAAAAAAATGCCTTTCCTGTTTTTTAGCCTTGGAGTACATTTACTTCAAGTTTCAAGTTTGTAGGTTCAAGGAATACAATTTTTCATACCTACGTTTTCAACCCTTTATACATCCTTAGGGGTTGAATTTCCAAAAATCCCTTCTTAATACACCTCTACGCCATAAGACCTATGTACTCTTCAAATTTCAAGTCTCTAGGACCAGCGGTCAAAAAACTCCCATACAAACTTTTACATTCCTTTGCACACTTATCAAGGGTAGTTTTAAAAAACTAAAAATGTATTTCCTATTTTTTTGCTTTGAAATATAAATACTCCAAGTTTCAAGTTTGTAGGTTCAAGGAATACTATTTCTCATACAAACGTTTTCATCCCTTTTTACACCCTTAGGGGTTGAATTTCCAAAAATACCTTCTTAGTATACCTCTACGCTATAAGACCTATGTACTTTTCAAGTTTTAAGTCTCTAGGACCAGCGGTCAAAAAACTCCCATACATACTTTTACATCCCTTAGCACACTTATTAAGGGTAGTTTTAAAAAACTAAAAATGTATTTCCTATTTTTTTTGTCTTGAAGTATATGTACTCCAAGTTTCAAGTTTGTAGGTTCAAGGAATACAATTTTTCATACAAACGTTTTCATCCCTTTTTACACCCTTAGGGGTTGAATTTCCAAAAATCCCTTCTTAGTACACCTCTACGCCATAAGACCTATGTACTCTTCAAATTTCAAGTCTCTAGGACCAGCGGTCAAAAAACTCCCATACATACTTTTACATCCCTTAGCACACTTATTAAGGGTAGTTTTAAAAAACTAAAAATGTATTTCCTATTTTTTTGTCTTGAAGTATATGTACTCCAAGTTTCAAGTTTGTAGGTTCAAGGAATACAATTTTTCATACAAACGTTTTCATCCCTTTTTACACTCTTAGGGGTTGAATTTCCAAAAATCCCTTCTTAGTACACCTCTACGCCATAAGACCTATGTACTCTTCAAATTTCAAGTCTCTAGGACCAGCGGTCAAAAAACTCCCATGCATACTTTTACATCCCTTAGCACACTTATTAAGGGTAGTTTTAAAAAACTAAAAATGTATTTCCTATTTTTTTGTCTTGAAGTATATGTCCTCCAAGTTTCAAGTTTGTAGGTTCAAGGAATACAATTTTTCATACAAACGTTTTCATCCCTTTTTACACCCTTAGGGGTTGAATTTCCAAAAATCCCTTTTTAGTACACCTCTACGCCATAAGACCTATGTACTCCTCAAATTTCAAGTCTCTAGGACCAGCGGTTTAGGCTGTGCGTTGTCTATATGTCAGTCAGTCAGTCAGTCAGTCAGTCAGTCAGTCAGTCAGTCAGTCAGTCAGTCAGTCAGTCAGTCAGTCAGGACTTTGATTCTTATAGTATTAGAGATATGTCACTTTGCTCATTCTTCGAAGATGTTTTGATTCGTTCTGTGAATTTTCCAACATGTACAAAAATTGTTAACGCGTTATCTAGTGATAAACAATATTTGATATATCAATATTATCATAAAAAACAGTAGTAAAAAACAGGCCAATTACGGATTGGAATCCCATACCATGTGGGTTTGATGCCGCGGGACAGCATATCCACCGTCAAATCCCTCTTTCAAGTTCCACAATCAAAATGGACGCTAAAGAAAAGACTATAAAATGTTTCGAAACAAAGTAGGCACTTAAGCAGCTGAGCCACAGATAAGAGAATACTAGTAGCTGAGCTAAGTCAAGCATGTTGTACGAACTGCTAAGATTTAATATGTATGAAAAATAACAGAAGATTAAGAAGTTCTAGTCAAGAAGTTGCAGAACGAAAGGTTTTACAAAAAAATTACATCGAAATAGTTATGCCTTAAGTTGATAGACGCGGGGCAGTGCATCGTGGAGCATCTTGCTATCGAGCGTGACTTGCGAGGCAATGCTTTGATAGATGATGGTTACCACTTAACATCAGGAACATCTGCTTCTTAAACCACAAGTGGTGATAAAATATAAATATGCTCAGCTTCTTGGAAGCCTTCTACTGGAAGAAAAAACAAAAAAACGGTTTCCCCCGTCTTCCAATGACTGTTAAAATGTCATCGGTCCATCGAGTGATAGAGCCATGCGTCTTCCGGTCAGCATCACAGTTAATCAGCGCTATTGATGTTTCTTTTGAAGTTTTCACGTAGCAAAAGTCATGAAAATCAGTGATTTATGTACCGTTTAAGAATTTAAAGTTTTTTCTGGTTTCTTGGCGTCATTGACGGTCAAAAAAGTTTTGTAATTTGTCCTGCGGCGCCGGCGCCGGCGCGTAATTTAATATATAATAATTATATATTTTGGGATGTAGGAAAATTCTAATTTTGTAAATATCGTTTTATATCGTTTTTTTATGTTAAAACAGTTATAATATGTTTTTGCTCTACGAGTATCATTGTTTTTTTTTTTTTTATACTACTAGCTGATGGAACAAGCAGATGGCCCATCTGATGTTAAGCGGCAACCATCACCTATAACAAAGCATTGCCTCGTAAGTCACGCACGATAGGAACGCGCCCTACGATGCACCGCCCTGCGTCCATCAACCCGAGGCACACAGATGTTAAGCCTCATGTGCTTGTAATTACACCGGCAACCACACTCTTCAAACCGAAACACAACAACGCTGCTTGGCGGCAGAAAAAGGCGTGGTGGTAGTACTTCCCCGGACGAGCCCTTCACAAAGAGCTCTACTACTCTATAAGTTATTATTTTTATATTTTTTATATGCTACATTTATTTCTTTACTTGCAAATAAACCTCACAGTTCATTTTGATTACTGAATTATTTAATATAAGCATTTTACGTAATTATTAACGATATTATGAAACATATGATTTTTAGCTAATATTACAAATATAAATTTTAAAATTCAATATTTCGCCTATGTTTTTGTGACACAAAATAAACTATTTTTGATTTGATTTGAAAATGAGTTCGAATTAAGTGTTACATTTTGTATCTTTACATTCTTGTAGAATTCTAAAGTAGTCGATTAGTCGAACGTCCCCTTTTTCCGTCCATTCATGTTATTTTTTTGCTAAAATATTTCATAATCCAAACATCAGAGAAATATAAACATCAAATTGTTTGATTGTGATTAAGTTGATCTGAAATTTGTAATATTTTCGTTACAAGGTTGAGTATTTTAAATATTTCTTTTAACTTTTGAAGCTAACGTTAGTTTCCAAAGGTATAATCAGTCTCTATATGTTTGGTTTATTTATTGCGTATTTTTTACATAATTATGAGAGATGAAACAAAAATATTGTTAAATAGCACAGTACGAGTCCAACATGACATTCTATTTAGTAAATAATTTTTCACAACACCTGCTCGACAATGTCACATTATGTTAACAAAAAATACAAAAATGCAAACCTAACCGAAGCCAAAGTCATAAAAACCCTAGGTTAATAATATTGTTCTGAATTTAATGATTTTTATAGATAAATTATTATTATTATGAGCCCGTAGTGTCCCACTGCAGGGTAAAGGCCTTCCTTCCTTCTCTCCAATCTGTTCTGATTTGGGCTATTGTAGACCAATCCTTAAGGTAGGTATCCATTTCATCCCTACATCTTTTCGTACCTACGTTTTCTGTCTTTAGGAGTCCAATTTGTGGTGGCTTTTAGCCCATAAGGCATCCGACATGCGGCAGACGTGGCCTGCCCAATCCCACTTCAATTTACCCGCGTGCTTGCCGACATCTGCGATTTGTGTCTTGGAGCGCAGTAAACTATTGCTCACGCGGTCTGTGAGTTTCACTCTTAGAATACTGCGCTCCATGGCAAACCCCGAGTTTCGACTTTGATGTTCCGTCAAAGACCAGGTCGGGGCGCCGTAGGTGAGAATGGGGAGAATACATACGTCCATGAGCTTCCTCTTTAGTGATAGTGGGAGTGTATCTTTCATTAGGTGTTTCATGGCCCAGTATCCCTTCCAGGCGTTCTTAGTACGTCTACGCGTTTATAGAGAAAGAAATGAAGAAGAAGTGTGAAGAATAGAGTACTTTGTCAAGCTATCTTCTTAGCTAAGCTATAGTCTCAACCCTCGCTTATCCAAAATCCGTCGTGATTCAATATTGATCCTCTGAAGTTGATCAATATTGATCCTCTCAATTTTTAATGCGGTTTATCCCAAAATAGCAATACGAACCTTCGTCTATCGTTTTGTGTAGTACATCCCAAAGTTAATATAATCATCAGCATAATTAAGATGAAGTGAATGTAGGTTAATTTTATAGGGTCAATTTTTTATGAATTTAAAACTGAAACTTTAAAATATATTATCGTTAGAGTAACTTTATCTTAATCTAAAGTCTAAGGTCCAAGCAAGTCGAAGCAAGTCAGTGTGTTTCGACCATTATCCCAAGTTTTTCTAGTCTAATTCGCTGGCAATACTTCTCGATTTTGATCCTCAGGCACGGAAGATATCCTCTCAAATTTCTTAGTTCCAAGTACGAACTTCAGATTCTTTAAGGATGTCGAAAATGAAGACAGAAATATTATAATCTGACGTATAGACACTGGTATGGTCGAACCCGCCCTAATTCTTATGATTTATATGTGTCTGCTAAAAGCCCATTCCACTCGCATATTTCAGCAGCAACTCAGTAATGGTAGGTATCAGACACGCGACGCAAACACAGGATGTATCCATCGTTATGTCAGATTAGCACTACAAACAAAAGCAATAAATTATATTAATAATAAATTGTCCGCTATTTTCTGTGGTGCCAACATGCTAATTTTACAAAGTTTTCAATGGAGTTACTAAGACGTCTTAGGTAAGGTCACTTATTTGACTTTTGACAGCCTTCACAGCTCAGTTGGTAGCTCGGCCTTCTGCGCTGGAGACCGTGGGTTCGATCTCCACCGAGAACAAATATTTATGTGATGAGCATAGATGTTTGTTCTCCGTCTGGGTGGTTTATTATATTCAGAGAATACAATTAAAAAAAAAAACAAAAATGAAGTATTTCTCTTAATGATTAAAATTGTCTTGATTTGACTGACAAATAAAACACGTAACCTACCAAAAATTGCAAAACATACATAGGATGATTCGGGTAGCACAAGGAGTGCTGTATCTCTAGACTCCCTGTATTTTAGAGAAATAGATGAAACACTGGTTTTTATAAGATAAAAATTATAAAACTAACAGATATTCCGTGAAAATATATTTTTATCAGCAAAGAAAATATTTACCACACGTGCGTGACAGATTTCGATATATCCATAAACATTTTCCCAGAAACTGTTTGTATTGATAGGCTTGAAGCCAATGTAATTAATAAATTTATTAATATTGTGAGCTTGGGCGGAAATTTAGTTCATTGAACGATCTATTTGCATTAGTAACTAAGCTTCTGATGATATAAATGAAATTACTATTATGAAATAAGTTTTCTATATTCACCAGAACTTCGAATATATAAGATATCATCTTGAATTCATGAATCAATAAAAATCATTAGAATAGTAGAGCTCTTTGTGAAGGGCTCGTTCGGGGAAGTACTATCACCACGCCTATTTCTGCCACCAAGCAGCGTTGCTGTGTTTCGGATCGAAGGTGGTTACCGGTGAAATTACAGGCACATAAGACTTAACATCTGTATGCCTCAAGTTGATGGATGGCACGTTCCTATTGTGCGTGACTTGCGAGGCAATGCTTTGTTTGTTACTACTTAACATCATGTGGGCCATCTGCTTGTGCTATCAGCAAATAGTATAAAAAACAACTTTATATGGATTTATAACAAAATTAAATAAACTTCTTGCATAGAGAGTAACAAATAAACTAAAAATGCGTGGAATTGTATTGTGTGATGGTGTGGAAAGTCCATCCACATGCGATGAATCCTACTTCTAACTAAGTAAGACCTAACATGTAGTCTTATTTTAACCTTTTCATCAAATCACTTATTTTAATTCAGACGCCTGATGACAGAAATCCATTTGCAAGAGTTTAATCCTCAACAAATGGTAAACGTAAGTATTTTGGTCTGCGTGATTCATTCAATATCTCAACTCGATTAACATTCTTTGTAATAAATCATCTTTATTTCAGACTAGTGGATCGCCCGCGACTTTTTTGAATAAATAAATGAATATCAGTAACAGTTTCGCAGTGATATCTAGCCGCAAACTAGCTAAAATAATTATTTGTTTGGGTTTACAATGTTTTTAAAATATGCCGAAATTAAACAAAGTAATATGTTAAACAAGAATATTTATAACAATAATTTACTTGAGACCATTTTGCCTATTAAATAAATGACCAACAGCCCATTATCTGGATTTTCGAGAACAATAAATAAAGAGAAATGTTCGCGAAGTAGTAACCGCTGTCTTCGTCTTAAAAACCCCGCCGATGATATAAATTAATGTTGATCTACGCGAATCGTTTTTACCTATCACTATGCCAAGTATTTTTACCATAGAATTTTACGATTGCCGGGATGTCAAAGCATAATAAACACAGGCATTTTATATGACCGCGGAATTGGGAGCGTTCTACGGTGGTTAACCACTGGTGTCAGATTGTGTAATATAAAACACACTAGTTTTATTAGGGAATTCGGTCCGGTATCTACTAAACCACTAGCGTGGCATGCGGCGTAATAAGGCTCTATGAATACTGTATTCTTTTTTTATTTAAACTCAAGGTCGTGCACGCTGCGGTATGCTGCATTTATAAACTAAAGAAAAGTGCGTTGCTCAAAAAAAAAATTGTAATGGTGTCTTCTGTGTAAAACAAGGGTATACCAACGGAGCTTCCTCGTGTGACAGATTGTTTTGAACAGGAAAACTCATTGGCACGACCGGTTTAGACCCACAACTGTCGGATCGGACGAAATTGTTCTCAAATTCTCAAAATTTGTGTATTGACATATGTTTCTATGCAAATTGCATCACGCACATGCTCATCTGTCTTATGAGACGCGACATTCGATTCGCGAGCTCATACACTCGGAGTACCTAGACACGACTGGTACGTTATCGTTTTACGGAATTCACCCCCTAGATTTCAGACATACTGAATTCCTAGATACACTTTAAAACAATGCTTTAGTGGACTCTGGACCTTACCTACGCGAGGAGACTGAGTCCGGAAATTCTGCTTATTAAAATATCTCACGGCGAAACTAGGTTGTATACTTTACACGCACCGAGTGTTTCAAAGCAGTTTAGCAGTAGATCATAATAATAATGTTTTGGTGACACAGTTTTGAGACGCAAATATTTTCAAGGCCTTTGCAATCTGACGTATACCTACTAGTAAACATTTGGGGAGGGAAAGAAACTAATAAAAGTTAAATAGATATACACTCTTCTGGGAGGGAATCGCGTTAGATTTTAATGATAACGTGACCAAAAACGTGACGTTGGGTAACTTATCAACCCAATCAAGTTGCGGATCAGATCTTCTTCTTTTTAGATTAAGCTCATGTCTGGTAGATAATCAGAAAGATAGACCTGCGATCGGAAGCACAAGTCGAGTATATTGATGGATTTTCGTTGAGGATATCGTTCAAAGAAAAATTAACAATGGGGTCCTATGGGCGTTGTTCCTCCTTCGTATCAGTAAACCCAATATAACTATGGTCATAGGTACGTGATTGGCGAATGGATTTTTGAGTAACTGCAGTTGAGTGACGCAATAGTTTACAGCAAAAGATGGCAAACCATTCCGTAGAGGCTCACATTTTCTAAAAGTAAAGGGTGATGGCGTTTATGAGTGGCCTGTGGAATTCTATCGTCGGCGGCAACGATAAAGAAGAGAACTGGAACGTGCAGTCCGTGCTCTTCGTAGATACAACTAAGAAATACTTCTCAGTGTCCGAAGTTGACAAAGAAGAGACCGTGATCGTATTCGGCGAAGCGCATAACATATCTTTCAATAAGACTGGAGGATTCGGGAAAAACTACACGCCTTTGAATTTCATATCTTGTTACCACATTGATTCGAGGAAAGGTTTGTATTTTTACAACTTGCGTAGACACATGCGCAGTAGTTATTTTCTGCGCAATAGATGGCTTGACACATTGATTGAAGCGGCCGCGATAGCCACACGGGTTGGTTGATCATATCAATGTACTCAGGTCACTAAATTAAGTATTGTAATAAAAATTGCCTGACACGATTTTAAGCATATAAGTAAATCAGGTTCAGGCCAAATCAAAGTCCAAGTTTGGTCTTTCGTTTTAGGTTTTTGGTTTACTGTATTGCGAAACCAGATATTTCGAGAACTTTCGTGAATCAACACAAAACTCAGGCTCGCAATACAGACAGCCAATACAGAAAAAAATACCTTGACTTAAGGTTTAGTAGAAGTAGACCTCCTTGTTTGCAGATATCGAGGTATAGAGATGACATATTTTAAAAACAGTGTAGCATACATAAGAAGTTTCTACTTCTAGCCGAAACCTGAGTAGACTGAATAACTGTTCAGAAATTACTAATTCTCCAGTTTATTTATTGGAATGTTGTCTAGTTTGTGCCTACTTACAATTTATAGCGGTGACGTGCGCGTGCGTCAAAGATTCCACTTGTAATGAGGGTCTGCGGTTTTATTATTTTTGTTCAGATTATTTTGGATGTTTTAAAAATGTCTCTGGATGTTGACACTGTTAACTGGCACCACAAACACTTCTAATTTTATCAGCTAAGTGAACTGCGTCTTAGCTCAGTTTTGAATGAAAACAGAAACTGTAGCCTACATTGGTATTTTAAAGATTATTACATTCAAAAACTCAACCAGCTCTACCAATAAACGCATATAAAATTGACTAGGTTAGCATCACACATCACAATCCTTGTACCACGGGGTCTTTTTCTACCGTCATCAATTCATCATCATTCGTCTCTTTCCAGCCGAAGTCAAGATGCCCAGCGGCCATATCGACCAGCCCGTCATTGAAGACAACCACGACGGTACTGTCAGCATCAAGTACGATCCTAGAGAGGAGGGAGTTCATGAGCTCTACGTCAAGTACAATGGAGAGCATGTGCAAGGTACGTCACGTTTTTTATTGCACACACTACAAAACAGAAGACGAAACATAGGATCTTCATTGGCTTAGAGAAGTAAACTGCTGGACATAAACATATTTGTGGGAAATATGTTTCCAGGAAGAACGATTTCAAATAGCTTGTAGTACAAACAACTGCTGGAGAATAGAATGTTCTCATTAAGGTGACCCCAAACCGAAACACAAAGCGTAGGACAACCAACCACCCGATGGACAAATTGCAGGAATTGGTGGGATTGCAGGTGGCTCAAAACTGAACGCATTACTACTTCTTATTATATTAGCACATAACATTTAAAAAATCTGACGGAGAGTTTCAAAAACTCCGGCACCAGTTTTGACCAGTTATATAAACTTATTAATTTATTACTTTTATGTCTTCCAGGATCCCCCTACAAGTTCCATGTGGACTCCATTTCCTCAGGCTACGTGACAGCTTATGGACCTGGCCTGCTTAAAGGCGTCAGCGGTGAACCGAGCCAGTTCACCATCAGCACGAAGGGTGCTGGAGCTGGTGGTCTGTCTATGGCTGTGGAAGGACCTAGTAAAGCTGAGGTATTTTACAATGAATTCATAAACAGCTCGGTTTAAAAATAAGTATTGGCTAGGTTTACATTGCCTAGCCAAGTTACTATCCCAGCAGCCTAAGGCTAGCCAATCTGAAATGTGTATGATCCTATGTATTGGTCTACTTTTATTTTGGGCGAGTCTTCTTGATATTTTGTTTCATGACCATGAAAAGTCATAATTTTGCGAACATATTTTAATTCTATTCTAAAACGATCAAACAATAATTAAGAGGTATTGGTATGTGCCGATAATTTTTTCTTGGAGCTGTTTAGTACACTGCCTAATACAATCATATTTACTTCCAGATAACATGCCACGACAACAAAGATGGCACAGTCTCAGTATCCTTCTTGCCGACCGCTCCGGGCGAGTACAAGGTCTCCGTGCGATTTGGAGACAAGCACATCAAGGGATCGCCATTCCTGGCTAAGGTATAGAAGCTTTTAATTTGGCCAGCTGTGAAAATGAATACCAGAAACTATACTAATGGGTATAAGTAGATTATGGTAAACTAGATAAACTAGATCTTTTGTCTCAAAATTGACAAATATATTGATGAGGGAATTTTAAAAATACTGTAATTTTGAGATATTGAAAAAAAATACCATAGCATAATCTGCAAACACTCTGCCACCTGTGGCAATCCGAATGTGAGCCTGATCTATGTATGTGTTAAGGGAAAGCTTGTAAAAGTAACATGATATTCCAGGTGACTGGCGAGGGTCGCAAGAGGAACCAGATCTCTGTCGGCAGCTGCAGCGAAGTGACTCTTCCCGGCAAGGTGGCTGACAGCGACATCCGCAGTCTGAACGCTTCCATCCAGGTAAGCATTGCCTAAACTTATTTATATCACTCATGTAAGAGTTTCTTCAGAAATGTTTACGGCCTCTTTTTTTATCTGCTGAAGATGACCTTAATAATATACTTTTTTTACTAGGCCCCTTCAGGCCTCGAAGAGCCATGCTTCCTCAAGAAGCTGCCGTCCGGCAACATTGGTATCAGCTTCACGCCTCGCGAGGCTGGCCAGCACATCGTCTCCGTCAAAAAGATGGGAGTCCATATCCAGAACTCTCCTTTCAACATCACCGTGCAGTCGCAAGAAGTTGGAGATGCTAAGAAAGTCAAGGTAAAGGGGTTGTGACTTTAGCTTTATCTCCCAAGAGCAACTGTCTTGCTCTCGTGAGGGTGACCACAGAATTTTTAGCTTTATCTTTCGTATTTAGGTCACATTTGACTGAATATGAAGTCAGGAGTTCAAGGAGTTAAGAAGTAACTTCTTTACTCCAAATGTGACCAACCTCATCATATGGTTTATCACATCAGCATCATCATCATTAGCTTTGCCTTCCACATGGATTCCATATTCCTCCTGTGCCTCGATGACTGATCTCATAGTTCAGTTGGTAGTAGCTCAGCGTTCTGCACTGACTGAAAACTGTGGGTTCAATTCCTACCGAGGGATAGGCAACTATGTGATTAATGGATGACAGAAATTACTTATTAATAACATTTATTTGAAAGTATGTGTTCCTTTTTTAAAGGTTGGAGGCCAAGCTCTGAAGGAAGGCAAGACCCATGGTGAGAACATCTTCACTGTTGACACCAGGAACGCTGGCTACGGTGGTCTTTCACTTTCCATTGAAGGTATGTTCAACTAGCTATTTCACATAAATTCGAACCTAACCTGCCTACTAGCCAGTAAATTACATCCGATTTGACCTAGTGGGTTCGAATCCGGTCAAGCAACAATGAATTTTCCCTTCGAAAAATATATGCAGCGGCGATGGGCTTGCAACCGGTCACGTATAAAATACTAGCTACTGCAAAATCTCATTATGTGCCAAATGTAATACGTGGACGTACCTTTGACTACCTCTCTTAGATAACCTCAAAGAATCTGAGTTGATACTAAAAAAAAAGTCCAGAGGGAATATCTACCGTGACTGGGAATCAAAATCTTGTTTCTTCAAAATCAAAATGACCTTTGATCAGTTCAATGACAGGGATCACTTTGAAACTTTGGTTTTTTTAGGTCCCAGCAAGGCCGAAATCCAGTGCGCCGACAGCAAAGATGGAGTCCTATCCATCAGCTACCGGCCCACCGAGCCCGGCTACTACATCGTCAACTTGAAGTTCGCCGACCACCACGTCGAGGGCTCTCCTTACACTGTCAAGGTAAATTAACTGTTACTGGAAATTAAGTGATAAACATTTTATTTTATGAAACTGTTTACCGACTCCTTATACAAGGTGTTCCATAAGTTGTGTATATAAACTTCAGGGGGCTAAAGTACTCATCAATATGAACAACTTTTTCTAAGGAACCAACACTGTGAACGCGAAAAAAAAAACAGCTATTTCATACAAAAGTTCAATACCTACCAGGCTAAAATGTATGAAACAGCTGTTTTTTTTTTCGCGTTCACAGTGTTGGTTCCTTAGAAAAAGTTGTTCATATTGATGGGTACTTTAGCCCCCTGAAGTTTATATACACAACTTAAGGAACACCTTGTATAGGTAGTTTATTTTTGGAAAACAAACAGTACTATTATAATTATAAATAGTAAGATTTATATTTTTAAGATCCAATAAAAAAAATATATAAAATGTTTGTTTATAGCTAATACAAATTTTACATGCCTAATATAAATAAAGAATCCAAAAAAATTAATACACCACAGATATAAAAAATACTAAATTTTTGCTCTTATTTTATTTGTTTAGTAACTAAATCAGAGTTAGCACAACATGTCCTACTCTTCCTACAACATGTTCGTACGTGCGAGAAGTTATTTGTCGGTTGTATGCCTCAAGTTGATGGTCGCAGGGCAGTGTATCGTAGGGCATGTTCCTATCGTGCATGACTTGCGAGTTAATATGCTTTATTATATGAGGTTACGCTCCACATCAGGTGAAATGTTTCTATCGAGCGTGACTCGCGAGCCAATGCTTGTTTTTAGGAGATTACCGCCTTACATAATTTGGCCATCTGATTATTCCATCAGTATCTAGTATAAATATATTAACTCGTGCAGGTATCCGGTGAGGGCAGCAACAGACAGAGAGAGAAGATCCAGAGGCAGCGCGACCAGGCGCCTCTGACTGAAGTTGGCACGAACTGCAAGCTTACCTTCAAGATGCCTGGTTAGTTCCTCCTACTTCCTATCCTATCCTGCTAATTATACTTTTTTTTTTGGACTTTCTCCCGTTAGACGTCCTCAAATAATCTTGAGCTAGTTTTTGGTACTAAGAGATCTGAGAGAATATCTACCGTGCCTGGGGATCAAAGTCGTGAAGCTGTTTCAGTTTTTTTTTCAAACAGCACTATCTAGCCCCGCACTAAGCAAAGCTTGTAATATGGAAACCAGATTAGCATCTGGATTTGATTATCCCGAAAAGGACGGGGTATGAAACATAGACAGTCCCAATAAGTAACGCCTTAAATATTAATTCTAGCAATCACTACTCATACTCAAGCGAAGCCGCAGGTAGCAGCTAGTATAATTTAATTAAATATTGGTGGACATTTCAAAGCCTACCTAGTTTTAAGTATTTATGGCTGCAATACTTCATGTGTGAATGCTGAAATAAAAGTTATTTGATTTGATTTGATTTGAAAGCCCCATCTAGCCTCAGACTAAGCAAAGCTCATCAAATATCTTCTTCTTTTTTTCATGTCACAAGTTATTTGAAATAATCTGGTGAAAGGATTTTAAGTGCCCCTCAAAGAGGCTCTTTGTGAGCACTATGCTTATGATGATATTCTTAAAATTTTGAATATGATCAAAAAAACAAAATTTTTCTCCAGGTATCACCTCCTTCGACCTGGCAGCCACCGTCACCAGCCCAGGGGGTGTCTCCGAAGATGCCGAGATCCAGGAGGTGGAAGACGGCCTGTACTCCGTCCACTTCGTCCCTAAGGAGCTGGGAGTCCACACCGTGTCAGTCAAGTACAGGGAGATCCATATCCCTGGTGAGTTGGCTTGGAACTCCTAGCTATAGTAACTTCTTTTGGGCAAAAATATTTCGTGCCAACATAAAAAAAAGTTGAATAATTCAATAAAGAACTTCTTCTTCTTTTGTTTCTTTCTGTGTCACTAGTTTCTTTCGAAACAGTGTGGTGAAAGGATTTCAAGTGTGCCTCCAAAAGGCTCCTTTTGAGCACTACCTTGTACTATATAGTCACTGGTGTGAATTTCGTTAGTAATATGAAAGAGGGTTCATACCTAGGTAGTTAATAAAAATAAAATGTGAACGAATGGATACTGACCTACCTATCTACCTTGTACCTATTTTGTATTGTATTGAAGGTATAGCTGCCTGCTGGAATGCTTGGGGATTATATTATATCTTACTTGTTTATCAAGCGTCATCTACCCCATATTCCAGGCTCCCCCTTCCAGTTCACCGTAGGCCCCCTCAAGGACTCCGGGGCCCATCTCGTCAAAGCCGGCGGCCCAGGCCTGGAGAGAGGCGAGGCCGGGCGCTTCAACGAGTTCAACGTCTGGACCCGTGAGGCTGGAGCGGGACAGCTGGCCATTTCCCTGGAGGGGCCGAGCAAGGGAGACATCGACTTCAAGGATAGGAAGGATGGATCCTGTGACGTTTCTTACAAGATTGAGGAGCCTGGTAAGTTTTATAATTTTTATAACCTTTTTATAAAAAAATAGTTTAAATATAATATTAATAGGCTTCTTTCGAGTCACTGGCAATACAGACTTTATATGACGTCAGCCCAGTAGGAGGCGACCTCGATACCTCGTCCCGTTGCCTGGTTTAGGTCCTCGCGAGTGCAGGTGGTCGGGCACAGGGGACAGAATAGCAGGTGCTCCATCGACTGTGTTTTCTGGGATGAGTCGAAGATGGGTGAATATTGAGGATATTTACCGGCATGGATGATAGAATGGAACGATTTAGTAATACCTATGTATAATAGAGTGACCCTATTACAACAACATTATTTGTAATAGAAATACATCATCTGTGAAAATTTCAACTGTCTAACTATCACGGTTCATGAGATCCATCCTGGTGACAGACGGACAGACAGACAGACGGACGGACAGCGGAGTCTTAGGGTCCTGTTCTACCCTTTGGGTACGGAACCCTAAAAACGAACATGTACGTATGCCTTGCCTAACTCCTATGGTTTTGTTTTATCATTATCTCCAAAATCCATTGCCTCCCCTGATCTCATAAATATTTGACCATCTGAAAACAGTGTCAGTCATGCTATGGCAAATTTTTCTTTTATCATTTTCTTACTAAAAGTGTATCACACAATGTATAATTAAAGAAAGTTTAGGTATTCTTAAGTAAATACAGGGTTTGCTGAACAATTAATTATAATTTACAAAACGAACTATTAATTTAAACAGCCTAAACAGTACACTACCTAAACATGAAAATATTTACGGCTGTTATCGCTGACATCACAATCAGCAAGTCAAATGGCCACCGCCCCTGCAGTGCCATATCGAACCGACCACAAAAACTACAAGAGAAATGCAATTTCATAAATAAATCAGCTTATTTCTTCAAGACCACGCCTACTCAAGTCGCCAACCAATCCCGACCACTCGGACGGCGTGCGCGGCAAAATTTACCGCGAACCATTTTGACAGTTCGATTTTTTAAATTGTTTTTGTTTTTTTTTTCGACGCGATGACCAAAGAGGTTTTATTTTTTTTCAAGTAATGGTTGTCGCATTTTTGGACGGCCAGTGATTGAAGCGATTTACGACGAGTGTTTTTGTTAATGAAAGTCGTAATTCTTAGGAGGTTACTGCTTCTGAATTGTGAGTTACTTGCAAGAATGCGTTTGCTAAAGTTTGTTTTGGTGCTAAAAGTTAATCTGACGTCTTGTTTAGTGATGGCTGAAAGCCCAGTTTAGTTAAGAAGGACCTATACATACCCACTATACAATCCTCCAGGTAAGTAGGTGATTATTTTGAAAAGCTCTCTTGATGTTTTTATTAATAATTTTCTAAATATTTGCTCAAAAAGAGAAGATGGACTTTAGATATTAGTATTCTGTATTTGGTTTTATAAATAAAACAAACACAGATTATAAATTCGCATACGTCGGCAGCGGCGCTGAGGCTTTGTCGGCCGCTTCGTCAATGCGTTCGAATTTTAAACGCATTTTTTACCTGTCATCGTCGAATAAAAAAAATGGATCATAAAAGCATCGATTTTCTCGTTTGATCTTTGAAAATTGATGTCTACAGTGACTATGGTCGCAACTTAAGAAGCCAAATCGATTGAAAACTTTGAATGTCTGTGTGGTTGGACAGACACCAGGGTATAAAAAGATGTCTACCGTGCCTTAGGCACAAATTTTCAGTCAATACCTAAATAATTCATAACTAGCGTCTCTTACATAATGATTACACTTGTATGGAAAGTAAACAACTAGGTAAGGTATAATTATTATTCAGTAGCGGTACATAATAATAATAAAACTGTTTAGTAAGGCAAAATCTAATATCTAAATGATGTCTAGGTATGTCCTTCAGATATCATCTAGATTATTATAGATATTAGACTATTATATGTCTCTGCTGTAAGGTACCTACTCAATCCTATAGTTTCAGTATGTAGGTACCTAATCTACCTAGTTAGTTATGCCTTATAAACCTATCAATTCAATAGCCTAACCAATAATTTCGTAATACATCGCCGAAATAGCATAGTATATAAAATATTATATATTTTTAATATATATATTTTAATATATACGAGTATAATAGCAAAAACTTAGCAAAACAATTTCAAAGGAATACCTCTCGCCTAAACCAAATTATAAACTCGAAAACTTAAGTCATTATTCTTCTAAAATCTTTAATCGCGATACACTTATGAAGTATTCAAGGGTAAAAAGACCAATTTCTTTGTTGGATGATGGCGGCTTTTTTGTTTGGCAGAATACAATAGACGTTTCGAGACAAATTCTGTTAGAGACCGGATTCCTTCCCTTGTGGTGTTTAACAGTCATTTTAATTGAAGCTCCGTCCGAAATGATCTTTGGACAAAACGGCCAAGAGTGTGTTTTGTACGGACTTGTTGGGTTCGTGCAATTTAGCCGAGACATTTGCATGCAAGTTTAATGTTTCACTTATTACAAGTTATATTATTATATTCATCATCTAAAACTGAATATTTTTTGTTTCCATTGATACTGTTCATGTATAATGTACTTTACTATAATAATAGATAAAACTATAATATAATAGATAATATTTGAAAATTTCTTATTGCACAAAAATGAAGGACATTGGCATACTTAATGCTAGTTTTAAAACAGCCTTCCAGTTATTAATGTACTCTATTGTGCTCTATAAATGTATTATTTTTTTATGCATGAATATTTTTTTATAATGTAAATTTGATAGATATACCTATATCTCTTTCTTCATACATCATGAATAAAAATGAATGAAAATGATGCACAGATTTACAATATACTTGTTCTGATTTAGCAAGTCTAGGTTCACATAAAATACATACCATTTAAAGATAGATTTAAAGCTAGATCAATTAATGAGTTAGGTATTTCAGTATCAGTTATAATACATGTGATTGAAAATGTCGCATTGTAAATATGAAACATTTACAAATTCTTTGTAGAAGCACAGGAGAAGGAAAATAAAGTTTCTAGAACGATTAATGTTATAATGATATCACAAGAATAGTTTGACTCTTCTTAAACTATATAAAACCACTAATCGCGATTTAAGGATTCTCCGTTTGCTTACGGATCTCTAAAAGAGCTTTTTGGAGAAAGGACAACGCCTATGATGGAATGTCACTTTGAACGGGTTTTTGGCCGCAGTTTGGTATTTGGTCCACGGGGTTACGTTTTCGTTTGATAGTATTTTGTCGGTTAAAAAGTCCTGGCCTATTATTTTGCACGCTTATTTACTTTCAGAATGTTAATTTATCTTATGAAACTGAAAGGCTTCACGACTTTGGTCCTCAAGCACGGTAGATATCCCCTCAGCTCTTTTTTTATTTACGCTAGGAACGTGCCCTACGATGCACTACCCTGCGTCCATCAACTTGAGGCGTACAGATGTTAAGCCTCATGTGCCTGTAATTACACCGGCAACTCTTTAAACCGAAACACAGCGCTGCTGCTTGGCGGCAGAACAAGGCGTGGTGGTAGTACTTACCCGGACGAGCCCATCGTACATCGTAGGTAGTCTTGAGGCATACAGATCAAATCAATCAATCAAATCAAATGAAAGAAAGTTATTGTTTTTACCTTCTTACTAATTATGCATGCAGTAAAGTCCTAATTTTAATTTTAAAATGTTTACTTACCAAATCTACTATAATTTTTGTGTTTAAAAAGTGTAACAGCTCGAGTCAGTGCCAACATCGACACAAACCTTACTAGGTTTTACGATGTTGTAAAATGAATACTGTAATTATTGATTTTTTTAAAAATAAATAAAAAGATGTCTCTACTAGTATCTCTAGGTCACTTGCGACAATTTGCAAATAGCTCAACTGTTAGGTACATGTGTATTTTACATGTAAATACTTGAATTAATTGTGATTTTCATTTAACTTTAATAAAAACTTATTTTTTAGCTACTGTAGATAATATTAGTAGCTAAGGTAGTACCTAAGATCTTTGAATGTTTCGAAGTGTAATAACTTTGATCAGAATTTGATTTACAAGTAGAATAAATAAAAATAAGATCCGACAATCAGACTTTGGTACATTCACGCAACAGTTAGTTTTTTGTAAAAATAGTGCAGTGCGTAGGTTTTATGACACCGCCATTTGGCATTGTTAAAACCTGTCAAAGTCAAAATAAAATCACAAGGATCACTTTGAAACGTCTTAAAGCTAGATGACTCTAGGTGCCAGTTCCACGCGACCAAAGCCTAGAAGAACGGCAACAAACTTACGGCTTGGTATGATCTCTCTCTTTTGTATGATCCTTGTTACGATGTAGGTATTATAATACAATATTAAAGCTCCAGAATAGTGCCAATCGAATTTATTGAAGCGTAGGTATAACAGAAAAAGGTTGTGTAAAGGGTGTCCATCCAAAGGTTGTTTGGAAGAGATCGCTCATAGTGAAAAGACCGTCCAGTGTACTTCGTTGTAGTTATAGTTATGGTATGTTATTTTCTTGTGGTGTACAGAATTTGGTGTTTGTGATATAGAGTTTTATCTTTGCGTACACTTTAACTATAAATGAAATTCATAAAAATTTAAAGTGATTTAAAATTGCCCTCAATCACAAAATTGTCTCTCTACTTCAGATAACAACTTTTTAATGTTTCGTAAATGTAAAGTTTTTCATTTAAATAAAAACTGTACTAAATGAAGGAGCAGGATGTCGGGCATCGACCCCGGCTGTAACATGTCAATACCATCGTTTTGCATGAGATCCACATCATTATTTGTACAGCTCAGTTACACCAAAACCTTATAAACAGCCGTTTAGTGTGAACTACTAGGTTAAAAGTACTTAGCCCTTTTTAAATAAATAAAAAAAAATTGTGGCCTTCCCACACAGCACTATCTAGCCCCAAACTAAGCAAAAGCTTGTAATATGGGAACCAGATAGCTGATATAATACAGATATACTTTTTTTTTTGCAAATATATACTTATAATATTATATAAAACCCAGACAGAGAACAAACATCAATGTTCATCACACAAATGTTTGTTCTCGGTGGGGATCGAACCCACGGCCCACTGCGCATAAGGCAGAACTACTGCCAACTGCGCTGTGAAGGCTGTGAAGGATTTACTTGGTTTAATAAGTAAATCTAGCGGTTAATAGAGTACAATGGGCGGCCTTATCGCTGAAAGCGATTTCTTCCGGGAAACCTTAGGATGCCTATCGATGCCTGTCGAGGTATAGATTAGATAGTATGGTTTGAAGGTGTAACTTACACAGTTCCAGATAATCATCCCAAAAACTTACATTTTAACCACAGGTTACAGCCACAGTGTCACTGGCGCTCACCTAATTCCAGAACAAAAAAACTATCAAAAAGACAGATTTTTTTGTTCAATCAGTAAAAAGCTGTCCAAAAAACCTCCACTTGGGATGCAAATAAACGCATTGTAACAATATGCCCACCGCGTCGATACAAGACTTCTCTAGAGAAAAAGTCACGTAAAAAAGGTTACATTTGCAAAAATTTAAATACTACTCGAAGATGGGAAGAAATATTGAGGGCATCGTTAGCCCGTTATTCAGATTGAGTGACGTTTTCTGCATCTGTATAAGGTTTTACGTGGATACGTCTAACCCGAAGCCCTCACAGCTCGGTTGGTATTAGCTTAGCCTTTTGCTCTGTAGGCCGTGGGTTTGATTTCCACACAGAACAAACATTTGTATGATGAACATAACATAGAATAGAGGTTTGTTCTCTGTCTGGGTGTAATTATGTATTATAAGTATGTATTTATAAAAAAAAACTATGGAAGTATTATATCAGCTATCTGATTCCCAAAACGCTTTGCTTAGTTTGGGGCTAGATAATGTTGTGTGGAAAGTTCTTTGTGAAGGATTCCACTGGGGAAGTTTTACCAATTTGCCCATTTCTGCCGCCAAGCAAGGTTACTGTGTTTCGGCTTCAATTGTGTGATTGCCTGTGGTATATTGTAAGTTAACAAGACTGTATGGATAAACTATAGTTCCTCCCTAAATAAGTTAGTTTAGGATAATTAATTTAAGTGTTAATTAATTTTCAAATATTTAAAGTACTTGTAGCACGGAAAAGTATAAAAAAATCTTTATGTTGTACGCTCAAATAGGGCAGATTATACTACTACTTTTATACTACCACCTTATATTTTTAACAGTTTACAATAAAGACTATTCTGATTCTGATGGACGAAGGACAGTGTATCATAACTTCATAAGGCATGTTCCTATCGTGAGTGACTTGCAAAGCAATGCTTTTTTATAGGTGATAGTTACCGCATAACATCAGTTGAGCCATATGCTGCACTGCCCTGCGTCCATCAGAGCAGTGCAGCATATGGCAAATGAGGCACAGATTGTTAGCCTCATTTGCATGTAATATCACCAAAATCATAAAAATCCAAAGTCAAAACGGTCTTTATACAGTACCAGCGGCCTGTCCCAGCTTCGCATGGGTGGTCATAAGTTTTTGTTTTCTACCTTGGGTTACATTATTGGAGTTTTATTAAGGATCCCTGATTTTCATGAAAATATAATATAACCTATGTTACTCAGGGATAATGAAGCATTCTAATGGTGAAAGAATTTTTGAAATCGGACCAGTAGTTTTTGAGCTTATTCGTTACATACAAAAATACAAATCTTTCCTCTTTATAATATTAGTGTAGATGTAGATAATCACAAGGATCACTTTGAAACGTCTTATATAGTAGGTGAATCTACCGCCAGTTCTTTCAAAGCCTAGAAGAACAGGCAAAAAACTTACGGCTTGGTCCTAGCGTTTTTTTGTATGATCCTTATTACAACACGCTGCCGGCAACTACACTCTTCAAACCGAAACACAGCACGCTGCTTGGCGGCAAAAATAGGCATGATTTAGGGAGATCTTAGGCCAATGAGTGCTAAGTTTAGACCAATGACAGAAGCACGACGTATCCACGTTAAACTTGCAACCGTGACACAGCGCTATCGGTTTTTTAGTCCAATATCCTTCGTTTTTGTGTACTTTTGTCAAGTTTTTCAAACAGTGAAAATTTATTATTATGTCGGAACAACTGAATTAGAATTGAAACTGTCAAGGTTTTTGCATTGGCTCTTATTGGGTGGTTGGGGGTCAATTTCTTGTTTTAAAAAGGTGAAGTGACTTGATTGGTTCTTATTAGATATACCTTTGACTGACAAGCGCGGATCCACCGTTGTGGGCACGATGGGCATGCCCATAACTCTAATAGCCGTGTGACGCCTCACACAGTGTTCGCCCACGACTTTGTCCGCGTGGAACTACAACACTGCACAACATTTTGGTCAGGCCGTCATACCGTGACCACAACCTCTTTCGAGGGCTGGATGTCTTATTAGATTGGGCGAGAAAGTTTCTCAACTTAAAGATCTTTTACTTTTAGTCTTGTACTTATTAGAAGCTAAGTAACAAGGTAGCATAAACGTTAAGGGGCTGACAACTATCAAACAACTTCTCGCTCGCACGCTTCGACATGTTGAAAGATATTAAATCACTAAACTCATTTTCGAAAAATCGCAATCAACTTTTTTTTATGCAATCATATTGCACACAGTTTAGTAAAAATTTCATTTTCATCGATACAAGTTTACCTGCTTAAAAGTTTGCTTATGTACGAAAACTAGTAAAGCAAACTTTTGAGTAGGAAAACATGTTTCGATCAAAATGAAATTTTTACTAAACTGTGTGCAATGTGATTGTTGACACACACAAGATGGTTGATTGCGATTTTTCGAAAATGAGTTTGGTGATTTTATATCTTTCAACATGTCGAAACGTGCGAGCGAGAGTCACATTAGCTCTTGTCTTCGCCTTAACGTTTTGATTTGAAACTCTTAAATGAATTCAACATTTATAAAATAACTTAAGTTTTTTATAGACTTTAAAAAAGGAGAACTTTCTGAGGGGATTTCGGGATTTCCTCGAGCGCGGCAGATTAATATACAGGGGGATACCTTGTACCTGGTTAAGAACCTCCACCAAATATGAGCCCCCTATATAAAGCCGCCCGTAAAGGTTTAAGGGTCAGATTAGTAAAAAAAAATTGATCATCAGAAAATCTCGAGCGCGTCAGATTAAGTTAGGGTGAGTTAATTACATGCTAAAAAGTGTATATTCCACTAATCTGACAATTTGAGAGTGTCGTAAAGAAAGGGGAGGGCTACAAAGTTGTAAAAAAAAAACGTCAACTCGACATTCTCGAGCGTGGCTAATTTTTTTTTTATTTTGAAGTAAATAATTCAAGGATAACGAAAAATATATAATCTGACGATTTCCACAAGCCGAAGTAACAAATATTCGTCGATAAAGTTTAGCTGCGTGGTGCCTATATTCCGCTCTGCGCGCTTCTATTTCGTGCCATGAAATCGAGCCAGAAGAAGAAGATGATTCTACTGATGAAGATGATGACTAATTAATCAATTAATTGTAAATAAAAAAATATTTTTTTGCATATTTTTTTAATTATCAACCCTTAAGTACGACCACCCCCATCATGCAAATGATCAGATTAACATACGTACATTATTAAAAATACGTAGGACATTGGTGCTATCAATATCTGACGCGCTCTGTAAAAAAAACATACTGTCCATGCAACAGTTTTTTTTTACATTTTTGAAAATCTATAGCCGCTCCCCCCACTGATGAAAAGGTATACTTATATAACATTTTTTTCTTCTTATCATCTAAGCTTTGCAACCCAATAGGTCTCTATGACGCACGAGGAAATCCCCATTTAGCATCATGGCCTCCCCTACTACAATTCGGTGCGTATTTTTAAAACTGCAGTCGTTCTTAACAATTGAATATTTTCACAAGCATACAGTTGCAAAAAAATACTTTAAATCACACCTAAATTAACGATTCAACTGAATGTAAACTTCGGTTATCGAGCAGGACTCGATGATAATAAGTTAGACATGTAGATGGAGCCACGGTCGAATAAGTACTATATTAACAGATCCCTATAAGTTATTCGTCGATTGAGATTAGAATCCGATGACGCAGGTGGTTAGTGCAGCCCATCAAGGGAAAGGTCGTGGCTTCAAATCCCATTCAGATATAAATTTGGGAACATTATAAAACTTTTGTTAATAGATAGATAACACTTTATTGTACACAAGAATACATCATAAATCTAGGCGTAACTTAAAAAGTACAACGAGCGGCCTTATTGCTGAAAACGATTTCTTCCAGGCAACTTTAATGTCAAAGTCAAAAGTTATTTATTTAATTGGATCGCAAGAATCAATTTGAAACGTCTTAAAGCTAGATGGATCTAGGTGCCAGTTCCACGCGACCAGGTCTAGAGGAACAGGCAACAAACTTGCGACGTCCTACCCTTCTTTTGTATGATCCTTGTTACAAAATAATGAACGTTCTTTTTATGTTTAGTCTATATCTTTTGAACACAAACCTACCACTATATAGTCACCTTTCCTCTAAGCCTCTTAGCCTTTAAGGTTTGCCGGAAGAAAACCCTTCTTAAGTGCGCCTTTGTACATGTCCACTATTTCTGTCTTTTTCCTATGTATTGTATTGTGTGCCATAAAGAATTAAGTATTAAGGACCTTTACTTATTTGTTACTTTATTTGTTTCCCGTCCCAAAGTTTTCAGTTTAAGTATTTTAGTTTTAACTAGTAGGTACGCATTCGACGCGGTCCGTAATGTTGTACAGTTATTATTAATAAAGTGAATTTGATTTACAATGAATACAAGTAGTTTAAAAATGAACAAAATACATATGAAACAGTTGAGTTATCTGCTGACCGTTGCAAACGATCTAGAGATAGCTCAAACGATCCAAATCACTGCCAATTCGGAAGCGTCCCCAAGACACTGGCTGCATTGCCGCTGAGCCTCACTCACCACCGATTGGATTTACAAGCAAACCCTTTTCCCCAGGTGAATACCGCATCGGCCTCAAGTTCAACGAGCAGCACATCCCAGACTCGCCGTTCAAGGTGTACATCTCCCCAGCGGTGGGCGACGCGCACCTTCTCGAGGTGGCGCAGTTCCCCGACTCCGCACAGGTGGACAAGCCAACCCAGTTCTACATCAGGCTGAACGGAGCTAAGGGCTCTCTGGATGGCAGGGTAAGCGGTCTTTTTTATCACTTCCACTAACTTATTAAAAAGGAGCGAGTACAGGTGCGTTGGTGGTCTAGTGGTAGCGGCCCCGCCTTCCTAAGGTCTTGGGTTTGAAACCGGTTGTGCAACCATGAGTTTTATGTTCAAAAATGTATGTGCATGGTGCCCAGTGCTCTCAAACGGTGAAGGAAAACGTCGTGAGGAAACCGGCAAGTCGTGATACCTACAAAGTTCTAAAACATGTGTCAAGTGCTCGAAAGAAGCCTCTTTGAGTCTTTTCACCACACTGTTCTGAAAGAACTAGGGACTACACGAAGATTAAAAAGCAGCTACAAGAATTTTACAAAACAGTTTCACTTTGATAGTGACAGTGTTATTATCGGGGCGAGTCCACTAGTGGGTTGGCCCACCTGATGTTAATTTGTAAGCAAGCACTACTTCGCAAGTAACGCATGATAGAAACGTGTCCAACGGTGTCCTGCAGCGTCCATCAACTTCAGGCACACAAGTGTTCAGCCTCATGTGCCTGTAATTAAAACGACACCCACACCCTTCAAACCGAAACACAGCAGCACTTCTTGGCGGCAGAAATAGTAAATGTATGTAATATCAATATTATTAAGCCTGAAAACTTGGGCATGCCTCCCATAAGCTTATAGAAAGAACATAAGCTTTCTTAATTATCAATGGCTTACCTTTCGATTTACGCGAGAGTTTGACATCAACAAATATAAAAAATAAACTTAAGAGATATTTTTTGCACTCAGATAATCTCAATCTCTTGTTAATTTATTCATATTAATACATAATTAATATTATAAGTAGGTACCTAGCTCCTCAGTTTTTTTTACAGATTTGGGTACTTGGTACTACTAATTGGTATTGTAAAATACGTCGTCAACTCGCGATAGCACCAGCACAAACCTTAGTGGTTTTTAGATGCTATTTTTTACAAAATGTATTTATCCAGTTGTTAAATTGTTAATAAATAAAAATATAAAAAAAAATGCACTGATTACCCGCGATCTTCACAAAGTGTCATCGGTCAATCAGTGATTTCACATACTTCTTCCGGTTTTAGTTGTTCCATTCGCAAACCTTATCCCCAACGGGAACAGATACAGTAGAATATAAAAATAACCGTATATCAATCAATATGGAACCCCATACCGTACGGGGTATAAACCTCAAGCCTATTTTAAGATTAACTTTCTTGCAAAATTCGACGATATCGCGAGGGTCAGTTTGATTTATCGTGAGAACATGACAGTGGTTGTGTCCATCTGCGCGTCACGCTATGATAGATGGCATGTGCTGTGATAAGCTACGTGATTTTGTCTAGAATATGGTGTAGCGAAGATGTTGCAGCTTCATGTTGTTTTGTTAGGCTGAAAGCACAAAATAAAAGAGTAGTAGAGCTTTTTGTGAAGGGCTCTTCCGGGGAAGTACTACCACCACGCTTTTTTCTGCCGCCAAGCAGCAACGCTGTGTTTCGGTTTGAAGAGTGTAATTACAGGCACATAAGCCTTAACATCTGTATGCCTCAAGTTGATGGACGTAGGGCACGTTCCTATTGAGCGTGATTTACGAGGCAATGCTATGTTATAGGTGATGGTTACCATTTAACATCAGGTGGGCCATCTGCTTGTTCCATCAGATATTTGTATTAAAAAAAAACATCTAAACTCTGCGCTTTATAGTACGAAAAATGGTGGGTATCGGGTAAATAAATAGGTCTCTGGCTCATTTGATGCACCATTACCAATACATTAAAATATATTTTAAAATGTATTTGGAAAAATAGGTTTAATACAATAATCATCTCAGGAACAACGTGAAACCTAGCTGTTGCACTCTTTAAACGTATACGGTAGTACTTTACTTTGTCAGGTACACTGTTAAAAGTTAGGAATTAGTAGATACTACATCAAAAACAAAAACTTCGTTTCAAAGTTTAACGTGCCTGTTTCATAGTGTCTTTCTATAGTGTCTTTCTATTTCTATCCGTCAGATAGAAAGAAAGAAATAAAGAAAGTATTTAGAAAGAAAGAAAGGCATCTATTTATACAAACTGTACACGACAAGGTACAGGACATATAAAAGGGTGAAAAAAAGCTATTCTAGATACGTAGAAATGAGACGTAAGTAGAGGAAAAACAAAAACTCTGAAAATAGTGTGTGTGTCCAAAGCCCTGTGCTCACCATTAGCTGACAACTAATTCTCAGCGCTGTATTTCCAATTTTGTTTTTGAGTCTAAAGTTGACACTAAAATATAAAAAATTTGGAAAATTATTAAACTTTTAGTGCAGCCGATTCCTTCAACTCAGCAAACTATTTTAGAAAGTTCTTTAGGGCTAACATCACAAACTTACTATCGACGGACAACAAGTAGATATAAATAACACGCAAGAATCTACTCGCAGCGCGTACCACGTTTCCATACAGAAGTTACCCCATATTAATTTTTATAACACATCGTGAAACTTTTGTCCAGTATTTGAGCGCGATAAAATATTAAACACGAGAGAGATTTATTCGTTCCACTGTGCGGTCACGTGCCGGCCCGTTTTATTACATTTTTTTGCCGCCAAAATTGGGTAAAGACAATGTGCAGGCGTTGTTTTTTCGCTTGATATTTATTTGCAGCGGTATTTTCCGTGTGGGCGATTTGTTTCATGCTGAAAATGTTGAAAACTATGGGTCTAAATTTTAAATAGAGCTATAATTATAGTGATGATGATTCCTCGTTAACTTATCCGTTATAGCTTGCAAAGACAAGTTTTGTTTTAAGGGTTACTTAAAAAAAATAAGATTAGGCTTGGGGCGGCTATTTTTAAGAGGCATTCCTCATAGAGCACCGATTTTTAGAGCACCAATCTCTCCCGGTTACCTAAAATCTGTTAGGAGCAAGCTTTTCTGCCAATCACTTACTTTTTGGGCAGTGTTATTAGTGTTAGTGTTATTGGGAAGAACAGAATGGTGGCTTCTACAAGCTGCCTATTTTAAACGATTTCTGTAGCGTAGGCCAGATGCCAGTTCGGCTGCAAAGCGAGAGCTA
The DNA here is from genome assembly GCA_932294275.1 of Chloroclysta siterata. Classification (NCBI taxonomy): domain Eukaryota; kingdom Metazoa; phylum Arthropoda; class Insecta; order Lepidoptera; family Geometridae; genus Chloroclysta; species Chloroclysta siterata. The sequence goes on along the minus strand of OW028591.1, from coordinate 12,824,797 downwards.
TGGGAACAATTCTTAGGACAAATTTTAGTACCAATGGTACTCGTAACTTCTGATACGACCCAAGGAATCCTAGTGTGAAGATCTGGTTAGGGTTTATTTCTGACTTTTAGCACAGTCTACGTATTTTTTTCCCAGATCATCTCCCCATCAGGCAAAACCGACGACTGCTTCATCCAGAACATCGACGGAGACCAGTACAGCATCAGGTTCATGCCGCGAGAGAACGGCGTGCACAACATCAACGTGAAGTTCAACGGCATCCACATCCCGGCGTCTCCTCTGAGGATCAAGGTATGTCACGTCGTTAATATAAGGCGAGCATTCCCGACATAATATTATTTCATAGAGAAACTAAAACTTAGACTTGTAAAAAAATGGGATCATTGTGATGCGTTTCTTTAGAATTCGAAAGAAAGGCATGGGATTGCCTAGCCTTAATACAATGCGGAATATACCATGTAGACTTAGTGATTTAGCTCATACGGATTTCAACTTTAGATTTAGATGTTGTAAAATACAAGTTCTTTGACTTATTCCATACACCGCATATGTATGTATTTACTTATAATTAGTTTGTATAAGTTAATAGACCAGACTAAAAATGAGCACCGAGTTTTTTTTGTTTTTGTATTTGGTTTTTGGTTTGAGAGATAACTACTAGTTCTTATTAGTTCAGTAAGCGGTTAGATAAAATGCCACCATCGGTAATCCCAACCGGGATTCGTATCATCTCCAAGGTGACCACTGCGAAAGATTCAATCATAATACCACCCACTCACAAACACTACATAATCACAAACACTTTAAGTAAAACCATTTTGTATCTGAAATTTCAGGTCGGAAAAGATGACTCCGACCCCGCAGCGGTCCACGCGCACGGTCCAGGCCTCGGTGTTGTGAAGACTGGAGTGAAGACCGACTGCATCATTGACACCTGCAACGCTGGTGTGGGCATCCTCGCAGTGACCATGGACGGACCTTCCAGGGTCGCTATGGACTGCACTGAAGTTGAGGAGGGTTACAAGGTAAGCCCTGAGAAATTTTTGATTTTTATCTTTAAAACCCAGAGACAAAACAAGCTAAACGTGCTATGAACGTGATCTACGATGCACTGCCCTGCGACCATCAACTTGAGGCATACAGATGTTAAGCCTCATATTTTGTGATTTCACCGGTAACCACACCCTTCGGATCGAAACACAGCAACGCTGCCGGGCATAGGCATGATTGTATTACCTCACAAAGAGCTCATAATATTTAAAGTTTTGAAGGTATGTGTAATATTCACTTATGTATTTGTAAATGTGTCTAGGTGCGCTACACCCCCCTGTCTCCTGGTTTCTACTACATGAGTGTCAAGTACAACGGACACCACATTGTCGGGTCACCCTTCAAGGTGGAGGCTACTGGTAAGTTTATTATAATTCTTTTGGTGTACGTACTCTTTGTGAATGTATTTATTCCTAAAAGTACCCTCACATATCATAACACTCACATACATTATTATCATAAGTTCCAAGGAGTCCTCCTCTTCGAATATGCGCCTTTGTGTCTGGTTTCCAGATGTTGTTTAATTTCTAATTGACCACTTCACTCCAGGTAACAACCTCGCCGAGATCGGAGCTCAGGAGACCTCGTCTGTGACAGTGGAGACTGTCCAGAAGCTAGCCAAGGGCGCGCAGAAGCAAGGCGGCCCAGTGCTGCCGAACTTCAAGTCTGACGCTACGAAGGTCACCAGCAAAGGCATGGGGCTCAAGAAGGCCTTCCTCAACAAACACAACCAGTTCACGGTTCACGCCGGGGATGCTGGTATGTAGATTTTTTATATCTATTTCACTACACATTACCTACTCCACTGAGGGATTTTGTTGTTACAGAGTTTCTTTCTCTCTTGTCGTGTCACTAGTTTCTTTCGAAACAGTGCCTCAGCTTCTTTCGAGTTCTATAACATGTGTCAAACATGTTATAGAATTTTTTATGTTCTACGACATGCCGGTTTCCTCACGATGTTTTCCTTCACCGTTTGAGAGTACTGGCATTGTGCACATAGTTTTGTAAACAAAAATATCATTGGTGCTACCGGTTTTGGACCCACGAACGTAGGAAGATGAGGCCGCTACTAGACCAGCGACTTTCGCATTAATAGTGTTAGTAGAATCATCACTGGGATATGTTTTTTATTCTTTTGAATTGTCTTTCCGAATACTTACTATCACTTACCGTTCTCTTTGTATCCAGGCACGAACATCATGTACGTCGGTATCTACGGCCCCAAGGGACCTTGCGACGAGGTCCAGCTCAAGCACAAGGGTAAGAACAACTACGAGTGCTGGTACGTCGTCCGGGATAGAGGAGACTACATCGTCATCGTCAAGTGGGGAGACGAACACATCCCCGGCTCTCCCTACAAGGTCGAGGTCTAAGGGTTTACGCGGCGTATGCAGTAAAAGCTTATCTTTTCTTTCATCTCTTCAGTTTCTTATGGTCCGGTCTTTGTTTAGGATTTGGTTTAACCGTTTACGGTGTTTTTTTCTATATGTATAATTTTTTTCACTATACTTGTCTAGCTTTTACAATTTTGTTTTGGAAGCAAGGTTAAATCTGGTCATATTAAAAGATCATTTAAAAAAAATTGTCAATCTAGTTGTTGGAAGTAAAAATATAGAAAATTGTATTGTTTTTGTGTAAAAATATAATTAATGAAACAAAAATAAGTCATTTTGTAATTTTTTTAAAGTTTTAACTAGACTACATACGCTGTTTCTTAATTAGGTAATAATCTTAATATTTATTATTTTACTTTTTTATATCCATGTTAATTTACATTATATAAAATGTTTATAGTTATTCAAACATTAGTTTTATGTGATGTTCATTAATCAAATATTAGTTAGTTTACTTCGGGATGGCAAAACGATTTTTACTCATTATTTTCATTATTGAAAGCATATGATTGGTTTATTTCAATCTTATCATAAAACTTTTTGCCATCTCTATTGTGTTTAAAGTTTTCTTGTTCCTCTTTATTTTTATTTAAATCAGAGTCATCACCATTCAAAAGATTCATCCATCAATTTCGATTCAGTACATTTTGCAAAACCAGTAAAACTTAAATTTACCAGATTTAAATTTTAAAGAAATCTGCATTCTCTTACGTTATTGGTATTGTACAATGTACTGCATTTTAGACTCATTTTATATGATTCTCGTTTAGTTTTTAGGGCGACTAAATGACAATACATATAAAGTATTAACTTGAAATATTCCCATTATTTTAAGGCTAAGTTATGGCATATAATCTACGGTAATGTATGTGACACGAGTTTATTTATGTTTAATTTCTTCTACATCTTTTTTGGGTAAAAGTTTTCAACGTTAGAGGATGCTTCAAAGCCGCGTTACATACATTGAGCTTGAAAATTTACGGTAGATTTTATAACTTAAATTTCCATCCATTTTTAAAAAATCTATCGTATTTTTAAAATGTTTTTATGCCATTACCATTATTTTAGAATATTATTTTGCTTTCAAATTTTTGTATGGTTTGTGTATGAAGTGTTTACCTACGTAGGTAGAATGACCCCTATTGTAAATACCTAATATAAGTTCTAATTAATTAATTGTATTGCGACTGTTATCTAAATAAAAAGGAAAAACTTCTATTGTTATTTTATTTATAAAACGTCTTCCCTAATTTCGATCTGAGAATGCTTTTAAAGTTATATTAAAATCAAATCTAAAACTTGTACTAGTTAGTTTAATTCCTGCTACATAGTTTATTCAGTTTAAATCCACCCAAGGACGGTCCTAGAAGATTTAAGTTAAAAATTAAGGAGTTCTTGAAAAATAAACACAGTTATAATTTCTTGGCATAAATTGTAATTAATTTTTAATCGATTTTAAGTAACAAAAAAATTTTGTTCACTTCCATCTATAAATCTTAACCGAGCTAGACAAAGCGAACCTAACGATAAACGAAAAATTACTTACAAAAATATTCATTTAAAATAAGTTTACACTTAGAAATCAAATTACAATATCACATTTCTACTTACAATAGAGAGATATTGGCGATTTAAATTTCCTTAAATACAAAGAAATTTCAAAAAATTTGGATAAAATCTTGGCTCATTGTCATGACATTTTATACATAAAAAGTGCTCGCACTAATAACAATATTTCGGAAGAATAAGGTATTGCCATTGTATTAACATAATAAAAACAAAAAAGAACTTAAATTAGCATTTGGCTAACTTTGTGACAGTTTCGAGAATCCTAATTCGATAGTCAATAACCACAACCTAACAATTTAAAACTAATAAAAAGATCAATAGCATACAGTTTTGGAACAAAGTTCGTTATTTCCAAAAATATTCGTTCTACCCCGATCCATCCTATCACATTTTACAATCTCCACAACAACTTTGATTCAAAAAAGAAAATAAAAAATCAACAATTTGTTCGTATACTTGAAATAAGTCTAAATAAGTATTTCGTTGATCGAAAGAGAGGCCGATGGTTAATTAAATTATACAATTCCAATTGCCAGCTACCATCATCTTAACGCTAACATATTTGAGCATAAGCTTTTACTTAAGTAAACTGAAAAAATAATATTTATCAAAATTGAACTTTATATTTACAAAATGTACAAAAAGTGTGCCTTTTTTGTGTCGAAAGTTGTAAAAGCGAATTTGGCCACTCAAAAGATGATGCTTAAACAAACATCGAAGTTATTAGAAAATATATTCGACCTTCAGTAGTGCTTAAAAATAATTAACTTAAATTTTGCTTAGTAAACAGTTAAAACCTGAAGGAAGACGACATTTTCTTTTGTGAAGGTTAACGTACGAAACGTACAAAGATACAAGAAAGAAATTAAGCTAAATTAAATTATATGATCTAAGTAGGAACTGAATGAAACTGTGATGATAAGAGATCTATTTAGTAAAGATAATCTTAAAATAGGTACAAAGACGAAATGCAACTGAAGAAAACGACAATTCAGGATTTAAGACATGATGTACTGTTAGCTATTTTTTATCTGTTTTTACTTGTTTTTATCTGTGTGTAATATTTTTTGTAACATTAAATATGGAAAATTTAATTTCTAATACAGTCTCACAAACATTTGGAAACTTTTACAGAAATACTACCATTTACATGTGCATCCTATAATTTTGAAATTGATTTAGGTTATAAAAATTTGATATTTTTTTTAGTTGGGTCTGGAAACAATGACAACTTGTTATTATAAAATATTTTCGTTCAATAAAATGTACTATCTAATTATTATAAATGACCAATAATTATTATGCTGCAAGAAATTATTATGGTATGTAAAACCTGTATTAATTATTATTATGCTGTTCATATCAAAGATTAATTAGCTGAAAAGCAAATCATCATTTTAAATTGTCTTCAGTACCTTTAAGAGTATAGCCAACGTTAAAATCTAAAATTAAGGTTGACAGTTGAATTTTTACAATATAAAATCGATAAAGTTGGCAACACTTTTGAAGGTAGTGTGGAATAATGTTCATGCTTTTCAAGAAAAATAATCCTTTGATTGTAAAGGTTTACATTGTTGATCAAAGTAAATCACAAAAAGTAGTAAATCACAATAATACCCAGTAATTTTTGTTACCTACAGAATTCAGAGTATTCGTACGATATAATTATTTATATTTCTAAAAACGTGAAGTCGTTCACTAAATAGTACCAACATTCGTATTTATAATACCACTGTCTTCGAGAGCGAGATTCTAAATATTTTCATTAAAATTTTATATACTAGTAATACCATCATAAGTACTAAAGTAATGTACTTCGGCAAGTTATCTACTGCTTGTCTTTGTGCGAGAGGGCGTGTGGAAGGATGTGTTCCGCGGGGAGAAGGGAGGGTTGGTGCGCGTAGTTCCTGATCTGATGTAGAGATATCAGCTGGTTCGGGAAGGAGTTGGGCTGTTGTTTCCCTTGCTGGAAGTGCAGGGGGTCGTATAGGTATGGCCGTGTCGGTAACGCGCTGTGGTGCGATAGACCGTTTAAATGCGGTGCCATGGAGTTTATTGGCGTGAAAGCGGATTGCGCCGAGGAGACGGGTGGTTGGATCCTGTCATCCTGACTCTCATGCTGCGCAAACAGAGCTCTGTGCTGCTGCATCTGTTGCTCGTGGTGCTCCTCGTTCTCCCTCTGTTGGTGATACCCTCCATCATCAGACATGTGCGCCGCTGAATCAGGGCTTACTTTCGGCCAGTAGGGATGCTCAGCAAACGGCTGCGTCGGAGCTGCAGCTCCCAATGATCTGTTCAATCCGCTGAGCCCTAGAGCGGATATCGGTGGCCGCTTATCAGCGCGTTCCGCGTGTTTATTCATGTGCTTACTAAGATACGTCTCCTGTGTGTAACTTTTGCCGCAGTACTGGCAGATGTGCGTCTTCAAATGCTTGGACTCCTTGTGCTTGGGGATATGTTCCAGCAAATCCTTTTCGTGCGTGAAGCATTTGTAGCAGGAGTTGCATTTGAAGGGTTTGTCGGTTTGGTGGCAACGACTGTGGCTTTGGAGATTCGATAGCTGGGAGAAGGCTTTAGTGCAGCCAATTTGGGTGCACCTGTAGGGTTTGTCTCCTGTGTGCGTGCGGATGTGCTGCTGTAGGTGGGAAAGCTGCGTGAACTTCCGTTGGCAGATTTCGCAACGGTAGGGCTTGATCCCCAAGTGGATCCTGGAGTGTTGAGCCAGGTACGAGGAATTTGCGAAGGCCTTCGGACACTGCGTGCAACGGTAGGGCTTCGCTTCACGGAGGTGGATTTGAGTATGCAGTTGCAGATCTGCCTTAGACCCGAACACCTGGAATGAAAAAGCTACTATTAATACAAGGTCGCGAGACGTGGAAGTCGCTACCGAGACGTGACTGTTTTGAATATAAGTACTTTTTTATTGTGTCTGCGAAAGTACCTGAGCTGAATTATTACGGTTTACGTAACTCAAGCACTCATCTAGTTTAAGTATAAATAGCAGATCTTATATCACGTAAGTAACCAAAATGTAAGGTATCCATCACAATAATTTATAAGGTGATTAATATTGTAGCTTAATAAATCTGTAAAATGTTTATTTAAATGAAAATAAAGGTTCAACAGCAGCTATAAAAGAATTTTCTGTGTAACCAGAAAGTGAATCTTGCCCTTGAACGACATCCGCGAGCAGCCGGAACAAATTATATACATCTTAACTCAGTTTTTTTCCACTCAAAGACAGGATGCAGTCTTCACGGAGGTTTTCACGCTACAAGCACTTCATCTTCCTTATTTGCTAGCTATACGAAATTATAGGCATCTTCAAAAACAAAGCATTACCTAAACTCAAGTGTTCATAAACTACACAGTTTCTAAACCAACACCATACTACACTCTATCCTAGTATACCATTCTTGGTAGAATATCCTGCCTGTTTATAGCCTCAAGTGTCAAGTCACCTAGCAGTCTTGCATTCACATTTCATGACGGTTTAATCGAAGTTCGTAGCTAAATCATTCAATACACGTGCCAACAATGCAAGCTATTAGACAACACCGGCACTCAAAAAGTTTCGGTACCAACATTGTGATGCCTCAAATTAGTTTCTAAGCGAAAACCGTCGCGTCATCCACCAGATACGTTTTATTCGCCCAACAATGAAACCGCGGTCCTTAGGAACCTAGCTGATGAAACACGACTCAACAACAACCCTAAACTTAAAACCAATCTTAAAGTTTCAGTCATAGGACTCAAGTTGTCTCGACACCGCCCCAACAATGCATTAGGAAATGATTCTGATAGCGCAGCAAGTACAAATGAATTTAGACTCAAAACCGATCACCATAGAGATGGTAATACATTTCCCAACGGTGATGTTGAAGCTATAGGATACGGTAGCACGTTGCATGACTTGTGAGATCGAGACACGACCGTGATTGGTCACAGTCCGAACGTAATTAAAGTTTGTAGCACTACTTAATGGCACGACTGGAGATTCAAAGCACCAAGTTAGATAGCTCGTGAAGGATTGGGAGGAATCCGTGAAATCAGTAGAGCGACCCTTCCGTGATGATGAAGCTGGTTTAAGAAGAATTTGAAACGAATAAAGGACGTTATATCTAAAATTATATGAAACCTGGTTTGTATTTATAACCCAAGCAATAATCTAAACTATTTACTGTGAGGGAAAATATAAACAAAGTACGCGGTAAACAATTAAAATAAAGCACGTCTCTTGGTACCTATGAAAGCTAAAATAAACGTGAACGTAAGCAAAAGTGATAAAACCAAAACACCCACGTCGTAAAAGGTTATAAAATGATTTATAACTTAATTGTAAGACTAAAATAAATAAAATGGAAATGAATTCTATTGATGAGCAAAAAGTAACTGCAAAACAATACAAAAACAGTGTTCCTAACAGCATTAGTGATTTACAGATACGCAAAGCTCTTCCTCAGATTGCAAAAACAAACGTAAAAAGGCTATATAAAAAGAGTGAGGTAGCGTTAGAAATTTTGGGAAATATTTTAGCGCATGGCAACACTGAATGTCAAGGTCAGATTTCGCGATTCCGGTTTGTACTAGCGAGTCCAAGGATTTTTTTTCTTAAACTTAGGCTTTAGTGAAACAGAGCTGAGTAAACATAAATTAAAGTGTAATAAAAAACGAGTATTTCCGTTGATTGCAAAACAATGTAGGTAAATGTAACAAAATGTTTATAACTTATAATTAATAATACTTATAAGGAACTGACTGAAATCGTAAAGCGTGAAAAATTCTTCATCTTCATTGTTTTTTTCTATAAGACATATAAATGATGTAGATTTAATTATACATTTAATTGTTATACTATGAACACAGTCTAGGCTTCTGTAATAATGTTTTCCATCTTAAATATTTCTACAAAAAATAACAAAAAAAGTATAATTACACAGATGTTAAAAGCACAGTCTGAATATTAAGAGAAATTTTCGGGTTAAAATATTTCTTATTTTGCAAGAGTAAGTCATAATAATAAATTACGTAAAACAATATGTCACCTGACCCCTTGACATCTTTTAACCCTACGCGTTTAAGGGATGTAAAGTGGACATTCGGACCAGATTAGCTCCATGTCATGACATTCTTACATGACAAGAGGGTGACCAGATAAGTCGTTTGAAGCACACTCATCAGTAACGGTAGATATATTTTGGAGGGAAAGTGCCGGCATATTTCATGCAAAATTAAAAAGAAAACTACGTACGGTTTGTAAGAAAATAGTAAAAAAAAAACTTTGACATTCGTTTGACATACTGGTTGACAGAATGTTTATACAGACAGCGAGACTCTATCACAGGTATTCCCAATCTTAAAAGATGGTCTCAAACCTATGAAATGTACTAAATGATGTGTAAAAATAGTTATGTGGCATAAGGACCTACTGTTTTTCAACTCAACATAAGAAATCCAATCACATTTTTATGATTAGATATCTGCTGGTCAAAATTTGGATTATCTAATTTTTATGATTAGATATCTGCTGGTCAAAATCCGGATCATCTAAATAAATAATAAGTTTCTTGATCCGGTTATGTCCTCTTCCTCCAAAAGTGGTGACAAAAAAGCGTCCCTTTTGGCCACTTTTTGCCGTCAAAATTGTTATAAATCGCAGGCATACATCCTCTGTTTATCTAAGGGTCCTAGGGGCACTCTAATAAGGCATAGTTTTTGTTGGTGGAGATTAATTTGAAAAGCTTTAGAGGGTGTGAAATTATAGTCGTTTATCATTTTTGAGGAAAAAAAAATGGGCTTTTTTATTTTTGTTGTAAATTGTATTGCTTACAATATTGACATAATTTTTTTACCTACTTTATGTACGTACTTGTATTTTAGGAAATAAGGCTATATTTGTAAATCCATTGAAATTTTAGGTCTACTACCCCTTTTTATTGGACATTTAAGCAATTGGGTTTCATACATATAATTGAAACGTAAGTATCTGGCAGAAATATAAAAAAAACAACAAGTAAACGAACGCTGAGAAAGAAACAAACTCAAACTTCCTATACAATTATACGAATTGTAAACTTTGAACAAAAGGTAATCAAATATGGCAATGAATTATTTTATTTGGTAATTAATTATAACGCTAATTTAGTTACTGTTATTATGACTTCGATGGTAAGTCCATTATACAACCAAAATAGTAGCTTAGACCAAACAATATTTTTTTGTTTAGATGTGACTTAGATGTGAGAAATACGTTTCAATACGCTTGATTCGTATTGTTGTGATCAGTTGGAGCTATCTCTAGGTCGTTTGTTTTTTTCTGATAGCTCCATTTAGTTGAACTTTGTAAAAAAAAGTATTTTAGTTTGAAATATTAAACAATACTTTTATTTTGTTAAGATCAATTTTTACTGCGAATAAAGTGACAAAGTTCTAAGTAATTTATTACGTTTCATAAATTGAAGAGGTAAAAAAAAGAAAAGAAAAAGGTCATGGCCTAAATCCTCAGGCACGGTAAATATCCCCTCAGATTTCATAGTACCAAAAACCAACTCTAGATTATTTTAGGATATCTAACGGGTAAGTGCCTCTGATAAGGGGGATAAAGGGGGTTATCCCCCTTATCAGAGGTACGTACAATGTTAGTTTCCTCAATGAGTGCTACCTACTGCAACTTATTGAGGTATCTACTGTTGGACTCTTGCGTTATTCGACAAGTTTCTTGAGACAATTTGCAACGCTTTTTTTGACATTCTATTCAAAAGAGTGCATCCATCCAATATTCACTTTTTTATTTTACTGCCAAGTTAAAGTCAGCTAAGATTTTTAAATCTACTTTCCACCTGCTCGATGAATTCTTTGTAGGTATTCTAACAAAAAAAATCAATCACATCTTAAATAGCTTTTATAACTGTGTCTCCGATGGCGTTTTTATATTTCATTATTATGTCAGTTTTGTGTAAAATATAGTTTTTCTCGTCGACCTTAGCCGCTCGTGATTTTGGCGGCAAAAAACCGATTCTGCGCCAATGTCACCACCGGCCATGCGTTAAATATTGGCGCAACCGTTGAAAAAACCAAGTAATCTAGGTAAATAGCGTGAAATCAAGCAGCAATGTTACTAAATCAGACGATTTGGTAGTTAAAGAATCAGATCTTAAGAAAAAATATATAAAATTGCGATTCATTGCACAAAAATATTATTTTATTTAATTAAAGAAAGTGTGCTTACCGCCCTATTCCGTGAAGACGCTTCAGAAAAGTGATGATACATGGGTACAACTCATTAGCAAAACACATTAAAAAAACACTTTAGTTAAAAATAATCAAAAAAACACCCTATTTATTAATAGATTAATTCTTTTATTCTTTACCGTAAAACAGAAATACAAGAACTTGATAATTTAAACAAGAAGAAGATATCCATCAATAAATTATTATATTAAAAAATTTTTTTTTTGCACAACACGTCTTCAGCCACTTGACACTATTCTCATACTATACTAATTTGGCGAAATGAGCTAAGGTCAATATTTTAAAATAATAATGTTTAATCAGTCCATACAATTATCTCTGTTATACATATTTATGGCTTACTTGTACAATTCAATTATGTTATCAATAGTAAGTATTAATTTTGTGCTAAGGTACTTTAAAGTAGGTCATTGACTCTTTGAACCTATAATGATAAAAAAAGCTAAGTATTTTTAACACATTGACCACTTTTCCATTCTAAATTTGAAATTAATATTTCGATTTACTTCAAAATTTGAATTTCGAACACAGCATGAGTCGCTCGTGCCAAATGAAAATCGTTTCGGTGTCTAATTTTCCCTCCTTTAGCTGTGCTTAGCGTCGACCAAGACCCAAATCTACATTTGACAAGCGAATGTAGTCTTTGTTTCATTGCATTACGGTCTACAGATAGTTGGAATAGTTCTTGTGATTTTTTCGTCTATTGTCAAAGGAATAAAAAAGATTGGAATCGTGCCGGGTAAAAAAGCCAAGTATAATAATGGCATTGAACGGCTAGTGTCGATTCGGACGTGATAATTTAGATAGTGAAGCCGTTTTCTGAGAAAAGTACTCGGAATCTTAAAATTCCTATCAACAGACTCTTGAAATTATTTGATCTATCGAAAAATCAAAAACTAGTCACACTTTAAAACATATTAAAGCTAGATGAATCTTGGGGCCAATTCCACTTGACCAAGTGTAAAAGAATATTCCACTCTCTTAATCGATTTCCGGGAGCTTATTTCTCCTATCGATTTCTAGAACTTGAGTAAGTTCTCAGTTTCCTAGATGACAAAATGATCGACGTAAAAGTATAGAACATATTAAAGATTTTTGAAATACTCCAAAAGTTATGAATCATGTGGCATTCTAACTCACGATTTTATTTATGTCATCAGATCACTCTCAGCTCATAACTCAGATTTACATATTTTTTTAGAACATCCTAAGTTCGTATGCAGGTATAAAAAACAATTGGTATGTATATAAATATTTGAAAATTAAATATTTCATTAGTTACCAAAAATAATGATTTCATTCATTAAACCAACGATTTGGTTAACAATAGTTTTTATATTTGCACTCTATCTCTCTTGTCGTGTCACTAGTTTCTATCGAAACAGTGTGGTGAAAGGATTTAAAGTGCTCCTTTAGAGGCTCCTCTCCAGCACTTGACACATGTTATAGAACTTTTCGGTTCTACGACATGCCGGTTTCCTCACGATGTTTTCCTTCACTGTTTGAGAACACTGGCATATATTTATATATTTGCACTAAAGACTAGGTAAAGAGTGGAACCCCATTTCAACACAATATAAGAGATCAATTTCCATAGCGAAGGTAGTGCAAATAGCCTGCTACCGTAATGACATATAGGCTTCGAAACTATTAGAGTTGGCATCTGCCAAACCTACTGAACTACCTGTTACTGAATGAGTGACGATTATTTCTACATAAGTATTGACTAACATTCATTATATTATTATGTACTTTTTATTATATATACCTACTTATAGCGTTTGCATGTCTTTGTATAAAGGTTTAAATTTTAATGAATTACCTAGCATTATTTCCTCCCCCATGAACTACCGACACATCATTTGTCTACAACACACAAAGGTTATCTGGAAGACAATGCTTAATAGCATTAAGTAATTGTTACTATTATAATATATCTCTTAGTAAGAAAAGTGCGAGTGGGCACATTCTTAGTTGTAGCTTAGGCAATTTAAAAGATTGGGTCAGTGTTAAATTACCTATTAGCCGTAAATATATTATAATATTATTAGTGTAAGTTATAAAATTAAAGCACACTCAATAAAATAAATACAATATATATAAAACTAACTGATTCTTTCATTAAAGTAGTGTCTAAAATTCTGTCATCTGCAATTTGAGGTTTGGTCTCTAATACCTCAGGGTTCAAGAGAAGAAGATCTAGTGCTTAAAAAAAATAAGCAAGTCACGGGCGTTCTAGTAGTATATAGAAACTTGTGATAAAGTCAATAACATGTAAATGATACAATACTAATCTTAAAACAATTTGCAAAGTTTATAAATAATACATAAATTATGAAACGATTGCCCGATTATACAAAATGTGTCATTTTTATTGCTGTAAGTTTTTTTCATTCAATGTTATTAGATAATATCAAATAAAACGTTTGGTAATTAAATAATAGGCAATAAATTAAGTAAAAGGTACTTTAGTTTAGTTTAGTAAGATCAAAAATCTAGGCGTAACTTAATAAAGCATTATATTCTGGCGGCCTTATCGCTGATTACAGTGTCGAGGATTTCTTAGACAACTAAAAAAAAAGCTTTTACGTGTGAATTTATTTACTTCTCTTCATCTTAATGTTATCCGAATTTATTTTTTATAATTATCAATGACAGTATTTCAATTTTACTAGTTTGTAATAATATGATTTTTATTGTAATTATTTTTTTATTATGTACAACCACTTAAACCCTGTAATAATTTTGATAACCAATAAATTGAATATTCTGATTAGCGGTTTATTCCAAGCAACTTAGAATAAGTTGTAATTTAACAGAACAGTAATGGGAGGATGTGTACAAAGTGAGGTCCGAAATATCTCTCATATTTATATTTTAAAATAATTTATACAAGTTTTTCACTCGTGCACTTATTTTTCCGGGATGCTACATTAGCTTGGGATAATTTAGATGGCTTGCCCAGCGTCTACGCCATCTCCTCAGCCAAGTTAGCTTAATCTACGGGTGATGCAGACAGTGAAAGAAATAGCCAATGCGTGCGCTGTATGAGATGACTACGTAAACCAACGATTATAGCGTGTTGAATAGATTAATTTGTTTTTTTTTTAATATTATGTAGCCTTCATCGTAAGCAAAGGACACCTACTTCGATTAGGTATGCAAGTTTCCGAATTGAAAGGACATTTTATTTTTAGACAGTCATTTAAAAGTAAACATAAATAATATTTCAAGTATAAAAATAGTTTGATGCAGCTAAAAGACAGTATTGTATAGTTTATATGAGGATAAATAAAATTTGTTACGTTGGAACCAGTTTTGACGATTAATTAATATTTTTTAGCGTGTAAAATTATTTGAATCGATTTGGATAGATTGCTTTATTTTTAAATGCTCAAATGAAATGAGTACCTACAGAGCCAGTTTTTTTTAATTATATAAAATACCGTGTTTATTTGAATGCATTTTTTTTTATGTTATGCAACTATTGATTCTTATATTTCAATCAAAAAATCTCATTTTTATAATCGCAATTATGGGTAATTTATAATAATTTCAGTTCGACCGCATTACTAACACTACAATATGCGGGATCAATGGATCCCATCGTTAGTTCAGCTTCCAGGAGCCATTAAGATTTCCGCCCTTTGCCGTGAGATGCGCCCGCGCACGCTTCCGAAAAGACCTACAAATCGATTGCCGACCCAAGCGACTTTGAACTGTGTGCATTGTCATAAGAGTTCAAAATAAGTTGAAGGTTGAAGGCTGTATTATCCCGTCTAGACGTGTTTATTCTTGAATTATCAGTTGTAACATTGCAGTAATAAGGATAAATTTCGCTTTGCGTGTACTAAATGTAAACGAGGATACAATAACCTAGTTGACACATTGAAATTTGAGGCTTATCCCCCAGTTGTAAGGTTGAAATTTATGTGACAAAATTCTTTTATATTTCGCAGAAAAGCGGTCTGAAGTTTGATATACCTCATTTTTATAGTGGTTTTAAGATAATGGTATTGATTTACCCTCTATACGGTGGCTATCTGTACAAAATCTATAATGACTTTGATATTGCATGTACTTTCGACGACAGAAATGAGCTTGTAGTCCTGACATTCTTGCAACACATATTTCAAGTTTATTCCA
This sequence comes from Chloroclysta siterata, assembly GCA_932294275.1. NCBI lineage: Eukaryota > Metazoa > Arthropoda > Insecta > Lepidoptera > Geometridae > Chloroclysta > Chloroclysta siterata. The sequence continues at coordinate 12,809,387 of OW028591.1, read as the reverse complement.
ATCATTCATTCATTTGTTTTCGGCTGAAACAATGTTCCAAAGGATTATTATGGTAGTTTGGAAGGATTTAAAACCATTCAGTGCTCGAATCACACTCGCACTTGGCCGATTTGGATAGCGCTACAAGAATCACATGAAATGACTCATTTACTCAATAAAACTCAATATTTGTCACTTTGTATTTGAATAAAACAAACATTATTTTATAAAACGGAAAAAATCTAAAATATCTAACCTCGAGTCATACCATTTTTGAATAATTTCGCTGATACCCTTTAATACCCTGATAACCTTTTTGAATTTTGGTTATTTAACTTAACTTATTTTTAAGTTGGTTAGTTAACTTAATTTACAAATAAATTAGTACTCGAAGCTGGTACAGGAAACGTATGAGCAGTGGATTTCTTCAGGCTGATCATGATGGTGATGACATTATTTTTTCCACACATTCGATTGCTAAATGAAAATATTATAACCAAAATCCAACCCAAAAAAACCGTTCAGAATTAAGTATCCGGATAACGAAAACAGCAATGCAATGTCATCTTTATGTCGTCATAAATACGAAAGTCTGTAATTATTTTGAAAATGTCAAATTGTACATGTATAGACAAAAGTGTTTTACAAAACGTCATTCGTGACCATCCTGGCCCACGCGGGCAAACTTTTAAACTATACCATTTCGAAGCGTTTAGGAGTTGAATTTTTGAAATAGTTTGCTCTGTTTTACGTGGTCTGTCAGATAGTCTTGCAGCAGTTTGTATGTTTAGATAATTTATATTATAATAACTTCTATAAAATAAAGTCAAAACCAAATAATCATTAGCCTTAATGATCGAAATCTTATTATGGTAGGTACATATACCTACAGAAAAATTATAATTCTATTCTGTAACGTATGTATTCTACAAAGTATTTAATTTCGCTGAGTGGTTTTAAAACAAGGTTATTGTAAAAAAACAGATGTCATGCATTGTTTTATTACAAGCAACCAACAATAACAATTGAACGAAAGTTATTTTATTGTTGGTTGTACCTTTAACTTTAACTCACTTATTAGTTATTACCGCAAGTAGTAATTTTCTTACATTGTTTTCATGTCAGGTTTAGCAGATGTTGAAAAATACAAAAACTTTAAGTTTAAATGTATTTCCTCATTTTGCAAATGACCTAGAATGACTTACTACTTTAAAAAATATATTATCAAGCAAACTACGCTGCGTAGGTGTACTTAAAAAGGCCTTATATATACGCCTTACACCTACGCTGCGTAGGTGTAAGGCGATCTAAAATTCTTGAAATGATGTTATTTTATACAACGTGTTTATTAAGAGTTGTAGGGATCCGAAAGCAGGATATTCTACCGGTCATAACGAACAACTTTTGTTCTACGACTTTTAAAATTTCAAAGTTTTTCATTCATGAAATGCCTCTTAAACTTTTATCTAAAATGAATCTAAACGCATCATGAGGCAGCCCTATTTACAGCTGTTCTTTGACCTCTAGTTGTCAATTGTAGATAAAATAGGTAACAGAACTGCCACCAATTACCTAGTAATGTGCCTACCTAATAATGATGTTGCTGTTTTTAAAGATCTTGGTATGTAAAAGAAATATTTTCGCGACTGTAATCCCTAGTCACGGTAAACATTCTCTGAGATCTTTGGTAGTAATACCTATTCAGTAACTAGGTACCTTCGTGGCTACGTACTCAATATTTAATTGAATATTTATTTTTGTTTGATTACTAGATGTCGTAAAGCAATGTTTATGATATTCATAGTTCTTTCAATTGTAACATGTTACTTTACCACCATGGTTCATTGACACGACAAAATTATTCAACTGCAATTTTGGGAAGTGTCTAGTCTGTCCTATTTAATCTTTGACTTACCTGTCTGTCATTGGTTGCATTTAAAAACGCATATCCAATCAGGACGGCCGACGGCCGCCGATCAGTGTTACCATTTGTGGCAGATTTCTGCCATTTTGGCATATTTGGCTCCTAAATTTTAGCTGTTGGTGACGATTTACAAAAGTGGCAGATTTTAAATATTTCAAGAAAAATCTTATTAGTTTGAATTTTTAATGAAATAATATTTATAATTTATTTATTTTTTACCGAACTGGAAACTTCTTATTCTTTTTTACCTTTATTGATTTGGTTTTTAAACAACTTCTATCTCGTTTTAGATAACTGCAAACCGTTACAAACGATCAAAAGATAGTAACTGAATGTAATGTAGGTATTTAATTTATTCCGTAGCCACGAAGGAGATGGTATGAAGTCATATTTTTGGTATTTTTATCGTCAAGCTTGGTAGATTTTGACAGATTTTTTGGCAGGTGTGTGGCAGAACCGCCACTTTTGAGATGGTCACCCTGTTTGTGTTTACATGCGTTGTTGTACATTGTTTTGTTGAGAAAATGTCATCAAACGTGATAAAATGGTGATTGTTATGTAAAAAGCCGTCGTCAGTCAGTGTGTGTATGAGCAGTGCCTACGAGGTAATGGTTTAGTGTGAAGTTTGAAGTCTGTGTCGTGCGAAATCTCGGAAACGTACCAAAATCCAGTTTTATCCAGTGTTATTATAGCCAATAAATAATGACAAAATCCATAGGAACCAGTAAAAATATCGTGTCAGGGGATTGGCGGCGTACCTACCTACCTACCGAAAGGTAAGTATTTCAAATTATCTCGTAGGTTATCGTTGTTTTTCTCTTTCCTAGATAGAAGCGCGCGTGCGTGTGACCTTGACACGTACACAGACAGGGCTGCTGCAAATTTCTGAGAAAATATTAATTTTACTTTTCTATGGGAATTTCGAAAACGATGTATTCAACCGTTGCACACGTCAAAGTATTCCAGTGCTTGGTCTAAATACACGCTCTTTGTTTGCCTACATAACTTCATCAACACGTTGTATATATTTTAAGTTTGGAAGGTTTTTTCATGGTTTTTCCAAAACATTGCTACTTAGGCTTGGTATGACTTATGAAGAATCTTCAATTAAACTTTTACCAATAGTCCTCTGGTTTCAGAAATACTGCAAACTTAAAACATAGAATTATTCATCTACTTGTATTGCTGACTGTACCATGCGAACGACGTCGCAAAAACTAGGTGTTAAATAAACTAAATTCAATATAATCTCATTGAATTCCCTGCCTATCCGACACACTTTCATCTTGTTTACTAAAGTAATAATCGATACGATATAAAAACTCGGGCAGTGTGTCAGCTGAGCTATAGCCCCTGTATCATCCCCAACTATCATCCCCTTTGGGGTGGTCATTGTGCGGGATGACCGTTAAGGGATGTTTATACCTTTACGAGTAATAAAATTTATTTGGGCGTTTGTTGGGTTTTTTTTCTGTCTATTTGGGATAGTCCTGTGATGTTTATAGAATGTTATATAGTTAAGCAGAAGTGGACAATAATAATGTCTGAAACAAAGTCGGTCTTATTAGCTTTTGCAAAATAATAAGATGGCAAGTTTTAGCTGTTTGCAACAAGTAGGTATAGGTTAAAACATTTCACCAAGCTTCTTCACTAAAAAAGAACTATGGCTCTTCGATGCATTTTAAACCTTTTTCGAACAAAAGTCTAAAATAGAGAACTGTATGCAATAGGTAACTGTTTCGTAGAATTTTATTTTATACAGTAGGAGACACGTAGCTTTTATTTCACGTCTGTTTGATCGATTGATTACGAATACAGACTACAATCCATATAAGAATACATAAATCCCAGAAAAAGAAATCTAAAACCATCTATTGATCTCCCCCTAAACACACCCATACCCCAGAACAATACAACATAAATAGATGCAGAGATCACAAAAGCAAAATATCCCTAATATTCACATATATCACTATAGACATTGTGCAATACGTATAATAGAAAAAAAACCCTCAAGAATTTCCGCAGCCGCGTAAAATCCTGTTCCCACGAGTTTGAGCCCAAAACTACGAACAAGAATACACCCTATTTATTCAAAACTAGAGTCTATTTCAGGGGAAGTTACGTCACTACGGGGTCGTGAGACAGGTCTAAGCATCCCTCTTAAATAGAGCATCCTGTTTAAATACGAAATCCGCACATCCTGTATTGCATTTTTTTGAGATGAACAAGCAGGTGAACCTATTGGCTGTGAGTGACTGCAAATAGGTCACATACAAGCTATAGTTCAAAATGTTTCTTTTTTAAGAAGGATCATTAAAAAAACAGTAGTAGCTAAGACGTCAATCTCTTGCCTGTTCTTCTAGGCTTGGTCACGTGGTATTGCTCCTATTATCATCTCGTTTATAATAAGTTACCAAGTGGTCCTTGTGTTAAAAAGCGATTGTTGAACAAAAACCATTTGATTTTGACTAGAAAGAAAGGCGTAGGTTTTTTTTATTGAATCATAAGAATCCAAAACTAGTTTTTAAACCCCTATGGTAGAAATCTGTATGATCCCCGGCACGGTTAGCATTTCCTCAGATCTCATGGATGGAACGGGCAGTCCTGCAGGCACTCTCAGTGAGGGGGTCAGTCGAAATAAAAAAATATTATTGTACCCTTATTAGTATGAATTGTACCTACCTCATATCTACTTAATTTGCAGCGCCCTACAGGTTATGTGTACTCGCTTAATAGCTACCTTAGACCAAGCTATGTAACTGTATGTACAAGTTGGCAATAAATAAATCTAAATCTAAAATGGGTCCAAAAAATTACAAGGTTTAGATTAAAAGACATGCCCAACATTTTAAAGATTTTTACAATAATTATAAACTGTAAAAGTAGGTAAGTGTTTAAATTAAAGTAAAAAAAAGTAAACTACATTATTTGCAAAACCAACTGATTTGCACACTTACGATTTTTTTAGCACCAGTTCATGCAATAAATAACCAAATTAAAATAAGTTCACGGTTGTTTAAATATAAATAATTATGATAAAAGTCGTCGATGCGCTATTTGTAAATAAAAAATCTAAAATTAAAGCATAAAGCCGTTTGCAATGAATCTTTTTTTAGAACATCGAAAATCGTGCAATGACATTGCACTAAATTAACGATTTCGGCATACTTAGAGTTTTTGGTGTAGAATTTGTAAAGCAAATTAAGTTTTAATACTTTGGATTTTTTAAGATTTTATCTCCATAAAGGTTACAATCCATTTCGACCAAAGGTTGATTGGTAGATAGCTGCTTACACTAACAGATATATATTTTAATGTTTGCTTAATGTACAATGTACTCGTACATTATGCACGAGTACAATCATTATGGATCTTCAGATTATGTCTATTTCAAAATAAATCCTGCTTTCAAACATAATATTTACAGGCAGTGACACTTTTAAGTTGTATGTTTATATTTTTTCTGATCCTGAACCCAGTTTCTATAAAATAAAAAAAAATCAGTTTAAAAATCTTATTTTAATAGAAACTGGGGTATTCGATTACAAAAGTAAAACTTGACGTCCTTATTTTTTATGATAATTGATATGTTTTTACGTCTTTCTTTTTTGAGACCTATGGTCCAGCTTCCATCAGTAGTTTTTCACACCCTTCTTGTCATATCACTAGTTCTTCCGAAACAGTGTGGTGAATTTTTAGGGGCGCCTTCACTTCGAGCACTTGACACAATGTTTTAAAACTTTGTAGGTTCTACGACATGCCGGATCACACCCTGTATCATATACTCGTAGTGATGTAGGTATTTAGAATTTATATTGACGTATGACATTCGTTTTTCTGTCGTTCAAACCGTCGAATTAAAGATGATTCACGATACAATTTGTCGAGCTATCATTATTAGCTAGACATCTTTAAAGAGGGTGTCTGTTACCTATTCATGTCATCGTGCACCTGCTGTCGACGTTGCTTCCAGTTTTGCATAAAGGGGGGGCTTTGGACTCTTATGGGGTTCGCAAAGTCGGTTCATGATATAAAAAATATAAATATAAATAGGCACATTATTTTTTCTTTACAGTACCTACTTACACAACATTGTACACACACCCTTGTATACACACATAATTGTATACACACATAATTGTATACACAATTTTGCAATTATTGCATTGAACGAAAAAGGTTTGTTGCCAGTTTGGTAGGTCTGGTTGTGTAAACTGGCACCTACTTCGATTAGCACCACGTAACAAGGATCATACAAAAGAACGGTAGGAACCAAGCCGTAAGTTTGCTGCCTGTTCTTCTAGGCGTGGTCGCGTGGAACTGGCACTTAGAGTCACATAGCTTTAAGACGTTTCAAAGTGATCCTTGCGATTCAATGGAACAAATAACGAAATGGAATAATAGTTGCCGTTTTCAAAATAGAACCATTATTTGTCTTAGCATTATTTTTAAAAACACAAAAGCACGCTGAGAAGTAGAATAAATCAGTAGCCGTACCTTTAAGATAAGATTCGTCTTAGACCGTAATTAAGGCGGCTATCTATGCTAATTGAGGGTGAATAAGGGGTAAATTTATAGGTTTGTGACTGGACCTTTACTAGTACAGCTATAAAATAGTGTGGTTTATCCAAATCGATCTCAAATACAATGTATTTGTTTCTGGATGATGATTTGATTGCTAAAAAAACAACACCGAAATTATTACGTATTTTTCGAAAATTTATAAAAGGTGACGGAACAAGTTGATGGGCCACTTGATGTTGTGGGGGTTACCTCTGCATGTTACAATAGAATTACTTCACAGAGGACGTCCAACGTGCCCTATGTGTCATCTGCATCCATCTTTCTGAGACGTAAATATCTCACGTCATGTGAATTTAATTGCACCGTAAATTTTTCGTGAATCATATTCTGTTCTAAACCAAATTTACTAGACAGTGCCTTCGGAATTGTTGCGACCTGTGTTAATTTGAGTTTTAACTGAATGTGATATGGCTGAGTTCACGTTGACACTATAGTACTTATTTGTCAAGAGACAGTTAATCCAGAAAACATTGTTGCGTCTCGATGTCAAATCAAAACCGTCTTTTTTTAGGTACACAGCATCACTAGCTTTATGTCCTAGTAATAAGGCTCATTTTTCTCTGGCTTTGTGTAGCCTGATCAGTCTGTGTCCTGTACAAACCTGGAACGGGACCATCGTTCAAAGCGAGACATAGACTATTATTGTCCACATGTTCACAGGATGTGTCAAATATGCGTGAAGTAATTGTTCACTCTCCCATGGTAATTGGCCAGGTCTGCCATGGGTGGTCTGGACCACTGACCATATGACCCGAATACTACCAACACCTGACTGAAGCCATAGATTTAGCAGGACACCGGGTTTTTTAGAAAACCTTGGGTTTTTTATTTGACAGATGTATGTTGCCTTTGGGATTCATTATAAAACATTTGTAAAGAGTTGCAAAGATGCTAGAAATACTCTTTTTTATAATTTTTAGTTATATTACGACCTACCTACCCTAAAAGCCAATAGTCAATACCGTAGTATTTTTATGTTCTAAATTTTAATTTTGCTTATAATTATGTTTAAGAAGATTTATTTTTTCTCGGATTAACACTTGCGGAATATTAAGTATAAAAAATCTTTGTGATTTCCTCAAGTGTAGGTAAACACTAAAAAAACTAATAAAAAAGTTTAGTTTAGTAAAGTTTAAAGCCCCTCCTTTAAATCAATACGAAAATTGGCAGCTTTAGTACGGGTGTCGCTATAATGTATAACTAAACTCAAGGCTCTTCATCACCAATAACTTGAGAAGGGTGGTCGTGGTCACCCCTCAGATGACTGGTGGTTTCCACCACTTGAAATTCAACCGGCACTCGCTAGTTTTGGGTTAAATAATTAATTGCTTTGGGTTTACTATCGAATTTTAAACATTAATTTTCTGCAGAAATTGTTGACATGAACTGCGATGCAAGCGTGCTGTAGAATCCATAGTTTGTGTTATTGGATTAGATGCAATAAGTCAAAAGGTTTATTCAATAAAATCACAAGGATCACTTTGAAACGTCTTAAAGCTAGGTGAATCTAGGTGCCAGTTCCACGCGACCAAAGCCTAGAAGAACAGGCAACAAACTTATGTGTCTCACTTTTTCTCTTGAAGCTACCTATGTGTTTATGAGTGTACAATAGATTTTCAAAAATACACTGTGAGAATATTAATTTATTTAAATCGCTCACTCAATGAGTCACGTTTTCAATTTTATAAATGGCACGTATGGCCCGTGTTAGCAGAAAAAATATACTTTGTATATCAGCAGCTTTCCCCCAGATCAAGATACCATAAGACTACTATGGAAGTAGCTTAAATATACTAGTCTAGACGTAGCTTCATCTGTAAGACATCTTATTGTGCGAACTGCGTATGCAGCCGAACTCAGTCTACCAGCAAGTGATTTGATGTGTGTAGGCTAACATATTTACTACTAAATGAGGCGTAGAGGCGTTTATACATTTTTATTTAATTTTAATAGAACCACCAGATCGTTTTTGTACTTTAAACGCGTTTTTTATTTATCAGCCAAAAAACCATAGTTATAATCCACTAATGAACTACAAGTGTATTAGCTAATGAATAATTTAAATCTGACAGAAAATCAATGTCACTGTCATCAAACAAATAAAACCGAACAGTAGCCGCCGCGTTAGTAAAAAAAAGTAGCAAAAAAACAAAATATTACGCAACGAACACTGACGCAAGAATGGGATGCGGCTTTGCACGCTTGCGGATGGAACGACTTTCAAGCTTATTCCTGAGAGCTCTAAAGAGTCACATACCTATACCTTCCAAGAGCCTACCTAAACACGTTTATTCGTTTAAGAACACGATTGGATAGCACTACGAATCGTAGCGGACAATCTATCATTTCATTGGCTAATCTGAAATGTTAATTCTTTTACAACATTAAGAGCTGATTTACCATAGTCTGTTAGATTAACAAAGGATTAAAGGGCCGTCAAATATGTCAAAATGAACGCGTTTGACATCTAAGGTTAGATTTAACGGCCTGTTAATCCTTGATTAGTAAATAACAGAGCATGGTTAAATCAGCTCTCAATATCATTGAAATGATTACAACAACTATGTTAATATTACTCTTATCTTATCTTAATGTGATCTTAGAATCATCATATTTCTACAAAGATTTAAATTGATACATGCACAATACACATGGATCGCTTTCAATATTTTTTTCTTTTTTCAGTAAACAATGCTTTCGTTATTTAATCGTTATTCGAAAACATGCTAATTATTTTTCTTGCTTCCTAACATTGCAAGAACAAGAAATGTAATACAGAGCATATGAGAACAAGCCAGCTTGCTCTTGGCATTGGACGCCGTGAAGGTCACGCTAAAACCGACGTGTGTGACGTCACACGGTCGGTTTGTTACCGTGCTAGACTCTCTGGCAGTGGGTGTGCGTTTGTTTTTCCATTTTCCGTTAATTAGGTGATTGTGGGTATACAGATCAATGAATGAAGAACGAGAGATCGATAATAATTGATCACGTGGTCATCATCATCAGCAACCTAAAGAAGCTCTGCTTGCATTTGTTAAATAAGATAAAGTAAGCGTATTCGGGAAGCTTCGGGCAGTCATGTCTATAGAACCAGCTGGTCTACCATGATAAACGATAAGGGAGGTTGTTTTGTTTGAGGTACATTGCGGGGCAACTCAGTATTCGTTCTACAGCTGAGTTGTCGATGCCTCGCGTGCCGCGCAGTGTAACTCGAAATATGAATACGTTACTACATTGTTGTTTTCTTGGCAGCTGCTGATTGTTTCCAAGATTGTTTGAAAGAGCACAAACGTACCTTGCCAAAAAATATAAATATGAGTAGTTAAAAGTAGTTTAGTAAAATGTTTAAGAATTCATAAATTGTATGAGGTTTATGGTAGAAAATCATTTGCTACTATAATTTTCAAGAATTTAATTAATGTTTTTGAAGTTGTTACAATAAGACAAGGAAATTAATCATTTTGCATTGAAGATACGCGTCTTAAAAATATGACATCATACAAAAATTACCTACAAACAAAACCGGATTTCAGTAATTACTAGCATGTTCAAAAATATTGAAGCTAAAAATATTTAGTAGCTCCCATCATCAAAGCCTTTTGTTATATATATTATATATTTTATAAAAAGTTCACTGCTTTTACACAATTATTTTATAGAAAACTGCTAGTTATAAAACAGAATTTCATTAACATATGTGTCTAACAATTTTTTTTAAATTATGTACAGAAAGCTTTAGGTAAATCAGTTATATTTGAATAAAATTATACTATTTCTGGCTTGATTGAAGTCTCCCATTAATTACCAAATAATATTTGGTAGAATTCTCAAAAAAACATGATTGACACATCATGCATGATAGATTACTTTTATTACCGGTTTCAAAATTGTAGTCAAAATGGCCGTTTGACACATAATGGATTGAATTGTAATAAAATTTTAAAAAAATAATTTGAAATAATATATATATATAAATAACAAAAGGATATTAGGTATTTTTTGAATTCAGGAAAGCTTATACTATTTTATTTAGTTATCTTATTCTTTAAAGTGACTTAACAGACAGTTATAGAATATATTCAAAAGATATCAAATAATATACCTAGCGTATCGAATCTGCTACAAACCAACATTTTCGGGGTCGCGACAACCCTTCTTGCCAAATACAATATTCCCGAACACCCTACGTTCGGGTTCGTAAATTATATATGTAGAAATTTCTTCTAAAAATAATGACACACACGACAAAAGCAATAATAATTACCATCCAACAAGTAGTTATTAGTACATACACCGAAACAATGCAGAGGGCCCCTCAGTGGAACATAATACCAACATATGACATTTCAGTTGGACAAGAATTCGGTTCTTCTAACCACAGAATGATTTATACGCTGCCAAACAGGTTTGACGTGGAGTTTCATTACAAAGTTTAGATAAGTGATAGTTAGACTAGAGGGATTGAATATCTCATGACTCCTGAGATATTAAAGTGCTGGTTCGAATATGCAAGAAAAAATTGCATGTTGTTTATGATAAAGACAGAGTAAAAAGGACAATTGAATCACAAGGATCCGACGGAAAGGAAGGAAGGAACTACGTGACTAATCCTAGAAGAACAGACAACAAACTTACGGCTTGGTTCCTACCGTTATTTTGTATGATAGATAGATATAAACTTATTGACAAAAGAGATCTTACAAAAGCCATGTTTGGTAAGTAGTTAATCTGTAAATATTGATTCCAAGCCACACACGTTATTACAATATTAATAAATAAAATATTGGTGAACATAACATGATATAATGGTGTACTTGGAAAGTATAAACATACACAATATATTTCTGAATATATATTAAAATGGACAGTGATACCAGAAAATGATTAACACCAAACATTATTTGAGATTATTTAATAAAACAAAAGCAAAAGAAAAGGAAGTAGATACAAGCTTGATATAATAGATAGCAGATAAGAACTTCAAGGCCATATGAACCACGAGTATTAAGATTGATTGGAACGAACAATCTGTTACTGAAGATGTTATTTAACAGGCAGGAGAAAGGATTACATCATTGGGATTTCGTATAGACCTAGGTCCTGCCCGTGGTTTTGCTTGCGTGGTATCTGACGTACACGAAAGCTTATTTTTTATAAAAGCAGGTATAGATCGCCAGAATGATATACCTAGTTAATATTAATAATTTTCGAAAACTACGTATTTTTTTGTTGTGTAAATATGACAGCTAATAGTATTACTTTTAGTATTACTCGTAGATGTATCAGAAATGATACAAAAGTAATGACAGAACCACCTGATATAAATAAAACATATTATGCATAAAATAACTTTAGAAATTAAGAAGCGTAACCATAGTCCTGACTGTACTTACAAAATAATATGACGAACAACTTTGCACTACCGTATGTCCTTCAGATCAAGTTTAAGCATAACATTTATCATATGAACTGGAAGTGCTCAACGACTTGGTGGCACGCAATGACATAAGTACACCTGCCGAATTCAGTACCTTTATCAAACGCGAAGACCTTAAGATCAAAGAGATAAGGTTCATATTTGTGGGTCAAGAAAAGGAACATAGATTCGCAAATGTGTATCTAAAACCGATGGGGGTATAGTTGATTTTCTAATGCCGATTGGTTTCGCTGTAAAAGGAAGTGATGTTATCAGAGACATGCTTATTATAAGTAACTTAACGTTTGAAGTGGGATGACCATAAAGTGAATATTTTATGGATTTTACGTTAACATTCTTATTGTTAACATCATTTTCACTTTCGTGTGTGGAAAGTGAAAATGATAAACAACCGAATGACAAATATACCTATGTTACTGTTTTAGTTTTGGAAAATAATGACATGATAAATGGATATAGAACCGATATTATTTAGAATTTATGTACAAATGTTTAGTATTTTTTTGTTATATACAGGGAGTCACAGAAATCAACGTCAAACCGAAAACGGGCGATGCGCTAAGTCATCATAGTTATCATAAAAATATAAAAAAAAAATATTTGTCATGTACTTTTCGACTTATGAGTTTAAAAATAAAAATGACACCCTGTGATGATCTTTTAAGTCCTGTGACTACAAATATTAACTTTTCGTGAAACTTACATATGTTTACATTTTATGATGTTTTCGCATTTATATTTTACATTTTAATAATTATAATATATTTTCCGTTCGGTTTCAGAGGAACTTCCTTCCGCGCACTCTAAGGTTGTGGAATGCGCTCCCTGCGGATGTTTTCCCTGTAGAATACAGCATCACAGGGGGTCTTCAAAAAGGCGTTCTAAAATATTTAAAGGGTGAGCAACGCGCGTGTGACACTTCTGGTGTTGCAAACGTCCATAGGCTACGGTAACCGCTTCCCATCAGGTGGACCGTAAGCTTGTTTGCTTACTTGGTAGTATAAAAAAAATAAGTTCAGTGATTTCAACATCTTTTAAAATGTAAAAATGTTAATTTTAAAGTGAATTAGTTTAGCTTTTCTCCACGATCAGATGAGATTTAAAATAAATTCTACTTATCAACATCAAGATCTCCTAAAACGAAACATAACAACATAAGAATGCCTCAGCCTCTGGCGTCGGGTAAATTATCTGAAATAGACAAATCGCGTGATGGCCGACAGATTAGTGTAATTTTGTTATACCACGAATTATTTCACTAGTTACATCGTTTTGGTGTGATGTTTATTACTCAAGGCTCAAAATGTATAGATTTTTTTTTAAACTTAGCTGCTAATAGTCTGAAATATAGAAAAAAGCTGATATATCTGGAAAACTTTGATAATAAACGCGTGTTAAAAAAAAACTTCAATATATATAAACACAAAATTCTTCAAATATTAAAATAAAGATTTTAGTTTATACCTATCAGTGTTACCATCTATTAGATCATTTTAACTCTTATTTCGTTTTATGATTATGATATGATTTTAATTTAAAGTTCTTATCAATTTTGAATCTACGTATTTTTTTATTATCATTTTTACAAACATCACCAAAATCAAATTAGCGCTACTTGTCAATTTGACAGCTGAAGTTAACGTTAACGCGTTAGAGTTTTTTGCACACCCGCAAAGAGGTAATTATCTGTTCTTTTCTTACAATGGAAGGACATAAATAGAGGACATTGAATTTATTAGAGGACATTTGGGCTATCTAAACCCTCAAGCTTGGAAATAGGAAACCAGTCGTAATTAGGAAAGAAACAAAGCTCAAAGTCGAATAACAACGCCTTAAAGTTTCATTAAAAAATAACGTATAATGAGCGAGTACGTGAAATCAAATACCATTAGCAAATTGTACACGGAAAATGCAGCTGTAATGATCAGATTAATAGGGTGTATAATGGCGTAGAAGTACTTGGGTAGTTCTATCATTATTTCTATTTAAGAAGACGCTGACGCAATAACTACTCAGCCGTAATGGTTGGTGTCAATCAAAATTACACACGGAACAAATTCGTCAAAATATTTTTAAGAAATTATAGACCTTATGTCTTGGGCGATAGAGGCTGTGTCAGAAGATTTTTCTATTAAATATTTTTAATATGTTCTAAGAATAATGTTTGGATCGGGCGATGCCTAAAGTTAGTCAAATTATACCTTCAGAGTTCCTGCTTCGTGTGTAATTATTTTGAATTTATTTTAATAAATGAAATATAGTTACTCACTCAGTAGGTATTTATTATTATTGTTATGACAGGTAGCATAATTAATAGATTTAAATGTAATATTGTATGTACAAAAAATCGTTGCTGCCATTTTCCAAACATTGTTTCAGAACTTTATTTCAAAAATAAACATAGTTCTGAATTTTTAAGGCGATTTGAAGTCTTGTAAGGTTGGCTACAACGCCTTGTTGCCCCAGAGTTCGATTTCTAATAATTTAAAAGTAGCTAAAGTCTAGTACAAGTTATAAAAATCTAAATTTAAAAATTGAATGAAAAAAAACCTCTTTGATGCAGCCAAAGAAAACATATCCGTCATGCGCGCTGGCCAGTGACATTGACAATGGATGGTTCAAAATTGGAATGCGATGCGGCCTTGAATCGAATTCGGCGGAGCGCGGGCATTTATTTGCGCGGGAAACGAGATCGATTTTTTTCCCAATAGATTTGTAGACGTGCAGATAGATAGATTCAATTCGATTGCCAAAATGAATCGAGTTATTTTTTTTTATAAATTTGAAAACATAATAACTTATGTATTTAAAGTCAGATAAGCACACAACTCGATACAAAAAAAGTCAAAATTGGGAGTTCTCTAATCTTTATAATTTAGATAAAGGTCACAAGTGGTAATCAGTTGGTGCTATAATATTTTAGTTTCGTAATATTTATGTAAGTACGGGTAGATACTATTTAGTGATAGGTATTTCATAATATATTTCAAATTTACAAAGTAAATTACAATTCATTATAATATTTAGGTAGGTATTATAGGTTTACAAAATGTATAAGTAATTAAAATTTCATAATATTTTAGTTCTCACTTGCACTGCAATAGATAGAAATTTATAATAGTTAACATAAAACTAATAGAATAATATGAAGTAAACTTAAAAATAAGTGTTAGAAAATAAATATAAACTATGTAAGAAAATTGTACACTCAGACCATTGTTTTTGGGAATTTTCCGCCTAGCAACCGATACTTGTGAATTTGGGACACATTTTATATGGATGAATTTCATATTCTGACAGCCAAATTCAAATCAATTCTGAAGGCCATATTTTTCAGATTGAAAGTCAAATTTTGACAAAATATGGTTCGAGGTCAGATTTGTAAGTAGAATTGTCTTGTAAAAACAGAAACTGCAAAAAAAAAACCACTCGAACTTTCATACATACAATTTAACCTCAAAAATAAATTTCCAAATATAAATTATTTAAAGTTGCGTGGATTGCATGACGTTCATTGCAGCAGTCCAGATAAACGAATGATTTAATTTTACGTAGATTTTACTAATGGACTGTCATAAACTGTCAAAATAGCTACCGTGTTTCCAGCTCATTCAAACGTACATTTTGATCTGAGCTGATCTTTGACGGTTCTGCAGACAACATACCTACGTTCAAAACAAAGTCTGTTTTCAACGAAAGCTCTAAACTAACCAATCATCATTGAACAAACATCATTATTTGCTCGTTCATTTACCGCGTCAACGGAGTGTACCTCATGTTGCTTTAACCGTATTATAAAAAAAAAACTTATTACAATTCTTATAGTTTTCTTTGACAAATTAATTTGCCTATATCATCGTGTTAAGGTTCATTTGGTACAGTATTTTTATTATAACTTATCAATTTTCTAATTTGTTGGGTTGGCGTATGACCAGAACGAGTGTAGTGCTAAGAAGAAGGCTAACACTCAGCTGTGGGTAAACAAAGGTTGATAAGATAGATATACGGCCAGTTTCTGAAAGCCTGATCAAATTTTATCGCATGTCAAGTCACTTGCTATCTCTATCTAATTCGATGTAATAGCTGAAATGGCGAGTGACTTGACAACCGATAAATTTTGATAGAGCTTTCAGAAACCGGCCGTTAGTAAATTATAGAAAATTTTTTTGCTAAAATATATTTCAATGCCAGTTCGGAAAATTAAGCAAAAACACGGCATCGACGATGAAGAATGTCAAAACACAATCCTGTTCTTCTGTAAGTACTGACCTAATTCGTGCAAAAAATGCGTATCACATACAAGTTTCGTGCTGTTAATGCATGGATAACTAACAAAAAAAGCATATTAATATATTGTATTTTATGTATTCTTTTGGCAATTACATTTACTTACGTAAAAATAACTAAAAACATAAACGTAAATTGGGAATCTTTGATAATAAAATGACGAATATTACAATAAGTCCTTTGGTTATGAATGAAATAGTTCATAGAATACTTCCTTCTGATAACCAGTGTGTGTAAGGTAAACTTACGATTAGGGAGTGGTAACAGGAATTCACAGAATTCAAACTTTCTTGATATACACTTAGTAATATTTATATTTCGATTTAGTTATAAATGAAAAAAAAATTATGTAGGCTCATGAATGAAATTTTGCCAAAGGTCCCTCTCCAATATATTTGGAAAGTAACCACCTTGTGGTTTTAAATATTGATCGTAAATGTAAATTCTATATTTGAAGTTGGTTCAAACTGTTAATATTTTTCTTTTGTATATATTTTTATATAATTATTATAAGCTACAGTAGTTTTTTTTATTTTATTCCTTATAACACTATCTTGCCTTAAACTAAGCAAAGCTTGTTTATAGGGATAGCTGATATAATACATATATACTTTTTAATGTAAAACACTGAGAGAGCACTGGTGGTCTAGTGATAGCGGCCCCGCCTTCCGATTCTAAGGTCGTGGGTTCTAAACCGGTCGTGCACCAATGAGTTTTTCTGTTCAAAAATTTATGTGCACAATGCCAGAACTCTCAAATGGTGAAGGAAAACATCGTAAGGGAACCGGCATGTCGAAGAATCTAAAAAGTTCTATAAAATGTGTCAAGTGCTCGAAAGGAGCCTCTTGAGGCGCACTTAAAATCCTTTCACCACACTGTTTCGAAAGAAACTAGTGACACGACAAGAGAAGAGAGAATGTAAAACAGATAATAATTTATTCTCAAAGTAAAATACTATGTACATTAAAAATTATCAATAAGGAAATTTATAAACTTTACAACCAAACTCTTTGATAATGACACAGCAAACATCGAAAGTACTTAGACCTTGCTAATATTCAAGTACCTAGTTGTGGTTTCCTAAGTATCTTTCAAGATATTTGAATAACCAAATATTTCCTGGTCTTGCGTCTATTAAACTATTGCTTAATTTAATCTATTTTATTCTTTTAAATAATAAGAATCTAAACATTATTTCATCTACACTAATATTATAAAGAGGTAAACTTTGTATTTTTGTATTTTTGTATTTTTGTATTTTTGTATTTTTGTATGTAACGAATAGGCTCAAAAACTACTGGTCCGATTTCAAAAATTCTTTCACCATTAGAATGCTACATTATCCCTGAGTAACATAGGCTATATTATATTTTCAAAATAATCAGGGATCCTTACTAAAACTTCAATAATGTAACCCAAGGTGGAAAACAAAAAACCTTACATCGCGTGCGCTGCGAAAACTATTGAAGATAGAACAAAATAATGTACTACGATTTTGTAGAACACGTTATCATCTACAAAAAATGTCGCGACAGCATATGTCTAACTATTATAGTTATGTCACAATAAGTGTTCTTTTATTATAAAAAATTAATTGAAATGCCTCCGTTAGAAAAGGGTCTTTATTTGTACCTTGGTATTAATCCTTATCCAAATAAATCATTTCATAATTAAGACGGTTTCAATACCTATAGATTACTTCTTAAATTTTTCAAATCGGACATTCCATTCAAAAGATATGACGAAATTAAAAATGTTAACGGGTCCACGGGTCTCGCGCGGGGTGCGATTTCACTCACTCAAGGAGAAGCGCGTGCAAATGTATGAAATAAGTAGACGCGAGGCTCGAACCCACGGTTTAAGTTTATCCTAAAATGTTCAAAAAATTTATGACCACCCATGCGAAGCTGGGACAGGCCGCTAGTTAACAATAAAATTTAAAATGATTGCATTGAACATATTAAAAACATGTTTTGTGAATGAGATGTCCTCGGAATTTATGAATGAACCACAATTTAACGATATGTTATCGGCTTATTAGGAAGTGAATTGAAGTCATCACAACTTCCTCAGTAGACTACTATCCTGGATTCGACCTTAACACCTAACCTCTCTGAAATTTCTCATTGAATATAACTTGAATTTTATGCAATACTAGCAGCTTCTCGCGGCTTCGCACGCTTTCAGTGGTGAGCTGTTATTGAGC
Organism: Chloroclysta siterata; assembly: GCA_932294275.1. Taxonomy (NCBI): domain Eukaryota; kingdom Metazoa; phylum Arthropoda; class Insecta; order Lepidoptera; family Geometridae; genus Chloroclysta; species Chloroclysta siterata. The sequence goes on along the minus strand of OW028591.1, from coordinate 12,790,967 downwards.
CACAAACATCCAATCATCGTAACTTTCGCATTGATTTGTATATTAGTAGGGTAGGATTTTAAATACCTACGTAGGTCTAAGAGATACCATAGGCGTACATTACCTACATTAGGTAGGTAGGTAAATATAGGTACAAGGTTTGAAGTTTGTAGGTTCAAGGAAAAATATTTTTCATACAAACGTTTTCAACCCTTTTTACACCCTTAGGGGTTAAATTTCCAAAAATCCCTTCTTAGTACACCTCTATGCCATAAGACCTATGTACTCCTCAAATTTCAAGTCTCTAGGACCAACGGTTTAGGCGGTGCGTTGTCTATATGTCAGTCAATCAGTCAGTCAGTCAGGACTTTGATTCTTATAGTATTAGAGATTATCGTTTTACGCATGTCGCGGGAAGAGATAAGGTTTTTTTGCTTGTTTTTGAATTTTTATCGACTTTTTTTCGTGCAAAGATCAATTAAACTTTGAATATTGTTCTTGATTACGTAGGTTTTGTTCTTGTGCAAGGATAATTAGTCAATGGGAGTATAGGGTTCTGAATTTAGGTTTCTACAAATTGGGGCTTGTGGAGCTTTATTAATATTTTGTAACAAGGATCATCCAAAAGAAGGTAGGAACCAAGCAGTGAGTTGGTTGCCTGTTCTTCTAGGCTTGGTCAGGTCCACGCGACCAAGCACAAGAACAGGCACTTACATTTTCCTAGCTTTAAGACGATTCAAAGTGATCCTTGTGATTTAATTGAATAAATATCACTTGACTTTGAATTTGTGGTGACCTGCTTTTTAATAGCAGAGTAGATAAAACCAAGATTAGAGAATTACGTTTTTAGGGTTCCGTACCCAAAGGGTAAAACGGGACCCTATTACTAAGATTCCGCTGTCCGTCTGTCGATCAGTCTATCTGTCTGTCTGTCTATCTGTCTGCCTGTCTGTCTGTCACCAGGCTGTATCTCATGAATCGTGATAGTTATACAATTGAAATTTTCATAGATCATGTATTTCTGTTGCCACTACAACAAATACTAAAAAACAGAATTAAATAAATATTTAAGAGGGCTCCCATGCAACAAACGTGTTTTTTACCGTTTTTATAGATAATGGAACGGAAACCTTCGTGCGCAAAACGGACTCGCACTTTGCTGGTTTTATTTATATTCCTATGTAATTTTATAGGTAAGTATTATAAAAGATTTAGAGAGTTTTTTCATTATGATGCTCCTGTCAGTTTTACGTTCGTTTCTTCAGCGTCTATGTACCTCTATATAGGAGTCCAGTACGGGTCTGAAAATCTAGGCCAAGCTTTAGCTCAATAATTTGTTACTATTATACCTATTCAAAAACAGGTATAATAACAAAAAGTAACCAATTAAAATATTTTATGTAACACGGTCAGCAAGTTCAACCGCATGATCATTAGAATCCTAACAATATTATGCCTAATATTTTACAAAAAAGTTACACGCGTGACCCTTATCAAACTTCAGGGTATGATAATAAAACATTAGGTATCCAAAACATATTGAGTAATATTATTTGGCAAGTGACGGCAACGTTAGGAACGAAGCACGGATGCGCCTTGAACGGCAGCCAAGGTCAAGCGAAGCCGGGTCGCGCAGAGGTTGTATGGGACGAAACCTATTGTTCGAACGTGGTTTTAATGCAATTACACAGATAAGCTAATGAAATTCATTTTCCGGGGTAAAGTCTTGTTCGATTTTTCGTGAAGAGCCTTTCCTTCTTTTATTATTTGTTAATTATTAATGATACAAAAAAGTCCCAAAAGTGTTCTTCCTGGAAATATAGGAGAGGCCTATATCCAGATGTGGACTTCTTTAAGCTTAAGATGGTGATTATTTGTGTAAGTGATCGAAAGGAGCCTCTTGAGGCGCACTTAAAATCCTTTCACCACACTGTTTCGAAAGAAACTAGTGACACGACAAGAAGAAGAAGAGAAGAGTGATCGGCATTGGGCAGCCGCGCTAATTATGTTAAATAAATAAACAACCGCTTCCACACAATTATTGATATCAAGTTTCGATTTTTTCAACAAAAAAAAGGCTCATTAAATCAAAGAACATTTGATATCAGGAACCACAGTAGCAGGTACTGGGGGTTCCTGATAACAAATGTGCCTGTCATTGTCTAGTGAATTTCAAGTTTTTCGCTCATTTTTTAAGACCCAACTAAGGAGAAGGGTTAAGTCTTATTTGAAGTAGGTATTATTGGTATGTCTCCTCGTAGCTTTGATTTCAACCCTTTTTTATTCTATGATTGCTCATTCTGGGATTTTTTTGTATTTCTTTACTAATAAGTATCAACACAAACATTACACAACTCAGTAAAACTTTCCAAGCAATAATTGAATAGCGAGATACAGGTCTCTTTTCGAGTTTCCAAGCAATAATTGAATAGCGAGATACAGGTCTCTTTTCGAGTTTCCAAGCAATAATTGAATAACGAGATACAGATACGATCGTAGACACAATATTTGGCTATAAGTATTCTAGTTGGAACAAACCAACTAGAATACTCATAGTCAAATATTGTGATAAAAGATCGACGATCGAAATGAGACCTATTTTTTTTTTATGTTGTTGAAAAACTCTTCTTTTGAATTCGAATTAAGCACATGGCAACCCTGACAAATAAACAATATCTAAGATTAATAACCAACACGCGGAAAAGACTCGTGATGTTTAAATGATCGCGAACAAAAGCTTCCATAGTAAGCTCAAATTGTAATCTGTGGCTTCGACGTCACAATACTTCCGAAGTGCTCAAGGATGAACACCTACAATTTGCGTAGTTGCCAGTTATGAGCATGAGTGCTTGAAGATGTAGTGGTGTAGCTTTATCAGTCTGTATCATCAAACCAGAGCTTTAGTAGCATCATTAGTAAGGACATCAAATCGGTAGTCATAAATAGTAAATAAAAAATCTGTTGCGCCTGAAAATAAAAGCTCGCAACAGAAATCCTAGCAGTATGATAATTTCGAGGGTAGATTTTTGATGTAGTGTAAAAGTGCATTAAGAAATAAATTTTCAAAGTTCAACCCCCAGTGCTTGAAGTTTGTATGAAGATTCACATAAGCAAAGTCATGCGGAATTCCACTAGTTTCATACAAAATTTCGAAGTCTTACATTAAATAAAAAAGTGTATTATAGCTAAGCGTGTTCCAGTAGACTGCATCTTCACCTGCCATCAGGTGAGGGCAGTCAAAGGTCTAGCTATTAATCATAAAAAAAATAGAAAAAAAACTCAACGAATCCTCAGGCATGGTAGACATCATATTAGAGCAATGTAATGAGTAATAAAGCAAGAGAAATGCACAAATTATGTAAGACTACCTGGGTAAACGTAGACTTACGGCCGGTTTCTGAAAGCTCAAGTCAAGTCACTCGCCATTTCAGCTATTACATCGAATTAGATAGGAGGCAGCAAGTGACTTGACATCCGATTAGTTTTAATCGAGCTTTCAGATACCTTAAGTGGGTATCTGAAAGGTATCCGAGGTAGCTTAATTTGGGGCTAGATAGTGCTGTGTGGAATATGTACTAATTTATTATTATTATTTATTATAATGTTATTCCAGGTTACTAACTATGTACGTTATTCCAAGTTGTATGTATGTATGTTATCCGTTTAGCTGTCACAGATTTGAGTGGGAATAAATAAACTCACGCTCGTCTAATATCATTAGTATGATGTAACGTTACACTACGTAGTAGCAAAACGAATTAGATGATTATGAAGTGTTTTGGGTCAATGATTAGGTTATAGCTATCGCTCTCTTGGTGGTATCTATATTTTATAAAAAAAAACCTACGGCTTAGTAACAAAACATACTTAAGGCGGTTACTCCTGCAAATTAAAAATTACGCAAGTTATATTGTAGAAAAGTTCAAAATTACACGTGCTATGTCGGTCGACCGCCAAGCCAATAGGTCTAAACTGTGAGACAGTAGCATTTTATAGATGATTTTTGCAAAAAACGTAGCCAAGAAAAAACATTTTCCTAAATTTATACAAAACGTTGTCGAATGTCAAACGCTTCTCATTTAGAAGTTGATGAGAATTTTAGATCAAGAACAACACACATTTTTTCACATTACTACTATTAAATAAACAAGTACCTACTATTGTTTCAGTCTCCTAATTTATAGCTAAAATACTGAATTATAAGATATATTGCAAAATTATCCCTCGCTGAGAAATGAGGCTCAGATCCAAACGAACTGTCGTACACTGAGGCCTTAAATAAAAAATCTTAGCCATAACAATGACAGTGATGATTCGTTTTATTTAGAGGTCGAGAATGTTATATCTAAGACCATTTAATATACTGTCTTCAGTATTTATTTACAATACATTAAAATTACACATTATCAAATTAGGTCAAACATTCTGGTAGCAAAACTACAAGTTGCTACGCTTACTGATCTCGCCAAATATGTCTCAAATATTCAAAAGATGAGTTTATTATAGCATACGCATTTTTTATACTAATTGCTGTTAAAACAAAGTATGTAACCAAAGCGTTGCCTCGAGTCACGATGCACTGCCCTGAGTCCATCAACATGAGGCATGAAATAATGCTTCATGTGACTGTAATTACACCACCCTTGAAATCATCATCTACCTGTCTTTATCCCACACGATGGAGTTTGAAGGCTGTCAAACTCCATCCCAAATGGATCTATCCCATTGGAACCGAAATCCCAAATGGAATGGATCCTAAATGGAAGAAGAAAACCTATTGAGATTTTCTTCCACTACGCAGTTCTATCATTCGTCATTTTGGTGGTCACTCTTCCTATTTTTTTTTATTACAACCAGCTGATGGAACAAGCAGATGGCCCACCTGAAGTTAAGTGGTAACCATCACCAACAAAGCATTGCCTCGTAAGTCACGCACGATAGGAACGTGCCCAACGATGTACTGCCCTGCGTCCATCAGCTTGAGGCATACAGATGTTAAGCCTCATGTGCCTGTAATTACACCGGCAACCACACTCTTCAAACCGAAACAAAGCGTTGCTGCTTGTCGGCAGAAGAAGGTATGGTGGTAGTACTTCCCCGGACGAGCCCTTCACAAAGAGCTCTACTACTCTTGAAAATCATATCACCCACTCCCTTCAAATCGAAAAACAGAGAAGTTTGTAGACTAACCTTTTCCTCTTGTCCATTCTGCCCTCCGTTCTCTGATAGCGGAGTGGAGGGTGCACTGTACCCTTTAGGGCCATCATCTTGAGGCGTCATCTGCCTATGAGCCTCGTTCTCCTGGTCTTGCCTCATGTCGTGCCTCATCTCCTGCACGGTCTTGAAGTCTGATAGTCTTAAAACGGACGGTTTGATTTCCGGCATCTCATCATGCTGCTCGTATCTTCTTAAATCTGCTAGATTTGTTGCTAAGTGCCTGTGCGGGTCCAGCGGAGGTGGTACTCCTATTGATCTTAGGTGCTCTATGCTTCTGTGGATGTGGGAATAGTTGTCTACGTGGATTTCCGCCATTAATGGCGAGTTGTGGTAGTCCAGGCCGCCGCCGTCCGGCCTGTAGTCGATTGTCCTTCCTTCCATCATTTTGATAAAGTTTCTATCTAAATTGTATAAAATTCTTTCTAATTTGGCACTGCCTTACAAAAATACTTGTCTTGTCTTCCGGTAAATGTCATGGAATTTGTCCGAGATCTTCCGTTTTCATTTGCTGCGAATAAACATTATATATTTCAATTTATGTATATATTTTACATTCAAAATATTGCTAGTTTTCATTTAGATTATGACAATCAAGTAGAAAATATGTTGTCTATTTTGAGATTGAAGGATAAAACATGCGGTTTTTTTTCTTTTTTTTTGTGGCGAGCAGGTGACGAGTGCTTCTGCGTAGGTTGTGTCAATGATCTAGCCCGGAGCCCACATGCCGGATCGAATAAGGCATCGATAATCACATTGTGGTGTACAGTCCACTACAGGCTTGATAATGACGATTTTATCTTACATATGGAACTCATACTGTATACCAAATTACGACTATCATAATTATAGTTTAAATGAAACTTTACACGCTTAAGTATCATTTTGCATATTAAGAAAATTGCAAATGTTAATAAGAATTTCGAAGCGTGCATGTTTTTATACTCGATACCAAAAGTTCGTTACAAATTCAAACACGCCTAAACAATACTTTTGTCGCCACCTGTACCAGAACACGCTGTCAAAGATATAATTGCGCGTATAGAAAAGAAAACAAAATATCTTTGCGGTTACTGTAATAACATGCACTCGATTTTACATCGTATGGATTAGAGTTTAAGGTCGAAAAGGTGGTGGCGGCAGGTGGTAATGACTTGGAATAATTTGGTGATGTATATGTACAGGGCCTCACGGTCGATCGAGTTAGATTTGTAATCATAATACTAGTTTGGTCCAGGGAAGTGGCTCCGGGCATGTAATTAGCTTTTTGTTAGCTATTTGTGTTGTGTTCCTACCTGTACCTAGGTAAATACTTCTGAACTAGTTAGTTCTACACACTTGAAAGAAATAAGAATTAAATTGAGAATTTTAAATGAAATTCCAAACAAAATCAAATTAAATTCAACTAATTTACAATTAATTTAAAAAATCGTAGTGAATCTACTGAATAAAAACCGTTTTTGTTTTTTTATTTTGACAATAATATTAATTATTGATAAAATTATTATTGGATGCAAAATTGTACATTTTTACTTATGGACATTTTAATTATTGGACATTTTTACTTATGGACATTTTTATTATTGGATATTTTTACGGACATTGGCTTTGGACATTTTTATTTTTTGACATTAGTCGTCCAAATCAAAATATCTACACAATATTGTACTTATCAAAACTTGTTTTTTTTTTTTTTATAAACTTAAAACTTAAAACATACTTCATAGATTTTTTATCTCCTTACCATGTAAAACTTAGAACTGTCAAAAAGCTGTAGGTACTTATTAGTTTTTGTTTAAACTGACGCGTGGTCATTTTTTCTACTCTTCACTTGTCGCTAAGTAGGTAGTACCTATAGTTTTTGTTGCTTAAGTTTTTTAACTTAGTTTAAGTTCAAGTCATTGGAGATTTCGGAGTTACTGAAGCGTGATACGAGGTTGCTTGACCAGTACAAACTTGAAGATTTTATCTTTTTAAAGTTTCTATTATAATATAGTAATAATAATTTATGTCTGGGTAATAAATAGCTTGTTTCTTTTAAGTTATAAAGTTTATTTTTGTTACTATTTTTGTGTGTTTAAGTTTATTTTAAACAAAAATAAAATTGTAAAAATAAGGATTAAAAAAATTCTACATCAAATGAAAATGGTACCTAGGTAAGTACATGAATTATTTATAAAAAGCAGGTGTACGAGTCTATGCAAAATGAATCGTTTTTTCTTGGTTAAGATAGCAATGTTTGATAAGAGCCCTTCCTCTAAGTACTAAGGTTTTTACATAATAGTCATAATTATTATGAACGCAGCATGGTCACCTGCTCAGGGACATAGAAAAATTGATAAATGCTTATGTTTTTTATCTATTGGGCTGTACAAAAATATATTTTAAATCCTAGCAACATTTTAATAAATAAATTGAAATTATAATTAAACTGGAAGCAAGTTGCTCTCATTTTTAATTCTTTACTAAATTGTTTCTAAAAAAATGACGTTAGTGTACAGCAATAAATAACATTCGTAAATTAACGTCACACGTTTCTCCGAAAATATTTCCGTATCCAAAGTCTGTGATATTCAAGGTCGGGTTTGACAGACGTACAGAACAAACGCTGAATAGGTATCCATCTCGACTCACAGTTCTTACGTAAAAACACTCCCCAGGGGGAAGCTCCCACCACCCCCACGGGGAAGAACAGCGAACTTGCTTCCAAATTAAATTAAAAATATTCACTCACCTTTCACTATCCCAATAATCTTCACAACACCAACTATATCACCATAATAAATCACAGTTTGTTCCTATACTATAATGTCACTAAGTATATATCACATAATAAGGTAACACTATGTCACAACACGTCCCAAAGGCAACAGTCCAGGGCTAGATCGCCCAAAATACTCAAAAAATTCAAATGTCCCCAAACAAACATTAAAAAAATACCGGCGAATTCGAGAGAAAAAAACACCGTGCGTGCTCTTGACCCTGCGGGTAAATTATGAATGCCGAGCGTCGTTACTAGAATCCGAATTACCAGATTTTTTGTGCTCAATATTTGAGTGTGCTATATAATTTGTTGTGGCTGTGGGTAGTCCACACGTGATGCTCTATCCTGCTCGCGCTGGGTGATTTGCGCGTGCACCGGCTGCAGCGAGGATGCTCCACGACATGTGCTTGCGAGAAGCCGGCGTCTTCACGGTCGGAGCCACTGGGCGAGTGCTGCGAGCTAGCGGGCCACGATCACAAAAATGCAATACAAAACACCAGCCCGCCTTTAGAGCAACGCGGCAAAAACGAGACTGAAATTCAGATCTATAGTAGAAAAAGTGAACTACACCGCGCGAGGGGTACACTAACACATAAAAATGAAAAAATCACACGGACGCAAACATCCACAGCTGAGCTTAAAAAATCGGAGTGGGGGGCAGTCGGGCCCGCTCAGCGGGATAGTCGCATCTCGCTTTAACGGCGTGAGGCCCCACGCACACAGCCAAGAGGTGGTTAAGCGAAAAAAATGTGTACACATTTTTTTATTATTCACGATTTTTATGTGTGTAAGTGGGCTTGGAGCGAGAGAGAAAAGAGATCCGGGGCGCCCTTAGCCGCCCCAGTGCGAGGGAGATGGCGTGCGTCGCCACGTGCTAGTCCCTCGGTATTAAATAATAATTAAAATGGCTACAAGACCGGCGATACGAGATACTGTTTGGTAGACGATTTTTTAGCTGAGCTTTTGGCTTTTTTGCCGAGCTTTTTGCGGAATCGACGAAAACGAGGTAAGGTGTTAGAGGTATTGTTTGTAAAGAAAAAAGCACAGACCGATTGACACATAATAAACGTAATACGCGCAGAAAAAGTCGCGCCGAGGCAAAAAAACCAAGGCCGCGGCGAAAAGAAGTTATTGATTAAACCAGGGCTGTCATTGACCAGAGGCAAATGAGGGTGCTTAATTGTATGCAACGTTGAATCCAGCGCGGATCGATCACCCTCCTAAAGAGACAGAAAGAATTTGAAATTAAAAACAGTCTCTTCATGCAAACAGCACGTGCCTCTAATGAACACTAAGATGGCGACAAAAAAAGCTGATAAGTAAATGATGAAAGAATTCTTTGGTTAGCGAAAATATCTTCGTTATATAATTTATTTATATTTATTTAAGCAAACTTTTTATAATCCATCACCTAGAAGTTATCTTAACTCGGACGGAAGTATTTAATAAATGTGATATTTTTTTATAAGCCTGATACATAAAACGCTTCTCAATGAATGTTTTTTGAAGTTATCTTCAGTATATTTTTTTACTAGAGATAAAAAGAAGAACTTTCATACCTCTTTTCTATAAAAAAAAGTTTTCGAACAAGCGGGTAGTTGAGCAACCACCTCATGTTGAGCAAAGCAGAATTTTGTACCAGTGTTCATAAAATAACTGTACGATTCTAAAAAAGCACGTTTTATGTTTCTACTGTAAATCTTTTTTTTTGTACGAATTTAATTTATTTAAAATTTTGTATTTTAAAATAATCATAATTTTACAAATTGGAGAAAATTAAAGATATTTTCTTTCTAACAATTTTACTCATGCCCCATATCTATGGGATGGTCTTGTGCCAGTGAGAAATATTTTTTTACTGATTTAGTCATATTCACTAAGCAAATAAGTTCTCGCTCAATAAGAGCTCAGTTGCCCATAGTAAAAAATTAAAGTAAGCATTATACCAAGTGGTGAAATAAATACTTGTCATAAGAGATATCAAGGTGCCTGGAAGATATCGCTACAAAGCGATAAGGCCGCCCATTGTTTTGCCTAAATGTATGCCTTAACCCTGTATTTTGTTTCTGTGTGGTGGACAATAAAGAGGACTATCTATCTATATAACTCTTGCTTCAATCAATTAAAAAAAAACAGGTATTTTTTTCTAATTCAGTAAAATTCACTTATCAAATAAGTATGAGCTTAGTTGCTCTATGTTACAAATTTAAATAAGCATCTAGTTGTAATTTACGTACTAAGAGTTGATAAGAAAGCGATAAAGGCGAATGAAGAAGGTGGGCAAATAAACTTGGCGATATAAACTTTAATAATACTCAGTATATTTATTTTAGCATAGAAAAACAGATTAATTCCCAACTAATATGATTGACGAAAGCTTTTTCGGAGTTATTATAAATTAAGAAACCACTGTGCCTCAAGAAAAAGAGATTGAATCTGGAATTTGAGCACCAAACTGCAAAGTAAATTTACAAGAACTCATTGAAATAAATTATGAGCACTGGTGGTCTAGTGGTAGCGGCCCCGCGTTCCGATCCTAAGCTCGTAGGTTCGAAACCGATGGTCCACTAATGAGTTTTTCTGTTCAAAAATGTATGTGCACAATGCCAGTACTCTAAAACGGTGAAGGAAAACATCGTGAGGAAACCGCCATGTCGTAAAACCTAAAAAGTTGTATAACATGTGTCAAGTGTTTGAAAGGAGCCTCTTGAGGCGCATTTCAAATCCTTTCACCACACTGGTTCGAAAGAAACTAGTGACACGACAAGAGAGAGAGAGAGAGATTGAAATAAATCAATGAATATGCATATCAATTCGGGGAGCTTTAACAAAGCATTGAGCAGAGCAGATGCATCGGCTAACAATGGTCAAATGTGGGTACAGAACGCAATGGACCCTATTTTTGATCTGTCTCGTACGACCACTATAATGATTAGAAAGCATTTTGTATTTGGTTTCTAAACACAAAAAAATATATAAAACATTAATTAATAAAAATAAAAAAAATGGTCAATATTCTAATATTTAAAAATATTTATTAAAAAACATATGTAGTACCAATACGACCAATTATGTTTATTTTAAATAAACAATAACAATCGAGATATAAAAAAATTGAAACAACAAAAGAAAACATCACAAGAGATAGACAACTTATCATGAAATGAAATAAGAATGTAAGTTCGACTGAACTATATTTATGAAAATAATGATATATAAAAAACTAATTCTGGAGTTATATTGGTGGATTAATACAATGGACTTCCCCAAAGTCACGTTCGAATATAGTAACTACCTCTATATACTTATACCCATTTTAATCTTAGACTTCCTTTTTGCTATGAATCTTTTTAATCGTCTTGTTACTAAATATAGGTACCGAAAAGGATTATATTCATGACTAGATGACCCGGTGTACTTCGTATCACCTATCCTCGCAATTTTTCCATATTTTCACCGTTTAAACCTTCCCTGGACTACGACAAATATTTCAAAACCAAAATCAGCTAATTCGGCCTAGCCGTTCTCGAGTTTTAGCGAGACAAACGAACATCAATTGATTTTTATATACCTACCAGGCTAAAATGTATGAAACAGCTGTTTTTTTTTCGCGTTCACAGTGTTGGTTCCTTAGAAAAAGTTGTTCATATTGATGGGTACTTTAGCCCCCTGAAGTTTGTATACACAACTTATGGAACACCTTGTATATAGAGAAGATAGAAATGTGTTATTAGTATTATTTAATTACTCTTTTTTGGTACATTATCTCTTTACAAGAAAAAACATTATTGTGACAGGTATATAGAAAAGAAGGTTGTAATTTCGACATATAGAGGGCACAAAATCAAGTACAATGAAGTAGGTAATTAAAATATAAATATTATTACTACCGTTTGCTAGAACTCCAATTTGTTTAAATAAGTAAATCTTAAAGTAAAAAGATTAAAAAACTTCGGTGTTTTATTGGAACCCAAAGTTTTAGCGCCTTTGTTTGTTTAAAATAATAAAAGATGCTAGTTTTATAACTTTATGACCAAATCGCTGCCATAAAATTATTGGGCTTTGTTTTGCAAAGACTTTCAGTTTTAAAATCGGGTTTATGACACAAAACAGGTACTAGGAACAAATAATAATAATGTACCAAAAAATGGTGCACATGGCAGTTGCTACTTTTTAACAAAAAACTGTTTTTTAAGAAAACATGGCTTGAATAAAAAAATACTTGTGTTCCATTTGTTTTTGAACAACCCGCAGTTAACTTCCTCTTTTAAAATAGGGTTCTCTCACTAAATGCACTTCTGATCATTTCGTTTTCATTCGTCCTTCGTCTTTTTTCTACTTTATGATCCTTCATTGAAGTTTTTTTCTAAAAAAAAGGGGTACTTTATGTCATTATGAATAGGTTTCTTGGTCGTATTTTGATTCGAAATCACCTGTTTTTGGTTCGAGGGTACGGAAGTAGGATGTCGATCTGCGATATGTCCATTGTTATTGAGATTGGTTGTGTTTTGTATGGAAATAATCAGGTGAATATCGGTTCGCAGGTGTATGAGGGTGCTTTAGATCTGATTTCAATATTTTGAATATCTCAACTTCTTTTTTACAGCAAAGGTCAACATAGAAAGTGCTTTAGAATATTATATGTTACTTGATTATTGCGTATTTCACTTTACTATATTCTTACCATATCGCCAACAATGGAATCGCAAGGAGGAGGCCTTCCTCCATTTTTGGGTGCCCAAATAAAACAACCAAAACCAAGTAGAAATAATAAAATCATATTAATATAATCATAATAATAATACCTAAGTGAAATGAATAATTTGATTAATGAAATAATTGTTATTGGAAATAAAGGCTTTATTTATTTATATTCTTACCAGTACTGCTTTTTTTGTATGGAGATTCGATAAGTGTCTCTATGGGGTGTGCTAAGAGCTCTCCAGTCTCCATACAAAAAAGGCATGACGCTACGACAGTCGAAATAATAAACAAAACTCAGACTTGGGGTATGGTATACTTCCTTTAAAAATGTACGTTCTGGGCAAATGTTGTGTAGTGAGACTACCGTGCATGGGATAACGCAGTCGCAAGCTTATATTTTTTCGCGCCATTACTGTTTCAAGCAGCAACGACAAAGCTTTGAGCCCGCATTGAGACGAACGTAAATTATCATAGTGAAGATAATATTCATAAACGTCTCGTGGTGATTATATAAGCTTTCGAAGTAACCATTGCTGGTTTCGATAGAGCTGATGAGGCAGCTGAAGAAGTAAACACAGCAATGTAAGGTAAAACGATTGAAGTAACAGAGGAAGTGAGCGATGGTTACTTGGTACAGGGTATTGCGCGTGCTGCGTCCGGTAATCCATCACGCGAAGTTAGAACCGGATTCCTCGTCAGACAGGTTCTGAGACGATCTGAAGTATCTTCATTATTTTTGATAACAAATAATGCTGCCTAGTTCTGATGCTACTATTGTTGGTAGCTATGTTTTTTGATTTATACTAATCTTTTCGTGACTGTTGTTGCTTGTACATTGATTTGTGGATGGCAAAGTGGTTTTTCTACCAATATTTTAAGAAACAATGTTCAAAACCCATACATATTTTGATCTTAATAGTATTTCGACAATAGGCTTAGGGTTACTTGGTTGGATTATTTCGTAGTCTCGAGTAACGCTATCCGTCAGATAAAAATATTTCTTTGACGAGTCTAAAATAAAGACGGAAATATTAGATACAGTCAGAACAGTCAAACAGAATATACCTAGACAAATAGAGTACTTCAAAGATAATTAGAACAATCCCTAAGAGTAACTGAGGTGTACCAAGGTGGTCCAGCACCTCTATCTAGATCCTATCTGCACTCCAGCGTCTCGTAAACTGAAAGTTGTTGAGGTTATCTACAATACAAGTAAAAATCTAGCTTAAAAAATATGTTTAGTGTACAGATAACCTTTTTTATGCATAAAATTAGCGTAAACTGTACTAAAATGATCATAACTATTTTGCACTTAAATATTTGAAGTAATGTAATATGTGTATGATAACGAGCTCATAAGATGAACGTGAACTACCTACAGATGATTGTGTCAGTAGAAAGTTCAGAGATCACTTTTTTTGTGAAAGCGGTAGCTACAAAGATTCATATTTTTTTGCTACCATTTATAGTAACAACCAATCCTACCCAAACAAAAAACAATGTAAAAAGTATGAAGGCAACTGATAACTACTGGATATAAAGTAATAAACATCAAAATGAACGTGAAAAGCCGACTTGTTTGAAACTTTCACTTTTCGAAAAGTTTTGTTATAAAAAACACCTCTTTGTGTGAGCTACTCCGCAGAAAAACAATGAGCAAAGGGCTAAGGGTGTACGAAACAAATACTAAATATATTTTGATGTAGCAAAAAACAATGCTTTTTGTATTGCACCTGGATCTATATTTTTTATTAGGACTTTTAATGTTTATTATAATCAAATAAGTTCCTCTTCCTGTCGGAAGATGTGGGCGCCTGTTTTTTGTTTTATCGCAAAAAGTGCTGAGTCGATTTTGGACTCTACTTCTTTAGCTTAAGAACACACTTTTTCCAGAGTGTTGAGGCTTTTATGTTCAAATGTGTTCGATCAGAGTTTTTTGTTGTTTATTCAAAAATATCCCTTTATGCAGATGTTGTGATATCAAAACTATAAAAAAAAAAAGCTTTATGTTAAGTTTTTCACTCGCATTTCAATTTCATTTGTCAACTCTTGATAAATTAGACATATAAGTAAAGATATTGCCTTACCTCTAAATTCTATCATACAAGTCAAAGTCAAAAGGTATTTATTCAATAAAATCACAATTCACTTTGAAACGTCTTAAAGCTAGGTGACTCTAGGTGCCAGTTCCACGCGACCAAGCCTAGAAGAACAGGCAACAAACTTAAGGCTTGGTTCCTACCGCTCTTTTGTATGATCCTTGTGTAAGAAAACATGTATATACGCCGCTGGTATAACAAGAGTAACATTTGATCCTGTCAAATCATCATCAGCATGAAGAGTCTAGACATAGGCTTTTCTATATTTCCAAGAACTACTTTGAAATCACTCTATCTACAAATCTTCCTGCGATCTTTACAATGTAATAAATCCGTCAGATGCTTTGGGCTTTTAAAATAATTAAAAATTAAACAATGACACAAGAGTCAGGCCCCGCATCACTCCTTAAGTTTCCGTCGCATCAGCCTCAGGGGGGTTCGTCATAAGCCACCACGCGGTCCTGGCGTTGCAAATTGACAACATTTGTTTCTATACTAAGCTGAATAGTGTACACGTGGAAACAAATCAAGCTTACTCATCAGAACTCGCTTTTATGCTATAGACATGAACATAGAGTTTTATTTCTTTTTAGGAGACTATTAGACCCACCACAACTACGCATGGGTAATACTGACATAGGAAATTCAATCCACAAAATGATTTAGCAAAGAATGGGGACTTCGTTTTTGAAGATTAGTGAAAGTCTATTGATAAAATATGGATAAAGACAAGTAAATTTCGATCAGTTCAGTTGTTTAGCCGTGATATCGGACAGACTTTGCATTTTGGAATTGGTATGGACTATGGACGGAGATTTCAATAGCAAGAGGATCTTGTAAGAGCAATTAATTAACAACTTATGAAGATTTCACAAACTTTTTTAAATTCTGAATCACTTATTTATTGTTCAAAGTTTCAGTATTTCGCAGTTGCAATGATATTAACATTAGATTTTCTGATACAGGATTATCTTCTGTAATAATGATTTTATTTCAAAGAGTTTTAAATGTAATGGAGCATGCAATAGAGCTTTAAGATTGGTTGCAGAGTTGCTTTTGTCAAATTGTTTCATAATACTTTAATGGGATGCATCAATAAAGGACTTATCGACTGAACCTACTATAAGACAAAATACGGTTCCAAGCTTCACTAAAATGGCGAGTTTACTGCCATCACCAGCGTATTTTAAAACAGGAATAGCTACAAGTGGTCACATTCAATTAACTGTCAGTATATTACATTCTAAATCTTGACAAAAATCTAAAACTGCATCCGCAGACCATCCATCGCCCAGCGTGACGCCAACGCTGCCTTTTGTGTCTTAAATACGACCCTTGGTTTTTTTCCTTCATCCCTCAAAATGTTCAAATTTCTCTACCTGCACCATCCCTTTGCCTACCACCTTACCTAAATCAACAATATTCATCATTCAAGCTTCAACTTTACTGTTTAGTGTTACGGTATGTTTTCCATTGTTAATTTCATTTCTTACGTCTTTTATATTTGTAATTGCATCTGCAACATCTTGAATAGCATCCCCTAAGACTTAATGACTTACAGCTTTATGATTAGCTGCGCAATTTCTATCCCTATCAATGTACAATAAGAGTGATTTTCGTGTAGTTTTTTGTAAATTTCGATCATTAGCAACGGCGTCGTCGGGAAGCTATTCTTAATTTTGCTAGAGAGTTTCGAAAATGTGGATTTTACCGTAGTTTTGGAATTTATTGGTAGCATCCTGCGGAGAGGATGTTATAGAGGAATAGCGAAGTTTGAGTGGTCAGCAGATGATTTTAAGTTTATAATTATATCTTGGGTGGTAATTTCACTATAGTCTTAGGAAATATAGCAACATCGTATGTGCGTGCCATGTGCGGGCATATTTATAATCTTTTTTTTCTCCATTAATAAGTGAAATATGTATAATAAGAAATTAGAGACTAGTATCACCAGTAGGTATTTCCTTCTTTTATGTGTTTAAAAAATAACACAATATATAAAATGACACTGTCCCCAGTCCTTACCCTAATCATAATAAAAGCAACTTAAAAAAATCTAACTGTATGAGATTACAGAAGCTCACTTTTATAATAAAAGAAGCTCTTTTCTATAATAAGAAATAAGAATTAAAGATTTTCAAAAAACCATAATCTTATAACAAAGAGAACTGTTTTAAAGAATCGTTGAATGCGAAAAAAATCCCCTCATACATTTTACTTGTAAATTTACTTCGATTATATTCTTTTTAGATGATGCCTATGATGATGAGCCTTTATAATCTTTTGATACACTGACCTAATACAACGGAATAAACTATTCTAATGCATAATGCCAAATCTGGAAAAATCACAATTTCCGACAATAACATTCAATCAAAAGCAATAAAAACCCCGTAGACAGGCGCATAGTGAACATAAAAGAAAAAAAACTGCATTGCGTATCGTGGGAGATTTTTTTACTTATCAAAAAACTTATTTTTGGGGGACGCGTTCTTTTGTCGAAGCTCAGGTGGTTGTATGAAAGATTTCGCCGTAAAATCACTTGATATTTTAGAAGCTTTTTACTATTTTTATCACGTTTATATTGCTTAGAAAACTGATGACTGTCTGGCGTTTAATTGGTTCTATTGTTGGAAATGAAATTAAATGTTTTAAGAAAATTCTAGGTTTTATTCTTCCTTGCAGTCAATTCTACTCTGACTCTAATTGTATTTTGTAAGGAATCTCTTTTATTATAATTTGATTGATTTCTTATGAATGTTTTTAATTTAATTTATTTTAGAGAAACGAATGTATGACATAATTTATTTTTAAGTTTTTTGACATTATTTTTATTATTCCCTTAATTGTTATATTTCTTATCTTTGTTGTTTGCACTATGTCTTTATTTTTATCTTGTTCTATTTTATTTTCATATTTTGATTGTCTAATTTAATAAGTGCAATTGGCTGATGCCGTTCTGGTTATTTTTATTTTTATTTTTATTGTATTTTGTTAGTAGTACTACTCGCTTTTATGTCCTTGTAGTAAGCGAAATTTGTCTTTGGTTTTTATAGCTTAATTTGTATCCGTGTGTACTAATCCCAATTATAAGATTGATTATTAGGATATATTATACAGAACAAATATTAGCAAAAATATCCTACCGTGGCGGTTGATCCATGCTTTTTTTAGTCATTTATTGAAGGTTTTTTTAAACATACAGTTTATGACAAACCCAAAAGTTAACAACTAATCGAATACAACTCAAATTTTAAACTTCTAGAAGTAAATTATAACTAAGTAACTATTATCTAAACTAATGCTATATGCAACACAGCTGCGTTTAAACACAGTATCAATAATTTGAATCCCATTGTGTCTAACACGACAACCCTGCCGCTACGCCAAGGTAGTTGTAATTTTAAATCGTCGTATTCTCGCCTCTACAAATTGTTGTGTGTTTCGTCTAAGTAACACGTAGAATCCCGTTGACCTTGGATTAGTACCTACATCGAAACAAATGTTACATTCTGCAATGAATTCGTTTGTGAATAAAATAGCGGACATACTCGTAGATGAGGAAAAAAGAAAACGCTGAAAAAACTGAAATGTATCAATACTGAAATAATAAAAAAATAATACACAAAGTTTTTTTAAGTTTTTAATATTTTGTCATTTTAATTTCACTAGTAAATGCATCTGATTTTTTTCAATTTTACTTGTGCATTTATCGTAAACTATGTCTAGGTATGAACCTAGTCTTCTGGTTTAAATTTCTCTTCATTAGAAAACTGTTTTTTTTATACAATTCCTATGTCTCTGACCTTGAATCTCAACCATAAATATTTAATAGCAGTTGTCAAATGTCAGTAGCAGGGTCTAGCAAGTGAATCTGCGTGCTCGTACTAGTTACCGTAAGTAGGTATCAAGTATTAGGCAAACTGTGACTCGAGTACTCGGTAAAAACAAGCTTTGTTGTACGGCGGCTTGATTTGTGTGACACGGCCAAACGTTGAGGGACTAATAAATCTCTAATAATAATTAATAATAAATCTCAAAAAATGTATGGGCTTGCGAACTGTCACGGACTACTAACCGCAAAAGGCCAAATGTAATGTTTGGACGTCTCTCTGGCTACCCTTGGACGACCTTAAAGAGTCTGGAGTTCTTTCTTCGTGCTAAGATATCTGAGGCGATGATGATGATGATCTACCGTGTCTGGAGATTAAAGTCATGTAGCTGTTTCAGTTTCACGGACTTAAATCCGTCTTTAATACTATAGAAAAAAATGCTTAAAATATCGGTCCGAAAAGATTTTGGAGACATCTAATGTATTTTATCAAAAATAAAAATAAAAAAAAACTACTAGGTAAAAAAAAGAAAAACGCCATGAATTCGATGAATTCGGCAATGAAAACGATAACCAGAAGTAACTTTGCATGTTTCTCAACTGTATAGCGTTAACGCGTCGATATAATGAGTCTCCACATTTCTAGTACGTAGTTATACATTTGGTGTGAGTGATAGTTGGTGCCCCAACAACAGACGAAAGCTTTGCTCTAAAAAAAATAGGTGTAAGGTTAAAAATAAATACGAATACCTACTATATTTTATAATGGCGTACAAAAAGTAAACGTAGTTTCAGGACAGTAAAGAGGAAATGTTGGTGATTTATGAAATTATAAATTGTTTTAATTTAAATTTCACGGAGGGACAATATTTGTGTTATGAAAATAGATAGAGAATAGATACATCTTATAAAACTTATATAGGTCTGTGCCATTTCATTTAACGGTTGAATGGTATAAATTACGCTATTTAGCGATATGACCGCCCATTGTTGTTAAACATCGTTAAGATGACTTGTTATTTCCTTAAAAAAAAATTGCAAAATATTTATATCTATCTTTTCGTCTTTGTACTAACACATTTTTCGACATGCTTAAATAAGTTTTTGTCCCGTTTTGTTATATGTATTTTTCCACATGCTTAATGTTTTTGTAAAATTTTTCAAATTTGTATATTTGTTTCTCGATGAGGCGTTTGCACATGACCGATTGACTTAGGATACGAGTGGAAGGTTTAACTTCTAAAACCAGTTACTGGTTTATATTTTATTAATTTGCTACTGTAGCAAATTACCACTACCATCGTCAGTATTTCCGGATCGTTACAAGGTAGGAGTTTTTAAGTGAAGAGTGAACAGGTAAGTAGTATAGTATTACTCATTATGTACTGTACTTAAGTGTAGTATTAAGAGCACTGGTGGGTTAATGGTATCGTTCCGATCCTAAGGCCGTGGGTTCAAAACCAATCGAGCACTAATAAGTTTTTCTGTTCAAAAAATTATGTGACAGCCTTCACAGCTCAGTTGGTAGTAGCTCTGCCTTCTGCGCCGTAGGCCGTGGGTTCGATCCCCACCGAGAACAAACATTTGTGTGATGAACATAGATGTTTGTTCTCTGTCTGGGTGTTATTATATATTATAAGCATGTATTTACAAAAAAAAAGTATAAATGTATTATATCAGCTATATGGTTCCCATATTACAAGCTTTGGCTTAGTTTGGGGCTTGATAGTGCTGTGTGGATAGTCCAAAAATATTTATTTAATTATTTATTTACAGTGCCATTACTCACAAATGTTAAAGGAAAATATCGTGAGGAAACCGGCGTTACGTAGAAACTAAAAAGTTATAAAGCATGTGTCAAATGCTCAAAAGGAGCCCCTTTGAGGCGCACTTAAAATCCTTTCACCACACTGCTTCAAAAGAACTAGTGACGAGACAAAAAAGAGGTAGCTTTTTGTGTATCTACAGTTGACTGGTCTCACAGCTCAGTTGGTAGTAGCTCTGCCTCTGTGCTGTAGATTTGTGTGTTCAAATTTCTACAAAGGATAATTAACATAGTTTGTAGGTGTATGTTCTGTATCCGAGTGTTATAATTAAATATTATAGATAATGTACATATTTCCGAAGTAAAGTATAATTATATCAAACAATCAATCTCTAGATCGTTCACAACGGTCTGCAGGTAGCTTAACTGTTTTATGTAATTTTTTTACATCTTGTTAATACTTGTATTCATTATTAATAATTTTTACAATTTTCCTATTCCAATTTTATAAGTATCAATGTATTTACATTTTAAAAAAACACCTATCCGGTTCCCATAGTACAAGCTTTGCTTAGTTTGGGGCTAGATAGGGCTGTTAAGATTTTTTATTTAATGTGCCCAATTTTTTTTTCAGTGATTTTTTTATCAGAGCACCTAAATCCGGCACCTAGAGCTTCAATTAGTCTGTATTCTAAGACAGACGCTTCTGTTTAGCAGTAGACGTCAAGCTACTGATGATGATGCCAAATTCCGTGAATTCTCAGATAAATCAGCATCCTTGCAAACTTGTAAACGCACACGTGCACCATCCTAGACGCCACAGAATACAAAGATGTTGTCAAATCTCGTAACTCGCCACATGCGAGAGTGCAATCCGATACACGTGTGTGTGTGCGCATACGCATTGCATTGTTGCACGCCGTTCCCACCCCCGCTGGTTTAGTAGATTCAGGGGTTTTGATACTTGGCTAAATACATTGCTATTAGTTAACTAAGTAGAACATTTTGTTACGTTAAGAATTATAAAGCCACTAGTGGAATATTGCTTGCAATATTGTGCCATAACAAGGTGTATGTTTGAAACAAAACATAAAAACAATCTATAACATCAAGATGTAACAATATAGTGTAATAAATAATTCTATTTCTATCATACATTAACATTTACTTCTATGCCAATAACGTTATTTTTATTAAAATTTATTACATAATTTAGTGGAGTAAAAGTCTTATTAAATCAAAAGTATTATAAAAACATTATAAGTTACAACATAAACATCACTAAAATATGAATATTTGTAATAATCTGACTTCAAATAATTGAATCAAATAAAGTTATGCTAATCCAATTAAATGTTTTGTAGAGGTAGAATGCCACGCACGAGGTATGGTTTAAATTCATACGATGTCTATTTATTTTTAGTCGAGTGTCTGATGAGTGTTTTAGGCTTAAAAATTATGGTATTTCAAGAGATCATGTAATAGTGGTCCTTGTTGTTTTGCTGAGCCTTTTTTGGACTCAAATATACCGCAAATAACACTTTGATTGATTTAAGTAAATGATCTCTTGAATGAGTATTTTTTTTTTAAGAAATCAGAGTTTTAAACTTTCTTCTGCTTTCATAAAAAAATAATTTGCAGGTTCTACAAATATCGGGACTGCTCGGTCTGACTATAGGGTAACAAATCGTGGGCGTACATTCTAAGGGTGGGTCGCATAAAGCAACCTTTTTTTTCTAGCATCCAACAGAAGATTTTTTCTACCTGCGAACCCAAATCTTACCTGCCAGCGTGCGCCTGCGCAGATTCTAGCATTTTTAAATTTCGAACGAAAAAAGGAGAAAAAAAAGTTTGTGACGCCAACTTTGTAAAGGGGGTTTTTCAAGTTTTTGCTAGATTTTTTACTGAAATTTCACTTGCTAGTAAACTGTAAGGTGTTTTTGTAATGTTTACAATTTTTTTGTTTAATATTATACAGTTTTAAGGACCTAGAAATTAGTTATTATTGCTTGAACTATTTTAGTTAGTATTCTTATAATTGCAACTGTCTCCAGATCCAGATAGCTCAACTGTTTCTAATTTATTTTAAAAATACATTATAAAAAAAAATTAAAAATTCCATATATAAAAAAAAAAACACTCTTCACATTTATTTTGCACTCTGAACTAGCCAACCCAACCCTGCTAACTTAAAATAAGTATGATATTTTGGGCACATTTAATACATGAAATAAAATAAAAAAAGTTCCTTAGATACTGATACTCGTAGTATGCCTCAAGTTCATAAACGCAGGGTAGTGCATCAAGGGGGCACGTTCCTATCGTGAGTGACTTACGGCAATGTTTTGTACGGGGCTTTGCAGTGATGGTACATAACATGAGGTAGACCATCTGCTTGTTCTATCAGCAGGTAGTGCATAAAAATATAGTAGGTATATTTTTGGCTAATTTGCAATTTTTTTTCCCGTTCCGAGTGACACCTTCGTGATTGTAGTTGCAAGAGACCAGTGAGGTCTGGATTTTTAAGATAACTGCTTTGTATTATTATTAAAAGCTACCAATTTCTAGCACAAGAGATAACAGTGTATCAGTTACGATTAACTGTAGTTCAAAAGATGCGGCGTCTTTTTGCGTCCGTAATGTTCTAAAACCGTGCATAGTGTTAGTACTCTCAAACAGCGAAGGAAAACGTCGTGAGGAAACCGGCATGTCGTAGAAGCTTCTAAAACGTGTGTCAAGTGTTTCAAAGGAGCTTGTAGTAAGGTAAGTACGCCTTACTAAGGCGAAGACATGAGCTAATGTACCTCTCGCTCACACCTTTCGGCATGTTGAAAGATACAACCCATTTTCGAAAAATCGCAGTCAACCATTTTCTGTGGAATCAAATTGCACACGTAAAAAAAACATTTTAATCGATTCAAATTTTCCAACTCAAAAGTTTCCTTTACTACTTTTTGTACTTATGCAAGCTTTTGGGTAGGAAAACTTGTATCGATTAAAGTGTACCCATTAAACTCCCCCATAAATTTTCAGGAAGAACAATTGTGAACCCTCTTCGTCTATCGTGTAGTCTTTAGTCTCTATAGAGGTAGTATGTCCATCCTCTCCGTCGCCATTCTAGAATCTTTTTTAACCGCTTATTCCGTTACGTAAGGGGTACTTTTCTATTCTGACGTCCTGTGTAAAGACAATAAAAATAAATACGATATAATTCAATTAATTCACGCCAACGTACATAATAAAGCGGTCACCGCCTCCTAAAAAAAACAACATCTTATCACTAACCTAAAAAGCGCCGCTCATAAAAACCGTTTTTTGTCGAGCGCGTCATTGCCCTAAATTCGGTTGATTCCAACAACTACGTACGCAAATCCTAACCTAACCCAATACTATTGACAAAAAGCTGACACGTGCTAAGAAAAAGTCCACTAGCGTATTTGCAAAAACATTTATTCATTGTGGCCTTTTTTGTTCCCCTTTTTGCCCCCGTTCCGATCGAAAAAAGGAGAAAAAGAAAAATTTTTGACTGTTCGCTTCGAGATTTAACCCGTTACGTGTTTTTGCCCTTTGGTTTTTGTAGCCGGCCCTCTTGCGTAACTCTCTTGGGTCAAAACGGTCCATTTTTTTCGGTCAAAAACGTGCCATGCAAATGAGACGATACAAGGACGTGTTACATTTATAATTTAAAGCCTTACCAAACAGGATTCTAAGGCAATATCTCTGACTACCCTTTAGATTAGGATTAGTCCGTTAGAACTGGCACCTAGCTTTAAGACGTTTCAAAGTGATCCTTGTGATTCAACTGAATAAATATCTTCTGACGTTGACTTTGACTAAGAGTCACATCATTTTCGTCGTTATTAGTTTTCTACTCACGTTTAGTCATCCTTTCAAATACCTTAGGTAGCAAGAAAATTGAGAGGTTTATCTACCGTGCCTATTTACAAACTTTCTAGCGATCTACATGATGTTGAGTGGTTACCGATAGCGTTGCCTATGAACATGGACAACACTGGCGGCATTATCGTTGGTTTGTTTAGAATTAATCATAAAAGATTTATATTAAACTCTTCAAATAATAAAATAATGATATAATAGGTACAAGTTTCTTGCTTAAATTGTAGAAATCTCAATAACCTTGAATTACTTTATATATCTAGGCATCATTGTCTCATCAGTAGCCGAATTCATCTTAATTTATGAAAATTATAGAGCAGACTTACCTACTGCGCACATCCTCCTTATTATTATCTCTTAAAGCTAGTATTTCTTACAATATACAGGGTGTAAAAAGAATACTCCCCAAAACATATAAGTGACCTTCAGACCATGGGTCTTTCTGAAACGATTATCACAGACAATTGTGAAAACATATTTCGTTGAAATTTCGTTTCTAAATATAGGTAATAATAATATAATTTTATTTCAGATAACTAAGATCCATACATTGTTAGTACATACAAACTTAAAAACTATGTTAGATTAATAGTAAGAAAAACAGCAATCCTATGCCGTCATTACTTGCACACAGTGCTTTAGGAAGGGGCTATCCTATTTGTAAATCCCATTTGTCCCATGTTATAAATGCATGGTAATATTTTTTTGGACCACTGTGGGTACAATATTATTTTACTCCGCTCGACAGCCCTCACAGCTCAGTTGATAGCTTTGCCTTCTGCGCTGTAGGCCGTGGGTTCGATCCCCACCGAGAACAAACGTTTTGGCTATGAACATAGATGTCTGGGTGTTATTATATAATATTTTCAAAAAATATACTTAAGTATTATTTCAGCTATCTGGTTCCCATATTACAAGCTTCGCTTAGTTTGGGGCTAGATATATATATATATATATAGTGCTGTGTGGAAAGCACCAATAAAAACACAAAGTCAAAAGGTATTTATTCAATGAAATCACAAGGATCACTTTGAATTTGTATTAGAGCTAGAAGACTCTAGGTGCCAGTTCCAAGCGACTAAAGCCTAGAAGAACAGACAACAAACTTACAGCTTGGTTCCTACCGTTCTTTTGTATGATCCTTGTTACAATGTAATATAATACAATATTGAAGCTCCAGTGTGGTGCCAATCGAATTGAGTGAGGCGTAGGCATAACAGAAAAAGGTAAAGATAATCAAATTTATAAGACAGCACACGCTACGCTTCAAACTAATAATACCTGATGTAGACATCTGGATTCATATTTAAACTGTAGAATCTAAACCATCCAGGATGAAACGTCGTGAATGACTTTAAGTTTTCGGTAGTAACTTCTTTACACCCTTTATATTATTGTATGTTAACTATTTGAACTTTTCCGCTACTTAAACTGACATCAACATTGTTGTTAACCGGATATAATAAATATAAATAAATAAGTAAATAATGATGGACATTCCACACACATTCTATCTAGATTGGACGACTACTTGACTCTTATCATGGCTGACTACACCTTTAAGGCATATTGAGTAGATACATACAGATTTAACACTGATACACTGACTTTTATTAGGTATTTAAATTCTTTGTAAAAATAAACATACAAAAATAGTACAGAGGAAAAAAAAAACTAAGTTTCCTGTCTTTTTCGCGTGTAATAGCAAGCACCAAGATGTATCATTTTTATAAAGTGATACTTGTGATTTTATAAGCGAAGCTTATAATTTTATTATTCTAGACTAATAAGTCATGACATGAACTATAAATAATTACCCAAACCATAACTACAAATACCAAGGGACTCTTTTCGTGAAAGGGACTCTACACACAATCTTTCGCATTTAATACTGGTGTGCTTTGGATTTAGACAGATGGCAGGTATCGGCACAAGATGGCGCGGCTTCTCAACGGATGCGCGGGCGCAACAGGTGTTACGGATTTTTTGAAAAAGGTCTTTGGGTTCGGGGGAGGCGATGCGGTCTTTTGACGACGATGGGAAGATTTTTTAATGTAAATAAGTTAAGTGGGTGACTTACGAATGTTTAAAATGTAGAAAAAAACTTCCACGAATACCTATTTTAAAAAGGAACTCTGCTTTAGTCATTTCAAACATAATTATCTTGAACTTATCAAGATCCTTAAAAGAACATTGAGACCCGAAGAGTATGGGTATGATGGGTGATTCTAAGCATTTCTTGTAAGAGGTGCGAAAGTAGTAGAGTCCTTTAGGACTGGTAGACACAGAGGAGGCAACATACAGTGGTGGCAGTAGTGGTGGCAGTGGTGGTGGTAGTGCCAAGTTTTCAGACCACGAAGAAGAATGATGAAGCAACAGAAGCGCAATCCATAAAATAAGTGGCAGTATGCCTGAGATTAATATAAAAAAAACTATTTCCTTCATATTTATTATGTATCTTCATCATATTAATTAAGCGTCTTTCAAAATATACTGTTAGAATGGTTTCGAAAATTTAAGAGAATCGCGTAGACAGGCACGTTCCTATCGTGCGTGACTTACTAGGTAGGTAATGCTTTGTTATAGATAATGGTTACCACTTTTTTTTTATACACCTAGCTGATGGATCAAGCAGATGGCCCACCTGATGTTAAGTGGTAACCATCACCTATAACAAAGCATTACCTCGTAAGTCACGCACGATAGAACTTAACATCAGGTGGGCTATCTGCTTGTTCCATCAGCTAGTTGTATAAAAAAAAATCTATCGATACGACAAGCCGAAGAAGATGAAGTTCTCCCCCCCCATACCTTTAAAACCACCATTGATTTCACAGCACGAACATAGCCACACGTCACCGAAAACATGTGCGGAACACTTGTCTAGGCGGCTGTCACTAGTAAATCATCCATCGATACATAAAGCTTATCACACACAGACATATGGACATGATTTTATATATTTTATATTCGACTAGCCTTACGCCTCGATACAAAAAACTTTACTCATTATTATTTATCATTTACTTATTTATTTTTTGTATAAAAAAAAGCGAATTAGGCAATGAAAATTTTTATATACAACTTGCTGATGGAATAAGCAGAAGGGCCACCTGATGTTAAGTGGTAACCATCACCTATAAAAAAACATTGCTCGTAAGTCACGCACGATAGGAACGTGCCCTACGATGCACTGCCCTGCGTCCATCAATTTGAGGCATACAAATGTTGAGCCTCATGTGCCTGTAATTACACGAGTAACCACACTCTTCAAACCGAAACACAGCAACGTTGCTTGGTGGCAGAAAAAGGCGTGGTGGTAGTACTTCCCCAGACGAGCCCTTCACAAAGAGTTCTACTACTCTGAAAATCACTCAAACACCCTTTCCACGTAGCTACAGAGTAAAGCAGTGGGCGGAAGCTAGTAGAAAATAAGCTAGGAAAAGAAACCCAGCACCTTCGCCTATCTGCTCTGTGATCCGAAACACGATGTCATAATCCCAAGGTCGATAGGAAGACTCAAGCCAATAAACGATTATCTGACAAAAAGCAGTATTTCAGAAAAAGTCTTCAAGGTTTCACTTAAACGGTCAGTGGAAATTGGCTGACCACAAATTGTAATCAGAAGTCGATATTGACCCAATAACTGTGATTGTATTGCACATCGGCTTTTACAGGTGGAAATTACTCCTGTAACTTCTTCGTGTGCACTGTATAGCAGGCAAATATGACAGGGACAGAACAGCACCCACTGATCAGTTGGTAGTAGCTCTGCCTTGGCCTGGGTTCGATCCTCACTAAGAACAAATAGTTTGTATGATAAGCATACATGTTTGTTCTCTGTCTGGGTGGTATAAAACTATGCGTATGTACTTACAAAAAAAATAAGTATTGTATCAGCCATCTGGTCTCCCTAATACAAGCTATGCTTAGTTTGGAGCTGTGTAGAAAGTCCACCAATATCAATTCATTAATTTATATTCGTTTTACGGGATACCTTTCGAAGAGTGTGCCTTAGAACTCTGTTTTTTTTCTCTAATTCTCATTCCATCTTCGGATCACCAGATCAACTAAACGCTTTGCTACAACTTTAACAATGCTGACAGCCAAAAGTAGAATTGGTGACCGGCGTCTGATTTTCCACAAAGCTATAATTTGAATGTTACAGAGATGAGTGAATCTTTTAGATAAAAAAAAGTTTCAAAATCAAAAAGTATTTATTCGGAACAAGAAACAGAAGTACAGGAACAGATTGAAAAACGATGAGCGAGTTACACCGTCACGGCGTCCACCGCATCTTCTCTTAATATCAGGTGAGATAGCGGTAAAACGTTTGCCTGTACTTTAAGTAGAATTCAATTGAATTTAAAAATATAATTAATTCAGAACTCGTTCTATGAGAGATCTGAGGAGATCTAATTCGTGAAGCTGTTTTATTTTTTCTGTAATAACTATATTTTTACGCAGACTTTATTTCATAGAGTTTATTTAAATTTTAAAATATAATTATTTCAGGCTGTTGTTCTATACAAACGAATTTTATGGGCGGGTGTATCCTCATTATTATATCGACAACTCGGCACAATACGTGCTTAATATGGCTTCAGAGCCGCGACATTTCTACTTTTAACATGTTAGAAGTTGCCGAGTTCACACCAAAATAATTTATTGGTGATATGTTCAATTTCATAACAGAATACCTAATAAATTATTTATTGTAAAAATGACAAAATTAGACTTACTTCTTTTCAATAAGTAATCTAGACAATTTATTTTGCCTTATTATATGACACATAAAGCCAGTACTGAAGATACTCTAATTTGTGGTAATGACACTGATTCAAAAAATCGACAAGTGAGAAACATTTTGTTCTCTAACAAAAATCTTCAATATTGCAACCCCAGTAAGATCATAAAAATGTCTTAGAAAATAATACCATAACTGAACCAAAAATATACATCCAATTTTTATTATTCTAATATTTATTTACCAAAGAAAATTTCATTGGCTACATTTACAAAATGTTCAAGTAACACATAAAATAGTTGAGCTATCTGCAGACCATTGCGAAGAATCTAGAGATAGGTCAACTGATCCAAAGTGCCAGTCGGAAGCGTCGCCAAGACACTGGCAAGACACGCTGAATGGCAATGCTGATACGCTGAGTGAGATTCTCACCAGCTGGCGGGTCACGCGTCGTGCCTCGATAAGACGCCCAGATAAAATGTGTAGTTTTTTAAATACAATTATTGTATATTGTTTATCTCGCTAAGCAAATTATTTGCTGCAATGGACCAATCAAATGGCCAACCTGATATCATGAGGTAACCATCACTTATAACCAAGCATTCATAACATGGTAAGTCAGTAGTAGTAACATGCCCTACGATCGTGCCCCACGATTCACTGCCTTGCCTCCATCAACTTGAGGCATACAAATATTAAGCCTCATGTGCCTGTAGTTTCACCGGCAACCATACTCTTCAAACCGAAACACAGCAACGCTGCTTGGGGGTAGAAAAAGGCATGGTGGTAGTACTTCCGTAGTTGAGCCTTCACAAAGAGCTCTACTACTCATAAAAGCACTCTCTTATATTGAAAGCCGAACTACAAAAATAACCTACACCACATAATACCTGCGTAAAACTATTTTGATCTTCGCCCAAGGACCATTCTGTAGGTACACCTTTTGCCAAAATACTTCAGTAGGTATAATTAAGTGTTAACTAACACAACACAAGTATTTATTGTGGTGATGTCATAGCCGAATCCTGAATTATGGCTCTTATGATTTAAAAGCTATGGCTTGGCTATGGAAATGTTTTATCTGTAGGATTGGCTAGGCTGTATATCACACTGTACTGTAACATCCGGACACTAACGGATTTCTTCGTCAAATGTCGAATAACGCGCGTCAGCAGGAGCGTAATCAAGCGTCAGATATAAGAAATTCGACTAAAAATCTAAAAAAGAAAGCTTTCGTTGAATTTTTTAGAATAAGATCTTCATATTCTGAATTTTATACTGACTTTATCGTTAGAGCGATTACTGCACAATTTGATTGTGTAAGCTTTTTTGAGAACTATATGATAAAGATACGTGTGGATTCTAAATAAGAATAAGAATAAGAATAAATTTATTAATCAAAACTTTAAACACACTTTTAACAAATGTAACTTAAAAAGTAAGTAGGTAGGTAGGTACACTTTTGTCTTACGATTATTTCTCTCGTACTCGCACTTTACGTGCGAGCAGGTACTTTTACAAATTTTAATGTTTACGGTTTTGCGGGTAGACACATTGAGAAACTTTACCTCCCGTGCTAGTTCGTAACTGTGTTACGGCAAGGTATTGATTCGCGTTCTTTTTAGGCGTAAGGTAAAATCTAAGTGAATAGTAATAATGGGCCAGCCGATGTACCTGTATCGGTGCGGGTAAAACAAGACGTGAAAACAACACTTGCACAGTATACTAAAGAAAAATAGACAACATTTTGTATGGATGATACTATCTATGTAGGTACTTAATATGCTACCTAAATATTGATATATTAAACATTATGGGAATATATAACTAGTTATTACTTCTTAGTGATATTCGTAGTAGGTAGGTACTAAAACCAATGCATTAACTTAATTAGAAACAAAAAAAATGGGTTTTCGTACATTTAAAATTGAACTTCGTTTGGTTCAAACGTCATGAGCATGTTATCTTGAGTTCCAGATATCTGAGAGGATGTCTACCGCACCTGGGAATAACAGACTTTTACTTTACTATTTTACCGAGCCATGACAGAGGCACAAGGGCGGCATGAAAAATCCGCCACTAGTGATGGCCACTTGGCTTATACGAAGTTACTAACTTTTTATGCTGGCACTTCCCAACGCTATTCGAGTTCTAAAGATGTGACTCTATTCGCCTATATTTGCCTATTTTTCACGAACAAGACGAAGGAGTAGTAGAGTTCTTTGTGAAGGGCTCGTCCGGGGAAGTACCACCACGCCTTTTTCTGCCGCCAAACAGCGTTGCTGTGTTTCGGTTTGAAGAGTGTGGTTGCCGGTGTAATTACAGGGCACATGAGGCTTAACAGCTGTATGCCTCAAGTTCATGTACGCAGGGCAGTGCATCGTGGGGGCACGTTCCTATCGGGCCTGACTTGCGAGGCAATGCTTGGTATATAGGTGTTGAGTATATAGTATATAGGTGTTGATTATCACTTACCAGGTGCTTGTTCCAACAGATAGTTGTATAAAAAACACCAATACCGCTGTTCGTGACGATGTGTGGACGGTGTGTTCGACTTATTCGGACTTCTGCACAATAAGTAAATAAAAACGCGAACACCGAATAGCGATATGCAACCTTCACAGCCTTCACAGCCTATGCAGCCTTCACAGCTCAGTTGTTAGTAACTCTGCCTTCTGCGCCGTAGGCCGTGGGTTCGATCCCCACCGAGAACAAACATTTGTGGATGGACTGGACATATATGTTTGTTCTCTGTCTGGGTGTTACCATATATTATAAGTATGTATTTACAAAAAAATATCAATATCAGTTATCTGGTTCCCATATTACCAGCTTTGGCTTAGTTTGGGGCTAGATAGTGGTGTGTTGAAAGTTCACCAATATTTTATTTTATTTTAACCATTACTATTATACTTCATTAATATTTTAGCAAACGTTACAAATCGGTGTGACTCGGCCCTGATGATGACAGATACTTGATGCTCAAGAGTAATAATTGGAATTATAGGATCGTGAGGTCAGGCCCGAGCGTTAGCCGAAAACCTGTTGATAGTGGGACCATGAAGTTGATTTATCTGATTTTAGTGATTTTTTTAGTTCATTTTTTTATCGTTATTCACTTTCTGCGGTCCCCTAAACATCTCCAAAGAATCTTAAGTACTCTAAAAGATCTGAGGAGATCTACCGTGCCAGGGGATCAAAGTCGTGAAGCTGTTTCAGGTTTTTTTTGCTTACTGTAGATAAATTTATGGTAGTTGTATTTATATTTTTATCGTAGTATTTCTTTTCTAGATAGTTTAAAAGTATAGCTGTCTGAAATATCTTATTAACAAAAATGCTGGTTTCCTGGCACAATGAACACCAAAAAAATAAAAATTTAACTTTAAAAAATCATTTCTTTATTATCAATCCAATCAAAAACTGAAATTGTAAAACATATTTTTTAATTATGAATTAGTTTTCTGTTTTTTTTTATTGCAAATATTTATCTGTCAAACCAGCAAAAACCTGTTTTATTTAGGATAACAGAACATTCTTAACTTTTATTTTTATCTCCGCCTAAACCTATAAGTGTGGTCACAACACGGGCTAGCATACGAGTAGGAGCACGAAGCTAATGCTTGCACGTCAATCAACCCGATTGGTGGGCAAAAACATTGAATAATACACATACATTCGTATAGAGCCCAGAGCACAACTTGCTAGTTCTATCGAAATGCTAGTCCATCTCATTTTTATTTTTTACTAGCTGTTCCCTGCCACGCTTCGCTGTGGCACATTGTGATTGAATGGTATAAAAACAATCCTTGATGCGGATTATATATCATGCTAAAATTTCAGCTCGATCGGGGCAGAACTTTTTGAGTTTTTGAAGCGTACACAAACCAACATAACATTTTTATATATATAGATTTTTATACAACAACTTTTAATAATTGCTCACCTTATGTTAAGTGGTAACCATCACCTATAACAGAGCATTGCCTCGCAAGTCACGCACGATAGGAACGTGCCTGACGCACTGCCCTGCGTCCATCAACTTGAGGCATACAGATGTTATGCCTCATGTGCCTTTAATTACACCGGCAACTACACTCTTCAAACCGAAGCACAGCAACGCTATTTGGCGGTTGAAAAAAGCGCTACTTTTCTTAAAAAAAATCCGGACAAGTTAAAAATAATGACAGAAAAAAGTAGTCAAAGCTCAGTTGGTCTGTGTTTTTTGTAAATATACATAATAATGTGTAATATGTATTGTATAGTATATTAACGAAAAAATAAAACTTAAATGAGTTTCTGTATTTCATCAGATATCTGGCTCCCATTATATTTTGGAATGATGTTGTGAATATCGACCAGTATCTATTTATTTGAAATCTATCTCTGCGTTGTCTGATTGATTGACAAAGAATTAAATATTAAAAAATATAACCATTACGACTAGAAAAGATTCGATAGCGACAACAATTTGTGCTCTAGGTACTGCACCTACCTGCTAATAAGTACTTAGCAACAGTCTGCAGTGGTTCAGCTTTTTTGAAGTATCTCTTAGCAAAATGAAATTACACCTACTTTAGACGTGAGATAAAGTAGTTTGTTATAATTACGGTTTATTTTCAGAAATAATAAAATATAGGCGCTTTCTGGGCCGATTCCGACTAGTAGCGGACTATCATAGGTTGATGATGATGATGAGTACGAATAATGACCAATCACGAGCTTTAAAGTTCACCTTTTTTTATAAAACTTGCCAATGGAACAAGCAGACAGTCCATCTGAGGTTAAGTGGTTACTATCACGATTGAAGAGTAGTAGAGCTCTTTGTGAAGGGCTCATCCAGGGAAGTACTACCATCACGCCTTTTTCTGCCGCCAAGCAGCAACGCTGGTTTCGGTTTAAAGAGTGTGGTTGCCGGCGTAATTACAGGCACATGAGGTTTAACATATGCCTCAAGTTGATGGACGCAGGGCAGTGCATCGTAGGGCACGTTCCTATCGTGCGTCACTTACAAGGCAATACTTTGTTATAGGTGATGGTTACCACTTAACATCAGATGGGCCATCTGCTTGTTCCATCAGCTAATTGTATAAAAAAACCTATAACAAAGCATTGCCTCGTAATTCAGGCACGATAGGTGGTGGTTACCACTTAACATTAGACACGAGACATCATCATAATTTTTTATACTACCTCCTTGGTGATGGAACAAGCTGGGCGGGCCATTAGCTTGTTGTAAGACGGTAGTATAAAAAAAAGATGATGTCTCGTTCGAGAAACACGTAACAAACGAAACACAAAGCAGCTTACAGGAACCGCAAAGGCCATGAAAACGTAATTAAGTACATACAAAGTTGAATCTAATAAGATAAAAACGTTTATAATGAACATCCTCGGAAAATACCTAAGGAGTTGGTTACTTGAGAAGCCTTCAGTTATTTTAAAATCCACTTACTCACTGACTCATCACTAGCATCGAAAATATCAGAATTAGTTTTTTTTATACAACTGGCTGATTGTTCCAGCAGATGGCTTACCTGATGTGAAGAGGTAACCATCACCTATAACAAAGCATTGCCTCGTATGTCACGCATAAGAACATGTCCTACGATGCACTGGCCTGCATCCATCAACTTGAGGCATACAAATGTTAAGTCTTATGCGCCTGGTACCAACTCCAGATTATTTTGAGGACATCTAAGAGGGTCAGAGGTGCATCCAAACATTACATTCGACAAATTTCCACATTTTTCAGTGTTGGTATTCTACCTCTATACGTGACAGGTCGCAAGTCCATTGCCGCTGTTGAAATACTAACTAGTTTACTCGCGATGTTTTCCTTCACCATTTAAGAGCACTGGCATTGCGCCAATAAACTTTCCATTTAAAATCCATTGGTGCACGACCGGATTCGAACCTACCTTACAATCGGAACTCTCACTAGACCACCAGTGCTCTAGTCGTGAGTACTGGTACAAAATATACTATAAGGCTCGTTGGTTTCCTTTCTTTAGTATTTTAATATTGACAAAGTCCACAATTCATATAACCCGACCTATTTAGATACCACATTACAAGCAGATCATTTACTCAGGTCAAGATACTTTTTTTTAATATTATTATTACACATAGATATAGTTAAAAATTGCGACACAAAGAGAAGCACATGAGTAGATCATTTTTTTTTTTTTAATTAATGTTATTTCTGACTAAAATTCCGTCCCTGCTTTACACTGATTAAATAAAAAAAATATGGGAGTGTTTTTATCTGAGAGACAGTGAAACAGGTGCTATCTGACAAAAAAACCAACGAACCTGTTAAAACAGCCTTCATTATAATCATCATCATCATCAGAAATCCACTTCTAGACATAGGTCCACCATAAACGACCTACGACATAAGTCACACTTTACTGAAACTTTGGGTAATAAATGAAACCTGTTATGATATGCTGTTAGGTTTCATAATAGCATATCACTTAATTAATAAAACCAAACAAACAATTTAAATTTTTTACCTAAATATTGATGTTAATGGTTTATTTGACCTGCCCTATATAGATATCGTCTTAACAAGTACTACCGTTACGCAGGTCAAGAATATTTTTTTAACTACACTAGACCTTTGTATATGTGTCATTATGATTAGGATTTAATGGTGTTATTATACCTTCATTATACATGCCAATAATATTATAATTTTATTTACATTATACATGTTAAGAATATGATATAACTTTATAGTACACCTTAAAATACAAAGATTTAGAACTATAGGTTTTAGCATTTACTAGAAGGTTTTTTTTAAATATTATATGATGCCATAGACAAATAGACATGTCGTCAAATAATTTAAAAATGTAATTAATAATTATTATAATAATTTCAACGGGAATTCCAACCGGTGTTCCACGGGCCGCAGCAGCCCTGAGGGCGATTTAGAGCTGATTTCACCATGCTCTGTTAGTTACTAATCAAAGATTAACTGGCCGTTAAATCTAACCTTAGGTGTCAAACGCATACATTTCGACATATTTAACGGCCCTTTAATCCTTTGTTAATCTATCAGAGCATGGCGAAATCAGCTCTTAGCTAAGTCGTTTCTGATCGGATCGGGCGGGCTAAATAACGGATAGTTTGAACTAAAAATGCAAACAATTTTGATCTGTGGCGTGCACAAAATATTGTGTCGTGTGCTCCGACTTGACTGGACTGATAGACCGTAGACATTGTAAAGAGAAGAAAGAAGAGAGAAGTTGGTAAAAAATCGTTCTTACCGAAAATGCTCTCCCCAAGTGGGAGATTGCCTTCCCATGTCCAGCAGTGAACTGTTCTAGTTGATAATGATCAACATTTTGTAATATCCAATAGAGGTCAATAATTCGATAATCAAGATTCATTCGATGAATAAAAAAAGTGGTAATTAAACTGTACCTTAAAATAAAATCGAATGTTCATCATTGCCAATGTCAAATTTTAATAGAAATAAAAAAAAAACCCTAAACGGGTATTTCTATATGTACATATTTTGTTTACAATTTGATTGCATAAGTTATTCAGTCATTAAAACACTGCAAAAAAACTGTAAAATGACTCAGAAATCCATAAATTTAAATAAAATGGTCACAAACCCGTCGAAAACAAGTACATTGACCTAGTATTTTTAGAAAAAAATAAAAAAAACTCTATGGTTTTTGTAAACATTTTTTGACGCTCTTTTAAAACAAAAAACAAAATGGTGGCTCGTTTAAGACAATGCTATGAATGAATTGTTTTTATCCGTGTTTCGATACCGAAAGTATTTTTCATATAATAGTATACAAAAAGTGTAGGTAACATTTTGTCTGTATCTCATTGGCTGTTTTAGTGTGAACTTGAATGATAATTCAACATTGTTTATAGATTGTAGGTAATAGGCTATAACGTTAAGAGTTTTATTTACCTAATTACTTTGCCAAGTGCATGTTGGATCCAGGCGCGATTACAACCTGAATTTTTAAAGGGGTCTCTAATAATAACACAATATGTCGAGTAAATTAGACTTTATTGCACATTTATAACATGTATGAAAAATGACATTTAACGGTGCCCCTTTAGATGCCATTTATCAATTTGACATGTTCAATTTTGGGGGGGGGTCATGTCCCCTGTGACCCCCCCCCCCCTTCGGACCGGGCCTGGTTGCACCACCCGAATTCCGAATTCCGTAGGTACTGTTTAGATAGTAGTAGTTTCAAGAGTAGTAAAGCTTTTTGTCGAATTACCACTTTTACGATCATCTCAACGAGACGGTCTCCCAACCGGACTTCACGCACTAGGCTCGGTTGGGAGACCGTCTCATGATTCTAAGCGACTTTAACGCTCGTGTAGGTCAATCTGAAACATCTTGGCCAGAGTGCATGGGTTATCATGGTTTAGGAAACATCAACAAGAACGGACAACGCCTCTTAGAATTCTGTTCTCAGAATTTGGTTTGTGTGACGAATACTTACTTCAAGGGCGAATTTATGAGCAAAGTGTCATGGAAGCATCCTCGTTCCGGTCATTGGCTTCAGTCAGATGTCATCCTAACAAAAAAGAGAGATCTATGCGACATTCTCCACACACGGACATTCCACAGCGCAGACTGTGATACCGATCACTCGCTAGTGTTCACTACTGCCTCTTTTTTCCTAAAAAGATCCACTCTTCTCGTTCTACTGGTCGCAAAAAATTAAGAGTGCCATCAACAAAAAGATATGGTGGAAACTTACGAAACGCTCGAGCCTAAAGAAACAGTCACCAGGGACTCAAGTATGTCAGCCATGCAGGAATGGGATAAAGTCAAATATATTCTTAACACCCGCTAAAGCCTTTGGCTATAAAACATCATCCAAAACTGATTGGTTCCAGCGAATTATTGAATATCTTCAACCATTTCTTGATGCCAAAAGCCAGGCAGCACTTCATCATCGCCTAAATCCGACTAGTAAACGCGAGGAGCTGGCTAAAGCTAAAGCGGACCTTCAGCGCTACTGTGCAAATGCTTTCTGGCAAGAATTATTTGAGAGTATTCAGGCTAGCGCATTGACAGTAAATTTTGCTGCAGTTTACTCGGGAAGTTGTTGTTAAGGTGAAAGTAAAGTGGCTCTGACTAAGGACAAACAAACAGACAGACGGTTCCTAAATGGCCTGCGGAACTCTAAAAAGTGTTTTTTTAGAGATAAAATTTTCTACGCATTATTTAAGTTATCTTAGTACTTTTTTCTGTGATAAAAAGTTACGAAACCACGCTTTTCGAAGGCCGTAGGTACGAATCCAGTTATGGATGTTTCTTATCGAAAATGTATGTACGCAATGTCAGTGGTCTCAAACTGGGAAGAAATAGATCGAAGAAAGAAATAAAAGCATTTTATTGACCAACACATCGGATCATACAAAAGAACGGTAGGAACCAGGCCAAATCCTCACAGGATCCTAAGTAGGTACTAAAATATCTATCTACCGTGCCTGGGGATCATAGTCGTGAAGCTATTTTGAGTTTTTTTTCTATAAAAGGTAGGTATTCCTAAATGTTATCAATTAAAACTACTAAGCGAGCGAAGCTGCAAGCGGTGGCTAAGATAAGCTAAAGTTTTATTATAATAGCATTAATAAGACGAAACCTAACAAATTACACCCAAACAACACCTAAAGTGACGCGGAAAGTCAATGCGGAAAAACTTGTAGGTAGCAATCATGTTCTATGCGCCCGAAAGCAGCAAACAAACCGCCACAACTACCCTCAAATCTGCCAAACTGAAACCAACCGTTGCCACCACGCTATATAGTCTGTATTTCCTTGTTGTGTTAGCTGAAGCATTATGATGTAATCTGTTTGCCAAGGTCAGCATAGACCGAAATTCTGGTTTCCCCCCCTCCCTTGCCCCCCGACACGGCGGCTGCGCGTGAGTCGCGTCAGAGGCACTCGCGGACGTCAGACACTATAGAATTAATTAATGAAGTTACTTTG
The DNA here is from genome assembly GCA_932294275.1 of Chloroclysta siterata. Lineage (NCBI taxonomy): Eukaryota > Metazoa > Arthropoda > Insecta > Lepidoptera > Geometridae > Chloroclysta > Chloroclysta siterata. The sequence continues at coordinate 12,751,978 of OW028591.1, read as the reverse complement.
ATCATTTTTACCTCCGGCATGTTAGGAAGGTTTTTTTTCGTTCGAAAGCTTCTAAAGAACGGAATACCTAACTTGCACATACACGTTTTGACCCAGGTTGTTAGTTTGTAATAAATTATAAAATAAATAAATAAATACCTAGGTTAAAAAAAGTGCATGATTATAAAAATTGGACACGGAAATGTTTCTAAGACCTGTCTATTTTTTTATGCCATGTTAAATTAGTACTATACCTAATTTTATAGATGAACTCTTTCCGGATACATACCTACTTGAAACGAAAATGTTTCAGCTCAAATCAGATTAAAACAATTATCACGTCAATAATCAATTAATAAATAAAATGTAATAAGTAGATGAACTAACCTTGATTGTGATTTTTAGTTGCTTGCAGCTAGGGTTGCCACCTCTAAAATTCAGGAACCAGGACTAGACGCGTGAAAACCTCGGATTTTGCCCAAAACCCGGACATATCAACAGTCATTCAATGTTCAAAATGTCATAAATCAACATTTTACTTATTTTCAAAGCTACTTGTCGCGTCATTTGATATGTGACATTTAAAATGATGATAAAAGATTAAATTTAATTTTCGTCGGCCGGCGGTACAAGACTTGAAATTTATAAGCCCGGTATACAAATGAAACCCCACCCGGACGCTCCCCTGACGCCTAAACTAGGACAAATCTGGGGATATCCGGACGGATGGCAACCCTACTTGCAGCCTGTCACAAATACCAACTAAGTACTGCAAAATGTGGGTATGTGCCAAATATAACACTCAGACGAACCTCTCACTAGCCCTCTTAGATATCCTTAAATAATCTTGAGTTGATATTTGGTACTTACTGAGAAATCTGAAGGGATATCTACCGTGCCTGGAGATCAAAGTCGTGAAGCTATTTTTTTTCTGTATTTACAGCAGATTCTTTGAGAGCTGCGCTTGCACATATTTCGGTGTCTATCCACCATGGTGTGACGTATCAATTTGTGCTATTTTGTTTTAATGTTAATTTAATTACAATAAAATACAAGATCAGAGATACAGTAAATCGATAATCGGCCCACATAAAAGATCAACGTATTTTTTATGTATGGAATTGAGATTAAAATCAATAATGTTTCTACTGACCTCAGATAACTTTATTCATCTTGACGTATTTTTATTTTATTTTTTATAACAATTTTCAAACTGGTTATTCATTTGTGCTAGAATTAGACTTAAATTCTTAAATTATTTATTTTTAAATATTTATTTCGAGCCTAATATGTATGCCTCTTTATTGTCTCCTTCCGTATTGGTAATTCATGCATGTTTTAAAGTTCATAAAATCTTTTTATACCAATTTAATATAAAATGCTCAAATCTGTCTTAAACTTTTACCATCTATCACTTTTTGAATAACGATATCGCTATCCAACTATAAGTGCAACTAACGCCATCTAGTAAAGATAGCGTGAACTAAAACCTTGGTTCCAACGGCTGCTCATAGATGTCGTTCAATGACGAAAAAGTCGATAATTTTCATTTTGTGGGGTACATAAATTAATATTTTTATCAGCTTACCGACAAACATGTTCACAATTACTACGGTTTTTGTACTTACGCAAATTTTGGGTGGAGTGAGTACGTACCTGTAACAAAATAATACATGATATATGAAGTTTTAGTGTTAGTTTATTAGTTAGTACCAAGCAGTTATAGAAAATCTGTACATCTTTAATTTTACTCTCTAACTAATTGGATCTCTTAAAAACCTTAGCTAACCCAATTTTTTTTAAGTATTTCTGTTTTGGATTCAACACCGTAATGCAAGTTAAGGCGAAGACAAGAGCTAATGTACCTCTCGCTCGCTCGATTCGACATGTTGAAAGATATAAAATCGCTAACCACATTTTCAAAAAATCAGTTTAGTGAAAAAAAACATTTTAATCGATACAAGTTTTCCTACTCAAAAGTTTGCTTTTATATCTTTCAATATTTCGGAACGTGCGAGCGAGAGGTACATTAGCGAGAGGTCATAAGGTCTTCGCCATAAGACTTGAGTTTCAGCAAGATCCTAACGACAATATTCTTCGCAGATTTAGGTTGACACCATTTTTAAATGAGATAAATTCTTTTGGGTGTTTTTTTAAAAGATAACAGAAAATATTTATTTTCGTCACAAAAACCTTAACCTAGAACACAAACAACAATTTTTTATTATTTTTTATACAACTAGCTGATGGGACAAGGTCCACCTGATGTTATGTGTTAACCATCACCTATAACAAAGCAATTCCTCGTAGGTCACACATGATAGGACCGTGCCCAACGATACACTGCCCTGCGTCCATCAACTTGAGGCATACAGATGTTGAGCCTCATGTATGTAATTACACCGGCAACCACACTCTTCAAACCGAAACACAGCAACGCTGCTTGGCGGCACAACAAGGCATGGTGTTAGTACTTCCCCGGACGAGCCCTTCAAAAAGAGCTCTACTACTCTTCTTAATGACGAAAAACTGACCATTTACTTTTCTCTTTTACTACCTACAAAACTCACACACTCTAAAAGGTTTGAATTTCAGACAATTCACGAGTATAGGTACAACACAAAATGACTAAAAGTAAACAATTAATTTTGTTCATTATATCCGAACTGTTAAATCATCTAATTCTTTAAAATTGCATAACTTATTCTGGGGCTCACATTTTTTTTCAAACCAGTAACGGAATTTCTGTTTCACCCTAAAAACCCTGAATCTTATAGACAATTCCCACACAATACCCAATGATCTTTTGCATATGTTTTATCATTAATTTTTAACCAAGCGCTTTCCTACCTATCGTTTTTATACCTACTTCTCTCTCCCCACAGAACTTGAAAGGATTTAACACAATAAGATGCCATTTAAAATAAAAGATTAAGTAGTATCGTTCATTTGCATACTGAACCTATGAGAAAAACAGCGCACCGCAAGGGACGATACTTGGCCCTTCACTATTTAATATGCATGTAGACAATGCAAAAATTGTTTTTATGTTTATCACTCTCCCATACATTGGTTTTTTCACTATTTGTTTTTCGAGTTCAACTTCACACGATTTGCATATCCAGTTCTTTGCATATATTTTGCATATTGTAAGATGCAATATGTTTACTTTGAGCTTTATTTTAAGGATAGCGGAATTTTTAATTTGATTCATAGTATTGTGGGGTCAGGTTTTTTCTTTAGATATTGTAATTGCATTGTCAGTGTCATTAGTTAAGCTTTTTTCTATCGTGTGAGTTTGTGAATCTTCGTTTTCTGAATAATTAAGACTAACTTTGTCCCCTGGAGTAATTTCTTTTGTGTGTCTAATTGAATTCAGGTTTTGATGCGCAGTCATCTTTTTCTTTCTTTCGTTCTTTTTTGTTTGTTGAATATTTTAATCTTTTTGTATGGGGTTTGATTATTGCTCCTTTATCTTTGATTACTGGGTCTTTGTTCGCAAAAGCATCTGCTAGGTATGTAATTAAAATCGTGAGAATGTGGGGACGTATGAGGATGTCCGGATTCATTATAATAATTATTGTATGTGATATAGTAATTTTATTGTTTGTCATAGCAAGTTTTTGGAGATGCCATTGTCGAAGTATTTTGACGGTTAAGACCGTTACAGTAAATTGTAGAAAAATATTTTATAATTGATAATTGTCATCCTTATGAATTTTTAGTTTAAATGGACTTACCTCTGACAGAACCTTGACATCCACAAAAAATCTTGGGGTGGTTAGTACTTAGTATTAAAAGGTCTGAAGGGATATTTACCGTGCCTGGAGGTCTAAATCGTAAGGCTGTTTTTTGCGATATTTTAATTACTTTTATCATAAAGAAAAAAATACAGAATCTATGCTTTGCATCAGACCGGTCAATACATTTATATATTCATAAAAAAGATTACCAAGCCAATCAATTTCTAGTCTGGATATTGATTACAACTTTAAATTGTAACTTCAAGCTTCAAAATTGTAACAATAGTACAATTACTCTATTCAGAAGCACACGTACAAGCAACCCTTAAAATATTGTATTTCATCTATCGGATATAGGAAATCATAACTTTATATTTCTATTGATCCGTTTATCAATGGCTGCGCGTGCGATCGATAATGATCTATAGATCTTTTGATTTGTAATCTGTTAGTTTTTTGCGGTGACCACTGTCAAGATAATGCCAATGATTTTGAATAAAATGCCTATAACGTGGTTACTGATTATGTCGTAGGTATAACATGTTTTGATTTGCGTGCCTGGAGAGTATTACCACAATGTGTGTAATTATAATCTCAAACATTCTATTAGTTTGTACATTACTCTCGTTTTTCAATGAGGACCAGTTAGTATTCTAACAGCGGCGATGGGCTTGCAACCTATCACGTTTGGAATACCACTACTGCAGAATGTGGGTAATAAATATATGCCATATGTACCTAATATTTCGATGTATATCCTTAGACATCCTTGAAGAATCTTGAGTGATTTGGTACTAAGACATCTACGGGGATGTCTGCCGTGCTTGGGAATTAAAGTCATGAATATATTTCTGTTTTTTTCCTGTTAAGGACCTATAAATACAGAGTGATTTTGTTATCGAATGGTTTCGATTCGCGACTAATGAACGTTTTCACGATTTACTCGCTATTTGCTTTCTTATAAAATGTTGTCTACTATTTTTTGACATTACATACTTTAAGTAAAACTGTAAGATTTCAATGATACTTTTAATCAATATAACTTCTGTCTAAGATATCTGAAGGGATGTCTACAATTCATTCCTCTTGTATGGTAGACATCTCTTCGCGAGTAGATTACTCCGGCGTCACGGAAGACCAGCATTGTATTCTTACGGCCGATTTCTGAAAGCTCGATCAAAACTAATCGGATGTCCAGTCACTTGCCATTACATCGAGAGATAGCAAGTGGCTTGACATGCGAATTGCGATTAGTTTTGATCGGGTTTTCAGAAACCGGCCGTTAGTGCATCAAATACTATTACAGCATAAAGCTGAGTGACGATTTTGTTGTCCTTAACTAATATTGTTCTTTATATTTTGCATTTTTATTTTGTAATTCCTTTGATTTGACATTTTATAACCATTTTGACTACCATTGTTCCTACATTAATTTCATAATAATCATTTGATATAATTTTGACAATTTATTTTAATATAATTATTATTGTTCCAATTTTATTTAATTTATTTTTATTTTTATTTGACCTAAATTATTTATAAATTTTAATTTGCATGCCCTTACACGGTAGAGTTACATTGGCTCTAAACAAACTTATAACATCTCATTACATGTAATTCTGCAAATAAATATACTTTGACTTTGACTTTGACTTTGTTTTTGTGGCACAAAATAACGATAATAAGTAAAATAAATTTTTGATTTGATTTAGATTATCAGAGGCACGTCTTAACTATTTTCAGTGTATCGTTTCATAGTGATATTTCAAGATACAAACTTAAGATACTTTTGGTCTTATTCATAAATATATTGGTAGCTGAGGGTTCCATTAGCTAAAACTACCGTTTAGTCAAACTTAAAAAAAAGTTGATGGAAGCTTGGTAGTGCATCGTAGGGCGCGTTCCTCTCGTGCGTGACTCGCGAGGCAATGCTTATTTATAGGGTATGGTTACCACTCAACATCAGGCCATCATCATCATTATCATAAGTAGTATTAAAACAGTCTATGTCCAGGCATAAACACCTAAGTTTAACGTAATCCGCTTTTGAATCTTCCTAATCACTATCTACAAACAGCTGCCAAGTTAACTATACTCAATACTTTTCTCAATAAGTTATTTTATTTTAAGGGTTACACCCTTATACTTAGGTACCTATTATAAGATTATTGAGTATTGATCTTTTGTTAAGGGCGCGAAAGGGGTAAGTAGGTCTCGTTACCGTTTAGAACTCTTTTATTGGGGTGTAGCTATTGTTGACGTATTGAAAGGCAGAATTGGTTGTCTCTGTGGTGTGTTGTATAAACAATGGGATCGATAAGGGGGTTTAAATACAGCATTCAACTTTTCGTGCTTTTGAGGATTTTAAACTTATTATGAGTTTGTTCTTAGGTATAGTTCGTTTCACAGAAAGTTCGTGTACTTGTAAGTACTTTTGTGGCAATTAAATGAGGAAATGATTATGTATCTGAATATCAGTTAAAATTACGACTAATATTTTTATCAAATTATACACCAAGTTTATATTAAAATAAATAAATTATAGTTATCTTAGTAATATATAAATTTTATTAGAAGTTATTATTTGGTTTTCGTGTAGTATAAAAATAAAGATATATAAATATTCTGAAGCGCCACACATGCCCACAAACTCGTATCGACTAATGACGATTATATAAAAACACTTAAAAATATTAAACTATTTAATATACATAACATCTTATTTATCTTCTTTTCGTATAGAATATAGAGTTATTATGGCGTCTAATTTATTTATTTATTGAAAAATATAATAAATAGTTATTGACAGATATTGAATATATTATTTTTTTTACTTACCGAAGACTCCTAACCATATTTGATTAAATTATTTATTACCTAAAATATAGTTGCGAAGACTTAAAAATGTTTTCATCGCGAAAATAAATAAATACTTTTAAAACCAATGACAAGCTGAAACAGAATCTCACGTTATCTCCAAGATTGATTTTCTAACGGATGTTCTCATTCAAAGAGAATCCGATCATTAGTCATTTTGTCACGTACCTATCTCCTTAGTCTGTCAAAAATTCCCACCAAGTCCTGCCACTAGAGCATGCAAATATCCTATCTCTAATTCTCAAATTTCCATAAAATACCTAAGAATTTCGCATTGACAAATTACTCCTAACTACGCGTGTTTCTCACACAGCTGCCCTAGTTGGATGTTTTATTCAATAATTGACAGGCATTAGAATTATTATGCAAAATATATGTATTGTGATTGTGCATGTTGACATAATACCATCAATCTGGTGTTTGATTTATTCATAGAGTTGGTCGGTTTTATCGATATCGATGATTATTGATTCGATAAAAATTCAAAATGAAAAAACAAAAATGAAAAATGTTTATTGGTAATAATAAAATCAACAGTAAAGTGTGAGGCTCTGTCTCCTGGAATAGCGTAAATATACCATTTCTTAATAAGTCGTCTACGCAAAGTTTGTTTGGTAATGGTCTGATCAATTATTCCATTTATAATAATAGTTAGAAGACCGACTGTATAAGTGGAAATGATCTAAGGTCGTTGTTTCTAATTTGGTGGAGATAACAAAAGATTTTTCTCTTTAAAAAAATTTTGCACAATGCCAGAGCTCTCAATAGGCGAAGGTACACGTCGTGAATGAACTATTTAATATTTTAACAGCGGTACTACAAAATATGGGTATGTGCCAAATTTTATACTTGGGCGTACCTTTGACTACCCCTCTTTGACATCTGCAAATAGTTTTGAGTTGGTACTTGATACTGACGGATCTAAGGTGATATCAACCGTGACTGAAAATCAAAGTCTAAAAGCTGTTATTTCTCCTGCTCTACTTAACTATCGATACTTTAATACCCCATCCCTAAGTAACTATGATGGATTATCTTCCACAAAGCTCCTTCGCACCGCAACGCTTATTACCGCACAAATGCATTGTCATTTTAATTCTGTGTTTAACCTGTGGGACCCTTAAGACTCCATAGATGCAGTACGCCCCTTAAAGACCCTGTACATGTCTCGTATCTAATTTGGGGTATTAGGATTATGCAGTTTCCGGAAAGAAGGTAAAGAAATGTGAACAAAAGGACCTTTACTCATCTAGCTTAGTAAATGATAAGAAGACATCCACGTTGTTTTAATTTCAATAGTCTTATTTAATAGTCTTCAAAAACAATTTGTGCTTTAGAATAAGTATAAAAAGAGGTGCTTTTTTTATACAGCTAGCTGATGGAACAAGCAGATGGCCTACCTGATGTTAAGTGGTAACCATCACCAAACAAATTGTATGTAACAAAGCATTGCCTCGTAAGTCACGCACGATAGGAACATGCCCTACGATGCACTGCCCTGCCAATACTCTCAAACGGTGGAGGAAAACATCGTGAGGAAACCGGCATGTTGTAGAACCTCAAAAGTTCTATAACATGAGTAACAAAAGGAGCCTCTTGAGGCGCACTCAAAATCCTTTCACCACACTGTTTCGGAAGAAACTAGTGACACGACAAGAAGAAGACTGCCTTGCGTCCATCTACTTGAAGCATACAGATGTTAAGCCTGAATACTTATAAGAAGTTTTTTTTAAACAGTTTTTTTACATCAGCGTGGTAAACTTCGCACGTATTTTGTTTTTGGTTATTTGGTGTTATGCGCCCGAGTTATGCATAGAAATGCAATAAGTGCCCTATCGGGTGTGCTGATATGTCTCGTGACCCCATTCAACATCCAGGTTCACAATACGATAAACTAGAGCCTGGGAGGTCTGAAAAGTCGCGTGCTTTGTTTCTTAGTAAATATCATTAATTTGTCATTTAGGGAGGCTTTTCCTCAGTGGGATAGCCTAAAACACGTGATGAAACCAACGATAGAGGGCGGTCTAGAAAACAACTATTCGATTCTAGTGGATGAACGGCCCTGCCTTCCGATCCTAAGGTCGTGGGTTCGAAACCACCACCATTGAGTTTTTCTGTTCAAAAATGTATGTGCATAATGCCAGTACTCTCAAACGGTGAACGGAAACATCGTGAGGAAAACGGCATGTAGTAGAACCTAAAAGTTCTATAACAGGTGTCAAGTGGTCGCAAGGAGCCTATGGAGGCGCATTTAAAATACTTTCACCACACTGTTTCGAAAGAAACTAGTGACACGACAAGAGAAGAGTGAATGAATACTAAGTCGAGAAAAAAGCTTAAAACAAAGATCAAGCAGGACGGTTAACTAGAAGACACCTAATTCACTCTTGCCTTAAAGATGCAACGATCACGAAAAACACGATACGAAAAACCCGTCCCATGGAAACGAATCTAACATAGATAAAGGCTAAGTCGAAGGCAAAAGCTTTTATAAGCTTACCAAGCAAAATGCGACATCCCTGCATGCCTTCAAAGAACAACCAACGTAATCTTCAAAGTCAAGACGCGCTGACCACAATCTTCTTGTGGTTTCCAAGAGTTAACATTATGAACCACACGTAAACATTTAGGCGGCTTGTGTGGAAGTACAAGCTTTATGTATAAATATAATAATACAATTATACATTCGCGTTGCCATTCGCGTGGACGGAAATGTGGCCGGACATATGTCAGCGGCAGCGTCGCCAGCAACGTGTGTTCATATTTAGCCCGGACACTTAGAGAGCGTGGGCAACGCGAACGTCAACGCGAGCGGACATGGAAGTGGCCTGTTTACATTCTCGCATTGCACATGTCCCTGCACACTTACATGGATATGAGCTGAGTGTAAACGCGGTAAAACAGAAACAACTTCACGACATCTTCAGGCACGGTAGATATCCCTAGAGATCTTTTAATACCAAGAACCAAGTCAAGATCTTTCTAGGATGTCTAAGGGTCAGAGGTACGTCTAAATGTAACATTTGGCACATACCCACATTTTGCAGTAGTTAGTATTCCATACGTGACGGGTTGCAAGCCCATCGCCGCTATTACTATATTAACTGGTTTCCTCACGATGTTTTCCTTCACCGTTTGAGAGCACTAGCATTGCGCACATGAATTTTTCATCAAAAATCCATTGGTGCACGGCCGGATTTGAACCCACGACCAGATTGCGATCAGAAGCGGGGCCATTCCCATTCTTAGAGCAACACGGGCCACCGGCGGACCGGAGGGGAGTAGCCTTCGAAGGCATTCCCCTCTGTCAAAGTACAAGTCCACGCGGTCCTAGACGTACAATAAAACTAGTTGCAGCCGCACTGCTCACTAGACTAAATCTAGTTGCGGGACAGAATCAATGTCTTTTAAAAAATGCCGAATTGTTCTGTTTTATGCTGCAAAAAGACATCTGCCACGTCAAATTTACAAAAAGATGGCGTTACCTTTCATATGTAAGTAATTTTTAATCACATTATTACTTTAAACTTCTTTTAAACTTAAAAATCACAATATTATCGGTCGTGTTGTTTCCGATTTGTTAACAAACACAGGCCGCTCGCCTTCATACAATAAGCGGATCGGTCGAGTGACTGATCCGAGACATTTCCTAGAAGTCGCTGTCGCCGAGCGATAGTGTTGTTACCGGTTTGTTTGTAGATAGTTATCGATAAAAATGGCAAAGGCAAAGGATACAGACATTTTTGTGATTTAAGTTTTCTGATTAATTTAAAATATTATATTGTGAGCTTTATTTTAATTTAAATAGTTTTTTAATAAAATTGCATTACATTCAATATAATACAATACTTACGAGTACAAACACATAATTACTTAGTGTGAACCATAATGTTTTTTATTTATTTATTGCAGGTTTCCTAAAGATCCAAATTTTAGGGATGCTTGGAAGAAATTTTGTATTATCAGACTAACCTGGACGCCCACAAGAAATAGTGTAATTTGCTCAAATCATTTCAAGACCTCTGACTTTCAAGTGTTGGCGAACAATAGAAGGAAATTAGTCAAGGGCACCATTAATGGAACTGACAAGATCTCTAATACTATAAGAATCAAAGTCCTGACTGACTGACTGACATATAGACAACGCACAGCCTAAACGGCTGGTCCTAGAGACTTGAAATTTAAGGAGTACATAGGTCTTATGGCGTAGAGGTGTACTAAGAAAGGATTTTTGGAAATTCAACCCCTAAGGGTGTAAAAAGGGATGAAAACGTTTGTATGAAAAATAGTATTCCTTGAACCTACAAACATGAAACTTAGAGTACACATACTTCTAGGCAAAAAAATAGGAAAGGCATTTTTAGTTTTTGAAAACTACCCTTAATAAGTGTGCAAAGGGATGTAAAAGTTTGTATAGGAGTTTTTTGACCGCTGGTCCTAGAGACTTGAAATTTTAAGAGTACATAGGTCTTATGGCGTAAAGGTGGACTAAGAAGGGATTTTTGGAAATTCAACCCCTAAGGGTGTAAAAAGGGATGAAAACGTTTGTATGAAAAATAGTATTCCTTGAATCTACAAACTTGAAACTTGGAGTAGGCAAGGCAAAAAAATAGGAAAGGCATTTTTAGTTTTTGAAAACTACCCTTAATAAGTGTGCAAAGGGATGTTAAAGTTTGTATGGGAGTTTTTTGACCGCAGGTCCTAGAGACTTGAAATTTTAAGAGTACATAGGTCTTATGGCGTAGAGGTGGACTAAGAAGGGATTTTTGGAAATTCAACCCCTAAGGGTGTAAAAAGGGATGAAAACGTTTGTATGAAAAATAGTATTCCTTAAACCTACAAACTTGAAACTTGGAGTACACATACTTCAAGGCAAAAAAATAGGAAAGGCATTTTTAGTTTTTGAAAACTACCCTTAATAAGTGTGCAAAGGGATGTAAAAGTTTATATGGGAGTTTTTTGACCGCTGGTCCTAGAGACTTGAAATTTTAAGAGTACATAGGTCTTATGGCGTAGAGGTGTACTAAGAAGGGATTTTTGGAAATTCAACCCCTAAGGGTGTTAAAAGGGTTGAAAACGTTGGTATGAAAAATTATATTCCTTGAATCTACAAACTTGGAGTACACATACTTCAAGGCAAAAAAATAGGAAAAGCATTTTTAGTTTTTTAAAACTACCCTTAATAAGTGTGCAAAGGGATGTAAAAGTTTGTATGGGAGTTTTTTGACCGCTGGTCCTAGAGACTTGAAATTTGAAGAGTACGTAGGTCTTATGGCGTAGAGGTTTACTAAGAAGGGATTTTTGGAAATTCAACCTCTAAGGGTGTAAAACGGGTTGAAAGCGTTGGTATGAAAAATTGTATTCTTTGAATTTACAAACTTGAAACTTGAAGTACATGTACTCCAAGGCTAAAAAAATAGGAAAGGCACTTTTAGTTTTTTTTAAGTAGGTATCACATGTCTGAATCTAATGAGCGGGGAGGGACGACTGGCGACGCTACATACAAACCCTTCGCGTCAGCCCGATTGCAAGTACCTGTGTGTGGCTAGCCGCCACAACAGTTTGATTTTCGAAAACAACCTCTAAAACGTTAACTTTCTTCGTTGCGCTCGAGTAAAAAGGATACAACGAGGCGTCAATGTTTGTAAAGGGCATTCTAAAAACGGGAATCTTGAGTTGGAACAAAGAGATCTGAGGGTATCTACCGTGCCTGCATGGGGATCAAAGTCGTGAAGCTGTTTCGTTTCGTTTGTTTTTGGGGTAGAAACTAGGAACAAATAAGTACATATTTTCCGTGTAAGGTTGTCTTTGTTGTATTTGTCATGTTTGTGCTAAACTCAGTACCTATACCTACCTACCTAATATAGGTAATGTACGCCTATAGGTATCTCTTATACCTACGTAGGTATTTAAAATCCTACCCTAATAATATACAAATCAATGCGAAAGTTACGATGTTTGGATGTTTGCGGCTCAATCACCGCTCACCACTTCAACGCGTGCGAAGCCGCGGGAAGCCACTAGTTAGTAATAGAAAAATATACTGGTACAAGCATTTCTTTCTAATAAAAAAAGAAAACCCACAAAAATGTAATCGTCATATACATTATATAGAAAACTAATCCATTTTAAAAACCAGTGAAAGATACAACTACAATTAAAATGATATAAACATTATGTTTATTGTGATAATTATTGTATTACATAATAAATAAAGTCCATTTTTATGATAACATCTTACCTTTCTATTACTTTAAAAACCTAATTTCCCTAACCGAGTTCTTGAATTTATCGATAATGCGTATCGACAGTTGTTACAACTACGGCTGTAAGCAAATTGACAGTGTCACCTCATACTGTTAGGACACAGAATGTATCTATGTGTGCATGATATTGTTAGTGTATTTTTAATTAGGTATGTGTGAGTTTCGTAGTGACAGACGATTATTTTTGTGTGGGAATTTGAGAAAGTGTGCGGAACACAAATTTCCCCCCGCAAAAAATGGCAGACAGTTTTGTATCGGTAATAAACGCTACGGCCACTCCCCTCCGTGTTGCTCTATGTTCCCATTAGACCGCTGCTCTTAATATATATTATAAATAAATGATCGGTTTCAATAAATGATAATAAGTATTGCAAATTTTTCCCTCAGCGCCATCTAGCCCAAAACTAAGTACTGTGACCAAACTATGCAACATGTACTGCTTGTTTTAAGAAATGTCCTGTTGGACGGCAAGTCGTAAAAAGTGTAGTCACTGACCCCGCGCTAATTTGCTTAGGCTTAATAAATATCATATTTTTATAAAACTACCAGCTGACCCGACAGACGTTGTCCTGTCTTAACTAAGAATATTGAATTCAAGTTGGTATTAACACACCCTTAACACACCCTTAGACGAATATTACCTCCATGAACACAACAAGCAATCGGTGTTGTCAATTGTATGTCAAACGTCATATTATGGTTACATTAAAAAGTTTATTTTGTCCAAAAAGCTAAGGTTAGATTAGAAATAATTTTATATAATAATTTTATATATCATATGGTGGCTTAAATTTTCTAATTTTCCGCGCAATTTTCCTAAGTTAATTTTTCTTTCATAAGAACCTTCTCCTGGCAATAACAAACACAACAAAAAATAATTAACGAAACCGGTCCAGCCGTTCACGCGTGATGGCGTGACCAAGGTAAATAGGGATTCCTTTTTAAATTAAATATTGAGACTCAATAGTTTGAAAAACAGCTGTTTTTAAAATTACCGACTGATGGCAGAACAATAAAACTGAAACAATAATCTATCTCATTTCATAAAACGGGCTCGAGCTACTTAACTATCTACTTCTCATATCATTGAAGGGGTGACCAACCCTTCACCTCTAGATTTAACACAATTAATCTCAGCGTCACCTACAGGAGAGGGGTATTATTATGAATACTTGCACTTAATAGTGATATTATAACATTAAACATGAAAACGGGAGTGAAATGTGAGTTTATTAATTACCTCATTGATAACACGGAGGCTTATACCGCCGAAAGTGGTCCATACATAAATATATAAAAGGGAACTAGTATATAAATAATTTAGTATTAAGATTTATTTTATTTTATTTTATGTGGAAATAAAGCTATTTTTATTTTATTTTTATTGATAACACGATTTAAAAATATATGTTTCTCGTAGATTCTGAAAAAAATAGCCACTGATTTCTTAGGTAAATATTTAATTTTCATTTTGATTACAATAATATCTCAGGGTTCCTAGATAAAAAATGTGCATAAAAAAGATTTTTGAAAATTATAATACTTTTCAAAATTAGGAATCAATGAAAAAAGGTTTAAATTTCATTATTTCCAAATTTATTACTTGTAAGTTTCTTAAATATCGAGTTCTAGTAACCCTAACAGTAGTCATCAGGCTATGGTGCTTTCTTTAAAAACTATTTTAATAACTCAGGATCCGTGAAGATATCGTTTACAATATAATACCATTTTATTTATTTTTAATTAAACCTTACAATATCATGAAGCTACTAAACACGTATACTTTGCTGAATTAACGAGCAAACGATCTAAGGCCACCTGCATACTTTTTTCTTAATTAAAAATAATGTGAATATAGTATCCTACTAATATTATAAACGCGAAAGTTTGTAAGCATGAATGTTTGTTACTCTTTCACGTAAAAACTATTGAATGGATTTTAATGAACTTTAAAATAATGTAGCTTATGCATCAGATTATCACATAGGCTATCTTTTTTGCAAAAAAACTGACTTAAAATACACCGAAAACATAAGACAGCAAAATACGCAATTTCATTTGACAGCCTTCACAGCTCAGTTGGTAGTAGCTCTGCTTTCTGCGCCGTAGGCCGTGGGTTTGATCCCCACCGACAACAAACATTTGTGTGATGAACGTAGATGTTTGGTCTCTGTCTTGGTGTTATATAATATTATAAGTATGTATTTTACAAAAAAAAAGTATATAAGTAATATATCAGCTATCTGGTTCCCATATTACAAACTTTGGCTTAGTTTGGGATGAGATAGTGCTGTGTGGAATGTCCACCAATATTTATTATTTATTTATTTATTATTATTTACTTGTGTGTCATAACTAGCAAATCAAAATATTATTTTTTTCGTACATTAACGTGTGCGAACAACCTTAAGTCGATTACATCGTAACTTTATAATTATTATTTTAGTGCAAGTTACATTTTGCTTGAAATTGCGAGTTTTGCAAGTAATTTTATTGTTAAGTAACGAGTGCTTTTTAAAGGTTAATCTATTTAATTAGTTGATTGGTTCCGCATACTTTTTTTAAGTTTTTAAGATGCGTATAGTTTTGGACTGCCCTACTTCCAAAGCACGTTTTCAGTACACCTAATATTGCCTGCCTAATTACCTAGTGTACCTGCCTAGACCTGCATAAATGGAGATAGTAGAGCTCTTTGTGAAGGTCTCGTCCGGGGAAGTACTACCACCACGCCTTTTTCTGCCGGCAAGCTGCGTTGCTGTGTTTCGGTTTGAAGAGTGTGGTTGCCGGTGTAATTACAGGCACATAGGCTTAACATCTGTATGCCTCAAGTTGATGGACGGAGGGCAGTGCATCGTAGGGCACGTTCCTATCGTACGTGACTTACTAGGCAACGCTTTGTTATAGGTGATGGTTACCACTTAATATCAGGTAAACTTACACTTGTAAAGGATATTCATAAAATGTAACTTAGCACTAGAAAGCGTCACATCCGTGTTTTAAGATAAGTAGAGTTTTTTTTGTAGGAGGTGTTTTTTTATGGTTTTAGTTTATAACTACGGAACCCTAAAAAGCCTGCAAATATAATAGTTAATTAGCACAAAGCTCGCTGATAGTGGCAAGCGTTTAACGGTCTTGAGCAGAAAATTATAAGAATGTTATTCACTTCGTCTAAGTACCGTGAGGCCACGAAATGAGCGCGTTCGGGCTTTCAAGTTTATTTATTTACAAGCTGGTGCCCGCGACTTCGTCTGCGCAGGATAAGTCAAACAATATCTAATAATATAATAATATATTTATAAATTGTAGCCTATGTGTTATTCTGATGTATAAGCTATATTATTATAAAGTTTTTACGTTAAAGGGTAACAAACATCCACCCATACTTACAAACTTTCGCAGTAGTAGGATGTCAGTAGCGCAATTTACTTTTTATTTATCAAGGTTGGGGGCCATCTTTTAAGTAAATAATACTTGTATCAGAAGACCTGTATATCAATATTTTAAGGCCTGATTTCACCATGCTCTGTTAGATTAACAAAGGATTAAACGTTAAGGTGTAGTAAGAAGGGCGGTTAAATATGTCAAAATGTACGCGTTTGACATGTAAGGTTAGATTTAACGGCCTGTTAATCCTTGATTAGGAACTAACAGAGTATGGTGAAATCAGCTCTAAGCCGTGTATTGATTAGGCAACATTTGTTAATAAGCACTGTTAATAAACCCGCAAACTATTTTTTTATTTTTTTATTTAAGTTTACATATTTTTTACTATAACTTGTTAAAGCTAACATTAAGTCCTTCTGACACTCGTATCTACTCTAACTTACTTATAACCTTACACCTAAGTCACCATTTCTCTAAAATATGTGAAATGTATTTTTTTTAGAGAAAATAAATGTCATAAACCTTATAAACAGTGTTTCACAATGCTTCATCATCTCTGTAAACCTTCTGTAAACAGATATGTTTCATCATAAATAAATAATAAATAAATAAATATTGGTGGATATTCCACACAGCACTATCTGGCCCCAAACTAAGCCAAAGCTTGTAATATGGGAACCAGATAGCTGATATAATACATATATACTTTTTTTTTTGTAAATACATACTTATAATATTATATAACACCCAGACAGAGAACAAACATCTATGTTCATCACACAAATGTTTGTTCTCGGTGGGGATCGAACCCACGGCCTACGGCGCAGAAGCAGAGCTACTACCAACTGAGCAGTGAAGGCTGTCAAATCATCATCTTCATCATCTTTGTTTAAAAACAAAGGTGATGAAGCATTGTTTAGTAAACACGTTGCCTTCCCCACTTCGAGTGGAGCAAGACGAAACATCTAGTTTATAAGCAGAAGTTAACAGGGGTAGACGTGTGTTGCGCGAGTTTATAAACATAGAAGTAGTGTGGTCCAACAACCAGGTTTTTTTTCTAGTACTCTTATGAACTATCATCTCTTCTCTTGTAAAAACATGCATTTACTAAGAGCGTTACAAGTAATAACAAATTGTACAAAATATATATAATACAGTGGAGCTATCTTCAGACCGCTGCCAACGATTTAAAGTTAGCTCAACTGATCCATATCATTGTCAAACGAAAGCATCCTCGTCCCTGGGCTGCATTACCACACGGATAAGATTATTTTAAAAAAAATATTTTATTATTATAGTCTTCTTCTTCTTCTTGTCGTGTCACTAGTTTCTTTCGAAACAGTGTGGTGAAAGGATTTTAAGTGCGCCTCAAGAGGCTCCTTTCAAGCACTTGACACATGTTATAGAACTTTTTAGGTTCTACGACATGCCGGTTTCCTCACGATGTTTTCCTTCACCGTTTGAGAGTACTGGCATTGTGCACATACATTTTTGAACAGAAAAACTCATTGGTGCACGACTGATTTCGAACGTGGGTTCTGTCCCCGCCTTCCGATCCTAAGGTCGTGGGACCTTAGGATCGGAAGGCGGGGCCGCTACCAATAGACCACCAGTGCTCGCTGCTGCTGCTTTCATGAATTAAGTATCATGAAAGCAGCAGAGCATCACTACCTCCTCGGGCGACATCCTAGCAACAACTGACAAGTGTGGACTGCCAAGTTTCAGATACAGTGTTCACGGTAAACTTGTTATTAAACACGTCATAAACAGTTCATTAACATGTTGCCTAATGAATACCCGACTTATGCTCGTATTCGAATATAAACATAAACTTATATTCGAGTATAAAAGTAAATAAAAAGTGAGTTCAGGGGCCTTATGCTCACTTCGAATGAGATTATCTCACGGTGGAGATGACGTCATAACTCGTTCTATAACTCGTTGACGTTGCTTCTCGCATGAACTTTGTATGAGAAAATTGGGGAGTGAGATGTTGAGAATGGGGATAAATAGTTATTGAACGAGATATGACGGCATCTCCACCGTGAGATAATCTCGCTCGAAGTGAGCATAAGGCCCTTAGGTGGACGGCTACTTATACTTGTATCAAATGTATTTTTTTTTAAAAAGCCTATTACTAACTGTCCGTTTATACTACTTGCTGATATAACAAGCAGTAGCCCATCTGATGTGGTAACCATTACCTATGACATAGGCATTCTGAACTGATTGAATGTTAGCTTTGATGTGTTGACTTTGACTTTGACAAGTAATCAAAGTCTGACTTTTGTTTTTAGTTTTTAGAGTCTTATTGAGTCTCCATACGGATTCATTTTCTGACATTTTGGGAAGCAACATAGCTTTTTCATTTTATTGGTTTTTCTAGTGTTA
Source organism: Chloroclysta siterata (assembly GCA_932294275.1). NCBI lineage: Eukaryota > Metazoa > Arthropoda > Insecta > Lepidoptera > Geometridae > Chloroclysta > Chloroclysta siterata. The sequence continues at coordinate 12,733,338 of OW028591.1, read as the reverse complement.
TTTTGAGCTGTGTTGTGTAATTTCGGTGGTATTTTAACCAACATTACTTGAGGTCTTAACACAAAGTGTAAACATTTGGAATGAAAGTGTAATATGTGATATCCTGATTTCACCGAAAATGTTTCCAATGTTTTGAAGAAAACCGCCACCATTTTCTTCAAAACAAATGACGGCCGACTTGACTATGGACTGACTTGACTAAAAAGTATTCATTATACTAATAAATATTTATCACTTGACACTGGCAAGATTGTCTGTCGAATGACGGACAGGAGCCATAAATTGAGAGAAGAAGAAGAATCTTATCGAGTCTTCATACAAAAACGGCCTGACATACATAAAACAGAAAACAAAAGCCCTCTTCACCGACTTCCCGCGATCAACAATGTCGTCAGTCCATCGGCAGGGCATCTGGTTCTATGGCCACCAGAAATGCAAAGTGACGATGTGATGTGTGATTGCGTGGTTCCGCGCATGCGCACCGGCAGGTGACGGCCCGTGCGCATGCGAACTTATTTAATTCATTAAAACCATTAATAATAATGAACTCTATAATAAGCAACGGTTGATATCACATTTTTAATAAAAAATATAGTTTATATGTAATTATGAAACTAATTTCTTATTTGTTTATTTTTAGCTTACTAGTAACGTTCAGTAAAGTCAATATTTGGGTGGGTGACCGCGCGCATCTATCAAACACCCCGACAGAGAACAAACATTTATGTTTATTACACAATTTTTATACAACTAGCTGATGGACAAGCAGATGGCCCACCTGATGTTAAGTGCTAACCAACACCTATAATAAAGCATTGCCTCGCAAGTCACGCACGATAGGAACGTGCCCTACAATGCACTGCCCTGTGTCCATCAACTTGAGGCATACAGATGTGAAGCCTCATGTGCCTGTAATTACACCGGCAACTTTTCAAACCGAAACACAGCGTTGCTTGCTGCTTGGCGGCAGAAAAAGACGTGGTGGTAGTACTTCCCCGGACAAGACCTTCACAAGGAGCTCTACTACTCTTGATCAAAGAACAAAAAGAAAAAAATAGGAATTAAAGGTTATCAACGATAACCTTTACTCCAAATTTATTCAGTCACTGGAACTTTCAAACTTACTCTAAACCTATACCTATATAACACACACACGAATCTACACACGATTTTACACCAATAAGCAATTTCGTTGTCCATACTCGTCCGTACCCCGGGACTATGTAGTATATCATAGTATATATTCTGTGGCCGGGTTAGTTTTTGCCGATACCACAGATTACACACCAGTCGCATATACCTAATGACGTGATTAGGGCGGAAAGTGCATTGTTCACGAGGGTCCAAGATTGTGTGATTTCATCTTTGGAATGAGTGAATATTAATTTTGGTGATGCTACGAGTAAGGCGTGTTTGTTTCAGATTTACAATAAAAAATATCTCAGTAGTACAAAATTGGCACAAACGTCATCACCGCTGTTAGAATACTAACTTTTATTTATACAACAAGCTGATGGAACAAGCTGATGGCCCACCTGATGTTTAGTGGTAACTATCACTTATAACAAAGCATTGCCTAGTAAGTCACGCACGATATGAACGTGCCCTACGATGCACTGCCCTGCGTCCATCAACTTGAGGCTTACAGATGTTAAGCCTCATGTGCCTGTAATTACACCGGCAACCACATTCTTCAAACCGAAACACAGCGTTGCTGCTTGGCGGCAGAAAAAGGCAGTACTTCTCGGACGAGCTCTTCACAAAGAGCTCTACTACTCTTAACTGGTTTCCTCACGATGTTTTGCTTCACCGTTAAAGAGCTGTGGCAATACAATAAATTACAAAATATTTAAGGTTAATTTCAAAGAAAATCTACACACGAGTTGCATCGACAATAAGTTGAAAATGACCACAAAAAACCGCCAAGCTGCGACCGGATGTAACCAAATGGATGCAATATTCGCTTCATGAAATATTGACACCTATCAAACACGACACCGAAACACAACATCAGAAAAGCAACCTTCCCATCTCTGTCATAACGATCAAACTCCTTCGCACGAATTGTGAACCCCTAAAATCTCTTCGTCAGTTTACTACGCCAGTTACTCAGTTGCGTTAGCCTTTGTTTTCATAAAGCTAAGGGTGGTTTTCCAGTGTTTTTTTGGAGGCTGCAGTTGGTTTTGGAAATGATAGGAATTTGTACAGTCTTTTGCAGTATTAGATGAATGGGATGTGAAAAATAGCCGGTGCTTAGAGTTATTTGAGGAAATGATACTAACTACTTGACGGTTCGGTAGATTTAATGTAGGTATAGGAGAAAATGGATGTTTTACTCTCTATGGTCTATACACAGAATGTGTTACCATGTGCAGTAAAGGTAAGTTGTATTTTGCTTTAAGACAAAGAGGTTGTAACATCACGAAACGAAGGAAATTCTCTAGAAGGATTTTAAAATGTAATTTGAGGCAAAGACAAGAGCTAATGTACCTCTCGCTCGCACGCTTAGACATGTTGAAAGATATAAAATCACTAAACCTTTTTTCGAAAAATCGCAATCAATCATTTTGTGTGCAATCACATTGCATACAGTTTAGTAAACAAATCATTATAATCGATACAAGTTTTCCTACTCAAAAGTTTGCTTTACTAGTTTTTTGTACTTATGCAACTTTTGAGTAGGAAAAATGGTTGATTGTGATTTTTCTAAAATGGGTTATATGATTTTAAGGCGAAGACAAGAGCTAATGTACCTCACATTAGCTCTTCTTTTCACCTTAACTTAAGCAATTTTTATTCATTTACACTATATTGCAATATCATCATAAAACCAATGTACAATAGGCGGTCTTATCGCTAGGATAACGACCAATTCTAGACAACCTTTGAGTGGAGAGTTAATTATAGTGGATACCAAATTATACCGTTGTATAACGACGGTTTAATTATAATAAAAAAAAATATCTTCGTAAATGGGAACTAAGCCGTAAATATGATATGTTGCCTGTTCTTCTAGGTTTAGATTCATCTATCTTTAAGAAGTTTCGAAGTAATTCTTATCATTCAATTAAATAAAAACCTTTTGACTTTGATTAATAATTTTGGCGCCAAAAAGTCCGCCGCACCTTTTTTCCCGCCCAAAAACGGACAAATTCTAAAATTGGTAATCAGCCCGCTTTCTAATCAAAGTTGGGAGCGAAAGAATGTCATCGCAAAAATGTCTTGGACAGACGGACCGACAAAAAGTTGAATCGTTTAATACTCGGACCGTTTGTGTAAATTTTCGGATGGTCGCCTCGTCTTTTCGGACGCCGCTTAGTGGTGGTCAACTGTTTTCGGTTTATATAGAAAGTTTTTTTAATTGAATAATAAAAACATGCATTTACTAAGAGCGTTACAAGTAATAACAAATTGTACAAAATATATATAATACAGTGGAGCTATCTTCAGACCGCTGCCAAGGATTTAAAGTTAGCTCAACTGATCCATATCATTGTCAAACGAAAGCATCCTCGTCTTTGGGCTGCATTACCACACGGATAAGATTATTTTTAAAAAAATATTGTATTATTATAGTCTTCTTCTTCTTGTCGTGTCACTAGTTTCTTTCGAAACAGTGTGGTGAAAGGATTTTAAGTGCGCCTCAAGAGGCTCCTTTCGAGCACTTGACACATGACAATTATACAGTACAGTACGCATATGGTTCATAAGATTATTACATTGCATTACCGGTATAAATATTATAACTTCAGCTATTATCTAACATGATTTTGGAGTATCTATAATGTTTCTGGTTTGTCTAATAGGTACGTGATTTTTCCTAAAATGTATTTTTTTCCTATAATTATAATATATTCCTAAATGTATAACAATAAAATGTTGACCACCCCTGCCATAACCGCATTTGTTTGATATCGCCGACCACAGACAAACCCGAAGAAATAAGAATAAAATAAATTAATTACTGCAACAAATACTAAGAACGTGAAAAGCAACGTGGAATTGCACCAGAAATAGACAAAAATGTCTCCCATCATGAAAAAATTAACAGTATTTTTTGATAATTCTCTTCACACGTTAGGTTATTTCTTTCAACGTGATGTACGTTTAACATAGTTTCTTAAATTATATTTATTTATTTTTATTACATAAATGATAGTAGGCTTACAGTATCCAGACCAAAATGCTTACTTTGATGTCAATTTTACATGATACAAATTAATCATCAAGTGGTATATATAACAAAAAAAAAAAATTGTCGAAGTAAATAACAGTGACAGGGGCTCATTTCCCTATTTGATCTATGCCACTCATGCCCCTATTTACGGGACGATATACCTGGGACATTTTAAATAGAATACACTTGCTCAGAACAATATACCATCTCTTAAGCCTTTGCGAAGAGCTCTTTGTGAAGGGCTTGTCTGGGGAAATACTACCATCATGCATAGTTCTGCCGCCAAGCAGCGTTGCTCTGTTCCGGCTTGAAGAGTGTGGTCGCCGGTGTACTTACAGACACATGAGGCTCTATACTCTCTGTGGTTACCACTTAACCACAGAGAATAGTAGAGCTCTTTGTGAAGGGCACGTCCGGGGAAGAACTACCACCATCATTTTTTCTGCCGCCAAGCAGCGTTGCTTGATTCGGTTTGATGAAATTACAAGCATGGTATGAGGCTTATATCTGTCGTACCTCAAATTTATGAATCCAGTGCATCGTAGGGCACGTTCATGACTTGCGAGGCATTGCTTTATTATTGGTGATGGTTATCACTTAACACTCGGGCCATGCTTGTTCTAATAGCAAGTAATATAAAATATAATCACTACATAGTATAAAACAAAGTCGCTTTCTCTGTCCCTATATCCCTATGTATGCTTAAATCTTTAAAACTACGCAACGGATTTTGATGCGGTTTGTTTTATAGAAAGAGTGATTCAAGATCAAAAAAAATCAAAATCAAAATCAAAACGGTCTTTATTCAATACAATCACAAGGATCACTTTGAAACGTCTTATAAGAGGAAGGTTTATATGCATAATACAAACATAATCTCTTAGGGATAACCCACAATAACCGTGCGAAGCCGGGGCGGGTCGCTAGTATAATATAAAAATTACAGTTGTTTGTGTATATACAAACAACTGTAATTTTTTTATGTTTCTTGCTGTGAGAATCTTCAGGATAGTCAGTGTCAGTCCCCACTGCATACAATCGCAGTTCAGATAAGTATCGCGGTATCCATACAATCCATGCAAGAGGAATGCTGGCGGGATGTCGAAATAATAATGGACGCGGCCGTGCGCCATCAAAATTCAATTCGTCAACTTGTACTGTCGGCAGAACAAGGTGTCTCGCAAAATTAATGAAAATTAGACTTTTATTATATAAATCTTTATTATAATCACAAAGTATTTTCCTCACTTTATAGATAGTTTACATGAGCCCAATATAAGGAGAAAACATAGAGAATTTATTTCTTAAGATAAAATAACATGATGATAAAACACAGGTTGACAGCCTTCACAGCTCAGTGGGTGGTAGCTCTGCCTTTTGTGCCGTAGGCCGTGGGTTAGATCCCCACCGAGAACAAACACTTGTGTGATGAACACAGATGTTTGTTCTCTGTCTGGGTGTTATATAATATTAAAAGTGTGTATTTAGAAAAAAAGTATATAAGTAGTATATCAGCTATCTGGTTTCCATATTACAAGCTTTGGCTTAGTTTGGGGCTAGATGGTACTGTGTGGAATATCCACCAATATTTATTTATTTTTATTTATTAGGTAAGTTTTTTAAGTCTCCTTGAACCTCTTCGGCTCATTGTTTTATAAATTTGGTTTTATTCTATTCTCTCTAAATTAAAATATAAGTAGTTTTACCTACACTTACATAAAAAAAAACATTCTAGATTTTTTTTTTCGGTATTCCAGACAAGAGTTGGTATATATAGATATTGGTAATTTCAAGACAAGTCAAAGTCAAAGTCAATAGGTATTTATTCAATAAAATCACAAGGATCACTTTGAAACGTCTTAAAGCTAGATGACTCTAGGTGCCAGTTCCACGCGACCAAAGCCTAGAAGAACATCGCGATACAGGGTTTTATGGCAAGATAGTTAATTATGCTTTAAAATTTGTGATTTGCCAACCGTACTCAAAGAAGCAGTGTCCTGTTGAGTAGACTACACAATTAATTCTCTATTTAGCGTTTTTGCTCGTCAAACTACGTTTAGCTGAGCATTAATTTCAAATCTTATTAGTATGCACCCATTTTGAGCTAATCTTGTTTGTAGGTAACAACAGTTTTCAAACTGAAACACAGCGTTGCTGCTTGGCGGCAGAAAAAGGCGTGGTGGTAGTACTTCCCCGGACGAGCCCTTCACAAAGAGCTCAACTACTCTTAACTACAGCAACTGAAAGAAACCCTATTTTGGGACGTGCCTCTGACCAACTTCTTTAGAATTTTTAAGGAGCTTGAGTACAGGCTATAGTATGATTGTCAAACTTCATAATTTTCGGCTTTCATAACTTATATTCAATCCTTTCAAATATTAGGTGGCCTGATGGCCGGTGGATAGCAATTCCTTTATTTACTAATGAAAAAATGATCTCTCTTGTCGTGTCACTAGTTTCTTTCGAAACAGAGTGGTGAAAAATTTAGAGTGCGCATTTAGAGGCTCCTTTCGAGCACTTGACACATTAGCATGTGTCAAGTTCTATAGCTAGAACTTTTTAGGTTCTACGACATGCCGGTTTCCTTACGATGTTTTCCTTCGCCGTTTGAAAGTACTGGCTTTGTGCACATACATTATTGAATAGAAAAACTCATTGGTGCACGACCGGTTTCGAACCCATGACCTTAGGATCAGAAGGCGGGGCCGCTACTAGAAGACTAGTGCTCAAAATAACTAAAATGCTGGTATAGTTGTATGATGTCTACAGCGTTACCAGGCTACGTAAAGGGCGCAATACAAAAAGTCATACAAAAAGGAAATTGGCAACAAAACAAGAGCACGAATTAGATTATGGACCTTGGCTTGGGTTGTTGCCAGAAAAAGAGAATTTGACGTGACTCTTCGCTCTGAAAGGGCGTTAAATCATCAGAAAATTAACCCTGTCCACAACGTCGGTGTAAATGTGAAGTCTTAAGCACATTCGGGTTTGACTTAAACGTGACTAGGTCTACGTAGATGATGATAATGTCAAAGTAAAAGTAATGAACTCATACCTGAGGACACATCTTGCAGTGGTACTTCCTGGCGTGGGCGTGCAGCGGCTGCAGCTTCGTGGGACCCTTGCCCAGCGGCTGCGGTACCACCAGCAAGCTGTTGTTGGTGCCGCCGACTGGTGATGATGACGAGGAGCCTGGAAGAAGAGAATCTAACCTTACTGTTATGATAAAAAAAGGAAGACTTGCTAATTTAAATTACGGTACATATTCCCTCAGATTTTTGAGTACTAAGTGCTGAAGATTCTTTAGATGACTTGGGGGGTAGTCAGGGTATTAGTAGTTCTCTTTTATATCTTAATAATAAAAGCAGTGGCAGTTTTTATTGAAAATGTTTGTTGTACGACTTTGACGAATGACTGAGAGGCAAATGCACAAGGTGCAAGCGTCTATAGGTACACTATACTACATTTTCAGTCACTATACATTTTTGTGGTCAGAGGTCAATAAAAATTATATATTTCTCTCATTTCGTTGTACTTTAACTTGTCAAACATCATCATCGCTATCAGCCTAAATAAGGCCACACTGGGAGGTGTACCTCCACCTCCACCATACATTGGGTGGCCTATGGCTTGACATAGTCCCCTTAACAAGCGAATTGAAGACCACAGTGTTGAGAGATGCTGCTGTCCTCATAGACGTACCCTTATTTGCATCTTAGGACATCCATGAGGGGTCCAAGGTGTCCTATTCCATGTCAGGCCCCTCGGCCAACTTATAAATCTTACAACATCCATGAGAGATTGTCCTATTATAAGTCAGGGCCACGGCCAACTAATAATAAACGGTAAAAGTAATTATCAGCATGCTGGTCAATACCCCAAATCTCACCTGATCGGCCCGGTCCAAGGCCAGCTCCGTACAGCATCTGGCTCATGGACTGGTGGTGGCCGAGCCGGTCGTCCACTTTCTGGTGACCGCTCACCGTTCCGTCTCCCGTGCTCATTTTGGCCTGGAACATAGAAAGAATACGTTAAGCGTTTTTATACTACTACTACTTGATAATGGAACAAGCAGATGGCCCACTAGAACTTTTAACAATGCATTGCCTCGCAAGTCACACACCATAGGAATGTGCCCTATGCACTGTCCTGTGTCTGTCAACTTGAGGCATACAGATGTTAAGCCTCATGTGCCTGTAATTACACCGGCAACTATAGCGACAGAAATAGGCTTGAGGTGGTGACGGTTTTAAAGATTAATTATTATTGAAATGGATCTTAGGGCTATGATATGCCACAGAGCAATTCAGCTTTGCACTACAGCCTTAACCTCATTCCGTCCGTGACAGGTGGCAAGCCCATCGCCACTGCTAGAGCATCAGCTGGGTTTCCTTCACCCTTTTTGTATTGGTCAAGATAGTAATCGTTTTTTGTAAAATCCAAGAACTTGTTAATGAAATAGTGCCACAAATGACATCCCCCCGAAGCATCTTACATTATTTAAAACCATGATTAATTCCAGAAGCGATTACTAGTTTAACCCATTGTAAATGGTTACCGATTTATCAAATATTGTCCACCCCATCTCTAACTTAATTTGTATAATTTATGACTGCCAAACATCACGGTCGCAAATAAATTAGCAGCACGAAGGGACGGCTGATGGTCACTGCAGAGCGCCGTGAAGATAAGAATACCATTTACATCTGACATACGGCTGAAGATTTGGAAGAACAACATTTACTTTTAATAGTAGGTAACGACGAACAAATCAAATTAAATACTTAATTTTATCAGATTTTTAGGTACAAATATGGTAATTAAGGTCTTTATATAAAATATAGTCTTACTAAAATCTTACCAATACCTACAGGCATACAAAACTATTTTGGGCCAATATAATTTTAGGCAGGGCCAAAATAATTTTAGAAAAGCATTCCTAGGCAGTGAAGGACGTGTCATTACAAAATATCTAAATATTAATCATATTTAAAAAAAAATATGTCTGTAAAGAAAAATGAAGTAAGTGTACATACATACCTACGTAGTCAAACGGTTAAGTGTTATTTCAGTGGAATATATCCAAATCTTCAGCCGTTTAAGTTTAAGTTTGTAATCTACCAAAGCTGTGTGTTGTATATTCCTAGTTTAAGTAACACTTACTTAGGCTTGACTAAGCGTTTGACTACGTAGGTAAGTACCTACTTCCTTCTCCCATGGGGTTTTACACAAACGAGATTGGATATACATAGAGTTGTGAGCACCATCACATTTAGTCGTCGGTAAGCGATTAATTACAAATTTCCTAAGGCACTCCGCAACATACAGGTAATATACATAATATACAGGTAATATAATATAGTATTGAATACTGCAAAAGTCAGCAAAGTGTGAAAGGCACTAAGCTCCGAAATCAATAATTTAATTTCTAGTATTACTAGTGGAAATTTGTGTCGTTGATTGGTAAGTCATTAATTAGTATTAATTAGTACCTTATACCTAAAATACAGATGATGAATGTTTTAATTTAAGAATGTTTTTATACGTAATATCCTTTTGAAAAGAAGAAAAAAAAATGTTTTTTATGCACATGTCTTCCAGGCTTGGGTACTATAAACAAAGGTTAATTTATTATTTTATTTCAAAATGGTTTTTGAAATAGCCATAAGGTTTTTTGTTCAAGATACATGTGGACCACTCAATTAGGCTTTGTAACATCACAAAAACTTTGTTAGTTTCTAGGTATTAACGACGGAGAGATGATATCAGATGATCTGTAAGCCAATTTGCAAATACAATACAAAACATTAACTTACGCCATCACAAAAACTGGTCGGCCATACATTTAAAATATTAATTTTGAAAAACTCAAGGCAGCCACTCATAAATACCTACCTAGATAGATAGATAACTCTTTATTTTTCACCACACAGAAACAAAATACAGGTTTAAGGGCCTTGACTTAAGGCATACATTGAGTCAAAACAATGGGCGGCCTTATCGCTGAGCGGGATCTCTTCCAGGCAGCCTTGCAAATATATTCATATATACATTTATATTCATTGTAAATATTCTCTAGTCCATATTTTTCCAAAATAATACAAGTAGTTATATACGAGTGTTGTGTCAGCTCCACAAATCCAACTAACTAACATGTCTCAAGGGGTAGTTCAATACTAATATTTTACAAAGCAAACCAAAGGTCCCACAATCATAATTTAGTGACCACGCGGTCAGGCCAAATCGTGTGTTATTAACGAGAACTCGTGACTTCCGAGTTATCGAGTTGTGGTCACCCTACTCTTGATGGATGGATTAATTAGTTACAGCATGGAGGATCACAAGAGACGCAAATATGAAGTTAAGAAAATACTGATTCACGACTTTGATCCCCAGGCACGGTAGATATCCCCTCAGATCCCTTGGTACCAAGGATCATACAAAAGAGCGGTAGGAACCAAGCTGTAAGTTTGTTTTCTGTTCTCTAGGCTTTGATCGCGCGGAACTGGCACCTAGAGTCAGCTTTAGACGTTTCGAAGTGATCCTTGTGATTTTATTGAATACCTTTTGTCTTTGACTTACCAGATACGAAAATACTCAGTGTAGAGATGCCCTAAGAAGAAGAAGAAGGGTTAGTCACAGGTACGTCCGAATAACAAAGTTTGGCAAATACCCATTCTACAGCCTTTCCACAAACTACGTTCCAAATACAACAAATTATTAATTATTTTACGTATTTATTGAAACTATTTCCAAAAAGCCATAAATCCAAACTATCTGACCCGTTCGTTGCAAATTAATTTAGTACCGATAACGCCCTCTGGCGGTGCGGCGTGCAATTTAATTTCGGAGAGTTTGACGCGAAACCACAGAATTCGGGGACATTTTGTCACAGACAATATTAAAATGAAATACCACTACTGTAGCATGACAGTAGTGGTACTATCCTACTAATAATTAAAACGCGAAAGTTTGTAAGTATGGATGGATGTTTGTTACTCTTTTACGTAAAAACTACTGAATAACTTTAATGAAACTTTACAATAATATAGCTTATAATAATAATAACACACAGGCATCAATTTATAAAGATATTGTGTAACTAATCCTGCGCAGACGAAGTCGCGGACACCAGCTTGTTTTTAATCATTTGTAAGCATTCACCTTCAATAATATATTATACATATATTGTAACAAGGATCATACAAAAGAACGGTAGGAACCAAGCCGTAACTTTGATGCCTATTCTTCTAAGCTTAGAGCTGATTTCACCATGCTCTTTTAGTTACTAATCAAGGATTAACAGGCCGTTAAATCTAGCCTTAGATGTCAAACGCGTACATTTTGACATATTTAACGGCCCTTTAATCCTTTGTTAATCTAACTGAGCATGGTGAAATCAGAGCTTAGTCGCGTGGAAATGACATAGTTTCGCTGTGTTTCGTTTTGAAGAGTGTGGTTGCCGGTGTAATTACAGGCACATGAGGCTTAACATCTGTATGCCTCAAGTTGATGGACGCAGGGCGACGCAGGGACGTGACTTACGAGGCACTGCTTTGTTATAGGTGATGGTTATTACTTAACATCAGGTGGGCCATCTGCTTATTCCATCACCTGGTTGTATAAAAAAAACTTTTGTTTTTATTTATAAAGTGTCCTTGATATTTTGCAGTAGTTGGTATTCCATTAGGTCATTGCAAGTGCTTCGTCTCTGGTGGAATACAAACCAATTTCCTCATGTTGTTTTCTTTCACTAAAACCCTTACCATCTCTGAGGGCTTATTACGAGTTTAGTGCCGATCAAGTGCCGATCGTCGATCGTTACGATACACCGAATTTTCAATGAAAAAAAAAACAGGTTCTCAAAGAATACGCTAGATGCCGTTGATTTATTTTCATAGAAAATTCGGTGTATCGTAACGATCGACGATCGGCACTTGATCGGCACTAAACTCGTAATAAGCCCTCTGAGCATGAGCGTAACTAAGTACTACATTACATTTAACCAACTTCAAAATAAGTGGAGGTTCTCAATTCGACTGCACGTTTTTTGGGGATGTTTGCTGCGCGACTACTCCGCAAATTATGAATTGATTTTCATAATTTTTATCGAAGTTGATTCAGCACTTTTTGAAAAAAGCAATATAAGCAAAAAGTATAAGTTGTTTCTATGTTTTGCGGAATATCTAAGTTAGTCGGTTTTTTGCAAAAAAGTTAATACTACCAATTTTTTTATCGTCAATGATTTCTCGGTCATAAGATCAGTAGAAATTCTTCACTATTTTCAAAACGACAAGTGCTTTGCACAGACACGTAGACCCCAGGCATGACCGAAGGGACAGATGTGACAAAGGAGCCTCATTTGCAACTGTCCCTTGCAGTAGCACGCCCACATTCGCTGTTTTGATCTCCCAAACACAGCGGTCCTTACAAAAAAGCGAAATCTACGAAAAGAACTAATCATGAAACAAATGCTTATCTAATAAAAATAAAATCGGCCAAGTGCGAGTTGGACTCGCGCATGAAGAGTTCTGTACCATTATCTATAAAAACGGCAAAAAAAAACACATTTGTTGTATGAGAGCCCCTTAAATATTTATTTTATTCTGTTTTTAGAACTTGTTGTTATAGCGACAACTAAAATACATCATCTGTGAAATTTCAACTGTCTAACTATCACGGTTCATGAGATAAAGCCTGGTGACAGACGGACAGACAGACAGACAGACAGTGAATTCTTAGTAATAGGGTCCCGTTTTACCCTTTGAGTACGGAACCCTAAAAATAATGAGATTGAATAAGGTTGCATAAATTCATTCAGTACCAACTTAACCTGCATAGGTACTAGTTTAACTCGCGACCACTTTTGGGTTGTATGTGAACACGGATATAGATCAAGTTAAACAAAGCCAAACAAAAATGACGCTTACTACAAGGACATAAAAGGGAGCAGAATCTGATGCGTATCGGAGTATGCTATTATCTCAGTACCCCAAGTCTGAGTTTTGTTTAACGTTTTTTGTAACGTCAGGCCTTTTTTTTTATACAACTAGCTGATGGAACAAGCAGATGGCCCACCTGATGTTAAGTGGTAACCATCACCTATAACAAAGCATTACCTCGTAAGTCATGCACGATAGGAACGTGCCTTACGATGCACTGCCCTGCGTCCATCCACTTCAGGCATACAGATGTTAAGCCTCATGTGCCTGTAATTACACAGTAACCACACTCTTCAAACCGAAACACAGCAACGCTGCTTGGCGGTAGAAAAAGTTGTGGTAGTACTTCCCCGGACGAGCCCTTCACAAATAGCTTTTTCTCTTTTCAAAAGGACAATACTTCTACAAACCTAAGACTTGGACTGTATTTATGTATTTTTATCACATCAATTCGAAAATAGATAGTTTGCTCTTCGAAAACAGGTAGCAAAATAGCACTTTGATCCCAAGGGCGGTAAAGTACTTTACCGCCCAAGGGCGGTAATGTGATTTGAATTTGGAATGTGCTTATTGAGTAAAAGTTCCAATCACCAAAGAGATCACGAACACTGTATGAACAAGCAGGCTTTATGATTAAAAAAAAAAGCGCCTGAACTAAATAAAAATAAACAAAAACACGTGAAACGCGCATTCCACCTTTGTTCATAATTGTTTACTCAAATTCAGATTTTACTTAGTTTTATGAAAATAAATAAAATTACAATAAATACATGATTATAACTATGAGATTATGTGACATTGTGACAATGTGACTATGTGACAATGTGACTTTGTGACTTTGTGACGTTGTGACTTTGTGACGTTGTGACTTTGTGACTTTGTGACTTTGTGACTTTGTGACTTTGTGACTTTGTGGCTTTGTGGCTTTGTGACTTTGTGACTTTGTGACTTTGTGACTTTGTGACTTTGTGACTTTGTGACTTTGTGACTTTGTGACTTTGTGACTTTGTGACTTTGTGACTTTGTGACTTTGTGACTTTGTGACTTTGTGACTTTGTGACTTTGTGACTTTGTGACTTTGTGACTTTGTGACTTTGTGACTTTGTGACTTTGTGACTTTGTGACTTTGTGACTTTGTGACTTTGTGACTTTGTGACTTTGTGACTTTGTGACTTTGTGACTTTGTGACTTTGTGACTTTGTGACTTTGTGACTTTGTGACTTTGTGACTTTGTGACTTTGTGACTTTGTGACTTTGTGACTTTGTGACTTTGTGACTTTGTGACTTTGTGACTTTGTGACTTTGTGACTTTGTGACTTTGTGACTTTGTGACTTTGTGACTTTGTGACTTTGTGACTTTGTGACTTTGTGACTTTGTGACTTTGTGACTTTGTGACTTTGTGACTTTGTGACTTTGTGACTTTGTGACTTTGTGACTTTGTGACTTTGTGACTTTGTGACTTTGTGACTTTGTGACTATGATTATGATTATTCATAAGTTGCACTAAGTTATTTTCTCATAGAGGGTGATAAAAAGTAGAGTGTCCACCTCGGGAGCAACACTATTTTAAGCTCGAGTGAAGTACTTTGAATCCCTCGCTACGCTTAGGATTCTACTTTAGAATCCCTCGCTACGCTCGGGATTCTACTCTAGAATGCTTCGCTCCGCTCTGGATTCAAAAAACACTCTCGCCATAAAAATAGTTGTTTGCTCCCTTGGTAAACAATCTACTATTACCTTTGCTATTTATATCCCTTATGAGTTGAGATTCATATTTCTTTTTATTGTGCAACATTAAACAACACACAAATTATTCATGGATTCATCGACAAGTCCTCGCATCAATTTTATATTCTTTAGAATGTGCATATCACTCATAAGTGTATATCACCAAAATCCTAACTCTAAACCGTCGAAGTAGGTCAAAAAACACCGCCGTATGTAACCCCGTTCGCAGTTTACGTCAAAAGTACCTATTAATCGCAGATAGATGGCGCTGTACTAAACTATTTTCACAATCTATCTAGACGGTACATTTTACGAGCAAAACGTTAAAGCGCTCGTATCGTGACCTATTTTATTTTGTTGCTTTTATGCAATGTATTTGAGAATTATAAACATGCAAGATACCTATTTTCTTTGTTATGCTTGGTTGTTTGCAAGGGTTTAATGACCCAAGTCTGATTTACCAAGGGTAATAAATTGAGATAAATATGTTATGGAATGTAAAGTGCAACTGTTTTTCATTATTCTTGTCACGATAAAAGAAAACTTTGATATATTATTGCATTCGTTTATATTCCTTTAGTTATAATACTACACTACGTCGTTAAAGCAACACTACGCCACCGAGTCAAGTGAATTCGTCAACATCTTAGATAGAAGGTCAAAAATTTTACTACGCATCAACTACGTCATCCAAAGCTCACGTCTCACCTTGTAGCCTTGTTGGCTAACCAATAATGATTTGTCAAGATTACGATACGCCTACGCCAAAAAGGTCAACTAAACCACTAATTATAACTACGTCATTCAAGGCTCACTACATTTTCACTACGTCTAACCTTTTGGCCTTATTAGACAGCCAATATAGTTTTGTAAATATCTACCTAACCTAAGCCTACGCCAAAAAACTCAACTACGCCACTAATTATAACTACATCATTCAAGGCTCACTACGTTATCACTACTTCTAACCTTTTGGCCTTATTGGACAGCCAATATAGTTTTGAAATATCTACCTAAGCTAAGCCTACGCCAAAAAATTCAACTACGCCACTAATGTAACTACGTCATTCGAGGCTAACTACGCGACTAATTATAACTACGTCATTCGAGGCTCAATACGCCACTAATTGTAACTACGTCATTCGAGGCTCACTACGCCACCAATTGCTACGTCTCACCTCGTAGCCTTGTTTGATGGACATGGTGCCCCGTGGCCGAGACCACGCGGCATACTCCAGGCCATCCTTTTGTTGGTAGTGCTGTCGGACAAACAATTACTTCATAAAGATATACCGAGATGAGGAAATGTCGAAATACACTTTTTAACAGACCGAGGGTGGTTGGCACGAATACACTTGCAATTAATGAGCGACGTTTCCGATTGGAAATAGTTTGGATCAGTTGAGCTATCTCTAGATCATTCGCAACAGTCTGCAGATAGCTCGACTGGTGTATATGTATTATTACATTTGTAAATAGTTGTATTCATTGTAATTTTCTTTGTAAATAAATACTTAAGCATATTAAAAGCTGGACAATTTGTAATACCACGCTTACACTCAGCACATGTCCGTGAAAATGTGCAGGGACATGGAATGTAAACAGGCCACTTCCATGTCCACTTGCATTGCCGATCGAGTACGTTCGCGTTTCCCGCGCTCCCAAGTGTTCAGGCAAAGTAAACACACATTGCCGCGACCACGGAATAGTGTATATTTACATTTCAGTGGCCGCGACGCTGCCGCGGACATATGGCCGGCCACATTTCCGTCCACGCGAATGGCAGCGCGAATGTCTTAATGTAAACGCGGTATAATATGAAGATAAGGTAGTGTTTTTGTGTTACACTGCGCGCCAACACGGCAACGCTCGATAGTCGAGTTTTCATCGCCGTGCAGTGTAACTCAAATATGACACCTTCAAAAATTAAATTATTCGTGGCTGGTGTTACACAGGACGAAGGAAGGAAGGGAGGATTTGACCTGATGTGGAATACAACAGTCTCAACTAGAACGAGTTCTGTGATGCGTTGGCGCATGAATTGCCGGTTCGTTTCCCGCGGTGGAACAATATTTTGCATGTACGTACTTACAGTGTTTTTTTTTAATTAAAGATTTGTGGTTTCAAGTGGTAACGACTAAAGAAAACAATTCAGAATTTAGATCATGTAATGCAAGTGTTTTTAAAAAATCCGTCACAATAAATATTTATATTAAAAAATAATATATGAAATATTTTTGATACGTTTTTTCTACCTACTACGATTGGCATTGATTTATATTAGTTTGGGCTATCTCTAGATCATCCGCAACGATCTGCAGATAGCTAAACTGTTACATGTTTATTTTGTAAATTTTGTAAATACTTGCATTGCATACAATGTATTACATTGTAAAAGGATCATACAAAAGAACGGTAGGAACCAAGCCGTAAGTTTGTTGCCTGTTCTTCTAGGCTTTGGTCGCGTGGAACTGGCACCTAGAGTCACCTAGCTTTAGGACGTTACAAAGTGATCCTTGTGATTTTATTGAATAAATACCTATTGACTTTGACTTTGACATTAATTGTAATTTTCTTTGTAAATAAATGTATAAAATAAATTAATTTTAAACTTTTCCAACATTCATTGTCTACAAGCGATGATTAACTTTAGATTGCCTTTTTTAAATTTAAATTAAGCTATATTGTATCTCAAATTATCTTATCTTATTGCTTAACAACTTTAAAATAAACAACAATAGTGATAGAAATACACGGAAACTTGTTATAAAAGAACAGTTTTATGACGTCTTTAAAACTATCACCATAATCTAGCAATACCCTTTATAGTTGGTTCCTAATGCTTTTTACGCTACAACATAAAGTTATATATTCGTAGGAAAAACGATTTTTATATCCATGACCCGGCCAACATATAAAATGTTAGTCCTGAAGTCTCCCCGTCTCGCTCTAACGCAGTTAGTGCGAAGAAGACAGATTCACGTGTGACGCAGAGACGTACGTGGAGGAAAAAGGTTTGGGGAGGTATGGAGTCGATTTGATGCAGTTTATTGGTGGAAGGAAATAAAATAAGGTGTAAAGTTAAAATGATAAAACTCGTAAGGAAGCGTCTCTTTAAAAAGGTTAAAGTTACGTAACGTTAGCAGTAATCATGTAGGTTACAAAAAAAACTCGTAGCTTGAGGCAACCGCGTTGTCTTACTTAGTTCCGACACTTAGTTTCATTTCATTTCACTAACTGCGAATGCTCAAGTTACACGATACTTTTAAAATAACTCGGGAATAGATGTAGATTGGTATTGCTATGGTTTGTTGACGCAATATTATAATAAAATATTTTAATTAAAATTTTACATTAAGTTTATGCACTTAGGGGAATAAGCTCAAGTGAATATATATGATATATTTACGATGCCGTTTTTATGGTAGTGGACTACTCGTATGAACTCTACGGTATATTTACGTTCTTTGATTTTAATGATTTCCAGCAAATTATTATGTCTAGCAACTTATACTCTTTCAGTAAATTATTATTTCCTAGGTTTGTAAAGACATTTGAAAAACTTTTGAAAAAACGTAAATAATGTAAGAACTTTTTCAAATTGTCATCTCCATACATTTCATGTTCCCAAGAAAACCCCACGACGAGTATTTTCCTTCACCTTCCCTATGCATGTGTGCACGTGTGGGTGCGTGCACATGTGTGCTACCCACTGTGCATGTGTGTGCACGTCTTGGGTAGTAAAATATTATGCTGTCGGGTCTTGAAATAACATTGTATAGATAATCAATAACTGTGTTAGGTCCTGAATTTCAGGGCGTTAGGTTTCAGACAAGGGTTTTTAGGTTAAAATGTCGGTTTACGTTTTATGGAATGAGAAGTTTCATGAAAATAGAGTTGCAAGCTTTTAAACTTACAAAATTTGTTTTCCTAGGAGAGTAGACAGCTTTGTATATTTACTTAGTACCGTTTGTTGTAGGAAGCAAATTTGATTGTTTTTGTTATTATTACTTAAATAGCTTTCCATCAGGTGGACCGTACATTTGTTTACTCACTAATTAGGTACATAGTATAAAAACCAAAATCGATCGTTCACCAATGAGTTTTTCTGTTCAAAAATGTATGTTCACAATGCCAGTACTTACTCTCAAACGGTGAAGGAAAACATCGTGAAGAAACCGGCATGTCGTAGAATCGAATAAGTTCTATAACATGTGTCAAGTGCTCGAAAGGAGCCTCTTAAGGCGCACTTAAAATCCTTTCACCACACTGTTTCGAAAGAAACTAGTGACACGACAAGAAGAAGAAGAGTATAAAAAAATGCTTTAAGGAAAAAAATTAAGCGTTTATTTATGTGTTAGAAATATCTACTTTACGAGTACATTCTGTCCTAAATAGGAGTATTTTCGGATACAGAAATAACTTTTAAAACAAAGATATAAAAATATTGGTTGATACAATATATCTGAGAATATATTGATACAATATGCTCTTTCTTGCTTTAAGTTAGGGCGATAGCTCTGAGTGAAATATTTCGTATCCACATTTAGATTTTAAGAGTAGTAGAGCGCTTTGTGAAAGGCTCGTTCGGGGAAGTACTATCATCATGCCTTTTTCTGCCGCCAAGCAGCAACGCTGTGTTTCGGTTTGAAGAGTGTAGTTGCCGGTGTAATTACAGGCACATGAGGCTTAACATCTGTATGCCTCAAGTTGATGGACGCAGGGCAGTGCATCGTAGGGCACGTTCTTATCGTGCGTGACTTAGAGGCAATTCTTTGTTATAGGTGATGGTTACCACTAAACAACAGGTGGGCCATCGAGTTGTAGCATCAGCTAGTTGTATAAAAGAAAATTAGGAGCTACTACTCTTCGTTTTATTTATAATCTTTCTTAGAAAATGTGACAAAAGCTTAACAATAAAATTGCTATCTATTACCAATCCATTATGCAAAACTGTGAAGGGCAGCCGTCTTCAATCGTTTATAACAAGTGACAGTCTGGCTGTCACGTCACGTCAACAAGTCACGCACGATACTACCATGCCCTACGATTCATTTTCTGACATTTTGGGAAGCAACATAGCTTTTTCATTTTATTTGTTTTTCTAGTGTTATTTTGAGCTGTGTTGTGTAATTTCGATGGTATTTTAACCAACATTACTTGAGGTTTTAGCACAAAGTTCATTTCATTTGGAATGAAAGTGTATTGTGATATCCTGATTTGACCGAAAATGTTTCCAATGTTTTGAAGAAAACCGCCACCATTTTCTTCAAAACAAATGACGGCCGACTTGACTATAGACTGACTTGACAAAAAAGTATTTATTCAATACAAATCACTTGACACTGGCAAGATTGTCTGTCGAATGACAGACAGGAGCCATAAACGGAGAGAAGAAGAAGACCATGCCCTACGATGCACTGCCTTGCGTCCAGCAACTTGAGTTATACAGATGTCAATGATGTAACATTAGTGTACAAAATACAATGTAAGTTAAGGAAAAATAATTAATAATAATGTATTCGAAATGTTTTGAAATGTTAAACTGTAAATGAATTGTCAATATTGAAATCGGGAAATAAAATGGCTAATATTAAAAAAAAGTCGCATGTGCCTGTAATTTCAACGGCAACCACACCCTTCAAATTGAAACAGCAACGCTGCTTGGCGGCAGAAATAGGCATGCTGGGGTACTCCCAGCATGTACCCACAGGTACCCACAGACCGCTTCAAACCGAAACACAGCAACGCTACTTGGCGGCAGAAAAAGGTGTGGTGGTAGTACTTCCTCAGACGAGCCCCTCAGAAAGAGCTCTACTACTCTTTATAAGTATGGGAATATTATGTCAATATTATAGCCGTTGTTCGGTAGCTTCCATTGTACCGATAGCGCTGTAAGAATTATCAGACGATCACCAGCATTTAATCCATTCGAAAAAAAGTCAATATTTATACCTAAACGGGTTGATTTTCTTTATACTTGGTGTTTAAAAAGTTCCAAATCAAGCTATTTGCTTCAACTTTTATGACGCGGGCAGCCGAAGAGTGAGATTACTTTTCTTGGAATTCTTTGACTTGTATGTTTTCAGAAGAGTGAATATTCTAAAGCGTGTAAATATAAAATGTAAAATAGTAGTTTATTTTTAAGAACACGTAATAATTAAGTTATAACTCGACACGGTTTCAGCCGAAATGTCCTAAAAACGCATATTTCTCTCTAGTTATTATAATGAGGAAAACTTTAGTTTATTTCATTAGAAAATAAAAAAGATGATCAAAAGAATACTGTCGCCAGTGGCGGGTGAATGTACCAAATGACAGCTGACAGCGCGTCGGGGGATTGATCTGATAAATCACACACACACTGAGCGTACACAGTAGGGTATTATTTAGTCCTATTTCTTCTTGTATTATCACTCGCTTTCGAAACAGTGTTTTGTCCTACTGATAAATGCATCAGGGCAGTGCATCGTAGGGCACGTTCCTATATCGTGCGTAACTTACGAGGCAATGCTTTGTTGTAGGTGATGGATACCACTTAACATCAGATTGGCCATCTGCTTGTTCCATCAGCTAGTTGTATCAAAAAATGATTTTTATTTCAAGTTTAATACTTGTTTATTTGATAGCCATAGTGTGGACGTGTACAGAGATAATCCCCCACTTCCTAGTCTCCAGTTTAGCTGTGACAAATGGAGGCCCCGCAAATTGAGTTCGGATGCCGCCACACGTTGAAGCGTTTAATCATTATTTTCTCTTTTAGATAATGTCTTGTGGAAAAGAATTGCAATAAAAATAAACAAAAAGCGGTCATCCGAGACTTGAAAATCTTCGCGAAATGATTTTTATACTACAGATTTCCCACTTAGCAGTTTCAAGAAACTAGTAATTAATGCATACAACTTAGTTGATTGCGATTTTTCAAAAATACGTTCAGAGATTTGAACCTTTCAAAATTTTGGAGTGTGCGAGAAGTATTTTTAAGTGTCAGCCCCTTAAAAAAAGAATCACGATCTTCAGCAAGTAGTACGTAATATAGATGATGCCTATGAAGGCGAAGACAAGAGCTAATGTGCCTCTCGCTCGCATGTTTCGACATGTTGAAGGATATAAAATCACAAACCCTTTTTTGAAAAATCACAATCAACCATTTTGATTGACCAAAATGATTTTTTTACTAAACTGTGTGCAATGTGATTGCACGCAGTTTAGTAAAAAATCGATCGATACATATTTTCCTACTCAAAAGTTTGCTTTACTAGTTTTTACTTTTTTTACTAAACTGTGTGCAATCAATTTTTAGAATATGTGTTTAGTGATTTTATATATCTTTCAACATGTCAAAACGTGCGAGCGAGAGTTACATTAGCTCTTGTATTCGCCTTAAGACGGTTCTGTGACTACCCGCATTATTAGCATCTCTCTCCTTTCACCATAGGTACTGTTTCGAAAGAACTAGTGACATGATCAGTAGTAGTATCATCTTAAAGTAGTAAAGTAACATTATTCTCACTAGGTCACCACCAAATTAAAACGTTGATTTCTTTCTTTATAGCATCTATCAAATAGATACAACCGCATCTGTAATAAGCCATCCGTCACAGTCACATACAGGGTGCCGCCTCCAATCGTTAAGAAGGGTCGGATGTGCAATCATTTGATAGTTATAGGGTGTTCAAAATTAAGAATATGTTTTTTAGAAAGATACTTTTATCAACTAGCTATTTATTATCATCAGCCCCAAAAAGTTCGCTGCTGTACTTTCCAGGAACGATTTTGAGGCTTCTTCTTCTTCTTCATTAACAAAATTTCGGAAATAAATAAAAAAATAAATGTTGGTCTACTGGGCAGAGAAGGTGTTGTACTCTTTATCGGGTTCGTGGTAATTAGGTTTTAATTTTTTAATGTTTTCTTAAGGCTTATGAAGGTACAATTCATCATTTTCCTACCCTCATCTCACGCTGCATGGGGTCGGCCCAAGAGATTTTCAGCTTCCACTCTCTCTTCTATCATTGGTCTCTTCTCTTGGGGCACATTTCACTACGTGACCACGGACTTTCAAAGGAGATAACAGAGTTGACGTCCGCCAGTTTAGTTCAGTATACGCGTTAAGCCTCTTGTGCCTGTAATTTCACCGGCAGCCACACCCTTCAACACAGAAACGCTTAGCGGCAGAAATAGGCATGGTGGTAGTACTTCCCTGGATGAACCACACACAAAGAGCTCTACTACTCTTCAATTCGTGGTGGGGGAATAAGATTTGCACAGACGTCTCGCAATAGGGTGTATCTTCTACTCGGAGAAGGGGTAGTACTACCACCACGCCTTTTTCTGCCGCCAAGCAGCGTTGCTGTGTTTCGGTTTGAAGAGTGTGGTTGTGGTGTAATTACAGGCACTTGAGGCTTAACATTGTATGCCTCAAGTTGATGGGTGCAGGGCAGTGCATCGTAGGGCACGTTCCTATCGTGCGTGACTTACGAAGCAATGCTTTGTTATAGGTGATGGTTACCACTTAACATCAAGTGGGCAATTTTATTTTTCTTAAAACTTACTCCCCTTACCCTTCACTCCTCGATATAATTAAAGCCTCAAATGTTTATTTCCAAGCTCCATGTAAACACGACAGAAGCTCCGAAGCTCCTATTTTTTACTTTTTAATCCGCCCAATCTGACAGCTTGTCGCAAAAATCTTAGCTAACAGTCCAGTTATCCCAGCTTAGGGTGTTTTCCACAAAAGCCATATAATCTAAGGGGGGCATCAGTCAACGTCACTCGCACGAGATGTAGGATAGCGACTTTGATGTGTCTCCGCCTTTATTCTTTAAGGAGTGTGGCGAGCTCGCCACCCGTCATGGAACGCAATGTTTAAGTTAAAATGCAGTGTGCAAATATTGGTATTATAAGATTAATGTAACGTTTTAGACTAAACGCGGTGTTGACTCAGATAGGTTGTAACAATCAATAGGAGTGTATATTTTGTTGTCCTCAAGAGCTTTTGAGAAGGATCTAGGTGAGTAAAAAAAGATAGGTATAGAGCAGACATTTTCATCTTTGGATATCTATTTAATTTAAAATGGTTGATGTATGTTTACTATATTACAGACCTAAGTAGTAGGTAGGTATGTAATAATCCTTACTAATATTACTATAAACGCGAAAGTTTGTAAGTATGGATGGATGGATGGGTGGATGTTTGTTACTCTTTCACGTAAAAACTACTCAATGGATTTTAATGAAACTTTACAATAATATAGCTTATACATCTGAATAACACTTAGGACACACAATATCTTTATAAATTGTATTTATAAAGATATTGTGTGACTAATCCTGCGCAGACGAACTTGCACGGTTATAAAATAAAAAATAGATTTTATTAGAATGATAATATCATAAACAAATAGGCATCCTTGATTATTTCATTCGTTATATATATTATATATATATATAATTAGAGATCGGGTAATCGAATGCATATTTACCTAAAGCTAATTTTTGGCTAACAAATTTTGGTATACTTTTGTAACGGGGCAATTGTCATTCGTGTCAGTTAAATTTGAATTAATTTCATGAAATCCCGAGATTTTTACTAAAAATCTCGGGATTTCATGAAAAAATCTAAGTATTAACTTTCCGGGGCCTCGGGATTTTTCGATAAAAAGTGCTTTCCATAATAGCCAACATCTCAACTTTAGGTAAATATGCATCCGAATATCCGATCTCTGGTTATAAAAGACGCCTTCCATATTAATAAAACACCAGAATACACTGGTCTGGGTATCACCAACCACTGTCAAAAAATCATCAGCGCATCGTGTGGGGGAACATTTTGCACTATCTTCCTATCCCCTAGCAAAGTGTAAGAAATATCAATTACAAAATAAGGCTTTCCTGACAGCAGTGTTTAGCTTCCAAGACGCTTAGGCTACGTACACACGAACAAATTAACGTGATGAGTCGCCGGCCGCGAGTCTGTCGACGCCCTAAGATGGATGACGAAAGAGCGGTACGAGGGCTTGCTACGACGAATTTGCTAAAATTCATGTACCAAGAAATAAGTTTCTATGTGTTTGCCTGAATCTTGTGTCGGAGTTTTCGGATATAACAACAAATGGACGCAAATTTAAGATGTAATATTAGGACGTCTGTCTTAGACATCCTCACAGAATCCTCAGTGGGTACTTAGTAATAAATTGCGAACGCCTATCACCTCTTTGCCGTAGGTTGGGTGCTGGAAATTGCGACACAAGTTTTACTTATGCAGTTTTCGCTGTTCTCATATTATTATGTTATTGACTCTGTATTTTTATGTTCTCTGAATAAATGTTTTATGTTCGCAGGGCGTGCGTGACTTACGAGGTAATGCTTTGTTATAGGTGATGGTTACCACTTAACATCAGGTGGGCCATCTGCTGCCATCAGCTAGTAGTATAACATAATAATAATAAGCTGAAGAAATTTTTGAGGGGATATCTACCGTGCCTGAGGGAAAAAAAGTGAGTAGTGAGAGTAAGTAGTTTTTTCTTTAAATATACGAGTATTTGTAGTTTCCTTTAAAACGTTAGCCTTCTTCTTGACGTATCACTTGTTTCTTTAGAAACGGTGTGGTAAAAGGATTTTAAGTGCGCCTCAAAGAGGCTCTTTTCGAGCAATTGAAACATTTTTTTTTATTTTAGATTTTTTAGGTTCTACAACATGACGGTTTCTTCATTTTCCTTCACCGTTTGATAGCACTAGGACTGCGCGCATACATTTTTGTACTAAAAACTCATTGGTGCACCAGTTTTGAGCTCATGACGAGGTGCGGCCACTACCACTAGACCCCCAGTGTTTTCTGAAGTGGTATTATTTTAAAATTCGTCGTAGCAAGCCCTTTGGAGGAAGGGCAGTAGGTAATTATTAGGTAGCATTTTCTGAACAATTGATTGCTCATCGCGTCGTACTGGCGGGGCTAATGATCTAATGTGCTGTCTTATTTTGTTATTCTTTTGTTTTGGGGCGTGGGATTGAATTAGGCTTAGAATTAGGTGAGTTTATTCTTGGCGCATTTAATAATAATAGTAACATTAGTGGACATTTCACACAGCACTATCTAGCCCTAAATGACAGTGAATGCAAAATGTTCAAAATACAGATGAAACAATTGAGCTATCTGTTGACCGTCAAACACAATCTAGAGATAGCTTAACCGATCTAAGGCAGTGACAATCGGAAGTATAAGTATCAAAAGTCAAAATCTTTATTCATAACCTTTTCATGTGCTGTGCTAAATAAATAGTTTAAAAGTTCCACTCAAGAGTTTTCCATTATAGAAGTTCTGAGATCCTACGTACACCAGTCTAAACCACCTATACAGGCACACACGAACAACCCCAAGATGATGGCTGAATGGGAATACTTGCAACATAATATACCTAACTATGTAATATTCTAATATATTGCAAGCCTATCACCGCTGCTAGAATGCTAATTGGTTTTCTCACGATGTTTTTCTTCACTGTGCAGGAAAAATCCATTGATGCACGACTGAATTCGAACCCACAACCTAACGATCAGAGGGTGGGGGTCACTAGACTCTCACCGTCTCATTCTCTAAAAGTGATTCAGAAATACTACAATGATAAGTCCCATTGACTACATTCACTACCGAAGCGCTTACCATAGATAAAACACAAAAAAAAGGATTAAAAAAGCAAAGAATAAGCTACCAAATCTGTACTAAATCTTTTTAAACAATCGATATAAAAGTCCCCTTCAGTTTAAATTCAATAGAAAGAATGAAAAAAATTGGTAAAAAATTTAAGATACGTAGCGGTTTGTTACCCTTTCTTGAGTCAAAATTATGTTGTCATCGAAGAATTAAATAGACAGGTAACTTGGTATAGGTAAAATGATCTTGATCATTGAACGAAACTAAGTGTTCCCGCACACGGGCCTCCGGCCACAACCACAAAACGCCGCCACTGGCATATTTCCTGTAGTTTTCATACATTTTATATGGACTCGCCGCACACGGTTGACGCCGGTAGCCGCCACACGGCTATGTAACTTCATATGAAAACTACAGGAAATATGCCACTGGCAGCGTTTTGTGGCTGTGGCCCGAGGCCCGTGTGCGGGAACACTAACTACGCCTCACTTAACTTCAATAATATAGGTATTATATTACATTGTAAAAGGATCATACAAAAGAACGGTAGGAACCAAGCCGTAAATTTGTTGCCTGTTCTTCTAGGCTTTGGTCGCGTGGTACTGGCACCTAGAGTCACCTAGCTTTAAGACGTTTCAAAGTGATCCTTGTGATTTTATTGAATAAATACCTATTGACTTTGACTTTGACTTTGACTTTAACAAACAAGACTTTAGCAACAATAACTCAGTTTCATCACGATTTTCTTTTGTTTTTGGATATAAAAACCTTGACCCAAAGATCGCTTTGCTCACTCGATCAGTTGTAATGCAGTTTTTACGAGCAAGTTGGCGCTTCGTCTTCATAAAGTCGTGTCATTCGATTCTTTAGAAACTGTGTGGTGAAAAGCTTTAAAGTGTGCCTGAAGGAGGGACCTTTCGAGCACTTCACACATGTTTTAGAACTTTTTAGGTTTTTCTAATACCTACTCTTTAACTAAGTTTTATAGAATTTGACTCGATTTGGCGGAATTCTAGCTGCAGCAGGGTAAGCAACCGTAGCAGAGTAAATGGTAATTCGGACGTACCTCTGACTAACCTAACCCTTCAAATATTATTGTCACTTCACGGTTCTAAAATAAATCAACTACATTACTTAGAAACAATCAAAACTAGAAATATATTGATATATATATTTTTATCAAACTTATTTTTACACTTGTAAGGTTATTTAATGAAAATTTAATATATTTATTAAAGGAATACTAAATAACCAAAAAAAAAAACATACTTATTACCTATAATGTATTTTTTGTGGTTGCTACACGAGAAAAACATTGAGTAGAAGCTAGTCATCATCATCATCAAAATAAAAAATAATTAAAAAGATATATCCCTAAAATTATTCCTAGCGTTTTACGCTACCATCTTTAGACCAACTTGTGCTAAAGTATCAAAATTATTGCACCCTCTCGCACCCCTTCACACCCCATCAGATCTCAGAATTTATGCCCCCAATAATATGCGCGTTATGAACTAACTACAACAGTTATAGTATCACACATCATAATATTGTATTGAATTGTTATTTATTGGGTATTCCTTATCAATAAATCTTTCAATAAAAAAAACAAAAGGTGTCATTGGTTTTCAAACGTTTTGTGTTCGATATCAATACCCGTTGAAATGTCTTAAAAAAAACTGTTGAGATGGCGACTAGACTAGACTGACTTGTAGACGTGAAATGCAACGACAATATTTAGTAGTGTTTTTTTTTAATGTGGATTGTATTTTTTTGTAGTCCTCGAAAGGAGCCTTTTTGAGTTGCACTTAAAATCCTTTCACCACAAAGTTTCTAAAAAAACTAGTAACACGACAAGAATAAGTAGAAGTTTTATACTACTTGTTAATTGAACATCAGATGGCCCACCTCATGTTAATATTAGAATTTTATGATAATTAATTTCTAAAAACACCTGCCCTTTTTTATTCTACTTGCTGGTAAAACAAAAAGACGACCCCTTCAACAAAGCATTGCCTCGCAAGGCACGCATGATAGGAGCGTGCCCTACATTGCTCTGCCCAATGTCAATCAACTTGAGGCATACAGATATAAAGCTTCGTGTTATTTTTCTATTAGATTATTAAATATTCAAGGAGTTTTCATAAAGAATAAATAATCTAATGTATTTTAGTTTTATAAATTTGTGATGATTTTCTAATATGTTGTAGTTTGATTAGTTCAGCTTTTGCATTGATCAGTATCAGATCAGTATTCTGTGCACAAGTGTTCATTTTCTGCCGTATAGCTAATCTGTCGAATCCAAGAATCTGCCCAATTCACGATCTGTCCAGTAGCGAATCTGCCGAATTTCGAATCTGTCCAATCCAGAATCTGTCCTACACCGAACAAAGGATTTCAACGGTACCCTTCAAACCGAAACACAGGGACGCTACTTGGCGGCAGAAATAGGCATGGTGGTAGTACTTCCCCGGACGAGCCACACACAAAGAGCTCTACTCTTATCACCAACATGATTCTTTTAATGTCCTTTCAGACTGCAAGTAGCTGGACGTCACCACTATCGAAATGTCTTGTGCTGAGAACGATCAATGGAGGAATAGATTTCTCCCATTGATCGCTCTCAACTTGAATATATTTTTTTATTTAAGAGACAGACAAACGGGCTTACGGCCCACCTGATGTTAAGTGGTCACCGTCGCCCATATACACCAACAACACTTGGGGTGTTATAGTTGCATTGCCTGCCCTAAAAAAATTAAAAATTTAGTTAGTTTTAAGTGCTTTTCCTTATTTTCTTTTAATTAATGTACCTATGGACTAATGGCCGGTTTCTGAAAGCTTGTTCAAATCTACAGTTGTCTAATCACTTGTTAACTGGAAAACGGGTTGCAAGATCACCAGGCAACTACTAAATTTTGAATCTTTACTAACACATGTTCAAAATTTAGTTGACTAGCGTTTTTGCAACTCATTTTCCAGTTAAGAAAGTGATTTGACATTGGATTAGGTTTGATAAAACTTTCAGAAACCTGCCGTTAGTCCATAGGTACATTAATTAAAAGAAAATAAGGAAAAGTACTTAAAACTAGCTACATTTTTAATTTTTTGTCGGCAATAAACGATGTTTATTTAATTTATTTATACAATAAAGTATTTAAGATGAAGCAGTCACCAATGCCCCTCTTTAACCTTCGCAAATAACGCACGGAAACAATGACGAGAAGGCATATACGGTGGCCACACTTTTGACAGGCAAGAGACCGGTCCAGGAAGATTAATGGTGGCTCTACTCATCGCGGTAATGACACCCCCTCCGCTCCGTCTAATGACATACACTAGGGTGGCCATGCGTGTGGTGGCCGGGTCAGGTGTAATGATTTATCTGGTAGCATCCGCCCGTGGCTTTGGTCTTCAAAAAAGAAAAATATAGCCTTATCTAATGGCTACTTTTTTCTTCTTGAATGGCAAACTTCTTGAAATAATCCTTCTAATATTATAAACGCGAAAGTTTGTAAGTATGGATGGATGGATGTTTGTTACTCGTTCACGTAAAAACTACTGAATGGATTTTAATGAAACTTTACAATGATATAGCTTATACAACAGAATAACACATAGGCTACAATTTATAAAGATATTGTGTGACTAATCCTGCGCAGACGAAGTCGCGGGCACCAGCTTGTATTAAATAATTTTGACTATTTCATACATCGTTACATTTTTACCCCCACATTTTTTTTAAAAAACTAAATACATTCTTGTGACACAGTATAACACCCAGGCACAGTATAAACATCAAAGCCATCACGTAGTTTTATCACTAAAGACTCAAAAATCCCTTTGAAGTAGTTAAACAGAAATTATGCTTCTATATAAAAGCACCTTAAACAGAAATAAGCTTTACGACTTTCATCCCCTGGCTCGGTAAGTCTTAAAGGATCTCTTAGTACCAAGTACCTTTTTCTTCTGGTTGTGTCACTTGTTCCTTACGAAACAGTGTGGTGAAGGGATTTTAGGTGTGGTGAAGGGTGTGCCTCAAAGAGGCTTCTTTCTAGCACCAATTACCTTAAAATTCTATGATGTCTGAGGGTAGTTAGAGGGACTTCCAATTATTGCATTTGGCACATACCCACATTTAACAGTAGTTAGCAGCACCTAAGTCAAAGTCAAAGTGTAGATATTTATTTGCAAAATTACTAATAGGGTGTTATAGTATTTTCTTGATTCAGTGTAATTCTAACCTATTAGGGCATGCAAATTTTAAATTAAAACAGTTTTACTAAATTATTTAACATACAATAAAGAATAAACACCAAAAATTTCTTATTTCTCTTTCCCACTACTCATTTAACATTTTTCCCATTTTCCTCAAACAGATCTCCCATCCTCCGAACGCATGGTCACCAAAATATCCTTGGCTAATGTCTTTGGCGTAAAGAAAAAAAACTGGCATGTTTATCTTGGCGGGACGTGGCTGCGGATTGCCACAACCGAATTTCGCACAGTTGTGTTCCATTTCAAACAAACTGACAGCGTAAAACGAGCCTTATCTCTTACCATTAAGATTCAATCTCGATTCTGAAGATATCGACGAATTCAACCTATTTTACTGAACGATTTGATATATTATCAAGTTGAAATGAGCTTTAACACCATAGCTTTAAGTGTCAATCTTGCTTACGCAGCGTCATAGAATCATGCACTGTCAGTTTTAGTATCATTTCAGTGAGTATTCGGTTGCTTCAAGTGTTGTTATTCTGTGGTGCTACCGAATTTCGGACGTCCCTAATCGATTTTACTACGGACGAGTCTAATTTGGTGGATTAATTGTGGACACCCTCGTTCATGGGTAATTTCATTGTTTATGGTATGAGATCGTGGTGGGTAATACATTGTTGTTATTGTGTAAAGGAGGTGTCTATCTTAATAACTATTTAAATCAATTCGTAGATGGGTAAATTGTTTGAACATCCGCACATGAGCGTTTTCAAGTTGAAGGATTTTTATATGTACAAACGGGCTTACGGCACTACTGATGGTATGTGGTCACCGTCGCCCACAGACACCAGCAACACCAGGGACCATGTCATTGCGTTGCCTACCTAGTTTTAATTATTAAACCTACCTAAACAGTTTTGGGTATTTATGTCTGCAATACGTTATGTGTGAATGCTAAAATAAGAGTATTTCATTTGATTTGATTTTGGTTTGTTCCCTGCCGCCTGAAGGCCTGTATTATGATATTTTTTTTCTGTTGATGTCGTTCTATCTTCACTACATAGTATAAAACAAAGTCGCTTTCTCTGTCCCTATATCCCTATGTATGCTTAAATCTTTAAAACTACGCAACGGATTTTGATGCGGTTTTATAGAAAGAGTGATTCAAGAGGAAGATTTATATGCATAATACAAGCATAATCTCTTAGGGATAACCCACAATAACCGTGCGAAGCCGGGGCGTGTCGCTAGTTTTTTATAATATGTGTGTAGATTGTCCGTGGCATTACTGCACGGCCCTGACGGAAGTGGCTAGCCAACTGACATAAGCTGAGTCAGGGTCCGTTTTGCAGCTCTTAGGTTTTATTTTATGAATTATGTTCTTTTTAGTATTATATTTTAAATCTAAGTTGTGTGCAAATAAATATATTTTCTTTTTTTTTTCATTCTAATGTATCTTTCGCTTGGACATTCCAACATTTTGAAAGATTTAATATCACTGGACTTGCTCATGAAAAATTGCCTTACGGAGACAAGTATAGCAAACTTAACTTATTTGGATCAAAATGATTGTGCAAAATTATTTTGACACAACTAGCTGGTGGAATAAGCAGATGTTGCTACCTGATATTAAGTGGTAACCATCACCTATAACAAAGTATTGCCTAGTAAGTCACGCTCGACAGGAACGTGTCTTACGATGCACCGCCTTGCGTCCATCAACGTGAGGCATACAGATGCTAAGCATCATGTGCTTTTAATTTCACCGGCAACCACACTCTTCAAACCGAAACAGAGCAACGCTGCTTGGTGGCAGAAAAATAATGGTGGTATAACTTCCCCGAAAGAGCTCTTCGCAAAGAGCTCTACTACTCGTATTTGGGAACCAGTGATCCTAAACTAACACAGCGTATAATTGATAAAAATATTTGTAAAAGAAAAATTAGAAAAATTGAGTCAAAAGATACTAACGAAAATATACAAGTTTAAGACGATATACCCTCGGGTCATCTAAAGAAGTAGGGAACTGTAGAATCGATATATTGCTTCGCTCGGGCCATAAACCGACGGACGAACTTTTTTATTAGTATACTTGCAGGACATGAAGTTTTCAGTTTTCTTTTGAGATACTGGTTTTGTTTGTGTCGTGGTTTATAGTACCTACTTTATATTAAAGAAAAAAAGAAGACTATTTTCGTAAGATTTCTAGTAATGGCAATTCTTCTTCCTGTCGTCTAGTTTCATTCA
The DNA here is from genome assembly GCA_932294275.1 of Chloroclysta siterata. NCBI lineage: Eukaryota > Metazoa > Arthropoda > Insecta > Lepidoptera > Geometridae > Chloroclysta > Chloroclysta siterata. The sequence continues at coordinate 12,700,372 of OW028591.1, read as the reverse complement.
GTGTGGTGAAAGGATTTTAAGTGCGCCTCAAGGATGCTCCTTTCGAGCACTTGACACATGTTTTAAAACTTTTTAGGTTCTACGACATGTCGGTTTCCTGCCAATGTTTTCCCACACCGTTTAAGAGTACTGACACATGCAATGTGCACATACATATTTTTGAACTGAAAAACTGTACACGACTGGTTTTGTGCCCACGACCTCAGGATCGGCTACCACTATACCACCAGTGCTCACAACGACGATGAGCTTGCAATATGAATGAATGAAAATGAACAAAACTATACTTGCTGATAGAACAAGCAGATATCCCACCTGATGTTAGGCATTGCCTCGCAAGTCACTGTAGGTTTTATCGCCATCCAGCCAATAAAACAACAAGAAACTTAATATCGAAACACAGCGACACTTTTACAGATAGGATTTTAGCTATTGTCAAAGTCAAAGTCAAAGTCAAAAGGTATTTATTCAATAAAATCACAAGGATCACTTTGAAACGTCTTAAAGCTAGGTTACTCTAGGTGCCAGTTCCACGCGACCAAAGCCTAGAAGAACAGGCAACAAAATTACGGCTTGGTTCCTACCGTTCTTTTGTATGATCCTTTTTCAATGAAATAATATAATATATTATTGAAGTTTAGTGAGACGTAGGCATACAGAAAAAGGTAAACATAATCAAATTTATAAGACAGCACACGCTACGCCTCAAACTAATAATACCTAATGCATAAATACAAATCGGTAATGTACTTTCGGTACACAAGGATACAAAATACAAGGATCATCAAGTTCATTAATAAGTTATCAAGAAGATGCCGCTAACCGGCGTTTTACCATAGACAACGGTAGAAAATAGTTTTTGACCAATCAATAGCGATCGTGATAATTAAACGGTGAAGGAAAACATCGTGAGGAAACCAGTTAGTACTCTAACAGCGGCGATAGGCTTGCAACCTGTCACGTATGGAATACCAACTACTGCAAAATGTGGGTATGTGACAAATTTAATGTTTGGACATACCTCTGACTACCCCCCTTAGACATCCTCAAAAAGAATCTGGAGTTAGTACTCGGTACTAAGAGATCTTAGGGTATATCTACCGTGCCTGGGGATTAAAGACGTGAACGTTTTTTTTTTTTAATAGCGGTCGGTTTTAAATTCATAGACATTTATAAAAACAATACCATTACAAAAAATACTTATAACCATTTAATTTGGCGTATAGGTTACCTCAACGTACGATATCAAACAAGGTATATTCGAAGATGCTTGAAAGTACCTCAGATTTCCCTAAAATGTCTCTAAAGATCTTATAACGAAGCGTGGGACGCCCTCCTACCCGATGGACTGACGGCATTGTGAAGATCGCAGGAAGTCGGTGGATGGAGAGAGCTCAGAATCGTTCTACCTGGAGAGAGTAGTAGAGCTGTTTGTGAAGGGCTCGTCCGGGGAAGTACTACCACCACGCCTTTTTCTGCCGCCACGCAGCGACGCTGTGTTTCGGTTTTAAGAGTATGGTTGCCGGTGTAATTACAGGCACTTGAGGCTTAGCATTTGTATGCCTCAAGTTGATGGACGCAGGGCAGTGCATCGCAGGGCACGTTCCTATCGTGCGTGACTTACTAGGCAACACTTTTTTATAGGTGATGATTACCACTTAATACCAGGTGGGTCATCTGCTTGTTCCATCAGGTAGTTGTATTAAAAAAAAACCTGGAAATGTGTAAGGGAGGCCTATGTCCAGCAGTGGACTTCTACAGGCTGGTGATGATAGTTTTGATGATGAAAGATCTTAAGTAGGTGAAAGTATCAAGAGGTTTGAGCGATAAATACTGTGTCTGAAGACTACTGTCAGCCTATTTAAATTCCCTTTCATGAAATCGATTGTAAGAACTGTTCGAAGCCTTGTGAATAATTTAGAGGCTGACTTGAAAGACATTATAGATTATTTGATTAATATCGATTAGTCCTTTCTTTTTCTATAAATAATGAGAGGTATTCAATTTACTGAACATTGAAACAATGAATTATTTGATTAATATTGATTAGTCTTTCTTTTTTTTTTTTTAATAATGAGAGGTACTCAATTTATCCATCATTGAAAAGTGGTTAATTTTTTAAGTTTTTAATAGAAAAAGCATATTATGTAATAATTTCTTATATCACTTCAAGTAAATACATATTTGGATAAACTCAAAACCAAGATTTGTAGGTAAAACAACAATATTTTTGATGTAATATTTTTAACTTATTTTGGTGGTAATCAATATAGGAGAATTTTTTGAAACTCCCGTTTAAGGGTGGGTACTTTTTACACCCATGCGATTTTTGGGGGTTAAAAGATGACAGCTGTTAAAGTAACCCAAGGATAAATAAACTTAATTGAGACATTACAAATCGCTTCAGGCAAAAACCGAGAATATTCTTATCTAATTCCTTAATACAATCCGACACACCTGGTAAGCATAATTAATAATGTTCATACTGTTCATACACGCTCGATCAGGCGTGAAAATCTTTGAATCGAAGATTCGGTGTGAAAGGGTTAGTAAATGAATGGTTTTGTAGTAAGAGTAGTAGAGCATTGTGAAGGGCTCGTCCGGGGAAGTACTACCACCATGTCTTTTTCTACCGCCAGCAGCTTTGCTGTGTTTCGGTTTGAAGAGTGTGGCAGCATGCCGAGGCATGTAAATTTTACGCTTGCACGACGTATGCCGCCGGCCATATTGTGTGGATGCTTCATTATAGTCACTTGAGTAATAAACTACTCATATCCTGTGGCCAAATCATATTCTGATTATTAGTAAAATTACAGGCACAATTTGATGCATACAGACTAATGCATGCCTCAAGTTGTGCTTGTTATTCTCCAGGTTGAGGCATACAAATGTTCAAGTTGTCTACTTATTCCATTATCAAGTATGTAGTATAAAAAAACAAAGGTTCAGAAAAAAATCAATTTTTAGTTAGATTAGAGAGTTAGAAGTTTGTTTATGTGTGTAAACTAGAAAACATTTTTAGGGTAAGAAAAAATATTCGAAATTTGGACATCATCAAAGAATTTTGAAGGGTACTTGGTACCAAAAAGATTTGAGAAGTAGAGCCATTATATACTCTCTCTTGTCGCGTCAATAGTTTCTTTCGAAACAGTGTGGTGAAAGGATTTTAAGTGCGCCTCAAGAGGCTCCTTTCGTGCACTTGACACTTGTTATAAAACTTTTTAGGTTCTACGACATGCCGGTTTCCTCACGATGTTTTCCTTCACCGTTTGAGAGTACTGGCATTGTGCACATAAATGCCATTATACTACTACGTATTATCAATCAGACACGAACAATAAAATAAAAACGCAATGTAATTTGCTTTGTCCTTAGATATATAAGAAGGGGTGATCTTAGTAGCTTTGTCTTCTGACTACCCTTAAGCGATTTTGATAAATGATTACCGAAATAAATCTTATTCAAAATTATATTCGTGCATAATTGATTTTGACGTTCAGTAATTATAATGTTATAGATATTTGACAGTCGGTTAACTTGCTTTGTTGAATGCTAATCCATTTTTGATGGTTCACTGACTTTGGGATAGATCAGTTCCTGTGAGAACTTAATTTATGATGTTTTATTAATTGTTGGGCTTGATTGAGTGATGGAGATATATTTTCCATCGTTAAAATTTATAATTGATTAAAAGTATTTTGATTTGAAATATATACATTTTAACTTGATAAATTATATTAAAAATCGTTTTATATTTAAATGTAGAATAAAAAAAATACAGATTTTGTGGTAATTATGATGATTTATGGAACAATGGGCCAAATTATATTATCGGAGATTCTCTATCTCTGACTATTTCATTTGCAATTCTGAAGAAACTTGATTATCAAGACGTAGTGGCTGTCTACCATACATATTATAATATAATTAATCGAATCATAAAATAATAACATGAACTTGATGCTTATTTTGCAGAATTTTGAAACATACGGAGCGTTTTTAAAATTCAAGTTATTTCTGATACCCTTTTTTGTTTAGTTTAGTAAGAAATACAGAGGACTTTAAAATAATTAATAACTAATAATTTCTGCTACTGTTTTGGTTAGTTTATTTCATTTTATAGTTATTTAAAACTTTCTCTTAGAACCATAAACTTTATATTTCCAAATCATTATAGGTAAGCGTGCTACAATCTTGAACATGGCAATGAAACGTATCTTGCAATCATAATCTCATACGCGTAATCTTTGATTTAATAAACAATATTCCAAAAATCATTTTGCACTCAGAATCATTTTCACATGGGTCATTTTTTGCGCAACAGCTCGCCCCACCTCTCCGAAAGCCATAACTTACTTTCTGTTTTTTTTTTATTTCATTACAATATGATGCTCACAGAAGTCATCAAAATATCGTTAGCAAAGCTCCGAACAATGTATTATTGGCAATTTTTTTCTCGTAACTCAAAAATCGACTTGTACCTTCTTTTGTGGTGTTGTAGTTTTTTACTATTTCGCAAGTGTGAATCGGTGTGTCGCTCAATAGAAGCACAAAGGAAAGAATGTGTACTGTTGTGTTAAAAAAAGTTGACAACGGTATATATCTGTCTCGCTCTCGCAAGTATTTTTTTTATTTAGGAATTTTAAGAAAACTAGGTACAGATTGTTGTTTGAAAAATAATTTACTAAATCTTAAAAAAAAAGATTATATGTTAACTGAAGGCCAATTAAAAGTTTCCACAGATAGGTTAAATTTACTTATACAAAAAAATACACACATAAAAGAATCAGCAGGTTGAAGTGGCAATGGGCAGGTCATATAGCTCGAAGGACTGATAACCGTTGGGGAATAAAGGTTCTCGAATGGCGACCACGAACAGGAAAAAGAAGCGTGGGACGCCCTCCCACCCGATGGACTGACGACATTGTTAGGATCGCGGGTAGTCGGCGGATGGAGAAGGCTCGGAATCGTTCTTCCTGGAAATGTATAGGGGAGGCCTATGTCCAGCAGTGGACTTCTTCGGGCTGATGATGATGATACAAAAAAATTGTAAAGTAGACGACTAAAAAAAAAAGTGTATAAAAAATATTATGTAAAAGTATAAGCTATGCAATTTCAGAAATACGTCACAGAACTAGCTACATTAAATATAGGAAGCAGAATAATAAATAAAATCAATACCAAATAAAAAATACAACTCACACTTGTACAACTAAATGCCAGTAAAGTCGTGAAATAAATAATTGTAAAATACATAAAAGAAACAGCTTCACGATTTTGTTCCCCAGGCACGGTTGATATCCTCTCGGATCTCTAGACAATGAGGATGCAATTATTACACATAACACATACCCACGTTTTATGGTAGTTGGTATTCCATACGTGACGTGTTGCAGATTCATCGCCGCTACTAGAATACTATCGGTTTCTTCACGATGTTTTCCTTCACTGTTTGATACATTTGACTTCGTAAGAGAAAATCTATTAATGCGACTATACTCGAAACAAGTGCTCTAATAAATAATTTAATTTGTATAGATATTGAATCATTCCGTGTTTCTAGCACCAGTTTTTCTCGTTATTGATACCGCAAGTGTCGTTTCTGACAACGAATAGCACATTGCTTATACTCGACTCGTGCCTTAGTGTGTAACTGTGCAAAAACTTGCATAAATTGCCACACACCTTTTTGTTCGTAATCGGTTAAAACCGATAGCCGAATCCATTTCAAAGTCTATAGAATAAACAGTAATCTATCAAATACATCCACAGATTAATTAAGCAAAGGAGATAGGTAGAGGTAGATCTTAGTTTAATAATTTTTTTAATATAAATAGTTATGGAGAACAAAAACAATAAGTAATAAAATAATATTTTTATTATCAGCCATTAAATTAATTTATATTGAATAATTAATAACAAATATTCGCCACAAAATAATAACTTTTTACCCATTATTATTACACTGACTACAGCGTCTCAGGTCCTCGTTTATTATTTTTCTACATTGACATCTTTTCGGAATATCGCAGACACAAAGTCCTTGTTGCTTTGTGAGGTGATGTAGTCGTTACATTAGGTGTGCCATTTGTTGTTTCGCCAATTTTCCCATTAACAAATACAAGCAACACGTTTTCGCGCTATCTCCTTAAATTTATTAATCTATGAACACACCTCACTTTCGCGATGCAACGAAGCGTAAATCGCGTGTGTTTGAAATAATAAAATGAAATAGTAATGTACAGTAATAAGTACTTATAATTTTATACTGTTGTGATAAATATTTCATTCCAAGTATTTTCAAAATTAAATACTTTGTTATTTAATTAATAATTAGACTTGGTCAACATGCTCTCATCTTACAGCTTGCTATTAAATTATATTAAATATGTATTATATAAAAAAAAAAATATCAAGCTCATCACTCAGCTCGAACATATAACCTTCAAATGTCACTTATTTTATAATGTTCTTAATTTATAATGTTATTTAGAAATACATAGGTACTCGTATATAGTCTAGACGAGTATACAAAGACTGAAATAAATAATATTAAACTTATGCCATCTACGGGTTTCATAGCTTCAAAAAGCGTATATCAGAATCATTTTCAAAAATCTCTTTTTAATTATCAAATCTACATAATCGAATGCAATTTCAAACGTTCCCAAGGATATGCTAAATATCACTCATGAGAACAATCTTAATATTCCTATTACGACCTCAAGACATATAGGAAATAATTAATCACCTTTAGAGAAAATGCCCTTTTAAAGAACCAAGTGATTTGCCTAATCCATCAAAATTTAAGATGTACTGCTACGAAGACAGCGCCTATCATAGTTGTACTTTAAGCAATAACCACTTTTATAGACATAGGAATAAAGTTGAAATTCAAATTTAGAAGATCGATAGGGTTGTCTAAAAATATTTGCATACTTTTGCAACGCTGCGGGCGACGAAAATTCCATTAGATCAAGTACTTTGGGAATGCGTAAAGGTTAAAACGAATTTAAGCTTTCGCTTGTGATATTAAGGTTCACTTTTGAATGATCTTTATAGTTTTTGGCATGTTTTGAAAATTGGTAATGATGCGTCCTGAATCCTTAAACAGGTTTTGTCTATTTAGTATTCGATGAGAGGTTTTATTCTTATTTTCTATGATCTTCTTGAATTCAGTTCAGTGAATTGCAAATTATATGTTAATGCACTTTTCGTGAGAAAAAATCTTCAATCGCATATTATAATAGTCGCAATTTGATTCTTTATTGGCCACTAAAATTTTGTCACTATTGTTTCACCATATTAAAACCTTGAAACATCGATTAAACTATTCTGACATTGAAAACATCGTCGCAAAAATAAAAAAAATGCATATACCCAAAAAGCTGGCAATGCGGTTTAGCAGTGCAGTGTAAGTACGGAACTCATTTCGCTAAATTTAGCGATCGTCAATTTTCGCGATAATTGTAAAATTGGAACTCGGAAACTTTCGGTTTTGAACACGGATGTCTATAGATTGCTTTTCAATCTTTTAAAGTTTTGGTGGGAACACGAGAAAGATCATGTCGCCGCATTATATGATCGTGAAATCAAAAGTACCACTCGCATTTTACCGACATTTGCTAAAATTTTACGAATATCACGACTTTCGTCACAATCGCCAAAAAATAATGTTTTTGATTTTGGATAATGTTTTTTTTGCCAAATCCTATTTATTTAACAAATTGACAGCCAATAATGCAGCCTAACTATGTGAGTTTCCACCACTGCCGCAACGCAACACAACATCAACACAAAAACACTTGGAGGAAATAAACGCCCATACCATTGCAAAAAACAAAGAAAAAAGTGCTATTTCTTTAAATATCAAAAATTCATATCCATCATCATCATCATCATTTTCCTGCCCTTATCCCACGCTAAGTGGGGTCGGCACAACAGGTTTTCTTCTTCCACTCTCCTCTATCATTCGTCATCTCGGTGCTCACTCCTTTTTTACTCATGTCATCTTTCATACAGTCCATCCATCTTTTCTTTGGCCTACCTCTCTTTCTAAAACCATCCACATCCATTAGTAATTTAAATTAGTAAGAAAATTATTTATTTCTACTTATAATGAAAACATCAAACACGACTTAGTATGAAACGTTGAAGCCCTTTAAATAAATTCCATTCGAACAAAAAACGATCCTTTAGTTAAAACTGTTAAAAGTAACGAATTATCGAGTAGCGCTAATAATGCCACATTGTCTAAATTAATTAAAAAACAATTCCTTTTTCTCAAATGTCAAAAGTAATTAACTCAAAATTATTATTTGTCGGCGTTAAAAACAACAGTTCAGGAAAGTGTTTTTGCAAATTCCATAGATGAGTATGAATTAATGAATTTTCAAAGAACATTTGCACTAATAGGCCAAGAAGCTACAAAAAGTAAAGGTGAATTAATGATAATCACAAAAACAGTAGAACCCATACTCAGAGATGTCAGTCAAGCTTAAAAACATAAAATAGTTCAGCAAACAGACGTAAGTCTTGAATGAGAAAAAAAACAACATTCATTCAAATTGACAACCCTATGTACGGCCGCGAATTTCTAGAAAACTTCTTATTAAAATGAATTATTTTAATGTGTTTAAAAGGTGTAAGTAGATGTGCTAACTGAACAGACGTTAACTAATGAACTTTAAGGAATCCATTTCGAATTCCTTAAGAGGCTGAGTGCAAATAATTGGTTATATTTAACCAGTTTATTAACATAAAACAACTTGTGTGTTAAGTTAGCAATTAAATGCAGAAGGGGTAAGTGCAGGGAGGCTAGCACTAGTTACAATGTTTTGTGTATTACAGATTTATTGGATAAGTTGAGCAACTTTCTGCGCTACCACAATTTGGATGGGTGATCGCTTTTTACATCTTTTTTAGGTGCCAGTTCCACGCTACCAAGCCTAAAAGGACGGGCAACAAACTTAGGTAATGGTCATCACTTATCAGCACGTGGTCTATGCTTGGCCATAAGCATGTTCCATCAGCAAGTTATTGAAATACTAGAGTGGAGTTGGAAAAAAAACTCCAGACTTTCACAAAGACCTCAATACTTGTTTTTTGACATATTTTGTAGGTATCTAGAATAGCTTTATACCTTTATACTTGTCCAGTACAGCTGTCCTGAACTTTGTCGAGTACAGTTTGTATGAATAGATGCTTTTTCTTTCTTCTTTCTTTCTTACTTTGCATAGGACCAGCAAAAAAAGTTTTGAAAGGTTAGAACTAGTGCTAACTTCGCAATTAAGTGAGGAATAACTCTTAGAAGTTATGAAGAAGGGTGTCTTAACCATTGATACTGTTTGTATTATTAAGTTCACAATAATGAGTGTAAATTGTAACATGATTATGAGTATTTTTTTTCCAATAAGAAGTAGAATTTGTTAAATGTCGTTATTAGTTTACATACATCGACGATACCGCGTCGCTTGCAACCAATCACGTATGGAATAACTAATGCAAGATGGGTATGTGCCAAGTGTAATTTGGACGTGCCTCAGAGTACCCCTTACACATCCTCAATAGATCATAAGTTGATATTTGATATTAAGATTTCTTTTGTTTAGTTTTTTGGTTTGAAACAAGGTGTTCTTTTTTGTACCTAAAAGGGAAATGAATGAGATTACGAATGAACGTAGTAAACTCTTAAATTATGGCAGATATCATTCTTATTCGACCACTCGACTTCAGCTCCTAAAGTGACCGTTTAGGAAAGTATTTACTTTCAAGCCCAACGGTCCCAGGGTATTAAAAGGGTCCACACGGGAATAACATGGGATAAACCTGGTTTCAACTGGCCACTCTTATTTTGTAGTATATTTAAGAAGAGATACCAGTAGGTACTTCTCTTTGTCAAAATTCTTATAGCATAATAACTCTGCTAAGAATCACCATTTATAAATTCAGGCTTAGATTCTTATAGAAAATATTCTTATATGATGTTTAAATCATAGCTTTCCCAAAAGGATACCTTTAAAAGTATAAATGGTTTCTAAAAACCATCTAATTAGAATGAGCTATACAAGAAATTCTTTTTTTGCAAGTAATTTATACACTGCTGAAAATTGGTATCATCATCATATGCCCGCTATTGATTCCAGTCTTCTTCGGTCCCAGTTCCAGTCAGCTCTTTCCATCCAGCTGCTGCCTACTCCTCTACGTGAGTCGTCACTCCATCACTTTTCTATTACACTTCGTTTACGTAGCTGGTTGAACATTGAACACCCCCGTACAAGTACTCCAACAGCGTATTTTTTTTTATTGTTGTATGTCCTGCTCTGTCTGTATTATCCAGTGTGTCAAATATATATGGTAATCAATGATTAGAACTATGTACTCACATCAACAGCACCGTTGTTCCAGGGGGGTAGGGCGTAGTGGGAGGGGTCGTGGTGTCCCCCTCCCATGTGCTCAGCCATCACCGACATCCAGTGGACCAGGCCTTGGGCGCCGCCACCTCCTGACGTGCCTAAGGAAGCATGGATCATTAGACCTTGCAATAGCGTGAGGAGTGCCTATCAGATATTACCTCTATATTCTTACTATTATTCACCCGTTAGGGTCCAACAGCTGGCCAAAGGCCTCCCCTGTTTTTACTCTTCGCAACTTAATGCAGCGATTCTCTCATAGTCAAAAGAAATTCGATAAGATATGGAATGAGACATTTGCCTGGATTTCGAAACCCGTGAACCCCGGATTACATCATTTTGCTATGCGGAGTTCATCTGTTTTAGGGTAGATGTTGTAGTTATCCTAATCTATACTAGATATATCTGCTGTATAAATTTGTATGCTCGGTCAAAAACAGATTGAGGATTATTTTATCAAATATAAAATTTGGATTATTAATAGCAGTATAGTTTATTAGGAACCAGGCATGCAATTGAGGAACCAAACCGAGCAGTGAGTTAAAGTCGGCTTATTAAATAAATAGATGATGATCCCCAGACCCCAGAGTTTAATCATACAAAACCTTCGTTTCCTAGGTGTGTTGGGTCTCACTTTACCTTATGATACATACAAGACAGAAGGCTTATGGCAAGATAAGATGATATGTTACGTCTCACTTGACTGATTTAGGGGCTAATGATTGCGGTTATGAATAGGTCCATTCACCATTTCATGTGACTTACACTCATGGTCACTGACACCCTCGAGACGGCATCATGCACTTGAAACCTTAGCATTAGCAACTCACCAGTAGGCACGGCAGCGGGCTGAGCTGCAGCTTGTTCTTGCCCACCCCCCACCCCCCCTCCACTCCACACGAATGCTGACGACGCCCCTGCCTTCTGGAACAAAATACTGTATTAAGGACTTGTTGGTGAACGCATATGAAGACCCTGAGACGTCCTCGAGAAGTATTTTAAAGTAATCAATAGCCTTCATGCTTTCGATAAAAAAAACTAAAGCCTATTTCATTTTAGTTGTCTCTGAACTGTTTATTAATTAGATTAAAATTTTCGGAATGTTTCGGCTAAAACTCCAGTACGCTTTTAAGGAGAGTTTTTCCTAATAACACGACTTTACCTCTTCAGGAGAATCCGTGGTCCTATCACCATCATCATCAGATACTTCGGGTCCAAAATTGTTAGTAAACAGCATATTTCTTGGATACAAAGAGTAGCAATCAGCCACATTTCGCCTTCTCTTTTCAAGAGTTGCCAGAAAGCTCTTATACAGCTGCGTCGGTAAGAGGAACGGGGAATCCTTAAAGGCTAAGTTCTGGTTTCTGAATGGGTTCGAGTAAAACTCTGGTAGGAACTCTTTTTTTATCAAATCAGCCATCGGATACAGATTCAAAGTGTTATCTGTGTAATCCAACGCTGTGTTATTCGCCTCTCCATTATTCTCTACATCACTAGTTTCCGAATTTACATCACTAGAGTTATTGCTATCGTTTTTCGCCTCGTTCTCTTCAGTAAAATCTTCAAACTCTCGCTTCATTTGTATAATATTCTTCATATAACTTGTGTTTAAGGTTACTGACATTTTTGGCACTTTGCACTTATAAAAATATTATTCTATACTAAAGTCTATATTGAAATAAAATATTTATCTTCGTAATTGTGTAGGTATTAATAGGAACTATCGTTGGGTAGGAGGTGACTGGACCGTTACTGTTTGAAAAACTATTGTTATTAATAATGACATTGACATTCGGATAGTTTTCTTCACCCGTTTCGTTTTCGCTATGAGTTTTAGTCGTTCCGTTTAAATTTTTTATTTGTTTATCTTATTCGATTTGATTATTATAGATATTATTTTTGTTAATTACTAACATATTCTAAGTTGATTTTTTAGCTTATTTGTTTGGAGAATTTGGTAGATAATCTGAATATTAAGGAGTTTGTTACATAGGTCGTAAGTTTAAATTGCGTTTTATACGACTAAACCATAGGGTTACACACAAAAAAAACAATAATAATGAGAAAAGTCACAATAACATTGCATAAAATTTTGATAGGTGAATGAAAACTTATACAAGGTGTTCCATAAGTTGTGTATATAAACTTCAGGGGGCTAAAGTACCCATCAATATGAACAACTTTTTCTAAGGAACCAACACTGTGAACGCGAAAAAAAAAACTGCTGTTTCATACAAAAGTTCAATACCTACCAGGCTAAAATGTATGAAACAGCTGTTTTTTTTTTCGCGTTCACGGTGTTGGTTCCTAAGAAAAAGTTGTTCATATTGATGGGTACTTTAGCCCCCTGAAGTTTATATACACAACTTATGGAACACCTTGTATAACTAGTGGTGGACTATTCATACAGCGCCAGCTAGTCCTACTATGGGATCTAGATAATTGATATCATCGCTACATCCTTTTTTTTTATACATACTCGTAGTATTTTAGAACACCTAGACAACACAAGCATCAATATTAATCACGCAAATGCTTGTTCTCTGTGAGATCGAACCTACAACCTACAGCGCAGAAGGCAGAACTAACTACCAACTGAGCTGAGAGGGCAGGTACATCAGGTTACAATCGATCCGTCTGGATTCTAGAAATAAGCGGAACTAGGTCGTGGTTAAAAATATTTTGGTACAGCTCTCATATTTTAAGGTAGGGCTCGGTAGGGTTGGCAAAAACTAATAATTTCAACCAAACTTTATCTATTCCTTTTACGAGTAGTAGAACTCTTTGTGAAGGGCTCGTCCGGGGCAGAACAAGCAGATGACTCACCTGATGGTAAGTGGTAAGTATCATCTATTACAAAACATTGCACGATAGTGCGTGACTTACGAGCCACGAACGTGCCCTACTATGCCCTGCGTCCATCAACTTGAGGCATACAGATGACTCATGTGCATGTAATTTCACCGGCAACCACACCCTTCAAACCGAAATATAGTAACGCTGCTGCAGAAAAAGGCAGGTGGTAGTACTTTTGCGGACGAGCCCTTCAAAAAGATCTCTGTTTTTTTTAATACAACTAGCTGATGGTACAAGCAGATGGCCCACCTGATGTTAAATGGTAACCATCACCACAAAGCATTGCCTCGTAAGTCACGCACGATAGGAACGTACTCTACGGTGCACTGCCCTGCGTCCATCAACTTGAGGCATACATATGTTAAGCCTCATATGCCTGTAATTACACTGGCAACCACACTCTTCAAACCGAAGCGTTGCTGCTTGGCGGCTTGGTAGTAGTACTTCCCTGATCGAGCCCTTCACAAAGAGCTCTACTACTCTAGAAATACTCTAATATAGTTTGACTTGAATTTAATTGAATCAAACATTAATGAAGTTATTTGAGAAGTAGACTTTGAGACTGCAAAATTTAAACAGGTTATCGTCGAAGCCCTAAAAATCTGGTGACAAAAAACTCGCGGTTGTCAACCCTACACTTAGCCTGGAAACCTAGTTTTCTCAAACAAAGCTTGAGCTAAAAATTGTACAGAATACCCTTAGGGCGCCCTATTTCTGAAACATACATATTTCAGAAGAAATTGGAAATTATCTTGTTAAAAAAAATATAGCTTTTGACTCCATCGTCGTAATCTAACAAGATATGATCAATTATACTAATTATGTTCGGTTGTGTGTTTCAAAAATATCAAAGAAAATTACAATGAATACCTAAAAGTATTTACAAAATGTATAACATACACATGAAACAGATGATTTATCTTTTGACAGCCTTCACAGCTTAGTTGGTAGTAGCTCTGCCTTCTGTGCCGTAGGCCGTGGGTTCGATCCCCACCGATAACGAACATTTGTGTGATGAACATAGATGTTTGTTCTCTGTCTGGGTGTTATATAATATAATAAGTATGTATTTACAAAAAAAAAGTATGTATTTATTTCTCTTCGGCCGTCTACGAAACCGGAGCTTCGTAACCAGTTACGAACTAAACATAATTCGTCCTCGTACGATACCAATTACGAGAAAACACGTATTTTTTATTTATCTGAAGACCGTTGTGAACGATCTAGAGATAGCACAGTTAATCCAAATCAGTGCCCATCGGAAGTGTTTCTAAGAAGCTGGCTGCATTTGGTATACAAAAGTTTAATGGTTTTTGAGTACCTACATCTATCGATATCTATAAAAATCAATGCCACTTTTCGTTGTTTTTTATAACTCAAGAACGGGATCACTTATCCAAACCAAATGTTTAGGCATTGTTCGGACTAATTAGTAGATGGTTTATATGAAGTGTGCACAAAATCGGTAGAGAATCGGTTCTTCATTTAATAAAATATTTTTTGTTTGAATAAATTAATTTGAGGTTATTAATTGAATATTTTTTTATTTCACTTGATACGTAGCGAAGCACGTACCGGGCCGCTAGTATAATTATAAATGAAATACGTTATTTTCGTTCGAAATTACTATTATTTTTTTTAATTAGCAAGAACTCGAAAAGACCCTCTTTTAGTTGCAATTTAATTCCATTCACCACACTGTTTTGAAAGAACTAGTGACACGACAAGAAGAAGATGAACAAAAGTTTTCATGATTTTCAAAATGACAAATGAATGAATGAATGAAAATGCTTTATTGTACAACTCACAAACGAACAAAATAGGAAACAAATAATAACAACTATAGATATGTACAATCGGCGGTATTATCGCTAAAAAGCGATCTCTTCCAGGCAAAATTACTTTTGGATTCAGAATTAATTCAAAATTACTTTAGGTATATTTCCCAGACGTGGTATCAAAGTCTTGACTGATTTGTCACAAAAACACAAAATAATATTGAACATTATAATTCTTTACCATTTTATAGAAATCGTATTGCAATGTTTTTATAGATTCATTATTAAGAAATCTTATAGGAAAAAAAAAGAAACATCTTCATAACTTTGATTCCCAGTCACGTTAGATATTCTATCAGATCTTTTAGTACCAAATACGTTAGTAAGAATCAATCAAAAGAACCAATCTTATAAGAATGTGTCCAAAAAATCGTTAATAAACTTTTTTGACAAGCTGGTAGGAGCTCTGTCGCTTGCGCTATAGGTTGTGGGTTCGATCCCGAAGAAGGAAAAACATTTTTGTCAGCCTTCACAGCTCAGTTGGTAGTAGCTCTGCCTTCTGCGCCGTAGGCCGTGGGTTCGATCCCCACCGAGAACAAACATTTGTGTGATGAACATTGATGTTTGTTCTCTGTCTGGGTGTTATATCTCTAATACTATAAGACTCTAAGTCCTGACTGACTGACTGACTGACTGACTGACTGACTGACATATAGACAACGCACAGCCTAAACCGCTGGTCCTAGAGACTTGAAATTTGAGGAGTACATAGCTCTTATGGCGTAGAGGTGCACTAAGAAGGGATTTTTGGAAATTCAACCCCTAAGGGTGTAAAAAGGGATGAAAACGTTTGTATGAAAAATAGTATTCCTTGAACCTACAAACTTGAAACTTGGAGAACATATACCTCAAAGCAAAAAAATAGGAAAGGCATTTTTAGTTTTTTAAAACTACCCTTAATAAGTGTGCAAAGGGATGTAAAAGTTTGTATGGGAGTTTTTTGACCGATGGTCCTAGAGACTTGAAATTTGAAGAGAACATAGGTCTTATGACGTAGAGGTGTACTAAGAAGGGGTTTTTGAAAATTCAACCCCTAAGGGTGTAAAAAGGGATGAAAGCGTTTGTATGAAAAATTGTATTCCTTGAACCTACAAACTTGAAACTTGGAGTACATATACTTCAAAGCAAAAAAATAGGAAAGGCATTTTTAGTTTTGTAAAACTACCCTTAATAAATGTGCAAAGGGATGTAAAAGTTTGTAAGGGAGTTTTTTGACCGATGGTCCTAGAGACTTGAAATTTGAAGAGTACATAGGTCTTATGACGTAGAGGTGTACTAAGAAAGGGTTTTTGGAAATTCAACCCCTAAGGGTGTAAAAAGGGATGAAAGCGTTTGTATGAAAAATTGTATTCCTTGAACCTACAAACTTGAAACTTGGAGTACATATACTTCAAAGCAATGTAACATATTTTCCTATAACCTAGGGGTAATCTAGGGTAAATAAACACAACTATATTTACTAAAAATAATACAAGCTTTATTTTTATTGCCTAAGTGTTTTTATGTACAATTCTTGTTATGAAAAGATTATGCATATGATGTTAACATTAATATTAGTGTTCTGAAATCCTAAATACCTGGGGGAACACAAAACTTATAATTATAGTGTGTGTACACAGTAAAATACAAAATATGATATGGATTGGTGAAGCGTTTGGTCAGAGCTAGGCTAAAATTTACTCTCTAGTATTTATCTGAATCGATGGCTCTTATACGAATGATATACCGCAACCAGGCGAGGTAGAACGTCGACGAATTTCACGCGGGCATCGGAATTGCCTCTGACTAACCTTTTGGGGAATATTAAATGGGTCCTCGGAATGAATGTAGCTACGAGGTGTGTGTCTATGTGTAGTATACCACGAAGATAGTAAGAACTTGGCGGGCGTCTGAGGTATCTGAGGTTGGCACCGAAATGCGCCGACACACGACTGGGCAGGAATTCAGCCCCAGGGTACAGCCTTTTCTGATCGACCAAACATAAAACTTGAATTAGAAGACTCGAGAAATACGAGAGTAACATCCAAATATCACAAAATCTCTTTGCAACTCACCAGGCCTCGAAGTATGATCACTGAATATAACACAACGACGGCGCGTTGTCGGACAATTAAGTCTCGTGCGTCTCGTAACCGACGACGGGTTATTTATTTAGTAAATAACAGAGAATTAAATACTATTCTCTGACAATTCGATTATAATTATCGACCTTCTATCAAATAATATCAGTTATCATTGTCGTGTCATGTCTGCGCCATAGACACACACCTCGTAGCTACATTCATTCCGAGGACCCATTTAATATTCCCCAAAAGGTTAGTCAGAGGCAATTCCGATGCCCGCGTGAAATTCGTCGACGTTCTACCTCGCCTGGTTGCGGTATATCATTCGTATAAGAGCCATCGATTCAGATAAATACTAGAGAGTAAATTTTAGCCTAGCTCTGACCAAACTCTTCACCAATCCATATCATATTTTGTATTTTACTGTGTACACACACTATAATTATAAGTTTTGTGTTCCCCCAGGTATTTAGGATTTCAGAACACTAATATTAATGTTAACATCATATGCATAATCTTTTCATAACAAGAATTGTACATAAAAACACTTAGGCAATAAAAATAAAGCTTGTATTATTTTTAGTAAATATAGTTGTGTTTATTTACCCTAGATTACCCCTAGGTTATAGGAAAATATGTTACATAATGGCGCCCGAACAGTAATTCGCTCAAATCGGATGATCGATAATCGATCGACCGAGGGAAAAAATGATTTGAATGAATAAAAAACGATATATCTGCCTGACTTGAGTTTCCACAGAGGATCGTGAACAAAATGCAGTGGATTACTTAGTATTACCCTTTAACTTGAGAGAACATATCTAATTATCGATACAATCAATATTCGACGCTCGCTCGTGTAACACGGCAACACCAGCCTATCAGCTGTTTCGTACACAACAAAATTATGACAAACTCGTTAGACAAAATGGTTTTTATAATGGTGATATAACGTTATAAAATGGTGTGTATAAAATTACAATGGCTCGCGACTGAGTTATGTGTCGCGCGAAGCGCGACACATAACGAATTTTCTGTTTAAGGCGCCAAGGTTCACGGATGAGTTCTTATGGTAATAAAACTATCTTAATGAAGCGAAATTTCAAAACACAATGGCGCGTAAGTTGAAAAATCTATGAAATTTTATATCTTCTATATTAATGGTTTTCAGTAAAAAAACGGACGTTACAGCAAAAAAATAGGAAAGGTGTTATTAGTTTTTTTAAACTACCCTTAATAAGTGTGCAAAGGGATGTAAAAGTTTGTATGGGAGTTTTTTGACCGATGGTCCTAGAGACTTGAAATTTGAAGAGAACATAGGTCTTATGACGTAGAGGTGTACTAAGAAGGCGTTTTTGAAAATTCAACCCCTAAGGGTGTAAAAAGGGATGAAAGCGTTTGTATGAAAAATTGTATTCCTTGAACCTACAAACTTGAAACTTGGAGTACATATACTTCAAAGCAAAAAAATTGGAAAGGCATTTTTAGTTTTGTAAAACTACCCTTAATAAATGTGCAAAGGGATGTAAAAGTTTGTAAGGGAGTTTTTTGACCGATGGTCCTAGAGACTTGAAATTTGAAGAGTACATAGGTCTTATGACTTAGAGGTGTACTAAGAAAGGGTTTTTGGAAATTCAACCCCTATGGGTGTAAAAAGGGATGAAAGCGTTTGTATGAAAAATTGTATTCCTTGAACCTACAAACTTGAAACTTGGAGTACATATACTTCAAAGCAAAAAAATAGGAAAGGCGTTATTGGTTTTTAAACTACCCTTAATTAGTGTGCAAAGGGATGTAAAAGTTTGTATGGGAGTTTTTTGACCGATGGTCCTAGAGACTTGAAATTTGAAGAGTACATAGGTCTTATGACGTAGAGGTGTACTAAGAAGGGGGTTTTGGAAATTCAACCCCAAGGGGTGTAAAAGGGTTGAAAACGTTTGCATGAAAAATAGTATACCTTGAACCTACAAACTTGAAACTTGGAGTATATGAACTTTGAGGCAAAAAAATAGGAAAGGCTTTTTTAATTTTTTAAAACTACCCATAATAAGCGTGCAAAGGGATGTCAAAGTTTGTATGGGAGTTTTTTAACGCATAGTACGATTGATTAAAAACTTGAAGTAAATATACTCCACAATAAATAATTTAAAATCACGTTTTCAATTCAAAGTTTCAAGGTTTGTATGGGAAATTTTTAACTGTAACTGTAATTAACTTCAAACTAAAAGAAAATGTGTTCTGTGGATAAATAACATAAAGACGTTACCCTCCTTCGTTGCGCTCGAGTAAAAAGAATACAACGAGGCGTCAATGTTCCAAAAACGGGAATCTTGAGTTGGTACGAAGAGATCTGAGGGTACCTAAACCTACCGTGCCTGTGGATCAATGTCGTGAAGCTGTTTCGTTTCGTTTGCTTTTGGGGTAGAAACTAAAATCTAAAATCTACCCTAATAATAGTACGTATTTAAAATCCTACCCTAATAATATACAAATCAATGCGAAAGTTACGATGTTTGGATGTTTGTGGTTCAATCACGGTTCACCACTTCAACGCGTGCGAAGCCGCGGGAAGCCACTAGTAATATTATAAGTATGTATCTACAAACAGCTATCTGATTCCCATTGACCAGCTTTGGCTTAGTTTGGGGCTAGATAGTGCTGTGTGGAAAGTCCACCAATATTTTTATATATTTGTGTCATGTACAGAAATATTTTTATATGTATACCAAAAAAAAATGGTTTTTTATCATTCTACCTGGAATCTGGTTCCCACATGCTTTGCTTAGTTTGGGGCTATAAAGCGTTAAGTGAAAATGACAAAAAATATGTATTTATTATTTTATAAAATAAAACAGGTTCCAATTTCAAGAACTCATTCACGTATTCTGAAGTACAGTCAGCGACAAACGATTAACGATTACCGATTAACGATTTCAGTTATTCAATGACCATTTTCTCCGGATTTACCAAAAAATTACAAGCCGAAACTGCTGCAATAATAAAATAAAAGTCGTTTATTTCAGGTACAATTTGTACAAAATAGACTCCAGCTATCAAAAAACAATAACTCAGGGCGGATCTTCAAATAAAATTCAACACTTTGATAAAAAATGAGGTGGTTTAATTAATTCTTGAACTTTACAACATGAACTTTTGTCGCTGACCGTACCATTTATTCTGTGCCACGATCTTTGGCTTGAAACTACATGTGCAGACAAACTATTTGTTAGCATTGCTTCTTTTTGACGTTTATCGTATGCTTTAAAGTACTTAAAAGAACATAGATTTTACTAAAGCACCATTTATCCCTTTTTAGGGTTCCGTACCCAAAGGGGAAAACGGGACCCTATTACTGTTGCCGCTATAACAACAAATACTAAAAAACAGAATAAAATAAATATTTAAGGGGGTACAACAAACGTGATTATAGATAATGGTACGGAACCCTTCGTGCGCGAGTCCGACTCGCACTTGGCCGGTTTTATTTCAACTACTTGCTGATGGAACATCAGATGACCCTGGTGTTGAGTGGTAACCATCATCTTTAACAAAGCATTGCCTCGTAAGTCGCACGCGCTAGGATCGTGCCCTACGATGCAATGCCCTGCGTCCAATTTGAGGCACACAGATGTTAAGCCTCATGTGCTTGTAATTTCTCCGGCAACCACACTCTTCAAACCAAAACTATGGGCTAATAGCGCTAATTTCAAACTGTAGTGTACATCACTATGCCAATTTTCTTACAGAAAATTTATATTTGGAATGCTATTAATAACTATACCGAAGCGTAGGTAACTACTATTAATAACTACCGCCTAATTACGCATATTTTTGAATGCACAAACTACCCACAAACCTTACTATTTATTGTTTTTTCGTGTTGGTGTGTTATGCATATTTTATATTAAGCTGCTCCCTAAGCTGAAAGGCACACATAATTTACTTAGCCTTAGTTATCTCTGTAAGTGAATTGTACCTAATTCATAAGAGATATAAATATTTTCAACTTAACAAGAAAAGCATTATTACTGCTTTACTACAGTCTCATAATAGATAATCATAATTTAGCTATTTTTATGAATTGTCAAAAAAAAAACGTAGATGACACATATTGATGACAGCCTTCACAGCTCAGTTGGTATTAGCTCTGCCTTCTGTGCCGTAGGCCGTGGGTTCGATCCCCACCGAGAACAAACATTTGTGTGATGAACATAGATGTTTGTTCTCTGTCTGGGTGTTATATAATATTATAAGTATGTATTTACAAAAAAAAAAAGTATATAAGTAGAATATCAGCTATCTGGTTCCCATATCACAAGCTTTGGCTTAGTTTGGGGCGAGATAGTGCTGTGTGGAATGTCCACCAATATTTATATTTATTTATTTATTTATTGATGACACATTATCACTATTCTAATAAACGTATAATCGAAATCGTTACATTCGAACATGAAACGGTATGAATATAGCCCACAGTCATGACGATAATTTATGGAATTTTCTATTCGTAAAGTTTATGTCTAAATTACATGTCGAGCTCAAAGATTGTGATGATGTAGTTATGTATGTTGTACTTAGTAGATTTTTGGTAACAATGATCGGCACACCAAACATAATGTAATTCTAACTAGTTACTAAAAAACTGTTTCAACTAAGAAAATCGTTCCCAAAAGTCGAAGAAGAAAGAAAAAAAGTCAGTCAGTTGAAAGCATCAAAAGAGTTATAAAAAAACTAATATCACGCGAACTTACTGGAAGATATTCAACTAGATTTATAAAAGAGAGAAAAATTCAAGTTATAGAACACATTATTACAAAGAAACCTTACATTTTTATAATAAAAAGGTCGTGAGAAAGTCTTACAATTTTTTTTATTACACAAGAAAAAATTGCAGCCAAAAAAAATATGACACACCTTTTACGATATTTAAAAAAAGCGGTTATGTAATAAAAAATAATTTACAAAAGCCGTTCCTATTTTAAATAAAATACTCATTCTGTTTATGAAAAGTCGTTGTTTGTTCGATAAAATGTAACGAATACCGTGTGCTGCCATTATAAAATACGAGCCACGCGATAATTGTCAAAATGTCGAATTATGCGCATAATTTTAAGCATCACATAATAATTGCACGTTATACGAGTGCGAGTAATCGCAGTCAAATACCGCGAAAATTTTTAATAAGCACGCAACTATCGGAGCATCTCAGAGAAAGACAACACTAGAACGCACACAGACACACACTCATTACAGTACACATTTACATTTTGCTAATAGCCGACACGTGTTTCACCGAACTTCGCGATTAAAAAGTTTCAACTTATTTTTCAAATGACGTTCTTTTTTACTCGCGCGCTAATAGCTTTTCGAATTTGGAATGCGCTTTTTTAACGGAACGGGCAAAGAATTCTTCCGAAATGTCGTGCTCGATTGATTTTAGAAGCGTTTTTATCAATTCCCAGTTATTGTTTAGGGTTTTTAAAACGTTTTTTAGAATTTAAAAATATTTTGTGAACGAGCAGTCTTTACCGCGAGGTATTCGCTGTGGAACTCTTCCCGTGAGGTTGCTGCAAGGAAAAGCATTTTTCCAACACATAGAAAGTTTTCTTCGACGATTTCGGTGTGTGAGTGTTCACGTATAAGAATCTACACGTCGTCACGTCCAGACACTAGGCGACATGTGCCTGTGTGAGTGGACCTATATCTGTGTTGGTATTTTATGACTCTGAGTGCATCCCTTTCGGGCTGCATGCGATTTATATGTGTGCACTTTATTTTTTTTCTAAACGGTCTCGAGGTTGTGTGTATGTGGAGGATATGCACGTGTGTGCTCTGTTTTTTCTAGAGCACGCAAGCGATTTTTTCCTTGTCGGTCTTCGCGATAGAGGTCAAATTCGTGTGTGGTAACGAAATGTATTTTTCAGTTTTATATCGGCGATATGAGAATCGCGGATAGCAAAGAAAATGTAAGGCGAATAAAAAAACTCATGGATCGTACATTTTCAGGTAGACACATTTTTCTTTAACCCATTTATAGGATGTTTTGTGTGTGTGAGTTGCATTTGGGAGGGGTGGCGAAGGGTGGGGAGGGGGTGAACATATAAAAATGATAACGCATCGCAAGACGGCTGCTTTTATGGGTTTTTCTTTATTTTTTAATATTTTTTGTTGAAGTTATGGGTCTTAGACGATGGAAAATACGAAGAGCTATTTTATGGACGTCTAGTTTTCAAAAAGCAGTATCAGATTTAATGTTTTTAAAGAACGTAGGAAATCTTTATTTTATAATAAGAAATCTGTAGATTGTTACTAAAATTGTTTTGTCTTTCATTCTCTGCCTACCTTGTTCAGAACAAAAAGATTTACTGTAGGTACTTACATATAAAAACCTAGCTTTTGACCGTGGCTTCACTCGCATACTATTTATTTTTATTGGGTTCTTGAGTTGAAACTCCGTTCCCGGTAACTTATTGGACCAAAAAGAATACTAGCCAATATTCAGGTTACGAACTATAATTTGTTATAAGTTTCATCCAGATCGGTTTAGTGGTTGCGTGATTGAGCCACAAACATCGTTATTTTCGATATTAGATTAATTCATTAAAACTGTAAGATAGTTTCAAAGTCAAAAGGTATTTATTCAATAAAATCACTAGGATCTCTTTAAAGCAAGGTGACTCTAGGTGCCAGTTCCACGCGACCAAAGCCTAGAAGAACAGGCAAACATTGCCAAAAACAGGATGTAAAACTAAAAAGGTTTTTCAGAGTGCAAAAATTATGCCCCGGGTGAGGATCGAACTCACGACCTTAAGATTATGAGACTTACGCGCTGCCTACTGCGCCACCGAGGCTATGACGTTTCTCGCGAAATTACTGTACCTTTGACTCTTTTTAGTATGTAGTAAGTAGCTGAAACTGAATATATTGGAAGATACTAGGTCATTGAGGTATTCCTACGAGAAGATCAATGTGCTTGGTAGCTTATCTATATTTTATTGTGCTAAATAAATAAGTGCATACCCTCATCTTATCTCTACTCTCTTAAGTTCAACAAACAAAAAATATTACTTATAACTCCCTTATAATATATTGTAACAAGGATCATACAAAAAACTGTAGGAACCGAGCCGTAAGTTTGTTGTCTGTTCTTCTAGGCTTTAGTCGCGTGGAACTGCCTCCTAGAGTCACCTAGCTTTAAGACGTTTCAAAGTGATCCTTGTGATTTTATTGAATAAATACCTTTTGACTTTGACTTTGACATTCGGGTACATCCGTCAGTAACTATAGGTAGTAGATTTTTGCAATAGTTATTCTAAACGTGAATAAAAATGTATTAGCCTTCTCATATACGAATTTAAAATCATTCAACCTTTTACTCAACATGTCGGCTCTCAGTCCTAGGACGAAAATAAGAAAAAAAAACATAAACCCGCAGAGAAGCAAAGTTATATACCTATATATCAACGCTATATGCTATATAGGAAAAATATAAAATACGAGAGTAAAAAATATATGGAAGCAACAAAAATATGTTATTCTCAAGACTTGCACACAGGTGTGTTTGCGTGTGTGGGTTTGAGCATGTGTGGGAGGTCAGAGAAAGATATTGAGTATACTATTTTTTAAATTAGGTATTTCATCATCATAAATGACAGCCTTCACAGCTCAGTTGGTAGTAGCTCTGCCTTCTGCGCCGTAGACCGTGGGTTCGATCCCCACCGAGAACCAATATTTGTGTTATGAACATAGATGTTTGTTCTCTATCTGGGTGTAATTATTTGTTATACGTATGTATTTACAAAAAAAAAGTATTAAAGTATTATATCAGCTATCTGGTTTCCATATTACAAGCTTTGCTTAGTTTGGGGCTAGATAGTGCTGTGTGAACAGTCCATGAATATTTATTTATTTATAAAGAGTCCACAGCTGGACACAGGCTACCCTAACGCATTTAGGGACGTTGCTGTAGTCACCACACTTGGTGCAAAAACCCGAAAGTATCATCGGAACTTGATCGCATGAAATGGACGCTTATTCACTTCTTTTAAAAGACGTTTCGAAGTTATCCTAAATATGCGCGGATCCAGCTCTCGAAAAAGGTTGTGGTCACAGCCACCCGACACCGAAATGCGACTGCGAGTCTGATATAAACTCGCTCATGATCGATATAATAGTGCATTCTGCATCATTAGATATGTGTATCGGTCTCACCGAAATTTTGTATAGTGTTGTAGTTCCACGTGGACAAAGTCGTGGGGCGAACACTGTTGAGACGTCACATGGCTATTAGGGTTATGGGCATGCCCATCGCGCCCACAACGGTGGATCTCCGCTTGTCCTGATTTATATATTACAAGCTGGTGCCCGCGACTTCGTCTGCGCAGGATTATTCACACAATATCTTTATAAATTGTAAGTGTGTTGCCTATGTGTAATTCTGATGTATAAGCTATTTACGTGAAAGAGTAACAAGCATCCACCCATCCATCCATACTTACAAACTTTCGCGTTTATAATATTAGTAAGGATATATTCTGAATTGAACTGAGATTAAAAAGAACAGTCATCTTAGCCGAGATGGCATCCAATATCTAGAAAACTACAACATCTATCTAATACGAATGGCATTTGTGTAGGATTGAGCGAGGATCAAATTTCACACAAATAATTATAGGATATAATTGTATTTACAAAAAAAACAGCAACTACTGTATTAGCTACTGTATACTAGGTACAGTACAACTCGGTCCATGGCAATTGTAATTTATGATTGCATAATTTATTACCAAAATAAATCGGCTACAAAAAATGCGCCTCCATGGATTTCCTCGCTGAATATATGTAGACTGAATAGGGAATAGACGGTGCTGTGTATGTGTGCGTGCGTGCACCTTTACGTATGAAACGCTTACGACGATGTTAGAAATGAACACTAGACTGGAATAGACATCATATTAAAAAAAACAATCGTATAAAACTACAAAGTTCCGCAAAAAAGCAGTTTTTACTGCCGCGAATAACATAGGTTTTTGGATTTAAAAAAGTATTGATTATTCGACATTAAGCGACACATAAGATATATGAAATATTAATCATAAAAAAAAATTGTCACTATTTTATATACTAAAAGTTACGTCCGTATAGTTTCTCTTATCTGTGGTATAGTATACGTATTGTATAGGTCTAAAACAATGCTCAAGCAGGCCACCTTCTGTCAGAGCTTTACTCCACTAGCAATTAACAAATCGTGCCAACACTTGGCAAGATTTGGTGATGAAGGACTCTTAGTGTCCTGCCCAGCTCCATTTGAGTTTTCTAATAGAGTCAATACCAGGTCCTACGGTCGAACTATATAAAACCTGGTAGCGGCCTCGCCTTCCGATCCTAAACTCCGATAAAAAATGTCTTGGGTTCAAACTGTGCACAGTTGAGTTTTTCTATTAAAAAAATTATGTGCGCCAGTACTCTCAAACGGTCAAGAATACAATCGTAAAAAAACCGGCATGTCATAGAACCTAAAAAGTTCTAAAACATGGGTCAAGTGCTCGCAAGGAGCCTCTTTGAGGCGCACTATAAATCCTTTCACCACTGTTCCGAAAGAACTAGTGACACGACAAGAAGAAGAAGATCGGGTGGGCCCTAAGCCCGTTTGACTCTCTATTACATGAATGAAAGAGTAAAAAATACATAGACAAAAAATAGGTCGTTTCCAGTATAAATCTGTGAGTTTTCCGCTATCAACGGCAACACACACACGCATGTATACGAACCGAACTCATATCGTACTTACGCCCTTTTATACAGCGAATACTTGAGAAAACACTTGCTGGCAAAATAACGGAACACGTTCAATATTATTATTAAATGAAAATAATATTTTTATGTTCTGTCCTTCGAAAAGATCCCGGAAGATATCATTTTTAGCGGTAAGACCGCCCATTGTACCACTAGTTTATTAGACCATTCTAGTCTTATTCACTTTTATGATAATAATTTAATGATATCATGAGAAGCGTGAATGTGAACTGGAAGACAAAGGGTGGAACACCCTCCTCTCCGACGGACCAACAACAACGTGAGGATCGAAGGTATCAGGTTGCTGTGTTTCGGTTTGGATGGTGTGGTTACAGGTGAAATTACAGGCACATGAGGCTTAACATCTGTATGCCAAGTTAATTGTCGCAGTGCATCGTAGGTCACGTCCATATCGAGCGTGACTTGCAAGGCAATGCTTTGTAATGGTAACCACTTAACATCAGGTGGGCCTGCTAGTTCTGTAAGCAAGAAGTATAAAAAAAAACGGTGGATTGAGAGGGCTCAGAATCGTTCTGCCTGAAAATGTATAGAGGAGCTCCAGCAGTGGACTTCTTCATGCTGATGATGATAATGATGTGATGCGTGCGTGGTGCAAAACTTTGGCTCAAAATCGTTCTTCCTGGTAATTATGCCTGGTAAACTCATGAGACCTATGTCCAGCAGAGGACTTCATCAGGCTGTTGATGATGATGATGTCATTCATGTCTATTCTTGTATTTTTTATAAATTTGGCGTAAATAAATGGTTTTGTATTGTATTGCTTTGTATTCTACGATGTGAAGTGCGCGTGTTGAAGCAAACTGTATTATATCTAGGTCTTCAACCTTTGACATTTCATACACTATAATTTCTCCTCGATATGTGAGGAGATACTTTCGCTTGAGTGGCTACACGCACCAATCCGCAGTCGAGCGCAGAGACATTATCAGAACCATTATCATTTCTAAACTCTTGATAAGATATCACTTGGAAAGCGTTGTGAAAAAATAGGAAAGTTTTGTTGTTGGAGTAGAGATTAAGCAGAGCGCTTGTAATCCGCCTCAGGTATGAACACGATTTAAGATGTAAGTATTTTGTGATAAAAACTACTTCAAATACACTGAAAAACATTTAGCAAAACTTAACCACAAAACGTTATCTGTCTATAATATATAATTTTTGTTTTTGTTGATATTTTAATAAAGCATCAAAAATAAATTATATGGTACCATCTCTAAAGTATTATCTCCTAAACAAAAAATAAACATCAAATTCATAGTTGGCGGAGAAGACGCGTAACAAGACATAAAATAAAACATACAGTCAAGTTGAGAACCTCCGCTTTTTTTGAGTCGGTTTAATCATTAAAGAATAACAAAAACAAAGTAAACTAAATTGGGTTCACGTCTGTACTACCTAAACGCGGTAAAAATCGCAATACAAATTTATATCCAAACATGAATAGATTCATTTTGTGTAATTAATTAAAGTATCTTATTAATTTTATTACGTTACTGAAGAAAAAAACATTGCGTCCATCGACGTTTTTTTAAGTTTTATTTTAAGTTATACCTGATGTGTAATTTGTCGGTATTTAACTTAACATCAAATACTACTTAAGTTCTAGCACATAATTTGAACAATTGCGATGAAATAACCTTATACATATTAGTTCTGATTATTTTGAGTAAAAAGCAAACCGAAATACTTAAAAACGTAAAATTTGCTTTAAAAAAATCTATGAAATATGTTTTTTTTATATACCAGTAAAGTAATAAAAAACATAGTCCAGTTCAGTTCAAGTCTATAGTCAGATAATTTTATTATTCTTAGGCTTAATCGGGTGTTTTTTAATATCGCACATTTCGTGTCGCAACGTTGACGGACAGCAATCGTGTTATCAGTCACTGATATTTTTTCATACAAACCGTTTAAAAATCAATGAAAAACGAGTATCAAGCTAGAATAACTCGCATGCAACACGTTTAGATATTCTGAATTCATTGAGTTGAAATAAAGATAACCTCCTTTTACTCTTTGGTACTTAGATTGCATGTAGTTTAAGCTAATTGTGTTGTTGTAACCTTGTGTTTTTTTTTTTTTTTTTTTTTTTTTTTTCGACGTCTAGAAACGTCACTACGGAGTGTCTCTCTGACCGATCGCCAGAGTCTTTGTTTATCTTAAGGATTTAACACAGGGTTTTCTCTTTAATGAGGTAATTTCAAGCTTTCTTTATCTTATATCTAATACAATTTTTTCAACTCTTATATACATATATCTTAGATCTATCTTATTGATTTTAAACATTTTCTTATATCTTATTCTATTTTATACATATTTTTACTTAGTTTGTTTATTTTATTGCTGAGTCCTTTATATTCAGTAATATAAGTGTTCAGCAAAAGTTATACATCTTTATTTCTTTTAATTACTATCTTAGCTATTTCTATACAATACTCTATAAAATCGTTTCTTATATATTTATTACATATATAATCTTTTACATTGTCTACTTTCAATTCTATTTCCATATTTTGCTCAGCCTCATATCTCCGTTTGCCAAATACTGGGCACTCAAAAAGAATGTGCTCTACTGTTTCCATTTGACTACTTTCGCAGATGCACGATGGACTCTCCTTACACCTGAACCGATTCAGGTATGCAGAGAATCCACCGTGTCCTGTCATTATTTGTGTGAGTACGCCAGAGGGTTTTAACTTTTTAATTATTTTGTGAGCCTTGATAATGTCAGGGAAAAAGATTTTAGTCACAGCCGCATTTTCGCTAATTGTATATCTCCTGTTCCATTCGTCAAGAGTTCCTCTGCGGATCTGTCGCTTGACGAATGAGACAGGACATGCGTCATATATCGGTGAAGTCTTGATTTTTAGGGCAGCGTCCTTTGCCAGCGCATCGGCCCGCTCATTACCTTCAAGTCCTACGTGTGCTTTGATCCAGAACAAATCGACACATTTGTTCTGCGCCTTACTTGCCTTCAAGTTCTTACGAACTTTTACGGCAAGAGGGTGTGTGGAGCTGTTGTTCGTTATGCTTTGGAGCGAGGACTGTGAATCGCTATAGATCCCGAAACGGGTTTCTGACATCTTCAGTATTTCCTCAGTAGCTCGGTATATGGCCAGTAATTCCGCCTGGTAGACCGTGCAGTGTGACGAAAGCTTCAGTTTGATGGATTTGGTCTCGGTCTGATTATTCCAAATGGATAATGCAGCTCCGACCTTATCCTCAATCCTACTACCGTCTGTGAACACCCGTACTGCGTAATCGCTGTGGGTGTCCACCTGCTGCTGGTTCTCCAGGCGCACAAATTCTAGGCTCATATACTCTGCTGGATGAGGTTTAACTGAGAATGCCGACATCATCTCTACTTCCCTGTCTCCTAGCATGGGCTGGAATACCCCCCTCCTCGCCTCGTACAGGGCGGCTGCCTCTTGTACTCTGAGGTCGAGGGGTAGTAATCCGGCCAGCACCAGTGCTGAGTTCAAGGAAACAGTTCTGTATGCTCGGCATAGTTTTTGAGCAAACCCGCGTTGGACCGAGTTGAGCACTTTTTGGATGCCTAACTTTTTGGTTGCTGGGGCCCAGACGCTTGCTGCATACATTACAGTTGGCTCAACAACTGCAGTGTATATAGTTCTGATTACTTCTGGGTGCAGACCCCAGCTTATCTTTGCTGCTCTGGACAGCTGCTTGAAGATATTGACGGCTTTCCTGCAGACAATTGACGTGTGCTGATTGAAAGTCAGCTTATCGTCAATCGTAAGCCCCAATATCCTCATTTCCTTCGACATGGCAATGTCGATCCCACCCATCTTCAGGAGTGGCGCATCGTATTTCAGTTTTCTGGTCACTATCATCGCACTTGTTTTCTGCGGCGCAAACTTTAACTTATTTTTGATGCCCCACTCCCGAACATAGGCGAGAGCGGCGTTTGCCTGTCTCTGGATATCCAGTGCGGTATTTCCGTCAAAGACCATCACAATATCATCAGCGAATGCTTGGCTGTAGTCTCCTCTTTGCTCTAGGCCCTTGAGTAGCGGATCTATGAGCAAGTTCCACAGGATAGGTCCGCCGATTGAGCCCTGGACGCATCCTTTGGAGGTGGATCTGGTGAATTGTTCTCCGGCATATCTCACTTTCACTATCCTCTCTTCCAGGTAGCTGTCCATGACTTTCCTCACATTGATCGGGCATCCCTCCTCAGCCAGTCGGACTCTGAGCGCTGGCCACCAAGCGCCATCGAAGGCGCCCTCTATGTCCAAAGATACGACTGTGATAAGTTTTTTAAGATCCAGTTTTTGGCGGATGTGTTTTATCAGGGCATAGAGGGCGTCCTCGGTACTCCTCTGGGGCATGAATCCAAACTGGCGAGTGCTGAGCTTTGGAAGAACGTGGTGCTTGATCCTGCCCATAACCATTTTTTCAAAGACCTTTCCCATGACCGGGAGCAGTCCTATCGGTCTGTATGATTTGGGGTCTTGGTAATTCTTCTTCCCCGGCTTCCTCAATACAATTACCGTCGCTTCTTTCCATGCTTTGGGGAAGTGACCATATTCTAGGCACTTGTTTACCAATGCCAGGTACGTTTCAGGGTCTTGTAGAACTGTATGCTTACAAATATCTGCAGTGAATCCGTCCGATCCCGGAGCCTTTTTTGGGTTGAAACTATTTACTGCGGCTGTTACCTCTTTCATGGTAAACGGAGGGTCATGATTATCAACATGCTCCACTTCGTTTACTTGATCAGCTAGTTTCCTGATTTTTTGGTGATCCGCATTGTCATGTTCTTCCTTGTCTTCCGGGTAGAACGTCTCGGAAAGCAGCTCGGCTGACTCTTCGGGACTTAGGGATTTACCATCTTTTATCAGGGGCAGGTCTTCTTGCCTTTTGGTTGTTTTCCCAATCACCCTGTAGATTCCTTCCCAAAGTCCTTCCTTGTCCTGCTTCCCACAGAAATCCTTCCAACTGTCTATTTGTGCCTGTTTTACTTGTTGTTCATATTTTTCTTTTCTTTGCAGGTACTCTTCGATGACCTTCTTTCTACGGACCGGCGCTGCACAACGGATTCTCCTCTTCCTGGATCTCACCTCTTTCTTCATCTGCAAGAGTTCCTCCGACCACCAAGGTAAGTTATTTTTTCTATTTGTTTTTATTTTAGGGATACTTTTATTGCATGCTATTGTTACTAAATTAATGTATGTTTCTATTGTGTTTTCTATTTCAGCTTTATTTTTGATTTTGCTTATTTCTTCTTTATTTAAATGATGTTCTTCTAGCAATTGGGCCAGTTTCTCATGAAACTGGCTCCAATTTGCTTTTTTGCTATTGAAAATACGTGTGGTTCTTTGTATGCTTATGCCTTTTGCTCGTTTTAATCTGATTTTAAAAGTTAGCACATTGTGGTCGGATGAAATAAGCCCTTCGTTTACTTCCCAGTCTTCTACCAGGTCTAGCAGATTCGTTGTGCAGGCGGTGATATCTACGAAGCTCGTATAGGTCTTTCCTCCTCTTACGGTATCGAATGTTGGGGTATCTCCAACGTTGAGTACCTGCAAATCCAAGTCTTCAAATGTTCCAGCTAGTTCTTCTCCCTTCTCGTCTATTTTCAGGCTTCCCCACCATGTATGTTTGGAATTTGCGTCCCCTCCTACAATTAGCTTTTTGAGTCCCACTTCTCTTTCAATCCTTCGTAGATGTGTTAGGAAAGGCTCTATAGTTGTATGGTTTGGCTCAAAGTAATATGAGACCACCACGATCTCCCAGGCGCTGGTCCTGAGCTTCACCACTACGATGTTGTTTGTGGTGAAGTCCGGGCAAAGAATGGCATCCATGTCAGTATCAAACACAGCTATAGCTGCTTTGATTGTGCCATCTCCTTGATTTGCGTTCTGGAAGATCCTGGCAGTCCCATAATTCTTCATTTTGCCGATTGTCCCTACGTAAGGTTCTTGAAGGAGCGCAAAGGCCATTTTTCTGTTATTTGCCTCAAGTATTAGTTCCTGTGTAGCTAGTGCTTTTCTTTGTAGGTTTGCTTGGGCTACATAGTATGGCTTTGCGCTGCTTGGAGAAGCTATTTGGCCCGGGGCCATTTTAGCAATATGCTACCGAGGCCCGAGCCAGTGCGTCCCATCTTCTCCTGATCGGGCACTCACTGCTAAAAGCATTGTGGTCCGATCTCTCCAGCTTGGCATGTACGCAGTTCGTGCACGTGGGTACAGCACCAGCAATCCAATCTGCACACTCTGCCTTTAGGTGGGGTCCCCCACAGTGGCAACATTTTTCCGTCGTCTCCTTGCAGAACCTTCTGCCGTGGCCGTAGCCCAGGCAGAGGGAGCATTGAACCAATGGGGATTGGTCCGCCACTCGTACTTTCTGCAAGTCAATCAGGACTGTTTCGGCATCTACAAGCCGTCTCCATATTGCGGGGGACACCCTCAGGATGATGTGGTGCGTATGTGGGTTTCGCGTTTGTTTTTTGTAGGCTATTTCCAGTGTGTCTTTGGTGTTTGTGGCCGGTAGAAGGTTTTTGTTCTGGATTTTTAGGGCGCTGAGGATGTCTTCATCCTTATTGTATTTCAGCACATCCTTGAGAATGACCAGTGGGTTTTTGTTCTCTACGTTTTCTACGTTGAGGTCCTTGGCTTCTTTGAGTTTGTTTTTAAATCTGTCTCGTTCTTCTTCTGTTCGGCATCCTACTATCACCTTCCTATCCTTAGCTTTTCTTATTTTCTCTACTGCTATTCCACTCTCTTTTGCATTAACTGTCTTTCTTATTCTATCTAGGACTTCTTCGCCCGTCTCTGTTTCATTCTTAGCGCTGACTACTATTGAGTGTAGCGCGGTCTGTCTGTGGGGCTGTCTCCCAGTTGTAGCCGCTGCTACACTCGCGTAGGTTTGTCTTTCTACTGTTTCCTTGTGTTTTTCTATTGTCTCTGCTAGTTTTTCCATGTTTCTGTTGTTTTCCCGAATTAGTTGTTCCTGATCTTCCTTGTGTTTCTTCATAGTGTCTTTAAATTGTTCCATCTGTTTGTTGCTCTCCTGTATGATTCTTGCTAGTTTTTCTCCTTCTTTCTCTTGTTGGTTTTGATTTTCCTCTGGTTCTCGTTCTTTGTCTTTCTTAGGTTCTTCTGCTTGTTTCTTTCCTTTGACTCTTTCACATTCCTTTACCATGAGGAAAAGTCTTTCTGCTGCGCCTATTATGTTCCCCGCCAGCGTTTTCTTAAAATTCTTCGATAGGCCAAGATTGGTCTTTATAGTGACAAGGCACCCTCTGGCTTCGCTCACTCGCTCGGTGCTTTTCAAGCTAGGTTTGTCATTGCTAGGTGAGTTGGTGGTTTGCGTCCGGGTCCTACTATCCACTTGGGAAAGAGTCGTTTTTGTTGTCGAGCTTAAGGGCTGTCTCTGTGAGGGCCTCTTGGGCGAAGGTGTGCTTCCGAGGCTTGGACCCGCCTTTGCGGGCATCCATTCCCCGGAACCACTCCTCACCCACGAGGTCCGACCAGGGTGGGCACTTGGGGTATCGTCGTCTTTCTTCTGCATTTGGCTTTTTACTATGCAACTTTCTGTTCGATGGTCTTCTTTCTGCGTCAGCACTTTTTCTTTCTTTTCTTGTTCTTTTGTGAATGTTTTTTCTCTTCTAGGGAGGGGGCTTTGCCCTTTGTCCGTTTGGTTCTCACCTGTACTCTCTTTTTCTTGGTCTTTTTTGTCTTCCTTCTGCGTCAGCATTTTTTCTTCTTTTTCGTTTTCCTTCGTAAATGTCAATTCAAGAGGTTCTGGCGATCGTGTCTCTATTTGTCTTTGTTGGTCTAGTGTTTGGTCGGTCAGGTCAATCAGATCGTTTGATTTGTCTCCCTGGCGGGAAGATCCTGCCTGCTCTACCCTTCTATCCTTCTTCGGAATGGGTGTACGTATCCCAAACATTTTGTAAGAGAGCCCGTCAAGTGTAAACGATTAAGAGTAATTGATGTAAGTTTGTAAAAGTTGTAAAAAGGTGTAAATGTAAATATTCCCGATAACTTATGAACTAATTTAATGTAAAAATAAAATTTTGCTCTATGTAGAGTAGGTTTTTTATGATAGTTGGCTTTAAAAAGCACTACCAGTCGTGGTCAACAGTCTAAATATAGAAAATAATGATTTAAAAATAAAAATATTTTTGACTCTACAATAGAGTCGGTCTCTATTTGTCAAAAGATAGTCCCTCTGATGTACTGCAATTTGCAGAAAACCGCGTCGAATTTAAGCCTCTGGTTCCGGAGATATGAGCTACGCAATACAACAATATGCCAGTTGGGGGGTGGGGGGGAAAAAAGTATAAAATAATTCAAAATTCTGCAAAAGAAGTGCCACAATATATTTAATTTTATTAAATATATCGGCCGATGCCAGAATTTGGCTATCTCGCTCCGTTTCGGAGATATTTGCAAATTAAGATTTAAAAAAATTTTGAAAAATTTTTAGGGATGGTGGGGAGGGGTAACCAAAATTTTAAAAAATTGAATATACTCAGAAAAATATGCACTATACACTGTAATAATTAATTTTAAATTTTTGCCAGCGAATTATAATTTGTAAATTTTTTACAAGGGGGGCAAGGGGGGAAATTAAATTTAATGATAAATTTTTTAAGAATTTTAAAAATATACTAGGTTTACAATTTCAGAATATATTTTTTTTTTTCTAATTACAGCTCTCAAAATCCACGAATAAAAAATTTTTACTCGAGGGGGGGAAAAAGTTAGAGGGGGGTCAAAATGAACTTTAAAGCTTAATATATACACTAACCTATAAAAAATGGTCTATCTCCAGCCGTTTCCGAGAAACAAGCACTTAAATCTATTTGCGGTTGGTAACTTATTTCTAAATATTCGCGCTCGGAAGCCGCTAGTCCTAAAAATCTAATTTTTACGAATTTATGTTCGACAACACAGGGACAGCAAATACACAAAAATTTAACCTATGTTGTCGCTGAAAATTTAAAATAAAAACACTTACAGTTGAAAACAAAACAGCACAAAACTTTTCGAGTCTCTATCTCCGTCGACTAAGGTCCGTTTTCAAATCTGAAGGTGCCTCCCGGCTGCTCTCCACTGCGCCTTTGGGGTCTCGTCCTTAGAAATGGTCCAGCGGCGCGGGGTCACTGACCTCGCCGCCACGTGGTTTTTGTTTTTTTGGTGATTACTCCGTGCTCCTGCACAGGAAAAATCCCAAAATTGGCAGGATTGTAGAGCACCAGAATGCCCTTTGTTCCACAGTTGAAAAACTATAGGTCGTCGCTGAAAATCGCGAGATATTTCACTTTTTATTTTTGGAAATAACCAAAAAAAGCACTTCTTCACCGATAACTCGGTGGTCACAACACTTATGGCCACGCGGTTTTCACCGACGTGTGCGCTTTCACTTTCCGCTTCTTTGGGTGTATCACACGGCAAAATCGAAGCACTTTTTACTATTTTTTGGATTTTTTCAGCGTGGAGCGGCCTTGTTTCGTGGTGCTTCCGACTGCGGTTCGGAGCTGAATTGTAACCTTGTGTTGTAGCACATTGAATCAAAGTATATTTTTAAGAGCGCATTGCCTTAAAAAACTCGGAGAGTCAAAGATCTGTAAAGTCTTGGGAATACTTTTTTTTCTATCTAAAACTAGCGACTCGAATAAAAAGGAAAAACCGGCCAAGTGCGAGTCGGACTCGCGCACGAAGGGTTCGGTACCATTATTTTTACAACGGCAAAAAAAACACGTTTGTTGCATGGGAGCCCTCTTAAATATTTATTTTATTCTGTTTTTTAGTATTTTTTGTTATAGCGGCAACAGAAATACATCATCTGTGAAAATTTCAACAGTCTAACTATGTATATAATATTTTAAGCAGTCCTTTTTAGGGTCCCGTTTTACCCTTTGGGTACGGAACCCTAAAAAGGACTGCTCTAAATACCTAATGACCAAATAAGACTGAGATGCAATAATATTTTTCTAACCCCTTCTAATTGTGTTAAAAATAGTGTTGGTCCATTTTTTTGTCCTGCAGTTTACACGAAAAGCCTCGTACGGTCAGAAAACACATAAAATATTCTATGAATTTATTTCAAAGCGTTTTTCAGCGAAATTGCAAAACCGAATGCATCTTATATTTTTTGTTTGTATTTTCATATTTTTAGAGTTTCCTTCACGAGAATTTCATAATTTGTTTTGGAATAAGGAGTTTGGTTCTTATAAATATGGTATTATAAAACTTTTAAAGGTTATAATAAAATAATTAATCAACATTTTGTTTCAAACCCTTCATAGTTCGTTACCCCGAGTCTGAGTTACGCTCACCGTTTTTTTTGTGTATTGTTCACCGTTTTCGAAGGGGATTTGTATAGTCATAATAGTTTTCATTACGATCGCTGGTTACCACCTGTAATAAAGCATTACCTCGCAACGATGCACTGCCTTGCGTCCATCAAACTGAGGCGTAAAGGTTGGTACTGAGAGATCTACTTTGTACTGTTCCTGGAAATCAAAATCGAGCTGTATCTGTTATCAGATCAATTTGAAAAGAGATAGTTAGCTCTTCGTAAAAAGGGTGTAAAATAGCATTTTGCTTACTTCAATCACTTTTCTGCCCTAGGGAGGAATAGTACTTTTCCGCCCTAGGGCTTTTCCTCTCTAGGGCGGAAAAGTACTATTCCTATGATTGTATGATATTATTTGATATGATTTGAATTGGGAATGTGCATATTGAGTAAAAGTTCCAATCACCAAAGAGATCACGAACACTGTATGAACAACCAGGCTTAATGTTAAAAAAAGCGCCTGAACGAAATAAAAAAAAACACGTGAAACGCGCTTTTTGTTTTGTTCATAATTGTTTACTCAAATTCAGATTTTACTTAGTTTTATGAAAATAAATAAAAGTACATACAATGAATACGTGACTATGACAATGTAACTATATGACTATGAGACTATGTGGCTATGTGGCTATGTGACTTCGTGACTATAATTATGATTACTCTTAAGTTGCACTTATTTATTTTTTCATAGAGGGTGATAAAAAGTAGAGCGTTCACCTCTAGCAACACTACTTTAAGTTCGAGTCTAGTACTTTGAATCCCTCGCTACGCTTAGGATTCTACTTTACAATCCTTTTTACTCTAGAATCCTTCGCACCGCTCTGGATTAAAAAAACACTCTCGCCATTAAAATAGTTGTTTGCTCCCTTGGTCAACAATCTACTAATTTCTCATTGTGTTTTGCTGTCTCTACTGCACTATCTGAAGCTATAACTTATAGTTTGGGATAATGCATTAGAGAACTTCTTTATGGCGTGGAATATTCTCATAATATATGATATGTTATTACACCAGCTTCCGTACGCGGATTCGCTTGCGAAGTACCTGGATGAAAGTACTCTGTTACATGTCTTTTCAAAGTTTCATCGAAATCGGTCCAGCGTTGCCTGATTGTATTTTTTTTTGGACTTTAATCACAGCACTATCTCGCCCCAAACTAAGCCAAAGCTTGTGATATGGGAACTAGATAGCTGATATACTACTTATATACTTTTTTTTTGTAAATACATACTTATAATATTATATAACACCCAGACAGAGAACAAACATCTATGTTCATCACACAAATGTTTGTTCTCGGTGGGGATCGAACCCACGGCCTACGGCACAGAAGGCAGAGCTACTACCAACTGAGCTGTGAAGGCTGTCTAGCTGCTGTCTAACTGTGTATAGATGTATGTTCTCTTTCTGGGGTATTATTATTGTTATAAGTACCTACTTATGTATTTATAAAAAAGTATTAAGTATTATATCAGCTATTTGGTTTCCAAATTAAAAGCTCTACTTATTTTTGGGCTAGATAGTGCTGAGGAAAGTTTATTTTTTTTAATCATTATTTTATTTAATTATATTATTGTATTTTTTAATTAAGTTATTTAGTTTTTATTTAATTATCAATAACAATTCAGATCTCCAGGCTTTGTCGTTTAAAAGATTTCGTGATGAGTGAGTGGTCTTACATTTATAAATATACCTAAATAAATTAATAACGACGTGTCACGACAACGCTATTGAAAAGGACAATTTATTTTTCATTACGGTAATTTCAATAATTAAGTATCATTTTAATCGTCCGACTTGTTTGAACTACTGTTATGATATTCCGTAAACAACATTCACCCAAGTGACCGCAGTATCTGTATTGAGCTTTAAATTTGGCATTCTGTAATACGTTCACCAATCACTAGCGTCACCGACCTGAGTGTAAAGGACTGCCAAGCGGGAGCGTCTGCCACGTGGCGGACTCTACCCATATTTTCTATATGTCGCTTTGCACACCTACGTGACCCCAACGCGGGCTAAGCGCTATAAATGAAATGAAATGATTATTTGCGAGAAATATGGTTAGAAGTTAGATCTTAGTAGGTACGTAAGTAGTATCACATATATCACCAAATTATTGGCATGCAAATTTTTATTTTGGTACAATAAAATAATATTATCATTAAATTAAATTAGGTACATTATAAGAAAGTACTCCATAATAAATTGTCAATGAATCAATAAAATTAGTAAGTCAGTATCATAGAAAAATATGGGTATGGCCGAAATGCACACAACAAATGACATGCTTCAAAAATGCGAGGGACGAATTGCTCATATACCGAGTGGAAAGGCCAACTTGAGTGAGGCGAAGCCCGTGTTTTAAGTGAGCTTGGATCCACTAGGAGAAACGCCTCGTGATTTTTTTGTTTAGAGAATCAACACCCTGAGCTTAATTATCATTCATGCTCGGCCAAAAATGTGGTCCACCGTGATTCTAGTCACTTACTAAATTGCCATTTTGAATCTTCTCTCTTTCTTAGTAACTAAGCACTAAATTAACATTATTTGTGTATGTCCAAGGGGGCAGTTTTTTTTTAAACAACTGTTAAGTGGTAACCATCACCTATAACAAAGCATTGCCTCGTAAGTCACGCACAATAGGAACACGCCCTACGATGCACTACCCTGCGCCCATCAACTTGAGGCATACAGATGTTAAGCCTCATGTGCCTGTAATTACACCGGCAACCACACTCTTCAAACCGAAACACAGCGTTGCTGCTTGGCGGCAGAAATAAGCGTGGTGGTAGTACTTCCCCGGACGAGCCCTTCACAAAGAGCTCTACTACTCTTAAAACATACATTAAAAGGTACGTCCACATTATACAATTAAGTATAAGAATCACTTTAAGTGTACCGTTTTGTCGGACACCTTTCATGTTCACTTACACTTATTACCGTATTCAATTTGATCGATTTTAAATCGATTTTGTTCGGTAAGCAGCGGTTACTGCAGTTTAGGCGGGAAATTATAACTTCGACTCACTTCCGGCTGCTCAATTTATTTTGCGATATTTTTATCAGACTTTTTAAATTGAACTACTGTAAAATGTAGATATTTAGACGTACCCCTGTCTACCCCTTAGACCTCCTCAAAGAATCCTTGGTACTTGGTGCTGTGAGAGATTTGAGGGGATATCTACCATGCCTGGGGATCACAGTTGTGAAGTTGTGTTTCAAGACCCATCATCACCATCATCATCATCATCAGCCTAAAGAAGTCCACTGCTGGACATAAGCCTCCCCTATACATTTCCAGGAAGAACGATTCCAAGCCCTCTCCATCCACCGACTTCCCGCGATCCTGACAATGTCGTCAGTCCATCGGGTAGGAGGGCGTCCCATTCTTCAAGACCATGAAAGGATAATTGCATTTAATAGATAAGTTACTTCTCGTTTTTTAGAAGTAGGTACGAAAGATGTCTATTTCTGTTTATTTTTCAAAAAAGAGGTTAGATCCGGAGATTTTTCAATATTTCAACATTACTTACTTTAAAAAGCCAAAATATATGGATTCAATCTATTTAAATCCAAGCACATTCATAAATCAGTCATAGACTGGTCACCCATCCAATTGACCACCAAACCCCTCTGGCCTTCAGACTATAAGTGAGCAACGTTTAAATGTCAATCTTATGCAATTGTTATAAGGTACCTAACTGATCTACATCAGGTGGTTCATTCGCTTGTTTTGTGTTTTTTTAAATAACACAGAGAACACACATAACCTACACCTTGTGTGTGACACACAAGAACGAAGCGTTCTAAACTAATTCTACGCTTGTTTTATTTTTATAATCAACACAATTCCTTTTACGAAGCGTTATAAATGAGTTCTACCCTCTGTTTTTTTTATTTTCAAAATTCAGATATAGCCAGCCTAATAAGTATATTAATAAAATGTAACCTCAAAAATACGTAAGTAACCCAAAGTATACCTACAATCTCGGCAATTCAAAGCGCCCATACAGATGATTACAACCGTAACGACCATCCGGTGGTAACCACTAACAATGTTGGTTTACTGTTCCAGATTGACTGTGGGTAGAACGTACTATAGGCTACTTATTTTTTTACAAAGTTGGAAATTTTCGATATTTTGCTTTTTCATGCCAGTAAAAAAATGTAGATGAGATAGAGACAGCGCCATCTAGTATCAGACTTAGCGATGCTTTTAATAGAAGAAAAATATATAGACCGTATAAAATATGACTTTTTGCTCATCTCTGATAAATAAATAGATAGAAAACAAGAACAATATTAAAATTAAAGGGTCAGCCACGCGCGTGTCATATCTCTGGTGTTGCAAGCGTACATATGATACGGAGGTATGGTAGGTGGGCCGAACGCTTGTTTGCTGTTTACTAGTAGTTAAAAATCAGCTTCACGGCTCAGATCTCCAGGCACGGTAGATATCCCCTCAGATCTTTTAGTTCCAACTTAAGATACTTTAAGGATCTCAGAAGTAGGTACGTTCAAATATTACACTTGGCACATACTCACATTTTACAGTAGGTATCCACATGGGACAGGTGGCAAGCCCATCGCCGTCATAGAACACTAACAGCTAGCAGGTCAAAGATGACGAAGATTGAAGACGATTGATGAAGAAGACTGTAAGAAATGTGCCAATAAACACATTCTTAGTAATATTTATTTAAAAAAAAAAATGTCAACGCAAAATTACTCATTAGCCACTTGGCTAGATTAGATTAGGTTTATTATATTACATTGTAATTTATTTATTTATTTATACTAGGTAATGATACTAGGGTACCACATTTCATGCGCTATACTAATTCATTAATTAAAAAGAAGGGATTTTTTTGAAGGGCTCGTCCGGATAAATACCTTCCACCATGCCTAATTCTTTCTTCTATCAAAAAAAAAAAACAGAGCTTTACTGCATGGCGGTAGAAATAGGTCTGGGGCCTTATGCTCACTTCGAGCGAGATTATATCACGGTGGAGATGACGTCATATCTCGTTCAATAACTATTTATCCCCATTCTCACCATCCTACTCCTCAATTTTCTCATTCAAAGTTCATGCGAGACGCAACGTCAACGAGTTATTGGACGAGATATGACGTCATCTCCACCGTGAGATAATCTCGCTCGAAGTGAGCATAAGGCCCCTGGTGGTAGAATTTCGCCTACCAAACTCGTTCACAAAGAGCTACTACATTAGCCAAACTATAATTATTTACTGGCAATATTCTGTTGCATCTTACAAATACTGCATCTGGATCAAGAGAACCTCAAAAGCCTTAACCAAGATCCTCCATTCAATTTTGAGCCTTATCGCTACAGCGTTCATACCATTAGCCCTTTCAAATTACTTTAAACAAAATTAATTTTGGCAATTCATTACCCGCCACTGGCTTACGCCATCTATACAGAACTTCCGAAAACAATAACGTATTTTGGTAAAAAAATGAAACCATTAGCAGGAAAAAGAGATTAAAAAGTTTAGTCGATATGGTGGAAAAAATCGGTCAAGTGTGTTTGTGGCGTCGCGTGTTTGTTCCGTATATTTTATGGTGGAAATCCACATCGCTATTCGGTATTCGAAATTTCTGCATATATTCTGCTTTATAGTGTAGAAGACCAAATAACTCGTACACACCATTAAAGTTCGAATGAAAGAAAGAAAGAAGAAAGAAAATGGATTTATTTGTCACACAAACATAATGTGGATCTTAAATTTTAAATCTAGTAACTAGTATAACCTAAAGAAGAGACAAATAAACGTACAAAGAGGTTTCAAAGTAGTAGATCTCTTTGTGTGTAGCTCGTCTGGGGAAGTACCACCACCACGCCTTTTTCTGCCGCCAAGCAGCAACGCTGTGTTTTGGTTTGAAGAGTGTGATTGCCGGTGT
Source organism: Chloroclysta siterata (assembly GCA_932294275.1). Classification (NCBI taxonomy): domain Eukaryota; kingdom Metazoa; phylum Arthropoda; class Insecta; order Lepidoptera; family Geometridae; genus Chloroclysta; species Chloroclysta siterata. The sequence continues at coordinate 12,657,130 of OW028591.1, read as the reverse complement.
TATTACATGCACACGAAGCTTAACATTTGTCCTTATGTCTCAAGTTGATGGACGCTTTATTATAGGTGATGGTTACCACTTAACATCAGGAGGGCCATCAGCTTGTTCCATCAGCTAGTTGTATAAAAAAAACAGTTTAAAACTGGCTACCGTTTAACCTCGAACCCACTGAACCCTATAAAAAGAAAAAAACCCAAATTTGAATTTGTGAACGGAAGCTGCCGCCGTGGAACGAATCACAGCATCATTAAGTTTTTATATCTTATTTTGTAATGATCTTTATTAGTTTATTATTTGTTGTATCATTAGGCCGAATTATATTGTTCTATTTCAATATTATTCTAATAGAGATCGCCTTCTTTAGTTAAAAAGACTTTATTATAACAGAGTGCATTTGGACTTATTTTTTTTATCATGGCAAATAAGTGGTTACAGTATTTTTTTTGTGTATAGGCGGTTAAAGTTGGTATATTTTTTCGGCTTAAGAATATATTCACTTATCTACTTTTTTTTTTATACAACTAGCCGATGGAACTAGCAGTTGGCCCACCTGATGTTAAGTGGTAACCATCACCTATAACAAAGCATTGCCTCGTAAGTCACGCACGATAGGAACGTGCCCTACGATGCACTGACCTGCGTCCATCAACTTGAGGCATACAGATGTTAGGCCTCATGTGCCTGTAATTATACCGGCAACCACACTCTTCAAACCAAAACACAGCGTTGCTGCTTGGCGGCAGAAAAAGGCGTGGTGGTAGTACTTCCCCGGACGAGCCCTTCACAAAGAGCTCTACTACTCTTAAAAAAAACTACCTATGAAAATACTATACTAACTTATGTTATAAAGTAAAGCAGTATCGTACAGTAATTATTTATGTACATTTGTAATTTGAATTTAGAATCTTACTCAAAAGTTTGCATGAGTACTAAAACTCGTTCAATAATAATTATATGAGTACATTTGTAATTTGAATTTAGAATCTTACTAAAAAGTTTGCATAAGTACTAAAACTATTTAAGTAAAAGCAAACTTTTTAGTAGGAAAACTTGTTGGAATAAATTTGATATTTTTGCTGAATTGCGCGCAATGTTGTTGATTGCATTTTGTCACAAATAAGTTCAGTGATTGTACATCTTTCAAAATGTTGGCATGTGAATGGCAAGCTGCTATAAAACAGTGAAAAAAATAAAAAGTAGGCGTGGTGCGATTAAGTATACAGAGGTTTCATTAGGTTGGCGATATGCAACCTATTGTGTGAAAATTTGTAAAAGTCGGCTAAGCGCTATAGTAGACATCTCGCTACTAAATCGAAGCGAGAGGTACTTTGACGGATGTCAGCCACTTAAGACGCTGTTAACCGCGTTAATGTGAGATTCGTTTTCTGACATTTTGGGGAGCAACATAGCTTTTTCATTTTAATTGTTTTTCTTGTGTTATTTTGAGTAGTGTTGTGTAATTTCGGTGGTATGTTAACCAACATTATTTGAGGTCTTAGCACAAAGTGTAAGCATGAAAGTGTAATATGTGATATCCTGATTTGACCGAAAATGTTTCGAATGTTTTGAAGAAAACCGCCACCATTTTCTTCCAAACAAATGAAGGCCGACTTGACTATGGACCGGCTTGAATAAAAAGTATTCAATACAAATCACTTGACTCTGGCAAGATTGTCTATCGAATGACGGAATTGAGCCATAAATGGAGAGAAGAAAGAAAGAAGAATGTGCTTCTTCTCACTCAGTTTTTAATTTTACATATCTCATGTTCGGTAAGTAGGTTCTTATTACCTCCAAATGGGGCTTGTAGGTGACCAATTAGCGCTCTAGGGTAATAATGTAGCTAGAAAAGCACTAGGGCGGTAAGTAATTAAAAAAAAACACTTCTTTCTTTCAAAAAGTTCGCGTACATCTAACCATCATACTGGCAATAGACATCATGCATTCAGCCCAATGACCAAAGAGGTCGCTTTGCTATTCAGCCTCTTCGTGTGAGTATAATAGTCATCAATTTTAAATATCGAACGGCGAATTCTTATAGAAAACTTTTACTTTAAATATTGTTTATTCTTGTAATGCCGGTTTTTTTCTACTTACCTCACAATCGAGATGTAAAGCAGAATAATTGTTAGCTCGGGTGTAAGCACCAATTGCACCCTCGAATTATAAATATCTCGGGCTGCAATTGATGCCTTACAGCCCTTGGCTACTAATCTACTATTTGCTATGCAAGCAAGATGCACCTTCATAAAGTCAAAGTCAAAAGATATTTATTCAGTTGATTCACAAGGATCACTTTGATTAGAGGACTACCTCTTATTACCTACATCTTACTCTTGAAGAGTAGTAGGGCTCCTTGTGAAAGGATTTTCCGAGGAAGTATTACCACCACGCCTTTTTCTGCTGCCAAGCAGCGTTGTTGTTGGCAGCAGAATGAGTTTTCGGTTTAAAGAGTGTGGTTGCCGGTGTAATTACAGGCACATGAGGCTTAACATCTGCCATGCCTCATGGTGATGGACTCAGGGCAGTGCAGGGCACGGCCCTATCGTGCGTGACTTACGAGGTAATGCTTTGTTATAGGTGATGGTTACCGTCAGGTGGGCCATCTGTTTGTTCTATTAGCTAGTTGTATAAAAAACTACATTGTTTACTAGATATATCTACACAGATATCTACACGTTGAAGTCAGCTACAGCGTTTTAAAAGATATGTCTAGTAAGCCCACGACCTTGAAACAAAATTCTCACGTCTGTGAATTACTCGGTAAAGTAAAAAAAGTATTCAACATGTTTCTCATAAAATTGAACTGAGGTACAATATTTGTTTATGGTCGCTAAAATATCGCATACCGCCTCCCCTTGGTCTGTATGATAGGTACAGTCGATGGCAAAAGGACTACATAATTATTTTTATTTTTTTCCTTAAGCTATGTCGTCCCACTGCTGGGCAAAGGCCTCCCCCAAGGACTTCCAATTTTCCCTATCCTGAGCTTCCTCCCACCATCTACTATTAAGGCGAAGACAAGAGCTAATGTACCTCTCGCTCGCACGTTTCTACTTGTTGAAAAATATAAAATAACTTAACTCATTTTAGAAAAATCGCAATCAACCATTTTGTTTGCAATCACATTATACAGAGTTTAGTAAACATTTCATTTTCATCGATACAAGTTTTCCTACCCAAAAGTTTACTCGTTTTTGTAATTTGCATTAAAAAAGTTCAATAAAAATATATTTTTTTATTTAAAGTTTTGATTTAAAGTACCTAAATGTTTCATAAAGTACCATCACCACTCAAAAGCTTACCTCGCAAGTCACGCCTATGAACATGCTTACATTGCACTATCCTGCGTCTCTGGCTGTTTGGCGGCAGAAACACGCATGGTGGTAGTACTTCCCCGGACGAGCCCTTCACAAAGAACTCTACTACTCTAAAAAGGGTAAAGTTGCTGTGAGGTAAGCAACAGCCTCTGATGTTGCTAGCGACCCTATTTATTTTTATATTATGCGCGTAGCCGACTCTTTAATATTAAAAAAAAACAAGATATTATGTTCCTGGTTTTTTTTTTAAATCTACAAACGCTTGTGTTGTCGCCTGTACTCGATACGTTTACGAGTCACGGCGAGACGGCCGCCAGACTCCAACGTTGAATAGATATGTTGATTTTTATAGTATTTTTTTATCTAAACGTGTAAATAAATACTACGAAAGGTGTCAGTAGTCATTTTTAAGGTACGATGTTTGATGTAGCCAGTTTTTATTAGATTTCTTCTCCATAAGCGGTTGTTATGTAGATTTTCTTTCTCTATGGCAATATGGATTTTACTACGAACAGTAGGATAGTAACTTTTTTATTCATTTCTTGTGCGTTTCTCGTAATATTACTTAGTTGTGTACAGACAAATACAGTTTCTTAGCTCTGTTATTGAGATGTTTGGTTATATGCATTTCAGTGAGCATTTTTTTATTTATCAATTTATTTTATAAAATATGATTATCTGCGAAAACATAATATTTTGACGTAACTCTGACTACCACCTGACAGCCTCACAAAATCTTAAGTTGGTACATGGTACTAATTAGGCACGGTAGAGGAGACATCTACCGTGCCTGGGGATTAAAGATATGTGAAGTTGTTTTTTTCATCTGCGTCTACTAATCATTTTCAGAGTAGCTCTTTGTGTGGGGCTCATCCGGGAAGTACCTACTACCACCACTATTACCACTATTTCTGCCGCAAAGCAGCGTTGCTATATTTCCGTTTGAAGAAGCAATTTTTGCTGTAGTTACCACTTAACATCAGGTGAATCTGCATAAACTATTATGTAAAATGCTGGACAATTACACATTTAATCTCTGTAGGGGGCACTGTATCAAATAACATAAACTCGTATTTTGTATGTTTACATTTATTATTTAACCATTACACATCCAATTATCCCATACCACCATGGGGTTATTTTACAAGAACGGTTTATATTTGGCATGAAGGCGTTAACCCATAAACCCGGTCAGGCTACAGGGATATAAAATGGTCATTTATGACCCGTAAAATACCAGTTCATTATTAGCAATAAATATTCTTAACAACTGAAAAGGCGGGATGATTTGTGTTTTTGGATAACAATGTACTTTGAAATTTGATTTGTAAGTTGACGGCCAGGCACGGTAGACATCCCCTCAGATATCTAGTACCTACTAAAAATTATCTAAGGATGTCTAATAAGAGTCAGGGTCAATTCTTAATATTACGTTTCGGCACATGCCAGTCTGGTTGTGTTGTATTATCAAAAATAAGTACAAAAACTGCTGAAAACTCAGCATTGAAATTAACGCCATCTTTTGGGGGGTCGATTGAATCTTCTTCAAAAAGTCTAGACTAGACTTTCAGGTTTTCAGTACGCAGTTAGAAGAAAAGGTTCTCTAAGCAACTAACTCAACAATTTTTCACATATGAACCTCTAGGTTAACGTGTATTGAATTGAAAAATACGCTTCAGGGTTTTGAAATAATTTAAGAAATTTATTTAAGTATTTATATTATTTAAAGAAAAAATTAAACAGAAAAAAATACTTTAGGTTGTTCTTTAATTAGTTACTTACTTATAATATTGTAAAATAATAATATAAACAATACGACAGACTTAAATTACGAAAATTCAAAGTTGCTTACATTTTAAAATCAAAAGGCTAGTTATGTTAGTTTTGTTCTCAATAAAACCATTATTGAAATTGTATTTTGAATTAGCATTAAAAATAATAAATGTAAATAGAAATATGAAATAATAAATCATGCATACAATGACACAGAATCATGCAAAGTTATGATATTAGCAACAGGTGGCTCTACACGTCATTTCAATAGGAATCAAACTGAGCATAATAGATAATACTTGACATAATTACTATACCACAGTACTCAATTACTATTGAGTTGGTAATAATTATATTAATTTCCATAATTTATTTTTATCTGTTCTAATATACTATGAAACTAGTAGTCAAACGATAATAATTTGAATTAGGAACTCACCCAGCTCACATTTTCGAAATTAGAATACTCCAATTTAAACAATTGTCTTCACACCTCTTCCAAATTCAAATACACGCGGAACCATCGTTTCCCACCAAAACTGACCACTACATCATTGCTACGTTACCACAACAACAATAATATACAGTTAGAATAGTTTTTCAGTCAAAAACATAGCAAAAACAGCGTATTTCATTCAGGACGTGTCAAAACTCTGGCTCGAATCGAGAGTCACAGGCAAATTAAGTCGATACGTAATTAAAGCTGGCACCAACTCACACATACAAAGGTTCGACATAAAAATGCTTGGGAAGGAAAAAAAAGTATAGGTTTAAAATTTACCCGGTATAAATTTGTGTTTTTTTCCTTTCCCTACTTATGTATGGAAGCATGCGCAGTAAAGGGTTAAGCAGTATTATCCGACTAAGTTAAAAAATCCCTCCTGTGACTAAAAAAATCGTTAACGAGAGTATTTCTAATTGGTTGGGTTATAATCTCTAATTAGTACCGCATTTTCCCGCTATCTTCTAGCGCTGGTGGCGCTGGGGAATATTCTCAAAGCTTTTACAATATTACATACTCGCATAGTAATTTTATTTTTTTAGCAAGCAATGAAAAATATGGTTTTATAGAAAAAAAAACATGGTTTTTAAATTAAAAAATGTTTTTTTTTAAAGTTGAAGCATTTATTTTGAAAAAATGATCAATTATACCAAACCTACCAAAAATTATAATTATAATTTTTGGTAAGTACTCAAGGATTGAAATAATTCAACTTGCAAATCAAAAGTAAAGATTATAAAACTTGCCGTTATCAAAATAATTTATCTAAATCTTATAAGAAACTAGCGACCCGCCCCGGCTTCGCACGGTTATTGTGCGTTATCCCTAAGAGATTATGCTTGTATTATGCATATAAACCTACCTCTTGAATCACTCTTTCTATAAAAAAAAACCGCATCAAAATCCGTTGCGTAGTTTTGAAGATTTAAGCATACATAGGGATATAGGGACAGAGAAAGTGACTTTGTTGTACAAAAAATACTATGTAGTGATGATGTATCTTCCATAATGAGTAAAACTATATAATACATACCACAAAATAAGATTACTTTGATATCTGTGATAACTCGGCGTCAATTTACTTAATTAATTACAATTAATCACATTAGTTTTAAAACTCTCTTCTGCTATTCGATAAAATCTCGAGGTGGCTCGGAGAGTTTATAAAAACCGTATATCGAATGACTTGAGAACCAACCCTTACTTATTCTAACCTTAAATTTTCATCTAAAAGTTCTCTTTGGCTTCATTGAAATTTTGGTTTTAAAATTCCAAAATGACATTAATGTTGTTTATATGAGTTGACAGTGTTTTGTTATTGTGTTTTACGAAGAAGCAGTTGGTAATATTGTTCATTTGAGTGGCACATTTTCAACATATTTGATACTTACACCTAAGTAAAATTTTTGAGGACGTGGAACTGAAAAATGTTGTTTAAAATAGTGATGAAGGAATCAGAGGATCAGAACTCTTTTTGCAGGAGATTCCAAAAACATTGAATAACAGGTAACCAACAATTTCATCAAGACATTTGTCTTAATCGTATCTATGTTAGTATCTATATCACGCTGGAAAAGTAATTATTTCTTAGTAAAATTAAAACTCTAAAAACGGATTTTACCACTAAGGAGTAACAAAAATATCTCCATCTCTATTTAAGGGCTTTGTTACATAAACATTGTCAAAAGTTTTTACGAAGAAAACTCGCCATAAAACAGAAAAAACTAGGATATATAACTTTTTTTATAGAAATAAAATAAGGTAAAAACATTGAACAGCACGTCGCGGGAAGGTATACCGACTAAGCTTAGAAATAGCTCAACATTGCAATAATTATCGAATACCTATGGAATCTTATACTTCAAAAGCGGCAATGAGCCTTCAACCTGTCACGTAGCTCATCAATGGGCTAACAAGATGACAAATAACCGAAAAAATGCTGTAAAAAGCGCCCCTCCATTCATACCAACGCCATCTATCCCACGTGAACTGTAACCGTTTTTTGGAGGTTTTTTCAGATGTCGCGGCCGAAACGGTGTGGAAAAACGTGGTGTTCTATTCCGTCAACATTCACCCAAGTGTCCGCGGAGTCTGTAATACATTCACCGATCAGTAGCGTCTCGAGTAGTTTCGTGGGTGGAAATGCCAACGTGAGGCGAGGCTTGTGATAGAAGTTTTAGAAGATTTTATTGTATAGTTAGTTGCACTTCACGACTGATCCAGGCACGGCAGATATCCCTTCAGATCGCTAAATTGTCTTGTTCTTCACCAGCCAAGGTTGGCTGGTAGAAAATGCTGTCTAGCTTTAAGTTCTCCTTTTGTACAAACTTTGTTTGGTGCAATAAAGATTTAAATAAATAAATAAATACCAAGTATCAACTAAAGATTCTTTGAAGATGTCTAAGATAGTCTAGGGATAGTTAGAGGTGCGTCCAAATGTTCCATTTGGCACCTGGTATTCTATACGTGACAGGTTGCAAGCCCATTGCCGCTGCTAGAAAACTCACGATGTTTTCCTTCACCGATTAAGAGCACTGGCGTTCAACGAATTAAACTATCAAAATAAATCCTCCCCGCGAGACATCTTGAATGGTGAAAAATGGTTTTTTTCGCGTGCGGGTGACATGCGTGGAGAGAATCATTTGTTATATACCTACTATCATGAAATTCTTCGTTTGTCTTTTTCGTTCGATAGAACGAAATAGATATATGTTCTATTAAAAGTTCAAGTAACTCAAAAGAACCAAACCTTTTGAGTTAGTGCAGTGATAAACCTAATATTGTGTAGTGATAGTGCTACTTTTTATGAACACAAGAACAAAGAATCGCCTTAAGTAGAGACTGTAAGAAAAGTGCCAATGGACACAATCTTATTAATATTATTTCTATAAAATTAAGTCAAAACAAAATTACTCATTAGCCTACCTGGCTAGATCGTAATAATATTAGGGTACCGCATGTCATGCGCTAAACTACTTTAGTAAAAAAAAATATGTTCTATTTGTAGCGTGGAACTGGCACCTCACATCATTTGTGATTCAATTGAATAAATTGTAGCATTGTAAATTGTGAAATTGTTTACTTTCCTCAAAGTAATTAACTTAAATATTAAGCTTAGTTAAAAAGTGGATTGATGCGAGGTTTACCTGTTTCACGAGAGACTGGTGGCTGAAATAGGTTTAAAAAAACAGGTCACCAAAAGACTTTAAATACTTATCAACAATAAAAAACTTGTCAAATACTTTTTTACTTTGACTTTGACTATAACTAGTACTATATAAGACGTTCAGAAATTCTTAAAATAATTTTGAGTGGGTACTTGGTAAAATTTGAATATAAATACATAAATAAATAAATATTGGTGAACATTCCACACAGCACTATCTCGCCCCAAAGCCAAAGCTTGTGATATGGGAATCATATAGCTGATATACTACATAAATACTTTTTTTTTATAAATACATACTTATAATATTATATAACACCCAGATAGAACAAACATCTATGTTCATCACACAAATGTTTGTTCTCGGTGGGGATCGAACCCACGGCCTACGGGACAGAAGGTAGAGCTACTACCAACTGAGCTGTAAAGGCTGTCAAACAGATATTATGTATCCTGCCTGGGGATTCAAGTCAGGAGGATATTTTCTTAATTATTTATTTTTATGTATTCATTTATTTAAATTCACAAAACAGATTACAATCGAATAAGAAAAAAATAATAGTTACATTAATATTCATTCTTTGATCTAGATTCGTAATCAAATATGTGAATATGACAATTATATATAGTGTTGCATGCATTCATCTTAAATTTCCCTAAAACTAAAACAGCAAAGAGTAATAATTACTATTATTGTAATATAAATTGTAATATTATTATATAAATTATTATCGTTTTTATTTACTCTGTCCTCATAGTTGGTAAGCACTCAGTGAATAATTAAATATGGTTAGATAATTGCCACATAGCTCAAAGTCCCAAACTAAGTCAAGACTGTAGTTTGAAAAATTGTTGAGAATGCTTGATTTAATAAACTTATAATTTATTATAAAACTTAGACATACTCGTAGAACAGACATTGTGCTAAAATAAATTATATTCTCTAAAGTAAAACCGTCACCACACAGCCCCTAAAGCCCGGCGCACACAAGAAACAATTAATTTAAAAGACGAACGCTGTTATTTCAACCACACGCTTCCATCATTAGTGTGCTTAAGGGGCTGACAACTGTCAAAGTCCCTCTCACATTTCAACATTCAGAAAGATGTAAAATTACTGTTGCGAATTTTTTGCATAGCTGCGTAGTTTTCCTACTCAAAAGTTTTCTTAAGTACGAAAACTAGTAAAGCGAACTTTTGAGTAGGAAATCTTGTATCCATCAAAATGAAATTTTGACTAAACTGTTTGCAATGTGATTGCACACAACTTGGTTGATTGTAATTTTTCGAAAATGAGTTTAGTGATTTAATAATTATTATCTTTCAACATGTTGAAACGTGCGAGCGAGAGGTACATTAGCATTTGTCATCGCCTTAAGAGGAAAGAAGGGAGGTGAATGATTCATACTAACGTATTTTTATGTTTCTACCTATTTTCAGATCTTCTTCTTGAGTGGCAAGGTACAACTTAAATAAATTTGAAGTAATAATCCATCGGCCGCTTACCAAGTCATTATTTTTCAGAATACAAATATGTTCGACTTCTTATCGTCTAAGTCAAAAGGTATTTTTTTATACTACTTGCCGATGAACAAGTAGATGGCCTACCCGATGTTAAGCCGTAACAATTACCTAAAACATGTAAAGCATTGTTTCGCAAGTCACGCGCGATGCGAACGTACCCTACGGTCCACTGCCCTGCGTCCATCAACTTGAGGCATACGTGAAGCCTCATGTGCTGGTAATATCACCGTCATACCGTCTTGGCACTGATTTGGATCATTGAAGTTATCTCTGGATCATCCACAATGGTCTGCGGACAGCTCAACTGCATCATTTGTATGTTGTAATCAATTGTATTTCTTGTAACCGACTTCAAAAAAGGAGTAGTTCACAATTCAACTGAATGTTTTATTATGTATATTTATCATTTGAATCATTATGAATTCATTTTGATGATTTTTACTTCAGAGATGGTCTTATATAAATTTAATTAAATTAATTCAGTATAATTTGAAAAACTAAAAAAAATTGTCGCTGTTGTTTTTTTTCACATTTTGTCACGAAAAGATTTTTTATTGGGCTCGTTTGGGAAGAACTACCACCACGCCTCTTTCTGCCGCCAAGCAGCAACGCTGTGTTTCGGTTGCCGGTGTAATTATCGTAGGCACGTTCCTATCGTGTGTGTCTTACAAGGTAATGTTTTGTTAAAGGTGATGGTTACCACTTAACATCAGGTGGGCCATCTGCTTGTTCCATCAGCTAGTTGTATAATTCAGCATAACTTTTGTATTATATGTTTCAGGTATTTGTAGTCGGGTTTTTTTGCAAAAAAGCTTTATTATCTTTGTAATAAAATGTTGTTTAAGAAAGTCTTTATTATATAATGCAACTAAAAATGATTATATAAATAAATTTATATAAATGATTTATGAATGAGTGTTTGTTAGTGTAGTAATAGTTTAATAGCTCCGGTAAATTAAATTAGTAACATAATTATTTGAATTATTCTTGAAAGCCAGTTTTTGTGCTAGCACGAGCTACTGGCACGAGCTACTCGCATGTTATTAAAATACCGACTAGTCTAACGCTCTTAGGTAAGAATTCCACAAAGTGTCTTTAGTTACAATGTTGTCAAAAACACCTTATCAATGTTACCCCGAACATTAATCATGTATACTTAAACTAGCGTCTAACCGCAACTTTGCTCGACTGGTACCTAACCTATCTGGATAAAAGTATTATATTTTATGTTATTCCAGGCTACAAAATAAGTAAGTTCTAGGTTTCTTCCAGAGCCGAGCAGCCTTTACGGTGATGAGTGGGGACAAACATACACACAAATACATTCATAAATTTTCGCATTTTAATATTATCAGCATCTTTTGAATACATTAAAAACTTTTGAATACATTCAGAAGATGCATGGAAAAGATACTACATACTGCCACCATAATGCCTCCCATAGCATTTTTCATGTTACTACTTAAAACTGTGTATTTTTCGCCTGGTGCATGTAAAATGACCAAAAAGGTCAATAAAAAATGTAGATTATAATATCTATGATATAAGTACCTAGTATTTACAGAAAAGTCTAGTTTACTTCCTAATATGTTGGCTAGATGGCGCTGTGTGAATTGCCCGCCATTTTTTTTATTAGAAAAATGTTGCCAACGCAATGTATTTTTTTTTCTTGATTAAATGTTACTAACGCAACGTTCAAAAATCCACCAACTCGTATATCTCAATTTTCCCATGACTAGGCCTCCACACTTCCCACACACCGCCTCCCCTCGCCCCAAATCGTTTGATAAATGACGTCACAATCCTGTTACGTCATTACCGTGGTCGTATCACTGTCTGTGTGATGTTTGGATTGTCTTGCCTAAATATTGAGACAAAACGAAGGGCTATTTTAAAAGATTCCCAATAACAATTTGTGGCGGTCTACCTACTAGTCGCTACGTCCATGATGTAAACTGCAGGCTGCAGGCTGATCACGAATGGTTTTTGACATATGTGGCGGTAACTTATCTTAGCGATATTTGGCTTTATTCTGTTGTAGTTACGATCCTCCTCCTCCTCGCGTCGTACTCCTCACTGCTGAGGATCGTGACCCCATGGATCACTCTATCCTTTACAAATCTTCGCCATCTGGATCTGATGCCGGCGACATGGATGGCTTCATGGACCTTCACATCGAGAGTGGTGCGGATTTAGTCGGACCAACTTATCGGGCTTCGGCCTCTTGGAGTAGTTACGATACGATACGTTTACGCGTCTGATGTCAAATTCGTAATAGGCCTCAGGTGTAAACGTAAACGTTGACATCAGGTTTTTTCATTCAGACTGTTATTTCCCACTGCTGGGAAAACGCCTCTATTTTATTTTTTAATTATTACCTAGGTGTTCGTCAAGAGGTAGGTATATGTATATCTAGACACAGACCTAGGCAAGTTTTACTCTAAGCAGTTTGGAAGTATCATGAGCCTTCAATAAAATAAAATATTATTGGCCACACATTTTAATCCAAGCAACTTAAAAGTTTCCTACTTAAAAGGTAGGTAGGTACGAACGAAAACTAGTAAATTAAAAATTTTAGTAGGAAAACTTCTGGTGAACTAATATAAATAAGATTATATCTATGTGCAATTACATTGCAATCACATTGCACACGGTTAAAAACTTATTTATGAAAAATCGCTTCATGAATAAGTTTAGTGATTTCATTTCTTTCAAAATGTTGAAATGTGCGAGCGAGAGGTACATTAGTAGGTGTCTTTTTTTTTAACAATCAGCTGATGGAACAAGCAGATGGCCCACCTGATGTTAAGTGTTAACCATCACCTATAACAAAGCATTGCCTCGCAAATCACGCACGATATGAACGTGCCCTGCGTCCATCAACTTGAAGCATGTAGATGTTAAGCCTCATGCGCCTGTAATTACGCCAGCAACCACACTCCTCAAACCGAAACACAGCAACGCTGCTCGGCGGCAGAAAAATGCGTGGTGGTAGTACTTCCCCGGACCAGACCTTCTCTATTACTCTTATATCGTCTTATGTCTTCAACTTAACGATGCACCAAGTCTCAAGTACTACTTATTGCATTTCCATTTACCTAAAAATGAATGAAGAACGCAGTGAACGGCGATCAGCCAAGCATGAATGGTCCATCTCGGAGTAAAGTCAACAGTTAACTAGGTGATTACCCACGTACCGGTGACGTGACGCTTTTTTATCTGTGGTCGCATCATTCCAATAGGAAGTCGGTAGAGAGGAGAAATAAAATAAAAGAAGCAGGAGCGGGAAGCTGGATAGAGCAAAAGGGTTCAGTACCCAAAAAACATTGAACATGTTTTTTTGAATTTAAATTCAAATATAATTCCTGCATCTTCATAGGGTACATAACAATGCTAAAAGCTAAGTTAGACCTAAGCTACTATTATTATAATAATGTTCATGTATGCAATTAATAAATGAATAATGAATATGAAACATTTTAAACCCATGGTCGTCATTATTAAGATGATAAAATCTACACTTAGGGTTAACTTCTACTTCTAAATTGATGAAAGCCAATAATTGAAATGGAAATTTCTGTGGAAATTGAAATTTAAGCCGACTGTTACTGGATAAGATCAGCATATTTTGGATACACAAGGGCTCTATCTAAATAAAATATTGGTTTGTTTTATTTTAATCAAATGAAGAAAATTCTTTAAAACAAATAAGTCATTATTTTCACAATATAATGTTTTTTTTATATTTGACATATCAAATGAAGTGAAACTCTAAATTTGAATGAAATAAATAATTAACTAGCTGACCCGTGCCCACTTTGTTGGGAGGTGTCAAATTTGCAATAAAATAATATTGCGGCTATAAATTGAGATGAAGGCTATCCTATCTTTTAAGTTAGATGAAACTGCACACGGTGCGCAAATTTGATTGAAATCGGTTAAGTAGTTTAGGAGTCCATAGCGGACAAACAACGTGACGCGTAATTTATAAATTATGAAGATAAAAAAATGACTTTATTTTCATAACATATATTTTTTTATATTGGACATATTAAGTATTCGTATAAGTACAAAACAGACCCCTAAAAGCAACGCGGGCTCACCCGACGCCAAAGCATAGAAAATTGCGTGCGATCGTGCGGAACTATTTTAGAATAACTCAAGCAGGTTGTTTCACTTTTTGCGGTTCTTTTTTATCATAGATCTCTTTTTATTTTTAATCTTGTCTTTGGTAATGCTCAGCACAAGTCATGGACCTATCGGGAGATAAGAGTAGAACCTTTGTTTCTTGTGAAACGGCGGCCGTTCGACATTAGAGGGATATGCTAGGGCAGATGCGTAATGAGAATTATTCTACAGCTCTTGTAAGAAGTGAAATTTGACTAGGCTACGACATGCATTTGCAAAAACGGTTCTACCACTTCTTCGCTTCATTTACAAAAGACAAATAAGAAAATCGATATAATATTTCCTAGTGAAATCAGTCCATAGTAAAGTCGACCGTTATTTGTTTTGTAGAACCTGGGGCCTTAAGCTCACTTCGAGCGAGATTATCTCACGGTGGAGATGACGTCATATCTCGTTCGATAACTATTTATCCCCATTCTCACCACCTAACTCCCCAATTTTCTCATTCAAAGTTCATGCGAGACGCAACGTCAACGAGATATTGAACGAGATATGACGTCATCTCCACCGTGAGATAATCTCGCTCGAAGTGAGCATAAGGCCCCTGGTGGTGACATTTGGTGAGAAATGTATAAAGGAGGCCTGTGTCCCGTAGTGGACTTTTCAATCTGAACTTGATGATGCTCAATGTAGACTACGTTCCAATGCTTTCACACCTCGTATTTTATTTTTTTGTTTTATTAAATATCTAAATAAAATTAATATAAATTTTCAAGATTGGAACCATGAGATCGTTGATTCAAAATAACGTCAACCGTTTAAGTTAGTGAGATAGCGGTCACCGTTTCTATGGAACCCCTAGTTTAATTGCTTCGGCACGAGAGCAACCTGAAGATGCTGTGGTTACGGTCTTTGGATACTATCGTAGATCCATTTATGTAAAGGAGATTATGCTTTGGCCCTAAGCAGTACTGGCCTTACAACGCATGTTGGTTCCTCACGATGTTTTCCTTCACCGTTTGAGAGTACTGGCATTGTGCACATACATTTTGAACAGAAAAACTCATTGGTGCACGACCGGTTTTGAACCTTGGACGCAGGGCAGTGCATCGTACGTAGGGCACGTTCATATCGATAATGACTTGCAAGGCAGTGCTTTGTTCTAGGTGATGATTATCACTAAACATCTGCTTGTTCCATCAGCAAGTCGTATAAAAAAAACCAGCCAAGTGCGAGTCGGACTCGCGCACGAAGGGTTCCGTACCATTATCTATAAAAACGGCAAAAAAATCACGTTTGATGTATGGGAGCCCCCTTAAATATTTATTTATTCTGTTCTTTAGTATTTGCTGTTATAGCGGCAACAGAAATACATCATCTGTGAAAATTTCAATGTCTTACTATCACGGTTCATTAGATACAGCCTGGTGACAGACGGACAGACGGACGGACAGCGGAGTCTAAGTAATAGGGACCCGATTTACCCTTTGGGTACGGAACCTTAAAAAGAGCCTTTCTCTGCTAAATATAATAGTCTAATCGGAAATCCAAGTAAACGCTCCATTGCACACCGCCGTCGCAGCATCCCATACATCAATGCCAAAGCCAACACCAACGAATCCATACCCATACTTTGAAGAAGCGAATGTCGTCGCAACGATTTTTTTTATTCGTTTTATTACAACTAGCTGATGGAACAAGCAGATAGATGACCTGATGTTATGAAGAAACCATCACCTATAACAAAGCATTGCCTCGTAAGTCACGCACGATAGGAAAGTGCCCTACGATTCACTGCCCTGCGTCCATCAACTTGAGGCAAACAGATGTTAAGCCTCATGTGCCTGTAATTACACCGGCAACCACACTCTTCAAATCGAAATACAGCAACGCTGCTTGGCGGCAGAATGGCATGTTTCTTATTTAACTATAGGAGTTCTTGGTGTTAATAAGCACGTCGTAATCCCACTAAGGGATATTAAATCAAACCAATGCAAATGCCACTTACTTTTATATGTATTTACAATAAAACAATCAGCTGCTAGTCTATAACATTGTCGAGAATGATTGCTACTGTAGTGTTAATTATAAATAAGCAATTTGTCAGGTGCACATGTTGTTTTCCTATAAGTATTTATTACAAATTGAATGAGAAGTATGTGGAAATAAGTATTAAAGTATCAAGCTGCCTTCAACCAACCATCATTGATATAACTCTTATTAATAATATTATTAACATATTTGTTGTATTACTTGCTATTAATAAAAGCAGATGGCCACCTGATGTTAAGTGATAACCATCAGCTATGACAAAGCATCGCCTCGCAAGTCACGCACGATATAAACGTGCCCTTCGATGCACTGTCCTGCGTCCATCAACCTGAGGTATACGGATGTGTATCCTATACAGAGGCTACACATTTCTGCCGCAAAGCAGCGTTGCTGTGTTTCGGTTTGAAGAGTGTGGTCGCCGGTGAAATTACAGGCACATCTGTACGTCTGTTGGCCTCAGGTTGATGGACACAGGGCAGTGCATTGTAAGGCACGTTCCTATCGGGAGACTTACGAGGAAATGCTTTGTTATAGGTGATGGTTACCCCTTAATATCAGGTGGGCCATCTGCTTGTTCCATCAGCTTGTTGTATAAAAAAACCAAAAATAAAAATAATATATGCAATTAAGCCCAAACGAAGACTAGCCTGTGTCGCGGGAGACCTATTTTTTTATTTAATGTAAGTATAATATTCATGGTTTATATGTATGTAGGTAGGTGCGTAGGTTTATACTGGGTACTACTACTACTACTACTACTACTAGACAAAAGTAATCAAGTAGGTGAGTTGAACGTTAAAAAACAAAACGAAATTCAAGGTTATCGCAAAAACAATAATAAATGTGTAAAATGTGACAGATTATAAATATGTACCTACTGTAGTGTATCATGTACTTGTTTATTTCATAGTTTATGGATGAAACAAGTGCATCGGACGAGTGAAAATAAGACTGTTTTAAAAGCTAAATGGAAAGCACTATCTTGACTGATCAGGCTTGAGAATAGCGAGGTCTACGAGTCCAGGACAGGAGCATCCTTACCTGTTACCTGTGACCTAAGCCGATCTAAGAATGATAATCTTCATGAAGCAAAAATAATCATAGGAACTTGGGTATGTCAGGGTCATAGCAAGTTGAAGCCCATGGTTTCTGCCATGGGCAGAGGAGGAAAATAGGAATTATTTTAACAGGAGCTGGTAAAGGTTTGATGATGTTTGTTTCGTTAGTTTGTCCATCAATTATTCGATTTGTCCTTACAAATTCTAAATAAGCATCAACATCTCCAACCATCTCTACGAACCCCCTTCGAACCTCAACAAACAGGGGGTCTTTGTGACCTCTGTTTTTTTAATAAATAAATAAATATTGGTGGACTTTCCACCCAACACTATCACAAACTAAGCCAAAGCTTGCAATATAGGAACCAGATTGCTGATATAATACATATATACTTTTTTTGTAAATACACACTTATAATATTATATAACACCCAGACAGAGAACAAACATCAATGTTCATCACACATATGTTTATTCTCGGTGGGGATCAAACCCACGGCTCACGGCGCAGAAGGCAGATCTACTACCAACTGAGCTGTGAAGGCTGTAAAGTAGGCTGTTCATAAGGAGCTCGTAGGAGTGTTATGTCTCAGAAAGAGTCGTACCTTTATCGGCGGCGCGTAATCCACCGCCATCATACAATCGCTGTTCACTCCAGCCTCAGTCTTGATCATAGGCGGCCCGTGGTGGTACAGCTGCCCCATCTGGTGATGGTGCATCCCGCTGTCTCCGCGATACCACGTCGCGTACATCCCGTAGCCTTGTTCACTCATAAATACATGTCACTGCTACTCTGGGGGAACACTGTCCGCTCTGTCATCACTTTTGTGGCATCACTTTTGCCACTGTTGTGATCACTTTTGACGCTGTTATGATCACTTATGCCACTGTTGTGATCACTTTTGCGACTGTTGTGATCACTTATGTCACTGTTGTGATCACTTATGTTAGTGCGCACACATCGCGTACGATCACTTGTTTTAGTAGACACATACACTGTTTAGAGACTCCTGAGTGTGTTTGGGGATTTTGTCACTGTTCTTTTGACTCTTTAACTGTTTTTGTGACTGCGTCACTGTTTTTATAACTGTTTATAGTTATTTATACACTGTCACTGTTTTTCAGAGCATTGTTATGTCACACTTCCACTATCTAGGTTTTTGATGATCATTGCTCATTTTATTCATGATGAATTAGTGTATTTATTTAATTATTTTAACTTATATTAATATTCAGTTAGCTTGATAAAATTATTTAAATTAAGAGTCATTGTGTCCTTTCCTCTATAATTTTTAAAATTTAAGTAACTTTCCTTTATTTTATACAACTTTATTCGTATACTTGAGCTTTTTATAAAATCACAGAATAATTGACTTTTACAAACAGACACTAACGAATTAAAGTGATTTAAAAATCAATTCTTTTTATAGTTTTTTTGTAAAATTTTGATGTAATATCAAATAAATTAACATTTATAAATATTGCACAGTGATTAGAGTTGGGTGTTATTAGTTTTATGTACCTAATTTTGGATGTTTTTCAGTACCTGCAACAAATAATATAATTTTAGAAACATTAGTTCAAGATGCTAGCTACAACAAAATGTGGGTATAGAATAGAATAGAAATAGAAGAATAGAAGATTTTTATTCGACACACAAACACGGGTACAGTATCACATAGGTAACAAGAAGAAGATAAAACTGTGGAACATAGCAGGTAAGGTAAGGAAATACTAAAATAAAAAAAAACTTCAGGGGGCTAAAGTACTCATCAATATGAATAAAAAAACAGCCGTCTCATACATTTTAGTCAGATAAGTATTGAACTTTGGCATAAAACAGCTGTTTTTTTCGCGTTCACAGTGTTGGTTCCTTAGAAAAAGTTATTCGTATTGATGGGTACTTTAGCCCCCTGAAGTTTTTGGGAGTGGTATTTTTCAGGAGTGGTCTACAAAGAATCTGCAGTTCCGACTTAGTACTATGAGATCTGAGGGGATATCTACCGTGCCTGGGGATTAGAGTCGTGTAGCTGTTTCGGTTTCATTTTAATCCAAGAACCAATCTCTCGCGAATCGGGTAAACCTCATATCAATTCGCTTTTTAAAGACGCCAATAAATTAAATTTATTTAAATTAAATTAATTATAGTACTAACATTGTTTGCTGATAATCACGTTTAAATGCAACAATAACATGAATATAATTTTGATTTATATTATAAATAATATTATAATGCTTAAATGTATATTAAATTACCTATTTTAATTAGACAAAAATAACCTGCGCTTCATTTTCCAGTTCATTATTAATTATATTACTTTTTCATTCGATTGTATATAATTTTATATATATAAATTACGTGTTTTTTAGAGATTACACACAAAACATTGACACGTTCGTTTTTATACAAAATCCATGGGTAAGTGGTATTGTATGGTAGTAGGTACACAACCGAGTTTGAACCCACGACCTTAGGATTAGAAGGCACTATAACATGATTTATTTATTTATTTATTTATTTATTCAGGTCTACCAACAGCTGTTACAACAATACAAATTAATATAATTAAACTTACATCTACGTACGTACATGTACTATTCAGAGCTAATTGCACAACTAATTATAGGTAAACACTACATGCATTGAATATTACTAAGTGGAAAAAGTAACACTATGGTATAAGAAAATAAAACAATTAAAAGATTTTTTTTTGTTGATGACAATAATTTGCTAATCAATTTGGTAAGTTCTCGACCAAGTGTTGGCGGAACTTATGAAGGTTAATCGAGAAAATATCAATATTTTTAATACTATTTAGAGATCTACAGAGCCTTGGGACAGGGGAGTTACTACCCAGGACAGTGGTGCGCAGTGGAGGAACAAGCGGAGTGATTGGATAGCGAGGCATTCTACACGGGACTCTAAATTGAAACATATGTAATAGTTGGGGGCAAGTTATTTGGTTATTCAGCACTTTAAACAAGAATATTAAGTCTAGTTGTGTTCCTCGTTTTTTAAGAGATGACATCCTGAAATGCTGGAGTCTTTGTGTATACGATATCTTGATTTTGGCAATGTTAGCTGCATAAGTGAGGTGCCACAAAAAACGCTTCTGAATCCGCTCAATTCTAAGTATATGGGTGGCATAGTGAGGTCTCCACACAACAGGGCAATATTCAAGTATGCTTCGGACTAAGGTGTTGTACAAGAGTATTTTGGTATGTGGTTTTTTGAATATTTTACTATTTCGTATGACGAATCCTAACATTTTGGATGCCCTCTTAATTATGTTATCTATATGCGGAACAAAGGTTAATTTTTTATCCAATTGTACTCCCAAGTCTCGAATACTGTCTACCTCACGAATAGGTGTGCCTCCAATGTTGTAGTTAGATTTGAATACGTTATGCTTTCTGGTGAATTTTATAAAAAAACATTTATCTATGTTAAGGTACATTTTGTTGGCGCAACACCATTCGAGTACGATGTCCAAGTCTTTGATGATCTTAGAACTTTGAGTAAATGAATGAATGAATTCAAGGTTCATTCATTCATTCACTCAAAGTTCTATCTCTTCTAGACAACCTTTGGAGAGAAGCCTAGTAAAATGATTAGTTCCAATTTTCAGAACATGCAAACATTTAATTTTATCAAAGCGCGGGAATCGAACCCGCGTCTCTTCTGTGTCAGTCGAACAGTTGCCCACCGCACTCTAACAAGAGATTTAAATCCACCTTCTACGGCTAAAAATACCACATTAAAAAAAACACCATAATGTCAACTAATAGAATTGCAAATAAGATTATACACCATACAAGTACAACTGTATGGCCGGGTCAACGACCGGCGTGCCACGCCCACAGACACGCCTCCCTTCGCCCCGCCCACCCGGAATGACGTAATTAGTTTTGGTAGTGTTAGAAGTGATACTAGGTATATATCTAACTAGGTATGTACCTATCTTTATCCTTAAAATACACATTGCCAGTCTTGATTCTAAGGCTTCAGGTTCGAATCTGACCGTTTTTTATACTACTTGCTAATGGAACAATTTGTTGGCCCACCTGACGTTGAGTGTAACTATAACATATAACAGATCATTGCCTCGTAAGTCACGCACGGTATGAACGTGCCCTACAATGCACTGCCCTGCGTCCATCAACTTGAAGGATCAATTCAAACGGGCATTATTTAATATGAGTGACATACCCCGTACTGAGAACGGTGAAGGAAAACATCATGAGGAACAGCAAAGCTCTGCACGAATCGATAGATCATGGCAGATTAACCTGTGAGGAAGGTAAAGGTGCTAGGCAGGCCAAGTCCATCCTAAATCATGTCTCCACTACAGGTCCGTAAATAGAGGCATGGGAATTTGTACTGACGTTGTTTCAAATATTCTGTCCAATTTATATCTATTGGCATATTTTTATTATAGAAAAGATAAATACAATTGGTGGACATTCGACACAGCACTAAATTAGCCCCAAACTAAGCAAAGCTTGATAGAAATCCTACAATTATTTTTTTATATATTTGCAACTAGTTGTCGCCCGCCGCTTATCCCGCGTTATTAATAGTGATTGCAAGCATTAATTTTAATTTTAAAGGTCATTTTCCTTTATCGGGTTCGTTTTATATTATTCTTCTTCTATTCTCTTTCTACTCCGTTCCGCGTGTCTTTTTATACAACTTGTTCTTGGAACAAGCAGATGGCCCACCTGATGTTAAGTGGTAACCATCACCTATAACAAAGCATTGCCTCTTAAGTCGCGCATCATATTAACGTGCCCTACAATGCACTGCTCTGCGTCCATCAACATGAGGTATACAGATGTTAAGCTTCATGTGCCTGTAATTTCACCGGCAATCACACTCACAGCAACGCTGCTTGGTGGCAGAAAAAGGCATAGGTTATTTTTTTACGGTGAAAAATAGCCTATATTCTAATCGGGTTAGGTTCGTATGATCTGGATTGTTAAACGACTGTGCTAGCAAAATGCCTGGGTGGAGATAAGTCTGAGTATACACAAGGTTTGGGTGGCAAAGGCTGCTCATATTTTGAATACCATGTTTGCTTTGCACTTGCCATCTTTGCCAACATCGACACAAACCTTACTAGGTTTCACGATGTTGTAAAATAAATACTGTATTGACAGCCTTCATAGCTCAGTTGGAAGTAGCTCTGCCTTCTGCGCCGTAGGCCGTGGGTTCGATCCCCACCGAGAACAAATATTTGTGTGATAAACATAGATGTATGTTCTCTGTCTGGGTGTTATATAATATTATAAGTATGTATTTACAAAAAAAAAGTATAAGTAGTATATCAGCTATCTGGTTCCCATAACACAAGCTTTGGCTTAGTTTGGGGCGAGATAGTGCAGTGTGGATTGTCCACCAATAAGAAAAAAAAAAAAAAAATGATTTTGTTAAATAAATAAAATAAAACTATATTTTGTTTTGTGTTTTATCACAAACGGTTGAGTGTTTGAGTAACAAACATTCTTACATCCAAACATCATAACTTTCCCATTAAAAAAACACCCCGTTTGTAAATCCAACACCGTAATAAAAAAATAAAAACAAACCAGTATTCAAACTAAAAAGTAAAAAAAAAGTAAGTAACGATTTGTGTTCATATAAACATTAAGATGAACACAATTTTTGACATACTGTAAAAAATACATATAAAACAGTTGATCAATCTGCAGACCGTTGCGAACGATCTAGAGATAGCTCTATAGATAGATCTACATTGTCCAGGATAGGATATGAAATTGGATTTGAGGGGACAGGCAGAGAACCACTCAACATCAGTTAGTCCATCTGCTAGTTCCACACTTCTTATTAAACTTAAAGCTTGTTATAAACCTGTTAAACAAATATCTTTCAAGCTATTACAGCGATAACATCTCAAAATGATTCCCACATAACAACGCACTTAGTTTACCAAGTAAAGTTATTCAAATTACCATGTAAACTATATAATTATTCTTGTTATTAACACTGGCATTGAATTGTAGCAGTTTCTACGTTACTTGTCTATGCAAAACGGCGATGGGTTTGCCACCTGTCACGTATGAAACATTAGTATTAATAGGTATGATGTTAACTTTCGTTTTTTTTAAAGAATGAAGATGCAAAAGGCGAGTTCAAAAATTTGTTTGACGAAATCAAAAAATATTGGTAAATATTAAAAAAAGTATGGTAAACACCATTCGCACTAAGCACTTTGCTTAGTGCGAATGCACCTTTAATATGCAAACCGCCAAGGAGTGGAACTCATTGCCGTCGTCTTTCCTGATCACTACAAACTGGGTCTTTTCAAGGCAAGAGTGAATAGTCTTCTAGACTGTTCTGCTCCATCGTTGGCATCATCATCGCTTACCATCAAGTGAGATTGTAACCAAAGAACAGTCTACTAATCATTCTCATACTTGTCGTGTCACTAGTTTCTTTCGAAACAGTGTGGTAAAATAATTATAAGTGCGCCTCAAGAGGCTCCTTTCGAGCACTTGACACGTCATGTTATAAAACTTTTTAGGTTCTACGACATGCCGGTTTCCTCACGATGTTTTCCTTCACCGGTTGAGAGTACTGGCATTATGCACATTAATTTTTGAACAGAAAAACTCATTGGTGCACGACCGGTTTCGAACCCACGACCTTAGGGTCGGAAGGCGGGGCCGCTGCCACTAGACCACCAGTGATCTACTAATATTAAAAAATATCCACACATCACTATTCATCCCCAAACTAAGAGTCAACTTCATGAAAGGCTCATCCGGGGAAGTACTACCACCATGCCTATTTCCGCCGCCAAGCCAGCGTTGCGGTGTTTCGCTTAGAAGGGTGTGGTTGCCGGTGTAATTACAGGCACATGAGGCTTAATATCTGTTTGCCTTAAGTTGATGGACGCAGGGCAGCGTATTGTAGGGCATGTTACTATCGCGCGTGACTTAGTAGTTAAAATAGACCTATTTTGGTTCAATTGAATAAATACCTTCTGAATTTGACATAAAGGTAATATTATTGTTCTCTGTAAAACACAGTTATGTTCAACAGGCACACTATCTATGCTAAGTGGTAGAAAAACCTCCACAGATAGAAAAATGACGATTGCACTAATTGCGATGTGAGCAAGAAGTGGTGGTAGGTACCGTTTCTAAGATGTCTTGTGTATTTTTTAAAGTTCAACATTTTTTAGGGTTCCGTACCCAAAGAGTAAAACGGGACCCTATGACTAAGACTCCGCTGTCCGTCCGTCTGTCTGTCTGTCTGTCTGTCACGAGGCTGTATCATCTCATGAACCGTGATAGCAAGAAAGCTGAAATTTTCACAGATGATGTATTTCTGTTGCCGTTATAACACTAATACTAAAAAACAGAATAAAATTAATATTAATACAACAAACGTGTTTTTTTAATAGATAATGGTACGTAACCCACTCGTTAGTAGTGGGTCGTATTTCAGTTCAGCGTGTTTTTTAGAACTGTGTGAAGGATAAATGTTTGTCTGATTGTTTGTACGTCCCACTTTAGGAAGAGCTTTATAGTTAGTCAATATCAGAACACAATAGAATCACAAGTATTACTTTGAAACGTCTTAAGGTCTTAAGGACACATATCAGTGAAGCCACAATTCCGACACAGTACCGGCAGAGTACCGGCACAATGCGAAATATTCTTTCATACATTCTCTATGAACGCATCCCCACTTCCCAGTGCCAGTGACGACACAGTGCTCTTAGTGTCAGTGCCAGAATGTATGAAACTGTGCTGGTACTGTGTCGGAACTGTGACTTCACTGATATGTGTGAATCGACCTTTAAAGTTAGGTGAATCTAGGTGCCAGTTCCACGCGACCAAAGCCTAGAAGAACAGGCAACAAACTTACGGCTTGGTTCCTACCGTTCATGGTTGATTAAAGATACCCAAAATAAAAAAATAAATACTCTTGACTGAGGCAAGTTACACATCCTCTCAGAACTCCCTTTAGTCTAGAATGGGTAATCTACGGCACGTCCAAATATTACACGATTTCAAGGCCGTACCTAGTGCTGGAGTAATTATACGTTTCTTTACGATGGTTTCCTTCACCGTTTGGGAGCTCTGCCATTGTCACTATTGTTTTCAAATATAACCTATTGGTGCTCGTCCGGATTTGAACTCACTAAGAAGTGCTACCATTAGAAATATGTTCAAAAAACGCATGTCTACGAAAAATCGTAGATAGATAATGTCTACGAGGATGCTACGCCTTTTCGTAGACAAATCTAGTCAAATATTCATAGAAAAGATATGAACGCACATAATTATTATGTTAATTTTAAAGCTGTACCAGATATTATGTATGTTTTGCGTTAGCATTCAATTCACACTTATTTTAATAATACATTTTCCGATGCGAAATATTGATACTTCGTTTAAATAAATACATATCATTTGGTTTAAAAAACTTAGCACAAAATGAGACTTGTAGGTATATTATGTATAGTACTATGTACTGTTCTATTTTTTATTTAAAAAAATGCATACATTTTTACTACATTGTGTAGTAAAAAACTACTTTTAACAACCAGAACCTTCAATGATACATTATAAATACCTACATTATGAGTGCTCGAAAGGAGCCATTTTGAGGCGCACTTAAAATCCTTTCATCACACTGTTTCGAAAGAAACTAGTGACACGACAAGAAGAAGAAGTACCTATCATTTTCCAAAATATTTACGTATTTTATATCAACTATCTGGTTACCAGAGTACAACTAATGCTTAGTTTGGGGCTAGATAAGACTCTGTGGAATGTCTTCTATTTTTTTTGAATGCAACTAGCTAATGGAACAAGCAGATGGCCCACCTGATGTTAAGTGGTAACCATCACCTTTTACAAAGCCTTGCCTCGCAAGTCACGCCCGATAGGAACGTGCCCTACGGTGCACTGCCCTGCGTCCATCAACTTGCGGCATACAGATGTTAAGCCTCATGTACCTGTAATTACACCGGTAACCACACTCTTCAAACCGAAACACAGCGTTGCTTGGCGGCAGAAAAAGGCGTGGTGGTAGTACTTCCCCGGACGAGCCCTTCACAAAGAGCTCTACTACTCTTAAAATATATATGTATTCAAGGGGTCAGTTATTTTTATTGGTCTGTGTTTTTTATATAGGTTAGTTACTGTTATGGTTGCTTAAATTATGGCTCGCGTTGCTAAGTTCCCATGAGCTGGAAGCCAATTTTGCTAATGGGACAAGCATATGGCCGACCTGATGTTAATCAGCAACCATCACTTTTAACAAAGCATTGCCTCGCAAGTCACGCATAATATGAACGTGCCCTACGATGCCTAGCGTCCATCATCTTCAGCCATACAGATGTTAAGCTTATGCCTGTCATTTTACCGGCAATCACACCTTATCTTGAGTGTATAAAAAAACCGGTAAAAAAAAACGGTTAGTCAAAAGTAATATTTGTAACAGAATTAACTCACGTCGCGAAAGAAGCGTGTTTGCACGTGCTCATAAATACCTAATTGACATAGATAGTAAGTCAACCTTATAAACGTGTTCAAATACTATTGCTTAAACAGTAAATTATACCGGTTTTAAACACTAGTCACTTATAAAAATTAAACGGTTTATCAAAACCATTATTTGTAAGTTCACGGTTAATTATCCGTTAGCGGTTAACTAATTGGGTGTCTTAACTGAGGTGTACGCCCGCCGACGGAGCTTAGACTGCGGATCAGTGTGGGTGTGTGTGGTTGTAGCTGCAGTTTATATTTTGTAGAATTTTGTGATGAGCTAATAGGATTTTAAAATTTCAAGTCTGATGTAAAATAAAGGTTAAATAAACGCATTTTCATTTTTTTTATACATTAGTGATGGAACAAGCAGATGGCCCACCTGATGTTAAATGGTAACCATCACCTATAACAAAGCATTGCCTCGCAAGTCACGCACGATAGGAACGTGCCCTACGATGCACTGCCCTGCGTCCATCAACTTGAGGCATACAGATGCTAAGCCTCATGTGCCTGTAATTACACCGGCAACCACACTCTTCAAACCGAAACACAGCGTTGCTGCTTGGCGGCAGAAAAAGGGCGTGGTGGTAGTACTTCCCCAGACGAGCCCTTCACAAAGAGCTCTACTACTCTTCAATACTCTTCATAGGTTTAAATTATTCTTGTAATCATTACTTACTTAATAAAATGATTTACTTAGTAATATCGTTACTATTTTTCCTTTTAGACTCTTATAAGAAAACGATATAAAGAGTTAAACATTGTAAAAAAGTTGTATTGCCACTGTTGTTCTAAAGAACATGGTTCTATTTTCTCATTCTGGTCAGTCTTATCCTCAGGAAAGTCACAGTTCATCCCCAGTCTCCCAGTTTCTAATAATTGCATTACCTCACTAAGCACACCTACCAAAGTCGTGGACTATGAGGCATTGCACTGTGTCCATCATGTGACGGGTCAAGTCTTTATTACTATTTGCCTATAGTGTACCATTGTTGGGCAAAGTCCTCCCAAGTGTCATGTCTCATATGCCTGTAATTGCACAAGTACCCATGCATCACAGAAAAAAAAACGACAGCGTTATTGATTAAGGGCACATGTGTAGCCGTGAAAAAATTTTCAATAGTTTCAATCAGTCTCTTAAGTGTAGTAAAGTGGGTTGCACTGTCTTTTATTAAATACAGAAAAAAAACTCTCTTCGCTCAAACAACAAAGCTATAGGTATACCGTAAAGGTACCTACTGATGTGTTTACTAGAGAAAATCATAATAATCAGACTTGAGAACGCAGTGCTCATGCTCATTAATGATAATAAGTGTTAGATTACCTCCATACAACAAATCACACTATCACAACACAACACAAAAACCACACACAGTCAGAAAAAACGTGCAAGCGAGATGCAAAGCAGTCGTCACTTTCACAACACTTCGAAAAACTATTCCAATTTCAAAATACTAAAAAACCGTTTTTCTTTTTTTACCGGTTTTTTTCGCCGGCACGTCCCGGGACCGTTAACCTCGGCGAAGTCTTTGCGACAACTAAAAACTTGCTTCTGAAAATGCGGAGGCGTTGTGCAAGCAAGCGAGACGGACATACGCTTTCTTGTAAGTGCAACAGAGATGGAAGAAGTCAGTGTAGGCGTGTGTTGTGGGAGGGGTCTAAGTTTGCATAAGTGATAGGCTACGATACACGTCTTGCCGGGCCATACATTAAGAAGTTGGACTGCTTTTTGTACCGAGTGCATTGTCTTTAGTTATTTTTTTAAAAGGATGAACTATGAAATGTGTTTGGTTTTAATTCGCTTTGCTTGTGGTAGGTTAGGGTCTAGGATGAATAGACTCTATTTACTTCTTTATTGTGTAAAATACTTGCAATTTACGGCTTTGAAACTTACAATTTATTCGTTTCTGTCGATTTACATCAGACATCTCATCATCTTACTATAAATAAACATGAAACTCGAAATTTTAAATGAAACGATTTTATTAACTATATAAACTAAAATCAATATAAAAGGATTGTATTTAACACAAAAATACCAATTATGAAACAATAGAATAATATAAAAATTACGTTTTTGGTAGTCGAATCCGAAGAATTTCTGAATAGCCTGTATTTTATGATAAATTTAAAATTTAAAATATCGAATCCCTTCGGCTTCCAATTTTCAAATTTGAACTTGGAACGTCCAGTTCGGATAACGTACAAAAAGTGACCACGCAATGCTGGCCGTCATCTGCGCAGAACAGTGGCAGGAGTAGAGTTGCCAATAAAAGTTAAATAATAAGGAGTCATGGAGATCGGTTGGTTTGGGATAATACCTATATGATTTTACTTATAAATAACAATAAGAGCAAATATAATTAGGGAAGGTAATGTATTGAAAATGATAATAATAATTTACTCAAATTGCATAATAAATCTATTTGAAGTGTATCTCTTTTGTTCTACCTTGAACCAAATACTAACAAAGAGGGAGAAAAAAAAGATATTGATACTACGGTGATTTTGTGACTGATTTTCAGATAGATGTTAAAATTAAATAAATAAATGTACCCAGTACATACCGTTAATTGTTGTAATTTTGCATATTTTCACATGTTGTCATTGTCACGCTATATAACCCCAAACTAAGCAAAGCTTATGCAAACAAAAAAGCTGACAGACCTTTTCATCAACATCATCATCTTCATCAGCCTGTAAAAGTCCACTGCTGTATATAGGCCTCCCCTAGGTATATATTTCCAGGAAGAACCTCTTTTATATAATCCTGAGCAATGTCTTGATCCTCTACATCCATCGACTTCCCACGATCCTCACAATGTCATCAGTTCTTCGGGTAGGAGGGCGTTTCACGCTTTGTCATTTAGTTTGTAGTCATCATTGTAGTGTTCGAAAGGAGCCTCTTGAAGCGCACTTAAAATCCTTTCACCACAATGTTTCGAAAGAAACTAGTGACACGACAAGAAGAAGAATATCATTGAAGAACCTTAAGTAGGAATGAATACTTTAAAACAGCTTTTTTTTTGGTAATTGATCGAGTGAGCGAAGCGAACGAAGATCTTAGTTTCAACTTGGGCGATTTGGCATTTTATGTATGTATGTATGTATGTATGTATGTATGTATGTATGTATGTATGTTTGTCTGGCGATAACTTTAGAACCGTTGATCCGATCTGCATGAAATTTGATATGTCGATAGCTTGTACTTGAGAAATTTACTGGTAAGTATATGAGTAAAATTGGATGAAGGGTTTTTGAGATATGGGGTTTTTTGAGGGGGCAAAAATAAAAAAAATTACATAAAAAAATCAAGTTACATGTCATATGAAAGGGCTTTGTTTGGACATCCCAAAACAATTTTTACTTTTTTTTTTTGGACGCTCGGTTTTTGAGATAAAATAATAAAAGTTAAATTACGATAACCAGCGATCCAAGAGCTCCCATCTCTAAGAGTTTCGTTGGCATCAAGGTTTTTCTACTGGTCGGCCAGTTCCTTTGCGTTTTATTATTTTTTTTTCTTGAAATAAATTAAGGAGGTACTCAGTTCTCATAAAATGGTGACGACGAACAGGTCTGATGATGGAGCCAAGGTCTGTTCAACGGAACTCTTCAATAAATAGGCCAATAGAGTTGAAACTTGGTAACCATACCAAGTTAGTAGGTAGGCGGTAGTCAGAAAAAAGTCCAAAGATAATGTTTGGACTTGCCTCTGACTACTACGGACTCAAAGTTTTGATGCGTTCGTCGGGTCGCATCACGAGATCTCAGTTCGGGGCGAACTACTAGTAAATACTTAAAAATGACACACATTAAGGAAAAACTATGAATGTCATCACACAAAAAAACATTTAGGTTGTAGTCTGTAGGTTGTACGTACAACGCTTACTGAGGCCGTTTATCCTGTTAGGAATTGAATCAACAACCTCCAGCGCAGAAGGTTTAGCTGCAATACCATGCTGGCCGTTATTGCTGATCGGTTGGATTCAATCTTCTTTAGTTATTGGGTTAATAAACTGCTACCTACTGCTCAGTTAGTGACCCAGTAGGTGACAATATCTGTTTGAAGCCTGAATCGAACATATCAATAAATTTTATTTATCTCATATTTTGTAATAACTAACATTAGTTTTTAAGGTTCTATTTCTATGTGGTAGTAACAAATTGGATTATTTTGATCTGAAATAAATGAATTGAATTGAATTAGCCGCTACCAGTTGTGAGGTGTGATGCCTGTTGCATTATGTTCAATATGTCTCCACAGTTTTCTGTGTTCCGTGCAAATATGCCGCCTACCCCTGCAGACGATCAGCAAAAAGAGCGTCCTTACCAAACTCATTTTATCACATACGTTCCACGCTAGAGGGAGATAGCATCACCACTATAACTTGAGCTCTTTCTCTCCGGAAAATATCTAGCAAATACTTAAATTTTCAGGCACGTGTTGAAGAGTTTTTTTTTTTAATTTGGCTTTTGGTAAGCTGCAACGGTGGATTTGTTACCAGTTACATTTCAAATGCTGCAAAAATTGCGCATTACACAAAAATACAATGCTTGGACGTGTTTCTGACTACCTCCTCCTTAAACTAATTACTACTGTACCTCTTAACTACTATGTTGCCTGTTTTTTTTTATTATTATTACGAAACATCCTCAAGGATTATACTCGTAATTATTTCTTAAGAAGAGATGTCTACCGTGCATAGAAATGATAGCCACGACCTTATTTTATTAGATGTCATTTAGATTCTTCTGAGCTTAAAATGTTAAGGGTAAAAAATGGTATATGCCCATATAAATAGTTCGTTCCTCGCATTTTTGAAGTGGATTTTATCAGTCAGTTTCATTTTATGTTATAAAAAAATTATTAAATTTTTATATAAGACAGAAACCACCAAATATTTGTTTACAAAATAATTAATTATTACATCAATTATTTGATAAAAAATTGATTTGAAATGGTCAACTAGTATATATACATATAGCTCCGGAAAATTAAATTTAAAATCAACGATATAAAGTAGATTTTTCTTTGAAAACCAATTTCAAGAGACACTTACCCAGTACAGCCTCAGAGCTCCAGTAACACGGTTCCAAAGCAAGATAGAAATCTTTTTTGTCTCTGTTTAATATTCAGTGAGTGAAAGAGAGGTTATGACTGGTTATTACCATAGGATACATTCAAGATTCTGAATGACATAGAGGCGTGAATTTGTTATGTAGATAATAAATGAGTAATGATTATAGATACGCAATTATGGGCAGTATGTGAGAATAACATTTGCGGACTTTCATAAAAAAATATTTTATAGGCAAAGTGCATATACTAATCGCAATGTATCACTAATTAGTAATGTCAAACCGAGACATGGACAATTTTAAACAATGTTTAAGTTTATATTGTATTCTAGCGGACGCCCGCGGCCTCGCTCTTGTATTTGTATTTATAATTAATTAATTATTTTTAGTAGTTCACGTATTTTACTACGTTTCTTATATTTTTCGGGATAAAAAGGCTATATATTATGATAAATGATAATTGAACTGTATTTATCTCTTATCAACTCAACTCTACCACTCAAATTCACACCACTCATTCCTCATTCTACGCAACGCTCTCATTGCATGCATTCCTTCTGCTTCGATGTTTTTCCTGCCATATCCTTAAGTCACAGGGTATTTATTCAATTGAATCACGAGGATCACTGTGGAACGTCTTAAAGGTCTTAGGTAAATCTACGTGTCAGTTCCAGCGACCAAGCCTAGAAGAACAGGCAACAAACTTACGGCTTGGTTCCTACCATTCTTTTACAATTTTTGTTACAATTACAATATAATATAATATATTAATGAAGCTCCAGTGTAATGCCAATCAAGTTTTATGAGGCGTAGGCATAATATCCTACTTGCTACTGATATATAAATATAAAAGTTGCGATGTTTGGAAGTAAGAATTTTTGTGGCTCAATTATTCCCTAACCACTAGATCAATTGGGATGAAACATAGAACACAAATAGTTTGTAACCTAGATTAACATATAACGAAATTACCGGGAAATGGGATGAATATAATATATGAACGAAACCAATAAACTGCCTTTAATATTACTGTTAGCAATCACTACTAATAGAGAGCACTGGTGGTCTAGTGGTAGCGGCCCCGCCTTCCGATCCTAAGGTCGTGGGTTCGAAACCAGTCGTGCACCAATGAGTTTTTCTGTTCAAAAATTTATGTGCACAATACCAGTACTCTCAAACGGTGAAGGAAAACATCGTGAGGAAACCGGCATGTCGTAGAACCTAAAAAGTTCTATAACATGTGTCAGTTGCTAGAAAGGAGCCTCTTGAGGTGCACTTAAAAATCCTTTCACCACACTGTTTCGAAAGAAACTAGTGACACGACAAGAAGAAGAACAAGAACTACTAATACGCAAGGAAAGCCGCACAAAAGTCAAAGATATTGAGGATATGGGTTGGCGAATTGGGAAAGTGAAGTGGAGATGGACAGGAAACTTGGCAAGAGACGCCGGGAGATGGATGAAGGCGGCATCAGAATGGTGGCCAGGGATGCTCGAAGACCTAGAGGCAGACCACCCGCCCATTGCTCGAATGACATTGTAGTGGTGGCTGGGAATGCGCAAAATTGACACCCAAAATCATGAAACGTTCCATATTTTTATGTATACTTCGCCACTAGCCTAAATCTACTTTATGTTCTACCTATATCTCATTTTAAGTGAACTGTATCTGTTCTTTTGAGAATAAACTCTTACACCGAATGACTGGATGAGACTGGCAAGGGACCGGATAGAGTGGCGAATTAAAGAGGAAGCCTATACTTAGCAGTGGGTGCAAACTGGCTGAAAATAAGATAGTGATGAATCCGCGCGCAGCTAGACTATCTATATAATCGTGTGAATATACGCATACAGGCAGAGGTATCTCAAAAACAGGTGGGTCAAAGACTCGTCTTTTTTTCAAATAAAAGAAATATATATTAAGAATGTTGCATTTTTTTTCTTTTAAACGATGTATTTTTAAGTTCAACGAATGATCAGTAATGGTTGGCTATTACATTTTATTACTTGCTAATAAGATTCCGTTCTCAGAATCGCATCGATTAGTTTACTTAGGAAGATAATTTTATGCATAAGAATTTATTTCGATGGTGATAGTACTTTTTAAAGTCTGATGGTGATATAATTAACAAAGCAACGTATTGAAGGCAACAATAATACTACATTGAATAAATGTTTTGCGTCACTATTTTAGTGATGATGGGAAACAATATGGCCGAGAAATATTACTGGAACTGCATACGGCCTCACTTTTACAAATTTGTCAAAAACTAACTAATATTTTCAACTTATTTTTCGTTTCATTTGACAAAAAACAAATTACCTTGCATCATACACCATCTTCCCGCAATTTTCTAATAGTGTCATGTTTTAAAAACGCTGCAGTGTTGTTGTGTTCGGTTTGAAGGGTGTGGTTGTCGGTGAAATTATAGGCACATGAGGCTTAACATCTGTACGCTTCTAAGTTGACGTAGGTACGCAAAGAAGTTGATAGTAAGTAATCACAAGGATAACTTTGAAACGTTTTAAGGCTATGCGGATCTAGGCCAGTTCCACGCTACCTAGCCTAGAAATATAGGCAACATCATTGTGGTGCTAATCGAACAAAGTTAGTCGTAGGCAAAACAGAAATACGTAATTAATGTAATAAACAATATCTACTGCAAAATGTGGGTATGTGCCAAAATGTAATATTTGGTCGAACCTACCTTTGATGACCCTTAGATACCCTCAAAGAATCGTTAGTTGGTACTTGGTACTAAGAAATCTGAAAGGATCCGTGATGGGGATCAAAGTGATAAATATGTTTTAGTTTACAATGTCGGGCCATTCGGGTAGTGTAGAAGAAGCGTTATAATAATAATAATAATAATCTTTATTTCAGACACAAGTTCCATAGTTAACTTAAAACTTATACATAAAAACACAGAATAAAGTTTGATATTAAATACATAATAAATACATTACTACATATTAATGTTAGGTGGCAAAATCCACCCACCGTTTATACGTTTTCGTCAGTATAAGTCTTTCCGCCAGACTCCTGATGATAATGTTGCTACACGAGTCAACTCAGGACATAAAAGACGCTATCCGTTTACGCTGGATAGCATTAAAGGACTCGATCCGGGCATCAGTGAACATTTCTGAAGCACTGCAGAAGCGCTTCAGGCCCATCAGGTGCCTAAAGGTATTATTGTAGGCAACCCGTATTCTGTCGTGCGTTATGATGTCAACAACCTTTTTACAGCATACGCAATCATACTATGAGCCTACTTTGTAATAAGCTGAGAAAAATACAATCGACCTGTATTGCATACTAGATTAAATAATTACCTACCTTTTCACGCGCGTGTATAGGATGTTCATAAAAAACCAATCTCAGAATGAAAATGGTTGAAAAGTATTTTTCTCTAAGATACGAAAATATTTTCAAGCCTTTTCTCTGCAGTTAGACACTGCAGGTCTCAAAAAAATACTTATTTATTTTACCTATAAATTTGTTAGTTTTTTTAATGTATTTTTTTTTATTTTGCACTGACCTGAATGCCTTTTTGTTGGGTTAATAAATAATTTCTTTTTTTACTTCTTTTTTCTTGGTTTTAACTCAGTAGAAAAACTTACTTTACTTCGTTAATATTATTTCAACGAAAAAGTGGCAAATGGTCGATTACTGCACGACTATTTTTTTTAATTGAAATAGAAAACACTCGAAGTCAAAGCATTTTTTATAAAAGAAAACTATTTATTTTAATCAAATTAAGTTTGTTGCCTGTTCTTCTAGGCTTTGGTCGCGTGGAACTGGCACCTAGAGTCACCTAGCTTTAAGACGTTTCAAAGTGATCCTTGTGATTTTATTGAATAAATACCTTTTGACTTTGACTTACAAACTAACAAAATAGGAAACAAATAATAACAACTATAGATGTACAATGGGCGGTCTTGTCGCTAAAAGCAATCTCTTCCAGACAACCCTTGGATAGAGAGG
The DNA here is from genome assembly GCA_932294275.1 of Chloroclysta siterata. Classification (NCBI taxonomy): domain Eukaryota; kingdom Metazoa; phylum Arthropoda; class Insecta; order Lepidoptera; family Geometridae; genus Chloroclysta; species Chloroclysta siterata. The sequence continues at coordinate 12,621,013 of OW028591.1, read as the reverse complement.
AGCTTTTAAATAAGATGGTTGAGATCTATGAGGGCTGTAAAAATTATGATTCAGCATCAACCTGTACAATTATTTTGTAGCTATCTAGGTTGACAAGAAAACTAAGTTACACCAGCGCCTAACCCGATTGATACTATCGGGGCGAAAGTCTGCCCACGTGTGGGAATCGTGGCTTTTTGTGCGCCATTGTCTGTGCGTGGGAGATGGTTTCAACTGCGGGCTAGAGAAAGAGATAATTGTTGAAAACTAGTAAGTTAACTTGGGTATTGATTCTGGGGATATCTTGGATATCTATCTGGATATCTGGAAATATTTAGGATGTTTAAGAATAGCAGAGCTCTTTATGTGTGGCTAAGCCGCGGGGAAATACTACCAGCATGCCTATTTCTGCCGCCAAGCAGCGTTGCTGAGTCGGTTTGAAGAGTGGTTTCCGGTGAAATTACAGGAACAATATAGACTTTACATCTGCATGCCTCAAGTTGATGGACGCAACTCAGGCTTTGTTATAGGTGATGGTGACCACTTAACATCAGGCGGGCCATCTGCTTGTTCTACCGGCAAGTTGTATAAAAAAGGTAAAATAATATAATGCATCATAAAAAGATAGGCTCAGTGTAATATACGCACTGCAAACAAAAATAGGCTCAGTGGCATGTTTTGGGAGACACCTGTATTGGCCCAACATAAGGTAGGTTGATGATGATGAGAATACCAAGATAAAGTTGCTACACGTATACAGATGACCAATTACAAGTGTTTTCACACAACAATAAGTACGTGTGAAAACAGTAACATTATAGTATTAGGTAGGCAATTAAATAAATTAAAAAATTTACCTATTACTTGTAGATTTGGTTGCAATTTTACGAGAAATCCTATTGGATTTGGTTTTGGAATCGAGTGTCAAAAGTAGCCATTTTAATAATAATTCTAGATAAGTAGTACCATAGAAAAATCTAGAGGTATTAATATATCCCTAACTTTACATATAATTATATTAATTAATAGATATATTAATATAATATAATATTAATTAATATAATATATAATAAGATATAATAATAGATTTTTTTATTTGAATTGCTTTGCTCTAAAATATCATATACAAGGTGTTCCATAAGTTGTGTATTTAAACTTCAGGGGGCTAAAGTACCCACCAATATGAACAACTTTTTCTAAGGAACCAACACTGTGAACGCGAAAAAAAAAACAGCTGTTTCATACAAAAGTTCAATACCTACCAGGCTAAAATGTATGAAGCAGCTGTTTTTTTTTTCGCGTTCACAGTGTTGGTTCCTTAGAAAAAGTTGTTCATATTGATGGGTACTTTAGCCCCCTGAAGTTTATATACACAACTTATGGAACACCTTGTATATCATAAAATATCAGCTTCATTGATGTAATATAGTTATTGAGCATTGAACTAGTTTTTGTAGAAATACTAGCATTAAACTGATTCGAAAAAGGCCCAGCGCCATTTTTCATTGCTAAATGTATTTACACACGAGGAAGACTGAAGAGAAGATGGAGCGACGATGCTGTAGAAGTTGCCGGAAGAACGTGGAGTCTACCAGCACAAGATCGTCAGCAATGGAATCACATGGAGGAGGCCTACATCCGATTGAATGCCCAAATAAAAATACTTAATTTAAAAACGAATTTCTTGTGATCATAATAATACAATTTATAAAGTAAAATTAAAAAAATAATTAATGAAATAATTGCTTTTGGAAATGTACATTATATAAAACAAGCTGGTGCCCGCGACTTCGTCTGCGCAGGATTAGTCACACAATATCTTTATAAATTGTAGCCTATGTGTTATTCTGATGTATAAGCTATATTTTTGTAAAGTTTCATTAAAATCCATTCAGTAGTTTTTACGTGAAAGAGTAACAAATATCCATCCATCCATACTTACAAACTTTCGCGTTTATAATATTATACTTTGTAGGATTGTACTGTGCTTTAAATCCATACCCTTTAGATCAGAACACAGTACGGTGGCAATACTTTTTCTAACGGAGACCGTTTAAAAAAGTTATTTTTTAAACGGTCGTTATTGTCAAAGGTTATTTAAAATCTAATAAAACCTGTATGAGAAGCCGTTACGGGCCCAGGTCGGTCACACCTGACCTTTGGACGAGCACCTGTTTTTGCGCGCAAAACGAATAACGCATAGCTTTTATAAAATGTCAACATTTCCGCTAGTTTGACGCTGGGTTATAACATAAAAACTGTGGAGAAGACTTATTTGGAAAATATTATAGTTAGAAAATAGACCTACGCCAGAATGGCGACTACAAAAATATATAAAATGAAATGTAATTAAAAATATAGAATAATATAATAAATAATAATAATAAATAATAAATGTTGTTGGACATTCCACACAGCACTATCTCGCCCCAAACTAAGCCAAAGCTTGTGATATGGGGACCAGATAGCTGATATACTACTTATATATCTTTTTTTTTTAATACATACTTATATTATTATATTACACCCAGACAGAGAACAAACATCTATGTTCATCACACAAATGTTTGTTCTCGGTGGGGATCGAACCCACGGCCTACGGCGCAGAAGGCAGAGCTACTACCAACTGAGCTGTGAAGGCTGTCAAATAATATAATAAAACATTGAAAATACAGTAATAATATAAACGAAAAATAAATATGAATAATAAAATAAATCTAATAAATAATAGACTTGTAATGTTATATGTTAAATTAATCTGATCCTTGTATTTTATGCGTGTTTAATGGAAAGTGTTTTAATTTTTTTGTAGATTAAATGACCTTTTAAAAAAAATAGTTAGAAAATAGAAGAAAATTCTTTATTGCACATAACAAAATGAATTGTACGCAGGCGCACTTAGAGCTAAAGAGTTTTTTTTATTCTCTTTCAGTTTTTGTGTAGTTTTTAAAAAAACCAACACAAACATTGATGATAGGGATATATTATTCTCAAAAAACAAAGTCTTTAAGTATTTTTTTTTATTCATAATAAGATATTATGTAACCTTTTAAACTATACAGAAAACAATTGAAACAGTCATTTTCATTATATTGATCGTTTTTTTTAAGTATCTGTATAGGCCGGATTTTGTAATACGGAAAACAAAATAGCAAATACAAAAACAAAAAAAAACTTGGACTTGCTTATCCTACTAGTATTATTTAGGCAAAAATTTGTAAGTATGGATGAATGGATGGATGTTTGTTACTCTTTCACGTAAAAGCTTCTGAATGGATTTTAATGAAACTTTACAATTACAAGCTTATACATTATGCTTATACAATAACACATAGGCAATTAATTAATAAAGGTATTCTGTGACTAATCCTGCCCAGACGAAGACGCGGGCACCAGCTTGTATAAATATATAGTTGAACACTAATCACCCCAAACTGAGTAAGGCTAAAAACTTGCAAACTAAATAAATACGAATCCTACTAATATTATACATGCAAAAGTTTGTGAGTGTGTAATGTGTATGTTTGTTTCCAGTCATCTCTGTAATGGCTTCATGGATTTGGATGAAACTTGGAATATAGTACATACATGCATAGTTGGTAACCTGGAACGCGTAGAATAAACTTTTTTAAATACATACTCAGTAAAAATAATAACATCCAAGCATAAAACAAACATCTATGTTCATAACAAAAGTGTTAACCCTTGTTGGGAATCGAACTCTCTACCCACAAAAGGTACTCTCTAAACTAAAAAATGGACTCTAACGGAGTAAAAATGGTTAAAAAAATATATTTTCTGAAATATAAAAGTCGACTCCACACCTCTTATGAAAACGCCTGCCTATATCTTCCACGGTTCATATCCTCTTTCTATCACGCTACAATTACCTATAATCCTATCTACGACCGATGTGCACCAACACATAACCAAGAGTTAACCAGGACATCTGGGGTTAGTCAGAGGTACTGACTGAGGTACATCTTAAAACTACAGTTTTAGCACATGACTCAGATTTTGCAGTTCTTGGATTCGATACGTGACAGGTTGCAAGCCCATCGTCGATGATAAATACTAACTGGTTTCCTGACGATATTTTCCTTCTCCATTTGAGAGCACTCTCTCTTGTCGTGTCACTAGTTTCTTTAGAAACAGTGTGGTGAAAGGATTTTAAGTGCGCCTCAAGAGGCTCCTTTCGAGCACTTGACACGTGTTATAGAACTTTTTAGGTTCTACGACATGCCGGTTTCCTCACGATGTTTTCCTTCACCGTTTGAGAGTACTGGCATTGTGCATATACATTTTTGAACAGAAAAACTCATTGGTGCACGATCGGTTTCGAACCCACGACCTTACAATCAAAAAGCTCTCACTAAATAAACGGAGCTTGTTCTGTCAATATAATTCGTCACTGAGTGCTGAACATGACCTGTAGTTAAATGATTGGTTAAGAGTTGGTGAACTTTAACCTAGTTTGTAAAGTCAGTTGACCAACCTTCTCCAGGTGAGTGTTAGGATGTACTTGTAGAAGTGCTTTCTTGGTCACTGTTTTAGGTCAGTGGCCTTGTGGTCTAGGGAATAGCTGTAGTGATCCCAGCGTATATAATTAAAAAAATATTGGTAAAACACGGCACTGTCTAGCCCCAAACTAAGCTTAGCTATGGGAACCGGTAGGTGATATAATACTTTTTTTTATACAACTAGCTGATGGAACAAGCAGATGGCCCACCTGATGTTAAGTGGTAACCATCACCTGTAATAAAGCAACGTCTCGTAACTCACGCACGATGGGAACGTGCCCTACGATGCACTAACTTACGTCCATCAACTTGAGGCCTATTGTGCCTGTAATTACACCGGCAACCACACTCTTCAAACCGAAACACAGCGTTGCTGCTTGGCGGCAGTAAAAGGCGTGGATGTAGTACTTCCCCGGAGGAGCCACAAAACAGCTCAACTTCTCTCATTTAATATATTGGTGAGATTGTTTTGCATAGTTCATAGTTATTTATTCAAAACAGATTTTAGAGCACTGGTGGTCTAGTGGTAGCGGCCCTGCCCTCCGATCCTAAGGTCTTGGGTTCGAAACCGGTTGTGCACCAATGAGTTATTCTTTTAAAAATTTATGTGCGCAATGCCAGTACTCTCAAACGGTGAAGGAAAACATCGTGAGGAAACCGGCATGTCACAGAACCTAAAAGTTCTACAACATGTGCCAAGTGCTCGAAAGGAGCCTCTTGATGCGCACTTAAAATCCTTTCACCACACTGTTTCGAAAGAAACTAGTGACACGACAAGAGAAGAGAATAAATTTGTTACATAGGTCATTTTGATTAGGTAAATATGAGTAGGCTAACATTGGCTAAATAGCATTCATACATTGTACATACAAATTTCAAAAATCAATAAATTAAAATTCAAAGACTATCAAACACGGGATAAAATCGGTAAAAAATAATAACAAAAATAATTCCATAGACATTTTCATTAGATTCCACAATAATTCAATAATCCAATAAATAAAATGATGCACATTTAAAATGTCATTCAATAAGTCAATTATTTTAAGGTATTGTAAATTTTGTCATTATGTCAAATTAAATAAACAGTATTAATTAAATAATGTTCAAAATTTTTAACAAAATTTTTTAATGTTTGCTATTTTTATATATTTTTTGTCGTTTGTAAATGTAATATATTTTTATGACCTACTTTATGCTAGTTTAATAGTTAGAAAGCTTGTGTTTACAACGGTTCTTTTATAGTTAAAAGCGATACATAAAATAGTTATTTACAACGCCCGCGTGTGACGTCAACCGCATCTTACGGGCACCGATCTGCGTAATTGGAATCATTAAAAAATAGCTGTACGCTTATTAGTTACTAGTAGGATAGCGCGTGACTTTGTTCGTGATATTGATCGGCCAAGTAGAGCAGTCTCTCTCTTGTCGTGTCACTAGTGTGGTGAAAGGATTTTTAGTGCGCCTCAAGAGGCTACTTTCGAGCACTTGTTGTATATAACTTTTTAGGTTCTATGACATGCCGGTTTGCCTCACGATGTTTTCCTTCACCGTTTGGCATTGTGCACATACATCTCAGTAGAACAGTATAATGGTAGAGCTCTTTGTGTGTGGCTCGTCCGGGGAAGTTCCTACTACCACCACGCTTTTTTCTGCCGCCAAGCAGCGTTGCTGTGTTTCGGTTTGAAGAGTGTGGTTGCCGGTGTAATTACAGGCACATGAGGCTTAATATCTGTATGCCTCAAGTTGATGAACGCAGGGTAGCGCATCGTAGGCCACGTTCCTATCGTGCCTTACGAGGCAAAGCTTTGGTTTAGGTGATGGTTATCACTTATCATCATGTCAGCCATCTGCTAGTTCCAAAAAGAAGAAGAATACAAATACATATAAATAAATATAAATATAAATATTGGTGGACTTTCCACACTACACTATCTAGTCCCAAACTAAGCCAAAGCTTGTAATATGGGAACCAGATAGCTGATATAATACATAATATAGTTTTTTTTTGTAAATACATACTTATAATATTATATAAAACGCGATCGCATGTGGGCACATGCAGGCGGACCCCACACCATCGGCAATATAAATAAGAATCGCGTTAAGCTTTCATTATTGATATCTACAATCTTTTCGGACGCGGTAGTTTCAATTATTATGTTGTGTTCGTGTTCTGCATTTACTGCAAACCGTTTAAAATTGTACTAGTAATCGCCTGTGGCTTCATTTTTTTTAGCTCTCTCTGGAACAAGCAGATGGCCCACCTGATGTTAATTGGTAACCATCACCTATAACAAAGCATTGCCGCGCAAGTCACGCACGATATAAATAAAAATAAATAAAAGTCGCTTATCGAGCTTGTCCTACGATGCACTGCCCAGCGTCCATCAACTTGAGGCATACAGATGTTAAACCTCATGTGCCTGTAATTTCACCGGCAACATCGAAACACAGCGCTGTTTGGCGAGGCAATGCTTAGTCACAGATAGTAACCATTTAATATCAGGTGGGCCATTCCAACAGCAAGTAACTTAAAAAACAAAATACAAGAATCAAACTACATAATTGCATACATTGCTGATTCCTATTACATTTTTAATTAATAAAATTACCGGGCAGTAAAGTGCAGTTAAACTGTTGTTAAAGTTCACTTTGTGTAGCTTTTACGATAATAATACTACTTAGTTTTTAATAACTTATTCCTTCTACCCAACTACAACGTAGCTAAGTAAGGGTTCGGTACTTTATAGGAAAAAAAGCCTCACGACCGTGCTTGCTATATTAATTCTAAGAGTAGTAGAGCTCTTTGTGAAGGGCTCGTCCGGGGAAGTACTACCACGCCTTTTTCTGCCGCCAAGCAACGCTGTGTTTCGGTTTGAAGAGTGTGGTTGCCGGTGTAATTACAGGCACATGAGGCTTAACATCTATTTGCCTCAAGTTGATGGACGCAGGGAATTGCCTCGTAGGGCACGTTCCTATCGTGCGTGACTTTCGAGGAAATGCTTTGTTAAAGGTGATGGTTACCGCTTAACTATAGGAGGGCCATCTGCTTGTTCGATCAGATAGTTGTAAAAAAAAACGCCGTAGTACACACTGTTCTCAGAATATTGCGTGATTTCTATGTGTTCTGAGCTTTACAAAACAATGGCCTTAATGCAATTACTAGAAACCCACTGAGAACTACTTTCTTGGAAAACTGAATTTATGTTGCGTATTACTCAGTATGAGAGCCAATAGGTTACTATTGGCTCTCATACTTCTCATTAAATCATCATCATTAGCCGGTGGAAATGCACTCAAAAAATAAAAAATAAATCAAAATCTTTTTGTGTTAAAATACTACTTACCGAAAACTTCAGGGGGCTAAAGTACCCATCAATATGAATTACTTTTTCTTTACATAATACCCCTATAATGCCAAAGACCAAGAGATCAGACCAATCACTGGAATACTTTGAGGTGTGTAAAGTTTGAATACTTCGTTTTCGAAATTCCCAAACAAAAGTAAAATTAATATTGTCTCAGAAATTTGTAACAACCCTATTGCTATTTGTGTTTCCTAATTTATGGCAGTTTTGTTACCTTTTTTATCTACAGTTCACAATAAAAGGTCAAAAAACAGCTGTAAATAGGGCTACGTCATGTTGTGTTAGTTTCATTTTGGAGGAAAGTTTAAGGGGCATTTCATGAATGAAAAACTTCGAAATTTCAAAAGTCTTATATCAAAAGTTGTTCATCATGACCTGTAGAATACCATGCTTCCAGGGTTATAGGGGTATTATGTTACACGTTGTATAACTATCTGGTTCCGAAAGTACAAGCTGTGCTTAGTTTGGGGTGGTTTGGGGCTAGGTATTGCTGTGTCCACCAATATTTATTATTATCCAAACATTTTGTTCAACATTTATTTATTTGATTCAAACAATAATGTAGTAAACTGTATAGAGAAATAAATTATATTATCCTACTAATATTATAAACGCGAAAGTGTGTAACAAACACCCATCTATCCAATGTTTGTTACTCTTTCACGTAAAAACTACGGAATGGATTTTAATGACACTTTACAATAATATAGCTTATACATCAGAATAACACATAGGCTACAATTTATAAAGATATTGTGTGAATTGTCCAAAATGTGACGATAAGTGTCAAGTAAGTAGGAATAAATCGACCATCTGCGAGCTATTCTGGCGTGCGCTGCCAAAACCGCTAGAGTTACACATATGTACTACGCCACGCTAATATAAGCTACTCGAAATAATAATCCTGCGCAGACGAAGTCACGGGCACCAGCTAGTATAAAATAATCAATTCAAAATGGTTAATTTTAAAACGTAAATACAGAAATATCCACCAATATTCCCTACAAAACGTTTAATTACCTACAAAACGTACGTATATTTCTAATTAAAAGTAATTAACAAATAAATCATTCTAGATTTATAATAAAAAATGCTACAAAGTCAGATAAAGTAGGTACATTGGCTATGAAGCGTATAGAGAGTAGGTATAGGTACCCTACCTATAATAGTATACTGTAAGAGTATTGTAGATAATCCATGTACCTATCTAATTTATTTATTTATATACTAATAATCGATATGATAAGTTCTGATTTCACTATGCTGTGTTAGATTAACAAAAGATTAAAGGGCCCTTAAGTGCCGGTTTCACCATGCTCTGTTAGTAACTAATCGAGGATTAAAAGACCGTTAAATCTAACCTTATCTGTCAAACGCGTACATTTTGACATATTTTATTTGAACATGGTGAAACCGGCCCTAAATTAATTAAATTAATAAACGGCCTGATTAAATGGCCTATTAATCCTTTATTAGTAACGAACAGAGCATGTGAAATAGCTCTAAGAGCTGATTTCACCATGCTCTGTTAACAGGCCGTTAAATCTACATTCAACTATCATATCTATACAGGGTGTCCCAGAAATCAACGTCAAGCCGAAAATGGGCGATGGGCCAAGTCATGACAGTTATGAGAAAAATATAAAAAAAAATATTTGTCATGTACTTTTCGAATTATGAGTATTACAAAAAATACAGAAAAACTGACACCCTGTGATGATCTTTTAAGTCCTGTGACTACAAATATTAACTATTCGTGAAACTTGTTTCTGTAATGTAACCATGAATAACCTTCCTGTAAAATACAATTCAAAATTAAATCATAACTGCTGAGTTTTAAATAAAATGTTGATTTTTGGCCATCATTTAATTTAAAATAATTACATCACCCAACTTTAACCGACTGTACCGTAAAAAAAATTTACTACACTATTTTGGCAAGTAACTTTAAAAGATGGCACATTTAGTCAGGATTCCAAAATAGTATAACACTTGCTAAAGTACTCTTTAATTTTGGAAAAAAAAACTGGTTTTCTTAACTAAGCCGGATTTCATGACAATTTTATTTAAAAAGATAAAATGTTTGTAACCTTCAAATTATGGACTTAAAAATGCCTATGCTGCGTTTTTAAGTCGCTCACAATTCACAGGTACAAGTACATACCATTTCGACAATGTAAGTGAAACAGATTAAGCAACCATCTTGTCGAAAGAGTAATAACCATGGGTTATCAAGTAATTTGTTAGTTGATTGATTTTAATTTAAATACATCAAGGATTTACAGCAAATGTTCAAACTGTTTGCCTTCAGCTTTACTGCAAGCTCTAAATTAACTCGAGAAGATACGCCCGTCTTATTACACGGTCATTTTTAAGGAGATGTAGAGCTTGCATTACAGCTGAAGACAAACAGGTTGAACATTTGCTGTAAATCCTTGATGTAATTAAATTAAAATCATGACTGAAGAAATCCAATGACTGAATTTTATTTCAAACTTGCTCCTAAAACTAACAAATGGTTATTACTCTTTCGACAAGATGGTTGCTTAATCTGTTTCACTTACATTGTCGAAATGGTATGTACTTGTACCTGTGAATTGTGAGCGACTTAAAAACGCAGCGTAGGCATTTTTAAGTCCATAATTTAAAGGTTACAAACATTTTATCTCAGTAAATAAAATTGTCAAGAAATCGGGTTTAGTTAAGATAACACTTTTTTTTCCAAAATTATGGAGTACTCTAGCAAGTATCATACTATTTTGAAATCCTGACTAAATGCGCCATCTTTTAAAGTTACTTGCCAAAGTAGTGTAGTACATTTTTTTTACGGTACAGTCGGTTAAAGTTGGGTGATGTTATTATTTTAAATTAAATGTTGACCAAAAATCAACATTTTATTTAAAACTGAGGCAGTTATGATTTAATTTTGAATTGTATTTTATAGAAGGGTTATTCATGGTTACATTACAGAAAAAAGTTTCACGATTAGTTAATATTTGTAGTCACAGGACTTAAAAGATCATCACAGGGTGTCAGTTTTTCTGTATTTTTTGTAATACCTATAATTCGAAAAGTACATGACAAATATTTTTTTTTATTTTTTTCTCATAACTGTCATGACTTGGCCCATTGCCCGTTTTCGGCTTGACGTTGATTTCTGGGACACCCTGTATAAATTACATCTACATCTGACATATTTAACGGCCCTTTAATCCTTTGTTAAACTAATTGAGCATGGTGAAATCAGCTCTTAATCTTAAGTATTTAGTTAGGGGGGACATTATTTGGCATCTTAAAGATTCATGTAAGAAAAAAATCTATTTCACGACTTTCTTCTCTAGGCACGGTAGATATCCCCTCTGATATTCTAGTCCAATACCAAGTACCAACTTAAGATTTTTCAGGATGTCTAACGGCCGGTTTCTGAAAGCCCGATCAAAACTAATAGCATGTCAGGTCACTTGCTATCTGTATCTAATTCTAAGCTGAAATGGCGAGTGACTTGACATCAGATTAGTTTTGTTCGAGCTTTCAGAAACCGGCCGTTAGACAATCAAAATTGTGTTTTTTTGTACAACTTGCTGATGGTACAATCAGATGGCCCACCTGATGTTAAGTGGTAATAGTAACCATCACCTCTAACAAAGCGTTGCCTTGCAAATCACGCATTTATTGTAAATTTTAAATTATAATTCATTTTAAGGGGCTGACAACTATCAAACAACTTCTCGCTCGCACGTTTCGACATGTTGAAAGATATAAAAACGCCAAACTCAATTTCGAAAAATCGCAATCAACCATTTTGTGTGCAATCACATTGCACACAGTTTAGTAAAAAAATCATATTGATCGATACAAGTTTTCCTACTTAAAAGTTTGATTATGTACGAAAACTAGTAAAGCAAACTTTAGAGTAGGAAAACATGTATCGATCAAAATGAATTTTTTACTAAACTGTGTGCAATGTGATTGCACACAAGATGGTTGATTGCGATTTTTCGAAAATGAGTTTAGTGATTTTATATCTTTCAACATGTCGAAACGTGCGAGCGAGAGTCACATTAGCTCTTGTCTTCGCCTTAATGCAGGCTCTACAACAATAAGATGGTATATCCACATTATTCCGACGTTCCGCAACGATCGCGTGATTCGCATATCACAAAGAATACATTAAGTGCATTTTTTAAAACTCTTTTTCACATCAGTTGTATGTAATTTTCATTCTGACTTACCGTCATACGTGTGTCACTTCAAATTGCTTGCAATGCAAAATGAGCTTTATTGCAGTGATTTTAGGTGCTAAAACAATGTGCTGCGAAACATGAACGAATTGTTAAAATTTCGGGTTGCGATAAGATTTGTGTGGATTATACAATGAAATTAAAACAAACCTACACCAGGGTAACCACATTCATAAATTTCTTAAATTTCAGTGAGTTTCCTAACAACCAACTTAATGCTCAATTGCTCATGGAGCAAGCAGAATGCCCACCTAATGTTAAGTGGTAACCATCATATAGGTACTAGTGGTTCGCCACGTACTAAGATTTTGTGATACGACCCGAACGATTATTAAAGTAGGTGGTAGTCAGAGGCAAGTCCAAACATTAGGTATAATTGGATTTGTTTCTGACTGCCTACTAACTACGTATGGTAACAAAATATATAATTAAATGCGCTTATTTGTTGCTAAAAACTATTAATACTAGGTTTGCCCCGACGAACGCACCAATTTTTAGGTAGTCAGAGGAAAAAAATGTTTTGGAATGTCTAAATAAAGCCCTTTCATATGACATGTAACTTGATTTTTTATGTTATTTTTTTTTATTTTTGTCCCCTTAAAAATTCCATATGTCAAAAACACTTCATTCGATTTTACTCGTATACAGTAAATTTCTCAATAACAAGCTATCGACTTATCAAATTTCATGCAGATCGACAAACATATATACATACATAAAACGCCAAATCACCCAAGTTGATTGTAAGATCTTCGTTCGCTTCGCTCACTCGATCAAAAATAAAGTTATATTCTATAAAACATAATACATCGTAGGAGTGGTACTGGTACGTTGGTTGCTACTATAATTCATTCACGATACCGTTTTTTCAAGTCAGGGGCGCCTCACTCTACTTTTTTGTGTCTTTTTTATTTTGACCGCGTGTTTTTTCGCTTTAAACGCGTAAGATTTGTTGCGTTTTTCTCGATTTATTATTAAGTTATTGTTTACATTTCTTTACCTCATTTGAATAATGTAATTGAGAACGTAATGATTATGTTGCATGACAATTCGCAGTTAGCTCTGTCTTCTCAGTTGAAGAAGGATGTATAAGACATTCTTGTAAATGATTGGATAGATTCTTGTTTTGTGTTGAAACCTAGGAAGGTACTTCTCTACTTACTTGACGCAATTTTTCTCGTGTGGACTTAGTTTTCAAAAATCTTTGAGTTTAAATATGAACAAACTTTCAAAATTCTGTAAATAAGGATTAATACACTCCAAATATTACGTCTTAACAATAACGCAGGTGTCAAGGGCAATAATATCAAAGTTAGTAGCCAAACCAGACATATTACGTCAAGTCAAGATGTACTCTTTGAATAAGCTCTGACCAGTAGTTTAAACTATGCGTCAATGTCTGTAAGTCACAAGACTTAGATATTTATAAGCTTTTAAAAGCACTATTTTTATCATAACTAGTAGTTCGCCCAGAACTGAGATCTCGTGATGCGACCCGACGAACGCATCAAAACTTTGAGTCGGTAGTAGTCAGAGGCAAGTCCAAACATTACCTTTGGACTTTTTTCTGACTACCACCTACTAACTTGGTATGGTTACCAAGTTTCAACTCTATTGGCCTATTTATTGAAGAGTTCCGTTGAACAGACCTTGGCTCCATCATCAGACTTGGTCGTCGTCACCATTTTATGAGAACTAAGTACCTCCTTAAATTATTTCAAGAAAAAAAAATAAGAAATATCAAAGGAACTGGCCGACCAGTAGAAAAACCTTGATTTCAACGAAACTCTTAGAGATGGGAGCTCTTGGATCGCTGGATATCTTAATTTAACTTTTTAAATTTTATCTCGAAAACCGAGCGTCCCAAAAAAAAAGTAAAAATTGTTTTGAAATGTCCAAACAAAGCCCTTTCATATGACATGTAACTTGATTTTTTTATGTAACTTTTTTTATTTTTGCCCTCTTAAAAAACCCCATATCTCAAAAACCCTTTATCCGATTTTACTCATATACTTACCAGTAAATTTCTCAAGTACAAGCTATCGACATATCAAATTTCATGGAGATCGGATCAACGGTTCTAAAGTTATCGCCAGACAAACATACATACATACATACATACATACATACATACATACATACATACATAAAATGCCAAATCGCCCAAGTTGAAACTAAGATCTTCGTTCACTTCGCTCACTCGATCAATAAGAAAAAAAGTTTTCATATCAATTCCTATAGGCATAAAACCTATTTACCTCTTTTTAATTGAGTTCTAATAGGTACAGATTATAATTATATTCGGATCATGACTGATATCTAAGCAAATCTTTTTTCCACATAATAACTATAATTAAATCAATAACTGCTTTTGAATTGAGATATTGATTGTGAAAATATGTAAATGTTCCATCATGACAACTTTAATTAATTGATTTCACATATCTAGAGCTGATTTCTCCATGCTCTGTTAGTTACTAATCAAGGATTAACAGACCGTTTAATCTAACTTTAGATGTCAAACGCGTATATACATTTTGACATATTTAACGGCCCTTTAATCCTTTGTTAATCTAACAGAGCATGGTGAAATCAGCTCTTATTCTGCAAAGTTACATAATTTATAAGCTTTATAATCTACAAAGTTACATATAGGTAGGTACGCTTTATAACTTGATGTGTGTAGAAAATATAAAAATAATATGTTTGCAACCCCTGCTTTCTTCTACGTCTAGAATAATACGGTCCACAATTTTCTTATAAATAAGTGTATCGGCATCCGGTTATAAAATCTTAGCTTTAATTAACGGTTGCAAAAATCTTCTGCAACATTGTCTAGGAGCTAAGTACCTCAAGACAGCCTTCACAGCTCAGTTGGTAGTAGCTCTGCCTTCTGTGCCGTATAGGCCGTGGGTTCAATCCCCACCGAAAACAAACATTTGTGTGATGAACATAGATGTTTGTTCTCTGTCTGGGTGTTATATAATATTATAAGTATGTATTTACAAAAAAAAGTATATATGTATTACTTATATCAGCTATCTGGTTCCCATATTACAAGCTTTGGCTTAGTTTGGGGCTAGATAGTGCTGTGTGGAAAGTCCACCAATATTTATTTATTTACCTAAGTTTTTTTATTACAACTAACTGCTGGAACAAGCAAATGGCCCACTTATGATAAGTGGTAACCACCACCTATAACAAAGCATTGCCTCGCAAGTCACGCTCGATAGGATCGCGCCCTACGATGCACTGCCCTGCGTCCATCAACTTCAGGCATACAGATGTTAAGCCTCATGTGCTTGTAATTACACCGGCAACCACACTCTTCAAACCGAAACACAGCAACGCTGCTTGGCGTCAGAAAAAACGCGTGGTGGTTGTACTTCCCCGGACGAGCCTTAAAATAATAATTATCTTTAGGTCAAAGTTGTCAAACATAAACTTCAAAGGCAAACCGTCACAAAAGTTTTATCGAAAAAACGTATCGTTTACAAACTAACTATAAAAACACCAAACATTATCCGTTTTTGCATAAAAAGTACCGCAAATTATCATTTTATCGTTGCAATTAAAAATAAACGTATTTTTATCATCCTTTTACTCCATAAAATAATGAGAATGTAGAGGCGAATCTCCCGCGTCATGTGTGACGTCATGTCATAAAACTTCTCTTAAAATGTTATCTGTAAGGTATCTTGCCTGTAAGGTGCTTTCTGTAAGTAGTAAGATCTTCGATGATTTCTAAGGGTACATTTGCTAACATTTGGCAGTTGTAAAACATTCCTTAAAGTTATTGAGCAAGTTGGCAACCCGATTCTTGCAACCTTCACGTCGTCGTTGCTAGAATACTAAATTGGTACCAGTATTCTAGTATCAGTGATCGGTTCCTAAGTAGGTACCTAGTAAATAAGAAATTGGTAAATAAGTTTTCAGACCAAGTTGTTTTTTACATCACAGTTTTTTTTTACAACTCGCTAATGGAACAAGCAGATGGCCCACCTGACGTTAAGTTGTAGCCATCACCTACAAGGCATTGCCTCGTAAGTCACGCACGATAGGAACGTGCCCTACGGTGCACTGCCCTGCGTCCATCAACTTGAGGCATACAGATGTTAAGCCACATGTGCCTGTAATTACACTACTACTACTACTATTTTTAAACTATTTATTGGATAAAGACTTTCCCAAAAGCTTTCCACTTATCCCAATAAAGAAATACTGGTGAATGAAACACACTTAGCTAAGCTAACAGCTCGAAACTTAGCGAAGCTAAAAAAATTGTGGAGGATTTTGGGAAATCGCTGAATCTTATTACCTTCGCCTGTTTTTCCTAGCTACTACAATCTGAATCTATTCAAGGCAAGAGTGGATAGGTGTCTTCTAGACCGTTCCGCCCCAACTTCGGCTACATCTTAATTTACGTGAGACAGTATTCAAAAGATGGTAAATACATTATAAAAGGGGTATCTATCAGTTTGAAGCGAGTTGCGTTTCTACAACCAACTTTATATTTAATGAAATATGTGAATTTGCGTGTGCCTATCAGATAAACGTACAGGAGCGGACGAAACGTGTCCCGTTACGTTTTTAGCAATAAATGAATTTATTTATTTTTACCATCACTACTCATCAGGCATCACGATACGGTTGAAATAAGATTAATTAGGTTACAAACTTACCTTCCTTAGAAAAAAAGGGAACGGTGATTATTAGATTTGTGTGATGTACCTACGGCATAGAAAATTATGAAGGTACAAATGAACATACGGATACACAAACCAGTACACCAAGTCTAAGTTTTTTTTAAGTTTTCGTATCGTCAAGCCGTTTTTGTATGGAGACTCGATGAGCGCCTCTATCGGACGTGCTGAGAACACACAAGTCTCCATACAAAATCTCCATACAAAAAGCTCCAGAAACGAAAAACAAAAACATAACTCAGACTTGGGGTCTGGTGACACCGAAGAAAAATGACGCTAACTAAAGGACTTATTACCTTTTCAGAAAAAAAGGCTTTAAACACTGAAAACATAAAACAGCAAAAGACGCAAAGTCATTTCCTTAGATGACATAACTTATTCCTGTTATTTTGTTAAAAGCCAAACTACAGAATCGATTTCGTAAAATTTATATGGGACCTCTGAAGTATGATCTACCAGACAAAAAAAGAATCATTAAAATCGTTTCATAATTGGCGCAATGATCGCGTCACATACATACAAAAAAAAACATTTGAATTCAGAACCTCTACCGTTTTTGAAGTCGGTTGAAAAGCAAGCAGACCATGCTTGTCCTAGACTTAGGTAATTTTAATAATTTATCCTAAAGAAATTACCTATACTATCAGACCACCAGTCGTAGAGTTCTTTGTGAAGGGCTCGTTCGAGGAAGTACTACCACCACGCCTTTTTCTGCCGCCAAGCAGCGTTGCTTTGTTTCGGTTTGAAGGGTGTGGTTGCCTAGGAAATTACAGTCACATGAGGCTTCACTTTTGAATGCTTTGTTATAGGTGTACCATTTAACGTAAGGTGGGTCATCTGTTTGTTCCATCAGCAAGTGTTGTGGATGTTATAAATGATCATGTGGTGATTTGCATAACATGAAACAATGATTATAATTATGTATTCAGTATTCAGTATATTTATTGCATTATTATGTATGTATGTAGATTTAACATTGTCAGGGCTTATGACTAAGTATTTTGTGATTTAATACATAATGTACCCAGTAAGGGTGTTGCAATAGAGAGAAGCGGACCGATATTAAAAAAACAGGCATTTTTTTTTGTTTAACTTAAAGACATGCATCGTTTATATACTTTACCTAACTAGTCACATTCTAAATTAACTCTTTCTTATTCAGTCATTAAAATGTTCCATAAGAAAGTATGGAATACCAACCAACTGCTGCCACTGCTGCTGACGTACTACCGAAAAGCGCGGATCTACCGTTGAGGGCACGATGGGCATGCCCACAACCCCAATAGACTTGTGACGTCTCACACAGTGTTCATGGCTTTGCCCACGTGGAACTATACACTGTACAAAATGTAGGTCAGGGCGTCATATATTTTGTAACCATCTCTTTTTTAGAATGCACTATATTGATCAGAAGCGAGAACACTCCTACTCGCACTTGGCCGATTTCGGTTGGCTGTGACCACAACCTGTTTCGTAGGCTGGATCCGTGCCTGCACCCACCGACAAGATAATATCCTCATAGAATCTTAAGTTAATACTTGATACTAATAGATCTTTCTTTCTTCTTTCTTTTAGTAAAGAAGCGCTCCCAGATTTTATTGTAAATAAGTTTAAAAAAAAACTCGTTATTAGATTCCATTGGTTACATTTCTATTATGTTTGATATTTCTTTATTTTTTGTAGTATTTTATTACCAACTAAGAATGCAATATTAATAATAAAATACTTAACTAGATTTAAAGCATTAGATTCTATCTGTAATGTTATTTCATAAGTGAATAAATAATTTATGATTAAATGAACTTACTTGTACGTGAAGTTCTATCATAATTAAGTAATTATACGAAGTGCTTCGTTCGAAGAGATGAGTAACCAACACCCACCCGGCCCAATTGTTGCAAGAGCGCAACTCGTCTAAAATATCGTCTTAGGAGGAGTGATTGATTGGTTGACTCCAAACTAAATGACGAACAGAGCGGGCGACGACCGTAGGTAGACTATAAATAAAAATCACAACTACCCTCAAAGTAAGTGGAGTGATGCTAACTAGACCTACTACAAGTTGCTTATACCTAATAAAATATTCTTACAGAGGGCTTATTACGAGTTTAGTGCCGATCGAGTGCCGATCGTCGATCGCATCGTTACGATACACCGAATTTTCTATGAAAAAAATAACGGTTTCTCAAAGAATACGCTAGATGCCGTTGATTTATTTTCATTGTATCGTAACGATCGACGATCGGCACTAAACTCGTAATAAGCCCTCAGGTTAATAATCTCGAGAACGAAGCACAAGTAAAATTTGTAATTTATCCTTTCAAAGTCAAAGTCAAAGTCAATAGGTATTTATTCAATAAAATCACAAGGATCACTTTGAAACGTCTTAAAGCTAGGTGACTCTAGGTGCCAGTTCCACGCGACCAAAGCCTAGAAGAACAGGCAACAAACTTACGGCTTGGTTCCTACCGTTCTTTTGTATGATCCTTTTACAATGTAATATAATATATTATTGAAGTTAAGTGAGGCGTAGGCATACAGAAAAAGGTAAACATAATCAAATTTATAAGACAGCACACGCTACGCTTCAAACTAATAATACCTAATGCATAAAATTAAATACAATCTATTAATAATCAGAGAAAAAAAAAAAAAAACTATTAGGAAGCCCAGTGGCACTTTCTGGAAGTTTATTATAGAAGCGTATACCGTTCCCCATAAACGAGCCATTTACCTTTTGGAGTCGAAATTTAGGAATACATAATTTGTTTTTATTTCTAGTGTTAACGTTATGTGCATCACTCTTTTTCTTAAAGCTATCTATGTGTTTATGAGTGTATAATAGATTTTCATAAATATACTGTGAAATGACTGTGAGAATATTAATTTCTTTAAATCGCTCCCTCAATGATTCGCGTGGTTTCATTTTATAAATGGCACGTATCGCCCGTTTTTGAAGTACAAATATACTTTGTATATCAGCAGCTTTCCCCCAGAGCAAGATACCATAAGACATTACACTATGGAAGTAGCTAAAATATACTAGCCTAGCTGTAGCTTCATCTGTAAGCCATCTTATTGTGCGAACTGCGTATGCAGCCGAACTCAGTCTACCAGCAAGTGATTTGATATGTGGACCCCACTGCAATTTTGCATCAATATTAAGTCCTAAAAAAATAGTAGAATTGACAAGGGTAAGTGATTCTCCATTTAATTCAATGTTGGTTGGACGCTGAACCACATTTGGCAAAGTAAATTTAATGCATTTCGTTTTCCCGGCATTGAGCAAAAGATTATTAACAGTAAACCAGTTAAGTACTTGCGACAGAGATGCATTAACGTCATCGAAGTTAGTCTTCAATCTGTCGACTTTAAATATTAAAGAGGTATCGTCAGCAAATAGAACTATTTCACATAAATCCTTTACAAAAGGTGGAAGGTCATTTACATATACTAGAAATAAAAAGGGACCCAATATGGAACCTTGAGGTACCCCTATATCAATGACCGACCCAGACGACCTCTCACCGCCAACATCAACTTTTTGCACTCTATTGGTTAAATATGACTGTATAAGACCAATTGCCTGGTTTATGATGCCGTAATGTTTAAGTTTAGATATTAAGGTGGCATGACTTACACAGTCAAAAGCTTTGGACAGATCGCAGAATACCCCAATCGCATCTTGTGAGTGTTCCCAAGCATCATAAATGTGCTTCAGGAGCGTCGAACCGGCATCTGTCGTTGATCGACCTTTTGTAAATCCAAATTGATGACTATGAAGTATGCCGTTGACGTTGAAATGTGATAATAACTGAGTAAGAACAATTTTTTCAAAAATTTTACTTAACGAAGGCAGTACCGAAATAGGCCTTTCTACAGCTTCTTGGCTCATCATTTTCCTGCCCTTATCCCACTTCTATAGCTTCTTGGCTACGAGCACAAA
The DNA here is from genome assembly GCA_932294275.1 of Chloroclysta siterata. NCBI lineage: Eukaryota > Metazoa > Arthropoda > Insecta > Lepidoptera > Geometridae > Chloroclysta > Chloroclysta siterata. The sequence continues at coordinate 12,600,253 of OW028591.1, read as the reverse complement.
ATAACAGTAATGATTATAATTAATTAACTTCTAATTTAATATAGCGTCATCTAATGACAACTAGCGAATTTGAAATTTTGTGATTATACTGCCATCTGGTAGTTGCGTTACCAAAACTAAATCAGACCAAACACATCGGAAGCTAACTTAATGTGTAGTTTAAACACAATGTAACAGAGGGCAGCACTGAGCAATAAATAATTAGTTCATGAAAAAATATATAGATGGCAGTATTTTAGTACACAGCCTGTTGGCTCATTAGTACCATAAATTTTTGCTAGATGGCGCCTAGCTTTGTAATAACGAAACTTTGCATAAATGTAGGTAATTATGTGCTTTCGACAACAGGGCTTTATTTTCATATGTTCTTACATTGGTGCTCTAATACGACAGCGTCGCGAGTTCGAATCCCGTGGCTAGACCATTTTTTGCATGATAAGTAGGTGTAGGTAAGGTACCTAACCGTCTTATATTCATAACCTGAAATTGTTTAATCTACCATATTACTGTATCTACTATAGCTTCCTATGTAGCTTCCTAACGTTTGGACGTGCCTTTGAATATCCATTAAGGTAGGTTCACAATTATGAAAATAAATTAATTCTGGAAAAGTCTGAGGAGATGCGTAGGTAGGCATTAGGAATTGTATTGTATTTATTGGGAACTTCCTAATGCGTAGGTAGGTACTCTAGGTACGCATTACGCATATTATCACTTACTAATTTTTAAAAGGTCAAGTATCTGTAAGATTTAGTGCTATTCTCTGTTTGCGGGAAAATAAGTAAGTTAATAAGTAAGTAGTAATTATAATTCAAAACTTCTAAAATTATTGATATTGAAAGTTCTTCTACTCGACGGTAGATGGCAGTAGTCGACTTGAACTTTCTAATTGGCTAGTTTGTCTACGTATCTAGAGAGCTTTTTAATAGTTTCTAGTTAGAACTATCAATGTTTTCTAAAAACTAACGTGTGCATTTTAGATTCGTCCCAATAAAATAATTTTCACCTTAATTATCCTATGTAAGTCAATGCCGATTATTCTACTGGATTTAGAAATTATTTTAACGGCTTTTTGTGCTGTAGGTTGTGGTTTTGAATCCAATGGAGGACAAACTTCAAAAAGTCACTTACAAGCTTTGCTTAGTTTACTGCTAGATTAAGGCCGTAATCACCACAAATATTATATCAATTTTATTTACTGTATTATTTTATTACCAACAATAAATAAAAATCAACGAAGAAGGAAAAGTCAGCAGTAAATTTCTGATGATGAAGTAAATAAATTTCTTTTTAAACTCTCGCAATCATAACACATATTTAAAAGTATTACACGGGTATTTAGCCGAAACGTCGGGAAAATAATAAAGGTAAACGCGATAAATACCCGTGTAATACTTTTAAATATAAATAAAGTTCGTAAAGAAAAACACCCCTATGAATCATCCTTTTTATTTTTTAAAATAATTATAGCTAACCGTTTCGGCAATAATAATTACTATCTCATTAATGACACAATAAGCATTTTCCGTTGTTAAAATAAAAATAAAAATCAAGGGTTAATTTGTTCGTAAATTGTAAAATTAATAATTAATTAAACATAAACTCAACTATAACTATAAATTACATAGCAGTTCATTACTTAAAGATTACAAAAAATAACTTTTATAAAAAATATAATTCATTAAACACATTGCAAATCTAAATACCTAAAACATGGCATCGATATTATAACATAACTAAAGGCTTACAGAAATTATACATTTTAATAATTCTAATATAAATAAAAATATTATAATAATAAAAAACAAATGTGTTTGTCGTGAACACTCGTGATTCTTATAATATGAAATCATCTACATTATTATATACCTCCCACATAATGTACTGATGCTAACACCGAAGGTACAGGAATATCGTCACATCACAATCCTAAACTATTTACATTCTTTATTATTTTCGTATAGTTTTAATACACAAACATGCCAAACATGAATTTTGACTTCTATCAATAGATTAATCTAATGCCTAAATTGAATTTTACATTTTTTTATGCCGAAATACGATAATTTTGATATTACATTATTATTTTTACATTTTTATATCCAAACATTGTATTTTTCAATTACAATTAATTTAATTTTAGGTTCCAAAAGTGTCATTCGTTTTGTAGTACACTTAAATTACACTTTTTGTGAATTTTTGTTAGTGAACTTTGATATAACAAGATTATTTCGTAAAATAAGACTAGAAGTACACCAATTGGACAGTGTATTTTTTGATAAAGGTGAACATGGACAAACATGAACATGAACAAAGGCGAACGAACATGAACAAAGTTGAACGAACATGAACAAAAGTGAACGAACATCAACAATGAGTAACGCAACAACGTTAATGCCGATGTGACATTTTAGAGCCTAGGCATACAATAAAGTAGAAAATAATGCGCTGTCAGTACTAAATCTTAGTTTCGAAATACAATTCTGAATTTTGCAGGATAATCCAGTTTACAGTTTTTTGCTTTGTTTTGTTGATAATAATATATCTATAACCATAATTTTCATTCCAGAAATATTTTTAACCAATAATCGTTTTAACCAAAATGATTTTTTGCTATAGTTTTAATGGCTTTTGCATATTTTCGCTTCGAAATGGATACGACGAGTGAATTAATTAACCCCTTGAAAGGTAACACCGATTAAAAATATTAACTATAACATTTAAGTACACATTTTTTTTGTATTTATGTTTTTATTTCGTTGTTTACTACTAACAATAACCAAGCATTCAACAATACTTAGTTAATGTTATTATCGCCATTTATAAAAATTACTATAGTAACCGGATAATTACAGAATTTTTATGAATGGCTAAGCACTATTACATTACATTGATTATGCTAACTTATGATTATAAGATATTAATTACTATTGTGATTATGAATAATTGAAAACCGGGCTATCCTGTCTATTGCTTAATATTAAGAGTAATAAATGTATATTTAGCTAATTGTAGTATAAAATAAGCTAAAAGACATTCAACAAAACGACGAAGCTAAATATAAAACTTGAACGGTCAATAAGGATGTTTAATGGGAAAACAACAGCAAGTTATTTAATAAAAACTTAACAAATTTAATATCGTAAGGCGTGTTCAGACTTATTAGATCAATCTCTCCCTTGTGGTGATTTTAAATGCGCCTCAAAAGGCTCTTTTCGAGGCTTGACACATGTTATAGAACTTTTAAGGTTCTACTACATGCCGGTTTCCTCACGATGTTTTCCTTCACCGTTTGAGAGTACTGGCATTGTGCACATAATTTTTTTGAACAGAAAAACTCATTGGTGCACGACCGGTTTCGACACGACCTTAGGATCGGAAGGCGGGCCGCTACCACTAGACCACCAGTGCTCTTAGATCAATGTTTTGTATTTTATCCGAAACTATTTTTTACTTATTATTTTTGACTTATTTTTTATTTTTTACTTCAGACAACTTTGATACTCAATTAAAACTTCTCCGTATCCTAAACAGTTTTTTTTTATTATCCCCAATAACCCTTTTTCTATTTTTTTAACGCAATTTTTATGACTTTATGTATGATTGTAAGCTGAACACACTTGAGGATATTTCTAATAACTTGTAAAAATAAAAAATGTAATGTAATCGCAAGTTGTTTGTAGCGATTGTTTGAAACATTGATTAGAACCTCTATTTACTGCACATAACCTGTCACAATAAACAGAGACGAGGTAATTCAACGAATTCTTATAATAACAAAACGCTTTGTAACAAAAGTAACTTCAATCATCAAATGCCGATAAAACTAAATCGCCATATCCATTTCTAACCAAAATATAACTGACAGCGCACTTTTGAATCGCATTGCGGATTATGACCACAATACAATGACATTAACTCAATCCAGTACTATTGATACTAATCCCAAAATGTAATAAAATCAATAGAAATGTATCTTTTTCAATTACATGTTGGGTAACAGCGATGATTAGAATCGACTGTTAGAGGAGGCTTAAATTACACAGCTTAAACTACAGAATTTTCATCATAAAATAAATGTAGAAAACGTCATTCATTTTTCATACTTTTTTTGTTAACATTAAAAAATGTATCCATCAAAAACTTAAAAATAATCGGAAACTTTCAGACACGATAATAACTATTCCATTTTCGATGATCACAGAGAATACAATGTCTGCATTTTTGCGCTGCATTTTGTACCTAATTTTAAGCCTATTGGGTGTTTTTGTCGTAAATCCACAAAAATCTTATCTAAATTTTTAATCCCGAAAATACAATGTTAATATTTTCAATACAAACATTATTTTTATAATACAATTTAAAATAATGCTGCACAAAAATGGAGACTACAATGCGTCACGAACACTTCCTTGGAAACGTAGCTTTTGATCTAAAGTCTAATGTTAGGATTCACGATCCGTGCTTTTTCGTTTGTACAACTCGAGCTCCACTTCGAGTCTGTTCCTAACGCGATGTTATTTATTTATAACTTTAAAAATACCAAACGTCCATAAATTTTTCCTTCTACTAAGACCTAAATTTAAAACAATACAATTTATACAATATCATAGGAACTTCTTTTGTTGTTATATTAATTTATTTATTATATTAAATTTATGAGGACATATTTTTACATAAATAGCGATCCATTCACTTTGAATTTTTATTGCGATTAGTGTTTTTTTTTTGTTTTTTTTTTAGTCAAATCGAGTTTTTGTTGCCTAAAAGGTAAATTTAATTCACGTTTCCTCGAAAACTTAATCCTTATCGGGTAACCTCCGCGCGTCGTTGGTACTTTCCTTTCATTCCAAATCATAATAAAAATTTGCCGAAAAGTTTTGTATTTCAATAAATAAAATAATCAATCAAAACAACCATAAAGAAATATATCTCATCGATAAATAAAACACACGACATAAAAACTGTTAATTAATCTTGGGCTATTGCATTGTATTTTTACTTTACATTGAATTTACTTTAACAGCAGTAAGTTTTTAATGAAAAAAACTACTGTCTTACGTAAATATCAATAATTCAAGAATGAAATAATTACGTACATTAATATCAGCTTACTAGTACCTTACCTATGTTACGATTATACGTAGATTACAATTCATATGAACAAATGGACAGTGAATAGCGTCCATATGTTCACATGCACTGTCACTTATTTATAATACACGATGTAATATTAAAAGAATTAATATTCGGCAACACTTGACATTCTTTGACTTCCGTTTTGCAAAAGAGTTCCTACTACGGAATTGGGTAGGATCAGAGCTATTTTGCAAAACGCAATGAACTATATAACTATTGTTGTGGCAACTGTATTCAGCATCATCAGAATGCTGGGTCGGTTTTATGAAATATCATTTGAAACCATTATTAAATTACTCGGGCTATTGCAGTTTGAAAGTCGATTATGATATGAAATAATAAATAAATACTTGTATATATTATTTGGGCTATTGTTCGAACATCCGTGTTAAAGAAGAATGTCTCGTGTTTGTTGTGATTGTCAATTCAAGGTATGTCGATAGCACTCGGTGTAATGTTGCTAGGACATTTTCAAATCATTGATCTTATTGTCTCGTCTCGGTATAGTGAAAATCGCTATTTTACTCTTTAAAATCAATATTTTTATATACATAAAACAACGGCAGTCTTCTGAACAAAATAAATCAGTAATTTTATATACAACTATAGATAATTGGTGTAAATAATTTCTTTTTTTTTGTAAAATTAAAATCGTTCGTATAGTAAAATAAAATGATATTTTTAATTTAAAAAAAAAACAAAAGCGTTAATATTACGTAACAGGCCTTAGTTATATACAATTTAGTAACTAATATGGCATTAACATTAATAAAAATAAAAAAGAAATCTAAGAAAATCTGAAAAATAAAATATATTTGCGAATTTTTGATTTTAAATAGAATTATTTTGTGCGTTTATAACGTGACTAGCATAAGACGTGTTATTGCATGAAAAGATAAACAATAAAATAATAATATTTCCATGAATTATAGTTTTGTATCCTAAGTAAACGTAATGCAAATATTAAGACTTTCTAAATGCGGTTGTGCTTATTTCCTGTTTGGCACTTCCAAATTCTACTAAGCTAATAAATACATAGCTTTGTAAAGCTTATAAAATACATAATGAATAATAAATTCAATAATAATAATCAACACAATCAGCAATATAGAAACGATAATAAAAAAATGAATTGCACTCAATATTATTTGTCATATTTTCTACATCTAAATTTGTTCGGGCGAGTTTTTGTTCCATTTTTGTTGAATCATTCTACATTATTTTAGGTACCATGTCAAAACTTATATACAATTTTGTTTCCGCTAAAACGTTCCCTATATACAACAGATATTCTATCTACGACAATTGTATACATTTTCACCAGCTAAAAAATAATAACAATTTTTTTCGCAAATCACTAGTCAGAGGCGATTTCATTCACGCCAGCAAACTCAACATTTTTCACAAAATACGGAATTAGATAAATTTTGCTATCACGAACCTATTTTTATATATTTGAATCGAAATCGCGTCGGATTAGTAATAGCTGAATTTTCATGGTTGAGGGTTTTGCTGGAGGTGGACCGCCTGCTGGGCGGCTTGCTGTGCGGCTTGGGCGGCTTGCTGGGCTTGCTGCATGTGCTGCTGCTGCGCCTGGTGGGCGGCTTGGTGGGCGGCCTGCGCAGCCTGCTGGGCCACTTGCTGGGCCGCCTGCTGAGCAGCCTGCTGGGCGGCTTGCTGGGCAGCTTGCTGAGCGACCGCTGCTTGTTGAGCAGCCACCGCTTGTTGAGCAGCCACCGCTTGTTGAGCAGCCACCGCTTGTTGAGCAGCCACCGCTTGCTGAGCAGCCACTGCTTGCTGAGCGGCCACTGCTTGTTGAGCAGCCTGCTGCGCAGCTTGCTGCGCTGGCGAAGGAATATTAAAACCTAGCATCCGTGGATCGTGTAGCCTCAACGCCTGTTCCAGCCTCTGTTCTTGCGCGATTCTGAATGCTTCCACTAACTCCGGAGACAATTGTCCGCTGGCGTCGTTCGGCTGCGGGGGAAAGCCCCCGTTGTGACGCAGCGGACTCGGTGCTTCGTTCTGTGCGGCGGCCGCTTGGGACACCGCTAATCTTAATGCTTCTGCCTGACTTCGCAACAAAGCTTCAGCCTGTTGGATCCTCAGAGCGGCTTCGGATGGAACTGGAGGTGTTTCCGCAGGTGGTTGGATCGGCGGTGGTTCTCGGCCGGCAAGTTGCTGTCTCATCGCTGATACCAGATTGGCTGCAGCTACTTGTACTGCATTGGGTCCTTCTCCTGGTTGAGCCATCATGTTAGCAGCCGCTGCTGCAATTGCTGCTACTCTTTCATCTCCATACGCTTGATGACCATTATTCCTGAGCAGATCACTCAGCTTGTTCACTGCGGCTCCTGCCTCCGAGCCAGCTGAAGATGACAGTCTTCCGTTCGAAGAGGAGTCGGAATGGGCTGGTGAGGGGGGAGCCAGGTTGAGTAGGCCGGAGCCTCCAGCGGAGACCGCTGCGAGGAGATCTCTTTCTCGCCGTTCTGCCGCGGCCCGGGAGAGGACATACTGCGCTGCAAACTGATGCTTCGGCTCCATCCTCATGTGTTCCATGTGGGATAGGAGTCCTGGAAACAAAAATAACCATAAGGAACAATTTCATACAAATAGTCAGTCAGTGCTTCCGTAGTTACTGCAAATAATGAAATGTTAGTATTGAAGATAATATTAAGAACTTATAGAATCTGTTGCTATTATTCCTTAAATATTCATCTTTTTCTGCCGCCAAACAGCGTTGCTGTGTTTCGGTTTGAAGAGTGTGGTTGCCGGTGTAATTACAGGCACATGAGGCTTAGCATCTGTATGCCTCAAGTTGATGGACGCAGGGCTGTGCATCGTAGGGCACGTTCCTATCGTGCGTGACTTACACTAAAGGTGATGGTTACCACTCAACATCAGGTGAGCCATCTGCTTGAATACTTTTTAGCTGATTGTGACAATTATTTAATAACTTTCTGCAACTATAAACTTACTCTAGCTTTGTTCAAAAACCTTAATTTACGTTTAGTTAATACTTTTCAATGAAATATACTTTTACTTTCGTTTTCTGAAAGGTATTTTCTCAAAATCCTTTGTTTCTCAGAAATATTTTCTGTTACTTCCGCAGCGTTAAATAATAAAGGCACAGGTATAATACACGCCAACGCCTGCCGCAGCGGTTCGCTGGTGGATAAAATTTGCACTGCTCTCCTTAAAGTTTGAGATCTCGACATGTGACATCTTCTTCTACAGCTACGGTGTCTTCTACGATCTTCCACCATCTACTTACCACTTTCATGCGTAAACACTGCCTGACACACTGAACAGGGCCACATTCTTAAGGTGCTTGTCAACTGCGTTTCTGGGTGGCAAGCGAGATGCTTCCGCAAAGACCCCTCGTTGACGTAATGCTTTCCGCAGACAGGACATGGATGGTTTGCCGTCCTCCGCTTCGCTATATATGGATCAGTTGGTTTAGCTTGCGCCGGGTACGGTGACGTGGCAGGAGGACCTGACGTCACCAGGAATGGGTAGGTTAGTGGGTTAGGGGGGGAGGAAAGAAAAAATAACAAGTTAGTTGAGGTTATAATTCGTTTTGACGCATAGACGACGTTTTTTGCCACTTTTTCTGGAGTGTTATTACACCAAGTTGCTAAAGTATTACTTGTTCAACAGTTTATAGAAATGTCGCATCAAAAGTCGTCTAAGAACTTACAGCTATTTGTTAAGTAACGAAACTCAAAATCAACTAAAATAATAAATGAAAAGTGACAGATCCAAACAAAAACAAAATCATAACTCAATTAATAGAACACGAAGTCCATAGAAAACGGAAAATGTCGCTATTAAATACATAAACATAACATGTTATCATAACAGTTGGAACGACATCCGAAGAATTTGTCTTACCAAAGACAAGAAATGTTTGCAAAACACCATACCCTTCCAATGATTTTAAAACAATAACATTTGTCTATGGCATCCACTCCCTCGAAATGCGTTACCAACCGACCTTATTTATTAAGTAAGTGCTAAGATTTATGGTAACGATACGTTTTTGTTTTACCGTTGATTTTGCAACCAACACCCCTTATGGCTTTGTGCCAGCAGAAGGTTTTATAACGAAACATGTAGCAAAATTGTTTTTAACTGTGGCATTATAATGATGCAAAAATTTTATCTACAACCTTCCAGTGGCAGACCTTAACGCTATAAATCTCTCCTGCTACAATTGCATTGTAATAGCTGCGTGAAGGTGCAATAAGTATTTATAAATAAACAATTGCCGGCAAAAGAGATATCTTAATCTAAATCAAAAAAAGAACGCCGCGGAATTCTTTTTTCGAACACCCATTTTGAAATCCGAACGCTCGGAAACTTACTCGCAACGCCGGAAGCATTAGGGTCTTTGTGTGTGTTCTTCATGTGTTCTACGAGTGCTTCGCCACCAAATACGACTTTGTGGCAGATTGGACATGGTGTGGCGGTGGCGCCACCGATCATGAGTGCGGCGTGTTGCTGCAAAACACCAAGGTGCAGCTGAAGCTCCTGTGCCCCGGCGGCGATGCGGGCATAGCATTACAAAGATTAGGTACATGGTAAAAAAACACACAAAAACAGTCAAAAGGGAATTTTGAAATAAAAAATTGCCGAAACAGTAATTTTGAGCGTCAATTTGACGTAAAATAACATTTTAAGGAACCAAAAATATATTAAACTTTAACTATTTTCAAACTAATGTTTGATATAAAAGTTGATTAAAATATAAATAAACAATGGAAAAACTGAATTGACGTAGATTACAGACAAAAATCTTTATAAAAATACAATAGTGAGTCCAAGAACAATATAATCTTAAAATAAATACAACATAAACACAAAATCTAAAAAAAATCTTGTTGGAATAAACATGTTTCAAATCTATTTCTACGTATTATTTCAATAATTTCTAAAATTTTCTGAAACAGTAGACGAGTAGGTAAAGTATTATAAGCTTTTTATTATTTATACACCATTATTATAAAGATAATATAACTGTCATGTTAATCTCACTGTTATGTAGTTTCACTAACTTCAGATTATAAATAATAATTAGTATAAAGTTCTGATAATTTTATTAAAAAAAATGCTATCTATGACATCTGAATTTTGATAGTAAAATATTGCCAACGTCTTCTTTATTTTTAAATTTCAATTTTTTTGTCTTTTTTCAAATTAAAACTTAGATACTGACCTTGGCAGTATGCGTTCTGAGACTGCTTTCAGTAGCAAATCCCTTCCCACAGATGTTACAGTGGAATGGTCTGTTCTTGGCCCGCTCCACCTGGGCGTCATGGTTCCTAAGATGCTGCTGTAGATTCGATAGCTGGATGAACGCACGCCCGCAGTCTGGGAGGTGGCATTTGTATGGTCGCTCGCCTGGAACGAAAAGTATTTTGAAGGATTTGGCACGTTGGCTTCTGCAAAGCGTATGGTTTATTTTGCTGGTTGGCGATTTTCAGAGACTGACAACTGTCAAAGAACGTCTCGCTTAAAAATTTTAAAGAAAAATGAAGGTAGTTATGAAAAATTGCAAACAAAAACGTTTTGGATACCACTAGTTAGGTTCAATAAAAATATATTATTGATTTTAAAAAGAACTAGTATTGTTTGAGTGTTGCCTGCGTCTTAAAGGATAGTGGATACACCTCGGAGAACCACTGAACACTTTGAGCACTGGTGGTCTAGTGGTAGCGGCCCCGCCTTCCGTTCCTAAGGTCGTGGGTTCGAAACAGGTCGTGCACCAATGAGTTTTTCTGTTCAAAAATGTATGTGCACAATGCTAGTACTCTCAAACGGTGAAGGAAAATATCTTGAGGAAACCGGCATGTCGTAGATCCTAATAAGTTCTATAACATGTGTCAAGTGCTCGAAAGGAGCCTCTTGAGGCGCACTTAAAATTCTTTCACCACACTGTTTCGAAAGAAACTAGTGACACGACAAGAGAACCTCTTGATGCCTTTGGGAAAGGAAGGTTCTCGAATAGGTCAGTCCCTACTACACAGAAAAACGACCTAGTATAGATTGCTGGGAGCCGTTGGGTGCCACCTAAGATCGATCTCCCTGGCAAACTAAGCCCATTGATCAATGGATAGTACAATGGCTGAAAATGATGACAAAGATATGTTTTTTATTTCACCAAATGTTTCATTCAGGCTGTGAATGTTTGTAATAGAAAGTCCAATAGAACAGGCTGGTAACCCCGACTTATGATTCTAATTGGTCAATTTATGACAGCTGCTTTATGGATTGGCTTTTATTGAACTGATTATATTATAATAATTTTACCTATGTGTATGACGATGTAAAATTCTTTCTATAGACATATTCCTTGGCTTTTGAGAGCGAAGTTCGTCTCACAGAAGCTTTCAGTCACATGGGGCTGTGAATGTCTCTATTAGGTCAACCTAATTGAATGGCTCGAGGACCTATATTAGTATGATTGTATGTACGTAGGTATTATAACAGCTTAGTTGAGCATGTTTATAATGTTAAGTTCAGTTCACAAGCGCATTATTTGGAAAAATCGCCATTACCGTGTTTGGCCTACATTATTTTTCCAAAAAATAAACAAACTAAACTAATCTTGGAATATATCTTGACTAGGGCGCTTTTATGAAACTTTATTTTTCATAAAACTGCTATTCTATAAAAAACTGCTACTGACGCCGTTTCAAGACACAAAAGTTCTATTACCCCGTTAACACTCAGCAATGTCCGTGGAAATGTGCAGAGACATGAGCAATGTGAGAATGTAAACAGGCCACTTCCATGTCCACTCGCGTTGCCGCTCGCGTTGCCCGTGTTGCGCGAACACCCATTGCCGCGATGCTGCCGCAGACATATGGACGGCAACATTTCCGTCCACGCGAATGGCAGCGCGAATGTCTAAATGTAAACGCAGTAACGTGTCATGTGCTCGAAAAGAGCCTCTTGAAGCGCACATAAAACCCTTTCATCACATTGTTTCGAAATAAACTAGGCACGACAGGAAGAATAAGAAGAAGACGCAAAAAAATACGGAAGTAGTTCATAATTATAAAGACATGATAGGATAGGAAGTTCATAATAAATGTCGAGAAGGAACTTTACGACCAATAAAAGTATTATTTGCTGTGGGTAATTGCAAACATTGTAGCCATGGTGAAAGTTCATTAGATAAATTACTTTTACAACATCTTTTAAGCTTGTAATATGATTGGTGTCTTGACTAGAAGGATATCACTGTGTTGAAAATGTAATAAAAAATATTTTTATTAGAATGGTTCTTTTTTTTTATGATGTATTGTATTTTCGCTAAGTATAAGTTTTTTTTTATACCACTAGCTGACTGAACAAGCAGATGACACATCTGATATTAAGTAGTAACCTATAACAAAGCGTTGCCTCGATACGCACGATAGGAACGTGCCCTGCGTCCATCAACTTGAGGCATACAGATGTTAAGCCTCATGTGCCTGTACACCGGCAACCACACTCTTCAAACCGAAACACAGCGTTGCTGCTTGGCAGCAGAAAAAGGCGTGGTGGTAGTACTTCCTCGGACGAGCCCTTCACAAAGAGCTCTACTACAAAAAAAGTATTTTGGTTATCATTTGTAAGAAAGATAAGAGTAAAAGGAAGAATCAGGATTTTCGTAACTCAAATGGTAGCGGTACCCCAAAGCATTACACAACACCCAACGGTCAGACCAGTTTTGAAACTCACCGAATAACCTGATTTCGTTCGAAATCGCGCCAAAATCCCGACCTAACCCAACGCGCGAAAACCGCACCATTTTTAAAATAAGAACATAATAAAATGAACGCATACTTTTAGCCTGTACTGCAAGCAAATGCATAGGTCAACGAACGCACGCATACATAGGAACCCACACAGATACGCACACGTCTTGTGGTCCTTCCATATCGTTGTGTTGGTGATTTTGCATGTAAGAGAAGAATGCGTCCGTATTATATCCATGCGTTTGTAGAAAGATATTGTAGAATTATTTCCTAGATGCAACAAGATATATGGTACGTATGAAGCGAGTGTATATAAATATTGCTATCTGGTCTGTATAGCTAATCGAGCACTAACGGTCTATTGGTTTATTTATTGACACTAAATTTTATAACTGAGTTAGGTTTATTAGGTTGCTTTTGTAGATAAAAGTGTGGGTAAAATATTGCATTATTTAATGTACTTTATGTATTTAGAACGGGTAGTTTATTGGTTATTGTTTAATGCTGTTTCTAGTTAAGATGCATAAGGAATAATAACTAGGTATTATTTTGAAAATGCATTGAATCTATAAGCAGACTCATAACTTAGTTCAGGCTTGTCGAAAAATGATCAACAACAGTTATTGTTGATAATAATCTTCACAATGTGTTTCTTTAAAAAAAAACAACGATATACTTAGTGCGTATAAATGACTGAACATTTCCAAAAAAAATGCCGCTTTTACTGTACGACGGAAGAACTAAGCAATTACGAATTTTGGATCTTGTTTAATATTTATGTACCCATAAAATATAAGGTATAACTAAGCTTATTGGTATCAAATACTGTTAAATAATTACCTAAATCAAAATAAATGGCACAGTTGATTCAAATTCTAAAACTTGTATGTGTTACTTAAGTCATAGTTTTTCTTGTATTCTAAACAAAGGTTTTTTCTTAAATCAGATAAAGTGATATAAATTGAATAATTTTAAAAATACGCTGACCTATATTTGTTAAAAGGCCCTAAAGGTCCTTAAAGGAGAACATCATTATATTTTGTATATCTCTCTATCACAGACCATAGATTAATCTTGTCTATTGCAAATATTTCTTCCGGGTTCGGCGTTCCTTATACTATTGTGGCCGAGCAGCCATTTTTCAACGTATACAACCTACGCGTTTACCGACCATCCTATCTTGACCTCTGCTCGCTTCACATAACGGTGCAGAACAGACCGCGTGGGAGGTCAATTCTAACTGGCTGGCTTGTCTATGGATATTTTTGTTATTTCTCTATGAATAAATGTAGGCAAGGGAAAGGCGTTCGCCTTAGCACAGTTTGGACGCGATGGTTAAAGGATGGCTCTTAGATTGCAAGTGTGTTTATTGGGAGGAATTTATTAATGTTTATTTTGCAGCGGCATCTTTATTTTTAGCGTGTATAACGTCTTCATTGTTGTAGAATGCAGTATTTTAATTAATGTTCGAAAAATAAGTATGCTCTATCATAACCAGGTACTTACTTCATCTTATATTAATTAAAAAAAAGCTCTATCATAACCAGTTACTTCATCTTTTAGTAATAAAAAAAATAGAAAGTACAGTTAAAACGATGACGGAACGTTGTTTAAAAAGAACCAGCCATAATACGATCATCTAAAAATAGACTGTGTAATTAAAAACAAAACATTTCAATAAAATAATAACAAAAGAAAACAAAACAGTTTTTTTTTTATATTGTACATTGAGCAATCTAGAGTCATAATAACTTGCATTATCTAAACATAAATATTCGTATCCAGATATAGCCTTAACAAAGCTTAGAGCTAGCAACACGAGGCCTACGCATTTGATTTACATACAAAAGTACTTCCCCAAGTAATACAAGCACCTTTTGACTGGCATCGCGTAGGCATAAAACATTCCAGGTTGCGCTTTCAAGTTAGAAAAAACAATGAATAACATTTTGACATGTTCCCTGTACCTACATATACCACCCGTGTAGGTTCCCACTTATTTTTGGAAAAAAAATACGAATGTTTTTTGTAAAAACTGTCTAGTAAGACATAAAATAAATATAGGTAGATTTATTATTGTTACAATATGTACTTAATAGGTAATGTGCAATCTTCATCTTACAAAGAATTTTATGACGAACACGTAAAAAAAAAAGTATAAGTACAAAAAGAAATTGTTTTGCAAAAAGATTTAAATTTAAAATGTGACGTTCCATGTCGATTATAAAACACGACGGCCGACAGCGTGTGCGTGTTGCAAATTTATTTTTGAATATGGAACGCAGACTCGCGCCATTCGCTGCATCCGAATAATCTCGAGTTTTTGCCAGTTATCGCTGCGCAGTTTTTTTATTCGATTATTCTTATATTTTTTAAACAAAAAACGATCAAACAACTTTTTTATTGTTTTTTAATTGCAGATTCGGACGGATTCTGTGTCGATTTAATTTTTATAGTCAACATATTCTACCCCAGCTGACATATATACAACAGTAAAACTATCAAATCTGATTAGGTCCATGGTAAGGTAGTATAGTTATAGTATAGGTACTTGCCTACCTATTTTTCTCGCACCGCATCACGAGAGAATATTCACAGTGGTCACTCAGATCGATAAGGGGTGGCTATAAACTAGTTGTACCTACTTACCTAGCTATAGAAACACTCACTGTGTACGTATGTATACCTATCTGGTATGTATAAACTGAAGTGTGCCCATTTGTCTGTCACCTATCTATAGCTATACATTTTTACGCGTCTATTTATATTTTCTTCAATTCATATGTTTGATGATGTTATTTTCATCGTAATTACTGTCAAATTTGAATTTAGAATTCCAGTTCTGAATTCCTTTGCTTGCTTCAGTATAATGTTTCGTGTAAAAGTTAAGTTTTATTCAGATACGTTATTGAACGTTCATAAGTTTACCTACCAAATAATTTATTCCTCCCATACAACAAATAATCTTGGGTTGATACATGACCGGGGATCAAATTCGTGTTTTCCTGTTCTTTCTTCTATTGAAAGAACTTAGTAAAACGATTCTAAAGAGTATTTTTTTCAGTATTTGATAATTAAAAATTAGGTGGTTTTTATGACATGAAGATGGTACGTATGAGTATCGTTTTTCTGATTGTGAAGTTATGGTTTTTTTTTATTTATGTAAAAGTGACGAGAAAAGAACTGATGATACATTACGCCAACGCATAGACAAAGTAAAGTTTATCATAAATAAAAATAATATCAAGGAACATCTTTTGTAATATTTTTTTTTACATTATCTTAATTATAATAGTTAAGTTCTGTGGAAATAGTGATGACCTGTTATCATTTCTTATGATATTTGACATTAGCTTATCTATGACAGTGTCAGTTGAATTTATAATTTAGGAAGTAACATAGCTTTTTCATTTGAATTGTTTTTCTAGTGTTATTTTGAGTTATTTTGTTTAATTTCGGTGGTATTTTAATCAAAATTACTTGAGATATCGGCATAAAGTGTAGGCATTTGGAATGAATTATGTGATATCCTGATTTGAAAGAAAATATTTCGTAAGTTTTAAGGAAATCTGCCACCATATTCTTCAAAATAAATGACGGCCGATATGACTGACTTGACTTTAAAGAATATAGTATAATATCACTTGACACTGGCAAGATTGTCTGTCGTATGACGGACAGGTGCCATAAACGGAGAAATGAAATACTTTCATGGCAGTAGGTTAAACTAATAAATTTGTATTTGTGGTAAGTAATAAAGGAAACATGGTTGAAATAATATTTTGTGTAGGTATAATAGAAATAATTGTAAAAGGCATGATTACGAGTGCTTACAAATAACTTAATTTTATTAATACAGTATGTTATGTATGAGCATGTTAGGTGTACTATTGCCTATACTTACTTAATTAAATGGAATGAAATAAATGAATTAAACTGTCTTACAACTACCCAATCCTTTGCCATGGTAAGTACCTACATAATTATCGGTAATGATGTAGAGAAAGGTAGTCAGAGGCATGTCCAAACATTATTAGAAACTTTATGAAAGCCCATTTAATACATTTTAATTTATCATTTCTAAGACTACTTTATCATCTTGAAATGAACCATTAATAATTCGATCATGTTATTGTGTGATGTCCCAAAGATGCAATCTATAAAAACTTGAAATAGTGACGTCATTAGCATTCCTCTATCTTATTGGTCAATTAGCGAATGACGCAATAAAGCTAGTCTCAATTGCGTACTGCGGCAATAGTTTTCTCAGTTCTTTTTTGTGGCAGAAAATTAAAATTCTACCGTAGCCAACGCCCAGCCTTGCGAATGTATAATATAAATTAATACAGCATTAATCATAGCTATTCGAAATTTAAATTATTGGGCATGAATTTGCGTGCACACATGGTAAATGCACCCGCGGGGGGAGCACCTCCACTGAGGGGAGAGAGGGCAGGGGGCGGTGGGGTCGGGTCACGCACACCCACCCAACTATTTCCCACCCTAACCCCCAACTATTTGGGGTGGGCAGTGGGCATGAAAAAAATATAATTCCACCTGCGCGCGACGGGCGGAATTTGTATTGACGCTCGGTTTAAATTATGGATATTGGTCCGCCATTTTGTTTTCATACGTTAAATTAACAAAACTGTTGTTGAAATGTAAAATGGGAAAATTTTGTTAAAGAAAAACAAACGAGTTTCTACAAATTGTTCGAAAGAAAAGCAATAAAAGTATCTCTCAAGAGGTCTTAACCCTCTTCTGCCGTGTTGGAACTTTTATCCCGAGTGGAATCTTTTTTTTTTAATTTTCATCGCGCTGGCGCTATCTCGCGAATGCTTCAGTGGTCAAATAAAAACTTAAGAGTTTTCAAGGAACAAAAAAATGCTTGGAGACTTCTCCATGTTTTGGTTACTTTAAAAACACAAAAAGACGACAAAAATAAACTAAGCCACCTTCGACACTTTGTGTTCAGTAGACCCGAAAATTCTTTCCAATAAGTTCCTTTAAAGACCCTAAAAGATGACACTATTTTGGGTCCAAAAGGTAGACCAAAAGTCATGGTTATAGTTCCATACCACCCTTGAAGGACATTTTCACACGATTAAACAGAGCGGCCCAACAATTACGTTACTAAATTTAGTTATCCTACGAGATCGATAACCGATCGGAGATTCCGGAAGGTACGATGGATGCGCTTGTAACTGACAAACTGACAATATTTCATATGAACTAGTGACTAATACTGACAGAGTTTTAAGGCGAAGTTTTAAAGCGAAGTCTACTGCTAATGTACCTCTCGCTCGCACTCGCACCACTCTCGCACGTTTCAACAGTTCGAAAGATATAAAATCACTGTACTTATTTGTAGAAAAATCGCAATAAATTGATTGCAAAAGATAAAGATAGCACCAACACAAACCAGTGGTTTTAAATGTTATTGTTTACAAAATGTATGTACCCAGTTGAGCTCTGTTATGAAATCATTAATAAATAAAAAAAACAATGCAATAAATATGTGCAATGTGCACACATCAGAAAAAATATCATTTCGATAAAAATATATTTTCCTGATTAAAAATTGCATAGGAACAAAAAATAGTAGAGCGTGAAATTAATTCATCATTTAATGATTTAATTTAAATGAATACTTCATTTAATTGTAAAAGTTACACTTTAATAATAATATTGGTGCACATTTCCACACAGCAATTATTTAGCCCTAAACTAAGCAAATTGGTATAGTAACGATTAATAATTTTCAAAATGATCTATTAAATCATGGTATTAGTAACAGCTATACAGGAAATCTTAGATGAGGTAAGAACTGTATTTATATGGTATGGTAAGGTGTTTAAGTAAATAGCGTGGGTCTATAAAACCTTGCCATCAGATTTTTGTTTCTAGGACACGCTGGTTTCTTCACGATGTTGCCCTTCACTTACAATGATAAATGTGCGCTTGTCACAGATTTAATGTCGCGAATTGTTTGTTAAACCATGGTTCTGCAATTTCTTATTGATTTCGTTGTTCTCAGTGTTCAATTAAAAAGTTTAATTACAATTTTACGTTTGATATAAGGCTGTCACTGTTCGACAGTCATTGGTAAGATAGAGCAATTGTTTTAGCATTGTTTCTTTTGTCAGGTTTTTGTAAAGCATTATAACAAAACGGTATGAGAATCCCGGACAATAGATTCTTCTTATATTTTTTGGTCTATACCCGTAAATATATTCTAATAAAACTAATTCTATTAGGGGGTAGTTCACATATAGATAGATAAATAGATAACTATTTATTGATTACCAAAACAAATAAATATACACATTTTTACTTAAAAGCTAACAATTGTAGTAATACAATGGGCCTTATCGCTAACAGCGATCTCTTCCAGGCAACCTTGGGATGGACAGGACTGAACATATAAAAGAGAGAGGGAGAACATATTTACAAAAAAAAGCGTTAAATATTTATTTTAAAGGTAAAACTTGTGCTTGGGTTTATTAGTAGTTTTTAGATTTTAGGGAGAATGTTGTGTGAACCATTTATTGAAAATAGATACCAATAAAATAACGAAAGACAGCTCCATAGTTTTCTATAACCAAGCAGTCAAGTTAAGAAAGATAGCCGGCCAACTCCTGAAAAGGGTACACGTTTCGAGCAAGGAGATTCAACCAACCGCTTTCGAATAAAAACTAACAGAGAGAAAGAAACAAAAAATAAAACGTTCCTTGGCGAGGAAAAATGCAAAAAGAGCAAAACTATAGTTGCCAAGTTTTCCCGAAGTTGCTGGAAGCGTCTGGGTTTACGGTAGGGTTGGCGCTAACGACTTTTCCTGTTTGTTTTATCTTAATGTTTGTGTAGTTTTAAAGTAATTTAAGTTGCGTTTTTTTTGGTAGATGAAATATATAGATGTAATACGGATTTTATTCAAAATGTAGAACTCAGAAGTAAAGCATTATAAACAAATACGTTACAGTCAGGCAATCTCACAAAACATAACCTAGCTAATCGGTAAACGATACAAAATCGCAAGCATTTGATTACTATTATAATCGTATTTTCATTATTTTCGCGGTCTTATAACAACGTGCTTTTTCGACAGGAAGTTTAAAGCAATGACTTATTTTTGCCACCATACTATGTTAGGTAATAAAATCAACAAAACATCCCAACTATTGAATTTTTCGCTTAAATTTTAAAAATAAGGGCCCTTATTTATATTAGTCGCTGAGCGCTCCACTAGCTTAAATGTTCGCTAAGCCTGTTGGTATCTCTTTTTATTTCGATGAAAGTGACAGTTGCACTAATACTTTATAGAGCCGCTATAACTTGTCAGGGAATATGAATAAGAGGGTTAATAACAAAAATGCAATTGTTTCAAATATTTAACAGGCCTAAACTTCCAACTTTGAATCTATGTTTCAGAAGTTAAAAAGATGAGTAACTTCGAAATTACCAAAAAATTGCATTTGTTTCAAATCTTTGACAGCCCTACGAGTTTCACCGTGTGAATAGTCAGAGGTCGCCAAAGACATCAGTCCCGCTGGACGATTATTCTTATTCATCGGTCTGCGGATTCCGGAAAAAGATTCAAACTGGAACGATTTAAAAATTCATAGTTGGCTTCGTTTTGCTTTTAACTCGCGATTTTATTCAAAATGCTGGTCGTTGCTAATTAATGAGTCTAGGAATTGGCGGCTCCGTTGATATGGTATCAACCTGGATATAGAGTAGCCAGAATATTATTATATTATTTCAAGTCACAAACTATTTTTTTAAGATTAATACAAATCCCTGCAGCCGTTATGAAGATACAAATATATATACACACTCTCAGAAGTTTTCCCATATTTATAATAAGTGTAATATTAGCACCAAAAGATAATTTTTCATACTATTTTATAATCCACAAAATAGCTTGAGCAATTTTAAAAAATATCACAGATTGACCGTTAATCTTTTAAAAATAGAACTCATTCAAACTTCCGTTCCATATTCAACCCTTGATTATTTTTTTGTCTTTCAATCCGAACAGTTATTATTAGAAGTTAACCCTTCTGATACCTGTTATTATTTTTTGTCTTAGTCCAAGTGGAGGGTCCGGTGACAATCACTACATTTTTTGTCACCATGTATTTTTAATTATTATTTCGACGTTTGTGTTTTGTTAATTTGAAACTGGGCTTAGTTGGGATTATTAATAAAATCTGTCGTTAGCGGTGTTATTATTCTATTCATTTGCCAAAATGTTCCACATGAAGTGAGATTTGGAAATATGTAGATACTAGGGCATGCAGTATCGATACTTTTCTCAGTACCGGTAATTTTCGGCCGATACTGGCTCAGAATCGGTAATTCCCGGTACTTTCGATACTTTCGATACTGAGCTAATTATCGTAAATTAACTAACTGTATAGCCGTAAAATGAAACAAAAACTGTAGTATATAAAATAACTTAAGATTATTCGTTTTTTTATACGATTTAGAACAATAATATCACTTACACACAACAATCAGAATAGGTGAGATCAAGCTTAAAAAGATAATCATCAAATGAATCAATAACTGGAATGAACAGTAACAAACTACGTTATCTAACTAAATCAATAATTCTGTAGGTATTTACTCAGAACAGAAGTACCAAGTGTAGTTATTACATCTTTTTTATACTACCCTCATTTTATTTCTATGTTTGTTGGTTGTCACAATCCAAAATTTGGTTATTGTAGTATTTCTGGTTTTAAAGTAAACGTGCGATCATCAAAAAATTGTTTGATGATATGAAAACAACATGAAAATAAATCCCTATTCTAAACCTACGACTGTAAAGAAGTGGGTCACAGAATTCAAACCTGACTAGAGAGAGATGCCCTAGGTCTAGTCGGCCTCAGACGTCTACGACTAAGGAAAACAATGAAAAGGTGTGTAATCTCATTAGGGAAGACCGAAGACTGATCCTCAAGAAGATTGCACACACTTTGACCATCTCCTATGAACATACAAAAACATAATTGTCAATTAACTTGGATTTTCTAAGGTCTCAGCTAGGTTGGTCCCCATGTTGCTCTCAGATAAGCAAAAGCGCGTTGAGCTCACAAAATCTTGCGACTGTATTGTCACGTTTGAGGCTGAGCCTCAAGATTTTTATAGCAGATTCGATAACAGATGTAATCTGAGTTCACCACTGTGGAAAAGGGTGAGATGCTAAGGGTGTCATCATGGTAGACCACCTCGCTAAACGCGAAACCATTAGCTCGGCATATTACTTAGTATGGTTACAGAGTAGATGAGAAAAAAAATTGCAAACAAGCATTTACGGCATTACTTATAGGAAGGAGTAGGTACTTTATTTAAATAAAAATAAAAACTGTTGGTATAGAACATTCTTTTCTTGGTTAGGTCGCGAACTTTTCAATCCACCCACTTGCAAACAACAATCAGAAAGAGCTAAGATCAATCGTATAATCATAAAAAAATTAACACGAACTACGTACCTGATCGTAATACTTACAATTGTTTGGATTTCA
The DNA here is from genome assembly GCA_932294275.1 of Chloroclysta siterata. Taxonomy (NCBI): domain Eukaryota; kingdom Metazoa; phylum Arthropoda; class Insecta; order Lepidoptera; family Geometridae; genus Chloroclysta; species Chloroclysta siterata. Next base: position 12,577,839 of record OW028591.1, on the reverse strand, counting down.
TTAGAAGGTTGTTAAATCTAGGTTCATAATTAGTTAAAAAATCGAAATCTAAATAGAAAAGTGATACTGAACGCAGTGCTAGTGTTTAGTTATGGAAATTGATGTATATCGTACTAGAAAACATCGAAAGTTTATGAGTGATATCGAGTATCGAAAGTATCGAAAGTACCGGTACTTGCTTTTTGGAGTACTGGTACTGATCAGTATCGAAATTCCCGGTAATTTCGATACTGATCAGTACCGGGAGCATGCCCTAGTAGATACCTACTACTCAAATCTTTTTTAGATTGATTTTTTAACGTCATTGTTAAGGTCTTTTTGGCGATCGGATTTCAACTTTAATAATGAATTTGAAAAAGGTTTTTAAACTGTTCTTAGACATCCTCAAAAATCTTGAGTTGGATTCTTCATTCTTCAAATTCGTGAAGTTGTTTTTGTTTTTTTTACCAACAATATATAGATCGAACAGCTTTTGAAACAAAGTTTTCAAGACTAGAAATACCAACCTATGTCACTATCAAAAACAGTCAAGCAACTGTCGTATGCGGAAGTTTAAACTTATTATTTTTCAATGAAGTAAAAAAGTAGAAAGGGTTGACCCGTGATCACCGTATTGTTATCAATAACGCATCCAAATCGAATGGACAATGACCCGGTCCGCAGCTGTCCTTAGACATAATAGCCATTCTGTTGGCCAATGCCCCAAAATAATAGTACAGACGCATTATTATGCTAATTTTGGCAGCGAAAGCTATTATTTTCACAGGTAAGAAAGAATATCTTCCGGACGGTCCCATTGTCCATCCGACCCTATGCTTGTCGTAATTTTTCATATAGCAGATGAAGGGTTAACTTTTTTGTCTTTCGACCACAGTGTTACTAATTTGATGAATTGCTGCGCATATGCTGTGTTAATGTTTTAGCATGAAATATAATTATCTTAATAAATATGGTGTTGCTTTGGTTTATTAGATAGCAAAATTAGATATAAAATAAATTGCAAATAGAACTTTTTAAATAGTTGGCCAAACAAACATTTTAAAATCCGAACACCGTTAATTCCGTCAATTATTCATCCAATTAAAATGCACCGCGTCATCTCAACCCCGAACACATCCGATTGTTCCAAAATTGAATTTTAATCACCGATTCTTCTTACAATGGCCTTCGAGAACCCCGCCTCCTATAAGAATGCCAAAAAATGGGGAAAATGAATGAAAATTGCTCCCGTACAAAACGCGATTCAAACCCATTGAAAGGAACCGAAGAGCAATTATCTCGAGTATCTTTTGAGTTCAAATTAAGTGAATAAAAACGATTGAAAATTATTTTAAGCTTAACTGAATGTGGCAATCCGGCCATAGACTAGCTAACCCTACGGTAAAGGTCGCGAATGCCCGCACGCAACAAAATCCTAACGTGTTATATATCTACATATTTTTGCTAAACAAAACCAGTTTTGGACGGTAACACCGTATTGCACAGTCGGGTCCCGTTACTCAGCATCTGGTACTGATGCAACTTTTGATGCCTATAATAACATAATGGCGCGTTTATCCAACGGAAAATCGCCTATAATAGTCACCCATTATTTCAGTTTAAAAACAAAAGATATTTGCATGTCATAATTCGTAAATTGTTTCAACGCATTATTTCTTTTGTCTTTTGTGGCGGTAATTAAATTAAAAAGTAAGGCAACACGCAATGGTATTCTTTGTTGCTAATTAAAGAAACGGCGCGGGGAGAATGAAAGAAACGTCTAAGTACCAAGTTAGTTTTAAAAAGAAACAAAAGGACGGGGATTTAAAAACAGAACGAGAGCGAGTTTGCATGTTCGCGTCAGTTTGCGGGATTCCATTTTTGAATTAATTCACACAATATTTTGTGCCTTTGTGATGTTTTTGTAGTAATTCTCGTGGATTGTTTTAATGTATTCTTATTTGAGAGACAGTGCCTACTATACTTTCACCATCTGCACTTGCATGATTTGAGAAAAAAAACTAGGTAGTACATATCGCTATCGCAAATAATCAGCTATGTTACGTTGACCACAATACAATCTTTTTCCAAAAAAAAGGCTGTTCTGATGAGTTTTTATAAGTGAAAGTAATATTATAAGTAAGACCAATGTAAAATTAAAATCAATGGATACAATAAATCGATTTAAGTACAAAAACTCGGAACAGCAGTACAGTACAGCTGTTTGTCGATACGGTCATAAAGTCTCCTTTTTTCCCCAAAAAGCCGGAAATCTCCCATCAATATAACGTACGTAGTGATTTTTTCGTGTTTTTACCGGGATTTCGGTAACAGTTGCACAACAGATGTTCAATGGGAGATTTAAGATCGAGTGAATTTAAAGAAAGAGAGAAGAAAGTAGGCGTAAGGAATTTTGATAAATTACTTTCAAAGTTCTTTGACCTTATGTTGATTGTTGAATAACCACATAATTACTTATAGTGGTAACGGTATTACATGATTATTTGTATGACTTATAATATCTCACCAACAAATAATGCCCAAATATAAACCATGAGTAAAGTAAGTCAACGAAGCGAATACCATAAAAAGAAATGCAATAAGTTTGTATTCAAATTAAAAACAAAGCTTCTCGGTGCGTCAAAAATTAACGAACAAATTCTGCTATTTTTACTGTGTTCTACAAAGAGAACAATTAATTGATGTTATTAATTATAACCTTTTTTGTTTTAGCACCCTTCGTATCACACAATATGCTTGAGGGATTAAATATTGTGAGAAGTAAGAATTAGAAATTTGAGTGTTGTTTTATGCACATCTAGATTTTAGGAAATAAAAGAAAATAATCGATATAAGTTATCATTTAAAAATATGATTGTTACTTATGAGGCTAATACTATTATAGGTATTTTTCTTTTTCATTATTAATACAAAACAAAAAAATATATAAGTATATTCAGTTCAATCACAAATCTCACTTTGAAACATCGCATAAACTAAGTGAATCAAGCGCCTGTACCTCGCGACTAAATCCTAAAAAACAGGCAAGAAACTTACTAGGTATACATTCAGATAAGATTTTAAGTAGAAATGGAAATATTTATTTCATTAAATTAGTTACTTGATTTTAAAAATGTCACTTGATGAATTGATATGAACAATGTCAAGTATATTAAAAAGAAAAAATGCATATTCAAATTTCGAACACCTAGTTCTATTTCTTTTTCAGTGTTTTAACACACAAGGTAAAATTTTCCCCGCATTTGCAAATCGAGGACACAATTTGTAAAACAAAGATGGTAGATTTTACCATCACAATTAACATCGCATAATGAATAGACACGAACGAAACAATATCGCCGAGAAAAACAGGTTTTCTGCTTTTGAAATATTATTCTAACAAAAGTATATTTTCTTATCTGCTGTAGGTATCTTTCAAGTAGGTTTTATTGTAACGGTTTTGTAAAATTCTTATTTTATTTTTGAAGTGCGTTGCGAGCAGGTATCCTATTATTTAAGTTACCTACGAATTGGAAAGTATCGTTTTATTAGGTATTATATAACAATAATATTATTAAGTATTTCTTGTGCAAAAGTTTAGAAATATGATTTAATGTTATGATGAAATTACACTGTAACCACTGGAGGGATTTGAATTAAACTTGGTATAAATATAGCTCGTGACTTGAAACTATCTACTTTTAGGTTGCTTTTTTTGGTTCCACGAGAGTAAAACCATGTGTGTAAGCTAGTAAATAAAACTAAATTTAATAGGTAGGGGTCCCCCCCTACCTATTAAAGTTATTTTTTTATTTTTTTATTTTTTCTCAAGAAAATACTCGAGCTTTATTTAAATATTTTATAAATTTTGCGATTATAATATATAAGGATAGCCTATTTAAAGTTGAACTTGTAAAAACTTGCACAAAAACTGAACTTTCTTTGGTAGACCTTTTATTAAAAAAGTTCCTGACACCTCGAGCCAATTAAAACAAAAAGTCCAATTTAATAACCAATCGTCCGACACCCGAAAAGCAAAAAACCTGAGAACTTTCCCTCCTAAATTTCCTAATCACCGGACCGAACGTCCGTTTCCGGGAAAAAATTGAGATACGAAACGAAGAATATCGTCTTGTCAAAAATGAGCTAAATATGGATAAGACCCCCTTGGTCTTATCCATATTTAGCTTCCACGTCTATTTTATACGATCAATTACATTGAAATTATTATAATGTATTATTTAACGTCATTTATAAATTATAGAACCCTCATATTATTTGGTGAATGGTCAACGACAAATCCTAGGCTTATACAGTTTACGTATTTCAAATCAGGCATTGGCATTAAATAACTGAAATTATTAATCTAGTTTTATCGCTGACTTTACTTATACAAAAAGATTAGTCAAGTTCCTCGGTTTCCAACAAATTATTTGAGTAATTCATGAAATAAAAAAAACTGTTTCATATTCTGCATAAGTTCTTCAAAAATATATTTTTTTTCTGATAAATAACTAAGCCACTAAATGAAAAAATCTTAAATGGGCGTGTCCACATTTTTCCATCGTCACAGAGCCAATATTTACTCGGTTAAAAGAAGGCGGCAAAAAATAAATTAGGCAAAAGCTCATTTTGGGCCAAAACCTCCGCAGCGCCATCTGGGGTTCTTCTTGGCCCTTGGGGGAGAGGGTGGATGTGATTTCTTTCCCATTAGTATTGGGACCTCTTACGAATCCAATTCTACTGGAGTGCAGGGAGGTACGTATTTAAGAATTCTGGCTGAGAGGTTTGTAAAGTACTTTTTTTAAAACAATGGTGTTTTTATGAAATCAATTAAAAAAAAAAAACTTTTATTATTTATAAAAATGAATTATTAACATTTTAAGTTTTTAGTTAATATTCTAAGCTAAGTTTTATTTAGATGATGACTCAACAGTAGGTTTTAGTTCAAATTTTAGATCTCTTGTAGGTACTCTACTAGATACTTAGGTACTCGTACGTAGTCAAAGTAAGTATAGTAAGGTATACCTACTAGTATAGTAAGTAAGTATTCATACACATAAATGTAATTTTCTAAAAAATACAAGTAGAATTCATAAAAATCCCACACTGGGCTCTTCAAATTAATGAAAAGATAACTCGGATTCTTTTAAAAGAAGGGTTAACCTCTAGTTTACTTTAAATTACGAACTTTATCAACTTCTGACCTTTTTCAATTTCGTATACTTTTCCAGGTGTTTTTGTAAGATATTATTTTTTGGTGAAAGTTTTTGTTTGCGATGATACTTTCTAAGCAGTATTGAATTAGATATAAAACGTCTCAAAATATTTTTTGATTAAGTTACACTTGATTGAACTGACTCATTGAAATGTCTTATCTACATTATATATATTGTTATAAGAACTATTTTCTTGTTTTGTGATAATGTTTTCTATTTTTTAACACCTATTAATAAGGCACATTTAATAAGCGAACGATGATTTATTTAAAAAGCATTTTTTACTTTGTTATGGATATAATATGAAATTATTCTAAAATAAATAATATAATCCAAAAGTTGGGCACATACTAAAACTCTTACTTACACTCACTTAATTCATAAAAATAACATGTACTATATTTGAAAAACAGCCTAAGTAACCCATAGACAACTTCTTATAATGAATTGAGTCAACAAAAGTTGCGAAAAAGCATTTATTCAAAAAGAGAGATAAAAAGAAGAAAAATAAACAAAAACTGGAGGTACCGACGCTTACTAATTTCGACGCAAACATTGGTGAAATCAAATAAAAACCGATCGCGCGAAACAACCTTTTTTCCATCTCGGCATCTGCAAATAGGCTTCTACGTATTGTGTACGAAATGTCTTGATACTTGCAATAAAAATAAGAACAGATTCACGTCTTTTATACCTTCATAAAAGAAAAGATATCCAATCAAGTGGGATTTTAAACATAAATAGATTCACGTCTTTTAACCCTACACTGAAAGAAAAGATATCCAATCAAGTGCGATTTTTGCTTGATTGATGTTTTTATGTCCATAAAGAAAATGGTTAATTTCAAAAGTTGATCAATTTATTAGTTAGTGTTTGCACACACACATGCGTATTATTGCACAGACGTGACACATTTTTTTACTGTTTTCTCTTATTATTTTCTTCGTATCTAGGATAGCTTCATTTATCTTATTGTCATATACAGTTTCTATTAATAAATGCTTTTCTTACGTTCATTCTTTTTCTTTCGTTATTTTGGTTTATGTATCTGGTTACTATTACACTTAACAAGCGTGGTAACTAGATATAGATCAGCTCTAAATCCAGCAGTGTATTTATTGATAATTATCAATATTCATCATCAATTGTTCATTTTTCATTACGAAGATTTTTTTTTTATTTTCTGAGAAAAACACTATCTATTCTCTATATTCTAACCCTTAGAAGCAAGTAACTGGTGCTAGATTCACCTAGTATATAGGACGCTCCAAAGTGATTCTTTTGAATTGAACTGAACAAAGACTGCTTATGATTTTACTGACTTATATTTATTAGTTTTAATGTGCTAACTATACTTAAGGAAATGATAAATATTTTTTATAATATCTCAAAAGTTATCTTAACTTAAAAATTTACTTAACAGACAGTAAAAAAGAAACACTAAACTCAAAGTAAATTTCAAAGTATCAAAACGTTTAACACAATCTACTATCTGCCCTCTTTCTAGAGGGTGGCACAAAGACGCGATGGAAAATGAAAAAAGCGACGGAAAAGATAACCGAATCCCGCTCCAGTTGGACCAATCATGGAAATTACGCTTTTTTATTGGCAACAGCTTCTGTTTCTAATTTTAAATAAACATTTTGACATTTTTAAATTATACAGTTTAGAATTATTTTAGAAATAAATAAATGTGGACATTCCACATACAGTACAATTATTTTAGATATAAATGAATAAATAATTGTGGACATTCCACACATCGCTTCACAAGCTTTGCTTAGTTTGATGCTGTCAAAAAAAGCTGGCACAAACAAAGAGCAGAGCACCGGTGGTCTAGTGGGAGTGACGCAAGCCCGCCTTCCGATCGTAAGATCGTTGGTTCGAATCCGGTCGTGCACCAATGGATTTTTCCTATCGAAAAATGTATGGTGAAGGAAAACATCGCGAGGAAACCCGTATTCTAACAGCGGCGTATACCGTATTAAACAGACCAGATTCGAACCCACGACCGCCATTGCCAAGAGAAACATTCACCGTCAAAATAATCACCCCACAATCCCATGCCCCATGGGAGAAGTATTCTTTCACTTGGACATAAAGTTCCATTAAAAATATTTCGTGATAAGATGGATTAGGACAATTCCCTGAGGTACGGAACCCTATTCTTGAGGTTTTTACATAGATTTTGATGTGGTTAGGTACTGAGGATAATCATTTACGAATGAATTAAAGATGGCGGCTTGATTTTTGAAGAATAATAGAATTTTTTATACTCATTGTGATCGAACAAGTAGATGGCCTGTTAAGCGGTAACCTATAACGAAGCATTGCCTAAGTCACGCACGATATGAACGTGCCCTACGATGCACTGCCGTGCGTCCATCAACTTGAGGCGTACAGATGTTAAGCCTCATGTGCCTGTAATTACACCGGCAACCACACTCTTCGAACACAGCAACGCTGCTTGGCGGCTGAAATGGGCATGGTAGTACTTTCCCGGACGAGCCCTTCACAAAGAGCTCTACTACTCTTGAATATATAACCTATACTATAGCTATATCTATAGCTCGTCTGGTAGATTTGTCGAACTCCATTAGATACCTATTTTACATTATTCCGTTTCTATAAACATCTAAATTCAACTCTACCTAAATAGGAGTAGTTCCATTACGCCCAAAGTTAACGGTAATTAGACCGTTAACCAAAATGTATAATCGATATTAGAACACACAATTAAATAAAACATTAGTTAAATTTAACAAGAATTAATTCCAACTTCGACCGCAGCGATGCGGTTGCGTACATATAGTCAATTTTACGAAAATGCTTTCATAGTTCATGAAATTATCATTCATTTTACTATTACACTGTAAAAGCTCATGAAAACTCAAAATACATGAGATAAATAATAAATATTTGCATAAACATTCTTCTTGTCGTGTCAGTTTATGCTAGAATCAGTGTGGTGATAGGACACAACAACAAACATCCCTCGTTAAATCTGCAAAATGGGGCACTGGTGACCTGTATTACAGGTTTTTCTTTTAAAACCTATCTCAGGCACCAGTCTCTCGCATATTGGATTTAACATATTAAATTGTACCCCTAATATAAGTCATGGTATGTATATAGGTACCTTTTGCGCAGAGAAAATAAATAAATTATCTTATCTTATCTTATTTTGGGTGCGCCTCAAAGAGGCTCCTTTTGAGCACTGGTTTAAACATTGAACCGTACCTTTGACTACCTCTGACTACCCTTTAGACTTCCTCAAAGAATCCTAGTTGCTATACTTGGTACTAAGAGATCTGAGGGTATCTACCGTGCCCGGGGATTAAAGTCATCAAGTTGTTTCAGTTTCATTAACATTGAAATTTTACAAACCATCTAACACAATCTTTTGTCTCGTTATGGGTTATTAGTCAGATGCTACCTCAACATCAGGTGGGTTATCTGCCTGTTTCATAACTTTTTGTAAAAAACTGTAGTAATTTACACGTTGCTTATTTAGTAAAATATTGCGCCATTTCCGTGGTAAACGAACATTTTTGGCTCATTAAGTGTAGAAAATGGACCACTGTGGCTTAGATTGTGATCTTACAGGATAACTATTTCATATATTAAAACTTAAACGAGCTGCGAAAATTTAACTTTGGTAAAATCACTGTAAAGATAACTATGGAATACCAACTACGGCTCCTTCTTCTTCTTGTCGTGTCACTAGTTTCTTTCGAAACAGTGTGTTGAAAGGATTTTAAGTGCGCCTCAAGAGGCTCCTTTCGAGCACTTGACATATGTTATAAAACTTTTTAGGTTCTATGGCATGCCGGTTTCCTCACGAGGTTTTCCTTCACTGTTTGAGAGTTCTGGCATTGTGCACATAAATTTTTGAACAGAAAAACTCATTGGTGCACGATCGGTTTCGAACCCACGACCTTAGGATCGGAAGGCGGGGCCGCCACCACTAGACTACCAGTGCTCTCTAAACTACTACGGCTAAATGTGGGTATGGGCCAAACTTTATGTTTGGATGCACCTCTGACTACACTCCTTAGACGTCCTCAAAGAAACTTTCAGATGTGAAGTGATATCTTGACAGCCTTCACAGCTCAGTTGGTAGTACGGCACAGAAGGCAGAGCGCCTTCTGTGCCGTAGGCCGTGGGTTCGATCCCCATCGAGAACAAACATTTGTGTGATGAACATAGATGTTTGTTCTGTCTGGGTGATATATAATATTATAAGTATGTATTGCTTCAGATAACTTTCAACACATTTGTAGAAGCTAGCAACGTTCACTAAGCGGATGGTTGACTGATACCTAGTCACATCAGGTAGGATAGATTTTTCTTGAAAGAGACCTATGGAAGTTGGATCTTGATGATGATGACCGAAGCCACGATCATCTCACTAGTACTTACGCATTATTATGGGTACACTAGGTACTCTGTAAATACGTATAGCTACGTAGGTATAGTTATTTCGCGAGCCACTATGAAATCATTGGGTAGAGGCAATGATTCTATCGATTTTCACCCCATACCCCCCACCCTCGCGAGATGGGGGGGGGTCGGGCCACCAGTGACAACCCTAAAAGGTGGTGAATTGTATGTTGTAGGTAATGTGTAATTACGCATGTGTGTTAACATACACGTTGCTATTTAATACATAATAATGGAGTCTACTGTACACGGTTCGTAATTGCATATTTTTCGATATCTTAAAATGGAATATATTTAAATTGTCTATGATAGAATACCGAATACAGTTTAGTCTACGGTACATTACGATCACAGCAATAACTCTTTTGTCCGTATTCTTACGCTGTCTTTGCGTTCTATTTTCAAATATCTGTCAGCGTTTTTGGTAGCTTACATTGTTATTTGCAACATAACACGTGAAATTTGAAATATAAATATTGGTGGACATTCCACACAGCAATATCTCGCCCCAAACTAAGCCGAAGCTTGTGATATGGGAACCAGATAGCTTATATACTACTTATATACTTTTTTTTGTAAATACATACATATAATTATATATAACACCCAGACAGAGAACAAACATCTATGTTCATCACACAAATGTTTGTTCACGGTGGGGATCGAACCCACGGCCTACGGCACAGAAGGCAGAGCTACTACCAACTGAGCTGTGAAGGCTGTGAAAATTGATGTTTATTGTAAGTAATGTTTTTTGATCAAATGAGTATCTTTGCATAGTTTTCGTAAATAAAACAAATCTTGCGTATAAAAACTTCAAGTCGATATCAAAGTTTTAACTAGTTTTTAATCATTTTTCTGTTAAGACAGGCTGAAATAATGAATGTCATAAGTTTACTGTAAGGAAGTGATTTATTCAAGACATAAGAATTCAATTTAGGCTGGGTCATTAAATATTTCAGTGACCCGTTGCGCTTCGGCAGTAGGTCCTGTACCTATCTATATAACATAGTATGTATGCCCGTATGTAAGTGCAAATTGTGGCGTCGAGTGACGGATTGTGTCTATAGAACACCGCAGTAATGGCTGAGGGGATGGCCCGACAGCTATTTTGGGTTCGTTCACCGCTACTGGTTCTTTTTTAGTTGGTAAATGGTCAATTTCTGATTTTTCTCTGAGCAGGAAAGTTCTCCTTTATTTTCATCCTTCATTTTTGTAGTGGCATTTTCTAACAAAATGATTGTTAAAAATCATAAAACGGTTTCCCAGGTATCAACATTAACAGCAAAAATTGTACAAAGTTCGTAAAGTGTGTTTGAAATAAGAACAATAAGTTTAAAATGGCGTTCTATTTAAAATATTTAAAAGTTTAAAAAAAGAACGCAGTACAGTCACGTAGGGAAGCGCCATCGCGACTATTACGACGATAGGTAATTAAAAAGCTCGTTACGTTGACGTGACAATTGTCGCCCTGTGATACGGTTTATCGATTTTTTAATTATTGACCACGCAATTTTACAGTGACCGATGAAGTGCGTGTTTTTTATGAAAGATAAAAAAATGGATCAAATATTAAATATACCAAATAATTATATAAGACTTGTGATATTGAACATTTATTGACAACCTACGTGGTGCTAATAGAAAATATTTGAAGACCTTAAAAAACTGTAAAAAAAGCTATTGCGTTGTCTTATATTTTGTATATTTCAATACTTTTACAAACTTTCGAGTTATCTGTACGAGTCATTTGGCTTTATTCACCAAATAGCTGAAAAACCATTACATTTAAATAAAAACAAGAAAGTAAAAACAAAACACGTAAAATTTGAACAAAGAACTCACTTCTCGGGCGCAAAAACACAAAAGTTTCACATTGTTCTTAGGTCGTTCTTTGTGATGTGTCGAACTTGTTTTATAATTATTTATATTTTATTTTCGTTTTGTTCAAAGACTTCGCTGATTATTTCGTTATTGTTCTTTTGATGAGCGCTATAATTATTATTTTATTAATACTAAGAGAATATCAACAAAACGGATTATTTTATAAAAAAAATAAAAAACATGTTTTCTTCTTACTAGGATCCTAACAGGTAATATTTACAAAGATTATCTGGAAGATAATGCTTTATAGCATTAAGTTCGCTTTTGTACTGTTTTTTTAATGTGCAATAAAGTATTTACAATCAATCAATCAATATTTTAGTTTCATTTTTTTCCTCTTATTGGCTTCAAGCTATACTCATTTATTTTACATTTTATATAACTATTATCAGTTATAAAGGAATGAACTATGAACTATTTACTTAAGGAGCATGGATTTTTTTAATAAAAAAATACTTCAAAATTTCTCATAAATACTTTTTCTAAATATTGTATTATCAATGCTCTCAAAAAAAATGACAATCAGAATGTTTTGTTGATAAAAAAAACACTAACAAAATGTCCATAGCTACCGTTTTACGACTTCATAATACAACTAAACAGACAATAAGCTAAACAGTATTATTTATTACTTCCACCTAACACTCCGCTAGAACAAAGCTTTAAATTAAGTAATGTTTAAGTATCTGTCATTATTATGGAACTAAAGAGATGTTCTGTAGAGAGTTATTAAAGCTAGAACTGAACATATTTCGTATAGGACATCTATATTTTCTTCATAATTTTAAACTAACTGACTGAGAGTCAACGTCGAAGGGTATTTATTCAATTGAATCACAAGGATCACTTTGAAACGTCTTAAACAATTACTATAATCACAATTTTCATTGCATAAAATTCAAATATTGCGTTGTAAGTCCAATATATTTTTCAAAGGAAATCTTTTCAAAACTTTTCTAACTTTAAAAACGTACAGGTGTCCAGTCGAACTTAAAGGTCCTTTTCCGGCAAAACTCAATATTAAACTAAAGTTGGCAAGTGAAAAATACTCTGGAATACAAAAGACCAACTTTTCAGCGGAACATTTTAAATAATTCTAAGAATCTTGCCTTTTAAAGGTTGTCCAGCATTTTTACTAAGACACACTTTCCACTAAAGCGTCTACAAATTAATGTCATTTGACTACGTTTTTGTTTTCCTGGTTGAAAACAACAAGATTTACAGCTTTACCCTGTTTACTCATTAGTTTACAACAAATACTCATATATTTCACATTTTTCCTGAAACTATTAAGTTTTATACTATATTATGTAATGGACAAAAGCAGCTCCTATTAAAACTTATGCACCAGACTAAAACGGAGATAGAAAGAAAAGTTTGACAATTTTTTAACAGACTGGCAATTTTTTTTTATTAATTTATATTAATAAGGAAAGGAAAAATGTATTTAATGTTATGTGTGTATATTTGTAATATTATTGCAACAATGAAAGCCGCATCCATACCAGTTACTCCGCAGGTAGTGCGTTAGCTTCAGCAGACCTCAGCCTTTAAGTTTTTCCACAAGTTTTCTTATTAGTTCCATAATGGCTGAAGTTCGCGTTTGATCACAAAGAGAAGTTGAGACACCTGATAGGTAGCTGATGTTTTTCTTTTATTTCTTGTTACAGACTTTTGTTTTTCTAGTTTACACTTTATCATGTAACTGTACTTTTCGTATTTAAAAAATAATCCGCCTCAGACCAAAAAAATGGCTTTAAATAATTTTCTTATTATTGACTAACAGAAAAAGTTAAAAGATTTTACAATAAAATCAGTTATGTACCTATTTACTATTTTAATATATTATTTTTGTTATTAATAAAAGTAACATAATAAGTATACAAAAAAATAAAGCTCGTTTTGTCATCAAGGAAAAAAACCGAGTATTTGAAGTAAGATATTTGAAAATAGAACAACATTTTTACAATAAACACACATTGTCACCAGCCATTATTCCGCTAACAAAGGGGAACTCGCCACTTAAAAATAGTGAGCTATAATTTTCCAACAATTTTGCCTTCATAAGCTTTCTTCAAGGTAAATTATTAGTAATTATGAAAAACTTAACTAGAACCTGGCGATTTCCCGAAGTAATAATTAATTAGATGTGCGAGTTGGATGAAACTGTTAGTTCTATTTTAATTTGTCATCTTTCGATGGTTTGTGATTTATTCATATTACGAAGGCAAAGTTTCTCTCATTTCTTCTATTTTCGCTTTATTATGTCTTTTGACCATTATTTTGACGGGCATTCTAGTCAGTTTCCATTAATTTAACAAATAAATTAAATCGGCAGTCTGACACGTCAAATTGTGATGTAATATGTTTAAAAAAATCCATGCTTTAATTCTACATTCATTCTGTCATCTTGGATAATAATGTCAATGTCAAGTAAAAAATTTGTTAAGCTTAGTCAGCTTTCATGGTGCCAGCTTCTATACATATTTTTTTGATCTAATGTTTACTGTCCCACTGCTGGGCAAGTCCATCCTTACATATAATTAGCTATAATCGCTTTGACATGAAACTATTCTGAAATCGCAATTTTACTAAGATACCATGTAAGTACCAAGTATTTTTAATCAATGTATTTCAATGTTTTGAAAAGCATAATACCTACTTACTGTAAAAAATTACTCTCACACAAAACGACTAAGTATTTCAATGAATGTTGTTGTAGCAGTACCAGCAAATGCGTCGATTATCTTGCATTTAAATTAAATCTACTAAGCGCACTCCCAAGAAGTCGTTTAAAATTCTAGGAACCGCACGACAAGAAATAAATCTAATCAACGAGCGTTCTATCGTTCTAAAAGAAACAAATTGAATTATAATGCGCATACGAATCGACGGCTCCGCCCATTGGCTAGTTCGAACGTGGAAAAACACGTGAATTTTTTTTTCTAAGCCACGTAGGTTACGTTGCGTTCGCCACTCGGCTGTGATTGGCCGGCGGCTAGCGGCCGCTGCGTCCATTGGACAGTTTTTTTTCCGCGCTTTTCACGTATACGGCAATCTATTTTTTTCCGTGAAAACTCCAACCAATAGTCACGCGCTGTTTTAATTATAAAAGTTGTTCTACATTTTTTGCGGTTTGTTCGCCGAGTTGCAGTTGGTTTTTGTGGGATTCGAAATTCAAACTGCTAGTTGTTTGATAGTTTTTCGCTGTTTTTAGTTTGTTTATTTTCCTGGGCTGAAATTAAGGGGTTTTTGTGACAAAATATGAATTTAGTAAACATTCATTATCGTATCGAAAAAGATGCTCCAATTTAAATGGGTTTTTTCAAGAAAGCTGAAATAAACAATAGGCTTTGTAGTGTTTCGCGGAAACTCGTACCACTTTTTAGATAGGATCCTGAGCTCTTTCTGAAGACTTCTCGGACATTTAGTAGAGAGTATATTTGCGTTTTTTAAAATATGGCTTAGCGAGATATATTCGCTCACAAATAATCCTCGATTAGCAGTCAGAGGACGGTTATTCATTATTCATTGTTAAAAAAATGCGAGGATTAGGGGAGTGGAAGAACACGAAGGAGACCTTTGCCCAGCAGAGGGCAGAGTAATAAAAAAAATAAAGGCACCACACTAACCTGTATGTAATCTGGTATGCTGTTGGACATGGCTAAGCTGCTTGAACCTCCTATCGCAGTAGGAGCATTTGTACGGCTTCTCCCCCGTGTGGACCCTGATGTGCTGCACCAGCTGGTGGTTGGAGCTGAAGGACTTGAGGCATTGCTGGCATTGGTGAGGTTTGACCTCGCCTCCCAACCCTCGTTGTAGCTCCCGGGCGTGCATTTGCATTGCGTTCTTGTGCATGAATATCTGGAAGGAGAATGGATTTGATGCATCTGATCGTGTTGATGATTTAAGAGTAGGTAGTAGAGATCATGATGATTCTTGAAGGGCTTGTCCAGGAAAGTACTACCACCACGGATATTTCTACCGCCGAGCAGCGTTGCTGTGTTTTGGTTTGAAGTGTGGTTGCCGGTTAAATAACATCTGTATGCCTCAAGACGCTTACGAGGCTTGCTTTGTTATAGGTGATGGTTACCACTTAACATCAAATGGGCCATATGCTTGATTCATCAGCTAGTCGTAATAAAAAGATGAGTAACTGAGGTTCCCGAATGCAACCACGGAAGACGTAGCGTGAGATACCCTGCCCGATGGACTGACGACAGAGTGAGGGTCGCGGAAAGTCGGTGGATGGCGAGGGCACAGAATCGTTCTTCTTGGAAATTTTAGGGTAGGCCTATGTCCAGGGCATTAGTAAGTTACTGTAAGTATTTTCTTGTCTTAGTAATTGATAAAATTCTACCTGTTTTACAATGCTCAGATAATGTGACCCATTGATTTTCTTATTCTTTTTGGAATATGAGCTTACACATTTTGTAAAATCGAATTTTACGAATTTTATTTTGTGCTTTCAATCGTTGAAGGAAAACATCGAGAGGTAACCAGTTTTTATTCTAGCAGCGGCGATGAGTTTGCAACTTATCAGGTACTAGCGGCCTGACCCAGCTTCGCATGGGTGGTCATAAATTTTTTGAACATTTTAGGATAAACTTAGACCGTGGGTTCGAGCCTCGCGTCTACTTATTTCATACATTTTCACGCGCTTCTCCTTGAGTGAGTAAAATCGCACCCAGCGCGTGACCCGTGGACCCGTTAACATTTTTAATTTCGTCATATCTTTTGAATGGACTGTCCGATTTGAAAAATTTAAGAAGTAATCTATAGGTATTGAAACCGTCCTAATTATGAAAGGATTTATTTGGATAAGGATTAATACCAAGGTACAAATAAAGACCCTTTTCTAGCGGCGGCATTTTAATTATTTTTTTATAATAACACTTATTACAAACACTTATTGTGACATAACTATAATAGTTAGACATATGCTGTCGCGACATTTTTTGTAGATGATGACGTGTTCTACAAAATCGTAGTACATTATTTCGTTCTATCATCAATAGTTTTCGCAGCGCACGCGATGTAAGGTTTTTGTTTTCCACCTTGGGTTACATTATTGAAGTTTTAGTAAGGATCCCTGATTTTTTTGAAAATATAATATAACCTATGTTACTCAGGGATAATGTAGCATTCTAATGGTGAAAGAATTTTTGAAATCGGACCAGTAGTTTTTGAGCCTATTCGTTACATACAAAAATACAAAAATACAAATGTTTCCTCTTTATAATATTAGTGTAGATAAAAATACCAACTACATATAATTGTAAAAAAAAAACTGTAAAGTGTATGGCGATATGATAATTATGTAATTTTTGAATAGCCCTTTACATATCTTCAAAGAATTTTGAGTTGGTACTTGATATTAGAAGATCTGAGGAGATATCTACCGTGCCTGGGGATCAAAGTTGCGGATCTGTTTCTGTTTATTAATTCCGGTGGAATTAAAAAGGCAGATTGAATACCTTTTCATGTTTAGTTACTAATATAAGAATCGATTGAGGCCCAGCTTGCATATAGTCATTAACGAATCGATGAAAGTAATTTCTGCTTGGTACTATTGAACATTAAGCTATGACGGAGACCTTGGGGCATCTTAACCATTACTCAAGTTGTATTTATTTTAATACGTAGGTATTGGAATATGTAAGTTAAAACACGATTATAAACTACTTTTTTAGAATAAAAATACCTACGCATAATGATAAGTAACAACACAGCCAGAACAAAGTTATACTTATAAAAAACTGCGAGTTGAGTTATACTCTTCTCTCACTTGTCGTGTCACTAGTTTCTTTCGAACAGTGTGGTGAAAGGATTTTAAGTGCGCCTCAAGAGGCTCCTTTCGAGCACTTGACACATGTTATAGAAATTATACTTATTTATACTACGTCATACTATTTATTCTACAGTTATACCAAAACTGTAATATGTATACTAGTAGTTCGCTCCGAACTGAGATCTCGTGATGCGACCCAACGAACGCATCAAAACTTTGAGTAGGTGGTAGTCAGAGGCAAGTCCAAACATTATGTTTGGACTTTTTTCTGACTACCGCCTACTAACTTGGTACGGTAACCAAGTTTCAACTCTATTGGCCTATTTATTGAAGAGTTCCGTTGAATAGACCTTGGCTCCATCATCAGACCTGGTCGTTGTCACCATTTTATGAGAACTGAGTACCTGCTTAATTTATTTCAAGAAAAAAAAATAAGAAAAAGCAAAGGAACTGGCCGACCAGTAGAAAAACCTTGATGCCAACGAAACTCTTAGAGATGGGAGCTCTTGGATCGCTGGTTTTCTTAATTTAACTTTTTTGTTGTATCTCAAAAACCGAGAGTCCCATAAAAAAAAAAATTGTTTTGGAATGTCCAAACAAAGCCCTTTCATATGACATGTAACTTGATTTTTTTATGCTACTTTTTTTATTTTTGCCCCCTTAAAAAAACCCATATCTTAATAACCCTTCAACCGATTTTACTCATATACTTACCAGTAAATTTCTCAAGTACTAGCTATCGACATATCAAATTTCATGCAGATCGGATCAACGGTTCTAAAGTTATCGCCAGACAAACATACATACATACATACATACATACATACATACATAAAATGCCAAATCGCCCAAGTTGAAACTAAGATCTTCGTTCGCTTCGCTCAATCGATCAATTATACGAAAAGGCGGCAGTACATTGCCAACACACGGTGTCAGGTTTCACGCGGCAAGTCCTATAATTTCTGCCGCGGCAAAGAAATTACCCTCAGTTTTACATCAGATAAGTTCAAATAATAGGGACTTAATATTATTTATTGTTGTACTTAAAACGCGATTTTGTAGGTTTTCGATTTTAGGTTGAAACATGGCTTGGAACTGGCCACTTTGAATAACTTAAGTCGGTTCAAAAATGATAATTTTGCATGAAAAGCGAGTAAGAGGAAATATATTAAAAAAAGTGTTTTTAGGGCTCTTGATAAAAAAAACTCGTGCTTTAAAATAAACGAACAAAACATAGATCTAATATAAGTAAAGTAAATATTAAGAATAATTAACTACCTAGATTTACCTCTCTCTCTCTCTCTTGTCGTGTCACTGGTTTCTTTCGAAACAGTGTGGTGAAAGGATTTTAAGTGCACCTCAAGAGGCTCCTTTTGAGCACTTGACACATGTTATAGAACTTTTTAGGTTATATACGACATGCCGGTAGTATAGATTTACCTAGAATTAGGTTAGATAATTTATTAAAAGAAAATAAATTCATACGTATTTTTATTCCTTAACGATATTAAGGAATAAAAATAAAGAATTCGATTTCTCCAATCCAGTTCTAACCATAAAAAAATAGATGAAACTAAAATACGCAATTATCACATGCGCGTTGCGTAAGCTTCGTTACAAACAACTTCAAAGTTTTATCGATATCGGTTGTCAAGTAAAACTGTTGTAATCTCGACCTAATCTTCCGTATACTGCTATACGGTGTATACCTAGTAGTATACATCCAGTATATTTATTGAAAACCCTTTGCTGTGCGATTGCAAAGAAACGACTTTGCACACGCAACTGTACACTGGAGGCCACGGAAACGGTACGTTTTCGTTAAACAAAAAGGGTTCATTTAAACGTAGAATGTGTTTGGTATCAAAGGCGATATATATCCGTGTGTTCGTTTTTATAGCACTTTAACTAAATAAACTAAAAAATCAACAGTTTTGAACTGGTTTTTTAAACTTTTTGAAACATTTTTAATTGTTTACTTTGGTTGCGAGGAACTGGAATCTAGATTCACCCAATTTTAAAAGACGTGATTGATTGAATTGATCCTTGTGATTGATAAAAACAAATACTTTTTTGAATAACTGAAATCACGCCTGTTTCCCATAGGGGTAGGCAGAGACCACGGATTTCCACTTGCTACGATCCTGACATACCTCTAAATAAATATATCATAGCATATAAATAAGTTAATAAATATGCTACGGTCACAAAATTACACTTTTGATAAAAAAAAACAAACCTGTAAAAGTATTAAAGTAATAATTAGGTACATCAATTAATTACAAATATACCTTACATAATAAGCAAATTCTAAAAAGTTTTTTTTTCTGTAATAATGAAGATACCTTTAACAAAACGTTCGAACTCGGAGGATACCGCATCTTGTCAACGTCACCGTAATTATTAAATGGAAGCAACATAACCACACTTGTCAGGACTGTATATTAAACTGCGGCAGTAAACCACAATACTACGATTCTTTTGGTACGGAGCATACGGAAAAGTATTTGAAAACATAATTAAACATTTATCTGGTAATTAAAAATAAATAGCACAATTTATTTAAATTTATATAATTTATAAAATATTGCCCTTCCTTGTTTATTTTGTCTCTACGAGGAAAAAAGTAGGACACTTTGGTTCCGATAAAGCTTAGTTGTACGTAGTTTATGTTTATATAAGTGCCATGGAAGCTTCAGTTATTAAAAACAAAAAAAAAATATATACAAAAAAATATTCGGCACGTAAACGACAAATGAAACATGGTCCCTCATACTATAAAATTTCAATAATGCTTAAAATAAGTGCTGTATCTGTGTGCCATTACGCATTGGTAAGAGATGGCAATAATTTAAGCATAGTTTATCGTTTGACAGATTTTTTGTAGTAAGGCCGATAGTGGTCTCTCTGACCACCCTCTTAGGATATGGAATACCAAAAGGTTGAAAGTGATGGAATCTAAAATTTATCTCAGCCAATAGCGTCCATACTCGAATCTTATTTGGTACTGTTGTCGTGACTATAAATAAAATTCGTTCACCTTTATTTTATTAGCCTTTCTGTCCCACTGCCAGTCAAAGGCCTTCTCCATTTCCTTCTAATTATCTCGGTCTTGCGCCAGATTCGGCCACTCTTTGCAGAACACGTCACTATTTAATTGTTTAAACAAAATTACTCGAGAATTCCACTTTTCACTCTCTCTCTTATCGTGTCACTAATTGCTTTCGAAACAGTGTGGTGAAAGGATTTTAAGAGCGCCTTAAGAGGCTCCTTTTGAGCACTTGACACATGTTATAAATCTTTTTAGGTTCTACGACATGCCGGTTTCCTCACGATGTTTTCCTTCACCGTTTGAGAGTACTGGCACTGTGCACATAATTTTTTGAACTGAAAAACTCACGACCGGTTTCGAACCCACGACCTTAGGATCGGAAGGCGGTACCACTAGACCACCAGTGCTCTATCGCTTTTCACTGCACCGCAGTGTAGCCCTTTCACGCGTGGTAGAAAGTGGAACTAGACGTTGGATCACGCGACTAAGAAATCGCAAAGAATTTATGATTTTGAAGCGATACAGGGTCTTCGGTTAAGGAAGGCCTGAAAACGAGTTATTAGCACCATAGAGTATCATTAAGATAAAGTTTATGATAAGTAAAACTAACGAACGACTTTTGTTGCGCAACTGTTACGTTTGTCACTAGACTTCCATTTAAAAAGTATGGTTTTGTTTTCCATATCAGTAAATATTATATTCTTCGTGAAGTTAAGAGCATATTTCACCATCTCTGAGTAATAAAATAAATAAAATAAAATCCTTTTATTTCGGAGAACATAAATCCATAAGTGGTTACTAGGTAACACAATAAAATACAGTAATGCTTTTTTGTATTTTATTTTGTATTTTAATTTTATTTCATCTGTCAGATGAAAATATTTCCGTCTCTACTTTAGACTTTAAAAAACAAAGACGGGTATATTTTAACTTCACTGATAGCGTTACACAGAGATGGTTGGAATAGGCCACATGAATTATAAAAAAACTTCATCAGGTTATGATAAATATGTGCAAGCATAGTTCAACTCAGACACAGACAGCCTTCACAGCTCAGTTGGTAGCAGCTTTGCCTTCTGCGCCGTAGGCCGTGGGTTCAATCCTCACCGAGAACAAACATTTGTGTGATGAACATAGATGTTTGTTCTCTGTCTGGGCGTTATATAATATTATAAGTAGGTATGTATTTACAAAAAAACAGTATATTATATGTACTGTATCTGGGTCCCATATTACAAGCTTTGGCTTAGTTTGGGGCGAGATAGTGCTGTGTGGAAAGTCCACCAATATTTATTTATTTAACTGTTAGAAAATAACTTGTGAGCAAAGTCCGGGTATTACATTAGTCTGCATACTATTTTATAGTATTATACTGATTGACTGACGAAGCTTAGATGTATGGAGGAGATATTTTCTCTACTTTGCGGCAATATTTAAGATAAGTATCAGCTCAGGAGAATAAGCTATGGTTATAAGGAATTTTATGTGATTAGGCTTACCAATAGCGGTAAAGCGTAAAGACAAAGTACACGGCGCGAAGAGAAACGCGCTTTAAAAGCCTAACAAGGCCCAGGCGTTATAACAACGGGCTCTTTTTGGAGTAAAAAAAGATATATATAGATCGTAAAAGAAGAAAAACCATTGGTGCGGATTTGTACCATTTTTTTTCATACTATCTATTTATAAGTAAAACGACGACGATCACACCTGATGTTAAGTGAAGATGCGGTCAACGGTGTAGCACGTTTACCTAGAAAATACCTATTCACTCTTCTCTTGAAAACATCCAAATTATAGGCATTCGGAAAAACGGACGCCGGTAAGGAATTCCATTCTTTGGCCGTACGCATGATGAACGCATGATGAGCAAAGCGCTTGGTTCGGTAATATTTGCAAATATTACCGTGACTACCCCCCTTAGACATCCTAAAAATAACCTTGAGTTAGTAAGTACTTGGCACCAAGAAATCTGAGGGAATATCTACCGTGCCTGGTATCAAATTCGTTATTCTGTTTTTACTTTCTGTTAGCTACCGCTGTTATCATCTAAAATGCAAAGGCTTTGTTACCCTATTTACCCTTTTTAAAACAAGAAGTAAAAACAGTAAAAAATTAGGTATTCATAGCACAAAATTGCAAAAAGGCGTTAATATCATCACTTAAAAAAACGATTTACAAATTGATGTCGCTTACACCCTCGGACGAGACGGCTGGGCGTAATTAGCAACGTAAAAAATTGAGTAGCTTAACTCATAAAAAATAAAAGGTCCCTTTCCATATAGTTTGCCGCTAAGTATAAAATATAGCAACCCTTTCTTGTTATAATTATATCTATATAATATGTATATATTTTTTTACAACTTATTGATGGAACAACACAGCATTGCCTCATAGGTCACGCACGATATGAACGTGCCCTACGATGCACTGCCCTGCAACTTGAGGCACACAGATGTTAAGCCTCATGTGCCTGTAATTTCACCGGCAACTCTCTACAAACACACACAGCAACGCTGCTTGGCGGCAGAAAATGGCGTGGTGGTGCCCTTCACAAAGAGCTCTACTACTGTTAAATATAAAGGTATGTTACTCGTATTTGTACAAGAATGGTAATAGTTTTATTTAAAATATTTCAAAATCTTTCATAGGTTTCTTTACTCAAGCAAGTAATTACGCTTGATGCCTGTTCAATTAAATAAGTTGTTTTAATAGATTCAATACATAAAATGAGCTATGAGGAAAAAAATAACTAGTATTACATAACTATAATCGAAAACTAGGCACGTTATTAGTTATTTGTGTTTTATTAGAATATAATGACACAACTAATGTTATTTCAAAAAGTAATAAAACCAACAAGATTTGAAGTCAATAATTATGAAAATTGGAACGGCTTTACAAAAATAAATATTATGTCATCCGAAATAGAGTCATACAATACTGATCTTTAAATGTATCTATATAAAGTCTGTATTCCTTAACAGGATCATGGCGCTTGATGCGTACAATCGCAAAGAAAAAGAGTTCATCGTACAAATACTGTCATGTTTTATTTTAAAGTGACCCAAAAAAAATTGAGTCAAGTTTAAAAAGGCTCACCCAGTGAACTCATAACATATTTTTACGTCCTTTTATAAATAAAATGCAATAATTTGACAGGAATTGCGTATTGAACATAATGTACCAAAGTAGGATTTTAAAATACTATCCTACTAATACCTATATAAGTGCGAAAGTTAACAATGTTTGTATGTTTGTGGCTCGATCACGCCATTACGCCAAGACCGATCAAGATGTAATTTAAAATAAATATAGTTTGTAACCTGCATTATATTAGCTTTATATGTCGAAAAATTACCGGGTAAAGAGTAAAAATATGAACGTACTCTTAGGTTCTACGTCGTCTACTTCGTAGGTCTATTGTAAATACATAATTACTTATAATATTTATTTTTAATTTTTTATACAACTAGCTGATGGAACAAGCACATGGCCCGCCTGATGTTAAGTGGTAACCATCACAAAGCATTGCCTCGCAAGTCACGCACGATGAGAAGGTGCCCTACGATGCACTGATCAACTTGAGGCGTACAGATGGTAAGCCTCATGTGCCTGTAATTTCACCGGCAACCACTCTCTTCAAACCGAAGCACAGCAACGCTGTTAACACCCAGACAGAGAACAAACATCTTTGTTCATCATACAAATGTTTGTTCTCGATGGGAATCGAACCCATGGCCTAGAGCTACTATCACCTGAGCTGTGAGGGCTGACAGGGCGTATGACATTGATATACGGTCAATTAAACCTAAAAAGTGTACTTTTCTCACGGAAACGTGTTAGACCATGTGTCAAATCAGAACGAATGTAAGGGCAGGTGTAAACATGCCAATTATCAAGTTATCACTTCCCTTTGTGAATGCAGCCTTATGTACGGTTGGTAGTGCAGGCAATTAAACTTATTTTTTTTGTAATGCTGTCAAATTAAAAAATGGAACTTTTCTGTCATTATGAATTGTTATTGTATTGCCTTTGTGTGTTATCAGATACTTGTCTTTCGTAATTAATGAATATATGGCATTTTACTGGCGTTTAGTTGAGATACTAATAACAAGTATATTTTGGTAAACAACGTAAGCCTACATTTGTATCCCAGATGAGTGCCACTTATTTTATTAATTTTATGATTTTTATGCACACCATTACATTGAAGCATGACAATACAAAACCAAATTGTAGCAAATAAATAAATAAAAATAAGTGACAGTCGCATAAAAAAGTTTTTTATCCATAAATATTTTATCATCTGATTTTGCTGTCGCTACTAAAGGGTTAAAAAAACGACACATTACATAACCAGTAATTAAAAAGCAGTGGTTATACGTGTAATTATAACAGTCGTTTGTTTTGAAATAACACCTCCCGTGACAAATGGAGGCGTTTACGCCATATTGGTGTAGATTTTTATCAGGTGTTGTCAATGTCATAAGTGTTAGTTATGACGTCACATGTCAGTATTACTAAAACAATACAGTTATTGACAGAGTGCCACCCCATGTAATTAAATTGTTTTGTCGAACAAAATATGTTATAGTCTAAAAAAAGGGATGTAAATTTACATCCAGATTTTAAGGAAAATTATTTTAAAATAAAGGTGGTGTCATAGTTTTATAATAACGTAAACTATTCAAACATTATTTGATAAGAAAACAGTTTGGGTAAAATAATACTTTTGCTGGACCTTCGTATCGGTATTCTTCAAAAATATTTTTCAAAAATATTCAAAACAAATTCTTTTAATTTTTTGAAATTGAAAACCAGTTCAAGAATAGCTCACAAAGAAAATATTAAAACGATTCAAGGCAACCGTTACTCATCGGTATCAACATCTTTAAATAAACTCAGCCTTGTATTGAAGTAAACAATAATAAAAATAAATCAAACAAAGATTATGTTATTAACTATTATTCATTTAATTATCTTATATTAAAAGTGCGAATTATACAGGCATTTTAACAAAGTTTTATTTTTTTTGAGAAACTATTTTTTTTTTAAAAGGTTATTATTATGGATACAATAACTTGGAAAAAGGTCAATGTATATATATGTCCGTTTCGGTTTTTACAAAACTACACAAAGGTTAACTGGAAGACAATAGCATTAAGTTCGCCTACGTACGATACATTTGTTCTGTGCAATAAAGATTTTTCTATCTATGTATTTTTATTCCTGGAAATTTACGGGGGGGGGGGTATATCCAGCAGGGACTTCTTATGGCTGATGTTTAAACTTCAATCTCCATAGTGTAATAAGAAGCTAAGACTATAGGTATAGGTACTGTAATTTTGCTTATTATATATTTTTGGGGTAATCTTTGGAATTACTGAACCCATTTAAGTTTTTTCACAGCCCTCACAGCTCAGTTGGTAGTAGCTCTGCCTTCTGCGCTGCAGGCCGTGGGTTTATCCCCACCGAGGTGATGATCTACTCGTATGTTCATCACACAAATGTTTGTTCTCTGTTTCACATTTAAGTATTATAATCAGCTAACCGGTTCACATATATAGCTTTGCTTAGTTTGGTGCTAGATGGTGCTGTGTGGAAAGTCCACCATTATATATTTTTTTTATCATCAAGTCACAAAGCTTTTTTTTTAATGTGTTACTAACCCTCCGACAGATTTGCTAATTGTTATTCCTATAATTAATTGTGCCTTTAAAATTATTTTATGACATTGCAGTGCCCAACCGGGTGCAGGCACATGAGGCCTTAACATCAACAATTACATCTGTATGCCTCAAGTTGATGGACGCAGGGCAGTGCATCGTAGGGCACGTTTCTATCGTGCGTTTAGTTATAGTGAGGCAATGCTTTGTTATTGGTGATGGTTACCACTTTACATCAGGTGGGCTATCTGCTTGTTCCATCAACTAGTTGTATAAAAAAAAATGTACTTGACGTATGTTAAAACTAGACCTTAGCTATTTATTGATGTACTTACGTGTCCGCAATTAATGAATTAATAAAAATAATTCGACGCGTCCGTAGTCGGGTGGTTCAGCTAGTTTAGTGCATATTTTAGAAGCAGTTTCTTTTGCCGAAGGTTTTCTATACCTACCTCTTATCACGAACCAACCTTGTACGGGAGTATATGCTCTAGCATTTATCAAGTCACAAGTTTGATGTAATGATTAGTTATTATAACTTTACATGCATGTTATATGTATAGGTGTATAGCAGATACATAACATTACCCAGATTGTTGGTTAAATTTGGTTATGTCACTTCAATTGTATGAATTGTAGTGCATTTTTCATCTTGCCTATCTTCCATATTCTATCATAAGATAACCCATAAGTTTTATTTTTTTATTTAAAACATTACATATATCATTACAGGTTAGACCTAATACAATATAGTAGTCAACAACTATGGCTTTTTAAGATTACTGTACTAGTAATAAAATAAAAATAAAAAAAACTCAGCATAGAGTCTCTCAGCAAAAAAAATCCTATAAATATTAAACCGTGTAACAATGCCTCAACTCGCACAAACTAGTCAAAAAAAGCTACTGTTCCTAATTTATTCAAACTTCAGGCTAAAAATGTTACACGGTGTAAAATTCCGCAATTCACACAAACTAGTCAAAAACAAAAGCTACTGTTCCTCAATTCATTCAAACTTTAGCCTAAAAAAAACAAAAGCTGCACGATGTAACAATTCTTCAATGCATACAGTCCGGTGCCAATAAAAAAGCGTCGGTCACGAGACGAGCGACACTGACCTGTCACAATGCGTGTGTGTGTGTGCAGAGTAGCCTAATTCAGAGATTAAACTAGAGTAAGCAAATAATCATCAACATTGTTTAGTAGTTCTAAAAACACCTGTGTGAAGTGCTCGAAGTGTTCTAATCATTTTAAATCACTGTTTCGAAATAACTACTGACACGGCAAGAAGAAGAAGTAGCTTTAAGAAACGTTTGAAAGGTTTTGTTCTGTTTCTGTAAAGGCGTTTTATAGGACGGTACCCACCGGACCAATGACATTCTAAATGTGATGGAAGTGGAATTGGAGAGGCTTATGGCCAGAAGTAAACCAGGTTTCTTCCTATGAAATACTATTATCATCATCACTGGAAGCAAGTCACCTAGAGCTTTGATCAATAAAATAAAAATGTCTTCTGTAAATACACTGATAGATAGCACTGTAGATACTTTCAATATTTTGTTTCTCATAATAATCGATATGAATGTATAAGGGTTGCTAACCCTTACACATACCTACTATAATGTATTATAACTTTTTGAACTGGTTCTGCTGTTTGCGTATAATTTAAATTGGCGACTATGTACTATGAATATGTACATGTACATGAATGTATATGTACTATGAATTAATTATACCTCTGGTATTGCAAGCATTCATTTGCTAGAGGTGACCACTTAACTACAGGTGAATTGTATGTATGCCAGATTGGTATAGAAATAAATTTAAAAAAAAAACGTGCTTACATTATAAGCTCCAAGAGCCTCTCGTTCCGACACTGACCTATGTCAACAAACGGAGCGGTGTCCATGTGTGCGTATGTAGAGTAGGGTTGGACAGAGCGTACACAATTTTTAATTTTTTTACATTTTTTATTTTGCAATGTGTTAAAAGAATGCATGAATCTTGTTGTTTGTATGTGTTATATCTAGTATAATGCTGACCTAAGTCAATAATTTTATTTAGGTACCTACATATTGTATTACGATTGGGTGTCGAATGTCGATTGCATAAAATCACAATTATGTTTACAGAACTATTTATGCGAGATAGGCAAAATTTATTATTTTGTACGAGTTAATATTATAATTATTAAAACGCTGATTAACGTTAATGCGTAATAATACACTTCGGCGTATACCCACTTAAATATTTTGTTTTAATTTTTTTTTTATTACCACCAAACATACTCAGTTGGAAAAAAGTGATAATACTGCGAAAGAAGTTCTTAAAGCCCTTAGGCACCTCATAAAAAAAGTTTTTCTTTATATAACATTATTATTATTATCTGCAGGTCACCGGCAGACAATGACAGCCGTGCACAGATAACCTCATTTCTTTCCGCGATACCACGCACACATACAAGCGCAATCATGATACGAATCACTAGTAGTACTCAAACATGTCCTTGCAGAAGGAATTTGCAACTCTCTTCTCAAAACTATAGGAGTCAAATAACAACTTTCGAATACAAAAATGTGTTCTGTGTTCAAATGCTAAATATATTTAAATTATTTAACATAAAAGTATATCACGAATCTAAACTTAGTTAAATTTATAAAGTACAATGGGCGGCCTTAAGGCTGATAAAGATTTCATCCTAGTGCATTAATTATGAAAAAATCTAAAACTTAATGAAATGAAAAGAAGAAGAATCTATACAAATAAAAATTAGAACATATTATTTGAATGAAAAAAAAATGATTATTAGTGTATTACACACTTTATGAAAACACTGATCTACCTAAAGAAAACAATGAGAATAGCTTTATGAAACATGATCTACCAAAGAATTTAGCACACATTGCAGTGCAATAAAAAACACAATTGTATCTGTGTGTGTACGTGTACGGTGATGCAATACCTAATCATGTTCATCGGAGAAATGACGATGCGACTCGCATTTTTTATTCTGTTACGTAATGTGGGTGTGACCTTTTTATAAATTGACTTTCTTGGAGGTTTTATATCTCAGGTTGCCTTGGTATTTGCTTGTAGTTTTATATTCAAAAAAATTTGTTAGCAGCGAATTGGAAAGTCTTGTTCTATTTTCAAAACAAAAATATTTCTGTAACTATTTTAATAATTACGTTCTATTTTCAAAATCTAATTTATTGACAACGACCTATTTTCGGATCACATACTTTTGTTTTATGCTCAGCGTTTATTACGATACTTTTGATAATAAAATTATTACTATCCTTATCATCATTATCATCAATGACTATTGGTACTTATTTCGAACTGAATATTATAAAAAAATTGCCTAATGGGAATTATATTGGGATTTGATTGTAAGAAGATGCCCATGAAAGTTTGGTTTTCTAAAAATGTCTACCATCAGTTATCGCCAAAAGTTAGGTTATAAAATGT
Source organism: Chloroclysta siterata (assembly GCA_932294275.1). NCBI lineage: Eukaryota > Metazoa > Arthropoda > Insecta > Lepidoptera > Geometridae > Chloroclysta > Chloroclysta siterata. Next base: position 12,548,334 of record OW028591.1, on the reverse strand, counting down.
AGTCACAGTTTTAGTATTTTATATTTAATAATATTAAGTTTTTTTTGGTCTGATAAAAATGTTTAAATTTAGAAAATATATTATTAAAAAGTGTTCTATCTTATTTGTTTCCATACTAGAGGATTCGTTCAATTTATTTATCTGAATAATGTTGCAGACATTTTTATTTATTTTCAAACAAAAGCAATAAAAATAAAGCAGTAAATTCGAAAGAAAGTAAGTGTCTTAGGCCTTAAAAAAGGCAATGTCCTTTCAGGGCTACTTGATAAGACTTACAAAGGACAATATCAGTAGGTATCAACTCGTATGGACGATGAACCGCTGATGGGACCTTGGTTTTTTACCGAAAGGGACTTAAGTCTACTGTTTAAAAAATAATTAATTTCAATAATAATAATATTCTGGTAAAAAACACGAAAAACTGTAACTCCTAAGCGAAAGACAGCAAAATAGTACCAACAATAATATTAGGAAGAATGTAATCACATTCTGTGTATTGTGTCAAATGTCATGTTTTTTAGGATCTTCAGTTGGTACTTGATACTATGAGATCTGAGGGGATATCTACCGTGCCTGAGTATAGAAGTCGTGAAGCTGTTCGTATTTTTTGCTAGAATTATATGATTAGCATATGAATTTTTAAACTAAATATAAATCAGAATCAATCCAAAATTGGTAATGTAAAATTGTAATACGCATTTTAGGTACAGGCTCATGCATTACTGTAATTCCAAGGCAAGGAATAATTATTAATATAATATTCTCTCAGAACTTTTGGTACATGATTGCATGATCCTTGAATGATCTATGGGATAGTCAGAGATACGCCCAAGCATTTAGCAATACTTTGTTAATACAATTACACGGAAGAAAGAAGTCAAAGAGCTTTATCCTTGCTACAGTTTAAAAAGGCGTTAACTGACGTTCATACAGTATTCATGCGCCCGCGCAGGTCACGATCAGGGACGTCGAACTTGCATTTTTAAAACGATTACAACAATGGCGGCGGGACCGATTCCGTTTTTAAACTTATTTCCTTTTCGATTGTATTCCAATTATTACGTGATTGTGTGTTAATATTTTAGTTGACTTTATGTTGATTACTGGCTTTTACTTTTCGTTCAAGGTGATGTTTTGTTTCAGTGATTGTATGAATGAATGAAACGATAATTACCTACCTAATTAAAGAAACAATGATTTTTTTAAACCAGAAATATCTAGTAAAAAACAATGTCGGAAAACTGACTTATTAAGTTATTTTATTAACTAAAATGAAATAAGTCCTTTTTATAATAACAAGTTTTTTTTCCAGTCCTAATTAAATAACTTAATCAGGCAACAATCGCTGAGCTCTTAAATTTACAAAAAAAAATTTAAAATCAAAAACAAAACTTAAAAAAATAGATAGCTACTTTTTTTTAATTATAAATCGTTACATTTCTTTTGTAAAATATTTTTTTCTATAGTATTTTTAAATATAAAACACTATGAATTAATATTACAGCTTCAAAGAGGAAGGTAATGCAGTAAAACCGTATTTGAGCCACGTGCTCCGCATGGTCCATTGTAAAAATAAAGTATCTGCGCAAAAGGAGAGTTCGATCACCTCCCTAACCTAAGACAAGAGTGTACACACACAGGCGCGTTTGTAGGTCGCAGTATACGCGTGTTGCGTGCACGCACACACGCGCGCCACGCCCACATGCAAGCGCAGCGCGTGCGCAGAGCAAGTTTAGACAAACGGAAGAAATATTATTCTCTTTTTAGGTACGCAGTTTGCTGGTACTATTCCTGATGTATGTGGATGTTTTGCGAGCGTGGTTCGAGCCTTTTTTTAATGTCTTCCTGTGCTATCTTTCTTTAGGATGTCATGAGTTTATGTTAAGCTGAATATTCTTGGTAATAAAAACATCTTGGGTTTGATTTCAGGAAGTAACAGTAACATTTTCAAGCTTTTGATCCTAAGGCACGGTCGAAATCCCCTCCGATCTTTTAGTACAAAGTATCAACTTAAGATTTTTTGAGGGTGTCTAAGGGTACTCAGAGCTACGTCAAGGAGGACATAAGTATAGCTTTTCGACTCTCATCCCCAGGCATGGCAGATATCCCCTTAGATTTCTTAGAACCAACGAGAAGAAATTCAGACTGATTAAGACAAGGGGTGTTGTCAGAGGTACGTCCCAAAATGACATTAGATAAATAATATTGCAAAATGTGAGATTTTGCAGTAGTTGGTATTCAGGAAACTTAATGTTCTTAGATTTAAGACCAAGTATCATGGACCAGTGTAATTTTTTTTAGGTTTTTTAATGTTGTAAAATAGCCCTTATAGCATCATACCAGTCGTTTTTATCATCTTGATTACACTGCGTTATCGCATTACATACAACACTGATATAACATTACAAAAATAAACCCTATACATGTGTAAAAAATAGCTATATTCGCAAAAACTGACACAACACAGAGCATTGCTCCTTACGTTTTTAAACGTTGAGTGTGTGCGTGTGACTTGACCTACGACAACAAGTTGTATGTGTGCGTTACATTTTTTCATTGACTGCTCTGTAATTACCAATCATATATAAATGAAAATGACCTAAATAGCCGATTCCTGATGGTTTAAGCTTTTTGGATTATGACGTCATGTAGGTGTGAATTACTTCCTTTCGGTTGGGTCTTTTTACACTTTCGTGTTGACCTAATTGAGACCTAAAAGTCTGTTTTGCAATATGTGCTTTGCTAGTTAGGTTTATATTACGATTATGCTATAATTTTTGTTAAATAATACCGATAATTCTGTGGTTTTTGTTATCATATTCAAATTACATTGTAAAGGTTGAAAAAACTACAAAATACATCTTATTATTTTAAGTTAGAACAATGATATAGTCAGTAATATTTTTTTTGATCGTTTATCACTACTCTTTTTCTTTAATGTAATGAAGTTATTTTAGTAGTAAAACGTATTTTAAATAAAGTATAGGTACTCATTTTCAACCAATGGTAAATCTAGACGTGAATTTATTTTCAACGTATGTTTTATTCAGTACAATTAAATTTTCATAACAAAAAACTTCTGCGTAATAATGTCAAGGAGATAAGTTAGTTATTTTTATTAATACCTACGCTTTTGAAAAAAATAATTTAAGAATATCACGTTTTGCTAAAACATTTAAAGCATATAAAATTAAATCTGATGCACGTGACCCAACCTCGAACCAAAAAGGTCTGATTCAGATAAAAAACTCTTTCAGAACGAAAACACAATTATCTAAAGTCAACTCCGTACAGACGAACAAAGGTTTATTTTTATATTTATGTACTAACAAAGAGCTCAGCGCTGAGATGAGAAATAATTAAGTTTTTACAAAGAATAATCAGTTTTTACAAAGAATAATCAGTTTCTGCAAATAATGGAATATGAGGCTTTGGTAGTTCTCGCTTCTTTTGTAACAGAATCATGAAATTATTTAAGTGCTCAAACTAAAACTTAGCGTTTTAATTGTGTTATATTACTAGTTAGAGGTATGTATAAATGTTATTTGGCAATAACTTTTACATTCACATATATTTTAAGAGTAGTAGAGCTCATGTGAAGGGCTCGTCCGGGGAAGTACTACCACCACACTTTTTTCTGCCGCAAAGCAGCGTTGCTGTGTTTCGGTTTGAAGAGTTTGGTTGCCGGTGTAATTACAGGCACATGAGGCTTAACATCTGTATGCCTCAACTTGATGGACGTAGGGCAGTGCATCGTAGGGCACGTTCCTATCGTGCGTAACTTACGAGGCAATAGTTTGTTATAGGCGATGGTTACCACTTAAAATCAGGTGGGCCATCTGCTTGTTCCATCAGCTAGTTGTATAAAAAAAAACATACCTACCCAAATTTTGCAGTAGTTGGTATTCCATGCATTAAGTTTGCAAGATATCGCCGCTGCTATAGAATACTAACTGGTTCCTCACGATGTTTTTCCGCACCGTTTGAGAGAATAGCCATTGCGCACTTTTTTGATAAAAAAAACTCATTGGTGCTCGACCGATTTCAAACCCACAGCCTAACGACCAGAAGGCGGGGTCCACTAGACCACCGCTGCTCAGTACAACAAACGGTAAAAAATCTTCAATTCGAATTGAATTAAAACCCTTTCAAGCTCAGAAAATGTTACCCAACAACCGTAGGTCGGACCAATAAAGTCTATTTTCGAAAAGCAGCTCGTTAAAAATAAAAATCTTAAATGTCACATCGCTTAGGTCGCTTTCACCAAGCAAACACTAAGTTAGACTAAGCAAACCGACGACTTGCGACTTTATTTTTATTTGCCCGTGGGAAAAGATTACATTTCAGCACTTTTAAAATACCTATCAAAATGTTCCTGCTGCGTTTTTAGTCTGTTTTGACTGGCTGATAATTGACAAGATATTTTTTTTTTACAGAATTTTTGGGCTTGGAAGTGTTTCATGTAGGTATTTTGATTATTTTTCTTTTATACAACTTGCCCTACCCTGCGTCCATTAACTTGAGGCATACAGATGTAAAGCCTCATGTGCCTGTAATTACACCGGCAACCACAATCTTCAAACCGAAACACAGCGTTGCTGCTTGGCGGCAGAAAAAGGCGTGGTGGTAGTACTTCCCTGGACGAGCCCTTCACAAAAAGCTCTACTACTCTTATGGCTGATAATTTACAAGAATTTTTTTTTACAGAATCTTATGGCTTGGAAGTTTCTCATGTATTTTGATCATTATGGAAACGTATCACAATATATGATCAATTAATCAGGCTATACACAGCTCGCTTTTATTTCCTTAACTCCACACATAACTCTGTATCTCCCTAGCAAAGTATTTTTTTTAATACATGATGGAACAAGCAGATGGCCCACCTGATTTTAAGTGGTAACCATCACCTATAACAAAGCATTGCCTCGTAAGTCACGCACGATACGAACGTGCACTACGATGCACTGCCCTGCAACCAGAAAAAGGCGTGGTGGTAGTACTTCCCCGGACGAGCCCTTCACAACGAGCTCTACCACAATCTAAGAACAATCTTAACTCTTAAGATTAGTTCTTGTGAAATTATTAATTATTATTTTGTATTTGTATGGAATAAAAAGCGTAAAATTTACCACCCCTTCAGGTATCTTCTTGGGTATGTTGGATTTCAAGAGATATACAAGCATATTCCACACTGTCTGATAACTATTGTCTACTTCCCCGTTTTTTTTCATTGCACTAAGCCCTTTTCATAAAATAAGCTATTTAATTAAAACCAAATAAGTTAGTTCAGTAACAAAAAAAAGTCCTTTCTTTTTAATCACGTTCGTTAGATTTAGACTTTTGTTTTTATTATTATTAATTTATTTCAGATTCATAATCAATCCATACCTACTTATATCAAATTATCATTAGAATTAAATTACATTACAATTTACAATACAAAAAACGTTTCAACGTTTGGTTGATTTTTGCAGGACATTGACATTTTTACACAGTGGTTAATTTCAAATATGTAAAAAACTATTTTTTTTATCGCTTTGTAGGTATATGACTGCTCAGTTCGTAGTAGCTGTACTTTTTCATGCTTTAATTTAGATATCATTATTATTCTTCACATTAGAAATAATTTTCGGTATAAAAAAGCTTGTGTATTGATGTAAGTTGAATTATAAAAATGATTTGTTTTTTTTTCTATTTTGGGATTAAATAAAAACCATTAGATTTTATATTTTAAATAAAAACAATCTAAATATTAAACGAATAAAGAAATGGCACGTGGCCACGCTTTTCGTATTCTTAACGTAGACGTAGTGCATAGAATTTTGGACTCTATTATAGAACCATACAAGTGTTACTAGAGGTCACTTTACTGTATATATTGCGGCATACAGTCACCCACATAACATAACAGAGCTAGTCTTTTGATTTCAGCCTCGCATAAAGTAATGTTTCTCTTAGGGGTAGGCAGATAACACGGATTTCCACAATCAAAAATTCTGACATACCATTTTTGCTTTATTATAGCAAGTATGGTATTTTGGTATTTTAAAACTGAAAAAACTGATTCTCGACTTTGATACCTAGGCACGGTAGATGTCACCTCAGATCTAACCAAATACCAACAAAATTTTTAACAATTAAATAAAAAAATATTATTCGACATACCATGATTGATCGAAAACGTTACAGTTGTCTATAGGCTCAATTAAAAATTAATTCTACGATACAATCTTACACATTGTATTTTGACGCTGACTGTACATTACTACGTTTCTAGTGGATGATAACCTATTTAACAACATACCTGCATTGAAGCTCCAAGCAAAGGATCCTTCACTATTTCAAAAGCACACACACACTCACATTCACTTTTACATCACAATACAAGAAACTGGCTAAAAAGAACTCAAAATTTTCGAAAAAAATACCCCCTTTTTCGAAAGCTGTAGCAAAAAATGTGTCTGTTTACGTCAAAATGTATTTTTCAAATGCGGTAAAAAATCGCTGCGCTCGCGCGTTCGCGGTGGTTGTATAGTTATAGAGTAGTGTGTACACAGAAGAAATGTAACCGGCGCGCAAAAGTTTCACTGCTAAAGAAAAACCTGCATTTTGTTATTACTCTATGGTTTTTACGCGATTGTATTCAAACTTGGAGAAGTATCGACTGAACTGCGTTTGGTGAAAAAAAGAAAAAAAATGGTGTTCCCCTAAAATTTTCGCCGAGTATTACAAGTCGCACTCGAGCAATTTTAAGCCTTAGTATAAGGATATAAAGCTCATTTCAGGTTGGACCGATTTGGAGTGACATAAGCCAAGCATGCCATCGTAATGCACTTATGTGTACTTGCTAAGTTTTTTATTATAGTCGGTTATATCCAGCGGTTCCGTAGAAGTTGCAGATTCTTGGTGCTTTGTTGCATTGAGATTTTTTGCAATTACTTACTTCACTACCTCTTTATGAAGTTTTTTTTATTAATTTTTGATATTTCAGTAACCAATCCTTCATAACGTGATGAAATTATAGGTGTTCTAAGTTCACGTCAGTAATTAAGCAGAGTAAAGATTTCAAATTATTTGCACTAAAATTACAAAAAACCGGGAAAAATAATATTTTTAAATTTTAGACTGTTTTCAAGTAAGTTAGTTATTTGTTATTTTTTGTAAAATCAAATCCATAAAAAAAATGTTTTTGCACTAAAATTTAAAAAAAAAGTGAAAAATAATATTTTAAAATTTTAGACTGTTTTCAAGTTGTTACAAATTGGTTATTTTTTGTAAAATCAAATCCATAAAAAAAATGCTATAATCAATTAGTTACTAAAATAATTACCATGATTAAAAACAATTTCACTATCTCAATGCTCGATTATGTTTCGCAAGTATCAAAACCGCTTCCTTTCGATAGCGCGAGCGAAAGGGACGGCAGCACATGCATTTTCTTCACTGCTTTAAAGTACGGGTGCGTTTTTTCAAGATAAAACTTTTATATCCTTACCATGTTTGAGAGTTTTATAATGCTGGATTTTTAGCGTTCGTAGGTGGTCGAGTATCTAGACTTTTACTTATGGGCATCGAATGCAATAAAAAAATGATTTTTGACGCAATTCTGTAAAGTCGTAGCTTTAAAAGCAGCCACTAAATTTTTTATTTCATTTGAAGTGTAATAAATTGTGCACCAGGCGGGTTAAATAAATATTTTAGAGCTAGCTTGCTGGTGAGTTTTTAAGCCATCCAAGACTGTCATGGCTTATTGGCTGTCTGAGCCAGGACCGATATCTCAAAGTATTCCCTGAACTATGCTGATGTAAATGTTACTAGGGGTTATAGATCTAAATGGTATTAGTAGTATTAAGTAGTAGATTAAGAATGTCAAGTAACACTGATGTGAACACTGGTGGTATAGTCGTAGCGGTCCCTTCCGTTCTCAAGAACGTAGGTTCAATACCAGCCGTGTACCAATAAGTTTTTATGTTCAAAAATGTTTTTATGTATGTTGAAAGAAAGGGTAAACCCTAAAAAGTTTTAAAACGTGTGTCAAGCTTGTAAGGAGCCATTTTGAAGCGCTCTTAAAATCCTATCACACACTATTTCGAAAGAACTAGTGGCATGATAAGAAAAATGCATATTGGGCAAGTTAATGCAACTGCATTCTCAAATATAAAAAAATAAGTCACTCGCTTGATCGCTCAAACGCAACACGCAACTTTACAAAACAGTTGACAATAATGCGCACACGACTGTCAACAGTCATTATTGCCAAACTTATCATTAGTCCATACAATCCGTGCTCGGTCCGCTGAACTCTAAATATAGTCTCCTATTAGTTTTAGGACCTAACTATAGACTCTTAATAGTTTTTATGGAAATAGGATATTAGCCTGTTTCACGGTTCGTGTAGTTTTCTAATTGTCGAGTCTTTTGCAAGCATCCTTACAGAATCTTGATATATCGACCGTGCCTGGGGAAAAGGAGGTTGGTACTAGAATTCTGAGGAGATATCTAGCGTGCCTGGAAAAAATAACGTCTGTTTTTCCATTATTTTTTTATTTTTTGTATTCTTTAACAATACTGATTTTGTTTTTGTTGGTATATACGGTATTTATATTATATTAGATAAATAAAAACTGGAAAACTGGTAATCTACCTTCACTAATTTTTAATTCAGAGACAAAAGAAATGTTAGCCGTCAAAATTAAATAAATCTATCAAGCATTCAAGCAAAGAATTGTAAATAAGCTTAAAAGCTAAAAATTATTTTGTTTTTTTTTTATACAACTAGCTGATGGAACAAGCATATGGCCTGTTATGGATGTTAAGTGGTAACCATCACCTATAACAAAGCATTACCTCGTAATTCACGATGCACTGCCCTGCGTCCATCAACTTGTGTAGCATGTGTTTGTTTTAATCCCCATTTATATAATAAACAGGCACAAATTAACATAAAATGTTTTTCTCCTAGAAACTGAGATATTAGATGCAAGACGCTAGAATGGCGTTCATTAGCCTCCTTTTAATTTCAGCTAATTTTTATCTTGCCGGCGTCCGTCGCCTTTTTACAGAGCACGGGCCATTAGCTGCGATTGTGGACGGAAATACTGTTTTGGTACTTGGAGAAATATGAATTTAAAATCACTCAACAGTAATTTATCTTGAGTACGAATACGAGAATACAGTAGTTCCCTACTCAAACTGAGATCTTATTTTTAGATGGCAATTACTCCAATTCATTCAAAAAAGTAGAAACTATGCACTAAATTGTAAGTGATCATTCAGAAAAAAGTAGGTCTTCCATTTTGGCCGATTGGCTGCAAGGAACTGTCGTTTCGATTCACTAAGTTTATCAGTAATATTCAGGCGATTTTATTGAATTTAGAGAAGACTTTTCTTAGAAAATCACATTTAAACTTCTAAAACTTTCTAAAGTATCTTCTAAGATAAGCGTAGTCTATACTTACTCATAATTTAGTGTACACTAAACTGCAAAAATACAACAAATTTAATAATACGTGAAGGGGAATAGGCAAAGCTTAATTACATCCTTCATTATTATCAAAATAAGAGCTGTACAAAATACAAAAGATCTAATTGTTTTTCAAGTATTGAGACATTGATTGTAAATTATAAGTATCAAGATTGTGTCATCATCGTACGGTACTGAAGAAATCTAATTTTTGTCGAGTTTTTCTCTTATTCCACCGGGTCCCCAGAGGGCGCTGTTTTCCTGCCAATTTGTATGTGTTTGTGAAAATTCAACCTTAAACGTTGTCGTGTCTTCTGCTTCTGCTAATTAAGCGTTTTAACCGTTATTTTTTCGTTTTGTGACAACTTTTGTATCCGTTTTATAAAAAGAACGGCTTTTAAAATACGAACGCCGGTATGATCAAGTTAGAATTTTTTTTTTTTTAATTATTTGGATTTTGTTTTTTTTTATATCAATAAATTGTTCCGGCTAGGTACAAGTGAAACATTGTTACTTTCCAAATAACGCTCGGATCATTGTTTTTGACAAGTCTAAAGTAGAGATAGAAATATTTTTATCTGACGGATTGCGATACTCTTCGGCATTCGAACCTGCCCTTAGTGGTTTAGCAATAAAAACGCAACAAACAGGCAAACACATTTCACATTTAATTTTATAAGTTCGTATGGAAACGACTTCAGTGAATAAAATCTTCAAGCCACCAACGCTCTAAGTTTTTCAAACTTTTTATATAAAACAACATTGTCCATAAAATTGTATTACAAAACACAGGTGTTTAAGTCGAAAAATTTCATTTTTTACGAGCTATAAGAAAGTTTCCTAATAATGTCTTGAGTTAAGAGCTCACGCTAATTGCAATATAAATTATCAAGTTTGGTTAAAAAAGTCACCCGGCTTGAGTTATGACGTCGGAAAAAATGTTTACTGAGGGGAAATAAAAATGGTTTGTGTATTTTTCTTAAGTACATTTTAATTTCATGTTTAGTATTTAAATTTTTGTTTAATAAAATATAAGTATTTTTGTTTGGTTGTGTCGTTTTATTAGAAGAATGTTGCGTAATGTGAGATTATTTTTGTTTGATTGTGTCGTTTTATTATAAGAATGTTGTGTAACGTGAGATTTAGTTTCAATTAAAACAACTTAAAACTCTAACAAACAACAAAAAAAAACAAAACTTATAAAATATAGTTTTGAGGCAATAATTAGGATGATTAAAAACTTATGGAGAAATTAAAATTAAATAAAAAAAAGTACTACGTAGTAGTTCAGTAAACTTAGTACGCACAATGAAATAGTAGTCCAATGGTAACAAAACCTATTTCGTTTAGAGTAGCGTGTTCAAAAATATCTTACTTTCAAGCACAAAATAAAAACTATTGCATTAAAAAAGATTCCGAAACTTGCTGCAAGACTATCGACAGACTCTCCGATCCTATTAACTTTAAAAGCCGTTCGGTCATTAAACCAATTTTTTAAACGTCCTCACTTACAATTTTTCTTCTCCCTTGGACACTTTTCATAATTACCGCAGCCTCCCCCACCCTTCACCGTCTGATTCTTGTTAAAAGATGTTACAGTTAGCGAAAAAGTGTTTTCAAAGTTTAACGAAGATTCTTTTGTGTTTGTTTTCAATTGAATTCGAACCTTTGTGAGCATGCCTGTCCGCTATTGATTCTAAAATTATTAGTTTATGTGTACGTTTTATGTTCACACCTGTACTGTATAACAAAAGCATAACCTTAAAAGCTACAATCTCAGTTCGCGGTGAAGAGCTTGTACTCGTACAGCCGTGAGCAGAATCAATAAAAACAAAAATCTAAAACCTGAGGCCATAAAAAACGCCGCAACACTTTCGGAACTCCGTACATCATTAAAAACATTTTTTAAACAATATTTACTAAGAGAAAAGATGCCGACGCAAAAACACGACAACCACGAATTGATTTACTATCATCCGAATTAAAAAATAAAAAGTACACCCAAACATAAAAAGGTTAAATAAAACACATGTCGACGACGGACGGCGACTGTCAAAATCGTCTCAATTTCGAACCGAAAAACAATTGCGATTTGAATTTCAAATGTAAAACGCGGTCATTTTCGGTGGATTTTTTCGGTAAGCGGCGGGATAATAAATCTCACGGCAATAACGATAAATTCATTGCGGATCGACATGCAAATGTAGGGATTTTTTTCGACAGCGTGCATCGAGTAGGTACTTTTGTTCGACGAGATGAGCTGTGGAGTCGACTTTTTATTCCACAACCAGATACATACTAGTTTGTATATCATTATTTAAAAAAAAAACTATAAAATATATATTTTTTGTTATAATTAGATGCATTATATTGCTTTTTTAAATAATTTAGTCTTTAATAATTGCAAACAAGGTTTTGTAATACAATTCACAAAATAACATTTGCACTTCTCTAAAAAAAGAAAACTTTTGTTTATTTTTAACTTTCTACTAGAAAAAACGGCAAGGCCCGCCCCACTCACCCTGTTCCGTTCGCCGCCCACCTTCAAAAGATCAAGTACACAACAGTTTTTATTTTGAGTGTACTTTTCCGTTGCCAGAGGTTCATTTTTTCGTGCACCTGTGCTTTGCATGTTGCATTGTGTTGCGAGTTTCGTGATTAAGTTTTTTTTTTAAATAAATCGTTTCGGGATCTTTTGTTTATAAACTCTGCAATTTAGTGAAATAATTACGTAGTTCGATGCAAATATTCTAGACAAAGTTATGCACCTAAACTATTTCAAATAGGTATGTCAAGGTTGCCTGGAAGAGATCGCTCTCGGCAATAAGGTCGCCCATTGCCTAAATGTTTGCTTTAACTCTGTATTTTCTTTCTGTGTGGTGAACAATGAAGAGTTAACTATCTCTTTATATTAAATGTAAATGTAATATACATATATTTTTAACAAACATGTGTAAAATGACCTAGCACTTTAAGGAGATGGACAGTGAAGACATCTCTTGACATGAGACATCCGATGACATTTTAGTTTATTCCCGAGGTTTTTACCACACACCGATGCTAGCCCGAGTACCATAGTAGCTTAGATATTCTGTAGTTCCCGTAATTTTGAGAATTACTTTTCAAAGTATTATTTAATACTCTACAGATGTTCAGAAACATCCCGTGAGTACTTCCTGGTCATACGCCACCTTGTATGCAGATGGTCACTTGCTATTGGCCGTAGGGATGCTCCACTTCCTGATACAAGGATACATGATCGTGATATTCAATTTAATCGGCTCGTTTTGAGTTATTCTTTGATCAGAAAAACAGAAATCAGACTATGATCTTCAAGCACGGTAGATATCCTATCAAAACTCTTGGCACCAACTGTTAACTCTAGATTTGTTTGAGAATGTGAGTAAAAGAACTGCAGTGCAATTTGATCACTAAAATAGTCATTTGGTTTCGTTATATTAAATCGTTATATTATATTAATCGGTTTGTGCGATTTTTATTAAAAAATCTCACAAACCGAATTTTCATTCGGTTATTTTAATAAATTTAGTTTAATTAAATTTAAATTTAGTAAATCCCGTGAGTACTTCCCGTGAATTTAGTAAATTTATAATTACTAACAATTAGATTAATATACCACTAACAAAATGGATTGTAAACATACTTATCCGAATAAAAAACTATTTGAATTTGAATTTGAATAAATAATTTTGTTAATTTAATTTAGTTTAATCAAGTTTAAATTTAGTTAGTTTTAATTTAGTTAAAGAAAAACTTTTTACGTTTATATAATATTTTGACTAAACATAGGTTTTAAAAATAAAACATCTTGTTTATATTTTAGCGTTCATCGCACACATCACTAGTTGTTACACCTTAAAAAGGAGTGAAAAAAATAAGCGAATCTCGATAACTTGTTACGCCCCCAGCTTTACAGCTTTTTATCAGATATACTATGCGAATTCCATGAATATTCAACTGCTTAGATCGACACTAGATATTTATAGAAAAACACTATCTGGCTGTGTTGCACTTCCTTTGCTAGATACACGATAAAAAAGAAAAAAAAGTGTAGGCGTAAGGAGGAATAATAGAATTACATTAGCTTACCTTAAAATTAGAAGAGTAAAAGTACCCCATTTAGGAGGTGCGTTTTGGCGGTTGTAAGACACAATTCATTATTCAGATTATATTCAACATCTACCAACATTTAAAAAAAAATGGTACTTACTAAAACAATGGTATAATTGTCTTTGAATTATAAAAAAACTATGCGTACTGTCTATGATTTCAATTAGGTAGGTAAATTAATAACCAACCAATAAAAATCCTGAGCGAAATGAAAATAGAAAATATAAAGTTTACTATATTTCAAGAATTTAAATGTAAATAATAAAGTTTACGAAACAACACGAGACGAACGTGGGAAAGAAGTTAATGAAGTCGTTCTAAAATCAAAACTTCAAATTCAAGAATCGAACGTGTCATCACAACCGCCGCCGCGCGTCCCCTACCCTTGGAAGATAACAATACGCATTGAAACAGATGCCAACTCACTCGCTGTAGAGTCGACCAGCACTCCTCCAGGGTCCGCTCGCTGATGCTCTGCCCCGACCGCGCTTGTTGCTGTTGGAGGAATGAGGTATTAGTGGGTTGCGTTCGAGTTACAGTTGCTTGGGGTAAGCTAAACTCTGGTTGTGGCTAATATACTTGAATTTAAAAAAAAAACAATGTTGACTTGAATTTGTGTCACTAGTTTTTTCAAATCAGTGCGATGAAAAGATTTTAAGTGCGCCTAAAAAAAGATCCTTTCGAGCACTGCTTTATAAAATAATAAGGAATAGTGCTTGAAAATATTTATGTTGAATTATTGATTAATATTTATTTACACTAGTTAATAAAAAGCTAAAATAAATAAGAGTTCAGTTAGAAACGTGAAAAAACGAAATAAATATTGAAACAGAAAAATGTTTAGTTCTAAAAACTGCCTTCCTATTTTAAAAATAGCGAAGGCCAATTTCGTTAAACAGTGAGTTTTAAATTGCGATCGATTTAAAAATCGTATTAGTATTTTAGGTCTTATGCGATAACTGCCTTTAGTGTTCACATAATAAAGATCACTATTCCTTAAAGCATGGAAGGGAACCACGGAAACTCACTGGAATTGCTTTCACACCCTATAATTCCGAGAAATTGACTAAATGGAACGAATTCTTTGAACGAATCTACATCGAAGTATCGTATCTATGTTTTTACGTAAAACTTTTGCAGCGAGAAATCTTGGCATTAGTAATAATATTTATTTTTAATTATAAATATCTGTAGTGAAGCTGAATGGCAATTAATGAACGGCCAAAAATAAAAACTAGTAATATAATACATTTTATAGGTGACAGGTATAGTCGTGTGTGTCCTCTGTCGGGATCAAACCCATAGCCTATATCGTAAAAGGCAAAGCTAGTCGTCTAAATGTTGAACAACTTCCGTCACGGGCGGAGGTCCTAACTTTTTTGCAATTATGTTATTTCAACTCTTTTGAATGCCAAAACTTTGTAAGTGACATGACGTGCATTACCTATTTATACTAAAATCCTAAGATCAAATCAATAACTGAGGAATTTTTATCCATTTTGAAAGTATAGTCATTGAAATATTATATTGTACAAGCTGGTGCCCGCGACTTCGTCTGCGCAGGATTAGTCACACAATATTTTTATAAATTGTAGCCTGTGTGTTATTCTGATGTTTAAGCTATATTATAGTAAAGTTTCATTAAAATCCATTCAGTAGTTTTTACGTGAAAGAGTAACAAACATCCATCCAACCATCCATCCATACTTACAAACTTTCGCGTTTATAATATTATAGTAAGGATGTAAGTGTGAACGTATTTTTTTTTAAATTAGACTGTTATAAAAGTGAAAGTATTCCTGTAGTGATATTCTGCAAAAAACGAGTTCCCGTGATACGTCAGAGAAGAGAGAGAGAAATTAAAATAATTACATCGATATTCAGGCTATTCAGGACATTTACCAATGCGAATGGCAACATTGAGTTCCTATCGCCCACTGCTGCATCTCCCGTCGGGGACTGCTGTTGCGGCTGCTTGAAAAAAAAAAAGATGTTAAGGTTTTTTTTTTATAACTGATAGACCAAGCAGATGGCCCAACTGATATTAAGTGGTAACAATCACCTATAGCATAGCCTCGTAAGTCACGCACCATAGGAACGTGCCCTACTATGCACTGCATTGTTGATGGACGCAGGGCAGTGCATTGTAGGGCACGTTCCTATCGTGCGTGTCTTACGAGGCAATGATTTGTTATAGGTGATGGTTACCAATGAACATCAGGAGGGCCATCTGCTTTTTCCACCAGCTAGTTGTGGTTAAAAACAACAAAAGCTTATAAATTAGCATTTATCTGCGGCTTCCTGGTAAAAAATATTATAATAATTTATTTATGTACTACATAAGCACATACAAAACAAAGAATAAAGATCAATACATGAGAAGTGTGTCGTGTTTCTGTGTGCTACAGCAGCAAAAGCGCCTCGATTTAGAATAATGCTTCGAAACTGTGAGAAAGCTATTTTATGAAATGTTTTTCCAGGTTTTATTATAAAGTTTCATCGAAATCGGTCTAGTTACGGCGTGATTGAGCCGCAAACAGAAATGCAAACATAATCAGTGCTTAGACTATCACCATTTTATTGTAGATCGTGTATCGCGATTGTGCATATAGTTCATTTTTATTCGGGTACCATACGAGGAAAGCCGCAGTTAGAAGCTAGTTATCAATGAAACTGTACTTTCTGTGAAATATAAAACTATATAGGTACATGCTAAATAGGGGTGTTTTTATTTTATTCTTAATTTTAAAAAAATATTAAACTTTATGTGTCTTACGGCCGGTTTCTGAAAGGACGATCAAAACTATAATAGTAATAGCTGCAATGGCGAGTGACTTGACATCCGATTAGTTTTGATCGAGCTTTCAGAAACCGGCCGTTAAGTGTATATATAGCATAAGTAAATACTAAAGTGATAAATTGCACAAAATAGAAACACTATTTTTTGCGTTTAATATAAAAATCTTGCTTCATACTTAGGCATAAATACCCAAATATAATTGATTTTTCTGATACCTAAGTCATTTGCATTAAATATTTGTGATAATTAAATATTACCTAATCCTATTACAAAAAAATGTACCTTTGATAATCAAAATTATAAATCGTATAGGTAATGAATGAATTAACAAAATTAGTTAGTGAAAAAACAGAAATAGTTAAGCTTTAAGACAAACTACAAATCACACACCACACCGCTGCAAGCAAATCATGCTTTAGGAAAATTAGAAATGAATCGATTTGAAATTAGAACAATTATAGCGAATCTTAGCGCGCATTGCTTGAATAATACCGTTTACCAACCGACAAAAAAAAATAAAAATCTTTATTACAGGAAAAAAAATTTGACGGTTAAAAACGTATATTTTAAAGACAATGCTTGCTAAAAGAAAGTAATTTATTTAAATAAATTAGTGATATTCTGTTAAAAACTAAAAATTAAGTAACAGAAGAGTATTTTTATTATTAAAATGGATTTTTAGCTAGTAACAGCTAGCTAGAAAAAATGAGGGTAAAAATGTTTCTAAATACCACACGTAATGAGTGAAATAATAATTACATTATTGTTATTAATTGTTGATAGTAAATTTACCAATGCAAACGGCACAAGCGATCGTTCGCTCATCGTGGAGTCTGCTGATGGAGATTGCTGTTGTTGCTGTCCCGTTCCAACGTTATAATGATGATGGGCGTGAAAAAGAGAAAGAAAAACCATTGAAGAGTTGTACATTTTAGATGTTTTTAAGGTGAGCGACTTACTTCCTTCCTTACTTTTTTTATTAGCTTCCGTGCTAATATTTTATAGACAGTATTTTTTTTAATTAGTGTTAACGTATTTTATTACAAAGAAATATTATAATAGGCTCTTGACTTAAGTGTTATACAAAAATATATTAATAAATCAAATTTTAATTAACCGTTTATTAGAAAAAACTAACCACAATAGGCCAAACACTCGTAGCGAACCGTTAAATTTTCATTTACGTAAAAAAACCGAATGAATGCGAACAGGATGCTAAACCGGTTTGGTTCAAAATTCGAAAAACAAAAAAGCACGACAGATTCGCAGTAACAAATAACTGTCAACACCCCTTCGTGAAACAAAGCGGCAAAAAAATTAAAAATGGAATCAGTACGTACCCTAATCCGAGCCGTGGGAATAGACAAATGCAAGGTGAGCGTATTCGAAACTAATTTAAAAAGTAATATTCATTCCTCTTTTGTTTTTAATTCCATGATTGTACAATGTTCTTTATTTGAATTTTCATTGCATTGCCATGCCGCTGTTATTTTTATTTCTTTTTCATACAACGGTAGCACAAAATTACATAGTATTCAACCGGAAAACCAAAAATGATACGATAAACACGGTAACCGAGACGTCACCAATAAAGTAAGCCATATGCTTAAAACAAACATTTGTGGAGGCGAACAATAAAAAGAAGGTAAAAATGCCGCGGACAAGTTGATCACACTAATACAGAAATAATAGAATTATCAAAGATTATTGTAATTTACAGTCATATCCTTTTGTAACACCGGATACGACAGAAGGACAAAAACGATATAATAACAAGTTTGACGCAAGGACCTTAACCCTTTCTTGTGTTAACAAAAGCTTTACAATATGTTGCCTTGGCGTCTTTTATTTTTTATAAAGAAGGGATCATTCAAATTTGGAACGAGTTTTGTAAGAACTGGCCTTGTGTTGTATCAAATACACTGGGGTCAGTAGATCTTGGATCTTCGAAGACGACACACGCTGGTCTTTTGGTTTTATTAAAATAATTTATTTAATAAATGAAACAGCAAAGAGTTGAACCGGAAGTAAAAAAAAATAAGTGATGTGAATATTCTAAGTGTTATTTCATAATCAAATATTTGAATTAGATAGTTCAAAAATTACCTTTATTTTTGTACCACATTTAAATAATTTTTAAATATTTTTGTGTGTGATTCATTAAAATATTAGAAAGTTACACTTTTAATCAGCGCACTTTGCCGTCGGCTGAAGAAAATTCGTGAAAACTTTTTCTAATTTCCACATTATACTTTAATAAAATATTTGTTTCACTTCACTTTATTATCCATGTAATTTGATTAAATTAAATAATTTAAATATTAGTTTATTACAACTTAGATAATTTAAAATTTCTTAGTTTTTTAGAAACTGTCTACATAATGTTCTCATTTCTTTTTGCTGTTTCAATATTTTTGACACAAACTCTTCAGAGAAAATTGAAAAAACTCACCTGAATCTCATTGACCAGCTTCTCAGTCATAGCCTTGTGGTCCGGAGTGGGTGGCGGCTGCGGGGTCGGCGGCGGGCCCTGGTGCTCGTGCGCCTCGGGGGAGCCCGGCCGACTCCGGTTCCAGAAGTCCATCTTGAACTGCCTCTGTGCCTCGGCCTGCTGCAGAGCTGGGATGTGCAGGGACAGAGGCGCCGCTCGCAGGTCCAGGGCACTACCGCCTGGTGTGTCAGTGTTGTTCGGCTGGTGGTTGCCGTCCGCTGCAGTCATCTTGAAGGAGTTGTGGAGCCAGGAAGCCACGAAGCTATCTTCTTCTTTCGGCTGCTCCAGCAGGCGGGCGAACGGCGGCGCGGCGTTCTCGAAAGCGCCGCCGCCGCCGACGTTATCCCCTTCCTCCGCTATTTTCGGAACTTTAGCCTCTCTCGGTGAGCCCTCCTCTACCGCTTCCGTCTTCCGATACTCATGGAGGTCCCTATACCTCTCCTGCAGCGCTAGGGATATGTTCTCATTGAAGTATTTCAACATTAATTCCAGCTTGGGACGTATCGTCACGAGAGCATGCGACTCGCCGTCTTCCTAGAAGAAAAGTTTGTTTGAATTTTCGCGGTTCCCGGAAAAGGAAGACCTGCTCGAGACGCGGGTGGGCGACGACTAACTTCTTGGAGGAAAACTTGAGCGTCGCGACGCTTTCTTGCGGGGTGGGGCGGACGCGCGCGCGAGGCGAAGACGCCGCTCCAACTAGCAAGACGCGGCCCGCCCCCGCCGCCTTAGACGTCCACAAGAACATCCCCACCGGCTGGGCGCGTGCGCCCCGCGTTTTTTCCGCGGAAAAATGCGCCGCCAAGGAAAAGACGGCGCGCCGCGCGTCTGTCCGGCCGCCGCGCGGTCGACACTCTCGCTCGACCGTGCGGGACATGACGGACGCTCGGACTCTCACTAATAACAACTATAAAAGGGCGCTTAGCAGGGTGGCTTTGCTCTCGCTTGCCCGACCCTATTCCCATCCCACCCCTGCGCGCTAGAAAGAGATGGGTAGCGCTCCCCATTTTTTCTAAGCCACTATTAGTAAGGGAGGAAGTGAAAAAGAATGGGTTTCTTTGTGATTTTTTCTTAGTGGCCGCTGTCTCGCTCGCACATGCTGCTAACTGCATCTGTCTGTCTCGCGTTGAATTTTTGACGATTTCTTTTTGACGCCTTCCTATTGTATTTTTTTGTTTTTTATGATTCAGGCGGAGCTTATGGGGTTAGCAGGCGGTCGTTCATTCGTGTTTTCCGGGTTTACCTAAAGCCGAGGAAATGAGTTTTTAAACTTTTTTCCTGTATGACTTCACCAATCACAGTTCGTTTCCTTCTTAGCCTATTTTTCTTTAACCGGACTTCCATACCTAACGTTTCTTGACCATGGAAAATATTCAGGGTTTGCTTATAATTTAATCCAAAAGGGAACCTTTAGAACCTTGGATCTTACGTCTTAAGAGGTTTTCCTTTTCCTTCGTAGAGCTTCTGAAAGCGCGCCGCTACCCCGCGATAGATGGCGTAGCAAAGGCGCTACGAAAATGTCTACGCGCTTTAAAATTTAATTTTTACGATTGTTTATTATTACTATGAAGTTATAATACAAAGTTATATATTATAACTCTTGCAAGATGGTGTTATGGAAACAAAGTATTGAGAAATGTTATTTCCTTGAAAGAAATGTTTTTCGAAAAAAACACAAACGTTGATGTTTCGAGTAATAATTTTATAGAATCTGAGGGTATGTCTACTGTGCCTGAGAAGTAAGCCATGAGCTAATTTAGTGAGTTTATATTTTTAGAGTGGCGTCCTTTAGTAGTCGTTTCTAGTGAAAAATAATCATTACAAAAGGTGTCTCAAATTGCCTCAAAAAAAAATTCGATACCATAGTTTAAATGTGAGACTTATCTGTGAGACATAGAAAAAAAAATAAGAAATAAATGTGAGTTCAGTTCAAGCATACATTTTTGTACGTTGAGTACGTAGTATTTAAGAGTTTGTAAAATAAGATTTGCTAGTTGGGCGCAGCAAACTGTCTTCTCAGTCAAGGAAAAATCTACTCTATCACAACGATATACGACTAATTTCCCAATGTAAAATCGAACTGAGAAGTTGTCCCATACCATCAATGACAACGCAAAAACATTAAAATGTAGGTATTTGCATAGAAAATTCAAAGAAAATGAACCTAGACAGCAAATTAAGTCTTAATATTTCTACATAAGGTGGACAATAGTGTAGCAAAAAAACAATGGTATACAGCCTAATCATTAGATCTATGTACTAAGGCAATTGCTAGGTAGGTAGGTAAGTTAGGTATGCCGTAATGAAGAGGTGTGGTCACATAGGAGTGACTTGGTTCTTTTTCACGGTGTGTGAACACGGCTTAACTATCAGTTTTAGAAATCTACATGTATGCTGATTTTATTTGTTTTTGTATGTATTTGTTTTTATGATTTGTGTTCGTGATCTGCAAAATGCATGGGAATCGTCTCAGGAAGGTTGTACTTATTTAATCTAAATGATTTTTTAAAGATACATTCTGAGCTGGTAATAAAAGCTACAAAATTGTATTACCTATAAAAGGTATTTTTTTTTAAGGATTTAGAAAAAAAATGCAAAATTTTATTGAAAACTTCACTTAAATAAACCTAAGCATTTTCAAGCCAAAATCATCTGTACTATATAAACAATAAAAAAAACCATTTCTAAATAAATAATGTGAATAATTTTATCAAAGAATATTCATAGAAAAAATAAGGAAAATAGAAGATAAAACCAAATTAAGATTTATTTAGACTTCTACAAGAACCCGGGCGGCGAGGGTGGCTGGATACAGCAAAAGGGTTGTTATATGTCGGGGGTTGAGAGAAAATGGTTTTCCAAATAAGATAATGTAAGAACCCTGGAACAAAAAGGTTCTGGGTTGCAAGAATTGTAAAGCGAACTCGGATCTTGTGTGTTTTAAATATTTAGCTCTGATTTCACCATGCTGTGTTAGATTAACGAAGGATTAAAGGGTCGTTAAATATGTCAAAATGTACGCGTTTGACATCTAAGGTTAGATTTAACGGCCTCTTAATCCTTGATTAGTAACTATCAGAGCATGGAGAAATCAGCTCTTAAAATATTATATTTCTTATTATTTAAATATTTAATGAAAAAAAGTGCTTGTTAAAGTTTGTTTGCAAATAACTTAAACGGGTTTTATTTTATGTTAAGTGAATCTAGGTGAGATTAAAGCCTTAAATATAATCAAGTATATCTATTAAAAAAAACATTTGTATAAGTGTTTTGTAGAATGAGTTGAAAGAATGAAACAATATTAATTTTTTCAATAATCTGAAATAATCCGTCTATCAACTTGCGCCATAAGATATTAAACCTAATCTGCTTGTAATTTCACGGCGACCACATCCTTCAAATTGAAACACAGCAACGCTGCTTGGCGGCAGATATACGCATGGTGATAGTACTTCCCCGGACGAGCCCTTCACAAACAGCTCCCATCCATCTACTTTTTTTTTGATATGTCTAGATGATGGAACAAGCAGATGGCCCACCTGATGTTAAGTGGTAACCATCACCTATAACAAAGCATTGCCTCGCAAGCCACGCACTGCCCTGCGTCCGTCAACTTGAGACATACAAATGTTAAGCTTCATGTGCCTGTAATTACACCGGCAATCACACTCTTCAAACCGAATCACAGCAACGCTGTTTGGTGGCAGAAACAGGCGTGGTGGTAGTACTTCTCCAGACGAGCCGTTCACGAAGAGTGCCCATCCATCTACTTTCAAATTCATCTCTCTCCCAGGACAGTACTCTACTAGATATAAATAAAAAACATGGCTGCTCAGACACAACTACTATCGATTGTATTAACCCTATGGAAGCAGACCAACCATGATGTAATAATAATCGGAATAAATGGGCTGTTATTGACCCCGATGTTAGGGACAGCTGTACGCAATGGCCGAAATGATGCAGAGCGATCGAAATTACAAGGTTATTGATTTTTAAGTTTTTTTGTTAAGCTTTTCAGTATTTAAAGGAACTAAGTTAAAGAGTAGTAGAGCTCTTTGTGAAGGGCTCGTCCGGGGAAGTACTACCACCACGCCTTTTTCTGCCGCCAAGGAGCGTTGCTGTGTTTCGGTTTGAAGAGTGTGGTTGCCGGTGAAATTACAGGCACATGTGGCTTAACATCTGTATGCCTCAGGTTGATGGACGCAAGGCAGTGCATCAGATTATTGCAAAAATAAATATTGTTTCATTCTTTCAACTCATTCTACAAAGTCCAAGTCACACGTTCATATCGTGCTTGTGCTTGTGCGTGCGTGTGGCTTGCCAGGTAATACTTACTTAGTTATATGTGATCGTTACCATTTAACATCAGGTGGACATATAAACTTTGCTTAGCTCTGTATGAAATGCCTACAAATATTTATAATTTTATTCAAACAGTGGCCCATAGGTTACAGCAGCCAATTAACAAGTAGGTACCTAGATAGTTTTTTTACCGGCTTGGCTGAATAAAAGTAATTAAAAAAAAACTCTTTTCACATTCGTCTAAAACCAGATGTAACCCGACACTAGACAAAACGCATCAATCCGTTCCGAAGTACTCAACACTGCAAAAGCACAATAGGTCTATTTGACCCCATAAAAATTATGCAAATATTCATACCTTCACAAGGGTTCTAATAATGACACTTTTTTGTTTTCCATTCAAATAAAACAAATGCCAGAACTGGTTGTTTTTGGGTATTGTGTCTATGGGAAAGGATCATAGACAAGATTGAGATAAAAGACTTGAATTTTGATATTGTTCTATTATTCGGTGTGAGAGCGCTGATCGACAAAAACTTGTGCTTTTGTGAGATGTGTTTCAAAAGCGAAAACTTGTTTGGGAGTTGATAAAGGCCATAAACTTTTAATCAAAATATAAAATTATTACTGCTGTTATTTATTTTGTACATATTTTATTCTTTGTCCTAAATTCTTAGAATAATACTTTCAAATCAGACTTACTACTTAAACTGTAGTGAACATACTCATAGAAATATCCTCTCAAACTAGGCCACCAATTATTTAAAGCTTGCTTGTTGTGTTACTAGTTCTTTCTTGGTGGCCTTAGTGGCCATTAAAAGAGCGAGTAGTGAAAGAACTAGTGTGGTGAAAGTGCGTATAAAGAAGTTTTTTTCATATACAATGTTTATAACTTTATAAACCACAAATAAATTACTCGTATATAACTTTCAATTTATTTTGTATTTTTTTAATATGAAGTCTAAATCGTAAAATATCATAATTAAGCTACCTGTAACAATTACCTGTCTGCTAATGATCATTGTCATCAGCATGTAGAAGTCCACTGTTTGACATAGGACTACCCTATACATTCACTTTTCATGCAGCAACTTCCCGCGATATTTACGGAGTCGTTGGTTCATCGGTGGGGGGCTTCTTATGCTACGTCTTTTGGTTCATGATCACCACTCGAGAACCCTTATTCCCCAGCGGCTGTCGGTTCTTTGAGCCATAAGACCTGCCCATTGCCACTTCAACTTTCTAATTTATTAATTGTAGTAAGTACTAACAAATCTGAGTGGGAAACAAAGGGAAAAGTCCAATTTAAATAATTATCACAAAACGAAAACTTACTCCAGAAATACAATTTAAACCAAACGCTACTAAAACGTAGATCAATCAAAAACTAATTTACCTTCGAAAAAGCCGTTTTGAAAAGCAATAAGAAACCCACGGAAGTAGTTTCGATGAAAAAGTTGGTAGGGTCGTAATGACCTGGCGTTCACGAACCGCGACCTATTTTTAATCATTTTTGGGAGTACCTTAAAGGGTTGAGTTTGAAAAAGTGGAGAAGGCTTTTTTTACTAATTCGAAAAGCCGATGATTGTTGGATTCATGTTAAAAAGACTCTTTTAAACTAAGAACGCAAAAATACAGCTTCATGACTTTGATGACTAGGCACGGTAGGTATCCCCTCAGGTCTATCAAGTACCAACTCAAGATTCCTTGAACTATGAACCAGTTACAGTAAATGAAGTAGATACGAGTATAATATATTTAAAACATAAACGGTATATTCAATATTTATGTAGTGAGAAACTACTCCACCTTTAGATCCAAGAGGTCGTGGGTTCCAAGTTGGTTGCGTGCATGAGTCCGATTACTTACATAACTTTAAATGGTAAATACGATTGACTGGAGTAATATCTTACAACATTTTGAACGGCTTATTATAATATTATTTTGAGTGTAACTACAATGCAGAAATATCCGTTTTGTTTTTAATTCATTCATATGACTGTAATAACGACGTGATACGTCTCATACATAATTTTAATTAAGTCGTAATATTTAAATCAATTTATCAACATACAAAATGTATCAAGAACATTTTTTTGTTTGTAAATTGGTAAAATATCATGTGTTAAATTCATACCGGTCATAATTCATAGGTTGCCGTTAAATTCATACTTTCAAACAGTAAAAAACCAATTTCATACTTAAAAAGGTCCCTATTATAAAAGAAGAAAGAAAAGAAAATAATTCAATATAATTATAATAAATACTACCTCATAGGCATCCTCGAAGAATCTTATGTTGGCAATAGAGATCTGAGGGGTTTTAGTTTTTATATTTTTTAATGACATTTTTTCTTACGTCTTACGATTCTTAAGTCCTACTCCATAAAGTCGTACCCGGCTGTTCACAGTAAAATATTATTGATGGCACGATGCCGTGACAATGTCTCGCACCAAAACAATGCGTGTCCATCCGAATGATCGATAATAAAAATAAAAAAATATATTTTGGAATTTTATGATACGTTTAGGTAAAGGAAGCAATTCGTTACAGTGGGATACGGCGCAGACAATCAGAGTTAGTTAAAATGCATTTTAGTTTTAAAGATATTATGATATTATGTTCCTTCTATTTGAATTTAAACTACTGTTTTGCCTGAAATAAATGAATAAATAAAAAATATTTATTTAAATCATGTTTTTTTTTATTAGATCCAATGAATGAAATAACTTACAAACAAAGAGTGCCAAATGTGAAATTTAGAAGTGCTTAGATAGCGTCAAAAATGTTTAGTAGAAAGTTCGTAGGTATTGTAAAAAATCTGGATGATATAAAGAAATAAGATTTTTAGCTTATTCAATTTTAATATACATTTTTGAGATGTCTGCAAAACGTTTCCCAAAACCTTGAACGAAACCAAATTATTAATAAGTATTGAAATAGATTCTCTTAATTTGAATAATAATTTAAATAATACAACTGGATTGATGACAAATAAAAATGTAATCCCTAACAATCCCGAATCAATTTAAAAACAACATAAAATCCATTTGAAAACCGTATCGCTTCTAAATCGTTAGACAAACATATAAAAAAGCTCCCAAAAAAGCGCCCCACACTCACTCAATCAAATCGACCGTTAAACAGTAGCCAAATACCGAATCCACAAAAAAAGAATGAAAAAATCCTCGAACGAAAAAATTTAAAAAGAAAAACGTGGCAAAACATCAGACCTCGCGTGTCAAAACCCACCGCTCACTAAACGACTAACCAATAAAAAAAGTTCTGACACACATTGTTTAGAAAAAAGTCGACAAAAACCGCCCCTAGCTATTAGGCCGAACCAATAAAAAAAGAAAAAAAAACGCTTAAAAAAAGAGTTAATTGGCGCGTGCCCGGCCCACTTTTTTTTTCTTTGCCGTGACACTGAGCGCTCCTGCCATTCTACCTATTGAGGGGTGCATTTTTTGTGTCAATTATAGAGGCATTGCGTTGTACAGCCGTCAAATTTTATTAAGATTATAACTTTTAAACGGTTAACACTGCATAATTTATAGGTTAGAATATTTTGTATGTTTATGGATGATTTATATGTTATGTAACTAGTCACGCACTTTTGAAATACGAATACGGAAGTACTTGGTTATTGTTGGATTGTTTTTTTTTTATTCTTGGTAGGTACAGTGACGTAAGCTGGTAAAATTTGTAGACCAGCACGCATTTGATAAAAGTTTTAAACTTGATTTGTGAGTTGTCTTACAATTTTAGAACAGCGTTTACTTATTTCTTGTCGTTAAAATTAAATCATTAAAAACATTATGTCATGTAATGAAAAAAACCATGACCCAGAAGAATGCAGTTGCTATCTTATAAAGTTAGTACAAATGTTGGATTGGATGGAACTAAAGATCAAAGTCCAATTCACATAATTTCACGTCAAAAAATAATATTTATAGCTAGATTACTTCCAAAACGCTAAGATAAAGATCATAGATATCATTTATTTTTATTAATTTTAAATATTAAAATTATCCTCTTTTTTTTCATAAATCCTGCCAATTTTTTTGTATTTAGTACAATTTTCATTTAATTAATCCGTTCGCTTTTTTAAAGTTATAAATTGAACACGAAAACCGATAAAAAATAATAAGACAAAGTACAAAAAACAAAAAGTATTGCGCAATAATAGTAATGGAAAATTTTACCTAGTTCGCACGGAAAAAACAGCCACCCCGCACAGAGTCTTCTTATAAAATTTCCATTTAAAACACCCAGCATTATTATCATTTTTCTAACGAAAAAATGCATTTTTCACTCGACTTTTTAAGCCACAAAAACCGGAGCACTACAAACGAATTTGCACCCTAAAAGAATTTTAGTAAAAAATATTTTTAATTGGATGGCATGTTCTTGTAAGACTTTTCGGAATACACGTCGATTCCTTGGTCTACTTTACTGGGTAGAGATGAGGTCGAAATCTTGGAGGCATAATCGAGATTTCTGAGTCGACACAGATAATAAAAGTATATTCAATATTACTCCAGATGTGTAGACAAATATTTCACAACTATATTATTATTTATATGAAATTCTAAACTTTCCATAGGCTTTTAAATTGCAATCCTAAAACTTTATTATAGAAATAAATTACCTACCAAAAACTTCTTTGGAAAAAAAGTCTCAGCACTAGTTTTATTACTAGTAGATATTTTAAATAATAATCTTATATTACCACGAAGAAAAAAAAATATCCTCACCTAATATTTAAAAGCTTACAAAAATCAACCACAGCGTATATTCCATCGCCTCAGCCGATGTATAATCGATCGACTGAGGAACACAGCTAGGACATCCCTACGTGTGTCTGTGTGCGTGCTATCTTTACTGGTAGTTGATAAAATTTTGAAAAATCCCTCGACTTTTCCGCGATAACCCCGAGTCGTAGCGAGCGAAAAAAAAAAGCTCATTGGTCGAATTCATAGTCGGGTCATATATATGAAAATAATATTTTTTTGTATTGTTTCCATCATCTGGTTCCTATAGTTCAAGTTTTGCTTATCTTAGGGCTGGATGACGTTATGTAAAATGTTCACCAATATTTTGGTAATCATTGCCTCGTATGTCACTATCGATATAAACATGCCCTACGATGCAATGCCCTGCGTACGTCCGTGCGTAATATGGATGCTAAGCCTCATGTGCCGCCGGCAATTACACTCTTGAAACCGAAACACAACAACGCTGCTTGGCGGCAGATAAAGTTAAGGTGGTAGTACTTCCCGAACGAGCCCTTCACAAAGAGCTACTACTCTTACAAACTTCTTAAGACTTGCGAGGCAATGTTATATATAATATATAATGTAATAATCTAATAAGAGTTTTTTTTCGTAACTTTGCATTTATTTTAACTGACAGCCTTCACAGCTCAGTTGGTAGTAGCTCTGCCTTCTGCGCCGTAGGCCGTGGGTTCGATCCCCACCGAGAACAAACATTTGTGTGATGAACATAGATGTTTGTTCTCTGTCTGGGTGTTATATGATATTATAAGTATGTATTTACAAAAAAAAAGTATATAAGTAGTATATCAGCTATCTGGTTCCCATATCACAAGCTTTGGCTTAGTTTGGGGCGAGATAGTGCTGTGTGGAATGTCCACCAATATTTATTTATTTATTTATTTATTATTTTTGAAGTAGGTCACTGTTTTTTTATAATAGCACGCCAACATCATTAACTGCTTTTAAGGTTGGCAGGTAAAAAATGCTCATAGCATTAGGCCCACCTTTTGTAAGTACATTTTTATTTTTTGTGCAATAATGTGTTAATAAATAAATAAATGTTTTGTTATAGTTGGTAGGTAGGTACAGGTAAAAAAAACATAAAATTCTTATTCGACTTGAGTGTCAGTCTGTACATTCGGAGACTAATTAAGCTAGACCCTTCTTTTAAAAGGCGTCTTAGTGAGGTAGCGGTAGGTACAGGTACAAAAAAAACAATAAATTCTTATTGGACTTGAGTGTCTGTCTGTACATTCTGAGGCTATGAACTGGGCCCTTCTTGTAAATAGGCGTCTTATCTTCACTACCTACCCACTATACGTATCAAACGCTTCTTTGTGAGTGTAGATAAATAACTATTTCTATGTACACTTGCGTACACTCGCCTTGTTAGTGTTCCGATAAATCTAGAAAACTTGAAGTAGGTATTTGTGTTTTGGTATTTTTGCTAGTGAATAAATATGAGTGATAATTTTTTGAACAGTGTTACCGAGCCTTATAATAATGTTTTCAACTAGGTTGATTAGATTTAATAAGAAAAATGTAAATGCACATGGAATAATTACGCTTCATAAAACACCTGAGCGCCCAAGTCTGGTTTTTTTATACAACTTGCTGATTTAATACGCAGATGACCCATCTGGATGTTAAATGTAGTATTTAAATGTACCTCAAACTGTCTCTCTTAGATATCCTCAAAAAATCTTAAGTTGGTACTAGATACTCAAAATACCAAAGGAGACTTCTGATGTGCCTGAGGATCATAGTCATGTAGCGGTCTCTGTTTTTCTTTTTAGACCTGATGTAAGAGTAGCAGAGCTCTTTTTGAAGTGGTAGTGGTAAGTGACGTGGTGGTAGTACTTCCCCGGACGAGCCGGGGAAGTACTAGCACCACGCATTTTTCTGCCGCCAAGCAGCAACGCTGTGTTTCGGTATGAAGAGTGTGGCTACCGGTGTAATTACAGGCACATGATTGTGTTTGCTAACCTATTCATTGGTTTAGCAGGAAATCGTCATTATAACTAATATCATTTTAAAAACTAACTATCTAACAAAAATAGTTGGTTCTAATTCCATAGAATTATAAAAATAGTGTTGTATAGCGCTGCAAATTTTATCGACAATCTGTATCCAATTAGATAAAATCTCGCGCATCGATAAAACATCGATATCGATACCAATTACCTCAGCGCTTCTCTAACGGTGAACCTGTGTTGCCAATAGGATTTTTTATTTCGCCTGTTCTTGCTAAAATTGGATCAATCCTTTGTGTATGATGTGGAATATGTTAAAAAATATGTTTTCAGAAACAGCAAGTTGAAGTGGCTGCGGGCAAGAAGGTGGCCATGGATTGCTATTACTGGTCGTTGAAGAAACAGGCGATAGGAAATAAAGTATGTTGAATAACAATAACAACCAAAAGTTGGACGCCGTGTCTCACTAAGCTATGGACTGACGACATTTTTGGTATGAAGTGGATAGAAAATACTTTAAACTGGCACTTAAAAAAACTGGACTTTTCAAACAGCACTATCTAGCTCCAAACTAAGCCAAAGCTTGTAATATGGGAACCAGATAGCTGATATAATACATATAATATATTTATTTTTGTAAATATATACTTATAATATATAATAACACCCAGACAGAGAACAAACATCTATGTTCATCACACAAATGTTTGTCCTCGGTGGGGATCGAACCCACGGCCTACGGCGCAGAAAGCAGAGCTACTACCAACTGAGCTGTGAAGGCTGCCTTTAACAAGCCTTCCGAAACCTAGATACAAACCTTGCTCTTAGATATAAATGCCATTACCGGACACTCATTTTAATGGTAACTACGCAGAAACATACAAAAATCTTGAATTGTGATCTTTAGAACAACAATCCAAGATTTTTCGCTACAATAATCTAAAAATCGCCAATCTGGCAACACCGCGCCTGAACTGCGCATGCACAAGATAAATCTTTTTACTGCGCACATTGATTAGAAAATTCCTATATTAATTGAGTTGGATAATTAAACTGATTTTGTTCCTTCCTCATTGTTATAAAGGGTTGTTTGTGGTCCTGAAATAGCTCTAGAAGTCTAGAAAATTGATATTATTACTATCACATAAAACACTAGTGTAATGCCCCTGACTTTCTGTATAACTGTAGGTACTGTTTACACACACACAAGTATACGTAAAGTAAGTATACACATAAGTATATGTGTATGGTGTCCAAAGCAAGTGTATTTTCTTTCTTTTCGCGTAGTATTGAACACAGCGATAACAGATGTATAAAAAAAATTACATCTTCACGACTTTTTTCCCCAGGCACGGTAGATATTCCCTAGTACCAAGTACCGGCTTAAGTTTTTTTTTTCATACAATATCTGATGGAACAATCAGATGGCCCACCTGATGTTGAGTGGTAACCATCACCTTTATCAAAGCATTGTCTCGTAGGTCACGCACAATAAGAACGTGCCCTACGATGCACGGTCCTGCGTCCATCATCTTGAGGCATTCAGATGTTAAGATTTTTTGAGAATTAAGATAGTCAGAGGTAAGTACTTACATCCAAGTATTACAAAGTTGAAATAACTGGATTTTTCGGTGCAATTAGTTCAACTGGTTGAACTTATAGTTAATGAAAATAAAAAAATAAAAAATGTAAGTGACAGGTTGCAAGCCCATCGTCGCCCTTAGAGAATCACTGGTTTTCATATGATGTTTTCATTCACCGTTTGAGCCACCACACCGTTTTCACCTGGTATTTCGGTTTCTGCAATTTTAGAAGAAGGCAGAAATACACCAACTGGGCTGTGAGGCCAATCACGTTCGAAACAAGGAAACCATCTGCTCTTAAGGTGAACTCCAAAAATTTTGCGTTTTAATGTATAAAAAAAACAATCCGTCTTTGGAACCATTAAACACTTTGTGACATAAATATTTGAAAAGTTATTTATTTTGGTCAAGCGGCATTTCATAAAAATTTATAAAATTGTTTTCTTACTATGCAGTGCAGAATGACAGGATTTTTTTAAAGGAATAATGCCATTTTATTTTAAGAATATAATACCAGAACAAGCAACATTTTCATTAATGTTTTGTGTATTACGTGTGCACTAATTATGTAAAAGACATAAACCAAAAGGTTCTAAGAATTTCAAAGCTAGATCAAAGGCAAGAAACACAATCCTAAAACACTTAAAATGAAAGCCAGCTATAAAACCAGTCGCAAAAATAGTGTTAGAATCCAAATAGACCCCATAAAATCCAAGTTAGAAATTCTCGACGTTAGAAATACAAGATTATACCGAGAAAAATAAATCTTCAACCTACGCGCGCGACCTAGGATGGACACACACGGAGAGAAAAAGAAAAAAAAAGAATAAAAAAACTAGCAAAATGAGCGCCGCGAATATCTGAGGTGAACGACTCGCGAAAAATAAGACGAAAACGCGCGCCCGCGCACATGTGCGTTTCTTATTTTTTTACAAGCCATCCCTTTCCTGCACCGAAATAGGCGCAGCTTTGCGTTAGTGGGAGAGGGACGGGTGAAAAGAAAGCGCGCGGAAAGAGTGGCGGTCGTTCGCGCTCGTTTTAGTACCGAGCATTGCCGCGAGAGGCGCTGGGATGCCGGGAAAATTTTCTTCCTGTTTTGATTTTGTTCCTGTTTTAGAGTTTGCGATAAGTTTGCAACGGTTTTATAAATTTATTTTGATGCGAAATGAATCTTGTAGGATGAAATTAGTTAGGTAATAAAATTAAAATTCCTTGTTTCTTCTAAAATTATAAATAATCGGGGTCTATAGTTATAGTAGATAGTTTTTTTTATCTACACTTCTACACTAATATTATAAAGAGGTAAACTTTGTATTTTTGTATTTTTGTATTTTTGTATGTAACGAATAGGCTCAAAAACTACTGGTCCGATTTCAAAAATTCTTTCACCATTAGAATGCTACACTATCCCTGAGTAACATAGGCTATATTATATTTTCAAAAAAATCAGGGATCCTTACTAAAACTTCAATAATGTAACCCAAGGTGGAAAACAAAAAACCTTACATCGCGTGCGCTGCGAAAACTATTGAAGATAGAACAAAATAATGTACTACGATTTTGTAGAACACGTTATCATCTACAAAAAATGTCGCGACAGCATATGTCTAACTATTATAGTTATGTCACAATAAGTGTTCTTTTATTATAAAAAATTAATTGAAATGCCTCCGCTAGAAAAGGGTCTTTATTTGTACGTTGGTATTAATCCTTATCCAAATAAATCATTTCATAATTAAGACGATTTCAATACCTATAGATTACTTCTTGAATTTTTCAAATCGGACATTCCATTCAAAAGATATGACGAAATTAAAAATGTTTACGGGTCCACGGTTCACGCGCGGGGTGCGATTTCACTCACTCAAGGAGAAGCGCGTGCAAATGTATGAAATAAGTAGATGCGAGGCTCGAACCCACGGTCTAAGTTTATCCTAAAATGTTCAAAAAATTTATGACCACCCATGCGAAGCTGGGACAGGCCGCTAGTAAATAATATCTTGATAGTATTGTTATTTACTTAAAAAAATTACTAGGTTCAACCTACTTACAAAAAGTCTCGTGGTAATACATTGTTCAAAAAGTATAAAGTAAAGCAACAAAAAAGACACTTTCGTGATAAAAATTCTAGACTAAAATACCAAGCACGTTTTTTCTCCCCATTACCGGTACTACTATGTTCCTACACTATCTTCCTTAGAGCTCCAGGATTCAGTTCTGCGAAAATAGACTGTATTACTAAGATATTAAGATTTAAAATGATTGTTACATTTCTAATGAATCTGTCGATCCATTGATTTAAGGCTCGCAAACTGTTTTTAATTGATGGTTTTTCTTGAGACATGTTTATAGTTAGTTAAGGCCTAGCTGGTGCAAATAATAGAATAATAAATGAAAAAAATGCATAAAAATATTTTAAGAAACAGTTTTTTTTTAAGTACTGTTACTACTTACTGTACAATTCTAAAACAATACTTTTATTTTTAGAAAAGATACTTAATAAAAAAAACAACAAAAAAAACAAAGAATATTGACTGACTGTCCTATTTCATTTTAGTAATTAATAGGTACATTGATTCAATTTGGATCGTGAACTGCCGATGAAACAATTACATATATATCCTACCTGATGGTAAGTGGTAACCATCACCTATAACAATGCATTGATTTGCAGGTCACGCACGATATGAACGTGGTCTACGCACTGCCCTGCGAGCACCGATTTGAGTCAAACAGATATATATACCTGTGCCCCTCAGATATCCTCAAAGAGTCTGGTAAAGTGGTACTTGTTACCAGATGATCTGAAGGGCTATCCATGGTGCCTGAGGATTCCAGTCGTGAAGCTGTTTCTTTTTTTTTGTTTTTTTTTTTTAGATAGCTCTTCCCCTTAATCAGTCAACAAGTTTTGTGCAATAGACATCGCAACTGGAGCCTTTATGATAGCCTCCACTGTACTTACATCTACCATGAGTTCTGTTCTTCTAGGCTTTGGTCGCGTGGTACTGGCACCTAGATTCACCTAGCTTTAAGACGTTTCAAAGTGATCCTTGTGATTCAATTGAATAAGATTCAAAAGAATATTTGTATTTTAAATAAGAAATAAGAAAATTTGTATTTTTTTTTTATGAATTTAGTAAAGTGTATGTCGATTTTTAGGGTGTCCCTCATAAACTAACTAACTTAAGATTGGAATTAAATATAAAAATATTTTTTGGGGCAATAAGTGCATGCGTAGTAATGATTCAAAGTTGACACATGAGGCCACATCTGTATGCCTCAAGTTGATGGACGCAGGGCAGTGCATCGTAGGGCACGTTCATATCGTGCGTGACTAACGAGGTAATGCTTTGTTATAGGTGATGATAGCCTCATGTGCCTGTAATTACACCGGCAACCACACTCTTCAAACCGAAACACAGGAACGCTGCTTGGCGGCAGAAACAGGCGTGTTGGTAGTGCTTCCCCGGACGAGACACACACAAAGAGCTCTACTACTCTTAAATAAATACTTGAAAATAATATACCTTTAAGCTTATAGTAGAAATAGCCAGAAGAAATATAATAACATTGTCCCTAAGCCACCGAAGCATGCCAGCCGGTGCAACCAGTTTTTTTCTACATATCGAGTTTCTGCGCGTTACGACATTATGATTCATTTAAATAATGTTTGAATAAAATCCAACTTAAGCTATACAAAAGCGACTATTAGTGGTACGGGACCATTGATTGCCGCTTTTGTATCATTATATCAATTAGAGCAGGTGATCTCGTGGGAGTGACCACGCCTTCCGATCGTAGGTTCTAATCCGGTCGTGCACCAATAGATTTTTACTATAGAAAAAATTATGTGCGCAATGCCAGTGTATAAATATTTTTACGGCCGGTTTCTGAAAGCTCGTATACCCAAGAGGATGTCTTCCTTTTTTACACAGTAAATAAATAAATAAATATTGACTTTCCACACAGCACTGTCTAGCCCCAAACTAAGCCAAAGCTTGTGATATGGGAACCAGGTAACTGATATAATACATATATACTTTTTTTTGTAAATACATACTTATAATAACAACACCCAGACTGAGAACCAACATCTATGTTCATCACACAAATATTTTGTTCTCGGTGGGGATCGAACCCACGGCCTACGGCGTAGAAGGCAGAACAACTACCAACTGAGCTGTGAAGGCTGTCACCGTAGTTTTTTTGCACACTGTGTAAAGCACACTGTATTGGCACTGTAAATTAGATGAAAATATATTTATACAAGGTGTTCCCTAACAAAAAGTTATTCATATTGATGGGTACTTTAGCCCCCTGAAGTTTATATACACAATTATGGAAACACCTTGTACCTCTATAGTGATGATGTTACCTTCGAGTCGTTGCTAAGAGCTAAAACCACAATTACTTGGTGTATTAATATAATTAGATTCTATTTTAGTAAATTTAATCAATTAATTATTTAGGAAAATATATAATTAAATAAGTAGCAATATAATTTTGTAGTCATTCTTCCTGAAAATATAACTAATTCCAAAAATCCCCTGAGCCATTATATGGGACGCCTAAACTTCTTCGATCAAATAACAGGCACAAGAGGCTTAACATCTGTAAGCCTCAAGTTGATGGACGCAGGGCAGTGCATCGTTGGGCACGTTCATATCGTGCGTGTCTTACGAGGCAATACTTTGTTATAGGTGATGGTTACTACTTAACATCAGGTGGGCCATCTGCTTGTTCCATCAGCTAGTTGAATAAAAAAAGGCATTTTTCTTTGGCTTTGTGTAGCTTGATCTGTATCCGTGTATACCAGGCGAGCGGAGCCGCGGGCGGATGCTATTGGTTAACAAAATAGGTTATGTTATAAAATGAAGTTACTAAAGACGTAGACAAATCATAAAAAAGATGGCGTAACATTTTTTCTTACATCAGAGCCGTTCACTCAGCGAAATATTTACTAGATACCAGATCCCTCCTCCAACCAAGCTATCTCTCTGAATCGGCGCGCAACGTATTATAATCTTTATGCGGATGACTGTAAAGCTTACAGTGCTTTGGTAGATTATAGAAACACCAGAGGCTGTCTGCGTGCTATCGTGATCTTTATAAAAAAAAAAGTAAATTGACCAAGACAATCATATTTTCATACCAAAATATTTTTATTTGTTTTATAGTGTTTACCTACACTTAAGGAAAATCACAAAGATTTAATTATTATTATTTAATTATAATATATTTTAATTATATTATTTTGTTTACATATAAATTTTGAACTAAAAAAACTTTTATGTCGGGAAACTTTGAATCAAATTTCACAGCTCAGTTGGTAGTAGCTCTGCCTTCTGCGCCGTAGGCCGTGGGTTCGATCCCCACCGAGAACAAACATTTGTGTGATAAACATAGATGTTTGTTCTCTGTCTGGGTGTTAGGTATATAATATTATAAGTATATTATTTACAAAAAAAAGACATTTATGTAGTATATCAGCTACCTGGTTCCCATATCACAAGCTTTGGCTTAGTTTGGGGCGAGATAGTGCTGTGTGGAATGTCCACCAATATTTTATTTATTTATATTTACTTATTGTCTCCGAAATATTTTTGTTTGCGATTTTTCATTACCTACTTCCTTGATTAATGACAAACATCAAACATGTTGAAAGTCCAAGCGATCAGTTGTTTTTCGGTTGTCAGCCTCTTAAGTCATGTGCCTGTAATTGCACTGGTACTTATACCTTGCAAATCGGAACACAACAATTGGAGTAACACTGTTTTTTAGCAGAAATAGGTACGTAAGGTATTTCATATTACGAGAAGAGTGTTCGATATGGATGTGGGTCGTTTTAGAAGGAGAGGCAGGCCAAAAAAAAGATTAATGGACTGTGTGAAAGATGACATGAGTAAGGAAGAAGTGAGCACCAAGATGACGAATGAAAGAGGACAGTGGTAGAAGGAAAACCTGTTATGCCGACCCTATGCAGCGTGGGATAAGGGCAGGAAGATGATATTTCCCCAGGCAATCTGTATTATAAAGATATTTTCTAGGTAATACTAAAACCCAGCAAGTAGATAATTCAGAAAATAAAGCCGTAAAGTAAAAATTGTAAGCGTTAGCTACTATTACCCCATCTGTGCGCCAACTAGTGAGTCAGACGTGCGCGGGCGACGGTTTTGCAACCAAAATTCTACCGGTTCTAGACAATGGCATTATTAGGTGGAACGACGCCATTTTGTTTTTAAAATGGGCGCTGGTATTTGGAAAACTAATCAAGGGAATAGATTAGTTAATAATCTAACGATTTATTATTAGATGTAAACTTAGATTTTGATATTATGTCTATAACTCACTAGCAGCGTACTAAAAGAGGTATTTTAAAAGTAGTTGTACTGATGGTACGATTATATTTTTAGTCCGAATGATCAAACTTTAGCTTTTTATGATATGCCTTGAGCCACTGAAAACTTAAATTGTCGTTTTCTTTGCAAAATACAAAGAAAATTTGATTAAAAAACAACAATCTTTAATCTAATTTTGTCGCTGTCTAAACAATAGGTAAGTACTTTGGTACAAAATTTAATGAAAACATACAAATTAAAGATACTAACGAAAGAAACATATACAGAAGACACAGAAGAAACCAAGTGAGATAAAGAAAAATAAATCGGGTCACGAATCACTACTGTAATCTTAGGTACTGTGAACATCGCCTCAGATCTTTTGGTACTCAAGATTTTTTTCACCAAGAGTGTCTACTAAGAATGTCGTGGTCGCTAACTATTGGCCTCATTTACAGCAGGAGTCCCATATGGAGAGAGCTATACTGGGAGTTTCACTAAGTATGTGAATCTCCCAGCATAGCTGATCATCAGAAATGAGGAAATCCGAAGAGAAACCAAGGTATGGCTTTCAGAATTAACAAGTTGAAGTGGCAATCGGTAGGTCATACAGTCAAAGAACTGACAACAACTGAAACTGAACTGCAATAAAAGTTCTCGAATGGTGACCATGAACTAGAAGATAAAGCACCTATGCATCTTCTTCTGGTTTGTCCTAATGTCCTTCCCCCACCCGATGGAGCATCGACATTGGAACATCGATGGATGGAGAAGACTCAGAACCGTTCTTCTTGCTTATGTCTACTTGTTCGTTATGCTAAGCGCACTTTACCTACTTGAAGTTTTCTCTGTAAGAAAATTTTAACACAGAGAAATAAACTCATTAGGAATAAATGGAGTTGGGTGGAGCACGACGAGACGTGGTGACGTAAAACGGTGGTGCAAAAGATTAATGTTTTTTTAGCTAGCTAACTAGCTGTTGGAACAAGCAGATGGTCCACCTGATGTTAAGTGGTAACCATCACCAATAACAAAGCATTGCCTCGCAAGTGACGCACGATAGGAACGTGCACCCCACCCCACCCCACGATGCACTGCCCTGCGTCCATCAACTTATACAGATGTTTAGTCTCATGTGCCTGTAATTACACCGGCAACCACACTCTTCAAACCGAAACACAGCGTTGCTGCTTGGCGGCAGAAAAAGGCATGGTGGTAGTACTTCCCCGGACGAGCCCTTCACAAAGAGATCTACGATAGAGAATCGTCAGAAGTCTATTAATACGATGGGTTGACGACATTGTCAGCGACGTGGGCCGTAGATAGATGAGGATAGCCCAAGAAGGGTAGAATAGAATGAGCACTGGGCCTATGCCTAGCAGTGGATTAAACCAGGCTGTGGATGAAGATGATGATGAAATAAGTATATTTTCAAATGCAAGAAAGAACTCGTTGCACGTTTTATAAAAGCTATCCATAAAACTAGCTATCACGTTCTTGAACAAGCTTGCAACTCCCACGCAAAAAGATTTACAATACCAACCAATGGAGATCAGACTATGGATACTGCATACATTTCTTTATATACGACGCCATTATCTAACGCTGTAAGAACATTCGTCTAAAATGGTTGTCTGTCTTTCGAAACTTACATAATACCAGTAAAGTTAGACTGTTTGTTGATAATATATGAAGCAATCTTTTAAAAACATTTTTTTGGAAAAGCGTTCTGTCATCCTTCTATTGATCACTCAGCTCAGCATAGTATACACATAAACAAGGTGTTACAATACTTGTATTTAAAAACTTCAGGGGGCTAAAGTACCCATCAATATGAATAACTTTTTCTAAGTAACAAACACTTAGAACTCGAAAAAAAAACAGCTATTAATTATATATAAATATATATTAATTCACTAGCGGTGTTGGGTTCTACAAGTTATTCGTCCTACTTTGTGGCACTCACAATAATGAACCTTCTTTATCAACTTCCGAGAACTCTACAATCTCAGAATCACCATTTGAGAATCTTCATTCACTAGCGGTGTCGGGTTCTAAGAGTTATTCTTCCTACTTTTTGGCACTTACAATAATGAGCCTTCTCCAACTTCCCGAAAACTCAACAATCTCAGAGTCACCATTTGGGAACCTTCATTCACTTAGCGGTTTCGGGTCCTACAAGTTATACGGCCTGCTTTTCTGATTGCATTTGCAATATTTCACAGAACAAAACACTTAGTAGGTGTGAAGTCGCGGGCGAAACCTAATGGTCGCTAAAAGCAATACCTATATACATACCTAGATAGGTTCTCGAACATTCGAAAGACCTGCTAAATATCGTAAATGTTTATTTAGCTGGCTGAAAGAAGGCAATCTGGCGTTTGTTAAGCTTGGTGTAGGATTGCGTAAGGTTAGGAGGCATTTCTAGCGATGCCACTAGTCATCTAAACAACTATTATTTGAGAACTTTTGTTATTATCTATCGTAATAGTTTTTTTTTCTGTCAACTATAAAGTTATATTTTTATTTCACTTACATTGTCATATTCATTATCTTGATCTTGTTAAATAGACTCCAAGAATACTTTTGCTTTCATGTCATAGTTTTTTTTTACTGATGGGTTAGATCAATATTTTACTTTCTTTCAGTTTTTACAATATCTATATTTTTTATTATGTTAAGTATAACTAACAATGTCAAAACGTATTTATTTAATTGAATCACAAAGATCACTTTGAAACGTCGTAAAGCCAGATAAATCTACGTGCCAGTTCCACGTGATCAAGCCTATAGAAGAACGGGTGATGGCAAAAGGTGCATCCAAAATCTTTTTTTTTCTAACAGTCAAACCATCGTTCGACGGCAATGATCACATAACAACTGTACCCCAAGTAGGTATGAGTTTTGTTTAACATATTTGGTTTTTCGTTTTTTGTTTATTTTCCGTGTTCATTGCGGGTTTTGTATGAAGACGCGATAGAGATACCGATACGGAACTTTATGTTGCAAGTATGATGAAAATTAGTAGTAGAACATAATGTTCCGTATCGGTATCTCTATAGCGTCTTCATACAAAGCCCGCAATGAACACGGAACATAAACGAAAAACAAAATATGGTAAACAAAACTCATACTTGGGGTACAGATTACATCATAATTCTTATCATTTCCCATAAACTTGCTACGAATTTTAAATCTTAACATTGTATTATTCATAATTAATACCCAATCAATATTCCCAGAGGCTAGCGTATAAGGAAGCGAACATCATCTATTCTGATCATTGTGCAATGGGCTTTAGGCTGTGTTCAATGCAACGAGAGTGATGCAAAAAGGTTGCACGCATTCTCGTATTCAACAGCCGTGGGTTCGAATTCCACTCTGTCAAAATGTAGGGGAAAATAATTTACTTCCTCTGGTTTTCAATAAAAAAATACGACATTTTCTTCTACTACTACTTCTTTTTCCGATAAAAAAACTCCGATAAAAAACATCAATAGTCTTTTTGTTTACAAGCAAACAAAACAAGAGCAAGACTATTCTATTATTATTCGGAAGTTTCTTTTTAATATTTCTATTTTAAAACATTCGGAAAATTTTCCGAATGTTTTAAAATAGCCCTGCTATTACTAAGTAGAATTCTAAATATCAATATAAAATTTGTTTTAGTAGAATAACTTTTGTAAATTTAGTTTATTTACATTATTAAATCTAAAAAAACAGTAAGTATTATCTAGCATTATTCAAATAGAGTGTGCACGCCGCCCTAGTAGCGAATTCTATTTTAAATGTACGGATCGGTTAATGCGCAATGGAGTTTTATGCACAAATTTACGGCGAGGCCGGATGCTCCGCCATTTTTAAATTTAACTAGCTCTCGCGTGTGACTTTTAGTCATTTCCGCTAGTTTTTCTAGACTAGATAGTGCTGAATTTGCATGTACGGCCTTTTGAATTGCCCTTCTTATGTGGCCGTGCATATTATTTTCTCTGATGGTGGAATCTATTTCTACTATCTTCCTTTCTTATCTCATTAGACACTTACACCACAGAATATACAGTGCACCTTACACCTTCAACTTAAGACCTTACTTTATTAATTCTAAATAAAAAAAAAACAAATTGAAAAGAACTGGCAATGCTCGAATTTTAAAATTAAATTCAGTACATAGCCTAATGTATCATTTCAAATTAAGAATTCTAAATATTCTTTTCTATCTTGAACGGTTTGAATTCCGAATTCAGAACACACAATTTTTTTCTTGGTGGAACTTGAACGAGTCGCATTTCAAATTCTGAATCTGAACACACTATTCAATTATTTTTTTTCTCAAGCTTGATAGCTCGTTTGTTCGTAGATAGTTATGAAATACATACAGCAAAGCCACTCCTATTATTATGAATGGTGTGATTAAAATAGACACGCGACACGACTGATTCATGATTTGTTCTTTTGTAGTTAAAGATAGGTCTCAAGTCATTTATGTAATGCAATGACTAACAGATTGTGCGATGAAGGATTCATTTAATATGAACTTTTTTGAAGAAATACTGCTCGACGAGACCAATTTCTGTGTATTTTTGCAGTCTACAAATCGACAGCTCCACGACTTTGATCCTCAGGCACGGTAGATATCCCTCAGATCAAAGTAAGTACTAACTCAATATTCGATAAGGATGACGTGTAAGGGGGTTAGTCAGAGGTACGTCCAAACATTACAATTGCACATACCTACATATTGCAGTAGTTGGTTTGCGTTGTTGTCGTTATTTTGTAAGTTTGTACAAAAGTTTCGTACTGCTGATTTCTTTATGTTTCTTTCTTACAGGTTTCGTACCGATTCATTAGTTACAGTATCTATAGTAATTACGTTGGGTACAGGTACTAGTGGGTTACATAATAAACCTTTTATTTTATGTTAACATTTTTATAAGTATTTTTAAGAGTAGTAGAGCTCTTTGTGAAGGGCTCGTCCGGGGAAGTACTACCTCCACGCCTTTTTCTGCCGCCAAGCAGCGTTGCTGTGTTTCGGTTTGAAGAGTGTGGTTGCCGGTGTAATTTCAGGCACATGAGGCTTAACATCTGTATGCCTCAAGTTGATGGACGCAGGGCAGTGCATCGTGGGGCACGTTCCTATCGTGGGTGACTTGTGAGGCAATGCTTTTTATAGGTTATGGTTACCACTTAACATCAGGTGGGCCATCTGCTTGTTCCATCAGCTAGTTGCATAAAAAAAACAGACTTAAAACATTTTTTACTGGTTAAAGAACAAACATCTATGCACATCGCAAGAAGGTTCGCCCTTGGTAAACATCAAACCCACAATCTACAGTACAGTTAACAGACTACCAGTGTATAAAAACCAAATCAGTTCGAAAAGTGCGCCAGTAACCTTGAATGCGCGTGCGCATCACCATTTATTTTTTAAATCTGCATCTGAGCCAAGTGCAGTAGGTGCTTACAAAAATACCGACAAAATTCAAGGTTGAAATGCAAAAATAACACGTAGCATTCCCCCGATGTATCTGTGAATCTGTTTTATGCGCTCAGATCAAATCAGACAAACGGTGTTTTTAGCTTCTTACGCTGAAACGGTGATGGAAAACATCATGAGGAAACCAGTTTTTATTCTAGCAGCAATAACAGCCATGAGCACTATGTCACGTCTGGTAAAAATAGAAGTGGGTACGAAATTTTATTCTTTGGACGTGTTGCTAACTACCACCTTTAGGGTCTGCTCTAGGGTCTTGTATATGAAAGGTTATATGAGGATGTCTACCGTGCCGGTGGATTTACTCAATAGTGTTTTTTTTGCTAAAAGAACGGTGTAGGAAAACGGTGAAGGTAATCATCGTGAGGAAACAGCAGCAAAGGGCTTGTAGCCTGTTACGTAGGGAAAAGCAACTACTTAGTGTACAATGTACTGCCGAATCTAATATTTGGACGTACCTCCGACTACCTCTTTAGACATTCTCAAATTTTCTTGAGTTCTTCTTGTCATGTCACTAGTTTCTTTCGAAACAGCGTGGTGAAAGGATTTTAAGTACGCCTCAAGAGGCTCACATAGTAGGTATGCACTTATCTTGAGTTGGTAATTGGTACTAGACAATTTGAGAGGATATTTTCTGGGATAAAAGTTTGACTGTTTATATTTTAGAAAAATCATTTTGAATTTTTCTATCTATATGCAATGTACATTAGGTATCTTATTTACATAGAAGCACCTATGTACCTAAGGTAATGTACCTTTTTTTTAGTTAGTTAGTTTAGCTAATTACTAACTTAATTTGTAAAAAATATCATATAGTTCAATCGATAAAATGATATCTAGGTACTCTTTTTAGTGAGCATTTTTATAGGATACTTGCTTTCTATGCCACCATCTTGTCCTAATGTAAAAAAACCATTTAACTACTCATCAAAAACCTACACATATCTCCATAGCGCAACAAGCTTATCTAACAGAATTCGGTTGCCACCCACACCAACATTTTACCGGTGCTATTTCGGATCCACCAATAAAAAACTTGCCTAACGTATAATCTAATCACACTAGTAAAAATTTCGTCTAAGGCCACGCACACAGACGCGCTTCAAATATTATTGGTGCGCAGTGACTCTTGCGCAGCGCTCACAAAATGTTTGGTATAGCATATTTTTCGCAAGTCTATTTTTGCGTTAATGACTTTTTATCCCTTTCTTACTGTGTGTAAGATGTCTTGATACTTGAAATTATTTGTTTTTTTCAGGTTTTTTTATAAAATAAAAAGGAAAACAGCATGGTATAAATAAATAAAATAAAAATAAATATTTCCTCTTAGTCAACTCAAAATTCTTTGAGGATATTTAAGGGGGGTATAGCTGACTCTACCAGAGATCACATCTATCAGAGATGTCTATGTATGCAAAATTGCAAATGAGAGTTTACAAATTTTTTCGTGCCATGAAAAAGTTTAAAACTGTCTTTGTAAGTTTCTTAGGGATTTCGCATATTTTTATATACCTAAATATGTAGACTTTTCT
Organism: Chloroclysta siterata; assembly: GCA_932294275.1. NCBI lineage: Eukaryota > Metazoa > Arthropoda > Insecta > Lepidoptera > Geometridae > Chloroclysta > Chloroclysta siterata. The sequence continues at coordinate 12,503,449 of OW028591.1, read as the reverse complement.
ATGTACTAGGTACATATTAAAAACTTCATCCTAGAAAAAAAAACGTAACGTCAAAGAAGACGACTGATAAACATGAGCTAAATAAAAGCACACTGATATTATTATGTCAATAAAAAAGCCAAGAAGGCTGCCCTGAAGCGAAACAACTGCTGCGAACTAAGAAAAGTTTGTAACCAGTTATCGGATATAAGATTTTTTTGATACTATTAATATTTTAAAACACTCAAAACCAAAAGAATCTAAATCAAAACGGTCTTTATTCAGTTCAATCACGAAGGTCATTTTGAAACGTCTTAAAAATTAGATGAATCTAAGCGTCAGTTACTAGCAAACAAAGAAGAAACTTACTCAGACAGAGATCAAAAATTTTTTACATCACACAAATGTTATTCTCGGTTGGGATCAAATGGAACCTAATAGAACCCAAATGAATGGAACCTACAGTTTAAAAAAAATCTAACATCTGAGAGACCTGTTGAAGTTCGAAGAAGAAAGTACCAAGATTTTTCGTACCCTCCACTCCTTTGTGATTTTTGGCACAGCGGCCAAACATCAGTTTATGTGATGCATCCCGTATCTGTGTGCGTTTGAAAAATACGTAAACATCGCGCGCGTGTGCGCATAAAGAAAACAAATGTCTTTCAAATAATGGTTGGTGAGCTCTACGAAAACCGAAATAATCTGAAACAGCTTCACGACTTTGATCCTTAGGTACGGTAGATATCCCTCAGATCTATTTGTACCAAGTACTAATTTAAAATTCTTTGAGGTTGCCTCAGGTGGTTGTCAGAGCTGATGCCAGTAGAAAAAATGCAAAATAAGAATTTGACTTTAAGCTACCGTTTACATAATCTGGAACCCTGGTACTTTAAATCAAGTTTTCTCCAAATGAATCCATAGCCAATGAGAGCACTGGTGGTCTAGCGGTAGTAGCCCCGCCTTCCGATCC